>CM053153.1:4222500-6722500 GCA_028571685.1 Heterohyrax brucei
AGCAGGGTCTCAGATCCCCTGGTGACTCTGGGCAGATCACACTCTGCCTGGCTCCCAGGATCCTCCGAGGTTAACGTGTCAAGCGGTGCCTGGCAAGCAAGACTGGGATGGGCCCAACTGTGGCTGCCTACGGCGGCCGCGAGGGGGTTCTGTTGTCCACATCCTGACGGGCAGCGTTACTGTCTGCAAACTGCAGGCGTGAGAGGGGGTGACATGGGACCTCCTGGGGTCCTGGGGTGCATTTTGAGCAGCTTTTCACCAGCTTGTCAGCACACATACCTTCTTTGGTGACATGTCTATTCAAATCTTATGCCCTTTTTTAGATTGAGTTATTTGTCTTCCTGTTACGGAGTTGAAAGAGCTCATTATACTTTGCTGATAGAAGCCCTTCATCGGGTTCAGGAGTTGCAGCTCTTCCCTCTGTGTCTTGCCTTTTCATGTTCTTAGTGGGATCTTTTGAAGTGAAGAGGGTTTTCTTCCCAATAAAGCCAAGCTTATAGTTTTTTCCTTTTTACTGCTCCTGTTTTTGAGGTTGTGTGCAGGTAGTCTCTGTGTACTCTAAGGCCGTGAAGTTTCACTCCTTTGTTTTCAGAATTTTTTTAACTTTTGCTGTTACAAACCAAAACCAAATCCACTGCCATCGACTCAGTTCCAACTCACAGTGACCCTATAGCTAGGTCTGTAATCCACTTTGGGTTACTTTTTTTGTATGATGTGAAGCAGAGCTCTCGGTTCATCATTTTGCCTGTGAGTGTCCAGTTATCCTGCCCTGTTTGTTCAAAAATGACCACTCTCCATGAATTGGCTTTGGACACTTGCTGAAAATCAACTGACCCCAAAGGTCAGGTTCCGCCTGTGGCCTCTGAGTTGCGCTGTGCTGATGTCTCTGTGCCGGCAGCATGCTGTCGTGGTGAGGGTGGATTTGCAGTACGTTTTCAGATCAAGAAGTCAGAGTCTTCCTACTTGGTCTCTTTCCAGATTGTTTTGGGTATTGATGTGTTTTGCGTATACCTGTGAATTTCGGGTGGAGCTTGCCAACTGATGCGAATAGCCTCGCTGGGATTCGGACAGGAATGAGGTTGGACCTCAGATTGGTTTGCCGAGAACTGCCTTCTCAGTCTTCTTTCCTTCAGGTCCATGATCATGGAACACCTCTTCATTAGTTTGAAGTTTTTTTAGGTTATTTTGGGAACCCTGGTGGCACAGTGGGTAAGTGCTAGGGCTGCTGACCAGAAGGTCTGGAGTTCAGGTCCACCAGGCGCTCCTTGGAAACTCCATGGAGCCGTTCTACTGTTTATAGGGTTGCTGTGAGCTGGAATGGACTCAGTGGCAGTGGGTTTGCGTTTAGTTTTAGTTAGGTTATTTGAGTAATATTTTGTAAGTTTCAGTATGTGAGTCTTACCGTTGTTTTGCTAAAACTTATTCCTAAGTTACTTATTCTTTTTGATGATGTCATGAAGATAATTGTTTTCTTTAATTTCATTTTAGGATTGTTGTTGCTAGTACATAAAGATATAATTAACTTATTTTCTCTTCTTTTTGACCTAATTTCCTTCTTTCTGCTTGCTTTGGATTTCTCCCTTTTTTTTTTAAGGTGAAACCTAGGCCCGTGACTTGAATTCTATTCTTCTGTAGGCGTCTCCAGCTATTAGATGTTCCCGCTGAACGCTGCTTTAGTTGCAGCTTGTAATTTTTGAATTTTATGTTTCTCTTTTTCACTCATTTCAGAATATCTTCTTATTTATCTTGAGGTTTCTTCTTTGACTCATGGGATATTTAGAAGTATGTTGCTTAATTTGCAGACGTTTGTGAGTTTCCTGTATTTCCTTCTGTTGTTGATTTCTTACTTAATTCCACTTTGGTTGGAGAACATATTTTGCATGGTCTCAGTTCTCCTATATTTATTGGGGCTTATTCAATGGCTAGCATATGGTCTCTCCTGGAGAATGTTACGTGTGCACTTGGAAAGAGCGTGTATTCTGCTCTTGCTGGGTAGCGTTTCGTCGGTGTCAGGGTGGCTGATGGCGTGTTTAGGTCTTCTCCAGCTTTCCGTCTGGTGGCTCTGTCCATAATGAAGAATGGGCTGTTGATATTTTCAACTGCTGTGGAAACCCTAGTGGCGCAGCAGGTAAGCGCTCGGCTGCTTAACCAGAAGGTCAGCGGTTAGAATCCACCTGACGCTCCTTGGAAACACTGTGGGGCTGTTCTGCTCTGTCCTATAGGGTCGCTATGAATTGGAATTGACTTGATGGCCCTGGATTTCTTTCTGTTTCTTTGGTTTATTGTTTAGTTGTCTGTTGTTCATTTTATTCTGTCTTTGCTTCAGATGTTTCTGGACCATGTGTCAGGTATCTGTATTTTTATCTTTGCTTTTAAGTGTCTTCCTGATGAATTGATCCTCCCATCGCTGTAACATGTCCTTCTTCATCTCTCGCACCCTCTGTGTCTTCAGCCTGTTCCGTCTGGCACGGTCACCCTGCTTCTGCAGTGTTCCTGCCTTACCGGTCCCTTTCACTTCCCACCTGTTTGCGCTGCCTGGGAATCTGCAGCGTGGACAGCGTGGGGTTGGCTCTTGTTTCTCGTCCAGTCTGAGAGGCCCAGCCTCTTGTTTGGCATGTGCAGTCCACTCACACTTGAATTTTTGTTCCTTCGGTGGGTTGATACCTGCTGTTTGGCTGCTTCTCTCCGCATGCCTCGCCCTCTGGGTTTTCTGTCCTTGTGTCCCCGTCTCCGTCCTCGTCCCCTCCCCGCCGTCCTTCACTGTGTGTATTTGCTGGTGTGCCTGTAGTTACTTTGTGGACCTTTTAACTGTTTTTAGAGCTACAGTTTATTGGCTGCTCTAGGCATTACAGTATTCATCCTCGTTTATCAGAAGCTACTTCAGGTGAACATGAACTGCATTTCAGTAAAATGCAGAAAATGTGTTCCAGAGTTGCTCCATCCCTGCCACGTTCTCCGTGTTGTTAGCATTGCATACACTGTGTCTGTGTGTGTGTGTTGTGGACCCAGCAGTACCAGGTGGTCATTGTCATTGGCGTGTGTGGCAGTCTTCTATCAGAGGACACCTAATCACAGCCCCACGGCTCAGTCACTGTGTCTCCCCCTGGGGCTCCGCTTCAGAATCAACACAAGCCTGTGGCTGTGTGTGTGTGAGTCGGCCCTGACGGACAGCGACCCTCTGGGGCAGGTTAGAGCTGTCTCATGCTGCTTACCAGCTGTCCTCTTTCCTGGGCCAGGTCATCAGGTCTTTTCTTCTACAGACTAGAGCACAGTAACTGTCTCATGACTTACTTAAGTAGAGACAAGAGGTGGATTGCAGGTGCCTCAGAAAAGGGCCTGAACCTGGCCTTGAGGCAGACTTCAGCTGGCCATGATCAGAGCTCCGTCCAGTCCAGGGTGACTGCATCTCCAACTAGCCAGACGGTGCTCGAGGCCAGGAGCCACAGGGCCATGGAGGTATAAGGTGGCCAGTGCCCCAGTGCAGGAGTGTCGTCAGAAGCGACAGCCGTCTCAGGAGCCAACAGCCGGGCACAGCTAGCTGGGTGGCACAGAGCGGGGCGAGGCGAGGAGCCAGTGGCTGACTAGGCAGAAATGCTGGGGGGAGCCCTGGTGAATAGAACAGCTGACACCAGGGTAAGACCTCATCTGTCCCTCGGGGCCGCATGTGCACCAGTCAGGTGCATACTCGGGGGAGACCTGAGAAAGCCGTGTGAGCTCCCGGCCCTGAGGCTGAGTCTTAGCCCCAAACCAAACCCGCTGCCATCAAGTCATTTCCAACTCATAGCAACCCTAATAGGGCAGCACAAAACTTCCCCATAGAGTTGCCAAGAAGTGCCTGCTGGATTCGAACTGGCGACCTTTTGGTTTGCAAATGTAGCACTTGATCGCTGTACCACCAGCGTTTCCCCCCAGGCCTGGCAAGTTCAGAGTAAAACTAGGGTAATCCTGTGCACACCCCAAACGGTGACGGCCTTCCCTAAGGCCACATCAGGATCCGGTGACAGACAGAGGCCCTGCTGGCAAAAGTGTCGGTCTGGTCGCACACCGGCTGGCTGCTGAGCTCTGCCTCACCAGGTGAGTGGAGAAATCCGGTCACGGGGGAGCGTACTCTACAGAATTAGCCCAGGAAAGTCACTGGACAGACAGATGAGGGCAAGGATGAACACAGTGGCCCTGAGCCAGTCTCTCAGCAGTCATTCCCTGAGCCCCTAGCGGCTGTTGAGTCGTGTGCCGGGGGGGACCTGGTGGCACAGCGGTGAAGTGCTCAACTGCTAATGGAGAGGTTGGAGGTTTGACCGCGCCCGCTGCTCCCCGGGAGGGAGGTGGGGCAGTCTGCTTCTGTAAGAGGACAGCCCGGGGGACCCTCTGGGCCCTTCGGTCGCAGCTTGCTGGACTCTGAGGCTCCAGGATGGATTGGCTGACTCTCGATGGGGAGGCAACTGTGTCTGGTGGGTGAGACAGGAGTAAAAAAATCACATAGGATACAGGTGACGCCGTGGCCTGACTGAGCAGAGGTGAGTGTCATCTATACCTCAGCAAGTTACAGACGTGACATGCGAATGGAACCTTGAAGGAAGAAGCACCTGGAGTTGGCCCGCAAACCCGGGTGGAGCGGGAATGGGGTGCAAAGGCCCTGAGGCGTGCAGGCACAGCGTCTGTCTGCGGAGTGTCGGGCTCTACAGTCGCATGTCGCTCAGTTCCTGCAGCTGCTCTGTGAGGTCAGTGGGGAGATGGAAACTCGGAGAGTGGGGTGCCTGGCGGGGAGAGTTCCTGGGGTTTGCAGCTGGTAGAGTAAGGATACAGACCTGTGTTTCCTGGTGCTCCGGTCAGGCCTGGACCCTTGCAGCTAGGTGGGATCTGATGTGTGGAGCTGTTCTGGGGAGCAGGTAGGGTGGGGTGTGCCCGCGCCCTGGTGGGCAGGAGTGAGCAGCCGTGTGTTTGCCTGAAGCCTGTTGGCGGTCATTTCACACCTGGGAAGTGATGCAGCCTTTTCTGGTTGTCAGGCTGTGTCTGGGGTGACGTGACTGGACTTCTGAGAGGAGTGGAGTGACAGGTGTGCAGGCGATGCTGTTTGTGGTGCCGGTCTGTGGGGCAGTGGCCTTGGGGGGCCTGCTGGCATTTCTGAACTTGTTAGAGAGTCCTTCTCCCCGAATCTAGAACGATGTTTTTTAATTGGAAATGTGCTAAGCCTATAAAATTATCACTGAGGAATGGTGTAGTCATGGAAACGAGTTGTTCGGGGAAAGCAGCTTCCAGGGAGCACCCCAAGAAGTGGGAAGAGATAACATGTGTTCCTTCAAGTTTCCAAGAAAGGTTTCTTCCCCTGTTCCGTCAGCATCGATCGTGTCTGTCCGCGCTCTCAGTGGTTTTCTCGGTGTGTCTCCTGAAGACTCGGCTGGGATTGAAAAGAGAGATTGTGTAAAGCAGATGGCAGTTAAAAATAACATTTCTAGGAGTAGTAGGGTCTGTCTGACCCTCAGGCTCCCCATCTGTAAAATGGAATAAGACTGCTTGTTTCACAGGGCTGTTGGGAGGATTAGATGGAGGAGTGAAGAACTGAGAAAATAAAGCTGAAGCAGACCAAAAAACCCACCTCACCCCGCTGCTGTTGAGTTGATTCTGACTCATAGTGGCCCTACAGGACAGAGCAGAGCTGCCCTGTAGAGTTCCCAAGGAGTGCTGGCGGATTTGAACTGCCAGCCTCTTGGTTGGCAGCCGTAAGCACTAACCACTACACCACTAGGGAGTTCGTGAAGCAAACCGGGAGGTGATGATGGCTCAGGCCTCCCTTCTTGTGTCATGAGAAGGGTGCAACCTGAGTTAGGGTTGCCCTGGAGTGACCAGGTTGCTGGTATCCAGCTTGCAGGTTAGGAACCTGTGTGTAAACTGTAGCTGGGCAGGGTGGTTCAGTGGTCAGGTTCTCAACTTCCCTTCAGGGGACTCAGGTTCGATCCTGGTCAGTGCGCTTCATGTGCTGCCACTACCCACCTGTCACCGGAGGCTTGCTTGTTGCTCTGATGCCAAACAGGTTTCAGCAGCGCTTCCAGTCTAAGACCAGCTAGGAAGAAAGGTCTGGTGATCTATCTCCGAGAACCACCCAGCAACTACCCCGTGGACCACAGCCGTGCGGTCTGCAGATGATCCCGGGGAGGCTGCCATCCGATAAAGTTTGTGCCGTGGTATGTGGGGCTGCTCGGCTCGATGGCCACCAACAATAGCAATAACACATGAAATAACATGTGAAAAACAGTGCGACCTGGCCAGACAGTGGCTCCCTCCTGGGCTGGGGCTGCAGAAATGCCCAAGATGGAGCAGCTCACCTGCAGTGCCAGCCCAGAGGGCGCTGTCAGAGGCTGCCCACGGCTCTGCCTTTTGGAGCATCTCACCCACTTCCAGCCTCTGGGCCGGTCCACAGGGGAACCTGAGCCACCGAGGCCTGGGCCTGCAGCTTGGTGACAGGCGGGAGCCAGGTCCCGGCCCCCAGCCACTGCAGTTCACGGCTTGCTGAGAAGCAGCACTGAAACCCTAACAAGGCCAATGAGGTGGGGCCAGGCTCCTGCCTGTGCTGTGTGCCCCTGCCCGGGCTCTGTGCTCTCCGGCTTTGAGGCTGCTCGGCACAGGCCCGCCCTCGCCACCCGTCTTGTCTTTGAGGAAGAAGTCACGTCATGACAATGGCAATTTCACCCTGGGTGCCCCCATGCTAGCCAGGGGTTGTGTTGGGTGCTGTGGGGTGGACTGGGTCTGGACTGAGAAGATGGGTGCCCAGGCACCCCACATCCCACACCCTCTCCCCTTCAGCCTCCACCCTGGGTCCCAGGAACTCATCTGCAAACCCGGGATGAGAATTCTTCCTCTCCTGAGGTCCTTGGTGCAGACTCATGGCAGTGATTGTTCAGGCAGGTGGTGGACGGGGATCCATGTGGAGGTGGCCCAAACCAGGGAGTGACAGTGTCTCAGGGCTGGTTAGTCTGTGACCAGCTGCCTTCTCTTACCGGGTGGCATCACAGACCTGCGGCATGTGGAGGCCGACTGACCTGGACCCTGCCTACCTCTGGCCACAACTGTCTCCTCGCAGATGGGCCACCGCACAGCCAACTGCCAGCTCTCCTGTGTCAGTCTCCCAACACCTGCTGCCCCTTACTCCTGGCGCTGTGTGGCCTGCTCTCTTCTCCTCCCTGCGAGGCTCCGAGGGCAGACCTCCCCCACCTTCACGCCTCGCTGGGCCAGCCGGCCCTCCCTGGGCACCCTGCACCCCACCGCTGGATTTACTTCTTGGCCCGGAGCACTGTTCTGTGGAGGGCCCTCACTCGCGTGTGGAGTGTGCGTGTCCCCGGAGGGCAGACTGTGCCGAGCTGGCAGGGCTTCGTTGTGTTTGCCTGAGGATCTGCCGTGCGTGTTTCCGGGGACAGACAGGTGACACTCTGCAGTGCTGGTTAGGGAGTAAGCACAAGCGGGCCCCTCATATCGAGCTTGTTGAGTAATCTGTCCCTTGGTCCTGGTCACTGAGCTTCGGTGGAAGGCCTGCTGGGAACAGGAGCTGCGGCCTGCCTACAGGCAGCGCAGGGAACTGTCCCCTACAGTCCAGGCACGTGTCCTGCCAGGTCCTGACCTCGACCCACCCCTGTCCTCAGCCCCTGAGTCTTGGACCTCGGGCCTGGGTGCACCTGGTCAGCTCTGGCCACTGCTGCCCCCTGTCCTGGTTAGGTTTGGGGTTTGCGCCTCTGTGTGTTTTCTCATTTATTTAGAAGAACAGCTGAAATCCTGTCTGATTGTTGAGAATGTGCTTGTTTGTCCTTGGCTGTTACTTGTTAGACACTGTGCGGCTTGCCAGGAGGGGCGGGAGGCGGCTCGTCCGCCCGTGTTTGAAATCGCTCCTCGGCAGGAATGGTGGGTTCCAGCTGCAGAGAACTTGTCTTCTAAGGCGTTCTGGCTGAGGCTGGAGAGTGCATGACTCTCTGCAGGCAAGGGGCAGAAACGTATTTCTAGTCAGCAAATAGATTAAATCTCTTCACTGCATTGGGTGCTCTGATTCTGCCCCATGCTGGGTAAACATGCGATGCTGGTCCATCTTTATGGTGAACACCTGTGAGAGTTTCAGAGTTCTCAGTGTTCTGATGCGTTCATCGTCGTAGTTAAAAATGTGCCGACTAGAAGAATCTGCTAAGAAAATTTATGAGCGTGTTCATTCAGATAAAAAGAAACCTGTGGCCTGCAACAAGTGGCATATTTTCTTAATCAAACTGTGTCACATGGCCATGGCAGAGCACTGGACATGGCAGAGCACTGGACATGATGGAGCGCTGGACGCGGCGGAGCGCTGGACGCGGCGGAGCGCTTGACATTGCGGAGCGCTGGACGTCACGGAGCGTTGTACGTGACAGAGCGCTGGACATTGCAGAGCACTGGACACGACAGAGCCCTGGCCGTGGTGGAGTACCAGCTGTCACGGAGTACTGATGTTGCAGAGCAGTGGTACGTGCGGGGTCCTGCAGCTGCTGACATGTGTAAGATGCACTTCCTGCATATGAACAGCCTGCAGGAGAGCTCGGGGGAGTGAAGCCCCCGCTGGCCTTGTCCCCGAGGGGCAGTCGATGCTACTGAGTTCTTCTGAGACCAAACACACTAGTTGCTGTCAAGTTAGCTCTGACTCCTGGTGGCTGCAGGTGTGTCAGAGTAGAACTGTGCCCCCTGGGGGTTTTGGCTGCTGATGTCACAGCAGAGATTGCGCGGCCTTTCTTCTTAGGGGCTTCTGAGTGGATTCTAATCACCAGGCTCTCACTCTGCGGCCAAGTGTGTTAACCATTTGCCTCACCCAGTGGCCACCAAGTCCTCAGGGACAGGAAGACCTGAGATACGTGGTTCTTCCTAGAAATCTGTCGTAGGAGCGGGGCGGGGCCGGGGGGGTGGGGCTGGGTGGGGCAGGGCGGGGCAGGGCTGAGACTGCACAGAATGTGGCATGAGCCCTGAGAGGGGCAGACCCGGAGCCAGCTGTGGGGACACAGCCTGTCACCAGCATCAGGGTCACCCAGGGTGCCCTCCTCTATGCTTGGCAGTACTCGCTCTAGTTGGTACCCACTCGCGGTAACTGTGTGGTCCTTACCACACACCTGGGGTTCATGGATGTGTTAGGGAATCAGCCGAGCCTCTCCCCGGCAGCTGAGTGGCCGAGGCGGGCCCAAATGCTGAGCCTGTGGTCCCTACTGTGCTCACGGTGGCCTGCGGATTGGCAGGCTGGGCTGGAGAGCGTGTCTGCCCTGAACGGGGAGAGTCAGGGAGGCTCGGCGTCCACAGCAGGAGATGTGCCTCGATGAGTCCTTTTTGCGACAACTTCTCTCATGAGTATAGCTTCGCAGGGTTCGTGTCGAAATCCTGAACAGCTCAGAAAGATTGAACAGCAGTCCCAAGGTCAAGCAGCTACTAGGTGGAAGTGAAAAGTCAAACCCAGTCTGTCTGAACCCAAAGCTTGTGCTTTAGCTGCCTGGGCCTCTGATTTCCAAGTACCCAAACTTATTATGGGTTCTAGTACGTTCTGTGTTGACAAGAGCCGTATTTACAGTGCAGCGAGTGTAAGCTGTTAGCCTGTCCAACCCTTGGTTTTCCATCTGTAAAATGCAGATAATGATACTTCCTCTCAGGCTGTTGCAAGGATGACAGTGTCTACTATTAGCCCTGGTAGATAAGAAACGCTCACACAATGGCAAATCCATTCGCTTCCAAATTATTTCTAATCTGTCCTGGTAACAGTTACAGAGACAGAGAATTTCTTTCTACTATCTTTAAGCATAAAAGCTTCAAAGGAATCCTCTCATCTGCTCAGCAACTTAGAAACTTAACAAGAAAGAGAGATTTGGCAGAGACGCAGACAGCACGGGTTTTGTGCGGAATTCTGAGACGAGTGTTAAGAGAGGACAGAGGAGTGTTCTTTGTGGTCCGAGGACACTGGAGCACTGCTGTCTGTTGTGACAGCACCCGCTTCATCCGGTCCGTGTGTTCCACACTCACCTATCAGCCACACGGACACTCATGGTTCTGGGTGCGGGGAATACAAGAGTGAAGAAGTTGTGACTTCCAAACCTCCATCTGGCGGAAGAGGTAGACGTAACGAGCAAGTAGATACAGGGCATGTCAGGCAGTGGGAGGTGCCCTGTGGGACATAGAGGGACGGAAGGGTGACAAGGACTTCTGGCCATGTCACAGGAGGAACTTCTCTGTGCACAGAAAAGTGCCCACCAGGGTTCACTGTGCTGAGGTGCTAAGTACGTGGTCAGATCCGGCCTAACCAGAAGGCTGGCGGTTTGAACCCTCCAGCCTCTGCTTGGAGACCCTGTGGGCAGTTATGTCCTGTCTTCCAGGGTGGCTGTGAGTTGGACTTGACTCGGCAGCATCAGGTTTGGTTTTGGTTTGGTGCTCAAGTGACGAGTCCCCAGGTGGTGCAGACGATGAGGTGTCCACCTGCTAACTGAAGTGGCTGTTGGAGCCCGCCCAAAGACCCCTTGGAGGGAGAAGCCTGGCCGTCTGTTTCCGAGAGACCCCAGCCGTTAAGCCCTGTGGGTTGCCATGAGTAGGAAACAACAGTGTCATGGGTTGGATGGTGTCTCCCCAAAAATATGGGTAGCAATTTGACTAGGCCATGATTCGTGGTATTGTGTGATGTTCCCACATGCTGTAAACTTTACCTCTAGGATGTGAATGCGGGAGGATGAGCAGCAGTGGGGTTGGTGGGGCAGCGCTCGGGGTGGAGGATTCTGTTGTACCTTGAGGCAGTTTCTTGAGATACAAAAGAAAGAAGCCAGCAGGGAGAGTTGAGGACCTCGCCTCACCAAGAAGCAGTGCCAGGAGCAGAGTGCATCCTTTGGAAAGGACCCAGGATCTCTGCACCTCAGAAGCTCCCCATCCAGGGAAGACTGATGACAAGGACCTTCCCCCAGAGCCAGCAGAGAAGGCCTTCCCCTGGAGCCGACACTCTGAACCTGAACTTGTGGCCTACTGGACTGTGACAGAACTCCTTTTAAAGCCATCCACTTGTGGTATTTCTGTTACAGAAACGCGAGATGACAAAGATGGCAACTGATTTTTACTGGTACTGAAGTAAGGGCATTAGCTGGAATGTCGGCATGAACCACGAGTGCGTTTCATTAGTATTTGTATGTGAAAAACTTGTTTTCGCTGGGCTCTGGGTTAAGGAAGCTGAGGGTGGCACCTTGTGAGCCCTTCTGTCTGTAGCACCTGCCATGGGCGCTAGCACGCAGTAGGCTCTCAGGAGCTGTTGAGTGAAAGAGCAAGTGAAATGGCTTTGAAAGAACAACTGGGCCCATCTGTTCTTCTTGCTGTTAGCCACAGGTGACCCTTGACCCCAGCGCTGCTGTGGGGCACACGTGAACCTGTGGGGATCACCCGGAGAGCCTGTCAGAGCCGGGAATCTGCATTTCTGACAAGCTCCAAGGAGACACTGATGCTGGCAGGCCGGGGACCACACTGCAGGACCACTGCATTCCGAGATGAGATATCTTAATGCTTTTCAGCAGAGTCTGCGTGTTTTATTGTCTACAGGGCCAGACGAAGCGTCCTGCAGAGCAGTTCTGGATGCTTCTCCTGTGCCTCAGGGAGACTGGCCGATGGAAGCTTTCTTGCAATAGCTCCAGTTTGAGCTACTCAGTTGACTGATTTATAGCCAGCCCCTGGACCCCTGGGAAGGCCTTTTCATAAACAGATGTGATGAAATCTTAAGATAAGCACTCAGCTAAAATTAGACCTAGGCACGAGTCTGTTGTTTTGGGGAAGGTCTAGAAGCGCCTGTCTGGAGACTGTACTCAGTCAGCCCTTGCTCCAGTCGAGGGCACTGCTGAAAGTGTGGGTGAAGGGGACGCAGTCTTGGCATCCTCAGAAGCGCTGGCACCTCTGCATGCCTGGCCCTGCCAAGGAAAAGGACCCTGTGGTCACCTGCAGCCTCTATGTGGATCCCGAGGCCCCAGTCGGTGCCGAGCAGGGCGTGCGAACTGTTAGATCATGACACCAGACTCTGCCGCTGCATTGAGAAGTCTTGGAGTGATCGGTCTCAAGACAGGACAAAAACAGGCAGTCAGAAAAAACGTGCACTTTTCTGGCATTCTTGACAAACGGAAAAATTGAGTTAGATCAGCTGTGGAGAGTGATGGACAGAACCCTGTGTGTTTGCCTTGGCTTAGGAAATGAAAATTTCAGATGAGAAGATAGGGTCTGAGTGTCATTCCACAAAATATTTTGATGACATCACGAGTCCCTGCAAAACACAAGGCCCTTTGTATAAATAGAGATCGAATAAGCAAGGTGTCCCTCTTTTGCCCCGTCCCCCCCGGACATGTCTCCACTCCAGGAGCAGGCAGCACAGGAAGAGAAAGAACAGGTATGTGGATGAGACAGACCTGGAGCAAGCCCTGGCTTTTACCAGCTTTGTCGCAGTGGACGGATTTGTCTGTCAATTGGAGCTCTTCCTTAGCATAGGTAAAAAAAAGCAAACAGAGAAAAACCAGACCAGTTACTGTGGCACCAAGTCCGACTCATGGTGACCTATGTGTGTCACAGTGGAACTGGGTTCCAGCGTTTCCAGCGGCGGTTTCCAGAAGTAGAACACCAGTCCATTATTCTGCGGGGCCTCTTGGTAGATTCAAATCACCAGCTGTTTGGTGGGCAGCCCAGTGTTCAGCCGTCTCACCACCAGGGACCCCTGGTGTGCTTTGGGGAGTTCTTACAGTGAAGCGGGGGGTCCATTAAACAAGAGCACAGGTTTCTTCTGGAAGCGAGAGACCCCGCCAGCTCCTGTGTTCCCTGGCTGGCTGCGTGTTCTCCACTCCAGTCTGGCCATCAGGTAGACGGTGTCATTGACCCTTGCGTGTCTGTCCTCACCGCAGACTCCAGCCCCGTGAGTGCATGTGGTGCCCTCATTCTTCTGCATTGTCCCTTCCCCACACTCAGCGTGTGTCACGTGCGACGGAGGCTCCACGTGTGATATGCGGCCGACAGAATCACTGAGGGCTCGAGAAGGAGGCGGGCAGGAAGAGACCAGCGTCTGACCACAGGAAGGGAGAAGGGCACTCCCAGCCGGGAGGAAGGAGCTTCCTTCATGGCGCAAGTCCACTTGACCCGCTGTCGTTGAGCCAAATCTGACTCATAGTGACCCTATAGACAGCAGACCTGCCCCATAGAGTTTCCAGAGAGCACCTGGCAGGTTTGAACTGCTGATCCTTTGGTTAGTAGGCATAATGTTTAGCCACTACACCACCAGAGTTTCCGAGTCCATTCAAGTAAGACGAGGTGAGGTCATGTGTCAGGAATCCCAAGTACCACCGAAGAGACCCAGACCCGAAAATGTGCTCGGTGGTAGCTGCTGCCCGAGAACAGGAGACTTCATTCTCTGTGACCTGCCTTTGCCGGAAGTCACCGGCTCTGTTAGCTGCAGTGTGCGTGTCCCTTGGTAAGCTCCTCCCACCCACTGTTTTGGCTCATCGTCCCCAGCGTGAGTGACGATGAGGGTGGGCGGTGTTGAGTTCGGGTGTAGATGGGGTCGCTGTGGGTCAGAACCCACTCAGTGGCACCTGTTGTAGGTTGAATTGTGTCCCCCCAAAATGTGTGTCAGCCTGGCTAGGCTGCAATTCCTAGGATGTGGTGGTGTCCACCCTGTTGTCACCCGAGGTGGTTCTCTGTGATGTGATTGCGGCAGGCCTCAGTCTACGAGACGAGGCTGAGTCTGAGTGCATCTCTTCTGAGATAGAAGAGAGAGAAGCAAGCAGAGAGGTGGGGGACCTCGTGGGGGACCTTGTACCACCAAGGAAGCAGCGCCGGCAGCAGAGTTCGTCCTTTGGCCCAGGGTCTCTGCACTCAGAAGCTCCTCAGCGAGGGTGAGATGGATGACAAGGACCTACCCCCAGAGCCCATGGAGAGAACGCCTTCCTCTGAAGCTAGTACCCTGAATGTACTTCCAGTCTCCTAGACTGGGAGAGACTAGGCTTCGTGACAGCCATCCGTTCGGGGTCTTTCTGTGACAGCCGCCCTGGATGACTAAGAGGGCACCTGACAACAGCAGTTTCCTTGTCCTGAACTTAACCCTCCAGCATCTGACTTAAGTCCTCGTCATTTTGATCCGTTTACTTTCTCTGAGATGATCTGTGACCTTGAAGAGATCCAGTGACCTTTTCTTCACAGCCCTCGTTTAGGCCATCTTGTCACCGCATTTGTCACTGTCATTTTATGTAAGGAGCCGTGCTGGCGTGATAATTAAGCACTCAGCTGATAACTCAGAAGCTGGGGGTGTGAACCCACCCGCTGCTCCGAGGGGGGAAGACGTGGCCGTCTGTGGGGACTTAGGGCCTGGGAAGCCCAGGGGGGCAGCTCTGCCCCGTCTTACGGCGTCCCTGTGTGTCGGAGTTGACCCAGCAGCAGTGGGGGTGGTGGTTTGTGCTTATTTTGTGTTTTATAGGTGTCTTCTGATTCTTCTTTATGCTCTCAGTCTCCGGAGGTTACTATCTTGGCCCTTTCTGTGACCCTCCTTCACCCCGGTACCCCATTAGCCAGAAGTCTTGCAGAGTCTTGTGAAAGTGCCATGTCGGCCGCCACCACCCAGCCATTCCCTTTGCTTGGCCTCTTCACCTGCAGCGAGCCCTTGCTCTCTTCCCGCTGACCTCTTCTGGAGCTCTCGTCTCTCCTGTACTGACTTTTCACAGGTTACTGCTTCCTGCTGGAGAACTTACCATTCATCATAGCAGGTCCCAAAGTCATCGGTGACGCTGTCCCTAAAGATAAGCCTCCCTTAGTCCTGTTTGCACCTGTGTACCTCTGTGAGATTGTTAGGGGGTATTTCACGCACATACCCGTGCGCGCGCGCGCACACACACACGGAGAGAGAGCAAGAGAGAGCATGTTGTTAGAGAAGCAGTCCCAGCAAAATAAGCTATGCGTTGCGACTGAAACAAGCAAAGCTAAAAGAGCCAAGGTTTTGCCCCCCCGTCCCTGCTGTGACAGCCACCTGCCTCCGAGCACACTTGCATATGTTTTTAAGAAATCAAAACTGGATCACTGTAAACACTGTTTTATAGCTTGCCCTGTTGAATTTGTGCTCCCTGCTTTCTGTCCCTGGGACCTTTGGTTTCCTCTGACGCCCAGGCAGTGTTGCAGTTCCCCGTGGGTGACCCCGGACTTCAGCCGCAGCTGCACGCGGCCCGTGGACCCCCAGTGCGTCTGCGCTGCGCTGCCGTTTCCGCTCCTGTTAACTCCGTGCTGCCTCCTTTCTGGACACTGACCTAGAAGGCAGCAGGCCGGTTGTCCTGTAGGCGTCCTGCCTTCTGGACAGGTCTGGTGCTTTATCACAGTGCTACCTGGCCTGTCCCTCTACCTGTCCCTAAACCAGAATCCAGAGAACACGTTTCTGGCTCCATCTAGTTGAAGCTGTATACTCCAAGTCGCTCTAGCCCAAGACGCTCTGTCCCTGGCCGTCTGTGAGGCACAGACTGACTCTGGGTGGCGTGATCATGAGCAGAGCCCACCATGTACCCCCTGTACCACGAGAATATCCCGGGTGTTGATACTCTGGCCCCTTACAAATATGTTGACTGGGTGTCCAGGGGTTTTAAAATCAGTTGATCATTGTAGCCTGATGGGCAGTGTCATTCAGGTTTTATAGGATGAAGTTCTGTGTTTGTTATTTCCTCTGCTTTTATTAAGCGGCCTTCTCCTGTAAAGGAGAGCCTATAGGTCAGCTACTGGGGCTGTTTGAAACATGGCACAGAGACCGAATCTTCTCTTTTCTTTCTAATCATTTGAAAGGAAGGGATCGGTTACAGACTTCCTCAAATGAGAGACGTTAGTTTTGTCTCTGTCTTCTCTGTAACAATCATGATGGACTCAGGGGCTTTCACTGATTTCGGTGTGTCTCACCCACTTAACATCATTATTCTCAAGTTGTCATGGCTTTCGACAGTCAGAGTTGCCCTAAGCTGGCTCCTGTGCCCTTGTGACATGACTTGTTAATATCTTGGGAAGGGTCATTGCTTTTGGTGACAACAGGTTGTCCCTGAACAGAGGGAACTGGCCTGGGTTTGTGTCACAAGAACCTGAGGCCAGAGGACTGGCTGCCTGTCCTGTTGGCTGCCTGTCCCGTGGCTGCCTGTCCCGTGGCTGCCCACTAGAGGCAGGGTGGGGGTGTGGCCTTTTGACCCCGCCCCCTTCGTGCTCTCCTAAGCTCTCCTGGCAATGCATCCGTTCGACAAATGGTTCCCCACTCTCACCTCATCTTCCTTTGGCCCCTGACCCACCCCCAGCTTCTTGCACATCTATTCCCAAACATACAGGCCAGTGCAGGCCAGTTCTTCCCATGGGCCAGCATCTGTAGTGGCCACATGTACAGCCGCACATCCAGGTGCTCTGCTGGGTGCTGTAGGGGAACCCAGAGATGACAGATGAGGAGTCCGTGCTGCTGGAGCTCACAGCTTTGGGGAGTGGTGTCCGTGTACAGTCCGTGGATGACCAGATCACAGAACAGGGCAGGCACAGAGGGACATCCGTGAGTGTGGACACTGGGGGAACTGGAGCTCCCAGGTTGCAGGCTGGAGCCTGGTCAGACTCTGGTCCTGGAGTGATAGCTCCGCGTTCTCCTTGTTGTAGTTCCTGGATCGTCAGGGGCACAAAGGGACACTCGGGGAAAGTTGTCCCCAGTGCATCGTTTGGTAGTGTGGGAAGAAGGTGATGCTGGAGTCCAGCCTCCAGGACTTGGGTCCTGGTTTTACCCTCTATACTTGGTGATCTGGGGCTGATCACCTGGGCTCTCTGTTCCTTTCATCTTCCCTGGGGATAATAGTATTTTTTCTCTCTTTTTGGCCCATGTGTAGTTTTGAGAAGGAGTTGATTATGAGAACTTTCTCTTGCTGGAGGTCCTATCAGATGGAACTCGTTTTTGTTCTCTCTCTCTCACTCTTTTTCTTTTTTATCATTAATAAAAGAAACCCTGGTGGCCCAGTGTTTGGAGCCATCAACTGCTAACCGAAAGGCTGGGAGTTCAAAGCCCCGGTGGCTCCGTGGGAGAGAGATGTGGCCGTGTGCTTCCACAGAGGTTTCCAGCCGTGGGGACCCTGAGTGGCCCTGAGTCAGAGTCGGCCTGACAGCAGTGCCTGGACTTTGTGTCTTACCGTTGTTACAATCCTGCTGGGCTGCAGGGAGGCAGTGGTGAGAGGCGTGGATTTGGTTCCTGGACTTAACTCACTGTGTCTCATTAAATTAATGAGTTAGTCCACTGACCACTGGGGCTTGCTGACAACACTGCCTTGCCTATAGTAAGTGCTCAGTACTGTCATTGCTATGTGGAAACCATGGCAGCTGTGCCCACCTGCAGGTAAACCTCCTCACTTGCTCACCTCCTGTCCTCCCTCCTTCACTTTTCCTTGAAGGACTCCCCAAGGGGAACGTCCTGTTTGTGCTCAGACAGACCTGGTGGGGGTGCTGGCGGGAGGCGAGCTGGCATCCCTCGGCCTCCAGCACCCGCTCGCCTAAGTGACTCTTCCTGTGCTGAGAAAGGTGGCCTTAGCCTTACAGGGTTTCCAAAGCTGTAATAAAAGTGGAAAGGTGACTGCAATCTGGCTTGTCCTGGAGCAACATCGAATACTGGAACCGAGGTGTGTTGGTGCTTTGGTGAGCTTGCAGAGCTTCTGCAGAGCGGCTGTCTCTGGTTCTGAGCGTCGGGAAAAGCGGTGGAGAAGGGTGTCTTCTTTGAAGTTTGTTCTAGTTAATTGTCCTTGACACTGGGGTACTGTCAGCCACCGCATGTGGTCATCTTTGCCTGATGCACTCTGTAGGATGAACTTTGTCATCTCCTCCATAAAAGGTCACTGCTGCCGAGTCGATTCTGACTCACAGTGACCCCGTAGGACGGAGTAGAACTGGCCCCTGCGATTTCTAGTGACTGTCTGGTGGACTCCGACTGCTGACCCCGTCTTGAACAGGCCAGCTTGTAACCACTGTGTCACGGGGTTTCCTTTATCTTGCCGACAACTTGTAATTTAAATAGTGTTATTTCTATTTGGAACAGGAAACTGAGGCTTGGAGCAGATTGTACAGCTAGGCTGGAAGCCTTGCTAGTGTGGCGGTTGAGTGTTCGGCTGCTGACCGAAAGGTCAGTGGTTTTGAACCCACCAGCCACTCGGTGGCAGAAGATGTGGCCGTCTGCTCCTGTGGAGACTGCGGCCTGGGCGCCCTAGGGGCCGTCCTGCTCCGTCCTGTGCAGCTCTCTGAGGTGCTGTGAGCAGAACGGGCCGGGTGCGGGCCCCTTGCGCAGCAGCAGCAGCCCGGCTGGTCAGAGGCAATGCTGTCCCGCGGAGGCAGCCCCGTCCGGCTCTTCCTTTGGTGTCCCTGTACCCCCTGCCCCACCGCTCTGACCGCGCCAGCCACAGCTCTGTCCGCACTCTGGGCCTCCCGTGGTGCCCATCCCTCTGCTGTGGCAGGGCTGTCATGGTGCCTGTGTTCTCAGTGGCCCCAGTGTAACGACACATCTGGTCGTTGTCTGTCCCTTCCTCATCCCACCCCATCCCCAGCCGCTCCCCCTCTTCTCCTTCTCCTCGTCGTTAGCTCAAGGTTGGTGATGTTGCCACTTGATGCCACACAGGGGGCTGACACTTCTGTCTGGAGAGCCCTGCACCCTTGTCCCCAGAGCACAGCCCATCAGCAGACAGCACCGGCCTCCCTGGAGCACAGCCCGGACCCGCTGAACTTGGAATCTGCCTTTTCCCTTGATCCCTGGTGACTCGAGTGTGTTCAAGTGGGAGATGCCCTCTGTGTGCTGAGACACAGCCCCCCAGCTCTGAGGATTCCTTCTGCGGCTTCCTAGGGCCTCAGGCCTCCTGGCAGCCCCACCCACCCTGGCTGCCTGCTCTCCTGCCGTGACAGCCTGTCACCACTGCCACTGCGTGTCCGCCTTGCGGTGGTTCTCTTGGTCCCTAGCAGTGCCTGGCACAGTGACGCGCTCAGCAAAGATTTACCGAATGAAGAGGGCTCTCGGCTTTTGGGCAGCTTGTGAGAATACAGGAGGAAAGACACGGCTCCTGCCTTTCAGGAGTGCCCGACCTAGTGGGGACAGGCTGGCACTGGACAGTGGTGCCCTAGGGTCACCCAGATGCTGGGTCCTGTGAGCTGCAGGGAGGGAGGCAGAGACCAGCCCCTGGGGGAGAGGGGTGTTGCCTGAGCCAAGCCCTGGAGACCAGCGGCCGGTCAACTGAGGCTGCTCCTCGCTGCCCCGCTCAGGTGCCCAGAGGGAGCGGGTGAGCGGGACCGTCGTCAGTGGGCTCTACGCCAGCTCCTCTCCTCGGCCTCTGAGCCTCCCAGAGAGCCTGCGCCCCGGCCCGTGCCGCCGTCCCTGCCCTGTCTGCAGCCCGCGCTTCTATAGTCTCCGCCAGTCTCCCTTTTCCCTCCTTTGTTCTGTGCTCTGTGCTCTCGGGGAGATAAGGTTGCTTTCAAAAGCAACGTGAAACTCATCAAATGCAATAACCCTAAGGGTTGGGTTGCGCCCTGACTCCTCAGTATCTGGTAGGAAAGAGGAAATTAAAATCCACATCACTCTGTTTCATCTGCATCGCCTTTGATATCGAGACAGAAACTTCCAGAAGCAAGACTACATGCAGTGTGAAGAGGATGAAAATATGAATCTGGGTTTGAGTCTCAGTTCCATTTCCTAATTACTGTCTCCTTGAGAAAGACACTACGCCACCCTGGCTCTCAGCTTTGTCTTCTCTGACCTGGGCGGTGGCAGTGCCTCATGTCTCCTCACAGGCCTTTGCAGAAGCAGAGGGAAGCCCTCGGGGTGGTTATGTCCTTTTAGATGATAGTACTTTATCGTAATGTTTAGTTAAATTAGGGCTGTAACATCCAAAGCGTATCCCTAATTCCCCGCCCCCGATTATTCTGCTGTGTTAGTTCTCAGTTTATGATTTTGCTGTCTTTTCCTCGCCTGCCACTTTCTTCTGTTTCTTCTTTCTCGCCCTCTGTATTCCCATTCATCTTTCTACCTGCTCTTCCCAAGTGAGTGTCCTCTCCTGCCTCCTGCCATCCTTCCCGCCCCACCCCCCTTTTTATGATCCACACAGCTGTCTCTATGAAGTGGAAGCCCTATTGCTGCTGTGGTTAAGTGCTGCGTCTGCTAACTAAAAGGCCAGCAGTTCAGATCCCGCAGGAGCTCCTTGGAAACTCTGTGGAGCAGTTCTGCTCTGTCCTGTAGGGTCACCATGAATCGGAATGCACTCGACGGTAGTGGGTTTGGTTTGGGGTTCTCTGCAAAGACAGCGGAAAATGCTGGTGGTTTAGTGGTTAAGTGCTGTGGCAGCTAACCAAGGGGTTGGTTGGCTGTTTGAATCTACCAGGTGCTCCTTGGAAGCTCGCCAGGGCAGTTCTACTCTGTCTTACAGGGCTGCCGTGAGTCGGAATTGACTCAGTGGCAGTGGGTTTGGTTTAGAGTTTTCTGTGAGACAGTGATCAAACATTCATTCACTTATGCAGTCGGTTGAGACTGATCGAGCCTTACTCTGTACTTGGCAGTTGCTAAGTGCTGAAGATATGAAGCTAAACAAACTGTTCTGTTCCCAAAAGGAGTTCATGTAAGTCGGTACATGCTTTCTGGTGTTACAGGTGTGCTTAGAGTGTGGCTGATTGTGCATTTGTGTGTGTGTGTGCGTGTGTACCTGCGTGGATCTAGAAGCTTCAAACAACAGTGGATCCATGAGATGCGCGTGTGTGTGTGCGTGTGTACCTGCGTGGATCTAGAAGCTTCAAACAACAGTGGATCCATGAGATGCGCACTGAAAGGTGAGCAGGTAATGAGGTACGTGGGGTGCTCGGGCCTGAGTGCTAGTGAGTGCTGTGGACAAAGGCTTGCAGTGTGTTGGTGCATTCTGGGAGCTCTGATTGTGGCAGAATGGGGGGTGTGAAGAGGGAAGGGGACTCGATAGGGGTAGTTAGGAAGCAGGGAAAGGAGTTCATCAACAGAAGGCAGAAAAAACAGACAAGGGCCATTGCCCTCGCTGGAGTTTGGGTGTGTGGCAGTTTTCAGCAGCAGAGTGGTCTGCACAGAGCTCACTCTCAGGGAGGTCACCCTGGTAGCCCTGGCTGAACCCAGGGAGGTCACACTGGGTCAGAGTTTGTGGCTCCAGGAAAGTACTGGAGTGGGGACTTGATCTCCTGTTTTCTGATTCCAGCCTGTGGGCTTTTCCCAGAGTGTTGCCTTGTGCAAAGTGACAGAAGCTGTTGTTGCTGATGCTGGTTACTGTTGGGTCCCCGCCAACTCACATTGACTGTATGTGTAGCAGGGTGAAACGTCTTGGCTCCTGTAACGTCTCCGTGACTGGTGGCGTGTTTGAGTCAGCTCTGACTCACCGTGACTCTGTGTAACAGGGTGAAACGTCTCGGGTCCTGTAATGTCTCTGTGACTGGTGGTATATTTGAGTCAGCTCTGACCGATGGTGACAGTGTCTATAACAGGGTGAAATGTCTCGGGTCCTGTGACGTCTCCGTGACTGTTCGTGTGTTTGAGTCAGCTCTGACTCATGGTGACAGTGTCTGTAACAGGGTGAAACGTCTCGGCTCCTGTAACGCCTCCGTGACTGGTGGTGTGTTTGTGTCCATTATCGCACCCAGTGTGCAGTGCCTTCTATCCTGGGGGCTTGTCATCAGCTCTGTGTTACACAGTAGTCTCTTCTAATCCTTAAGGTGTTCATTGGCTGATTTTTGGAGGTAGGTCATCAGGCTTTTCTGCCTACCCTGTCTTAGACTGGAAACTCCACTGAAACCTGTCCATGGTAGGTGACCCTGTTTGAAATATTGGTGGCACAGCAGCGTGTAAGCCGTCACAGTTTGACAAACTGACAGACAATGGGTGGATAAAACATAGTGGCTTCTGTGGATTGGGCACCTGCTGTGTCTCAGGTGTGGTGCAAAGTGCTGTGCTTGTGTTATCGATGCTTCTCAGAGCAACCTGAGCAGTACACAGTGTGCTCGTCGTTACCGCGGTGGCTGGCTCACTGTTAGGGTCCTCTGTCTCCTCTGGACCAGCTGTGCACTCTCAACTGGACAGCAGTCCAACAGGCGTTTTTTTCTGAAAGTACAGAGACCCCTTCTTTCCTGGGTCTTTCTGGAAAAATGTCATTTTTGTCTCTTCTGTTTGGCTCCAGTCTGAACCCCTTGAACTTGTCTGTGATTTGAAAAGGAAGCAGTTCTGTCCTGGCAGATGCTCCAGTCTCAGATTTTCTGGTTAGGAAGCCAGGCTGTGCCGTGTCCACAGTGTGGAACTTCCCCCTGGTCAGAAAGTAGGTCCCCGTTTGGGTTGAATTTGTATGCCGACATTTGTGCCGAGACGGGCAGGAATCTCCTCCCAGCTCTGAGTGTGTGATGCCGATTCATCGCTGGGGGGAGGAGCTGAGGTTGCCGTGAAAGTCACGATGGAACACGTTTTCACATTTCCAGTTACTGACCCAGGGCTTGCAAAGATGCTTTATGTAGAAGGTGACTGCTGGGGAAATCCAAAATGGAGGTATGCACGGCACAGGTGTTTGGAACTTGACTTTCCTGAGGGGAATGTGTCTTTGTGTCTCTGCTAGGGTCCAACAGCCACTCTGTGGAATTCTGGGAGAAGTACCTGGTAAATAATAGCTATAGGTTCTGCCACTGCTGTCAAGTCAATTCTGAGTCATAGTGCCCCTACAGGACAGAGTGGCACTGCCCTATAGAGTTTCCAAGGAGTGCCTGGTGGATTCGAACTGCCAACCTTTTAGTCAGCAGTCATAACACTTAACCAGGGTCTCCAGTGATGGCTGCCTATTTCCCTAAAAACGATGGTGGGCTTGGCACAGGACCAGGCAGTGTTGGGTTCTGTTGTGTGCAGGATTGCTGTGAGTCACAACTAACTCGCTGACAACTAACTCGCTGGCACCTAACAGCAACCACAACCACCACAGAGGTTGCTGAGGCGGCGGGCACTGCATGCAGCACCTGGCACAGTGTCTGCAATACTCAGAGTTTACTGGAGAAAACCCCGGTTGGAGCGGGTCTCGCAGACAGGGCAGCTCGTTGCCCCGTGACACCGCTTGGCGAGGCCCCGCTCACGTGGGCTGCCTGCAGTCATCGTGACCCTGTGTGTGCCTGTCTCACGAGGTCTGTCAGTTGAGTGTGCAAACTCATCCTAGAAAAAGTGCTGCGTACCTCCTTGCTCAATATTGCTGTGGTCACCTTCCAAGTCCTCCCCTTGGGAAGCTGTACCCTGATGCCAGTGCCTAGTCCACCCTTCAGAGCAGTGTTGGAACTCTTTCCAGAACAGCCATCAGAGCTGTCACTGTATTACCCTTAATGTCCAGAATGTCATCAAAATGCCTTCCTTTCAACATTTCCTGTATCTTCAGGTAAAGAAATAAGTCACTGTTGGCCAGACCAGGTGGGTAGCGAGGACGTGTTCCAAGACAGTTATGTGTTTACTGGCTAAAAACTCCCTCACAGACAACTGCACAGTTAAGTTTGTGAACTTGCCAACATGCCACCGTGTGCAATGGCCGTTCCAGAAGCAGTTCTAGAATGGCTTTGAGGGGTGGATTAGACGATGTAGAGAATCACGCAACACAGAATCATGTACTAGCCATGCTGACCCACAGATTTTGGGGAGACACTCTTGACATCCACAACAGCACTAGCCACAGGCTCGGAGGCTGTGGCGTGTCAGCGTGCGGCACACAGAACTGGATGCTGTTGATTGCAGAAGTGAGCCAGTGCCTTCTAAAGTGAGTCCTCTCGTTACTCACGGGGATTATGCCACGGATTATGGTACCTGCCATTTGTTAAATTGTGTGCCCCCAACAATGTATGTGGTGATTTGGCTAGGCCATGATTCATGGTACTGTGTGGCGTTCCCACGTGCTGTAAACTTTACCATGGTGCTGGTGGGGCAGCGCTCAGGGCGGAGGATACATACTGTACCTTGAGGTAATTTCCTGAGATACAAAAGAAAGAAGCTAGCAGAGAGAGTTGGGGACCTCATACTGCCAGGAAGCAGTGTCTGGAGCAGAGTACATCCTCTGGAAAGGATCCAGGGTCTCTGCACCTCAGAAGTTCCCTCTCCAGGGGAAGACTGACGACAAGGACCCTCCTCCAGAGCCAGCAGAGAAAGACTTCTCCTGGAGCTGATTCCGTGAATTTGAACTTTTCGTCTGTTTCTCTGTGAGACGACAGCATTTCTCTTTTTAAAGCTATTCACTTGTGGCTTTTCTGTTACAGCAACACTATATGACTGGGACAGTACCCATTGCTTTAGGTGGTCACGAGGAAGCCACTTTCAGGCAGAAGGCTGTGAAGTGCCACTCTCATGTCCTTGCTGCAACTTTCTGAAGCCTGTTTTCCTAAGCTTAAACCCTGGGGGCATAGTGGCTAAGTGCTAGTCTGTAACTAGAAAGGTTGGCAGTTTGCATCCTCCAGGCACTCCTTGGACACTCTGTGGAACAGTGCTTCTCTGGCCTGTAGGTTTGCTATGAGTTGGCATTGACTCAGCGGAGGTGGGTTTTTGGTTTTCCTAAGCTTGCCGACTTATCCAGGTGGCTTTGCCTCATGGCCTGAATCTGGGTTTCTGAAGCACAGACCAGCCCAGGAGACTGTTTGAAAAGCTGATTCAGATTCTGTTGGGTAACCATAGCTCCAAGATACATGTATTAAAAAAAAAAAAAAGACAGAGAATGTTCTATTGCCCAAGCACCTCCTGTGTGTCAGATAATGTCATGGTCTTACTGAATCCTCGGGGTAGTCTTACGTGATGGCTGCTTCTCTCCCAAGGTAGGGGATTGGTCAGTCATGTAGGGGGCATGCAGGAGAACAGAGTCCACCTCCAGCCTGCGAGATATGAGCCCAGACCCTCTACCATTTTGTTTACAGCATCGTACTGTTGGGGAGGATATGGCCTGGGAAAGAATTTGGGCTTTAAATTTAGTCCTGGGCTCACATCCAGGGCCTGCCACTGTCTGTCTGCCTGCCACCCATGGAAAAGTTACTTCCTGCATGTGAGACTCCTTCTGTTTATCTGTAAAATGGGACTGCCGTGGAGCTCAGAGTTCTTATGAGACTAGAGATACTGTAAAGAAAGCATCGGGCACGTAGCTTTGAAGTGCCATTGGGTCAGCTGTAACTCACAGTGACCTTACAGCGGAACAAAACATTGCCAGGTGCTGAGACACAGCCTTGAGCCTGGTGTGTGCTGGAGTCCGTCATCATGCCTCCTACATTGGTCCTTCTAGCTGAAGGTTTCCCTGGCTTTACTGACGCTCTGCTTTACCAGCTGTCACGTCCTTTTCTAGAGGTTGGCCTTTCCCGATGACGTGTCCAGAGGAAGTGAGACACGGTGGGCCCTCCGCAGAGTTCGTGCCCCTTCTTGTCTAGTGCTCGAAGCCTAAGCAGACACCCTGGGCTTCGGTGAAGGCAGGCCCTGAGAATTAGGGAGGACACTGTGACCTTGCAGCCCGGACAGCCCCCTCTGGACAGGCTCTGCTCCTTTGAGAACAGGGATCTGCAGGAGACAGACTTTGGTACTTGAGCGTGAACTTGAGCACATCCTGTTGTTGGGTTGTTCCTGAGCTGTGCAGCACTAGAGATGGCCCTGTGTGGGCGCAGTGAGGACACCTCGGGCTGCGCTCCAGCGTCTGCCTCACTTCCTCGTGATCTCTGTTCTCAGTTGTGTGACCTTCTGTCAAGTCTGGGCAGTGAAAGCTAGACAGGTTCTTGAGTTTGCTGAGAATGTTTTGTGATAAATCTGCTCATCACTTGGTAGTTTTCTAGAGGAAGGGAGGAGGGAAAGAAGTGACCAGTCAGAGGAGGACAGTCTGTTCTCAGTTCACCTTGGGCCTCTTTCTCTCTGCGACCTTCCTTTGTGTTCAGAGAGGTCTCCTTTTCCCGAGGTGGGGGGACATCTTGGCTCTGCCTCAGTGTAGACCTGCCCAAGTGGGCCGACCACACTGCCCCAGTTAGCGTCTACTTGGAGTCCAAGTTGGTTATCATCCCAAACACTGAGCAAGTCTCTACAGACGTTTTTAAAAATTGTAGTGCATATGTAGGTAACAAAATGTTTACCCTTTCAACCATCCTTACGTGTGTAGTTCAGTGACAGTTGTGGTGTTTCTCATGTTGAGCAGCCTTCTCTCTTACCTGTGTGGAGATTTTCCCATGAGCCTTCACAGTGCCCTAGCGCCCCCTCAGCATTGGCTCCTCCTTTCCTTCTCCTTCT
Source organism: Heterohyrax brucei (assembly GCA_028571685.1). Classification (NCBI taxonomy): domain Eukaryota; kingdom Metazoa; phylum Chordata; class Mammalia; order Hyracoidea; family Procaviidae; genus Heterohyrax; species Heterohyrax brucei. The sequence goes on from CM053153.1 coordinate 4,248,752, forward strand.
GGCCCACCGTTGGTGACCACTGATAAGCTTGGCCCGTTCAAGATGTTTCATGTGAGCATACAACATTTGTCCTGCTGAGACTGATTGGTTTTACTCAGCATCAGCCTTCAGCGTTCACTTGTGTGGGCAGCGTGGATCCGGTCTTCGCTGCCCTTCATGGTTGGGTAACATTCCACTGTGTGGCTATCCCACATTTTCCTTAGCCATTCTTCTGCTAATGGACTTTCTACGTGACTATTGTGAGCAGCACTGCAGTACACACTGGTGTACTAGCATCTCTTTGTGATAGGATATTAATACAGTGCATCTCTGGTTTCTGGCCAGCACTTGAGTAGAGGCTAGAGGTCAAGAAATGATTTCAAAATCAATTATTAGCTTTGGCTTTATTTTGTTCGCATCTCAATCCAGCAAATCCTTATGGAAGTGTTTATGCCCTGAAACGCAGCAAAGAGTGTGCCAGTACTCTGGATTTATGACAGGGACAGGTGTGCCCTCCCCCTGGTGCTGTCCCAGGACTGCAGGCATTAAGTGTCACCCAGGAGGAGGGCCTGTGTGCCGAGGTGTGGGATGGAGTGGAAATGAGACCACAGAGAGAACCAGAAGCCAGGTGGTGTGCCCCAGTGCCAAGCACAAGATTGTGCAGTGTACCCTTTTCTCTGTGCTCATCTTTTCTTATCACACAAGTGGCGAATGCCCTTAGTAGGTGAATCTGGAAAGTCCAGAAAAGTCTGGAAAGCAGAAGAGCAAGGGGGTCCCCTGACCTCACATTCCGGAGTGGGGTGCCGCCCCGTCTTGGTGCTCTTCCTGCCCGTTTTGCGCCCTGTGTGTTTTCATCCAGGCTACAGGTGAGATCACACCTTATAGCCCATCGAGTGTTCTGCGCCTCCATTGACACTAAATTCTGTGCATTGATCTCCACGTCACCAAGGAGTCTTTGCGAGCGTGTTTGTCAGTGACTGCGTGGTAGAACAAGGCCTGATGGTGCCGTGATTTACAGAAACCCCCTCTGGGAGGAAGCTTGGTCCCTGGATCTTCACAATGGTGCACTTTGGTGGGACAGGCTGACCTTGGGCTGAGGGCAGCCGGCAGAACTTCTGAAGGGGAAGGTGACACAGCGACTCTCATTGTTAGGGCAGTCACGCCAGTGGCAGTGTGGAGGAGGGGAGGGAGCCATCCTGGAGGCATCTGGAACACGGCCCCACTCATCCCAGCATGCCCTCTCCTCTCTGCAGGCGTGCACCAGGCCCGGCACCCACAGGAGGCTACTGAGGTCAGGTGGGTGGGGCGAGTTTGCTAGGCCATTCGGGTGAGGGCTCAGGAGGGTGCTGATGTCGGGAGTGTTTGAAGTACAGGCCTCGCTCATGGGGAGGAGGTTCTGGAAGCAGCTGGAGTGTTATCTGGGACACAGAGCAGGTGGAGAGGCCACCCCCTAAGGTAGTGACAGCTTCCAGAGGTGATTGGGAAGTCCGTTGTTGGGCTGCCTGCCAACTGGACGTGTCCTTAAGGTGGTTGTGGATTTCTGTTGGGGTTTTGGAGCAAGGTCCAGGCAGAAGGTGTCCTTTGGGGCTCATCAGCCTGCGGACAGAGGTTGGCTCATTTGTGAGTCCTAGGGATGAACAGAGAGGTGAGGAGGAGCAAAGGTAGACCCTTGGGAACATCAGCATTTAAGGGGACCTCAGGACAGTGAATTGAGACTCGAAGGGTAAATACACATCTCCATGGACGAGGGCTTGTGGGGCCTGGCGCAGCATGTGCGGGGAGAATGGTGACGAGAAACGATAGGTTCAGCCCAGTGCCAGGCCACTGAGGACAGGAGACAGCCGGGTCGACCAGCGGATGGGGGCTTTGGCGTTTTACGGGTGACAGGCACCCAGCAGAGGCTTTCTTATTTGACCTGATAGATTTCAGTGGAGTCCCTGGTCGGGGGAACACACACTTATTCAATTGATGACTAGCTGAAAGGTTTTCCTTCTCGGAAGACTGGTCTGGAAGGTATGCTGCTGAAGGTCACGGCTTTGAAAACCCCATGGAGCAGGTCTGCTCTGCACATGTGGGGTCACAGTGGACCGGAACTGACTCAACGGCAGCGAACAGTGAACATAGCCATCACAGGTGAGATGTTCCTCAGAGTGGCTCAGAGGCAGGGTGTGATCTGGACCTTCAGAAGAGGGAGGCATGCCGTGTCTCTGAGGACCAGTCCCTTGCTCTGCCATCCGTCAGGTCTGCTGTCTGGATCTGCCTCCCTAGTTGGACTTGGAGTTCCTGAAGGCTGAGGACGGGGGTTCCCACCTTTCTCCCTGATCCTTGGTGTCTGTGTAAGGCCCAACAGCCGTGGCAGAAGGACGGCCGGCAGACTGAGCCAGGAACGTGATGTCACACATACCCGGGTCGTTAACTGTCTCTGAGGTTCCCTCCTTCAGAGGATAGGGATGAAGACATCCATCCCTTGTGAAGCGATATGATGCGCCTGTGATGTACCACCTGTGCCTTGTCACCTCGGCTTTTAGGAATCACAGACTGGGTACCTGTAGGGTTTCTGATTGGTAAAACGTACCAGTAGGAGAAGACTCACGGGTCAGGTGGGTTGACACGTGGCCGCCAACAGGGGCCTGAAGCGTAACTGTGGTCCTGAGGGTGCCTGGAACCCGGCCGCCTTTGCTAGGCTCTCCGCAGGGTTGCTGTGCGATGGGATGAACTGGACAGCACCTGACAGTGACATGACAACAGCAACTCTTGTTGCTTGTGAAAAAGAGCGACGTGAGTGCACCTTTGAGCCGTTTGGGTTTCCAGACCTCTGGCTCATTTCCCGGTCGCTTTGTCCCCATGTTTCCGGAATGTATGCTCTTCGCTGCTGCTTTTGTCGTTCTCCTGGGAAGACGTCACAAGTGCAGTGCCTGCTCTCCCCATGCGCTCAGCGCCAGCACTGCTCAGGCACGTGCACATGGGGCGGCGTGGCCTTGGGAGCCTTGGCTGGCGACTCTCTGGAGTAATTCAGTGACAATTACTAGTATGAGTTGCAGGTTTTTTTTTTTTTAATTTTTTAATTTTTATTGTGATTCAGTGAAAGTTTACGATACAATTCAAATTTGTATGCTCACCTATCTGCAGTTCCCTCTGCTCTCTGTGCCCGGTGACAGCACTCTCCTCCTTTCTGTTCTATACGTGTCATATCCTCTTAACAATCTCCTGTCCCCTCCTCTCCACCGTCTCCACTCCCCTCTAGTAAGAGGCCAGTGGGATGACATCCTATAAAGGCATAGAACCATAAAGTGCCCACACAGTATGGTCATTCTGTGTGCCCAAGTCCAATCCATTCCTGTCTGAAGAGTTGACCTCAGTAATGCTCCATGATCGGGGCAGCATCGGGTCTAGGGGCCACGCTCCCAGGGGAGCTCTCAGGGCTGCGACCATCCAGTGTGGCCTTGTAGTGGAGTTCTTAGTGTGCACCCCTTTTTTCTCGCGTTGCTTCTGGGACGCAACATGCTAATCCCCATCACGGCTGTCTTTGGTGGTGGCCGGGCACCGTCTGGTTCTTCTGATCGTATGTTGATACAGTCACCACTCACTTGGGTCTTTCTGTCTTCTGGGCTCTTTTTCCCTCATGCCATTGTTGTCCTTGGTGATCATCAGTTCCAGCTGATTTGGGAACATTTGGTGTTTCACAGATGCCAGCTTGCTAGCTTTTAAGACCTCAGACACCACTCACCTATATGGGGTGCAGGAGACTCTCTTATCAATAGGCTACTTATGCCAGTTGGCCTCCATGTCTCCTGAGAGCATGGTCCCCAGGCCCCTGCCTCTGCTACTGAGTCACAGGTGTTTTTGATGTCCCCCAGCATCTTCAGAGTTGAGTCCCTGCTCCTTTGTGAGGCTTTCCATGCTGGTCCTCTGCATAAAGTGGGGCAGATGAATTTAGGCCTGGGAGAGATGGCCAGGCTGGTGGGCCAGCCTCCTGCCAGAGCATTCCCGGGGCCAGAGTCCTTTCCCCTGTCCTTCTGCCCTTCACGTTTATTCTTCATGACCCTCAAAGCTGATGTTATGTGTGGATTAGTTAGTATGTCTCCTTCCTGAGAACGTTGTTAGGTTCTCTGGGAATGGGGACTGTTTCATTCACTGCTGTCTCCCTCATGTCTCAGATGGTGCCAGGGACACAGTGGGCTTTTATAATACTGCTGTCAGCTGTTCCCAGGCTCCTGAAGAGGCAGCAGGTGAGCCAGCAGCTAGAGTGCAGTGTGGTTAGGGTGACAGAGGACAGAACCCACTCATGCCCCTGAAGCCTCTGAAATTCATTCATTTAATTTTATTGTGCTTTAGTGAAAGTTTGCAGAGCACATTAGCGTCTCATTGAAAAATGCATACATAGATTTTTTTTGACATGATTGCAGCCTGTACATGTGACAGCCCTCTGCCCTTCCCACCCTGGGTTCCTCCTTTCCATTAGTCCGGGTTTCCTGTCCCTTCCTGCCTTCTTGTCTTTGCTTTGGGTCCGTGTGGCCCATTTGGTCTCATCTGCCTGAAGGACCTGAGAAGGCCGTTCCCCTCGTGTGGTACCATTAGTTTGTAGGCTCATCTAAGCTTTGGCTGAAAAGTGAACTTCAGGAGTGCCTTCGGTTCTGAGTTAGCGGGGTGTCCGGGGCCCTAGTGTTGGGGATTCCTCTGGTCTATCAGACCGGTACACCTGGTCTTCTTGGTGAGTTCGAGTTCTGTTTCACATTTTTCTCCCGCTCTGCCTGGGTCCTTGTGGTGCCTGTCAGAGCAGTTGGTGGTGAGGGCCGGGCACCATCCAGGCCTCCTGGGCTCCAGCTGGTGGAGTCTCTGGTTCATGTGGCCTCTTTGTCCTCGGGACTGATGCTTTCCTTGTGTCTCTGGTTATCGTCATTGTCCTCTGCTCTGGACAGGATGGGAGCAACGGAAAGCTGTTTATTTTGAAGTTAATTAAAACAAAATGATTATTACTGTTCGACAATGAACACTGTTATAATTGTAATAAAAAACTTGTTGAAATTGGAAAAAAAAAGTCACCGTGATGACTGTGGAGGCTAACCCATATGGTGACAAAACAACATGGTGTCAGTGTGGGAAGACCTGGGTGTACCCTGGTGCCTCACGGCCTCTGTGTTGGTCCCCTAGGCTGGCTGCCCAGTGGAGGAGGTGCTCAGGGAGTGGGCCAGGCTGGGTCGCCTCCTTCTGGGCTCCCTGATGTGTCCACCCTGCAGCCAGCAGCCGTGTTTTGCCCATGGACGGCCGCAGGGATGTCCCCTTGCCCCCGGTGACTGGACCTGGTGTTGCCCTTGTTCTGTGAGCAGGTCTGCTGGGTGCTGCTGTGCAGGGGACGTCCCCTTCCTGTGAACTGCCTCAGCAGTGGAGATGTGCTCACGCCGTCACAGCTGTCCCCTCACAGCAGCGCAGCGTCAGCTGGACCGTGGCCCCTGTTACTGAAGAGAAGACGGCCTACACATTCATGACATAGGGAACGGTAGCAGCTGAAACTCACCTACATCTTCTCAGCTGAGGTTGAGCTCTGACCTCCCGGTCGCCTGTCCTATCATCCCATTCAGGTGCCCCCGTCACGGCTCTGTGTCCTCTGCACAGCTAAAATGGAAGCTGTCATTTAAATGCAGAGATGGGGGTCCAGCCACGCAGCTGCCTGCTGCTTGGGTGGTCCTTGAGCTCAGCCCTCGGGACCTCAGTTTCCACCCTGGTAGGTGGCTGCCGTGCTGCTCGCCTCCGAGACGGAACGAGGTGCCGCTGTGCTTTTGGCACACAGCGTGGGAACTCAGGCGTTCCCAGCCTCCCTCCCGCCCCCGCTGTGTCCACAGTACCTGTTCTCACGTCTGTGGTAGAACCGTGTACTGTTCACCCCTTACCAACGCTGCTGTCATGTCCCCAGAGACTCCCCTCTCGCGTCATGCCTGTGCTGTGTGTGACAGTGCTGTTGACATTAATTGCGTTGTGTTGTTTGAGACGAGGACTCATCAGTTATACCACTCTGTCTTGTGTGGAAATAAAGGCTGTTGGCAGCAAATGCTTTATTTCATTGGCTCGGACCCTGTATTTTTGTCCTCAGTAGTCTGATGAGAGAAAATGGCTTTGGGATGCAAACAAGATTGAGCAACAGTTACTCTGGCCTGAGGTTTAGGGCGGTGGCTTGCTGTCTCAGGTCTCAGGGCTGTTGTCGCTGCCCTTTGAATGGAGTATGCCGGCACCTGGCCGAGTTGGGAGGGACTAGAGGTTGAATATTAAGCACAGGCAGGAAAACCAACTCTGATGACCCTCACTTCTCAGGAGCGTTCTGGCGGGGCTTTCTCCAAGTTGGGGACCAGACCCTGCAGAAGGGCATCGTGCTTGGTGAAGCGGAGCGTCTCTGGAGAAGAGGGAGGCCCCCAGTGGGATGGGCTGGCCTGGGGGCTGCAGTGCTGGCTCTGATGCGGCCGTGGCCCTCAGGAGGCCACAAGGCTAGGCGCTGTCTGTGTCTGCTGGGCTCTGCTGTCACCCTGAGTTGCAGCTGATTCAGTGGCACCCAGTGACTTAAGCATGGGCCCTGTGCAGGACTTCTGGGTGGAGACTACTGTCCTTTTATGGGCTAAGGAGACAGTAGACAGGGAAAAGGGGAGACTGCTGGGGGGGTCTCTCATTGATGAGGAGGTCTTTTGTCGGTGGGAAGTCTCTCGTAGGTGGGAAGTCTCTCATCTGCTGGAAGGTCCCTTGTCGGTGGGAGGTCCCTCGTTAGCAGGTAGGTCTCTCGGTGGGAGGTCTCTTGTTGGTGCAGGTCCGTAGAGCCAGGACCACCCCTGCTGGCCAGCCTGCTCTCCTCCCTTTCTGCAGGTGCAGTCTCCGTCCCCAGCTGATGTCCCTGACACATGAGTCACTTGGCACACATGTCGCCAGGCAGTGAGGTAGGCCCAGAGTGAGAAGCACTCCAAACTGAACTCTGCCCACCTCCATGACTCTTCTTCGCTGATCCTGGCCACATTGTCCTTACCTGTCGGTCATTCTGGTCACTCTGCTGAGCTCTCAGACCCCAAAGGCAAGGACCACATGCTTCCGGAAATGCTTGCATGTCCTTACTCCGTTCTCGGTCCTGTCCTGGGATAGCGCAGGATCCTCAAGGTGCTCCCAGGAATCAGGGGGAGACAGGAGCCGGGGAGACAAGCGGGAGAGCCCCCAGCCAGTGCCAGTGCCATCACACCTGCAGGCCCGGGCTGGGGAGGCGGCAGGAGCTCGGAAATCTCCTTCTTGCTCCCAGCTCACGCCTGGAAGTTGGTGTGAGGCTGTCACCGGTGATGCCCACTGAGCGCATTGTGGAAAGGTAGCCGATGTGATGAGCGTGGCTGTGTCGCTGCGTCTTCTCTGGGCGAGCTCTGCGGCGAGCCTGGGTGAGTCTGAGTGGTGATCAGCTTGCGCGCGCTTCTGTGCCCGTCAGACTGACCTCATCGGGCCCTGCGGTGGCCGAGAGAACCATGCTATGGAAACATGCTGACAGGGGTCCCAGAAGAGGTGGCAGGGGGGTGGGCAGTGAGGGCCCCTGGGAAGGCTCGGACCCCTGAGGCGGGAAGCGGGGGTAGGGACCTCGCCACCTAGGCAGTGGGAGCAGCAGAGCAGAGAAGGGTGCTGAGAAGGGAGGCGGTCTGCTCCCACTGGGTGGTGCGCTGAGGGGGTGGGTCAGCGATGTGAGGGGACGGGGTGGCTGGCAGCCTGGCTCGGGGGCAGACAGCTGTGCCATGGAGCTCAGCGGTGCCACGGCCTGTCGCGTCATCCCAGACGAGTTACTGAACGCTGTGGTCTTCCGTTTCCTCACCTGTCCAGTGATGATGAGAAGACTGCCCGCTCCTAAGGTGGCCTTCACGTCTAAGTCGGCTTGCTCAGCAGAGCGCTGGGGCAGTTCTTCCTGCATGCAGGTCCTCGGGGAAAGTGTCCCTTTGTGGTGAGGCAGGGCCAGGTCACAGCTGGATCGCTTTGTGTGTGTATCATGTCCTGGTGCTTGTGTGACCTGGTGTCCCCAGAGGCCTGAGGTACTGAGCTGTGTCCTGCTGTCCTTGTGCTGCTCGCAGCGGACTTCAGGGTGGTTGAGTGGAGATGACCAGGGCTTGAAGCAGGTGCTGGGTGTAGAGAGGAGAGGATGTCCACGGGAGACATTTGGGGCCAAGAATGGCTGGCTGTGGGGACTGACGGGATGTGGCAGGGGCTGGGTTTAGGGTTTCTAGCCACAGTGACTATTGGCATGTTCACTCTGAGTTCCATTCAGACACACAGAGTTCAGGGCCTCTGTGCAGTTTGCAGGTTTAGAGACCCAGTAGCCAGTTGTCTTAAAGGGCATGAGGCTCAGGGGACAAGTCTGAGCCAGAGATGGAGACCATGGGTGACAGGTAGATGGAAAATGAAGGCATGGAATGGTCATACAGGGAATGCTCTGGAGACAGATGACAGGTGGGCCTTCATTGGAGGGCTGCTTCATCAGTGTTTCAAAGGCGCTCTGGTGGTGCAGTGGCTAAGAGCTGCGGCTGCTAACTAAGAGGTCGGCAGTTCGAATCTGCCAGCAACTCCTTGGAAGTCCTCTGGGGCCAATTTTATTCTGTGTTATTGAGTTGTGCTGGGGTGGGAAGATGAAGAGATATCCATGAAAGAGAATGAAGCAGAAGAAGGAACAGATCACGAAACCAATGGATTATAAAAAATGGTGAACTGCTAGTGAGGTGACCCAGCAAGACATTATGTGGAATATAGTCACCACGTGTGGCCCCGTGGAAGTTGCTGAGGGCCTCAGTGAATCGTTAGGGAAAGCTTCAGTGGGCTGCATGGGTACAAGCCAAACGATAACACCTGAGAGGCTGAGATGAAGAAAGCAGCAAGTGCTAGGACTCTATTATGAAATCTGGCTGCAGAGGTGAGAGAAGTGCAGCCGCTGTCACCGTCCTTTTTTTGAATTATTCCTCCCCCATTAACATCAACTCACTGCTCCCTAAGTTTCCTGTTTGACCTTTGGAATTCCCGTTGTCACTTTGATCCCTTGTAGCTAGATCTTAAAGGAGCACAGTGCTTAAGGCAGACATTCTTAACTGATTAAGCTAAACTATTGTTTGATTTGAAGAAGTCAGGGGATATTTTGGGTTGACAGTTTAAGATTTAAAGATTATCTCAGGGCAAGAGTTTTGGGGGCTCATCCAGCCTCCCTGGCTCCAGGAAGTCTGAATACCCTGTAGTCTTACAGTTTTTATCAATTGATCAAGGAAGATTTTCTCAGTGTTTCCCATCGGGTCTGTCTTAGACATTTCTGTTACCAGCTAATTTTATCAGATGAAATACTCGTAGTTTCTCAAAGTATTTGTCTTTCAATTTACTAATTAGTTCTGAATCTTCTGTTTTGTGTAATTGCTGAGTCATTTGTCTTTTTACAGCTGTCTTCTGATGCCCAGATCTAGTAGACTTTTGTGCCGGCCATTGACCATACTTTGAGATCAGAACTGGTGATTATATTCTGAGCTTACTGTCTGTCTGCCCTCCCCCTGCTCTTCATTTTCCTTTTCAGATGCAATTTATTGAAACAAATAATAAAATATGACTAATAGAAAACATTGATGTATTATGTAAGCATGGTCTCAAACTGATCTGGTTTCAGGATTCAGACAGTTCCCAAGGCTGTGGGCTTCTATTGATGACATCTCTCTGCCAGCTGCCAGCCTCTCCATGCATTACGGGGTCATTCACACAGAGCTTTGTTGCTGACCTACTGGTTTGCTCGACACTGTGATGGTATTGACTTTTTAAGTCAGACTTGGATTTGAGTCCCCTTATCAGTAAATGGTGATAGTAACATCCACAAAGCCTGACATGGAATCTCTGCTTGGTGAATGGTAGCATTGTTACTTTCTTATTGAATGCTTACTGGGCACAGGGCTCTGTGCTAGCTTCTGGGCACAGAGGAGGTTGATTCGTCTCTTAAAGGAGCTCGGTGTAGAGCTAAGTTACAAGTTAGAAACTCAAACTAGCTCTACCCTGAAAGTCATTGTTTGGTAGATTAAGATGATGTACCCTTGAGACACTAGCCGTCAGGGGCGGGGGACATGGAGTAGGGCTCAATTCTGATGTGGGGTTGGGCTGCCCATGGCTGTTGTTGGGTGCCATTGAGTCAGTTCTGACTCACAGTGACCCTGCATAGAACAGAACAAAAACACTGCCCTGTCCTGTGCCGTGCCCATGATCGTTCAGGCCTTTGTTGCTGCTGCTGTGTCAGTCCATCTTGTTGAGGGTCTTCCTCTTTTTCAGTGAGTCTCTACTTTACCAAGCATGATGTCCTTCTCCAGGAACTGCTCCCTCCCGACAGCATGTCCAAAGTAGGTAAATGTAGTTTCACCATCCATGCTTCTAAGGGGAACTCTGGTTGTACTTCTTCCAGAATGGTTTGTTCTTGTGGCGGTCCATGGTATATTCAGCATTCTTCTCCAACACCACAATTCAAAGGCATCAGTTCTTCTTCTGTCTTCCTTATTTGTTGTTCAGCTTTCCCACGCATGTGATACGATTGAAAATACCCGGGTGTGGGTCAGGTGCACCTTAGTCTTCAAGGTGACACTTTTACTTTTCAGCACCTTGCTGAGGTCCTCTTCTGCAGATTTTCCCGGTGCAGTGCATTTTCTGATTTCTTGACGGCCGCTTCCATGAGTTTTGATTGTGGATCCAAGTAAAATGAAATCCTTGACAACCTCAGTCTTTTCTGTGTTTATCATGATGTTGCTTATTGGTCTAGTTGTGAAGACTTTTATTAATGTTGAGGTAGAACCCATACTGAAGGCTGTGATCTTTGATCCTCTTCACTTTCAACAACAAGGCTGTGTCATCAGCGTAATGCAGGTTGTTAATGAATCTTCCTCCAGTCCTGACACCCTGTTCTGCATATAGTCCAGTTTCCTGGATTACTTGCTTGGCATACAGCTTAAAGAGATATGGTGAAAGGATACAACCCTGACTCACACCCTTCCTGACTTTAAACCACGCAGTGTTCGCCTGCTCTGTTCATACGACTGCCTCTTGATCCATGGAGAGAGCCTTCGTGAGCATAATGAAGTGCTCTGGAATGCCCATTCTCTGCAATGTCATCTGTAGTTTGTTATGATCCACACAGTTGAATAGTCAATAAGACAATAAAACAGAGGGAAACATCTTTCTTGTCTTACCTGCTTTCACCTAAGATCCATCTGACATCAGCGATGAATACCCCTGGTTCCACATGCTCCTCTGAATCTGGCCTGAATTTGTGGCAGTTACCTGTCAGTGTACGGCGGCAGCTGCTTTTGAGTAGTCTTTAGCAAAATTTTACTTACATGTGATAGTAAAGATTTAGTTCACTAATATCCACTTTTGATTGGATGACCCGTCTTGGGAATTGGTGTAGATATGGCTCACTTCCAGTCGGGGGGCCAGACCACTGTCCTCCCAGTTTCTTGGCTCAGGCGAGTGAGCCCATGCAGCGCCGCACCCGTTTGTCCACACGTCTCCGTTGGCACTCCAGCAGTCCCCGGAGCCTGGTGCTTCACCGCTGCCCTCTGTGCAGCTGAGCTTCTTCCTTCAGTACTCCGGGCTCCTGATTGTTTGCTGCGTCTTGAAGTAGTTGAATGTCAACCGCGTCTTTTTGGGATAATGAGTCTCTGTATCGCTTCCGTCTTACTCTGATAGTCACTGCATTGTTGAACGTGTTCCCTGCAGAATCCTTTACTGTTGGAGCTCAAGGCTTGAATGTTTTCCTCAGTTCTTTGAGCTTGAGAAATTCAGAGCATGTTCCTCTCTTTGCGTTTTCTGTTTCCAGTTCTTTGCACGTGCCATCATGGCGCTGGATCTTCTGAGGTCACCCTTTGAAGTCTTCTTTTCAGTTCTTTTGCTTCATCATTCTTTTTGCTTTGGCCACCGGATGCTGAAGAGCAGGTCTCCGAGTTTCTCTCCGTGGCTGTCAGCCTGCGGTTCTGTTCACGGAGCGCCGACCTTACTCAGGGCGTAGCAGTCCAGAGCGGCCTCTGCTGACCGGAGTGGTGGCAGTTTGTGTCTACGGGCCGCTCCCGGGGAGCCCTGGGGGCTGGTTCTGTTCTGTCCTGCAGGGCTGCGTGAGCTGCAGTGGAATCGATGGCTGTGCTTTTGGCTGTTATCTTGTGGCCCAAAGTAGGAAGCCCTCAGAGCTGAAAGAGTGTGTGCCCCCTCGGGAGCCTGCCTCTCCCCGAGCCTAGCTTCGCTGTTTCACTGTAGCCCCCAGGCTGAGCTGTGTTTACTAGTCACCCTGTCATGCATTCGTTCAATACTCACTGAACAACTGCTTTGTCAGGCTCTGGACTGGGCGCTGGGCCCAGAAGCCTGAGGAGGTGAGTGCTGTCTCTGAGGACCCCCAGCTCTGAGAAGGTGTGCAGCTACAAACCCGCCACTGTGAAGGCCTCTCGCCAACCAGCACCAGAGCAAAGCTTTGCCGGTAGTGGGAACAGCATGTCAAAAGGTGCAGAGGACCCACACGGCGCTGGCGTGGGGGAACTCTGAGGAGCTGACTAGGCTGCGGCCTTGGGTACGAGACTGGGGACTGGCCTGTGGAGGGGGGACGGGGGCTGGAAAGCGGCAGTGGGTTGAAGCTGCCCCGGGCTCCTTGACTGAGCTTTTTATAAAAACCAGAGCGTTTCATTTGGATTCTGCTGGTACAGCACAGGCCCGTGTAGTCGCTGAGCAGCAGGTTGTGGGCTTCGGGCAAGTGAACAGCATTGCTGGGTAGGGCTGGCGTCATGACGAGTCTGCTGGGGGCCCGAGGGGGTGGCCTCTGTCGAGAGACAGCAGGGTAGGGTGGTGCGAGGACGGGCGTCTTCAAGGAAGAGCACTCCCAAACGCCTCCTGCCTGGACCCTCGGACCTGGTCCAGGAGGCTCTGTCCTGTGCCAGGAACCCCTCTTTCTCAGGGCAAGTGTCAGGGCTCCTGGGGGCCGTCCCAGCGGCTGCCTGTGTCGGCACCCCACCCTGCCTGTTGGAGGCCCTGCACGGAGCCCACTGTTGTCGAGTTTGGTTGTGGCAGTGTGGGCTTGTCGGGTGAGCATGTAGGTGGGAGGTCGCCGCACTCTGAGCAGACCCTGCGTCGCCCTTTGCTGACTGTGTCCTCCTGGGCAGGTCGCCTCGTCTCTTTGAGCCCCATTTGCGCCTGTACATTTGGGGTGATGTTTGTCTCGAGTGTTGTGTGGCGCAGAGATGATGGAGGTAGGGTGCCTGGAGCAGTGAAGTGCCCTGCAAATGCCAGCAACCGTTTTACCCTCTTCCATCCCGGGGCGAGCAGAGAGAAGGGCTGAGACTGCTTGTCCCAGGTTATCACAGCTGGGTCCCTGTCAACACCACAGCCGGTCACTGTCAGCTGCGTCACCAAGTCCTCTGAGGCCAAGTTCCGTTTGTGAAACGGGGGTAACCAGGTAACGAGCTGACAGCAGCTGAGGTGCCCCAAGGGGCGCGGGGAGCGCTCGGGCTGTCTGTTTGCTGGCACAGTGGTGGTTTTCCTCTTGTTCGCACCTCAGAAGGCAGGAGAGGCTGCGTCCCTGCTCTGTGCCCCTTCCTCAGCTGTGGGGTGCGGCACTGGCTCCTGCGCCAGCATCCGGCAAACTCACTTCTCAGCCTGTTTTCTAGAGAAGGAGGGACTGCGTTCTGGGGCCGTCCCACGACTCAGCGCACTGCAGTTCACCGTGTGACCACACAGGGCTGCCCTTTCTCTGCATTCACGGCTGCGCCACTGCCTCCGGCCGCCTCGAAGGCTTGTCTCGGGGCGTCCTGGTGGCGCAGCGGTTAAGCGCTCTGCTGCTCACGGAGAGGTCACTGGGTCCAACCAGCTGCTCCCTGGGAGGAAGGCGTGGCTGCTCTATTCTGTCCTTGTCCTCTAGTCTCTCTGAGTCAGAATCGACTCAGTGGCAGTGACTTTGGTTTTGGGTGTCGATCATTTTGGTTTACCTTTTTTTTTTTATTTCTCTTTTACATGTAGGGAAAGCCTGGTAGTGTAGTGGTTAACTGCTCACCACCAAAGATCGGCAGTTCAAGTCCTCCAGGCACTCCGTAGAAACTCGGTGGAGCAGTTGTGCTCTGTCCTGCAGGGCTGCTCTGAGTTGGAACCGACTCAGTGGCAGTGGGTTTATTTTGTGTTTTGTTTTGCCTTTTACCTGTAGTACTTGATTTACTCTGGATTTGAGAGGGCAAATTTCCTTCCTTCCCTGGGCTGAGTGGTGTGGGTAAGTCAGAAATGAAATCCTGGCATTATGCAGAGATACTGCTTCTCTGTAAATGCACTGCTCTCGCCCACTTTTCCCCTGAATATCTTGTACTTAGGGGCATGATTGGGAGGCTGAGGAGCAGCAAACCGTCTCAGGAAAGACGTCTAGGGATTTCCAAAGAATTGAAAATGTGGGATGTAGAGAGAGGGCATAGGCTTTACATAGTAACTCAGCAAGTATGTATGGAGGGCCTGCTGTGTGCCAGGTACTCTTCTAGGTACGTGGGACGTGTCAGTGACCAAAACAGACAAAGATCCCTGCCCTGCCCTTGGGGTCAGCGCAGGGAGAGGCAACATAATGAGTAGATTTAAGTCCTTGAAATTGAAGCTGACCTAAGTGGGCTCTCAGGTGATCCATGTCATGGCAAAAAGGAGCCCGGTGGCGCGGTGGTGAGACCTTGCACTCCTAACCCAAAGACTGGCATTGGGAGACCACCAGCGGCTCTGTGGGAGGAAGGCCTGGCAGTGTGCTCCTGAAATGATTCCCCAAACCAAACGCACTGCTCTCCGTTGATTCTGACTCCTAACAACCCTGTAGGCCAGGGCGGAACTTCCCTGTGAGGCTTCCGTGGCTATCACTCTTTTGCGGAAACAGACTGCTGCGTCTCTCTGCGGTGGAACGGATGCTGTGCTCACACCGCAAACCTTTCGCTTAGCAGTTGAGTGCATAGCTGCTGTCCTACCAGGGCTCCTTCTCCACGAAGTCTGAAAAATCAAACCAAACCCAAAGCCGTCGCTTCAGTTCTGACTCACAGCCTCCCTGTAGACAGAGTAGAACTGCTCCATGGTGTCTCCAAGAGGCACCTGGCAGATTTGAACTGCCATCCAGTAGCACCCGGCTTTCCCCATGGAGAGTACAGCCTACAAAACCCCAGGAGTGGGAATTGACTCGTGGGCACCCAACAACAGCAGCAGGGAAGAAGACGAAGAATTGCAGAGAGAGGAAAGTGAGTGGGTAGGGCGTCAGCAGCTCGAGGCCGCCTTCCTGCTGCTGCCACTGTCGTTCAGCTCAGTGACCCACTGGGACATGGGCTCCACCAGACGGAAGCTCTCCTGGGAGCTGCGCCATCTGTACCTGGACCAGTGTGTAGACGATGATAGCTGCTCTTTGACTGTTTGTGGGAAGAATCGATGGATCGGGAAGAAGCTATTGAACCTTCTTGAGACTCAGTTTGTTAGTTTGTGAAAGCGCCTTCAAGACAGTCCTTTACAGGCGTAAGGATGGAATCATGCGGTCAGCCCGTGCATGCAGGGTCCGTCATAGGTGCTCAAGAACACATTAATTCCATTTTTCTCAGGATAGTGGGGCACCGGGCTCAGCTGTGGGGACATATGTCCCTGCGTTTGGTGGCCCCAGTGCGGGGATGTTTACAGCTGGTGGCACCAGAATGAGAGAGTTGTGCAGAATCATCTAATACATCTAACTGTCGCAGGGATGTTTTGTGTATCACGTGGTGGAAAACTGTGCATTTGTTTCCTATGGTGGCTGTGAAAAGTGGAAACTGAGGGGCTTGAGGCAGCCCAGGTCGCCCACCTCACAGCTCTGTGGGTGAGAAGGCTCACTGGGTGAAGTCACGGCCTGTATCTCTGGAGCCTCCTGGGCCAAGTCCATGTCCCTGAGTATTCCAGCTTCTGGGTGCTGCCTCGTGATTCCTTGGCTTGTCTGCTTCATCCATCTTCAAAACAAACAAACAAACGAACAAACAGACAAACAAACAAACCCACACCCACTAACTCTGAGTTGATTCTGACTTGTGACAGCCCTGTAGGACAGAGTAGAACTGCCCTGTAGTTTCCAAGGTGCGCCTGGAGGATTTGAACTGCCAGCCTTTCAGTTAGCAGCCACAGCACTGACTGCTACACCACCAGGGTTTTCTCTTCAAAACCAGCATGTTCAAACCGCTCTCTGGATCTCTTGCCTGCCTTTGCATGTATGAGCACCCGTGTGGTACGATTGGGCCCACCCGAGCAATCCAGGGCATCTCTCCATCTCAGCCTCTGTAATTTAAGCACGTCTGGCTGGCACTGTTGACTCTTGCCCGTAGTGTGTTCCAGGGCCCAGGGCATGGACGTCTTCCGCTGGCCATGCCTTGGCTGCCCCAGTGCGGGTGGCATCACTAGGGTGTTTGGGGGGGGCTATGTACTGCACCATGTAACATTGTTAGGGGAGGTGACAGCAAGATGACCGTCCATAAAAGTTTTGTGCAGTGTTTCAGCAGAAATTTATTTATGGTTATAAAGATATTCCTGAAGTTAGTTGTAACACCAAAGATGTGTTTTCTAATCCCCGCCCACCTGGATCACTGTCCCCACAAGGCTACAGGTCTCTGTTGATTTCCTTTGGGAACCTTCCGTGTGCTCAGGTCAGAGCTGTCAGTACCACCGGGTCACCGTGCGTTTCCCATCGGGGGTCCCCTCTGCACCTGCTGCCAGCACTCGCTGATGGTGTTCTCAGGGTCGCTGATTTGGTCACCTTTTCTGTTGTTTTATTTATGATACTGTTGTGAGTGATATTTGTGAATCATATCAATAAGTTTTTTTGAGAATGAAGTTGTAATTCAAGGAAAGGAAGGAGTGACAGGCAGAAGTTACGATATACAAGTCCTGTCAGTGCAACAGACGCTGATAAAGGTGCTACACGATCTGGTTCGGGAGGAGGTCTGAGGAGACGGTGACGCCAGCCCTAGTGATACCATTGCCCCAGCGTGTAAACCTTTGACCCAATGATTCCGTGTCTGGCTGATTTTTAAGAAAAAGAATGAGATAATGCACAGAGATGTATATAGGAGTCTGTTGGGCATGACATTATTTGTAATACTCTAAATACTAACATGTCCTGTAACAGGGAATTTAAATAAATTAAGACGAATCCATATGCCACAACACCATCACAGATGACGCTCTAGAAGAACATATATCAACAGATGGTTGTGTCTTAAGTAATAAAAATCATTAAAGGCAAGTTACAAAGCAGTGTGAATGATGCGATCCTGTTCTCATAAAAGGATGTGTTGGCATTTATGCATAAAAATAGTCTCTGAAGATACACCAAGATGCTGACAAAGATTATTTCTCTGTTTTCTTCTTCTCTGCTTCTCAGTATTTCCTGATGCATTTTTAAAAAACATTTTATTGTGTTTTCAGTGCAGGTTTACATGGCAGCTTGGGTCCCTGTTTCCATGATTTCTATACAGGTTGTTCAGTTCTGCACAGTGTGTGAGCCTTTTCATCATTTCTGTTCTGGTTGTTGTGTCTCTGTTCATTGAGTTTCCCTGCCACTTATATTCTCATCTTTGTCTTAATGTCATTGTTGGCAGTTTGGTCTCATGTAAGTGATTTTGTAAAACACCACAGTACTTACAGGTGGTATTCTTTATCTTTTGAGCCAATCTGTTATTGAACTTCAGGGTGACCTCAGGGGTTAGTTTCTGTTCCAATCTGAAGAGCATCTCAGGGTGACAGTCTCAGAGAGTTTTCCAGTTTGAACCAGTCCAGTGGGTCTTTTTCTAAAGGAGTTTGAAGTTCTGCTTCACATTTTTCTCCCTTCTTATCAAGGTCCATCTGTACAACTGTGATTATTAATGTTTTGACAGGGAAAATGTATTAGACTTGTAAAAAGGCTCTGTCTCTCTTTTTTGAATAAATGATTACTGAATTCAGTGAAAAGGAGAGTATGTGACGTAGGGAAACTCTCATGGCGTAGTAGTCAACTGCTACAGCTGCTAACCGAAAGGTTGGTGGTTCAAATCCACCAGGTGCTCTTTGGAAACTCTGTGAAGCCGTTTTGCTGTTGCTCTGAGTCGGAGTCGACTCGATGGCAGTGAGTTTGGTTTTTTTTTTTAAATGTAAAATTGGCATCTGAAAGTTTGACCTACTGAAAAGACTTGAATTTGTCTTTGCGTTGACTCCTTAGTTCCTAGTTGGGGGACAGCCTCTCTGGCCCAGTGTTCTGGAGTTGCTGTAGAGAAGCTGTTTTTTGTCCATGGGCCTTTCGGGAGCCCTGCGGTGGCCCTGTTGTCCGTTTGTCCGGCGTTCCTTCCTCCCTGCTTGCCCACACATCGGCAGGGGGAGGCAGAGGAAGGCCGGTGAGTGCTTGAGTGGGAAAGGCATGTGTTTCCCAGTGTTGCTGTGGCATAACGCTTTTACATCCTTTTTTTTTTCCTGACCTGCTTTTTCGAGGCTCTTTCCACACATGAACATTTTTTCATTCTCTCTGCTCTGTCCTTTTTTTAAATTCTGCAGGTTCTTTCTGTTGTGTCTCCACTCTGGAGACCCTGTGTCAATCCTGAGTCCATAGCCGTGCCATGCTCTTGTCTTTGTGGCAGTGACTTAAAACAGTTGTGTCTCCTGGTCCTTGGTGGCCTGCAGCTGCATCTTCTGTGACAGCAAGGGTGCAGAAGAGGTAGAGTTGGCGCCCCACGGTGGTTTCACAGCTCCTGGTGCAGGGCCAGGTTAGAAGTACATTTCTTACAGGAATCGTCAGGCCTCCAAATTGAGTTTTATCTAGTGTGTTAGAAAAAAAGAGAACAAAGTTGTCGTAAAAAAAAAAAAACAAATTTGTAGCGTTTTTGCTTGCAGTGATGACAGTGGAAGTGTACGCGTTCATCTTTTATCCAGACCTCATGGCGGCCCTGTGAGCCAGGCGCTGTGACGGTTTTCACTGCACAGAGACAGGCATGCAGTTTTAAGGACATTATTACCTTCTTGTGCTGGAGTCACATTGCTAGGCAGCCTCCAGGCTGACCGAGTGCCCAGGTCTCCTTGTGCCTAGGCTCCCAGAGCCACATGTCTGTGGGCTTGTCCTTTCGGCCAGAGAAACTGTAAGATACAGGAAGCAGGTGGTGCTGGGAGGCACCCGGCGTCTCCTGGGCAACACCTGTTTTTGTGAACCTCACCCGGTTTTCGCGGCCATCCTGTCCATGCTGAACTTCACCCTCCCCGTTTGCTGAGGAGTGGACATGCCAGGTGAGCCTGAGCTGGGACTGGTCAGCAGCACAGAGTGTGGTTTTCAGCTGAGGCTTGGAGAGGCGACGAGGATGAGTGAGCTGGGCAGAGGGCGACGGGAGAGCGTTCCAGCAGAGGCTGCAGAGAGGGCAGAGGCCAGAGAGCAGGCAGGGAACTTTGAACTCAGGGCCTCGTAGGCCACAATGAGGTTTTGGTCTTTATCATCAGAGCAAACCAAGCCCAAACCAAACTCAACAGCTGTCCAGTTGACTGTGACTGATCGAGACCGTACAGGACAGAGTAGCACTGCCCCCTGGAGTCTCCAAGGCTGTCGTCTTTCTTGAAGCAGACTGCTGCCTCATTCCTGGAGCAACTGGTCAGTTGGAACAGCTTACCTCTCAGTTAGCAGCCAAGTGCTTACGCACTGTGCCACTGGGGCTCATTTGTAAGAGTATGGGGAGTGGAAATGGTCCTCGCCTCCACGGCTCGTGGACGGGAGATGTGGCTCCCCTGACTGTAGACACGGCCCTCCTCCGTGCTTCCCCTGTGGGCTGTACTGTGTCACTTAACCAAAGCGTTGTCCTTGAAGACCGTATGGAAAGTGGTGGCTCTCAGAGAAGCTACCTTAAACGTCAGTGTGTCCAGAAGAGCAAGATGATGTCATTGTTGCTGTCCTTTTTTTTAGAACATACCTCCTTTTCCTGTTAGGCATTGCCAATCAATTTGGCAGCTGTTTCAAGAACCAAATTATACACTCAATTGGTTTAGCTAGCCTTCTTTTCTGGGAACTGACTGACAGCCGGGGGTCACATATAAATGCACCCAAAGGACTTTATCTTTTTTTTGGAATAAGAGTTTCATTTTCAGACAAATGGGACTGTTCTTTTAATTTATTAAAGTGATTTCCTAGAATCTCAGGGCTAGAAGCAGGCAGAGAGGCCACCTGCAGACCCGGGGGAGCAGCGTGGGTCTGGCCTGTATCCGGCCGTCATACTCCTAACATCAGTTCCCAGGTGTTCAACCAGAAAGTTAACGAGCAAAGAAGGAATCTGGTCACCTCTGTAATGGAAGAGAGTGCTTTCTACAGTGTGTGGCGTTGGCGCAGAGACTGTGTGACCTCGCCAGGGTGGCGCTCCCACGACGTCCTGTGTCGATGTGTGCAGCTTCCCCGTATGGTCCCGGCTTCTGCTTCATGGAGCCTCAGGGTATACACGAGAGGGCTCCTCATGCCGGGCAGGGTGCACATGGTCATGTGCTGTGCTACTGGCCGAAGGACTGGTCGTTTGGATCCACCCAGAGGCACCTTGGGAGGCAGAGGGAGCTGGTGGTCAGCTTCCAAGTGGCCAGAGCTCTGAACGCCCGACGGAGCAGTTCTGTGCACATGCGGCGTGGCCGGGAGCGGGACCGACCCGACCGTCACCGCCGACACCGCCGCTGCGGAGCAGAGGGTCTCCCTCTCTTCCGAGCCCTCTGCCTCTGAGTCCAGCAGCCGCAGTCTGGAAACCCATCAAGATCTCTGTGTTCCTGCGTTTTGTCAGAGACAGCTTTTTCCTTTGAAACTATGGTTGTCAGACTCCACCCTGCCTTGAGTGAGCACGTCGGTTACCCACTGAGTAACCCTTGAGTATCCACTTCTTGTCCATCAGGAGCTCCCTGTCCAGGAGGGGGCGATGTTTTGGCCAAGTGTTCCAGTACGGTATTGTCGGTGCTTCTCTAGAACTGGCGGAGTCTTGGTGAGGCAGTGGGCAGGTGCTTGGCTGCTCGCTAGCTCAGAGGCCGGTGGGGTGGATGCCCCCAGGTGCTCCGGGAGAGAAAGCTCTGCTTCCACAGGAAAAGAGCCTTGAAAAACCTACTGTGTGCTTCCGGGTCACTACGAGTTGGCATTGCCTTGGTAGTAATGGGTTTGGTTTTTATGTGTGGTTATGGGGTTGCCATGAGTTGGACCCCATTCGATGGCACTGAGTTTTTTGTGCTAGAGTGCTGACAAGTCGTTTCTACCTGAGAGATGCCATGAGGGGTGACCTCATGGATGTGTGCCCACTTAACAAGGACGTGCCGGCTGCCTCCCTCTGTGTGGCAGGAGGGGTCTGATGACCTGCTGCTTTTTTCAGGGGGTTCCGTTCTGTAGACCTAGTCATCTGATCCAAGTAAGGCTGTTATTTCAAGCTGAGATAAA
This sequence comes from Heterohyrax brucei, assembly GCA_028571685.1. Lineage (NCBI taxonomy): Eukaryota > Metazoa > Chordata > Mammalia > Hyracoidea > Procaviidae > Heterohyrax > Heterohyrax brucei. The sequence continues at coordinate 4,270,134 of CM053153.1, forward strand.
CACTATGAAGGAGAGGAATGTGATTCTAGAAGGCTGTAGACTGGTCTGGACTAGTAGTACATAAGACTTTTCTAGATACACAAGCTGAGATCTGAATAAAGAGTCCACAAAGGCAAAGGGGTAGGGGGAGTGTTTTTAAAGCAGGGCCAACAAAGAGGACTGGGACACGGGACAGCTGGTCAGGGAGATTTGACACAGTCTGCTAGGCTGTGAGAGGGTCTGGTTCTGGTCTTTATCATGAGAGCATGGGGAGCTTCGGAGGAGGTGGCGCGGTGGAGGAGGAGGAGTGAGAAGATACGGTTTGCCCGGGGTGGGCTCAGTTGCACTGGACTGGGAGAAAAATGCCCATGGCTTAGACTAAGGTGGTGGCACAGAGCCAGAGAAGCAGGTCCATTTCAGAGATGCTGGGGGTATGCATGGAGGACCCCTCGTGACCAAGAATGTAGAGAGAGTCAAAGATATTGTCCGTGGCTTATGAGTTTCTGAATAGATGGTAGAGTCATTTTGAGCTAGGAAACATACAGTGGCGGGATAGAGCTTATCGTGAGTCTGGTCTGAGATTTGGGGAGTTTAGGGTGCCTTTGAAATACCCAAGCCAAGTAGACAGCTGTATGAGCAGATTTAGAGCTTAAAGGTGATGTCTGAGCTGACGCTTGAGAAAACGGTTGGGTGTTTTCCAGGAAACCAGCAGGGAAGGGCACTCAGGGCAGTTCAAGGCAGAGGGTGTGATGCCAACAAAAGGGAGAGACTTAGAAGAGCCCAGGTGTGTTAGGACAGCTACAAAGAGTTGGCAGGGGTCAGAGGGTGGGATGTGGGGCAAAAGCTCGGAGGAGGGATGTAGGCTGGCCGGATTGCTGAGAAGGCTGTGCTGAGGAGTTTGGACTTGATCCTGAAGGGTATGAACAGCTTCAGCAATTGAGTGTTCTGATCAAATTTGTACTTTAGGAAAATCTCTCTGCCAGTAATGTGGAGGAGGGGCTTGGTGAGGCGTTCATTCATGCAGCAACGCCCTAGTTCATGTGCTGACTGCAAACTCCGTTGAAGCTGGTGAAACAAAGGTCCATAAGGCAGAGACAGTACCTTCAATGAAGTGATTATCTGTGGGAAGAGACAGACCCACAAACAAGTAATTACAGTATGGTGATTGTAATGATACAGATGTGCACAGAGTGTGATGGCATACTAATGGTCTCTGGATTTAGGGGTGGTTTCTAAGATGAAATAATCACAAAGTTTTAAAGCCATTGTAGGAGCAAATGGGTGGTCAGAGGATTTGCATTCCAAGCAGAAGGGACAGTATGAGCAAAATCACGGATGGTAGAAATAGCAAAGTATGCTAGGAGATCTTAATCCATTTGTTACCGGAGGCAGCATGTGGAGCAACGATGGTCGATGAGAGGTGAGGAGGAGATGGGGAGGTGGAGTCCAGGTCTGGACGATGCCCTTCATTAGAGAAAAAGGCAGTTGGCACGATCATCTTTGCATCCAACAAAGATCACTCTGGAAGCTCTGGGTAGGAATGGACTTGTGGGCAATGAGACTGGAAGACCTCTTTGTGATACAAGGTGCAATCAGTTGGGAATGGAAGGGAACTTTCTCAGCCTGATAATGCAGATCTCCAAAAACACCTATAGCTGGCACCCTAGTCTCATCATGGTGACAGGCTGGATACGTTCTCCCTGAGATCAGGAATATGTCAGAAAGGACACGTGCTCTTGCTGTTTATGGTCAACATTGTACAAGATGTTCTAGCCGGGGTGACTGGGCCAAACAGCAAAATCAAAGGCACCAGGCGGGGAAGACACAGTGAAACAAGCACTGTCTCTATTTGTAGATGACATGATTTTGTGTGTAGAGAAACCTCAGAGATTCATGAAAACAACATTAAAACTAGTAAATGAGTTTAGTAAGGTTGTGGGATGCAAGGTTAATGTACAAAATTTAATTGCATTTCTATACATTTATAGTAAACAATCCAAAAATGAATTTAAAATGAATTTAAGAAGAGTTTATTTATAATAGCATCAAAAAAGTAAGAGATGTGAATTTAACAAAAAGAAATGTAAGACTTGTATATGGAAAATCACAAAACACTGAAAGAAGTTCAAGAAGAGCTAAATAAATGGAAAGATCTTGAATTCATGGATCTCCAAACCAAGCCTGTTGCCATCAAGTCAATTCCGACTCACAGTTGGGTCAACTTTCTTGTCCCTATAGGACAGAGTAGAAGTGCCCTGTAGGGATTCCCAGGAGTGACCAGAGGATTCAAACAGCCAACCTTTTGGATGGCAACCAAACTCTTAACCACCGTGCTACCAGGGCTCCATTTATACAGCGGAAGACTGGATGTTGTTAGAATGGCAGCGCTCTCCAGGTTGATGTACAGGGCTTATGTGGTAGTGCTGTCTGTTTCTCGTACTGTTGGGGCTTATGTGATGCTGGAAGGTGGGCCACCAGTATTTGGATCCCAGCAGGGTCACCCGTGGCAGACAAGTCTCCGCTGAGCTTCCAGACTAAGACAGACTAGGAGGAAGGACCTGGTGGTCTACTTCTGAGGAAGGTTAGCCGGTGAGAACCTTCGGAGCAGCAGTGGGCCACTGTTTGATCTAGTACTGCAAGATGAGCGCCTCGGATTGGAAGGCTCTCCAAAGGCAGCTGGGGAAGAGCTGCCTCCTCAAAGTACAGACTGCCTTTTTCCAAAGTCCAGCTTCGTGGGTTATGTGATTAGCATACACATTGAATAAGTCTGGTAAAAGGATACGACCCCGACATAAATCTTTTCCTGACTTTAAACCCTGCAGTTTCCTCTTGTTTGAACAACTGCTTCTTGATCTGTGTATGGGTTCCTTCTGAGCTTAATTAAATGTTCTGGAATTCTCATTGTTTGCAATTTTATCCAGAACTTATTATAATCCACGTGGTTGGACGCCTTTGTGTAGTCAGTAAAACACAGATCAACATCTTTCTGGTATTTTCTGCTTTCAGCCAGGATCCATCTGACATCAGCAGTGTGGTTCTGTGTCCCCCTCCTGAATCCAGCCTGAATTTCTGGCAGCTCCTTGTCGATACACCACTACAGCTGCTTTTGAACAATCTTCAGCAGAATTTTACTTGTGTGTGATATTAGTGATATCGTCTAGTAATCTCCACATTTCGTTGGATCACTTTTCTTGAGAATAGACGTAAATATTGATCTCTTCTATTTGGCTGGCGAGGTAGTTGTCTTCTGAGTTGTGAGTACTTCTAGCATTTCATTTGTTTGTTGAAATATCTCAGCTGATATTCCATGAATATCTGAAGCCAAGTTTTTTGCCAGTGCCTTCAGTACAGCCTGGACTTCTGCCTTCAGCGCTGTGAGTTCCCTGTCATGTGCTGCTTCCTAAAATGATTAAATGTTCACCAATTCTTTTTGGCACAGTGACTTTCTGTATTCCTTCCCTCCTGTTGGCCTTGTTCTGATGGATGATATCGAGCTTTTTCGTTGTCTGTTTCCATGCATGTAGTTGGTTCGATTCCTGTGTATTCCATCGAGCGAGGTCCCTGTGTGTCGTTGCTGTTCATGTTGGTGAAAAAAGGTGTTTGCAGTAAAAGTTACCGGCCCTGAAAAATCCAGTCATACCACTGTGTCACCAAAGCTGTATTTTCCAACTACCAATCTTTCTTCTTTGTCCCCAGTGTTCGAATCCCAATGACCAGTAATTAACGATGTGTTCTAATTGCATCCTTGATCAATTTCAGACTGTAGAAGTTGGTAAAGATCTTCAGTTTTCTTCAGATTTGGCCTTAGTGGTTGGTGTGTGCTTTTGAATGAGTCGTATTAATTGGTCTTCCTTGTAGGTGTATGGATATTATTCTATCACCGACAGTGTTGTACTTCAGGGCAGATCTTGAAATGTTGTTTTTGATCATGAAGGCAGTGGCATTGCTCTTCAGGTCGCCATTGCTGGCATGGGAGGCCATGTGACTGGCCGGTTTAAATGGCCGGTACTGCTCTTTCTCAGTCTGCTAATGCCTGGGATGTCAGCGTTTATGCATCCATCTCATTTGTAATATTTCCAACGTTCTTAGATTCGTCCTTCATACATTCCACATTCTGATTATTAATGAATGTTTACAACTGTTTCTACTCATTTTAAGTTGTGATGTATCAGCAAATGAAGGTCCTAAAAGCTGGACTCCATCCATGTCACCAAGGTTAATTCTACTTTGAGGAGGCAGCTCTTTCCCAGTTGTATCTTGAGGACGTTCCAGCCTAGTTTGGTGGGCTTATCTTCCAGCACCCATCAGACAGTGTCCCACTGCTATTCATAAGGTTTTCACTGGCTGACCAAAAAAAAAAAAAAAAAAAAACCAACAAAATAATACACATGTGTTTTCTAATTATAGTGCAGTAAAATGAGAAATCAGTATTAGAAAGAGATCTGGGAAAGTCACATATGCGTGGACATTAAACAGTATATTCCTAAATCACTCATGGTCATAGAAATAACTGAAAGGGACATTAGAAAAGACTTTGAGATGAGTGACAATAGAGCCATAGTGTACCAGAGCTTACAGGATGTGGCCAGAGCACTGTGTGGAGGGACATTTATATTAGAAAGGGGATCTCAAATCAGTAACACAGCTTTCCACCTTAAGAAACTAAAGATTAAATTATACCCAAGGAAAGATAAAATAAAGATTAGAATGGAACAAATGAATTGTACAACAGAAAAACACTAAAGAGAAAATCAACAAATCAAAAGTTAGATTTTTGAAAAACAATCAACAAAATTGAGACACCTTTAGCCAGACTAAGAAAAAAGAGGGAAAACTCAAGTTACTACAATCTAGAATGACAGAGGCTACGTTACTACTGACTTTGAAGTAAAGGATGAGTTCGAACCCCTATCTCACACCATATACAAAAAAAAATAACTCAAAATGTCTGAAAGATCTAAATATAAAACCTTAAACTGTACACTCTTTGAAGAAAACATAGGTGCAAACCTTGTGGCTGCACTAGGCTGTCACTTCTTAGGAGTGACAATAAAAGACAAATGGAGAGACTGCATCCCCCGAAATTACCAAGTTTTGCATTTCATGGGATACCATCGAAAGAGTGAAAAGGGAGCCCACAGAATGGGAGAAAAACCAAGCCAACTGGTCTTGATCCTGTAGGTCAGAGCAGAAATGTCCCTAGAGTTTTCAAGGAGTGCCTGGGAGATTTGAACTGTTGGCCTTTTGGTTAACAGAGTATTGAACCAGTATGCCAGCAGGGTTTCTACAGAATGGGAGAAGGTATTCACTCACCATATGTCTGATAAAGGATGTGTATCAAGAGTGTACAGTGAAATCTTAGCAGTGATCTGGGTAGAAGTTCTCGAAAGAAGATTGATATGTGCATTACCAGTAAGCATATGAAGAGGTTAGTGACATCAGCAGTCACTGGGGAAGTATATGTCAGTCAAAGCCACACTGAGATACTGCTTACTTCCAGTAAGCCTGTTCCTGTCAAGCCATTCTGACTCAGGTCAACCCTATAGGACAGAAGAGAGCTGCCCCATAGAGCTTCCAAGGAGCACCTGGTGGATTCAGACTGCTGTCCTTCTGGTGAGCACCTGAGCTGTTCATCACTGAGCCACCAGGGGAGCTGCATCTGCTAGGGTGGCTGTAATCAGACAGGTGGACAGCACCGGCATTGGTGAGGGTGTGGAGAAGGTGGGACCTTTCGGCACTGCTGGTGAGAAGGCAAGTGGTGTAGCTTCTTTGGAGAACAGGTTGTTCCTCTAAATATGTGATCTCTGAATTCTGTCCCATTAAAGCTGTTAAATTAAAAAAAAAAGAAAAAAAAGAATGCCACGAGCACCTAAAGGCAGTTGCAGTAAGAGTGGTGAGGATGGGCCAGAACTGAGAAATATTGAACACAGGAGAAGAAAGTGGCGGGATTTGGTGACGGACTGGCAGAGTAGGTGAGACAGTGACTAGATGACTCTAATTCTGTAGCCCGAATATCTGGGAAGACGGCCCTACCCAGGTGTAGCTAACTGAGTAGTTGGCAGGTATCTGATCCTGCAGGCTCCAGGTCTGTCCTCATCCTTGTACGTGTATTAATTTATCTTCCCAGAAAGCCTATCACATGGTACTGTCCTTGCTGCCGTCTGTAACAGAGGAGGACATGGAAGATAACTTTGTCCAAGCTGGGGCAGCGGGAGCCAGGATTGGAATCCAGGCAGTTGGAATCCAGCGGGCCGGCTGCAAAGCCCGGAGTCTTAAGCCTCTTTCCCTCATGGGATGGAGAATACAGGGACAGGGCGGAGCCCACTGACTTTGAGGTTTGTGGACACCAGGCAGAGATGCTCAGCAGCAGCTGGCTCTCTGCTGGAAGCTTGGGGAGAAAGGTTGGCTTGTGGGAGAGACTTGAGCACCAATGACCTGACTAGACATTGTCATCACAGTTCGGGGGGATGACCAAGACCGAGAAGGTAGAGTGAGATGAGCTGACGAGCTGCCCGCAGACCTCTGGGTCACAGGACCTGACAGCAGGAGAAAGGAGGTTCTGTAAGGAGGGACCGTCAGCGGTGTCGAGTTCAGCGGGAGGGAAGACAGCGTGCAGGCGAGGTGGGAATTGGCTGAGCGCACCTGAGACCGCAGCGCTGGGCTCCTCTGTTGCCAGGGCCCCCCCAAAGCTGTGCCTCCCGTGATATTCCTGGCTCCCTGCTAGCAGGAGTGGGTGTGTCGGGTCCCCTCCCCAAGCCCTTCATCCCACCGTCTGCTGTCACTCTCTGTCTCCTCTAATCTGTTCCTGTGCTGTGGATTTTTTTGAACCTCACTGTGGGAGTTAGATGAATCTCTGTTAAATGTCACCTTACTGGTTTTGGTTCAGTATTTTAGCCAACTTAAAAATTCAGCTGTGTTGTCTTTCAAGTAAACTTTCTTTATAGATCTGTAGTATCCACCAAATTTGGAATAAATATTTATTTTGTCTTTATTTCTGTCATTAATTAAAACAAAAACACACCTGTAAGAGATAGAGCCGAGGAGCAGAGCCGCTGACAGCCCATGGATCCTTGTTGAAAGCCTTTGTCCTCCTGGCTCCTGGGACCCAGAACCATCTACGTCCTAGCTCATGTGAGGAGAAAGGATAGAGACAGGTCTGCCAGGAAGAACGGAAGAAACAAACCAGCTCTGATTCGCCAGTGATCCTATTGTCTATGTGGAGGATTCAAGAGAACCTGCAGAAAAAAATCTATTTGAATTTGTGAGAGAGCTCACCAGGTTTTCTTAATTCAAAGTAATAAAATTAGTAGCATCCCTCTGTGGCACAGGGGGTAAGCACTCAGGCTAGCAGTTTGAATCCACCAGCCGCTCCTTGGAAACCCTGTGGGGCAGTTCTGCTCTGTCCTGTACGGTAGTTACAAGTGACTGTGTAGGTCAGAGTAGAACTACCCCATAGAGTTTCCAGGGAGCACCTGGCGGATTTGAACTGCTGATCTCTTGGTTACCAGATGTAGCACTCAGCAACTACGCCACTAGGGTTTCCATAGCTACCGGTCTTCTAAGATGCCTTGAAAACAATCAAGCAATATGTGTATACGGGGTTGAATAGTGTCTCCCACACCCCAAAATCATGTCTAGCTGGAACTTGTGAATATGACCTTATTTGGAAATAAGATCTTTGCCGATGGAATCAAATTAAATGAGGTCACGTTGTTGTGTGACATCTAGTCTATTCCGACTCATTGTTCCCTCATGGGATAGAGTACCCTGTAATGTTTCTAACGCTGTAATCTTTATGAAAGCAGACTACTACATCTTGAAGAATAAAGATGTTACAAGATAAAAGAATAAAGAGTGTTACAAGATAATACATGATGGTGTCCAATAGAGTCGATGGAACTGCAGAGTATACCATGCTCATGGATGGGAGATTCAGTGATGTGAAGTGTGAGTTCACCACTAGGTTAATTCTGTGCATTACATGTAATTCATAGCAGAATTCCAAACTGTTTAAAACCCACTGCCATCAAGTCCAATCCAACTCTTAGGGACCTTATAGGACAAAGTACAACTGCCCCATAGGATGGATTTGAACTGCTGACCTTTTGATTAGCAGCTCTGGAAGTTAAACACTGCGCCACCAGGGTTTCTAAAATTCCAACAGTTAGTCTTATAATTTGTGTAGAAGAATAAGGAGTTAAGAATAGCCAGCCAAAAGCCAAGCCAAGTGCCGTCAAAGACAAATTAAAAAATGTACCAAGTCGAAGGGTCTTTACCAATCAACTATTAAAGTTTGTAAAGCAGTAGTGATTACTACACTCTGATAATAGACAGGGCAGACAGACAAATGGAAGACAACAAATCCCCAAATCAGATCCACAGATGGAGGGATTTACCCTGTCCCACCCATTCTGGGAAGCACCTGTGTTCAGTGTTTTATTGTCTCTGAATTACAAATTCATCTTTCAGTCAAGGGTGGTTTATACTTGCTGTCAGCCAGATGGCAGACCTAACGTAGTTTTATGGAAACTTCCTAATGAGAACTTTAAAAGGGATGAAACATGGAATGGCAGGGGGGTATTATGAGTTAGTGGGAGACACAGCCATTCCATGCAGGACGCTGGGACCATTGCTTCATGCACATGAAAAAAAAAGAAAGAAAATACTGGAACACTGTGCACAAAGTCAGTGTCAGGTACAGTAAATACCCAAGTATAGGGAAGCAGGAAGTTTACGATTCTAGAAGATAATTCGGGAGACTCTTTTAATGGCCCTGGGGTGAGGAAGGTGTTCCAAAGTCTGGCAAGTAAAGGACAGGCCAAGAGGGGAAAGACCCATCTGTTTGCTTGTATTCAAATTACAAAAAATTCTGCCCAGAGCTCTGTGAATGAGATTTCAAAGGTAAGTCACATGTACACGTGTACCATGTACCTTTCTGTATACACGATAGATATTCAATGAGAAAAATATTGAAAAGAGGGGAGGAGAGCAGAGCTGCAGAAGGGGAGAAGGCACGATCCACGCTTGTCACCATGATCCATGCCTGTCATCACGATCCATGCTTGTCACCGTGATCCATACTTGTTGCCATGATCCACACTTGTCATCACAAGGATTTGTGTCCAGGCCAGAGGAGATGTCCTCGCTGCTCAGCCTACCAGTCAGGAGGCAGCAGAAAGTGGGTGGTGGACGCCTGCCAGCCTTCCCCGAGGAGGAAGCCCAGTGAGCAGGGTGGTGACACTGTGGCATCCTGTATGTGACCGTTGGTCACCTGTTTGTGGTAATGCCCTTGTAAGTACTGGTCAGGGACAGCCTGTAGCCAGGCCCAGAGCACGCCTCCCTGGGCTCTCTGCACCGTCACCCTGATCTGGTTCTCCGCAGTGCATCGCTCATCCTCCTGCATCCTGGAAGTGGTCTGCTCTGTTTCTGTTGATTGCCCCCCTTCTCCTGGCATTGGCTCCCATAGCGGGGCAGCTTGGTCTGTTGTGGTCACTGTTGGGTCTGCACTGTGTTCGGTGCAGTGCTTGGCATGTGGCACTTAAATCATTTGTTAAATGAATGACTGGATGAATGAACGAATGAGTGGTTTCTCATTTGTGCTGTCTGGGAAAAAGTTGAAAAACAAAGCCTGATGCCACCACGTATGACAAAGATGTGGCAAAGCTGAAACTCTGAGGACAACTTGGTCAACTGTCTGGCACCCTGAGGACAGCTGAGCCCCAGTGCCCCAGTGATTAAGCCCTGAGCTGCTAACTGAGTGGTTGGTGGTTCGAGCTCATCCAGCAGCTTGTGGCAGAAAGGCCTGGCCTTGTACTTCTGTAAAGACTACAGCCTGGGGAGCCCTGTAGGGCAGTTTGACTGTGCCCTGGAGGGTCCCTGTGAGTTGGAACCAATTTGGTGGCCCAGAACAGCGCCAGCAAGACAGTTGAGGATAGTGCACTGTTGCCCGATGACGCCCACCTTTTGGACTGCACCTCAGAGACACAGGCCTGGAACCAGACTGGACAGTCTCTCGGAGGGCTTCAAGTCCAGGGCTCTGGGCTTGGGTTCGAGTCCTCTTTGAGGGAGGGGACTCAGTGGGGCCTTGTGCTCCTTGGTTCCGTTTGTCTTGCCCTGAATGTTCTCTCGCGCTCATACTTTCAGGCTGTTGCTGTAATGATACCACCCCCTCGTCCGTGATTGGTAGGGTGACTGGGGCAGCCCCGCCTCAGAGCAGGGGGCCAGCCGTCTGGGCGGAGGGCAGGCGGGATGTGTCTCAGCCTCTGTTTTCATCTCAGGGCTCTACACGGAGCTCCGGTTCCTTCCCCCCTTGTTCCCCTAACAATGAAACCCAGTTTGCAGACCAGGAGCTGTCCTGTGCAGACGCAGTTTGGGTGACGTGGCCCCTGTCTTCTGGAGGGTGTAGGGAAGGAGGAAGGGAACCCACAGGGTGAGCGCTGCCAGGTCCCCGTGTTCCCTATGGTCCCATTACTCCTTCCAGGAGCCCTGAGAGTGAGGCACTCCATTATCCCTCACAGATGAAGCCAGGAGGGTGTAGACAGCTGAATTATTTATGGATGTAAACCTGGAATATGGCTGCCCGGCAGTCAGACCTACACTTCTCACGCTCAGAGCTCCTGTTACTATGTAGTAAGAGACTTGGGCTTTAGGAGGAGCTGTGCCTGGAGCATGGACGTGAGGGCATGAGAGAGGACTGCATGGAGGAAGAGACACCTAGAGTGGGCCTCGAGGTCAGGACATGAATGGAACACTCCTGCTGGGGGCAGCTGGTTGCTCCTGCCCGCCTCCCTCACAGGGGTCACTGTGGACACCACCGTCCTGAGGAGGCAGGCTTGAGTGTGTGGAGCCTGGTGGGGGCAAGCAGGACAACCACAGAGCCGCAGACCTGCCAGCGGCTGTCCTGTCATTCTGGGGGCTTCTCTTTGGACTTTTGGAGTGAGAGAGGAAGGTCATAAAATGTCACGCTGTCCATGGTATGCCTTGTTGGATCCTTGGCGCTTGGGAAAAGGAGAATGGAAAGCCACACTGTGCTTGTGCCAGAGTGCGCAGGGGACACAGTGTCTCTGAGGACACGTCTTCACATGCAAGCTCGCTGAGCTATTTTTAGGCACCCTTTCTCCCAACAGTGCTGTTTAAAGATTCAGCTCAGGCTGCTAATAGGTATATTTATAACCGTTCTGTCGAGGCCCCAGCATGCATGCTGCTGCAGATGATGCTATTCTTGGAAGAAGTTGCCATGGTTACCATTAACCCTTTGCCTTGGAAGAGTCTATCAGTCGGTCGGCTTTGTTCCCCCAGGGCTCAGCAGCATCGGAATGCGTGCACACTCTCCAAAATGGAAACGAGAATTGGGAGCATTTTACGCTTAAACAGTGAATAAACTCAATAACTGACCAGACAGCACTGGTCATTAATGTCGGCAGAGGGTCCCCCACCTTGCCCTGAAACAGAAATAGCAGTAAAATCAGTTTTGTAGGCACTCTTGAGCTCCAGGATGTGGATACCATCGTTTAAATGTGACTGTAGCCAACACGTGAGACAGAAACTCAGCCCTGTAAGATGTACTGTTCCTGCTTCATTACCTATGATTTCTCTAACTTAGCCATGCGTTGATTTTTAAAAACAGAGTGTCTCTTCATCAGTCTTCATTCAGTATCTGTAACACCACCACCTCGAGCTCTAAAACGGGCGCCTCGAGGCGTAGATTTAGCCCTGACTTACCCGGTGGGCTTCATAGGTCATGGGTTCAAGAAACCCAGCAGACAGAGCCCACAGGTGGGCGTCCCCACCGCACCCTTTCCTGAGCTCCACACAGGGGAGGTAGGCTGTCCAAGCATGAGTGAGTCACCTGCCTGCAGGTGACTTACGGCTGGACGCTGAATTAAACAGCTGTCTGGCATGAAGTACAGAATAAATAAGGGCGACGCCTTGCCATTTGGTCAGGCCTCGGGATTAATTATGACTGGCCTAGGTGGAGAAGGTGGTAGAAAAATTGCTGTCGAAGGCAGAACCCGTGCGAGTCCTGGTGGAGCCCTGGTGATGTGCTAGGGCTGCTGACCAGCAGGTCAGCGGGTGAAATCACACCAGGCGCTCCGTGGAAACCCTACAGGGCAGCTCGGCTCTGACCTGTGGGTCGCTAGGAGTCGGAGTTGACCTGATGGCAGTGGACTTGGGGTTGGGGTTTCAGGTAGAAGGCATGGCCTGGGGCAGTGCTGCCAGCGTCAGCTTTTGGCGGGAGACAGTGGGCAGCGAGACTGGAGGGGACCGTGGGCCTGACTGAGGACCACAAAGCCTCCAAGGAACCTGCATTCCGGGAGCAGTGTTTGTCGCGGGGGGTGGCGTGTGGAGTCTCGGGGTTGAAACCTTCCAGAGGAGGGGCCGGAGAGGGCCAAATCCAGTTTGTAATTAGTTGGAAGTGCACTCCCGAGGGCAGGTGCTTGGGCTGGAGGAGACAGGACCCGTGTGCTGGGGCTGCTGCAGGCCCCACGAGATGCGCTGGCTGCTGTGTCCTCCGGACTGCGACTCATCGTGCCCTCTCTGTGACTTCTTTATTGCACAGGCCCTGTGGCTCACAGAACGACTTCTGTGGTTTATTGCTTGGGTTTGGTGACTTGCTGCATGGTTCCATGGCTTATCACGTCTATTCAGTGACTTGTTGCTTGGTTTCGGTGGCTTATTGCACAAGTTCTATGGCTCATTTTGTGGGTTTAGTGGCTTATTGCCTGGCTCTTGAGGCAGATTTCATTTGCCCTTTCCTTCCCACAGGTGGATGGACAGATACATACACACACACACACATACACGCACACACACGTGCACACACACACATGCACAGAGGCACTCACTCCATTGCCGAGTGACCCTGCCGAGGATTCTCTGGGTGTAACACGCTGGAAGCCTCACTCACACGGCTGGCCATGGTTTAGCAGTCTGTCAGTCTGAACTGGAGTCACGAGGTTGTCATGGTTGGTCCTGTAGTCCGTCTGTGGTAGGTCCTGGGCGTGCAGAGAATCAGGAAGCTCTGCCCTGCCGTCGGAGCTCCCGGAGGGGCTGGGGAATCATCTCCAAGCAGATAGCTGCTGATGTCTTTAGGACAGTGGACGTGTTGCGCAGGTTTCCTTGCGAAAATGCCCCGGGTTGGGGTCGTGGTTACCGAGCTTCCTGCCTGAGTGATGTAGGGTGCCTGTCCCCAAGGCTCTGAGCTTCCCTTTCCCCACTGGGGAAATAAAGACAACACCTTCTGAGCAGAATACTTGCGAGTCCAAGTGTAGACTTGGTGTCCGGTTTACTGCGTCCTCAGGCCTTAGTGTAGACCCGTGCTCTGTGCAGTGCACCCCCATATCCCAGTGTAGACCCGTGCTCTGTGCAGTGCACCCCATATCCCAGTGTAGACCGGTGCTGTGTGCGGTGCACCCCTGTATGTTAGTGTAGGCCCATGTTCTGTGCGGTGTACCCCCATATGTTAGTGAAGATCTGTGCTCTGTGTGGTGCACCCACATATCCTAGTGTAGACCGGTGCTGTGTGTGGTGCACCCCTGTATGTTAGTGAACACCCGTGCTCTGTGTGGTGCACACCCGTATCTTAGTGTAGGCCCGTGTTCTGTGTGGTGTACCCCCATATGCTAGTGAAGACCTGTGCTCTGTGTGGTGTACCCCCATATGCTAGTGAAGACCTGTGCTCTGTGTGGTGCACCCACATATCCCAGTGTAGACCTGTGCAGTGCACCCCCATATCCTAGTGTAGGCCTGTGCTCTGTGCAGTGCACCCACAGATTCTAGTGTAGGCCTGTGGAGTCAGTCTCCTTTTACTTGACTTCTTCTAGGAGATAGTCTCTTTTAAAAAGAAAGAGTCCTTTCAAAAGAGTCAGCATCACTGACTTCCGGGGGCTTGGGTATCTTACTTGGTGCTGGCTGTATGCAAGGTGCCAGGCTGGCACCTGGCGGAGGTGGGATGGTCCTGTCATTCATGGCTTGCCATTGTGGCTCCCAGGCATCAGGGAAGGTGGATTGGAGGTGGCTTGTGAGGTGGCAGCAGGGGTGGTAGGAGGACTTGGAGCACTGGGCGTCGAGGCCTGAAGACAGGCGGACCTCTGTGGGCGCAGAGGGAGTGGGGGTGTGCGCATGGGGAGGCTGAGCTCCCACCGCGTGGCTGCCGTCTCCCATGAGACACATAGACACACATCCGTTCTGTGGGAGCGGAGGTGGAGAGCAGCTTTGGGCTAGATTGTGAGGAGCCTGGGGGCCTTTCTGCTGGGCCCTGAAGTCAAGGGGGTATTACAGGACGGGGATGTGGATGGCCAGTCTGCCTAGGCCTGTGTCTCAGTGCCTTCCCTGGAGAGGACCATGTGGTGATGTCCTCTGGGCAGCTCAGCGTCAAGAGTTTGCTCCCCAGATTCTCTTCGGAGGGAGAAAGTCTTGAGTGGAGCTCTGGGGGAGAGTTGGTACCTCATTTACAGTAGGCAGACTTGTTGGGAGAAAAGGAGTGGTGGGAACCTGAGCCCTTATGATTTGGAGACCTAGAGCAAACCACTCACCTGCACCAGGCTCACTGACACTCTCTCCATCCTCGGGAGGTTGTTGTTGAGACTGGATGGCCTGGGCTTGTGCCTGGGTGGCTGGTGGCCGTATTAAGATTCAGAGTGGCCCCATCAGCTCCTCTGCTGACTGCTGTGGGCTTCGGTGGAGAACGGGGCTTCTGTGGCACCCCTGGCCCATCCTTTATGTGTCAGGAACTGGGAAGAAGACGCGACCCGAGTGTCTAACGAGTCCTTCCCTAGGTGTAAGCTCCATGGGGAAAGAGTCAGATGTGCACAAGGATTTATATGCTCAGAGGTTTACTGCAATGTTATTTGTAACCAAGAAGAAATAGGAAGCAATCGAAATGAAGGCTTGACTAATTGAATTATTGAACACTTTCACAATGGAATAATATGCAGCCATTGAGAAAGTTCCGGAGGTACATTATAGAGTATTTTTACAGTATAATTTCAATTTATTAAAAAATTTATGCATAGAGAGAAGACTGGAAGGTTGCATATTGAATTGTTAATGACAGTTACCTTCCAGTGGCAGAGGAATAGATTATTTTTACTTTCTTCCCTATTTTCTAAATTTTTTATGATGGACATTTATCATACTTGGCAAAGTTTTTGTGTGATTTTATTTGAAGCAGTCTCACATTTTTGGAAGTTTCAAGTATAGAACAAAGAACTCTTCTTTTTTCCCTTTCCTGAACCAATTGAGAGTAAGCTGTGGACCTGATGCCTGGTCAGCCTCCAATATCTTACCGCCTGTTTCCTGCAAACAGAGCCATTCTCCTCCATGGCCGTGGCGTTGTGATGCTGTTAGGTGCCGTCTAGTAGACTTCAGCTCACAGTGACCCCATGTGACATAGTAGAACTGCCCCATAGCGTTTTCTATTGCTTGGTAAGGTAGAGGGTCAGTGAGAAAGGGGAAGACCCTCAGTGAGATGGATGGACACAGTGGCGGCGACAGTGGGCTCCGCCACAACTTAGCAACGCTGTGAGGACGGCGCAGCACCGGGCGGTGTTTTGTTCTGTTGTGCGTATGTTCACTGTGATTGGGTCCGACTTGACAAGCACCTGGCGACAATAACAGTCTTGACCGGAGCAGACGGCCAGATCTTTCTCCCACGGAGCCCCTGAGCGGGTTCAAACTGCCAGCCTTTTGGTTAGTAGCTGAGCACCCAGCTGCTGTGGTGCCAGAATTCTTTGTAGCTGCAACATAACCATCAGCATCGGGACGTTACCATCTGACCCTCAGAGGCAGTTGCGTTTTGTGGCTCTCTCCATAATGGGCTTTACACAAGGTCAACCCAGAATCCTTTGTTTCTCTTCAATTGTGTTGGTTCTTCCATCCCTTTCACGCTTCTTTGCAGTTGGGCCCCTCAGGTTTTCCCTTATTTTCAAGATCTTAGTATTTCTAAAGATTGTAATTTAGTCCTCTTGTATGAAGACTGCTAATTAAGTTCGCAAACTCATCCTAGAAGAAGCGCTACATACCTCATTGCTCAGTATCACCAAGGTCACGTCGAAGTACGCGCCTCGGGAAGCCATGCCTCAGCACCAGTGCCTGGTCTACCCTTCAAAGCAATTTTGGAACTCTTTTTCTGAAATGGACATCAGAGCTATCGTTGTATCACCCTTGAGGTCCTGCATGTCATTCAACTGTCTTCATTTCAATATTCCTATTCTCTTCAGATAAAGGGAAAAGTCACTGGGGGCCTGGTGGGGTGAGTACAGATGGTGTTCCTATACAGTTACCTGTTTACTGGCTAAAACCTTCCTCACAGACAAGTATACAAAAAGTTTGAGAACTTGCCACTGTGCCACCGTGCACAGTGACCATTCCAGAAAGAGTTTCAAAATTGCTTTAAAGGGTGGACTGGGCGCTGGTGCTAGTGCATCGCTTCCCAAGGGGAGAACTTTGAAGGTGACCATCGTGATAGTCAGCAGTGCGGTATGTTGTGCTGAGAACAATTCAGTTGACGGACTAACTTGTCAGACCTTGTAGACTGTGTCTACATTTGGTGTGATGTAGCATGGTGACTTGGTCAGGTGTGTGCCTTTGGATAAATACTGCAGAAACAGGGCCGAATCCCCATCCTGCCAGCTGGTGTGCCATCTTAGTTTGTGGGCATGCTTGCTCTGGTCCCTTCTCAGTGAAGAAGCTACTCGGAAATGAAGGAGTGTTTTATGAGAAGGTGCTGGGAAACAATATACTCGTCTGGTGCTTATGTTTTTAAAATCCACTCATCCATTTATTCATAGCATTATGGCCTCATGGCCTCATGTTTTATTTAGGGGGTTATAATGTATTGTTATCATTATTTATATATGATGTTCAGATTGTCTGAAATTCTACCAGTGGGAACCCCTCCAAGCTGGCTTTGCCTTTTTGACGTGTGCCTGTCATTCCTGGAGTGTTTCTTCACTTTCTGGCCCAAGTCACATGTTCAGAGTCACCCATGTAGTTACGATGAGGACTTCTGTGTGTCCAGACCTCCAATTCAGTCCAACAGACTTTGTGTGATTCCGAGGCTCCCCTTGCAACCCATGCGTTACAGAGCTGTGGCAGTGTGGGCCAGTAGACATAGCCACCCCGTCACTGTGTCTCCCTGCTGACACTCTGGCTACACACGCTATCCTAATTAGTTTTTTTCCATTTAAACTTCAATAGTGCTATAATTCAAATGAGAAAGCTGCTATTTTGACAGATGATATCATTTAATTTGGGGATCATTGTGTTTCTTGTGTTTGGCTGCCAACTAAATTGGACCTGTCTCAGTGCTTTTCTACCTCATAAAACACCACCTTCTTGCAAGTGTCTGGTTACCTTGCTGTCGTCGGGTATCTGAGTCCCATTCTGCCCATAGTGGCTTTTGCGAGGACCCTTTGACACAGGAGAGTTTGAGGAGTTAATGTCATGGTATGGAGCCTTGTACCTAATGCGTCCAGTTCTCAAGTGGGGCCTGTAAGTTTGCATTTGTGCCGTGACCAGACTGTCTCATGGATCAAAAGTCACTCCCACTGAGTTGATTCTGACTCATAGCGACCCTGTAGGGCAGAGTAGAACTGCCCCATAGAGTTTCCAGGGAGCACCTGGTGGATTTGAACTACTGATTGACCTTGTGGTTAGCAGATGTAGCACTTAATCATCACACCACCAGGGTTTTTGTCTTACGGATAGCCCTTTCCAAATAACCCACCCTCACCCCTCTGGACACCTGGTCCCTGCAGCCTCCGGGCATCCCGTCGGCGATACCAGCGAACACTGGGAGTAGCTCACACATCTCTTCCTCTCTGCCTTCGTCTGCTTTGCTGCCAAGCCCTCTTGTTGACCTCCTCCCTCTTTTCGTGTGTGTGTTTTGAGTGACAGTTTAAAATTTGAGTCAGTTCGTCATACAGAAACTTACACAGAGTTTACCTGACCCTAGCTGCTCTCCCCAACCCAGTGACAGCACAGTCCTCTCCCCACCCTGTATTTCCCGTGTCCATTCAACCAGCTTCTGTCCCCTTCTTTCTTCTCACACGGACAGGAGCTGCCCAGTTAGCCTGCTTGTCTGCTTAAGCAAAGAAGCACAGTCTTCACCAGTAAGGTGATCTCTTATTTAAAAAAAAACATTTTATTTTGTTTTCAGCGAAGGTTTACATAGTTTGGGTTCCCAAACCAGGGCTCCCCACGGCTCCCTGTGGGGACAGCTTGCTAATTCTCATGTTTGTGTCATCCTCTGCCCTTTGGTTGGAGTCCTCACCTGTGGGAACCCTGTTCTCATCTGCTTTGCCTTTCTTGCCACACGACGTGGAGCTCCAGGGAGGCACAGAACCCTCATTTGTTGAGCTGTCTTTATGCTGGTTTTAGACTCACATTTTACTTATTTTAAAATATTTTATTGTGATTGAATGAAAGTACACAATCCAAATTAAATTTGCGTGCCCGCGTGTCTGCAGCTCCTTCTGCTCTGCTGCCTGGTGACAGCACACGCCTCCTTTCCATTCTGTATGCGCCGTATCCTCTTAACAGTCTCCTGCCCCCTCCTCTCCACTTTCCCTCTCTCCTCTAGGAAGAGGCCAGTAGGACCGCATCCTATAGATGCATAGGACCGTAAAGTACATGCCCCTTATGGTCACCTTGTGTCCCCACGTCCAGTCCATTCTTGTCTGAAGAGTTGATCTCAATGATGTTTTCAGGTCAGGGGCAGCAGCAGCTCTAGGGGCCATGCTCTCAGGGGAACCCCCAGGCCACTGGACCATCAATTGCAGTCATTTAGTGGAGTTCTTGAGGTGCACCTCTTTTTCTTACGTTGCCACTGGGACTCAACATTGCATGCTGCGTCACAGCTGTCTTTGGTGGTGACCGGGCACCACTGGGTTCTTCTGGTCACAGATTGATACAGTTACCATGCACCAGGGCCCCTCTGTCTCCTGGGCTCTTTCCTCCCCGTGTCTTTGTTGCTGTTGGTGATCATCTATTCCGGCTGAGTTGGGACCCCTGGGTGCACCTCAGGTGGCAGCTTGCTAGCTTTTAAGACCCCAGATGCCACTCACCAACATGGAGTGCAGAAGACGCTTGTAGCAGTGGGCTAGTTATGCCAGCTGGCATTGACGTCCTCTGAGATCCTGGTCCCCAGTGCCTCGCCCCTGCTACTTTATCCTTTGCAATACTGGGTTAAGATTAGAAGAGTTTTCAGTTTATGTTGAAGTGCTATTAAGTTGATCTTGTTTCTGCTGTGTGCTGTCACTGCTTTCACCCAACCAAATTTCTATCAACTGTCTAATCTATGAGCAGCCCTCTCCCTCTCTCCCCGCCCTTGCTGCCGTCAAAGAGTCTTTTCTTTTGTATATAAGTCTATTTTTAAGTCCTTATAGTGGGGGTCTCATACAGTATTTGTCCTTTTGCCGCTGACTGATTTCACTCAGCGTAATATCTGCCCTTTGAAAGCAGGTTATGAGATGCTTCCTAAAATCGTCATTGTTCTTTATCATTGCATAGTGTTCCATTGAGTATATGTACCATAGTTTGTTTATCCATTCATCTCTTGTCGGGCATCTGGGTTGATTCCATCTTTTTGCTGTTGTGGACTGTGCTGCAATAAACATTCATATGCATGTATCTGTTCTTGATTCTGTAGGATATATTCCGAATAGTGGGATTACTGTATCAAATGGTGTATCTATTTCCAGCTTTTAAAGGAATCTCCGAATTACCTTCCATAGACGTTGTACCATTTTGCAATCCCCCCAGCAATGTCGGATAGTTCCTATCTCTCTGATAGCCTCTCCGGCATTTGTTGTTTTATCATTTTTGGATCATGGCCAGCCTTGTTAGGGTGAGATGGTGTCTCATCGTAGTTTTGATTTGCATTTCTCTAACAGCTAATGATCATGAGCATTTCCTCATGTGTCTTTTGGCTGCCTGGATGTCCTCTTTGGTGAAGTGTTTGTCCATCTTCTTTGCCCATTGCTTGGTTGGGTTATTTACCTTTTTCTTGTTGATATTTTTAAAGTCTTTGGATGGGAAAAAATACTTGATTATTAGTACTTTCCATTTATCTATTTTCTCTTCTGTTGGTCACGCTTTGTTTGTCAGGTTTTGAAGTCTATCAGTTGTGTATTAAAACTTTCATTGTTGATTTTACTTTTTCTTGCATTGAGGTCTTTTATCCAATCTGAGTTGGTTTTTGTGGAAGGTGTAAGATATAGGGCTTGTTTCAGTTTTTTGCATATCCAATTTTGTCAGCAACATTTGTTAAAGAGACTGTTTTTACCCCAGTTTACAATCTTAGGGACTTTGTCGAATATCAGCTGTTCATAAGAGGATGGTGGCATCTCTGAGATCTCAACTCTGTTCCTTTGGTATATGTCTCTTTTTGTACCAGTACTAAGATGTTTTGACTACTGTGGCAGTATAATAGGTTCTAAGGTTGGTTAGTGTGGCACCTTCTGACGTGTTCCTCTTCTTCAGTAGTACTTTCCTTATCCATAGACTCACATTTTAAAAATGTGGTTCTCACAGAAATCCAGGATGTAGGCCTTACTTCTCTTAGAAAGTGAAAACGAGGCTCACCAAGCTCATACAGCTTGTCCTAAGTAATATAGCTAATACGTACAACAGCACACACTTACCGTCTCAGTTTCTGAGAGCCAGGAGTCTGGACACAGTTAGCTGAGTCTTCTGCTTCTGGTCTTTCAAGGCCAAGGTCAAGGTGTTGGCTAGGCTGCCGTCCTGTCTTATGCTTAACTGGTGATGGATATTTACAGGCTCCCTCGGGTTGTTGGCAGGGTTCACTTCCTTGTGGTAGAAGGCCTAAGGACCCTCGATGTCTTGCTGGCTGTCAGCTGGGAAACACCCTCAGCTTTTAGAGGCTGCCTGCCATTCTGCTTTCTTCCTCAAAGCCAGCATAGGAGACAGTGAGACCCCACCAAGATGGTCCTCCAGTCATGTAGTCCATGAATGCTGCCACCTTGGCCATACGGTGTTGTCTAGAAGCAAGTCACAGGGCCCGCCCACACTCAGGGGAGGGGACCACATGAGGGTGGGAACTTACAAAGCTGGGAACCATAGGGGCCTCCTTCAGAGTCTGTCACAGCACAGTCTGCTCCTTCTCATAGCAAGGGCTGTGACTTTCTTATGACAGTCCCCACCAGAAGGAGCATAGAACGCAGTGGAGGGGCCCTGCAGTAAATGCCGGTGAAACTCAAGCCACTGACTGCCCATCAGAGGACTTGGAGTTGAGTGTCCGGTGGGACAGGCGCACCCTGTTGCCTGTGGTAATAACTTCACAGTGTGCCCAGGACTGTAACATTTGGTGAGAAGCTCCAAGCCATTGCTGTTAAGCCATTTGGTCCTCTGTGGTGTCCCTGCTGCTGCTTCTGCCCTGACTGAGGTCCTCATCTCTTCTCCTGTCTTCCTGCTGTTGGCCAGGCCCTTCCATGTGTCCTCTCTCTCGCTGCCAGGACATTCTTCTTCCATAAAACTGACTGTCATGGCATCATCTTGAAGCCCTCCTGTCTTGCCCACTGTCTCTGGAATAAAACCCAAGCTCCCAGGATACGCAGTGCCCTGTGGACTTCTCTGATCTCCCTTTAGCCGTACATCTTGACATCTTCCCTCTGGCTTCTGAAAGTCCGACAATACCCAAGTCTTTGTGACTCCTGGTCCTGTACTCAAGTTTCACTCCTTAAAATGTCCTTTTGTCCCCATCCCTGCTTGACTCTCACCTGTCACTGTGTCACTTGGTCAATTCCTGCTTCTCCGTCAAGACCTGATCTAATGATTACTGCTCCGTGGAAGCTTCCTGGTCTCCCCCAGGAGAAGTCCCTCTTCCCTTGCCTCCCCGTGCAGTGCAGAGCAGACCTCTCCAGCGGACCCCAGGCTGCGGTGGCAGGAGCTGAGTTTTGTTCCCTGACTGGCATCTCATCTTCACCTTTGAATTCTCAGAGCCTGGCCCAGTACTCACATGTAGCATATGGTCTGTCATTGTGATTGGAGCGATGAATGAGTGTACGATGCACTGAATGAATGAATGAGAGTATTGCAGTGGAGCTGTGTGAAACTGGAAACCTTTAAAGCAAAATCTATTTAAAGTTCCTCTCTGGGAGAAGTGTACTATCCTGTATTAATTAACTGAGAAGCTTGCAAATCAGGGAGAAGCTGACGACCTCTTTTTCCAGTTACTGGAGGGAGGAGCGCTCTCAGAGGAGCGGCTGCATTCATCATTTCAGCTGCAGGCTAGCTGTGCTTCGTTTTCTGGTGAATAAGAGGAAGAAATTACACTCTACTTTTGGTAGAAGGGCATTTCTTTAGGAGTCGGAGTTTTTCCTTAATTTCTAGTTTATGGTAGCATACTCGACATCACCACTTCAAGCGTGGGTCTGTCTTCCCTCCCCCTTGGGAACCCACCATCGTGCCTGGACCTGTGCCCACCTGAAAGCCTAGGGACGGGTTACCTAGAGAAGCAAATCCTACAGAAAACTCCTCCACTTCTTTGTTTCCGTTCAGTTCCTGAGCCTTTGCCGAGCACTTGCTATATGAAATCATAGTGTCTGCTCGCCTGACAGGAATCCCTGGTGGTGTAGTGATAGGAGCTATGGCTACTAATGAAAAGGTTCACAGTTCGATCCACCAGCTGATTCTTGGAAACCTGACGGGCACATCTGCTCTGTCCTATGGAATGGCTATAAGTCAGAACTGACTCAATGGTGATGCTTTTTGTTTTCTTTTTGATTGTCTGCCTAAGACTTGGAACCAGGGATTTCAGTCCCCTAGGGGTGCTAATATGTGTCTGGACAAGGTGCAGTCAGAGGTAAGCTAAGATAAATACTCTGAGAAGCCCACATACAGTTCTGTGAGCACCCAGCGAGAGGAAGGAGTGGGGGTTCCCATCTGGCTCAGATGAACATGGAAGGTTCTACAGAGGACATGACATTTGAGAGACCCCATGGTGTGAGGTGGGTGGATTTGCATTTGAAATTCCGTGCTATGTTTTTTAGCTGGGCTATCCTGGAGAGGTTACTTAACCCATTCTTACCTCACCTTTTGAGTCTGTAAGATGGGAATAATAATATCTACTAAGGTCTGTATGTATAACAATCAAATGATGTCACATTAGAGAACTGCCTCATTGTCATTATTTTGTTGATCCCGGACTGCAGAGGTGGGGTGGAGGTTGTGCATGACAAACAGCCAGAGGGACCAACATGAGGCTGAGGGGTCCAGGTCTGGGAGAGTCTGGGTTGTGGATGCCAAGGCCCCTGCCAGCTGTGGTGCGGTGTGTGGCAGTAGCCAGGGTGGAAGGGCGTGGCCTCCTTCGTGTCTGTGCTCTGGCCCCTCCCCTGTGCTGGCCACGCCCCTCTGTGCTCTGAACCCACCCCTCTCTGCTCTGGCCCCGCCCCTCCATGCTCTGGCCCCACCCCCTGTGTTCTGGCCCCGCCCCTCCGTGCTCTGGCCCCACCCCCTGTGTTCTGGCCCTGCCCCTCCGTGCTCTGGCCCCACCCCTCCGTGCTCTGGCCCCACCCCCTGTGTTCTGGCCCTGCCCCTCTGTGTTCTGGCCCCGCCCCTCCGTGCTCTGGCCCCACCCCCTGTGCTCTGGCCCCGCCCCTCCATGCTCTGGCCCCGCCCCTCTGTGCTCTGTCTTGCTTGTCTTTCCTCTCCCCTGACTCTCAGGGAAGTGCCACTCCCACCTTAGTCTCCTGGAGACTCTTCCTGTCAGCTCGCTTGATTGTAGTTAAAATCTCTTTCAAGCTGTCCTGACCAAAGGAGAGAGAGGCACGGGTGCTGTGTGGAGCTGAGGACACAGTGGTGGCCAGGTTGCAGGTGGTCAGGCAGGAAGCCAGAACCAGCCTGCCAGTGGGCACCTCTATTGTGCACTGTCTCTCTCCTCTCGATTAGTACTGGTCCCTTCTTTGCCTTCTGTTCGCTGACCACCTCTGAGTCTTCAAACACACGGCCAGCCTGGGAGCTGTCCCAGCTCTTGGGCTCTCATCACAGGTTAAACTAATAGTCTCATCAAACTGGATTCTCTCAGTGCCAGTTCCAGGTTGTTCAGGAGGAGACACTTTTATGTCTCAGTTTCTGTTACGTGTCTTCTCCAAGTCTGCCGTCTGGCGCTAGGGTGACCTAAGCCCTGTAGTTGATAAACATGACTACCAGTACCCCTTCCTGGACACAAGGGACTGTGTCCAAAGGAGGGGATCACGTGGCCTGGGCAGAGGCCCCAGAGGGCAGCTGTTAAGGTACTTAGAGGCTGTTGAATCCTTTGACCTCTGACCCGCACTCCCTGGGCCCCATAGGAGGCCATAACCCACATCGTGCACGTTTAAACCCTGGGAAACCAGGTCCCCATCAGTCCTTTCCTGGGTGCAGTGACGCTGTCAGCTGTTGGCAGAGACATGCAGTGCAGCTCTGGGCCAGCCTGGGCTGTTACAGTCACAGCGGGTTTTTACTGTCTTTAAGAAACAATACATTGTGAATCACCTTTATTACCGGGGAGACATATGCAACTCTGTGTGATGGCCTCTAAAATGTGTAAATTACAAGCATCAGCTTCAGTGACATAATGACAATGCCAGACAAATGAGTCACAGTCTTCCCAGGTTCTGCAGAGCTCAGACCTGTGCTCAGAAAGGAGAGCGGGGAGCGCGTGGGTGACAGCTGAACAGAGCTGCCCTGTGAGTCTCACAGGGAGAGAGCATGTCATATGTGGAACATCCTGGCTCAGGGGAGGAGGACCCCCACTTTTCGATCTCAACTTCCTGCCCCCTAAAGCCTCTTCCAACAGATGCGAAAAGAGTCCTCTTGGCCTCCTGCAGAGTTGCCTCAGCTTTCTAGAAGGCACATGGGCTCGTGCCTTGTCCTGAGTTAAACCATAGACTCCTCAGGCCGTCTAGAGTGACAGCCCAGCCCTCAGCCCAGGACAAGGTCCCCACTGCCTCTTGATGTGGTTCCATGTTCCCACCTGCAGAGTGACAGCCCAGCCCTCAGCTTGGGACGAGCTTCCTGTCCTGCCTCTTCCGTGTGGCTCCATGTGCTCACCCTCCTCCCTCGTTCTTCCGCAGCCAGAACACGTGGTTCCCGCGCCTGGTGGCCCCGGGTGGCGTCCCTCACTGCTGCCATCTGGGGAACTCCTTCAGCCCCAGCTCAGACGTAACCTGTCCTCCCAAGAGGTGCACTCCGACCTGATCATACTCACTGTCTGAAGTTGGTCAACACCTGACATGTGCCAGGCAGGGTTGTACATGTGTGTGGACGTTGTCCCACGCTGTTGTTGCGTGCTGCCTCTTTTCTGGGCCTTTGAAGGAGAGCCAGGACCCCAGAGTCCAGCGTGCCTGGTGCCCTGTCCCCCGAGGATGGTCCACACAACTTTTGAAAGCCCTAGGGAGGTCAGTTCTGCCTGGAAACACCTGGCATCTCCGTGAGTTGGCACTGACTTGGCAGCGTCTGGTTCTGATTTGTCTCTTACCTCGCACAGCCTTGGTTCTCCAGGCTGCTGGTCTCAGGTGGTTGGGTGGCCCTCTGCGTGCTCTCAGGGCTTTGGATGGCTGCAGGTGGTACCCAGCACTACCCACAGGTACTTTCTGATCTGCAGGCTCCTCTGGCCTGGGCACGTCCTAGAGTCAGGAGCTGCGCTGGTGGCCCAGCGGAAGTCTGGCTCTCAGGAGGCACACACACAGGGACTCTTGGCTGGCTTGAGTCCACCTGGTTGGCTGTGGATGTCACCTTTCTTGTTGAGTCCTGAGTTGTAGCCCACGTCACCTGGAGAACGGTACCACTGCGGGATTGTCAGCAGCTCCTGCTGTCATCTCTTGCCTTGCTTTTTTCCCCCTCTTCTTCTAGAGGGTTCTTCAGTATTGAGAAGGTCTGTGTGGTAACCAGTTGGAAGGCCTTGGCTCACTGCGCCCCCTTCGGTGTGTTGTCCCCATCACATGCGGTTTTATGCCCCGAATCACGGGCTTGTCACCTCTTCCCTCCAGCTTTGTCTTTAAATCTCGAGTGTGATGACTCGGTGCCAGAGAGCTGTGAGGAAAAGACAGCGTCAGCGAAGGCTGTTCCCCTGACTGCCGAGCCCTGCTCTGGGGTCAAAGGTCTCAGCAGGAAGTGCTGAGGAGAGCTGTACCCATACCGCCTTTGGATCAAAGCTCAATTCAAATTTCTGTTGACAAGAGCAGTCAAATTAATGACATTATGCTAACAGAGTTCTACTTTCGGCTACAAGGCCCTAAAGTACCATGTGTCTTTTGCAATGTCAGCTGTTGCTGTTGGGAATAACTTCTTCTTTTTTTAAGAAAAAAATATTTTATTTTGCTTTAAGTTAACGTTTACAGTCCAAGTCAGTTTGCCATATAAAACCTGGCATATGCATGACTATGCAACTCCAGCTGCTGTCCCCACCCCGTGACAGCACAGCCCTCCTTTCCAGCCTGGACTTTCCACACCCAGTCACCTGACGTCTGTCCCCCATCTCTGTCCTCACATTTCACCTCTGGAAAAGAAGTGCTGAGACACCCTCATGTAGATATTTAAGCCAAAAAGCACCTTCTTCGCCTGCATCACTGTATCTTACAGCCCAGTCTGGTCCAGTCCGGTCCAGTCCGGTCCAGTCTTTGTCTGAAGAGTTGGCTTTAGTACTGGCTTCAGCTCTGGGCTAGCAGATATTCCAAGGGACGTGTTCTCAGGGAACCCCACCCCAGGATGTCAGACCATCAAATCTCGGCTTTTAATAGAGTTCTAGTTCTGCACCTCCGTTTTTCTCCCACTACTTCGGGGTTTTTGTGGTGTGTTCCCTGTCAGGGCAGTCTCTGGTGGTGGCCTGACACCACCTAGTTCTTCTGGTCTCATGCTGATGGAGTCTACAGATCTTAGGATACCTTCTGTTGTCTGGGCTCCTGTTTCCCTCATGTCTTTGATGTCCTTCACTCTCCTCTGCTCCAGGTGGATTGGAATCAGTTGATGTTCCTTAGATGGTTGCTTGCTAACTTTTAAGACTCCAGATTGCCACTCACCAAAGTGGGGCGAGAACATTTTCTTAAAAAAAGCTACTTATGCCAGCTGACCTGTATGCCTCCTGAAATCATGGTCTCCAGACTCCTGCTCCTGCTGTCCTGTCCTTCCAAATGTTGGATTGTATTTAGGAAAGCACTTGGCTTCTGATATAGTCCAGCTGTGCTGACCTCCCTTCTGCTATATGCTGGCACTCCCTTCACCTAATCCAATTCCTATCTACCATCTTATCAATGAATACCCCTTACCCTCCATTCCCACCCTTGAAACTGTCAAAGACTGTTTTCTTCTGTCCTTAAACATTTTCTTGAGTCCTTATAATAGTGGTCTCTTAGAATATCTGTCCTTTTTCAGGTGGCTAATTACACTCAGCATAATGTCTGCCAGGTAACTCTGTGTGATGTTTCCTAAGGTCGTCATTCTTCTTTATCATTGCATAGTATTCCATTGTGTAAATACACCATAGTTTGCTAATCCATTCATCTGTTGATGGGCACCTAGGTTGATTCCACATTTTTTCCTTTTGTGGGAAGTGCTGCAGTAAACACTTGTGTGCATGTATGTATTTGTGTGGCAGTCCTTCTTTCTCTAGGATGTATTCCAAGAGGTGGGATTGCTGTTTCATATGATAGTTCTATTTCTAGCTTTTAAGGAAAGCTCCAAATAGATTCCCAACGTGTTTGTACTGTTTCTATTCCTGCTAGCAGTGTAGAGGAGTTCCAGTCTCTCTGCATCCTCTCCAACATTTATTATTTTGTGTTTTTTGAATTAATGCAAACTTTGTTGGGATGAGATTGTATCTCACTGTAGTTTTGATTTGGATTTTCCTGTTGGCTAATGCTTGTGAACATTTCCTCATCTATCTGTTAGCTGCGTGGATATCTTCTTTGGTGAAGTACCTGTTTATATTCTTTGCCCTTTTTTTGAAAATTGGGTTATTTGTCTTTTTCTTGTTAAGGTTTTGCAATACCCACTAAACCACCAGGGTTTTCAGTACCTTGTAGGTTATGGAAATTAGATGCCAATCCAATTTGTGGTAGCCAGAATTTTTTTCCCCCAGTCTTTAGAGAGTCTTTTTACTCTTTTAGTGAAGTCTTTGTAAGAGAATGTTTGATTTTTAGGAGTTCTCAGTTATCCATTTTCTTTTCTGGTGTTTGTGCATTGTTAGTAATGTTTTGCAGTCCGTTTATGTCTTATATTATGGCTGCCAGCATTGTCCCCATTTTTTATTCCATGATCTTGATTGTTTTAGAGTTTATATTTAGCTCTTTGATATATTTTGAGTTACTTTTTGTGCATGGTGTGAGAAATGGATCTTGATTCCTTTTTTTTCTTGATGGATATCCAGTTATACCAACACCTCTTGTTAAAGAGACCATCTTTTCCGCAGTTTATGGACTCTGGGCCTTTGTCAAGGATCAGCTGGTCATAGGTAGATGATGTTAAATCTGGATCCTTAATTCTGTTCCATTGGTCTGTGTGTCTGCTTTTGTAACAGTATCAGGCTGTTTGACTATCATGCCAGTGTAACAGGTTCTAAAGTAAGGTAGCATGAGGCCTCCCATTTTGTTCTCCTTCTTAGGTAATGCTTTACTTATCCAGGGCTTCCCTTTCCGTATGAAGTTGGTGATTTGTTTTTCTGTCTCATTAAAAAAATTTCATTGGAATTTGTATTGGGATTGCATTGTGTCTGTCTATCCATGAGCAAGGTAAATTTCTCAACTTTTGTGGGTCTTTTTTGGCGTCTTGCAGTAGAGTCTTGTAATTTTCTTGATATAGGTCTTTTCAGTCTCTGATTAGATTTATTCCTAAGTATTTTGTCTTCTTGGGGGCTATTGTAAATGGTACTGATTTGGTGATTTCCTCTTTGATGGTCCCTTTGTCGGTGTAAAGGAGTCCAACAGATTTTTCTGTGTTTATCTTATATCCTGAAGCTTTGCTGCGCTCTTCTATTAGTTCCAGTAATTTGTGGCTTCTTTAGGGTTTCTGTGTGGTTGCAAATAGAGATACTTTTACTTCTTCCTTACCGATTTGGATGCCCTTTATTTCTTCATCTTGCTTGATTGCTCTGGCTAGAACCTCCAGCAAAGCCAAGTGCCATCGCGACCTTCAGCAAAGTGTTGAATAAAAGTGATGACACTGAGCGTCCTTGTCTAGTTCCTGTTCTCAAGGGGAATGTGTTCACATTCTCTCCTTTTAGGATGGTGCTGGCTGTTGACTTTGTATAGAGACTAAACCCGTTGCAATAGAGTCAGTTCCCACTCATAGCAATGCTATAGGAATGAGTAGAACTGACCCATAAAGTTTCTACCGGGCACTTGGTTGGCCTTTGCCTGAAACCAAAAAACCCAAACCCACTGCTGTTGAATTGATTCCCACTCATAGCGACTCTGTAGGACAGTGGTATTGCTCCATAGAGTTTCAGGTAGCATCTGGTGGATTTGAACTGCTGACTTTTTGGTTGGAAGCTGTAGCGCTTAACCACTATGCTCCTTGTTATGTTGAGGACTTTCCCTTCTAGGGAACAACTTCTTTTTGAAGAGAATTTTATCTTTCTTCTTACTGATGCAGTGCTAGGCACATCATGGGTGATTGCCGGACTGTGCCTGACGGCCTGACATTAGATGCATGACCTGGGGTAGCATTTGCCTTCATCCTTAAACCTTCTAGGAGGAGGTCCTTATCAGGTAGGTGCTAGGTCACAGTCCGTGCTCCAAGGAAGAATGAGCTGTGGAGGAATCTGCTAATAAAGGACCATGCAGGTGCCGTTCAAGTGTGCAGGAGACCCTCCAGTGCAGACTAGGTAGAGGGGTGGTCTTAGGGAAGGATTCTTGATAGTTTCTCATCAGAGATTTTCAGGCAACTCTTATAAAAGAGAAGCTGTGGTGGCTCAACGTTTAAGAACCCAGAGGCCAGCAGTTCAAATCTACTAGCTGCTTCTTGGTTGGGTACCTTAGGAGGCAGTCCTACTATGTCTCTTAGACACACTGTGAGTCCAAGTCTACGTGATGGCAACAGGGTTTTTTTAAAAAAATGTTTTTAGTACTGTGATCCTATCCTGGTTGGAAATGAAGTTTTTTGTTAGGTTAAGAAGCCATATCCACATAGGGTATGTTCACAGCCAGCCCCATCTATGAACAGAGCAGAGCAGGACAGAGGAAAAAGCAGGGAAGGGAGAAGATGAGAGGCCACACCGCAGGAAGATCTCCAGGGAGCCCAGGGATAGAAGCCGAAGAGACAAGGACCCTCCCCAGACCTGACAGCCAGCCAGAGACCTGACTCTGAACTTCTAGCCTCCTAAATTATACAAAAATAAATTTCTTAAGCCACTCATTGTATTTTTGTTATAGCAGACAGATGATTAAGACCTGGCTCCAGAGGAAGGCTTTTCTCGTCTGTCGGCTCTGGGGGTGGGTCCTTGCCTCTTCAGTTTCTGTTCCTTGGTGCCTTTTCTGTGGGATGGCATCTGTCTCCCCCCATTTCTGCTTCCTTGCTTAGTCTGCCCATTTGTGTCTCAAAAAATTGACATAAGGCACACCCTGTGCTGTTAGCACTGCGTTAACCAAGGAAACCTTCTCCCCAAGGGGATTGTAACCACAGGTGTGTTGTTGTTAGAGGCCATCAAATGGGCTCAGACTCCCAGGGACCCTGTTGCAACAGAACAAACCCTTGCCAGCTCCGATGCCGTCCTTGCCCCCGTTGCTGTTGAAACACCTTGTTGCAGTCCCTGTGTTGGTGCATCTCCTGGAGGGCTTTCCTTTGTATTGGTGACACTCATACTTTCCCAGGCATGATGTCCTACTCTAGAGATGGTTCAGAGTGAATTGAATTGTGCCCTTCCAGAAAGTGGGTGTAGCCATTTGGTTAGGCTGTGATTCCCAGTGTCCTGTGATGTTCCTGTGTGTCATAAATCCCACCTCTGTAATGTTAATGAGGGAAGATGATGGCAGGTGCCTTGGTGGGGCAGGACTCAGTGTGTAAGATTGTACTGTGCCTTGAGGCAGTCTTTTGGGATATAAGGGAAACGGAAGGAAGCAGAGAGCTGGGACCTCACACCATCCGAAAGAAGCCATGCTGTGCTGGGATCAGAGCCATGTCCTTTGGACCCGGGGTCCCGGTGCCTCAGAAGTTCCCAGTCCAGGGGATGATTGATGACAGGGTCCTTCCTCCGGAACCAAAAGAGAAAGACTTTGCTTGGAACTGATGCCCTGAATTTGGACTTGTAGCCTACTGGTGTGTCACAGAATTTCTCTTTGTTAAAACTAACCTCCTGTGTTATTTCTGATATAGCAGCAATAGATGGCGAAGAGTACCTTCCAATGGAATGTTAGATGACAGACATGCCATTCGGACAATGAATAAAGAAGACATGATGCCTTTGAGTTATGGTGTTGGAGAAGAATGTTGACTGTACCATGGACTGTACCATGGAGTGCTTTCGGAAGCAAAGACAGCAAGACTGCGTCATACATACTTTGAATATGTTGTCAGGAAAGATCAGCCCTTGGAGAAGGACATCATGCTTGGTAGAGTGGAGGGTCAGCAAAGAGGAGGAAGACCTTCGACAAGATGGATTGACACAGCGGCCACAACAATGGGCCTAAGCATAAAAACGACTGTGGACGTGACACAAGACCGGGCAGTGTTTCGTTCTGTTGTGCACGGGGTTGCTATGAGTTGGAACCAGCTCAGTGGCACCCAACAACAACAACAACAACAGATGATGAAGACAGAGTCTTTCCTGAAAACCTGTCCCAAGTGAGATGAAGTCCCGCCATCCTCCCTTCTAAGGAGTGTTCTGATTGTACTTCCTCAGAGACAGACTTATATGTTCTTCTGACAGTATTCTTGGCCAACACCATAATTCAAAGGCATCAGTTTTTCTTTGGCTTTGGCATGCATGCAAGGTGATTGAAAATGCCGTGACCTGAGTCAGGCATATCTTATTCCTCAAGGTGACATCTTTGCTCTCGGCAGTTTAAAGAAGTCTTTTGCAACAGATTTTTCCCAGTGCAACATGTCATTTGATTTCTGGACTGCTCCTTCCGTGGGTGTTGATTGTGGATCCTAGGAAAATGAAATCCTGGGCAACTTCAGTCTTTTCTCCATTTGTCATGATGTTGCTTATTGGTTCAGTTGGGAGGATTTTTGTTTGCTGTGTATTGAGGTGTCATCCGCACTGAAGGCTGCCGTCTTGGATCTTCGTGAGGAAGCGCTTCAAGCCGTCTTTACTGTCCACGAGCTAGGTTGTGTCATCTGCATGCTGTAGCTTGTTAGCGAGTCTTCGTCCAATCCGGAGGCCACATCCCTCTTCGCTACTCCACAGGTAGGGGTGTTAGGATTCATCACCCGTATTTTGGAGGTCATAGTCCAATCTGTAGCACCGGAAAAACTGAACTGCTTAGAATTCCCTGAGGCTGAGACTGGGGCTTTCTCAATTCTGTGCCTTTACTCCTGCAATTCTTAGGACCCACTTGCCCCCAAAACATGACTGGAAGATCCTGGAAGACCTATCTCCAATACTCCTACTTGTTGCTACTTGTCCTGATGTCCCAGCACAGTATACTCCTCTCCGCTGTGAAGTCTGAGAATGGACCTTAGCTTCGGGTTTCACGGCACACAGTGCCTGGGACAGTGCCACATGTCAAATTCTCCCTGAGAGGAAGCCCTGTGTGAGCAAGGAGCTGGATCCTGCTCGTCATTGCATCGCCTTGGTGAGGAACTCATCACTGGGGGCTCGTTCTAATGCCTGCTTCCCGCGGGGACACTGCACTGTTTGCAGCCCCTCAGGCAGTCTCCAGCAGATGGATACTCATAAGTATCTGAGGACTGTAAATATTACATAAGTGAATGGAAAGTTAAGTGAAAGAATAGATTTCATTTTTTGAACATCCATAGCGGAAGAATGAGATGTCACATGAGGCGATGTCTGGGACTCAGTGTGCTGCCGATGAAGAGACATCAGCCTTGGAGACAGATAGACTTGGGTGTCAGTGGCCGGGCTGTCACCTACGGGACTTGGAACCTCCATGCAGATTTCTTCCTGGGAGCCTGTCCCGGGGGCTTGTGCCCACCGCCCAGCAGCCCTGACTTGCCGATCCTCCCGCTGAGGCGGGGATGGCTCTCAGACCTGATGTCAAGTAGACGCCTGTTGCATGGCAGCTGTTAGTACTTTTGTCCAGAGTTCTTGGTCACTTTATGCCTTCAAGGCAAAGCAAGCCAAGGCTTCCTGTGGTGGCCCGGTTTCATTACTTCTCTCTTCCTGAAAATGGCCGAATTGACGGTGAAGGGCTACCCCAAAGTGCTCTTTCTAGAGAAAGCCGTGAATATTTTATGAGGCGCACAGCCAGCCCCCTGCCGCTGCTGCCTTATTAAAGTGTCACCGGTGATGAAGTGGGCAGGGCTGCGGGTGGCGCGCTCTCTGCTTCTCAAAATCACTTTGGGGCCATAAATATTTTAAGGAGTTTTATCTCTTCATGGTTTTCTGTATATTAATTTATCAAATTGATCTCTTCTTTAGGACAGTATTGTTCTTTTCCTTCTGCTTTCTTTTCCTCCCTCTTGAAGCAAAGCTGTGCCTTTCCCTTCTCCGTGGGTCTGGGACTCTTGGGTGAGTTAGCTCCTGCTGAGGAACCAGGGAGTGGCCTGCGGTCACATGTGGACTCTTGCAGAAACCTGGCTCCATGTGCCTGGTTTTCCTCATGAGCTTTCCTGTGGCTGGTCCGGTCACAGCTCCTGGTGGAACCCGGAGAAGGACAGGTTGTACCCCAGGCCCCTGAGGGCGAAGCCAAGGACACACTGCTCAGGGAACCAGGCCTGGGCAGAGGTGGGTAGAGGGGAGGGTCTAAATGGAATTTGTCATGTGGTGACTGCTGTGCTTGCCATGTAAAAGGAACTGAGCCCTGTGTCTGAGCTCGTTATCCTCCTTGGGTGTCACCCTCACATGGCACCGCAGTCCTGGCACAGGTGAAGCCCAGGCCTGAGGCACAGACTGAGGAGGACTGGGGAAAAGAGCAGCCTTTGGGAACACATCCGTAGGGTCCCCCAAAGAAGCAGACAGCCCACTCAAGAGAG
This sequence comes from Heterohyrax brucei, assembly GCA_028571685.1. Taxonomy (NCBI): domain Eukaryota; kingdom Metazoa; phylum Chordata; class Mammalia; order Hyracoidea; family Procaviidae; genus Heterohyrax; species Heterohyrax brucei. Next base: position 4,304,205 of record CM053153.1, read on the forward strand.
CAGTTGGTGGAGGGGGTCTTGGCAAAGGTGCATTGGGTTGAGGGGAGCTGAGAAGGGGTCGTGAAGTAGTAGGACTAGGGCCACTAGGAGCTCTGAGGTAGGGGGACTGCAGGACAGCTACAAGAGGTGACTGTGATCTTTGTGAAGGGTGGCCCTGGCCTGGTGCAGGGGGTGGGGCTGACTCTTCGGGGCCCCCTCTCGTCTCCTGCCGCTTCCACACCAGCTGAGCCCACGGAGGCCCCGAAGCACAGGGCTGTGGGTCAGCCACGGGAGGCCGCCCCCTGGAGCACAGCCAGCGGGGACGCCGCTCTGGAGCAGCAGATGGAGCACCGTCACCATAAAGGAGTTATTGTCAGTTACCAGCTGGGCAGTGCCAGCTCACAGCGCCCCCGTGGGTGGAGTGGGCCTGTCCAGCGGTTCGCAAGGCTGTTGTCTGTATGGAAGCAGATTGCCAGGCCCGTCTTCTGAGGCGCCTCTGGGAGGGCTTGACCTGTCACACTTTCGGTTAGTAGTCAAGCTTTAACCGTATGTGCGACCCAAGGACTTACCTAAAGAGTCTGAATCAAACAACAGCCACCCATAGCTGTCAAGTTGATTCCAACTCGTGCAGATCCTATAGGGCCGTGTTTGACTCACTGAGGACTGCTCCAACAGAAAAGACCACGAGTGGATGGTTTCATAAAGAGAGACTTTATTGTCACCGTCCACAAATCCATCTACGAGTTGTAAGTCCCTTTAGTTAGAAAAGTGATCACAGTCCTGTGGGCTGAGTCCATACTCAGTGAGAGCATCTCGGCACAGGAACCTCAGGTCCAAAGGATGTGCTCTGCTCTCGGTGCTGTGAGGTTCCCCACTGACTCTGCTCACTTCTCTCTGTCACATCCCACAGCTGCTGACCCGAGTCCTGCCTCATCAGCACAACTGCTGCCCGTTCTCCCTCAGCAACATCACAGAGGTGGGGTTCACAACACATGGGAGGAATTGCACCATGTTGGAACTCCTAGCCTCATCAATACGTGCATTTCTGGGGAGACACAATGAAATCCATGACAGGCGGAGTAGGACTGCCCCATAGAGTTTCCAAGGAGTACCTGGTAGATTTGAACTGCCGACCTTTTGGTTAGCGGATGTAGCACTTAACCACTATGCCACCAGGGTGTCCGTAAAGGCTTTCAGTGTAAGTAATTTCAATGAGGCATCAACACCAAGTCCGCTGAGGTTTCGTTGGCCGTCCTCAGTGTTTCTCAGACAGGAAGCTGGCCAGGCCTGCTGCCCCGGAGAGTACATTTAGCTCATGTCTGCCTTGGCCCTGATGCTGTCAGGTGGGTGAGGTTATCGGCTCACAGTAGAGGAAACAGATGCTTAGCAAGGTTGAATGACCTGCCAGGCCCACAGAGCGTGCATGGGAGGGGCAGTCAGATGCCCACCCAGCACTCTCAGTTGCTTCTTACTGTATCCACCTCCCCATCTACACACACAGAGTCCCGTGGTTAAAAGCTACAGCTGCTAACCAAAAAAGTTGTCAGTTTGAATCTACCAGCTACTTCCTGGAAAGCCTATGGGGCAGTTCTGCTCCGTCCTATAGGGTTGCTATGAGTCAGAACTGATGTGATGGACATGTGTTTGGGTTTATACGCATACGTAAAGGGAACATTTCAAGATCCGTCCTGAGGTATACTGCTGTCCGTGATAGGATAATATCTGTACGCCTGCAAGGAAGACTAGTTAATGTGACTGCTGAACAGAACATTTCAAAGAGCAGTTTGAGAAGACAAAGTATTGTAATGAAGCATGCAAAGACCTGGTGTTAGAAAATCAAGAGAAGAACATGCTTGGCATTTCTCAAGCTGAAAGAACTGCAGAAAAATTCAAGCCTCAAGTTGCAATAGTGAAGGATGCTATGGGCCGTGTTTATGATGCAAGGAGCATCAGAAGAAGATGGAAAGAATACAGAGAGCCACTGTACCAAAAAGAACTGGTCAACGCTCAGCCATTTCAGGAGGTGGCATTTCATCAGGACAGGCGTGTATCAGGTTGTATCCTTTCACCGTACTTACTCAGTCTGTGTGCTGACCAAATAATCTGGCCATCTAGCCTCTATGAAGAAGGTGGCATCAGGATTGGAGAAAGACTTGGTCGCCTGTGTTACGAACGTGACACAACCTTGCGTCCCAGAAGTGAAGCCAGCTTGGAGCACATGCTGATGACATGCTGAAGCTTTCGGGAACAATGACCTTCTGCAGGGACCGTGCCCTCCTGATCCCGTGTCCAAGGTACGAGAGATGGAGTCTCACCAAGACAGACCTGTTTGTTCTTCTGGCAACCCACTCAATATTAAATGTTCTTTGCCACATCGTAAATCAAAGGCATCGATTCTTCTCCACTCTTCCTTATTTGTTGTTCAGTTTTTGAGTGTTTATGAGGCAACTGAAAATGTCATAGCTTGGGTCGGACACACCTTAGTTCTCAAAGTGGCCTCTTTGCTTTCTAACACATTAAAGAGGTCTTCTGAAGCACATTCACTCAATACAGTGTGCCACTTCATCTCGATGTTTCCGTGGGTGTCGTTTGTAGATTCAAGTAAAATGAAATCCTTCACAGCTTCAGTCTGTTCTCCGTTTATCATGATGGTGTTTCTTGGTCCAGTTGTGAAGATTTTTGTTTCCTTTGTGTTGAGGTGGGTAGTCGGTGGCTGTCCACGTGGAACTTAGGCCCAGGGTATTTGCTTTACTGCACTGCATGGCCTAATTTTCTTTTCGTGTTTTTTGAGTGGGAGCCGTGTTTCTCCAGGCTCATCACACCATCTCTTCTTCCATGTTGACTGGCGGTGACCTTGTCTTTAATGATCTCTGTCTGGTTGTTAAAGGAGCTCGTGCTGCACAACGGTTAGTGCTGGGCTGCTAAGCCAAAGGTTGGTGGTTTGAACTCACTAGTGCCGCTGCAGGAGAAAGGCCTCATGATCTGCTCCTGTAGAGATGACAGCCTTGGAAACCCTGTGCGGGCTGGTCGCTGTCCCACGTGGTCACTGTGGCTCAGAGTTGACTGGATGTGCCCACAACAACCATCTGATCAGAACGAGAGGGAACATGAGCTGCAGGTTTCCTGAGACAGTTGACGATCATGCCCCACTGGGCAGTATTATTAATAGCACCTTCTTCCGCTCTCACAAGTGTCCAAGAGTGGATGATAACTCTGTGGGGGCTGGGCTGTCAGCACCCGTACCACGTGCTTGCTGGGTGGCATCACTGAGGGTGGTGGGTGGCCTGGCCTGGTTTCGTTTGTGTCCGGGCCTATGGCCCAGCCAGACCCTCCCTTCTTCCCAGCCTCCCCTTGGCTTGTGCAGTACCATTCTCATTATGTAATATTTGTAAAATTTGGACACATACCTGGAGGTGTTTTGGAATCACATTTACTCAGATTTTGAAAGGAGAAGTATTTGGGGTGGTTATAAATTACCTCTTTTTGTTTCTGTTTTTTTTCCTTTTCAGTTAGTGGAAGGTTTTCTGACATAAGGAAAAGAAAAATTCCTGCCTCTGGTTAGTTGTTTTCAAATTTATTTTTTGCAATAGAACTTTTTGTCAAATGAAACCTTCATGGAACCCCCAAATATAAGAGGGACGAGGCAAGCCGCTTTTCTCAGAGCAAAGTAGCAGAGGGTCTGGGGATTGGAAGACCTTGGTAGAAGGGAGACTCTCAGGCCCCAAAATAAGTAAGAAAGGACTGTGCCTTCTAGAACCTGAGGCGTTGATGGCAGACAGTCACCGTTCGGGTTCTTGTTCTGAAAACAGCCACCACCTGCTTGTCCAGTAACCTGCTTGTTACTGTCTCCAGGCCTCAGCTCCTGTTTTGAAATATAGGACAGGGCCAGGTCAGCTCTTGAAGGCCCTCTTTGCCCCAGTCTTCCTCACAGGTTTATGAACGTCTAATTTTTAGTCTCATATTCTACCCAGAGTGGTATTTTGTTAAACATGCGTATCGCACACTCATGTACACACACACACAGTTTAAACATTGAGAGCCTCGTAATTCCTCTTCTTGGCCTTGACTGTGCAGGATGAAGGCCCCTGTAAGGCGGTGTCATCTCTGCATGTGCACATTAGTGCCTGTGCTGTCCCAGTAGGCCCAAGGAGAGGGCACTGCGTTGCTAATCTCACGCTGTCACACCCGTCATCGTGCTTATAGTCCACACACTGCAAAACCGAGGGCTACTGAGTCAGTTCCAGCTGACGCAGCCCTGCAGGACGGAGGAGAGCTGCCCGTGGGGTTTCCAGGGCTGCCATCTGTGCTGGAGCAGGTTGCTGGGTCTTTTCCTGTGGAGCAAGGTTCGCAGCCGAGCTGTATACCACCGCACCACCAGGGTTCCTCCCCCACGCCTCGCCAGTCTTGTGTGTCCCCTCTCATGTGGCATTGTGTGGCCTCGCCTGTGGGCTCTGTCACATGCCCATCTGCTGGTTAGGGGGCTGCTCCGCCACTCACTCCCTCCTTTTGTCCTTGGCTTCCTCTTCGTGTTCCCCAGGGTCTGCTCGGTTGTCACTTGTCCCAGGATGCCTCTCGAGTGCTGAGCACCTTTTCTCAGTGCACTGTCTGCCTCCAATTCTGACCGTTTGTTTGGCTGCCCCTTCTGGGCGCTCCCACAGAGCTCTCGGGTCCCCTGTATGCTCCCGTCTCTTGGTGACTTGCGTTTCCCGTGCTGTCACCTCCAGGGCTGGGGTTGTGCCAGTTCACCTGTGACCACAGTCTCCTCACAGCACCATGCCTGGCCCATCGCAGGGGCTGAAGTGAATGTTTGCCGAGTGGGTAAATGAACAGGTGACTGGCCAGGGGGACTTCCACATCTCCTTCTTCGGGGTGCCAGGAGCTCGTACAGAGCAGGAGGCGGGGAGTTTAACCAGGGCTTGCAGACGGCAGCAGGGTGCAGATCGAGTGGAGGTGAGGGGCAGACTGAGCCTAGTGGTCTCTGCTTCATGAGTGACAGGGAGTGTTGCTCATTCTGAGGACCACAGGTGAAGGCAGGGACATGGGCGGGAGAGGTCAGGGGTGAGAGTGTTCCGCTTAGCAGGGGCTGTGTGGTGAAGTGTAGATGGTATGGGGGGTTAAGTGCTCAGCTGCTAACCTTCACGTTGGCTGTTCGAACACACCCGCTGCCCAGTGGGAGATGATGCTTCTGGGAAGGGGACAGCCCTGAAACCCTGTGGGGGAGTTCTCCCCTGTCCTAGAGGGCTGCTATGAGTTGGAATTGACTCAGCAAGAGACAGGGTTTGGTTTCCGGTTGGTGTATTGAACGGCTGTCCATGCTGGTGGTCTTGCGGTCTCTCTCTGAGTCACAGACTCTGTAGAGTCTCCAGTGGAAACCGTGGGTCACGTCCTTCAAAGAAAGTATGTATGCCCAAAATCTTGCCAAGGGTGCCAGGAAGGTCTCAGGCCCCTTGGAGCCCCTGGGGCTCAAGATAAGAACTCCTGTTGTGGACATACTTTACCTTTCACAGGGGTTTATGAAGATGAACGGTCTTCTGTCTGGACACATCAAGCTGAGTCCTACTCAGGAGGTGGGCCCTCCGGAAGGGAAGAGGAAGGGACTCTCTTTCTAGAGCATCTGCTTGGAGCTTGGCACTGTCCCGACCCTTCATCCAAACCCTTTATACAGACAGCAGGAGGAAATTGAGTCTCCAAGAGAAGGGAGAATGTTTTCAAGGACACACAGCCAGCCAGTGGAAGAACTAGGATTTGAAGTCCAGGCACCCTTGCTCCCCAGCCTGGACTTTTCTGTCCCGCCAAGAACACAGCTACTTTCCTTTTGGGCTCTTTCCACTCATGGTGCTTTGAGCTCCAGGGTCAGCAGGGAGCAGGCAGGGGGCACCAGGATGAGCCTACCTACCAGGATGAGGCCTACCTTAACCTGTTGTCGTGTGGAGGGTGACATTGCATGGACGTATCTAGGAGGCACTTCCTCCTCTGCTGTCCCACATTTCCTGCCGACAGCTCTGACTGCTGGATGCTGCCTTCTTGTCTTGAGTCGCGTTCCCAGGCACCTGTCTCTGTCGGCAACTTTTCTAGGTGTTTCTGTGAACCGGTGCCTGACCTAAAAATGGAAACCCGGCGTTCCTTTTTGGGATCCGGGGCCGTGACTCTGACAGTACAGTGGCCTCTGGTCAGGAGCTGAGTGAGGAGGTGGAGGGGCACCCCTGATGTGGTGCCAGCCTTGCCTTTGTTCTGAAGGGTGAGCTGCGCCCAGCATGGTTCATCCTCTGGAACTGTGTCATCTGGGTTTCTTTTTGATCTGAGCCCAAGACACTTTTCACCGTTACAGTCAACATCCGACCTGGCAGTTGGAGTCGCTGGGCAGCCTGGAGCTCCTCTCTGCTCTGGCCGACTCCTGGCTCTGTCCTTCCTGCTTCGAAGGAGAGGTGCCTTCTGCCACTCCAAGTTATTGTGATGGGCAGCGTGACCTTTACGAAGTGCCTCAGGCTGGCTTTCTGTCCCTATGCAGGGCAATCCCCAAGGTTGTGGATGACGGCAATACGGTGCTGTCCATCCGTCTCCTGTGGAGTCTGCACCCTCAGTGAGCTCTGCAGTGAGGGTGTGAAAGGCAGACAGAGGGGTGTAGGAGGTGACGGAGGAGATGCCTTCCAGGTTGAGCTCTGAGGGCGATTAAGTACCAGGCAGACTAGGGAAAGGTGGATAGAAGTGGAAAGGGAGAAAGCATGAAAAGTTAGATCTTTTGGGGTGTTGGCTGGTGTGTGTGTTTTTTCTAGTCCGTGCATCTGTATGTGGCAGAGGTGGGAATTGTCAGCTGAACGGCAGAGAAGTCAAGTGGTTCCAGAGAAAGTAGAAACTAGACCAGCAGCAGGAAGGTTGATCTGATCCACACTGGTAATGACACTGTCACACCGGTCAGCAGGGCACAGGCAGAGGCGCTAGTATCCGCCAGTCTCAGAGAAGAGCTGACTTTTCAGACAAGATCACTTATTTCATTTGCAGCATACTTATGTTTGCTGAGCACGTGTTCCGGGTCAGGAAGTGGTCCAGCCCTGTGAACCTTTGCCTGGACGTGAAGCCAGGAAGACCTGCTAATCTTGAGAGCCTGCTAAAGGCGAGCTGGGAAGCCAGAACCTGGGGTTAGAAAAGGGGCATCAGAGAGAGGAGAGCTAAAAGGAGAAGGGGGGCGGAAGGAAGGGGCTGTTCCCGTGCGGCAGAGCCTGGTCGGGCTGCACCACCCCTCTTGTGACCGAGGTGGCACTGGCCACATCAAGCTGAGTGTGATGGTAGTGAGCTCAAGCCCTGCCCTGTGTCACACGGATCTCTGATTTGCGGGGCTGGCGAAGAGCCTGCTTGGGAGTTCTCTGTTGTTAACTGTGACTACTGGACACTCCTCTTCTGAGGGACAGCCGGAGGTGGTGAGGTTTCCGCTCTGCTGAACAACTCAGGGCTGTGTTCTCATCAGGAGGGAGATGTTTAAAGGTCCCCACGTCCCTGCCCTGGTGGGTGCCTGTCCTCTTGTTGGCCACACGGGGGAGCTGGCGGGGCCGCGGTGTCGCTGGGGGGCGGGGGGCTGATTTCCCGTAGCACCGGCCCACAGCCCCGCTGGAGCCAGAGCTGTCACTTGCCTGCCTCAGAACTGCCTGTTCCGGCTACCAGGGCTGAAACTCGGGGACCACGTGCCCTCTTCCCTGTCTTTCTGCAACTGCTTCTTGACGGCTCCCGTCCTCCTCTCATCGCTTTGATAACTTTGTGGTTGGCTGTTTCACCCTGTGACTCTTCCACTAGGCATGTGTCTCAGTCATCATTCCTGATGGCCTTCGGTGCTTCCCCATTGTATCCCATTTCCTGGAATGTCGGTCCTTGTCTGTCTGGGAAGCTCTGTTCTTCAAAAGCTGGCAGTGGGAGCCTCTCCAGGCATCTGTGGCGATCCTTGCTGTCTGGCCCATGGTGCTGTGACGGGTCATGACCTGAGGAGAGCAGTGTGCTGTGGTTGCCCTGTTGTCTGTGGTTTGCACATCCCTCTGGCCAGGAGGTGGCTTCATCTCGGCATCCCCAGCGTGTCACACGGCACTTGGTACCCAGTGTAAGGGCACGTAAATGCTGAATGAGGAAGCGCTAGAAGCAGGGCTGGTCCCGTGTGTGGATCTAGAGACCCATGGTAATAACTTTTGTACCACATACCTTCATTCACATGTTCAAGAACCCATCCCCGGAGAGCAGGCACTGGTGCGTGCTGCTTCTCTCTCCCTCCTGGGTAGATGGAGTGTTGTGCTGATCCTGGAGTTAGGCCGTCTGGGTTCAGTAGCTGGTTCTGTCACCTACTGGCTGGACGACCCTTGGCAGGTGAGTTTGCCTCTTAGAACCTCAGTGCCTTCCTCTGTAAGAAAAAGAAGAGAAAGGAGTAGGAATAGACTATTTCCAAGGGCGATTATGAGACTTAGCATAGATGAGAACTGTGATGGTGCTTTGTGGTGAGAGGGCATGGTAATATGGCTACTGTTATTCATTGCTACTTGTTATAAAGCAAATCCATTGCTGTTGAGTCGATTCCGACCCATAGCAACCCCACAAGAGAGAGTAGAACTGCCCAGTAGAGTTTCCAAGGAGCGCCTGGTGGATTTGGACTGCCAACCTTTTGGTTAGCAACTGTAGCACTTAGCCATCTTCAAAGGCATTGTCCCAACACTTGACTTCAGACAAAGCATTTTACTGTTTTAGGTCGTGTTGGCCTAAGCACTGTTGACTGTGTGCGCGCTGTGGGCTGGGGAGGCAGGGGCCTGGCCCTCCCACGTGGAGCTGGGCACTCTGTTCTGCTGTTGCTTGGACCCGTCGCTGTGGGCTCATTCTTCGCTTTTTCCTTCCCATTTAGCTTGAGATTTAGTCCTAGCAGGTTCTCTCTTGTCTGTCTCTGAAGCGTGTCCAGAGGCTAGCTACTTCTCACCACTTGTCATCCCTCTGTTGCCCAGAAGAAGGACACGGTGGCCTTGGGTCTTGGTGGGTAGAGTCAGAAGCAAGAAGAGCTTGGAAGCTGGTCCATTCTGGTCTCACTCCTGACTCCCTGATGCTAGACGCCTCTCCTATAACGTGGGGATACTGGTCACGTGAGGCATGAGCGTGAACAGAACACAGCAGTGCCTCCTTGCTCGTCAGAGCTGTGGCAGCAGTGCGCGGTGGTGGCTGCTTCCCTTCCTGTTGTGGCAAAGAGGGCATTTGGTGAATGGCTGGAAAGGGACTAAGTCGACACGGCTGGCGGGGAATCTTCTGGAGCGTGGAAGCAGTAGATGGCCAGCAGACTGCCCAGCTGGTTGGGATTCTGTGCTGCTAAACTTTTGGGTAAGTGTCACGGGTTGAATTTTGTCTCCTCTTCCTACCCTGCCCCAAATGTGTGTAGCAGTTTGGCTAGGTCATGATTCCTGGTATTGTGCAGTGTTGCTCTATGTCATAAATCCTGCGTCTATGGTGTTAATGAAAGAGGTTGGGCAGTGGGTTTGTCAGTGGGCCGGACTCAGTGTTAAGACTGTGTTGTGCTTTCCAGTAGTCTCCTGGGCCGTAAGGAAAGGGACGCTGGCAGAGAAATCTGGGAGCCTCCTGCCCCAGGAGGGCAGTGTGGAGGCAGAGCGTATCCTCTGCAAAGCCTCGCGGTCCAGGGGAGGATCAACAGCAGGGACCGCCCTCCAGAGACAGCCAAGAGAAGCTTCCCCCAGAGCCGATGCCCTGGATTTGGACTCGAAGCTCCTGGGCTGTGACAGACTCAGGTTTCTCTCTGGGAAGCCCTAAGACAATAAGCCCTGGGGCTGGCAGGAGATGGGCGGGAGAGGTGACTGGGCTGGCCTCTTCCCCCAGGTGGCCGGCACTCACTGACAGTCTAGAAGAGTCCGTGGGAGTGTAGTCCTGGCTTGAGAACCATTTTTAATTCTCCAGTTACTGTTGTAACTGCCCGCGGCAGGTGGGACAGCAGACCGGAAACCTTTGAAGCGGACTTCAGAGCCCTGGCGGCCACTTCGCCGGCTGGCTCTCTCAGCCTTTCATCTCGGCTGCGATCTAGATCACTGCAGCTAATTATTTTTTTCCCAAGATTAACTCTACCAGGCACTTGGTAATGAGATTCCTCATCATCTCCCAAAGAGAACTTGCAGGAAACACCCAGAAAGTGGAGACCACAGAGGAACTGTCCACCAGCTCATCGTTTTAGAAGAGCCCTTCTGAGCAAATCCACCGAGAGCCTTTGGGAAGAGCGTTCATCATCAAAAATACAGCTAGATGGTGCCCGGCTGCCCCCGCTGCCTGTTCTGGCACACATCACACTAGAGGGTCCTGGACACAGCTGCAGGAAACTCTAGAACACACACACACACGCGTACACGCACGTGCACACACACGCGCGCGCGCGCACACACACACACACACACACGACCAGACTTGCTGGCCTGATGGAGACTGCAGAAGCCCTGAGACTGTGGCCCCCCAGACACACTTTCAGCTCAGTGATGCCACTGCTGAGGTTGACCATTCAGCAAAAGATTAGACAGACGTCATGGGCTGTGAGGTGTAGAAAATGACACATGGCTGGCTGGCTGTCTCGCTATGTGTATAGCTCTGGTGTTTGTGTAGTATAGATAATTTGGTCATAGCTCACCCAGATGTAGAAGTGACATGTGGCTTTTTGTCTCTGTTTGTGTATAGCTCCAGTATCTGTGTAGTGTAGATGATTTGGTCATAGCTCACCCAGACATAGAGGTGCCATGTGGCTCTCTGTCACTGTATGTGTGTAGCTCCGATATCTGTGCAGTTTAGATGATTTGGTCACAGCTAACACAGACATAGAGGGGCCACGTGGCTCTCTGTCTCTGTGTGTATATAGCTCCAGTATCTGTGTAGTGTAGATGATTTGGCTGTAAATCATCCAGACACAGACTGATTAAAGCGAAGGGTCTGAGACACAGACTCCGGATTCCATCCCAGCCCTGCCGCCTTGAGCCAGCTGCTGAACCTCCACAGGTACCAGCATCCTATCTACAAAACAGGAAGAGTTACGCACCTCCTTCAAGGGCTCATAGGTAGCCACGGTGAAGAATGCACTAGCACTGTTCCTGGTCATTGTTTATACCCAGTGAACGTCTCCCAGGGGAATGTTGGGGCCTCAAGAGAAGAGAGATTGTGATGTCCTCTAAGGTTTCTGGGCCCCGTCCCAGGACTCCCTGACAGACGCAGCAGCTGGTGGAGAACCAGGCCAATCTCTCAGTCTCCACTGGGAGCCTTAGATGGCCTCTGTCCTGCCCTGCTGTTGAGAGCAGCCCTGGTGACGGGTTCCTCTCAGTGTAACTTGGAAGCCACAATTAGCATTGGAGACAAGATAGACAGATTCTGATTTTTAGGCTTGCCTTTTGGAAAGTGAGTCTGTGGCCAGATACAGAAGGCCCTTGAGTGCTGTGTGCTGAGGTTGAACTTGACCTTCTAGGCCTTTGGGCTCTGTTAAAGGCTTTCAGACATAGGAAGGGATACAGTAGCATGCTCACTGTGGAATGAAGCCACCCTACATGGAATGAAATCTGCTAGAGTCATATCTAAGTTGGAGATGAATTGGAAAAATTCAGTTAGAGTTTTTAAGTGGGCAGTTTTACATTTATAGAGATTTATTTTCATTAAAACAGTATAATATGCTCACTACAGAAGATGGTAAAAATAGAGAATAGCTGAGGGAAAAAAGTCAACCGTGGTTCTGCTTCCCCAGCTCAGTCACTGTGTGGTTTTATTCTCTTTTCTGTGCACAGTCGTAGTGATAGCAGCCACTATTTATTGAGTACATACTGTGTGACCCTGGTGACATAGTGGTTAGTTGCTACAGCTGCTAACCAGAAGGTGGGCAGTTCAAATCTGCCAGGTGCTCTCTGGAAACTGTGGGCTTCTACTCAGTCTCTAGGGTCGCTGTGAGTTGGAATCGATGGTAGTGGTTGCTTTTTTCTTTTTTTTTTTAAACTGTGTGAAAGGCACTGATGTAAACTTTGTACCAAAACAAGGCCCTCGGGGTGTGTGCGTCTCCCACTCGTACACATGCAGCAGCTGCAGGTCTGTGAGCAGGAGTGATGTGACCGAGATAAAACGGAAAAACCAAACATGTTCCCAGCGAGTTGATTCTGGCTCATGATGTCCCTGTGTATTACAGAGCAGAAGTTCTCTGTGGTTTTCTTTCCCTTTTTTAAATTTTTTTTTTTTTTTGCTGCAGTCTTAATGGAAGCCCATTGCCAAGCCTCTCTTCTGCAGTGCTACTGGGTGCGTTCAAAATGCCCACTGTTAGTGGTCACCATTGGCACCTCCTGTGGACCAAGATCTCATAGCACTTAAAGGACTAAGGTTTCTGCCCCTGACTTTCTGACTCCAAGGCTCTTGCTGTTTCCATCTTACCAAGTTGTGTATTTAGTTTTGTATGCTGTCGTCTTCACTCCAAGTTTTACCAGGAGCATTTTCTAATAGTCACTGCCAACATAATTTAGTGATTGTGTAATATGCCATCGTATGATGTTGCAAGAAAAGTCTAAATCTTTTTCCCAGTTGTTAGACAGTTAGGTCGTTGTGGTTAAGTGCTGTCGAGTTGGTTCTGACTCAGAGCACCCTGCGCACAACAGAACGAAACACAGCCTGCTCCTGCTCCACCCTCATGGTTGTCACACTTGAGCCCGTTGTTGCGGCCACCGTGTCCGTCCATCTCAGTGAGGGTCCTCCTCTGTTTTGTTGATGGTCTATGTTACCAAGCATGATGTCCTTCTCCGTGGACTGGTGCTCTCCTGAAGACGTGTCTAACGTATGTGAGATGAAGTCCCACCATGCTTACTTCTAAGGAGCATTCTGGTTGTACTTCCTCTAAGACAGATTTGTTTATTTTTCTGGTGGTCCATAGTATGTTCACTGTTCTTCACCAGTGCCACAGTTCAAAAGCATCACTTGCTATATGGTTTTCCTTATTCGTGGTCCAGCTTTCACATGCATAGGAGGTGACTGAAAACATCTTGGTTTGGGTCAGGCCTTCATTAGTCCTTAAAGTGACGTCTTTGCTTTCTAACATTTTAAAGAGATTTTTTTTTCCTCCCCGCCAGATCTGCCCGATGCATCGCATCGTTTGATAGTCTTGACTGTTGCTTCCGTGGGCATTGGTTGTGAATCCAAGTAAAATGAAATCCTTGACAACTTCAGTCTTTTCTCTGTTCATCATCATATTTATTTGTCCAGTTTTGAGGAGTTTTGTTTTTTGTTGATGTATAATCCATACTGAGGGTTGTAGTCTTTGGTTTTCATCAGTAAGTGCTTGAAGTCCCCTTCACTCTGAGCAGGCAAGGTTTGTCCCCTGTGTGTTGTTCACGCGTTTGCCTCCATTCGGATGCCCTGTTCTTCATAACGGCCAGATTCCTCAGGAGCACAGTGAAGTGACCTGGAATATCCGTTCTCTGCAGTGTTATCCACAGTTTGTTATGATGCCGTAATTTAAAGATTTCTTCTGCAGCATATTTGCCTGATGCATTGTGTCTTCATGTCTTGACTGCAGCTTCCATTGGCGTTAACCATCCGTCCACGTACGATAAACTGCTTGACAATGTCCATCTCTTTTCCATTTACCATGATGTTGCTTACGGGTAGAGTTGTGAGGATTTTCGTTGTCTTTATGTTGCGGTGCTGTCCGTACTGAAGGCCGTGGTCTTTGGTCTTCATCGCTGGGTGTTTCAGATTCTCTTTTAGCAAGTGGGGTTGTGTCGTATGCATATCACAGGTTGATAGTGAGGCTTCCTCTAATTTTGAGGCTGTGTTTTTCTTAATATAGTCCAGCTTCTCAGGTCATTTGCTCAGTGTATAGATTGAATAAATAAGGTGAAAGTATACAACCCTGATACACATCTTTCCTGCTTAAATCATGCACTGTCCCCTTGTTCTGTTCAAACTCCTCCTCAGGAGCACAGTGAGGTTTTCTGGAATTTCCGTCCTTTGCAGTGTTAGCCATAATTTGTTGTGATCGACAAACTCCGGTGTCTTTGCATAATCAATAAAACACAGGTGAACATCTTTCTGGTATTCTCTGCTTTCAACCAGGATCCATCTGTGATCAGCAGTGATACCCTTGTTCTGTATCCTCTTCTGAATCTGGCAGTTGATAGACTGCTGCAACTGCTTTTGAACTGTCTTTAGCAAAATTTTACTTGTGTGTGATATTAAAATTTTTTCACGGTTTCCACCTTCTAATGGATCACCTTTCTTTGGAATGGGTACAAGATATGAATCTCTTCCAGTCAGTTGACTAGGTAACTATCTTCCAAATTTGTTGGTATAGATGAGTGAGCACCTCCAGCACTGCATCTATTTGTTGAAACATCTCAGTTGGCATTCAGTCACTTCCTGGAGCCTTATTTTCTGCCAGTGCCTTTGGTGGAACTTGGACTTCTTCCTGTAGTATTATCAGTTCTTGATACCTTTTGAAATGGTTCAATCCCAACCTACTGTTTTTGGTACAGTGACTCTCTGTATTCCTTTCATCTGCTTTTGATGCTTCCTGTGTTGTTTAGTATTTTTCCTATAGAACCCTCAATACTGTAACGTGAAGCTTGCATTTTTTAATTCTTTCAGCTTGAAAAATACTGAGCATGTTCTTCCCTTTAGAAGAACACTGGATTCATTAGTTCACTGGCAGATCTTTGCACATTTCATTAGCGTACTTTATAGTCTCAAGCTGCCATTTGAAGTCTTCTATTCAGCTCTTTTACTTCCTCATTTCTTCCTTTCGCCACAGCCACTTGACATTCAAGGGCAAGTTTCAGAATCTCTTCTGACATCCATGTTGGTCATTTTTTCCATGTTTTTTTAATGACCTCTTGCTTTCTTCAGGTATTATGTCCTTGATGACATTCCACAGCTCGCCTGGTCTTCGGTCATTAATGTTCATTATGTCAAATCTTTTCTTGAGGTGGTCTTTAAATTTGGGTGGTGTATACTGAAGGCTGCACTTTGATTCTCATGGACTTGCTCTGGTTTTCTTTAGCTTTAATTTGAACTTGCATATGAGCATGATGGGCTTTTCCATAGTCAGTCCCCGGCTTTTTCCTGACCCATGATATGAAGCTTCTCTGTTGTCTTTTTCCCTGAACGTAGTCGATACGATTCAAGTGTGTTCTGTCGGTAACATCCACATGTATCATTGCCATTTATGTTGTTGGAAAAAATGCATTTGCGTTAAGAAGCTGTTGCCTCCCGTGTGGTCTCCAAGGCTATGTTTTTCGATAGGAAGCCTTCTTTGTTTCCAGCTTTCACATTCCGGTTGCCGGTCTTATCAGTGCCCCCTTGACCATGTGTTTCCCATTGAGGTCACTGCCTCTTTGTTGTTAGTTTTGTAATCACAGTTGTGAGAAACACCTTGGGGAAACATTTTGTCCGAATTTCAGATCATATTCTTAGAATGGATTCCTAGAATTACTTTGCCAAAAAGTGTGGATGTGTTAAGTCTCTCCGTATCTGCTGCCATATTGCTTTCCAGGGACTCTTCCTAACTCAGCATCCTGAGCTGTGCACAGACTGCCTCCCCTCTATGATCTCTCTCATTCTGATCACCTCAAACAGGAACCTAATGAAGACATACAGGCACATTTAGGATTCGGGCTTGTGGGCACGTGATCTTGAACTAAATCAGACCATAGTAGCTTATTTTGTTTTCAGAAGAGGGAAAGAATGTATTTAATAATCTTTTCTAAAAGCCTTATTTCTAGCAGGAAAACTATTTTGAACATCAGGCTGAAAAAATATGAAGTTAATAACTGTTAGTCAAAGGCTGTTGTCAAGTGCAGTAATTTATAACCCTTAGCTTCTTAACCCCCTTTCTGTTGTGTGTCTGCCACCACCTGAATGTTAATTAGGCTATTAAAATGCATTAAAATACCAAGATGCAGAGACACTTTTCTCTTTCACCTGTCTCCATTATTTGGCAATCCGGAATATTCCCCTGCTGCTGCCTGAGTTTGGCTTCTCAGCAGCAGGTGCTGGAGCTGGTGTCAGTGGACCTGGCTTAGTGTGGAGGGAAGAGTGGATTCGCCAGCTCACTCAGCACCTTCTGTACCCCCAGCAGACGGGTTACCTTCTAATGGGACACTTTAGAGTCTTTCTTCTTTTAAAGTCTGAGGAAAAAATGGCTGCAGGGCCCAGGTTATAGACAACATGGCTTTCATGTGGAGTGGATAAAATCTGAAACTCAGTAAGGAAAAAATGGGTCAAATTTAAAAAAAAGATTATTTTTCTTCCCATGTTAAGCATGCTTCAAGTTGCCTTCTTTCCCAGGCACATTTTAGAGACACGCTGTGATAGAAAAGGCTGACCTTGAGTCACCAGACGGGGCACCTGGGATGCTGGCCCTTTGTGGGAGCAGAGTTGTTACTGGGCGTTGATTGCGACAGTGATCACTGTGAGTTCAGCTGTAGTCGTTGAGCTGCTCGGCTGGGCCGGGCCTTGGGTTCCATGTGGTGGGAGGGTCAGGGGGCTCACTGAGAAGCACCCAGGTGTGGGACAAGGTGCCCTGTCTGTCACACTTCCAGTGCCTTCTTAGAGGAAGTAGCTCTCCGTGTGGTGGCCGAGATGAGTGTGGGATCCGTGTCCGTGGTCGTGTGAGGGGCCCAGAACCACAACCCCAGCCCTGTAGTGGAAGGGAGGCTCTCAGGAGCCCTGGCCAGACGTTTCTGCTCTGTGCTTAGTCCTCCACGTGGGTAGCTGTGCGTGCACTTACATGTTTTTTCCACATAAATGTAGCTTGTCTAGCTCAGGTTTCAATGCTGGGCACACTTTTTTTTTTTTTTTTTTTTGGTATTCTTATCTGTTAGGATTTACATGCTGAAGGGAAGTTTATTAGCATGGTTTTAAATCTCCACGACACTGAGTATCGAGGCACAAGGAAATCCATTCAGGACGGACCCATGGACAGCCCTGCTGGGAGCCATTACCGAAAGCCTGTTTTTGCCCTGTTCTGTCCTTGATTCTCCTGGATCGTCAAATGTCACATCCCTTCCTGGAATCTTGGCCTTTTAGGGAGAATCAATCACAGGCAGGGTGAGTTACTGAAGCATGACGTCCAGATGCGACATCTGATAGATGAAGGGCAACCCTTGTGTTATGTACGGTTAGCCTTTTTGCTGCTGTCCTTGTAAAGGAGAAAGCTCTTGGTGCTTAAATTTAGGAAGAACACTTGTGGTAAATGTCATCAGCAATCATGCCACTTTCTGAGTCTGTCCTTTATGTCACGTCTCTACCGAGGCTGCCCCTGGTTCCTGAGCAGCCTGGCTGGTAGCCATTGGCCCACCTGTCTGGGCATGGAGAGGTTAAACAACTTGCCATTTTCACACAGCTCATAAGCAAAGAACCAGGACTTGAACCCAGGCTTGGCTGGTTCAAAGCCTGGCTGTTTCCAGATGCTGTCTGTGGCTCTTGGCTGCCTGGGGCTGTGAAACTGTCTCCTGACCTGAGGGTGCCTGGCCTGGGTGGAGACTGTGGCCTGGCCGGGCCGAGGGGGCCTGAGAGGCTGGCGGACAGGTCCTGACAGTGGTGCGGGAGCAAGCATCCTGGGATCAAGCGTGGCCCTCGGTCTGCGGCCCTGTCCCCATGGGCAGGAATGCTCCGTTGTCCCAGCCACGCCGTGTCTTCGGCGAGATGCGTGTCTCCTCTCTCAGCTGTGTTTTCTTCAGTGACTTCAGTTCCTGTGGTCGGTCCGTCTCCTTGTGATCAAACCACTTCTCCTCCTTGTGACTCAGAGCCTCGCTCAGAACGCCTGCCCTTCTCTGTGTGATCGATTCCCTTGCCCTCCCTTCAGCCCTGGCTCTGCCTCCCCACCCACTCTCTTCGCTGTGCTCAGCCTGGGTACTGCAGAACCCCCGCCAGGTGGGTGCCTCAGGCCCCTGAAGCCTGAGACCTGGCCTCCGCTCCGGGCCATGCCAACTCCATACACCAAGATAGGTGGCGTACTCAGATGCCTTCAAGCCTCATTGGAACCCAGAAATGGCCAAGTTTGAGACTGATGTCATGTCTCTGTGTTCCAACGATGATGAAAAGACCGTCCTTCCCGCAAGTGTTGCCTGAAATGCTGTTGTCTCATGCCCGGTGCTTGTGCCCTTCTCTTTTGTTAGAAGGAATTTTCCCTTAAATACATAGGTTTTAATCCCATACATCCCCACGCCCTGGCAGGTAACAGCCAGGGCGCTTTGGCAGCCGAGAGGGCCATCGGGCCCTGCTCTGGAACAGGTAGGTACCCTCTTGTAGGGATGCTGATGGCAAGACGGAGTCTTTCTTTTTCTTGGAGCAGTTTCTAGCTGGAAGGAGACAGACCATGTGTTTTCATGACGTTCTTGTCTCCCAGCGTCTCTGTTCCTGTTACTGGCTGCTGCTTGTGTCCTGTTTAATGGTGTCACTCCTGTGACAAATGCAAGACTGTCCCTTGTTCTAGCCTTTGGTCTTTCCCCAGCATCTGCCTTTCCTTCACACGCCTGTTCCTCTCTTCCAGCCCCAGATCTGGCCCTGCGGCTCTTCCTTTCTGCAGGAGTGGGCAGGACATCCCTCCCTGTGTCCATCTCTGCAGTGCCCACCTCTCTGTGCTGTGCCGCTCAGTCACCTGAGGACAGCACATGTCTGCCTACTCCAGGGCACTCGTTCACTACTTCAGCAAGCCTTTAGGGATCACCCAGCATGGCCCAAGGGGGCCAAGGTGTCCTTGCCCCCGTGGAGCTTTCCATCTGAGGGACAGGGGTTTCTCTAGCACACAGATGCGTTTCTATGATGCTCAGAGGATAGATCACGTTATCCTGGGTTACACTGGGCTGCATCGTGTCTTTACATTTTGTATTATAATTATTTCTATTATAAATTATATTCTCACACACAAGTATATTCTCACACACAAGCAATTACAAATCATGATGGGTGTCACGATCCATTGGCTGAGCCAGTGGGGACAGTGAGGACCCTGCTGGATGCAGCCACGGGCAGGGAGCGTGATGCAAGCCCAGTGGTGCTGAGGCGGGCCTGGGGCTCCTGGTTCATCTTCGCAGATTGAGACCTCACTGTGATTTGCCAGGAACTGGGTGGTGGCATCCTCGGGCTTTTGATGGGCACAGGGTACACAGAGGGAGCGGCCCTAGCCACAGGATGCGACAGGGGGTAGGGATGGACATGGACCACCCCAGGCTCCCTGACCATTCCGCACTTTTCCTCTGTCTTCACTGTGCCGGGGGCTGTTCCGCTTCAACGCTGGCTTTTTCGGAGGGTAGTTCTGAGGGAGTTTCCCTTTGGCTCATAAGGAAGGGTAAGATCCGTCAAACAGTTTGATTGGCAAGTGCCTGTTCTGGCAAACCGTGGACTAGCAGGCCACTCAGGGAGCCTCAGGGGACGGCCTTCAGGGCGCCCTTTCTGCAGTGACACCTGTCAGTGGCATTTACAGCCGCTGTGACCCCACTCATGCCATCAGTCAGCCTCTCACTGATGCTAACGACCGCCAGCGGGACCATGCATGCGGTGGTGGTCCTGTGGCCGGACAGCTCACTGTGGCTCCCTCTCTCGCCCATGAGAACAGGGGGTCACAGCGGGACCGCCTCTCAGGGTTGGCGTGCCGTGTGTGTGCATCACTGCCACAGGGCCTGTGTAGGAGAACACCCACCACGCTAGGTGTGACTCTGAGTCTCGCGCCGGTTGACGTCACTGCTGTACCAGCAGGGGGTGTCCTAGGGTTTTTGACTCCTGTGTTCAGCTGATTGGAAACCCTAGTGGCGTAGTGGTTACGTTTGAATCCACCAGGCGCTCCTTGGAAACTTGATGGAGCAGTTCCACTCTACCCTATAGGGTCGCTATGAGTCAGAATTGACTCAATGGCAGTGTTTTTTTTTTAATTTATCTGATCGACGTTAGTGACTGAGAAAGGCAGTAGAGAGAACCGAGTGGAAACGCCACACGCCTGGCTTCTGGAGGCTCCGCTGAGACGGGTGCAGGAGGGGGACTGGAGCTTCAGTGGAGGGGGCCTGGTGTGGGGCAGCCTCCTGCTTCCTCCATGGAAGACGGGGTTAGAGAGATGATGACCTGCCTGGACCCAGAGAAGGCTGCTGTGTCCAGCATGTCATGCTGTCCAACACCTCGAGGGCTGCCCACTGTCACTGGTGAGAGAAGACTGAGGATTTGTTTCTTGGCTCTGCTTCTTGCCAGCCTGCTGGCCTGAGGTGAGACACTCACTGACCCTGAAAGAATGAAACCACACTGGTGGTGCCTGGGAGGGCCAGAGACGCGCCTAATCCGAGGTGTGGCGCTCAGAACATGAGCACAGATGGCCCGGCTGTAGAGGGTCTCCAGCCCCTGGCGGCCGCGTCATGCAGCTCAGCCAACATGTGCAGCCAGACACTGCCTGTGAGAGCCTGGCGTGGCAGCAGCGGACGCCTGCCAGAATCCAAGCTGCAGGGTTTGAACGAGCCTCAGCTTCCCTGTCACCTGGACAGCAAGACTGGACCTGCTCGACTCTTGTGAGGGATGTGTGTGACTGTGTGGCTGGCACAGCTGGGGTGACACCTGGCACTGCAGGAGCTCGGTGCGCAGAAACAGAATCATTTCACCTGCACCTGCCGACTGCTGCTCTGGGCCAGGTCCCTGCTCACGGTGCCCCATGGCGTCTCCAAAGAGGGCCTGGCAGATTTGAACTGCCGACCTTCTGGTGAGCACTTAACTGCTGTGCCACTGGGGCTTCTATAACGTTGTGAAGTGCCATCCAGTCAGCTCTACCCCAGCAACCCCGTGTGCGCAGAACCCGGTGCTGCCCGGTCCCGCGCCACCTCACGGTTGTTGGTCTCAGCCACTGTTGGGACGCGTCTTACCGAGGGTCACCTTTTTGGCTGACCCTCCTTACTGAGCAGCCTGCTGTCCGTCTCCAGGATGGTTCCTCCTGATGGTGTGTCTGTAATGAGTGAGACAAAGTCTCACTGTCTCAGCTGCTGAGGAGCCGTCGGGCTGTACTTGCTCCAAGACACGTCTGTTAGTGCTTCTGTGTTCTTCGCCAAGAGCGTCACTCAAACATGTCTGCTCTTCACGCCTCCTTTTTCGCTAGCCATCTTCTGCTTGCCTGTGAAGCTACAGGGCATGTATGTGTGTGTATATATACATATGTTATGTATTTTTTTACTTTAGTCCAGTGTTGGCGAGTGTATGGAGGCATCTTGATATGTCTCCATTCCTATTGTAAGTCTCTGCAACCTCTTAGGGAGGCTTCCTGTCAACCTGTATGACCCATGCTATCATGACAGTTCTACCTTTCACGTCTTGCTTTGAAAAATTAAGAAGGAGAGAAAAAAGCTACACGGTATGTTGTCCTTTCAAGCTTTATCTCTATCTGCAGATATGAAGATGACTTATGTGCCTGTCAACAGGGGTCATTCTGGGTGGTCGATGGGTCACTGCAGTGAGGATGTCTGTGTGACCATTAGACAGTCTGTGCATGTAAGGCACAGAAATTGCATGCCAGTGGACAGGGCCCACGGAGGGTGACTTGAACTAAGATAATGAGGCCATCGCAGACCTCTTGGCCTGTGGCTTGATGCCTGGCACATTCCCATGCTCACCAAATTGCCTGCTACAACCCTTGAAGGCAGGCACAATTACCCTTCACATTTAGGCGAGCCACCTCAGTTCTTAACTGTCCCTTTGCCCCACATTACGTGGGTTGTGAGTGCCAACACCTGGAAACTGACGCCAACTCTCTGATCAAACTGCAAGCTTTCTGGGGCGGCAGAAGAGCTGGGTTCGGGCTTATTTTTTTTCTTTTTCTGTGATTGTTTAATTCAACCATTATATGTTCACTCTTTAAAGACTGTGTGAGTCCAGGGACTGGAGGAGGGGAAATGGGATGGATACCTGCCTTCTCTGCAGCCTAACCGTTCTCCACACACCGAGGCAGCCTGATGCGTTCTCTTTGGTGGTGGCCTGGACGCTGGCCCAGCGGGCCAGGGTGTGCATTTCAGTACGTTAGTTCCTTGATGCTCAAAACCTGTGTTTCCTTCCAGTGTTTTTTTTAATACCCAGTGTAGTGCAGATGGAAACCCTGACGGTGTAATGGTTAAGAGCTAGGGCTGTGTTCACTGTTTTTGGTCTGTGCCCCGGAGCAGTTGGGGTGATGAAATTCACTGCAAGTTAGGAAGAGGACGAAAGTTTAATAGGAGGTCTGATAGTGCCAGAGACTCACAGCAATGCAGGCTGTTCTCCAAGGAGTCTCAGGAGATAGTTTTTACATCCGAGTTTATATATCATGTCAGCAAGGAATACCTCCTGTTTTTAAGCACATAGCCCACAGATAACTGTATACATCACAAAATACTCACAAGAAACTCTTTATTAAATTACAGAATGTGTGTCCGACTCCTGGACTCTAATCTACATGTTTGTAACAGGCAAAGACAAAACTTATACAAAAATTCCTCAGCTAGTGAAACTAGCCTGCCGGGTCCACTCTGAGATAAAGAGCAAGAAAGTAAGTTGTGGATACACAGAAAGCCAGGCAGCCTTCCTAGCTGCTGTTTTCCAGGCTCAAGGCCATTTCTCAGGAGAGCAAAAAAGAGGAGGGAGAGCAAGGTCACGGGAACTGAGGGGCTCTGCGCTCCTTTGGACAGAGGCCAGAGTAGCTGGTGCGGCCGAACAGACAAAACCACCCGAGACACAGATTACTTAGGGTGTCGTTGTGGCGTCAGTTCCTTGACGCTCTCAGTTACCCATTTTGAAAAGGAGAAACCACGATGCCAGGTGTCGGGGTGCTAGCAGCCGACCCGAGGCCGCAGCGCCGACTCACCACACGGCCCTTGGCGGCTCCGTGGGGCCGATGGGTCGTGTGAGTCACCGCTGGCTGCACGGCGGCAGGTTGGGATTGCTTTTGGTACTGTAGGTGCCAGGTAAGCTCAAGGGTAAACTCCTCAGTGGAGCAGCCGCTTAAGTGATCGGTGTGCGTGGGTGCAGGAAGGTTCGCGTATAATTCAGGGACTTAATAGTCACTGATGTAATTTATTAGGCAAAGATGTGTTGTTGGGCTGAACAAAGAGCTGTTATGAAGGAGGATGAAACAAGTGTCCGGAACAGTGTGGCAGTGGCAAGCTAATTAGGCTTAGATTGTTGCCTGCAAGATACAGAGGCCTCATTAAGGCCTTCTGACTGAAGAGTTGCCCAGTGCAGGTGATTGGCTGTCCCTGTCTCACCTCGTGGCCTGGCTCCGTCTGCAGGGCAGCTGAGTTTGAACTGTGCTCTGGACAGGGGATAGCGACAGTGGACGCATGCTTGACGGTGGAAGTCATGTTGTGATAATTAGATACAAATCCCCGGTGGACCCTCCTCCACACATGGCGGGTCTGTCACACGCCTGCCTGCTCAGGAGCCTGGCATGCTGTGAGGCGAGCGGGCAGCTGTCGCAGTCTCTCCAGGGGTCTGATGAGTCTCCTCTGGGTGCTTCTGGCAGAGAACATGACAGAGGACGTCACCCCGCAGACGAACCATCGTACCCTGTCCATTCCCCAGGAAACCACCATTTTTTATTCTTAAATGACTAAGATGTCACTTCTCTGTGAAACCTCGCCTGTTTTCTCAGGCAACTCTGTCCTGTGAAGTAGTTTTTGGCAAGCTCCAAGTACAGTACTGGATGCAGTACTGTAGTCCAAGTACAGAATGCAGGGGCAGCTGGGTCATAATCTCTGCTGGGAAGGAGACAGTGACTGCACAAGATGACGTACACACGCCTGGGTGAAGATCAAAGACCACAGCCTTCAGTAGGAGTTATACCTCAGCATCAAGAAAGCCGAAATCCCTACTACTGAAACCAACAAGTAACATCATAAGTGGAGGACGTATTGAAATTTTCAAGGATTTCATTTTACTTGGATCCGTAATGGACCTCCATGGAAGCAGCAGAAGAAATTAAACAACACATTGCACTGAGCAAGTTTGCTGCAAAAGACCTTCTAACAGTGTTAAAAAGCAAAGGTGTCACTTGTAGGACTAAGGCACAGCTGACCTGAGGGCTGATGTTTTCCATCTCCTCATGCGCATGTGGAAGCTAGACGGTGAATAAGGAAGACGGAGGAAGAGCTGATGCGTTTGAATTGTGATATTGGTGAAGAATATTGAACGCATTCAAACAAATCTGTCTTGAAAGGGGTACACCCAGAGTGTTCTTAGACTTGAGGATGGCAAGACGTCATCTCACATGCTTTAGACACGTCAGCAGGAGGGACCAAGCCCTGGGGGGAGGACATCGTGTTCTAAAGCAGGGGATCAGCAGGAGAAAGGGAAGCCCTCTGGAAGCTGGACGGGTGCCGCGGCTGCAACGACGAGCTCAGCGTGGGACGGTGCAGGACTGGGCGGGGTTTCCTTCTGTTGTGTGTGGGTCATTAGGAGCTGGAACTACTACTGGACAGCACCTAACAACAGCAACACACACGTACATACACATACACACTCGTGTAGCATACACTTTACAGGTATGTCATGAACGCCGGCTTCAGAAGCAGTGCAGACAGCTGAAGGGATAAGTGCAGGCGTGAATAAACGGATCACGTCACATGCTGTCTGTTCAGTTAGGAAGCTCCTTTCTGAAACCCCAACCCCAACCTGCTGCCATCAAGCGGATTCCAGCCCGTGGCGATAGGCCTCTGGAGGCCATCCGTGTGTCAAACCTGGTTCTACCACGTGAGCCCCTGTAATGCGCGTTATGACCCTTTAGGGCTTTGATGATGGCGGTGACTCTGGGATTCTGTCCTTTCTTTGCTTCTCCCTCATCTTTTGTTACATGTGTTCGGGTCCCCCACTCACCTGGTCCTGCCTCTCAATGTGCTCCCATTGGTCATTGTTGAGCCCAGTAAAGATGGTTATACCTCATTTTGTTTATAGGTGAAGGAAACAGAGCTTTCCTTTTTACATTCACCCCGCTCTCCTCTGTTTGCATTCTGACTTGATGGCAGCTGGTTTTGGTTTTCCATGTCTCCCCTGACTGGCGCTGTGATGTAAGGTGAAGTCGTTTTCCTCTTTGGGTCTTTAATCTGCGAAAACGAAGAAGTCAGGTGTGAGGCCCTCCAGGTGCCCTTCTAGTTCTTCCTTCTGCTTAGATTAACCCGAGGACCAGACCGAGCCCTGTCCTCACGGAAGTGGCTGTGGGATCGGAGGGAAACTGGCAAGGCTGCGTACTGCCAAGGGCAAGTTTTAAGCACTGCGAAAGTTTAGAAGCTTGAAATATGAAGAAAGTGGTCTTTCATAAGCCCCCAGTTTTCTCGGAATGACTTGCAATCTGTGGAATGGCTACGTGACTGCAGTTCTTCAAGGAGCAGAATCATTTCTTACTCTGTTCAAGGTTCCTCTCCCCTGCCCCGAGGGATGCCTGTCACCACTTGGCTTGGCTTTCTAGGCAGGTGTGTTTCTTTTCTGAGTGCCTACCTACAGATCCTCCGCAGACAGACCGTGCCGTCCTCTCCACGTCCGCCCGGGGTGCTGGGCTTGCAGGTGCCAACCGCACTGGCTGTCATCGCTCCCGTGTATCATGGACTCACTTGTGTTGGCACCACGCACTTTCCATCTCGGTCTGCTTTAGAGGTTATTCTTTGAACAGCAGACGTGTCTGCTGGATGTTGCTTTCCTGAAGGATCCACCTGTCCTAGCTGTTAAGCAGCCCCTCGACGGTTTTGCCGAGAATCACACCCTGCTCACTGCTGATGCGTGTTCTTTCTGTTGACCTTCTTGCGCACTGCAGTCGAGGGCAGACAAAATCGAAGTGTCTGCTGGTGGCTTTCTCGTGGTGATGCTCCAGTTTTGCCTGCTTTCTGAAAGTCTTGTTCCAGCACCTTCGAACTTGGTTCAGTCCACTTCTCAGCCCTTCAGCAGAGAGTGGCTGTACTGACTATGGAGACGTGGGGTTCACGTTAAACAAGGCGGGGGCCCTGTTGTCAAGGAACTCACAGCCATCCGACGGCCGCCCCGGTGTCTGACATGGGCTCAGGCCCCCTGACAGTTAACGAGGCAGCCGTTAGATCCCTGGCCCCGTCTCTGCCTCCATCTGCCCCTCCTGCTTGTCAGGGCAGAACTTCTGCGGGAGTCCAGCCCTTGTTGACCCTCTGCCTGCATCAGGAGCGGAGCCTCCAGGGACTTTGGGCCCGACCCTTTCGGGAGCTGGGAGAGGTGCGCAGTTCCTGGATGGTTTTGATGGATAGCAAACACAGTGAGCACAACTGCCTGGTGCCCTAAATGCAACGGGGTAGGGGCCAAAGGAAATGTCAAAGGAAATGGCCAAAGAAGAGGGGCACCTCAGCTGAGATTCGAAGAACTTGTAGGGGATGAACAAGTCTGAGGAGAAGGCGACATGAGCCAGAAGGTTGCTTGGTCATCATCATCTTTTTTAGAGAGACCAGGAAAGGAGGGGAGAGAGAGACAGCTGTGCCGCGTGCACCCCACCCACAAAGACTGGGCTTTGAGAGGACTCCGCCTTCCTGACGTGCCCAGGGGGCGTGACTTCTGAATTGTCACCTGCAGCCAAGGATTCTGGTTGTGAGTCTGTTAGTTTTACACTCTGAATGGCACTTGGCTTGGCTGGCTCCTTAATTTGAAAAGGAAACACAAACTTAGTCATAAAAAAATCAAGCTAAGTAAACAAGCAGAGAGGACCATTAGCGTATGGTGTACTAACTGTATTTAATGTGGCTTCTTTTTTTCTTACGTTTTAACAGCTTTATTGAGATATAATTCATAAACCATAAAAATTCACCCATTTAAAGTGGCCGGCAGGTTTTAGTCTGCTCACAGAATTGTTTGACTGTCACCACAGCCAATTTTAGAACTTCTTTTTCACTCTAAATGAAGCCCCCACACCTTAGCTGTCACCCCTCATCCCTAAGCAGCCACTCATCTGCTTCCTGTCTCTGTGGTGTCCCTTGTCCTGGAGAGTCCATATAAAGCAAGCCATGTAGCGAGTGACCTTCGGTGTGTGCTGCTTTCACCCAGCATCGTGTTTTCAAGGTTCATCCACGTTGCAGCCGATGTCAGTCCTATGTTCCTTCTCATCACCTGATAATATTCTGCTATGTAGATGTCACTTTGAAGACTGAGGTTGCACCTGACCCAGTCCCTGGTATTTCCAGTCACTCATATGCGTGAAGAAGCTAAACAACCCATCAGGGAGACCGAAGAACTGATGCCTGTGATTTCTGGTGTTGATGCAGCATATTGGTAACACCAGGGACCGCCCGAAGGATGAACAAATCCGGCTGGGAAGACATGCAGCCGGGGTGCGCCACAGGAGGGAAGGTGAAGAGACTTCGTCTCACACCGCTGGGCCGGGTTATCAGGAGGGACCGCTCCCTGGTGAAGGACAGCCCACTTTGTGCAGGACAGGGGTAGTGAAAAAGAAGAAGAGCATCACCAAGGTGGACGGCCACAGTGGCCGCACAGTGGGCTCAGATGTAGTAGACGTGAGGAGGGCACGGGCTGGGCAAGGTTTCCTCCTGTTGTGCGTATGGACACTGTGCATTGGAACTGAGCTAGCGGCACTGAGCAGCAACAACACATGGCTGTACCACCTCAGCAGCATGTGGGCAGACCACATTTTGTTTCTCCGTTGACCTGTTCACGTGCCCACCTTTGGGCCATTATGAATAAACTGCTACAAACGTTCAAGTATACCTTTTTCCTTTTTATCACAAAGCCTAAACGACAAAACCATTGCCATCAAGTTCATCTGGATTCATCATAACCCCACATGACAGAGTGGAACTACCCCGTATGGCTTCGAAGGATCCACTGGTGCATTTGAACTGCCAACCTTTGGTTAACAGCAGAGCTCTAAACCACTGCACCACAAGAGCTCCCTTTTTGTCACCAGGGGATAATAGCTCATTGCTAGGATCACCGTACCTTCCCTTTGGGTAAGGTCCCAACCATGTCCATCCATGTCCACCCCCTAGCTCCTTGGACAGTATCTGGCACACATTTTACCTAATTTGGCCAATACTTCTTGACTGAAAACATGGTCATTCAACTGACAGCCTAGAAGCAAAGCAGAAGGGTCTGAGAGCTGCCAGAGAGAGGAGAGGTGCCAGGTGGCCTTGGCAAATGGCGGTCCTCCTTCAGGTACCCTGGGGCAGAGCGAGTACTCATAACTTGAGTTATGTTCCCTGCAGTGTGACACCAAGTGTCTGCTGGCCTTGGGCATTGAGGCCGCAGCCAAGTGCTCGTTTGCAGGTGTGGATCCCCAGAGTGTCCCTTAGCCGGGCTTCTGCCCCGAGCACCTGCGCCTGTCTCCCTTCTCCCTTCCTCCAGTGACTTTTCTGTGGTCTTCTGTTGTATGAGGATGATACAACTTTTTTTTTCTTTAATTCCTCAGTGTCTTGCCAGTGCCTACGGATCTATTTCTCAGTTCTGGCTTCACATTAGATTTGAGCTGTCTGGGGAGATTAAAAATAAACAAGCCTTGGCTCTATGCCAGACTGAATCAGAATCTGAAGCAAGGGAGATCTTTAAAATCTACCTTGGAAATTTTAGTGTAAAACCAGGATTGAGAGACACTGGCCTCTGGCGTTTGATCTGTCTCTTCAGGCCTTCTTCCTGAGCTGGCGCAATGGAATCACCTGGGGACCTTAGAAAACACTGATGCTTGGGGACGATTCCCGGAAATTCTGATTTGGTTGGTTTGGAGTGTGACGTGGGTACTGAGTATTTTAAAGCTCACCAGGTGGGCTTCCCTTCCTCTGTGGTGGATAATGGGTGGCCACCCGAAGATTGAGACTGTGAATGAAATTCGGAGACTAGGCAAGACTTAACGGCCTGACTGGGATGGGAGGAACCCTCGAGGCCCTGGCCCCCGGATGTTCTCTTAACCTGGAACTAAAGCCATTCCCGGTGCCTGCTCTTCAGACCAAGATTAGACTGGACTCTAAAACAGATATAAACATTCATGAAGAAGATGCTTCTCTGTTTAAGCAGATACACGAGACCAAATTGGCAGCTCCCATCCAAAGGGAGGAAGGGACAAGAGCTAGTGGGACAGACACTGGAAACCTGGCATGGAAAGGAGGAGTATGCTGTCTGTCACATTTTAGGGATTGCAACCAGGGCCACATAACATTATGTGTAAAACTTTTTGTA
Organism: Heterohyrax brucei; assembly: GCA_028571685.1. NCBI lineage: Eukaryota > Metazoa > Chordata > Mammalia > Hyracoidea > Procaviidae > Heterohyrax > Heterohyrax brucei. Next base: position 4,333,323 of record CM053153.1, read on the forward strand.
TGAGAAGTTAAGAAGTGAACTTGCACCTAAAGTGCACATGCATGCGCACGTACACACACACACAAACTAACAAAAACGAAAGACAACAGCACTTGGCCTGATCCTGAGAGAGGAGAATCAAAGGAGACGAGCCTTGGGGTGCCTTGGCTGCCTGCAGGCTGGACTCAGGCAAAGCCTGGCGGTTGTGCAGAGTGGAGGAGGTGGGGCTCAGCATGCTGGGGGTGGGGGGCATGGGCGTGGTTAGAAATGCAGGACGAGTACACTAGGAGGTGAGGTAAGCACACAGCTCCTGAGCCTGCTTAGGGGTCTCCTTGTGCTCACTGCTGAATCCTGAGCCACACAGGTGCCGGGTGAAACGCCTAAGGCCAGGCAAAGTGTTACCAGGGAACCATAGGCTGAACTATTTCGAGAGCACGTGTGAGGCTTGGAGCCATTCAAGATCTGACCATTCAGGGTGGTTGGACCTTGCTGAATACTTGAGACGTTCTGCGGTCAAGATCTCTGAGAAGGGCCTCTCCTGAGGACTAGGCTAACTTAGCTCTACACCGAAACTGTTGTAAGATCACCCTAAAAGAACCAAAAAATAAGCATCAAAAGGAGCAGCTTGGCCTCCAGGTCACTCAGTGACCAGTGAAAACCAAATCCAACACTTTTGATTGGGAGACAACAACAGCTGAGACATGGAACAAGAGAAAACTCCATGTCCTGCAAAAGAAGCAGGAAAATATGAACCACGACCAAGAGAAGAGCCAACCAATAGAAACAGACTCTGAGATGACCGGGATGATGGTGATAACAGTGATGAGGACAGACTTGGAGACAGCTGTCGTTACACTCGGTGATTTAAAGGAAAAGATGGACATGATGAGGAAATAAAGGTAAGAAAAAGGAACAAATGGACCTTTTACAACTGAAAAAATATAGCTTCTCCTACATACGGGATATGTAAAGAGATGTTGTATTTCAGTAATAAGATGATCCAATAAAGTGTTCAAAAATTTCAATAAACTCTTCACCCAAGAAGGCATAGAGATGGCTAATACACATTTTTAGGGAAACTCCAATGAAAATCACAATAAAATACTGCTGCATGTGCACTTCAGTGTTTAAAAGTAAAAGATTGATGAGGATGTGGAGCAACTGGAAGGTATTTGGTGCTGGTGGCAATGTAGAATGGCACAACCGCTTTGGAGGACTGTTTGTCAGCTTCTTTCACACCTAAACATGAAGCTTAGGTAGATAAAGTAATCCCATTCCTAGGTTACTAGCCCAAGAAAAATGAAAACAGGTATCTCCATAAGACTTACCCATGAATGGCCATCAAAACTTTATTCAGAATAGCCCCCAACTGGAAATAATCCCTCTAACCGACAGTATCTCAGTCAATAATCTTGATATTGTAGAATAAACAAGGAATGAACTGCTGATGTGTTAAAAAATAGATATGCATCTCAGCAACATTATGCTGAATGAAAGAAGCCAGGCACAAAAAGTACAAACTCCATGATTGTCTTTATGTAAATTCTAGAAGAGACAAAACAAATTATTAATTGAAAACCCTAGTGGCATAGTGGTTAAGAGCTGTGACTACCAGCCAAAAGGTCAGCGGTTCAAATCTACCAGGTGCTCATTGGAAACCCTTTGAGGAAGTTCTACGCGGTCCTATGGGTCACGATGAGTCAGAATTGATTGTCCAGCAATGGATTTTAAATACATATATATTAAGAAACAAAGTAGAACTCTGGTTGCCTGTAGGGGAGGGGAATGTGTGTGGACTGACTGCCAAAGAATGGGAAAGAAGTTTTAGGGGAATGGAGAAACTGTATGCAAGTATCTGTTGGGTCACTGTTGTGGAACTTGACGATTACTGTTGTCTTGTATAACAATTTGCTCTTACACTCCTGTAGATTTGTGGGGTGCTTGTGGCATGATGGTTAATCTCTCAAGTGCTAACTGGTCATTGAAACCCATCCAGTGGCTCTTCTGGAGAAGGACCTGGTCATCTGCTTTTGTGAAGATGACAGCCTAGGAAGCCCTGTGGGACAGTTCTATTCTGTCACATGAGGTCACTGTAAGTTAAAAATCAACCCATGGGCCCCTAACAACAATACAGATTTGAAAAACAACTACCATGCCATCCAACAAACTCCCCAGGAGTTGTAGTGCACCCTGAGGTTGTGTGTCACATTGTATGCGCTTTGTACTCAGGCCATAGTTCACACAGAATCATACTTCTGAACCAGGCATCCTTGGCTCATTTCATTTTCAAGATGCAGTTCCACTGCCTGAAACCTCGTTCTCTGACCCACTCAAATTCTTCTCCTAGGCCTTCTTTGATGCCTCTGAAGTCAGGGTTGCCTTCATTGCTGCTTCTGTCCCTGCTTCATGGCCTGTTCTGTACATTTCCCCAAGGACAGTCATTTCCTGACACCATCTTTGTCTATAAGGTTTCTTCTCCTCCTGTACCATGAGAGTCTCTAGGGTACAGGTCATGCATTTTCTGTCCCCAGGTACCCAGTGCCCACCTGGGGCTAGGGTGCTGGTGAGCAGGGAAGGAAGGAAGGAAGGAGGGAAGGAGGGAAGGAGGGAAGGAGGGAGGGGGAGGGGGGAGGGGGAGGGGGGAGGGGGAGGGGGAGGGGGAGGGGGGAATGGGGAATGGGTGGTTGAGGAGGGTTCCTTAGAAGCAGCTGAATGACTGAGACTTGAGATGAAGGCTGTGTTCTGACAGAGAATGAGAAGAGTGAAGAGCACAGCGGGGGATTTCATCTGTGAGTTTATTCCCACTGATGGGCTGTTAATGTGGCACCAAGCCCTGCGATGCTTGCCGGGAGAGTATTCTGGAAATAACCTTCTAAGTGGTACTACAGTGTCTCTGTCCCTGCCCTGCCCCCACCTCATATATTCAAGAGTTGGAGAAGTGACTGGGGGAGAGGAAATTAACTTTCTGTCGTTACTGACTGATTTCAGTCTCAGCTCATCTAAAGGACTGACCTAGGAGTCATCTCAAACCAAATGGAGCAGGATGCCAGAAATGAGCAGTAGGTGTCCTGTGGGCTGTGTGTTTGCCAGGATTTTCCTATATGCGAGGTGCTTAGCAAAACAAGCACTTAGAAGTTGTGCCCACCAGTGTTGGGTGACTATGGCCCCCCTGAGAGCACGAGGGCAGGGCAGGGGCCACCTGCTAGTCCCACCCATCGTAGCTGTGCTCTGTAGCCTCGTCCTGCTGTCAGGTGCCTGTCCAGGCCTGTTCCACGAAGGCGTCTGCCCCAGGCATGGTACACAGGCTGCTTTGTCAGCCTCCTTTTCTGGCGGTGGGGACATGGAGGACGCCTGCTCCGGCGCTGCGTTCATGGAGCAGGCAGCCGGCGGGTGGGCGAGTGCACAGGGCAGGGCAGGTCCCGGTTGCTGCGGTCTCTGCTGTGTCTGGCACTTGTGCCGCCCCCTCCCCTGCGTGCCTGCTGCCAACGACAGGTTGTCACCCGGCAGCAGGGAGCTGTGTGGAAGCAGCTTTGTCTTTCCTTTTGATGACAGACTTCTGTCAGTCTCAGTGAAGGCACAGGGACCAGAGGTGAGCACTCTGCACAGTGTGGCTGTACGTCTGCTTGAGAAGTGCAGTGAAATGCAGAAAGAAGAGGCTGGGGAGCCAGGGGCGGTGCTTCTTGATCCTGGGGTGCCTTGGCCTCCTCAAGCCCCTCTTGTCTGTAAAACACAAACAACACGCGTGAGGCCCCGGGATGAATGCATGGGAGCACGCATGTAATGTGCCAGTAGAAGGCACCCCAGGCATGCCTCGAGGTTTGCTGTGGGCCCCGGCACCTTGTGCGTGCAGGCTGGGGCAGAGGGGAGCCTCTGTCACCGTGGGTGGACAAGCCCCTCTTCTGTCGTCCTTCTGTAGCCTCAGGGACAGTACTTCCCAGGCCTAACTGAGATGACAGAGCTGAGGTCCCGTGGTTAAGAGCCACGGTGAGCTATAGCTGCTAACCAAAAGGCTGGCAGTTCGCATCCACCAGCTGTTCCTCAGAAACTCCACCGCGCGGTTCTCCTCTGCCCTATAGGTCACTGTGAGTCAGAATCAACTTAACAGCAGCGGGTTTAACTGTGGTGACAGAACTATGACGACAGAACTTCTAGTCGCGGGTAACGTGGTCACAAGTAGTTAGTCTAGATGGGGTGGCTGTTTGGACAGGTACACTGTCATCTGCCTGTCCTCTTAACCTTGATCTGTCACTTGCTAGCATGTGATCTTGACTCCGCTATGCCTCAGTTTCCTCATTTGTAGAAGGAGAACAGTGCACCTAGCTACCTGATGTCACTGTGGGTAGGAATAGATGAGCTAGCACTGAACACACTGAGTCCATGGCTGTCAGCAAGTGCCCAGGAACATTAGCGGCTCTGGTTGCTGTTCCTTGCTCACCATGAATTTAATTTTTTTTTTGCATCTCTCTTTTTTTAATTATGATTAAGGGAAAGTACCCAATCCAAATCAATTCCTCATGGCTACCCATCTGCAGCTTACCTGCTGTCTTCACCCTGTGGGAGCACATTCCTCCTCTTCATGCTGCACTTCTAGTATCCTCTTAATGAGCACCTGTCCCCTCCTCTTCTTTGCCATCTGTAAGGAAACCAGTAGGACAGCCTCCTATAAATGTATAAACCCATAAAGTACACCCAGTGTATGCTCATACTGTGTCCCTGAATCCAGTCCTTTCTTGTCTAAAGAGTTGACCTCAGTGCTGGTTTCAGGTCAGGGCATGAACAAGTCTAAGGGCTATGTTCTCAGGGTACCCTTGAGGCTGTTGGACCATTGGTGGTCTTTTAGAAGAGTTCTTAAACTGCACACCTCTTTTACTTGTGTTGTCTCAGGGACTCTATATTGTGTCCCCTGTCACGACTGCCTTTGGTGGTGACTAGGCACCATCTGGTTCCTCTGGTCTCATGCTGATGCAGTCTGCCATTTATATGGGTCCTTCTGCCTCCGGGGTCATTTTTCCTTGTGTCTTTGATGTTCTCAGTTGCCATCTATTCTAGATGGGTAGGGACCATTTGGTGTACCTCAGATGGAAGCTTGCTAGCTTTTAAGACCCTAGAAGCCACTCCCCAGTTTGGGGTACAGAGGACTGTCTTAGCTAAAGACTGGCCATGCCAATTGACCTCGATGTCTGCTGAAAACATAGTCCCCAGGCCCCTGTCCCTGCTGCTCTATCTTTTGAATTATTGAGTTGAGCTTAGAAAACCTTTCAGTTTGTGGTGTGGTCTGGTTATACCGGTCTGCTCTCTACTGTGTGCTGTCACTCCCTTTACCTCACCCAATTCGTATCCGCTATCCAATCTATGAATGTCCTTCCTCACTCTTGTAGCTGTCGAAGAGTCTTTTTTCTGTACTTAAGTCCATTTCTAAGTCCTTGTAGCAGAGATCTCATACAGTACTTGTCCTTTTGCAGTATAACGTCTTCTAGTTGAAACCAGGTTATGAGATGCTTCGTGGAATCATCATTGTTCTTTATCATTTTATAGTGTTCCGTTGTGTATACATAGCATAGTTTGTTTATCCACTCATCTGTTGATGGGCACTCGGTTGATTCCATCTTTTTGCTGTTGTGGACAGTGCTGCAGTAAACATTCGTGTGCATGTATCTGTTCCTGTGACCACCTGGATTTCTGTAGGATATATTCTGAGCAGTGGCATTGCTGAATCATATGTTATTTCTATTTCTGGCTTTTTAAGGAAGGACCAAATTGCTTTCCAAAGAGGTTGTTCCATTTTGCATTCCCACTGGCAGTGTAGGAGAGTTCCAGTCTCTCCACAGCCTCTCCAGCATTTGTTGCTTTGTGGTTTTTTTTGATTATTGCCAACACTGTTGGGGTGAGCTGGTATGTCATTGTAGTTTTAATTTGGATTTCTCTGATAGCTAATGATCGTGAGCATTTCCTCATGTGTCTTTTTGTTGTCTGAATGTCTTCTTTTGTGAAATGTCTGTCCATCTCCTTTGTCCATTGATTAATTTACCTTTTTCTGATTGATATTTTGCAGTACCTTGCAGATTATGGGAATCAGATGTCCGTCCAACATGGACTTGCCAAATATTTTTTTCCCATCCTGTAGGTAGTCATTTAACTCTCTTGATAAAATCTTTGGACGAGCGTAAGTGTTTGATTTTTAGTAGTTCCCATTTATCTATTTTCTCTTCTGTTGTTTGTGCAGTGTTGGTCAGATTTTGTAGTCTGTCGAAGCCATGTATTAGAACTTCCATTGTTGTCCCTATTTTTTCTTGCATGATCTTTATCATTTTAGGTTTGATATTTAGGGCTTTGATCCATTTTGAGTTAGTTTCTGTGTAAGATGTGAGATATGGGCCTTGTTTCAGTTTTTTGCAGATGGATATCCTATTCTGCCGACACCATTTGTTAGAGACTGTTTTTACCCTAGTTTACAATCTTTGGGCCTTTGTTGAATATCAGCTGTTCATAAGAGGGTGGTGATATTTCTGGGGACTCGATTCTGTTCCACTAGTCTGTATGTCTCTTTCTGTCCCAGTACCAGGCTGTTTTTACTATCGTGGCAGTGTGGTGGGTTCTAAGGTCAGATAGTGTGAGGCCTCCTGCTGTATTCCTCTTCTTCAGTAGTGCTTTACTTATCTGGGGTTTCTTCTCTTTCCAAACAAAGTTGGTGATTTGTTTCTCCATCTCATTAAAAAATAACACTGGAATTTGGATTGGATTGCACTGTACATGTAGATAGCTTTGGGGAGAATAGACATTTTTCCAGTGTTAAGTCTTCCTATCCGTGAGCAAGATAGATTTCTCCACTATGTCAGTCTCTTTTGGTTTCTCGCAGTGGGGTCTTGTAATTTTCTCTGTGTAGGTCTCTTACTTCTCTGGTTAGATTTATCCCTAGGTATTTTGTCTTCTTGGGGGCTATAGTAAATGGTATTGATTTGGTGATAAAAAAAAATTTTAACTTTGTATTTTGAAATAATTTCAGATTTACAGTAAAGCTGCAAAATTAGTTCAAGGAATTTTTTGTATTCCCTTCACCCAGTTTCACCAAGTGTTGACATCGTACACAACCCCAGTAAAATGATGACAGTCCCATCAGCACGTTCACAGTGGTGCAGTCCCATTGGCTTGTGTAGAGGCCTGATGCTCAGCTTGCGGGGGCTTTCCTGTCTGTTCTCCGGGTCAGCATCCAACCTGAAATCACCTGTTGCGTGGAGCTGTCAGGCGCCCAGTCTCCTTCAGCCTGGGACTTTCCCTCCATCTCCCTCTCTTGTGTTCTCCACACCTTTGAAGAGCAGCAGCTGCTGTTTGTAAGGTGCCCCTCGATCTGACTCCTCGGGGTGAGGAAGCAGAGGTTGCCTGTTTTGGCGGGGGAGGGGCCAGCAGCGATTGGTGCCCGCCTCGTGGCCGCATCAGAGGCTTATGATGCCACTGTGTGCCGTTCCTGGGGACGCTGACGCGGATCACCTGGTTAAAGTGGTTAGGTAGCTTCACTGAAAAGCGACTCTTGTCCCTTTTGCAGTGAGCAGGTATCCTGTGGGAGGTTTGTGCAGGCTGTAGGCATACCCTGTTTCTCCTTATTCTCTCACTGCTGCCAGCATCCCGTAGTAAGTCTCACCTCTGGGGGCATTGCTGGAGTGACTGCCAGATGGTGAGTTCTGCCTCCCCTCCTCTCTGCTGGGGCTGCCTGCGTAGGAAAGAGCTGCTCTCGCTCCCCATTTACTTACTGATGTTACTAGGGGGGCTTGGATATTTGCTTTGTGGTAAGGGCTGTAATCCATTATCACCAGCATGTGTTTTGTTGCGTGCACTTGCCTGTCTGTTCAAGAACAGCCGTCGCTAGGCTTCCTTCCCCCAAAGAGAGAGGGCTGTGTTCTCCTGATGAAATACTGTGTGAAGGATAATTTGGTATATTCTTTATTTGCCTTGGTGGCTCAGAATTAGTGTTTTCAAACCTTGGAGCTGGAAGACAAATCTTTCCACCCTCCTTTGCCAAGGCCTGGGTGCCTGCACCAGCCTGCTGTAACCCTACTGTGCTGGGCACCTTGCTGGCCCTTGCTGCCGTCAGCCGTCTCTGTGGGGTCTCCGGGTGGTGCAGGCAGTTCATGTGCTCAGCTGCTATGTGAAAGGCTGGAGGTTCAGGTCTCCCCAGAAGGGCCCTGAAGGAAAGGCTTGGTGATGCAGTTCAGGTGGCAGGGGACCCTGACAGCCCCAAGGAGTGCAGGTCCCTGAGCCAGCACCAGCACCGCAGCAGCAGGTGTGGGTGAGGGCCGGGCTGTAGCCCCATGCTGGAGGAGGGCCTCGCCGGGAACCGCAGCTTCTAGCCCCTTCTCCTCCCTTCCTGGTTCTATAAAGAGAAATATGGCCATTGCACTGGGGTCGGGAGCCTATTACTCTCGTGCTGTGATCGTCTGTGAAAATTAAGCGTGTTTAGTCACTAATGATGATTTCCACGTGCGCACCTCTCATTAATTCTTCCCTGTGTGAGCTTATCCCAGCAAAGCTCAGCACCTCGGCCAGAGCTCCATCTGAGGTGGGGAGCAGCCGTCCTAATTAAGCATCTTTAAATAATTACAAATGTCTTTTATATAGGTCATTGAACACAACTTCTGGGGAAGTGAACGTCCCCTTTCTTAAGAATTTGCTGCTTTACGTTCTTAAATGCAAGAGAATGTGGCCCAGAGTTTCGTGTTGTGCAGCGGGCCCGGAGGCGTTTGGCCTCGCGCTCCCCCGGCTTACGCAGAGTGTTTAGGGAGCATGTCTGTGTATGCAGACCCCTTCACCCACCCCTCTCCTGTGTCAGGGAACTTCAGTCTGCTCCAGAGGGGGCGGGGAACCAGGAGATCCTTTCTGGAAGGGAAAACCACACATTTATAGCCTTTAAGCGAAGGCAGTGGCAGGCAGTGGCAGAATTTTGCCTTCTGTGCTCGAGACCCGCATTCGATTCCCAGCCAGTGCTCCTAAGTTGCGGTCGCCACCCGTCTGTCCGTGGGGGCCTGAGGGTGGCCGTGATGCCAAACAAGCCTCAGTGCGGTGCCAGACTAAGACAGACTGGGAAGAAAGGCCTGGCGACCTGCCCCTGGAAATCAACCGTTAGAAAACCCTGTGGGTTGCGACAGTGTGACCCTGCTGTGCCCAGAGTCACCAGGACTCAGGGACCCTCTCCACAGCCACTAGAGCCTTCAGTGAATCTGCATTTGGGGGCGAGGGTGGGAGTTGAGAAATAACGCTTATGACAGAGGGTGGGCTGATGGGGCAGCACTGTAGAAGGGACCTGGAAGTTCCGGATTCCGCTCCTTGAACGAGCTATTGGGTCCGTCGTGGCCGCCCCAATGTGATCACATAGCCCGGGGTTTGTTCTGTGACTCCCCTTTTGAAGTCCCTCCACCACCCCGTAACACTTCTGATTAACATGGGGGAGGGGCTGGGCAGCAGTGAGCACTTGTCTCTCATGCTGACACCCAGTGGTCCCCACAGCCCTGTTCCATGAAAGACATGATCTGTACCAGGACCTTGCTTCTTACCACCTTAGACGCAGTGCCCCCGAAGCTTGGTGCTTTAACAACAGTTGAGGATCTAAAAATAGCCATCACAGATGGCTTTAATGACTTGTAATCAGTCAACGTGGAGACGTGCTCCAGAACTTGGGAGTGATAGTGTGCCCTGCCAAGAAGGAGGGGGACCTGCAGGTGCCTTCTCCCAGTGTGCCTGGGGCTGTGCGGCCGCCCGGTGTCCGTGTTCCCCAAGGGGCGCGTTTCCTCCATGTGGTGGTCAGGGTGGGCTCCTCCAGCCGCATGTCTCCTGACTCTCCCTCTGTCCCCACCACACGCAGACCCTGTGGAGCCCTGGTGGTAGGCCAGGTGGCATGTGCTGGAATAGGTCCTGAGCAGACATGATGGCCCAGAGCCCAGAGGCTTATGGGAAGGTATGGTGCTTGGCCAGTTCTGCCTACTTGGGGTACAGAAGATGGCAAGTCAGTTGGCTATCTAGAGAGAAGAGTGCCCACCGTGGAGGCTGGGGCTGGACTGGACTGGGGTTTTGGTACCTGACTCAGACATGCCAGCTGAACTGTCCTGATGGTCCCCTGCAGTGGAGGCTGGGCCTAGACTGGACTGGATTCAGTGCCTGACTCAGACAGGCCAGCTGAACTGTCCTGATGGTCCCCTGCAGTGGAGGCTGGGCCTGGACTGGACTGGATTCAGTGCCTGACTCAGACAGGCCAGCTGAACTGTCCTGATGGTCCCCTGCAGTGGAGGCTGGGCCTAGACTGGACTGGGGATTCGATGCCTGACTCAGACAAGCCTCTCCAGGACAAAGTGGAAAGAGTGGGGGTCCCTGTGCTCAGAGCCCTTGAACTATGAAGAGCTGTGCCCATGTGACCTTGGGCACTCGGTACTCCTTTGTGGCCTGGACATGTATCCTGACAATTACGGAAAAAGGCACAGGTGCACTGCTCGGTGCCGAGTGACCCCTCCTTGGAAGTCTGTCCCATTCTGCCTTCTTCCCCTGATGGCTGGGTCACGCCTCAGTTAGGGTCCGTGATGAAGAGTTTCATGCCAGGCTTACCACAGCAGAAATGTTAAAGGGAGCTTCAGATTCAGAATCTGAAAGAGAAGCTCTCCACTGAATTTTATGAGTCACGGAACTCTGGAGGGAGTCACTCTCAAGCTGACAGGGGCATGCCCACCTGTGTGGAAGCCACAGGTGCGTCTGCCCAGGTCTGAGCCAGTTGGCGGGACCTTCGATCAGAAGGCCCGGCTGCCCAGTGCCCCCACTGTCCCTCTGCGCCCCTCTGCGCTTGGTCAGTAAGCCCTGTTGACTGCACTTGGTGCTCACGCCCGTGGCTTTTCACAGCTGAAGGCTCTGTCCAGCCAGTTGCTGTTGCATTGACATCGACTCGTGGGGACTATGTGTGTGTCAGAGAACAGCTCCACACGGCGTGGCAGGCTGTGATGTTTCAGAAGCAAGACAGTGGGCCCATCATCCTGTGGTGCCTCTGGACGGGTTTGAACTGCCAGCCTGTCCCCCTGCCACGTCTCCACGTGCCTCCTTCGCTGGTAGGAGCAGGCAGCGTCACCACATTACTGCCACCATTCCCTCAAGGACCCTGGGGACTGGTTTGCAGTGGACTGAGCAGGGAGGTACTCCTGCTTGATGTTGGGCAAGTTTCCCAATCTGTGCAATGGGAATGAAATTATGCTGAGGGTCAGATGAGAGACCCCGGAAAATGCCTAGCACAGTACTGGGCAGTGTGCAGACACGGATACTCAGGGACTCGGTGCTGGTTTTCCTCTCCAGCTCCAGCCTCAGGGAACCCGAGTCTGGAGTTGGAGAGGCAGTCAGGACGCCCCGACGGTTTCCTCCAGGAGACCACCCTCAGAGACTGATGAGGAAGTGGGAAGGGGACACGGTCAAGGGAGAGCCTCCTGACAGCCGCGTTCCAGGCCACAGAAGCGATCATTTTCTGGTCTCTGAAGAAGGGGCAGTAACGTTTCTCTTCACGCTTAATGAGAGGCTGAACTGAAAGCCTCAGGTTTTGTTGCAGGCTGCCGTTTCTCACGAGTGGACAGTCAGTTTCCTGGACCTATCAGAAAAGGAGGAGCCCAGTCACAGCGCCAGGAACCTTGGGATGCTCCACTCTCTTGGGCAGACACAGGCTGCATCCATTTTCCATTTAGGCCAGAGAGGGAGTGTCTCAGTCACACAGTGCTGCTGTAACAGTGCTAGGGCTGTGTGGCTCAGTGGAGAGAGCCTGAAGCTGAGGTGTGATGGTTAGGACGCAGATGCCCCTTTCTGGGCTGGCACCTGCCCATCTGTCCCTGGGCCTTTTGGCATCTTGTTGTCTGGTCTGTGAGGCTGGAATGAATCAGTGGTTGTCACATCGTGCACCTGGCCATGTTAGGTGCCTCACTTTCCTTCGTTCCCCTGAGGGCTGCTTGGGGACGATGTCCTTGGAGGCTCAAAGCCGTCTCTGCAGAGCTTCCAGTGAGGTGTGTCCTGCAGAGCAGCTAGTGCATAGGGCAGGTGCCAGGATGGTGGCACCCCTTCCTCACTGTGACGATCCATGGGATGCTTTGTTTGCTGGCTTGTGCCCGCAAAGCAGCCCGTGCAGTCAGGGAGGGGGCTTTGTCTTCTGGACCCAGAGGTGGCATCAGTAAGGCCAGGGGTGCCCCAGGACGGCTGTCTCAGGGGCTTCCCTCTGGCAGCCCCCCACCCAGCGGGCCTGGTCCCCTGTAGAGGTGCTATCTGCTCCCACAGCTGCTGCAGTGGAATTGTCTGGGACTCTGTCAGGGCCCCCAGCACTGGGGGGGTTCCCTTGCTGGTCAGTATGTGCCCTGGCCCGTGATGGCAGCCTTGCTTCCTGGCCTGGCCTCTGCCCTCCCCGGGCTCACCTAGGCCGTTCCTGCTCCCTGGCCATCTCAGGGTAGACCTCCCCAGGGAGCTGGGTTCCCCTGCCCTCACCCACACCCTAAGCTGGGTGTGAACAGTGGTAAGAGCTGTCCCTGCTGGTGGCGCCAGTTGGGGTCTCGTTCAGTGTCCTGCTGGAGGCAAACAGGCTGGGCCTTCTTGGTGCCTGGGCCCCCGCAGACCTCAGATCTCCAGCCTCCACCTCACAGCTTCATTTCCCAGATGGTGACTGTCTTTGTGAGCCATGCGAGAAGCTGTCCCGCCCTCAGAGTGGTGGGAGCACCGCCGAGCCGCCCTGGCTGCGGCTCTCTGTGGCCTGTCTCCCTTGGGCTCTGCTCGCAGCCGGCACAGCTGCTCGGCCTTCCCGCGTGCCCTCCTGGAGCTGGGGCTCCTCATCTCCTTCCCGTGATCCCAAGGCAACGGCCTGTTTTCTTCTTTTCTGGGTTCGTCTCTGGGTACCTGTGACCTGCCTTCATGCCACAGGGGCCCTGTTCCTAGCCCTCCAGATGCCAGACAAGCCTCGAGAGCAAGCATCGCCGAGCTCCTTCTAACCAAGGCTGTTTCTAGCACACTGAAATTTAAGATCTGCGCGATGTGCCTGAGGTGGATTTCTTGAGCTGCTGTGTATGTTTCTCAAAGCCAGTCTCCACCAAGGAGCATCTGTGTGTGTGCTGCGTGTGTGTGCACACCTGTGTCTGTGCATGCTCTCGTGCATGTGTGTCTGTGTTCTTGTGAGTGTATCTGTGTGCTTGTTATGTGTGTACGTGTTTGCCTATGTCGGTGCATACCTGTACATGTGTAAGTACATGTGCTGTGTATGCTCTTGCACACATGTATGTCTTTGTGCCTGTACGTGTGTATGATGATGTGAGTGTGCACCTGTACATGTGTGTGCTTTATGTGTGCTTCATGCATGTTCTTCATGTGTGTGCTCTCGTGTGCCTGTGCTGTGCAGCTGTACATGTGCACGTGCTGCATGTATGCTCTTGTGTGTGCATGTGTGTGGGTGTGTGCACTTGCATGTGTGTGCTCTTGAGCACATGTATGTCTGTGTGCCTGTGTGTGTCCTTGTATGTGCGAGTGTGCATGGGTGCTGTGTGTGTGTACTCAGATGGTGTGCTCATGTGTGCTCTGGAGCACATGTCTGTGTGGCTGCATCGGTGTGGCTGCGCACTTTGCTGTCATGTACGAGGGGGAGAGGCTGCAGGACAGAAGCTGAAGGAAAGGCAGCACAGCCTGCACGCTTCCCCCGGGGGCTGGGGAGCTGTGTGTGGGAGCTTTTCTACGCTACGGCCCCACCCCCCAGCTGTGCTGGGCAAAGCTGGGGCCTGGTAGCCCAGTGGGCTCGTGGGGACCCACGTCTGGGAGGGCTGGTGCTGATGGGAGCCTGTGGACATTCCTTTGGATACCTTACAGGCTCAGCCAGATGTAGAGGAGCTTGGCCCCCTGTGTAACCGCTGGCTTCTTGCAATGTGACAGGAAGCCCTCTAGGCTTTTTATACATATTTCTAGTTTGGGGGGAAAAGCATTTTCCCAAGCTTGTTTCCTGTGGACTAAAGACTTGAACTTGGGTCCTAGCTTACTTCCTTAGTATGAACGCTCAGATACAAATGTCCGCAGTCTAGAAGGGGCCGGGGGCCTTGAGGGACGGCCCTGCATCTTCATGTCTGGATGGGTTAGGAAGCGTACAAGGTGGAGTGTTACTGCGATTCCTTGTAGGCCGTGTGCCCTTTCCCTGTGGCCCTGCTGTCACAGTGCCCTGGGGGTGTTTTCTAGGAGAGAAACCTCAGCAGGGTCTTCAAATGCCTCAGACAACATCAGCTCCTGCAGGGTTGCCAGGCCTCCAGCTGGTTTGACACACCCCCTGCAGACCTGGAGAGAAAGGAGGCACAGAGCGAAGCCAAGGTTTCTGGCTGAGCCAGAGAGAGAGCAGGAGGGAACGGGATTCTGTGCCGTGATGAGTCCCCGAGGAATCCCTGCCTGTGCGGCCTGCCTTTCCTGCCCTGTCCTGAGCTGCAGACACTCTTTATGCCCTGCTTTTCTCTGCCGAGGGAGACTGCCGCCCCGTCTTGCAGACTAGCAGACTGTACCCTAGAAGATTGAACAGCTTCCGTGGGTTACACAAGCTGAGATTCTAGACCAGAGTCTGTGTCCTGGAGTTCAGCTCTCCCTGCTTCCCAGGGACAGTTCTCATCTGGGGTGGGGCGAGCCAAGTGCTCTTGATACGGGCAGGGCAGCTCAGTGCTGTGGCTCCACTCCCCCTTGCCCCCCAGCAAGGTGTTCATTAATGGAGAGGTGGCCTTGCTGTCCCTCGGTGAGCCCTATGGCCTGCCCTGCCGCAGCCCCCAATTTTATTTACAAAGAATCCCACAGTTCTAGTTCCTTCTGATAAAAATTGCACCTCTCTGAGAAGCCAGGCTGATCTGTAGAAAGCCAATCAGTCATGATACTGTGTTTCCCACTGTTGTGTGCTGTCGGTTTCAGCTCCTGCTGACCACATGTGACAGGGCAGAGCCACCCCATCGGGTGTCCCAGGCTTTCATCTTGATGAAAAGGGGAGGCGCCGTGATGAGACGCGCTGACCCCACTGTGAGCGCGGGGCTGGACAGGGCAGTGTGGCGTGCTGCCGTGGCCCCACCTGGCAGCTTAGCGACCGCAGCAGTCTGACGGGCGCGGGTGTCCAGGTCCTTCTCCCGTCGCCTGCCGGCGGGGCTCGAGCCAGCAGCCGTTCGGTTAGTAGCCGAGCACTAAACCACTGCAGCACCACGGCTCCTTTGAACTGCATCAGAGGAGTCTTGGTGACTCTGATGTTCCTTTGTCTTGGTCACATGAGGGACACTGAGCCAGAGCAACTGCTGGGGAAAGGTTGACCCAGAGCTGGTGCCGGCCCTTGGCTGCCTGGGGTGGGCTGGGTGGCCTCTGACAGTTCCGGGAGGCCTCCCGTCATCTCTGTCAGCAGAAAGACTCCCGCTGAGTGGGGAGTTGAACCCCGGGCCCTCGTCACCTCTTTTAAGCCCTGTCCCCACTCTGCAGGGGTCTCATCTTCTTATTTCCGTCCACATGTGAGACTGGAGCTCAGAGAAGGGAGTCATTCGCCAGGTCGTGGAGTAAGTGGACGGTGTGGCTGGGTATTTGGACTCTTAGTCTCCTCCTGTCTTTCGTGTCCTGGGGGAGAGGTGGACGGCCCCAGGTGACACTGAGAGGCCACGTGACGTGATGGAGCTGTTAGCGCTTGCTGCAGTTCTGTGCCCTCATCCTCTGTCTGTCTCTGCATATTGATGCCGAGGATCCCTGTGAGGGCTCACTGACTCCTCGCTAATCGTGGCTTACCTCTGCCTTACAGTTTTCAGCTGACACAGAATATTGCTCATTTGTAAATTATATTATTTAACTATTCTTGGTCTTTAGAGTGAGAATGTCTTAGGTGTGTATAATTAGAAATGCATATTTAGCACACGAGGGCTAATTTTCTCCTTTGCAGCTGTGCATTAAAAAAGTAAATTGCATCTGCAGGATGAGAAGATTTCCATTTATAATAGGGATTTGTTCTTCCTGAGGCTAGGAAGCCGTAATCCTCTGAAAGCCCTTAGTATTAGTGCCAGAGGGGTATCTTTCATTCATTTATTTATTCCGTAAGTATTTGCGGAAGGCCTTCCCCGTAGGCAGTGTACCCAGCTGAGTGCGGAGTCCACGCTGAGCATGCGGAGACCCAGCCAGGCCTGGAGGAGCGGGGTGGGAGAGGCCGGTCACGGAAGCTGGAGGAAGGGGAGGAGGGGAGGTTCTCAGTCTGCTGCCGGTAGAGCTGGGTCATGGAATCCCAGTGGCTGGAGACTTGTTTTCCTCCTTTGTCACTGTAGCTCGGCTTCTCAGAGGCCATGTGGCCATATGGACTGGGCTACCATACAGTTGGAACAAAATTTGTGTCAGGGAGTCAGCTTGACAAGGTCGTCACGGAAGGCGGGCCCGCCCAGCACCCAAGACGGGAGCCCGGGGGCCTCTATCAGTGTCACAGGGCCTGGGCCTCCGTGCAGCCCAGGGGCCTTCCTGGGAGACCTCAGGGCCTGCTTGTCGGCCAGGGGCACAGAAGCTCTCACCGATGCCTTCCGTTCACCCAGATCTGACACCTACTGCGTTGGTGGTGCCAGAGGAGGCAGGGTTGATGTTCCCAGTGAGGCCTTCAGGCCAGTGAGTCACAAGGGCCACCATCCCCAGTCATCTGGGCAGCAGTGCCAGTGTGGACCGTGGTCTTGCACATCCACATCACCCTTACTGTTGTGAAGAATCAGGACTGGGGGACTCAGGTGGCAGGCAGCTGGAGGGCGAGGGGAACTCAGCTTTGCTAATGTGCTTAAGGGAGTTTTCCTGCTTCTTTTAAGTCATTTTCATCATGTACGTGGGGACACCAGCAGAAGGGGGAGGAGGAGGTGGTGGCCCCTTTGTTCCCACCCTCTGGGGAGTCTCACACTTGTCCTAACGGCATGACCCCATGTGGTGGGCTGGGGAGTCCTGGCCCCTGAAAGATGGAGACGAGGTTCTCATCAGTCAAGCAAAATCACACTGGATCATGAGGACCCTGTAGCTGGGCTCATTGAAGGGGTCTCAGATGGCCATGGTGTCCACTTGTCCAGTTTTGAAAGGAGCCCTGGTTAGCAGGTGCCTAGTAAGGACATACCCATTTACTCTGACCTTTGACCCCAGCCTTTGGGGGATGTACTTGGCACCACAGCGAAAGGGACAGGTGTCAGCTGGTCAGACTGTTCAGAGGACATCCCTTTTAACCCTTCACAGGCACGTCGTGGTTACATTGTATTCTCCTCCCAAACGTGGCAGTGAAAATCAGAGAAGAGATCAAACACGTTCTGTGGTTTACTGAATGGAACTCAGGTGTTGAATGAAAAACCATCTGGCATTTTAACTGTTGGGCAAGTGTCATCATTCTGTGCTGAAGTTCCCTTACATGCAAAAAGTGGGTAATAGTTATGTACTTTATTGTTATTCTTTACATCATATCATGTAGGAAGCACTCAGTGTGCTGGAAGGCACCCCTGCTCTTTCCAGGCATACTTGCGGCTCTGCAAAATGTGTAACCCCCCAGACCTCGTTACCAAGAAAGAGACCTCACTGCAAATTAGACCTTTCTGATTCTTGTCCATCTCTTGGGTGAAGCCATACCTGGATCTCAACAACTTGAGTAAATGAAATTGAGTTCTCATTTGAGGTGGCCACATGCCTGCCAGTGAGGAGTGACCAGGGACCTGGACATCCTTTGCTTCTGTCCACACTGGGAAGCTGAGCAGCTGCTAGGACTCCAGGAGAGTGTAGTGGCTGTGGGGAGGGTACTGGCTCAGGAGGTCAAGACAGAGCTGTCGAGGGGTCAAGCCAGTGTGATGTTGTGGGTCGCTGGACATTGAGCCGGGAATTCTAAGATAAGTCTTTGAACCTCCCCCCAGCTATGTCCTGTGCCTTCATGGGCCCACAGTCAGGGGGAGGGGGCAGAACGCTGTTCCTGAAGCAACAGTGAGTGCAGCAGAATGTGGGGACAGCAAGAGTCTGATCTGTGCTAGAATGTCAAGTTTCTGTCTGTGATTGAAGCCAGTGATGGCTAATTCTTGTATTTTAGATCTTGGTAAAATACACATAAATCTTGCCATTTTAAGTCTTTTACAATGTCCAAGTCAGTGGCTTTAAGTACATTCATGACATTATGCACCACCTCCACTCTCTAGTTTTCTAGGAAGTTTTGATCACCTGAAGGGAAACCCTGTGCCCGTTAAGTGGTCACCGCCACTCACTGCCCTTAGCCCCCAGCCCTGGCCACCACACTCCTCTGCTCCCTGTCTCTATGGATTTGCTCGTTCTGGGTCCAGCTGTGGTTTTTAAGTAGGGGACGGACAATGACATTTATTTTTTTTGTCCTTGATTGTTTGTGAATTAATTTGTTCCAAGCCCCTCATTGTCCTTCCTCACTGTTGAGTGTTGACTGAATAGTAATAATAATAGCCAGAGCTTATTTTAGCATTCCCGGCGAATGCCAGGCCCGTCTCCACCCTCGCCGTATTGTCTCTGTATAAACCCCACCAGCTCGGCCCCCCTTTTCCCCTCGGCTCAGGAATCATGTGTCCAGTGGTCTCCGCTCTGCTGTCCTGCTAAATCTCAAGTGGCGTGTCTCAGGTTTCCCTATCATTCTGGCCCACAAGAGCAGCAGCCCATGTCTTCCAGCTTCTGCAGCCACACGGCTCGACCGTGTCCTCCGCGCTCCTTGTCCTTCTCACCCAGCATCCAGCTTGTTGCTAGGCTCTGATGGTTTTGACTTCAGAACGTCTGCCAAACCCGTGCTGTGGTCTCCACCCCACTGCCGCCCCTGACAAATCATGTCCCCCTGGGAGTTGCTTTCCTTGCTGGGTCACCGGCTTGCTAGCTGGGTCCCGCACCATCCGTTTTCCATGTTGTGTTTGGAGTGTTCTCTAAGAAAGCAATTCAGATCCTGTCTTTGTTGCAGACCTTCCAGAGCTTTTCATCTCATTGGGAGCAAAGGCTGAAGTCCTTGCTGCATCGGATGCCCAAGTGCCATCCACCCGCCTGTGCCTCTCAGTGCTTTTCTCCTCCCACTCCTGCCCCCTCCCCTCCCCTCTGGCCTTCAGCGTGTCCCCACTCAGCGTCTCCCCCAGACAGATGAGTGGAGGGCGCCCCCTCTGTTAGCAGTTCTTCTTCAGCTGCTGTCCCGGCTGAGGGCCTGCCCTGTGCCCTGAAGGAGCCGTCAGCCGTGGGGCTGCCTGTGACTTCCCTCCCCTCTCTGTACGCCGCCCTGTCTGACAGGCGCCTCACTGCTTGCCTCTCACTTGGCTGTTGTTCAGAGGCGCTGGGTTTTGGGTTGCTGTCTGCCGGCTTGGTGCCTGCTTGGTGCATCCAGGCATTAGATGATGAGGGCGGTGACCAGCAAAGGGCCGAACCTGTGTTGTACAGGTGGCAGAGCTGGTACTGGGAAAGGAGCGGTGATGTCCACTAGCTCACACTTGGGGCCAGTGGCCGACTGGTGGTAGACTTCGTCTCCTCTGGCAGCGGCTCTCCCAGCTCGCCCACCCCCTGTCCGGATGCTGGGTGCGGCTTGCACGGAGCCACAGAGTGGAAAGGCTCTTCCTTTTCTGTATATAAATGGCTATTGATGTCTAGGGTGTAGCCGGCCTAGCTGGTGGGTTAGACCCCCCTGGGCTGCTTTTCAGCTCTGTCGCTTCTGGCCATGGGACCCTGAACATCTCACAAGACCTCACCAAACATGTGGTTCCCGCTGGGGGACACCCTTTAGCCGGGTAGAGCTCAGGGCCCAGAGGGCCCCAGGGTGTCCGGCTGCTGGCACCGTGTCTGGTCCCAGCTGGTTACTCGCTGGCGGTCTCCGGCCCTCAGCGCCTGCCCCGCCTGGCTCCGCAGCTGTGGCCTCGTCAGCTCCCCACCACAGCCCCTCGGTGTTTACTCCTCAGTAGCTCCCTAGTCACATTCCTCCGTGTATGCCAGAAGTCTCTGGGGTGGCTGGTTCTCAGGGACATTTTGCTACTATTTAAGATAGACAGTATTTAGAATGCCATATAATACAGCCAGAGAGCGTTTCCCAAGATTAAACAAGTGCAAATGGAAGCTGTCCTTATTGCTTGGGGCTTGTAACTGTGCAGTCACGCAAGCGCTGTTCTGCTGGTGGCTGGCAAATCTTGGCTGCCTCATTTCACGCTGACCGTATTTAGGTTTCACACATTTCCGACAAACTCCTGTCCCCAAGCCATGTGTGGAAGGGGACAAGCTGTGAATATGTGGAGAGACGCAGGGGGCACCCAGGCAGGGAAACTGCCTGCTCTCTGACCTTCTGGGGTGGTCCTGCCTAGATAGCCCTGCCGACTTTTCTGGGGTGGCCTCACCTACTACGCAGTCTCCTCTCGCACCCTCCTTGGCTTCTTGCTGGGACACAGTGTGGCATCCGCAGGTCCTTCAGAATCAGGCTGACCTGGATTTGAAATTATGACTGACGTATTTGAGACAAGATTCTTAATTTCTCTAAGCTCCCGTTAATAAGCTTTTTAGGTAAAACCACCCGTATAGTATTGTGGTAAGATTCAGAGTCTCTGAAGTGGCACTGACAGTGGCAGGCATGTGGTAGGAACCTGGCAGATATTGGTGGCCTTCTTTGTCTGAGATTCGGCAGAAGGGTGCTCCTGGCATTCAGTTCATTGGAGCATATGGGTGGTGAGCCCCTGTGAGCCCTTGCCCTGCTAGGTGTAGGTGACTGTGGCTGTGCCCTGGGGATGCCTGACTCAGTGAAGGACACAGCAGTTGTGCTGTAGTGTTAAGTGACAAGGTGACTGGAAGTGGCCTGGACCAGGAGATCACACAGGGAGCTACCCCTAACTTAGACTCACCAGGACCCCTCCAGACTCCCTGGTTGATAGGAGTGGTCTGTAGAATTCGGATAATCAAGGAAGACTTGTCAGTGGGGGTGGGGAGGGATAGAGATGTCGGGGAGAGCTTTATGGGTCCAGGTGGTGACATCTGGGGGAAAAATCTCAGTGTCTTCATTAGTGAGATTGTACATCGGTCCTGTTAACAGGCACCGATGTGTAATTAGTGTCTAAATCTTCAGGTCTAATTCCAGCTAGGAAGCCCTTGTTGAATACTTGTTTGGTGTCTAGTCTTGTGTTAAGTACTTTAAGAGATAGAAAAATTAGTAAGGTACTGTCATTATCAAGTCGCTAAGTTGTCAGTGATGTTATAGCTAAACTACAGGAGGTTTTGAGTAAGAAAAATCCCAGCTTTGATACTTAACAGCTATGTAACCTTGGTGAAATTAGTTAAACTCTCTGGAGTCTCAATATTCTTGTCAGAAAAGGAAAGAATACTGACACAGATTAGTTTTGAGGGTGAGGTAAATGGCCTCACGTAAAATCTGTAGTCAAGGCCGTGCACGTGCCGACGCTGCACGCTGTCAGAGCTGGGCTGTTGGGAGCACTGCTCTAATCGGCTTAGTGACAGACTGCGACAAGCAGGAGTTCAGTTCCAGTGCTGGCGGAATCACCTGTGTCTGATGGAAACTCATCCAGCTAGCAAATGCAAACTCAGAAGAAAACGTAAAAATCAATTATTTGGACTCACTGAAGAGGGACCAAACTCAAGCAGAAACGAGCGGGGATTCAAACCTTGAGGGAGGAGATAAAGAAAAATGTTTCGTAATAATGAAATGGTCAGTTTACGCAGAACACAAAGCAACCCCCAGTGTGTATGTGTGTCATCAGGGAACTCTAGAACACGTGAGACAAAAACCGAGAGAGAAAAAGCAGAGTGAAACCTGCAGTCACAGTGGGAGGTGTTACCCGTCATCTCAGCAATTGATAGAACAGCTGAACAGAAAATCAGTAAGGGTGTGGAAGTTTCAAATACCGTCTTCCATTCTCAGCCAACTGACGTTTATGAAACATGGTACCCAACAACTGCAGAATACACATTCTTTGTAGTGTACATGGAACACTCAGAGGATAAACTCTACAATGGGCCTAAACTAAGTCTCAGTGCATTACAGATTTATTGATCTGACTGCAGTGGAATTAAGTAAAAAAGCTAACAATAAGACGTCTAGAAAAAGCCCCAAATGTTTGTAAATTAAGCAACACAGCTGTCTACAACCCACTGATCCAAGAAGAGTCACAAGGGCAAAGGAAAAAGATCGTGAACTGATGGGTAATGAAACCGTGAGCTATCAGATTCATGGCGTGCAGTGGAAACAGTGCACAGAGGGCAATTTGTACCTCGAACTGCTTAAATGAGAAAGGAAGATGATCTTCAATCAATGACCTGCGCTTCCGCGTTATGGTACTGGAGAAAGAAGAGCACATTGAACTTGAAGCAAGTACAAAGAAGGAAAAAATAAAGATAAAAGCAGAAATCAATTAAACATAGCAAACATTTGGTAAAATAACAAAGCCAGAAGTTGTTTCTTTAAAATAAGTAGATAAATTTGATCCCCACTCCCCAGCAGACATAACAAGAAGCGAGAAAGATTACTGACATCAAGAATGAAAAGGGGTATGGCTATAGAGCCTTCAGACATGAAATGGTTAGGAAGGAAATAGTATGAACAGTTTTATGCCAGTAAATTTTTACAACTTAGATCAAATCGATACATTTTGTATTGTTCCTATTAACTTTTTGGAGATTTTGTGGAGATTTCTATGTCCAAAATCATGTTGTCTGCCGATAGAGTTTTCCTACTTAGCCATTTCTGTTGTCTTTTATTTGTCTCTTTGTTTTCCTGTTAAACTGTCTGGGACCAGTAGATCAGCAGATTAGAGTGAAGAGTCTAAAAATAAACCTACACTTATACAGGGAATTGGTTTTTGGCCAAGGGCCAAGCCTGTGCAATAATCAAATTAACCTTTGCAGCAAATGATACTGGAACAACTGGGTAAGTGTGTAGTGACAGGTAAACTTTGAGCTCTATCTCTCCCACAAATCAATTTTAGATGGATTATACATCTAACTGTAAAATCTGAACACCCAAAGCTTTTAGAAGAAAATAGGATAATGTCTTTGGAAACTTGGGTTAGGCAAAGATTTCTTAGAGAGGACACAAAAAGCATCAAACATTAGAAAAAAACAATTATTCGACCTCTTTAGAAGTAAAAACTTCTACTTACCATTAAGAAAAAAAAAAAAAAGTAAGTCACAGACAATAAGGACATATTTATAATATGTACATCTGACAGAAGATTGGTATCCAGAACATGTGAAAAATCAGTAGTAAAAGGAGAAAATAAAAAAATTGACAAGAGACCTGAACAGACATTTCAAAAGTAGATATATACGTGGGCAATATGTGTACAAAAAGTTGTTCAACATCATTTGTTGCCAGGGAAAGTATGAGTTAGTACCACAATGAGATGCCATTCCACACCTGCGAAAACCAAAAAAAAACCAAACCCATTGTCATCTGGTTGATCCCAACTCATAGCGACTGTATAGGTCAGAGTAGAACTGCCCTGTGGAGTTTCCGAGGAGTGCCTGGCAGATTTGAACTGCCCATCTGTTCCTTAGCAGATGTAACACTTAACCCCTGTACCACCAGGGTTTCTTCCACACTCACCAGAGTGGTTAAAATGAAAAAGATAGACAACATGAAATGTTGGCGAGGGTGTGCAACAACCAGAACTCTCCAGGAAATGCTGACGAACACTGAACTTCAGTTGGTAGATTTGCTCTTTGCATTGGCATGTGTTAGAAATTAAGAAAACCATTTTCTGTGTATATTCCACATGAGCAGTTGAGTCAATGGATTGAAAATGATGAGAGCTGCATTTCTGACAGTTAGGGGAGGGTATGACAAATATGAAAGGGGCAAGACTAGTTTTAATATTGCTGGCAGGTTTCAGTCTTGAGATATCATTCTGAACCCCTTTAGTAATGTCTGTATTGCTTTATCTGTATTCATACCTATATCCATTTTCCTACTCATATCTGTTTACAGATATATATAGAAGTATAGGTAATGATATATATGCATGTAGGCGTATGTGTACATATCCATTTATTCCTCAAATCTGTGTACGGAAAACGTCTTGAAGTCAGAGGGTCTCAGTAGCAGTGAGTACACCTGCCACCTGTGTGGTGCTACTATTGTCCTACCAAATGGACTCAGTTCTCTTTGGAGAAGGGGCTACTTCCCAGTGCTGGAAAAACAGGAGACAAGCCTCGAACATCCTGTTGTTCCTAAAGTAAGGAAGTACTCCGAGAATGATGGGGATGTGAAAAGCCGGCAGCCAGCAGCCTGAACAGATGCCAGCTCTGGGACAAACCGAACATCCACGTGAATAATGATAGTAATAGATTACAACCCATTGAGTAAAATAAGAATCCATAAACCCATGTAATGTAAGCAACCGAACAAATTAGGTGAATATAAGTAGCTAATGAATAGGGGAAGGAAAAACTCTCTCTCTCTCTCTCTTTTTACTGGTAAATTTGGAACTAACAAATATAGAATGGATGATATAGCTAGAAAATTATCAGTGTATGGTAAAATTTAACCCGTTTCCATTGAGTTGATTCTGACTCACAGAAACCCTATAGGACAGAGTAGAACTGCCCCATAACGTTTTCAGGGAGCAGCTGGTGGATTCAAACCATCAACCTTTTGGTTGGCAGCTCAGCTTCTAACCACTGTGCCAACAGGGCTTTGTGCTGAAACTAGTGGGTAAAAACGTATGAAGAGTTGGATATTCACCAAGTTTCAAACATCTCAAAAATAACTTATTAATTACTAAGAAAAATAGTTACTGTACAGTAGAGAAAACTGGCAGACACGTGTGTGTATGATCAATCTCTATCTACCTGGAAGAGAGAGAGATTGACAGAATTATAAGCCAATAGACAAAATGTGGACAGTTCTTGAATTGTCTAATGGGGAGTTTTTGTGTTCTTCCCTCACCTTCTCCATCAGAGTGACATAATACCAAAGTTTCAAGTGTAAAATGGAAACTAAGTTAGTAGAAGAAAAAAGGGGAGAATCATATTTTATTTTTAGAGGATGGAGGGTGCTTCTAACCATTGACAAATGCAAGAGATATAAACAAGAAAGATTGATGCATTAACTACAAAGAAATTAAAAATTCTTTCAAGGCAAAAAATATTTTAAACAAAGCCCAAATCAAATATTTACATGAAAAATATTTGCAATGTCTATCACACATGAAGGTGGCAAAAATGACGTGGTGGGAGCAGCATCTGTCGTCTTCTAGAGTCACATGCAGGAGGGAGAGTCAAGATCAACAACCCGAGGCTGATTCCTGCCAGGCTGAGGTCACACATTCCTCCTCCCTCTACCTTTTCTACTGATTCAGACACCAGCTGTCCCTCCCACAGCACTGCCACCTCTCTGCTGGGTTTGATAACTAAGTGTTTCATTGCCGTGACCACACAGAACTCACAGGTCACACCCACAGTTATGGGGTTTTATTAGGGAAGCAACAAGTTATAAGGCAGGTTCAGGAAAGACTCAAGGTTTGTTCTTTCATTAAGATGAGTTCTTCTTAGTCATGCCTCAGGCATGCTTCTCTCTACTTCTTTGGCCTCTTAGCTCCTAGGCCTGGTGCTTGGACTAGTGTCACAAAGCATTTTAGCTCTGTTAAGAAGTGTCTGGAGGCGCCCCACTCTGCCAATAAGCCTCATTCCCAAAGGCACTGAGCTTTCTTGCCTTATGGGCTGGGAAACCGCACCCCGTCTGTCTCATGTGTCTCCTGATTTCTGCTACCTAACACTGCTCATTCACGCTGTCTCCCATGTTACAGCTCCTTCTCTCTGTCTTGTAGATCCAGGAGCTTCTCAGCACAGGGATCCTGGGTGCAAAGGACATGCTCCATTCTTGACTCTTCCTTTCTTGGTAGTGTTGAGATCTTCCCCTCCGATCTCCAGAATGTCTGATTTTAAGCCTAGCAGGATAGTGAAACTGATCAATTCCCTAATTTATTAGCGTTCTCTATATCTTATTGGTGTGATTACACCCCCACAGGGGTGCTATGCACATTATTTGCATTATTAGCAAGCTAGCCAATCCTCTTCTTGGGCGACAAGCACCTAATTTGCATAGCTTCACCCAGTCATTTGATGGGTGTCTTAGGCTGAGTTCTGTAGAGAAGCTCACAGGCTATGAAGATTGAGGAATCCCCAGATTGACAGGCTAGACTGCAAGGTTTCTCCTGAGTCGTATACTATACAACTATATAGAAAGTGAGATTTATAGCAAGGAAGGGACATATACAATTGTAGAACCTACATCCCAAGTCCATGGATAAGGATATAGGCTGCTTTTGAGTCATGTAGCTGCAGGAGCTGGTGAATTCAGGACTGACGGGTTGGAGAGCAGAGCTCTTGGTCACAGGCTGTGAAGACTGAGGAATCTCAAGGTTGTTAGTCAAGACTGCAAGGCTTCTCCTGAGTCGTGTAGCCGCAGATCAGCAAGTCTGAGAGCAGGGCTCCCTCTCATGGGCTTTGAAAATCAATGACTCCCAAAATCTGTAGATAAGCTAATAGCTCCAGTCCCAAGAACTGAAGGTCAGATGAGCAGGAGGCAGCCACAGGATCCAGATTGAGGAAAAAAGCCAGAATAGCTGCTTATGTTTGATGCAGGCCACACCCCCAAAGAAGCTCCCTTTCAACTGATTAGCTACTCACAGTAGATTCCATCATGGGAATGATCAGTTATAAACACGGAGTGTCATGGCCCAGCCAAGTTGACATAACCTTAGCCATCACAGAGGGAGTTGCAAAGACTCTGGCTGGAAAGGCCATAGCGAGTAACTGACAGCACTGCGAAAGTAATCTCCTTAAGCCAGCGAACCTCCTAGAAGTCTGCAAGGAAAACACTTGATGGGCCAATGAGAAGGTGTTCATATTGTGTGAATCTATAACTCATGGAAGAAATGCTAATGGCCCGTATCTAGGAAAAGATGTTCCATTTTCGTAGTAAGGAGATGTCAAAGAGGACAGCATTCTACTGTTCACAAACCTTAGAGGAAAGCCTTGTCTGGCACTGTTATTAGGTGTGAGATGGTGTAAGCCCCGAGGACGTTGTAGACGTGTCTGTCAAAATTGTAAATACACTTACTTTTGGACTCAACAATCCTGCTCTGGAAAATGTATCTTTCAGAAAAATACCAGCAAACACAGAAAGTACCCTGTGTGGACAATTGTTACTTATAATGTTGTTTGTAATAGGAAGGGAGTAGAAACAACCAAAAAGACAGTATCTAGAGCACTGTCCAAATAAACCGTAGAAACATTCGCAAAGTGGGGTGCCACACATCTCTACAATTGGTAAGACTACCTTGTCTGTACTTACAATAAACAACCTCCAGGATATATTGAATGAACATAATAGTGAGGTGGACAAAAGTGGACATTATGTGCTTTTTTTCTTTTTGTGAGGTAGGAGGGGAAAGAGAGAAACGTGTTAGCATGTGGTAGATACACTTAAAAAGTGAATGCGTGTGTTTCCTTGTGTAAGCTGGGGTGGGAGGTGAAGAAGGCACAAACACGGTGACAGAGCGGGGGCGAGCCATCTCGGTAGATGCCAGTTTATATCACAGCTTGAACAATGTGAGTACATGGCCTATTGAAAAAAGTAATGGATAATAAAAGTGTGATGGGTGCTGTAAACTCACTGTCGTCGAGTCACTTCCAACTCCTAGCAACTCTGTAGGACAGATTAGAACTGGCCCATGGGGTTTCCAAGGCTGTATTCTTTACAGGGATGAAGGAGAACGTGACATCAAGATGAGAAGTGTCTGTACAGATCAAACAACCTTGCCTGCTGAAATCAGACAACTTGAAGCATTTAGCTAATGAAAATCAAAGACCATGGCGTTCAATATGGAATTGCCCCTCAACATAAAGGAAACAAAAATCTTCACAAGTGGACCAAGAAACAACATTATGATAAATATGGAAAACATTGAAGTTGTCAGGGATTTCGTTTGACTTGCATCCACAGTCACCACCTTTGGAAGCAGCGGTCAAGAGATCCGACACTCACCTGCACTGGGCGGGTCCGCAGAAGCCCACTTTAAAGTGTTGGAAAGCAGAGATGTCACTCTGAGGACTGAGGTGTGCCTGACCCGAGCCATGTATGAAAGCAGGTCAGTGAGTATGGAGACCAAAGAGTGACCGCTGCCTCTGAATTACGGTGTTGGTGAGGAATGTGGATTGCACCGTGGACTTCGGCAAGAATGAACCAATCTGTCTTGGAAGGAGTGAGGACAGTGAGACTTTGTCTTGCTTTCTTTGGGCGTGTTGCCAGAAGGGACCAGTCCCTGGAGAAGAAAAGCCTGCTTGGTCAGGTAGAGTGTCACTGAAAAAGACGACCCCAGTGAGACCGACTGAAACAGTGGCTGCAGTGGTGGGCTCAAGTATGTGACCGCAGTTGTGAAGCTGGTGCAGAACCAGGCAGGCCTCATTCAGGTGGTCAGAGGTCAGAGGTCAGAGGTCATAAGTCAGAGCCAGCTCAACGGTACCTAGCAACTGAGACAGCCATCATGCGGGGTGCCTGTCACCGGATCCTTTCTCCCATGCAGCTGGAGGGGTTGGGGAGTGTGAACCCACCACTGTGCCATCAGCAGCCCAGCACTCCGCCACCGTGCCACCACAGTCGGCACAGTGGAAACCCAGCCCAACCCGACTGCCACCAAGTCGATTCCAACTCAGAGCAGAGTGTTGTGGGCGTGTCTAAGAGAGTCACCGATCTTCCCTGGAGATGCCTGAGCGGCGTCCCAGGAGACGTTTTAGGGAAGGCTCTTCTCAGGAACCTTGGCGCCTGTGGGCCTCCTGAGAAGGAGCTGTGCTGAGGGCCGGCGGCTGGAGCAGAGCCACCGCTGCCTGACTGTGGGTGCCCTGTGCCCCTCACCGACACCGTAATTCAGAGGCAGCGGTCGTTCTTTGGTCTCCGTACTCACTGTCCTGCTTTCATACAGGGCTCGGGTCAGGCACACCTCAGTCCTCAGAGTGACATCTCTGCTTTCCGACACTTTGAAGGGGGCTTCTGCGGCAGAGCTGCCCGGTGCAGTTCATCTTTTGACTTCCTGACTGCTGCTTCCAGTGTTTGTAGTGACTTGACGTCTTAAAGGCCTGATTAACACTGGAAAAAGACTTCAGTGGAAAGTACTAATTAACTCGGGAGCGATGGTATGACTTTCACTTATATGTTTCATTGACTTTAAATAAACTATAAGAGACTCATCTTGGAAATGAGCCCCAGCCGGCCCTTCTGGTCCTGAACTTTGGACTTCTGGAGTAAACCTCTAGACCTTGTCCCAGCTGTTACTCTCATAGGCTGCCTCACAGAAATAGGACAGAAACTGTGGTGACAGA
This sequence comes from Heterohyrax brucei, assembly GCA_028571685.1. Classification (NCBI taxonomy): domain Eukaryota; kingdom Metazoa; phylum Chordata; class Mammalia; order Hyracoidea; family Procaviidae; genus Heterohyrax; species Heterohyrax brucei. The sequence goes on from CM053153.1 coordinate 4,362,618, forward strand.
TCTTTAAAAATTGGATATTTACCTTGTAGACACATAAATTGGATGGAGCACATACAAGGGCAGTTGCTTTTCTCTGGGGAGAGCCTTAGTTAGATTAGAAATCATAGAACATTAGATTATAAATACAAAACAAACAATAACTGTTCATTTAGGAGTTGACAGGCGTCTCAGACGATGTCTGGTAGGACCGTCAGAGAGTTTAGGTATGGGGAGACTGAGAACTAGAGAGAGGGCATGACTCTTTCAAGGTTATGTGAAGGTTAATTATGACAAATCAGAGTCTCACATTTCTGATACCAGGCAGTCCCACCTTGTGATTGGAAGTTATTGTTTCCAGGATTGTAAATAACTCTGCAGGTTCATGGCCAAGGTCTGTCATTAAAATCAACTTTACTAAGTATAATTTGTGTTGTAGAAAATGCAACCACATTAAAGTATACAATCTCGCGAGTTTTGACCAATGTGTACCCACAGAAAACCAGTACCGCAGTCAAGATGCCGATGTAGTTTGCTCCCTACCAGAAGCTTCCCTGAATACCTTCACCCTTAGTCCTCTCCTCCCCAAGCCTCAGGAGACCATTAATCTGCTTTTCTTGTCACAAAAGGGAGGCTTAGTCTTTTCCAGCACCTCTTAGAATGCCAGCGGCGTGTAGTCCTTTGTGTCAGGCTTCCGTCACCCAGAGCAATAGTTTGAGAGTCTTCCATGTTGCTATGTGTCAACATTTTGTTCTATTTTGTTGTTAAGTGGGATTCTATCTTATGAATATGCTACTATTGTTTATGCAGTCACTTGTTATTGGACGTTGAGGTTACCAGGGTGGCCATGAGTCGGATCCGACTCGATGGCACTTGGCTTTGGCTGGCAGGTTACTTGTCACTTCAGGTTATGAATCAAGTTTTGATGGCCGTTTATAAAAATATCTTTCTACGGACATATGTTTTTGTTTTTCTTGGATAAATGCCTAGAGTGAAAATTACTGGATAATGTGCTAATTGTGTGTTTAAGTTCATAAGAAATTTCCTAGCTGTTTTCCAGAGTGACTGTACTATTTTATATTCTTGCCAGCAATCTATGAGATTTCCACTGGGTTCTGTAGGATTTTGAGGGAAAGGGTAGTGAGGGAGTTGCATAAAAATGCTGTCTGCAAATAAAATAGTTTTAGTTCTTTCTTCTAGTATGTATGACATTAATTTCTTTGTTGTGCCCTATTGAGCTAAGTAAGATCAATGCCCGCAGAAGATCAGTGAAGTAATACAAGCAGTGTCTTTGCTGCATTTCAGATTTTGAGAGCAAAACTTGCAGTTGTTTACCATTAAGTATGGATTTCACTGGAAATTTTTCACGAGTGCGTCTTACCAGACTGAGGATGCATATTTCCCCGTCTAGTTGGCTGAGAATTTATTTTTAATCGTAAATGGGTGTTAAATGTTGTCAGCTGCTGTTTTGAAGCTTTTGAGATGATCATTTTGCTTTTCTTTTGTTTGTTGTTTATTAAGAGCTTGTTAATATGGTGACTCACCTTGGTTGATACTACCTTTCATTGTTAAGGAAAACCTGGTGGGGTACTGGTTCAAAGTTACAGGTGCTAAATAAGAGGTCAGCAGTTGGATTCCACCAGGCACTCCTTGGAAACTCTATGATGGGGCAGTTCTACTCTGTCCTCTGAGGTGCCTGTGAGTCAGAATCAGCTCAGCAGCAATGGTTGTTGTTTCATTGTTGAGATAAAACTTAGTTGGTCATGATGTATTATCCACTTTCTGTACTGCTGGATTCAATTCACTGATATTTTGTTGAGGATTTTTATGTCAAATTCGTGAGACCTGCAGCTTTCTTTCTGTCTTTTTCCTGAATTTCTTCACCTACTGTGAACACTTAAAAAAAAAATTTTTTTTTTTGTGGTGACGTGAAAGTTCACAATCCAAGCCAATTTTCCATACCTGCCTCTCTGCAACTCTGTTCTCACCCTGTGACAGCACGCTCTTCTTTTCCACTCTTTACTTCCAGTATCCACTCAGCAAACACCAGTCTCCTCCTCTCTACTCTGTCCTTGCCCCTATGGAGAGAAAACTGTATGACAGCAGCCAGCCAGCCCAGTGCCATTGTGTTGGATCTGACTCATTTATGACAGCATTGTATGTGTGTGTGTGTGTGTGTGTGTGTATATATATATATATATGTATGTATAAAACTGTAAAGTACACACACCACCTGCCTTACTGTGTGTCTCAGTCCAGTCTATTCTTGGAGACCTGCAGTTTCCTCATCTTGTAAATTCTGTCTGGTTTTGATATTTGGGTTTCTTTCTCTCTCTGTATTTTTCCTTTATTTTCTGCCTGCCTCTAACTTTTCTGAAAATGTTAATGTAAACTTGGTGTTCCCTGCAGCATAAATGTTTGATAGAGTTCAGGGGGAAACCATATGGGCTTGGAGTTTCTGTAAATCATTAATTCAGTGTGTATGGTTAACAGGAATCTCTTGAGGTTTTCTATTTCTTCCTGATTAATTTCATGTAAATTGCTAGATTTATTCTCATAGAATTCTTTATACTATTCCTTTCTTATCCTTTTTCCATGTTGTCTTTTTAGGGGCTTTTAACTGGTGGGTTCTGGTTCAAACTGCTGCTGAGAATCTGCTTTTCTATCAAGTTCCCAGGCTGTGCCAGTGCTGCTTGTTAGGGACCAGTTCTAGGAACTGTTAGTAGAGCCACTACTAACAAAATCTGTTATGTGTAAGAATCTTCTGGGAATCTTGTTAAAGCTTCTGATTCAGTATGTCTGAAGGGGGTGGCAATGCAAACATCCAGAAGGATTTCAGTCTGGAAAAAAAAATTCAAAGCACTGGCTTCTCTCTTTTGCCTCCATCATTCTACTACAGAATATTACAAAATTTACTGAGATTTTAAAGTACTAGCTTTTCAGTTTGGGTATCCTAGCAGGTAGGGGACTGTTCTGCCCTGCGGAGTTCTGGGCAGATTGCGCTGATTGGGCATCCTAATGACAGAGTGACGATAGCATGAGCGGCCCACTTGTCTGTCAGTGGGAACCTGACCATCGCTATGATGCTGGAGGCTGTGCGCTAGTAGTTAGGCACCAGCAGGGTCACCCATGGTAGATAAATTTCAGCTGAGCTTCTAGATTAAGACAGACTAGGAAGAAGGACCCGGCAGTATACTTCCGAAGAGAATTAGCCTGTGAAACGCTTGTGAATAGCAGCTGAACATTGTCAGATATGGTGCTGGAAACTGAGCCCCCCAGGTTGGAAGGCACTTGGAAGATGACTGGGGAAGAGCTGCTTCCTCAAAGTAGTCAACATTGATATTGTGGATGGAGTAAAGCCTTTGGGATCTTCATTAGCTGATGTGGCATGACTCAAAATGTGAACAAACAGCTGCAAACATTTGTTAGTGATTGGAACATGTAACGTACGAAGTGTGAATCTAGGAAAATTGGAAATCATCAAAAATGAATGGCAATGCATAAACATCAATGTCCTAGGCATTAGTGAGCTGAAATGGACCATTACTTGTCATTTGGAATCTGACAATCATATGGTCTGCTACGCTGGGAATGAAAACTTGAAGAGACATGGTGTTGCCTTCATCATCAAAAAGGGCATTTCAAGATCTGTCCTGAAGTACAATGCTGTCAGTGATAGGATAATATCTGTATGCCTACAAGGAAGGCAAGTTAATAAGACTATTATTCAAATTTATGCACCGACCACTAAGGCCAAAGGTGAAGGGTTTGAAGATTTTTACCAGCTTCTGCAGTCTGAAATTGGTTGCACATGCAGACAGGATGCATTGATAATTCCTGGTGACTGGAGTGCAAAAGTTGGAAACAAAGAAGAAGGCCTTGATGATGGAGATAGTGCCGGAAATCACATAGTAGAATGTTGCAAGACTAATGACTTCTTCATTGCAAATACCTTTAATAACCAACACAAACAGTGATTGTACACATGGGCCTCACCAGAAGGAATACACAGGAACCAAATTGACTACATCTGTGGAGAAAGATGATGGAAAAGCGCCATATCGGCAGTCAGAACAAGACCAGGTGCTGACGGCACAGACCGTCAATTGCTCATATGCAAATTGAATGGAAACTGAAAAATTTAGAACAAGTCCACAAGAGCCAAAATATGACCTTGAGTATATCCCTCCTGAGTTTAAAGACCATCTAAAGAACAGATTTGATGTATTGACCACTAATGACCAAAGACCAGATGCATTGTGGAATGACATCAAAGACGTCATCTATGAAGAGAAGTCAGGAAAAGTGTGCATCAGGGTTGTATCCTTTCACTATACCTTTTCAATCTGAATGCTGAGCAAATAATCTGAGAAGCTGGATTATACAAAGAACGAAGCATCAGGATTGGAGGATGACTTATTAACAACCTGCTTTACACGGATCGCACTACTTTACTTGCTGGAAATGAAGATGATTTGAAACATTTTCTGATGAAAATCAAAGGCCACAGCCTTTGGATTGCATCTCAACATCAAGAAAACAAAAGTCCTCCCAACTGGACCAGTAAGCAACATTGTCATAAATGGAGAAAGGATTGAGATTGTCAAGGATTTCATTTTAGTTGGGTCCACAATCAACAGCCATGGAAGCAGCAGTCAAGAAATCAAAAGATACATTGCATTGAGAAAATCTGCTGCAAAAGATGTCTTTAAAATATTGAAAAGTAAAGATGTCACCTTGAAGACTAAAGTGAGCCTGACCCAAGCTATGGTATTTTTGGTCACATTATATGCATATGAAAGCTGAACAGGAACATAGAAAACAGAAGAAAAATCGATGCTTTTGAATTGTGGTGTTCGAGAAGAATATTGACTGTCCCTTTGACCACCAAATGAACCAACAGATCTGTGCAACCAGTGTACTCCTTGGAAGTAAAGATGGCAAGACTGTGTCTTACATACTTTGGACATGTTGTCAGGAAGGATCAGTCCCTGGAGAAGGACATCATGCTTGGTAGAATAGAGGGTCAGTGAGAATGAGGAGGACCCTTGACAAGATGGATTGATGTAGTGGCTGCAACAGTGGGCGTAAGCACGAAAACAATTGTGGGCATGGCACAAGACCAGGCAGTGTTTCGTTCTGTTGTGTACAGGGTCGCTCTGAGTCGGAACTGACTTGATGGCACCTCACAATGACAACCACTTTTTAGTTTAATTTTTTATCTCTAGTACTTGTCCATTTTCAAAGTGGTAATTGCCTCTCGTGTCTCTCTGCCTACTTTGGTTTTTATGGTATGCTTCCATAGCGTGGCTGTTGGCACTGACAGCCCTGATTGACAGCCTTCTTTCTTTAGATGGACATTTTGAGCTGTGGGTTTTCCAGTGCTGCTGTAGCGACACCTGGGAATTGTGCTACCTTGTGTTTTCATTCAGTTTAAATCATTTTTTTATTCCCCTTGTTATTTTATCTCTGGGTCTTTTAGAAGTGTGTTATTTAACTTCCAAATATTTAGAGACATTCCAGATATTCTTGTCGGATTCTTCTGTTACTGATTTGTAATTGTAGTCAGAGAACATACGTTATGTGATTATGATGTCAATCTATTTAAATTTATTGAGCCTTATCTTGTGGTTTAGAACGCTCATGGTGCAGTGGTTAGGAGCTCAGCTGCTAACCAAAAGATCAGCCACTTCTTAGAAATCGTGTGGGGCAGTTCTGCTCTGTATCATGGAGTGTCTGTGAATCGGAATAGACTTGGTGGCAAAGTGTTTGGCTTGGCTTTTCGCGTATGCCCTATCTTCATGAATACTCTCCATGCTCTTTAATAGAGTGTCTGTGTTCAACGGCACTTGGCTTGGCTGGGGTGCTACCACTGGGTGTGTTGTTGTTAGTTGTCATTGAATGAGTTCTGATCATAGTGTCTGTATGTATAAGAGACAGAAACCCTGCCTGGTCGTGGGCCATCCTCACTGTCCTTGTTAGGCGTAAGCCTATGGGGGCAGCCACTGTGTCAGTCCGTCTCATTGAGGGTCTTCCTCTTTTTTCACTGACCCTCTACTTTACAAAATATGATATCCTTCTGCAGGGATTGATCTCCCCTGACAAATTGTCCAAAGTGTCAGAGGTGTGGTCTCTCCATACTTGCTTCTAAGGAGCACCCTGGCTGTACTTCTTTCAGGATCGATTTGTTCTTTCTTTTGGCAGTCCGTGGTATAATTCAGTATTCTTCTCCAACTCCATGATTCAAAAGACATTGATTCTTCTTCCTTCTTCTTTAGGCATTGTCCAGCTTTCATGTGCATGTGAGATGGTTGAAAATACCATGGCTTGAGTCAGGGGCCCCTTAGTCTTTAAGGTGATATCTTGGCTTTTTAACACTTTAAGAGGTATTTTGCAACAGATTTAGCCAGTGCAATGAATCTTTTGATTTCTTGACTACTCCTTCCATGGGTAGGAAACCCGGGTGGGGTAGTGGGTTAAATTCTACATCTGCTAACCAAAAAGTCAGCAGTTCGAATCTGCCAGGCGCCCTTTGGAAACTCTATGGGGCAGTTCTACTCTGTACTACAGGGTTGCTATGAGTCGAAATCGACTTGACGGCTCTGGGTTTGGTTTGGTTTTTGTTTTCCTTCCATGGATGTTAGTTGTGCTTCCAAGAAAAATGAAATCCTTGACAACCTCAGTCTTTTCTGCCTTTATTGTGATGTTGCTTATTGGTCCAGTTATGAGGATGTTTGTTTTCTTTATGTTGAGGTGTAATCCATACTGAAGGCTATGGCCTTTGATCTTCACCGGTGTGTGTTTCAAGACCTTTTCACTCTCAGCAAGCAAGGTTACATCATTTATATATGACAAATTGTTAATGAGTTTTCCTCCAATCCTGATAGCCTCTTCTTAATATTGTCTGGTGCCAGGAGCCAGCCCTGACATCTTTTCAGGGTCCCGCACAGAGGGAGGGAAAGGTGTCAGCGGGAAAAGAATTGAGAGAGACAGGAAAGAGTTATGGAGAAAAATGGCAGCCCAAAAAGGACTCTTTCTTTATTTTTATATTCAAAGTGACGTGAGTTTCACCCTGCCCACTGACCACACAATCTATTGGCTAATTTGAAACCGAAACCTCGTGATCTTGAGGTGATGTGATTTTTACCCTGCCCCCTGACCACATAAGCTATTAGCTAACTTGAAACTGAAACCTTGTGATCTTGTTAATTGTCAAGGCTTTCTAGATAATGGCCCGAGGCAGGTGTATTGTGGCCATAATTGACAGTGAAAACAAAGTTATTCCCCGAGCTCAGTCAGCCCTACTTATACCTCAAGGTTAAAAGATACAGGAGGAAGGGTCTAAAGGTTATAATCTCTATTTGTTCCTACTTTACTCTTTATTTTATCTCCTCCTGCAGGGACAGTAAACGCTTACCGTCCCCCACCCTATGCCTTTCTTAACTGTTCTAAAAAGGATAATTCTTTTCACATGGGGGGAAGTGCGGTTGGGGGAAGTCAGCAGAGCTGGGCAGGCCTTGGTGCTTTCAGGCATGCTGTGTTGAAATCCGTTCCTTCAAGCTCTTTTCCCTAGAAGTTTCTGGCCAGATTTTCCCAATATAATTTCATAAGCCGAGGGGGTTGTAAAGCCCCTCTTAGAAGGCATCTTCCTTGATCCTCATGTTGGGAGAGGAGGGGGTCCACCCTCCACAGTCTGGATTACTGGATTATTTGCTCAGTGTACAGATTGAATAGGTATGGTGAAAGGATATAACCTGACACAGAACTTTTCTGACTCTAAACCAGTGTCCCCTTGTTCTGTGCAAAAGACTGCCTCCTGATCCGTGTATAGACTCTTCATGAGCACAATCAAGTGCTCTGAAATCCCCGTTCTTTACAGTGGCATCCATCATTTGTTAGGACCTGCACAGTCTGATGGCTTTGCATAGTCAGTGAAACACAGGTGAATATCTTTCTGGAAGTTTCTGCTTTCAGCCAGGATCCACCTGATGCCAGCAATGATATGCCTGAATCTGGATTGACTATCTGGCACTTCCCTGTCTATGTAGTGCTGTAGCCAGTTTTGAATGATAGTCTGCACAATTTTACTTGAGTGTGTTTTTAATGATAATGTTCAATAATTTCAACATTCATTTGGATTACCGGAATGGGCACTAATATAATGTAGATCTCTTCCAGTCTGTTGGATAGGTAGCTGTCTTCCCTATTTCTTGGCGTAAATGAGTCCTTCACGCAACACATCTGCCTGTTGGAACATCTCCACTGATAGTCTGTCAACTCCCAAAGCCTTGTTTGTGGTGGGGTCTTCAGTACAGCTTAGTTCCCTCCCTGCAGCACCGCTGGTTTCTGATGAGACGCCAGCTCCTGAGTGGTTGAACGTCAGCCAGTTCTCTTTGGTATAGTGACTCTATGTTCCTTAGTCGTTTAATAGTTTCCCTGTAAAATCCGTCTGTACTGCAACTCAAGGCTTGGGTTTTCCCTTCAGTTCTTTCAGCTTGAAAAGTGCCGAGTGTATTCTTCCTCTCTGGTTTTCTATCTCCAGCATCACAGCAACATGTCATCACCTCCCAGTATGACAAAGTGTCAGACGAGTGGTGGATTGTAGGGTGTAGTGTTTTCTAAATGGCAATGAAGTAAAGGCAGTTGATATTGTTTTCTGTTCTTCTACATCCTTATTCACTTTCATTTTCTGCATTACGGTAGGAGAGGACTGTTGAAATCTTCATCTCTATTGTGGGTCTGTCCCTTCTCTTGTAGTTCTGTCCTTTTGGGGTCTCATGTACTGGAAGGCACTCTTACTAGTTGTAATCATATTTTGAACTACCCTCTTGTCTCTGGTAAAATTTTGTTTTGATGTCTGTCTGTCTGATGTTAACCAGTCCCATCTGCTGTCCTTGTGGTTTCCTTGTAGAGAGCACATAGTTAGGTCTTTTTAAGAAAACATCTAGTCTGACAATTTCTATGTCTGATAGGCTGTTCTTGCTAGGTCAGTTTCTATTAGAGCCTTTTTTAAAAATCTTTTTATTGGTCAAACTTTCCAGCTCTAATACTTTTGGTATTTGTCAAGGACCAGTTGTGAATGTTAAGCATGAAAACATTTAAATTGCGGACGTGATGCAAGACTGGGCAGGATTTCGTCCTGTTGTTCACAGGGTTACCATGAGTTGGAACTGACTCAGTGGCATCTCACAACAACAGTTGTGAATACTCTGTTTGAGAGTCTGAATTTTGTTTCATTCCTCTAAAAAGCTGTTTGACCTCCTTCTTCTGTTGCTGGGTGCTGTCAAGCTGGTTCCACCTCATAGTGACTGTAAATACAACGGAACAAAACATTGCTTGGTTTGGCAAGACCCTCCTAATCGTGGCTGTGCTTGAGCCACTGTGGCAGTGCATCTCGCTGGTGTCTTCCACTTTTTGGCTGACCCTGTACTTTACCAAGCACGATGTCCTTCTCCAGGGACCAATCCCTCCTGACAACGTGTCTAAAACACGTGCAATGTAGTCTCACTAACCTTGCTTCTAAGGAACATTGTACTTCTACCAGGAGAGGTTTGTTATTCCTTCGACAGTCTGTGATATATTCAATATTATATTCTAGGTGTCACTTCTTTTTTTGTCTTTCTTACATTCGTCATCCAGCTGTCACATGCATTTGAGGTGATTGAAAATACCATGGCTTGGGTCAGGCTCACTTTAGTCTTCAAGTTGATGTATTTGCCTTTCAACCCCTTGTAGAGGTCTTTTGTAGCAGGTTTGCCCAATGTAGTGTGTCTTTTGATTTCTTCACTGCTGCTTCCATGGTTGCTATGAGCCAAAATTGAATCAACAGTAGCAGGTTTGCTTTTTTCCAGCTCCCATGGGTGTTGATTATGGATCCTGTTTATTGTGATGTTACTGGTCCAGCTGGTTCTAGCAGGAAGCTAAGTTACATATGGGTCATTCTGATCCTTTTAAGACTTGAAAAAAGAAAACTTTTGAAAAGTGTGTCTAGGGTAGCTTTTTAGTCTGTGGTTAGTTTCGCTGCATGCTATGTTGCAATCCTTCCAGAGGTGTTTCTGGAGGCTTCAGATGTCCAGTGAGTTCTCTTCACTTGTCTGATTTTCAGCCCTTTATGAGCTCTGTGAATTGTCTGGCTCAGGTCCCCTGTCATTGTTTTTTTTTCTTGGCACTTGTTTTTTGGTCCAGTCTGGGTATTTTTCACCCTGCCCATGCAAAGACTGGTGGTCAGCGAGAGATGCAGGGGCATCTGCACCGTGGTGGCAGCCCTGTCTCTGTGCAGACTGTTACTTGCAGAGTCTAACGTCCTGGGCTTCCCTGTGCTCTGTTCCCTCTCCTGAAGGCTATAAGCCTGCCCAGCTCTGTGTGGGTTTCCCATTTTTTTACGTCATGGTCCAGAATTTGCCACTGGCTAAGCTCCAGGAGAATTCTAAGACTTGGATCGTCTGTCTGCCTATCTCCTGTATGACTGTCTGTTGTCCCCGCTGTCTCTTGTCAAATCTCCTGTGCGTGTCTCCATTGTCTCATCCCTGTAGTTTTAATAATAAGGAATGAATCGCTAGAAAAAAAATCTGTATTTTTCTTGAGTTCTCTTTCCTTGCCCTTTACTAATTTTTGTTGCAGTCTTCTCGCAAAGAAAAGCCCTGTAAAATACTTGCAGAAGGGAAAGTCCTTACTCAGATTAGCGCTTTGATGCTCATTACATTTTGATGGAAAAAAAAGCTGGAACACCCTGTGTTTTTTTTCTTACCAGCCCACTTTTATGGCTTTTTTTTAAATAGAAGTATTATAACTTTTTTGGGAAGAGGAGGCTTTTTATACCTTCTCTTCACTCACCAGCTATCTCTTTTTCTGTCATTTTGCATTTATGACAGCAGTAAAAAGTCTCTCCTGTCCAACTGTTCTGCAAATTAACAACATGAATCTGGCAATAACAAATGCCTACAAGCTGGCTCTGGTAGGTAAGGCTCTGTGTCGGTTTCACTGGGCTGTGATTCTCAGTGTTTTGGTAGTGAAGCACGGATGCAGTTTGACAGTTGTTAACAATGGGTTTGTCACTTATAGTAGTGATGTAGTCGTCTGCTTTGTGATCTGATGTGACCATTCCCCACTGTCTTCTGATTTCACGTAACCTGATCTTTTGACCCCAACCATGCAGGCAAGTGAGGAGACAGTACATGTCTATTTTTTTAATCAAGGATGAAAAGGCGGTGATGGATTCAATGATGTCACAGAATCTCTTCTGTACTTGAGTATCACAAATTAAACAGATATGTTCCTCCAAAATTATGTCTTTTTCCTTTGTTCTGTGCATAATAGAGAAACAGCCAGTTGTAACAGAACAGAAACAATCCATTTTTGTTGTTGTTGTGTGTTACTTGACCATTATCTATCTCATTGTTTTGCTCATTTCCCAGGTGATTTCCACATATCACTCCTTGGAGGAAACTTTAAGTTTTACCTTAAAAGAACAGAAGAAGCCAGTGTGACATTGGCAGTTACTTCACGGGTTTTGGCTTTTCACCCCCACGGTTGGAAGTCTGTTTATTTCCTTGACCTCCCCACCAGTGGTTTGTGGAAGATCGTACGTGTGCGTGGTGTGATGGTTGGCTTCGTTTGTTCATTTATTAGTTCACTTATTCATACATTCACTCACCTGAAATTTGCTGGGCTTTCATGGTATTCTCGTTACACTAAGCGCAGACCTCAGATCTGTAAGTGGCTGAAACCTAAGGTCAGGTGGCTGGTCTGCAAGCCCTTAGTGTGGGGCAGGTGGATTCAGAGAGTGTTTACAGAAAGGCTTATTGGGGTGTATGAGTGGCATGTGGATGGTTTCACCTTCTGCTAATGACAAGGGACTTTTCTGAAGTGTAACACCTGTTCCCAGGAAACAGCCTTTCTGAGATGATGGGACAGTGCCTTGGGCTAGGGTGAGTTGGAAAAGGATCAGGAGTTTTGGGGAAGCTGTAGTATGATTCTTGAGACTTAAAAAATATCTATCTTTTTCAAAAAGTCCTTTTCCAGTGGGGAGGTGTGGCTTTCCCTGGTCACAAAGGAGAGGTAGATTTGCACAGGTAGGAAGAAACAGTGAAGGTGTTTGTGGCAGTACAAATGCTGAGGGGACCTGCAGAAACAGAGAGGAGGCCACCTGACAGAGCAGAGAGGGAGGCTGTAGAGCTGGGTTGGAACAACGATCTCTTAACTTGGGACTGAAACTCCTTTCTTCCCCCTCGGGACTCCACTGCCCCCAGGCATCAGGTGGGTGAGGCTGCAGAGGGAGAAGGAGGTTTATTGGACATGTGCCCACTTGTTCCACTAGCACATTTTCCCGTTTAATCCTCCCTGAAATCTGGTGATTCCGTGGTAGAATTCTTGCCGTCCATGTGGGAGACCTGGGTTTGATTCCCAGCCAGTGCAGCTCAGTTTGTGTGTTGCTATAGGACTTACCTGCAACACTGAAAGTCTTCCTGCCTTAAATATCCGTGACGGCCTTCTTGGATTCTTTTCCTTTTATTCCTTGTGCATTTGGTGTCCTATCTATGAAACCATTGACAAATCCAAGGTTATGAAGGTTTATTCCTATGTTGTGTTAAGGAAGTTTTGTTGGCAAACTTTTTATGTAAAGGATCTTAGAGTAAATATTTAGGCATCTGGAGGACTGTTCAGCCACACAAAGTTGCTGTCACGTAGTCTTTTTTGTTTTGTTTTACAGTTAAAAATGTAAAAGCCACTTACAGCTCCCAGGCTGGACAAAGTGGGGCTGTGGGCAGGAGGGCTCTGTGGGCAGCGGCTGGCCAGGGCTGGTTCTGGGGCCTGACTGTGGCAGGCAGAGTCATGGCAGTCAGGGGTTGGACTGGGTTTGGGCCAGCTCATCGCTGCAGTGCCCTCTTGGGCTGCGCCTGCTGCTGCTACCCTTGAAGGGCCTGTCCCTCCGTGGAGGGCTGGTAGTCTGTTGCCCCAAGGGTCTCAGGCACACAGCACGAGTGTGTAGCTCACCAGCTTTGGCTCCCTGGGAGCAGGGAGCAGCACCCCACTGCTGATGAAAATGTGGCTTTCTTTCTCAAATGGCCCAGCCAGCCTCCATGGACGGGTTGGGACCCTTTGGCGTAGTGTCTCCAGGCTGAGAACTGCTGGCGGAGACCTCAGGACCTGAAGGAGAGGGGATGCTGGGACCGGAAAGGGCGAGAGCGCCCAGATGCTGAGCGGCCTCCATGGTTGGGGTTGTCTTCAGACTTCCTAAGCGAGGGCCCGGAGGGGAAGGCTGACCCCTGAGCGGGGCCTGACTGCCCGTTGCTTCTCATTTTAGACTCTGGAAGCGGTCCTGAATTTCAAATACTCTGGAGGCCCAGGCCATGCTGAAGGCTACCACCGGGACCTGTCCCTGGGCCTGCACGTGGAAGTCGAGCCCTCGGTGGCCTTCACCCGCGTCAGCACTCTCCCGGCCACCAGGTAAGCTCACGACTACCCTGTCATCTCCTTCAACTGGTCCCCGCGTGCCAGTGAGTTGATTCTGACTCACAGCGACCCCCGGGTGACGGCGCAGAGCTGCCCGGGAGGGTCTCTGAGGCTGTGATGCCTCTGAGGACAGGTCTCCAGGTCGGGCCTCTGCAGAGTGGCTTGTGCATCTAAACGGCCAAACGTCCCTTTCGCACCCGGGCACTTAACTGCCACGTCCCTAGGCACCTCTCTTGCAGGGTTTGGATCCTGATCTCCATTTTCCTTGAGACTTGCTTCCCACCAGATCGGTGTTGTGCGCCAGGTCATTTAGTTGCTTTTGTACTTAGTTTCCTCATGAGAATCACGGACACCCCGCAGGACGCTGGCCCTTGCTTGAGTTGTAAGTGAAACACCTCCAGAGCCTCCTCCCCCAAGCCCCAACTTGGCTGCTGTCAGTTCAGTTTCAGATCTCAGTGAGCCCGTAGGACGGGGCAGAGCTGCCGCCTAGGGTCTCCACGGCTGTGACCTTTCCGGAAGCAGGCTGGGCTGTCTTCCGAGGAGCAGTGTGGGGGATCAAACTGCTGCTTTCTCTGTTAGCAGCTAAGAGCTTCACCACTGCACTTCCAGGGCTTTTCAGCTGTCCGTGGAGGACTGTACTGTGTGTAACATGCTCCAGTTAGCGTCTCCTCGATGGCTGTCTTCTTGTCTGAGGTTGTGACTGTGGGGTACACTCTCACTCTCCTGAGCCTGAACCGGCCTCCCATTTGACTCCACTTTGCGGTTAGCAGGGAGCTCAGACAAAACCCACAGGGCCTTGGGGACCCCTGGGAAAGCTCACCACTCCTCTCCCGAGTCTCTCCTGATGAGGTGGAAAGTTCTTTGTGTGGGCCAGGCTGAGTCACGACATCCGCATGTCCCCACGTCACGGAATGGGGAGCCCTTCCTGCACACAGGCTTTCCCTCCGGCTTGCATTTCCAGGCCCAGTTCTCCTTCAGGGAGAATGAAGTCCCTGTCAAGTGGCCACAGGATCCTCTCCGAGGCAAAAGGATGGCCACTGTCACCTGAAGCTTTGCTTTGTGGGGCTTTAGGAGCAAGGGGCTCTGAGAGCTGGTTGGGCTCAGCCCAGGGACACCCTCTGCACCCCAGTCCCCAACCCTGGTGCTGGGCAGTCGTTAGAAGGCAGTGGAGGTGCTCGCCTAGCCCGTCTGTGCTCTCCTGTACAGGGGCCTTGTGTATCGGGCTAGGACAGCTAAGTTCCAAATCAAACCCCCTGCCATCGAGTCGCTTCTGACTCATAGTGATGGTGCAGGACAGAGTAGAAATGCCCCATAGAGTTTCCAAGGAGTGCTTAGGGGCTTCGAACTACTGACCTCTAGGTTAGCCGTCGTAGCACTTAACCACCACACCACCGGGGTTTCCAGGACAATGAGCTGGCGTCTCTTATTCCCAGCAGGGTCAGGCAGCAGTGTTGGTGGGCATTTACCTACCTCTCTTCCCCTTCCCACCCGTCGCTTGGTGCTATACTCAGCAAAGAGGAGCAGGCGTCTTGTTATCCAGGTTAATGTACGCATAAAAATCCCTTCAAAGTGGTACAGACCGAAATAACAAATGTGGTTTTAGTCTATGGGCAAGTGTCCCAGCCACTGGAGAGTGGCTTCAGTGAGAACTGATGGCTTTGCTTGGGCCTCTTAGTGTCGTATTGCCTCATCCATCACTTTTCCAGTCCACAGAGCAACAGGCTTGCTTGCCAAGGCTCGCCTCTGTATGGGATTTGTAGAAGGCATTAAAGAGCTGGACTCTGGGGAAGTTCGGCCAGGGCGGCCGCCAGCTGACGCCAGAGCATCGAGGGCTGTCTGGTGCATTCCTCCTGCCCCACCGGAACCCGGTCGTGGCTTCTGCTCGCCTCCACTCCTGTCGCCGTGGTCCACGCGAGATAATTCTGCGCCCTCGTTGCCACTGAGTTCCTCGTCACTATCCCCTCTCCTTCTGTTTGTTTTTTCCCTACTGATTTCTGGTGTCCATGTCATGCCCCCCATCAGCTCCAAAAGACGATCTCAGACAAGGGAAACACTGCTGTTTGGGGCGCTGCGAACGCCTGGAGTGCTGGTTGTCAGCTCAAGTCTTGTCTGGCTCCTGAGTCCCCAGCCTGGCATCTGGTTTGCATGTGTCATTTCCTTGCTCTTCAGACTGTTGTCCCGTTTCCTCCAATCTCCCTTTCTGACTCTCACCACCACATCCTGCAGGCTTAGCCAGTGACGTGTCTCCCGAATCCCGCTCTGCATCCAGCTCTGTCTCTGGCCGCTCTCACAGGCACGCGATCCATCGTGCCCACTTCCTGCCCTCAGACGTGCTCCCGGGTGATCCTTTCGGTAGTCTTTCTGTCCCTGTCTCTCTCTGCTCTCCCCAGGGTTTGTAACTAGGTCTCTCGTCCCATAATTCCTGTACACTGTGTTCTGCCTTCTTGAGCCTCTGTTCTTGTTTCTCTTTGGCCTCTGTGACTTGGGCCGTCTCTGCGTGACCCTCTAAATCAGGTATACCTGTGTCACGGCCTGCCTTAAAGACTGCCCCACAACTTAGGGGAGGAGTTCACGGTCCTGACTGTGATGCTTGAGGTGCTTAGGTGTCTCACCCAGATCTCCCACTTCCGCTCTGTTTGGTCCCACAGTCCCCATTCTTCATGTCACATTCACTCTGCTTCTCACTGTCACTAGGCTGTGCCGAGAAAGCTTTCTCCAGTGAGCCTTTACGCGCATCTTTTTCTAAAACTATTCTTTATTGAAACAACTGTTATTTCACTCTATCTCTTAGGAAGTTGTCTGTTGGCTCCTGGCCAGCTCTGTTACCTTTTTTGTAAAACCTCTTCAAAGCAGACTAGGCAGGCGGAGCTGGATTTTCCTTTTCTGGATTCCCCAGACATTGTTCTTACCTCTAATAAGGCCCTTGCCGGATGGTGCCCCAAGGAGCTTCGTTTCTTCCTTAAAGCAGCACTTCCAAAATCTTGGGTTCCATGTGGTAACACATGTGGGAGAAGAGAGGGGCAGAGTCAATCTTTGTTTTCTCAGAACCGACAGTTTCCTGGAGAAGGCAAGCGTAGCAAATTAAAATAAAATGGAACACGGGCAACACTTCTTGGTGGCCCAGTGGTTAGGAGCATGGCTGCTAACTGAGAGGCTGGCGGTCTGAATCCATCAGCTGCTCCTCGGAAGCCCTGCAGGGATAGTTCTGCTCTGTCCTGTAACGCTGATGTGAGTAAGACTTGTTTCAATGGCAATGAGTTGTTTTATGCCACTTTCAGTCGTAATGGAGAAACTGGTATCAGACTTTCCCTCCTTCCACCAACAACTATACCATCCTAATATCAACAAAAGATAATGCAATAAAAAGATTTGCAAATGTTGGACAAGATGGAGCTCCGGACTGTGCTCCCTGAGAGAAGGGAACAGACTAGATGAGCCACGCTGCCTCCTGGCCTTGTGCTTGGGGGCACTCGGGGGCCTCAGTGCAGGAAGGGGTAGAGCCTGAGCCGCATCTCTGTGAACTGGGAGTGGACAGAGGTCAGACTGCGGTGCTACTGAGGATGTTGTCGTCTGGTGGGGTCTAGCACCCGGGAGCAAAGTGAGGGGACCTAGAAATTCGCACAGGGGGCCTGCGGAGTTTGTGGGTGAGTCCTAAGCTGCACATGTGTGAAATGAACCCCAACAAAGCCAGGCAAAGGGCAGCCATGGGGAAATTGGGAGGAGAGCAGCCGGAGACCAGCAGAGCCTGCACGGAGCTCAGAGGCGTTTGAGGTCCCACTACTGCCGTGGCATGATGCTGTGAAGCAGTCTGGACATTCGGTGCAGACCCGACAACTTCGATGTCTGAGGGGCGGGACTAGTCTCACCAGGGGTCTTGTTTTGGATCCGTGCTAATAAAGCTTGAAAACAAACCCTGAGGGGATCCCAGTGATCTTCAAGTAAATTAATTATCTAATAAAAAAATCAATGCTTTATTAAAGGAGAGAACACAGTCCAGACATTCAGCTTGTTAGCTTCCACAGTGTCTGGCACACAACAGAAAATTAATGGGTGTGCAGAGCAGCCCAAGGTGTGACCCACAGTCAGGGGAACGAGCATCAGTTTCAGGACACGAGGCAGAGATGGAATTTGTATCCAGGCTGTTGCGTAAATTGTCATGAGTGTGTTCAAGCAGGAGCTGGTAAATTGTTTCTTTAAAAAGTCAGATCATAAATATTTTGAGCTTTGTGGGCCACACACAACTTTGTCTTTTGTTTATTTTTTCCCCCTTTGTTTCTTTCTTTTTCTTTTTAAATAACCTTCAACGTGTGTAAAAGGAGCCCTAGTGGTACCGTGATTTAAGTGCGTTGACGCTAATCAAAGCATCTGTGGCTTGACAGCTCTGGCAGTCTGTTTCCATAAAGATTACAGACTTGGAAACCCTGTGGGGCAGTTCTACACTGTCCTGTGGGGTCACTGTGAATCAGAATTGACTTGCCAGCAGTGAGAGCAGGTGAAAAACATGCCTAGTCCACAGGATGTGCAGAAATGGGCCCAGGGCTAGATTTGGTCTGCAGGCGGTAGTTTGCTGATCCCCACGTAAAAGGGATACATTAACATGTTAGCAGTAAATATGAGCTATTAGTAAATGTGTGAAATGATAGGAAAAGTAACAGTAGAAATTTTGGAACTAAAGTATCCAGTTTCTGAAATGAAAAAAAAATCACTCCATGGAAAAAGAAGAAGTCCTTCAACAAGAGGGATTGACACAGTGTCTGCAGCAGTGGGCTTAAGCCTAACAACTGTTTTGAGGATGGTATGGGATCAGACAGTGTTGTGTTGTGTTGTGCACAGGTCACTGGGAGTTGGAACTGCCTCGATGGCATCTAACAACCACAACGGCCACATGGTTTTAGTGATGTATTAGAAACCACGGAAGGAAAGAGTGTGTACTTGTAGGCAAGTTGTGTAAGCCAGGCAAACGTAGAGACAAAAAAGACTGAATAAAAAGGACAAGTCCTCCGTGACCAGTATCACAACAGCAGGCCATCTAGTGCGTGTCATGGGAGGTGTTGGGGGGGCTGGTGAGGAGCAAGAATGAGGCAGGAAAAGCATCGGAAGAAAGAACAGTTGAACGTTTTTTTGGCGTGAGAAATAGAAACTCACAGATCCAAGAAGCCCAGTGAACCAGGGTAAACGGACAGAAAAGCACATCGTACATCCTTGTCAATTGTCGGGAAACTAGAGATAAGGGAACACTGTAAATACAGCTAGCAAACGAGGGAAGAGCAATGGTAGAGACCCTGCAACCCCACAAATAGAAGAGGCTGTACAAACCAAAAGCCGTGAAGTTCAAAGGCCAGCACATCAGATCAGGCCATCATCTGTCTTCCCCTGTCATTAATGTTGATCATGTATGACCCTATTGGTAGTTTTTTAAGGTAGTATGTCAGACAGGAACCATGGTGGCACAATGGTTACACATTGGGTGACTAGGCAAAAGGTCAACAGTTCAGATCCATTAGCTTCTCCTTGGACACCCTGTGGGGCAGTTCTGCTCTGTCCTGTAGGGTTGCTGTGAGTCCAGATCAACTTGATGACCATGGGTTTGGTTTTTACTCAGAGAGAAGGAGGGAGAGAGCTTTGATTTATTCAGGATCTCCTGCATTCCAGGAAGTTGAACAGGTACTTTGTGTTCAGCATGCCACGTAAATTCCAGAAAACGCTTGAAAGGCATCATTACTGTGTGGACATGTGGAGTAACTCACCCTGGATTGCATCTGGATGAGTGGGGGATGCGTGATTTGAATGGTAACCTTCTTGACACCCGAACTGAATGCTTTCTGTCATATGGCTCCAAATGGGGACCCCCGAGACTGGACTCTAGTTACCGTTCTTAAAACTGTGGCATCTTGGAAGGGTCTCTGTCTTTCCCAGCTCCTGACCCCCAGAAACAGTCGTCTGTACTCCTCTCACCCTACTGGAGAGAGGGAGACAGAGTTAAACAGCACAGGGGGATTTGTTTCTAAATTCAACAGCCCAGTACCAGAAAGGTGGGATTGCCATTACTTTCCTCTTCTTCCCAAGGCGAGCATTGGTTGCTGCTGGATTCGTTTAGAAGCTCTGCTTCCTTGGCGTGCACGTCCTGCCCAGAGACGCCTGGCTATGTCATTAGGAGCTAGATGGGAATGGGCTGGCCCCATGGGCCCTCTGATGCTGGGTTCCCCTCTCTCAGGGAGCTATTTCCTTCTCCGAGATACAATAAATGATCCAATCTTATACAATTCTACTCAGAAGCTATGTGCAAAATACACCCCTCTGCGCAGGGCCTAGGGTATAATAGTTATTAAGTTATTAATGGAAATCATGCCACTTGAAACGTGACAGTGTCAGCCCTCAGCCATTTAGAGAGATTCCACTCCCCTCCATGGGGTTGGGACAGTAGCTTTTTCTGTTGGGCTCCCATTGAGCTAGCTACTTCTCCAGCTGTTACATTTATTTATTAAATTGGTTTTCAGTTTAACAAGAATTCAAGATTTTACAAGCCCCAGGATTCAGAACTAGATGTAGCTTCCTCTGATTTCGAATCTTGTTTCTGCCGCTGTTGGCTCTGTGGTCTCCAGCAAGCCCTTCACTTTTCTGGAAGCATCGTTTTCTCCTCGTCTGCAAATGCAGAGAACCTTGATCTTGCCGGGTGGCGGGGAGGTTTAAAAAAACCTGTGTGAGTGCCTAATACTGTGTCTGACACAAGGAGATACTTTTAAAGCAGTGCTTGTCAGTTATCTGATGTGTGTGTGTGTGTGTGTGAGTGTGCGTGTATGTGTGTGTACATGGGTGCGTGCGTTCGCGCACTTGTGTGTGCTCTGCCAACTGCAGTTGTGTGAATGGAGTCGATTCAGAATCATGGAGACCCTGTGTGTGTCAGAGTAGAGGTGTACTCTGTAGGCTGTTCTTTTGAAATAAGACTTTAATTGTGGTTTTGGTGCCAGCTTGGTTCGGTTGCCATCTGACAGGCCCTACAGAATTCCCCGCAGGGCATTGGTCCGGTCATTCTCCACGTGCTCCCATGCTCCCTCCTGGCGTTTCCCTTGCTCCAGTTTCCCGGCCCCCTTGTCTTCTCACTGTCGTTTGACAGTGATCGTTGTCCGTAAGGTTTCCGGTGGCTGATTTTTCAGAACTAGACTGACAGCCCCTTCTTGGCGCCTCTGTGGGGACTTGAACGGCCGAACCTGGAGCCAGCAGCTGTGCACCACCCGGGGATTCTGGGTGTGCTCTGCTGTGTGCAAATTCTACAGATAAAGGAGTGAGTGGGCGATGTGACCTCCCGCCAGCTTGCAGCCCCCGGCCTCGCTGCACCCTTGCTTAGGGAATTGCCCACCCCAGCGTCTGTAAGGCCTGTCGGCAGGCCTGTTGTCTCCACCTTGTTGGAAGCTCTCTGAAAGCAAGCACTCTGGCCCCCGTGTGTGTCTGTGGCACCTAGCAGAGCGCTTGGCTTACAGGCAGTCGGCACTCAGCTGAGTCATGGACTGAGCAGTGTCACTGAGCTGTGGACAGTGTGTGGTGGGAGCTCTGAGACAGGCAGCTGGATGTTGGGGGAGCACACCAGCGACGTGTCGTGGGGCTCTTTCCACCGACAGCTGGACAGGCGCTGCCTGAGGGTGCACTATCTTGTGCAGAGGGGTTGCTCCGTGCAGGGGCAGTAAGAGGTTGTGGTGTTTGGGATGCAGCTCCCTGAGGGTACACTGTAAGTCAGGGCCGTGTGACTGTGGAGCAGGGTGCTAACAGGATGCTGTTTATCTTTTACAATGGATTTGTGAAAAGGGTAGTAAAATATATATTACAAAAATTTGCCATTTTGACTACTTTAAAAAATGTTTTATTAATTGTTGGTGACAGTATTCACCGCTAAGCACACACGTCTGGTCACAGTTTCTACACCTACCACTCGGTGACACAGGTGACATACTTCACATTGTGACATCCTTCTCACTGTCTCCACCCCTACTGTTCCACCCACATTAATGCAGGATCTCTGCCCCCCAAAGCTCTCTGCTCTGCCCTGGGCTACCTGTTGGCTGATTCAGCTCACACTGATGTTTCCCAGGCAGACATTCTTTACTAGCTGGGCTAAACCTCTATTTAGTTGAATGACAGCTTCGTGAACGAGTTTCACTTCAAGATTTAAAGGTTGTTTCTGGGCACTGGTTTCAGGGGTTCCGCAGTCTCAGTGTTAATGTTAGATGGTTGTACCCTCACCCTGGCCCTCACTTGCTCAGCAAGCACCAGAGACAGACGGCATCTTTTTAAGCATTGAATTAGGTGCCACCTCATCAAGGTAGCAGTGTGGTCCCGTTCCCTGTGTCTCTTGCCAGCCCTTGTCCTACATGCAGATTTCTGTGGAGCTGTGGTCACAGAGATCATAAAAACAGCTGTCATTATCGAGCAGCCACAAAGTGCCAGACATGTTCCTGGACACTGTTGCTGCACTGTCTCTGTGACTCAGTGGTCACCTGCCACTTCTCTGCACTGAAGTTGCCTATCTGCAAACAGAGCTCCTCATGGTACCCTCTTCCAGGCTCATCAGAAATGAAAGCTGATTGAACGTGGGAACAACCTGGACCAGGACCAGGACTAGGCATGTGACACTTTTGTGACACTTCCATCGCATGTTGAAGCTGAGCATCTCAGGTGCATAAAGGAGAACTAAGTTGCCCATCAATGGAAATGGGTGCATGATCACATGAACTAGGGAGCCACAGAACCAAGGAAGGAGGCAGGGAAGTAGGGGGGAGGAGTGAAGGTAGAAGAGGGAGGAGGGGGGAGGGGCCAAGAGGAAGGGGGGAAAGAAGAGAGAGCGAGGGAAGGAGGAAGGGAGGAAGGAAGGAGGGGCCAAGAGGTGAAGGAACAGGGCTGGGGTCAGCTTGAGTGGCATTGGCATCCCAGCGCCGCCCCTTCCCGCGGCTGACCTGGGGCGAGCTGTGGGACCTGCCTGCACTGGAGCTCCTTACGAGGCCGCAGTGAGCCTTCCAGCAGTCTGTCTGCTCAGAGGCCCCAGCCCAGCCCGACACACCGCGGACATGCCACGTGTGGGGGCTGATTCTGCCCTCCTTCCCTCTGGGCCAGGTATTTCTCTTTTTAAACAAGGATGACAGGCGTGTGGCTGGGACTCACAGATGACTGTCAGACCCCTGTGGGCTGTGGATTCCTGGAGGAGAAGAAGTAATTGGGCGTGAGACCAGTTGGGTCCGGCCTTGTAGGTGCTCAGAGTGCTGCTGCTTCTCACCAGAGAATACTGCAGATCTTTGCGTCGTGGGGAGAGTGTCACAAACAGTGTATTTTCTCCTCCACTTCTGTCTGGAAGCCAGTGAAAACGTGTTATACAAAGTTTACACCTTGTGGAAGTGTGTTATTCATAAAATGAGCACCTGTTGTAATGTCATCCGATGAAGACATGGATTAACAACAGTTTGATGCATGTTTCTCTACATTACTCAAATAAATATGTTGTCAAGGATTTCTGTCACTTGGTACCACAGTCAACACCCATGGAAGCAGCGGTCAAGAAATCAACTAGTGCATTGCTCTGGGCAAATCTGCTTCAAAAAGCCTCTTTAAAGCCTTCGAAAGATACCGGTTTAAAGACTTTGGCGTGTCTGACCCAAGCCGTGGTACAGTCAGTCACTTCGTGTGCGTGTGGAAGCTGGGTCGCGAGTCAGGAAGAATGAAGAGGAATTGACTGTTTTGAATGACATTGGTGAAGAATAGTGAGTATATCATAAACTGCCACAAGAGTGAACGAATCTGCCTTAGAAGGAAGTGCAGCCAGAATGCTTCTTAGAAGCGAGGATGGCAAGACGTGGTCTTGTGCATACTGGACGTGTTATCAGGAGGGACCAGTCCCTGGAGAAGGACATCCGTTTGGTGAAGTAGAGGGTCAGCAGGAAAGTGAAAGACCCTCAATGAGATGGGCCGACACAGTGGCTGCAACAGTGGGCTTACACACAGCGGTGAAAGGAGGACGGGCCAGGACTAGGAGGTGTTCTGTTCCGTGGTACAAAGGGTGGCTGTGAGTTGGACCCGACTTGATGGCACCTAAAAACAATGTACATGTGAGCACAGTATTTATTACTGTCATTTTGAAAGAAAAATAAAGTCTCAACATCTTGCAAATTAAAAATAGATGCTTATCACTTTTCTGTATTGGCGTATATAAAAAATAGATCCAGGATGGTACGTACCGTTAGTCCTTAACTGTTGACCTACAAGGTGATGGTTCAGAGGCGTGCTGTGTCTGTAAAGATTGCAGCCAAGAAAGCTGTGTTCAGTTCTGCTGATTAGTTCTGCTCTGATACTTGTTTTATAGTTTTACATTGAAATTATTAATCCACTGTTCATTTGTTAATTTCATTATGTAGAATGAGGTGGGGAATTAATTTTTTTAACATAAAAGTCTAAAAAAGAATGTATATTAAAGTATATTATAAAATGTAAAGTGTTACACAAATCTAGTTGTTACAATTACTTAAAAATGAAATGTCAATTGATTATTCATTATATAAATAGCCAATGAGGGAGTGGAGGAAATGTTCTAATGATCTAGTTTCCAGATCTTGATGATATTTTTATGTCCCACCGGAGGTCACCGCTGTACAGAGTACAGCTGTGTTTGTGTGGATGAACCTGTGTCCCTGCAGCTTGGTTGTAGGGCGTTCTCTCTCGCCCCTACTCCCCCCTCCCACCCCTTTCTTCCTAGAACAAGTATTCTCTGCAGCCTGTAAGGTGCCAGGCGCTGTCCTAGGTGCTGAAGACCCGACAATGAATGAAGCAAAGCCTATGCTCACCAAGAGTTTATTATTTCAGCTAAAGAGTCAGAGATAGGAATGAAGTACAAATATACGAGGTGGCATACACAAAAAGGAGCCTGATGGTGCAGTGGTTACAAGCTCAACTGCTAACCAAAGGGTCGTCGGTTCCAATCCGCCAGCCGCTGCTTGTAAACCCTCCAGGGTAGTTCTACTCTGTTATGTAGAATGCCTAAGAGTTGGAATTGGCTGAAAAGCAGCAGATTTGGCTTTGGGTAGACACCTGGCTGAGGTCAGTGGTCATGGTGCTTGGCTGCTCACTGAGAGGTTGGTAGCTGAGTCCTACCAGAGGTGGCTCAGAAGCAATTACCTGGCAATCACCTTCCAAAAAACCAGGCATTGAAAACCCCATGGAGCTGAGTTCTATTCTGACACACTTGGGGTCCCCATGAGTTAGGCTGATTAGGTGGCGATTGGTTTCTCTTAGACAATGAGTGTGAACATGCCAGGTGGTAAGTGCTGGGAAGTAAAGGAAGCAGCGTCAGGAGAAGAGACTGTAGAGGCAGAGCTGTGCCGCGAGAGAGTTGGTGACAGTCATTGGATTGTGGATGTACTTCAGAGAGCAGTGCACTGGACAGGGGTCCCTGTTACACTGGCGCTGTGGGGACGCGGAGGCTTCTGTCCCAAGAAACTGGGAGAATGGAGGTGCAGTCCTGAGAAGGAGAAGACTGCAGGAGGAACAGGCTTTAACATTTTATTAATTTACAAAATATGCTAAATTACAGACTCTGTATGTACTTCTATAAAATACATACACCTGTTGCTGTCAAGTTGCTCCTGACCCAGAGTCCCCCTATGGGACAGGATAGGGCTGTCACCTCACCTCCAAGGCTGTGATCTTTACGGAAGCAGACTGCTACATCGTTCTCTCTCAGCATGTGGTGGGTTTGACCTGCCAGGCTCTCGTTTAGCAGCCAAGTGTCTGACTGCTGCGCCGCTGGGGCTCTTTGTAAAATATACACAAAGTGTGTAAAACGTTTTCGGTAAGGTTTTTCCTTTGTATTGTTTTAATCCTTCAGATGCTGTTTCTCTTCCTGGTGGTGAGCTTCCTGAATGCCTGATGAGCTGGCTGCTACCCATTTGTCTTGTGGTGGCTTGATGTTGTCAGCGCGGCCTCACAAGAGCACCGCAGATGGGGCATAAAGCTGTCTGCTGGCCGGGCTGGGTAGACATGGGGAGTTCCCGTGACACACTCCTGAGTCCTGAAGGCTCTGTGCTGGAGCCTTTCCATTTTATTTTGCAATAAGTACTTTTCCACAATGAAAAACTGTAAACCCTGTAATTCTAAATGCTGGAAGAATTACAGCCTGGAGACAGGACCTCTTCTGTCTCCCTCCCCTTTTCTGATGACTGAAAATGGGATGCTTTTTAGATTCTGCTGGTCCAGTTCAGACCATAGCATCTTCTTTCAGAAATCATTATACAGGAAGCTGTTTGGAAATGTACAGGGAGGTCTTGGGCATTCACCCCAGCTTTGCTTAACGGGAACAGGACAGCAACAGCAGCGGGAAATCGGCACCATCCAATGCACCAAGCTGGTTCACCAGCTTTGCCGGTACTTGTGTGTCTGTGTGTGTGTGTGCATGCCAAAAAACAAAACCGACTGCCATTGAGTAGAACCCAACTCAAACTGAGTATCTTAGTTCTTTAGTGCTGCTGTAACAGAAATACCACACATGGGTGGCTTTAACAAGCAGTAGTGTATTTTATCAGTTTAGAATGCTAGAAGTTCAGATTCAGGGTTCTGGCTCACAGCACAGGCTTGTCTCTCTGTTGGCTCTGGAGGAAGATGGTAGTGATCAGCACAGCCTTTTCCCAGCCGTGTCCAGAGGCAGGACTCCCTCAGGTCCTCGGCTCAGCCTGGTGGGCCAGCCTCGATCTTGCCGGGGCAAGTGCTCCTGAGGTCTGTAGCTCCTCTGGTAAGGGTCACTCTGCTGTGGCAGGAAGCCTCCTTCCCAAATGCACTCAGTGCTCCTGCCCCTCAGGTCAGCTCACATACCATCTTGCTCCAGTCTCCTGCTTCTGCTGCTGCTATTTCTCAGCCACGCCTCTCCCTGTGCCATCTCCAGTGTTACAGCTCTGTCCCGGCATCTTTTGGTCTTAGGAGGGTCTCAGCACAGGGGCCCTTTCAAAGGGTGTGCTCCACCCCATCTCTTCTCGGTGGTACTGAGATGTTATGGTCCCTGTCTCTGCTTGACCACCTGCGTTATGCAGACGATATCACCTTACCTGCTGAAAATAAAGAAGACTTGAAACACTGATAAAGATGAAAGCCCACAGCCTTCAGTGTGGAGTATCCCTCAGCATCAAGGAAAGAAAATTCCACACAGCTGGACCAGTAAGTGACATTGTGATAAACAGGTCAAAGGGTGAAGTTGTCAAGGATTTCATTTTATTTGGATCCACTGTCCACACCTATAGAAGCAGCGGTCGAGAAATCATAGGGCATTAGACAAATCTGCTGCCTTGAAGATTAAAAGTGTGCCTGACCCAAGCCATGGTATTTTTAATCACCTCATATGCTTGTGAAAGCTGGATAATGCATAATGAAGACTGAAGAAGAATTGATGCCTTTAAGTTATAGTGTTGGAGAAGCATACTGAATATACTGTGGACTCCCTGACTCGACAGCACTTAGCTTGGCTGGCTTGGCGAAAAGAGTGAACAGATCTGTGTTGGAAGAAGTACAGCCAGAGTGCTCCTTGAGAGCAAGGATGGCAAGACCACCTCTCACATACTTTGGTCATGTTGTCAGGGGGATCAGTCCCTGGAGAAGGACAGCCTGCTTGGTAAAGTAACAGTCAGTTAAAAAGAGGAGGATCGTCGTTGAGATGGATCGACACAGTGGCTGCAGCACTGGGCTGAAGTGGAAGAACAATCTGGGCATGGTGTGTGTAGCTGTTGGCTGGGCTGTGAATCCTGGTGTTGTGTGATGTTCCTCTACGTTGTAAATCTTGCCTGTGGATGTTCATGAGGGAGTATGGACAGCAGTTACCTTGGTAGGAAAGGCTCAGTGAGTAAGATTGTGTTGTGTCTTGAGGCAGCCTCTTGGGGCGTAAAGGAAAGGGCCCCAAGCATAGAATTGGAAACGTCATCCCACCAAGAGGCAGTGCAGGGAGCAGAGCTTGTCCTTTGGACCTGGGTCCCTGTGCCTCAGCAGCTCTGAAAGGGAGGATTGATGGCAGGGACCTTCCTCCAGTGCCCGAAGAGGAAGACTTCCCTTGTAGCTGATACCCTTCGCTGACACTTTCAGCCGACTGGACTGGGACAGAATCAGTTTCCTTTTTTAGAGTCATCTACTTGTGGAGTTTCTGTGCTAACAGCACTAGATGACCAAGACAACCACGTTAGCTAAGAACATTTTCAACCATGAAACATGATTTAATAAACTTGGGATGGAAGGGGGATGGCGTTTACTAGTGTGTTTACACACTTCAGGGAACCCTGGCGGCCTGATGGGTTAGGTGCTGCCTCTGCCAGCCAGAGTCAGCAGTTCACGTCCGCCAGATGTCCCTCGGATACTCTATGGGGCAGTCCTCCTCAGTCCTCTAGGGTCACCATGAGTTGGACCCGACTCGACGGCACTGGGTTTGGGTTTTTGCCCCCTTTATTTTATTTATTTGTCTCTTCCTTCCCGATGTTCCGAGTCTCCCGCCATCACCACATCCTGTCTGTTGACAGAGTGTGTTTTCTCCATCTCAGGGTGGCTCTGACAACAGCAGCCTTTCTCAGCTTCCTTCACCTGAGGGTGTTCTTGTCTCCTTTCCATTTCAAAGGAGCGTTTGGCTGGGTGTAGCATTTGGGGTTGCCAGCTCTGTTCTCACAGCACTGGAAGAAGGAGGGGTCACTTCTGTCCTCCTCTGTTCCCAATAAGAAATTCTCTGTCATTTCAATTAGTGCTTTCTCATAGGTACTGGCTAATTGCTTTCTGGCTTTTTAAAAGATTTTTTTTTTTCAGTCTTTAGTGTTACAGGTGTAGTTACAGCATGTCTTAGTGCCGATTCCTTTGAGTTGATGCTGCCTATAGTTTTCTTAGCTTCTTGACTCTCTGGGGTTTGTTTTTGGCCCTGGTTGCAGTTGTTTACCAGGTGTCTTAGGCTGAGGTCAGCAAAATCAGTAAAACGTATAATATATACATAGATTTGTATTAAGGGTTGAAGAGGGTAGCAAGTCCTCATTCTTGGGTCAGGCTGGAGGCCTCTCCTAATTCATGTAGCTGCAGAGGCTGTGACCCGAAGATCACCGGGTCAAACAGCAGGCCTCTGGCTTGCAGGCTTTGCCAAGCCAGCCAAGTGCCATCGAGTCAGATCCGACTCATGGCGACCCTAGGGCTTTGGAGGTAGATAAATCCCATGAATGGCAGGCAAGCTGCTAGCTCAAGTCCCAGGAACCAGAGGTCAGACAGACAAGAGCTAGTTGTAGGATCCAGAGTGAATGAAATCCAGTGTTTCCTGCCAGAAAGTCCACCTATACTGGAACCAGGCCACAGCCCCAGGAAACTCCCTGCTCAGGGGGGATCCCATCATGGGGATGATGACGTCATGATGTGGCTGTCAGACTACGTCATGACTGCCTAACCACGGAGAATCATGGCCCAGCCAAGGCTGTACACAACCGGCACAGTCACACGAGGGTGTCCAAGTTAGGGTCCACTCAGGTGTACCGCCTTCAGCTGCACTGTTGCACATTTCTCTGTGGCTTTTCACAGCTGTGTTCTGAGGGAGCCTCTTTTCAGTATTACTAATATGCATTACTAGCTTAGAAAGCTTGGTGGTGCAGTGGTTATGTGCTAAGGCTGCTAACCCAACATTAGGCAGTCTGAATCCACCAGACACTGCTTGGAAATGCAGTGGGGCAGTTCTCCTGTTTCCTGTACGGCTGCAGTGAGTCAGAACTGACTCGATGGCAATGCTGGTTTTTTTTTAGTACTGAATTATTAAAATAGATAATTGTAAGTAGCCCACTTTATTTTAAGGAGCCCTGGTGCACCATGGGTAAGCTCTCGCCTGCTAACCAGGAGGGTGGCAGTTCAAACCCACCTGCGGCTCCACAGGAGAGGGAGGTGACAGTCTGCTCCTGTAAGGGTCACAGCCTCAGAAACCTTGTGGGGCAGTTCTGCTCTGTCCTACAGGACTGCTGTGATTGGAATGGACTCCACGGCCAAGGATGTATTTTATTTTAGACTGGTATTATATGCTAGTGTTGACTTTGAAATAGTGTTTAATATTTATTATTTCAAGACCCATTTTAAGTCTACTCTGTTTAACAAGTTATACGCTCCTTAATATATCATTTTAAAAAAGCATGAGTTCCAACATAAATTAAAAATGAGCATCTAGTATTTGTTTTGGGAATTGAATATATATTAAGAGGAACAGCAGCAGTGATTGGCCAGAGGGTCTCTGTGACCTTACACTTGGAGGGCTTGCATCTTCACGATTCGAGTGCTTTGTTTGTTTCGTCATTTTGAGTTTAGTTTCCCAATGATTGGCACCTGATGCATGATTTCACATTGTCTTGGGTAAGCACTTTCCTGCAGATAATGGTTTGAGCATTTGGATTGTCTGAATTCCCGGAAAATGAAGAGCCAAATTGGACTTCATCTTTATCGTACGTAATCTTTTCTGTGTTGCGTTTTGAGGCACGACAGATACCGTAATGGACTGCAAACTCATTGTGATTAGATGAATACAAGGCAGAGACCTGGCGACAGCCCCCTGGGGGACACGGCTGCAGAGTCATTGGACGGCCCTCGTTAACTTGTGCTCTTCATGGCCCCTGTCTTTATCCAGCACTGCCTAACAGAGGACACAGCATGTGCTCCCCGGAGCCACCACAGTGCTGAGTGCCCAGGCGTCAGGCAGCTGAGCCCGCTCCTCCGGGAGCACCTCTGTCGCCAGCCGATGCAGGCAGCCTCTCCAGTGGTTGGTCTTTAAACAGCTTTGCTGAGATGTCATCCCACACCATGTTCTTCTCCCTTTTACAGTGTAGAGTTCAGTGTTTTCAGTGTCGTCACTGAATTGTGCTGTTGTCACCGCTACATGATTTTAGAACGTTCTCATTCCCCCAGAAGAAGCTTTGTGGCTGTTAGCAGTCACTCCCTAATCCCTCTGTGTCCCCTGCTCCTAGGAACACTAATCTCCTTTCTGTCCCGTAGGTTTGCCTACTCTGGGCATTGCTTATAAACGGAATCCTACGATCAATCTCCTTTTGTGACCTGGTTCTGTCACTTAGCACAGTATTTCCAAAGTGGAGCAGCCATCTTTAGCTTCTTATTTATTTATTTTACTTTGTTGTAGCTGCTGAGAAATATGCACAGCAGAGTGTATACCAGTTCAACTGTTTCTACATGTTCATTCTAGTTGTGCAGCTCTGGTTAGTGTTCCTGTTCTAACTCCTAGTTTGTTATGTAGTACCGCGGTTTTAAAAATGTACAAGCAGCTATCCAAAGCATGACAGTTTATTTCTCTTCACCTGGAGCGAGAGAGGAAGGAAAGTCAGGAATAGAAGGAGGCTATGGAATGCGTGTCTAGTTCCTGCAACAACTGCCTCTTGTGCTGGGAGACCTGAAGAACTAGATGGTGCCTGGCTGCCATTGCTGAACATTTTAATCAAAGATTCTGTAGAAGAATCCTGATCAAAAGGGGGAAAATATGGAACAGAATTTCAAATTATTGTAGGCTACAATCAGTCCATATTCTGTTGGACTTATTTAGTCTGTATGTTGAGCAAAGAATCAGAGAAGCTGGACTATATGAAGAAGAG
Organism: Heterohyrax brucei; assembly: GCA_028571685.1. Classification (NCBI taxonomy): domain Eukaryota; kingdom Metazoa; phylum Chordata; class Mammalia; order Hyracoidea; family Procaviidae; genus Heterohyrax; species Heterohyrax brucei. Next base: position 4,393,652 of record CM053153.1, read on the forward strand.
TTTGTCATTGGGGTATGAAGATGACACAGACTTGCTTGCTGAAAGGGGACTTGAAAAACACTTACCGATGAAGATCAAAGACTAAAGCCTTAATGTAAAGAAAACCAAATCCTCTCAATGGAACTGATAAGCAACATTATGACAGAGAAGACAGTGAGGGTGTCAGGGATTTTGTTTTGCTTGGATCCACAGTCAACACCCATGGAAGCAGCAGTTAGGAAGTCAAACAGTGTGTTACATAGGGCAAATCTGCTTCAGAAGACCTCTTTGGAGTATTAAAAAGTGAAGAGGTGACTTTAAGAACTAAGGTATGCCTGACTCAAGCCGTGATAGTTTCAGTCACCTCATGTGCATGTCAGAGCTGGACAGTGAATAAGGAAGACCTAAGAAGAATTGATGCCTTTTAATTGTGATGTTGGTGAAGAATGTTGAATATACCGTGGACTGCCAGAGTGCAGATCAAATCTGTCTTGGAAGAAGTACAGCCAGAATGTACCTTAGAAGTAAGAATGGCAAGACTTTGGGTCACGTAATTTGGACATGTTTTCAATAGGGAGGAAAGTCGTGGCATAGTGGTTAAGAGCTATGGCAGCTAACCAAAAGGTTGGCAGTTAGAATCCACCAGATGCTCCTTGGAAACTCACTGGGGCAGCTCTCCTGTGTTCTGTAGGGTCGCTGTGAGTTGCAATGACTTGATGGCAACAAGCTGTTTTTTTTTTCTTTGGTATCAGTAAGGAATGGTCCCTGGACAAGATCTTCCCGCTGGTAGAGCAGAGGGTCAGCAAAGAAGAGGAGGACAGCTCAGGAGATGGCCTGACACGATGGGTCCACAGTGGGCTCGGCCGTAGCAGTGGTCGTGAAGATGGAGCCTAACCAGGTGCTGTCTCTCCTGTTGCACTTGGGGCCCCTGGGGGTCTGAACCCCCTCTCTAGCACCTAAGGACAACATCAAGTCATGAGTTAATGGAGCTGTGGAGGCTGGATGTTCCCCTCAAGCTATTGCCTTGTAAAGGGCTTTAAAATTTACACCAAAAGTCTCAGCTGGGGAGTCTGCTTAGAACCAAATAGTAATTGAGCTTAACTAGTAAGTGATGCCTGCCGTGAGCACTGTGCCCTGTCAGGGTGTGTGTACAGGGACTCTAAGGGACAGTGGCAACCAGAGCCTTAGGGGGCAGTGCGTTTTTGTTAAGAGGGAGGAACAATTTAGGAAAAAGGTTGAGAATGGCTGGGAAACTTGATTTCTTTTGATGCTTCAGTGACACTCCTGTGCATGGATGGACTGTATGTGGTTGCTGCAGTTTTCATTTGTAGGTATTCAGCTGTTTGCACTTTTTGGCTACTGTGAATGACACTACCACAAACATCCCTCCACATGCATTTGTATGGGCGTGTTTCTGTATGGACGTGTGTTTGTATGCAGATGTATGTTTGTATGGACATGTGTGTTTGTATGGACATGTGTCTCTATGGACATGTGTTTGTGTGGGCATGAATTCCTATGGACATGTGTCTGTATGGAGATGTATGTTTGTATGGACATGTGTCTGTATGGACATGTGTCTGTATGGAGATGTATGTATGGATATGTGTGTTTGTGTGGACATGTGTGGACATGTGTCTCTATGGACATGTGTTTTCATTCCTTGTGAGTAAATGCCTAGGAGTGGACTTGCTGGATTGTGTGGTACGTCTGTCAAACCTTTTAGGGAACTCCCACGCTGTCTTCCCAGGTGTCTCCAGCAAGAGTGCGCATGGGTGCCAATTTCTGTGCATCTTGGCCTCTTTTGTCTTTTTGATTATAACCATTCCAGACTGTTTCTCTTCAGGGGCAATTTTTAAAAACAATATTTAAAACTTGTTTATCATCATATGGGGCCCCGACAGAGTAGGCTTTTAAGAGCTATGGCTGCTAACCAAGAGGTCAATAGTTTGAATCCACCAGCCACTCCTTGGAAATCCTACAGGACAGTTCTGCTGTGTCCTGTAGGGTCACTGTGAGTCAGAATTGACTCAACAGCGAGGGATTCAGTTGTTTTGGTTTTATCATAATGTAAGCGTAACATTTACACGCGATATGTTGCTACGTGTTTGTTGTAACTGAGATGTCTTCAGTAATGTGAAGCCCCTCTCTAGAAAGATGCGGCAGTGCTCTTTGTACACCACAAGCCTGACTTGGTCACTTCCTAGGACCCCACAGTGAGTCCCCATTGTATGGCAAGTCCCAGCCCTAGAACTTGGCACAGAGGTTTTCCACCACTTGACCCAACCTGTCTGGCCGTTTCCACGGTCACGCCTGCTTCCTCATGCCTGTGAGGAAATTCTGAGCAAGCCACACTGAGTCAGCCCTTGGTGCCTTGGTGGGTGCCTTTCACGCTGTCTCGAATGCTCCACCACCTGTCACAGGTCTGCTCATAGGCCTTTGGTCCCCCTGGTGAACACAAGCCGTGTCTCAGCCTTCCCTGGTCCTTGGCCCTGCGGCTCTGCTGGCTGCCTGGCTGTCACCCCTCTGTCCCCCTCCCCATGAGGCAATGTGTGATGCATACTAGCACTAGCTGCCATCAGTCGAGTGCAACTGAGGACTTCTCCCTGTGTGTCGGAGCAGGACTGTGCTCTGTAGTGTTTGCTTCCTGGGTGGCACAGGTGGCTCCCATGTCTCCCTGTTAAACTGAAAGATGGGAGGTCAAGTCCACCCAGAGATGCCTGGGAAGAAAGAGCTGGAGATCTGCTTCCAAAGATGGTCCACTGAGCACCTCACAGGGCACAGCTTTTCTTGAATACACACGGTGGCCCCAAGACTCAGAGTCAGCTGGCCGGCTTCTGGCTTAGGCCTTGGGGGTTTCAATGGCTGATGTTCCTGGCCTTTGTTCGGAGTCGATTCTGAGTGGACTTGACCCCGCAACCTCTCAGTTAGTAGCCGAGCGCATTAACTCTTTGCACCATGCAGGGACTCCTGTTAAGTGATAAGTTACTGTCAATTCTGTACGTCCAGCTGGTAGTCACCTTCAGTGATTCTCATCCACTGAGTCTTGGCTGGAGCCTGGGAACATGTATCTGGTGGTCTCCGCACTCCCCTTTGGGGAACTCCCATCTCAGGGAGGATTCAGCCTTCAGTGAGATGTAGAAGCTGTGCAACCCAGCGCGGCCCAGGTGACGCTGAGATTATGTCACCATGAGACCACTGTAGTCTTCGTTCTGTGTCTTCTGTGCTTTAGATGAAAGGAAAACCAGCTGTCCTGATGCTGGCTACCAGTCCTTTCTGGAGAGATGACAGACAGAGAAAGAGACAGGCTTGCAGAATTGGAGATGACCACACGCACTGGGCCAAGATGTGCAGAGCCGAGCGACTTGCATTGCTCTGTGTTTGCTCAGGTTGCCGCGTCTCTGGGAATGACGGGACATTGATGCTTGGACTCTGGGGGGACTCAGAGGTGTCGACAAGACTCGCGGGGAGGAAGGTGCTCTACTCACTTTCTGGTCATGACAGCGAGGGTTTTATGCCCACTCAGACCTTGGCCTGTGGATTTCCTGTGGTCACTTTTAGCCAAGTCATCACTGAATAATTAGCTGGGATAGCTTTGTTGGCAGGGTTGTGGGGTATCATTTATGCTGCGCCCCTGACAGCGGCCCAGCGAACAACAATCAGCACCCCCATCTTTGTGTGAGTTGCTGCTTTCAGTTTTAGAAAGCACTTTCACTTCTTTTTATTGGATCCTCCCAATAATTCCATGAAAGGGGCCTGGGTGGTGCTGGGGTTAAGCTTTTAACTGAGAGGTCAGTGGTTCAAACCCACCATCCGCTCCATGGGAGAAAGACGTGGCAGTCTGTTTCTGTAAAGGTCACAGCCAGGAAAACCCCACGGAGCAGTTCTCCCCTGTCCCGTAGAGCCACTGGGAGGCACAGTCAAGTGGATGCACTAAGTCTGTGGCACAGGGGTTCTTGGAAACCCCGGTGGCATTGTGATCAAGTGATATGACTGTTAACCCAAAGGTTGGCAGTTGAAATCCACCAGGCACTCCTTGGGAACTCTGTAGGGGCAGTTCTACACTATCCTGTATGGTCACCATGAGTCGGAGTCGACTAAGCAGCAAGGGACGGGTTTGATCTTCTTTCTCTCTCTCTCTCTCTGGCCTTCCTATCCCCATTACAGAAGTGAGGCTCAGAAGAATGATATTTGGCTTTGGCTTTAAGGCAAGAAGACCAGTGTTTGGAATAAACGTCCTGTACTGTAGCTGCTCGTGCTTATCGTGGTATTTATGCTGTAGTTGCATGGATTTAGGAAAAATAAAATTAACTAACATACAGTGTCATGGGTTAAATTGTGTCCCCCCAAATATGTGTTGAGTCCCTGGCTTGTCTACCTGTGGGTGGGATCCTGTTTGGAAATAGGATTTGTCTTTGGTATGTTAATGAAGGTGGCAAAGGGTGGATCCCAAACCTCATTGCTTCTAAGTCATGGGAAGAGCAGATTAGAGGCAGAGTGGCACTCATAAGGGGTGACAGAGACCATCTGAGACTCGTCCACAAGCCAAGGCAATGTCAGACACCCAGGTGACTGACAAGGATGGAATCGGCACAGCCAAGACCCCGATTTAGACTTTGTCGAAAATGAAATGGTTGCGTTGGAGTAATTGTGTTTCGGAACTGTGTGTTCTGCCGTGTGTCTCTTCCTTGACTGTGTTACACTGTCTCCATCAGTGAACGTTTATAGTAAGACTGAAAATGGGCAGGGGGAGGCCGCTAGCTTTTATCTTTAAATGTTTTATCTGTTCTGCTTCATGTTTCCATATGAATTCCAAGTCAAGTTGTCTGTATCTATAAAAAGTCATGCTAGGATTTTGGTTGTGATTGTGTTCTTTCAGTGGATCCATGGGGGAGGAATTGATAACTATATTGAGCTTTCTTATCCACAAACACACTGTGTCCCTCCAGGGTAACTTCCATCATTGGCACTGTGTAGTTTCCAGCTTGAGATCCTGGACAGATCATGTTTATATCTAAATCTTTCTCTCTTCTTTTTTTAAGATGTGTGCTAAATTTTTTTTTTCCATTTTCTCATTATTTACTGCTGGTATATAGAAACAATTACTGATATTTATATATTGGCCTCATTTTCTGCAACCTTGCTAAACTCACAACTCACTAATGCAAGAGCTTTTGGGGTACATTTTATGAGATTCATTATGTAGACAATATGTCATCTGTGGATAGACAGACTTCAGTCTGTTCCCTTCCCGTCTGCGCCTGTCATTTGTTTTTCTTTCTTGCAGTGCAGGCTGGAACTCCCAGGACAGTGCTGAGTGTGAGTGCTGAGACTGCGTGTGGATGCTGTCCAGTCCTTTCTGACTCACAGTGACCGTGTAGGATAGAGTAGAGCTGCTCCGTGGAGCATCCGAGGAGTGCCGGGGGATTCATGCTGCCCGTGTTTTGGTTAGCAGCCATAGCTCTTAACCACTACGCCACCAGGGTTTCCTGAGCAGGGTTGGTAACGTCAGGTGGGGTGTTTCCTGTTGGCTTTGATCGCTATCAGGCTGTACACGCATGCATTTCTGAAGTGTCATCATCATCGCCAGTGGAATTTGAATTTTGTCAAAGACTTTTTCTGTGTCACAAAATCTGTGGATGACTGTTGCTTTCCTATTCCTGAAGGCCAATTGCCTGTGGTTATTTTCTTGTTTCTAGCTTGGGGGACAGATAGTGCTGGTCTCCTACTGGGTTCACCAGGTGCTCCCTCCTCTCTCCGGCGTCCTGGAGGAGATTGTATAGAATTGTTTAGAATCAATGAGGAAAACATCTGGACCTGGGGATTTCTTTTTGAAGATTTTAAACTATAAATTCAGTTTATTTAATTGACAAAGAACTGTGAAGGTTACCTTTTTTTTGGTCTTTATGTACATTTTGGTACTTGTGACTTGCAAGGAATTGGCCTATTTCATCCGCGTTGCCGATTAGTGAGACCCGTGGAGGTTGTGGTACTTCCTGTTACCCTTCTAGCATCTGGGGCAGCTGAAATGTCCCGTTCACGCTTGGTACTGGTCATTTGTGTCTTCCTTTCCCTTTTCAGTTTAATTAGAGGTTTTATCAGTTGTGTTGCCCTTTACACAGGGTACCTAGAATTAGGATTGTATCACTTCAGGTGGTGTGTGGAAAGGTAAAACAGTGTGGATCCTTTTAGCACCCACCCCCCATCCCTGAGGTTATGTTGGATGACCTCTACATACGTTGGAAATCTCATCCGATGTTAGGGTGGTTGTTTCACTGCATGTCTTACATCCTCACCATGTGTTGGTCTTCTCTCTTCATTCCTGGTGTTCCGGATTTCCTTGTAGCGTTGCGTCTCTTTCATCGGAAGAGCTTTCTTTAGCATTTTGTAAAGCGCAGTCCTGCTGGTGACTAATTGTCCTGTTTCCCTTCGTCTGAGAGCAGTCCTTCCACCTGCATCCCTGAAGGATGTGTCTCTGGGAGACACTTCAGGGCTGAGAGTGCTTTTCTGCTGGGGTTGTCCTCTTCCCTCCACGACTTCACTGAGAAATTTCAGACTTGGAATGCCACTTTCCTGTGCATCCAGTGCTTTGTTGGCTCTGGAATTTTATTTTACTTTTTCCCTTTAGCTTTCTGTAGTTTGATTATGATGCTTCTTGGGGTAGATTTCTTTAATTACTGTTTGAAGTTCACTGAGTTTTGTGAATCTGTAAGTTTCTGTCTTTTGCATAATTTCAGAATTTTTCAGCAACTATTATTTGGAAATACCATGCTTTGTGTTCTTTCTGATGCTCCTTTCTGTCATACGGGACTTGCTTTTCTTCTTCCTGTCTTTTTTCCTTCTTTAGTTGCATTAGAGAATTTTATCTGTCTTTGTTTCCTGACTCTTCTCCACATCGTTCCTGTTCTGCCATGGAATTCATCCAGTGAATTTGTTAGTTCAGTTACAACATTTGTGTTTTCTCCAGTTTCCCTTTGCTTCTTTGTGGAGAGCCCCTCCCCTCCATTGCTGAGTATCTCTTTCTCTCTGGCATGTTCTCAGTGGCTTCCCTGAGGCTGCAGGGTTAGCTGCCCAGGGTACCCCCTCTGTACCCGTGCAGGCTTGGACATGTGAGGGGATAAACCTCCTTTGCTGAGCTGCTGGACCAGTGCAGGCAGGAGCTGCTGCAGGAATAGCCCCCGCTGCTCTCCTGCAGGTGGACAAGTCAGGGCACCTTCTCCGTCGCTGCTTGGAGGGTCCCAGTGTGATTCAGGCTCAGATGTCCACACGACATCTGAAAGCTGAAAGCTGAAAGCTGAAAGCGCTGACCTGCATCCCTCTCCCGCCGCCCTGCATCCCTCTCCTCCCGTCCCGCATCCCTCTCACCCCCGCCCCGCATCCCTCTCCCCCGCCCCGCATCCCTCTCCTCCCGCCCTGCCTTTGTCTTCTCAGGCTCCCTCTTCTCTTGCTCCACCTCCCTTGGACGACCTCCCCCTAAGCTCCTTCCCCAGGCCAAGGCCGTGTTCTAAGAGACTTAAAAATACACTTCATGAGACATTTCCAGGGAGCAGTCTCACAGAGCAGGATCAAAGGAGTACCACTCTATCTAGATTTATCCAGTTTTAATGTTCAGCATGCTATATTTTCTTCTACTGTTTTTTATTTAAAGAAGCAATGATACTGTGATAGCTTGATATGCACCTGTCTAAATGTGTTTTTCTTTTCTCCCCAAGACTTTCTTGTTTATAGTCTAAAGTATTTTTTAATAGTTAAAATTTGATATAAATGAATACTGTATTTTATCTTCTGCCACTTTTTTAATTTATCCAAGTTGATGATCTGAAATGGGTTAGTGGTGATGTGTGCACTTCTGTTTAATCCATTTTCACCTCTGTGTAGATTCCTGCTGTGGAGGCTACTAAGTTTATTGATCTACTCTCCAGTCCATGGACAGTTAAATGGAATTTTCTTTTCTTTTTTTTGAATTTATAAATGATACCACAATTAATGTATTTTAACGTGCCCCTGTGCCCCTCTCTGAGAGCTGATCCAGGATCCATGTGTGGCAGTGGAGTTGGCAGGTCAGCAGACACTCATTGTCAGCTGGTTTTGGTCATTGCACCTCAGTCTTTGAAGGAGCTGAACCGTTATGTAGAGCTGTGAGTGAGAATCCTGTAGACCTCGCTGATGTATGTCTTGGCCAGTTCTTACTGGAAAACCGTGCAGATATTTCCAGTATATTCAGGGTGAAATAGTATCTCAGGATTTTATGTCTGTTTTCCTGAAGAATGGTTGGGTTCCCTCTCCTTTAACTTACCCGCTTTCGTCCTGGACTTGATTTTCTATTGAGTAATTTCTTTCTGACTAACTTAGAGGAACTCCTCATAAATACCGAATTCCTGTCCTTGGTCACTTTCAGGTATTGCATCTGTCTTTTCCCAGCGAGACTTATCTTCGCTTTTGTTTTTAATGTCTTCCATTGTGTGAAAGTTCTTAATCTGAGTAGTCATGCATTTATATTTCACTTGTATTTCGTATGTCTTGTAACTTGCTTGGGGCCCTGGTGGTGCAGGGGTTCAGAGCTGTGGAGCGGTATGGCTGCTACCGAGAAGGTCAGCTGCTTGAATCTACCAGCCGCTCCTTGGAAACTCTTTGGGGCAGTTCTGCTCGGTAGTATACAGTTGCTATGAGTCAGAATCGACTCGATGGGAGTGGGTTGGGTTGTTTTGGTTTGCAACTTATTTGAGAAATCTTCACTTGCAAAGTCATAAGCTGTTCACATTATGTTTTCTTCTAAAGATTTGAAGATACTGTTTTTTTTTTTACATTTGGTTCGTCCTTCAATCCGTTTGGAATTGCTTTTCTTTCATGGTGTGAGGCAGGGGTTCTGTGTTGTGTCTGTGTGCTTAACCAGTTCTTCCTGCACCTGTTACTTATTGGTTCTCCATCGGTTAAGAGTGTCACCTTAGTCGTCTCACAGTTCCCCTATACTCGGGTCTGTTTCGGGGCTGCCTTTTCTTTCCGTCTCTCTTACCTGTCACTGCACCAGCACCATGCCTCCGTCTTCATCATTTCAGCTTTAGGGCAGTTTTTAGTATCGGGGTTAGATCCCTTGCAGAGACCTCTCTCATCAGTGTTTTGTCTGTTCCTGGACCTCTTATTTAACATATAAATTTTGGAGTCATCGAAAACAAAGAAATAACTCTTGTATTTTCGGTAAATTTATGTATCAACTTGGAAAGAGACATTTTTAAAATAGTAAGTCTTCCCTTCCTTGGACATTTTTGTGTTTGTCTGTTTTAGTGTCTTTTCATAAATTCCGTAATATCCTCTGTCAATGTCTGGCATACATTTTTTTAGAGTTATTCCTAGGTGCATTGTGGATTGCATTGCAGTTATAAATACGTTTTCTTCAGAGTTTTATTTTCTACATGCTTTCTGTCTGGCATGTGGCCGTGTGACTGGTCGGTGTGTGTGTGAGTCTTCCGTTCAGCAGGGTTTTGAACTGTTTCATTTTCTCATATTGCAAAATACGACTCTGTAAGATTATTTAAAATGTTCTTAACTTTCCCATTTTTCCAAGCGCTTCACTTTCAGGGCATGCAGTGTCCACAGAAGTGAGGACCATGCCTTTCTTGTTCACCTCTGTGTCCTCGGGGCCTATAACAGTACCTGGCACACAGTAGGTTGCTGTGTTGTTGTTGAGTGCCACTGAGTCCGTGCTGGCTCGTAAGGTCCCTATAGGACAGAGTAGCGCTGCGCTGCAGGGTTTCCTAGGCTGTACTCTTTAGGGGAGCAGATCACCAGGTCTTTTCTCCGTGGAGCTGCTGTGGTTTGAACTGTCAGCCCTTTTGGTTCGAGCAGAGTGCTCACCATTGTGCTGCCCACTAGATGCTCAGGAGATGCTTGGTGAATGAGTCGGCTAGCCAGATTCTCAGCTCCGCCTGGAATGTGCAGCTCTTTCCCCTGGCAGCCACGTTCTCGTCACCCAGCTTTCTCCATCTGCGACTCCTCCAGATTCTCAGTGCCAACTGTGCTTCGAGGCTGCGGGGCCTCTGCTCCTTCCCTCGCCCAAACCAGGCAGATGCCTCTGCCTGTCGGAGACACGCAGTTATCTCAGTTCTTCCAGCAAGCTCTCCTGGATTTTCTCATCGTTGAGAAGGATCAATCTGGAAGGCAGGAGAGAGAGAGAGAGTGAGAAAGACAGAGAAAGAGAGTATAAGAAGGAGAAACAAAAGAAAACAAGAATTAAAGGTGAACTATATTCTGGCACAGGTCTTTAAGCCTTGCAGAAAGTCATCCCAGGCGGTTCAGGAAGACACTTGGAGATGACTGTCCAGGGGCTGCAGGTGCTGCTGCTGCCCTTTGGGCAGGGGGTTGATTTAGCAGCAGCAGATCAAAAGTGGAGACCCCCTACTCTGTCAAGGTGTCTGCAACGAGAAGGAAAAGAAACACGACACGAGGTCTCCCTGACCTCGCCATGGGAGGCAGAAAGAAGGGACATAGGTAGAGCTGTGTGTGGATACTGCCCACCCCGCCCGCCCACCTGAGTGCTGCGTTCTGTCACCGAGCAGCACTTCTGTTTGAATCTTTCATCCCCGCTCTTTAAAATTACTCCCGTTTTTCTCTTTTAATAAATGTTTTATGAGTTCCCCTTTCTGATGAAAGGTTTTGCTATGATTAAACATTTCATGAGTTGTGCGGAAGGCGGAGCAGACCTTCGTTCCCAGGAGCGCCTTTCCCGGCGAGCTGAGTGAAGTGCCCCAACACTCTGCTCACTGCGAGTGAACTTTTCCAAGGGCTGAGCCTCAGCCGAAACCCTGGCGGCACCGTGGTTCCGTGCTGCAGCTGCTCACCGAGAGGTCGGCAGTTTGAATCCGCCAGGTGCACCTTGGAAACTATGGGGCATGCTGCTCTGTCTTGCAGGGTTGCTGAGTCAGAACCGACTCCGCAGCAATGGGTTTGTTTTTGGTTTGGGCTCGAGTCTCTGCAGAAGACACCCCACCCCCGAAGTCCAGAACCAGTCACAGCCAACCTGTGCTGCTCGAGACACGCATGTGCGTATCCACAGTGCACACACACTGCGCCGTCTGACCAACGTGTGTACACCACCTGCACAGCGGCATGTGATGGATGTTCATGTACAGTGGCACCATGTCACAGGTGTGTGTACGCGAGGTGGCGTGTGACAGGTGTGTGTACACTGCATGGCAGCATGTGGCAGATGTGCGTGGGTACACGGTCTGCGTGGCAGCCTATGATAGATGTGTGTGGACAGTGGCAGCATGGGACAGCTGTGTGTACAGCGCCAGCACGGCGGCGTGTGCTAGACATGTGTGTACAGTGCCTCCCCAGTGGCGCGTGATAGCGTGGTGGGGCTACTTATGCCTTTTCTCCCCTGAAAACAGTTATATGTGCACATTTTGGAAACTGTTTGAACGGGGGCCCTGTGGCGCCTTGCTAATGATGGGGTGTGTGTGCGCGCGCACGCACATGGGCACCTTCGTTACGTTACTTCCTCACTCTGTGCCTCGTCCCCTTTGCTGGAGGGAACAGAGAAGGAGGTGTGGGTGTGGAGCAGGGCTCTCCGTCTGCTGTGAAGCAGCAGGATTCTCAGTGCTAAGTCTTGGAGCTCTCTCACCCCTCCACCTACTGGCTTCCTAACTGAGCACTTTTCTGTAGCTCCCGAGCCTTCTGGGACACCATGGGGTGAAATGACTTGCAGCTGCCCTGGCTGCTGACAGGCTGGGTGTCGGTCCCCGTCCGTTTCACGTGACGCTCGTCCAAGAACAGGCAAAGCCTCCGGTCCCGCTTTGGGAGACAGGCCTAAAAGTTCAGTGCCTTTTGTGGGGCTCACGCACTGAAGTCACACTAAGGGAACAGTGTCCCGCTGTGCAGGTCCTTTTCTCAGCATCTTTTTTTCCCCCTGTGAAAGACCATTGACCTGCTGCTACATGGAGGAGAGCAGCTTCCACCTCTGTGACCGACTCCCGTCTCTGCCCTGTCACGGTTCCTCCTGTGCCGTCGGCAGACACCTGTCGATCACCTGCCGCACACTAGCTGTGGGGCTCAGGGATGCAGGTGCCATGCTAGGCCAGCCTTCGACACTTAAGAGAAGCCTCACAGTGGGGTCCGCCGGAGAGGAGGCATGGGTCTTTCCCCCATGCCGCTGTCAGCAGTGCGAGGGGGCAGAGGGGGGCTGTTCCTACTGCTCACCATGCCACGGGTTCCCAGGTTTTCCTACCCCGGTGCAGCCAGGGCTGTGGCTCTTGTCCTCCTTGTGTTAGGATGGTTGCTGAGCTTTGAGGCCACCAGTTCATTTCTAGGGAGGAGAAAAGGGGCCGAGGGAGGCTAAGGAGTAAAAGCCTACCGACCAAGGTGTTACCTTTTCGTTTGGGATGAGAAGTCTCCAGAAGGCTACAACTTCTCGCCACGTGGACCACCTCTTGCTGCAGGAGGCACTGGGGATTTGGGTGTTTTCCTGTCCACCGTCCGCACAGAGAAAGACAGAGCTGCTGTTGAGGTTTTTGGATGGTGAATACTGAGTCAGCCTGCCTTATTTGCAGTGCCTACCCAGACGAGTAAGATGTCATGCCTCTTGTGAGACGTGCATGTCTCCATGTGACATATGTTTCATTTATCGGGCCAGGTCCCTTCTTTAACATCCCTGTGGTGCAGTGGTTAAAGCACTCAGATGCTAACCGAAAAGTCAGTGGTTAGAACCCACCAGCTGCCCCAAGGGAGGAAGATGGGGCCCCCTGCTTCTGTGAAGGTCTCACGCCTTGGAAGCCCCGTGGAGCAGTTCTGCTTAGTCTGGCAGGGTCGCTGTGAGTCAGAATTGACTGGTGGCTGTGGGTTTGATGTACCTTTTATGGCTGTTGTCGCTGTTGCCATCAGGCCATCTCTCAGTTCACGGTGACGTTGTGTGTAACACAACACAGCATTGCCAGACCTGGCACCCTCGTCATCCCCTTGGTAGCCTGGGGCCCACTGTGGCGGCTTTCGTGTCTGTCCGTCTCATCGAGGGTTTTCCAGCTTGGTGTCTGCTAGAAATCCAGTAATATCACTGAAGGCCTGCCGACTCTGACGTATGAGCATTGCCAATTGAGTTCATGAACTCATCCTAAAAGACGTTCTGCTCACCACATTGCTGAATGTAGCTGTGTCTGCCTGCGAGGTGCTCCCCTTTGGAAGCTATGCACCAACAGCGGCATCTATCCCACCCGTCAAAGCCGTTTTGGAACTCTTTTTTTTGGAATGGGCATCGGAGCTGCCATCATATTACCCTTGTTGTCCTGGATGCCATCAAAATGTTTTCCTTTGTCTTTGGGTAAAGAAAATAGTCACTAGGGGCCAGGTCAGGTGAGTAGGGAGAATGTTCCGGTACAGTTATTTGTTTACTGGCTAAAAACCCCCTCACCAACAACTGTACAGGTAAGTTTGTGAGCTTGCCACTGTGCCACAGTGCACAATGATCGTTCTAGAAAAAGTTCCAAAATGGCTTTGAAGGATGTACTAGGCACTGGAATTGATACATAGCTTCTAGAAGGGAGCACTTTGAAGGTGACCATAGTGATATTCAGCAGTGAGGCATGTGGCATTTAAGACAACTTGAGTTTGCAGCCTTAATTGTCAGGCCTCATAGCACGTGCTGACTGACCACTGTATGCCAGTGCTTTCACATGGATTATAGCACTTAATGAGCCTGACGTTGCTGTCCTTGTGGTGAGCAGCACCAGGTCACCTGCAGTTAATCTGAGGTCAGTTGGTATGTAAGCAGTGGGCCTAGGTTGTGAGCCTGTGTCCATAGGATGCCAAAACCAGGGGAGACCTGAGGCAGAACCTGTGTTTGGAGGTCCTTTTCTGGTCAGGAGTGGTCTCTGACATGTGTGTGTCCAGGCACAGGGTGTTTTTGTCACTTTACTTGGCATGCTTTGGCGACAGAGCATCCTTGTAGAAGAAAGAGGCTGAGCTGCTCTCCTCTTTGGCTTCAGATGTTCTGAGTTTTCTTTTGTTTTCTCAATGCAGTACCCGACAGTGCCACCTGCTTCTGGATGTCTTCAACTCCACGGAGCATGAGCTGACCATCAGCGCCAGGAACAGTGAGGACCTCGTGCTGCACGCGGGCGAGTGCCAGCGGTAAGTCCTTCACCTCCTGCCTGCCACAGCCCGGCTCCCAGAGGATGGCTTGTCCCCTTCTTAGTTCTTGTGGTAGTTATTCAAGTTCATGAAGAATTTGAAGTGGTCTTGGCTTAGAGCCAAGTGTAATGAAATCGTACAGCCTCAGGATGTCTGTCAAGGAGGCAGTGACATGTACTTTCAGGCTCCAGGTTTGAGCAGGTTCCGGTGTCTGCATCAGGTCTTCCTCTTCTGAGTTCTTGAGCAAGCTCTGTCTGTCAAATGTCGGGGTTTGGGGTTGTCTGTCAGTAGGAAGGCCCTGGAAGGAGTTGATGCCACCAAAAGACAGGCTGTGCTCGGGCCCATGGGCAAGGGTGCAGTGTCACCGATGTCCAGTCTATGGAGGGTGGAGAGGGACCACCCTTAGCCTGGCATGTGGTCAGCCACAGGAGACACCCTGACAGCAGAGGCTAGCCGGGGTAAGGACAGGCTGAGAGCAATGCCAAAGCCTCTAGGGCATGTCTCTGTGGCAGATGGAGTCCGGTGCTGAGCTAGGGAGGTGCCGTTTTGCTATGGTGGAGGCCCTGTATAGGCCACTTCCCAGACTGAGAAGCTGTGTTTGCGATTTAAGGACCTACTCATAGATGGCATAAGAGTTGTATTAATATTTTTATCTTTAACTTTAAAACATTTCACACATACAGAAAATAATAGAGATAGAGGTGTACCATTTCCTAGATTGAAGCATTTTTCTGTATTTGCTCTAGATTCCTATACCCCTCCCACCCCCACCATCCTCCCACTTTTCCACTGCAGATTCGTGGAGGTCCCTCACAATGGTTGACATTTCAAGACAAAGAAAGCTGACACCACCAAGTGTTGGTGAGGATGTGAAGCAACTGGAACTCACATTTTATTGGTGAGAGTAGAAATTAGTTCAGCCACTTAAGGAAAGGGTCTGATAGTTTCTTATAAAACTAAACATATGCCTACACTTCACCTAGCAATTCTAATCTTATGTATTCAAGAAAAGTGAAAACATGTTCACATACAGACCTATGTAAGAATGTTCCTAGTCAAAGTATAGAAACAGCGCATGTGTCCATTAAGGGAGACTCCATAGACAAATGGTGTCATTTTCCTATAAATGAAATGTTCTTTTTGTTGCATGCCTTTTAGTTGAGTCTCTTAGTAACCCTGTAGGACAAAGTAGAATTGTCCCATAAAGTTTCCAAGGCTGTGATCTCTATGGAAACAGACTGTCCCTCAGAGTGGCTGCTGGGTTCAAACCACTTACCTTTTCAGGGAGCAGCTGAGCACTTTCCCACTGTACCACTAGGGCTCCTGACAAATGGAACATGGACTCAGCCATGAAAAAAATGAGTTGCTATTACACACAAAAACTTGGACGAATCTCTGAAACAGCTTGCTGAGTGAATGGAGCCTACCCAAAAGAGGCCATATGGAATGATTCCACATTTATGAATCCTAGAGCAGATATAACTAACCTAGGGAGGATATAACTAGAGCAGATATAACTAACCTAGCCACTACTAGTGGCTGAAAAGTTGTGTAAGAGGTCTGACCAGGACAGAGTGTGTGGCAGTAGTGTCTTGAGGGACTGCATTACACAGGTTTTGCACTGGTTAAACTCCAAGTGTACACCAAGGAGTTGTGTATTTCATTGTACATCAGTTTTATAGCAGAAGAAAAACTAAGCAGCTGTTGAGCTCTTGTTCTTGAGATGCCCACTCAAGGGTCTGTGGGAGGGATTTACAGCAGAAACAGGAAGAAGATGGTCTTGTGGATGGTGGAGGGAAGAAAGAATGGACAGCCATGTGACCAAGCAAATGAAATGTTGGGAAAAAAAGAAAATAATTAAAAACCCTAAATCCCACCCCTTCCCCTCTACTCCCCTCCTTACTCTCTGTTTTCTTTCCTTTTCCACCCCTCACCCTGTCCTAGAGGCCACTGGTGTCTTCTTCACACACTTATTTTTCTACCTTTTTACAGCATGTCTGTGTCTACACACACACACGCATTGTTGGGTGTCATTGAGTCAGTTCTGACTCATAAGAACCCTATAGGCACCAGGTCGCCAAGGTGTGTGTGTGTGTATCTGTGCATATTATTTGCCTGGGATACAGATTGAAAAGATATAGTGAAAGGACACAACCCTGGTGCACACCTTTCCTGTCTTTTAACCGTGCCGCGTCCCCTCGTTCTGCTCCAGATCCATATGCAGTTTCCTTCAGAGCACAATTAGGTGTTCTGGAATTCCCATTCCCTGCAATGTTAGCCATATATATATCCATAATAAAACATTATTTTGAGAGTCTGTGAAATGACATAAATGCTACTGTATTTGTATATCCTTTTGCAACTTTTTAAATCAGCGTTATGTTTTGGAGCCGAATGTACATCCAGCTCTTTCTTTTCATGTTGGGAAAAAAGAAAATAATTAAAAACCCTAAATCCCACCCCTTCCCCTCTACTCCCCTCCTTACTCTCTGTTTGTATTGCCTTGTATAGATATGGAAACCTTGGTGGCATAGTGCTTATGTGCTACAGCTGCTAAGCAAGAGGTCTGCGGTTCAAATCTACATGGTGCTCTTTGAACACTCTACAGGGCAGTTCTGCTCTTTCCTCTAGGGTCCCTGTGAGTCAGAACCATCTCGACGGCAGTGGGTCTGGTTATGGTCATTTTGTGTGGATATACCTCTCCATCGAGCTCCACACTGATGCCCTGTGAGGCTAGTTTCAGTGTTTTCTATCTCGTGTGACTACTGTAACCACTCACAGGAATGTGGGTCAGGCCTGGTAACCCTGGTAGCCCCTGTAGCAGGGTCTGTTTGGGCTGATGGTTGGATGTTGGCAGTCCAGTGGGTTGAGAGGCATTTGTGGTTTCCCTTTGAAAGGAGCCAGAAGACATTCCCTCGTTAGACTGGGTTGTTCTAGGAACCTGGAGGGTGCAGTGGGAGAGAGAATTGTGTACGGATGTGGGTCTTGTGGGGCTCCAGTACTTGTGTGTCTGTGTGTCTGTGTCTGTGTCTGTGTCTGTGTGTAGTATAAGTATGTATAACAAAATTAACTGCTGTAACCATTTTCTAGTGTACAATTCAGTGACATTAAATTCATTCAGAATGTTGTGCCAACTGTCACCACTGTCTAGTTCCAGAACTTTCTCATCACCTCTTCTGGCAACTCTATACCCCTTATGCATTCCCTCCCCATGCTGTCTCCTCTCCAAGCTCCTGGTTACTGTACTGCTGAATGCTTTCTGTCTCTGAGTTGCCTGTTCTGGACACCTTATGTAAATGGAACCATACAACATGTGTCTTTTCATGTTTGACTTCTTCCACTTAGCGTAGTGTTTCCAGGGTTCATCCGTGTTATAGCATGGACCAGGATTTTATGTATTTTTATGGCTGAACAGCATTCCTTTGTCACATGTATCACGACCTCATTCTTTTTTATGGCTGGTGACTGTCCCCTTGTGTTGGTAGATGGGCTCAGGAGGACACGCATGTACAGGTGTATATGAAGCAGCACAGTCCTTCCTAATGAAATTCATGTATGCAGGTCCTGACTGAAGATCACGCCCCTGGTTTCTGAGAAGAAGGTCAGGCTGGTTCATAGGATGCCCATGGCATCCTTTGTGGTGTAAGTGTCTACAGCTGCCTGGGCCCAGGGCTGTTTCACTTGTGTAGGGTGATGTCTGCCCACTGTCTTTTTTTTTTCCTTTCTAGATGTTTAGATATAGTCTGAGATCCCAGGAAACATAGACCTGGTCTTTTTATGGCATCCACATAAAACACTCAGCTCCACAGTCAGCACCCATGGAAGCAGCAGTCAGGAAGTCAGACAATGTATTGTATTGGCCAAATCTGCTGTGAAAGACCTCTTTAAAGTGTTGTAAAGCAGAGATGTCACTTGGAGGGCTAAGGTGGGCCCCACCCAGGCCGTGGTGTTTTCAGTCAGTTCATATGCATGTGAAAGCTGCACAGTGAATGAAGAAGACTGAAGGCTTGATGGCTGTGAGCTGTAGTGCTGGAGAAGTGTTGAGTGTACCCACCGTGGACCACCGGAAGAATGAACGGATCTGTCCTGGAGGAAGCACAGGCAGAGTGCTCTGTAGATGCTCGGACGGGAAGAATTCATCTTGTACACTTTGGATATGTTGTCAGGAGGGACCAGTTCCTGGAGGAGTCCCTCCATCGTGCTTGGTAAAGGAGAGGGTCGGTAGAAAAAGAGAAGACCCTCAGTGAGACGGGTTGACACAGTGGCTGCAACAATGGACTCAAGCATGGCTATGATTTTGAAAATGACACGGAACCAGTGTTCCTTCTGTTGTTCCCTGGGTCACTGTCAGCTGGAACTGACTTGACAGCATCTAACAGCAACAACGGCAATGTAAAACACACTTCTGAAAATTGTAGATATGGCAAAGCATCTGTGCAGTGAGCTGTGCTCATTCGTGGCCAGTGAAGGCTCACTGACGTCAGGATCAGCGGTCCTCACGATTGCACGTGAGACTTTACCTTCAGGCAACTTTACGGTTAAGCTTCTCACTTATGTTCTTAATTCTTCGTGTCTGTCATACGCACGCTGTTTTTATTCACTCATAAAATGTCTGTTCCATGAGTACTGATGCTCGGAGAGCCTCCTGAGTACCAAGTCCTGTGCCCAGCTCCGCGAGTGTCCCGATGACTGTATCCAGACCCTCTGATCCTGACAGAGTCCCGGGCTGGTGAGTAACAGCTCAGTCTGATGCACGTCTAGCCCGGACGGGGCTGGCCTGCTGCTGCTGTCTGGCAGGGCAAAGCCACGGAAGTCACCTATGGCACTGTTTCTGGTACCCTGGCTGCTACTGGGGACCCCCACCAACCCCTCTGCCATCTATCCTTGTGTTTGGGAGGGTGGGGCCATGACACCCCTGCAGCTCCCGTCTCTTCCGGGGACCCCTGCAAGGAGTCGGGGATCCATTACCGCCTCCTTCCCCGACTTCTCCGGCCCCATCAGTCTTTCCTGGACCCAGCACACACTCCAGCACCGTGCAGGGCTCGCCGCTGTCAGGCACTCTGTGACGGGGACGCTTCTGTACTTTCCCTGTGACACCTCGGCCCTCCTGATCCTCCCACCTCCCAAGGCCGAGCTGATTCTCACTGTCGGGATGAGCAAACTGAGCAGGTGGATCATGCTTTCTCAGTGGTGACACACCAGGGTCCCTGCTACCTGCATACTGGTCACACACAGGGCAGCCAATGCCCCACCTGCACCGAGTGCCCACAGAGAGCTTGCAGACGAGGGAGAGAAGGAGCAGGCAGGAGGGGACGTGAGCGCGAGGCTGCGGGTGGCCTTTGATGAGCTGCTGTCGCCAGGAAAAGTCAGTGTAACTAGCAGGAGGGGGAGCTCGCTCATTCATTTGTTCCACAGATGCTGCCATGCGTCTCCCAGGGGCCGCCGGGCTGGCAGCAACGGGGTGGCTGGTGAGGAATGAGGTTCCGAGAAGTCACAGCTTGCCAAAGGTCATGTGGTTAATGTATGTGTGTATGAGTTATGCAGTCATTGTGTGTGCGTGTGTGTGTGGGCATGAATTGTGTAGTTAGTGTGTGTGAGTGTGCGTGAAGTATCCAGTCAGTGTCTGTATGGGAGGCTGTGTGAGTTATGCAGTGCGTGTGTGTGTTTGTGTGTGTGTAAGTATGCATGAGTTATGCGGTTATTATGTGTGTGTTTGCGTGAATTACGCAGTTAGTATGTCTGCAAGAGTTATGCAGTCGGTGTATAAGTTTTCATGAGTTATGCAGTTAGTGTGTATGTGTGTTTGCATGAGTTATCCAGTTAGTGTGTATGAGTCTGCAAGAATTATGCAGTGTATGTGTATGAGAGTCTGCATGAGTTGTGTGGTTAGTGTGTGTATGTCTGCATGAGTTATAGCTTCAGTGTGCGTGTACGCATCTGCAAGAATTATGCTTTCACTGTGTGTGTATGAGAGTCCGCATGAGTTAGAGTCAGTGTGTGTGTGTCTGCCTCAGTTACGCAGTCACTGTGTGTATGTGTCTGCAGGAGTTACGCAGTCAGTGTACATGTTTGAGTCTGTGTGAGTTTATGCAGTGTGTGTGTGTGCGTGTATGTGTGTGCGCATGAATTTGGAGGAAATAGTGTGAAAGAGTTGTTCATAGACTGAATATTCAGATTTTGTAAAATACCACTGCTTTCACCATATTTCTTAAAGCTCTCTGTTAAATTGCATAGTTTAAAATGCCACATTTGGCCGTTCAACCAAGAAAAGTGCCTTCCTACCTTGCTAATCTCCTCTTTAAAAGACCCATCGGAAGGGAGCAAATCTTACCTCAGCCCATGAGTTTGGTGGCCCGCGGATGCATCCACTCTGTAATTAAGTGTCATTAGCCAACTTCTCTTTTGCAGACGTGGCTTGTGGCGCACTGTCTGTAGTGGTGACATCGCCTGGGGCCACGCACGGTCAGTCCTGCAGCTGGTGGCACTGCCAGCATTCAGCTTCCCCTGGGGTTCAGGCACTGTGCCCATTTCTGAAGATGAGCAAGAAGGCTCAGGGATGCCACCACTTGCCAGGGTCATGCAGTTAGTGGGACAGGAAGCCTGGTGTCATGCCATTCGTTGGACAGGAAGCCAGGGGTTGCCTGAAGGTGGCCGCCCCTCACCCTGCTCTGCTCCTGAGAGTTACCCACGGTTCTGTTGGTAGCATCTCCCAGAATCAGGCATCCTCCTTTTCCGGGCTCAAAAGATGACCAGCTATGGCAGACGGCTCCTCTGAGTGAAGCAGCGTGAATTTCCTAGGACAATACAACAGCACCAGCAGCAATGACTGCAATTTACTGGAAACTTAAGATACGATAATTACTGTGCTTTTTGGCTTAATTATCAGACCATTAAAATTAAATTTCATGACCGCCCTCACATGTACATACGTTCTCTGATGATTTATGGAGATAGATGTCATCTGCTGACATCTGTGGAGACGCCTCGCTCAGTACGGCGGTCCTGTGCCCTTTGATCCAAGGGCCTGGCGCTGACGGAGACACCCTCGCCACCACCTGTAGACCCTTAGTGATAGCAGGTCTGGATGGAGCAGCCCTGCTGTCCAACTTGAAGGTGCACACAATGAATTATGGAGTGGCTCGGCTTCCGGCAGGAGGGAGAGAGGGTGGCTGTCTCCCACTCGGACGCTCTGGGGAACGCCAGGCCCGTGGAGGCTCCCTGGGCTCTGGCCAGATCCTGAAGCCCAGGAAGGTTTCTGGATTGAGCTCTGAACCAGGAGCAAGAAGGCCTGGAGTCTTTGCTGCTGCTTCTGTTGTTTGGAAATCCTGTTAGCATAGTAGTGAAGTGCTATGGCTGCTAAACGAAAGGTGTGCAGTTTGAGTCCATCAGCTGCTCCATGGAAACTCTATGGGGTGGTTCCCTTCTGCCTTATAGGGTTGATATGAGTAGGATCTGAGTCAACAGCAAGGGGTTAATGTGTTGTTTAATTTAAAGGGTTCTCTTGGCTTGGTAACATGGAATCTCTGGGCAGTGTGAGCAGGTTACGTGCTTGGCTGCTGACTGAAGGGCTGGAGGTTCAAGTGTGCCCCATGAGGCCTTGGAAGAAAGGCCTAGTGACCCGCCTCCAAAAGCCAGCCATGGAGTGACTGGTGGAGGACAGCTCTCCTCAGACACGTGGGATCGCTGTGAGGCAGAGCTGACTTGATGGCAGCTGGTTTCCTGGCAGTCTGGGGTTAGCTGTCAGGGTTCAGTCGCTGCACCCATTCTGGGGTGCACCCATTCTGGGGTCTGTTTCTGTCTCAAATTCCTTCGTCTTGGCCTAAGTGGTCATGACTAAGTCCTTCTTGGATGCTTTCTGTGGAGCCCTCCACAGGCTGTGTGCCCACACACCAGGCACCCTCTGCTCTCTCTGCATGACCCTCCTGGGGACGGAAAGACAGACGGACGCTCAGGGATTCAGGGCCAAACAGTTGGCAGTGCCGTCTCCAGTGCCTCCTCTGTGTTCAGACCTGGAACCTGTGGGGTACAGATGTCTAGCTCCACCTCCCAGAGGTCCCTGACACGTTTCCCCTTCAATCCCTTCAAGTGCTCCAGAGTGTCACTATTCATACTGCTGGTGACAGTTGTTACTTCACCGTGTTCATCCTTCAGGGACATTTCTCAGCCAGTGGGTGGTGTGCCCGGCCCTTCTCAGTCAGCAAGCCCCCTCCCCCAGCCTGGCTTCCTGCCGACAGCCTTTCTGAGGTACAGAGCACTGTGCCCCGTTTCTGGATGCCTCCTCTTTCGCGGGGGAGTGCTTCGGAAGCTTGGGTTCTGAAATTGTGGACAAGGCTGTCTTTGGGGTGCTCCTGTCCCCGCAGTGACAGAGAGGGACAAACAGGCTCGCGATCACGTAGCCAGTCGGTGGCCGAGTGCTGTGGGACTCAGGGCTCCCGAGTCCACGAGCAGAGCATCGCTCCTGCCCCAGACGGCTGCAGCCGTAGGGCTCCCCTGAGAATTAACAGGCAGAGAGAGGGAACATTCGAGCTCAGCCCGGAGACGCAGTTTGATTTGAAGGATTCCATCTGGGGAGATGTGGCAGTGTGCTGACTGGGCGACAGAAGACAATCTTTCCTTTTTGTGAGGACAGAAAACTAAGATGCCTGGATTTCCTGGGCTGCAGCTTTCTCCTCCTTAGCAGGCTGAGATTGGGGGGTTTCCTCTGCTGCTCCTGAGGGGCTGCCCTGGCGTGCCATGTATGTGGGGTGTACTCAGCATGCGGCGGTTGGCCTGTGCTCACACCTGCCTGCTCTTTTCTGCAGGTGACTTTGGATCTGGCCCTCTGAACTTGAGTGCAGTTCTTTAAAACAGGCTGATGCCGGCTATTCCACAGGCTGTTACAAACAGGAGTTCTTCCGTGACAGTGCCTCACACCCCGCTGGACACCCAGTAGGTTCTCACCGAACAGCACGCAGAAACCCAAACCAGCAGCTGTGCAGTTAGCCCTGAGTCACTCAGCGAAACAGGCACTGAGTGAGTGAGTGAGGGTGAGGGAGGGTGAGGGAGCAGGTGAAGGCGTGGGGGAGAAAGTGACTGAGGGGGAGGGGGTGACAGCAAGTGAGACAGGGAGCATGTGAGCAAGTGAATGGGGGTGACAGTGGGTGAGAATGAGTGACGGTGTGAGTGCCCGAGTGTGAGGCCGAGTGAGTGAGTGAGTGCCCGGGTGTGAGGCCGAGTGAGTGTGTGAGTGCCCGGGTGTGAGGCCGAGTGAGTGTGCGAGTGCCCGGGTGTGAGGCCGAGTGAGTGTGAGTGCCCGGGTGTGAGGCCGAGTGAGTGTGTGAGTGCCCGGGTGTGAGGCCGAGTGAGTGTGTGAGTGCCCGGGTGTGAGGCCGAGTGAGTGTGTGAGTGCCCGGGTGTGAGGCCGAGTGAGTGTGTGAGTGCCCGGGTGTGAGGCCGAGTGAGTGAGTGAGTGCCCGGGTGTGAGGCCGAGTGAGTGAGTGAGTGCCCGGGTGTGAGGCCGAGTGAGTGAGCGAGTGCCCGGGTGTGAGGCCGAGTGAGTGTGTGAGTGCCCGGGTGTGAGGCCGAGTGAGTGAGCGAGTGCCCGGGTGTGAGGCCGAGTGAGTGAGTGTGTGAGTGCCCGGGTGTGAGGCCGAGTGAGTGTGCGAGTGCCCGGGTGTGAGGCCGAGTGAGTGCGAGTGCCCGGGTGTGAGGCCGAGTGAGTGTGCGAGTGCCCGGGTGTGAGGCCGAGTGAGTGCGAGTGCCCGGGTGTGAGGCCGAGTGAGTGTGTGAGTGCCCGGGTGTGAGGCCGAGTGAGTGTGTGAGTGCCCGGGTGTGAGGCCGAGTGAGTGAGTGAGTGCCCGGGTGTGAGGCCGAGTGAGTGTGTGAGTGCCCGGGTGTGAGGCCGAGTGAGTGTGAGTGCCCGGGTGTGAGGCCGAGTGAGTGTGTGAGTGCCCGGGTGTGAGGCCGAGTGAGTGTGTGAGTGCCCGGGTGTGAGGCCGAGTGAGTGTGTGAGTGCCCGGGTGTGAGGCCGAGTGAGTGAGTGAGTGCCCGGGTGTGAGGCCGAGTGAGTGTGTGAGTGCCCGGGTGTGAGGCCGAGTGAGTGTGTGAGTGCCCGGGTGTGAGGCCGAGTGAGTGAGCGAGTGCCCGGGTGTGAGGCCGAGTGAGTGTGTGAGTGCCCGGGTGTGAGGCCGAGTGAGTGAGCGAGTGCCTGGGTGTGAGGCCGAGTGAGTGAGTGTGTGAGTGCCCGGGTGTGAGGCCGAGTGAGTGTGTGAGTGCTCGGGTGTGAGGCCGAGTGAGTGAGTGTGTGAGAGCAACAGGGCAAGTGAGAAGTGAGGGAGTACCGTGAATGAGCGCCTGAGTGAGCGACGGAGCGAGTGAGTGAGGCGGTGAGAGAGAAGAGGGTGAGGGCGTGAGAGTGAGTGAGTGGGTGCGCAATGAGACGGTAAGGGTGAGTGAGTCAGAGGGTGAGCGTGAATGAGACGACAGGGGAGAGCGTGAGCGAGAGATGGGGGTGCGAGGGAGGGCGGGAGGGAGCCGGTGAGCAAGCTCAGGCGGGTCCGGTACAGCCCCTCGTCACTGGGGGTTTGCCACCTGTGCCTCCGTCGTGCCCTCCGCCCCACCCCACCCTGAAGCCAGGGAGACTCAGCAGGGGCTGTGAAGCTGTCCTGGGAACCCGTGGGGGCACCACGGTGTCCACTTCAGTCCCCCCAGGAAGAGATGAGGGGGACTGATGTCAGACGTGGTTTCCTTTGGAGAGAGGTGCTCGCACTTGGTCAGGACTTATTGCCTACCACCAAGCCCAGCTGACTGTCCCCAACCGGTACTCTGTCCTGCCGCATGGTCAGCTCTCTCGGGGACAGCCTGCCTGCCCACAGGGCATCCAGAAGGCCCTGCCCACCGGCTACAGAAGGGGGCCTGTTTCACCTGACAGGGGACAGTGCACAGGACTAGGAGACAGAGCCCCGCCTCACTGTCGCAGGCCTGCCCCGTCCCTGCTGCCGCCTCGGCCAAGTCCTTGACCTCCTTGGTCACCTAAAACATGGCTCCTCGCCTGGCAGGCAGGGAGGCCGAAACCTAGGCCTGCCACCCTCAGTCCCCACCCGTCAGAAGGCTGGTGCGACAGATGTTTCAGGTCAGGACAGGGCACAGGCACACTGCTACCACTGAGCGTCATTTCCCTTACAGACTCTGTATTCTGGAGACGTGAAATAAAGACAAGAGGTGACCCAACACTGTGACCCCAACATGCTTACCACCCAGAGTCCACGACGACCAGTCACTGTTGTCTCTCTCCTACACATTTCCCCAT
Organism: Heterohyrax brucei; assembly: GCA_028571685.1. NCBI lineage: Eukaryota > Metazoa > Chordata > Mammalia > Hyracoidea > Procaviidae > Heterohyrax > Heterohyrax brucei. The sequence continues at coordinate 4,419,036 of CM053153.1, forward strand.
TTCCTGTACTATTCCAGCCAAATGCAAGACATTATATTATTTCATAGGTCAATATTTTAGCATTTAATGTAGAAATTCTTTAATAACCATAATATCATATCCTGCTTTGAAATGAGTAATGCCTTAAGATTTCCACCAGTAGGCAATGTTAAAATTTCCAGTTGCCTCATTGTAATTTTTGAAAATATTTTTTAAATCAGAATTCAAAAGCAGATGTCTCAAGACGATTTAAAAAAATAATGTGTTTGTTGCTGTTGAGAATACACACGGCAGAACAAACGTCAACCCAGCAGTTCCACATCAGTGACACAGGTGACGTCTTTGAGCTGTGCGGCTGTTCTCACCCTCCTTTTCCGACGTGTTCCTCTAACATAAACTCCCTGCCCCCTAAGTTTCCTGTCTACTGTTTCTGGATCTTCAAGGAGTACAGTGTTCAAGTCACGGCCATTTTTCATCTGTAACTTCTCTTTCCATCTTTTTATTACTTTTTCTTGAAATATTTTGTTGAGTAAATGAAATCCCAGCGCCAGGATTTTGCCAGTTTCATCCCTGTTGTGATGGTGAACTTGTTCCTCTGATGTTTTTCTTCTGCTTGGTTCTTTTTCAAAGTAGTAGTAGAATCTAGAACACAGAGTCTCTGTACCAAAAGAAATTTTTGATGTTCAACCGTTTCAGGAGGTAGCATATGATCAAAACCCGACGGTGTTAAAGGAAGAAGTGTGAGCTGAACTGAAGGCATTGGCGAAAAACCAGGCTGCAGGAGTTGACAGAATACCAACGGAGGTGTTTCAACAAACAGATGCAGCACTGGAAGCGCTCACTGCTCGGTGCCAAGAAAGCTGAGACAGCTACCTGGAGAGCTGACTGGAAGAGATCCACATTTGTGCCCCTTCCAAAGAAAGATGTTTCAACTGAATGTGGAAATTACTGAACAATGTTGTTAATATCACACACAAGTAACAAGTTGCTGAAATTAACTCACAAACAGTGCAGCTGTACATTGACAGGGAACTACTAGAAATTCAAGTCAGATTCAGGAGAGGATGTAGAACAAGGGATGTCATTGTTAATGTTGAATGGATCTTGGCTGAAAACAGAAAAACCGGTCAGGTGTTCACCTGTGTTTCATTGACTCTGCATAGGCATTGGACTGTGTGGATCGTAATAAATTATGACTAATGTCGCAAAGGATAGGAATTACAGAACACTTAATTGTGCTCATTCAGAAACTGTACATAGGTGAAGACACAGTTGTTTAAACACAGGGGGATACTACATGATTTAAAATCAGAAAAGGTGTATGTCACAGTTGTACCTTTTAACCATGCTTATTCAATCTTAATGCTGAGCCCATAAGCTAAGAAGCTGGCCTGCATGAAGAATGGGACATCAGGACTGGAAGAAGACTCAGTAACAACCTGCACTGTGTAGAGGATACAACCTTGTTGGCTGAGAGCAAAGAGGACCTGATGCACTGACTGGTGACGGTCAAAGACTGCAGCTTTCAGTATGGGTTGCACCTCAACATTGAGAAAACAGAAGTCCTCCCAGCTGACCACTGAGCATGATCATGTTAAACCGAGCAAAGACTGAAGTTGTTAAGAATTTCAGTTTGCTTTGATCCGTAATCAACACCCATGGAAGCTGTAGTCAAGAAAGCAAGGGATGTATAGTGTTGGGCATATCTGCTGCAGAAGACCCCACTAACGTGTTAGAAAGCAAGGGTGACACCTCGAGGGCTAACGTATGTCTGTCCCAAGCCGTGGTGCTTTCAGTTTCCTCATCTGCCTGAGAAAGCTGGGCAGTGAGTAAAGAGGACTGAAGAAGAATCAATGTCTTTGAATTATGGTGTTGATTGAGAGCATGGGCTGTACCATGGACTGCCAGAAAGATGAGCAAGTCTGTCTTGGAAGGAAAACAGTCAGTATGCTCCTTGGGAGCAAGGATGGTGAGTCTGCGTCTTGTAGATTTGGGACATGTTATCAGGAAAGACCAATCCCTGGAGAAGGACATCATGCTTAGCAGAGAAGAGGGTCAGGGAAACAGAGGAAGACCCTCGACGAGATGGACTGGCACAGCAGCTACAACAGGGGCCCAGACACAGCTGTGGTGTGAGGACGGCCAGGACCGGGCTGGGCTTCCGGCTGCGGCACCCGGTCTGGGAGATGGAACTGATGGAGGGGCATCTAGCAGCAACAGCTTCAGATACAGACTCTTCATTTTTTTTTTTGTTTTCTCAAAACCGCCTCAGAGAGTGTTGTGAATTTCCATCTGAAGGCACTAGATGTCATTATTATCATATTATGTGTTACCATAATCCCACTTTGTTGGTGGAGGCTTGCTTGTTCCTGTGATGCTGGAAGCTAGGCCACAGTATTTACATACCAGCAGGGTCGCCCATGGTAGACAGGTTTCAGCTGAGCTTCCAGACTAAGACAGACTAGGAAGAAGGTCCCGGCAGTCTTCTTCTGAAAACAGTCAGCCATGGAAAACCTTAGGAATAGCAGTGGAATGTAGTCAGGTCTAGTGCCCAGAAATGAGCCCCCCCAGGTTAGAAGGCACTCGGAAGACGACTGGGGAAGAGCTGTCTCCTCAAAGTACAGTCCACCTTAGTGATGTGGGTGGGGTAAAGCCTTTGGGATCTTCGCTTGCTGTGTGGCACGACTCAAAATGAGAAGAAACAGTTGCAAACATCCATTAATAATCAGAACATGCAATGTATGAAGTATGAATCTAGGAAAATTGGGAATTTTCAGATGAAATAGAATGCATAAACATCAATGTCGAAGGCATTAGTGAGCTAAAATGGGCTGATATTGGCCATTTTGAATCCAACAGTCGTATGACGGTCTACTATGCCAGGAATGAAAACTTGAAGAGGAACGGTGTTGTGTTCGTCATCCAAAAGAACATCTCAAGATCTGTCCTCAAGTACAGTGCTGTTAGTGATACGATAATACCCATATGCCTACAAGGAAGGCCGGTTAATACAACTATTATTCAAACTTGTGCATCAACCACTGAGGCCAAAGATGAAGAAGAGATTAAAGATTTTTTCCAGCTTCTGCAGTCTGAAATTGATAGAACATGCAGTCAGGATGAATTGATCATTACTGGTGATTGGAATGCAAAAGTTGGAAACAAAGAAGGCTTGGTAGTTGGAAACTGTGGCCTCGGTGATAGAAATAATGCCAGAGACCGCATGTTAGAATTTTGCAAGACTAACGACTTTTTCATTGCAAGTACCTTTTTTAACCAATGCAAACAGTGACTGTACACATGGACCTCACCAAATGGTATACACAGGAGCCAAATCAACTACATGTGTGGAGAAAGAGAATGGAAAAACTTCATATCAGCCGTCAGAACAAGACCGTGTGCTGACTGTGGCTCAGATCGTCAATCGCTTTATGCACATTCAACTTGAAACTGAAGAAAATTAGAACAAGTCCATGAGAGCCAAAGTATGACCTTGAGTATGTCCCGCCTGAGTTTAAAGACCATCTCAAGAACAGATTTGGTGTGTTGACCACCAGTGATGGAACCAGATGAACTGTGGAATGACATCAAAGACATTATCCATCAAGAGAGCAGAGGTCATTAAAAAGACAGGAAAGAAAGAAGATCAAACTGAACGTCAGAAGAGACTCTGAAACTTGCTCTTGAATGTCGGCAAAAGGAAGGAATGGCAAAGTAAAAGACCTGAACAGAATATTTCAAAGGGCAGCACAAGAAGACAAAGTATTATACTGACATATGGAAAGAATGGGAAATGGAAAACCAGAAGGGAAGAACACATTCTATGTTTCTCAGGCTGAAGGAACTGAAGAAAAAAATCAAGCCTCGAGTTGCAAATTGGATTGCAAAGGATTCTACAGGGAAAATATTAAACAACTCAGGGAACATCAAAAGAAGATAGAAGGAATTCACAGTCATATCAGAAAGAACTGGTCAATGTTAAATCATTTGAAGAGGTAGCATATGATCAGGAATGGCACTGAAGAAAGAAGTCAAAGCTGCATTGAAGGCGCTGACGAAAAACAGGCTCCAGGAATTGACGGCATGTCAATGAGCTATTTCAGCAAACAGTTGCAGTGCTGGAAGTGCTCACTCGTCTATACCAAGAAATTTGGAAGACCAGCCAACTGGAAGAGATCCGTATTTATGCCCATCCTGAAGAAAGGTGACCCAACCAAATGTGGAAATTGCTGAACAATACCGTTAATATCCCACGCAAGTAAAATTTTGCTCAAAATCATTCGAAAGTGACTGCAACAGTATATTGACAAGGAGCTGCTAGAAATTCAAGCTGGATTCAGAAGAGGACGTGGAACCAGGAATATCACTGCTGATGTCAGATGAATCTTGGCTGAAAGCAGAGAATACTGGAAAGATGTTCACCTGTGTTTCGTTGGCTATGCAAGGACATTTCACTGTGTGGATCATAAGTTATGGGCAACATTGTAGAGAACGGGAATTCCAAAACACCTAATTGTGCTCTTAAGAAATCTGTATATGGATCACGAGGCAGTCATGCGAAAAGAAAAAGGGGGCACTGCATGTTTTAAAGTCATGTCCTACTGTGTGTCAACAGTAGGAAATCACCTAGCTCTTCTTCATAAACTCAAAACCAAACAGAATAGAGAAGAACTTTCTGTCTGAGGAGTGGAGAAGGATCAGATGCCGGAAAGGGCCCTTCCCTGTGGAACCTCAAGATCTCAATCACCATGCCAAGCCAAGTGCCGTCCCATGGTCTTCAGATAATGAAGGCTTCCCGCGCTCACCCACGGCCCTGGGAGAACTGGGCAAGCACTGCACCCTTCAGTGTGTCAAGACGCCCACAGCCTCTGCTGCCGTGCAGCCCCTGAGCCAGGCAGGGCAGGGAGGGATAGCATCTCCAAGCCCTGCCCCAGAATGCTGGTAAGCGGGCCCCAGTAGGGTCAGGCTGGGTGGAGGGCCCCCAAGGCACCAATGAGGTTGAGCAGCATCTGTAGGTATGTTGAGGGCATCAAAGGTGAAGGAAGAGTGTGGGGGTGGGGGCTGGTTCTCACTGGGGACTCTGGAAAGGGTACTTGATGCAACTTGTGGGATTTTGCTCTTTAAGTAGGTGTGGAGAAGCAGCTCACTGAGGTCTTGGTGTGCATTTCCTTGATGACAACAGATGCAAATGCTCTCTTATGAGTGCTGCTTATGTCTTCCATGGTGAGGCATGTGTTTCCTGTGGTGAGGCGTGTCTTCTGTGGAGAGGCATATCTTCTTTGGTGAGGCGTGTGTCTTCTGTGGCGAAGTGTGTCTTCCTTGGTGAGATGTGGCTTCCGTGGTGAGGCATGTGTCTTCTGTGGTAAGCCATGCATCTTCCGTGGTGAGGTGTGTATCTTCTGTGATGGTGAAGTGTGTCTTCTGTGGTGAGGTGTGGATATGTCCTCTGTGGTGAGACATATGTCTTCTGTGGAGAGGTGTGTGTCTTCCATGGTGAGGCATGTATCTTGCGAGGTGAGGTGTGTGTCTTCCGTGGTGAGGCGTGTGTCTTCCGTGGTGAGGCGTGTGTCTTCTGTGGTGAGGTGTCTGTCGGCACCTTCTGCTCATTTTATTGGATGTTAGTTGTCATATTACTAAACTGTAGAAGTTCTTCGTATGTTGTGATTACAAGTCCTCTGGAAACTCAGCTGACATAGTGACTTAGAGCCACACCTGCCGGCTGAGAAGTTCACCGTCACCAGGCGAGCACTGGAAACTCAGTGGGGGCAGTTCCACTGTGTCCTACAGGGCCACTCTGAGTCAGAGTCAACTTGAAAGCACTGGGTGGTTTTTTGGGGGGGTCAGATAAATGACTTAGGAGTGTTTCCTCCCAACCCGTGTCTTTTCGTTTCCCTAGTAGCAGCAGTTTTAAATGTCGACGAGGCCCAGTGTGTCAGTTACTTTCTTCTTGGACACACAGTCTTGCCTCACCCCTCCACTCCTGCCAGCTGCCCCTTCTGAGTAACCCCGTGGGGACCGAGCTGCCTAGAGATTGGGTGGTGGGTTACTGGGGCAAGACAGCCCAGGCCGCCCACCTCCCCATCGGGCTCCGCTCAGCTGCACTGAGCACCCGTGGGTCCTTTCTTCCCGGTGCCCAGGAGGTTAATAGGGCCTGGGCTGGGATGGCAGGTCCCGAGTGGCCTGCTGGGAAGCTGTCACCTCAGCTACCCAGGGAGCTCTCAGAATGACAGACTCTGTACCAAGGGCTGGAGGGGGAGAACCTTTTCCAGAGTAGACCCTGCTGTTGTTCCCAGGAGCGAGCTTCCATCACTGCCCTTATGACCTGTGTCAGGTGCCCCAGAGGCAGGTCATTTCTGGTTCTTTGGGTATCTTCTGGTTTCACAGTGCTTTCTTGGTCATGAGTCAGAATCTACTTGATAGCAACCCATTTGGTTTGGAGTCCCAGTGACACAGTGGTTAAGGAAGAGCGTGACTGCTAACCAGAAAGTTGGCAGTTGGAATTTACCAGCCACACTTTGGAAACCTTATAGGACAGTTCTGCTCTCTCTTATAGGGTCACTATGAGTTGGGATCAACTTCACAGCAGTGGACAGATACAGTGCCGTATTCTCACTCTTGTGTGTTTATATGAATATTCACTGATTTATTATCCATTTAGTACTTAACCTGTTAAGGTACTTATCAGTAGTTTTGATTGGACATCTGAGGTAAAGATTAGTGGCTGTCTGGGGACATGTGTGAGAGAAGAGGCCCATCCCTGGGGACTGGGAGGAAGGAGAATCACAGGATCGGCGGGTGTAGGTCTGGAGAGTAAAGGAGGGTTGCTGGTTTTCGGCCTCTCGGGGTGTGTGCTAGTGCTTGGTCTCCTGGGGTCCCGATATGGGGGCTGGTGAGGGTGGGTGCAGTCCCCAGAGTGCACAGGTTCTCACTGCCCTGTGACCCCTGCCACCCCAGAGAAACTGCATGTGGCCCTGGGCATATGGTGCTAGACCAGCCCATCTCTGCCAGAGCGGCCCTCAGAGCCAGGCCTACTGTGGCAGCTCTGTGCACTTCCGAGTCCAGCAAGTTGGGGCCTCAGTTGGGACCCATGGGAAAATGTCCATGGAGTGGACGCTAACCTGCACAGTGGGAGGGGAACAGGCCCCTTCTTACTGCTCCTGCCTCCCAGGGTGGTGGAGGTGCCTGCACAGGGGCCTTTCTGGGGGGCCTAGGGCAGCTCCCCCTGGGGGAAACCTGGATCTGGAGTCTCCTGAGGGACCTGGATCCTCTGGCCCTGCTCCATTGCCCCTGCCGTCCACTCCATCTCTGCCCTTCTTCTCACCTCCTGTCCACTGCAGAGTCCTCAGATACCTCCTGTCACAGGCTCTGTGGTTTCTGAGACTTGACTGTTACCAGCTGTGATTTACGTCTAAGGCTGGGAATGGCCTTTAGGAGGGCCAGGAGCTACGTGGTGAAGGAAGGGGGCAGAAAAGTGCAGGGGTCCTTGTGCCGCCTGGATCAGCCTTTGGTGGTGGTAGGCCCTGAACTCCCAGCTGGGGCCTTGTGTCCCGCTCTCTGTGTTGGGCACAGCTGGCCCCTCTGTGTCCCGAGTGAGTTGCCTTTCCCAGGAAAGGGCACAGATCCCCCTATGGATGGGGGAAGAGGCGTGTCTGGGGCTCACAGTTGTTCTGTGTGCTGTGGGGATGGCCGAGCCAGACCTGCAAGCCCACGGGTGGGGACGTGCCCAGTGGGTGGGGGTCTTGGGAAACCTGTGCTGTCGTTGGTCGGCAGAGTTGTTCCATGGCCCAGAAGGACAGCCGCATCTCTCTGTGGGCCGCCACCTCCATGCTGTTGCAATCAAAAACAGGACCGAGGCAGGCAGGCCATGTCTCAGGGCCCCGCGCTCCCTGTAGGCTGCTGGCGGTGGAGCCTGGGTGAAATGAGGCTGACAGAATGGAGTCGTTTGATCTGCGTCAGCCCGGGAAGTCTCTGCGGAGACCTCTTAGCCACTGGGAAGCTGCCTGAGACAGAGCCACTGAAGCCTGGGCCCCAGAGGGATGCGTGGGTGGTTTCCAGGACCCACACTGTCGCAACGGAGGAGTGTCTGAGGCCGTCTGTCTGCGTAGCCATTGGCAGACACCGCTATCCTGTAAACGTCTCTGTCCTACAGCCTTTCTCCATTGGCCAAAGGTGTTCGTATCCATCTTGTCAACACACTGAGCCCTGTCCTGTGACACCTGGTGGCCAAGCGTGAAGCTGAGCCCAAGGAGGTCATACAGGGAGCCCCCAGCCACTCACCCCCTCCACCTGCCTGCTCCCCGGGGTGGACTGAGGTCTTGCTCAGGGCTGGTGTGTGCCAGCCGGTGGGGAGACAACATAGAAAGGACTTTCCTCAAGGCCCTCATGGTCTAGTGGGAGGGAAAAGGCCACTGTCTGAGTCACCTGGAGCGGCTCTAACGGAAGTCCCACAGCAGGTGGCCTTAAACAGCAGACACTTGTCTCCTCAGTTGAGGAGACCAGGAGCCCCAGCCCAGGACTGCCGCCCCCTGTGCGTCCACTTGGGGAGAGACCTGGCTCTCTCGGCTCTCCTTCCTCGGCCCCGCGGGCATCCCCAGGTGGTGGGTCCTCTCCTGCTTGTCCTTGCTTTCTCTGGGCCTGATCTGTTATGGCAGCCCAATGCTCATACGGCCTCAGTGGCCTAACAGAGGAAACCCTGTTCTCAGACAGGATTGCGTCGACAGGCTCGGGGTTCAGGGTCCTGGGGTGTGCTGTGCGAGGCTGCCCTACAATCTGTAGCAGCCAGTGCCCAGGCAGCCGGGACTTGTTCCGGGAGAGGGTACACGGTCGGGGTAGGGGCGGAGGCTCCGAGGGACGGGTGGCTCAGCTAGGCCAGCGGCCATGTGGCCAGCCAGTCCAGGGACAGTGCCGTCCGTCAGCATGGTAGCAGTGTCTGAGAAGACCTCCCTGGCGGGGACACCAGGCCTCACGGCGGGAGGGTGGCCTGTGCCTGTTCTGGCGTCGTGTCCTCTCGGATCCTCACTTGCCAGTCGACTTGGGGTGAAATCAGTTACGTATGCCTTATCCACATGCAGTGTGCTGTGTCCACATGTGTGTCTCCATGTGTGCTCAGGAGCTGCACACACGTGTGCAGGATGGAGAGCTGCTCTCCTCACTGTGAAGTGTTGTGCAGCTGGGGGCTTTCTCTGCTGTGTCCCTCTGGAGAAGAGTACGGAGGCCCGGCCGGTCCCCAGGGCCGCAGGGCCACAGGGCCCGGCTGGAGCCCCACCCCTGCCGCTGTTCGCCCGTGCCGGGCTCGCCGTGAAGGCGGAGGGGCTCGGCGCTCGGGCGCCGGGTCGGGCTTCGTTCGGGCTTCCGTTGGGTTTTGTAACAGCAGCGTAAGTGGTTGTCTCCTGTCGTGTTCCTCTCTGACACAGTCACGTTGGACCTCCAAACAAGTCGTGCTTGAGAATGGTCTACCATAAAGCCTCTCATGTTAAAAATTTGAATAAAACACAGAGTTCAGAGTAACGAGCGCAGACACTGCTCTGTGAGGCTCTTGGAAACACTGCGTGGTTGGGAAGTGTTTCTTGTGTTTTATGTGCACAGAAAGGTAAACACTGTATACACTAGGACAGACATTCGACTGGCTGATGCTAAGTGAGCACTGTGTGTACCTGCTCCAGAACCGTTGGCGCCGCAGTGGTGAAGGCCCAAGTCTGCTTGCCCAAGGGGTGGCAGGGCAGATGCACCAGGCACTCCTTGGGAACTCCGTGGGGCAGTTCTACTCTGGCTGTAGCATCCCTGTGAGGTGCAGTCAAATTGATAGCAGTGGTTTGGGTACCTGCTGCAACTTACCTACAAATTCAACTTATAAACAGACTCAGGAACAGATCTCATTTGTCACCAGGGACTTATATGTCATCACGAAGAGAAGAAAGGCGAGTCCTTTAAGAGGAGGCTTGCAGGGTGTAGCTGACTTCCCCTGGAGGAATGTGTGCCTCTCTCCACATACAGCCCTGTCACCTGCAGTGAGGTGCTTCCAGAGCCAGGTGGCACCCAGGCTGCTCTCTGACCTGTGCCCCCTCCAGCCTCGTCCCCTCCTGATCCGTCTGGGTCTTGCAGTGACTGATCTTTCCGAGGGTCTTCTTGGATGCCCCTGAGACCCAAAGTACCAGGACTTACATTGTGGGGATTTGTTTCCAGGGCTTGTCCAGGACCATGGTGATTGGAGAGGGGCTTTCGGGAGATGAGGGGCTGAGAACAGGGGTGCTGGTTCCTTGGTCCAGCCGTGACAGTGACATAATGCATGCCTTTCGGCTCTTCTGCCAGACAGTTTCCAGAGAGTGTCCCATAGCAGATGGCAAGCCAAAGCCAAGTGCCGTTGAGTCAGATCCAAAGAGACAGCAAACTGCCAACAGACAGTGCCGTGGGGGCTGGAGGTCAGAAATGGCTTATCCTAGCCCTTCTTTCTGATGCTGCAGGGAGCCCCAGAGGCACCTTGTAACCCGGGACGCTGGTGGCTTAGGGCTTGGCTGCGGGTCACTTGATGTCTGGCCTGGTACTCTGGGGCCACGTTGCACTCTCTCCTGTGTCCAGCCTCCCCTAGAAGGAGATTGTCTAGCCCAGGACCTCATCTTGTTTCTCCTTGAGCCTCATCCCAAACCCAGCATGTGGCACAGAGGACACCCCACATGTGATTCCTAGTCCCTCTTCACAGTTTCACATAGCATCCTGTTGAAGCTAGTTCTCTTCAGGACCGGCATGCACCAAAGACGTTCCCCTTTAAACCTCCTCCCGAGAGGGCTGGGGTCTGGCGAAGACACTGTGACGTGTGCTCCCCCACATTTGGCGTGTCAGTCTCCCTCGCTTCCGTCATTGCTATTTATTGTTGATTAGATTAAAGGAAACTTTTTTTATTCCCAGTCAGTCACTGCTCCCGAGCCTGCTCTGTATTCACCGTGCAGCGGCTCCCACTTAACATGCAGCTCCGTCTCTCCTTTCTGCGGTTCTTCTCTATTTTAAAGAAAGTAATTGCACTGTTTGTGTTTGCTCCTGGTGTGCTGGGGATATCGCTGTAATAAGGAAGCAGAGGTCAGGGCTGGTGACTGCTAACAGAACTGTGACATGCAAACCTCGGTTAGCCGGTACCCGCTGGGGACTCCCAGAAGACCACGAGGCCAAGTGGCTTTACTTTAGGAACCCCTGTTCTTGATAAACATTTATGACCATTAAAAATTCATGAATGCATCATTTTCTGTTAACTGGGACCTCCACGTTAGCCCCATCGTGCAGCTCTGGGTACAGACACCCCTGAATTCAGAAACCCCTGGGTGCAGAGAGCCCTGGGTACAGAGAGCTTGGCAGTGCCACCCAGGAAGGGCATGTGCAGACCAGAGTCACCTCAGCCAGCCACTTGCCATTGAGTTCATTCTGAACCATGCACCACTGTGTGTCAGAGTAGGGCTGTCCCCTCTAGGGCTTCAGTGACTCATCTTCAGAAGCAGATTGCCGGGTCTTTCTTGTGAGGGGCCTCTGGGCTGGCAGTCACATGTGAGTTTCCACCGGAGTATGTGTGGAGGGGGTCAAAGGGGAGACTGGAAGCTGCAGGGACAGCAATTCGTAGGAGTTGCTGGGTGAAGCGCAACAGGGTGCCACCTCACAGGTCACAGGAGGCTCGCGGCAGCAGCCTCCTGGACGCCAGAAAACACCCACTGCCGTTGAGTCGGGTCTGACTCATAGCGATGCTAGAGGTCCGAGCAGAACTGCCCCACAGAGTTTCCAAGGAGCGCTGGGCGGATTTGAACTACCGACCTTATGGTTAGCAAACATAGCATGTAACCCCCTATCTCACCAGGGTTTCCCTTGGATGCCAGAGTCCTCTCAATTGTCGTTTTCCATCCAGCTGTCACTTCAGAATATGCACACGAGGAGATACTGCAGGTGCCAAGGGTCTGGAGGTGGCCAAGCTGGCTCCTTGCTCTGTGGCATGGAGGGGGCCAGGCAGCACCCTCTCCCAAGGAGCTCCCAGCCTGGTAGACTCAGAGAGCTGCCCCCAGCTGGACAGTGGGAACGGCCGTCTGCCCAGGTGCCCCGGCAGTCCCATGGCCTGTGCCCAGTTCTGTGACCAGTGTGACACTGGAGCATCCACCATGCTCAGTGATGACAGGACAGGCTGGCTGCTGTTGGGGTGATGCCATGTCCTGCACCCCTCTCGGCTGTCGTGGAGTGGTCTTCTTGAGTGCGTGTGTGCAGAGCTCTGGGGTCAAGTTCCTTGGCAGAGCTGTGCCGTCTTTTATGGAAATTAAAAATCTAGCCTCTCTCAAACATCACTGCTGCTAAATCTTGTTGAGTGCTTGAAGTTATACAGCCTGCCTTGTTTTCTGGTTTTGTCTCATTCCTGCTTAATCTCTGAATGTTTCCCTTAATAGCTCTTCTTGGTATCACTTTGGTGATCGTGTCTCTGTATACTGATGATGAGTGTCTGAAGATACCTCCCAAGTCCACTGCTCTGGGGAGCCTCAGGGCTGGGGCTGGGTGTGAGTGTCTCTGAAGCCCGGCCCCCCTCTGCAGGAGGAGGCCCCTGCGCTCCGAGCAGGAGATGTGGCTTCTCCAGATCCTGTTGCTCACTGGTGGGAGAGCCCTGAGGGCAATATGGTATTCTGCTTGCTGATCCCAGGGGGCCAGTCATCACAGGGACCACTCTGTGTCCTTCTGGTTCACAGCATCCTCCAGGGACCAGCTGTTTCCATGGCAACACTGCGTTTGGATAGGCCCAAGCTTCTCCCGACAACGGTGCTTGATGCTGTTGGGACTAATTGGAATTGTGTTAGTTGGCTATTTTTAGCTCCTGTGAGAAGCATCTTTTGACTTAGAAATGGTACTGGATAAAATATGTCATGGAACACACAGTGCTCCCAGGGTGGGGTGCCGGTTTGCTGTTGCCTAGGAAACGCTCTCACATGTCATCTATTTTGTTGCCGCTGTTGTCGTTGAGAATATAGCATACACACGAGTTCAACAGCTTCTGTGTGTCCAGTCAGTGACACTGAGCACATTCTTCTGGTTGCGTAGCCATCCTTGTCTGAGTTGTTCCTCCCCCAGTGACATGAACTCCCTGGCCCCTAAACTTCCTCCCTAATCTTCTCAGTCACTGCTGTCACTTTGATCCCATGTAGATACTTCTTAAAAGAGCACAGTGCTCACAGCAGACATTCTTTACTAGTTAAACTAAACTATTGTTTGGTTTTAAGAAGACTTTAGGGAGTATTTTGGTTTAAGAATTATCCCAGGGCTGTCGTTTCAGAAGTTCACTTACATTAAATGACAGGAGAAGGCAGATGTGTAGAGACCACGTTCTATCCACGGTCACTGGGGGCACAGAGAGGGCTGTTGCTGCTTATGAAGCATGCAGTTTGGGGTTACAGTGACTGAACAGTGGCATTGACAGGGGGCAGGGCTGCAGGGCGCCTCACTGGCAGAGGAGTAGCCGGGCCTTGGCTGAGGTCCAGGCTTCGGGCCCATGTTGCCCCTCTGTGTTCTCTCCGCACTGTCCTGTGGGCTCTGGAGAGTCCTTAAGGGGCTGTCCCTTGGGCAGCCGAGCCGCCCTCACTCGGTGAGACTCAGCAGGCCCTCCTGGCTCACTGCCCGGCTCCTGCCTGTGGCCTGTCACTAGCCGCCTGCAGTGCCCGCTGCCCGTGGCTCCCAGGGTGCTCTCTGTGAAGCTCGGCTCTCTTCGTGGGCCCTGGCTTCCTGTCCTCAGTGCCCCCTCACTAAGGAAGCTGACTCGTCCAGCCCTCTTTCTGGCCTCGTCTCCCTAGAGCCCTGTGGGACCCTGACCAGGACGCTGCCACCGTCAGCGTGCCGCTGCAGGGTCGGTCGCTTTCCGCAGACTGCTTCCTTGCTGCCGCCCTCGGCCCCTTCCTCCGTGTTCCCGAGCATCCAGCGACTGACTGCGGCTCTGTCCCCTTCAGCGCTGTTGACGGTGCTGGTCCGCCGAGCCGAGCAAAGCTTTCCCCGGCTCACAGCTCTCTGCCCCTTGGTAACGGAGTGGCCTGGCCCTGCCACACTGGTGCCTGCCAGAGCGAGAGCCACGTCAGGGACCCCTGTCGGAGCCCTGGGGGCAGAAAGGACAAGAGCTCAGCTGCTCCCCAGAAGGTCGGCACTTTGAATCCACGAGGTGTTCCTTGGAAACTCTGTGGGGCAGCGCTGCACTCTGTCCCCTGGGGTCACTGTGAGTCAGAATCTACTCAGGGGCAGTGGGTTGGGTTGGGTTGGTTTGCTTGAGTGAAAGACAGTCCTAAGCCTTTGCTGTATCTGTAGTGAGTGTGGTAGGCAAAGTAAGAATTAGTGTACCGATCATGGGGACGAGACCCCTGCTCTGATTTCTCCAGGACCACGAGGTGAGTAGGGGATGGTCCCCTCCTCTGGCTCTGAAGCCAGATCCCCCTCATCGTCCCTCTCTCCTTGCAGCGGGAGGAGTCGCACTTGGCTCAGGCGTGAGCCCCGCCGTCAGAGTCTGGCTGCTGTAGGTGCCATTGGGCTGGTCTGACTCACGGCAACGGCAGAGAAACACCGCCCGGCCTGCCGCAGCGTCGCTGGCGCTGCTGTGCCCAGGCTCCCCGTGACCCTGCTGGGGTCTGCCTCCAAGCGGCACAGCTTGCAGCACCCCAGCGGCACGCACGCCCCCACGGAACGACAAATGGACAGACGCTTGGGAGTTGTCAGATATCTTGGTTCAGACCCAGCTCTGCTGTTCACAGGCTGGGGGACCTGGGAAAGTTCACTGACCTGTTTACGTCCACTTTTCTCAGGAGCAAATTGTGGTTAATGGCAGACCATACTGATTGGGGTTGTCGGGGAGACTGAGTACATAACACAGCTCGTGGACTTAGTGTCTGGCCACAGAACATGCTCAGTCAATAGACTCTGTTGGGGTTACCACTGCAGTCGTGCGCTGTAGCTGCTGGCAGGCGGCCCCCCAGCCTGCTCGTCTGCCTTATCTTGGGGCACCTGGTTCGCAGACCTAGGCTCCGCACATGCTTCACTCTGAGTCTTTGGTGTACCTTTTCCCTGTTGCTCCGTTGGCTGGTATGCTGTCCTCCCAGGCCCTTCTTGTCTGCTCTGGGGAGAAGCCCTGGTAACCCAAGCTGCCGGACTGCTCTCAGAGTTCACCCTTCTACGTCCTGCCCAACGTAGTCCCCTGATCCCATGGTGGCTTACTGGGTAGGTGCTATGACCGCTGACCAAAAGGTTAGCAGTCCAGATCCACCAGGTGCTCCTTGGAAACTCCGTGGGGCAGTTCTGCTCTGTCTCTGGGGTCATTATGAGTCAGCATGAACTCGACAACAACACGTTGGTTGTTAGTTTCCCTAAAAGTTTAGTAGAGTAGAGTGAGGCCGCAGTCCGGCAGAAGCAGCGTGTACCATGGTCTTGTCACTTATTTAGCTGTTTAGCTGAGGCCAGTGACTTACTGACTCTGCACCCGTCTCCCCTCTGTAATGAGAAGGATGTCGTGGGGCTACCGTGAAGATAAGTGAGATTGTGGATCTGGGAGGCCCTTACACAAGGCACAGTACCCGTGGGCACACGCTTAGTGAACTGTTGGTCTAATCCTGAAAGGCACGCGGACAGGACTTGAGTGACAAGAAAGCAGAAAGAAGAGAAGCAGCCACTTGGAGACAGAATTCTGTAACAGCTGACTTCGTGGAGTAGGAATAAAGTAATGTTTGTCCTTCAACTTGATGCCTGGGGAGATGGTTTGTTTCCTTCCCCTCACAAAGAGAAGAAAATCAAAGGAAACCATTTCTTCTTTTTCCAGTGAGCCTGATGAGCGAATGATTGAAATGCGGCTATCTGAGTGGCCAGAATGTTCTCCTGGTTGTGCACGACGGACACAGGGATAATGGCAGGGGTTCTCTCGCCACTTCACCCGAAGATTCCGAGGGTGCAAGTTTCTTCTTTCAGTTGCATTGAAGTTGAATTAATTAATAGGGACGAAGGCCCTGGGCTTTCGACTGTCTTTGGGAGCCTCCCTTCTGCCCCATCAGGATGCTTTGGTGCCGATCCAAGAGAATGCGAGTCGGCAGGCAGTGGCAGCGTGATGACAGAGCGGTCCCGGGTTTGCATCCCAGCTGTCACCCTGCTTTGTGACCCTGAGCCTCTGCTCCTTGCTGGAGGTGGGCGTTTTCTTAGAAAACTAGCAGCAGTGTTGCAGTTCCCTGGAGTGCACAGCCAGGTGTCCTGGGCATAAGAGGAGCCAGTGGGGGTCCGAGAGCCCGTAGGTAGTCAAAGCAGCCTCCCTGGCGGGGGTGCATCAGTAAGGTCAGCACGGGTTTACTTGTGCTTACTTACTAGTCTGTGGGGACCAATTTCACATGAGCTTCAGTCATGAAATTGGTCACCACAGGTGGTATGGTAAGCAGGGTAAGCATTGTGCATACCTTCCCTGTTGAATAATCCCACCCCTGCTCCCTGGGACCATGGCAGCAGCAGGCAAGGCGATTTTTTTTATTATTATTATTTTTATTTAACATAACTGAGTGAAAATGTGCATTCACATGTAAATTTACATGCCCCCCTATATGCAGCTTCCGCTGCTCTCCCTGTCCGGTGACTGCACACTATTCCTCTCTGCTCCATACATGTCTCATCCTCCCAACAGTCTCCTTTCCCCTCCTCTCCGTCCACTCCCCTTCCTCCAGCCAGAGGTCAGCAAGATGATATCCTGTAGATGTATAGAACCATAAAGTGCTTCCAATATATGGTCACTCTGCATTGCCAAGTCCATTCCATTCCTGTCCAAAGAGTGGACCTTTGTTATAATTTATGGGAACAGGCAGCATCAGGGCTGGGGGCCATGCTCTCAGAGGAACCCCAAAACCGCTGGACTATCAATTGAGGTCTTTTAGTGGAGATCTCATGATGCACCTCTTTTTATTCTTGTGTTGCCAGTGAGGCTCCTCTCTGTGAGCTCCGTCATGGCTATCACTGGTGGTGGCCAGGCACCATCTGGTTCTTCCGGTCCCAAGTCGATGTAGGCACCCACTCTTGTGGGTCTCTCTGTCTTCTCGGTTGTCTTTACCGCATGCCATTTTGGCCCTCGGTGAGCATCCGTTCCTGCTGAGTTGGGACCATTTGCTGTGTCCTCAGATGGCAGCTTGGCAGCTTTTAAGACCCCAGACGCCACTCACCAATGTGGGGTGCAGAGAGTTCTCTTAGCAAAATGCTAGTTGTGCCAATTGGCCTGGAATTTGCAGGCAAGGCGATTTTTAACGCACTTGGTACAACACATCGGCTGTAGTGTGTGCCTGCCTTCGGGCTTGCTCTCTCTCTCAGGAAGCTGACAGACGCTGACCTGCCTGGGGTCCCAGTCCTCCGGACACGTATTTGTTGGCAGCTCCAAAGGAAGGATCGAGAACTGAAGCTGAGCTTCTGCGCAGGTCGGGCTCTGTGTCTGAAGGTTGACGTCTGGTGTCTTGTATAATTTCCACACCAGCTTTTTTTTCAATCCAGAGTTACTAGGTGAAGAAGTTGAGGCTCAGACAGACGACATAGCTGGCACCTGGCCACAAGGGGAGGGAGTGGCTGTGGCCATGTGTCTACCTGGGTCTGGCTGACTCCAGCGAGTGAAGGGAGAAGGCCCTGTGGACGGAAGCCCAGTGCTTGCCCCGGTTTCTCCTAGGTCGGCTCATTTTACCCTTTGTAGTTCACTTGCTTTGATGAGAAAAGGGAGTTGTCCCTCCCTCGCTGCCCGTCACGGGCTGGTAGATTTTGGCAGGTGACACAAAAGCTGTTGGAGCACAGTGTTTGTTCGTGGGTTGGTATGCAGCCAGTGCCTTGCAGTAATGGGATTGTTCGTCAGCAGATTTACTCACCTCTGTTTCCCAGTCTGAAGTTGCTCCCTGTGACTGAGATGAGAAGTAATGATCATTTGGGAAAGATGTAGATTCACTGGTTTGTTTTTTTACATTATTAGTTGTTTCTTCTTTTCATCATTGGCACTTGGAAGGCTGTAGCTAGGTTGAGCTTGACAGTGTGATGTCCGTTCCCCTTCAAGGCAGCAGATTTGACCTATCTCCCGTTACACCTTGGCTCGCTGGATGCTCAGCTTAGTGAGAAGTTGTCTCTGTTTTAAATAGCAGATTGGATTGGAGTCTTCCTTTACTAGCTGTGGCACTAGCAGTCCTCCTGTAGACATGTCCCGTAACCACTTAGACCTTCAGTGACCACGTCCTGACGTTTGGAGAGGAAGTAACTGTTGTGGTGATTTCAGTGGCTCACAACTTCTGAGCCCGTTGGGTGGGCTGATCAGAAAAATGCTAAACTTTCACCTGCTATTTACAGAATAGCAAGTATTCTCACACATTACATACTGGTGATGGGTTGTACCACAAAGGAGCGTACTCCTGTGCCCCAAGGAGAAATGATGTCCTGAAGGATGCCACATGGATGAACCGTGAAAACATGATGCTGAGTTAAATAAGTTGATCTCAAGAGGATGACTATGGTATGATTTCACTGCTCTGACATACCTAGAATAGGCAGATGTGTAGACATCAGAGTTTAGTAATGATGACCGAGTTGGTAAAGATCCTTCAGAAGTGGCTGCAGCGTGACAGCAACAGGGAACTGCCAAGGCTGACCCCAGGTTCAGAAGAGGACATGGAACCAGGGATACCACTGCTGATGTTCAGTGGATGTTGGCTGAAAGCAGAGAATATCAGAAAGATGTTGACTGGTACTTGATTGACTATGCAAAAGCATTTGACTCTGTGGGTCCAAATGAATTGTATGAAGGGGAGACTGTATCAGCATGTGACCAGAAGAACAGTATCATGCCCAGCCACCACCCAAGACAACTGTCATGGGGCACGTGATGTTGAGTCCCTGTGGCAGCATGAGAAAAGGAGGGGTGCAGCTCAGGAACTCTACTGAAAGACCACAATGGATGGTCTGATGACCTGGGGGATGCCCTGGGAGCATGGCCTCTAGATCTGCTGCTGCCCCTGACCAGAAAACACTACTGAAGTCAACTCTTTGGCCAAAAATGGACTGGACTCAGGTGCACAGTATGACCACATGGTGTGCATACTTCATGGTTCTATGCATTTACAGGAGGCTGTCCTACTGATCTCTTTCTAGATGAGAGAGAAGAGCAGGAGGAGGAGGGGACAGGAGCTTCTTAAGAGGGTACAACAATATAGAATGAAAAGGAATGTGCTATCACTGGACGAGGAAAGCAGAAGGAGCTGCAGATAGGCGGGCATGCAAAACTGATTTGGATTGTATACTTTCACTGAATCACAATTAGAAAACTAACCAATAAAAACAAATTATAGCTAAGCACGGCAGAGAATGAGAATTCTAGAACATTTAATTGTCCTCACATGGAACCTGTACATAGACCAAGAAGGGCAGTCATTTGAACAGATTAAGGGGACACTGCACGTTTTAAAATCAAGAAGGATGTGTGTCAAAGTTGTATTCTTTCACTGTATTTATTAAATCTGTATGCTGAGAAAATGAGTTGAGAAGCTAGACTGTGAAGAACGAGGCGTCAGGATTGGAGGAAGACTCGATGACAGCCTGCTTTTGGCAGTTGATGTAGCCTGCGTGCTGAAAGTGAAGAGGACTTGAAGCACTTGATTGTGTGAGTCAGTGGTCACAGCCTTCAGGATGGTGGTCAAGACAACAAAAATCCTCACAACCGGACCTGCAAGCAACATCATAGTAACTGGACAAGAAGTTGACGTTATCAAGGATTTCATCTTACGGGGTCCACAATTAACAACTGAGGGAGCAACAGTTAGGAAATCAAATGTATTGCTCTGGGCAAACATGCTGCAAAATCTCTTTAAAGTGTTAAAAAGCAAAGATGTCACTTTTGGAACTATCTACTCTATGCCATGAGTCGAACCTGACTCCACGGCACTTGGCTTGGCTGGCTCAGTCGTCTATGGCCGCTTTAATAAAAATATCACAATTGGATGGCTTTAAAAAGAGAAATTTTATTTTGTCACGGTCCAGTACATTAAAAGTCCAAATTCAGGGTATCAGCCCCAGGGGGAGGCGTTCTCTGCTGGCTGTAGAGGAAGGTCCATGTTAATCTCCTGCTGGACCGGGAGCTCCTGAGGTGGTGCAGGGACTCTAGTCCTTTCCAAAGGACACGCTCGGCTCCCAGCACTGCTTTCTTTCTGATGGTGTGAGGTCCCCTAACCTCGCTGCTAGCTCCTGCCTCAGGGCTCAGAACAGTCTTCCACACTGAGTCCTGCCTGACCAACCGAACTGCTGCCCATCCACCCTCATCGGCATCACAGAGGCAGGATTTACCATGTGCAGGAATGTCACACGTTGCCAGGAATCCTGGCCCCCTGCTAAATTTGCACACATGTTTTTTGGGGAACACAAATTAATCCATGACAGGGACTAAGGTATACCTGAACCAAGCCATGGTATTTTCAGTTGCCTCATAAGAGTGTGAAACCTGGATAATGAATAAGGAAGACCGAAGAAGAATTCACAGCTTCAAATTATGATGTTGGAGAAGAATACCTAATGTCCAGTAGATGGACAGACAAGTCTGTCTCGGGAAAAACACAGCCAGTGCCCTTGGAACGAGGATGGCGAGACTTGGTCTCACATACGCTGGACGTGTTACCAGGAAGGTGGTAAGCCTCGTGAAGCAGAGGGTCCTTGTAAAAGAGGAAGACCCTCAGTGAGGAGGACTGACACAGTGGCTTCAACAATGGACTCAAACAGCAAGGATGGGGAAGGTGCCACGGGAGTGGGCGGCACACTGTTCTGCTCTGCATGTGGTTGCTGGGAGTCGGGACCCACTGGATGGCGCCTGAAAACGGGACAGGAGGGACGGGGCGAGGGGAGACGCTTCGGTAGCATCGAGTTTTGTTTATGGAGCTGGACAATGTGGCAGCAGAAGTTGGTGATGATCACACAGCGTGACTGCTGTGACTGGCGTGATCCAATTGTACACATGAAAAATGCTGAATTAACAGATGCTGTATTCTCTTCTACAGTTTAAAAATGAAAGAACTCCAGACCCACTGCCGTCGAGTTGATTCCAACTCATAGCGACTGTATAGGACAGAGTAGAACTGCTCTGTTGGGCAGAGTAGGGGCTCCTGTTGGGTTCAAACTGCTGACCTTTTGGTTAACAGACATAGTACTTTACCCACTACGCCACCAGGGTTTCCAAAAAGAAGGAAATAAGACAGGGGAAATACAGAAGCATTCCCACCTACCGTCATTTAAGTCCTTACAACAAATTTTGGAGGATAAATTCACCTTCATCCACGTGGAAGCAAACCTCTGCTCAGAGTCAGGTAGCACTGAGACACTGGGCCCGAGAATGTAACCTTCCAGAGCTCCTCGTGCCATCCACGTGGGCTGCTGCCAGAGTCACCCAACACCTGCTTCCTAGAGTGTCCACCAGCCTGAGACTGGACCTTTCCGTGGCCTTGCAGGCTCACAGAGGCGTTTGTCCTGCAGGTTATGGCATCTGGGATCAGCTCACTGTACTGAGTGAAGTGCAGAGGTAATCATGCCGGGCAGATTCTGTCCTTTACAGTAGCAATGTTTTTTTAATAACAGCTTTATTGAACTATAATTCACATACCACACCACCCACTCGTTTGAAGCATACAGTTCTGTGGTTTTTGTATGTTCTCAGGGTGGTGCAGCCATTGTCCCAGTCAGTTTCACACCGCTGTCGTCTGTTTCTCTGAATCCCAGGTCCCTTAGCAGTCCTTCCGCTTGTCTCCCCCAAACCCGCCGTCGGTCACCTGCGGTCTACTTTCTGTCTCTCCTTGTTTGCCTGCTCTGGACAGTTCCTGTAAGTGGGACCGTCCACTGTGTGCCTCTTGAAACTGCACACATCTGGTATCTCATGGTTTCTGTGGACTGAGACAGAGTTCAGGCTGAGCTCCCTGCCCAGGCTGTCCGCAGGGTACTGGCTGGGTGTGTTCTCATCTGAAGGCCCAGCTGGAAGGACCTGCTGCCAAGCTTGTTTAGGTTGTTGGCAGCGTTCCCTTCTTTGAGGCTGTCGGGCTGAGGCCCTGACCTTTGGCTGGCTTGTTGGCTGGAGATCCCAGAGGCCGCCTGCGAGTTTTGGAAGCCATCACCTCTTGCCCTGTGGGCTTCACTGTGGGTGTCTGCTTCACACAAGTAGCAAAGAGGGTTTCTCACCTTAGGCAGGGTGCACTTTCTCCTTTATTGGTTTTTTGCTTGACTGAATTAGGGCCCACTCAGGATACTGTCTCCCCTTCATCCACTCAGTATCAACTGATTCGACACCTTTGTTCCGTTTGCAGAACCTCTGCACCTGTTAGCTAGGAGCAAGCCACAGATGCAACCTGCGCACAAGGGGTAGGTTTATACTGGGCCAGAACACCAGGGGACAGGAATTGGGGGGCCACCCCAGGGTCTGTGCACCACCATATGTGGGCGTATTCATCACACACACACACATAGACCCCATACATGTTTGTTACCTGTCTCTGCCCCCCACCCCCCGCCACATAAACAAAGCTCATCATTTTGGACTCTGCTGGATTCCTGGTTTCTAAAACAGCTCCTTCAAACCCCTATAGTGGCGACATCGTTGTATATCCACTCTCCAGATGATGATACTGAGGTTTGGGGTGGTTAGATAACTTGCCTGAGGCCATGCAGCTGGTGAAGGGCAGAGCTGGATTATAAAGCAGATCTGTTGGGCTCTTAATTCTAATGCTTTCCTGCCGCATTTTGGTGATTCATGTTTTCAGGAGGACAAGCAAAGCATTTTCTCCTGCTTTTCAAGAAGGGAAAGAGACAGTTTTATTTCAGTTAAGGCAAGCGTGATTTTGGTAGACACAGCCACGCTCCACGTTTCTTCCACTCTGGCCTTGTGGATGCGTTGTGTCTCCATCCCCTTCTCCCCGAGGCTCGGTGTACCCAGGACTGCTCTCCCCAGTGCCCCTTCCCGTCCCAGCACCAGAACCATGCCCCACCTGCTGAGTGCCGCTTGGTGGTGGTGGTGGTGGTGGCCGTCAGGTGCTGGTGCTTTCTGAGAGTGGTGGGGCCCTGGTTTCCATCGCATTATTGACAGCGTGAGGAGCTCGCGTGTTGCTTGCTTCCTTTGTCCTCTGCAATGCTGATATCTCACTGAGGACACCACCCTGTCTGGCTGCCATATGCTGGCTATTTGATTTGCCAACAGTGAAGCTCACAGAGACCCTGCAATTTAATTACAAGCTCATTTCTCCTCATTTGCTCCTGCCGGGTATGAAAACTCTGCTCTGCCTGCCTTGCAATGCAAGGGCCTGGGGGTTCTCCCAGCCCCAAGCCTCTTCTCTTTGCTTCTCCTTTCCACCTGCACTGACACACACTTTTTAACACCTTTGTTATCTGGCCCAGGGGGACCTTCTATGACCTGCTAAAGGACTAACTTTCCTTCTTTCCCTCTAATTCCATTGGTTCTCAACAACACTGCTTTAAAGAGTTAGGAAGCAGAGCTCCCAGCATGCCACTGCTGACTTCCCAAAGGGGAAAGGAGAGTCACCAGTAATTTTCAAGTATGTATGTTTCAGGTATTGAGGCCTGGTTGCACTTAATTCCCATGTAAATTCTCAAATAGATGGAATTAGCCCCATTTTACAGATGGTAAAACCGAGGCTTAGAACCCAAACCAAACCCACTGTGGTTGAGTCGATTCCAGCTCATAGTGACCCTGTAGGACAGAATAGAACAGCCCCATAGAGTATCTAAGGAGCGCCTTCTGTATTCGTTGGAACTTCCAATCTTTTGATTATCAGCCATAGCACTTAAGCACGACTCCACCAGGGTTTCCAGAAAGAGGAAGTAATTCCACAGCCAGGAGTCAGTGGCAGTGAAACAAAGATCTAGTTCACCTCATGGGCAACGCGGTGTTGGTCTCTCTCCGCAGGGTCTCAGCACCCACCTGTTTGCTCAGGCTCCTCCTTTAAAGAGGAGTGAGTTGGGGAAATCAGCACGGCCATTCTCCTACCCCTCAGAGGTTTACACTGTATACTGGTGTCTTAAGGATTGTGAGATGCTTCTCAATCATTTTCTTTTTTTTACTTTCTCTCCAGTTTTTTTGTTGTGAAAAATTTTCAAACATACACCTGTGTCGAAAGACTTGTACAGTGACCACTGGTTTACACACCACCCAGGTGCTGTCACCAATATTTTGCTGTACTTGCTGTGTCACGTACATGCTGCCAATGTTGTCAGCTGCTGTTGGGTTGGTTCCGACTCAGAGCGACCTCGTGCACAACAGAACCAAACACTGACCAGTCCAGCAGTGCCCTCACAGCAGGTGCGCCTGAACCCGTGGTGGCGGCCACCGTGTCCCTCCATCTTACCTAGGGCCTCATGAGACGTAGTCTTGCCCTCCTTGCTTCTAAGGAGCGCTCTGGTTGTTCTTCGCTGAGGACGGATCTGCTTGTTCTTTTAGCAGTGCGGAATGTATTCAGTAGTCATCCCCAACATCACAGTTTGAGGCTGGCGTCAGTTCTTCTTCAGTCTTCCGTGTTGACTATCCAGCTTTCACATGAATATGAGGTGACTGAAACCACAATGGTTTGGGTCAGGCATGACTTTGTCTTCCAGGTGACATCTTTGCTTTTTTAAAGAGGCTTTTGCAGTAGATTTGCCCCCTGCAGCCTGTCTTTGATTTCCCAACTCTGCTTCCGTGGCTATTCCTGTGGATCCAAGTAAAATGTAACCCTCGGCAACTTCGGTCTTTTCTCCGTTTATCACAATGTTGTTAATCAGTCTGGTTGTGAGGATTTTTGTTTTCTTTATCTGTCACGTACATACACATCCATTCTCTAATCCATCATATTTTTTCCCTGGGTTTTGAGTTACAGACTTTAGGATACTCCCCCCATCACTTCTGCGTCTGCAGTTTAACTGGGTTTAGAACATACACCATATTGTTCAGTCATTTAAAATTTATGGAGACTTGTTTAGTGGTCCAACATATAACCCTTCTTAATGAAGACACTGTATACTTGAAAAGAGCATGTGGTTTGATGCTGTTTTTAGGGATTCAACTAGTGACAACTATTGTGTGTCCGTGTCTGAGTTGACATGAGGAAGGTGATGTTGCGTTATGGAAGAAAACCTCTGAATGAGGCAGACACAGCTGTTGTCACCCTTGCTGAGGCCTGGCGGCAGGTGCCATGGTGCTGCCACTGTTCTTGTCCCCAGTAGCCTGCATGCAACAAGGCATGTGTACTTGGCCAGTCTAGTTCAGTGATTATACATCAGGGAGGCTGATATTTTCACTTGTGTCGTGTAGACAAGGACAAGAGCTTGAGCACTTCCCTGACTCAGTGGGGGAGTGGGATTCAAACGCAGAACCGTCGGCACCTAAAGCCCACCTTCCTGACGGGGCCCACTGTGACTCTGCCACCTGCACCCTGGTCACCACTGTCATTTCCTTGGGTCTCCCTGAGATCTGCTCTGGCATTTCTCCCGTTTGCCTTAGGAAGGGTTTGCCAAGAGCACAGGTGACACAGAGGTGTGGTACTCAGCTGCTGATTTGAACCCCAGTAGTTCTGCAGGAGAAGAATCTGAAGCCCCGGCAGCTCTGCAGGAGAAGAATCTGAAGCCACGGCAGCTCTGTAGGAGAAGAATCTGGAGCCCCGGCCGCTCTGCAGGAGAAGAATCTGGAGCCCCAGCCGCTCTGCAGGAGAAGAATCTGGAGCCCCGGCAGCTCTGCAGGAGAATCTGGAGCCCCAGCAGCTCTGCGGGAGAGGAACCTGGATACCTGCTCCTTCCAGATCCTGGGCTAGGACGTCCCGTAGGGCAGGCGTGCTCTGTCACACGGGGTCATCCTGAGTTGGAATCTACTCAGTGGCACTCAACAACAGTCCCACGGCAAATGCCCCGCCTCTGGAGGAGGTTCTTCAGGTGTCAGGTCTGGGCGAGTGGGTCCCTGTCCTGGGTCCTGTCTGGCGTGTGAGCCCCGCTCTGCAGTCTGGTGCTGCTGGACCGATTGCCAGTCTGTGTGTGGGGCTTAGCCTGTGGGGCTTCCTCTGAGCCCTGGCACCTGGCCTGCTATCCCACCTCTGCTGGGCTGACCCCAGACCCACGCACAGCGGGGTTCAGCCTGTGTGCCTTCCTCCGAGTCTGGGCACCTGGCTTCCTATCCTGCCTGTGCTGGGCTGACCAGAGGCCTGTCCATGGGGGTTCAGCCTGTGTGCCTTCTTCTGAGCCCGGGCGCCTGGCCCCTCATCCTGCCTCTGCTGGACTGAGCACGGACCCATCCACATGGGGTCCTAGGCTTGTGGACCTTTGCTCCAGGCCTGGGCACCAAGCCCTGAATCCCGCCTGTGTGCAAGGAGCAGGCAGGTAGGTTCTAGCTGCAGCTGCTGCTGCACTCACATTTTATCTTTGTTTCTTCCCCTGTTTCATTTTGGTGTTTTCTTTCCTTCCGTCTGGCACTAGGAGGTTTTCACAGCATGGAATCTGAAGTGAAGATGATGAAGATGATCATACTGGTTGGAACAGAAAATAGCAAAAACTCCCCAATCAAAAAAAAATAAATGAAAATGCTAGCATTTCGTTTCTTCTCTGTATTTTTGTCCATTGTTTTACTTTGGTCCATAGAAAGATCTGGAAGGAGATGTAGGAAGGGTCACCTGAGTAGCGGGGCTGCTGAGAAACAAGAATGACTCGCAGTCAGTAGTGGCGCTCCCTGGGCTGGGGCTGTGTCAGATCCTCGGAGACGCTTTTGGGTGGGCTCGGGGAGGACATGTGGCAGCCCGATGCCCTAGTGGGGCAGCTGTCTGTGGGCGGCCAGTGGGCTCAACCCCGCCCGCTGATGTGTTTTATTGGGCTTGCAAAGTGAGAGGATGAAAAGAGCCACCATTTAAGAAATCTAGAACTTTCCAATCCCACCTAGGTTTCTGGTTCTCTTGAAAAGTCGGGAGAATCGCTCACCCAAACAAGTTGCCTTCACATCAGCTCTGACTACAGGCCACTTTGTGAGTGTCAGAGCAGAACTGGGTTCTGGGGGGTTTTCAGGGGCTGGTCCCTGGGGAGTAGATGGGCAGGAGCTTTTTCCAAGACGCCTCTGGGTAGATCCGAACCACCAGGCTTACAGTTCACAGCTCCCACACTTGCCCTGTTACTGGGCACCACCACTTCCTGAACATCTTTGTTGTCACCCCTAACTTGAGGTTTCTTTCCAGTTCTAGGATTCAGAATGTGAAAACATTCTGGCCACATCAAACAAACTGGGTTGAGACATGATCAGGGCACCCTAGTTGGTCAGGATGTGTGGGCACATACCACAAGGGGCTACAATGGGAGGATAGAGGCCGGCAGAGATGGGCTGGGCTGGAGGGCCTCCAAGCCCACACGTGTGGCTGTGAGCCAGGGCTACTCTGTCCTCATTACACCAGAGAGTAAGGCTGTCTCAGAGCTGGGTGGGCAAGTGAGACCTCCTCCCAGAGCAGGGCTTGGAGGGTTGGACAGAAGTGTGGGAGGGCAAGGCTCCACCTTTTGGCCCCACTCCGCGTGGCAGGCACTGTCCTTCCATCTTCTGTAGTGCCTGTCTCTCCCAGTTGACTTCGTGTTCCTCCGCCACCTTCCTGGTCCCTTCGGCACCATCCCATACGCCGCCTCTAAACTGTCCACTGTGCTTTGCATACCCTTCTTTGGGGGTCCACACAAGCATTGGCTGTCCACCTGCCTGTGTCCCCCCTAGGCTGACCTCTTCTAGGCGTGGTGCTCAGTGAGGCTGGGCCTTCCTCAGGACCACTGTGGCTTCCTCAGCGGGGCTCCCCTCCCCTGGGTCCTGTCAGGGGTCCCTCAAGCCTAGCTCTCACCACGGGATCACATCCACTGTTGGCCTGTCGGCAGCCCATTCTTTGGATGTGGGAGGCACGTCTCACTGGCCTTCCTACCCCAGTACTGAGCCTGGACCTGGAATCCAGTGGGCCTTTGTGAGCTGCCTGTCAAGAGGGAGTAGGAAGGGAGACGAGTCTGGCCTGGGCAACAGGAAACTGGGTTCAGCCGTCGTGTTTCTCCCTGGCTTTAAGGACCTGTGAGAACACAGCGTGTCCCAGGTAGTTGCGTGTTTCAGTGTTTTCACCCAGGAACAGGCTTTTTCAAGCTTGCTCTTTGGGATCCTTACTTGGTCTCACTGTAGGTCCAACAATTAAGTCTGCAAATCTAATTGCTCTAAGTGCTACATACCGCACTGCTGACTGTCACTACGGTCACCTTGGAACTCCTCCCCTTGGGGAGCTATGCACCTGTGCCACTGCCTCGTCCACCCTTCAAAGCAATTTCAGAACTCTTTCTGGAATGGCCACTGCTCACACTGGCACAGTGGCAAGTTTGCAAACTTAATTGTCTTGTTGTCTGTGAGGGAGCTTTTAGCCAGTAAACAAAAAACTGTATTGGAACACCCTCCTTACTCACCTGATCTGGCCTCCCAGTGACTTTTTCCTTTACCCAAAGATAAAGGAAATATTGAAAGGAAGACATTTTGATGACATTTAGGACATCAGGGGTGATAACACGATGACCATTCTGACGGCCATTCTAGGAAAAGATTCCAAAATTGCTTTGAAGGGTGCGCTAGTTGCTGGCATCAGTGCGTAGCTTCCCAAGGGCAGTATTTCAGTGATGACCACAGAGACAGTCAGCAGCGAGGTGTGTAGCACTTTTTCTAGAATGAGTTCGCGAACCTAGTTGTCAGGCCTCGTAGACGGGCCAGAGGAGGGGACAGCTCTGTTTAGTTTTCTGGAGAAACGCTTGGAGTGGAGAGAGACTATTACCCTCATATTGTTCTCATTTAGCTGTTTTTTTCTTGCTGCTAATTATCAATCACACATTGGTAAGAACTTTCTTCTTTTCATATTTCAGTGGGTATGGGGTCTTGGATGTTAAACCAGAGTCCCTACAGAGTTCTGTAAAGGACCTAGGCCTCCTGTAGGGTTGACTTTTCTGTCTTTAGATCCTCTAAGAGCTTAGGAGCCAATGCTTGTTTGTGTTTCTTATTAACATATTTTCACCTTGTCTGCTCTTCTGGGCCGCATGAGGCAGTGACGTCACTGTAAAGGCCAAGACGGTGGTGACTGCTGTGGGTTAGCCAACTGCTGGCCAGAGAAACAAACCGTGGTGGTGTGGTGGTTAAGAGCTTGGCTGCTAACCAAAAGGTTGGCAGTTGAAGTCTGCCAGGTGCTTCTTGGGAAGCCTACGGGACCTTTCTGCTGTGTCCTTTTAGGGTCTCAATGGGTCAGAATTGACTCAACAGCAATAGGTTTTCTGTTTGGAGAAAGAAAGCTCCCTCACCATGGCTTAACTGGATCAGAAACCGCAGTGGCAGTGGTGATCACACTGTGTGTGGCTTCCAGGTTTTCATTCTGTGCCCTTCACCCTCTGCAGCAAGGCAGCAGGATGACTTCTTTCTAACCTCTGTCCTGTGGGTCTTCCTGCTCTTGCTGTGCAGACTGTGCCCGGGCTCCTCTGTCCGCTCACATCCACCTTCCTGTCCGCGTCGACTTGCTCAGCCCCCTCATCACTGCTGTCGAGCGGCTACCACACGCACCTCTGTCTTCACCCTGAAGCTGCTGCCACCCAACAAGTCTCCCAAGAAAGAGGAGTGAGCCTCCTCCTCCCTCGCCCAAGATCTGTCCAGTCCCAGAGGCTGCCCAGGCCTTGGTGGTGCAGTGGTTAGGCGCTTGGCTCCTAACCCAAGGTGGGCAGTACAAATCCCCCAGCTGCTCCGTGGAAGCCCCATAAGGCAGTTCTACCCTGTCCTCTTGGGCTGCTCTGAGTCGGCACCAAGCTGAGGGGGATGGGTCTGGTGCTAAGGGGAGTTGCTCAGCAGGACAAGTCTGTGTCCGGTAGGCAGAAGAGACTAGCTGAACATTTTTATAAGTGATGACTCAGATAGAGCTTCATTACTGTGTAAAAGACTCTATACTGTGAGCTTGCAAACGCAGCATGGGAATGCGAGTCAGCAGTGCTGCATCGGCAAGGGAAGGAGTCCACGGCCTCCGCCATCTGTGCGGGGGACCATTGGGGCAGGCTGGTCTCTGGCGTCCTCACTGTCGTGGTCAGAGACACCTGTCCCCCCAGAGTCAGTCGTGCCCACCTCCACTCACTGTTCTCATCTCTGTCTGACAGGATCCCGGGATGCGGGGTTCCTGGGGGCAGCAGTTCTGGTGCCCTGCCTAAAGCAGCGGCTAGCACAGAGTCCGCATAGGACACCCATGCGAGTGAACAAAAGCAGTGCCTGGCTGAGTCTCTTCCTTTAATAGAAATAGTTCTCAGAATGACTTCTTGTAAGTGCATCTCTTCATATAGCCATTGCTGTTGAATCGGATCCGACCCGCAGTAGAACTGCTGCATAGTGTTTCCAAGGAGCACCTGGTGGATTTGAACTGCCGACCTTTTGGTTTGTAGATGTAGCACTTAACCCACTACACCAGCAGGGTTTCCCCTCTTCCTGTAGGTTCCATAATTTAGCACTGGCCTAGGATTGAGGAGGATGGACAGGGTGCTGTCACCATCCGATGCATTTGTGAAATGGCAGAGGACACCTGCTAAGCCAAATGCCAGTTGCCACCCAGTCTTCCCGCCCCCGCCCCGACATGATGACCCATGTGAGTCAGTGTGGAGCTGCACTCTGGGGGGTTTTCAGTGGCTGGCTTTTCAAAAGATGACCCCTTCTCCCAAGGTGGCTCTGGATGGCTGGGCAGCTGCTGTAAGTGCCACATGTACCATAGGAGACACCTTTTGCAGAGTATTTCTCATTGTCACCGTCATCCAACAAGGAATTACTGTTGCTGTTTTTATAGGTGAAGAAGTCAGGGTTCAGGCAGGTTGCATCACTGACCGTGACCCAGGGACCTGAGTAAGGTGAATGGGGGGCTCATGGCCTTGGTCCCCCATGGCCTGTGTCCTCTCAGGAAGCCAGCGTGGAGCCAGAGGTGCACAGTGAGAAGCTGGACGTGGGCTCAGGTTAGACACTGACCCTGTGTGACCAGATCCCATGACACAAGCCGGTGAAGCGGAGCTTAGGACAGGCTCTTGAAGAGGTCCTGCCGGTACCCTCCTTGGAAGCCAGGATGGACTTGTGGTCTGGAGGGACCAGTCCCCGGAGGAGGACACCATGCTCGGTCAAGTAGAAGGCCAGTGAACAAGAGGACCCTTGGCAGGGTGGACTAACACAGTGGCTGCGGTGATGGGCTCAAGCGTCAGGGCAGTCGTGAGGCTGGTGCAGGACGGGGCAATGGGCAGGGTTTCCTTCTGCTGTGTGCAGTGTCACTGTGGGCTGCCACTGACTCGGTGGCACCTGGCAGCAGCGATGACAGCCTGGGCTTGTCCTCATGGGGGCTACCTCACAGGAGAAGCAAAGCTTGGGTGTAAAGCACTTCAGTGTGAGAGGGAAGAGAGAAAGGTCAGACAGATCAGTGGCCCGGGGTCCTCGGATCGCCCCTGGCTGGAGTGAGGAAGGACATCCAGGGCAGTGGCCCCTGCTCCGGGTCCCGACGAGTGAGTGTTATGTGCTGCAGGTGACAGGCGTTCCAGGCGAGAGAGCCATGTACGTGTTGCTAGGTTGTGCTGTGGCGGCCCACGCTGGCTCGCTTCCGGTGAATTAAAACCTTGTCTCAGGTCTTGCTCACCTTACATGTCACATGGCTGCAGACTGTGACTTGGCCCCTACGCTTTCCTTTCCCTGGAAGCAGATTGGCCGGCCTTGTCTTGAACATGAGGTGGGCATGAGAGAAATGGCCAAGCCATGCTGTGGTTCTTAGAGCTTCTGGTTCAACGTGGCAGATGTCCCTTCTGCTCAAGGGCCACTGTCCAAAGCCAGTCCCAGGCTGTGCCTGGCGTGACGGAGGTGAGCTCCCATGTGTAGGGAGAGTGCAGCTCACCGCAGGCGGCCACGCAGTGCCCCCCTGCAGGTAGTGTGAACCAAGCCTGGCTATGGGAAAGGCAGGGAGAGGCTGTGTGGCTCTGGGGTTACTGGCAGCCTCCTCATCTGGTGACCCTGGGTCCCCAGAAGTAAGACAGATGCTTCTCAACTCCAGGCCACAGGCTCAGGAGAGGAACACAGGTCTTGCTGCGCCCTCAGCTTCCTTGGCTGGTTTTTCATTTGGAGTCACATGGGTGCTCTTGTGATGCTTGACAGGTTCTCGGTGAAGAAGGGCAAAACGGAAGCGTGAGTCACCTGGAGAGTGGCGTTCTCTAGCCTGGGGGTGTGGCGGAGCAGCTCTGGGGGCCATCACACTGCTTCTCCACACAGCAGCTCTGACAGGCCGTCATCATCTGCCAGGGCCACGCTCCTCAGTCACTTTCCGGGGTGAAACAGAGTTCATTTCTCACTGGTTCCCCAGGGTTTCCTCCAGGCTTCACCACGCAGGCCTTATGGTCCTCGTGACTCCATGGTAAGATGTCCTTGGTCTGCCCAACCTCGTTCGTTGGCTGCCAAGCTCAGGGTTCTTAGATGCGGTTTGCAGCCTGTGCTATCTAAAGTCATGAGCACCACACAGACCAGCGGTTCAGGGAGAAAGCAATGCAGCCCAGACCCCAGGGCCTGAAGGTCAGACCCAGAGGTTCTTGTGACCTGGGGGGAAGTGGGGACTTGGGTTGGTTTTGTCCATACACAGGGGCCCTGTCAACCGTCAGATCCTGAGCACTAAAGACACAACAAGGTGCCACTGTGTGGTGTAAAGTCAGGAAAGGCGTGCATCGGGGTTGTATCCTTTCACCATACCTTTTCAGTCTGTATGCCAAGCAAAAAACCTGAGAAGCTGGATTCTGTGAAGAAGAATGAGACATCACTATTGGAGGACGACTCATTAACAGCCTGTGTTACGCAGACGACACCTCCTAACTGGCCGGAATGAAGAAGATTTGAAACACTTACTGATGAAAATCAGGGAACACAGCCTTCAGTATGGATTGCACCTCAACATCAAGAAAACAAAAATCCCCACAACTGAACCAATAGGCAACATCATTATAAATGGAGGAAGGACTGAGGAGGTCCAGGATTTCCTTTGACTTGACTCCACAACCAGTAGCCATGGAAGCAGCAGTCGAGAAATGGAAAGACTCATTGCCGTGGGAGAATCTGCTGCAAAGGGCCTCCTTAGAAGTGCTGGAAGTAAAAGGTGTTGTAGTCCTCCCTAAAGCTCATTAACAGTCTAATCTCGTACTGTTAACCACAGGCAGAGATTAGGATTTACAACATGGGAAAACCACAAAACAGATGACAGCCACACGGCAGTGGGGATCACGGCACAGCCAGATCTCTGCTCATAGTTTTTGGGGACACAGTTCAATCCATGACAGGCAGTGTGATTTGGAGTCCACATGGTGGTGGCTGGATTGGTTTTATTATCAACTTCCTCACTTTCCTATGAGATGGCCGAGGTCCCCAGAGTTGAGTCTGGTCCCCTCGAGGACCAGACAGCTGTCGTTGTAGACCTGACAGCCACCTGGCAGCGTAGTAGCCACGGGAAGTAGAATGACAAGAGGCGGGGCCTCTCTGCCTGTTTCCTACTCTGGGCAGTAGAGCAGGGAAAGGACAGGCTCTGACCCAGGGCCAGGGTGGCAGCACGATCCTTGCTTGCTGTGCCTCAGTTTCCCCATCTGTGGAAGGGGGAGCTGTGAAGTTGTGAGGAGCTGAGGAATTAACGTGTGTGTGTGTGCGTGCATGTGTGTACTGTACTGTGGGTGTTCAGTGATGTCGCGGTGACGTCACCCTCTGGATGACCCACGTGGCCTTGTGGCCCCTCCCCCGTCCCCTGAATCTCTGTGCTGGCTGTTGGGAAGACGGAGGTGGAGCTGGACGTGTTTGCTTGTGCCCCCAGTGCTGAACCCCAGAGCCCTTGGGATTGGCTGACGGTGTGGCCTGCTTGCATAACCGGACCCCTCTTCCTAGCTCCAGTCCAGGACTGATGCCCTTATTGTATCTGACAGGGCTAGAAGGCTCGAAACTGTCCTCGAATATTAATCTAGCTCCTATCACCCTTTTGTCCTTTTGATGTCTTGGCTGGTAAAAAGGACGGTATAAATAGCACCAGTCTGCTTCCTTAAAGGCTTCGGAGCATTGGCTGTTTTGAATACAAAACAGAAAACTCCATTCCCAAGCTTGGATCTCATCCTTCGCCCCTTGTTTGCGGAAAGATTTGGTGCCCAGCCGTTGGGCCTGCCGAAGGATTGCCGTCTGTAAGAGAGAGATCGTTGTGTCTGCGTGTCAGCTCCTCCGCCGTGGCCCACACCTGTGGTACCTAAAGGTGGGCTGTGCCACCTGCCCACATGCCCCTTCCCCCCAGGAGTCAGGCTGGAGGGGTGAATCCATGCTGAAATTAGCAGAACCAGGCTTCTCATTGGACGGCAGTCTTGTAGGCCTGACTAGGGTGATATAATGAGTCTGGTCCCCTCAGCACCTCACATCCAGTCCTGGACAGCCCAGAAGTCAGTGAGGTTAGACTTGATCCCCGCCTGCCGTATGCCATGTGCAACACTGAGTATTGTCTTTGTGTTACTCCTGTCGTAGGTATCTAGTGCTGCTCTAACAGAAAAATCACAACTGGACAGCTTTAACAAAGAGAAATGTATTTCTTCATAGTAAAGTAGGCTTCAAGCCAAAGTTTGGGGTGTCAGCTCCAGGGAAGGGCTGTCTCAGTGGGCCCACTTCCCCAGACAGGGGCTCCTTCGTGGTGGGACCCCCAGGCCAAAGGACACGGTCTGTTCCCGGCTAGTATGACGTCCCCAGCTCTCTGCTCCCCTCCTTTCGTGTTTCTCAGGAGAGAGCCCAGCACAATCCAAGCTTGGCAGCTGAGTCCTGCCTCACCTACACAGTGGCTGCCTGTTCTCCTCAGAAACATCAGAAACGCAGAATTCCTAACACATGGGAAAAGTTACACACTACTGTGAATCACGGCACAGCCAAATGGATGTGTACACACATTTTGGGGGGATGCAATGCAATCCGTGACACCTGCCTAAAAGGTGGCTTAGATGAGCAGCGGAATTCATGTACGGTGATGACCGTTGGCTTCCATTGCCTGACCTGCAGGTGGCCATCATGCATGTTTCACGGATGACATGACAGGTGTCAGGCCCTTGGGAAGTCTGAAGAGTCTAAAGCAGAGCAGGCTACGCCAGAAGGGAGGCTGGGAGGCCAGCAAAGGCAGAACCCAAGGAACGCCTCGGCTCAGAGGCTCTTGATCTGCCTCCCTGAAGGCCCTTGCTGTCCCTCAGGTGGCCCTGAACACTGTCCCTGTCACTCAGCCCAGCAGTAGTGTGGGGACCACAGCCACGGAGTAGATGTGCTGCAGACCTCATCCTTCCCTCTTCCAACGTCTGGCCCTTGGGCCCAAGGCTCAACACAGGAATAGACTTGTGAGTCCAGGAGAGGTTGTTGGGCACCACTGACTCGACTCCGAGTTAGAGTGACCTCATGTGAGCCCAGGTGGTACGGTCACACGATTTCCCAGCCTGTGATCATTACAGGAGTGGGTCGCCAGGGCTTTCCTTCCTAATAGGCACTAGGTAGGTTTGAACTGTTGATCATTTGGTTAGTAGCTGAGCATTTAACCATCACGGTCAGCAAGGCTCCCTTCCAGGGGCGGCACAGTGTAATGATCCTGGAGAGCAGCGCCATCAGATGATGCCCTGAGGAAGAGGAACAGCCAAGAGCTGAAGGCCCTTGAGGCCTGGGAGGGCCTGGGCCCTTTTTTTTCAGGTGAAAAGGACAGTACTGAGACTGTCATGGAGCTATTGAAGGAAGCTTCCCTGAAGAAAAATGCATCAGACTTTGTGTTTAATATGGAGACTCTGAACTTGGAGAATACTCACTCACTGATGATGCATCCTGTGTTGGTTCTGGAAGGCCTGTAGGGACATCATGGTTTTAAGTGTGACAGACTGGGCTGATTTTATCAGGAAACCAGAAAAGAAATGTGTAGCACCTGAAGGTCAGAGGATTGTTTAATTACCCACTTTTTTTTTGTTTTAGTATAATTTGTGTTTTGTTGTCGTTAAGCATATGCACAGCAGAGCACACACCAGTTCAGTTTGCACGCATACAGTTCAGTGACACACTCACATGCTTCGTGTTGACAGCCGTTCTCCTGGTCCTTTTCGAATTGTTCTTCTGCCGTTAGTGTTAACTCACTACCGCCTCAATTTCCTGTGCAACCACTGAGTTGCTGCTGTCACTTTGATTCCATCCATGTAGACCATTCTTAAAAGAGCACGACCCTCAAGGCAGATTAAGTCAAGAATGTTCGCTTTTAAGAAGAAACCCTTTAAAAACACCCTTTGGTGCTAAGAAGAATCCTGGAGATATTTTTGGTTTGAGGTCTAAAGACAACCCTAGGGCTATACTTCTGGGAGTTCATCCAGCCCCCATGGCTCCAGAAAGTCTGGATTCCATGACAATTTGTAATTCTGTTCTGCATTTCCTCGCCTTTGACAGGATTCTTCTAGAGAACCTTTGATCAAGATGTTCAGTAATTAATGATGCACACATTTAAAGGGAATCACTTTTATGTGTTAAATAGGACTAAGGACATTTCCCCATTTTGTTTAGCATGTGCTAGTCAGACTCATCCGCAGATGAAACTGGCGATAGCGTGGGTAACATGTTCTGTTGACAGTCCCCTCCCTTCCCCTCCTGTCCCCGCAATGCTCTTTTCGTAGAATACTTGTTGTTACATAGCCACGCTTCAGGAACTGTGTGAGGCACAACCAGGACTGTGATGCATTCCTCCTGTCAGGAACCCCACAGTTCCCCGGAGATGGAGAATGTACCAGAAATAGTGCCAAACAGAACCAAGTGAGCTCCGTCAGCGGATCATGTGTCGGGTCTCTGGATTCAGATGCTAGATCGACATCACCGTGCTGTGAACGGCCTCATGGCTGGTTCTCACCGCTGCCAGCAGATACAGAGACACGAAGGTGGGCACGCGGGCAGCGGCTGGGGAGCAGCTGAGTGCTTAACTGGTGTGCTGCCGCGGCTCATCGTTTCAGGCTTTTGAAGGCAATCTGTGGTAATTCATTCAGTAGACATGGGCCAAGTACCTGTTGTGGATCTATAAAAGAGGAGAGGACACATGAGGACTGCCAGTTCAGGATGCAGACTCTTTCTAAAAAAAGTGCTGCATACGTCATTGCTGAGTGTCACTATGGCCGCCTTCGCAGCCCTCCCCTTGGGAAGCTGTGAACCGGTGCCGGCACCTAGTCAAAGCAGTTTTGGAACGCTTTTTCTGGAATGGCCATCAGAGCTGTCGTTGCATTGATGTCCTGAATATCATCCTTTCAATCTTTCCTTTATCTTCGGGTAAAGAAAGAAGGCATTGGGGGCCAGATCGGGTGAGTAGGGAGGGGGTTCCAATACAGTTATTTGCTTACAGACTGAAAACTCCCTCACAGACAGTTATACACTTAAGTTTGTAAACTTGCCACCATGCCACGGCACACAGTGGCCATTCCAGTAAAGAGTTCTGAAATTGCTTTGTAGGGTGGACTAGGTACTGGCATCAGTGCCTCGCTTCTAGAGAGGAGGACTTCGAAGGTAACGGTAGTGATATTCACCAATGAGGTGTGTAGCACTTTTTCTAGGATGAGTTTGCAAACTTAATTGTCAGACCCCATAAGTCTCACACGTGTTTCATTAAAATTACTCCTAAGCCCAGTGGGCCATGTGCACGGTGTGCAGGGGAATCATGAGAGAGGAAATCCCAATGTGCCTGGGCCCAGGGTGAAGGGCTTCAGGCACTTCTTAAGGGGTTTGTGTTGTCTGTAGCCGGGGGTCTCCTTCAGGGCGTGTGTTCTAAGTGGTGAAACCTGGCACCGCCTACCATCCCCATGGGCGCAGTGGGGGGGTCCGTGGTGGGACTCAGGCCTTTCGTGCAGGAGACCTGAATTTGCATCCTGGCCAGCGGGCCTCATGGGCAGCCTCCAGCCATCAGTCAGTACAGGCTTTCATCACACGCATGGGATCGCCATGGGCTGACACATCTCCACAGGCGCTGGCGGCACTGTTATGTCACCAGCGTCACGCCCAGGGGGTCACCATGAGCACACATGGGGTCACCATGGGCTGGCACACCTACCCAGGCACCGGAAGCACTGTCGTGTCACCAGCATCACACCCAGGGGGTCACCATGAGCACACATGGGGTCACCATGGGCTGGCACACCTACCCAGGTGCCGGAAGCACCGTCGTGTCACCGTCGTCACTCCCAGGGGCTCACCATGGGCTGGCACACCTACCCAGGCACCGGAAGCACTGTCGTGTCACCAGCGTCACGCCCAGGGGGTCACCATGAGCACACATGGGGTCACCATGAGCACACATGGGGTCACCATGGGCCGGCACACCTCCACAGGTGCTGGCAGCACCGTCGTGTCACCATCGTCACACCCAGGGGGTCACCATGGGCTGGCACACCTACCCAGGCACCAGAAGCACTGTCGTGTCACCAGCGTCACGCCCAGGGGGTCACCATGAGCACACATGGGGTCACCATGGGCCAGCACACCTCCACAGGTGCTGGCAGCACCGTCGTGTCACCATCGTCACACCCAGGGGGTCACCATGGGCCACCATGGGCCGGCACACCTCCCCAGCTGCTGGTAGCATTGTCACCATCACCACGTGCGTGGTGGCCCCCATACCTCACAGCCACCCTCCTAGGTGGGATGATCTTCCTTACTTTTAGATCAAGAAAATACACAATGGAGAGGCCACACTATTTTCCCAGGGTGACCCAGAAGCTGTGGCAGAGCCAGGACACAGCCGCAGGTGTCGTGTGGAGCGCCATGCTGGGTGCACGCCGGTCCTGCCCAGCCACACATTCGTCACCAGCCAGTTGTTGGAGGCCGTGCTGTTTGTGCCCCATTTAAATAGGAGATGTCAGGTCTAACTCAGAACTGGCAAAATGTGTCACTTGGCCCTAAGGCGCTTTCACGGGCAGTAAGTGGATGAGATTGGGGCATTTTCTGAACACAGTGGGGCATGTGGCGGCTTACAGGCCATCCGCCCCTGCTGAACGCCCCCACGGGGGAGAGTGCTGAGCCAGAGCTGGCTTTCTGGGTGCTTCCTCCACCAGTATATGCCTTCTCCAGCTCCCCCTGGCACCAGGTACCCTTCTGGGGAGGGCAGGATGAGCGCGTCACGCCCTGTGCACCAGAGAGCCCACGGTGGAGGGGGGAGATGCGTGTGCCCTGCCGACCATGCCCCTGATCACCCCCATGTGTGGAGAGAAGCTGCTCACACTGGGCAGGAGGGGGACAGACTGCAAGGTGGGCTCACCGGGTGAAGCTGGGCTTGAAGCGTTCCTGCTGGCGGGTGGAGCGCTGACCCCATGGGGTGAGGTCACAGGGGACCTGGGGTTTAGTGACGCCAGAGGCAGGGAGTGGCTGTAGACACGGGTGGTGGCAGCTTTGCAGCCAGAAGTGCTTAGGCAGGGTGTGGAGATGTGAGTCAGGAACTCGGACCCCAGGCCTCTTGGTCATCTGACACGGCCGTGGTGGCTCTGATGTGTTGTCACTCTCTTGGTGGTGGCTCTTCCCCTGGCGTGTCAGCAGCTTTAGCCCAATAAGCTCCCTGTTGAAGTGTTGCCTGCCACTGAGTTGATTCTGACCCCCAGTGACCCCAGGTGACAGCAGAACCACCCCCTAGGGCTTCCTAGGCTGCAGTTTCCGTGCAGTCAGATTGCCACGTCTTTCTCCCGTGGGCTGATGGTGGGCTTTGGCCCCCAACCTTCGGCTCAGTAGCGAAGAGCAAGCTACCTGTGGCACCAGAATTCCTTCAGTACGTGCTGGGTGTCCTCGGTTCCTCACTCGCAGTCCTCCTCCGGACTCTGCCTTCCGAGGTGATTGTGGCTTTCTGGGAATTCATTCTAATTTTTATTTTCTAAAGGCATTTTATTTCATTCTATATGGAGTCTATAAATACATCCTGTATTTACACTCTTTCTTGGTGGTTATGTGAATGTTATTTTGCACATTAGATGATAATTAGGCAATTTCCAATCTGTAGATCCCTTTGAGAATCCCACAGCACGGGTATTTCCGGTTCCCTGACGGCTATTTTGGGTTGGACTTGGACCGCGGCATGGGCCTCCCAGCTGGTTGCTGCCGCAGTCCCTCCCCAGCTGATCCTCCGCTTGGCCGCCAGGGCTCACTCCTTCCAGGCGCGGATAAGACGCTGTCCTCCTCGCGACCAACCTGCACTGCCTGTCTGCCTGGCAGAAGCCCCAGAGGCTCTAGGGCCCTCACAGCGGTGACACTTAAGGTCCTCGGTGGTCTGAACCCACTTCGCTCATGCTGGCACTCTGACTTGTCTGTCCTCTGGGGAATCAGGAGCCCTTTAGAACCAGGCCGGCTTATGTACATCTGGGATCAGACTCTTGCTGTAGGAACAGGGGGCTGGAGAGGGGGGCTTGAGCAGGGGGCCTGCAGCCAGAAGTGCCGGTGGGAGGACGACGATGGGTGGTGGCAGGCCCCAAGACGTGAGGTCTGGTAGAGATCTGGTGCCCCCAGTCCGATGCTGGCAGACCTGGGGAGCAAAGGGGGTAAGGAGGTCAGAGGCTGGCCGGTGCTGGAGTCTGGGCTGCACAGGGCGGTCACAGGTGTATCGAGTGTGAGGAGCCAGCGACAGGTGGGGCTGCAGTAACTACGGTACTATAGGAACGGGAATCTCTGAAATGCCTTCTTACTGAGAACAGACTGTTTCAGTTAATCCACAGACCACCTCTTTCTAGAGAGGCGTCGTTGCATTGGATGACAGATGAAGAGCTTGAGGGCCATAGCAGGACCCTTCTCCAAAGGCAGAACCACCGCCAGAGAGCTCCCTTTGAGGAATATGGGGTACAGGCAGAGGATGCGGCCACATCGGGGCTCTCCTTGGGAACCAGGCTCTGTGTCGTTAGCCAGGCATCCTGGGACCCTGCTGGGCTCACACTGTGGTCTGAGGAGCTTCAGTCCGCTGGACCAGGACCATCAGCCTCCTCTGCTCCGCTTAATGCATGTGGGGAACCCAGTGCAGATGGCTTCTGTGACCTGCGCTGGTTGTTACACTGTGGGTCTCAGTTCCTCTTTCTATAGATCATGAGCCACAGTAGCACAGCACTGGTCACTTAGGGCAGCTGTGAGGTCCATCAGACAGGATGGCAGATGGCCCAGCTGAGACCCGGGGCAAGGGACACCTCACAAAGTCTGGGTGCCGTCTGTCCCTGAGACCTGCCCCCCCAGTGGCAGTGCTGCTGTTTTCAGATGCTGTGGAGTCAGCTGTGACCCACAGGGACCGTAGGTCGAGGGTCGTGGTGGGACACTTCCCCAAAGGCATGGCAGAGCCTCAACCAGAGAGATTTCTGCGAGGAACGTGGGGTGCAGCCAGAGGACGCAATCGCACTGGGGCTCTCCTGGGGACCGGATTTCGTGTCCTTGGCCGGCCTCCTGGCCCCTGAGCCAGCCTCACAGTCATTGTCGTGCTCGAGGCCACTGTTGCAGCTACTGGGTCCGTCCGTCTCATGGAGGGTTTCTTTCTCTGAGCTTTAGCAAGCGTGATGTCCTTCTCCAGGGACTGGTCTCTCCCAATAACGTGTCCAAAGTATGGGAGGGGAAGTCTCCATTTCCTTGTTTCTCAGACGCACTCTGCCTGTGCTTCTTGCAAAGCAGCCTTGTTCATCCTGCTGGCAGCCCATGCAGCAGTCGGTATTCTTTGCTGACACCACCGTTGGGAGGCCTCTGTCCTCCCCTGGGCTTCCTTAGTCACTGGACAGCTTTCTCGCGCGTCGGAGCCAACTGAAAACACTGGCTCAGGTCGGACAGCTCGGCTTCTAGGTGGCGTCTCTGCTTTTTAACACGCTGGAGAGGCGTTTTGCGGCAGATTTGCCCAGTGTGGTATGTCTTTTGATTGCCTGGCTGCTCCTTCCGTGGGCATTGATTGTGGGTCCGAGCGGAGTGCGTATACAGACAGCTCTGACCCATGAGGCCTGTGCTGAAGCAGGCGTGTGTTGGAGTGGGACATGTGCGTGCTCATAGAGAACAGCTGCTGTCACAGCAGATTGATGCAAAGTGGTCCTGTTTTGTGGGCTCTCCTCTACCCACCAGAAAAGCCTCTACAGGGGGACTTTGTGCCCCAGGGGGCAGGAGAGCAGAGCCCTGCTGGCCTTAAGTGTATCCGTGTGGCCCTCCTCACCTGTGATGTTGGCACTGGCCCGGCACCCACCGCCAGCGTCCAGATGCGTCACCAGGCTGACCTGCAATGCCTGTGCTCAGGGAGCTATTTTGAGGCTGAACTCCGCTGGTGTCTTCGCTGCTGATTAGCTTGATGAGGGACTCGGCCTCGGTCTTTCTTAAATCCAGATGTCAAAGATACGTTCCTGTATTTCTCCTGCAGTCTATTTTTAGCACTGTACTGGGAAAAATACTGCCAGAGAAGGCCTGTATTTTCTTCTCTTTCTCTCCAACTCTCTGGACTTGGTGGTGGGGGCTGAGCAGTGTTCTGTCCCTGTGTCCTCCAAGCCAAGGGCCACTCTCCTTGACTGTCCGCCTCAGCTCCCTTGATACAGTGGCCCATCCTCCCTCCAGGCTGTCTCTGGCGGTGGTTGTGTGAGATGTCCATAGGACAGTCCGTGTTCTCCACTGGAGTCTGGACAGGACCCAGGCAGGGCCTGAGTGTCCCCTGGGTTCAGTTTCATGGGCACTGTTTGCTGAGGGCCCCTAGCACAGCCTGGGGAAAGCCGCTGTGGCCTGTGGCCCCCACCCCCGTGGCAGGGTGGAAGCTGGAAGGATGTGCGTTTTGCATCCACATGGCGCTGACTCTGTTCCTGAGCCTCAGTTTCCTCATCTGCTTAGTGAAGGTGATAAAACCCTTTTCAAGGATTGTTCTTGGAGGGAGATGTGTGTGACAGTTGTGAGCCATCAGTGTCCTCTCTTGCAGTTCTGCTTTCTTTGTCCCCTCCTTCCACCCCTCGCTTCCGGTGCAGCTATTCTCAGCCTCTTCTCTTCTCCGTCGGCCCCTTGTGTTGCGGGGCAGTGAGCACTTGATGACTGACTAAGGATTGGCAGTGTGAACTCCCCTAATGGTGCCAGGGAGAAAGGCCTGGCTGTCTGCTTCTATAAAGAGTGGTGTGCACCCCATACTGGGCCCAGAAACCTGAGTGGGGCTACAAGAAGGAGGAGGGTGGAGATGGCCCAGATGTGCAGAAGGCCTTGAGTCGCAGGTTGTCTCAACCCCAGGGGACACTGTTGTGGGGACAGGAGGTCGAAGCAGAGAGCCAGGGGTGGAGCCTGGACACCCCGCTGTCCGTCTCAGGGAAACGTTGCTCCTGAACGCGGGACTGGGAGTGGAGGTTGTGAGCGATGGCTAGCGTGTGCCTGGTAGAGTGTCCACACACACTGTCTTCATGCATACTGGCTCCTTTGTTTGCTGTTCTGACCCAAACCCAACCCAACCCATTGATGTTGAGTCAATTCCAACCATAACAGCTGTATAGGATGGAGGAGAACTGCCCCACAGGGTTCCAAGGCTGCAGTCTTCGAAGGAAGTCGGCGACCACTTGATTTTGCTGGTGGGTCCGAGCTGTCGGCCTCTCGGTTAGCAGCCGAGCACTCAGACGTGGCCCCACCGAGACCCCTTCCTTTGTTATGAGAACTTCCTTTAGTTGCTGTAATTTCAGAAGCAGCTTCTTGAGACATAGTATGTGGTTTGCACAGATCACTGGCCTTCAGTCAATTCTCAGCTTTGTGCAAATTGCCATGGTCAGTTTTAGACTGTTTTCAACATCCTGAGAGGTAACAGCCACAATTTTTTAAGCACCAATCTTGTACCAGGGTTTCAGCTTCACTCTGCAGACTCCTGAATAACCTACAAAGTCGGAGGCCCACTTTGCCACTGAAGACACTGAGACTTGGAGACACTTAGTACCTTGCCTCTGGCCACAGCACTGAGAGTGACCAGCCTGGCTTGGAGGCTAGGCCAGGCAGGTCCAGAGTCCATGCTCATTTGTCCCCATGACTCTGTCCCAAAATGAGTCCCCACAGGCATAGGACCAGTCCTGGATCAAACAGCTACAAAGAGGCAGAGTGGGGATTTGAACTTAGGTCGCTGGCTCAGAGCCCAGTCCTTGCCTTTGCTCTGCCGAGGGTACGTCAGCGGGGCCCTGGCTATCCCTGGTTTGTCTGGGCTCAGGCCATGTGGCTGCAGCAGACCGGCTGGCCCTGTTAAGATGGAAAAACTGTTGTCCCAGGAGGCCCATGTGGAGAAAATTCAGTAAGAAAGCTGGGGACGCAGCGCTGGCCCCTCTGAGCCTCTGCTGTGCCAAGGAGGGCATTGGCAGCCAAGGGACATTAAGAGAAATCTCATTTTACTAAGCACTCTTCTGTGCTGAGGAAAGTACTTCCAGGGCCTAAAATAAATGTTCCTCTGGAGAAATGCAAGGTAAGGGCTTGTGCTTCCCCAGCAGTGATGCCGAGGGAGGCGCTCTGGGACTTCGGAGCTCTCCTCCTGGGGCGGCGCCAAAGTCGCTGGCCTTGAGAAGCATCACTTAATTTTTTTTTTTACTGTAACAGAATAAAAATCAAACCTGTCGCTGTAGATCCGATTCCAACTCACAACCATCCTGTGGGACAGAATGGAAACTGCCCCGTAGAGTTTCCAAGGAGCTCCTGGTGGGTACGAACTGCTGGCCTTTCGGTTAGCAGCAAATGTATATAAACATGAGTTGTATGTGAAA
Organism: Heterohyrax brucei; assembly: GCA_028571685.1. NCBI lineage: Eukaryota > Metazoa > Chordata > Mammalia > Hyracoidea > Procaviidae > Heterohyrax > Heterohyrax brucei. The sequence continues at coordinate 4,463,745 of CM053153.1, forward strand.
GGTATCAGCTTCCAGAGACACCCTGGTGGCACAGTGATTACATTCTCAGCTAGTAGCTGAAAGGTCGGCAGTTCAAGCCCATCAGCTGCTCCTCGGGACAGGGAGATGGCTGACTGCTTCCATAATGGTGACAGCCGTGCAGACCCTGGGGGGCAGTTGTACTCTGTCCTGCAGGGTCACTGTGTGTCAGAAGCAGCCTGACAACAGTGGGGTTGGGGTCATCGGCTTCCCAGGGCCTGCTTCCCAGGCTCCGTGGAGGAGCACCATCCATTCAGCGCCTGTTGATACCTGTTGTCATACAGCAAATGCTCAGACATGACTGTGGCCAGCCCTTGTCCTCCAGGACCCACTGCCAGGGAGGAGACGGACACTGCTTGCCAGGCAAGCTGGGGTGCTCTGATGGGAGCCTGGGCACCTGGGCAGGTGTGGTGAGCCAACAGGGCAGGCAACTCAGGGAATGGGGTCTCTGCGGAATCCTTACGGTGAGTGGAGCTTAGCCCTGCGGAGAGCAGCGCAGAGGTGCCGGGTCAGCATCCTTGGCTGTGCCGGGTCGAGAAATGTTACTGCACTGAGTCAGGAAATGTCACTGCTCTGGGTTGGATAGTGCTGTTTAGTTGCTGTCAAGTTGGTCCCAGTTCCTGGTGACCTTGTGTGTGACAGAACGAGATGTTGCCCAGTTCTGTACCATCTTCATGGTGGGTGGTGTGTCTGAGTCTATTGTTCTGGTTTTTGCATCAGTCCCTCTGACTGAAGGCTTCTTTCATTTTCCTTGGTCATCGGCTGTATCTAGCCTTTGGTCATTCCTGATGACATGGCCAAAGCAGCAAGCTGCAATCTCTTCGTCCTCTCTTCTAGGAAGCATTCTGCGGCTGTTTTTTCTGACCCTGACGTGTGTATTCTTGCTGTGTGCAGCCGTCTCTGCTAACACCGCAGGTCTAACAGTACTTGATGGCTGTGAAGGCTGTCCAGGCGAGCAGGGACAGCTCCCTCTGTTGTAGCCACTGACTACAGGTGCCAGGCTTCTACTGGCCTGGTTTCAAGCCTGCCCTCTCCACTGTGCCATCTCTGTGACCTTGGACAGGTGACCTTATTTTCTGCAAGATGCTGATATGACCCTGTCTAGGTCTTTTGTGAACAGGTCCCTGAGTGGTGCAAATCATTAAGCACTCAAGGACCAGGTGAAAGATTGGTGATGTGGTCCCACCCAGAGGCACCTGAAAGAAAGGCCTGGCGATCTGCTTCTGCAAAGTCACAGCCTTGAAAACCTGTGGAGCAGTTCTTCTCTGCACACGTGGGCTGACAGGAACAGACTACTCAGTCAGCATCAAAAGGTCAGCAAAACTCACGTGCAGTTGTGCGCTGCGGATTAGCAAGTAAACACAAGTAAGTCAGCACGTGCCTGGCACACGGTAAGACAGTGCAGGCCTGGTGGGCAGGTTAACCTGTCCCTTGTCACTGTGACTTGGATTACTTTGGTGGCAGCTAACAATAATAACAGGGCTGTTGTGAGAGAGAGACGTCTGTAAGGCGTGTTGCTGAGCCCTCAGGAGCCCAGAGTGGGTCTAGGATGTGGCGGATGTCATCGTCACTCCTGGTGTTGTGCCCGGTGTTTGGTGCCACCTCTGACAATGCTTTGGTTGGATTTCACACAGCTTTGAGTTTTCAAGCACAAGCTTATTTCCTCTTCAATTAAATGTGTATATGTATATATGTGTATGTATATATATATATATATTTACTACTATTGGTCTGTGGGGCTTAAGAGAAGTTATCTTCTCTTTGGATGTGATAACTTGTCAGCATTAATGCCATTTTCTTGTCTACCTCAAGTCCCTTCTCCTTCAGGATGGATAACACTAAAAGGTTGGCCGCTTCGCGTCCCCCGGTATTGTGCTTCATTGTAAAACAGAGAACAGGCTGGTATTCTGCAGCACCCAGTAGATTCCCATGTGGTGCACCAAGTAAATTTAGAGTACTAGTCTTATAACTATCAATTATCTCCTGATGAAAGTTCAATTTAATTATATGTGGATAGTCCTTTTAAATCCAACTCCTTGATTTGTATTTAAATGTCATCATTATGACTTCCCTGGTGAGGTTATCAGCTGTTCAAAGACTGAATCATATGATATGGTATTTTAAAAACCTCCACTTCTTTTATAGCGCCTTCAAAAATCGCAGCACCTTTTTTTAGTGCCAACTCTTGACTATTATTGTCACATTTGGCCATAAAATTAAGCATGAAAATTGGCATTCAGTAATAGTATTAATTTAATTTAACTCAGACTCATTAAAGATGAACAGATTCAGATAGTGCTAGAGACAGTCAAGTGGAGGAGGATAGACTAGCGCAAAGAACTATGCATTTGGAATCTGAGCTGAATGTGAAATTTAGCTCTTTCCTGGGCCTGCTTTTGTGTTGCTTTTTAACTGTGGGCTAATTCCTTCCCTCCTCAGCCCCTCAGTGTCCTCACCTGGGGCATGGGATCAGTAACCCCAGCAGCTACCATTTCCAGGGTGTATCTGTGTGCCAGGCACTGGGGGAAGGTTTTGCACCTACTTCCTATTTAACTTGCATGAAATCTTTCATAATGGGGTTTATCAGTCTCTGTTTTTTTATGTAGAAACTGAACTATAGTGTTTTTCAAGTTGTGATGTAGTAACAGAGCTTGAGGTTGCTAAGAAGACACGAGTCCCTTACAGGCATCGGGTGGAACAACGCTTTCCTCACACAGAGATGCGGCAGAGCGTGGCCAGCTCCCATTGCGGGCACTGGTCTCTGCACACATTCTTCTTATGCCACAGGTCAGAGACCTCATTCCCTCCCCAGTGGAAACACATAGAGAAGTGGAGTTGTCCAGGTGCTGTGTGATAACCCCTCATGTGGAAGAAACAGAGAAAGTCACAGTGTGCCCACAACAGGGGAGAGACTTCTCTGATAAAGGGAAAGGACAGGGAGAGAGAAGGCGTTCCAATTCCCGGTCTCCTTATCAGAGAATGTTATGGCCTTTCACCTCTTCCTAGATGGCCTGGATAAGAGATGTAGATGCAGACCATTCCCTCTGCAGTGAGGCACTTTAAATTGGTGAGGGACTGTTACCGGTCATGGAGAAAATGGCCTAGGAGGATTTTAGCAATTGAACACATCTCACGGAATTGCTGAAATTTGAGCCTTGTTTGATAAATCTGCAGAAGTTCTAGGTCTGGGAGACTGTGTGGCCCTTTCCTCTCCTCCATCTGCGATTCCATTCAGCTTCCTTCAGTTGACATGAAGGGACCATCTCAAGTGCAAGTGTGTTCACACACACTATTGGACCTCTTTACAGAGTAGCTTGTGGCCTGGGGTGTTCCCCTGTTTTACAGAGAAGGCAGTGTGTTACAGAAGCTAGGGTGTGTGGGAGATACTGCAATGTCTGAGGTAACCTCTGTGTCAGGAAATGGCTGTAACAAGCACCTCTTGCTCTCTGCCCTCAAGTTTCTGAGAGCATACCAGATGTGGAATCCAGAGACAGAGTTCCCCACTCATTGCAGGCCAGCCACCAGCAGGAAGTGATGCACCCGTATCTAACCCTAATACCCTGACTTTGTCCATCACAAAGCCACCAAGCAAGTAAAAGGGATTACAAAAAAGGGCTCCTAGTGTGAGGGTGGAGCCTTCTAGGCAAAGGCACAGCTTTGCTTGCTGCCTCCAAGTATCCTGACAAGGCCACTGAAGATGCCTTCAGGGAGCTGGCGGGTGTGCAGCTGGTCCCTCTCTCTCTTAGCTTCTTATGTCATTCTCAAAGATAGTGTTTTCCGAGTTTGCTCTTATTACCAGAAGCATCAGCCACATTTTTTAATTACTTCATGCTGAAGCGAAAGACACTGCCGTCAAGTTGATTCTGACTCACAGCAACCCTATAGTTCAGAGTAGATAGAACTGCCTCATAGAATTTCCAAGGAGCACCTGGTAGATTTAAACTGCTGACCTTTATGGTTAGCAGACATTGTACTTATACACTATGCCACCAATTACTTCATAAGCACTTTTTATTTTATCTTATTTGAATATAATTTTATTTATTTTGTTGTTGGGTCCACACATTCCATTCTTTTTATTTTTATTTTTTTCATAGTGTTTTAAGTGGAAGTTTACAATTTGAGTCAGTTTCTCACACAAAAACTTACATATACTTTGGCATGTGACCCTAGTTGCTTGTCCCCTACTGTGAACAGCATGCTTCTCCCTTCCACCTTGTGTTTGCCAGGTCCATTCAACCAGCTCCTGTCTTCTTTAGCCTTCTCATCTTGCCTCCAGACAGAAGCTCCTGAGTTAGTCTCCTACATCTATCTAAGCCAAGAACTGCACTCTTCATCAGTATCATTTTATGTGTTATAGTACCAATTCAACCTTTGTTTGAAGAGTTGGGTGCTGGAATGGTTTCATTTCTGGGCTAACAGAGAATCTGAGGGCCAGGCTGTGAGATCATCAAGTCTGGTTTTTTCACTAGAGTTCAGTGTCTATAACCCACATTTTTCCTGCTTCCTCAGGGACTCTTTGTTGAGTTCCTTGTACATGCAGTCTTTGGTGGTGGCTGGGCATCACCTAGTTTTTCCAGTCTCATGGTGATGTAGTCTCTGGTTTATGCAGCCTTTTCTCATGGGCACTTTTTAGTTGGGGATTTATTAATATTTTCTGATAAAAGGTCTCGCACCTTAAGGACAAATGTAAGCCCTGGGTGAAAAGTGCTAGACAGTGGGGGCTTCTCTCAGCAGAGGTTGGTGTAGGTAGGTGGGGCTGGTAATAAACACCATGGCTTCAGTTAATTGTGAAGGATTGGCTTCCTATTTGTTATCCCAGAGAATAGCTGCCGATTGAGGAAAGAGGCATAAACTTCCACAGGTGCTGAGTGATTATGAATGTGGACCAAGTGTGGACTGTCCTTGTTGCTGTTAGCTGCCTTCTGGTTAATTCTGACTCTTGGAGACCCCATGTGTGCAGAATACAGCTGCTCCATAGGGTTTTCAAGGTTGTGACTTTGCAGAAGTAATTGCCAGGATGACCTTCAGGGGACTTCCAGATGTGTTTGAATCATCAGCCTCCAGCTAGAAGTCAGTCACTTAACTTAGAGACCCCAAGTTGACTGTCTTGTTGTCAGCTACCTTGAGACGATTGTCACCCCTAGCAGCTCTCTGTGTAACAGAAGGAAACACTACCTAGTTCTGCGCCATCCTCACAATTATTGCTCTGTTTGAGTCCACTGCTGCAGCCACTGAGTCAGTCCGGCTCATTGAGGGTCTCTCTTTTTTTCTCCGACCCTCTGCTTGACCAAGCATGATGTCAATATTCTTCACCAACACTATAATTGGAATTCACCATTTCTTCTTTGTTGTGGTGGTTGTTAGATGTCATTGGTCATTCTGACTTATCGCAGCCCTCTTTGCAGCACAATCAAATGTTGTCCCCATCCTGGTCATCTTCACAAATCATTGTCATGCATGGAATCATGGTTGTGGCCACTGGGTCAGTCGATCTCAGTGCGGATCGTTCTCTTTTTTGCTGGCCTTGTGTTTCACCAGGCATGATTTTCATCTCCAGGGTCTGGTACCCTCCTGATAACGTGTTGGAAGTATGTGAGACAAAGTCTCACCATCCTTGCCTTTAAGGAATATTCTGGCTGTACTTCTTCCAAGACAGATTTGTTCATGCTTCTTTCAGCCGTGGTGTATTCAGTATTCTTCACCAATACTGTAATTCAAATGCATCCATTTTTCAGTCTTCCTTGTTCATTGTCCAGCTTTCACATGCATATAAGGCAACTGAGAATACGGTGGCTTCTGTCAGGTACAACTTAGTCCTTAAAGTGACATCTTTGGTTTTTAATGCTATAAAGAGGTCTTTGAAGCAGATTGGCGGTGCCATATGTTGTTTGATTTCCCAGCTGCTGCTTCCATGGGAGTTAATTGTGGATCAAGTAAAATGAAATCCTTGACAGCTTCAGTATTTTTTTTTATCATGGTGTTGTTACTGGTCCAGTCATGAGGATTTTGTTTTCTTTATGTTGAGGTACAATTCATACTGAAGACTTAATGTAGGTGATAATATCATTCTCTGTCCTAGAACGTGGCCGAGCTCGAGTTAGGCTCACAAGTACCTATCAACCATGCCATGAGGTATAAAGGTGATAGCTAGGACAATCCTTTAGGGAAACTTGCATATAAACAAATCCCAAACAGAGCTCAAGATAGCCACACAGTTTCTGCTCTGATCTTTTCCTGCTAGCATTTAGTGGTAGTGAGATTTGTTGAATCAATGAAGACCCGGCTTACTGAAACCTGTAACAGGCTTCAAAATGTAGAATCATGGTGACTGTAGAGTTTCTAGTCATTCTGTGAAAAGATGAGGCCTTCAGTGGTTTTGCTCATTTGTAATCTTGATGTACACTGATGATTCTGTAATGTGTCTCAGACTCGTGGATAGGCAGAGCTGTGCCAGCGCACCTGCGGTTTCCTACTTATGCCCCTTTGAATATGCGAGGACCAACAATTAAGTTTGGTAACTCATTCTGCAAAAAGTGCTCCGTACTCATTGCTGAATGTCGCTGTGGTCACCTTCGCGGTGCTCCCCTTGGGAAGCTATGTACTGACGCCAGTGCCTAGTCCACCCTTCAGTGCAGTTTTGGACCTCTTTTTCTGGAATGGCTACCCGAGCCGTTGCCGTATTGCCCTTGATGTCCTTAATGTCGTCAAAATGTCTTCCTTTCAATGTTTCGTTTTTTTTTTTTGGATAAAGAAAAAAGTCACTGGGGGCCAGATCAGGTGAGTAGGAAGGGTGTTCCAATACAGTTATTTGTTTACTGGCTAAAAAGTCCTTCGCAGACAACTATACAATTAAGTTCATGAAATTGCCACCCTGCAACCGTGTGTAGTGGTCACTCCAGAAATAGTTCCAAAATTGCTTTGAACAGTGGACTAGGCACTAGTGTCAGTGCGTAGCTTCCCAAGGGAAGTGCCTCTAGGGTGACTGTAGTGATATTCAGCAGTGAGGTATGTAGCACTTAGAGCAATAAAGTTCTAGGACTTAATTGTCAGACCTCGTATGCTAAATAAAACTTTCGTTTTCCTAAACGTTGTGATGTTTTTACTGTAGAAAAAGCTGAGTAGATGCTTCAAGTTCTCTTCCTTTTAGCAAACAAAGTTTTGTTGACTGCTTATCACAGCTTATTAGTCTTCCTCCAATCCTGAAACCGCATTCTTCTTCATACACTTCAGCTTCTCAGACTGCTCAGCATGTGGACTGAGTAAGTGTGGCAAGTGGGTATAATGCCAATGCATAGCTTTCCTGCAGTGTTCTGGGGTTCTCGTTCTTCACAGTGTTACCTATGATTTGTTAACGATCCACACAGTCGGATACCTTTGCCTAATCGATGAAACACAGTCATCTTTCTGGTGTCCTCTGCTTGGTGTTGTGCTGTGGTGGGCTGCCCGTTGCTGTGATGCTGGAAGCTATGCCACCAGTGTTTCAAATACCAGTCGGGCCGCCCACAGAGGACGAGTTTCAGCAGCATTTCCATATTAAGACAGAGGAGGAAGAAGAACCTGGCAATCTACTTCTTTTAAAAAAAAATTGCCTGTGAAAACTTATTCACTGCCTAAACTAGAGGTGGGTGTGTGTGCAGGTGCATGTTTGTGTGTGTGTGTGTATAGCAGTCATTACCGTTGAGTCGATTCCAACTCATAGTGACTCTGTGGGACAGAGTAGAACTGCCCCATAGGGTTTGCAAGGAACAGCTGGTGGGTTCCAACTGCTGACGTTTTGATTAGCAGCAGAGCACTTAAGCACTGTGCCACGAGCCCTCGTATTTTCAGCCTGGCTGCCATGTATGGGGACCGGGTTAGGAATATTCTCCCCATCTCAGCTGCCCATGCCAGGAGCGGGTCCACCTCAGCTGCATTGCTCAGAGACGCTGGGAGGCAGGAGGGTCTTCCTGTGAGGGGACCCTGGCCGGCTGGTGTGAGTTGTCCTTGTCTTTGGGCGACAGGGATAGCTAATCTCTCAGCAGTCCTCCCCCAGGGACGCTGTTCTGCTCATCTTAGTAGCTGGGGTCCCCCTCATGTGATACAGGACAAGTGTGCTGACCACCCCCCTCAACTCCTGTGGCTTGCTGTCATGTTAAATAAGATGAATATATACAAAATCCCTTGATCTCTGGGCAGCGTAAGTATTCATTCTCAACTACGTACCTAGGGTGCTGGTTCAGACCCACTCCACGGAGATGTAGAAGAAAGGCCTGGCAGTTGGCATCCGTAAAGATCACAGCCACGCAAACCGTGTGTGTGTGTTGTGTTTCTGCTCTGTAACATACAGGGCAGGCATGTGTCAGGATTACATGGCAGCAAAGAGGTTTTTTTTTTGCCTCTTTTGATTTTGCTATGCAGACTGTTTGTGACAGTTTATCTCTTCCTTCTTTAGTTTTGTGGGCACAGCTGGCTGCATCTGTGTTAAGGGGTGGAAGGGAGAACAGTGTCGCATGATGCTTACTACACTAGAACTTGTTGGGAAGAGACCCACACAGAATCACACACGTAACACCCTAGCCGCACAGCGCCTGGTTTGTGTGTGTGCTTCCTGATGGCTGCTGGCCAGGGCAGAGAGGCCTCCCTCTGCTCATTACGGGGAGGGCCTGGTACATGGGACTGTTGGCAACCCCTTTGAAAGGTGAAAGTCATTAGTTCCTTTTGGTTTATCAGGCACTGAACAGAAATTGGCCTTTTTAATAAAATACAGGGGGCATGGTGACCTTTTGTCTGGAGACAGCACTGGTTTGAATAAGAGGAGAAGAAGGCTTGTTCCTGGTGGAAAATCAGAACCGCCCTTGCTGCACGCTGTAGGGCAGCTCACAGGGAAAGCAGGAGAAGGGGTGGATAAGAAACCAGGCAGCCAGATCCACTGCCGTAGGTGACCTTGTAGGACAGAGTCGAGCTGCCCCATAGGATTCTCAAGGAGTGATGAGCGGGTGGATTCACACCGCCCACTTCTGGGTTGGCATCCGTCGTGGATTGAATTGTGTCCCCCCGAAAATAGGTGTAGCCTTGTGGCTGGACCAGGATTTCCTAATATTTTGTGATTGTCCTGTGCTGTATGTTAAAGGATTAGGGTGGAACTATAAATCCCTTCACAGGATTACCTCCCTGCTCCACTGTAAAGGGAGTTTCCCTGGAGTGTGGCTTGCGCCACCTTAATCCTTTTGTCCCAGAAGAGATAAAAGGAAAGAGAAGCAAGCAGAGAATTGGGAACCTCATACCATCAAGAAAGCAGCACCAGAAGAAGAGCGTATCCTTCAGGACTGAAGTTCTTGTGCCAAGATGCTCCCTGGACAGACTTTCCTCCAGAGCCAAAAAGGGGGAAAGCCTTCCCTTGGAGCGGACACCCTGAATGTAGACTTGTAGCCCTCCAGACTGTGTAACGATAAACCTTCCTTTGTTAAAGCCATCCACTCTGTGGTATTTCTGTTAGAGCTGCCCTAGCTGACTCAAGCAGCATCTGTGTTCCTAACCACTGCACCACCGGAGCTCCGGTTCCCTAAAAATCGTCCAGCCTCCAGGGTGTTCAAAACCTCACATGAAAACGCCGGTGAGCTGGCTGGCCGCCTGTGACTAGCGCAGGTGAAGACTCGACGGGCGGCGGTGCTGGCAGGGGCGGGCACCCCGCTGCAGTGACGGCAGCCCGTTCTGCAGAGGAGCTTCGCGTGTCAGCACTGGGCCCTGTCGATGCTCTCCAGTCGGTGATTCACTTCTGGAAACGTACTGACCAACGGCCACGAAGGAAGCTGGAAATATCGGCACAGAGATGTTTGTCGTGGTACTTTTGCAATAATCGTTGTTAAAACATGGAAAACATCTGAGAGTTCTAAGAGTTGGGGGAGGGCTCATTAGATGAATTATGATATAGGCACAGGACGATTATTTTGGAGGCAAATTTTTAATAATGTGAAAGTGTTCATACTACATGAAGAAACAAGGCTTTATATTGTGTGTATGTGCGTGAGGCTTGACCCTTAAGTCCACGAACTTAATTGTTCTAAGTGCCACATACCTCACTGCTGAATACCAGCACGATCACCTTCAAAGCACTCCCCTTGGGGAGCTGGGCACCTATGCCAGCGCCTAGTTCACCCTTCAGAGCAATTGAAGAACTCTTTCCAGAACAGCCATTGTCTGTGAGGGAGCTTTTAGCCAGTAAACAAGAAACTGTATTTGAACCCCCCCCCCACTCACCTGATCTGGCCCCCAATACTTTTTTCTTTATCCGAAGATAAAGGAAACATTGAAAGGGAAGATATTTTCATGACATTGAGGGTGATGGCCATTCCAGTAAAAGAGTTCCAAAATTGCTTTGAAGAGTGGAATAGGTGCTGGCGTTGGTGCCTAGCTTCCCAAGGGGAGTGCTTTGAAGGTGACTGTAGTGATATTCAGCAGTGAGGTGTGTAGCACTTTTTCTAGGATGAGTCTGTGAACTTAATTGTCAGGCCTCATAGTTTTAGAATCAGAAACGAGCCCCAAATACCCCTTTTCAAGAGTACTACTTGCTACAAACAGGGCCGCCCTTTCTGCTGGCTCAGGACTCTTCTCTCTGGGGTGACTCCACCCTGAGGCCCCCGCCCCCAGGCGTCACTTCTGGTTGCTTCTGGATGCTCTGGCAGCTCAAGGCTACTTAGCATCTTCTTGGGGTTTCCTCATGTTTCCTACTGTGAACACCGTGTTTCCCACTCTGAACACCAACCCTTCCTGTCTCCTGCTTGTCAGAGGGAGCAGCCCCAAAGACCAGTGGCAGCTTGCTGGGTTTGCTGGCGCATGGTGGCCATAGCCCAGTCTATGCCGTGACACTGTGGAAACCCTGCTTTCGCCCGCTGACTGACTGATGCTCAACCACATTTCTGCTGGAGGGTACATGGGGGCCACAACTGGGGGCCAACGTGGAAAACAAACAGAGGTCAACCTTCCCTCTCTCCCTTTTTCCACCCACATAACATGGCTTTCATGGGTACCTACTGTGTGCTTTCCTTTGTGTTAAGAGGTGAGGTTCCAGGGTCATAATACCCAGCCCTGCCTGTGGGAACGCAGTGGTGTGGAGTGAACACAGGTCACAGTGGACTTGAGCACACACATGCACCCACATGCACGCGTGCTCCATGCCACCCGCAGGCAGTGCTCCTGAGCACGGGGTGAGTGCAGACAGGCCTGCACTGCTCACTTCCCACAGATAGTGCGCCTGAGCACATGGTGAGCACAGACCTGCACCCAGACACATACACTGCGTGCCTCCCACAGACAGTGCACCCAAGCACATGGGGAGTTCTGACACACATCTGAACATATGCACTGCATGCCTCCCACAGAAAGTGCACCCATTTGCACATGTGAGCGCAGACCAGCAACTGTGCACACACACGGCACACCTACCGCAGACAGTGCACCCAGTCACATGGTATGCTTGGATGGACAGAAGTCACAGTGCACTTGGACGCACGTTTCAACTCATCCATGGGCTCTGGGCACACCGCCTGTGGGAGGAGTGCAGCACATGAGCACAGACATGCGTGCACCCCTGCACACATGCTGCACACCTCCCACAGATGAGGCACCGCCCCCGCAGAGGCACCGCAGAGAGCCCACAGATGCAGCTACGGGTGTGAGGCCTGGGGGCCGTGAGGAGGCAGAGGGCCGCACCGTCTGGGGTATCAGGCAGGCTCTTCATCCAGCCGTGCCTTCAGCTGGTGTTTCAGTGATGACTTGCAGGGGCCGGGCAGTATTCTGGGCCTGGGGTACTCGGGTGGCGAAACGCGGACACACTCTGGCCTCAGGGAGCTGAATTCCAGTAAGTTTGGTAGGCAGTTCACAAATCCAAAACTAAGTAAAATTCTTGCAGTTTACCATAGATGCTATGACAGAAGCTGGCGGAACACGGCTGGGGCCCGGGGGGCGGGGGGCGAGAGAGAGGGCCACTGTGGCGAGGCGGCCTGGGGGGGCCCTTGCTGCAGCTCGTCCCTGAAGAGCCAGAAGGAGCCAGCTGTGCCGGGAGTCTGAAGGGGACTTACGGTGCAGTGGGTAAAACCACTGACTGCTAATCCAAAGTTTTAGCAGTCTGAAACCAGCAGTGACCCCACAGGAAAAAGATGAGGGGTTCTCCTTCCGTGGAGGTTTACAGCCTCGGGAACCACGTGAGGTCACCATGAGGCAGGAAGATGGGTGGCTCTTGCGTGGTGCTGGGAGGAGGAAGAGAACTCCAGCCACAGGGAGCTGTGAGCACAAAGGCTGAGGTGGGAAGAACCTGGTGTGTTCTAGATGCTCTGAGAAGGCCCCGAGGGCTGCCGAGGAGGGGAGGCGGTGGAGGATGTGGTGCTTGAGCACAGACTGGAGGGAGGACGGGCTGGGAGGGATCCCCCGTACAGGAGCTGGACGTGGGGAGACGGGCTAGGCACACCTGGTGGGGCGTGGTGGTGGAGGGAAGCTCATTGTCACCCTCTGGAAGGTGCCCTGGGGAGGTGGCAGGAAGGTTCATACAATAATGGTGGCGTTTTGGGATCCCCATGGTTAAATAATCACCTACATTCTCTGCTTTTTCAAGAGGGTGTTTAAATCTGGGTCTGTCCTTATCTGAAGCACACTGCATTCCGCTCACCTTACCTCTGCTGAGCTGTAACTCCCCCTGGAGACACAGGGTCTCCTCATAGGTATGACCACGCCTTCGTTTCTGGCTCTAAAGTCATTGCCACCCTGGGACTCTGTTGTTTCATTTTGTTGGATGAAGGTGTCACGAGTGAACAATGGCAGTAACTTGCTGCTCTGTCTCAGGTGGCCACGTGCCACTTGCCAACAGCCAGCAGAAGAGAACGCCCCACTGATGAGTTCTCTGTTGTCTTTTTCCCTTAGAATGGCCATTCAAGTGGACAAGTTCAACTTCGAGAGTCTCCCAGAATCCCCTGGGGAGAAGGGACAATTTGCAAACCCCAAACAGCTGGAGGAGGAGAGGCAGGAAGCCCGCAGCCTGGAGATCAACAGCCAGCTGGACATCCACTGGAAGATCATATCCTTTTTGGGGGGTCACGTTTGAACCACAGAGTGCACACAGGAGCCATGGTGGCCTGGTGCAGGCCAGCTGGTCCGGGTGCCCTCACCCTGTGTGCTCTGCAGGCCACTCTTGATAAAAGAAAAAACAGGTTTGTTTTGAGGCAGTGGCTGTTCTGGTCTGGGGAGCACATCTTTCTGGCCACTGTGGGTATCCATATCTGTGACAGCTTCTAATGGCGACCTCTCAGTTTGGGGTTCGGGTGTCCCCACCTGCTGACAGCTGAGAACCCAGATGCAGTTGTCTGAGAAACTGGAATCCGAGTGTACAGCTCAGCAAGGTGTGAAGAGGCCGCTTTGACAACGGTAGGGGAGTTTCAGAGGTGTGGTACTGTGAGGAGCCTTTCAGCCCTAACAGAGCCTGCTCTGGACTGCAGAACAGGCCGGCTCCCGTGGGCACCCGCTGGACGAGTACGTGGGTTGGGGGTGCGAGCAGTTTCTCTGCAGACCCCGGGCCTCTGAGTCTCCCCCGGCCCAGCAGTCATCCTCACAGTGCCTCCTTTGGGCTGCGTGCTTAGGAGACTCCCAGAGAAAAGGCCTGGTGTCCCTGCAGGTCCCCCATAGTCCCCTGGGGGCTGAGTACCCTGCAGTGGGCATGTGACCAGGGTCGTGCTGAGTGTTGGGGAGCCCAGAGGAAGAGGCCACCAGTGTGAGGCAACCACCGGAGGCTTCACAAGAGGGGGTGATGTTTGAGTGTGCATTTCAAGGATGAGTGGAAGCCACCCGCAGGTTGGCAGGGGGAGCCCCCCAGGGGCACCTCAAGAAACAGACCTGGCAGTGTGCTTCCGAAATGTCGTCGAAGCAGTTCTGCCCTGCAGACATGGGGCCACCGTGAGAGGGCATCAGCGCTATGACAACTGGCAAGGCAGCGCACCCATCCAGGGGACGGGGCAGGGATGCCCCAGAGGCAGCTGGGTCCCAGAGCCTGGCTTGCTCAGAGATTGTCTCTCAGAAAGAGGTGACTCTGGTGTGCATGTCACTCACTGGCTCAGACCTACCTTGCTCCATGTCTCAGGATGGAAGCAAAGCTGCAGAACAGTCTCAGGTCACTGCGGAGAGCTCCCCCGAACTCCGACCTCCAAGGAGCTTCTGCTTTCATGCCTCAGGCACGTCCTTCTTTCAAGCTCAAGTGAATTTAGGCAAGGTAGACCCACCCCTCTAGACAGTGTGTGGCAGAGCCAGCTCGTCACATGTCGATGGAAGTTTCTGTGAGCCAGACCTTAAAAACAGAGTGCCCAGGGACTCCAGAGAGGGAGTAGGAGCAGCTCTCCACTGTGGAGTTAGAGGCATTTACCATTTGTACAAAGAGAAGTGAAAAACAGGTCTACTGGTCTTCCTGCTCGTGTATTCCCCAGAGGCTTCACCACGAAGTGGGCACTGAGTGACTTCTGACTGAGGAAGGGGAGAGCGAGGCAGCTGGCGGGCAGTCAGGGTGGCAGGAAGTCAGGGTGACCATTTCCTGCCACACATGGCCCCTGGCCTCATGAAGTCTTCCATGTCGCCTTGATGGTACCGTTGGGCCTGCCTAGGGCACCGGATCTTAGGGAGGTGCACCGACTTGCCTGAGGGTCTTGGCAGTGAGAGGGGAGCCAGGGAGCAGCCCAGGTGTGTCTGGTGGCAGGTGTGCCTCCCCCACTCAAGCCACTTCCGTCAAGGAATAGGGGCTCTGTGCGGAGAGAGGAGACAGAGAGGTCAGGTGCTCTGAGGTTTTGACGGGTGCCCATGTGGCAGAGTAAAAGGTACCGCTCGGGTCCAGGGTGCAGTCTTCACAGCACAGAGCCCCTGGTACAGTGGTTGGGCAGCTGGCTGCTGAGATGTCGTGGTCTGCCCCCAGCCACTATGCAGAAGCCAGAGGTGATAGTCTACCTTTATGAAGATGAACCAAGCCCACGCTGTCGAGTTGGCTCTAAATCATCAGTGGCCCTCTGGGTCCCCGATGCTGTCATCTTCGTGGAGGAGACCCTGGTGGCATAGTGGGTAAGTGCTGCCACTGCTCCCCAATAGGGCAGCAGTTCCAACCCACCAGGCACTTCTTGGAAGCTCTGTGGGGCAATTCTGCTGTCTCCTGTAGGGTCACTGTGAGTCAGAATCAACTCAGGAGCTGTGGGGAGCAGTGGTAGCAGAAGGCATCCTTGCAGAAAGAGATCGCCACATATTTATCCCTCAGTGCAGCTGCTGGGTTCGAACCGCTGATCTTTCGGTCAGTGGGGGATTGCTTGTCCACTGTGTCACCAGGCTCCTCCATAGAGATGAACAAAAAGAAAACATTGTTATCAAGTCAGTTCTGACCCACGGCAGCCCTGTGGGACAGAGTAGAGCTACCCCATGTGGGTTCCCAGGAGTGCCTAGTGGATTCGGATTTGATCAGCAGCTGTACTTCTTGGCCACCATGCCACCAGGGTTTACACCTTGGAAACCCTATGAGGCGTTGCTTGTCTGTCCTCTGGGGTAGCTGTGACTCGAGACTGACTGAGCAGCAGTGAGGTCACAGAGCCTGTGTGCCTCCTTTCCCGTGCTGCTGGACGGAGAGAAGAAGGGCTGTTCGTGCTCGCCCGTGGTCCACACTACATGGCTCCTGGGAGCAGGTCACCAGGGACTTGCCAACAGGAAGAGCACTGGGCAGACTTGGTGACCCTCAGATCAGGAAGCTAGAGCAGGCTGTCACCCAGGGTCACGGAGTGCAGAATGGGCAGGCCTCGTGGTCCTGCTGGCCTCCGTCAGCCTCGGCAGGTACTCAGGGGTGAGCGGGTGCTGTGGTTGGCGGACCCAGATGGAGTGACTCCTTCTCTCAGGTGGTCACATTCTGCAGTAGAGAGAAGAGCTGGAAGCCAGGGAGGGGGCTTCACTCCCCCAGATCCCCACAGTCCACAGAGAGCAGGGCCCACCCCTTGGTGGAACTCACGGAGAGCCAGGGCACAGAGCTGCACTCCTGCTCACAGGGGACCTGCTGTTTTCCAGGGACAGCCTCTGGGCCAGGCACTGGGCTGGGCCGGGTCCCCATGTCTCCCGCCCTCAGCAGCTCAGTGAGTGTTCAGTTATCCCTGTCTGCAGATGGGGACACTGAGATGTCACGATCCAAGCCTGTGGGCTTGGTGCTGCCTTCAAATGGGATTAGATCCAGAAAAACCAAGCCAGCGGCTGTCGAGTCCACTGTGAGTCATGGTGAACTCAGGTGTTCAGAGTAGAGCTGCCCCTCCAGGTGCTGAAGGCTGTGGCCTTTCAGGAGCAGGTCGGCAGGCCTGTCTGGGGTGCCTCTGGGTGGGCTGGGTTGGTGTTTGAGTGCTAGGCTGTTGGTGCTACCAGGGTCCCCAGTGGGATTACGCTGACCAACAGAACTCGCATGTTCTGTGAAAACTGGCATCCAGAATTCTACATCGTTTGTCTTTGGGTTTCTGTCCTCCCAGCCTGACTCTGAAGAGGCTGCCTTCCTTGTTACCTGTAGTGACTTGGTAATTCCTACAGCAAACAATTACTGAATGTCTGCCACGTGCCAGGCAAGCTTGTTCCACAGAGTCCCTCACTGGGAGTATTTGAGGGACCTCCCCTTTGGGCAAACCTGAATATTCTGTTGTCTCTGGTAAAGAAAGCCAGAGAGTGTGCCCGGTTATGAGGGAGTAACTTTAGAGAAGTCATTGTCTCTGTCTGTCTGTCTCTCTCTTGCATGTCTGGGGATGGCATCTGGCGTGTGATGGATAGCAGACTTTTGCTATTGTAAACCTGAATTTAAGCAGATGGAAAGACCAAAGACTGAATTGGCTAATAATTTCCTTGTGTATTATAATAGTATTTTCTAAATATTTAGACTTTGTTAAAAAGAGACGATGCTAACTTGACATCCATCCATGATTGCAGCACTTGTCCGTTTGTGGCATGTGAGGCCGAGTAGGCCTGTGCTGTGGGAAGTTGTGTGTCTTGTGGTAGCTGTTCGCACACCTGCCTGCACGATACCTGGCCGACTCCAGGAGCTGAGCCCCAGTTTCCATCCTGCTGGCAGTGCACCCGTTGTGTTGCTGTCTGAGCTAGGTCCTCGAGATACCCCCAGTGCAGGGAGGCAGCCAAAGGAGTCAGCTTCTATTTCGCAGACACCACAAACAGAACAGCCACCAACTCGGTCACATCATGCTAAGTGCTGTGAGGAACATCCAAAAGAAGGTGGCAGCTGGCAAAGTTAGTCGTAGCACAACCTGACCCCTCTGCTGATGGCCTCCACCTGTCCTGTGGTTGGGACACACCAGGGAGAAGCTTCCAGCAGGATCATTTCTTCTCGCCTTCGTGCCTCCCTGGTTTTTGTCACACATCTCCCTTCCACGTGCGTGGTGGGTCGGGGCGATCCTTTGGGCTGTCTGAGCTCTCCGGCGCTGCTGTAACAAACGGCATAGGGCGCGGCTCTCAAGAGCAGAGCTTCCCACAGCCTAGAGCCTCTGCAGGGAGGCCGCCTCATGCTGTTGGCTCTGGGGGAAGGCCCTTGGCCCTTCTCACCTTCTATTCCTCAGCCCCTTGTTCATCTTCAGGTGACCGGGCATATGTCTTCCCCTGTCTGTGCTTCCTTCTCTGTGCCAAAGCTGCTCCTTTTGCATCTTGGCAGTGACTAGTTTGAAACACGCTAGCCTGATATGGCCTATGCAACGTGGCAAAGAAGATGCTGTTCCTACATGGGATTACTCCCTAGGGGTAGGGATTAGGATTTAAAATACATGTTTTTCTGGGGGTAGGGGTCAGCTCAATTCAGTCCCTAACACTGGGTGTATCAACTGGGTGCATAAGAATCCAGGCATCTCTACATTTAAAGAAGGAGGCATGGTGCCTGGGTCAGCTGAGTCCACAGTGGTGGGTGGCAGGGCCATCCAGGCAGTTTCCTCACCAGACTGTCTGGTAAGAAGCAACTTTTCTCTTGGATGCAGAAGCATTTGTAACCATCCCAGCTGCTCTGAGGGTGTCAGGGTACAGCCCAAGGGGTCCAAAATCAAGCTGGGCCTTAGGTTCCTAAGAATTTACACCTGAGAGCGGGAGACAGAATATTTTCTTTACAAAATACAAGATCCAATCTATGTTGGTACATGCCTTGGATTGAATTGTCCCCAGAAATATCTGTTACCTTGGCTAGGTCATGAGTCCTGGTATCTTATGATGGTCTACCATTCTGTCATGTGATATGATGTCTCTAGGTGCTGTGAAACCTATCACTATGATTTGGTAAGATGAATGAGCAGCAACTATGTTGATGAGATCTACAAAATTGGCGTCTAAAGCGAATCTCTTTTGAGATATAAAAGAGAGAAGCAAGCCGAGAGGAATGAGGAACCTCATACCAGTCAGAAAGCAGTGCTGGGAATGGAGCGTGTCCCTTGGACTTGAGGCTGCTGCACTGAGGTGCTCCCAGACCCAGGGAGGGTAGACGACAAGGCCTCGCCGCCAGAGATGAGAGAGGGAGGAAGCTTCCCCCGGAGCTGATGCCTGGAATTCGACTTTTAGCCTGCTACACTGTGAGATATAAACTGCTGCTTGTGGAAGCCATCTGCTTGTAGGGTTTCTGTTAGAGAAACCCTGGCTGACTGAAACAGTGAATAGGCTGGGAGACAGAAGGTGTGAGCTTGCTGAGGACACTCTTCTCCCAGACATGGATGGTGATGATCCTCTTGCTGAGTTGTGTCGTCCTTGGCCTCGCAGACACCAGCCACCCTACCTCAACCGAAGATGTTCAGTCATGACCAAGACATTTGTTATAACTGATTATCTCGGGCCTCACAAGTGTAACAGTTAATCTGTGTGGTTGCACCCAGGCCAACAAGAAGGAATATGGACCTTTGCTCTGATTTCTGTCTCTAAGGATGCCTGCTTTCCATTTGGGAGAATTTGCCTCCAGTTGACCTTGCCTGTCTTAGAAAATGGGGGCAGAGATTGAATGATTCAAGTTGCATTGCTTCAGGTCACACCTTACCCTCTCTCATTGACGTACTGAAAAGTAAAATGTCAACTTGAAGACTAAAGTGCACCTGACCCAAGCCATAGTATTTTCAGTTGCATCACACACATGTGAATGTATACGAAAGCGTGTTCCAGCCACACATGAAGACAGAAGGATGGGTGTCTTTGAAGTGTGGTGCTGGAGAAGAATGTTGAATGCACCATAGACCGCCAAAAGAAAAAACAGTTCTGGAAGAAGTACAGCCAGAGTGCTCCTTGGAAGCAAAGATGGTGAGACTGTGTTGTACATACTCTGGACATGTTGTCAGGAGGATCAGTCCCTGGAGCAGGACATCACGCTTGGTAGAGTGGAGGGTCAGTGAGGAAGAGGAAGTCTGTCGATGAGATGGATTGACACAGTGGCCCTGATGACAGGCTGAAGCATAAAGATGATTGTAGACACGGCACAGGACCGGGCAGTGTTTTGTCCTGTTGTGCAGAGGGTCACTGTGAGTCGGAACCGACTCGGCGGCACCTAACAAAACAGCAGTTGGCTTCTAGCTTGTTCTCCAAGATGCTTTCTTCTCATCTTCTGGGATAGACAGGCCTATCTTTTAACAAGACCCCTTGGAAGCATAGTACATCATGTTTTCCTAATAGTTTGTTTGCAGAAATCATTTTACCTAAATGAATTCTAATGCAAACAGCTCCTGTCGTCAGTGTGGCTGATGCCTTGATCATCTTAGGTAGAATATAGGGCTGCCTGTTGCACCTGTCTTTAGGGAGTCAGGTTTTTATACCCCAGTCTACCACAGTAACTCGGTCCTGAGGCCTCTTGTGTGTCAGAGCAAAGGACCTTCATCCACCCGAGAGAAGCGTCATGCCTGATCTCTGAGGCTGGGACTTGCCTGGCTCTTTGGCCTTCTGTGGATGCACGGAGTCAGGTAGCAGGGAAAGATGAGATGGCTGTTTACCTCCAGCCCAAGCAAGGTGGTTAGGCACAACTTAAAATCACTTTGAGAGGAGCCAGAGTTTAGCTCAGTGCTCAGATCTGGTTCACTGGGGTGGCACGGGCCCTTGCCAATGTCCAAATCACTGTTTCCATCTGCGTGCTCCTTTGCACATGTATGTGTGTGCAAATGCATCTCTCTGTGTGTGCAAAGGAGTTTGGGTCTGAGTGACTGTGTCCACTGTATATACATGCCTGGAAAGTGGCATGCATGTCTATGTGTGTGCATGTACAGGTGTGTGACTGGGTGTGTGTATTTGTAGTGTGGCAGTCACCATGAGTGTGCACGTTTCCTGTGACAGAATGGCACAGTTACGGCTGAAGCTGCAGCAGGTACCCGTACTGCACTTTGTAAATCACAGGCACCGTGCTGAGCATTTTCCACAAGTGGACTCACTGGGTGTTGTAGGCACCCACGGAGGAGTTACCGTCTGCACTCCAAAGGTCAGGAAGCAGCCCGGAGAGGTGAACTGACTTGTCCGCGGTCACCCCTCTGACCATGCTGTGTGCCTTGCTGCCACCCGTTCTCTGAGCTCCCTGCTAGGAAAACCAGAGGGCCTTGGGTTCCTGCTGGGGACCTCAAGCTGTACATTTTCCAGATGACATCTGAAGAGATTGCATCATCCCTGGTCATGCTGCCGACCCCATGTCACCTAGTCTTCATCTGGAATTCTAGAATATTCTCAACCCAGCCATATTGGCAGCAGCAAGCCAAGTGCAAACTGCTCCTCTTGGCTGGTTCACCACGGGTGGAGGTTTTTCCTGAGTGGTGGCCTTTGACCCTGAGGAGCTCAGCCAAGGAGCCGAGCTGCAGGGCCCTCAGGGAGATGAGCAGCTAGGTCGCATCAGCATTCTAAAGTTCATGACGCCAATTAGAAAACAAAGTCATGGAAAGAGGCTCATTAATCATTTAAAGCAGTCTTTCTATTAGCTTAATTTCTATTTATGACAATTTGCTAATTCATAGGAGCTGAAATGGGGTGGGGCTAAGTCACTACACCGGGAGGAGTTCAGTCTGGAGCTGACACGTGGGCCCAGAGCCCACTCTCCCCGGTGCCTGAGTGGAAGCGTGCCTTGCCCAGCTCATCCACCTGGGACCCTCAGAGCCAGCTCTCCCCACTCAGCACCTGCCAAGGACCCAGCCTGGAAACCTGCATACCATGTCTGGAGCACCCACCTGAGAGCTTCAGTGCCAGCACGGCCCCCCAGCTTGCTCACCTCATAGCTTTGGAGCCAGTACACCCCACCCACAGTGCCCACCTTAGATCCAGCCTAGGAACCAGCACTCCTCACCCTGCTCACCCACCTGGGACCCAGAACACCTCCACACAGCTCACCTTCTCTGGACCCAACCATGGAGCCAGCAAACTCTACCCCGTGCACCCACCTGGGACCTGAGCTTCAGCCTCTTTTACCGGTGGCATTCTAGTTTTGCTAGACAGACGTCTGATCACGGCCGGGGCCTTCAGAGCAGAGGACTTGCTTCTCCTTTGACAGTGGAGCCAATGCACCTCAGGCCAGAAGAGGGGATGACAGTCCTCATGGGTTTGCGCATCCCCAGGGGAAGAAACTGTTTTTCTAAAATACCAAACCAGGTGATAGTAAATCTCAGATAAATGCAGACAGGATTGTGAAATCTGCTTGGTGACTTCAGATGGCCACTGACCATGGTACTGTAGCCAGTGTTTCACTGCCAGTGGCCTAGAAGAAAATGAGAGGAAAGTTTTATTAACCTTCTGAGTTTCACTTGGACCTGGCAGTGGTTTTCAAAGATCTGGAGCTGAACATTCCTGGTTCCCAAGGTAAGCAGAAGATTTGCAGAGAAAACACTGGTAACAGAAAGGCTTTGCACAAACACTGATTCATTAAGTTTAATTAATAATGGCGAAGAGCCAATACTGCTAAAGATAGACCGCTTGCCCAGCAGACCAGGCATCTCAAAGTGGGGACAGACCTTCTCTCCTCTGGTCTCTTTACCCCTGGCCCCACCTGGTGCATGCTGTTGGTGTTAGTGAATGCTTGGCTATGAGCCAGACACCTGTAGTCCGTGGTGGGCAGCACAGAACAGGGGCAGCGGAGATGGTCTGCAGTAGTGGTGGCCGGGGGGGAAGGAAGGATTGGCTTCAGGGGCAGAGGAGGGGACAGAGAGGACATCCAGATAAGGTGACGTATGGCATGGTGGTTAAATACTACGGCTCCTAACCACAAGGTCAACAGTTCAAATCCACCAGCCACTCCTCGGAGACCCTATGGGGCAGTTCTACTCTGTCCTGTACAGTTGCTGTGAGTTGGGGTCAACTCCATGGCAGGGGCTTTGGTTTTGGGGTTCAGCCCTGGAAGATGGGTAGGTGGTCATCAGAAAGCTAAAGCTACAGGATGCTCGAGGCAGAGCGGGAGCAGGGAGGGCACAGCACATGGCAACAAGCACCGACTGACTCAGAGCCCTGGTGGTGCAGAGGGTCTGCAGGCTCGGCTGCTGATTGACAGGGTGGAGGTTTGAGTCCACCGAGGGGCACCTCAGGTGACAGACCTGTGATCTAAAAACACGCAAACTGCTCCACAGAGTTTCCAAGGAGCACCTGGCGGATTCCAACTGCTGACTTCTGATTAGCAGCTGTAGTACTTAACCACTGCACAGCAAGGCAAAAGTCAGCATTGAAAACTCCATGGGGCAGAGTTCTGCTGTGATGGACATGGAGTCACTGTGAGTTCAAGTTGACTGCTGGGCAACTGATTTTACCAGTACTTGGGTGTGGCTACATTCACGCGTGTACATGCACGCACACGTGTGCACACACACACACACACACACACACACACAGGAGACAGAGAGGGAAGATGTGGGATCTGGGACGGGAAAGAATGGGAAAATGAAGAAGTCAGGGAGAACTTGTATATGGTGCTGGGGAGTTTGGGTTTGAGCATGGGGTAGATGTAGTCCAATTTTTTGAGGAAGATGACCCTGGTGGGATAATGCCACCTGACCCCCTCCCCTCCACCCCCATGGTACCGTGCGTCTGTCCAGGCCATACTGCCCACTCCCCCATGGCACCGTGCGTGTGCCTGGGCCACGCTGGCTGCCTTTGGAAATGAGGCAAGAGCCTCAACTCTCAAACTTCTAACACTGCCGCAGCCCAGGCAGTCTCTACCCCCGCCCCCATCTTCCTGTGCCTCAGCTCTTGTGAGTTTAGGGCTGTTGAGATGAAAAGAGGGTCCTGCTAGGAGTGGGGCTCCCTTTGGGCTGTGGCTTAGCTGATCACTGAAACCTCACTTTTCTAAAAGTTGATGCAGAAAACCAGAGCAGTGGCACTGCTCAGAGCTGTCATGGAGGGAGGAGTGTAAAACAAGAGCCCTCAAAGTACAAGGCGGCCATTACGTCTCCCCTTAGGTCTTGTGTCGTTTGGTTGGTCTCTGTTTTCTGCGTGGAAGCCTTTTTCTCCTAGCCAGATTTTAAGTTGAGGAAGGAAAGGGTGACCCGTCCGAGGGAGCTGGTGAGTGTCACATCTTCCCTCGCACACTCTGAGATGGGCGGCTTCCGTGCTGCAGGGCCCTGCTGTGGCCCTCCCTTGGCAGATCTGCAGTTCAGAGGGGTGCTGTATTCTGCGGGCTGCGATGGGATGGGCTCTGTGTGCCGCTGGGAGCAGCAGTGCAAGGAATCATCACTCATCACTCCTGCGTGCCACGTGCACAGTGGAAGCTCTGTAAATGTTCACCCACTCAGCACTAGGTGGGCAGTGACTTGTTGGTGAAGTGTGTCCTCGGGCAGCTGGTTAGGAGCTGACAGCTGTGGGTACTATTCCTTCTGTGTTACTCCTGGAAAAATTCATTCTGAATTCAGCCAGGGTTTCCCGCCTGCCAATGCCGCATGTCCCATTGAGGGTACAAGACTTTGGAGGCCACAGACCTGGGCCTCCCTCAGAGGGTTCCTTGGGGCATCGGTCATGTCAACAAGCATGCAGAGCCCAGGATCGCTGGTGCTGTGGAGGGAGCAGACCAGGAACCCCAGACTGAGGAAGCCCGCGAGGTACAGTGTGGGCTCACTGCTGCTGGGCTGGGGCTGACCTTCCTGTGCAGGTCCCAGTCCTCCTCCTTTCTCTAGGGCTGGACCCCACCAACACACAGCCTGCCCTGGCCTCCTGGGGCTGAGCACCACCGCCTCCCTCTGGATGGGCGGCACCATAGCATGGCTGGGTGGGTCTGTGAACATTCCCCTCCTGTCCCACTGGAACCCTCACAGGCTACCTCACAGGAGACAGTGAGTGGGGACCGATGGTCTCCTTGCCTTTGACAAGGGGCTGGCACAGCTACCTCCCAAGTGTTCCTGCCACCCTCGTAATCTGATGTCTTAGAGCCTCGCAAAAGTGAGGTCCTGACCCAGGCCATGCTACCCTATGGACCTGGGGACCCTCTCGCTCAGACAAGTGAGTTGTGTGTGTGTGTGCTGATAGTACACAAAACATACAACAACTCAATGCTTTCTACATATACAACTCAGTGACATTGATGACACTTTTCAAGTTGTGCCACCATTCTCACCGTCCTTTTCCAAATCAGTCCACCACCATTAATATCGATTCCCTCGTCCCTAAATGAGAACTACCCGCCCCTGTGACCACTAAAAAGCTTTTCTCTATGTATTTGTTTGTCTCATGTAAGTGAAGTCATACAGCATTTGTAAAACAGCTGAACCAGAAGATTTCCAAGGGTGGCTCGAGAAGACAGAGCATTACAGTGATACGTGCGAAGACCAGGAGCTTGAAGACCAGAAGGGAAGAGCATGCATAGCATTTCTCAAGCTGAGAAAACTGAAGAAAAATTCAAGCCTGGAGGTGCAATGGGGAAGGATTCTACAAGCAAAATACTGAACAACACAGAAAGTGTCAAAGAAAATGGAAGAAATACACAGAGTCACCGTATCGAAAAGAATTGGCTGATGTTCAGTTACTTCAGGAGGGAGCACATGGACAAGATCCCCTGGTACTGACGGAAGAAGTCCAAGCTGCGCTGAAGGTGCTGGAAAGAAAACAAGGCTCCAGGAGTTGCCAGACTACCAGTTGAGATGTTTCAACGAATGGATGCACTTCTGGAAGGGCTCACTCGTCTTTGTCAACAAGTTCAGAAGACAGCTGCCTGGCCAAGTGGCTGGAAGAGATCTGTATTTAAGCATATTTCCCAAATGATCCAGTGGAATGCAGAAATCATCAACAGGGTTGTTGATAGCTCACCTAAGGGACCTTCTGCTGAAGCCCATTCCCAAGTGGCTGCGGCACTGCATCTCCAGGGAGCACCAGAGGTTCACGCTGCATTCAGAAGAGGAGGTGGGCCGAGGATGTCTTTCCTTATGTCAGGTTGGCCTTGGCTGAAAACAGAATACCAGAAAGATGTTTGTGTACGTTTTATTAACTGTGCAAAGGCATTTGACTGTGCTGATCAGAACAAATTATGGGTAACTTTGAGAAGAAGTGAAATTCCAGACCACTTAGTGGTGCCCCTGAGGGACCTGTGCATGGGCTAAGAAGTAGTCCTTCGAACGGAACAAGGGGACGCTTCATGCTTTCAAGTCAGGATAGGTGCAAGTCAAGGTTGTACCCTTTCACCATACTTACTCAGTCTGTGTGCTGAGCAGATAATCTGAGAAGCTGAACTATATGAAGAACAGGGCATCAGGATTGGAGGAAGACTCGAGCAATCTTCAGGATGCAGATGACACAACCTTGCTTGTGGACGGTGATGAGGACTTGAAGCACTTATTGATGAAAGTCAAAGACCACAGCTTTCACTGTGGATATGAATTACACCTCGACGTCAAGAAAACAAAAATCCTTACAACTGGACCAGTATGCAACGTTGTAAATGGAGAAAAGATTGAAGTTGCCTCAATGTCATTTTACTTGAATCCACAATGAACCCCTGTGGAAGCAGCAGGCAAGAAATCAAATGACTTATTACACTGAGAAAATCTGCTGCAAAAGACCTCTTTAATGTGTTAAAAAGCAAAAATATCACTATGGGACTAAGATGTATAGGACCCAAGCTAAAATGTTTTCCACTGTCTCATACGTGTGTCTCCCAGCTGGACGATGAATAAGGGACAATCAAAGAACTGATGCCTTTGAATTACGATGTTGAAGAAGAACATCGAGGATGTCATGGACAGCCAGAAGAACAAACATCTGCCTTGGAAGAAGTACAGCCAGAATGGTTCTTAGAAGTGAGGACACTGAGACTTCATCTCACATACGGTGGATGTGTTATCAGGAGAGATCACTCTCTGATGAAAAACCTCGTGTTTGGTAAAGTAGTGGGTCAGTGAAAAAGAGGAAGACCCTCTGTGAGGGTTCAGACAACAGTGGGTTCACTCTTAACAGTGATTAAGAAGGTGTTACAAGAATGGGATATTTTTCATTCCTTTTATGTGGAGCCTGTGTGACGTGGAACCTTTTGACAGCACCCAACAGGGACAACAGATGATCAGTTAGAATGGTTGAATGGACTTCTTGCATTTCTGACTGGTATTTGTGGGCATCCCTGTGTGCAGAGCCAGGCAGGGTGACCAGGGACACCTTCCACACTCCCTGTGTTTGGGAGCCACAGCCGTCCTCTCAGCTCTTGCTGCTGGTCTGCATTCTCAGTTCTGTGAAGTGCTGTGTTCCCACAGCGAGCACAAGCTGCCACACAGGGAGGTGGGAGCCAGACCCTGACCTTGCTGCTGTGAGCAGAGGGCCGAAGGTAGTTTTACCTTAGCCAGAGCCAGCTCCTAGCCTGGGCCCTGGGGTTTGTCATCATTGCAGGCATGGATGGGACTGGAGTGAACCTAAGGCCACCTAGCCATCCCTTTCAGGTGGCAAATGGCCGGCCAGAGTGCGTTGTGGAAGCAACTTGTGTTTTCTGGGAGCAAATAGGAAAACCACTGTGGGAGGCTCTAGGAGAAACTGAGCTGGATTAAAAGGAGCAGAAACTTGCTATTTCTTAGGGTTCAGGGGCTCAGGGCTGTTTGTCCTAAAACAGTGTCTATGGTCTGGAAGATTTGTACCAAGAATGATTTCACTGCCTCTTGTTGGCAGTTGCGTTGTCTTTGTACCCCTAGGAACCATAAGCAGGGGAGAGGCACCCACTGGCTA
The DNA here is from genome assembly GCA_028571685.1 of Heterohyrax brucei. Taxonomy (NCBI): domain Eukaryota; kingdom Metazoa; phylum Chordata; class Mammalia; order Hyracoidea; family Procaviidae; genus Heterohyrax; species Heterohyrax brucei. The sequence goes on from CM053153.1 coordinate 4,490,886, forward strand.
TTTGGAAGGATAATTGCTGCGTGCTCCCAGGGTGAGTGAAAACAGGCTTACGCAGAGGTAGTGCTTTCAGCACCATGGAGAGTTCCCAGGGGCTTCCTGCTAGGGTGAGAAGTGGGATCCTGGAACCCGTGTGAATGCTGCCTGGGCCCCTGGCCAGTGCCGAGGAGCTTGCCTGTGGGCCGGCAAGGGCTTTCTGCCCATCCCTGCGAGGAACCGAAGCCATGAATTTGGCAGTGTACCTGACAGGGCTCAAAATCTGGTTTCCAGGTAGAGCTCCTATTCTGCCTTCATTCTGTCACTTGCTAGAGAGGTGGGCTTTCTTCTCTCTCTGGGCCTAAGTTTTCTTTTACTTTAAATCTTCAAACTGTAAATGGCAGCATCAGCCTCAGACCTCAGAGCCCCGGTGGTGCAGTGGTTAAGAGCTACAGCAGCTATCTAAAAGGTCATCAGTTCAAGCTATGCCTTGGAGAGCCTGTGGAGCAGTGTGACGCTGTCCTATAGGCTCTTTATGAGTCAGAATCAACTCCACAGCAGTGAGAAGGAAATCTCATGCCTACGATGTTCTGAAGACTTCATTTGAAGATACTGTTGTTAGGTGGCACTGAGTCTGTTCCAACTCATCAGAGTGTTGAACTGCCCCGTGGAGTTTCCTGGGCCAAAACCTTTTTAGGGGCAGATGGCCAGGCCTTTCTCCTATGGAGCTGGTTGGTACTTGGGAATTGCCAGCCTTTTGGTTAGCAGCCGAGCATCAGACCCTTTGCACCAGGGCTCTAAAATGTGTTAAATTGAGACAAGGCACATTCAACATGTCATGCATGTCACACCTTCAACATGTCACCTCCCTCAGGGCAAGTACTCTGGGAGTGTTCTGTGTGATGGCAGTGATGACAGGAGTAACCATCAGGGCCATCGTTATTTTCCTGTCTCTTGGCCCAAATGCTAGGGTCTGTGCTTTGAGCACATAGCAGCCTGGTCACTTCCATCATGTGACACCGGCCAACCAAGCACCTGCATCGCAGGCTAGTCATGCTTTGTCCCTCATGAGTACCAGCGTAGAGTGAAGGCTGTTCAGGTGGTTATGGGGCTGACAAGGAGGGGGATATGAGGTCATTAGCTTTATTAGCTCAGCTGTGAAATCTTACGGCTCACATCCACAAGTACATCAGTACACAACTGTGCTGCTGGAGTGGTTTCCAAAACCCACTGGATTTGGCCACTGGCCATGACTCCTTCAGAGACTTCATCACTCCCTGAATTCATCCTCTGTTTCTGCTGTGCAGTGCAGTGGGGCCACCTGTGTGTCCCAACCTCGTGAGTTGGGTATGATTTTGTGTAATTAGAGAGAGGAATGTGCCAGTCTGAGGCTTTCATTTCATGAAAGTGGAAATGAACTCTGGAGAGAGCCGGGGAAGGAAGCAGGCTTGAGAGTTGTCAGCGCTCACCTGATGAGAGTCGGCCATGCCGACACATGTGCAGATCCACCGGGTGAGGATGCTTGAATTTTTTGTCTGCTGCCTGACAAGGCCTGCCAGCGCTTTATGGATGTGGGTCCTGTCCTGTCCCCACTCCTCTTAGTGCGACTTAGAACCCGGGGTCAGGGGCGGTGGGTGCACTCTGGGGTTCTTCACAACAGATACCCAAAGCTGTCTGTGACATGTGCCAACCTGTTCAGGTCTTCTTGCTGGAGAGCACGGCTTGCCTTTTCACGGATGACAGAGCAGAAGAGAGCTGTCTCCCTGAGCCGTGTGTTCCCACTGTCAGCACAGGTTACTGTGAGATGCCTTCGCCGCTGTGATTGGAGACAAAAGCTGACAGGCCCCTGTCACTTCCTGTTCCCCCTGCCTCTTATTGCCCCATACTCCACATGGGCACCTGGCCGAAGTAAGGGGTGGCCTGAGCCCATAGGGCTATTAGTGCCTCTGGGGAGATGGGGCCTGACAGTAAGAAGGAGACAGAGCCATCAGTGAAGGGCTCGGTCCTGTGGTCACGGATGCCACCACCACCACAGCTTTCTGAGGAGGGGCAGAAGAGCAGGCGGGAGGAGGGCCGGAGGGCAGGAGGCACCTGTCACAGGTGCAGCTACAGCTCCACGCTCGTGACACCTGCAGGCCTGTCACCCTCTGAGCCTCTGTTTCCTTTTCTGCGGCTGCTCTGGCCTCGTCCTCTGCCGTCTCCCTGTGCGGGCCTCTGCTGGAATGCTTCACTCACCCTCACTTGCTGTCACCTCCTAAAAGACACACTGTTGTCGTCAGGGTTGATTCTAGCCTCTCACGTGCCGTGTGTGGCCATGTACCCCTGTGCTCTGTAATGGTTTTCTGTGGCTGAGTTTTTGGAGTCCAAGTCGCCTCTAGTGGCATCCAGCCACCAAGCGTTCAGTTAGCAGCCGAGCATGTTCAGCATTTGCAGTAACCCGGAATGCACACCTTCTTCCATTGACTGTCCCGGGGGACTCAGCTCAAATGTCCCCTCCACTGGGAGCTTTCCTAATCTGCTGTGGCTGCCGCTCCCTCAGGGCCCCTGAAGCCCCTCCCCTTATCAGTTGCCATCTTCCTCTATCAGGTCACAGTTTCTGTGCAAGTCTGTCTCCTCCCAAGGCTGTGAGCTCCTCGGGGCCAGGGTCACTGTCTGAGCTTAGCATTCCCCACCCGCGTCACCCAGACCTCCCTGAAATGTCTGCTCAGGAGCTACTTCTGGACTGGGTGAGCGACTCCGCCCTCCTCGGATTGTCGCAGGAACCAATAAAGTAATTAGAAGGGGTTTGGCCGAGTGTAGACCCGTAGGAAGGCCAGTTCAGCAAACACAGCCTGTGTGTAACAAGAGGGGGCCTGTTCTCCAAGATTGTTCTTTGGAAGAGAATTATCTGTGGAAGAAATACTTGCATAAATTGCCCAGAGTGGAGTAAGATTCCCTCAGAGCATCTGAGGCATCAGAAATGATGATGAATTCGTGAGGTGAGGAGAAAGATCTGTCTCCTAGGAGAGTGGGTGGGAGTAGCAGAGGATGAGAGAATGGCGAGAATACCAGTTGTAGGGGACATTGGTTTACGGCTTACTGTGAGACAGGGGCATTACTTCCATTTACTTCTGCTGACGGTGCCATGAAGTTGGTTGTTATGTCCATTTTACAGATAAGAAACTGAGACTCAGAAAGTTTAAGTAGATGGACCAAAGTTTATCAGTGGTGGTGCCACTGCTCAGCGACCTCATTACTGCCTTCCTTAGGAACCAGCTTAAGTGAGCCTCGTTCATGACAATGTGTGATTACATCAGGGCAAGTAACATGACAGACACCAAGCCCATGCCAGCCCACAACATGGAGATGCCAGTCCACAGCATGGAGATGCCAGTAGGACCACTGTTGGCATATGGCATTAAGAAAAAGCAACTTCCTATTTTCCTTATTTCCTCCACAAGAATCATTGCAGTTCAGGAAGCTAGGCATTGAAGTTCAGAGCACCACCCTACTGGGAGGGCTGGCCTTATTGGCGACCCCAAGTTCTTCTCTGGCAGCCTTCCCCGCACGGTTCTCTGTGTCAGGTCAGCTCTTCAGTGACCCGGAAGTGATCAGGTTTAGTATCCATCCACACAGTACAACCTTGCTGGATAAAAATAGGAAACCCCTGTGTCCAGCAGGATTATAGTTATAGGCTCAGGGCATGGAACACCAGCACATCTTTGGGGGGACACAGGCGGGGTCCAGTAGGGCCCAGGAGGAGCCAGTTTTCCTTGACCAAGATGCACCCATCTCTGAAACGCCAAGGAGAGGCAAGCGTGGAAGGACTCCTGAACCAACTGGTCCTGCAGCATCTGCAGCTGGCCCCTCTTCAGTGGGGTGAGTACTGCTCTCGGCCCTGTGGGTAGGGGCTGCGGGCAGGGGTACATGCTTCAGGGCCATGTGGGATGCTGTGGGAAAGCAGAGGTGACAAGTGGCATTGATGTCTTTGCAGAGGCCAGGGTGGACTGGCTGTCATTGCACCAGGCAGTGCACTTGGCAGTTGGTCCATGAGTGGCTGACGGATGCCGAGAGAGGCCATGAGTCCCACTGGCTGGAATGGTGGTGATGTCCAGGCAGGGCTGCATTCTGCGGGGGGTCATGGTCTCAGAGTCATATACCGTGTTGCAATGGGACGCACACATGGCTGCCTTCTTGCTTTGCCCTCGTTCTGTTGCCTTTCGCTGATCGGTATGGACAAAGCACATTTTGTAAACCCTATAATTAAGGTTGGTGTGCCACCTGCAAGAGGCCACCATGGTTCAACAGTTGTGTTGTCACCAGCTGCTGCCGAGCTGGCTGTGACTTGTGGTGATTCGCGTGCTCCAGGATGACATCGGGCCGTCCTTGGAACCTTAGTACTGTTTATTTGAACGTTGCTTCAAGTCAATCCCAGGACTTTCCGTCCTAGCCTCTGACCTTTTGAACAGCGTTAACAAATGTTTTGCTGAGAAGCAAGCTAAGCACAGTCGTTTAGTTGAAGGAAACCAGCTTAATTATGCTTAGGAAACGATTTTGTGTGTCGTCTATTTCGGGTCAAGAGCCAACCAACGGCTGCTAACGTATGTCTCCTCTTTGGTTTCTTCATCCAAGAAATCACTGAAAATTAGCATCTGGCCTTTGACCCAGGACCCTCCTAGTCACATGCTGGAGACCCATGACATTGATGCCAGCGCGCTGAACAGGAAATCAGCTCTCCTTCCCCACACTGCTCCCACCTCCTGTCTGTCCCGATTCCTTCCTCAGTGAAGGCTGCCAGGGGCTGGGGCTGGTCAGCTGTGGCAGAAGCCGGTGGGTCAGGTGGCTCCTTCCGTGGCTTCTGTCTTGTGGCTGATCCATCATGAGTGAGGGAGTTCCATTTCCGCAAGGGGCTTCCCTGTTCCAACCTCTGATGGTGTCTCTGGAGCCCAAGACACCTTTCTAGTTTGGGATGTACTCTCTCATGATTGCCTGGGGCACCAGATTTGGACAGCTGAGGGGGTTAGGCCTTCTAGCCCACAGGGTTGAGACTGGCCGCAGGGAACCAGTCCTCTGCATTGGTGGCTGCAGGAGAGTCTGTCTGGCCGGTGAGCCGGGCTCCGTGGGGCGGGACGGGGCCAGGAGCCGAGCTCTGGGCCTAGAGGGCATGTGAGCCTCGCGAAGCCACAGGAAGGAGCCCTCATTGCAATGGAGCACACTGTGTCTGGAGAGAATGCCTGTCCTCTGTGGGATCTGTCTCGGTGCTGGTGGGTACCTCTGGAAATTTCCTGTGAGTGCAACGAGGGTTCTGGAGCTGAAGGGGCACAGAAGGTGGAGGGCTCATTGTAAAGCACTTCCTTTACCTTTTGAATGAAAGGTACCACTTTACCACTTGCCTGAGCAGAGCTGTTAGGGTCACAGACAGGGAGGTGAGGCAGGTCGTTAGGGTCACAGACAGGGAGGTGAGGCGGATTGTTAGGGCCAGCACCTGTCGTGAGAGTGGCAGGGCCCGAGGAACCGAGATGCCGTTACCTCACATGGCACAGAACTGGACAGGGGGACACTCCCAAACATGCCTGACAACCTGGGGGAATAACTCCCCAAATGTAGCCACACCTGACAGCCTAGGAGGGACCCTCCCCTAACATAGCCTCCCCTGACAACCTTGGGTGGGGGTGGGGATGCCCAGACAATTTGGGAGTCTCTGTGAAGCAAAAGTTTAATACTTGGTAAAGTTCTTTTCTGCTTGTTTGTCTTCTCCTCTGGAGGAACTGGACCAATCCAGAAAGCCAAACTGATTGCTGCTGAGTCAGTTCCAACTCATAGCAACCTTATAGGACCCTGTAGTATAGAGCTACCTCATAGGGTTTTCAGGGAGCACGTGGTGGATTTGAACTGCCCACTCTTAACCACTACTCCAGAAAAGACCCTTTAAAAATTTACCATTGTGGGAAAATCAGGGAGAATGGTGGAAAATGAGAGTCAGGACTGGGAAGTTAGGTTGGCCCTGGGTTTCATATCAGCTCAGAACAGCCTGGAAGCCGAGCAGGTGCCTGGGCAGCACCGCCAAGAAGCCTAAATGTCAGGGTCCCCAGCCCTGCTGTTGGGATGCGTCTCTGGCCCTGGTGCGAACCACTTGCCTGCTTTCATCTGCTTCAGCAAGGTGTTGGGAGCCATTATCTGTCCTATGGACTTGGGACAGCAGGCAGCCCTAGTTTCAAACCTGAGCTCCATCATGGGTTGGCTGTGTGGTCGTAGGCCAGTTTTCAGTGTTTCTGAGCTTCAGCACCCCAATTCATGGACAGGGCAAAGTGCCTGCCATGTGGGGTTGCTGTGAGAATCAGATGATGCCCAGCTTCTGTCCAGCCCACCCCCGACTAGCTGCACTGTCCTGTTCTCCAGATAACTCCCTGTCCAGCCCAGCCCATCCCTGCCTCACCGCTCTGCCCTGCCCTCTAGAGCATGCCCAGTGGCCTCGCCCCCTCCTATGCCCTGCCTGGCCCATAGAGAACATTGCCCAGCGGGGGCTGGGTACACAGTGAGACTTGGTGCAAGGTGTGAGATGACATTCACCGATGGCTCTGTGTGGCGGGGGAGGGACAGGGAAAGAAGGCACTGAGGCTGTAGGAGCATTTTTGTCTGCAGAGAGGAAGGGTCGGGTGGACAGTCAGGCACACCTGGACTTAATTTGCTGTTCTGGCCTGTGCTGGTGGGTCGCATGGGACAAGTGACATATCCCTGGCCCTCAGCTTCCCCATCACAGGAAGAATGGGTCTCTTCCATGGCTGCCTCTTCACATTGCTGTGCAGATCAGAATTAGGGGAAATGATATTTGCAAAGGTGTTTGGCAAACCATAAATCCCTGATGGCTGGCAGAGCACAGATTTATGATAATCGGTCATGTTCAAGAGCTACAGCATGTTTTATGCAGACATCTCTGTCATTCCTCAAAGATCTGCTCCATTCTGAGTACCCACACTACGCCCTTCCCAGCCATGCCTCCCAGCACCCACCACTCTCCGCACCAGGACTGGCCCAGGCACTTCTCTGGGCCCTCCCAACAGGGCAGGCCACCTTCAGAAGAAAGCCCCCCGAGCCACCCTGGGCAGTGTCCTGGCACCGGGGGGGATGGCCAGCAGGGGTGGGGGACCAGGGCTGCCTGCTGCATCTGCGGTGGTGTAGGGAGTGGCCCAGGGACACGGCACAGGTCGTGATTGGAGCGTCACTCGCTCTGCTGTTGTTACGCACTGTTGGTGAGCAGAGGAGGTCCAGCAAATGCCACCTGGTGGTGTCTTCTTCCTTGGAGAGTTGAGAAGGTGGTTTGGGGGACCGCTTTGCATGGTGGGCGAGACGTTTGGCAGTTTGCCCACCCACTCTTTTTCTCGTAACCGTTCTAGTCTCGGTGCCTGCAGCAGGACGTGACTTCAGAGCAAGCAGTGCTGGGAGCTCCGGCTTACCTCGCTGCGCCAGGTCAGCAGCCAGTCACCCACCTCCCCGAGCCCCCGGATTCCTGCACAGGACACAGTGTGAGCCTCCAGGCAGCTCAAATGCACCCGCAAGGACTGGGAAGAGCGTCCCCCCGGGAGGGCCCTGCACCACTGTAGGGAGACAGTTGGACGATGCAAACTGTGAAGTGATTTAAGGTTTGAACAGAAACCCGTCTGAACCTAAAGTAAGCTGATTCTCTAAGGAAATATGATAAAGAACTAATAAATGCGAGGCAAAACTTTCATTAAGATAGCGTGTAAGTCAAAGGAAACCCAACCTCTGAAGAAGGGGCAGCTGCTGCCACCATCACTGCAGGGAGCTTGTAGAGGGTCGGCTTTCGTACAGAGACCACCCGCGAGGACTTGGGGGGGGGGATGGCCCTTCGCTGTGTCCTTAGGAGTTTCTGCACAGCTGTGTTAGTTTTCTCGTAGTGATGGGTGACGTTTGGGTCAGCTGTTGTCCACACATGTCCCTTGAACAGCAGCGTGTTTGCAAATGGTATAAGTATTCATCTTTTTATCCTGGGAGAAGTGTGTGCCTTTTTTGGTAAAAGTATGCACAGCCGAAGCTACACTGTCCCAACCATTCCTCTGCCGTGTACAGTCTGGTGGCACTGGTCGTGAGTCAGGCTGCCGTTCTCACCGTCCTTTGCCACGGTGTCCCGTCACCGTCATCTTAAACTCACACCCCTCAGCTTCCCCTGCAGCTTTCAAGTTGTGAATTTGGCCTCATGTAGCTCATTGCTACAAGTGCATACCTTTTTAAAAGTGAGGCTGAGACGGTGAGGCATTCCTGCTGGGACTCCTCGTCCCCCGGCCTGGGCGACGTCCTCAGTGTTGTCCCTGCTCGCCTCTGTGGGGCTCAGCCAGGCAGGTGTGAGGACCTCACGTTGTGCCTTTTACCCAACCCATAGCCCTGCAGCCCTGCAGGCACCTTCCCTGCTCTCCGCTGCAGATGCGGACACTTGGGCTCAGCAGGCAGGTGTGACGGACTCTGCTTTAAGCACAGATCCCTGTCTCTGTGACAGTCCCGTGTTCGGTCCTCCGCACAGCCTCTGCTCCACTCTTGTGTTCCTCTCAGTCTTTCCTGACTCCAAATTTAATTTTGTTCATGGGATGATCACACTGTGTGTGTAATTCGCATCCTGCTTTCCTTGGACAAAACATAACTATCTCTCGTTATAAGTGTTTCTCACACATTCATTAATGGTCACACTGTATTGCATCAGGTGGATGCAAGATACATTGCAAGATGTGACAATTGTCCTACTGTTAAATGTTTAGGTTGCTTCACAGGTTTGCTGTTATATAAGGCATGTGCAGAGGTGTCTGTGTGGCTCTTTCTGTGTTTGGGGGTTATTTTCTGAGCACAAGTTCTCAGAAGCTGTTGGTGCTTTGTGGGACCTTGGCAGACACAGGGTCACCCAGGTTGCTCCTAGTGGGCTCTTACTTCAGGAGAGTTCTCAGAGCCTCAGTCTCCTCACATGTGAAATGGGATGCTGAGGGCTGCCGTGTCCTCCTGCTCCGTGAGTGAGGCAGAGATGTCTGTATCTGGTTCTTAGACATGAGGAGGACATGGGAAGCCCACTCAGTAGGGCACTGAGCCAGCCCAGGTGGGCAGTGGGCAATCGCTGAATTGTCTGGGTAGTGGTTGAGAGAGGAGGAAGCTGGGGGCCTGGGGGGTCTGGCTTCAATGCTGTGTGTTCCTTCTTCAAGGACTCCTGGGTGTGGGCAGGGCCCAGGATGGACAGCTCCCACAGCCTTCTGTCTCAGGTACGTGGAGGGCCCTAGGAACTAGAGGACTGAATCTCCATAAGGGAAGGAAGGAGCAGGGCCAGGGCTGTTCTGTTTGTTGCAGGGACCCAGCATCCGCCTGAGAGTCATCCTGAGGACTACTTTAGAGTTTTCATAGATACAGTCATGGTGAAGAAGGAGCTTAACCTGTGTGTTGCGCTGTCTCCTGTCCCTGTCCCCATGGTGGGCCTCTCTTCTTCCTCCTCTGTTTGGCCAGCTTTTCTCCTGGTGCCCTCTGTACTTGCCCAGGTGCATGGCTGGTCTGGCTGCACTGCCTTGTAGGCTTCCCGTGAGTGCAGCTGTGGCCTCTGCTACGTTACAGAGTCGATAGTTTCAACACTCGCGCCCCCAGTGGTCACTGAGCAAGGTGTACCCGGAGCTGGAATTCTGAACTGTGACGTGGAGGCGGGTCTTGTGGGAGCGAGTGGAATGCCAGTCTGAGAGAGAGGGGCAGATGTGGAGAGACTGGGGGCAGAGACTCTGGGCACAGAGAGAATCCTTCTACCTTCCATCGGAGGCTCCCTGCAGCCCTCTGACTCTTCCCGCGAAGGTTTTGTCTGACTCGCACACATCTGTGAGGTCATCACACGTCTGTGAGGTCATAGGTCTTGGCATCCAGCCGGTATGACCTTATGTGTGACAGACGGCAGCGTGGCTGGATCCTGCGCCACCGTCATGGTTGCCGGTGTGCTTGAGCCTGCTATTCTGGCTGTGGCCTGTCTCGTGGAAGGTCCCCTCGTTTCCGCTGACCCCCTGCCTCGGCAAACACGGTGTCCTTCTCTGGCGAGTGGTCTCTCCTGGTGAAAGGTCTGCAGGGAGGGAGCTGAGGTTTCCTTACCCTCACTGCTGAGGAGCGCTCTGGTCGTGGCTCCTCTGGACGGCTCTGTCCCTTCTCCTCCAAGTCCATGGTCTAGCCCAGATTGTTTGCCAACGCATCATCCATAGTCCCCATTTACAAAAATCAACAAGAGTAACCATCTCAGAGAGAGAGCTCTCGCCCGAGGTTTCATGGTGTATGTTGGTCAAGTGACTAATTCGTGAGTTCATGTTAACAGATATTTATTTTTTTATTGTGATCAAGTGAAAGTATATAATCTAAATCAATTTTGCATGCCCACCTATCTGCAGCTCCCTCTGCTCTCCCCGCCCAATGATAGCACACTTTTCTTTTTCACTCTGTATATCTAGCATCCTCTTAATGTCTGTCCCCTACCACCCCTTCTCCCCCATCTAGAAAGAGAGCAGTAGAACAGCCTCCTGTAAATGCCTAGAATCATAAAGTACACACACCATGTGGTCACACTGTGTCCCTGAGTTCAGTCCATTGTTGTCTGCAGAGTTGACACATTACTGGTTTCTGGTCCAGGACAGCAGCAGGTCTAGGGCCGTATTCCCAGGGGATCCTCGAGGGTGTTGGACCATCAATTCAGGTCTTTTAGTAGAGTCTTGAACTGCGCATCTCTTTTTCTTGTGTAGTCTGAGGGACTCTATGTTGTGTCCCCTGTCACAGTTGTCTTTGGTGGTGTCTAGGCACCATCTGGTTCTTCTGGTCTCATGTTGATACGGTGTCCCATTCACATGGGTCCTTCTGTTTCCTGAGCTCTTTTCCTTGTGTCTTTGTTGTTCTTGGTCGTCACCACGTAACAGGTATTTCTGCATGAACATCTGGTATACGCCAGGCTCAGGGATCAAAAATACGTGAACCTGACCCCTGTCCTGAAGAAACTGCCATCTGATGGGGCTGGGGACCCAGGTCCGTAAGCGGAGTATTCACAGGCACTGTGAGCTGGCACAGGAGCCAGAGCACTTGTTGTGGAGGGAGGTCAGAATGGACCCGATCTCCTTGTCACCTTGTTCCAAAAGAGCCCATGCGCATGTGGGAACATGACAGCTCCTGGCCTTCCTGGGGACATCTGATCTGGATCAAGCTGGTACCACTGTGCTTGAATGCTGCCTCTGAGACCTAAGTGGTGCTTTCTGTGTTCAGCACCCTGGATTTAGGAGTCTGGATCCAGGAGGGCTGGGTCATCAGAACACTGAGGTGCCCCTGTGGAGGGGCTGCCCCAAACACACACCCCCATTCCCTGCATAGCATATAGGCTTGGATGGGGTTGTTTGTTTTCGATGTGAATTTCATACAGAGTGGTAGCCACAATTTACCAAGCATGGCTGTGTCTTGCCTGGCTTGGATGGTGAGCAGAAGGTGGCCTGCGAGAGCCAGGCCCTACCTGGCACCCAGGAGGACAGTGCCGTCTCAAGGGTGCGAGTGCCCTGGGCTCTCCTGTGGCTGCCCCCTGACCCTGGGCTCTCTCCTGGTAACCTAGCAATGGCACAGGCTGCAGGCTCCTCCTGCTCAGAAGGGCTCCGAACAGCTGCTGTTTGCGGAGCATCCCTCAGCCCTCGGTGGTTTCACTGATGAGGGCGGGGCTGGGGCCAGAGAGGGACCGGTCGGCTGGGCCAAGGGGGACCACTTCTGCCATCGCCGGTGGCCATCTGAGCAGAGACTGGGTGGTCAGGTCATGGTGGAAGGAAGCTGAGGAGCCTGGGGTTGACAAAGCAGAGGGTCCTCACTTATTTTCCTTTATAAAATGAGTGCTATTCCTTTTAAAGGACAGGAAAAAAACAGAAGGGAAAAACAGAACCCCCATGTGCAGATAAAACCCAGGCCACGCCTAACCCTACCCGGCGAGGACCCGCCTGTTGGGTCCCCTGCTGTTCATGTACTCAGTGGGCCCCGAGCCTGCTCCCCAGGGCAGGGGTGAAGTGGGGGCAGTGAGCGCCTGGGGACGGCCTCTGAGCTGTGCCTCCCCACCCCCCTCCAGACTTCAAGATTAACAGATGGTGGCAGTGACAGCAGAAAGCAGATGCTGAGAACACGTGAGACCCTGGGGGGCTGCCCACCGTGCCTGCGTCCTGACAGGCAGGCTCTGGGGATGTCCGGGCCCCAGTGGTTGGAGGGGTGCCCCTGGGGCCCCTGAATCATCCCAGCAAGCACCAAGAGTCAATGGCAGCAGAGAAAACAGTGTGGAAACCTGGCTGTGGTGGCACGGGCCTTCTGGGGTGGCTGAGGTCTTACAGAGCTTGGTCTGGGACATATCTCCGGACCATGTGGTATCACCGCCTCTGACACTGTCACCCAGTGTGGCCTGCACCCCCGACACCCTCCTGGTGACGCCACTGGTGTCTTCTTACACTTGCACTAGGAGCAAGTTCCCACCTTTCTTGCCCCGCACGCTCCTGCATCGCAGCCCACGGACCTTCGCTGCGTGCCCGGTGGTCCCAGCACCTGCTTCTCCTCCTCACGGCAAGCAAGAGGAAGGCATGGCCATCAGGCTGATCCGGTGGTGAAGCTGGAGGTGGCCCCGCTGGGCTTCAAACATAGGCTGTCCGGCCTAGAGCTCCCTTCTTTCCGCCGGCACTGAGCTGTCTCCTGTCCCCACTTCGCCTCCTTGCCTCCTCACTGTGCCCTTCAATCTTTGATTTAATCCTAAACATCTGAGTTTAAAAATAATGTTTGGTAGTCGGCTTTATTGTGACCGTTTTCCCCAAGAGAATAGCTGTCAGGAGCCCAGTAGCTTTCTGTATCACCTCATTTGTTCTTCATAATAATTCAGTGCTGTAAACATCGTTGTGTGCTTTATGGCAGAAACCAGTGAATAAACAGGTTACATAACTTGTGCCTAAAACTGCTGTCCCCACCTTGGGTTGTCTTGTTCCCTTTCAGCCAGAGCCTCCCTGCAGCCCAGAGTGAGCGTCCTCAGGCGTAACCCTGGTTGTGTCTCTCCAAGTATTCCCAGAATACTTCCTGGGTCCTCTTTCCCTGGGAATAAATCCAAGAGCCTTTACTGTGTCCAAGAAGGCCTGAGCTGACCTCCTGCCCCTTGAGTCCCTCAGTCTCTACTCCCCCACCTTGGCCTCCCATCCTGCACGCTCCTGACACCCTCCCCTGCTGTCACCTCTAACTATAAGCCACACTTGCCTTCTCGAGGTTGTCACACATGGTGTTCCCCTAAATTTTACCCATCTCTCTTCTTCTTAGACTCTTCTAGAGAGCCTTCTCCACTGTCCCTCATGCCCCACACTCTCGTGCCCCCACCCCCTTACGTGTTCCTGTAGCCTCCCATCACGGCATGGTTCTCCCTACATTTCCACCGCCTGGGTCACCCGCTTGGGGTGAGTGCCGTGAGAACAGTTAGTGAGTACCCGGTGTCTGTTGACTGTAGGAAGTGATCTGTGAGCAAACACGCCACACATGTGTGCAAGACCAGGTGTGTACCCACGTCCTTAGTGTTCTTCTTCTGCGTGATGTAGTTGACTCCATGTTGGTGCGTCCAGGTGTGTTTTGCAGTCCTTTCCTGCTGAGGATCAGGTGCTTTCCATTGTTTCCACGTGTAACAGGGGTGGGCATTCTTGCAAGTGCACCATTAGTGCATGTCACTGGTTAGTTCCTGAGGACCAGTTTCTAGAGGGACATTACTGATGGGGAACACAAGTGCTGTGTGAAGATTAGTCTTAGAACACGATTCTAGACTTCTTTTATTTTTCACCCCACCCATCCATCCATCCACTCATCCACCTACCCACCCACCACCCAGTCACTGTCCACACGCGTGCTGTTATCCTTCCATCCATGGAGCCGACCTTCCATCCCTCCATCCGCCATCCGTGGAGCCAACCTTCCATCCCTCCATCCGCCATCCGTGGAGCCGACCTTCCATCCCTCCATCCGCCATCCGTGGAGCCGACCTTCCATACATCAGATAGCTACGTAGCACCTAGTCTAGTCTGTGCACTAGTCTGTGCTAGACTCAAGGGTCTTCCCTGGAATACTCCAGTTCTTGTCCTCCTCCTTTAGACATTGCTTTCTGTAAAACCTTTTTTTTCAGAAGGGGGATTTCTGCAGTAGGTTTCGTCATGTGTTTATGTGGGAAAATAGGATGTGGAGTCGTGCCTGCCAACTTTTGGCTCCAAATCAGGACATCGGAGGTTCCTGTGGCCACCTCCAGGGCTGTGAACTCTTGTGTTATCTGGGGCCTTAGGCTTCCTGGCCAGCACAGGCCATCCACCAAGAGATGCGAGCTGGTGTGAGCTTGCATGGCACACCAGCTTGAGGGCACCGAGAGAAGGTGGACAGGAACAGGTCTTCCAGGGTGGACAGGAACGGGTCTTCCAGCTCTGAGGTAAAGCTCAGGAAACAAGTCTGAAACCTTCACAGAGTGCCAGGGACCAGGGGCCAGGTTCCGGGTGACCAATCTTGATAAGCAAAGAACTGATAAGAATGGGCTAAGAATAGTCTGCTCTCTGCCTTCCACAGATGGGCCAGGCACTCCAGTGGGAGCCTAACTGAGCCACAGAGCCAGGAAATGCACCATCAGTGCAGGCTTTCAGGAATCACTGTCACTACCCTCAGTAAGAGTTGTCTCTGTGACAGAGATTTGGGTGTGTGTTTAACATCTTGCATGTCACACGATTCATACAACAACCCTCTGAGGTGGGTAAAAATACCCTTGCTTTATGGACCGAGGATCTGAGAACTGGGATGAAAGGATATTCCCACAATCACCAGTTGGTTAGTGGCAGGGTTGAGGTTGGTGCTGGGAGACTCAGTCTGCTAGGGCTGCTGTAACGGAATGCTGCAGATAGGTAGCTTATACCAGCAGAAGCTGCTGGTCTCATGGTCTGGAGGCCTGCTGTCCAGTTTAGGACTGTAGCCACGTGGATTCCTTCTGGAGGCCTTGACAAGGGAGCTGTGCCGTGCTCTCTCAGCTTCTGCTCTCTCAGCTTCTGCCAGCAGCCCAATAGCCAAGGAGAGCTGTGTCTGTCCCCTTCACATGGCGTCTGTCTTTGCTGGCATGTGACTGTTTCCATCTCTGTCCTTTTATAAGATACACTGAAAAAGGGTTAGGATTAGGACCCATGCAACTCTCGTGCAATTTTTTAACGTAAATGATAGTATCTGCAAAGAAAAACGTGGGCTCTTTCAAATGAGGTCACATTCACTGGTGCTGGGCTGAAAGGCCAGTCCCTAACAGGTTTTAAAGACCTGTTTGCTGTCATGAACAGCTGCATCTTTGCCATGATACCAGAAGAACTTGAGGGCCCCTGGCTACCATTATGAATGTTTTGATCAAAGATCTTATGGAAAGATCTTGATCCAAAAGGGGAAGCACACGGAACAGAATTTAAAATTCTTGATGAAATCTAGACTTTCTGGAACCACAGAAGCTGGGTGAAACCCCCAAACTATAACCCTGAGATAATCTTTAAAACTTAAACCAAAACTGTCCCCTAAAGTGTTTTTTGAACCAAAAATTAGTTTGTCTTAATAAGTAAAGTATGTTTATTTAGAGGGTCACACTCTTATAGGCACCTTTATGTGAGGTCCGATTAACAAGAGCAACTTCAAAGGTTAGCTGAGAAGTTTCAGGGGTGTGGGTCTAATCTGTGGAGGTAGGGCAGTCAGGAGAAGGGCAGTGAGGTGGCATGACCTGAAGAATGTGATCAGCATCACTGAGTTGCACGTGTAGGAATTGCTGCAACGGTTTATGTTCCACTGTGCAGATTTTCACTCAAAAACGAAAAAAAAGTCTCACCGGGAGAAGAGCCCAGGGCACGTGCTCCAAGCTCCTTCCTTCTCATCTACTGCAATTTCAAAGCCAGGGCAGTGCCAAGCATATGCTCCTTCCCCACGAAGATTGGTTAGTTCTCCACTGTGAGAGAGACCCGTGCGCTTGTCAGGGTGAAGGACTCCTTCTCGGATAAAACTGTTGTCTCAGAAAGCGAAAGTCAATCAGCTGTTTTTTTCCACTTGCTAGACTGGATCAAGTGTCCAGGGACAAACTGCCACCAAAGGCCTTGGGCAGAAGGACGCAGTCAGGAGATGACTGCAGAAGGCCGGAAGGCTGTGTCTTTGAAGCTCCCCGTCAGCCTCAAGGTCTGGCTTCAAAGCTGCCCGAGGCCAGCGATTCTGTCAGGATGGCTGGGGAGGCTTGCCCCTCAGTGGGAAGGAGCTGTTTCCCATCCACCTGTTAGTGCTGACACACAATGGTCCGCAGTGGCTTCCATGCCACTTACTGTCCTAAGAAAGTAAGCTGATTGATTTCAAACACCGTTCTTCCAGGGCGAGGCATGGAGCAACGGCAAAGCACAGTGGGCCAGGAGCTCCCACCTGTCTGCAGACCTGGGTTCTAGCCCTCTGTGCCCACCAGGGGCAGCATTTGGACTGTATCGTTTCTACCCCTGGCTTTGCCCCGACACCCCCACCCCTTTGTGAGCTGACCTCACGGGCCCCTGACCTCCATGTGTCCGTGAGCTCCAGGGCCTTGGATAGGTCCTAGCACACTCTTGCACCCCTCTTCCCACCCTGGGGCTGGTCCTGGGCAGCACAATTGTCTTAAGAGATAAGGCACCCTTTCAGCTCTGTAATGAAACCACCCCTGAGAGTCAGCCAAAGATAAGATTGGTCCATAAAGCAAAACAAGACTAAGGGGACTCCACCCCAGGTGCAAGGACTAGATTAAGGCAGGTGGCTCAGGACAGCTGGAATCGACAGAGGTTGAGAAGGAAGAGTGTTGACACCTCAGGTCGTTGACCAATGTCATAAAACAGTATGTGTACTAACGGCTTAATGAGAAGCTAGTTTGTTGTGTAAACCTTCATCTAAAGTGCAAGAAAAAAGGAGAGAGAGAGGACTGTCACAGGTGGAGCCCTGTCTCTTAAGAAGATCTGTTCAAGCCCTGACCCTGGCACCTATAAACATGGCCTCTTCTGGAACCCAGTGGTTTTGTAGATGTGGGCAGGTGGCGTGGTTTGCTGGGCTGGGTTTTTTATTGGAGACCCTCTGGGAGACTTGAAGGAGCCGGAGGGGAGTGTCCTCCCCTGTCTCGTCATGAATGTTCCCTCTTCCACACTCAACTCCCGTGGGAATGACCTCAGGAAAGGCAGTCTCATTCGGCACAGAAGCCGTGGTCACCTGTGACTGTCAGCTGCCTGGGGACAACTTTACTCTCCTCTGGGAACTTTAGGACAGTCCTTTTTAGGCCCAAGTTCGGAACACATGGGTGCTTGGTGCTGCCATTGCCTGGTAACGATGGGTGGGTGCAGGTAAGTCTGTTCCCTGTTTCAAAAGTGATCTAGGCACTTACTCTGGAAAACTGGGGGCTGGGTTAGTGCTCAGTAACAGACAGCATCAGGGACCTGGGGAGTCGTTTATTCCTTTATTTGATCAACAAACACTTTTTAGTGCTCCTGTGTGTGCCAGGCCCTCTGTTAACTGCTGGAGATACAGAGGTGAGACGATTCACACTCAGAGCACACCAGCTACAGAGCAAAGAGTGAGAGCGGGAGCTGGGGCAGAGCCGCCCTCAGAGGACATGACAGCATATGCACCTATGTATGTGGGTTAGTTTTCATTAGACCCTTCCAGGGGGTTGTCACCCCGAAGGGCTAGGGACTCACTTTACCGAAGGCACGGGCACAGCAGTTCCTGCTTGCGCTCGGCTCCCGCTGGGAAAGCCTGCTTCTCCTTCGAGGCTCAGCTCAGCTGTCTCCTCCCATCAGGCTGCTCCTGGAGTCCACCTGTGTGTCCCCCTCCTTGTGAGACTGTGTCCTGGGGTCTCTCCACGGCACCCTGGTGGCCACATGGGCAGAGTGGGCGCTTGCATCCAGTTCTTGGTGTGCTCGAAGGAGTGCTGCAGGCCGGCCCCGGCTGTTTCTGTTTCAGGGTACAGGACCTGCTGCCATGGGGATGAAGACATTCATTTCTGTTCTTCCTGAGGCCAGGGTGTCTTCTCATTGATACCCTTTCTATTTTGGGAACATGAACTTTATTATGCAGAATATAGCTTGGCTTAGTAAGCAGCAGAAAGCCGGGTTGCGCTAAGAGTCTCTGTGGGTCATTAGGACAGCAAGCAGTGTGGATTGCTGGGCCTAAAACTGGCAGCTCAGATGGGCTGGATGGCGAGCAGGGAGGGCCAGGACTTTGGGAACAGACAGTTAGCAGCTTCAAGCCAGCCCACTTCTGTAGGTGAGGTGGTGATGTGGAAGACATGGTCCAGCCCTTGAGGAGCTCAGAGCCCCTCAGCTTAGCCCTGGCGTGGCTTCTGAGGCCTGGGGCTGGGCAGCTCTGGGGCCGCTCAGGAGGGGGGTGAGGAGAGGAATTTGGGGCACACAGTAGGGATGAGATTCCAACACACCAGAATGGAGGAAAGGCATTAGGATGGAGCCGTGAGCAGAACCAAGGCCGGGAGGTGGGGCCGTGTGCAGCGAGCTCAGAGGGAGGTGTGTGGGGAGGCATCGCGGGCCACAGGGGTTGGTGCTCGGCTCTGTCCTTGGCTAAGGAATGGGTGCTTCTGGGACGTGCAGAGCAACCTCACTGATCACCCAGGTCCCTGCAGCAGCCGCTGGCGTCACAGGTGAAGGGACTCACCTTCCACACACGCCCCACACCCCTGGAGCGTTTCTCTTCACCCCAAGTTCCCAGTGTTGACTGTGCTTGCCTGGTTGTGCAGGATTAGAGCCGTCGAATGTGGACAACACGGAAGTCACTTGCATGGATAACCGTCCAGCAGATGCAGCGTTTCTTGACATCACTGAGCTTGCTGTGGCAGAGCTGCCTGGGCAGAAGGGTCCCCAGCCACTTAGAGCTGGGGACAGCTGAGGAACACTGGCATCTCAGCAGTCAGCAGAGGCCTGGGGACATGCCGGTGGTCTGCAGTGACCCCTCCGCGGTTCTGCCCTGGAAGCCAGAGGCTCACACAGGGTGGTCAGAAAATGACAAGAAAAAAGAATGCAACTTTATCTCAGTCCCTTCTTCTGGAAAGCGTGATGACAAATATGATCTGGGTTTTATTAATTATAACCTAAGCTAAGTGTAAGGAAGCCTGCTGGGGCAATAAGCACTCAGGGGCTGACTGAAAGACCGGTGGTTCGAACCCTCCCAGCAGCTCCTTGGGGAAGAGACCTGGTTGACCTGGTTGCCTGCAGTTGAGGCAGTTCTACTGGTCATGTAGGGTCACTGAATCTCCTTGATGGCTACTAATGACAACAACAATTGAGATTGCTTTTGTAATTATTTTGGCTTCGTTTACCAGTATCAAGCCCCTAGCTAGCCCACGTGTCCACTGTCTTCCACCATGGTTCGGTCCCGTATCAGTGGGTTCACTCTGAGAAGCCTTTTGGTGTCAGGTACCGTCAGACAACGAGTGCCCCATCCTAAGAGTAGCTGCCTGTCCAGTGGCCAGGGCGAGGGGGGTGGACAAGGCAGGTGGGACAACACAACTGACCACTGGGCCGCCCAGCAGCAATATTTTGGCTAGCTGCCCCTGTACCCACAGCAGGCTCTGCAGCGCTGGTGAGTGAGCAGTTCACAGATACCATGTCTGTCTTGATGGGAGAGGGACTTACGAGGCAGGGAGGACCACAGCCTGGACAGAGGCTTGGAGCCAGGCAGGGAGGTGGCCAAGAGCGTAAGGCTCCACCTTTGCCTCTGGGAGCTGCCCGTCCTATGAGCTCTGTAGACCACCCCTCAGATGGCTTTTAGAAGGAGTGTGGCCCAGAGGCCCAAGGTCAGACTGAAGCTTCAGGAGACAAGGGAGCAGGTACCTCCCAGGTGCTCACAGCAGCTCAAGAGCTTCCATGTGATGAGTCCTAGACCCCTTTGGGCCCCGAGGACTCTGCTCTGGAAGGTCAGGAGCTGAGCCCAAGCCCTCGGGGGGGCTGAGCTCCCAGCAGAGAGCTTGTGGTGGGCGAGGTTGTGAGTGCTTGCTCTTCCTCACCCTGGTCTTCACATGGGCCTGCAGATTTGATGATGCCTCTGTCGCTGGTGACAGTGTGCAGTGACTGCCTGAGATGGCCCCGGGATTTAGACTCTGCCGGGACCCCAGACCCAGGCTGGGCGCCTAGCCCTCACCACCCAGGGGGCGCGTGGCAGCAGCTTGGGATCTTAGACAGAAGATCTGGAGAGCCCAGAGACTGCCCAATCACCAAGGAGGGCAGATACTTAGCTGTTCCCCTTTTACTTCAAACCTGTTGGCTTGGTGGTCCCAGATCCAGAATCTCTAGGCCCCTACTCTTGGAGCCCAGCTGTCAGTGGTCTCAGGTCCAGCATCTCAGGCCTCTGTTTGTCTTTCTCTGAAGTCCAGTTCCTGATGGTCCCAGGTCCAGACTCTCCAGGCCTCTGTCTGTCACCTGGAGCTCAGTTGCCGATGGCCCCCGATCCAGAGTCTCAGGCCTCTGTCATTGGCCGGAGCCCACTGTTGGTAACCAGGTGACCAGAGAGACGCACTGCCTTCCAGGGGTGCTCATGGAGGAGCGTTGTCCCGCCGCCTGAAGGAGCGAACATGCGGTGGTTTAATAATTGATGCACCTGCTCGAGAGCAGAGGGAGTGCTGTGGATACAGGGGACTGAGCAGAAGGCGAGAGGCGGCAGCACCTCTGGGGAGGTCAGGGCTCGGGGATGCCACCCGCCCTTGTTTCAAGCCGGAAGAGGGGGCAGTGGGCAGTGTCACTGGCGATAGGGGCAGCAGTGGGCCGTGGTACCTCCTGGTGTGTCCTTGGATCCAATCCCAGCCCCAGTGCCCACATAGCACCCCCTTCTCTAAACTCATTAGAGGGCCTCACGGCTAAGCCCTGAGCCTCGGCTGGGGATCACTGTGGGCCGGTCTTCTGAGAGCCCCGGGGAAGCACAGTTAATCAGAGCAGCAGTTGTACGCCTCACAAGGTTGCTATTGCAGCCATTACGCTGCTCTTGTATCACTGAAGCTCAGAGAGGTTAAGTTACTTCCCCAGAGACCCACAGCTAGGAAGCAATGAAACAGGATTTGAATCTGATAATAATCACAGCTGCTAGGAGCGAGCTGCCATCAAGTCGATTTCAACTAAGGACAGCCATGCGTGTGCAAGAGCAGAACTTCACGCCATGGGGCTTTGGGGGGCTCACTCTGCAGCAGGAGAGCAACTCCAGGTTTTTGCTTAGCAGTCAGGGCTATCCTTTATTCAGGTTCCCAGTATGCCTGGTTCTGTGCTTGAGGGCTTCCAGACATTCCCTCCTTCACGCCCATGTATGGGGTGAGCCAGGGTCCCATCGCCACCCCCAGGGACAGACGTGGACCAGAATATGTGACCACAGAGTGCCCAGTCAGAGCTCCCACTTCTGCTGGTTGGGGACCCGGACTTTGTGACTTTAGGCTGGCTGTGAGCTCTGTCCTGGTGTTCAAAGCATTCGCAGCAGTGACGTATGTGCACCCTGGCTGCAGGGAGCAAGCTATCACTGTCGATTCTGGTACATAGCCGTGAGGTGACTTCAGAGCTCTGGATGTCCCACCGTCATAGGGACGTGCAGGGGAGCCCCAAGAGTGGGAGCAGTTTCTGTGCGCAGGGAGCCTTCACAAAGCTGAGGTGTGTCTGACCGTGGGATGGAAAATGGTGAACACCTTACTAGGAAATGCTGGCGACAAGAACAGAGGTGGCCTTTGATCTCCTGGTTTTACCACCTGGTCCAGATGCAGTGAGCTGTTTGCCCTGTGAATTAAAACAAGACAAAACTAAATACAAACAGAGAGCCTTTTCTTCCTCCTTTGGGGACTTGCTGTGGCCGTGGGCTTGGCTGCTGTGTGCCCCCGCTGTTGTGGGGTGCCTTCCCCGCACTGCCCCAGCTCTTGAGGGGTGTGCTCCCCTCTCCTCACGGTTCCGCTCTCAGCTTCTGCTGAGGCTGCTCCTGCACCCTTGGCTGGCTCTGCCCTGTCTCTGTCCCCAGCCCAGCCAGCCTCTCCCTCCCCTGTGAAGCAGAGCCCCAGATTCCCATTTGCTGGAGCTCACAATGGCCTCCTGCTTCTGGATGTTGGGGTCTGTCCTGCTCCGGGGCTGTGCTGCCGTCTGTCCATCATTTGTTCTCTCACTGACTTGTGCATTCATTCAGCAGTCACGTAACCAATAGTTGTCACACTCTGGCTGCTGATGACTCTTGAACAGGCACTGTGCCTTTCCTTCTAGCCTGCTGGGTGAGTCACTGGTTCCGCACACGATGGGACTGCTGAGATGACTGGCAGCACAGGGCATGGGGCAGGGGGCTCCAGGGAGCACAGGGATACATGGCCACTTCTTCCCAAAAGAGAGAGGAAACTGGTCTGGATCACACCATGCTGTACTTGAGAAACGGGTTGCGGGTTGCTTGGGCCACCAGGAAGCTAGGCCCTGCTGCTCCTGTTACCTGGTCCATTGTGCTCCCAGCATCCCCTCACCTGGTCCAGTGTGTCCCCAGCATCCCCTCACCTGGTGGTCCAGTGTGTCCCCAGCATCCCCTCACCTGGTCCATTGTTCCCCCAGCATTCCCTACCTGGTCCAGTGTGTCCCCAGCATCCCCTCACCTGGTCCAGTGTGTCCCCAGCATCCCCTCACCTGGTGGTCCAGTGTGTCCCCAGCATCCCCTCACCTGGTCCAGTGTGTCCCCAGCATCCCCTCACCTGGTCCAGTGTGTCCCCAGCATCCCTTCACCTGGTAGTCCAGTGTGTCCCCAGCATCCCCTCACCTGGTCCATTGTGCTCCCAGCATCCCCTCACCTGGTCCAGTGTGTCCCCAGCATCCCCTCACCTGGTGGTCCAGTGTGTCCCCAGCATCCCCTCACCTGATCCAGTGTGTCCCCAGCACCCCCTCACCTGATCCAGTGTGTCCCCAGCACCCCCTCACCTGGTCCAGTGTGTCCCCAGCATCCCCTCACCTGGTCCAGTGTGTCCCCAGCATCCCTTCACCTGGTAGTCCAGGGTGTCCCCAGCATCCCCTCACCTGGTCCATTGTGCTCCCAGCATCCCCTCACCTGATCCAGTGTGTCCCCAGCACCCCCTTACCTGATCCAGTGTGTCCCCAGCATCCCCTCACCTGGTGGTCCAGTGTGCCCCCAGCATCCCCTCACCTGGTCCAGTGTGTCCCCAGCACCCCCTCACCTGGTGGTCCAGTGTGTCCCCAGCATCCCCTCACCTGATCCAGTGTGTCCCCAGCACCCCCTCACCTGATCCAGTGTGTCCCCAGCACCCCCTCACCTGGTCCAGTGTGTCCCCAGCATCCCCTCACCTGGTCCAGTGTGTCCCCAGCATCCCTTCACCTGGTAGTCCAGGGTGTCCCCAGCATCCCCTCACCTGGTCCATTGTGCTCCCAGCATCCCCTCACCTGATCCAGTGTGTCCCCAGCACCCCCTTACCTGATCCAGTGTGTCCCCAGCATCCCCTCACCTGGTGGTCCAGTGTGCCCCCAGCATCCCCTCACCTGGTCCAGTGTGTCCCCAGCACCCCGTCGCCTGGCCCAGTGTGCCCCCAGCTGCCACATCCCATTTGGAACATACCGTGTTGTTACACAGATGTTCCTCTGTTTACCGAACGGTTAGGCTCTGGAAGACTTAGTGGCTGTCCACTTGTGTGTCCAGAGTGTCACCACGTACGGGGCCTGTGGCGTCCTCTGCTCGTCGTGGCTGAGCTGCTGTGCTTCTGCTCCGTCATTTAGTGCTCGTTTTTCTCACGGCAGTTCCTGAGGTTAGCGTCTGTGGATGGAGGACGTTCTGCAGTTATTTTTTGGACAGGATTGTCTCCGTTTTAGACTGAGGCTTCCTTCTGAGCCAGGAGAATAGCTTATTCATCTTGGCCCCCCACTAACTGGAATGGTTCCTGGCCTGTGGTGTGGAGAGATGGACGTGAGGATGGATGAGTGGGAGGGTGTGTGGATAGCCAGATGGGCAAACAGTTGGATCCACAGATGCATAATTGGGTGGGTAGATGGATGATGAGTTGAAGGAGTGGACAGTTAGAAGCATGAATAGGGTAAATAAGGGGCTGTCTGTCTGGCTGGCTGATGAAGGGTTTGATGGATGGGTGATGTGGCTGGCCGCATTACTGACATATAAGAGGCTCTCCCTTATGTGACTTCTTGTCGTATGTCATCAAGTCGGTTCCAACTCGTAGGGACCCATGTGCGAGGGAATGAAGCCCCGCCCCGTCCGGCGCCGCCCTCCGCTGCGTTGCTGTGTCTGAAGCCGTTGGTGCAGCCGCTGTGTCAGTCTGTGTCGCTGAGCATCTTTTTTTTTTTCTTTTTCTCTGAGCCTCTACTTTACCGATGGTGATACACTTCTCTAGGGCCTGGTCCCTCGTGATAGTGTGTCCAAAGTACATAAGACAAATGCTCCCCATACTGGCTTCAAGGAGCGTTCTGTCTGTACTTCCTAGACAGGCTGGTTGGTTCTTCTGGCACCCCAGGGTGTGGTCAGTGTGGTTCTCCAGCACCATAATTCAAAGGCATCAATCCTTCCGTCTTCCTTGTTGCTTGTCCAGCTGTCACATGTGTATGAGGCTATTGAAAATACTGTGGCTTGAGTCGGGCTCGCTTCGCTCCTCAGAGTGACATCTTTGCTTTTCAAGCCTTTAAAAAGAGAACTTTTGAGCAGATTTGCCTAAAACAAATCTCTTGATCTCTTGACTGCTGCTTCCATGGGTGTTGATTGTGGATCCAAGTAAAGGGAAATCCTTGACAAGTTCAGTCTTTTCTGTGTTTATCATGATGTGGCTTGTTGGTCCAGATGCAAGGGCTTCTATTTTCTTTAGGGAAAACAAAAATTGTGTGACTTGGATCTGTTAAAACAGTAAATTACATGGCCCAACCTTTACAAAGCTATTGGCATCTTTGCCAGAGTCTCACTGTCTCTGTGATAGTTTTGATGACACCTGTGATGAGTGGCATCAGGAGAGGCCCAGTATCCCTGAAGGACAAGGGCACTGTGGGATTGCAGTGACAGGAGAGTCAGCTGGGGGTTCCTGCTCCGTAGAAGGCTCTGATGCTCCAGGCTGTCACGGAAAGAACCCTCAGCCGGGGGCAGGGCCCTGGGCTCCCCGCCTGGCTGTGCCACCCACTCAATCGGAGATACTGGGCAGGCACTTAGCTGTGCCATCTCAGCCGCTTCACTTGTGCAGAGAGGAGATGGAGCCCACCTTGCAGAGCAGAGGGTTGGTGGTGTGCAAGGCACCGTCACTGTGACCAGCACGCCGAGGCACTCAGGAGTGTTGTTCTGGCTTCACTCCTGTGCACCCCTTTTGGCTCACCTTCTCCTTTGTCGCTGGTTCCAGGTGTGGTGGTGAAGGCACAAGTGCATTGGCCTAGCCCCTGGGGAAGGACTGAGGGGACCAGAGCTACCAGACAGTTGCACAGAGGCTCAGAGTCTGGTGGTACCAGGGAACTGGGATAGGAAGCAAGTCCCAGAGCAGTAGGCTTGGGAAGACTGGTTTGTTGTGGGTGACGAGGGCTCTCCATCTACTGGCAAAAGGCCTTCCAGGCTCCTGCCCCAAAAGCCGACATCCTGGGGGGCTCTGACCAGGACTTATTGGCACTGAGTAGGGTGAAGAAGGACATTCAGGCAGAGTGGCAGAACAGGCCTTTGAGACACTCAGGTCCCACGAGGGTGACCTCCAGGAATCTATGTCCTCCTGGCCTGTCTCATGGTAAGATGGGCATGTTTGTGCCAGCTTCCTGGAGTGACTGTAAGAATTCACCAAGGACCTGGAGCAGTTGGGAAAGTTCCTGGTAGGGGATGCACTCAGAAATGTCACACCGGTGATGACAGTGCCTCACAGAGTTATTTCCTCTTACATCTTGTGCTGCTGAGTATTAGATATTTATATAAACCAAAAGTTCAGAAGACCAAACTATTGCCACTGAGTCACTTCCAACTCATAGTGACCCTGTAGGACAGAGTAGAACTGCCCCGTAGGGTTTACGAGGAGGGCTTGGGGGATTCCAACTTCTGACCGCTGGGTTGGGGCCCAGCTCTGAGCCTGGGCCGCCAGGGCGTGCTGTGTTGTGTAACCCAGCACAGGCCTTGCGTGTTTGATGCTGTAGATGTAATGTGTTTGTATCATGAGGTAATTACTGCACAGGCCCCTAGCTGTCACAGAGACATCTGTGTGATTATGATGAGGAACCTAACCAAGTCACAGAGCCAGAAGGAGAGGGAGACACAATGACAGCTCTCTGCTTCTGTCTGGCACTGGGCAGCCTCGCTGCTGCTGACAGCTGAGCAGGTGGGTGTGGGTCCCTTCTGCTGATGCCCACCCCCCACTGACGCCCACAGCGCCCACCCCCACTCTGTGTCAGCAGACCTCTCCTGCTAACACCCATAGAATTCACCCCCACTCCATGTCAATGGATCCCTCCCGCTGATGCCCACGGAGCCCAGCCCCCATTCTCAGTGAATCTCTCCTGCTGATGGCTCACGCCTACTTCCCCCTCTCTCTGGGGATCCCTCCCACTGATCACTCACACCCACCTCCCACACTCGGTGGATCCCTCCCACTGATGGCTCATGCCTGTCTCCCACTCTCTCTGGGGATCCCTTACGCTGATGGTCACGCCCACCTCCCCCTCTCTCTGGGGATCCCTTCCGCTGACGGCTCACGCCC
The DNA here is from genome assembly GCA_028571685.1 of Heterohyrax brucei. Taxonomy (NCBI): domain Eukaryota; kingdom Metazoa; phylum Chordata; class Mammalia; order Hyracoidea; family Procaviidae; genus Heterohyrax; species Heterohyrax brucei. The sequence goes on from CM053153.1 coordinate 4,517,545, forward strand.
GCCTCCCACTGTCTCTGGGCTCCCCTGGGGCCCTCTGCGTGCATCCCTATGACCCCCGTGCACCAGGAGAACCAAGGGAAGCATGGGCCCTGGATGCCTCCTGCTGACCCCAGCAGAGCCCACCTCCCATTGTGTCACTGGACCCTCCCTGCCAGGATGCTGAGCTGTAGGGCACTGGGCACCTGGAGTTGACTGGCAGAAGACCGTCGATGACGTGGTGAGGTGTGCTCCAATGTCATCTTCACCACAGAATGATGAATTGACGGGCAAAAGCCTTACCGAATTGACTTTCCACTTTCGATGTCTGCCAAGCCCTCCACACTGAACAAACGTGTCTCTGGCTTTACCCAGTCGCTGAGTCTGAACAGTCGGCCTGCAGCAGTGCTCGGCGGGAGAAGTCGTAGAATCCAGAACTGGAGAGGCGGGTGCAGGTGCCAGGCTGGGGAAGGCTGGTTAGACAATGCAGAAAGCAGGGTGCTCTGGGTCTGGAGCAGTGGCACACGGCACAGGGCTTTCCCCTTCGCTGCTGTTGTGTTCTGTTTCTAGGTTTCTGTTCACAGGCTGGGAGATGTACTACATGTCTGTTTGCATATGCAGGGGGCTGTGTCTGTACGTTTGTCCATCTGTCCATGGGAATAGCTAACTTTTGACATACGTGCACAGTGAGATTTTGTGTATCTGTGTACACGAACATACACATTCCATGTAGCACACTCTGCCTCTGGACAAAACTGCAGAATTTTGTTTCCCGGAGTACCCACGCTAGGTGACCCAGCCTTGTGTCGGGTGCCTCTGTAGTGTGTGTGTGCATCTGTGTGTGTGTGTGCATGTACATGATGTGTGTGCATCTGTGTATGCGTGTGTGTGTGTGTGTGTACACGTGTGTATGTGTGCCCTGTATTTCCTGTAGCCATCACAGAGGCACAGGGGCAACATGGACATGGGAGTCCGGGAGACCAGATGACACTAGTGTCCTTGTAGGGTGGTTGGGTGGCTTGAAGAGGAGGAACAAAGTGCCCGTCACTGTGTCGGAAGTGTGCTCCCAGCTCGAGGGCTGGCCATGTGACCAGATGCTGGTTTTAAGCCCCACGGCCCCATCTGTGGCGAGCTGTCACCAGCTGGGTTCTTCCACCACCTCTTCCCCTGGCCTGCCTTCCCCTTCCCAAGCCTGTTGAGAAAGCTGTTTAAATGGAGTGACTGGTCCAGCAAAAGCTGCTGCGGAGCCTCCTGGCCCAGGCACAGAGGGAGGGACGGAACTTCCAAAGTGAGGGCCTTGTTCCAGTTCCCGTAGGAAAAGTACAGCCACCTGATAGGCCCAGGGGTATCCTGGGGTAGCCAGGGAATGGGGGCCAGGTGCCAGTGATCTTACTCCTTGGAGGGACCTTTGAATCTGCTCTCATCTCTTGCCACTTCAGAGGGCGTCGGGGTGCCTGCACACCTCCCCGGGCTCGCGTTTCCGACATTTGGGTGGACAGTGATCCCCTGCCTCTGGAGCACCGTGTGTGTGAGCATGTGTGTATGTGTGAGCGTCTGTGCACGTGTGTGTGTGCGCGTGTGTGCGTGTGTGTGCCGTCATCATCCTGCCTGGCTCAGCTCATGGATTGTGGCCAGCATCTGGGATGAATGTTTGTCCCATTTGTCTGTCTCATCCCTCTGCGTGTCCAAGTGTGTGCAGTGTGTAAGCATACATGATCCCTTCATCAGCGTGTCCAAGTGTGTGCAGCGTGTATGCACGTGTGTTCCCCTCCTGTGTGTCTGTGTGTCAAAGTGTGTGAAACGTGTGTGCACATCTGTTCCCTCTTCTCTGTATCCCAGTGTTTACAGTGTACATACACATGTGTTCCCCTCCTCTGCATGTCTAAGTGTGCGCAACATGTGTGGACATGTGTTCTTGTCCTCTGTGTGTCTGGGAGAGTGTCTGAGTGTGTGCAGTGCATATGCACATGTCTTCCCCTCGTCTTCATCTCTGAGTGTGTGTGGCATGTGTACATGCGTGTTCCTCTCCTCTGCGTGTCTGAGCATGTGCAGCGCACCCATGTGTGCCTCCTCAGAAACCTCAGCCCTTCTCTGCTTATCATGATTGGCATTAAGCTTGCCTTCCCAAGCCTTGGTTTGGGATAGCTGGCGTGCCTGCTCCTCAGCTTACCTTCTGGCCTGCTTCCTCATAAGCTTGGGACTGCCAGCCCAGTCCAGGGCAGCAGGGTGGCACTTCTGTCTACCTGGGTGCCCACAAGTGACTGACACTTGGGCACCTCATAGAGCAGAGACAGTGACAGTGCCTGGCTGAGAGTCACCTCTTAGCAGGTGATGGTGGGGTGTGCAGTCAGCAGGACTGAGCATGTGTGGCTCCATCAGTCAGAGAACCTGTTAAAGCAGCTGGATGATGAACTTGCCCGATCTCAGAAAGACCGATCTCATGTGACAGTGAACAAACCGGCTGGCTACCCAGCAGGATCAGAACTCCCACCTGGCCTGCCCGGCGGGAAGGGCTGCCATGCTGCACCTCTGTAGCCTGGCCTCGGCCCACTTCTGCGTCTGTCTCCAGCTGTCAGCGTCACTGCACTCGTGGTCTGTAAGCCAGGTTACTCGGGCTCCATGGAATGCTTGAGTTTTCTCTGAATGACTGTTAAAATGAGAAGGATGTGTCAGTACCTTTGGAGTGATTTGGAAATATCTATCCTCCTTACTTGTCCTGGAAACCCTGGTGGTGCAGTGGTTAAGTGCTGTGTCTGCTAACCATGAGGTCAGGAGTTCAAATCTGCCAGGTGCTCCTTGGAAACTCTGTGGTGCAGTTCTTCTCTGTGAAGTTGCTGTGAGTTGAAATTGACTCAAGAGCAGTGGGTTTTGGGTTTGGGGTTTTGGTTTACTTGTCTTACCCATGAAACAGTGCAGTCCTTCAACCAGCTGCCTTGGTTCAGGACGTCATGTGCCTTGTCCCGCCAGAGCCCACGGTCATGGTTAGAGTTCGCTGTCTGGATGTTGTCCAGAGTGCTCCATCAGTTAGGGGAGGTGCAGGGTGAGACAGTCAGCCAGCTGACTGGGACACTGTTGTAAAATGAGTGAAGGCAGGGCTGCACCCCGTGGGTGCCTGTCCTGTGTCCTACCTGGAAGCCTCCTTCACCCCTTCCCCCCACACCCAGCAGCCCCACCAGCTGGCCCACCGCCCTGCCTGTGCAGCCACTGGAAGCTGTGGTCGTGGCTGAAGGCAGGGAGGCCAGAGAAGATGTTGATTCAATTCACAAATGTGCGGAAGCACCTGCTGGTCGTGTTTATCTGCAAGGCTGCTGTGGAGCTGGTGCCAGTGGGAGGCGTCTGTGGATGGCAGCCCGGACGGGGTTGGTGGGAGCAGAGGTGGGTTTGTTTTTTTGTTGGAAACTTGGCTGTTTACCTTGAGGGTGGAGATGGCTGCAGGCTGGGGTCTCTCCCTGCAGACCAAGTGCTGGGCTGCAGGAGGCACTCAAAAGCCGGTTTCTGTGAGTATGCTACCCCAGGTCCAAGCTGTGCTTTGCAAAGAACCAGGTGCCCAAGGCCGGACAGCAGCAGGGAGCCAGTCACAGCTCTCCCTGCAGAGGTCAGACAGGCTGATGCTTCATGGATCTCGTGGAGCTAACAGGAGACATCTAGGGACCCACCCAAGACCCCTGAGCTTATGGGTGGTGGAGCCTCGCTCAGCTGAAGACTGTCTAGGTCCCAAGGTCCCCAGATTCTAGGTACCGTTTCTGAAAGTACACAAGAGGTGACAACGAGCAGCTGCCCCCCTGCTGAGGGCCCCTCAGCTTTGGGGAGCACTCAGGGCTGCCCTGGGAGTGAGCTCAGCCTGTGAGGGGCGTCTGCAGGATGGGGCCGTGTGCCTCTGGGGAAACCACATGACCAGTCGCACAGACAGGGGATTGTGGTGCAAAGAGTTAAGCGCTTGAAACTCACCCACAGGCACCTTGGAGGAAAGGCCTGACGATCTGCATCTGAAAGGTCACAGCCATGAAAACCCTTCCCTGTGCACGTGGGGTCGCCCTGAGTCAGAGCCGTCTTGACAGCAGTCACAGCAGCGGCCTGGCAGAGTTGGCCTTAAGTCAACGCAAGTGCTCGTTGAAGCAGATTTGGTCTTGGTGACGTTTACTGTGCTGTGCCCTGATGAATAGTAGGTAACTCAGGACAGTCGTTACCAGCTGCTTCCTGGCTCCCGGCTTGCCGTTGTGCCCTGGAGCCTTCCAGCTTGAGTCCCTTTGTGCCAGGGGTTAAAGGCTCGGCTGCTCACCACAGGGGGGAAGTTGAAGTCCATACAGGAATGCCTTGGAAGAGAGCTCTGAAACTTGACTTCTGAAACCTCAACCCTGTGCTGTTTCAGACACATGTGAGGTCAGGTCGCCGGGAGGTGGGCTCAGTTCCACAGTGACCGGTGAAAACCTGCCACAATAAAGCACCCCTGGGCCGTGCAGTCGGCAGACAGCACACAGCTGCACCGGGCCACCAGCATGCCCTGGGCAAGGATGATTGTCACAGCAGTCACTCTGCATCCAGAGTGGTCTGAAAGCATCTGGCAAGTGGTATCTCCCACTGGTTCGTTTCTTCATTCCACGGACGTTTCTCGAGTCCTGGGAGGTGGCTGTGGGCAAGAAGCCGGCACGAGCACTTGGGTTGCAGACACTGTGCTGGCTGCTGGTCACCAGCCCCAGGCCCTGGAACTTGCCTTTGTCCCTGAGCTGGGTGACTTTGGAGAGCGGAGCCATCTCAGTGCCCCAGCTGCTCAGACCCACGGAACGTTCCACCCCTTCAGCTCTTGATGGAAAATAACCACTCTGCATGGCTCTCACTGGAGAGACCAAGTAATTGGTGACAGCCCCGTCTCCTCGATGTGCACAGGCCCCAGGAAGATGAAGCTTGGCACAGCCCATGTGAAGAAGGGCCGTTAGAGCGTGCGTCCTGGAAGGGGGAGCCGCGTGTTCTCACCTCCTGTCTCAGGGCCTGGCGGTGTCTCTGGAATGCTCTGGAATGCGCTGAGCTCTTCCTGCTCCCACAGGCCGTTTGTTTGTCTCCCTGCAGCGGCCCAGCCTGCCCTCCCTGCCTGGCGTCCCAGCCTGCCCCCCTCATCTGGCTAACTGGATGTCAGGGAGTGCCCACAAGAGCCGGAGGTCCCCTGAAGGAAGTGGCCCTCAGCTGTGCCAGCAGGATGAGTGAGAAGGATGAGGATGGCCCACAACTGGCAGAATCAGTGACACAGTGCGGGGTGCTGAGCACAGCGGGGGGCTGAGCCACCCCCCTGGTCCATCACTGTCAGATGCTGAGAAAACAGCAGCCTTTCTGATCCAAGGCATCAGCCCTTTGCCAGCAGCCTGTGTTGCCCTGGCTCCAGAAGCACTCTGCAGTCCAGCACCCCCGTTTCTCCTCCTCTCCTCCAGCTGCCTCCCCACTCTCCACAGCGACAACTGGACCACAGCTGCACCTCCTCACAGCAAGGGCTAGAAGCCAGGGCAATAAGAGGAGGAAAATTGATGTCCAAGCTCCTGGGCAACCCCTGTGTGTCCAGCCCCCTTTAGAGGGGTCTTTTGTCAGAGGCAGCCGTAAAAATACCTTTGATGACGAGAAGCTCCAAGGAGGCCAGGGTTGGCTGCTCCCTCCCAGAGCCAGACCACTGCTGGGAATCAGTCAGCAGGTGAGGCCTGTGGGCTGTGGTTTCCTCCTGTCCCCCCAAAGGAGAGCCGAACCAACCCACCCTGCCCAGGAATCCCAGCATCCCATTCTCCTGTGACCTGCCCGTGTCCGCGGTGGCTCTGAGGCCTTCGGGTTCAGCCATGGCTGGGGGGGTGGTTCTTCCCCGAGCAGCCTCCTCCACAAACCAGGAAGAGGCAGCGTGCTCATGTCCTCCCAGGACTGCCCCACGCACCACGTTCCTCTCCAGCGCCCATTCATACGTTGGCGTCAGTCCATCCATGTGCTCAGCGGGCTATCACCAAGTACCTACTGTGCACCCACATTGTTCAGGGGGCTCAGCAGGAACGGTGGAGGATGTGGTCTTGTCCTCACTGAGCTCCCAGCCGGGAGAGAGAAAGTAGTTCCATTTCCTTTACCTCCGCAAAGTGTAGTGTTAAACAAGAGGCGGGCAAAGACAGCCAGGGGTCCCAGCGTAGAGGCTTAGCTTTCTTCAGGGGAGGGAAGGCTTCCTGGAAGAGATGGTATGTAATCTAACCTTGCCTGAGGAGGGAAGACTTCCTAGAGGAGGTAGTATGTAACGTAACCTTGTCGGGGGGAGGGAAGGCTTTCTGGAGGAGGTGAGTGTAACCTAAAGTCTGAGGAGCAAAGGCATCCTGGAGGAGTTGGTGTATAAAGTAACCTTGTCCAGGGGAGGGAAGGCTTCTTGGAGGAGGTGGTGTGTAAGGTAACCTTGTCTGGGGAAGGGAAGGGTTCCTGGAGGAGGTGATGTATTAAGATAACCTTGTCTCAGGGAAGGAAGGCTTCCTGGAGGAGGTGACATGTTACCTAACCTTGTCTGAGGGAGGAAGGCATCATAAAGGAGATGGAGTATAACCAAACCTTATCTGGGGTAGGGAAGGCCTCCTGGAGGAGGTAGTGTGTAAGGTAACCTTGTCTGGGGGAGGGACAGCTTCCTGGAGGTGACATGTAACCTAACCTTCTCTGGGGGAGGGAAGGCATCCTGGAGGAGGTGATATGTGACCTAACTTGTCTGGGGGAGGATTGGCTTCCTGGAAGAGATGGAGTATAACCAAACTTTGTCTTGGGGAGGACAGGGTTCCTGGAGGAGGTAATATATAAGGTAATCTTGTCTGGGTGAGGGAAGGCTTCCTAGAGGAGGTGGTATGTAATCTTTGACCTTCAGGATAAGAGTTCACCGGTCACAGAAAACAGTGGCTGTTGCTGGGTGAACTCTTGACTCCTGGCAAGCCCGTGTGTGTCAGAGGAGAACTGTGTCCCACAGGGCTCTCGGTGTCTGATGTTTTAGAGATGGATCACCAGGCCTTTCTTCCCCAGCACCTCTGGGTGGACTCAGACCTCCAGCCTTTTGGATAGCAGTGAGCACGTTAATGAGCTGCACCACACGCAAGCCAGCCAGTCACAAAAAGAGAGTGAGTGAAGAGGAGGGAGCAGCAACCTGGGGGCAGGCCGGGGGAATGTTCCTCCAAGAGGGACAAGAGTCTTGGGCAAAGCTGGCGAGGGTGCCAGGGCCAGGCCCCAGGGGTCCCCAGGGGGCAAGCAGTGTGAGACATCCAGGGTGTGGGGGCATCTGTGAGAGGTCTGCGGAGACGAGGTCAGTGCACCACTGAGAAAGAGTCAGAATCGACTTGATGGCGGCCTGTCTGGGTTTGGGTCCTGCCGTGCTGGCCCCCGAGTGGCCGAGAACAGCGGGGAGCTGGCCAGCACGGGGGAGTGCTGGCTGAGCTGAGGGCCCCTGGTGGCTCGGATCACTTTGTAGTGGGGACAGAAGCTGACCTGACCTGATAGACTTGAGGAGAGCCGGGTGGCCAGAAAGGAGTGGGGTCTGCCCAGGATCTGGGGGGTTCCGGTGAACAGGGAGACCAGGTGTGTGTTGGGGAAGTGGCAGCAGGATGGATGGACAGACAGATGTGCCTGGTTATGCCTCTGTTGCTCAGAATAACCTGGGCCTAGAGGTGGGTCTTGGGGGGTGTGGGAAGCGTCAGAGGCCACGGGGGTAGGGGGTGGAGCGGGACAGAGGTGACCCAGGATAGGCACCCTGGTGAGTGCCTCCCATGGGGGCATTGTGCAGTGTTGTTTTTAAAGCTACAGTTCTGGTCTCAGCCAGCTGCTAGTTTTGCCCCAGTCAGGAAGATGAGAGGCATTTTGAAGTGTTGCCTGGTGTGGAAGTGTGGGCACCCCCGCCTGGGGGCAGCTCTGGGTATCTGTGGGAAGTGGCGAAGCAGCCCTGTCTGACCTTGTTGCCATCTGGGGGTCTGCGTGAGCAGCCCATGTAGGGCACCCGCCAGCCCTGCTGGTGGGGGGACAGTTCCACACACTTATGTCGCGGATGTAGCAAGGATTATGATAGAAGCTTGCACAGACGTGTCGTCTTGGGCCTTGGGATTTGTAAGCACTTTCCATCTGCTTTCTAGTTTGTTCCGAGTACTGGCCCTGGGGCCAGAAGGCCATTAGAGTCCGCTGCAAAATGGACAGGTCTTTGTTCCTCGCTCAAGGTCCACAGCAAGTAGGACTCGAATCGGCGTCTCTGGCTCCGAGTCCTCTCCATTGTTTTTCTTTTGAAAACAGAACAGCAGCAGGGCAGAGGCAGGGGGATTCACAGCTGACTGCTTCTTTCCACCTCCTGCGGCAGAGGCGGCTGCACCGTTTCCAGCATCCATAGGCAACACTGAAGCTCTTGCAAAGATCACATCCTTTCATTTACGAAACAACCTTATCTCCAGTTAGAAGCATCTTCCTAAAAGAGCTGTTGTTCCTTCTTATAAAAACAAAAAATCACCTGCATGCTTAGCTTTTTCAGAGTGGTGGCCTCTGTGCTCCCGTGAGCTTGGCAGAATGTTCCAGACGACTTCGGGGAAGGCCAGCGCGCTGCTCTGTGATTCTCGTGTGGAGTCTGGTTCAGTCGTGGATTCTCATGTACCTTAGCTCAGTTGTGGACATGCTGTGGGCACCGCGGTGGCAGGTCCTTGGTGGGTATCTGAGTTTAGCATTGCTATGACAGAGGAATACCAGGTGACGGCTTTAAAGAACAGGTTTGTCATAGTCCTGGCAGTTGGAGTCCAGATTCAGGGTATGGCCCTGGAGGAAGATTTCATCTCTGGCTCTTTGGGCTCCCACTAGCTGTGGCCGTCCTTGGCATTCCTGGGAACGGTGATGCCTTGGCTTTCTTCTAACTTGGTGTCTTCCACCCGTGTGTCAGCCTGTCGTACTCTTTCTAAAAGACACCACTCAATGGACTAGGTCTGGGACCTGCCCTACCCTGTGTGACCTCCTTAATAAAAGAAAACTCATTTCCCCAAAGTGGGCCAAGGTTACAGGGGCATTAAAAACCATCAACACTCAAAGAAATTGAAACAAAATTGTTCTGAGCAGTTATTCTGTATACATCCATCTGACACCAGCAATGAAATCCGTGTCCACCTCCTCTTCTAAATCTGGCTTGAATTCCTGGCAGTTCCTTGTTGATACACTGCTGCAGCCACTTTTGAATGATCTTCAGCAAAATTTTGTCTGCATGTGACAATCATGATATTGTTTGATAAATTTTGCGTTCGGTTGGATCACCTTTCTTAGGAATAAGCATAAACATGAATCTCTTCCAGGTAGCTGTCTTCCAAATTTCTTGCCCGCAGGTCACTGAGCTCATCCAGCACCCCAAGTCTGTTGAAACATCGCAGTTGATATTCCGTCAGTCGCTGGCGGCTTCTCTTTCACCAGCGCCCTCAGTGTGGCTTTGGCTTCTTCCTTCAGCACCTTTGATTCCTGGTCACGTGCTGCCTCTTGAAATGGTTGAACGTCGACCAGGTCTTTTTGCTACAGTTAGTCTGTGTATTCCATCATCTTCTTTTGACGCTTCCTGCGTTGTTTAGTATTTTCACCTAAAATCCTTCAGTATTGCAACCAAAGGCTTGATTTTTTTTCTTTTCTTCTTTCAGCTTGGGAAAAATGCAGAACATGCTCCTCACTTTTGATTTTCTAACTGCAAGTTTTTGCACATTTCACTGTAATCCTGTCTTCTTGCGCCACTCTTTCAAATCTTCAGTTCAGCTGTTTTACTTCCTCTTTTCTTCCATTCAGTTTAGCTACTTGACACTTAAGCGCAAGCTTCGGAGTCTCTTCTGACTCTCATTTGGGTTTTTTCCTTTCTAGTCTTTTTAATGACCTCTTGCTTTCGTCATGTATGATGTCCTTGATGTCAGTGCACAACTCATCTGGTCTTTGATCATTAGTGTTCAGTGGGTCAGATCTGGTCTGGAGATGGTCTCTGAACTCAAATGGGATATACTCGGGGCCTTCCTTTGGCTCTTGTGGACTTCTCATTTTCTTCAGTTTCATCTTAAACTTACATATGAGCAACTGATGGTCTGTTCCACAGTCAGCCCCTGGCCTTCTTCTGACTGATGATACTGTCATAACAAATTATGGATAATGATGAGAAGAATGGAAACCCCAGAACACATAATTGTACTCATGAGGAAACTGTACATAGATCAAGAGGCAGTTGTTCAAATAGAACATGCATGATTTAAAGTCAAGAATAGCGTGCATCAAGCAATCAAAAGACACATCGCACTAGGCAGATCTACAGAAGACCTCTTTAAAATGTTGAAAAACAAAGATGTCATCTTGAAGACTAAGGCGTACCTGACTCAAGCCATGGTGTTTTCAGTCACCTCATACGTGTGGAAAAGCTGAACAATGGATAAAGAAGAGGAAAGAAAACTGGATGCCTTTGCATTGTGGTGCTGGCACAGCATATTGAATGCGCCATGGACTGCCAGAAGAACCCACAGGTCTGTCCTGTAAGCAGTACAGCCGGAGTGCTCCTTAGATGCTAGGATGGTGAGATGACATCTCACATACTTTGGACGTGTTACCAGGGGAGATCAGTCCCTGGAGAAGGACGTCATGCTTGGTAAAGTAGAGGGTCAGCAAGGCAGAGGAAGACCCGCGATGACGTGGCTGCAACAGTGGGCTCAAGAATGAAAAAAAAGTGGGAGGGTGGTACAGACGAGGCCATGTTGTGTCCTGTTGCGTATCGTGTTGCTGTGAGTCAGGACTGACTGAACGGCACCTAAGAACAGCCACAGCAATAGTAGTGTGTGCATAGGTACCTGGTTAGTCCGAACAGCCTGTGAGTCACGCCCCACCGCGGCTGATGCCCGGGGGCACAGGGCCAGTTCTTAAATATCGCTGGACTCTTCTGTCCTCTGTTCCTTCCTCCCCGTCACCACTTCTGTGAGCTTTCTAGGGAACTTTTTCTTCTTTTTTTTAAATCTCCAGCCTTCCCTCTTGTGTCTTAGCAAGGCAGTGAGGTCTAGAATCTTTTTGTTCCACTCTGACAGCTCTTATCAATCTCAGCCTTAATTAAAGAAAGCAGGTTTGGCAGGAGTGGCTCCTAGCTGCTGTCATTTGGGACTCTGTCCGTTCACAGTGGCGGCCGGGATCCTCGCTGCCTCCCACTGCTCCCCAGAGAGTTACCAGTGGAGGTGTGTTAGAGATGTGAGAGGTATACTTGGGTACATAGGTTCACAGGTACCCACCCGTGACACACTCGCGTGCATGCGCACACCCCTGTGGAGAGCACTGAGCACCCGCGCTGCAGGGGAGGAAGGTAATGATGGGAGTGTTGGTCTCAGGTTGCGGGGCGGCAGAGCGGGCAAGAGTGTCCACACCCTGGGGTGCAGTAACTTCCGCATTTTATTAATCGGATGCCATGTGCCCGCTGTATGAAACAGATGATAAGCTGTGCTGCCTGGGTAAGGGCTGGACCGCAGAGATCTGTGGGGCAGCTGCTGTCTCCCAGAGGGAGGCGTGGCTCCGGGGCGCACTCCTTAGTACAACCTTTAAGCAGAGGTGCCTAAATATGAGGCCAGGGAGTCTCTGAGCTGGACCCATGCCCAGTGGGTGGGGCGCCTTTCTCTCTGGGCTTTGCCGTCAGCATCTCAGCGCCCCACCCACGGGAGTCAGCGGGGAAATAATCCTTGGTGGGTGGGTAGAAGCTTCCTGACTTAACGGCCGGGGCAGGGCAGTGGGCAGACATGGGACAGGGAGCCAGAGTTGCTCCAGGGCCAGCTCTGCCGCTCAGGCAGATTCTTCATCTGCCCTGGGCCATGGGTGTACGTCGTGGACAGGGATGGTGAGGACAGCATCGTATGTCTCAGGTGCGATGACCAAGGACAGGTGTCTGTGCTGTTGGATACAGTAGCACAGGAAACGGAAACGAGTGAGCGAGCGGCCACGGAGCAGCGGAGCCTGGAACCCAGAGCCTTCCAGACCCGAGTCCAGGCTCACACCGCCTGCTGACTCTTCCTCAGCCGTCCAGCTGGCAGGACACTTCCCGGTACCTGGTGCACCCAGGCTGCGGAAGGCTTGGTCCCAGAGGCGAGCCTCCTGGCTGCTCACCAGGTTGTCCCGCCCTCCTGTCTCTTCGCGGGTCCCCCATGCCCTGCGGCGTCTTCTCTCCGCGGTCCTATAGAAATGCCTCGCAGCTCACAAAGATGGGTTGTCACGGCAGATTGTCCATGTGGCTGTTCTGCACCCAGTAGGAGCCTCAGACCAATGACCTCTAGTATAGCACACCCACGGCCCAGGGAGCTTCCCCTGGAGGTCAGTTTGCTGCTCCAGGCTCTGGCTCCGCACCAGTACAGGTGCCCAGGGTGGGACGGATACTAATCTCAACTCATGCCATTGCCTGGCGGAGCCCCATGGGTCTTATTAACCACGGTCCTGGTAACTGGTAGAAACAGAAGACCACCTGACTGCCTCACAGCGACCCTATAGAGCAGAGTAGAACTGCCTTATAGGGTTTTCCAGGCTGTATCTTTCAGGAAGCAGACCACCAAACCTGTCTTTCAAGGCATCTCCAGGAGAGTTCCAACCATCAGCCTTTCCGCTGATAGGCCAGTGCTTAACCACTGCACCGCCTAGCTTCCCTTAGCTGTCTTAGACCCGGAAAAAGCAACCCCGCTGCTGTCGAGCTGTTGCCAACTCACAGCGGCCCTCAGGACAGAGTCGGGCCACCCTGTCGAGGTTCTGAGGCTGCCGTCTTTACGGAGGCAAACTGCCACGTCTTTGTCCTGCAGAGCAGCAGGTGGCTTATGACCGCCCGTCTCTGTCAGCAGCCGAGCACTTAACCACCGTGACACCAGAGCTCCTTCAGAGAGCACTGGCAACCATCAAAAATAAGAGTAGTTAGTGATCACTGAGGACCCATCGTGTGTCAGGCCCTGTGAGGTGCTAACCTGAGCCTCTCTTCACCCCGACGGCGAGCCTGTGGAGGGGTGGTCTCTGTCACTTTCATCAGAGCCTCCGAGGTTCAGTGCCCTGCGTCAGGGGTCGTGGCCGGTAAGTGCTGGGGCAGGGATGTGAGCCCAGGCAGGTCCAAGGGACATCCAGTGTCCCTTCTCCTGGCAGGTCCTCCTTGTAGCTGCCACTGTGATCTCTGATCGCTGTGGAATGGCGGTGGGCCTGGTGGTGCTCCCTGGCTGCCCCTGTGCCCACCAGTCACCCTGCTGGGGCTGCACCCCATCTCCGCAGGCAAGTTCGTGCTCTTCCCTTCTTGCCCGTGCTGACAGTGGCACTGAGATAAGCAGTTCTGATGGCCAGCTGTAGCTTTTAGCTCTTCTGATTGGAGAGGTCCCTTCTGCTGTCCTTCCTGTGTGGTGCCAGTTCTGGAAATGCGTTTTTCCCTACCTGTTCTGGTGGGAGGGACAGATCTCAGGGGCTGGGTTCAGGAAAAACACTGCTGTTTCAGGCAAGGAGGGTACCTTAGGCATGGCCTGGGGGTCACATGCAAGGCCAGCCTCTGAAGTCAGCAGGTGCTGCAGCCAAGTTTTCGGGGACGAGCCCACTTCACCCCTAGTAGAGGAGATGGGTGAGCCTGAATGGCGGAGGGGGCAGGTCAGGTCAGGGGCCCAGCCAGGACCACTCCTTTCTCAGCAGGCAGTAGGGAGGTTCCCTGAAAAATCCAAGCAGAAGGCCCCTGATATGGGAGGGCGTTTGAAGCTAAGGAGTAGTCGGCCAGGGTAACAACTCTCAGAGCGTAGGAAGGGCGTCTGTTCTGGTATCGCAGGCCGAACCGAAGGTGTTTGCGGGGCCGAGTCCTTCTCTGGGAGGCTCTGGGGACAGCTCCACCTCCAGGCTCATTCTTGCTGTTGGCAGAGTGCCGTTTCTTGCAGGCATAGGTCTGACGTCCCTGTTTCCCTGCTGGCTGCCAGCCAGAGGCCACACTCAACTCCAGAGGCCACCCAAACTCCTTGACATACGGCCCCTTCCACCTTCAAACCAACAGCATGTCTAGCCCTTCTCATCCTTGGAATCTGTGACTTCTTCTGGGACCTGCTGGAGAAGACGCTCTGCTTTTCACCAGCTCTGCTGATTGGGTCAGGCCCATCCAAGATTGTCTCCCCTTTACCAGATAATGTAACAGTCACAGGGGTAATGTCTTGTCAGATTCATGGGTTCCCCCCAAGTGGAGGAGATTACACCAGGCTGAGGACCATTGGAGGTCATCCTAAAATATGTGGGCACACTTGACCCAGCTGGGAGAGCAGGACTGTGTTCCCGAAGAGGCAGCATCTGGGAAGCTGAGGGGAGGGTGCCCTCAAACAGAGAGAAGACCTCTTTGTTCTCTCTGGCAGGCCTTCTTTCATATCTGTCCTTAGCTCAGAGCTTCCTGAAGTCAGGGGTCTCACTCACAGATGGCGCAAGTGAGTCCGGGAGAGCTAAATGCCAGGGGTCACTGACCCCCCTCCCTTTGGCCCCTTGCCTCCCACTGGACCCTCTGCTCTGGGCAGGTGCTTGCTTACCCCGGGCCCGGCCAGAAAAGTGGCAGAACAGCTGAGCCTTCCATCTCCACGAAATTCACGCCCAGTCAGGCTCTTGGTGTTAACACTGGGCTCCTTGCCGCAAGCAGTGAGATGCTATTGGGCACGCTGCTGCTTCTACAGGAAGGCCGAGGAGAGGCGGCCGCTTTGCAATGGGATTAGAAAATGTTCTCACCAGGGACTGGAATGGACAGGAGGGATGTGGCCAGCCTCCGCAGGTTGGAGAAAGCCTTCGCTGGAGAAATTCCAGGGCCCTGAGGTGGGGCGCTGAGCAGTGACCCCACCCTTACCCCTTTTAGGAGATGTTCACTGGCAGAGATGCTGGTGACAGCCTGAAAGGAAGGAGCCCAGCCACAGGCACCTTGTCAGAGAAGGGGGGCCCCGGAGAGATGAGCTTAATGAACACTTCACACAGGGCAAGAGGGATGATTGAGTAATACACATCTCTGAAACGTATCCACGACAACGGAGCTGTTCGCAGAAATGCGATGGAACAGCCTAAGTCAAGGAGGGGGTTCCAGGATGGAGTGCCAGTGCAGGAGTGAGAGTCGGGGGCCCCAGACACAATGCGGGTGCAAGGGTGGGACTTAGGGGTCCCAGAGAGAATACAGGTCAGGGCTGAGACCCAGGAACCCCAGACAGAATGGAGGTGCAGAAGTGAGACCCAGGGACCCCTGACAGAATGAGGGTGCAGGGCTGAGACCCAGGAGTCCCCAGACAGAATGAGGGTGCAAAGGTGTGACCCAGGAGTCCCCAGACAGAATGGGGGTGCAGGGGTGAGAACCAGGGGCCCAGAAAGAATGCAAGTGCAGGAGTGAGACCCAGGGGCCCTAGATTGAATATGGGATCAGGGATGAGACCCAGGGGTCCCTATGAAATGTGGGTTTGAGAGTGAGATCTTGGGGCCCCTATGAGGTACAGTGTGGGTGTAGGAGAAAGACCTGGAGGCCACCGTGAACGTGGGCACAGGACTGAGATCCAGGGCCCCTATGAAGTGTGAGTGCGGGAATAAGCCTGGGGGACCTAGACAGCATGAGTGTGGGAGTCAGACCAGGGTGAGTCCTGACCCCCATCTGCTGCCTGAGAGTGTCCACAGGGACCTTCCTCAGGCCTCAGTTTCCCCATCGGAGTTGAGGATCCCAGTGTGGTCACGGCCACAGTCCAGCTTTGCATAACAAGTGAGCCCCAGAGAGTGCCAGGCCCTTTCTGTGGAGGTTCTGAACAGGGGTCTGTGTGGGTGGGGGGTCCCTGAATACAGTGGCATGGGTGACACGCGACAGATGTCCCCAGAGGCTGTGACCTCCAGAGGGCGTGGGAAGGCAGATGGAAATTTGGGGGCGTCCCAGCTTGTGTAGTCTGCATGCCATCTAATTAATTAACTCCACAGCCTAATGGGCGATTTGTATTGTGGGGATGTTTAAGGTATGTTCCTCTTCCTGTAACCCCAGTTAGGATCTCTTATTTATCAAGGCAAGTTGCTGATGGCTGGGAGACCCTTCTGGTCCCTCATTACCCCCAGGACCAGGCACAGATCAGGCTTCAGACAGCGACGGGCACACCCGGCGATAGAACTCAGGCGGAGACAGTTGTCTTCTGCTCCTTCACAGCTGCACAACATGGGGCTTTAGAACGTGAACTTTCAGGGTCCCACAGCCCCGACTTCAAGGTCCTGCTGTCCCGTTCACCAGCTGTGCACCAGGGCCAGCTGCTGGCTCTCCCCTGGCCTGCTGCTTGTGTCTGAAATGGGACCAGCACAGCCACCTCTGGGGCTGCGCAGGCAGGGAGGGCACACGAAGCCTCTGGCACAGGGCTTCACACAGAGCCAGTGGTCTAGCGACAGTTCCAGCCAGTGTGTCACTGCAGCCCTGACACCTCAGGCTCCCCTCCTGGGAGCCGCTGACCTCTGCCCTGGCTGCCGGCTTGAGGGAACAAGTAGCAGAGAGAGCAGGATGTCCCGTTTGCGTTGGCCAAGAGCCTGGTTCTTCACAGTGTGGACGCCGCTGTCCATGGAGGCCGTGGGCTCCTGGGTAGGCCCGTGCACGGTGTTCCGCTGGCCCGGCTCCTTCTGGGGCGTGTTCAAGTGGCCACACACCTGCGCGTCCTCCCTTGCATCCTGCCTTGCCGGCGGCCTGCAGGGCCCACCCCTGTTTTCAGAAATCTTTGTAGCTAACTTCAGCACACCCTAACGGAGTACATGTGCTCACGGTTGTTCGTAACCATGGCCCTCAGGATCCACTGCTCTCCTCAGCCCTCCTCTGGTGCACAGCTCAGTGATACAGAGTTGTGGGAACCTCATGGCCTTTGGGCGCAGGCACAGTGTGACCAGTCACCTGACCCCTCTGAGCCACAGCCTCTTGTGCTACAGGATGGGGAGGTGATGCCAACATCCCTCAGAGAGCCTGTCCGACTGTCGAGGGGCCTGGACAGCTCCCCCGGAGAGCCTGTCCGACTGTTGGGGGGCCCGGAGAGCTCCCCTGGAGAGCCTGCCCAACTGTTGGGGGGCCTGGAGAGCTCCCCCGGAGAGCCTGCCCGACTGCTGGGGGGCCCGGAGAGCTCCCCTGGAGAGCCTGTCCGACTGTCTGGGGGCCTGGAGGGCATGCTGGAGAGCCCACCTTGCAGCCCGTGGCCTCCCAGCACTGGTACTTTGTACGTGTGTCTGTATCACGTCTCTACAGCAAAAGTGGACAGACGTCTGTACGACCCATCTTTATCTACTTCTCTCTCACCTGCCTCTTGTGGCACACAACACTTCAAAGCTCAGCTGCTAACCAGAAGTCTGGGAGTTCAAACCCACCGAGCGGGTCTGTAGGACAAAGATCTGGCGATCGACTTCCGTAAGGATCCCAGCTTAGGAAACCTATGGGGCTGTCCTTCTCTGTCACAGGGGGACACTGTGAGGGGAGAATTGGCAGCACGGTGCAGCACCTGACTTGGTAATATTTAGACAACACTGTAAAGTATGAATGCCAGATGGGACTGCCCCTGGTAAGGTGGCGCCCACTTCCTCCCCATAGCACCTGCCAGAGGCCCTTGGCAAGGACCCGGAGAGCAGGCATCTACAGATGGCACACCCCAGGCATGTGTCCCCCGGTGCTGCATGTTTATGGATGCACCTGTTTGCGCGTACACACACTGACAGGTGCCTGAGCCGAGCTGTCCCCCCGACACAAATCACATGTAGGAGAATCACTGCAGGGTGGTGGAGAGAGGTGCAGGGCTGGGGCTCCAGGCCTCATTCTGGGGGAGTCAGTCCCAGAGAGGGCCTCCACATTCCTGCCCCTGTTGCCTGGTCAAGAACAGCCGGGCCCACGGGAGTGCGTGAGATGTCACTGCGATGACGGACCAGGTGCGCAGCACCCAGTTCTTAGCAGGAACAGGCTCGTTGCGGGGCGGGAGGGAGGACAGGCTGTCTGAATATCGTGGAAGGATTCCCCTCGGTGCAATGCGTACTCCACACTTGTTTCTGGACATGCACATGTGTACCACCAGCAGAAAGGATGTCACCTGTATGTGCAGACCAAGGCTTGCTCTGGGACAGGGGCGGCTGAGTTTGCCTTGTGGCTCTCTGGAAGTTTCTAATTAGAGAACATACATGGGAGGAAGGATGGATTGTTTGTAAGATTTGACGGCCGTTTTTATCTTACAGTTCTAGAACACATGAGTGCCGGCAGTGGCTTGTTTCAGTCTGGTTGTCGTTTCCTTGGGGCCCGTCCCTGTCACCTCCATGAGTTCGTGTGAGCGTGGCTCGTCCGTTTGTTACGTGTTGTTTCCTGTAGGGGGCAGACCCTGCACCGGTTCACAGACCTGGGCAGCTTTCCCCTGCTGTCCTCTTGCTGATGAGCCCAACAGGAACAAAAGGAAGTGTTGCTCTCACAGGCCTGGCCCCTAATGAGCGCCACTTCCTGGTGTCAGAGGGCCTGGGGTATCGCAATCAATAAACATTAATTGCAGGGCCAGCTCCACACTGAGAAGTCTCACTTCTCTCAATGGCGCTGGGTCTTTTGATTCACTGGGTAGAAAACATGCACTGTTATCTTCAATCAACAACCTTTGGCAGGCCCTCGGCGGGCTGCGTCTTCTGCCTATTTCAGGATAATAATTACTGTGATTGCCTAGATTTGCTGGTGGAGACCAAAGATACCAGCCATGTGAGAAGAGAGGACACCAGGGAAAAACACTCTCCCTAGCAGTGCAAGAGCCTGTGTCCCAAGGCCCATTGAAGAAGCCGGCTGGAGTGGACTCCTCCTTCCGTGTGCCAGCTACCACGCAGTCACCAGGAAGATGGGCATTGGAACATAGAGTCAGGTCTGGGAGCAGAGGGAGCTGGGGCAAGAGGGACAGGCTCTGCAGCCACACACACGAGACAGACTGTCAGTCTCAACTTACTCATCAGTTAAGTGGGCAACCCGTTCCCACTGACCTCCCTAGTAAGCGGCCAGAGCTGCTTGCCCCCATGACGTAAGGCCACTCTTTCCACCTGCAGTGCTTGTACCCTGGATGGGCCATGATGGCACTTGTAGCTAGCTTCTTCAGTCACGTTCCTGAGCGCCCCCGTCCCCCCATTCGTGGGGCCACAGCTCTGCAGCTGTCCTCAGGAGCTGGCGTGGGCTTACAAGGGTGCTTGGCCATCTTCGTCGGCACTCAGCCCATTGCTGTCAAGTCAGTGTTGGCTCACAGCAACCCTGGGTGAGGTCAGGTGACCAGATGCCTCATCCTCGGATTACCCAAACTGTATTAATTGGAGTTTTCTACTTTGGGCCTACATTTTTAAATCCATAAACGGTGGCCTTTGTACAGATGATAACCCATGGCTTGCGCTCTTCTGCCTGCGTGTCCTCTAAGTCTTGAGGCTGGGCTTGGTTGGGGGTCTCTCCCTCTGTAGGGTCAGTCTGAGGTCTGACGTGGAGACAGCTGCAGGCGGAGGGCTGTTGGGTGGCCACTGAAATTCTCCAGCGAGTGGGAGATTGGCTCTTGAGCTTAATCGTGTAGCAATTAGCACGCGCTGGCTGTCAGTGGGGCTGAGCCTCACCAGCCAGGAGCCTGCCCGAGGCCCTGGTCCTGGCCTCATGCTGAAGCCGGCTCCCTGTCCTCTCGGGCTTGGGAAGGGGAAGAATCTAGAAGGCCGGAATCCTTTATGTCCTTACTTCTCGGAAGGGCTGTCACGTTGCAGCTGTGTTCTGTGATGCCCCGTCAGTGAATCCATTCCCAGTAACAGGAACCGTCACTGTCCAGTCACTTCTGACTCACGGCCACCTTGTGTATCACGAGGTGGACCTGCTCCATGGGGTTGTCTTGGCTGTAAACTTAACTGAAGCTCGTCACCAGATCTTTCTTGGGTGGTGCAAACTTTAGGTTAATAGCCCAGTGTGAACTGTTGGAACAACCCAGGGACCTCTCTAGTTGCTTGCAGGACTCAGGGACACATACCAAAGTCCTCAGAAAGCTGAATAGCTTCTTTAGGAGGGGGACATCTACTTGAGGGGTCCCAGCTTGGGCTCTGTGGCATCTTAGCTCAAATGCTGGGCTCAGGGCTGGATTCCTGACAAATAGTAGGACTTCTGGTGTCCTTTCCTGCTGTCTTCTGCCCATTGCTGCTTCTCACAGCTGGTGGCCACTTCATGCAGAGCAGGTGGGTGGGCAGGCAGCACACCCAGTGCTCATGCCAGAGCCAAGGCCAGGAGATAGTCCACGCAGCCGGCAACAGCCATAGCAGCAACTGACTGGGGTGCACGGCAACCTGCTGGGACCACCTGCTGGGGCCCGTGGGAGCCCTGGCATCTCGATGACACTAGATGACGGCTGAAGGGGTAACTTCAGAACTCCACAGACAAGGTGAGGCCCCGGGAATGCAGGCTGAACCTGGAGCCTCAGTTGCCTCATCTTCCAGAGGGCTCTGCCAGCGTCCTAGGAGATTACACTTGAAGCCGACAAAGCACCTGGCACTGTTCAGCAGCCCAGTAGGTCACATCGGCTGGCAGGAACCAGGTGTTTACTGTTTGGGGGCCTGAGGAAATGCAGTCTGAGGCTGGGAGTGACGCCTTAGAATTTCTGGAAATGAGACTTGTGTGACAATGAGGATGTGAGGACCGAATGCAGCCAGAGCCGTCTGCGTGGGGTCTCCACTGTTCTTGTGATCTCTTATGCATTTTAGAGACACAGGTCACTGGTTAGAAAGGTGGAGCTGGTAGCAGGCAGACAATGGGTTGTGAGACGGCAATACGCAGGGGTAGGTTGGCAGTCTGGACTCGAGGTGACAGCAGCCTGCAGAGCTGGGCCACACAGGGGTTCTCTGTGGCCTGACTCAGTCCCCTTGCATGGCCGCGTAATGGGGCACAGTGAGCAGCCTCACGGCTTCCTTCCTGCTGGGAGACCCCCAGCTGCACACCTTCTCAGGAAGGCCCCCGCCCTCACCGCCACCTGCCTGTCAAGCTGAGGGTTTCCGTGAACGGACGGGTTAGTCAAGGGCAAGCCTCCCAGGGCAGACCTCCAGGTCTGCTCACTGTCCGCCGTGAGTCAGCTGTGGCCTGGGTGCCACTGAGTGCGGGCTCCCAGTAGGGCCGTAGTGGAACTGACTTGAGGCAGGATGCCAGCTGCAGCCACTGAATGGGGACAGAGACTGTCCTGTGAGTGCCTGTGACTTTTCCTCAGGACTTACCTTGGAAATTGACTCTCCCTTTTGCTGGAACGTGAATTGATCCCCCAGGGTTATGTGCAGATTCTCTGGAGCCTCAGGAGTGGGGTCGACAGCCCCTCCCCAGCCCTGCAGCTCTGCCCTCCTGGATGACTTCTGGGCTCCCTGCCCCGGCCACATCACCCCTGGGGGCTCTGCTGCCCTCAGCTTCACTTCCTCCCAGGGGTGGAGGGTACAGGCAGGCACCTATCAGTACCCAGGGGTGGGGGTACAGGCAGGCACCTATAAGTACCCAGGGGTGGGGGTACAGGCAGGCACCTATCAGTACCCAGGGGTGAGGGTACAGGCAGGCACCTGTCAGCACCCAGGGGTGGGGATACAGGCAGGCACCTATCAGCACCCAGGGGTGGGGGTACAGGTAGGCATCTATCAGTACCCAGGGATGAGGGTACAGGCAGGCACCTATCAGTACCCAGATGTGTGGGGTACAGGCAGGCACCTATCAGTACTCGGGGTGAGGGTACAGGCAGGCACCTGTCAGCACCCAGGGGTGGGGGTACAGGCAGGCACCTGTCAGCACCCAGGGGTGGGGGTACAGGCAGGCACCTATCAGTACCCAGGGGTGGGGGTACAGGCAGGCACCTATCAGCACCCAGGGGCGGGGGTATAGGCAGGCACCTGTCTACACCCAGGGGTGGGGGCGGTGCGTGCCAGGTAACAAGCTGGGGGCATGCTCCGCTGGGAACCATGTACAGCCGCCGCCATGGCTTGTCATGTCTGTTCACTCACTGCCTGGCAGGTGGCACTGAGTGGACACCAAGTGCAGGTTTTGTGACTGGACTGAAGCGATCACCCAGCCACTCCCAAGGCTAGCAGAAGCCAGCCCCACAGAGCTCAAGGGGTGAACAGGGTTTTGACTGAGTGGATGAACGGGTCTCCCGAAGTCTTTGGGCCACAGGGCTGCTGGGGTCCACACTGGGCCTGAAGCCTGGGCCTCCTGGGTCCCACATGGGCTGCTGGCACCCCAGCAGAGCGCTCTTAAAGCCCTGTTGGTGGCAAGGGCAGAACTCAAGATGGTTGAGCCTGAAACGCTCAGAAGCTGGTAGCTGTTGCTGCCGAGTTGGCTCGGCTGCCGATGACCCTGCCTGCATGCAGAGCAGGGCTGGCCCTGGGGCTTCCAAGGCTGGGGTTGCTATGGGAGCAGATGGCTGCACCTTTCTGCCACAGTGCAACTGGTGAATTCGATCCAGTGACTTTTCAGTTAGCAGCTGAGTCACAGCCACCGTGCCACCACCGCTCCCCTTGTGCCCAGACAGAGCTCTCCAACCTCTGTTTCTGGGCTCAGCCGCTACGGGCGCAGCCTGTCCCCAGAGCAGCTGTGGGCTCCGTCTCCCCCAAAGAGCCCCGTGGGGAGCAGGCTGGCTGCTGCTGCCTCAGTCCTGCTGACCCGGTGATTGCTGCGGGAGCCCCCGCCCCGCGGTCCTCGGTGCGTGCAGTTGACACTCGATTTTCAGCCTAGAACCGCTAATAACCGTTTGTTACATTTTTAAATTATAAAAGTAACTCAGACTCGTTTTAGCTAGGGAGATAATAGAAAGCTATATCGAGTGTGTTCTCTCTCTCCGCCTTCCTCCACTTCCATCTGGGAGGAAGCAAACGGCAGTACCTTGTGCAGACCCGACTCAGCTGTCCTCCAGGCCCTGTCTGCGATAGGGATATGTATCACGTGTGCGAGTACGTGTGTGTCTGTATACGTGTGCGGTATAAACCTGTGTGTATCTGAAATAGGGCATCGTGTGATTTGGACGCTGAGTGAACTCTGTATTAAAATCTGGGAGCCCACTTCTGGTCGCCCACGTTGCCCCTGCTGCTGCAGCTGCTGGCAGATGCCTCAGACAGCGGTGGCCATGCAGGCGGCTGAGAGGATGGTGGTGGCAGCAGGGTGAGAAGAAGCAGGTCGGGGTGGGGGAAGCCCAGTGCGCCAGGCCCGCCACCAGAGCCGCAGGACAGCCTGGCCCGCTGGCTCCGTCCGCCCGCCTGCCCTCCCGACAAAGCCACAGATCTAGGCCCCCGCCTCATTCACCAAGGGCCCGTGCTGCAGGAGTCTGGGCTCGGGCTCTTTCAGGCCATTGGGGGAAATGACAGACTAGTGGACAGCTGCTTTGCTTTACGAAAAACCGCCCTACAGGACAACAGTGTACGTGGTGGGATCTTGCCTGAAAGGACGTTAAGCAAGGTGCACCTACACACACACACACACACACACACACACACACACACACACACACACCCCATTTTGCTTCACATACATGGGCCCTGTTCTACACCCTGAAACGCATTGAGATCCCTGAGTGGTTCCAGTGGTGAAGCGCTCAGCCACAAACCAAAAATGTGGAGGCTTCAAGTCCACCCAAAGGCTTCTCAGAAGAAAGGCCTGGTGATCTGCTTCCAAGAAAAAAACAGTTGAGCCCCTAGAAGCCCCTAGAGCCCAGTTGTCTTCCGACACGGGCCACATCAGTTCTGGCTGACAGTGACCGCCCCCCTTGTGTCGGAGTGGAACTGCCTTCCGCAGGGTTCCCAGTGACGCGCGTGTGCTGGAAGTGGACAGCCGGGTCTTAAGGGGGAGCTCAGGCCTCCCGGCTCTCGGTCAGCTGCTGAGCACACCAACCCTTGGCACCACCCAGGGACTCCACAGCCTCACTCAGGAGGTTGTTTGTCCTCTGTCACAGAGGAGCCCTGCGTTCAGATCAGATGTGCCTCTGGGCAGCAGAGCACTGGGGTGCCAACTGCAGCCTGCGGTCCTCACGCCCGGGCTCCTGACGGTGTGTTCTTTTGGGGTGCAGAATCCGCCCCTACTAACTTCTGCAGGAGAGTGTAGACTGAAATCTCTGTTGAGTCAGGCATTCTTGTTGTCCTTCAGTGGTTCATTTTCTTTGAAACTCGGGTGCATTCAGAGTGAAGGGGACCTGTGGCTGTAAAAGCCGGCTGGTTCTGCAGCTCCGAGTGAAACCAGCCGTCCCGTTCCCCATTCCTCCCAGCAGCTGAGTTCTGCCCCTAAACTGAAACACACTTGAACACATTGCCATCCAGTCGGTTCCAACTCATGAAAGGAATTAAATTCTTCAGCTGTTTACTATGAAAAATATGGCAAAATTAATGCTGAGTAGCGTATCCCAGTGTACCATGATTTTTTCATCTTGGCGTCACTGATTGACTTCCTAACCCCATTCTCCCAAAATAGTCCGGTCACAATCTTTGTAAAATCACCAAAATTCTTTTGTTAACTTTTTGCTGCAATGCTGTAGATATTTCTCACG
Organism: Heterohyrax brucei; assembly: GCA_028571685.1. NCBI lineage: Eukaryota > Metazoa > Chordata > Mammalia > Hyracoidea > Procaviidae > Heterohyrax > Heterohyrax brucei. The sequence continues at coordinate 4,541,988 of CM053153.1, forward strand.
GCTAAGCCGAGTATGTCCTGTAATTATATTTCCCTCTCATACATTATTTTTCTCTTTTCCTAAAGTTAGTAACTGGTCACACAGAGAGTCAGCAGAGGGCTGGAGCGTGACAGTGATGAGGTTGACACAGAGATGGGCAGTGTTTCCTTCTGATGCAGAAAGGGTCACGGTGAGTCGGGACTGGCCCATCAGCACCTGACACGAAGCAAGTTAATGATTGCCTCTTTTGTAGCCTTTGCTTTTCTAGCCTGTCACTAATGTTTGTTGACCTCTTCAACAGGACGATGAAACCCCGTCTCGGTACCTGCAAACCCTTCCCCTAATCTAGCAGTGTTTGCTTAGTTCTTGGAGACCTTTCCCTGGCTGTGTCTCCAGGCCCTCGCACTGGTCTGCGTCCAACCTGGAGGCTGCCAGAGTCTGAGTCCCAGAAAGTTTCTCCTCTTGCTCCTGGGCGCTCCCTTTGTATCTCCTCTGTGGGGGTTCCCTCCCTCCCACCCCACCCACCTTTCTGTTTGTAGGGTTACTCCCTCAACTTGTCGGACGGCACCCTCCAGTACTTCCCCAGCAGAGTACAGAGGGGAAAACACAAATGTTTTGAGAGATGGCGTGTCTGAAAAAATAGGTCCTTCTTTTCCCCTCAAACCAGGTTGATTATTTGACCTGGTTCCAAGTTTGGAATTGTTTTCTATAGAATTTTGAAGATGCTAATCTGCCTTGTAGCAGCCCCAAAACTATGTCTTCTAGCTGCCCAAAATGTCTACCTGCTAAAAATGAGCCCCAGCACTCCTCCTAAGGAGCCCACTACCACACGAATTCCTAAACCGAAAAAACCACCTCACTGCTGTCAAGTGCATGGTGGCTTACAGTGACCAGGGCCCTGGGGCTCTCATGGCTATCTGTGGAAGCTGAATGCAACACCTTTGTCCCTGGGAGCTGGCCCTGGTTTCAAACTGCTGACGTGTCAGCTAGCAGGCAGTCGCCTTCAGCAGTGCACCACCAGAGCTCCGGGCCCCTCGTGTGTGACCTGCTTTCTTTCGAGTCTTCTCCTCAATCTCTCATGTTTTGTAGTTTCACAGAATGTGCTTTGATGTTGTTCTTTTGAAATTCACTTGTGCTGGGCCCTTGGTGGGCCATTTCAGTAAAAACACCAACACCTAGGGACTTTTGTTCTGTGATTTCTGTAATAATTCTCCTTCCTCTTCCTCTGTTTCTTCTTTCCACCACGCCTGTCAGATGTGTGCTGGCATCCCTGTGCACACCTTGCTTACTGGGCACCTGTCCCTGTCTAGATTGTAAGTTGGAAGAGACTTGATCTGGGGGAAGATACGGTGGGGTTGGGGAGAGACGGATGCCAGCCAAGCAAGCAGCAGAGTGTGATGTGGTGAGAATCCACTGTCCACTGTCCACTGCAGAGAATCTGGTAAGCAGAGTCAGCACCTTGCTTACCTTGCCTGCTGCATCTCCAGCCTCTGCTCTCACACCACCTGGCCTAGCGAAGGCTCACCAGACTGTGAGTAACAGGAACCCGTCTGAGTGAGCAGGTGCTCCTGGGAAGGGGTGTCAGGGTGCCCCAGGCTGCATGCAGCATAGGGACTAGGCAGCTCAGGCCTGTCTGTCATCAAACGCTATGTCTGCCTGGCCGCCAGCCTCTCCCACAGTGGTAGTCCTCAGTTCAAACCCCACGTCCCCACACTTAAGGCTCTGCCACCGAGCCATCCATCCTGGCACCATCAGAAGGCCTCACGGGAGCCTGGACCGTCTGCCAGCTCCAGATCGTCTGGCTCTTCCCAGACCAGCTGGCTCTGTGGCGACCTGGACTGCTCACCAAGACACCCACGACCCTCAGCCGTATATAGACCAATACCTTGGTCTCTGCTGCTGGTGAGCCCCAGGTCAGGCAGTCCCCGAAGGGATGCCGTGTTGTGCGTGGTGGAGCTGGTGATGGGGTGTCTCCCAAACGGAAGCCACCAGCTGGATTTCCCATTAGGGAGCCCTGGCTGCAGCCCTTCCCTCCTCTGTCCCCACCTCTCCTGTCCTGTTGAGTGATGACGCCTGGAGTGGCAGGAAGCCTTGAGACAACCCTCCTGGGTGTCAGGCTGAGCCCTGCCCTGATGAGCTCTGTGGCTTTGAGCAAGTGGCCAGACAAGTGTCTCTGAACCCCTTGGTCAGATGGAGACAATAAAAGCATCCTAGTAATTGTGGTATAGACACGCCAGGGATGTCCCCAGGGGCTCCTCTCCCTAACAACATGTCCTGTCACCCCTCTGCAACCAGCATGGCAGGCCCAGAGAGCAGCTGGCCTTCCAGAGGGGCTTCTCTGCCTCTGCACGAACCCCTACACTCCTTGCTATCTGCCCCGGCTCTGACCATGTGTTTCCTCTGCTACCAGCTCTGTCTTGCCACTTCTGAGGGGCAGATAGTATGCAGAGCAGTGACTCAAGGTATCCAGTTCCAACTGTCCCTCTTGGGCTGAGGCCCTGGGCCTGACCCATTCTTGAGTCTTAGCCAGCCAACGGAGTGCTGCCCTTTGGCCTGGTGTCAGCCACCTGTCCAGTCATATGGATCAATGGAATAAGAGTCCAGAAATAAACTCTCCCTTTTATGGTCAGGCGACGCATGACAAGGGTGCTGAGACCATTCACCAAAGAATGAATGATCTTTTCAACAAATGGTGTTGGAGCAGCTGGCTATCTGTGTGCAGAAGTCTGAAGCCAGACCCCTACCTCATTCCATATACCCAGTTTACCTCAAATTAGATAAAAGATCTCAGTGTAGGAGTTAAAACTAAAAGTCTTTACAGAAGTTTAGGTGTAAATCTTCATGACCTTGGACGAGGCAGTGGTTTCTTAGGGAGAATACTAAAAGCGCAAGCAACAAAACAAAATACAGATAAATTGGACTTTATCCAAATTAAAATCTTTGGTGCTTCCAAGGATTCCATCAAGAGAGTGGAAAGACAAGCCACAGAATGGAAGAAAACGTGGCAAGTTGTCTATTGGATAAAGGACCGGTGTCCATACAGAAACGATTTGTAACAACTTAAGAGTAAAAAACAAATCACCCTATTTAAAAACGGGAAAAGACATAATAGACATTTCTCTAAAGAAGAGTTGAAAGGCTGTTAACCAGAGGAAAAGATGCTTGTCATCTCTAGTGAAATGCTAGTTAAAACCACGGGGAGGGACTGCCACTGGGATGGCGACAGTCAAAACACAGACAGTGGGGAGTGTTGACGAGGCTCTGAAGAACGTGGAGTCCTCGTACCTTGTTGCTGGGAGTAGCAAACAATGCATCCCCTTTAGGAAACAGTCTGGAAGTGCCGTAAGAGGTTACACAGAATTGCCCTGTGAACTGGCAGTCTCATTCCTAGTTCTATCCGCATAAACAGAAAAATCATAGGCACACACAGCACTTAACATGTGCGCTTGCAAAGTGGGACCATTCAGGAAAGCCGAGAGACGGGAACAGCCCCGATGTCCATCAGCAAGCGAACGGATGCAGATGACAGGGTGTGTCCGTACAGCAGAATGTTACTCAGACACAAGAACGAGTGACGTTGTGGTGCGTGCTGCCACACAGATAGACCTTGTTAACAGTTGTCACCATGCAAAGTGAAAGAAGCCAGTGACGAAGGCGTACTGTGTGAATAGCTTCATATGTGAAGTCCTAAACTGAAGAATATTGATTCGTGGCTGCCAGGGGAGACGTGGCATGACGGTGCGTGGGTACAGAGCATCCTTTTAGGCTGACGGAACTATTTTGGAGTTAGATGGTGGTGGCTCTTGCCTAACTTGTGAATATACTGAAAACCTTGAGTTGTACTGTTTAAGAGGTGAATTGACCTGTCTGTCATATTGATCTCAATGGAAAAGGAAGGGTGCTCTGGACCTTTCTCGTTTGGGGTTAAAAGGGAGAAATGTGTGTGCAGTCCAACCAAAAACAAAGCAAACCCACAGCCATCAGTTTCATTCTTATTCATAGTGACCCCGTAGGGCAGAACAGAACTACCTCTTAGAGTTTCCAAGAAGCACCTGGTGGATTTGAACTGCGAACTTCTGGTTAGCAGCCACAGCACTTAACCACTGCACCACCAGGGTACGCAGCTGAGAGGAAGCTTAAACAAGGGAGTGGTCACTGCCTGGACTGTTGGAGGGCTGCCAGGTAGAGGGAGCTCACCTTCGTCGAAGACCCACAGAGGTGCTGGGTGCTTGTGTCCTTGCCACAGCGGCCTGGTGAGGGGGGTGGTTACCCAGCGTGCAGACGAGGAAGCTGACCCTGGGACCACACAGGGAAGGTGTGGCCCAGCTGATGATGGCTGTGCTCATCCCAGAGCAGACAGTCACTGCCACTCTGCACCAGGCCTTTCCTAAGCCAGGGGGCTCTGTCCCTGTTCAGGAGGTCTTGCCCTAGTTTAGAGGGATCCTCCCTTGTTCAGGGGGCCCTGTCCTAGTTTAGGAGGTCCTGCCCTAGTTCAGGGGGTCCGCTCCCTCTTTAGGGGTCCTGTCCTACTACAGGGAGCTGTGTCTCTGTTCAGGTGTCCTTCCCTAGTTCAGGGGGTCCTATCCTCGTTCAGGGGGTCCTATCCTCATTCAGGGGGTCCTGCCCTATTTCAGGGAGTCCTGTCCTTGTTGAGGAGGTCCTGCCCTAGTTCAGAGGGTCCTGTCCCTGTTTAGGGGTCCTGTCGCTGTTCAGGGGGTCCTAGTCTAGCTCGGGGGGCCCTATCCTAGTTCAGGGGGCCCTATCCTAGTTCAGGGGTTCCTGTCCTACTTCATGGGGCCCTGTCCTAGTTTAGGGAGCTGTGTCCCTGTTCAGGTGTCCTTCCCTAGGTCAGAGGGTCCCATCCTAGTTCAGGGGTCCTGTCCCAGTTCTGGGGTCCCACTCTAGCTCAGCAGTCATGGTCTAGGCCAGGAGAAGTGCAGTGAACCAAATTGTCAGAGTCCCTGCTGGACGGGAAGCCGACCGAGCCCAGCAGCAGCGGCCGTGGGGTCTGCTGTAAGGCTGCGGGATGCGTTCAAGCTGCTGGCTGCTCATTTATCAGCCAAGTGATCAACTGCGTGCACTGCCAGGGCTCTAGGTGCTGCTCAGGAAAATAAGACTGGGCGTGTGGAGAGAGAGACTAGGGGGGCAGGAGAGGGTTTCAGATGGGGTGCTCCGGGTGGAGCACGTGTCGGCAGCTGAGGGGCCGTGGGGATGGGGCTCGAGGAGAGGGGCCTGCTGATGACAGAATGAGAAAGCCAGGTGGCTGGGCCATGGTGGGCAAGGCGAGGGTGCTGAGTCAGGAGGCCAGGGTGAGGATGGGGGCCGTGGGCCCCGTGGGGGTTCAGCGTGGTGATTCTGACCATGATGGAAGGGTGACAGCTGACGGGGGAGTCATGAGCAGGAGGTGCTGTGACCTGCTTGGCATTCTGGGAAGACCCTGGGAGTGGAGCGTGGCCTGGGGCAAGAGTTCAGGGAGGGGCCTCTCACCCCAACTCCTGCTCTTTTCCTGACAGCTTCTGCTGAGAACACTCTCAGAATCCAGGTCTGGGGTGGCACCAGACATGGGCGCTGATCACAAGGCCTGCTTCTCTCCCTGTGGCCGTGCCCATGCGGACGCCCAGTGCACGGGTGCACAGGGCAGGCTCCAGGGCCCTGAGAACCAGGGCTTCCCTAGGAATCTCCTGGGCACCCAGAAAAGTCCCCCGTGCACCATGGCTGCCCCTTCTCCTAAGCCTGGTCCACACTGTCTCCGAGGGTGGCAGGTTCTTAAATACAGTGCTTTGAGGTTGGCTTCCCTTGCCTGTGCTGTTTGCTGGTAACTGGTCACCATGGGCCAGTGACACTAGGTGTTCAAACAGTGGGACCCGGTGCCCCCAAGCCACGTCAAGTATTGGTCCTCGGGTCACACTTAACTGGCTTTAATTCCCAAGGTCTGCTCCCACCTCCCCAGCCCAGGGTGGGCATAGTTGGCCTCTGACCACTTGCCAGCACTGTGACATGAACTGTGGGTTTCAGGTTGCTGTGTGGGTTGTTTTCCAGATAACTGGAAAGGATGCCTTCAGACGGTAAATGCTGGTTGTGAGTACTCATCAGAGCATCCGATTACCCTGACTTCACTCTGCCCGTCAGCCTCACGGCCAGGTTTGATTACAGATGGGATCAGCCCCACTGCCAAGCAATTAAACCTGTGTAGGCGCAGGGGAAAAGCCTAGCTGGGATGCAGAGGCACAGGCTGCTGTCACCGCAAGGCTCTTGAGACCACCTCTGCCGACACCCACGTCTGCAGGAGGGTTCAGAGATACCTGTGGCCAGGAGAAGCAGGGTGCGCCGCTGGGGGGCCCAGAGGGGTCGCTGTAGGCACAGGTCAGTGTCTTAGTTCCCCAACTCCTGGCAGGGAAGGAATGGAGCCATGCTAGAACCCTGCATACATGGGTCCCAGCCCTGCTGCACCCCATGCTGCGGGAGACCTGGGCCCAGCTTCTCGGGGGTGAAGACCCTGGCTGTGGGGGCCCATCTTAATGCCACTCCCAGGAGCCCCAAGCTCCCCACAGGTGGTGTGGAGACCAAACTAAGTTTTGGGAAGTTGCATACAGTAGGTGCAGAACACACGTCACTTCTCTTCTTTCCATTCTGTGTATGTGCTCAGTCCAGATGTAGGAGCAGAGCCATGCATGCCCTCAAGCCATGGGCCACACTGCAGGTGACTTAGAGGCCACATGTGAATTCCAATGCTGCTTGATTGGAATGGAAGGGCTCTCAGATTGGGGTGCATAGTCCACTTCGAGCCTCTGTGGCATCTGTCATCTGAGGAGGTGGGGCAGAGCAAGCTGCTGCCCCCACGGGGCTCCTGGGGTCCTTGTCCGCTGGCAGTGCTCACAGAGCCTCTGTGCCTGGGTCAGGTTCTACCCCTTAGGAAAGACAAGTCAGGGTGCCCTGCCTTCCAGGCAGCCCATCTCTCAGTGGGGCAGGGCACAGACAGTGGGCAGGCACTGTGCTGGGAACGGGGTGGAGCGGTCTGCCAGTGCACTGTCCCCCCACCCTGGGACACACAGTCACCAGGTGGAGCTGACGCCTTGTTCTCCCCAGGAGAGGAGGACTTTGATGGGAACGTTACAATCAGGGCACATCAGGAGGACACGTGCCACTTTCGGACAGCCAAGGCTCCAAGAAGTCCCTCCCCAAGAGGACCTAGGTGCCTTCGTTTTGTACACCTGTCCATGGACAGCAGCCTTGGGGCCCTGTCAGGATTTGGGCCAGCACTTGCCAGTCAGTGTGGGCGCAGTCACAGTGACACAGTCATGGGCAGGTTTTTGAGAACACTCTGCATCACCTGGTTGGTGCTGGATTCTGGGAGCTGAGGCCATCAGTGGTGGCCCGGGACAGAGGCATGGAGTGAGGAGGAGCAGGCCGGCTAGGAGGTCCCGTAGGTGGGGAGTGGGACACGGGGCAGCCTGGACGTCCTCCTGTGCACTTGCGTCATCTGCGGCGCTGTCCGACTCTTCATCAAGCACCGCTTCTGTCTCACTGCTGCGTGCAAGAGAGCCTGGGTGCTGTCCCGTCACTCAGGATGGGGCACTCAGGATGGGGACGCGCTGCCCGCCCTCTTGGCGGGCACTCACAGTGTAGGTGGGGTCAAGTGCTCTGTGTCTGTCCCCGTGAGATGGCAGTGGTGGGGGTCCGCTCCCCGTTCACTGGGTACAGTCCAAGCCTGACTGTCCCGTTGGCCTTGGAGTTGTGGTGGGAGAGCCTTTCCCTCCGTGGTTTGGGGAGACTAAGCAGAACTCCTAGCTTGGCAGGCCTGGGGCATGGGTCTGACGCTGGACCCAGCTTCGTGCACTCTTTTCTCAACCCAGAACCTGTCATCTGGTCCTCCTGCCAGCTGGTTGCACACGGCCCCTCTCACTGATTCCTTGCTGCATGCTCCCTGCCAGCTGGGTCATTTCCCAGTGCCCTCGCTCACCCATCCCTCTCCGTCCTCCAGTTGGGACTTCCGCACACCCTCCCCTAGCCCTGGGCCAGCAGCCGAGGGCCCAGGCAGAGGCAGGCGTCCTGAGAGCTGTCTCCCAGCCTCGGGCCGTGGCCAGTACAGGGCAGGGTGTGAGAGAGTGGCTGACCCTGCTGTGCCCAAAGTACTGACAGGCTTCTCCAGCATGGGTATGGCCAGATCACAGCCGGGGGCAGGAGGGAACAGTGTTCTTTCCTACCTGTGCCAGAGGCCAGACCCCTGGACAGAAGCCCCACTCTCAAATCCCCGTTCCTGACTCTTGGCCTGTGGTCACACCACCCAGGTGCAGGGAGAGGACAGTCACAAGCATCCTGTGGAGGACAGAAGTGTGTTGGTGGGTGTCACAGCAGTGGCAGGGGCTAGAAGGTGCTGGAGTCTTCTCCCTGAGTTGGACATTAGGGGATGCCAGGAGTTTGCCAGTGGGCACTGGGCATGACATTCCTCCTGGCGGAAACAGTGCTTAGGAGGCTTTGGAGTGGGAGCTTAGGAGGGTGGCTAGGGCCAAGTGGGCAGGTGGGGCAGGAGCTGGGACCCAACAGCGGCTGCCCTGGAGCTCCCATCTGGCAGGGGGAGTGGAGGAGGAGCAGAGCACTGGGTGTCTGCAGAGAGGGGCCTGGGGGCAGTGGCTTGGCAGGGCAGAGGATTGGGGGCAGAGAGGCTGGCGGCAGGGCTGACTGGACCCCGAGCCTTCCTAGAACTCTGCCCGCCGTGAGCCATCAGAAGGGAGGGATTAAGCAGTTAGAGGGCTGTCCCTGGGGTCAGGGGCCAGTGCACAGGGGTGACAGAGCTCTATATTCCCTCTATCTGCAGGCTGCAGGCTGGAGGGACAGAGGTAACCCTGAGCTTCCGAGAGCCCCTTGGGCCTCAGGAGCCCCCATAGCCATCGCTACGCTGGGTCGGCCCCAGGGTCTCACCCCAAGCACTGTTGACATTTGGGGAGTATCAGTCTCTGGGGTGGGGGCTGTCATGTATGCTGTGGAGCGTTCAGCAGGGTCCCTGACCTCCATCTGCTAGATGCCAGCCCCCCGACCTGCCATGGTGATGACCAGGTACATTGCCAGGTGTCTCCTGGGGGCAGTCGCCCTGGTGAACACCCCCTGCACCCTTCACCTCTTGGTATGCCCCGTGCCCTGTGGCCACCCGCAGGCTCAGCAGGGAGCCTGACACTCATCGCAGGGGCCTTGCACACCACCCTGTGTCCCCCTCCCCCGCTGTGGCTCTCCGTTTGTTCTGAGATCCCACTTTAAACACCAGGCGGTTGATTGGGAACTCCTGGATCTGATTAACAGAGCCGGCCCGGTGGCACTAGCTTTCACAGGGCACTCCAGTCCTGTTCAAACGGGGCAGAATGTTTCTTTGGGAAAAATGGACCGTGTCCAAGGTCTAATCGCAGGCATTAGAGCCATTAATTAGTAATAAGATTCAATTTCCCGATGTCCTTGCCGGCGTATGTGTCCTGATGGGGAGACTGCTGTGCGTTTCCACGGGAGCGTTAGCAGACACCTGCAGCCCAGCCTGCGCAGGTGGGGGTAACGCGGGGGTGACGTTCCCCAGTTGCCCAGGCCCCAGATAACCCTATTATGCAGGAAGATGATCCTCGCTGAACATCTCTCCCACAGATGGGGAGCGGGGGGCCCTCCTAATCAGTTTTCCGATTTCAGATGTGAGGACACCTGGGCCTGTTAATGAAACAGTATGTTTCTCCTCAGCCGAGGTCCCTGCTCGTGGGGCCACCGTCATGTTCCCTGTGGCCCAGCCGCCTCCACCCGCCTCCCACAGGAGCCACAGCCTGCTTCTCAGGGCCACCAGGGCCTTACCTTTTGGCCCAGCATAGCTGGCGTTTCCTCAACATGAGCATGGCTGGGAGAGCGGGGGTCACGGGAGGGTCCCTGCCTCCCCCAGGCCCACCTGCCGTGCCCTGCAAGACCTGCTGAGCTGTGGCTTCACCCTGAACCCTGCCCCATCTCCCTCTGCCACGGGGTGGGTACGGTGGTCCCGAGCACCCTCTGCTCAAGGATTAGACGTGATGATTGCCTTCTCCACTACACAGAACCTGACATCTGGCCTGGCTCTGTCTCTCAGGATGGACTGTGGCCTCTGAGGAATGGCCCTGCGGGAGATCCCCACCAAGGTGCATGGGACAAATGGCACGCTTTCCCCACTGGCGGCTGCAGACCTGATGTTGCTGGTGTGGGGTTTATAAGTGTGTAAGGTTTGGGTGAGCGCTCATGATGCCTTCAGCCCTGTTGCTTTCTTAGCTCTCCGGGGCTGTTTGTGCCTACTTTAGCAGGTGAGATGTCTCTGGTGTTGGAGAGCACTCAGAGCACTCAGCTTCTTTGCTGTTTGAAGCAAGGCTCCCTCATCTGTGATTGCCATCCAGCTCCTCTGGTTGGCCCTGCAGTGCATGGACCCAGGTGGTGTCCTGCTTTGCCAGAGCCCAGGATTGGGGCACCCTGGAAGCTCCCCTGGAGACGCAGGCAGCCAAGGGTGCATGTGCCATCTGCAGGTTCGTCTGTTGAGATGCCTGGTAAGGTGAATGTCTAGGGTGCAGAGGGGTCCATGTGCTGTGTCCCTCAGGACCAGGGCTTGGGATCTGCCCTCCCTGCTGCCAGGTCAGCCCCTTCCCTGCAAGGAGGGAGTCCAGTGGCAGGAGCCCAGTGGCAGGAGCCCACTGCAGGGTCATACCTGCACCCCCACTACCCCACCGGGATGGCCACTGTAGACACCACTGCCGGGTCCATTGTGATGGAGGGAGCCAGGGTCATGTTTCCAGAAGCCATGGGGACCTGGGCAGAGAGGTCTCAGAGCCGGGTGCCTGGACAGTGCTGAGGGGTGTGAGTGGACTGTCCGGCAGTGGGTGAGGCGTGCAGCCTGGGGCTGTGTGTGGAGAGGCGCTCACCCTCTCCCAGCTGCAGGCTCCTGCATTGATGTGGGGGAGCGGAGCTTCTGCCCACGTGCCCAAGGAGGGTGCCCAGTGGGAGGAGGGGGCTGAGACCAGGGGTGCCACGGCTTCCACAGCCACTGTGGATTTCGTGAGGTGCTCTCGGGACCCTCTCCCACATCAGGTTCTAATGTCACAACCTGAGAAACCATGTGTCCCCGTGGCCCTGGTCTGTCTGCTGGCTGGCTACGCCCAGTGGGCATCCGTGGCAGGAAGAGCCTGAGCTTGGAGCCCCGCCCCCCCACCCCCTACCCCCCAGAGCAGCTCATCCCTGCCCTTCGTGACAGCTAACAGTTTTGACAGGCCGGGCTATTTTTAGAAACCTGTTCCCACTCTTTTTCCTCGTGGGAAAAGGAAGACAAGTTAAATTTTAAAATTAATCCACCGTCCTCCCCTCCTCCACCGTGTGCTCACGCAGGGCAGGCGGCTGAACCCCTGGGCGCACAGCTGCCAAGAGGCCCAGGGCGATGGGGCCCCGGGCGATGGGGCTCGGGGCCGGGCCGCATTTGTGGAGGGCCCGCGCACTCAGGCTCCGGGGTGGGCCTGCACCTCCCATGTGTGCAGCAGCCCCCTGCAGTTAGACAGGTGGCAGCGCTGGCCCGGCACGGAGCAGGAGATGTTCAGAGAGGGATGCGGCCTGAGGGCCCACACCGGGGTAGCTGGGTGACCCGCGGACCCAGGCAGGGCTTGGATGCTGGGACCTCACCAGGGTGAGGGCCCAATGACCCTGCTCCACATCACCCTTTGTGGCTTGCAAGTTCTGCCACACGCCACAGTCACCCAGGGGACAGGAAGCACCAGGGTTTTGCACAGGATAAACCCAAGGCCAGAACCGAAGCAGGTGCCTGCCCGGTCACTCCCTCTGAGTGGCTGTCCCTCAGGGTCTGGTGAGCATGCCGCAAGCCCAGGCAGAAGCTGGCCTGCGTGGACACTGGCAGGTGGAAAAAATAAAGAAATGAAATTTGTTGCCATGGAGTTGACCTGACTCGTAGCAACCCTATAGGACAGAGAAAAACTGCCATGCAGGGCAAGTGTGCAGAAGTGCTGCTGAATCCACTGCTAGAAAACAGCAGGGCTCACTGAAAAATAAGGTTAAACAGCCACTGATTTTATCTACTGAGCTGGTGAAGTGTTTGGAGAAGATGGACATATGTACCCGTGGTCTAACTTGGTACCTTTAAATGTCTCTTTCTGCAAGCCTGACCATCCCGAATGGCCAGGGCAGCAGGGAGCACAGAGCCAGGCGGCCTTGGTCCTGTGCCTTGTGTGGCAGCTCTGCCTCCTAGAAATGAGACCTGGGGAAGGAGTCACCTCTCTGCATCCGAGGTCCTTGTTTTGAACGTGGGAGCTGCCATCCCGGCTTCTGAGGACCACTGTGAAGACAAGGGACCCCTGTGAGCGGCCCCTCCCTGCACGCAGGCTGTGGTCTCCGTTAGGTGCTGCGAATTGGCCCCGGGGTGTGACAGACAAAAGCTTGCAGGACGTTGTGCCATCCTCGTGGTCTTTGATAGGTCTGAACTCATTGTTGCAGTCACTGTGTCAGTCTGTCTCATGGAGGGTGACCCACGTTTTCACGGAGCCTCTGCGAACCTTGATATCCTTTCCTAGAGATAGATCTTTCCTGGTGACGTGTGCAAGGTTACTGAGCCGTCGTCGTGCCATCCTTGCTTCTAAGGAGCTATCTGGCTGTCCTTTCCCCAGGACTGACCCAATCCTTCTTCAGGCAGTCCGTGGTATGTTCCGTAATTGTCGCCTGCACGACGTGAAGGCACCAATTCTTCCTCGTCATCTTCACTCTCTAGCTGTCACATGCATGTGAGGAGCTTTGAGTCGGCACACCTGAGTCGGGAACAGAGGCCTAAGATAGCTTCTGCAGCTCTGAGCAAGATTCCTCTCCACCAACTCAAATCCAATGGTGGTCGACATTCCCTGGGTGGGGACTGTGCCAGGTGGTCACAGACTCGTCCCCTGCTGGGTCAGTGGCCTGTCCCTACTGCCCTGTGGTGTGAGTTGGTCTTCAGAGTTTCCTTAAGCACCCTGTCGAGGTAGAGCTGGCATACAATAAACTGAACACGTGTAAAAGTTTCCACTCTGACAAGTTTGGACAAAGTAGACACCGTGAAACTGTGACCACAGTCAGGAAAATGAAGGCAGTGTCTCACCAGGTTGCCTCCTTTGTGACCCACTGGTTCTGTGCCCCCAACAACTGCCCCTGGTGTCCTAGTTTCCTAGAGATGCTGTAACTGAAATATCACAAATTAGGTAGCTTAAGGAACAGAAATGTATTTTCTCATAGTTTATGAGACTGGAAGTTGCATTCAGGGCACGGACCCCAGGGGAAGGCTTCCGGTTTGTCAGCTCTGAGAAAGGTCCTTGTTTCTTCCAGCTCGTGTAACTCCAGAGTTCCTCTGTTTTTGGCGGTCTCCCCATGGCTTGTCTCCCCTCGCTATTATTGCTTGTCTCTAGGTCTGTGTTACTGTATTTATACCTTGTAAGTCAGTTTGGACCAACTTTTTATACCTTGTAAGTCATACCCTGTAGGGTCGGTGTAAGTCGGGATTGGCTAGACAGCAGTGGATTGGGTGGTTGTTGTATCCTGATGTGGCCTCCTTAACATAACAAAGAAATCCCTGTTCTCTAACGGAGGACCTTCATAGGGACAGGATTCTGGTACATTTGGCAGTCACTGATCTGCTTTCTGTCTTATACATCGGTTTGTGTTTTCTAGGATCTTACCTAAATGGATTTCTAATACTCTTTTTTGACTAGCTTCTTTCACTGAGCATAATTATTTTCAGGTTAATGTATGTGGTTGTGTGCATCAACACCTATTCCTTTTTTAGTGTTGAGTAGTATTCCATTGCATGCATAGACCACAGTATTCTGATTCACTTCCTGATAGACATTTGGGTTGCTTCCAGTTCTGGGCTATTGACAAGGCAGCTCTGAGCATTTATGTGAATCTTATTTCTGTGGCTGTAGGCTTTGATTTATTGTTTGTTTTCAAATTTCTTTTTAGGTATTCTCGTTCTTTTGCATTTTCATGTGTATCTTAGAATCAATTTGTCAGTGCCTAAAGAAAGAAAGGCCACGGGGATTTCGATTGAGGTTGTGTTGAATCAGGAGATCAGTTTGATGAGAATTAGCATCTTTAACAGTTCTGACTTTTCCTATCCGTGATCAAGATCAGTCTTTCCACTTGTTTCCCTGAGCCCTACTTTGTAGTTTTCTATATGCCAGTCTTGAACACCTTCTGTCAGACTTACTCACAAGCAGTTCATGTTTTTGATGCTGCTAGATGGAGCCGTGGTTAAGCATTCGGCTGCTAACCAAAAAGTCAGCAGTTCAAATCCACCAGCTGCTCCTTGGAAGCCCCCTGGGGCAGTTCTACTCTGTCCTATCAGGTTGGTGTGAGTCAGAATTGACTCAGTGACAGTGTTTTGTTTTGTTTTTTGTAGATGATACTGTTTTTTTAAATTTCACTTTCTAATTGTTCATTGCTAGTATGTAGAAATGTTGATTTTGTATGTCAATCTTGTACCCAGTAACCTTGCTAAATTCCTTTATTGGTTCTAGTAGCTTTTTTATAGATTCCATTGAATTTTCTGAAGTCAATCATGCCTTTTGAGAATAAAGACAAGTGCCAACGCTTCTTTCCAGTCTGGATGTATTTTTGTGTGTCTTTCCCCCTTGCTGTGTTGCACTGACCAGCACTTCTGCTGCGGTACTGAGTAGAGTAGGAGATCAGGGTATTCTGTCTAGTTTCTGATCTGAGGGGGGAAGCAGTGAGTCCCCCACCATGAAGCATGATGTATTGTAGATTTTCAGAGATGACCTTTATCACATGGAGGGAGTCTTCTTTTGTTCCTAGTTTGTTTTGTAAGTTTTTAACCAAGAATGAATGGTAGATTGTCATAGGCTTTTTCTACGTATATGTGATGACTGTATGATTTTTCTTTTTTAGTTTGTTCATGTGGTGAACTACAATAATTGATTTTCAAATGCTAAACCAGTCTTGCATTCCTGAGGTAAACCCCACATGTTAATGTGACGCTATCCTTTTTGTGTATTTTTTAATTCTGTTACCTAATTCTCTTTTTTTTTAAAAGAAATTTTCCAACTGTTTATAAGGGATATTCTGTAGTTGTCTTGTAATATGTTTGTCTGGTTTGGGTAGCAGTGTAATGCTGGGCTTATAGAATAAACTGGGAATATTTTCTCCTCTTCCGTTTTATAGAAAGGTTGGTGTAGAATTTGGTTTTATTTCTTTGTTATGTCTTTGGTAGAATTTAATGACGGTCTGGATTTTATAAGAGGATTTTGATAAAAATTCAATATAGGGCTGTATCATTTATCTGGTTCTTCTTTATTAAGGTTTGCCAGTTTATGTATTTCAAGGAATTTATCCATTTCATCTAAGTTATCAAATACATTGGCATAAAGTTGTCCATAATGTTCTCCTATTTTCCTTTTAATGTTTATGGAATCTATGATGCTGTTATTTCTCTTATTCCTAATACTGATAATTCCTGAATTCTCTCTTTTCCTGATTAGTTTGGCCAAAGGTTTATTAACTCTGTTGATCTCAAAGAACTAGCTTTACGTTTCATTAATTTTTGTCTATTTTTCTGTTTTCTATTTCATTGATTTCCTCTGCTGTTTAGCATTTTCTTTCTTTTGCTAACTTTAGGTTTAATTTATTCTTTTTCTGGTTTCCTAAAGTGAAAGTGAGATCATGTATTTGAGACACTTTTTCTTTTTTTTATAAGCATTTAATATGGTAAATCCCTCTGTAGGCGCTGCTTTAATGACACATCACAAATTTTGATATGTTGTGTTTTTATTTTCATTGCATTCAAAATACTTTCTAACATCCCTTTTGATTTCTTGTTTGACGTGAGGGTTATTTAAAAGGATATTGTTCAGTTTCTAAATATTTGGAGATTTTGCAGATGTCTTTCTGTTATTGATTTCTAATTTAATCTGTTGTCATCAAAGGACATACATTATATGGCTTGAATCTTTTAAAATTTATTGAAGCCTTTTTTATGTCTGAGAATATGATCTACTTTAGCATATCTTTAATGTATACTTTATGTTTTTAGGTAGAATGTTCTATAAAATGTCAGTTACGTCAGGTTGGTTGATAGTGTTGTTCAAGTCTTTCTGGTTTTCTGTTTGCTTTCTGTATCAATTATTGAGTGAAGAGTTTTGACTACAGTTGTGGATTTGTCCACTTCTATCTGCAGCTCTATTAGATTTTGCTTCATGTATTTTTGAACTCTGTTATTAGGTCTACAAACATTTAGGATTCTTATATCTTTTTAATGAACTGACCTTTAATAATTATGAGATAGCCTTCTTTATCTCTGATGTTACATAGACAATCTAGCTTTATTTTGACTAGTTTTAGTATGATATATGTCTTTCTGTATTTTTTGGAAACTCTATGGGGCAGTTCTACTCTGTCCTATAGAGTCTCTATGAGTCAGTATCAACTTGACCACAGTGGGTTTGGCTTTTGGTGTGCTTTTAACTTATTTATTTGTATTTAAAGTGGGTTTCTTGTAAGCAGCACATGATTAGATATTTTTTAAAAAATCCTATCTGATAGTCTGTGCCTCTTAATTGGGCCCATTTACATTTAATCCAATTGTTGATATAGATTAAGTCTGTCATGTTGCTATTTGTACCAAGAGTTCTTTGTCCCGTTTTCTGCCTTCTTTAGGATTCACTGACTTTGGTTTTTGATCATCCCTTTGTTTGCTTTAGTATTTTTGTGATCCCATTTTAGCTCCTTTGTTGAGTTACTAGCTACAACTCTTTTGTTTTATTATTTTAATGATTGCTCTAGGGTTTATCATTTATGTAACTTTAACTTACAACAGACGATCTTTAAGTGGGATTGTACCACTTTGTTTATACTATGATAACCTTAGAATGGTATATATTTCTAGTCCTGCCCTTTAGGCTTTCATCTGAGTGTCAGCATACATTTGACAGATACGTGTGTGTTAGAAACACTACAAAACATTATTTTTATTAAAGCAGTCAATTATTTTAAAATACATTTCCATAAAAAAGCTTACCTATTTGCCCATTTCATCATTCTAAGAGTCCATTTCTTTTTATAGATCGATGTCTTTATCTAGTGGCGTGTATTTTTGTGCCTGGAAGACTTTGTTTCTTGTAGTGCTGAATTCTGCTTCTGTGTTTCTGAAAAAGGCTTTATTTCACTTTATTTTTTAAGAAGTATTTTGCTGGGTGTAGAATTCCTGGCTGACAGGTCTTGTTGCTCCCTTCAGTGCTTTAAGTTGTCGTTCCATTGTCTTTTTCTCTGACCTTGTTCCGTGTGAAAAACCTGCTGTCCTTCTTCTCTGTGTTCCTCTGCCTGTAATATGTCTCAGTTTCTCTGACTGCTTTTAAGACTTTCTGTTTATCATGAACTTTAAGCAATGTGACTATAGTGTGTTGGTGTCGCTTACGGCATATTTCTTCTTCTTGCAGTTTCTTGAGCTTCTTGGATCTCTCACTTTATAGTTTCCACTAATTTTGGACAATTTTTTGGCTATATTCAATCACGTTTTGTGTCTCCCTCTACTGTTCCCTTTTTTGGGGGAGAACTGGGGAAAGATTTCAATCATAGATATACTAGACTACTTGGAATTGTCCCAGAGCTTAGTAGTGATGCTGTCTTCATTTTTGTTTCTCCCTTCTCTGTTTCATTTTGGATAGTTTCTGTTGCTGTATCTTCACATTCACTATTCTTTTGCAATGTCTAAATAGCGATTAATTCCAATCAGTGTCTTAAATATTCTACATTTCATTGCAAAAATTCTCATCTTTGATGTCTTATTTGTGACTGCTTAATTTTTTGAACACTTGAAATGCAATTATTGTAACTATCTTAATATTCCTGTTTGCTAATTCCTAACATTTGTGTTAGTCCCAGGCCTGTTTTGGGTTTTGTTAGTTTGGCCCCTTACAGAGAGTCATAATTTTGGCTTCTTTGCATGCTTGATAGTTGTTGATTGGTGCCAGACATGATGGAGATTGCCTTGTTGGGTTCTGTATAAAAGCACTGGTGCACTGTCGTCTGGGACACTGTTAGATTTCTTAGAAATGATTAGACCCTTTGAGGTCTGGCTTTTACATTTTTTTAGGCAGGACCAGAGCACTGTGTACTCTAGGGCTAATGAGTCCTCACTGCTCAGACAAGAGCCTTCTCAGCACTCTGTCCAGTGCCCTGTGAGTTCTGTTGTTGTGTCTGCTTGATGGTGACAGCAACCGTTCCCATCTCTGTGTGGGCACCAGGACTCTTCCTCGTCATCTTCATCAGCCTTGAGTACTTTTTTCCCCTGTCTGTGTTGATCAGTACTCTCCTAAATGTAGAGTTCTCTGTCCGCAGCCACTGTGTCCTGGCGGTTTATTCTGCAACTTCTGGGCACCTTGGTCTCCCTGGACCCTCAGCTCCATCCCTCATCTTGCAGTCTACAAGTCCCCCCCTCCCCAGGCTCCCCCAGGCGGTAAGCTGAGCCTTCCTTCACTTGTTTCCTGTCTTTCAGGCACTGCTGATCTCTGTTGCCCAATGACCAGGGTCTTGAAAACTGTGGTTTCATCTATTTTGTTTATTTCGTGTGTGTGTATCTGTGTGTGTTTAATCAGTCTACTGTCTCTTTGAGAGGAAGTGCCTTTGACTCTGAATGCTTTGATCTATAAGAAGTCTCAGAAGAAATAACTCATCTAGGAAATCCATATTGTGAAGGAGAAAAATCATTCATTTATTCACTCACTCGTTCATTTG
Source organism: Heterohyrax brucei (assembly GCA_028571685.1). Classification (NCBI taxonomy): domain Eukaryota; kingdom Metazoa; phylum Chordata; class Mammalia; order Hyracoidea; family Procaviidae; genus Heterohyrax; species Heterohyrax brucei. The sequence goes on from CM053153.1 coordinate 4,560,717, forward strand.
GGAGGCGTTAACCCAGCCCCAGCAAGGTCATGAGGATACAGTGAGGCTGATTTGGAACCATATCTGGGGAAAATTACCAACTGTCTCAGGTGAAGTTAAGAAAAAACAGCCCCCTGTCACTCATTTAGCAGACACGTGCCAAGGACCTGCCAGGCTCTTCTGGCATTGCCGAATAGAGGCAGATGTACAAACAGGCAATCAGAATCCTTTCTGCTAAATGCTGAGACGGAGATGTACAGAAAAGGAGACAAGAAGAGCTTGTTTACTTTGGACCATGAGGTGGAAAGAGGAAACTCCCCAGAGAAGGTGTCGGTTGAACCCAACTTTGGGAGATGATCACGGTGGAAAGATCCGGAGGGTGAAGGGCCCTGTGCTGTGTTCAGAGCTCTGGGAGGGTTGGTAGGGCTGGAGCCCGGGGCTGCAAGGGGAGGTGGGCCCTGCAGGGCCCCAGGCAAACTCAGGTCTGGCCTGTCCTGAGAGGCCCCAGGACTGCAGCAGGGTGCAGGCCCAGGCCTGGCTTTATCATGTGCTGTGGTTTACGAAGAAAGTGTTCAGTTTTCGTTTCATATGAGCTGAGGCATGATAAAAAGGTGGACTTTTGCTTTAGTTGCTTGAAATCATTCTTGGTTTATCTGAAGAAATTTTATTTAGTACAGAATTTCCCAAGTAAAAGTTAGAATTACATCTACTGGCTTACGAGCTTATTCTATACCAAGCTCTTGAAACTGTGCACATGTGTGCCTTGCCGTAAGGCTGTACACACATACATCCACACATGTACATGCACATGCAAACACTTGTGCACTTGTCTACATGCTACACATACCATGCATGTGCACGCTCAGACACACATGCACACAGGTGAGTCGACAGGGTCATGACAGTGCCAGACTCCGAGCCATCTGGCAGATGCCACTTTAGTGGGCAGGTTTGGGATGGAATGGAAAGCCAGACCGCTGAGGTGGTAGGCTGTGATTTTCTAATCAAGCCACTGATTTCACTCCTAAGCCGCCTGTTTCCTGAATGAGTTGTTGCACACCCCATTTCTGTAAACAGGTGCTAACCCGGGGGTCCTGGCCGTCTGTCTCGCCCTCGTGCCACAGTCCCACCCAGTCTGTGGTTTGCAGAAGACAAATGGGTCAATACTACATCGTGAAAAATGGGCAGATGTCATGCAGTTCCCATTCCCGTCTGGCTGTGTCAGCCCGAGGGGAGCCTCCGCCTGTGGCTGAGTTAGTCTGTGCCCTGTGTCACCTGCCCAGGGAGCAGCTCTAGCACATCCAGGGTGGCAGCCGGGATCCTTGTCTGGCTAAGTAGCCTTCTAGGGCAGAAGGAACCCTGGACAGGAGCCGTGAGGCCTAGGTAGACCTCCCGGCTATCCTCTGTAAAGGCAGTAGTAGGGCTGGCCAGTGACAGGAACCCCACGTGGCCGAGAGTCTGGGATGGAGGAGAAGGCCTCTCAGGAGGAGGGGGCAGTGCAAGCCAGAGTGTCAGGTGCTGGAAGGAGGGGGACTCGTGCAGGACAAGGGCATGGTGACAAGATGGCGTAGTGGGAGCCCCACCCTCACTTAGCACACTGCCCTGCAGCCCTGGCTCCACCCTCCTCCAGCACTCTGCCCCTAACAGCCCCAGACCGCGTGGTAATGGGGACGCACAGATGCCAGAGAGAGGAACTAGGAGAGAGAGAGGAGCTAGACTTGGTGCGCAGAAGTATAGAGGACACCAAGGCTCTGAGCAGGAACGATAAGGTGGCCAGGGGGCAGAGGTGTGCTTGAGGCGGGGAGCCCACCGTGCTGGGCAGTGGGAGAGGGGGATGGACTTACTGTAGTGACATAGCCGGTGAGGTGTGGGTGGGTGCCTCACACCTGCCCAACTCCAAAGCCCAGGCCAGTCCTCACCCTGCCAAGACTGGGCCACCACCCTCTGCCAACCTGTGTCCCCCACTCTGTACTGCACCTCCACCCTGAGACTCTCTAGGCAGAAAGGAGCAGCTGTAATTTCTGTCTGAATGACATGCTTTGTGCCCAGCTCAGCCCAGTTTCTGGGAAAGGCAAATTTATCAGCTGGTGAAAAGGGAAATGTTTACAGGAAAGAAAGTCACTAAACGAATGAAGAATTGCAGCTCAGTTCTCAGTCCCCTGAGACCAATAGCCTTGTCTCATCTGCTTTTATTAGAAAAGTGAGTCAAGTTGAGAGACCGTCTGTTGCACTGGGAGGCAGGGGGAGGGGGCCAAGGTCCCTATCAGGGGCCCTCGTGGGCAGAGACCTTGGCGTGAGTGCCAGCTAATCGGCTGTGCGAGCGCTGGCTTGGCTGAGGCCTCAAGCAGAGGCTGGAGCCCTCTGGGAGACCGGCCACCGCTGGGCTCTGCAGGCCCCGCAGCCTGGACAGTGCCTCAAACCCTGGCAGTGCCGGCCTTGAGTCTGTGGTCCCAGAGGCTCTGCTGTCTTTGTCATGCACCTGCAGTTGGCTGTCATCAGTATTGTCATGGGGCAGTGGGGACCCTGACTAGTCTCCTTTGTCCTGGTTGCTACCACACAACTTGCCGACTTTGTCACTAGTCCTGCCTGTCCTCTGTCACTCCCACGGCTGTGAAGAGCCGTGGGGGGGGGGGTTTGGTGTGGGATGGGTGGAACTGAGGTGGGGTTCCAGCTCGGCCCCTCCCTTGTCAACCAGGCAAGTTGACCTCTTCCTGCCCGTTCATGTCCTCATCTGAAAATGACAATGTCAGTGGTTAGCAGTCACCAAGACACTCGTGGGCTGCACATGGAGCCGGCCTTCTTCCGGGGGTGAATGTGAAGGAAGCCCCGACTCCCTGGCCCCTGCTGCTCCTGGCCCAGGGGAGGAACGTGAGGAAACACAGCCCCCCTCCGAAGGCCTGGGGCCAGGGAAGTGACCGCTGACCACCAGCAGAAGGGACAGGGCCGCTGGAGTGGGTGTTGAAGGTTGTGTTGAGCGAGACCATGTGCAGAGAAGAGGGGAGGCCGCCCCTGGTTCTGCTGTAAGTCTCAGTGGCCTCGTGGGTCACGAACGAGAGCGCTGCCAGCCCTGTGCTGTGACCACGACCGCTGGAGTGTCTGAGCCCGTTGTTGGGGCTGTGGGGTCCCCTCACCTTCTCTGGCTCGGTCCCAGCCATGCTGCCCTTGTCCGTCAGTTCCTCTGCCCTGATAGCACCCATACGTCCCATGCAAGTGAATCCGAGTCTTGCCGTCGTCACTTTGGGAAGTACACATGTGCCAGGGAAGTTTGCGAGCTCACCCTAGGACAAGTGCTGCGTACCTCGTTCCTGGATGTCACTACGCTCACCTTCAGAGTGCTCCCCTTGAGAAGCTGTGCTTCGAGGCCAGCGTGTAGTCCACCCTTCAAAGCAATCTTGGAATTCTTTTTCTGGAATGGCCATCAGAACTGTCATTGTATTAGCCCTGATGTCCTGAATGTCACCCAGATGTCTTCATTTCAATATTACCTTTATCTTTGAGTAAAGAAAAAGTCACTGGGGGCCACATCAGGTGAGTAGGGAGGGTGTTCTAATACAGTTACTTGATTACTGGCTAAAAACTCCCTCACAGACAACTATACTGTGAAGCTTGTGAACGTGCCAGCGTGCCACTGTGAGCAATAGCCATTCCTAAAAGATCTCCAAAATTGCTTTGAAGGGTGGACTAGGCACTGATACCGGTGAATAGCTTCCCAAGGGGAGGACTTGGAAGGTGGCTATAGTGACAGCCAGCAGTGGAGTATGGAGCACTTAGAAGAGCTAAGTTCACAGACCGAATGGTCAGACCTCGCATTGCAGTTGTATTTCTTCTCAGGTGTATTTCGTCTTCTGACAAGTCCACAGTGCAGTCAGCCTTCTGCACCGACACCACAGCTAAAATGCATCCACTCTCTCTCTACTGTCCTTTTTCATTGCCAAGCTTGGAGGCCACACAGGAACTCAGGCTCAGAGCCGCTGTCACCTCCCCCGTGAAGCCCTCCACAGACAGTCCTGTGTTGCTCAGCTGCCACCTTGGGCCTCCAGGGTGCTGGGCAGTGGGTCTGCCCCAGGTAGAGGGCAGTGTGGACAGCGGTGTCCTGAGTTCCTGAGTGTGGCCCTGGGGTGTGGGACTCAGTAGGGGAGTGGAGCTTACTGGAGTGAAGGGGGTTGGGGCTGGCTCTCTTCTTTCCTAATTCCTGTGTTGCCCTCTCGGGGGAGCTCCTGCAGTGCCCCAGAGCAAGCCTACACTATCCATGCCCACAGGCTGACCCCATCTGTGGCTCCCCCAGCTGCTGTCTGCAAGTCTCTGCCATCTCCTGCACGCAGGCCCAGCACTGGGCCATGAGCCTTCTCCATCTCTTCACCTGTAAAGTGGGATCATAGCCCTTGCCTTGCTGTGGGGTTGCCAGCTTACAGAGGGGGTGCTTCCTGGGGGTCTCCCTCCTGCTGCCCTAGGCCCAGACAGTACTGGGCTTTCAATCACACTGCAGACTGCATGGGTACACAGCTGTCCCTTGCCCCCCGCCCCTCACTGGCCCGTTTGGCTTGATGAGTGATCCCTTTCCAACTGAATCCCAGGGGTTCTATCAGCCGGCTGTATATAGGCCTGGGGACCATCAGGGTCATTTGATGGCCATCAGCGACAGTTAGGCAGCAGAGGCACTCCCTCCCCCAGTTAAGTTTCCCCTCGGGGCTCTTGCCATCGTTCGGTCATCTTCTCACCCACTGGGTGGTTGTCCAGATTCCTGCCAGGGCTTGCTGGCCACAGGATGTCAGGCTCCTGTGCAGAGGGGACCAGCCACCCTGGGACACCCAGGTGGCCTGGGTTCAGGTGGCCTGGGTTCAGGTGGGCTGCAGGTGGTTTGCAGCACTGAAGTCTGAGTGTCTTCCCGCTGAGCTCTGGGGTCTGGAGAGGGGATCCGTGTCCTCTATGCCTGCCGCTCATGTGTGGGCATGCCTTGGGTCGTCTGCCCTTTGGGCCCCCTGTCGAAGTTGACATAGATGATGGGTAATGTCCCTCTGCCTCCACCAGCCATTCATTCCAACAGGCGTTTTCTCCCGTCGTCATTCTCTTAAGCAGACCCTGTAGTGACCCTTCCACAGGAAGCTAACTGCTGTACCCCTGCTGTAGGTGGGCTGCCAGGTTCCAGAGACCTATGCAGGGTGCCAAGCAGTGGGTCTGCTTCTGTCCTCGGCTAGAATCGCTGTCGTTGCTTTCAGTGTTGTACTGAGTGTCTGCTACAACTCTGTTGTCATGGGGGCAGGACTCAGTGATGATTAGAAGTGAAGGGACGAGGAGGCAGCCGACAGGGTTTCTTCTGGGGACACTGGCAGTGCCATAGCCTGAGACAGGACCCACCCAGAGCATCCTACCCTCTGTGTCATGTGTCGTTCTCAGCCGTTACCACTTCTTTTTTTTTTATTTATTTAATATAACTGAGTGAAAATGTATATTCCCATATAAATTTACATACCTACCTACATGCAGCTTCCACTGCTCTCCCTGCCAGGTGACAGCGCACTGTTCCTGTCTGCTCCATACATGTCTCATCCTCCCAGCAGTCTCCTTTCCCCTCCTCTCCACCCTCTCCCCTTCCTCCAGTCAGAGATCAGCAGGATGATATCCTGTAGATGTATAGAACCATAAAGTGCATCCAATATATGGTAACTCTGCATTGCCAAGTCCAATCCATTCGTGTCCAAAGAGTTGACCTTTGTTATAATTTATGGGCAAGGGCAGCATCAGGGCCAGGGGCCATGCTCTCAGGGAAACCCCAAAACCGCTGGACTATCAGTTGAGGTCTTTTAGTGGAGATCTCAGGATGCACCCCTTTTTATTCTTGTGTTGCCAGTGAGACTCAACCTAGTGAGCTCCATCGCGGCTATCACTGGTGGTGGCCGGGCACCATCCGGTTCTTCTGGTCCCAAGTCAATGTAGGCACCCACTCATGTGGATCTCTCTATTTTCTAGGTTGTCTTTATCGCATGTCATTTTGGTCCTCAGTGAGCATCCATTCCTGCTGAGTTGGGACCATTTGCTGTGTCCACGGATGGCAACTTAGCAGCTTTTAAGACCCCAGACTCCGCTCACCAATGTGGAGTGCAGAGAGCCCTCTTAGCAAAACTCTAGTTGTGCCAATTGGCCTTGAATTTGCCTAAGAGCATGGTCCCCTGCCCCCTGCCCCAGCTACTCTATCCTTGCAATATTGGGTTAAGGTGGAAGGAGTACTCAAGTTATGCTGAAGTCCACTTAATGTTGTTCTTGTTTCTAATGTGTGCTATCACCGATTTCTCCCAACCAGATTTCTAGCAACTGTCTTATCTAAACCCTCCCGGCCCCCATCCCTTGGAGCTGTCAAAGAGGCGTTTCTTCTATACACAAGTCTGTTTTTGAGATCTTATCGTAGAGGTCTCATACAATATTTGTCCTTTTGTCGCTGACTACTTTCACTCAACATAATGTCTTCCAGTTGAAACCAGGTTAAGAGATGTTTCCTGGAATCATCGTCATTCTTTATCATTGTGTAGTGCTCCAGTGAGTATATGTACCATAGTTTACCTATCCATTCTTCTGTCGTTGGGCATCTGGGTTGATTCCATCTTTTTGCTATCGTGGACTGTGCTGCGATAAACATTCCGGTGCATGTGTCTGTTGGTGTGAAAGGCCTTGAGTCTGTAGGATATATTCCAAGTAGTGAAATTACTGGGTCGAATGGTATATCAATATCCATTTTTTTTAAGGAAGTGCCAGATTGCTTTCCAAAGAGGCTGGACCATTTTGCAACCCCACCAACAGTGTGGGAGGGTTCCACTTTCTCCACAACCTCTCTAGCATTTGTTGTTTTGTGTTTTTTGGATCATGGCCAATCTTGTTGGGGTGAGATGGTATCTCATTGTTGACTTGATTTGAATTTCTTTAATAACTAAAGATCGTGAACATGTCCTCATGTGTTTTTTGGCTGCCTGGATCTCCTCTTTGGTGAAATGTCTGTCCATCTCCTTTGCCCATTGCTTAGTTGGATGATTTATCTTCTTTTTATTGATATTTTGTAGTATCATATAGATTATAAAGATCAGGCGTCAGTCTGGCATAAAGTTGCCAATTGGCTTTGTATAAATGGCCCTTATTGTGTTGAGGAATTTGCCGTCTGTGCCCATTTTGCTAAGTTTTTAGCATGAATGGGTGTTGGACTTTATCAAATGCCTTTTCTGCATCAATGGACAAAATCAGATCATCCTTGTCTTTTGTGTTATTTATGTGGTTAATCACATTAATTGTTTTTCTGATGCTGAACCAGCCTTGCATCCCTGTTATGAATCCCGCTTGGTCTTGATGGATTATTTTCTTGATATGTTGTTGTATTCTATTGGCAAGAATTTTTTTTGAAGATTTTTGCATCTAGATTCATGAGTGATATCAGTCTGTAGTTCTCTTTCTTTGTTGGGTCTTTCCCTGGCTTCGGTATCAGGGTTATGCTGGCTTCATAGAATGAGTTTGGGAGTGCTCCATCCCTTTGTGTACTGTGAAATAGTCTCAGTAGTATTGGAGATAACTCTTCTCTAAATGCTTGGTAGAATTCTGTGGTGAAGCCATCTGGGCCCGGACTTTTTTTGGTTGGCAGTGTTTTGATTACATTTTCAATCTCTTCCTTTGTGATGGATTTATTAAGAATTGGTCCATTTGGACCAAATGGAATTGGTCCATTTCCTCTAGGTTTTCAAATTTGTTAGACTACAGTCTTTCATAGTATTGTGTTATGATATTTTTGATTTCTGTTGCATCTGTGGTGACAACTCCCCTCTCATTTCTAATTTGGGTTATTTGTTTCCTTTCCTGCTTTTCTTTAGTAAGTTTAACCAGTGGTTTGTCAGATTTTGTTGATCTTTTCAAAACAGCAGCTTTTGGTCTTTTCAATTTTTTCAATTGTTTTTCTATTCTCTAATTCATTTAGCTCTGCTCTAATCTTTATGATCTCATTTCTTCTGGTGCCTGAGGGGTTCCTCTGTTGTTCTTTTTCTACTTGTTCAAGCTGTAGGGTTAGTTCCTTGATTTGGTTTCTTTCTTCCTTCCAGATGTGTGCATTTATGGAGATAAACAGACCTCTGAGCACTGCTTTGGCTGTATCCCATAGGTTCTGTTAGGAAGTGTCTTCGTTCTCATGGGAAGCCATGAATTTCTTTATTTCATCCTTGATTTCCTCTATAACCCATGTTTTTTTTTTTTTTGAGCAAAATGTTGTTCAGTTTCCAAGAGTTCCACTTTCTATCTATGTTTGTTCTGCTATTGATTTCCACTTTGATGGCTTTATGATCTGAGAAGATGCTTTGCAGTAATTCAGTGGTATGGATTTTGTTGAGCATTGCATTATGGCCTATCACATGGTCAATTCTGGAGAATGTTCCATGTGCACTGGAGAAGAAGGTGTAGTTGTCTGCTGATGGGTGGAAAGTTGTGTATGTATCAATGAGGTTTAGTTGATTAATTGTGTCAATGAGGTCTTCTGTATCTTTACTGAGCTTTTTTCTAGATGATCTGTCTAGTATTGAGAGTGGAATGTTGAAGTCTCCCACTGTTATTGTGGAGTTATCTAACACTCTTTTGAGTGTAGTCAGTGTCTTTTCGACATATTTAGGTGCTGTGATGTTAGGTGCATAAATATTTAATATAGTTATGTCTTGCTTGTGTACTGAACCTTTTAGCAATAGTGTCCATCTTTGTCCACAATGGTGGATTTGACATTAAAATTGATTTTGTCTGAAATTAGAATTGCCACCCCTGCTCTTCTTTGTTCATTGTTAGCTTGATATATATTCTTCCATCCTTTAATTTTCAGTTTGTTCCTATCTTTAGGTCTCAAGTGAGTTTCTTGTAGACAACATATGGATGGGTCATGTCTTTTGATCCAAGATGTCACTCGATGTCTCTTTACTGGAGCATTCAGTCCATTCACATTCAGTGTAATTATTGATAGGTATGTGTTCACTGCTGCCATTGTGATATGTTTATTTTTATGTTGATGTTTTCTCTGTTGTTCTTATTAGTCTGTTCTGGGACACTCTTTTTTGTGCATTGATTTTTCACCTTTTTCAGAGCTGGTTTTGTAGTTGTTGAGACTCCTGTGTTACATTTCTTGAAATGGTATGATACCTCTTTGTTGTGCTTTACAGTTGACCCTATGATCCCCCTTAATAAACTATATATAAACCCAATTTTAATTACTACCAGTCTTGTCATCTTCCTCTCCATCTGGAAGGACTATAACAACTGTAGTACATCCCTCTTTTTAATATGATGACACCATAGTTTTCATGATGATCACTGGGTTGCTTCTTTTCGTATCAAAGCTGTGATTGGCTTTGGGGCCTTCCCTAACTCAGTAGAGTTTTGAGTAGTATATCGTTCTAAAATATAAAGTTAGTGGTTTTGTTCTTCTAAGCCAGAGCTAAGAACTTCTTTCAGTATTTCTTGTAGTTTTGGTTTGGTTTTTAACAAAGTCTCTGAGTTTCTGTTTATTTGGGAATGTCTTAATTCCATTTTCATATTTGAAAAATAGTTTTGCAGGATATATAATTCTTGGTTGGAAGTTCTTCTCCTTCAAGGCTTTGAATATGTCTTGTGACTGTCTCCGTGCCAGCATGGTTTCTGCTGAGAAATCTGAAGAGTGCCTACAGGGTTTCCCTCTGAATGTTAGCTTTGCTTTGAGTCTTGCTGCCTTTAAGAGTTGCTGCTTATGTTTCATTTTGTTAAGCTTGATTATAATATGTCTTGGAGTCTTTCTTTTGAGATCTATATTGGGTGGCATACGATATGCATCTGAGATGTCTATGTTTTCTTCCTTCATGATTTCTCAGAAGTTTTCTGTCAGCAGCTCAGCAACGATACTCTCTGTGTTCTCAGGTGTCTCACCCTGTTCAGGTACTCCAATTAATTGAAGCTTGTTCCTCTTAATAGAGTCCCACATGCTTCTTAATGCTTCTTCATTTTTCTTGTTTCTTTTTTCTGATTTCTGCTCATAGACGCTGCTGTCAGTAGCTCTGTCTTTCAAATCAGAAATTCTTTTTTCCATTTGCTCCATTCTGTTTTCTTGGCTTTGCCTGAAAGTTTCTATGCCTTTCATTTTGTTCTTTATCTGTTGGATTTCAGAGTACTGGTGTTCCATCAGATCGATCAGCTTGCTTAATTTTTCAGTTTGTTTTGCTCCATTTTGTATAAGGTCTAGAAGGGCTCTGTATATGATCATTTGTATTCACTTCCTGATGCTTTCGTAAAAGTTTCTTCATCTGGAAAACTCCTTGTTTGCTTTGTGTGGGAGCCTTCTGAAGCCATGGATGATTTCTTGTATGCCACAATTGTCTGTTGCTTTTTGGGTCCCGTGTGAGTGTGTAGAGGCTGGAAGAGGTACTGCGAGGATGGACTGCAGATGTTTCTCTAGGCTGTCTTAAAATGTAAAGCAAAAGGTATTTGACCACTTCACAAGTCAGTCAGGTTTTCAGGTGTAGAGGTACCTCTTCTCAACTGGCAAAGTAAGCGCCACTATATCCAACCCCAGATGATACAAACTAGTTCAGAATACAGCAATGCTACTGCCCTGTTGGCCTCTGCTGACAGGGTCTAGCCTTAGGCGACACTGCGTAGAGTACTGCTTTTCTGGTAGAAAAGTGCTCTCCTGTGAGCAGGGACTGGCTCCCACGCTAAGAAGTAGGTCCAGCTGCAGCCACCATATCCAAGATGGCGCCCTCCACACAGGCAGAGACAGAAGGGCTAAAGGTCCCAAGAGGTAGTGATTCCTCTGATTCTATTGCAGGGCCCCCAATGTAGGTGGCACTGGATAAATTACTGCTTTTCTGTCGGAGAAGCGCTGTCCTGTTTGCAGGCACTGGCTCCCAGGCTAAGAATGAGGTCCCACTAGAATCTCCATATCCAACATTGTGTCCTGCACACTGGCTGCGAAACTCCGTGCAAACGCCGCTGAGGCAGATATAAAACAACAGGCTCAAAGTGGCTAGATTAACAGAATTCTAGCCTGGCTCTCAAAATATGAGAATTTCGCCTGCCTTTCCCCCCACAACGTTTCTGAGTCTAGCCGCTAGACAAGACCCAGCTCCGCCTGCCGGCCAAGACAGAGGAAACAAAAGTCAAAATGGTGCATTACCTTCAGTCTGTGAGAGCCAGGGCTAGCCAGGAGCGGGAGTAGGAGAAAGAGAGAAGGTTTTTCGCTCAGTGGTATGAAGTCCTAATTAACAGCCGTGTGCCATGACCTGGGGTTGATTAGGTGACCAGAAGGCTCTGTTTGTTATCAATTCAGGTCTTGGTTTCCAGAGGGATATAAGGAGACGTGCGCTTAGTCCGCCATCTTGACTCCGCCCATCACTACTTCTTTACTTATTAGTGTGTGTGTGTGTCTGTGTGTTTATTTTTCCACTTGTCTGCTTGTTTCCCCTCCTACCGAAAGTAAAGCACCTCCAAGTCAAGGACTTGTTCTGTCCTGAGCACCTAGAATAGTAGCTGATATGTAGTGATTGTGCCATGAACATCTGCTGTGTGGATGGATGGATAGGTGAGTGGATGGATGGATGAATGGTGGAAGGATAGGTCGGTGGATGGAGGATGGATGGATGGTAGATGGATAGGTTGATGGAGGGTGGATGGATAGGTAGATGGAGAGTGGATGAATGGATGGATTGATGGGTAAATGTTAGATGCATGATGAATGGATAGGTGGATGGATGGATAGGTGGATGGATGGTGGATGGATGGATGATGGATGGATAGATAGGTGGATGGATGGTGGGTGGGTGGGTGAATGGACGGACGGACGGACGGGCGGGCAGGCAGGCGGGCGGGCGGGCGGGTGGGTGGATGGATGATCGATGGATGGGTGGGTGGGTGGATGGGTGGGTGGATGGGTGGATGGATGGGTGGATGGGTGGATGGGTGGGTGGGTGGGTGGGTGAGTGGATGGATGGTGGATGGATAGGTGGATGGATGATGGATGGATGGATAGGTGGATGGATAGGTGGATGGAGGGTGGATGGGGGTTGGATCTGTGTATGGATTGATGGATCAATGGTGAGTGGATAATAGATGAATAGGTGGATGGATAGATGGGGGATGGAGGATGGATGGGGGATGGATAGGTGGATGGATGGATGGTGGAGGGATGATGCATGGATGATGGATAGGTAGGTAAATGGATGGATGAATGATAGCTGGATGAGTATGAAGGGCACAGGAGACAGGGCACATATGTATAAATATGCTTTTCAGGGGTGGGGAGAGAATCCATGCTTCTGTCATAGTTACAAAGTTTTCTGTGACTCTATCAAGTCATCTCCCTAAAGAATTGTTTTCCTAGATAAATCTATGGGTTTTATCATTGTTTCTGAAGCCTAGGTCTCATATGTGATTGCGCTGAGGAACCATGAGCTTTATGTTCAGACTGATCCAGGTGTTAATCCCAACCTGGCTCTAGGCTTCTAATCCCATTATTTAACCTCTGGGAGCCTCAATTTTTTTCCCTCTACCAAGCTTAGCTCATGAATCAGAATCAACTCACTGGCAATGGGTTTGGTTTTAGGTTTTTTTTTTTAAAGCCTAAGTCGTTGGGTTATTAAGCAGGCAAAAAAGAGATGTTTGAAAATGCCTGTTGCTGTGTCTAGCCCCTAATTAGTGCAAAATTAAGGCCGTCAGTAAATGTTGTTTTCTTCTCTACCAAAGAACAAAAAGAGTTAGACCAGTCCTGTACCTGGGGTCTGTCCTCCACTTCCAGTAAACAGTCCCACCCAGTATAGCCACCAACTTGTGAGTGCCTTTGCACCCTTGCTGGGGGAAGCTCCTCCCAGCCTTGCCCCGGGCGGTCACCCTAAGCTGGAAGGCCAGGGGCCAGGGGTCTTTTTCAGGTTTCCTGATGTGAATGGTGCAGTTCAGAGGTAGAATAAGAGGCTGAAGGTCCCCCAGACACAGGGCAGGCCCCAAGATTTGTGGACCCAAGCCTGCCATCCCAGGATCCTAAGCAAATGCACACTGCCTGTGTGGTGCCCTGGGAAGGGGCACTGAGGCCTTGGATCTGAGGTCCAGAATCAGAGGAGGGTGGCTGGAGACATGGAGAGAATGACCTTACCTGGCAAAGGTGTGTGAGGTGTTCAGTGCCAAATTCTGGAGTGGAGTAATCAAACTCTGAGGGAAGTTTTATTTGGGAGTAAACCAAGGGGCTGCAGCACAGAAGCTTAGCTCAAAGGAGGGTGCCAAGGGCTTCAGTTTGAGACAGATTGTTGTTGTTAGCTGCCGTTGAGTCAGTTCTGACTCACAGCCCCCTACAAGGCAGAGGAGAGCTCCCTCACTGGGTCTCCAAGAAGTGGCTAGGGGTTTGAACTGCCACAGCTCTTACCACTCTACCACCAGGGGTCCTTAAGAAAGACGGTGGTCTGCTGTGATGAGAAAAACTTCAGTTAGTTGGTAGGAGAGACAGCTTCTGGAAAACTATCATTTAAGCCAAGGTGTGTCCTTTAAAAGCTGAGACAAGTTTGTGATTGGGCCATATGTTCTGTCTCTCATGAGAAACAGGTGCAGGGTGGCTGCACTGCGGTGAAGTCTCAAGATAATGTGGGTTTAGAAAGTTCCAGTTCAGTAAGGTGCAGAGGTACAAGCTTCTAGGTGGAGTCTAGACTGGCCTTGATCATCTCTGGTTGACAGAGGTGCAGAGAGAGGAGAGCTGGCCAAGGCCTGCTGGTGCCTGTGAGGGAGTTGAGCTGTAACTGGGGCTGGAGCCCCAGTGAGGTGGGCCTCACTCACCTTCTCACTCACCTGCCTCCACGCTCACTCACCTGCCCCCACACTCACCCACCCACTCACTCACTCACCCACTCACTCACCCACTCACTCACCTGCCCACACACTCACCTACCCGCACACTTGCTCACCCACCCCTACACTGAGTGACTCATACACACTCATGTGTTCATCCACTGTGTCACACACCCCCTTTTTCACTCACTCATTCACTCACACACTCACCTACCCACTTAGGCCTTCCCCCACTCTCTCAATCACGCGCTTACTTAGTTAGAGCCCTATTGCCCAGCACCGTGCTGCCCATGCCAAGACACCTGAGACCTCACCCTGCCCCTTAGACAGTCACTGAGGACACAAACCAAAAGCAGTACAGAAGCGTGACAAGATGGGGTCCCAAGAGAGTTTATGACTCACGCTACCAGGGTCGTGGGTGGACTTCACAGAGGAGGTGACTGCCAAGCTGGCCTCCAGGGAGAAGTGGGCACAGGACGGCCGTCCCTGCTGGAGCACGAAGGTGCCAGCAGGAAAGTGAGGAACAGGAGCTATCGTATCGGTGCCCTCAGACCGTCCATCCACACTGGTCCAGGGGAGGCCAGCTGGGAGTCTGACCTCAGGCATGGTGGAAGGACCTCAGACCACTGCCCCCTTGAGCTAAAGCTGCGTCGGTGCCGGCCTCTGACCTAGGCTTTCTGCTGTGGCCAGACTCAGACCACAGCTTTCCCTGTGGGATCAGAGGGGACACACTCAGCCAGAGCCTGCCCCTGCCTTTGCAGCCATACTCTGGGGTGCAAGGATACAGCAGCCAGCACCCCCCCGCCCACTTCCAGAGCTTGTGTGGTTTTTTTCCATGTCTGTCCTCTCAGCAGGTGGCTTGGCCAGGGTGTGGTGTCCACACATGTACATACGGAACTCCACAATACCAGGCAGAGCCTAGGGTGTGAGAGAGGTGGGCAAGACAAAGGCTGGACTCCAAGGGGTCCAAAAGTTTTGAACTTGAACTTGGCTTTCCAGGTCATTCTGCAGGTCTGTTTTTCAAATGTGGAAGATAAAAGAAATCGTATACCACAGTCTGTTAACTTGGTTTATAGTTCTCAATTATTTAGATACATGGTAGGTAGACCCCACTTGTCCTCTTACCATGAGTCCCCAAGTGTCACAGACAGGCTCAGTTGGCCCATGTTGCTTTCCCAAGCTCTCTACCAGCAAAAGCTGCACCAGCAAACACCCCCACCTGGGTCAGGAGCTGTGTCCCCTCCCAGAATGCTGCTCAGCGATGTGAAATTGCTTTCCTGTTAATTAAGCAGACGACACAGCAGGCAGTCAGTTCCAAGTTGCTTTCAAAAACACTGTCTTTCTCTTGGAAGCAGAGTTGTTGGCCCAGAGAAATATGGGCCCCTCTGGCTTGCCAGCCAGTGGCAGCCCAGCCACATCCGGAGGGCATCAGGCAGGGAGTTCTGCAGGACAGAGATGGGAGGGATGCAGGGGCCCACAAGGCAGAAAGACAGGTTCTAGCCTCTGGCACCCAGTATCCTGTCCACGCCCACCCTTGAGAATCTCAGCCTGCCTTCCCTCGACAAACACTCCTGAGCTGGAAATCTCCCCTCTGGAGCTTTCCCCCAAGAGCAGCACATCATATGCCCTGGCCCTTCCCTCCAGGGCCACGTGCCCTGCACTGCCTACTATCAGGACCCCTGCCCCCATGCTGAGCTGCCTGATTACCCAGCTGCCCTTCTACCTGCCTGTGAATGCCACAAGGGTGGGGCTGGGGGCTGGCACTCCCCTGCAGTCACCAGACTTGAAGTAGGACTCAGCCATGTGTGTTGTTTGGAATTGAACTGAGTCCCTAGAGCCCCAAGAACAGAACACTGAGTTGCCTCTGAAAATGTCCACCTGTGACAGAGTGTATTTTCCTTAGAGGTCACAGGCCTATCTGCCCTCCCACCTGTCCTTCTGCAGAGTTGCCTTGCCAACTCCATGAAAAAGTGGAGTGTATTTCTCTATGTCCGTCTGTCACCTTGAAGACTAAAGTACACCTGACCCAAGCCATGATATTTTCAATTGCATCACATGCGTGGAAAAGCTGGACCATGAACAAAGAAGACAGAAGAACTGATGCCCTTGAATTGAGATGTTGGAGAAAAATGTTGAATGTACGATGGACTGTCGAGAGAACAAACAGGTCTGTTCTAGAAGAAATACAACCAGAGCGCTCTTTGGAAGCAAAGATGGCAAGACTGTGTCTTACATACTTTGGACATGTTATCAGGAAAGATCAGTCCCTGGAGAAGGACATCATGCTTGGTAGAGTGGAGGGTCAGCGAAAAAGAGGAAGACCCTTGAGGAGATGGATTGACACAGGGACCGCAACAATGGGCTTAAGCATAAAAGGAATTATGGACATGGCGCAAGACTGGACAGTGTTCCGTTCTATTATTCATAGGGTTGTTATGAGTCAGTACTGACTCGACAGCACCTAACAACAACAACTTGAGTCTGAGGAGACACCTTGACTGCTTTGTCTAGTAGAGTATGGTAGGGGGGATGATGTGCCCGTTATCAGCATCACCTTTCACTGGCCTAGCAGCTTCTACTTTCTGTCTCTTGGAAGTCAGCTGCAATGTAAGAAGCACAAGGTCCCTGTGTCCACCATGCTGTGAAAAGCCCAAGCCCAAGTGGAGGGGCCTTGAAGAATGAGGCTGCCTCTAGGAGGAAGAGAGGAGAAAAGAAGGAGAAAGAGGAGGAGCAGAAGACTAGAGACAGACAAGCCAAGGTGTACCAAGACACCAGATAGGTGAGAGAAGAAGCCATTCTGGAAGTGGGTCCTCTAGAACTACCAGCCCCAACAAGTGCCATCTAGATCACAGATGAACCTCTTGCTGAGCCCTTCCTCAGCTCCTGACCTACAAAATGGAGAACAAAACAAAGTGGCTGCTTTAAGTCCTTCTGTTTTGGGGGCGTTTGCTATTTACCAATAGGTAGCTGGAACTCTATCCTACCCTGTGGTGTTCCTTCAGCCTTCTCCTTGTAAAGTGGAGTGCCAGCATTACTTCCATCAGAGCACTATAACCTCATCCTTTTGAGGATTTTTGCAGCAAATAGATGTCCACTTTTTTGATAAGGCAGAGTGTATGTGCTTCAGTTTCTCGACAGAGAATCTCATGCCCACTGCTGCCTAATTCCACCTAGAACTCTTGTTGAAACAAACAGTGTAGGAGGATTGCATGAACCTGCTGGGCAGGACCCTTGCCATAAATATTCCAGATTGTACCCTGGCACCCACCCAAGTGTCAGAAGTGTCTGAGAACCTGGCCATGGGTCTCCCCTTCCCCCAGCACACCTACTTACCCATCCTAGGTTGAGTGAAACAGATGAATCTCCATTCCAGTATATATATATATATATATATATATTTCCCATTTGGTTTGGCTGCTTGAAAACCCAGCTCCATCAGCAGCCACCTCAGCCTAGCAGGGGGCGTGTTTTCTCAGTTGACCTCTGACTGGCCTTAGGTCACTTTCCCATCATTATTTTCCCCTAACCCTTACGCTAGGCAGCCCTAGTGGCGAAGTAGTTAAAGGTCAGCTGATAACCAAAACACTGGCAGTTGGAACGCACCAGTTGCTGCCTGGGGGAAAGATGCGGCAGTCTGCTTCCATGAAGATTACAGACCTGGAGACCCTCTGCTCTGTCCTGTAGGGTCACTCTGAGTCCAGACTGGCTCCACAGCACCTAACAACAGCAGTCCTGGTTTCTACATCTCTCTGTTTCATTTTGTGTGAATTATTCTCAGGAGGCCGTGAAGATCATTCTGGAGCAAGGCAGGATATGAGTGAGAGAATAGAGGTGTGGTGACTCAGGAGGTGTCCTGAGCACTGGGCTAGGAGTGGCTTCCGTGTTAGGGAGTGGAGGACGGTGTGCAGAGGTGTGAGACAGACAGGCTGGACCTCACAGGCCCCAGGGAGCAGGGGGTGGGGATCTGTGAACTTGGACAGTTGCAGTGCAGTGTGATGTGCTCCATGATCAGGGGCGCTGGGGGGCCCTTGCGGTGGGAGGAGGAAGCAGCTCTCTACTCGAGGGCGTCTGGGAGCCTGAAACTCCAGAATTTCCACCCAGGCCTGTGGGCGCCAGAGCCTGTTCTGAGAACCTGCGTTTCCACCCCGCATACACTGAATCAGAATCTACATTTTGACAAGGTCCCTGGGTAATTAGTCAGTATGACTTCCTGGTAACTTGTTAGAAACGCAAATTCTCAGCAGAGAACTTGTTAGAAATGCAAACTACCAGCAAGGATGGATGAAAGCTCCTTTCTTCAATGACAAACAAGAAACTGCACTTCCTGTGGCCTCCCACACTGCCCTGGGCTTCCTGAAGCCATCCAGCGCTCTGGGAGGTCTGCCTGGGGCCCGTCCATGGGGGCAGGGAGGCCAAGTCTTGCCGTGACCACTCCGTACAGTTCCCCTACCCTAGACCTAGAGACAGGCTGGGTTGCCCCACTGGCCTTCGCACCCCTCCTCACAGTTGCACCCGTTCGCTGGCATTGACTCTGCACCTGCTGACAAGGTGGGCAGTCAGCATAGCCAAGGAATGGACCAGAGGCCAGGCCAAATGGAGCACTGCTCAGCTCTGGCCAGTCCTGGCTGATGGGGGGCTTCCCTTCTGGGTTGGGATGTCCCCATTAGGACACTGTGTGCGGGATGGGATGCAGAAGGCTCAGCCTGCCTTGGCCCTGCCTTTTGCACCAGCAAGCCCAGAGAAGGGAAGGTACTGGCCCAAGACCATACAGCAAGG
The DNA here is from genome assembly GCA_028571685.1 of Heterohyrax brucei. Lineage (NCBI taxonomy): Eukaryota > Metazoa > Chordata > Mammalia > Hyracoidea > Procaviidae > Heterohyrax > Heterohyrax brucei. The sequence continues at coordinate 4,579,272 of CM053153.1, forward strand.
TGACGAAAACCTGCATCCCCACCCCAGGTCTGGCCCATGTCCTGCACGCTACTTTCAGAGCAGCGGCCCCTGAAAGACCGCACAGCACACCTTCCCTTCTCCCGCTCCCTCTCTTTCTCTCTCACATGCACCCCAGCCCCTCAATCAAAAGGAAGTAGTTTTGCAGGGAAGCCTTCACATCACCTCCCCGCCTCGCTTTCCGCAGCTTGGCTTCTGGCTGGGTTTGCCTGTGACCGCGCCTCTACTGATGTCGTGCCGGGACCCAGGCCCTTCCAGAGCCACGATCCTTAATGCTCTGCTGTCTTTTTTCAAGACAGTAACTTGAGAATGGAACTTGAGCAGTGGAAGCGGTTTCCTTACCTGTAGGCACCTCCGTGTGGTTTCATTTGCCCTGCAATGCCAGCCCAGGGCCAGGCTCTGGCTTCCCTTGACTGGGGACATCCTCTGTGCCGTCATTACCCAGGCAATATCATGGTCATCTCATACTTACAGTGCGTGACAGACAGGACCGTCTCCCAGTGTTCTCGGTTTCTCTTCATTGTGCAAATAGCATTATAGTTACAGCAAATGATATTTTATCCCCCCAAATGCCCTACTGTCCCTTGCTCCAAACACACCTGTACTTCCCTCTCCTCCCAAACCTGTTATATCAGTGGGTTCTTCCCAACTGACTGTGATCCATTAGAAGAAACGAGAGTGACTCAGGAGCAGTCCTCTAAGCCAGAATTCATGTGGCCACTTCTCACCAGAGAGTCCTGGTGAAATAGAACAACACCCTGTGCAAGAGCTGGGCCTTGCGGACGTGCCCCTTCTGCCCGTGTCGGGTGGGGAGGGTCTGCAGAACGAGCTGGAGGCTTTGGTGCAGGTTCAGGGAGCAGAGCCGTTTCCTCCACTCATTCGCCTGTCTGAAGGGCTTTCTGACACCACCTACTGCATTCTGGGGACACTCCCGGCAGGAGACGGACAGGGGGTCTCCTGCAGAGAAGCTGTCGTTGTAGCGGAATGAGACCCCAAAAGACACCTGTTACCATCGAGTCGATTCTGACTCATAGTGACGCTTTAGGGCAGAGCAGAACTGCCGCGGAGAGTTTCCAAGGAGCACCTGGTGGATTTGAACCTGCTGACCCTTCGGCTAGCAGCCATAGCTCTTGGCTACTAAGACACAGGGTTTCTATAGCAGGACAGACAGGTGGTAAAAACCCAGTAGCCATCTAGTCAACTGGACTCATGGCAACCCTGTGTGTACAGAGTAGAACTGCGCTCCATAGGGTTTTTAAGGTTTGCCAGGCCTTTCTACTTAGGCGCCTCTAAGTAGACTGCAACCTTCAGTTCAAAGTTGAGTGCATTAGGCATTTCACCACCCAGGGACTCAGGCAGATGACACAGCGCATAAAGCTACAATACAAGATAATGTGCCAGCTGGGCTAGAGGGCCACTGGGGGCCTGGCAGAACTCTCACAGAGGGCCCTACTTGGGAGCAGCGTGAGGCGAGGAGCAGAACAGTAAGTGCAAAGGCCCTGGTGTGGAAACAGAAGGCCGCCTGGTGGGCAAGGGGGAGAGGGAAGGAAAGGAGGAGGATGGAGAGACAGCAGGGGCCAGCACCTGCAAGGGGCCGGTGAGAAGTCTGGATCTTTATTCTTGGTGAATCAGGAGGCCACTGGAGGTTTTAAGCAGGGTGATATGTAGTTTGATTTGCTCCCGTGGGCCGCTCTGTGGAAAATGAATGAGGCCGGGGCTGGGAGCCTGAGTAGGCAGGGTTGTAGCAATCTGGTCGGGAGAGGATGAGGAGGTGCCCGACTCCAGGTGCCTTATGAGAGGGCTGACGGGTCTGACTGGTGAGGGGGTGTAGAGTGAGCACAGGGCAGGTGTTGGTCGTGGAGCCTGTCCTGCAGTGGGGAGGTCAGAGATGAAAGGGGAACCTGGTGGGGGCGGGGGGCGCAGGTTCAGTTGGGACGTCATGGCTGTGGCTGAGTATGTGGGTCCTGGAAGGAACCCTGTGGCCTGGGACCAGCAGAGGTGGTTTTGTGTGACCAAGGCTGCAGGCATGTCAGCGTCCAGGCCTGGCTGAGAAGTATAGTTCAGAGGCTCCCAGGCCCAGGACACACAGAGGCATGGGTGGTGGGAGGTCGGGATGCAGAGCGGCTCCTGGCTTCCCTCTGGCTGACGGAGGAGGTGGTACTCTCTGAGGGAACATGGGTTTCCTCTAGGCTTTGCAGCATCTGGCCTCTGTCCTGGTAGTAGTGGCTGGACCTGGCATCCCTGAGGGGTAGGGGGAGGGTGACATTCACTTTTCTCAGCTTCAGCAGCTTGGGACCTAATTAAATATCCTGGTCATCACGTGGAGGCCCTCCCTGTTCCCCGCAGAATGGGCTGTGCCCGCAAGCTGGCCCCTGGCAACTGCCACACCTTATTAAGAGGGCTAAGTGACCAGGGCAGGTGGCTGTCCCAGGAGCCCAAGGGCAGGCAGGTGTGGGCCAGCTGCTCAGTGCAGGCAGGCCAATGCTTGCTCATCAATAAATATTTCCTGATCACCTATGGCAGGCCAGGCCCCTCAGGCCCATGGAGACACAGCAGACAGCCCAGCTGACCTCCCCAGCCCCTGGAGCCCACTTGATGTGGGTGACAAAGACCACAAGGAAACGGGGTACAGAGGCAGATTCTGAAGGGGCCCACAGACCCCAGCCAAGGGGCTGACCCCTGTGCACATGCAGTCAGTGGCGGCCCCTGGTGGGCGCCCAGGGGTGTCCAGCCCACTTCTCACCAGCCCTCGCTGCCTCTCTGGGGATGTCTTTGTCTTTCATTTTTATTTTTGGTTAATGAGAAGCCAGTAGGCAAACAGGTGATAAGGTAGAAGCTGCTTTATTGGGACGGGGGTGGCACTTACCACTGTGCCAGCTTCGTTTCTCCTAGGAGTCCCCAAAGAGCTTAGCAGCAGCTTACCCTAACAGTAAACCAGGACTCGGGACAGCCAAAGGCCTGGGTTCCTCCTCACAAACCCCCAACCCAACTCAGGCCAGTTGCAGAGTGGGACTGCCCAGGATGCACTAGAAGGAGAGGGTGGCCGTGGAGCCTCGTGGCAGACCTGCCTGGGATGGCCCCGGGGGAGAGGGTGGCTGTGCGGCCATGTAGAGGACCTGCTGGCCGTGTAGATGCCCGGCTGGAGAGGTGGTCGTGTGGCTGCGTAGAGGGCCTGCCAGGATCCCCCAGGTAGAGAGGGTAGCCATGAAGCCATATGGAGGTGGCCGAGGCAGGGACCTCAGGATTCCATTCTTGCTCTGAAGCCTGTCTCTCTGAGACCAGGTACCCGCTCAGAGCCGGGGGGAGTGTCAGACACTAGGGGGAGCAGGAGGGTAGGCTCCGCAGCTTGTGTATCCTCCAGAGTGTCCCCCTTGGCTTCCTGACCCAGATGTGCCGGGGGTCTCAGGAAGCTCTGCTCCCAGGAGCTTCAGGCACTGACCTGGCCCTTCCCCCACCCCTACCCACTCACTTTGTGGCCAGCCTCTGGGGGCCGGTGTCGGAGCCATTCCCCCAGGACCCTCTCCAGAGAGCAGGTCTGGCCGGCAAGGCTCAGGGCTTCACACCGTGCTCCCAGGAGGCAGTCAGGACAGGATGGCCACAAGACCCACTCACTGTGATGAGGCCCAGCCCCAGGGGCCCCTGAACTGTGGGGGCTTCATCCTCTGCAGAGCAAGGGGGCAGGCAGGGCCTTAGATGCCTGGCAGGCCTGCGCAGTGAGGGGAGCAGAGATGGGTCTCAGCAAGTCCCTCTGTGCCTGTCACTGTCATCATATGGCTCAGAGTCACCCGGGGGTGGGGAGGTGGGACTGGTAAAGGGCAGACTCCTGGGGTCATTCTGTTAGGTCTGGAGGAGACCTGACTGTGTTTTAGCCACACCCCTCCCTAGGAGTGATGCAGAGGCAGGTGGCTGGGGGCCTGCGACCTGAGCCAGGTGATTGTTGCTAGAGACCTGGTGACAGGTGACAAGGGTCTGAGGTGGGCTGCCACTGGCATGAGGGGGGGCACCTGCCCAAGTGCTGTTGAGGTGACACCCGTACCTTGGCACCTGGCTAGACACAGTGAGCAGGCAACCCAGGAGGAGGACACAGCAGGTGACCCAGGAAAGGGACCCAGTAGGCAGGTGACCCAGGTGCCCCAAGTTCCAACCTGGGAGGGAGATAGCAAGTATCAGGCTGTGAATCTCCACAGGACACTTGTTGTTGCACAGAAAAATTGTCTAGAAGTTTCTTATCATTTAAATGGTCAGTCAATGCCTTGAAATTAAATTCAAAAACTGCGTTCTTCCTACAGTTTTGAAGTCAGATGTAACACATCTGATCATTCGATATACAAGTTCAACATTTTAGCCATCATTTACAAGGGAACCTTGGTTAACATTTGGCTCATTTACGAACGTACTTGAATTTCCTTAAATATCTTAAAGTACATTAATGAATGTAATGTGTTTGTTTTGTAAGTATCTCCATTGTTTGGCTCAATAAGCAAGACTTCCCCGAGTACCTAACATATTTCTATTAAATTAAATCTAGAAATACAGGGACACTTAAGTTCTCGTAAGATTAGTAAGATTTCACCCGAAACGATGACTCTTGTCGGTTCCTCGGCTGTGCGGTAAAGGGTTGGAGCTTCCAGGCCTGTCTGTCCCTGTGACAGGGCACGCCTCTCGTACTGAAATGCCATACTAGCCCTGCTCTCTTCAGGGTAAAAATACACGCCTGTGACTGTTAGCAGCCGTCCGGCTGGTTCTGAATCCCGACGACCTGTGTGCAGCAGAACAAGGCTGTGCCGGGCCCTGCGCGTCAGAGCAGGGCTGTAGCCACTGGGGGTTTGGAGGGCCTTCCAACCTACCGTCCCATCCTCCCGCGTCGGCCGCTGTCCCCTGGGGCTGCCCGTAGGGTCCTCACTGGCGCATTGTTGCAGGTAGTTGGCCAGGCTTCCTTCCCAGTCCGTTGTCATCGGGAAGCTGTACCGGAACTTGTCCATCACGGGTGACCCTGAGAGTCTTTCACATACTGGTGGCATAGCTTCCAACATCACAGCAACGTGCAAGCTGCTACAGTGGGTGATAGGTGTATGTGTGTGTGTGTGTGTGTGTGTGTGTGTGTGTGTGTGTGTACATATGTATATATGTATACCAGTTGCTGTCAAGTGAATTCCAACTTATATACATATATAGACACAAGATACATACACATGTGTATACACATCACGCACGCACACACACATCTGTACCTATGTATGTATAGGTATATATATATATGTCTATATATATAGGTGTATATATGAGGTATGTAGCACTTAGAATAATTAAGTTTGCAGACTTAGGTATATATATATGCAGACTTAATTGTTCTAAGTGCTACACACCTCATTGCTGAATATCACTGTGGTCACCTTCAAAGTGCTCTGCGTGGGAAGCTGTGCACTGATGCCAGCACCTAGACCACCCTTGAAAGCCATTTTGGGACCCTTTCTGGAATGGCCATTGCGCACAGTGGCAAACTGGTGGACTTCATCATGGAGTTGTCTGTGAGGGAGTTTTTAGCCAGTAAACGAATAAGTGTATTGAAACTCCCTCCCTACTCACCTAATCTGGCCCCCAGTGACTTCTTTCTTTACTCAGAGATAAAGGAAATATTGAAGATATTTGGGTGACAGTCAGGACATCAAGTGTAAAACAACGAGAGCTCTGGTGGCCATTCCAGAAAAAGAGTTCCAGAATTGCTTTGAAGGTAGACCAGCGGCTGGGGTCAGCGCCGAGCTTCCCAAGGGGAGCACTTCGAAGGTGGCTGTCGTTGATATTCAGCAATGAAGTGTGCAGCATATTTTCTAGGATGAGTTCGCAAATTTAATTGTCAGCCCTCGCGCGTGTGTGGGAACTGTGGTGGCACAGTGGTTAAGTGCTGCAGCCGCTAACCAGAAGGCCGGCGGTCTGAGTCCACCAGGAGCTCCTCAGAAACACATGGGACAGTTCTGCTGCATCCTACAGGGTTCCTGTGAGTCGGAGTCAGCGCAGCGGCGGTGGGTTTGATATTGTGTGTAATCTCTCTATGTAAATGAACAGTAACCGGACGTAAAGATTGGAGGAAGACTGCCTAACCACCTGAGTCATGCAGATGCTACCGCCTTGCTTGCTGAAAGTGAAGAGGACTGGAAGCACTTACCGATCAATATAAAAAACCACAGCCTTCAGGAGGGACTACATCTCAGCATCAGGAAAACAAAAATCCTCATGACTGGACCAATAAGCAGCATCATGATAAATGGAGAAAAGATTAATGTCGTCAAGTATTTCCTTTTATTTGGCTCCACAATCTACACCCATGGGAGCAGCAGTCAGGAAATCGAAAGGCACACTGCATTAGGCAAATCTGCTGCAAAAGACCTCTTTAAAGTGTTCAAAAGCAAAGATGTCACACTGAGGACTAAGGCACACGTGACCCAAGCTGTGGTGTTCTCACTCACCTCATGCACATGCAGAGCTGGGTGACGAATAAGGACAACCGAAGAATAGATGCCTTTGAATTGTAGTGTTGGAGAACAATATTGAACATGCCCTGGACTGCCAAAAGAACAAGCCAGAATGCTCCTTGGAAGCAAGAATGGCAAGACTACTTGTCACATAGTGTGGCCGTGTTGTCAGGAGGGATCAGTCTGTAGAGGACATCATGCTCAGTGAAGTAGGGAGTCACCAAAACAGAGGAAGACCCTCAGCGAGACGTGTTGACACCGTGGCTGCAACAGTGGGCTCAAGCATGACAGTTGTGAAGACGGCCCAGGACGAGGCAGTGTTTCCTTCTGTTGTACATAGGTCATGTGGGTTAGAACCGACTCAGTGGTCCTTAACAACAATAACACAACATCTGTACAAAAAGTTTGAGTCCCATGAACATCTTCACACCTAATTCTCAGTTAGCAGATGCTCCCTCGCTGAGGGGACGAGGTCCTGAGCACGTGAGGTACAGCCGCATGTCTCACTGATGTCACGAGCCGCAGAGGTTCTGGCCAGGACCCCAGCTGACTCTCATTGAGGTCAACGGTGGAATGAAGACACCAAGCCTGGTGTGTAGTCCGAGTGATTCCATGGCTCCGAGAAGCAGGGAGTCATGCAGTGCCTGCCTTCAGATCCACGTGACATGTCGCCTGATTCTTCTGTTGAGACAGACATCTCCAGTCCCCACCACTACCATGTTGCTTGCTTGGCTTGTACTTGTTTCTGAGTTTGCAAGATGTGTGCATGTCTGGAAGGTTGGATGGACAGATGGACGGACGAGTGCATGGACGGGTGTATGGATGGGTGCATGGACGGGTGCATGGATGCATGGATGGACAGGTGGAGGATGGATGGATGCATGGATACGTGGATGGGTGGGTGGATGTGTATTAGTGTCTCTTGGTGATGGTAATGGTGCTGAAAATAGTGCTCTGTGTGTGGCATGTCACTGAGAACCCCTGTTACCCACCAAGGAGCAGCTCTGCTTCCACACTGGCAGGACTTAGGGGGCAGGAGCTGGGGACAAGCCTCAGGGGAGCATTTGAAACCAGTCTGACTCCAGAATGTGCTCCTCCTCTGCAGGGACTCAGTACCTATGTCATCTCCCTGAGAAGAGTGCCTTCAGGAATATTCCATGGCTTTTGTTTAACAGCAACTCACCTATCCCAACCTTTTTCAGAAAATCTCTAAGTACCCTCGCTCCTTATCCTTTGCCAAGGGAAACTGCAGCCCCACCTTGAGAAGCAAAATCTGCCCTGTTGGAATTTCTCTGGGCCTTTGATCCCCTGTCTCTGTGCTCTGGCACCCCAGCTCGGGCAGTGTGGGCAGGTCGGGGTTTCTGGATCCGTATGCCCATACCTGCACCCATGGCCTCGGCCAAGGGCTGTGCCTCTGCTCCTCGCCTTCCTGTTGCAGAAGGAAGTTCCCAACCACTAGCATGGGGGCAGGGATTTGACCGGAGTGTGTGGGTTAAACAGCTGCAGGAGTGCCAGGATCTCAGGGCAGACTCAATAAATGGGCGTCCTGCCCGTCTTTTCCCTCCATTCTCCCATGAGACTGCCACTGTGAGGTTTGTTTTAAACCACCATCTGGGTTCGAATTCCAGCTCTGCCATTTACTGTATAGCCTGGGCAAGTCATTAGTTCTCTGAGCCTCAGTTTCCTGAGCTCTGAAAGGAGGAAAATAATAGTTTTTACTTCATAGCTCTGTCAGGATGAGAGCAGTCCCTGGCCCACAAAGGTCTCAGTAAACGTTAGCTGCTATTATTACCACCCAAGGTCGTTGGATGGCACCAACGGTTCCCTTTTGGCAACTAATGGAAAGAAGGGTGGTTTGGAGGCACTCGGCAGTGGAAGAAAAGCCCACGAGGTGGAATCACACGATGCCGACAGGAGTGGGTCCTTTAGTGTAGTCATCAGCAGCGTCACTACTGTATCCGTCCTCAGCATAAACTTGGGGGAGGTGGAGAACAGAGACACCCCCTAAGCACACAGGATTGTCGCATCAGCTCCAGGGAGGTCAAGGCTGCCCGTGCCTGCTCATGGAGTTCTCCAGGTCTGCAGATGCTTGAGCAGGAGCCTCTGGGGGATGGGGAGGAAACGCTCTTTGGCAGAAGAACTCTGAGTCAGACCTGCCATCCGTGACTTTGAGCCATTTCCATACTGTGCTTGGCTACTGGCTGACATATTCCAGGGTCTGCACCTCTCCAGCCTCATTCCCTGGCACTGCCCGTGCCACACCGCAAGCTGTGATGGCACTGAGGTCCTTGGGTTATCCCCATCATTCTCATTCCCAAAACAGGATATCTTGTCCTGAGCCTTTCCCATAGAGGTCTTCTTGTCTTCCACCGTGGATAACCCCTATTATCCTTCAGGCTTCAGTCCAGAGGACCACTCCTCCAGGAAGCCTGCCACACAGCACGTGCTCACTGAATATTTGAATGGATGAGTGAATGAATGAATGGTGCTATCCCCAGTGCCTGATGTGCCTGGGCTGGTTCTCATTTCCCATTCCCTCCTGGCTTGACCATCCTGGGCTAGAGGGCTGTTACTGTCCTGTTCGCTGCCTCAGTCTCTAACCTAGGGTGTTCCTGAAGTGCAGAGCATCTTTCCTCTTAATCATCTAGTGCTGCCGTAACAGAATGGCTTCAACAAGAGAAATTTATCTCCTCACAGTAAAGCAGGCTAAAAGTCTAAATTCAGGGTGTCACCTCCAGAGTAAGACTCTTTGTCTCTTGGCTCTGGAGGCAGGTCCTTGTCCTCAGTCTTCCTCTGGGTTCAAAGAGCTTCTCAGGTGCAAGGACCCATGTCCAAACGCCATACTGTGCTCCTGGTGCTGCTTTCTTGGTGGCATGAGGTATCCCTGGGTCTTAGTCATCTAGCACTGCTTTACAAGAAATACCACAAGTGGATAACTTTGCCAGCCAAGTGGATGACTTTAACAAACGGAAATTTCATTTTGCCACAGTCCAGTAGGCTAAAAGTCCAAATTCGAGGTGTCAGCTCCAGGGGAGGGCTTTCTCTTCTGGCTCTGGATGAAGATCCTTGTCGTCAATCTTCCCCTGGACTGGGAGCTTCTGATACACAGGGACCCCATGTCCTTTCCAAACGTTGCACTCAGCTCCTGGCACTACTTCTTTTTGATGGCCTGAGGTCCCCAATTCTCTGCTTGCTTTCCTTTCCTTTATATCCCAAGAGATTGCCTCAAGGCACAATACAGTCTTACACACTGAGTCCCGTCCCACCGACACAGCTGCTGCCTGTCCTTCTCCATTAACATTGTAGAGGCAGGGTTTACAACATGCAGAAACATCACTCACTACCAGGAATCATGACCCAGCCAAATTGCTGTTGACACTGGGGGTGGGGCACAGTTCAACCCACGACACCCTGCCTCTCTGCTTGCTTATCTCTTATATCTCAAGAGATTGTCTCAAGACACAATCCATTCTCTTAGATTGAGTCCTGCCTCACTAACACTGACCATCTTCCCTCATTAACCTCATAGAGGCAGGATTTACAACATACAGGAAAATCACACAATACCAAGAATCATGGCCCACCCAAGTTGATACACACATTTCTGGGGGATGTAATTCAATCTGTGGCACCTCTATAGCTGTAGAATCAGCACAAGAGCTAGGGTGTTAAAGCAGTCAATGCATCAAGCTCAGTTTTTTATTCTTCCTCTGCAGTGGTGGTGATGATGTTGCTGATAATGATACCAAAACAAAATCTGTTGGTGTAGAGTTGATTCTGACTCATAGCAACCCCACATGCTCTGGGCATGAGGAAGCCTCTCCATCAAATAAAAATGTAAGCACGTCCTACCATCAGTGCTCCAAATGAGTTCTACTCCCACTCAAAGCCAAATGATACATTTCTGTCTTCCTAAACAAATACCCTGCTTACTGCCTATGGCAGACTTTGGCACAAGCTTTGGCTTCAGCTAGCTAGAGTCCAGGGTGACAGGGTGCCCCTAGCCACTCTGACCCTGATGGGTGGATGCCAGTGACCCATATGGCAGCACTTAGCCTCCTGTATATCACAGGATCACCTTCCATGCAGAAGAGGGCAAGATAAGTTGGTTTTTAATTCCTCCCCTGATTGCACTCCTTTCTAAAGGACACTCTGGTGACAGGTGCAATCCCTGGGACCACACTGGTTTCCAAAGCAACAGGCTGCTGAGGCAGAGCTGCATGTTAACCACTGAGAGGGCCTCTCGGCTTCAAAAGCAGCAGCCATCTCTTGAGCAAGTATATGTGAAATGTTCTTGCTCCAGGCTCTGCCATCCCCAGATGGAGTCAGCTTCAGTCAGTAAGCATTTACATTTACTAAACACCTAAATGAAAACAAACAAATAAACAAAAACAAAAAAGCCTCCTTTTGATGTTAATTCTGACTCCTGGTGACTCCATGTGTTACAGACTAGAACTGTCTGAGTCCATCAGGTGGCATGACAACAGCCACAGGGCTCAGTGAGGATGACGTGGGTAGTCATCTAACCCATTCATTACCTATGGGGCACACAGTATCCCACCCACTTTTTCTGGCTCTCAGGTTTCTTGGAATGCTAGTTTTACCACTAAAAGTATTTGCTACCCTCTGGTGGGGACTTGTGTAATGACGGAAGGTGAAAAATACAGTCACTGAAGCAAAATAGCTGAGATACCAGTCTTAGTGTGAGGTAGTGCATTCAGGAAGTATGAGTGGGTAAATATTTTGTCTCTTTTTGCTTCTGTACAGCCAGCTAAGCCTTATAAACATATTTATGGTTTTCTTGTGATAGTTGGAAATCCTCATGGTGAGTTGATTAAGTGCAATGGATACTGACGAAAGGTCTGCAGTTCACATCTGCCAGTTGCTCCTTGGAAACTCTGTGAGGGCAGTTCTACTTTGTTCTGTAGGGTTATTATGAGTCAGAATTGACTTAATGGCAGTGGGTTTGGTTTCTTTGTGGTAGTTAGGGAGCCCTGGTGGGTTTAGATGTGTGTGTGTGTGTTGCTGTACATCCTGCCACACATGACCAATAGAGATACTTGGGCACCCATGAATCCTGGTGCCAAAGAACCCCAAGGTTGGTGGGAACCCATTTATTCCCAAATAATACTCCGCAATCTCCATGTTATCTACCAAAAAAATTAAACACATTCCATGACTCCACATGCTTCCATTAACAAAAACACATGGTATCAAAAATAAATAAATAAAAACAGAAAATAATAGGGTCTTGAGAGGCTAAAGCATGGCGACTGCACCAGGGACAGGGTGTACCCACACAGGCAGTGGGCTCCGTTGCTGCTCTTGACATTGCTGCTGTCAGGACTTGCACGAGCTGTGTGGTCTCTGCAAGCCCATTCACTTCACACAGGCACGCCTTCACAGCCTTCACAGGGAAAGAGATACCTAGGCCTCTGTCCCTGCCTGCTGGGACTCCTAGTCTGCAAGGGACACCAGCAGGTACAGGAGGGGGCAGCCAGGGCATCCAGGTCTGAGGGTGTGCTGTGATGGCCATTCTGAAGGCTTCCTGGGGAGAGGTCATAGATGGGGCATGGGACATAGCTCTGGGTCACTGGCGAGCATGCTGGACATGTCCCTGGGCACCAGGTAAGCCTGCTGAGATGTGGTGCTGGGCCACAGGTGCACACTGGAATGCAGCCCTGAGCCACAGGTGGACAGGCAGTGACTGTCATGGCCAAGGGAGGGAGGGCAGGCCAGCAGGAGAGAAGCCCTGGCACAGGGCTGTACCCCAGGGCTCCCCGGCAGTGAGGGGCACCCAGGACCATGGAGGCCTTTAGGGTCATATTACATCTTCTTCCTGTGACTGTCTCTCGCTACTGACAGACTCAGGAGTCTAGATACCGGTGTCAAGACCTGGCTCTACCACTGGCCAGTGTAAGGTCAACAAAGCGGGACAGTGGCTCCATTCACCTGTGTCCTGCAGGCACTGGGGCATGGAGGAGGCACACTGAGTGCCAGTCTCAGGGCAGGCCCAGGAGGCAGTGGGTGGGTGCTGGCACAGTCATGAGGAAGGCCTGGGTGCTTGATGCAGCCCCAAAGGCACCAGAGTGGGGCTCCCTGGGAAGAGGAGCTGAATGGACAGACAGGTGAAAGGGGCACCTCCCAGGCAGAGACAGTAAACTGCGTGGTGACATGCCCAGCCGATAACCAAAGGGTCGGCGCTTTGAATCCCCGTGGCTGCCAGGGAGAAAGACCTGGTGCTAGGTACCTGTGAGGATCACAGCTAGGCACCCCTCTGAGGCAGCTGGGCTCTGTCATCTGGGATTGCCATGAGTCAAAATTGACTTGACACCAAACAACATGAACCCGCACCCCCATCAGGCCCTCTCGGACACCCTCTCTAGGGAAGGCAGGGACTCGAGGTTCCCTGGGTGATCTGTCCCTGGGCTGGCTTCCATGGCATGGCAGGGCAGGGCAGGGCAGGCAGCAGAGCTGCGGAGCCATGCGGGAGACTTGCCAAGCCAGGGATTCTGCCTTTATTTAGACAGGCTTGAGAGGAGATGAAAAATGAGAAATTGAAGTGGTGGAGACATTGCTTGGGGACAGAGGAGTCATTTTAAATTCTCTGCTGTTCTCAGAAAGATGTCTTTGCATAATGCGACCAGCCAGCAGGCATATTTTCCGTTTTGCCTCCTGTTTCTTCCTTTTGGTTTATCTTCAGTCCTCTGAAGTGCTTGTCCAAAAAGAGAAGGTTGAAGGAGAAAGACTTAATATAGTCATTGTCTCCAGTGGGTGGGAGAGGTTCCTGTGCGAGAGGTGGCTCTGCCGCACGGGGACAGAGGGGAGCCCAGTTCCAGGGCTCAGCAAACACAGTTCACAGCACGGCCGGTGTCAGCGGCTGCTGGGCCTCACACTGTCTCCTCAAGGGGGAGCTTGGTCAGATGCGCTCTCAAGGCCTGTTAACATCTGTGTAAAGTGCTGAAACCAACGGTCCCCAAATCAGGGAACAAGCAGCAGCCTCATTTTGTCTGTCTCTTGTTCCGCTGGCCTTTGTACAGCTCGCCGAAACACCCAGGCCCTTCCCACCCTGTGTCTTGCCCATCCCATGACCCGCCCGTCCTGCGCCTTGTCCATCCCAGACCTGCCTGTCCTGTGCCCTGCCCACCCCACTGTCAGCCTATCCTGTGCCCTGTCCATCCCACGGCCTGCCCACCCTGTGCCCTGTCTATCCCGCGACCCGCTCATCCTGTGGCTCCGCCCATCACGTGGCTCCACCCATCCTGTGGCCCCACCCACCTCATGGCTCCACCCTCTGACTGCCTCGTCCTATGGCTCCACTCCATTCACCTCCCTAGCCACCCATTAGCCACACCCATCGTGAGGCCGCCCCCGCACTGTGGCCACGCCCCTCCCGCTTCTTCCCCTTGGCCTGGCAGGTTCTAGGAGGGAGGGGTGTGTTCAAGGGCCAGGACTGAGAGCTGTCACTCCCCACTTACTGGCCAGAACTGAGTCCCGTGCAAGCACTCTGCTGGGGAGTGGGACCCCAGCTGTGAGCCGCCAAGGCATTGTCAGGCCCTGGATGCTCCGGGGAAGACCAGAGAAAGCCTCCGGTGGGGGAGTGTGAGCCGTGGCTCAAAGCCTGGCGTTGGGGGTACCTGCTGACTGAGAGGGCCCAGTGCGGAGGGCAGGGCACGCGGGGACAGCAAATGTGTCAGAAGGAGCCACCGAGGAGGGGGGTTGTGCACAGGCTCCACTCAGGGAGACCTGGGTTCAAATTCTCGCTCACTGTCGGTCTCTAAACCACCATGGCCTCATCCAAGGCTGAGGAGGCCTGTGGCATTCGAAGCCCGTTGCTGAGTAGACTGAAGGAAACTGGTGCACGGTAGTGCACAGTGGTGTGGTGTGGGCTGGCACACAGGTGGCCTGCCATTCTCTGGTCTGCCTTGTTCCTGTGTACAGAGATGCGTGAATCCAGTCCACTGTGGGAGGTCAGCACATGGCAGGTCCCCAGATGGCCCTGGACCCAGGGCAAGTGCTGGCCAAATGCCTGCACCGTGGTGTCCTGACTCCACTCTCCCAGAATCTCTGGCTTTCTCCAAGGCCCCCGTCCTTGTTTCTGGTGGTCCCACAGAAGCAGCTCCAGCCAGCAGGGCATCCCGGGGCCACAGGGCTCCTGTGCTGGGGACAGTCCCAGGGCGGTCTAGGGTAGTCCCCTTCTGTACTAACAGAGCCCCTGACCTGTTCTAACCATCAGTGCCAAACTCCTGGGTGTGCTGGAGCCCCCTGTGCAAGCACGGATGAACTCTGTGCTCCTCCCCGGGGCATCCGGTCAGCCCTGCCCGCAGGTGGCCCCGGGCTGCACCCTGCACCGCAGTCGTGGGCCTCTATTGCAGTCATCGCCTTCGTCAGGCTCAGCCCCCTCCAGGGCACATCCCCTCACCCACACACCAGTCCTCTGGGTGAGCCCTGTGTTGCATCGATCTTTAGATGAGGGCTGGAACTCTGTCTTCCCTAGGGCTCACCGGGTTGTTGGCCCAGTGCAGGGGGCCAGCCTTCCTACCTACCCTCGGCTCGAAGCCTCCAAGACCTGAGACTGTGTGGCCTGTCGGCCTTTGAGGGCATCTGAGGGGGAGGCTGGGAGACCCTGACTTGGTGTGCCGGGTCCTCAGTGGGCTTTGTTCCACTGTTGAAGTCCAGCGCACGGCCAGTCCCCAGTGGGCCTGGACCCAGCAACACTGGATTCGGAGGGTGGCTTGGCTGGTGCAGTCCCCCCTCCCCTCCCCTGGCCCTCCTCTCACCTCCTGGTCACCCCATGTCCAGGCCAGCCCTGAGCCCAGGGTGTCACTGGAAGCAGAAGTGCCCTCTCAGAAGACTGACAGCTGCCCAGTCCTCCCCAACCCCCATCAGCCTTCACTTTAATTTAATTCTCTTTAATCTTTAATGAAAAGTTGTAATGGTAAATTATTTACCTGTGAGAGCCGAATGGCACCCTGGGAGCTCTTTGTGACTCCAGGGGGAGCACACACATGGCCCGAACACTGCTCCGCCCAGATGCCGGGGGAGCAGAGAGGCCACTGTTTGATGGACTAATTAGCCTTCACTGCTGCGAACAGGTGCCACTCAGTGGGCTGTGGACTGAGTGCCAGGTCTTCACAGCTCATACCTAATGCCTGCATGGGAAGAAGAGCTTGTGTCTGTCCCTGGTTAGGTCCCCTGGGGGCAAGCAGGCAGGAGCCCAATAGGCACAGGTTCTAAGGGAGACCAAGGGCACCCTGTGCCCTGACTTGTAATTCTGCACTCCAGGGTGACTCTGACGCCGAGCCTGTCCTCAGCCTCAACACTCCAGCAGAAAGGATCTTCCCTAGCAGACAGGGCTTGCCGAGATGGGGACAGTGGGGATGACAGGGGATGGGTGGTGGTGCAGGACGGCCACCCCAGCTCTGCATGCTACTGCTTTGCAGTCAGCCCTTGCTCAGACCACCGTCCCCCATGGCCTAGCGTCATCCCTGCTGCTGGCCTCCTTTCTCAGCTCCCCTCAGTGTGCGGCAACATGGCTACTGATACACAAGGTGGGACCAAGGGAAGGTGTGTAGCATGGCTGTTTGGGACTCAGAAGAGCAGGCAGGCAAGAGAGGCAGAGTGTGTGTGCATGTCTGTGTGTGTACGTCTGTGTGCACGTGTCTGTGTGTATACATCTGTGTGTGTGCATGCCTGTGTACACCTGTGTATGTTCATGTCTGTGTATACATCTGTGTCTGTGTGCATGTCTGTGTAAGTCTGTGTATGTGCATGTCTGTGTATACATCTGTGCACGTGTGTGTGTACATCTGTGTATGTGCATTCTGTGTCTATACATCTATGTGTATGTGCATGTCTGTGTATACATCTGTGTGTGCATGTCTCTGTGTACGTCTGTGTATGTTCATGTCTCTGTGTACGTGTATGTATGTGTATACATCTGTGGTGTATGCGTGTCTACATGTGCATGTCTGCATACATCTGTGAGTGTGAGCATGTCTGTATGTGTGCCATGTCTGTGTGTGCGTACATTGGGTATGTGACTGAGTATGTCTGTGTGTGTATGCTTGTGTGTGTGTGTGCCTGTGTACGTGAGTGCGTATGCATGTTTTTCTGTGTTGGTTTGTGTATGTTCTGTGTGTTTTTCTGTCTCTGTATGGTGTCTGTGCTGTGCCTATGTGCATCTGTGTATGTGTGTGTATATGTGTGCATGTCTTTACGTGTTTGTGTGCATCTGTGTGTGTACATGTCTGTTCATCTGCAGATATCTGTATGTGTTTGCATAGGGGTGTGTGTGTGTGTGTGTGTGTGTGTGTGTGCTTGCGCATACATATATTGGGGGGGTGGCTAAAATGCAACTAGTTGGGACCAGCAGATACTCTAGGTCTGCATATATATGCAGCTCTAAGCTTCCTGACAGCCAAAGAGAAAAGCTCAGCTGCTTGGCTTTCATTGGTATAAAGAAAAAAATTGCAGTAGCGAAGATTTGTCACTTTTTAATGGTGGTTGTTTAATAGGTACTTACAGAGTTCCAGGAGCCATGGTGGTACAGCGGTTAAGAGCTTTGCTGAAAACCAAAAGGTTGGCAGTTCGAATCCACCAGCTGCTCTTAGGAAACCCTACGGGGCCGTTGTGCTGTGTCCCGTACAGTCACTATGAGTCTGAAATGACTCAGTGGCAGTGGTTTGTTTATTTTGTTTACAGGGTTTTAAGTTAGAGCTGCCTGTGCCCTTCACCCCGGAATAGCAGCCGAGACCTGTAGGCGAGTCCTGCCACTGGGACCCTCAGCTCGGCCCCCTCTCACACCGGAAGTTCTTGCTGGCTTCTTTTTCCCTTCCACATGAGCGTCTGTTGCGTCCTCTGGAGAGTGACAGGGCTCCTTGATTAATTTCCAAGGTAAGCCTTGCCCAAGTCAAACTTGGCTCTAAAATTTAGGCCCACTGAAGATTTATGTCAACTAGAAAAACCACGTGTGTGCTGTGCAATTTGAAATGTAAATAGGCTTCCACCAGAGCAGGCCTGGGGGATCGCAAGTACGTGACTCACATCCGTGTCCCTGGTCTCGAACACACTGATCTACATGGCATCGTTCTTCATTCTTTTGAAACTTTTCACCAAAATCAGACATTCGCATCTGAAGGTTGAGAGGTGGCGCGGGAGGGCTGTAGGTGAGACCTGGAGCTTGGGGGTGAGGAACCTCCCGATGACTCGCCCCAGAAGTGCTGTGCACAAGGAGAAGGAAGCAGTTGTTGGAATAAGCCGCTTGAGTGAGATATCCAGTAGCCATTCCTCTTTGCTGCTGAAAATTGTACATGAGTGTGGCCTTGGGCTTGGCTAAGGTTTGCCAGGTTGGCCTTGGCCACCTAGGAGAGCCGTGCTGTGCCTCCACGGCCTGGGTGAAGTACCCACCCATCCCTGACACTTCCTCCTTGTGCCCCGCTGCAGCCCACTTTGTGCAGGCAGGAGCTGCTTCATGCGTCAGACCTGTGGTCAGGCTCACCTGCTCAGCACACCAGAGGCCTCAGGGGTGCAGCCACAGAGGTGCACGGGGACAAGTCCAGTGCTGGTCCAGTCACTGCTGTCGACTGACTGCAAGTCCCTGACCACTCGGGACGATGGACAGCATCACTTAGGTGCCGGGAATGTCTGTCTGCTCCGGCCTGGAGCCCTAGCCCACACACCACTCGCTCTGTACAGAGCCAGCTGCAGTGGCAAGAGGGGTCACTGGCCCCGCTCCATGCTCGTGCTGCAGGACAGGCAGCCATGGTGGAGCTCGGACAGAGTGGCCTGAAAATAGCCCTGTGTCTGCCCGCCAGCCGCCAGGGGCCTCGAGCTCTCAGCCGTTCAGAGCGGCTCCAGCCCTAGCCCCATGTGGGGAGCAGGGGGAAGACCAAGACTGGCCATGAGGACCTGAGCGGAAGTGGGGCTCTAGCCCACAGACAACTCCGGGTGCCGTGATAACTGACAGGCAGGCAGTTGGTACCAGGTACCTCGGGAACCCCCGGGGGCAGTGAACATCCCCTTTGGGACAGTCACCCCCGCTGCGCCCAGAGACCTCTGGGTTGCATCAGGCCCAGAGTAGGCTGCATGGATGGGACCATGAAGCCAGGCCCCAGACCACCTCTCAGACTCAGAACAGGTGAAAGGGCCCGTGCTCTCTGCAGACCCCCGGATGGTGCAGGCGGTTCTCCAGCAGTGAGAACCCCAGAAGTCGGTGAGTCAGACCCACATGATGGCACAGCAGAAGAAAGCCCTAGTGATCTGCTTCTGGAAGGCCACAGCCTGGGAAATGCCACAAGGCAGTGCTGCTCTGCACACAGGGGTCTCTGTGAGTCAGGTTGGACAGGACAACAGCAGGTTTGGTTTCAGGTTTGGTGCTCTGTGCAGCGCTCAGATTCTTGTGACGACCACAGGAGGGGCCTCAGCCTGGCCAGGTTTGGGGCTGCCGGGGACACTGTCCACCCCCAGAGGGGCCGTGGGCCAGCCACTGCCTCCTCCCCGGGGGCACAGACCCCGGCATCCTCAGAGTCACTTCTGGCTGCCTGGTCCCTCCTTCCCGCCCCTCCAGAGTGGGCCGCCCAGCGTCCTCTGCTCACCTTCTATTTTTAGCCTGTGTTTCTGCAGAGCCTGCAACGTGCTGGAGCATAAACGTGGCAGAGATTTTCAGGAGGAATCGGGGGCCAGACAAAATGAAGCCCGTGACTCGGGCCAGCTTTCAGTGTGAAAGGGCCGTGGGGGCGGATGAGCCAGGTGCATCGCTCATGCTTTCCCAGAAAGGGCCTTCATCCCCTCCCAGGAGATCCCGTACAACATGAGATGCTCTGCACAAATACTCCTCCCCCAGCTCACAGGCTGGGGGTCCCGAGCCCCTGGTGTGGGGAGGCAGCAGGTGTTGGGCCTGGAGTTGGCCACAAAGAAGGTGCAGGCTAGACACCACTCTAGCCCTTCCTTGGGGACCCGCAAATCACAGGAGGCAGGAGAGGGCCAGGCACAGGCTGGCATGTGGTCAGGCCGGGATTCAAACCCAGGCACCAGACCCTGAAGGCACGCATTCCCTCATTCACTCAGTCATTCAGCCAACAGGAGCCACAATGGCTAAACAAGGTAATATCTGGCTAGATAGTGAGGGCTCTGAAACAGAAGAAAGGAAAGGCAGAATGAATAAATGAATGAATGAATGTGGCAGAATGACAGGAAGGAAGGAAGGCAAGAAGGCCTCTCTGAGGACTGAGGCAGGGGTTAAACCTCAGAAAGGAGCCTGCCATGCCAGGATCTGAGGGCTATCATACCTCGAAGACAGAACAGCAGGTACAAAAGCCCTGTGGCAGGAGTGAGCTGGGCTCTCTTGAGGGTCCGCGAGGAGGCAGTGCTGCCGAATAGTCTCAGTAGGTCAGGGCCCAGGGCTGAGCGGGGTCCTGGAGAGCAGAGCCCAGGATGGAATTTGACCCTCCTTTATAATCTGAGTGTGAAGAAAGCCCTTGGGCAGCGGGTGGAGGGAGGGGCTGGGCACGGCAATGACTCAATCCAGCAGCACTGGTACGGGACTCTTTGGCTGCTTTGTGGCCATGGGTCAGAGAAGAGTGTGGCCACAGGGAGGCCTGCTGAGAGGCAATGGCCAGCTTCCATGGGAGACCACATCAGCCAGGCCAGGCCAGGGTGGAGAGAGGGAACAGCTGTGCTGAGCAGACGTCCAGGTGGCTCAGATTTGGGCAATGAGTGGCTAGGACTCAGCTTGACCTCTCTCAGGATGAGATTGCACTTCTGCCACTGGGGGGACCCCTTTTGTGGGAGTACCCTGGGGGTGGCAGTGGGTGTGAGAGCTATGTTTGGGCCTGTCAGGTGCCGGGGAAAGATGTCAGGTGGCCAGTGCCTCAGTCCACCTCTGAGTGCCGAGTGCCTCGGGGGCCACCCTGTGGGGGTGGCACTGGAAGGAAACTTCCCAAGCACGGGGGTCCCTGTGGGTCTGGGAGCTGCCAGGGGCGGAGTGGCGCCCCACTGGTGGCACAGAGCAGGCAGTAGGTGCTTGTTGGATAAATGCCTGCAACAAGCCACGGCTCGGAGAGTTCAAGCGCCTTTCCCCGGAGGCCCCCCAGCAGGTTGGACTGGGAGCCCGGCTCTGCCCAAGCACCCAGCTGGCTGTTCTTCCTCCTGAGGGCCCCTGACCAGCACACCGGCTGCTGCCGTGTCTGCTGGCCCCACACCCGGACGCACGAGAGCCTCTGTGGCTGCCTTCATCACACCCTGAGCGGCTAAAACAACCACGTTTGTTCTGTGGAATCATTCTGGAGCCCAGGAATCTCGAACGTGGCAGAGTGGCATTCCTTCTGGACTTCTGGGGAACCCACTTCCTTCCTTTGCTGGCTTCCATGGACCACTGCGTTTCTTGGACCCGTGCTCTGTCCCCAAAGCCAGCAGTGTCCAGTCTCTCAGTCAGTCCATCGGCATCCCCCTCCCCTCTCTCTTACAAGGATGTAATTCCACTCAGACCCACAGAGGTCATCCAGGATCGTCTCCCATCTCAAGACACATAATGTAATCACAGGTGTAAAGTCCCTTTGCCCCAGGACCAGGGTGTGGCCATCCTGCGTCCCACACCAGGCTGCGGCCTTCAGGAAGCTCTCTGGGGACATGGTTTGGCCATCACGGAATGGCCACTCTGTCTTCCCAGATCTGTGTTCCTTGCAGGAGCACTGGCCAAGGTTTGTGCCCATGGATGAGGTGTTTTGCGCCCAGTCCCTAGCTGTGGTTTTTCCAGTTGAACGGCTCCCAGGAATGGCAGGGCCACCTTGTGAGGTCAGGCACTGGATTCCCAGGCTGAGACTGGGCTGGCTCTTCCCCTCCCAGCCTTATAACTCCCCTGGGCAGGGCGTCTGTCAGCTGAGGCCCTGATGCTCCAGCAGCTCGTAGGCTGGGGAGGTGGGCCTAGGGTCTGCTGAGCAGCCTGTGAGGCCAGTCAGGCCCCTGGTTACAGCAGCCAAGAAAGGCTGTGATGACCGTCCCTGCTGCAGCTGTCTTCCAAGTGGTGTCCCCAGAGACTACGAGTCCCCCACTAACATTTACACACCCCCGTTGGGTGGGGAAGATCCCTGGAGAAGCTGTAGGATTGCATTATCTGCTGGCAGAGATGGGGAAAGGTTCATTAATTTCTCCATTCCCCACACGCCTGTCCTGAGAGCAAAGAATGCCATGGCCACTGCCACCGACCTGGCTCTGCCTCGTGCCCAGTGGGGGTCCAGCGTTTCCACTCCCCCTGCCTCCCTGGCCTGCCCTCAAAGGCCACGGCCCCTCCTACCTCTTCTACAATGAAAGGGAGAAGGAAGATTACCGTGGGAGCTGTGTCCCCAGGGACACATCAGCACCACCCACCTGCTGTCCAGGGGGCCACACAAAGCCTAGGCCAGGGTAGGATCAAATGGGGAACAGATCCCAGCCAAAGGCAAGAAGCTGGCCCGGAGCCACCAGGCCAGCCCAAGGCTGCTACAGGAGCACTCCCAGTTCCCTGCAGCCACCGGTCACTGGCTGGCACTGATGGGCCCACACTAGCGTCGCTGGGAGTCAGAATCTGCTCATTGGCAATGGGTTTCTTTGGTTGGTTGGTTTTTGACGGAACCCGCCCTGTGCGCCTCCGACACCTGCTGTCCCCATCTTGCCCCCTTTCACTGAGAGGCAGGGCTCAGCTCATGGTTCAGCCAACACTGACTGAGGGCCAGCCTGGGGCGGGGAGGGGAGGAGGTTGGCCAGCCCCGCCCTCATCCAGGGCGCCTCCGGTCTGATGCAGGTGCCTGGGGTCTCCCACCTGGCATGGGATGGAGGCTCTATTTGTCCCCTCCCAGGGCAGGCCACACCCCCGCATCCCCCAGCCTGTGCCCTTCAGGACCCGCAGGGGAGGGGAGGGGGCTGCCCCCTTAAAGCTACTCTGGTCCCCTGCCCCCCCATGCCCACTTCCCAGGAGTGAGTCAGACCCCCACTTCCTTCCCTCCTGGCAGTAGGGCCAGCCTGCTCATCTCCTGTCTTTACTGACCTCCTCGCAAAGTGCACATCAATCTCTTTAAACAGAAAAATAAGAACATAGCGGACCCCAACTGCATAGGCACTGATTTACCTGGACTGTGGAACACTTAGGTTGTAGGCGCCTCCTCCCCATCTGGAGCTTGTACGGTCCTGGGGGGTCAACCAGGTTGAAGTCCCTGCAAACAGTCACTAGGCCTAGGGAAGAGGAGGCCCAGGTACCTGGCAGGGGGTGGCCAGGGGCAGTGGGCCTGTCTGGGCTCTAGGTGTGAGGACTTTGGCCTCCTGCCCAGTGAGTACTGCCACAGGGCCTGGGGAGAGAGTGTATGGGGTCTCAGAAGGTCTCATCCATCGTCAACTCTGTGCATGGCTGGCTGGGACTCTGTGGCCACCTGCCTGACCTCCCAGTGTGACCTGGCGTGTCAGCCTTGCCCAGCTCGGGTCCTCATCCAGTGAGGACCTCTGAGGGTGGTAGGGAGAATACAATGGGGTGAGGTGGTTTCCGGAAGCTGGTGTCACACGACTCTAATCCTGGGGTCCTCAGAGGGAAGGATTGCTAGTGTTTGATCGAGGTCCTTGCAACACCCCACATTTCTGTGCCGGAGGCCAGGACAGACAGACACACTGGAGGCCAGAGAGCATGAGAGTCACTGTCGGGTTTTCTTTCTTTCTCTTTTTTTTAATTCCAAATTTTTTAAATTGTGGATTGTTGTTGGGTACTGTCAAGCGGGTCCCTGCTCACAGCACCCAGTAGGACAGTGTAGACCTGCCTCCTAGGGTCTCCTGTTATCTTAATGGGAGCAGATTGCCACGTCTTTCTCCCACGGAGCTGTGGCTGTGCTGGAACCACCAGCCTTTCAACCCTTCAGATATCGGCCAAGCACTTAGCTGTCGCATTAGAGAATTCCCCGATGTGTATAATGAGAAAAACCCACGGCCATCCAGTTGACGCCGACTCATAGCGACCCTACAGGACAGAGTAGAACTGCTTCATAGAGTTTCCAAGGAGTGCCTGGTGGATTGGAACCACCGACGTTTTGGTTAGCAGCCGTGGCACTTAACCACTAGGCCACTGGGGTCTCCGTGATGTATAGACGTAAGCTCAAATTTGCTGTGTAACGATGGCACCTGTACAACTGAATGGCTCTGATTATATTCACAACGTTGTGCCGCCGTTGCCGTCTTGTAGTCACAGAACATTTGTCATCACCCCCGACTCAAACTCTGCCCGTGAGGCAGTAACTCTCCATTCCCTGTACCCGCGGGCCCACGCACCCGCTCATCTACCTCTGCCTCTGTGCGTCGCCTCATGTCATGACACTGGCTCGTGTCAGTGGGACGATACCGTAGTGGCCCTTCTGTGACTGACTCCTTTCACTCAGCAGAATGTGGTGGCATGTGTGAGGGCTTCATTTGCCTTCACGGTCTGTTGTGTGGGCCAGCCACGTCTGTGTGTACGTTGTTGACGGACACCTGGGTTATTTCCACATTTTGATAAGTGCAGAGAGCGCTGGTGTGCACGTGTCATGTTTGAGTCACTGCTTTCAAGTCTCTGGGGTGTGTACCTGTGAGTGCTGTTGTG
This sequence comes from Heterohyrax brucei, assembly GCA_028571685.1. Taxonomy (NCBI): domain Eukaryota; kingdom Metazoa; phylum Chordata; class Mammalia; order Hyracoidea; family Procaviidae; genus Heterohyrax; species Heterohyrax brucei. The sequence continues at coordinate 4,603,350 of CM053153.1, forward strand.
GGATCATAGGGTAATTCCGTGTTTAAGTTTCTGAGGAACTTTAGAGCTGTTTGGCACAGAGGCTGCTCCACATTACAGTCTCATGAGCAACGCACAAGGGTTCCTGTTTTCCTACGGCCTCCCCAGCTCTTGCTATTTCTGTTTTGTGTGTGTGTGTTGTTGTCTTTTTAAATAGCCATCTTAGTGGGCGTGGAGTGTGTGGTTTTGATTGGCATTTCTCAAACCCTAGTGACGTAGTGGTTAAGAGCCATAGCTGCTAACCGAAAGGTCAGCGGTTAGAATCCACCAGGATCTCCGTAGACACTGTGAGGCAGTTCTGCTTTGCCCTATAAGATCACAGTGACTCAGAATCTACAGCAGTGGGTTTGGGTTTTCATTAGTTAATGATGTTGAACATCTTTTCCTGTGCTTACTGGCCATTTGTATACCTTCGTTGGAAAAATGTCTCTTCAAGTCATTTGCTCACTTTTTAATTTTGTTGTCTGTTCTCTTGTTGAGTTTTAGTTCTTTATTTATTTTTTCATATTAAAGTCTTATCAAATATTGATTTCTAAATATTTTCTTCTATCCTGTAGGGTTGGCTTTTCACTCACTTGATAATATCCTTTGATGAACACACTTTTGTTTTTCACTTTCATGAAGTACATTTGCTCTGCCTTTTCTTTTGTTGCTTGTACTTCTGGTGTTGTATCTAAGAATCCATGGCCAAATACAAGGTCCTAAAGGTTTACCCCTGTTTTCTTCTGGGATTTTTATGGTTTTTGCTTTTAGAATTTTTGTATATGGTGTGAGGTAGGGGTAGGTAGTGCTTTCAAAGGGCAGAGCCAGAGGAAAGCAGATGGATCAGGGAGGGAGGGATCTGGAAGCACCCAGATGCTCAGGGTGGATGGAGACTCCCACTGCCTGGGCCCTCTTTAAACCATCTTCTACCCCCTCTGGCAATGTCCTGACTCCACAGCCATGGCTCAACAAGTACGTGCTTTCAGCAGCCTAGCCCCCAGAGGGCCCAGTTCCCCAGAATCTAGAGCCCTCCTCACCTCAGCCACTATCTCTCAGCCTTCTGTAGTCCCTCCATGACCAGCTGCCTTTCCCTCAATGCCTCACACTCTCTTGTACACCTGGGGTGCCCCCTACAGCCCCGTCCACTCTGAGACCCAGCTCAGGGCCCTGCACTCACCCTGTCTTTGTTCTGCCAGCTGCTTGCTCCTGCGCCTGTTGCTTTTTCCAGCTTTGGGTGCTTCTCATGCTCTGGCCATTGGTGAGCTCTGGCCCATCTCCTTGTCCCCCACTGGAGCCCCTGGAGGCCTGGAGCACAGCTCAGGCCCCTCAGCTCCCCTGCCTACCATGGACCTCACAGAGTGTCCCCAAGCAAGCGAGTGATCTGGGAATGGAGGGGCAGGGGGCAAACATTGCTCCCCAAGGACGGAAGCCCCTGCTCAGATTCCAGCCCACAGGCACGCCCTGACCTGCTGGCCCGGGGAACAAATCAGGACTTGCAGAAACCCTCCTCCCACCCCGACACCAGCTCTGGTCCACTGACGACATACATGGGCCGTGGACTGCAGGCGAGAATTCTGAGTGAAGATGAGGAAGCCCAGCTTTGACCTCTCCCTTCCCGGGGTTCACCTGCCCCCACCCCTCCACTCCTTTGTTCCCCACTTCCCCTCCTTGGAACACTGTCCCACTCCGAGATTCCCAGATCTTACCCGGCTTGTGCCCTGCCCACCCCATGCCCTGTGACAGCTCTGAGGGAACTGTTGGTAAGGCAGGCCCTGAGCCAGGGTATGGATTCAGTGGACACGGATGTTGGTGCCCCCAAAGTAGAACTGCTGGCTTCTCGTGAGCCCTCAGAGGGGCCCTGTCCACTACCCAGCCTGGAAGGTCTCTGGCATCTCCCTGGCCTTCCCTGGCAGCGACCAGTCTCACTGGAGAGCCTTGGGGACCTGGCCGGGTCTGCTGGTCATTGGGCTCAGCAGGATGGATTCCTGGGAGGTCCTCCTGGACCCCACGTGACACCAGGTCCTCTGGGCTCCCAGCAGGCAGGGCCGTGAGGCTAGAGCTCTGGCTCCCGGCCTTCCCTGGCCGGCGGGCCAGTATCTCTGTCCGCAGCCCCAGCCCGGTCCGGTGGTCAGGCGGCCATGGTGGTGAAGGGTGAGGTAGCTGGGGGCGTGCCAGCCGCTGACGGGCTCGTGTGCCTTGCAGATGTGCTAGTGGATGGACAGCCGTGTGACCGGGAGGAAGCCACAGCTTGCAGCGTAGGTGATCCTGTGCGCCTGGAGGTACGGCTGACCAACCGGAGCCCGCGCAGCGTGGGGCCCTTCGCACTTACAGTGGTCCCCTACCAGGACCACCAGAACGGCGTGCACAACTACGACCTGCGTGACGCCGTCTCCTTCCTGGGCTCCAGCACCTTCCACTTGGAGGCGGTACGTGACCACGGGCCCTGGCGTCCGGGCCCATTGTTCACCTCGCTGGACTTGCCCCAGCCTGGCAGCGGGCTGGCACCGTGCTTCTCCCGTCTTGGTGTTCTGATACCGCCTGGCCAGCGGCCAGGACTCACGGGAGGCTTGGAGCAGGTTGGCCCCTCGGCACCTCACGCACCCACCCAGCAAAGAGGGGATAAGGGTAACGTCGCCCGCAAGGTAATTAAGGGTGAACCAGCTCTGAGCGGGTAGGACAGGCAGCCTCAGTCACCGTGAGGTCCGGGCGATGTTACTGGTCATTGTGGCTGTTGTTAGAACTGCCAAGACGGGCTCTACCTGTCAATCCCCTGACCCCACCCTCACCCCAGCCCCACCTCCAGCCCGGGCCTCTGCCCCAGACCCACCTCCAGCCCTGGCCTCTGCCCCAGACCCAGACCCCGGCCTCAGGGCTCCACCCTTATTCCTCCTTCCCCTCCACATTGGCCCCACTCCCAGCCACTCCAACCACCTCCCCACACGAAGCCCCACACCCTGGGCTGGATGAATCCCAGACAATCCAGGAATACTGTCAGCATCTTTCCAAGAGAAGAAGTGGAGGCTCAGAGAGACTCACCCAGGCAGCACAGCACCTAGGGTGGGACCGAGAGCGAGGCATGCTGGCCTGTCTGTGCCCTGTCGCCTGGTCCTGACATCCTGCAGGCCTGGCTGTCTCCCCGTAGCTTTGGGGTCCACACGTGGGTCCCGGGTAATGCTTCATTCTCCACCCACCAGGTGCAGCCGTCCGGACAGTCGGCCTGCTTGGGGGCCCTCCTCTTCCTCTACACTGGTGACTTCTTCCTGCATATCCGCTTCCACGAGGACCACTCCAGCAAGGAGCTGCCGCCCTCCTGGTTCTGCCTGCCCAGCGTGCACCTGAGCGCTCTGGAGGCGCGGGCCTGAGCCGCCAGACCTTGACTGCCCGCCCCTTACAGATGGGGTGCGCACCCTGGATCCCCCCCCAGCTCTCTCCCCTGACTCTACCCTGCAGCCCACCCACTCCCGTGCTGCTCACCCAGCCCCCTGACCAAGCCTGGAGGACAGCACCCACCCAGGTCCAGGGTCCATGCACCATTCCCTGTGACCTGAGATCATAGCCTGGCCCTATTTCTGCTCTTGCATCCCTCCCGAAGAGGTATGGAGCAGAGCCCGAGGGCTCCCCCTACCTGGGCTGGGCTGTCGGGGGCCCTGTCTGTGTGACTGTGCGTCTGTGATGAATTCCTCAATAAAGATCCTGCCTCTTTCTTCGCATCCCGCCTGACTCCGTGTGTCTCCCTGCCCCACACAGCCCGCCATCCTCCTTGCAGTCACATCTTGGTTTCAGCACAAGGTGCCTCTGCATAAATCTGGCCTAGTGGCCAGCCAGGCATGGTCTGAGAGTGTGTGTGTATGTGTCTCTGTGACTCCTGAGAACTATCCATCCTAGGGTGTCCACCAGGCTGCACACTCTCTCTACCTGGCTCCCAGCCTCTCTTGGGATACCAACTCAATCACCTGCACTAGGGGTCTCAGCCACCTTGAACCCCCACATGCTCTGGAGGTCTGTGGGACATTTGAAAAAGCCTCCTTGTCATGTTCCTCAAAAGCCTGCCCACAAAAGTCTCCGTTCGCATGAACTTGCATCATGGAAGCCTGGACAAGGTCGCTGGAATGTCCCTGACCATGATCCCTATGACCCCACAGGGCAGGCATGCCAGCTGTCCTTGGCTGAGCCCCAGCCAAGTCGCTAAGGTTTGCAGTTCCACCTTCCACCGAGGCATGATCACCCAAGGTCACTTTTCCAACAAATCTCACTCCCCGCACAGAACTCTGGGGCTGGTGCTCTGCTGGTGACATGTTCCCACTCTGAAGCTAGCAGGGGAGCAAGGGGGCCCAGGACAGAGTGGGTAGGCAGGAAGTGATGGCATTTGGACTCTAGGGAGGGTCCTGCTTCCAGGAAGCACGTGACACAGACACACATGAGGGTGGGAGTCGGGGAGGACAGCACAGTCTCCTTGCTGTCATTAGACTTGGGAGGATTTTGGCAAGAAGGAACCCTGTGGCTTTGGAGACAGTGTGCAGTGTGCTCTTTCGTGGGACCTGGAAGCTGCCAACTTAAGGAGAAGAACTTTCTGGAGTCACCACCCTCAGAAAGGGCTGCTCAGTGTCCACTGGGCCATCAGACATGTCTCCAGGGTGCTTCCTTATGCCTAGTGTGGTCTGGATGCCTCACCTCTGTCTCAAATCCTTCACCTGCCTGGAGCCTGGTGGGTGAGTTGTTGCCCTTTCCTCCTATTCTGGGGTGCAGGGAAACTGAATCTCCACAAGCACCTAGATCGTACAGCAGGAAGTGCTAGACCGGGATCAGAACCCTGCCCAGGTGCGCAGACCTGCTGTTCCCAGCACTGTGTAGCACCAAGGAGCACCCTAGGAGAGCAGAGGAGATACCCCCCAGTCCGCCTGCCTAGGCAGGTGTCTCATCCCAACAGCTCTGTGAAGCCAGCTACCAGAGTAGGCAGCAGACACTGACTTCCTCAGGGAAATGGGGACAGTGAAGACACATCTCAGCACCATCCCACCCAGGGGTGAGAGAGCTGGGGTAGTCACAAGCCCATTCCTAAGAGACTTGGGTTGGAGCTCCTCACAGTGTGTTGTTTCCTGGGCTTGCAGGCTGCACGGGTGTGAGCAGATCGATGCTCCACTGTTCCCAGAAGGAGAACCAGCCCTGGTGTCCCCGGGGCATGGAAAGTTTCACAGGCTATGGGGGGAGGCGGGCAATGGAGCAGCAGGGAGTGGGTGCTGCCCAAGGTCCCAGGCTGCTCCGTGCTACCGTGGGGCGGACAGCATAGACATCTACTGGCATCTGGAGCTGGGGGAGTTCCCCAAGGGCCCAGCAACGCTGCCTGTGCTTCCTTCACAAGCGGGGTCACCTGCTGCAGCCTCTAGCCCAGGGATTAGGTCTCCTAGGCGCCCATCTGCATCCTCCTGCAGCTGCCTGGCAGATGGTGGCAGGTGTGTCGTGCCACTGCCCTGCACGCTCGCGGCACACTTATCAGCAGCCCCGGAAGCGCCCTCCCACCCCGCGGCAGCTCCTCCCGTGGTGGGCTCTGGGGCCTTGTTCAGGCTTTGCGGGAACCCATCTGGGGCCCATCGCCATCTGTCCCCACTCTCTGAGAGTGAGCCAGTTTGACCCCATCCTCAGCCTGCAGCTGCACCACGGGTGCCCCAGTGGGTGGGCACCTTGCAGGAGGCTCCAGACCTGGGGTCAAGTCTTCGCTTGGCCACCTCTTGCCCTGAGACCCGGCCCTTCCCTGTTCTGACCCTCATTCTCTCCACAGAAGCTCATTGCTTGGGGTCAGACTGGCTGTTAAGACTAAAGTAGTGCCCTGATTCACACACAGTAGGCACTCAGTAAATACCTGGTCAGCCTCCTCTATCCTGGGGTCTAGGAATGCACCCTGGGTGTCCAGCCCAAGGTACCCTGCAGCCCAGCCAATTCCAGCTGTCCACCCATTCCAGGAAATCATGACGGGATTGGGAATTATGCTCAGTGAGTCATTCTACATTCAGAAACACATCACAAAGAAGCCTCAGCAATCCCCAGGGTTTCATTTCTGAGCTCTGGTGATGTCATCTGCCTTGGACCAGGCAAACAGTAAGGGAGGTGGTGGAGTGGTTGATCAACCTATGAGGACCCTGTGTCTGGTCACAGACTAGTCTCAGTGTTGCCATGGAGGTGTTTTGTAGATGTGGCTGTGTTGACAATCAGCTGCCTTTAAGTAAAGCAGATGATCCTTAATCAGTGAAAGGCCTGAGGGGTCAGAGCTGAGGTTTCTCAGAGAAGAAGAAATTCTGCCTCAAGATCGTGGCATAGAGATCCTCTCAGAGTCACCAGCTTGACCCTTTGGATGTCAGACTTGTCAGCCCCCTCAATATTTATGTCCTCTTGGTTTTGTTTCTCTGAAGAACTCTGAGTGATGTAATGCCTGAGAAAAAGCAAGAAAAAAGAACTCTTAGCAAGCTAGGTCTAGAAGAGACCTCATAAAAGGATATCTAGTAAAATACAGACACACACACACAAGCACGTGCACCCACTTACACACGTGTGCACACACAAAACCAAACCAGTTGCTGACAGTTCAGACTCATAGCAACCCCACAGGACACAGTAGTATTGCCCCGTATGTCTTCCAAGGAGCAGCTGGTGGGTCCAAAGCTTCCAGCCTTTTGGTTAGCAGCCGAGCTCTTAAATCACTGTGCCACCACCAGGGCACCCCTGAAATTTCAGCCATCAGTCTTGTTCTTAATGTCAGATGTTGTAAGCAATGTTTTAAAGTTCAAGAACAAAACAAAGATGTTCGTTCTCTCCGCTGTCACCCAGCATTGTGTAAATCATCCATGACACTCAGAAAGGCAAGAAAAAGAACAAATACAAGGCACAAGGACTAGAAAACAAGAAACAAAACTGTCATTGTTTGCAAATTACATCACTGATTACATTCAAAATACCAACAAATCTTCAGATTTATTAGAATTCATAAGTCTTTAGCAAGGATGTTGGATATAAAATCAAAACACAAAAATCCACTGCATTTTTGTAATTCAGAAACAAGACAGCTAGAATATGAACTTGTAAAGGATACAGAACTACAAGAAATATGAAGAATTTGTAGGGGGCACCGTAGTAATAATAGTCACATTGATAAACCAAAGCCATTGCCATCAAGTAAATTTCAACTCCTACCAACCCCGTAAGATGCAGTAGAACTGACCCACAGGATTTCCAGGGAGCGGCTGGTGGATTTGTCTGCCAACCTTTTGGTTCACAGCTGAACTCTTAACCTGTTCCATCAGGGTTCCAGGGGCACAGGAACAGCAGCCAAAAAAGGTCCACATACTAATCCCCAGAAAACCAAAAAGGAAGAACACACCCTGCATTTTTAAAACTGAAATAACTTAAGAAAAATTCAAGCCTCAAATTGCAATCTTGAAGGGTTCTACAGGGAAATATTAAATAAAGCAAGAAGCATCAAATGAAGATAGAAAGAAAGCACACGGTGACTGTACCAAAGACAGTCGGTCAACTTTCAGCCATTTCAAGAGGCAGCGTAAGGTCAGGAACCCACCAGACTGAAGGAACAAGTTCAAGCTACACTAAAAAAAAAAAAAAATGACAAAAAGTAAAAATAAAGCTCCAGGAATTGACAGGACGCATTAAGATGTTCCAACAAATGAATGCAGCTCTGGAAGTGCTCACTCCTCTGTGCCAAGAAATTTGGAAGACAGCTACCTGGCCAATCAACTCGAAGAAATCCATATTTATGCCTGTTCGCAAGAAAGATGATCCAACCGGATGTGGAAATTATCAAACAACATGACTAATATCACACACAAGTAAAATTTTGCTGAAGATCATCCAAAAGTGGCTGCAGATGTCGATCAACAGGGAACTGCAGAAATTCAAGCCAGATTCAACAGAGGACATGAACCTGGGATATCATTCCTCTTGTCAGATGGACCTTGGCTGAAAGCCGGGGATAACAGGAAGGTGTTCCCCTGTGTTTTACTGACTATGCACGGATATTCAACTGCATGGATCATAACAAATTATGGATAATATTGTGAAGAATCAGAATTTCAAAACAATTGTGCTCTTGAAGAACCAGTACATTGATCAGGAGGTCATAGAACAGAACAAGGGGTACTGCATGGTTTAAAGTCAGGAAAGGTGTGTGTCAGCATTGTATAATTTTATCCATACTTATTCAATCTGTATGCTGAGCAAATAATCCGAGAAGCAGGACTATGTGTAGAAGAATGGGGCATTAGGATTGGAAGAAGATTCGTTAACAACCTGCGTCACGCAGATGATGCAACCTTAACTGCTAAAAATGAAGATAACTTGAAGCACTCACTCATGAAGATCAAAGCCCACAGCCTTCAGTATGGATTACACCTCAACATCAAGAAAACAGAAAAACAACTGGATCAATGAGCAACATCATGCTACATGGAGAAAAGATTGAAGTTGTCAAGGGTTGCCCTTTACTTGGATCCACAATCAATGAGTATGGAAGCAGCAGTCAATAAATCAAAGGATCCATTGCATTGGGCAAATCTGCTGCGAAAAACCTCTTTAAAGTGTTTGTAAGAACCAAGATATCACTTTAAAGACCAAGATGCACCTGACTGGAGCCATGGTGCCTTTCATCGACTCATATGCATGTAAAAGCTAGATGATGGATAAGGAAGACAGAGGAAGAATATTTTAGAATTGTAGTGTTGGCAAAGCATGGGGAACATACCAAGGACTCCCCAAACGATGAACAAGGCTTTCTTGGAAGAAGTACAACCAGAATGCTGCTTAGAAGCAAAGATGGCAAGACTACTGCTTACAATACTTTAGACATGTTGTCAGGAGGGACCCGTCGCTGGAGAAGAATAACATGTTTGGTAAGGTAGAGCTTCAGCAAACAAGAAGAAGACCCTCAGTGAGATGGATTGACACAGTGTCTACAACAATGGGCTCGAGTGTGACAAGAGTGGTGAGGATAGTGCAGATCTGGGAGCTGTTTCATTCTGTTGTCCACAAGGTCACTATCAGTTGGAACCAACTTAATGGCACCTAACAACAACAATTCCCAAGCCCATAGAATGTGGTAGGTTATATCGCAAAAGGGAGTTAAGGGTATTTGTAGAATTAAATTTACTCATCAGCTGACCTTAAAATAGGGAGATTAGCCCATATTGTGCAGGTGGGGCCACTGCGATCCCAGGGATTCTAAAAAGTGGAAGGCAGTGAAAGGAAGGCAGAGCCATGGCAGTGCTGGAAGGACTCAGTCCAGTTCTGTTGCTCTTGAAGATGGAGAAAGGGGCAACCAGACAAGGATTGCTTCAGCTTTTGGAAGCTGGAAAGGGAAAGAAAGAGATACTCTTCTGGAGCTTCTACCAAGAACCATGCTGACCCCTTGGTGTGAGCCTGGGAGGGCTGATCTCAGATTTCTGACCTCCTGAACTCTGAGACAAGAAATGTGTGCTGTTTCAAGCCACTTAGTTACTGGTGATTTGTTACAGCATGAGTAAGAAATCCACACAGAATTTGAGAATAAATCTGTTCTTTAATGTTCAAGACCTTTATAGAGGAGGTTATAAAAATTTACTAGAAGGCATAAAAAGATCTAAATAAATGTATTGGAAGACTGCGCTTCTCCTAAAGATGTAAATTCTCCCTAAATTGATATATAGATTCAATGCAACACCAATAAAAAAAAAAAAAATTGGGGGTGGAACTTGGTAAGCTGATTCTAAAATATATATGGAAATGCAAATGCCCAGTAATAGCTACAGTACTCATAAATACATCAAAATGTAGTATAACCCTAATACAGTTATATAAGCATGGAATAGATATGTGGACCAATGGGGAGCCAGACACAGACACACACAGTGGGGAAAGAGTAGACTTTTCCCTATCTGGTGCTGGAAACATGAATAACCACTGGGAAAGAGCAATGCTGGACCTTGCTACACTTGCTGTGCAAAAAATATCTTCCAGATAATGACTCAAATGTAAAAAGGCAAATCATAAAATGTTTACAAGACATTGTATATATATATATAGTGGTCTTAGGGTCAGGATGAGTATCCTACATAAAGCACACAAAAAAAGCACAAGCCATAAAAAAATTATCAAGTCAATTATATACTACAGCCAAGGACTTTTGTTCACCAAATACACCATGCAGGGGATGGAAAGATAAGTTTCAAACTGGGAGTCACATGAAGAGGGTGACATGCTGCAATGAGACTATTCAACCAGAAAATAATATATGTCACATTATTTTCAGTCCGCAGAACAGAGCAAGCCATGTGTCTGACCTGGGTGAAGTATGTCTCCACAGGAAGGAGGAGAGAACCAGATATGGGGGAACACCAGAAGAACCTACCACTCCCACTAAAGTTGAACTTATTGCACCCTTAAAAAAAAAAAAGAAAAGAAAAACCACTGCTTTCGAGTCTATTCTGACTCATAGCAACCCTATAGGACAGACTACCGTTACCCCATACGGTTTCCAACGAGCAGCCAGTGGATTTGAACTGCCAACAATTGGGTTAGCAGCTGAACATTTACACACTGCTATCAGGGGAGCTCCACGGACCCAACAATTGAAAAGCGAGAGATGTATCCTAAGGAACCTCAAAATCATTGCAATAGAAGATGCATGCAAAGGTTTACACCAGCATCATTCCTCATACAGAAGGGCAAAAAACCACACATCCATGAAGAATGGGATGGGTGAACAAGCTGTGGCTGGTTCACACAGCAGAGCCTGCAACGCTATGAAGCTTTTCAAAACCGTAATGTTGAGGGAATAAAGCAGGAAACAAAAGAACACATGCAATGTAAGTCCAACTACAGGAAGTTCCAAAAGTGAAGCAACGTGTTTCTTTTAGTTGTCTGGCACTACTCTGACAAAACACCACAAGTGGATGGCTTTAATAAAGAAAAGTTTATTCCTACACAGTCCTGTAGGTTGGAAATTTCAAATTTGGGGTGCTGGCTCCGCTCCAGGGCACTTACTATCTCTCTGTTGGCTCTGGAGGAAGATCCTTGTGATGTGTCAGTCTTTCTTTGGTCCGAGAACATCTCGGTGGAGGAACTCCGGGTCTGAATGAGGCACCCTTCTCTCGGCACTGCTTTCTTGATGGCAGGAGGTGTCCCATTGTAGGCTTGCTCTCTTTTCCTTTTATCTCTTGTAGGAGAAATGGTGGTGCAAGGCACACTCAAGGGAAACTCCCATAGCTTGGGAGCTATAATCCCTTCCTAATCCTCCTTAATGCAATTCAGTCTACTAACCATAGGCCGAGATCAAGATCTATAGAATAGGAAAATCGCAAAATGGAGGGAAATTCTGACCACTACTGGGAATCACAGCCCAGCCAAATTGCCACGCACATTTTTTAGGGGAACACAATTTAGTCCAGGACAGTGTTTATGAAAGGTACATGTCAAACCCAAATCCATTGCCACTGAGTCCATCCTGACCCCTAGCAACTCTACAGGACAGAGCAGTGCTGCCTCATATGGTTTCCAAGGACCAGTTGTTGGATTCAATCTGCTGGCCTTTGGTTAACAGTCAAACATTTAATCACAAAAAACTATAAAGACAAGTGCATAGTTAACACAAAATTCAGGACACTGATTCCATTGGAGGTTGGGGAAAGCAGAAGTATAACATCGATGGGAAGAAATGGAGGGGCTTGGGGTTAGTTAATGCTCCATCCCTTTGTCTGGGCAGTGGGACTTAATTTTATGTCTCTTTCCCAAAATTGAGATGTTTATTTCAGATTTGTATGATGAAAATTGTCAAAAATATGGCTGGTGGTAAGAAGAAAAGTAAGGAAAGAAAGACGCTTTGGCCCTGACTCAGCAAACCAATAAAGAGTTCTTCCTTCCTCACACCTTTAGAATTTAGTTTGCCATTTCAAAGCTGCTGAATAATTACAGTTTGGTGCTGGCAGCCGCTCAGGCCATCAACCCTGGAAATGGGTGAAGTGGAGCCTTTGGGCCGGAGAGCTTTCAGCACCGAGGACAGCAACCTGGGGGCTGGCTCCTTCTAAGCAAGCCTTACTGGAATCTCTTTAAGAGCTAAACAAGGGCAGAGGTCCTAGAAGTCAGGGTGCAATCCCCTGGCCAGCTTTTGGTTGAACATGAGATGGGACCCAGGTCTCTTGATTACCTAATTCCCTGCTCCTAGATTTGCATAAACAGACTGGAACTCTCTAATGAGCCAAGAAGTGTCAAGGGAAGACAGAGACTTCTCTGTGTGACACTGAAAGCCTGGGCCAGTTTCACCAGCCTGCAGATCCCAACTCTGCCCCTCACCAGCTAAGAATGGTAGCAGTCACTGCTTCTCTCCAAGCCTCGGAGCCCATAGTCCCACCTCCCCACAGAGCTGCTGTGAGAATTCAGTGACACTAGACAGGTCACATGTGCAATGGTGCTCAACTGAATACAAAAATATCCTCTCACCCACTGCCTCAGAAGATTTCAATTTGAAAACAATTGGTAGTACATTTAAAAGACTCTGAAATAGTATTACATTTTAGAGCCTGCTTTAGAAATAAACCTTGTAAAATTTCCTTTTAAAAACTTTGGTATTTCTTGGAAAAAATTAAGACTTCCCTGGATATCTCAGTTTTGCCCAGTTCTGTTCAGTGAAGCCTCCTAATGCACTAGACAGAGATCAATGCTGACATGTTATTACTTCTGTCATGACAAGAGAAACTAGAGGATGAGGGGTGACAATAGGCCTACATGAGGCCCCAGGACCAAGGATCCTCAATCACCTATGGAGTTCCTGGAAGAAAAGCAACCAGTATGTACTGCCTGCCGACACAATAGAGTAGGGGAAAGTGGGACAAAACTCAGATTCCTGAAAAAGGCCAGACTTGCTGGCCCAGCTAAGACCAGAGGAACCTCTGATATTTATGACCCCAAGTTGCCCTTTAAACTTTGGACTGAAACCACTCCCAGAGGTCACTTTTCAGCTAAACAAGAGATTGGCTCATAATATAAAACAATATCATTTGTAAGCTCTATGATCCTTTAAAAAAGTCAAGTATATGAGATCAAACAGCCCCAGTTACCCTAAACCAAAACAAGGTCAAGGGGGGTTAGGGAAAATAATAGTAACGGCACAAACAGAATGGAAATATGGAGAATGTTGACACATTGTTAAAAATGTAACCGATGTCACTGGACAATGTTGCTGTTGTGAGGTGCCGTGAGGTCAGTTCCAACCACAGCGACCCTGTACACAACAGAACAAAACACTGCCCAGTCTTGAGCCAAGCCCACAATGGTTTTTATGCTTAAGCCCATTGTTGCGGTCACTGTGTCAATCCTCACCGAGGGTCTTCCTCTTTTTCGCTGACCCCCCAATCTACTGAGCATGATACCCTTCTCCAGGGATTGATCCCTCCTGACAACATGTCCCAAATGTGTAAGACACAGTCTTCTACCATCTTTGCTTCCGAGGAGTACTCTGATTGTACTTGTTCAAGAACAGATTTGTCTGTTCTTTCGACAGTCCGTAGTACATTCAACGTTCTCCAAAGCCGCAATTCAAAGGCATCAGTTCTTCTTCTGTCTTCTGTCTGAACAATGTGTATAGAAATTATTAAATGGGAAACTCATTTTCTGTGCAGACTTTCACCAAAAACACAATAAAATATTAGTTACAAACCTAACTAGTATGATGAATTATTTTTTTGATATGTTGCTGGATCTGTTAGTATTTCGTTTAGGTTTCTCCATTAATTTTTACACACGGCATTTGGTCTAGTAAAACCACAGACCAACAAAACCCACTGCCATCAAGTCAGTTCCGACTCCTGGTGACCCTGTAAGCATTCCAGGACTGTAAGTAAATCTTTTTTTTTTTTTTTTAATTGTGATTGAGTGGAAGTGTATAATCCAGTTTAAATTTTCATGTCTGCTTATCTGCAGCTCCTTCTACTCTCCTTGCCCAGTGACAGCACCCTCCTCCTTTCCATTCTATACATGTCATATCCTGTTATCAATCTCCTGTCCCCTCCTCTCCACCTCCTCCACTCTCCTCTAGTAAGAGGCCAGCAGGATGACATCCTATAGGTGCATAGAACCATAAAGTGCACACACGATATGGTCACTGTGTCCCTGAGTCCCATCCATTCGTGTCCAAAGAGTTGACGTCAGTAACGATTTATAATCAGGGGCAGTATCAGGTCTACAGGCCATGATCCCAGGAGAACTCCTAGGCCTTTGGACCATCAACTGCAGTCTTTTAGTGGAGTTCTCAGGGTGTATCCTTTTTTTTCTCTCGTGTTGCCACTGGGACTCAACATTGTGAGCCCCGTCACGGCTGCCAAGACTGTAAATCTTTACAGGGGCCAACTGCCATAACTTCTTCCCCTAGAACCACTGGTGGCTTTGAACTGCTGACCTTTTGGTTAGCAGTTGATCACGGTCACCACTGAGCCACTAGGACCCCTTGTTTCTTTTAGTTTGTATTATTTGGCTTAAAGGCATCCTACCTAGATGCTCAGGACAAACCAAAGTTTCTCCTCTGTCTTTTTTTTTTCCTTCTTTTTTAATGGCTTGAAGTAGTTTTAAAAACCCCAAAGTGATGCATCCTTTAACAATCCAATATCGCTGTGCTGTGTGATTTGGGTGTCTTCCATGCAGAGATCTTTAGTCACCTTCTAATCTCGTGTACGGTAATTAGTCTATTAAAACTTTCCTTTTTTTCCCCCCCTTGGATTGATTTTTGTAATTTACTTTTTCTGGGAAGTTGTCCATTTCCTTGGGGTTTCCGGTTTGTTATTACAGATTTGCATGTAACATTCTCATCAGTACTTTTCTCTCCCCTGTATCTGTAGTTATATTGGTGGTGTTTGCCGTCTCATCCCTAATCTTGTCTCATTTTGCTCCCTCTCTCCCTGCATGCTCCACAATTGGATTCATGAGGGATTTCTCTATTTTATTAGCCTTTTGGAGAACCAGCTTTTGCATTTAATTATTAATCGTCACTATTTTTTTAATTTTCTATTTAATCAATTTCAGTTCTTATCTTTATGAATTCCCACTGCTTCATTTGTTGTTTCATTTCTTAATTTCTTGAGACAAGTACTAAAATGCTTTCTTATGAAAGCATTTAAGGCTGTGTTTGTCACTAAGCGCAGTGCTGACTCTGCTTCATAGGTCTGAAAGTGAAGTATCCTCATTTTCTTTGTTTCCAGATATTAATGCTCCTTTGATTTTTTTCTTTGATCCAAGGGCTATCTAGGAATGATTTAAACTTGCCAGAAGAGAGTTTCTGTATTCCCCTTTTTACTATTTCTGTCTAGCTGCATTGGATACAGCCAGAACACGTGGCCTGTGAAACGCTTCATTGTTGGGTTCTTGACATAGGTAAAATTTTCTTTACGGCCTATTACGCACTAATTTTCACGAATGATCTTTGAGCATGTGAATACCCACTCTCTTTCTTTACACACACACAAACATGCACACGTACGTATAGCCTGTATTGTCCACTTCTGATTTGTCATTACCTGCCTTGATTTTTATTTAAACAATTTCAAATGCATAGGAAAACAAGGGGACGAGAATGATGCATACCCTACTTCTACTACCAGGAGTCAATAACTATATTTGTGTGGTTGTGTTTTGTTTTTTCAGAAGTGTTTGAAAGTAAATTGCAGGCCTGGTGGTACTTCATCCCTCAATATTACAGTTTACAGCTTTAGTAAAGACTGATGCTTCCCTGCATCACCCAGATACTATTACTACCCATAAGAAAATCACAATGACATTCTATAACCTTGTAAAACTCCACTGGCATTCAAATTTCCCTAAAATGAGTTTTTCAACTGGTCTGCTCTAACTTGGATCCAACCAATGGCCGCATGAAATATGCCTGTTTTTTAATGATTTGTCAAACTCGGTTAAATTCTGTCCGTTTCCAAGATAGATGTGCCTTTGTCTATTGCTTTAATTTGATTTATGTCAAATTCTCTTTGTCTTCCTAATAGGCTTTGCTTTAGATATTTACATGCTCTGGTTAATTTATCTGTTTTTTGTGTGTGAGTATTAAAGGCTGCATGTGGCTTTATTGTCTAAATTCTAATTGATCACATTTAAGCATTATTATCCTTTTTATATTTGCCAATCATGATTTGCAATATGTAGAGGACATAATTTAGCTTGCTGAAAGAGAAGAAGACTTGAAGAATTTACTGGTGAAGATCAAAAATGAAAGTCTTCAGTGTGAATTTTACCTTAACATAAATAAAACAAAGATTCCCACAAATGGGTCAATAAATAACATCATGATAAATGGAAAAAACGTTGAAATTGTCAATGATTTCATTTTGCTTGGTGTCTTAGCCATCTAGTGCTGCTGTAACAGACATATCACAAGTGGATTGCTTTAACAGAGAATTTTATTCTCTCACAATCTAGTAAACTGTGAGTCCAAATTCAGGGTGTCAGCAACAGGCGAAATCTTTCATTCTCTATGGGCTCTGGAGGAAAGTCCTTGTGATGCATTGTCTTTCCTTGGTCTGGGAGCATCTCAGTACAGAAACATCAGGTCTAAAGGATCCTCTACTGCTTTCTTGGTGGTATGAGTTCACCATGTCGCTCTGCTTAATTCTCTCTTTAGTATTTCAAAAGATAGGCCCAAGGCACAATCTAATGTTGCATATCTCATCAATACAACTGACACCAATCCATCTCATTACATCATAGTGATAGGATTTGTAACACATAGGAAAATCCCATCCGATGACAAAATGGGAAACCCTGGTTGCATAGTGGTTAAGTGCTATGTCTGCTAACCAAATGGTTGGCAGGCAGTTTGAATCAGCCAGGAGCTCCTTGGAAACTCTATGGAGAAGTTCTACTCTGTCCTACAGGGTCACTAAGAGTTGGAATTGACTTGATGGCACTGAGTTTGGGTTTTTTTTTTTTTGTTTTATCATACAGTACTGGAAACATGACCTAGCCAAGTTGGCAGATATTTTGGAGGGTACAATCCAATCCATGACACTTGGATTCATCATCAGTGCCCATGGTAGCAGCAGGCAAGAAATCATTGCATTGGGCAAATATGCTGCAAAACATCTCCTTTTCAGAGATCTCTAAAAAAGTAAAGATGTTACTGTGAAGATTGAAGCGTCCCTGACCCAAGCCATGGTAATTTTTCAATCATCTCATATGAATGTAAAGTTGGACTATGAATAGAGAAGAGCGAAGAACTGAAGTCTTTGAATTATGGTGTTGGTGAAGAATATTGAATACACTATGCAATGCTAAAAATGAAAAAAAAAAAAATCTGTTTTGGAAGAAGTAAAACCAGAACTCTCCTTAGAAATGAGGACAGGAAGACTTCATCTCAGATACTTTAGACAGGTTACCTGTTGCTGCCTACACCAAATCTGTTGCTGTTGAGTTGATTCCAACTCATGGGGACCCCACAGGGCAGAACAGAAGTGTCCTACGGGATTTTCAAGAAGTTGCTGGTGGGTTCAAACTACCAACCTTGTGGTGAGCGGCCCAGCGCTTAGCGACTGCACCACTGAGTCTCCAGACGTGTTATCGGAGGGATCAGTCCCTAGAGAAGAACATCAAGCTAGGTAAAGTAGAGTGTCAGTGAAAAAGAGGAAGACCTCTTTTTCAGTGAGATGAGATGGATTGACACAGTGGCTGCTCAGTGGGCTTGAACACAGTGCTGACGTTGAGGACGGGGCAGAGCGAGACAGAGTTTTGTTCCGTCACACGTGGGGTCTCTATGAATCTCGCACCCAACTAGATGGCACCTAAAAACAATTACTTTCCCTTGTTTTATTTCAGCAGATCTTTTCCAGATACTTATTTTAAATCTTAAAAAAAAAAAAATTTAAGAGCATTTCTAATAAACAGCTTAAATTGGCTTTGTTGTTGCTTTTGCTTATTGAACCCTAAAGGGAGAATTCAGTTCTTTCCCCTTAGGATAATAACTTGTACAGCTAATGGAATTCCTAGAATATCCCCTTGCTGGCCATTGCCTTTCCGTCATGGCTTCCTCTTTCCTCTTTTCATCATCCTCGATGGTTTGATCGAGTGGCTGTTCTCTCCATTTCCTTCACTAGGGGGAAAATTTGACTACACTTCCCACTGCACTTGTGGCTAGCTCCTTCCCCTCTGTCTACAACCAGGCACAGATTACTCTACAATTAGCTAAAACCGTTTCATGCAACAAGATGTTCTATTGCGTCCATAATCTTTCCTCCTCTATCCAGTAAGACGGCGCTGCGAGAAGTATCTGCTTTTCCTAACCCTCTTCTTCCTTGGATGAGATCGTCACTGTCATTCCCCTACCCTCCCACTCGGAGCTGTTGCTGAGCCCTGACTGTTAGGAGCAGACCATCATTAGACGCCTCCAGTCTGGACCTTCTGTTTCCACAACCCTTTCTTAGCACTCTGGTTGTACCACTGAAGACAGGTCTATCCTTATTCATCTTGATTTAATTTATCCCCACATCAAGGTCTGCTGCTCACCACTATTTCTTTCCCTTTTCATCTCTCTTCACTGTGGGCTCTGTTCTGCCCCATTTATCGTCTGGATGGAGTTTCTCCCAGTCTTTTTCCCAGGTGATGTACAGAAGTTCAGAAGGTAGAGACTTGGGTACCTTCCTTTTGCCTTCATGGGTGGGTGACAGCCTGCCTGGGGGGTGACAGCCTGCCTGGGGACTGGACCCTTGGGTGAAGGGCACTACAGGGTACCAGGGGAGAGGAGTGGTCCACCTCTCCAGGCTTGGAAGTGTAATGCAATCGGAAGCCTGAGAAGACGTTCCCGGCAGAAGCTGTAAGAGTCGCTGCGAGATTGGCCATGGATGCTTACCACCTGAGTGCTCTATGGCTGCCATGACAGAATGTCACCGCTTGACTGGCTTCTAAGGAAAGAAATAGCTTTGCAGGCTAGAGTTCAAATCAGGGTTTCGGCTGTGTGGATGCTTTCTGGGGGCTCGGAGACAGACATTGTGGCTGGCCTCCCTTCCAGGTTTGGGTGGTCTTCTTTGATGCTTATAGCAGTATTTGTCTCCGTTATTCCATGGAGTCCATCTTTACCCCGCATGTGACTCTGTATCTGTTTTTTGCTTTTATAAGGCACTTCTCAGAAGGGATTGGAACTCAGTGGCTCCTGTATGATGCTGTTACCTGATAACATCTGCAAGGACAAATCCCTTTTCCCCAAATGAGGTTTCATTCATGGGCACATGGGGTCCGGCTCTAGTACATCTTTTTCAGGGACCCAGTTCGGGGCACATTGTTGCCTTCTCGTCCCACTGGTCACAGCAGCCGTGCTGTAGGAAGTGTTGGGCAGCTGTGGGCTCAGAGGGACGGTGGTGAGCAGAGCCACAGTTGAGCCACAGGGTCAAGAAACAAGCTTTTGCTCACTTAAGCCATGACTTTTAAATTTTTAAAATGTTTGTGGTTGCTGCATAATCTACCGCATTGTGACTAATTCAGAACTGGGCACAGGATATGGGGTGCTTTATTTCCCGGGGTACAGCTGTTTGTGTCTGGTTCTAGGTGCCCCCAGGTGCTATGATTTGGGGCCCAGGACAGAATGCAGAATACCCTGTCTTGGTCTGGGTCCTGCGAGCAGTGGACACCGAAAGGCTACGACACGTCCACAAATTTATCAAGGAGCGCACCTCTGGGTCTCGGAGCACCATCACAGTGCTATAGGTCAGACCCCAGATGAGAGCGGGCAGAAGGAAGGGCAAGAGGTGGGTTCAGAATTCCAAGGGCTCTTGTGAGGAAGAGGCAGACAGACCAGAGACAGCAGAGCAGCTAAGAGAGCCAAGGGCCCAGACGCCGGAGCCCCCGCTGGTTCCACACCCATGACGTTCTCCTAGGCCCTCTCGGTAGCTCTAAGAACCTCAAGGCCTGTCCCAGCCAGCCAGGACTTCCCTGGAGAGGGAAACACTGTAGGGACCGAGGAGCCATGGCCAGCTGTGGGGGCCTCCGCCACTTGGTACACCCAAACCATCTCCGTGGCACGTGTCCTGTCTTCACTTGGAGCCCTGGGGCTGTGAGTCTCTCTGCCCTCTGTTCAGTGGACACGCTGGGAGGCTGCAGTAGCTCAGGGCTGGGGTGAGGGGGTGGGCGCCTCCTCCCTCCCTTGGTTGACGCTTCTCATCTTCTCAAACACCCACTGCCTCTGTACCTCATCTCCCTTTGAATGTCAGCAGTGGTCACCCCTAGGGCGGTGAGGGCAATGTGTCCCAAAGCTGAACTGTTTCTGAAGTGGTGATGTCCAAATCCTTGGAGTTTGGGGTGCTTCCTTGTTTGATTTAGTTTCTTTACACTTTGCTTTCTCAGATCCCATTCCCAAAGTATGCATTTTTTGTGTCTGGGAATAAATGAAAGGATGACGTGATTTAGGGAAAAAGACTCACTGCTCCACCTGCTGCCACTCAAGAGCTTTCAGGTCTCAGGGTGGAGGTGGGAGGTCTGGAGAGCAGGGGACCAAAACCAGTCACCTGTCCCTGCAGTGGACTCCACCAAACTGGCTCCCAGTGGCCCCTGGCATCGTGGGGGGTCAGGAGACAGGATGTGCCTTTGGAGCCTTGGGGAGGCTGGTGGCTGGGGCAGGCATGGAGCAAATCCAATGCATTTGCAGCCATCAGAGTCAGGCCTGTGATCATTTTAATTGGTCATTCAGTTCTTGAGGACTTTTTCCCTCCAGAATTAGAAATACGGTTAGACAGGCCCCCAGGCCTGGCATCCTATGCTGCAGAAGACAGCAGGCCAGGGGGCAGAGGGCTGCCCTCCCATTTAACTTGACTCACTTCAGTTCCCTCCTGCAAACGTGGCAGCCCCAACAGGATGTCACCCAGCCTCACCACACTGTCTGTCTTACCCTGCCACCCAGTGACTCTGCCAGACTTCCCCAGTCCTGGACACATTGCTGGACTTCTCCCCGCCATGGGTCCTCATCTGTCAGACGAGGAGGTGACCTCACTGTTGGCATCTTCTTCAGCTTGGGGTAAGGACCTGCACCCTGGGTGAGGCCCCTACTAGGTGGCAGACATATCCGTGGCCAGACACTGTTAGCCCCTCAAAGCTGGAAGTCAGAGTCCCTCTGCTCCAAAGTCTTTAGGACCCCCAGTCTGGCTGATCTGGGCCCCTTGGTCTCTTCTTCTGTCCTGACCCGAGCACCAGCCGGCACTGGGGTCTTCCTCCTGGCAGGTGACGCTGGAGGGAGGGAATGACTCAGAGTAGTGAAAGCCTTCCAGAAACATCCAGCACCCAGTCAATTTCCAGAATGCTTCCGGAGCCTCTTCTGGGTGCTGTGGGCATAGATGGATCTGACCCAGTCCCTGTCCTGAGGAAGCCTGTGGCCCAGGGAAGGTGGGCAGTCACAGCGGTGCTGAGGATAGGCCATTTGCAAGCGGAAGCAGAGGGCCATGGCCAAGACCCAGGCTGGGATGGAAAGCGCCCTGGGAGGGGCTGTGGTGCCCTGGGTGAAGTCTTCAGGCCCTGGAACCACTGTGTCCTCTCTTCCATCTCCATGGGAGTCAATGGCGCCTCCGCTGCTGTGAACAATGCACCTATGAGTTCCTGAAATAGCAGCTGAGCACACAGGGACACTGTGTCACGTCGCCAAAGCGCTGCCACCTTGGTGGCATCTGCAAAAATACCTTCTGTCACACAAAGGTGAAACTGGCAGGGGTGAGAGCCAGGCTTCTGAAAAGGAGCACTGTTTAAACACCTTTCCCAGGGATCTGTAAACTCCCGGCACAACTGAGCGCCACGTGACTGGGCTAAAGTTAGCAGCACTCCGGAGGGATCTGGCTGGTAGTAGCATCTCCGCTGTGAGCACGCGGCAGCTGGCAGCGCTCCCTGGTCGGCGGGCAGTTAGGTGGAGCGTGAGGAGGGCAGCGTGCCCTTTACACGCAGGCGGGAAACCGACATGGATCCAGTGCCCGCAGAGTGCTGGGCCTTCCCCAAGAACCACACTGGCCTCGACCCATCCCATCAGAATGGGGACGACGGGGACCAGGAACTGAGGCACAGAGAGGGCCCTTAACCTGCCCAGGGTCACACAGGGAGAAGACCACCTTAGGATTTGGGCCCAGTCCACCTACCATCTGCCATCGGGGTGGGTGTACAGGCTCCACTCAATGGCAGAGAACCTGGCCATGTGGGGTATGATCTCCAGAGCCAGGCTAGCACCGGGGACGGAGGCACAGAGCAGGTCCAAGTCTCAAATTTGCACCTGCCTCTTGCCAGGTGCTGCGCTCGGTCGACCCTGCGCAGGTGCCATTGCTTAATTACCTCAACAGCCCTGTGAGAGTCTCATCTCCAAGAGCAAGGTGAGTGGCACACAGAGCTGCTTCCAAGGTTCCTGTAAACTAGCACTTTCACCACTTTGCTTTTCAGATCACGGAACTCCAAGGCAGAAGCGCTGGGCCTATGAAACACCCCGTGGCTGCCAACGGGTTACATGGAGTGACAGAGGAAAAGGTCACCAATGCAATTTCCTGATGACCAATCCATTTTATTAATCTATTCAGCAAGTTTCCAGCATCTCAGCAATGCACCAAGCTATAAGGTACCCAGATAAGGAGCGCATGGGGTCAGCTGTGTCCCTTCCTGTCACCTCTGCCTATTTGCAGAAGGGCCTCCTGAGTTTCGCAGCCTGGACTCTCTGCCATCTTTTAATGACGCCCTGATGACAGACACAGCACTCACCCCTCCAGCAGCCGCTTCCAAAGCCTCCCCTCTGGAAAGGCCTCTGCAGATCATCCCATTGAGCCTGGTTCACCTCCGGCTCCCTGGGGAATGCGATGGAGTTCCTTACGGACCAGGTGTACGGATGGGCAGTGGTTCAGGCCCGTGAAGATGCTTGAGATCCACTAATCAGATCTTCCCCAGTAAAGCAAGGTGTGCACAAGTGGAGCTGGGGACACGGTGCCCTTGGCACACAGATGCAGGGGCCAGGGGCCAGGGGCCAGGGGCCAGAGGGAGGGAGATCTGGCTTTGCCTCAAGCCATCGCTCTCGTTTCGGATGACATCCAGTAAAGTGACGTGCTTGCCATCTACTAACACGAAGTTTCCGCTTGAAAGCCCCCTCCACCTGGGGCACACAGGATCCACCCAGGGTCCCAGCTCTGCCCCCCTCTTGTCTCTGTGACACTTTGCATATCAACCACCTAGGCACCTTTGTCCCCTGTAGTGTTGATCTGACACCTCACAACCCTGAACAGTGGAATGAGAAGAGCCTGGATGGAACTCTGGGTCTCTCTGATTCCCTGGGGGGCCAGGACAAAACACCCAGCCTCCCTGGTTCAACCAGGCAACAGACTTTTAGCCTGTGGGGCAGCCAGCAGGCCCCCACCCCCGTATGTAAAGAACCCAGCTAACAGATAGGCAGTAAGCGTCACAGCCACAGTTTTCTTTATTTAATAGTATACATCTGGATTTGCTAGAGGGAAAGCTGAGGTTCAGGAAGACCTGGGACCAACTGCTGAAGGACACAGACATGCTTTGATGCATCTCTCTGGCCCCTGTGGCACCGGTGAGACCCGTGGCCAAGCCTGAGAGAGAAGTCGCATGCTGCCCTTAGGCGGCCTGGTACTTGTGGGTCCCAGCGTGGCTGCACACAGGTTCCCAACGTCCTCTCCAGGACCTGCTCCATGCTCCCAGAAATGCTTCCTCAAAACTGGGCTCAACTAAACCAAAGTTGTTACCATGGAGTCAACTCTGACTCACAATGACCCAGTAGGACAGAGTAGAACTGCCTCCATAAGGCTTCTAAGCTGCCATCTATCTGGAAGCGGCACACCGTATCTGTCTCCTGTGGAGAGACTGGTGGGTTTGAACCATTGATCTTCCATTAGCAAACCAGCGCTTGACCACTGCACCGCCGAGTATGATGTCCTCATTTTACCAGCCACTTCACAGCCCCAGTGAGGAAGGACTGTCATTGGTTGACAGGTGGACATGTGAGCCAAGGCCAGCCAATCGCTGTGGCCAGAGGGAATCCTCAGCTCGCATTGGCCACACCTGAGCTCAGTGTCCACCGCTAGGCTGGGCTGGGCTTGACTCTCCCAGACCACAAGGGCCTGGGAGGTGGGGAGGCCCCTGAGTTGGTGTTGCCAGCCTGATCTCTTCGTGGGCTATCGTGTGGTCCCCAACCCACAAATTCCAAGTGAGGAATGGCCTCGGGGGTAAGTGCCGGGGACGCAGGAAGGTCGCGAAGACACAGTCACTGGTCCAAGAAGCTGGCGAACCACGTGGGAATCAAGAGACCTGGAAGGAGAGGAACTCTTGCGGGAAGACCGAGCGCCCCCACATCCTGCTCTTAGCGCCTCTGGACTTGTTGATCTTGAGTCCCAGCGTTCATTCCTGGAGGGGGGACGGAAGGAAAATATAGCATTTGAGAGCGTCAGGTGGCCATTAGTGCCGCGTGTGATTCCAGGCACAGGGTCCCTGAAGGAGCACCAGGTGGAGCCGGGGAGGAGACTCGAGTGCGGGTTCCAGATCCGAATCCACGCGGGAACCCAGCCCTGGTCCTGTCTCGTCGGGAGTCCTCCATCTGCAGAGCAAGGGGTTTGGAGTTGTTGACTGAAGTACCTCCCAGGACTTAGACAAAGGCCCCCTGTTTTCCTAAAAGACTGGATATAAATGCAGGTTCTGTAGACCAAATCAAAGAGGCCGTCTACTTTAAAAATCTCAGCAGCTAACGATTCCTTTGCCAAGCCTGGAATCTGCCGATAGCGCGAACCCCACGCCCACTCCGCGCCCTGCCAGTCGGGGTGGCCTGCGTTTCCCAAATCCAGGGTGGCACAAATCAAGGCCGACCTGCATCGGAGTCCAGTGCCCCCTGGCGGCGCCGAGGCCAGGGCTGCGTCCGGACGCGCGGAGGCCCGACGGCTGTGACTCAGGCCCGCCGCGCGGCTGCCAGGGGTTCCGCCGTGGGCCGCGCCGCCTCGCAATTAATTACCAGCTGCTGGGGATCCTTGTCGCCCGCTCGCGGTGACTCACCGGACAGCCAGGCTCACTTGTCGAGCGCGGGGGCCTGGTTTCCAAAACGAATTCTGGGGAGAGTGCCCGCGCCAGGAGTGAGGCTCCCTGCCCCCGAGCCTGAGGGCCCCCCAGCCCCAGGGGAGACCCCACGGACTGAGACCGTACACAGCACCGGAGCTCCTTCCCCGCTGTGGGGACAGGGGAGCGAGCACCTGTGAGCCCAAGAAATGCAGTGGAAACTGTCTCAGCCTGGGAACCTTGAGAAGCATAGGGTTCCCGGCCCCGCTAAGGCCTCATTTCCTGCAGACAAGGAGCCTAAGCTCAGCTCAAGGGGGTGAACAAGACGCCAGGGCTCGAAGACCCTCGAGCTGCTCAAAGGTCCAGCCTGTCTGCAGCCTAGCCAGCAGTGTCCTTGGCCAGCTTTTGCGCCTCCTCTTTAGTCCTGGGCGCCCCTTTCCCAGCGTCCCTAGCTCTTCCTTGTCCCGGGGCACAAGCGAAGAGCAAGCAGTGGTACTGCGGCCAAGATGGGAAAGACAGAAAGCTGACGGTGTCCTCCTCTGTGGACTTTACAAGTCGCTGCGCTCCTGCCCGCCCCAGCCTCGTGATGTTTCCCCAGGCTCGTCCCTAGCAGAGACGCAGCTCTGTGCGGGGAGCCAGCGAGGGCTAGGGCTGCGTCCTGGGTGAATCCCGCGCCCAGTC
This sequence comes from Heterohyrax brucei, assembly GCA_028571685.1. NCBI lineage: Eukaryota > Metazoa > Chordata > Mammalia > Hyracoidea > Procaviidae > Heterohyrax > Heterohyrax brucei. The sequence goes on from CM053153.1 coordinate 4,629,057, forward strand.
TCCTGGAACCAGGCAGTGTTTTTCAGAAAAGCAACAAGGAAACAGGGAAGAGGGGAATGCGACGACCTGTCCGGTGCCCTGATCCCAGAAGTGGAAGCCATGCTATCCCCTGCGCGCCCCGGTTAAGCGGCCCAGGTCAGCAGGTGCTGGGCCACCCTGGCCGCGCCGCTCGAGGGCGCTGAGGCGGTCTTTGGACCCCACCACGCGGCAAGGCGGAGACAGCGATGGCTCCAGCCAGCGATCCGAGCCCGCGCCAGGTGGCTGGCCCCGGGAGGTACTGCGTGCGCCGCCGCCTCCTCCGCGCTTCCAGGCGCCCACGGTCCTCTGGACCCTTCTGCTTCTCGCTCTCCTTCTGACCGCTCCTCTCTCTTACGCTGCCTGTCTACCTTCCTGCCTAGAGTCCCCTAAACTCACCGCCTGGCGCGGCTGCGGGCGCTCCCGGGAAGCCGGGCTAGAAAGACCCAAGCAACCTAATTTATCCCCCATCCTCCACCCCGAAATCGACCAGTGGCTCCGCCTCCGCCCCCACGCGGGCCGCCACCCGGTTCTCCGCCCGCCCCCATCCTCTGCCCAGAGGCTCCGGCCGCCCCGCCCGGGCTCCCTCCGCGTGCGCCCTGTGCCGAGCTCGATCTGCAGCGGGAGCTGCCGCGGCCGCCTCGCCAGCTGGCTGGGGACCAGGCTGAAGGCCGCGAGCCCGGGAGGCTGCGGGAGGGAGGGAGAGAGGACAGGAGGCCGGGCCTCAGTGTAGCCCGGCCCCCGCCCCCCGCGGCCCTCCCGCTGGAACGGGGCTGCCACGCGCGCTCACACACTCACGCGCACACACATACACTCGGGCTCCCTCCTGCGCGCACGCACGCAGCGCCCCAGGCAGCCCAGCGCAGCAGTCGCCTCCTCGGACGCTTGGACGCCGGAGGACCTGGACCCAGGCGCGGCTCATGAGCCCGCGCCAGCCCCCCATCTCCGCAAGGCCCGCGGGACCCCTCCCGCTGCCGCCGCCGCAGCGACCGCCATCCCCGGAGGAGCGGGCTGGCCAGCCGCCGCCGCGCCGCCCCCCGGCCACCCCCGAGGCCGCTCCGCCGCGGGCCCTGCCAGCCGGGGACCGCGCCCCGCTCCCGCGCCTCGGGGGCTGAGCCAAGCAAACTTCGCAGACCAGCCGACGCCCGGGTGGGCGCGGGGCGCACGGACCTTTGGGCATCAGCGCCCCGCCCGCTGCACCTGCTCAGCCCCCTCTCGGCTGGCAGGGGACTCCGGAGACGCCGCCACTTTACAAACTTTTCCACCCCCCGAGAGGGGGCGAGGAAGGGCAAAAGGGGCAGGAGGTCCCGCGGGGATCGCAGACCTGCGGGCTCCTCACGGGGCGCCGCCACCCAGGAGCCGGCCCAAAGGGGCGCGGACCCCCGCGGCCACCCTCGGGCCGCGCTCCGGCTCCTGCCCCTGCTGTTCCGGCGAGAGCGGGCGGCGGGGGGCGGGGGGCCGCGCGGGGCCCGGCGGGGCCGCCGTGTATGGCCCTGCGCAGTGGGGCGGGCTGCTTCGGCCGGCTCTGGCGCAGGGTGGCGGGGCTCCCGGACGCCTGGCCCCGGCGCTCCAGCAGCCTCCTGTGCCTGTCGGCCTTCTCGCCCGAGCCCGCGCCGCCCCTGCCCGGCCATCCGCCTCGCGGTGGCGGTGGCGGTGGCGGCCCTGGCGGAGGGGGCCCCCCCCAGGCTCCCCGCCCCCCGCCTCCCTGCTGCTGCTGCTGCTGCTTCTGCCGCCGCCGCTTACAACTTGGAGGCGGCGGCGGCGGCGGCGGAGGAGGAGGCGGCGGCGGCGGCCGCCGGGCGCTGCAGTGGGACGCGCGCGGCTGCGAGCCTGCGGGACATGCCCCCCGCGCCGGCTCCTTGCTGGCGGCCATGAAGAGGCAGAACGTGCGGACTCTGTCCCTCATCGTCTGCACCTTCACCTACCTGCTGGTGGGCGCCGCCGTCTTCGACGCCCTGGAGTCGGACCACGAGATGCGCGAGGAGGAGAAACTCAAAGCCGAAGAGATCCGGATCAAGGGGAAGTACAACATCAGCAGCGAGGACTACCGGCAGCTGGAGCTGGTGATCCTGCAGTCGGAGCCGCACCGCGCCGGCGTCCAGTGGAAATTCGCCGGCTCCTTCTACTTTGCCATCACGGTCATCACCACCATAGGTAAGGGGCCGAGCGCGCCGCCGCCGGGAGGGATCCGGGGAGGCGGCTGAGCGCGTGGCGCGGGCCTGGGGTGCGGGGCACCGAGGGTTAAAAGCAGCCTTTCGCTGGGCCCCTCCCGCAGTGCCCCCTCCCCTCTAGGGAGCCCACGCCTCTCGCGCGCCTCCGTGCCTCACCCCTCGGGGACCCCACCCGAGCTCCCTTCCGCGCCGGTGTCTGGACCCGGAGTGCTAGCCCAGAGCTGAGTGTGCCGGAGCGGGGAGGGCGGAGGCGCCACTTTTGCGAAGAGTGGAGCGCTAAGAATAATCCCATCGCAGACACCCACCCACCCACCGCCCCGGCGCGGGCTGGACTGCGCGGGGTTCCAAGACTTACACTTACTAGCTGTCTGGGAGTTGGAGAAGGCTTTCCTGGAACCCAGGACCGAGAGAAGGGCTCAGGTGGTAGGGTACCACTCTGCGGGTGGGAGTTGCTGATTCCTACCTGCCTGTGAGCGCCCCCCCCCCACCCGCCAGCATCTCTTCCCCAGCCCAGATTTCAGCTGTCCACCTTTCTGGTTCTTTCTGCCCCCCGAGTTCTGAAGACCCAGCCAGGCCCCGGGCAGGAGGGAGTTTGCTCCTGAAGGGTTGGGGTGGGGTGGCAACCTGGTGAATCCCTGTAGGAGCCGGTGGAGAGCTGGAGGATGGCAGGACCTGCCCACCCCCAACCTGTGACAGTGGACAAGGGAGGTCTAGATTTCCCCAAATCAGGGAAGTTCATCACCAGCCACAGTGGGAGAGAGGATCCAGGGGTACTCCTGGGGAGGTCTGAGGGCTGTGCCCAAGGGTTCTACTGTGGAGCAAGGTGGAGGCTTCCCGGAGCCGTGCCCCCACTGTGGTCGGGTTTCCAGGAACTCGAAGGCATTCTGCTCTGAGATCCATGCGAAGGAGAGCAGGTCACAGTCGTTCAGGAGACCTGGTGCATAGCCTGCGTGGCAGGAAGCAGGGTGGTCTGTGGTTCCCGAGTGCCCCAGCTTGCATCCCAGCCTCTTCAGCGCCATCCCCTTGGACCTTAGGGCCAAGTGTCCTTCCATGGGGGTGGTCCCTGCTCTGCCCATTCAGTCCTCTGTGCCCTGCACTCTTTCTCTTCTCTCTACCTCCCCTGCCTTCCTTTCTGGCCCGCCCTGAATCTGCTCCTGGATATTTTTTCTCCGGAGAGCACTGTGTGCTGAAACAGAGGCTTTCTTGGTACCATATGCAACAGGAAGCACCAGCACAGGACGGTCTGTCTCTCCTTCTTGCTTGAAAAGACTTTGCAAAGAGTCATCTCGTTTCAAATGTTTAATTCATCGGTGCAGGTTTTTCTGTGTTTAGAAGGAAATGGTCGTTCTGTTGTCCACATGACCAGCTTTGCTCCATGCTCTTCATCCAGCGGCCAAAATATGGAAGAGCCCCTCCTTCCCCGCCTTGTGGTCCCCGTGTCTGAGGCCCAGCCGGTCATCGCTGGCGTTTCTGTTCTTAAACTCCTAGCGTGGGCTGTGCTAGTGACATACAGATGTGCACAGAGCACAGAGCTCCTGGGGACAGGGGCCTGCTTACTCAGAGCCAGCGAACAAGGACTGGGCCTCCCAAAGCGAACACCATGGGAAAGGGAGAAAACCCACCAGCCCCTAAGTGTACCTTTAGCAATCAAGAAGAAAGACAGCAGAAATTTGCCAGCATGTCGGCTGTGAGTAGTCAAGTGAACACAGAGAACATTTAGCTGGTCATAAGAATTGAGAGACAACTCTGAGCAGAGTGGTGGATGAAAAGATAACCTAGAAATCTTCTAGATGCCCTTAAAGAAAGACATTGTCAGGGTCCATGAGGTTCTGACTGAGGTGTTTTCCTGATTCTGATAGGTGGTACTGGGCGGGACTTCTGACAGTTACAACTCCGAAGTGGGCCACTGTAGCCAAGACGTGGGTGGTCTCTCAACCCAGGTGCTGGTGGGGTGAGGCTCAGCCTACGGTAAGGGGGCTTCTGGCCGGTCCACTGATTGTTTCCTTGCTTTCTGTATTAAATTTTCAACTGATATTCCTGAAAGACAGGTGGAAACATCTGGGTAAGGATAGGAAGCAACGATTGTTGGGATTCAGCTGAAGACACTGAATGCTGAGCCCAGCAACCAGGCCTGGGGTCAGAGTCCTGTCTTGCTTTGCCTGTCACTGCACGCGCAGGAGTTTTCCTGGCTCTGAGCCTCAGTTTCCCCAGCTGTAGAAGGAGCACTGGGCGTCTCCTCCTGCCAGGGTGCTTCCATAGGGCTTGTGGGGTCACTAGGTGCAGAGGGCTTGGTAGGCACATGCTCATTGCTTGGTGAAGCAGGCTGAACCTCACTCCCTGAACCCCAAGAAGCTGTTCAGTGGAGGAGCTCAGATTTATAGGAAACAAAGCACCTTTCCAGCTAATTCTGTTTGTTTTCTTCTTTTTTAATATAAATGCAAATTAAGGTGCTCCTGGGCCCAGAACAAAAAGCAGCCCCAAGCCAGGCCCTCCAAGGCATTGCCGTCTATTGGACGCTGATAATAGTGAGTCAGGTTAATCTTCGCAGGCGCTCTTCTTTTTAATCTAACCTTGAGCGATGTCTTGCGTGTGCTTCAACTTTGCCCGAGTCTCCGAGGCTGACGCAGGAGCCCTGACTCGGCTCGGGCTCCCGAACGCTTCTTCTCAGATGCCGCTATTAGCTTGCTCTGTGAAATGGATTTTAAAAACACATATAATTACCACTTTGTGTTGGATCTGTGGCTGCGCCTTCCTAAAAGCGTTTGGAGGGATATGACTCCGGAGCCTGCTCCGGCTCTCCAGGGAGCTGGGTGGCAGCGGCCCTTGGAACCAGAAGGACAGAGCAGAGTACCCAGCTGGGCCCCGGAAAGGGCAAATTTGGTCGCATCATTTATCTGGGGTCTGGTTTTGATTCCTCCCCGGGAGCTGCTTTTGATGTCTGTGCCACTTGTAGCTCTTTGTGAGGAGATTATTCTGATGAGTCCTAGGCCTGCAGGGCCCTGGGAGGCTGCACTGTGCTTTTTAAAAGATGAGATGCCTTACCTGTACTGGCTGCGCTGACCGGATGACAGGATGATCGGGGCCCCACAGCCCTTGCCAGCTGGCTGGTGGAAGTGGTGGAGGCGGGGAGTCCGGATGTGCCCGTAGGTGCTTTATGGGAGTTTGCCTCTGCTTGAGGTTAAGTCCTCAGTGTGCAACATGCCCCTTGTGCCTGCCGGTAACCACCTTACAGTAGCTGCTTCAGGCCAAAGTTGTGTTACGCAGTCAGCTGCTGCCCGCGACAGAGCAGAGGGAGGTTCTCCAGTGCCAGCACTCCTGGTCAAGGGTCTGCGGGCCCCTTCTGAGGCCAGCGTGGCGGCTGAAGGATGCAAGAGGCTGGAATAGGAGCTGGGGTCTGTTGGTTGGGGGTGGGGCACCCTCTGAGAAAGACTTTGGGGCTCCTGTCCTTATTCTGTCCAGGGTCTCACAGCTGCCTGTAAGCAGGATGTATGGGGCACCCCTTCTGTCATAGTAAGCAGAACCCAGGGCGGTGTGCTTACGGAAGGGAAAGCCTCTTCTGTTTCGCCTGCACTCTTGGGCAACATCTTCCACGCATGGCTCACACTCTTACTGAGCACTTGCCTTGATAGGGCCTTTGCCGCCTGCTTCTGGGGCTCTGCTGGCAGAGATGACCAAGGTAAGGCCCGGCCTTGAGGCTGCAGGGAGCTGGAAAGGCAGCCAGTGGCTGCAGCCCACTGTGAAGTGCAAGAGCAGCTAAGCCCAGTGGCGATCTTACTCTTGGCTGCCGCAGGCAGACCTTGGTGACACGTGGACTGTTGTCCATGAAGTCCTCCATGGTTTCCCCTCTAGCCATTGCTGCTTCCCTGCTGTACATCTCCCAGGCCTGCCTCCATTCCAGCATCTGTACCATTCTTCCTCTGTCAGGTCCAGCCTCTGCCTTTATTCCTGCACCTCGGGGTCCAGCCCACCGCCCAGCATGTCACGGGTACCCCAAAGGACTACAGATGGGCCAGGGCCTGGGAAACTGAGCAGGAGGGGCAGGGTGCTTCTACACACATGGCAGGTACTCAGTTCCACCAAGAGGCAGGTGGAGTATTACCCTACTTTACAGATGGGAACACTGAGGCCTGGGGCAGGCAGCAAAGGGCCCTGAACTGCAGAGTGCACCCAGGATCTTCCTACCTCAGGTGTGCACTGTGGAGTTGTCCTAGCAGCCAGGACGGGCCTGTAGAATATTCCATCTATGTCTGCTTCCTTTAATGGCACTGTTTATGAAAGCTACTTGGCACCCCCCAGGGTGAAGAGTCACCCCCACTGGGCCACCATAGACTGGGCTGGGAGGAGTGGGGCAGCCTGTGCCATTTCCAATGGGGCACTGGGTGGTATGAAGGAAGTGTGAGGGCCCCCTGGAGTACCCCTCTTCCCAAGGCCCTTCTGGAATGCACTTATCAAGCTTAGTGAATGAACATGACCTGCCTATGACTGGAGAAAAGCAGAGGCAGAAGTTCCTTGTGCCTCTGGATGACATGAAGGAAACATACAGCTAGATGTTCTGAGGGAGAGGATTAGATGAGGCCTGCACAACAGTTTTAGACACGGCTACCTTCACCTGCCTGTCCGGGGTCACTTTCCCTAGCCGAGTGCAGTGAGGTGACAGCAGGGATGGTGACTCAGACCGCAGCATGTATCCATTCCCCGTGCACCTACACATTCACACCTCATTCATCCATTCCCCATGCACCTGCAATTCACACCTCATCCATCCATCCATTTCCCATCCACCTGCACATTCACACCTCCATCCATCCATTCCCCACGCACCTGCACATTCACACCTCATCCATTCATCCATTTCCCATGCACCTGCACATTCACACCTCATCCATCCATTTCCCATGCATCTGCACATTCACACCTCCATCCATCCATCCATTTCCCATGCACCAGCACATTCACACCTCATCCATCCATCCATTCCCCATCCACCTGCACATTCACACCTCTACCCATCCATTCCCCATGCGCCTGCACATTCACACCTCATCCATCCATCCATTTCCCATGCATCTACACATTCACACCTCCATCCATCCATCTATTTCCCATGCACCAGCACATTCACACCTCCATCCATCCATTCCCCATGCACCTGCACGTTCACACCTCATCCATCCATTTCCCATGCACCTGCACATTCATACCTCATCCATCCATTCCCCATGCACCTGCACATTCACACCTCCCTCCATCTATTCCTCTTGCACCTGCACATTCACAACTCCCTCTGTCTGTTCACCATGCACCTGAAGTTTACACCTCCCTCCAACCATTCCCCATGCCTTGATCCATCCACCCGTGGTGTACTCACCGAGTCAGCCATCCATCCACCTGATCATTCACCTGTGTCCATCCATTCCAATGCCCCTGGTTCTCCAGGAGCAGGAGGGCATGGAGCTGAGTAGTTGAGGTGATATGTCTGTTTGGCTGTGCTTCTGGTCCCTTGACTGATGTGGACCAGACTCCCACCTGTGAACTTGAGATGTAGCTTTTAAAGGGAGGGGGCCAAGTCCATGGCTCATCTTGCCCAATCGCGAGTTTCACACTCTCTGGTGTAGACGTGTGATCTCGGTCCTCTAAGCCACCGATGGTGACAGGCCGCCATAGCCTGGTGGCACCTGGAAGGGGAGATGCTCAACTGTGAAAGGGCCTTTGGCTTTTGCTGGGGTGAGGCAAAACCTGTCCCAGCAGGTTGTAGGCCTCCATGTGACCAGTGTGCACCCAGCCTCCCCCAAGCTGAGGGCTCAGTGCTCCCCGCAGCCAACCAGGCACAGTGCTGACTTCACCCAGGCTGAAGGCTCAGGGCTTCTGTACCCCACAGCCAACCGGTTGCAGCACCCAGCCTTACCCAAGCTGATGGCTCAGGGCTCCTGCACCCCATTGCTGGGCTGTCGTGACGGCCAGCCCTCCCTGCCACTCTCCTCCCTGTGGCCCTCACCCCTACGTGCTTTCCCGGCCTCCCTCCACCTCTCCCACACACTCTGTAGCACTGCTTACCTGGCAGTTTCTGGCCTCAGCCTCGGAGCCTTGCTCGTGTGACTCCCTCTGCCTGGCCTGGCTTTGCGTGCTCTCCAGATGCTGGGACCGTCCCGACATCTAGCCCCTGGCCATGGTCAGTACATGCAAGTGGGTGGCCATATTACTGAGAGGCATGTGACAGCAGCTTGAGGGCAGGGTCCTCAGCACCCTACATATACGGCTCCTAGAAAGTGTCTGTTGATTGACAGCCTGATGGAGTATTAGGGATAAGTCTCAAGACTTGGGGGACAGGAATTTCAGTAGCTCACGAAGCAGGTGACATTGGCGTTGGAGGGTCAGTGTGTTTCAGAGTTATGGGGTGTAGAGAATTTCCTGGGAGGCTCAGGCCTGGAGGAGGTGTGGAGCAGAGCCTGGGCATGAGCGGGGGCTAGGCGCATACTCACAGACTTGTTTGCATGTGCCCAGCTGCCCTCCTGCTGCCCTCCTGCCTGTCTTTGTCCCCAACAGGTGCTTGGGTGCTGATGGGGGGGGGTGGTCTGTGTGACCTCTGAGCCCCGGTCAGTCACGGCTGTGGGGAAGACAGTGTGGTTGTTTCTGTACCAGTAGAGACTCTGCCAGCTCCATGGCCACCGGGGGAGGAGGTGGAGGCACACGGGCTGTGTGGAGTACTGGCCTGTGAGAGCTGGTTCTGCCCTCACTTTCTGCCTGGCCTGGGTGGCTGAGTTGTGGAAGGCCACAGGGAAGGTAACAGTCAGAATGGGGGAGGGGTTGAGGCAGAGCACAGGCTGCAGGATGAGCTTGGGGGCCTCGCGGAGAAGTGCAGAGTGGCCCATTACTCCCCCACTTCACACGGAAGCTTCATGTAGAGGTCTTTTGTTGTGGGTTTGGGGAGGGCAGTCCAGCCCATCTCTGAACCGAGACGCTGTGTGTGTGTCTCGGGGGCTAGAACCACCTTTGTGTCAAGCATCCACATTCCACTCCTGGATCTGTGGTAGTTGTGGGGGTGACAGTGTGGTCCAGGGTGAGTTTCCAGCCAAGCTGACACGTGCTGGGAGCCCCAGGACAGGACCCCATGGTCTAGGGAAAGCCCCCTGTGGATCTGCTGACAATGAGGTGGTCCCCAGGCTGAGCACCATTTTCCGGGAGATTATGATCCCTCTTCAGGAGACTGTGAGGCCAAGGAACGCTGGGATTTGTGCAACTGGTGCAGCTTCTGTTTAGGACAGTGTTCTGGCCACAGGAACCCAAACAGTGGCATGCAAGCCAGTGACTGCTGATTGACCAGACAGCTCTCATGCTACTGCAGTGGTGAAGCAGAGAGCAACACTGAGAGGTTTTAGCTGCAAGGAAGATCCCCATCCCCACCTGTGACCCCAAGGCCACACTGAGGAATACCTTAGCTTTCTGTATTTCCTTGTCGTTGTCACTCAGATGTTCTCATTGGTTTTATTATTTTCATCCGAATGAATCTACTCGGGATTGTGTTCAGCTGGCCGTCACATAGAACCAAGTGACAGTGACTTGACAGAATGGATTTTCTCTTCCCAAGATTCCTGGGCCAGGCAGGCCAGGTTGGCAGGTGGCTCTGCAATGCCTGAAAGACTCAGGCTCCTGCTGTCTTTCTGCTCAGCCACCTTAGCTTGGCTTTGCTTGCCTTGAGGTTGCCTCGTGGTGCCAAGAAGGCTGCTCCACCTCCAGCATTGCACCTTAGTTCCTGGCAGGAGGAAGAGATAGAACAAAAGGCAAAGGCATGTGTCAGTAGAGCCTCCTTTTTTTGAAGGGCTTTCTTGGACAGCCTACCCAGCAACTTCTGCTTATATTTTATTGGCCAGAATTGCATCTCATGACCAAACCTAGCTGCAAGAGAGGCTGAAGAATGTAGTTATTTACTGGGGCATGCTGCTGCTCTGGATCACGCTGGTGGTGAGGAAGGAGGAAACACAGGCCTTGATAGGTGCCCGTGGTGTCCATGGCAGCGTGCAGAGCATTGCAGGGCCCCCTTTCTCTTTATGTTTGAATCAAGCATTGGCTTGTGTCTCTACAGACTTCAAGGGAATTTATTGTAATGGCTGTGTACCATAGAGTAAACACACTATCATCTTTTTAATTGCTTCTCTATTTTTAGCTATTTAAAGTGATTTTTTGACAATTATAAACAATGCTTTGTTGAATCTCAGAGTATGTGTGTGTGGACATGTGTGTATGAGTGTGTTTGTGTGAGTTGTTAGTGTGTGGGTGTATCAGTCTGTGTATGGGGGTGCATGTGTGTAAGCACATTACTGTGTGTATGAATGTGTGTGTGTGTCGATTCCTCTGGACTTTTCCTTTGAGGCTTTGGTGTCAGCAGTGGGATACCTAGGTCAGAGGACAGGAGGACCCAGTGGCGTGATTGTGTTGTCCCCATCAACAATGGCGTAAGCACAGAGTAGATTTTATGGTGTCACTGCAACTTCAGCAGCCTCCAGCCGTGTTAAAATGTTTTTGATGTTCTGACATCAGAATGTTAGATTTTTTTCTTAACAATCTTTGCATGACCTTTGAAAGGCATCTTGGACTGGGACATGTGGGGTTGGAAGGCAGGTCACTTTGGTTGTGAAAATCTAATCTCTGCCCAGACACAGCTAGTCCAAGGGGTTTGGCAGGTGCAGTCTTAGAGGCCCAGAACCCATGACCTCCTCCCGAGGCAAGGGGACCTCAGTCTAGCTGTGGGGAGTTTCACCTTGTCATTCTGGCTGAGCCAGTGGGTGGTCATGGGAACTCCACTGAGCAGCAGCCTCAGTGAAAAGGAGTGCATTGTGATTGATTAGTTTCATCTGCCATGGGCATAGATAGAGCTGTGGTAATTCTTGCCACATACTGACCCACCCAGAGCTGGTGAAAGAGAGAACTGCAGGAGATGGAGCACTTTTCCTTCTATTTGCCAGAAACAATGTCACTATGGATATAATTTGTCCCTGGTACTGTCCAGTTGACAAGCAGATTCCCATTCAGTACCATCTTGCATCTGAATAAAAACTCCGTGAGAAAGGCTTAGCCAGGATTTAAGCCTGAATAGGTAAGGCTCAGAGAGGTCAAGTGATTGCCCAAGACCACATTCTGGAGTTTGGAACTTGAACCCTAGTCTTCTGCCTTCAAGCCTAACATGAAGTCTGTTATGTCTTTGGCTCTTCCCTTGTCCTGACTTGGAGATCATGGGCTTAGATACAGGAAGAACCATCCTCAGTGACTGATTATTGATTGACAATCAAGACAGACTTGGAGGTAATCTAGTCCTACCCTCTTAGGATGACATCATTACTTGAGTGTACCAGTGATACGAAGCTCACTACCACACTAAATTAGTAGAGAAAGGCAGATATGGCATCAATGTTAAAAGAAGAGAAAAAGAGGGCATGCGAACTTTAAAATAAATGTGTTAAAGACTATACATTTTCCTCTGTGTGTTACTTTGGCTGCATTCCATAGTTTTCTTAAAATCATTTGTGGGTGAATAATTTGCATATTAAGTCAATTATTTTTCCTTAATCTGAGTTACTTGAAATGCGTGTTTTCAGACTGCATATTCACATACAAACTCTTACTATTTTTTATGGTCAAAGAATATCATATGCTTGTGAAGTAGTTTAGCATGATAAATAGGAACATGAGCTTTGGAGCCTGACTGTGTGGATATTATCCTGCTCCTTTCATTTACTACCTGTGTGACCACAAGCACATAATGCAATTTCTCTGTCTTGGTTTTTGTCATCCGCCAAATGGGGGTGATGACTATGATGATGATAGTGACAGTGATGATGACCGTGAGACGATGGTGATGGTGATGACAGCCTTTAGGGGTACGGGGAGCATTGCATCAGCTGTCGCAGTCCAAGCTTTTAAAATAGCTAACATTTATTGAGTGTTTCCTATCTGTATGTAGGCAGATTTCTAATGTACAATTTCTAAATTTTAAATTTCATTGGACTTTTTCTGTATAGCCTAATGATTACTTTTTATAGTTTCATGAATATTTGAAAAGAACCTTTATCTCTTTGTTGTGCATAATGTTTTGCATACATCTATTAAATCGAAATTTTTTTATATGTCATTCAGAACCTTTTCAGTAGTTGAAAACTAGTGATTACTGGCTAAATCAGCCTGCACACATGTTGAAATTGGCACACACAGTGTTTCAGTGTTTAACATTTTATATATATATGTGTGTGTGTGTATATATATATATATATATATACGTACATACATATGTATATACAGAGAGAGAGAGATAGAGAGAGAGAGAGACCAGGTGGCACAATGCTTAGGAGCTGAGGCTGCTAACCAGAAGTTTAGGAGTGCACATCCACCAGTTGTGGGTTTGATTTGGAAACCCTAGTTGCATAGTAGTTAAGTACTACTTCTACTAACCAAAAGGTCGGCAGTTCAAATCCAGCAGGCACTGCTTGGAAACTCTATGGAGCAGTTCTACTCGGTTGTGAGTCAGAATTGACTCGACAGTAGTGGGTTTGGTTTGGGTTTGGGCTTAGGGTGTGCTTGCGTGCGTGTACAAGATCCGACAGTTAAGTCTGTAAAGTTAATTGCTCTAACAGTTACATACTTCATTGCTGAATATCACTGCGGTCGCCTTTGAAGTCCTCCCCTTGGGAAGCTATGCACTGATGCCAGCACCTAGTCTACCCTCCAAAGCAACTCTGGAACTCTTTCTGGAATGGCCATTGTACATGGTGGCATGGTGGCAATTTTGAAATGTAATTAGATAGTTGTCTGTGAGGGAGTTTTTAGCCAGTAAACAAATAACAGTATTGGAACACCCTCCCTACTCACCTGATCTGGCCCACGATGACTTCTTCCTTTACCTCAATGTAAAGGAAATATTGAAATGAAGAGATTTTTGTGGCATTCAGGACATCAAGGGTAATGTGATGACAGCTCTGATGGCCATTCCAGAAAAAGAGTTCCAGAACTGCTTTGACGAATGGACTAGGTGCGTTGCTTCCTAACGGGAAGACTTCGAAGGTGACCATAGAAATACTCAACAGTGAGGTGTGTAACACTTTTTTTAGGATGAGTTCATGAACTTCATTGTCAAAACTTGTACATATGTATGTATATGTGTGTGTATACCCCCCAAACCAAACCCATTGCCAGTGAGGTGTGTAACACTTTTTTTAGGATGAGTTCATGAACTTCATTGTCAAAACTTGTACATATGTATGTATATATGTGTGTATACCCCCCAAACCAAACCCATTGCCACCAAGTCGATCCTGCTGCACCGAGATCCTGTAAGCCAGAGCAGAACTGCTTTGTGGGGTTTCCAGGGAGCGCCTGGTCGAGTCCGACTGCCAGCCTTTTGATTAGCAGCCGTGGCTCACCGTAGCGTCAACCCCTGCGTCACCAGAGCTCCATCTGTGTGTGTGTTTGTGTTGACACCTATATCTATGCCTACATCTGTATCTGTGTTGTTGTTGGTGTTGGGTGATGTCGAGTTGATTCTAGCTGACAGTGACCCCACAGGGCAGAGCAGAACTGAAGTCCTCACATAGCGTGTCACCAGGTCTTCCTCCTATGGAGCCGCTGGGTAGATTCAGACTGCCGACCACGAACCCGTGGCCACTGAGTGGATTCTGACTCATACTGCCCCACAGGGTTTCCAGGGCGGCACTGGTGGATTTGAACTGTTGACCTTTGGGCTAGGAGCCAAGGACTTAAGCGCTGCCCCACTAAGGCACCTCCCTATGTATATATAAAAGTGAGGAGCCCTGGTAGAGCAGTGATTAACTTACGGTGGCTACTGACTGAGAGGCTGGCCATTTGAGTCCGCCAGCCACTGTGGAGAAAAGACGTGGCCGTCTGCTGCCATGAAAATTTCAGCCTTGGAAACTCTATAGGACTGTGCTACTTTGTCCTGCTGGGTCACTATGATTTGGCATGGACTCGACAGCCATGAGTTTTTTTTTTTTTTTTTTTTTTGGTATGTGTGTATGCATACACGCACACACACACACACACTCTTCTTTCTGAATTAATTTTACTCTTTCTCTTCTAGGAAGATTTTGACATGGGTTAAAACAAAAAACATACAAAGCATAAAGCTAAGTCCAAAAATCTCTGTCTGAGTGTGTGTGTGTGTGTGTGTGTGTGTGTGTGTGTGTGAGAGAGAGACAGAAAGAGATATCAAGGTCTGGTAACCTCCATAACGGCTGTGACAGAGGTTCAGATTCTGCCAGGCACTCCCTAGAAGAAAGGACAACACAGGAAACATGTCAAGTGTTCTGACTGCTGTTATCAGAAATAAGCTGGGAGAAACCCACTGTCATCAAGTTCGCTGCCTTCTGGTTGACAGAAGAATGCCTAACCACAGCACCACCAGGGCTCTGTCACCAGGAATACTGGGTGCTAAATGACACAGGTGTCCTTGTTGAGGATCACTGAACAATGTCACCGGATGTTAAGACATGATGAGGAGTGCCCAGGGAAGCATGGGTGGAATGTCCTGTGAGTGACATATGTGTCCAGGACCATGTAGGACCCCACACTTTTGATTTTCTGCTGTGTCTTCTGTTGGCATTTGTGCTTCTAGGAAGGAAAAAGAAGAAGGGTTACCTGCTGCTGTGGAGTCGATTCTGACTCACAACAACCCTATAGGTCAGAGTAGAACTGCCTGATAGTTTCCAAGGAGGTGCTGGTGGATTTGAACTGCTGACCTTTCGTTGGCAGATGTAGCACTTAACCCGCTGCACCACCAGGGTCTCCTCAGAAGGGTTACCAAGCCAAAAAACCACTGCTGTTGAGTCAGTTCTGACTCATGGTGACCCTATAGGACCCTATAGGACTGATTCATAGGTTTTTCAAGGAGCATCTGGTAGAGTTGAACTGTTGACTTTTGGTTGGCAGGCATAGTACTTAACCACTACACCACCAGGGTTTCCTCAGAAATTGCCCTTTTAAACAAACTCAAGGGGGGAAACCCTGCCCAGCAATCTCTGCTCCCATATCATTGGCCAGCAGTAGGTCACGTGGCCATACTCTGCCCCAGTCATTGGAAGGTGAGTTGGGGTGGGCCCACCAGGGCCATGGCCTCAGCCCCAGAGGCTCCCCCAGGTGTGTGTTAGGAGTGTGGGCGTTAGATCAGACCCTCTGACTACTGGGAGGCAGCTTGCAGTGGAAGAAGAAATCCAGCTTTGGGGTCAAACTCTCAGGCAGGTCCTATCTTGCCTCTGCCATTGCAGGTTGTGTGACTTTGGGCCAGTTACCTAGCAATCTTTGGCCTCAGTTTGTTTATCTGAAAAATGGGATGTGCTTAGCTGAATAGTGACCCTGCAAGATATCCAGGTCCTAGTTCCTGGTACCTGTGAATGTTACTGTGTGTTGCAGGTGGCTAAATTACAGCTCTGAAGATGGGAAATGATCTGGATTACCTAGGTGGCCTTCAAGGCAGTCCCACGTTTCCTTGTAAACAGGGGCAGGGAGAGCTTTGACAGAGAAGATAATTGCGGGAGACTGGCGGACGCGCTCTGCTGCTGGCTTTGAAGGGGCCAAGGAGTGCAGCTCTGTGAGCTGGGAGTGGCAAGGAAGTGAGTTCCTTCCTAAAGCTTCTAGAAGCACAGCCCTGCTAGCCCCTCGATTCTGGCCAGCCGAGCTGAATGTGGACTTCAGGCTTGGAACTGCAGGAAGATGAAGGAGTTCTGTTTGAAGCCCCCCACTCGGTAGCATCTGAGGTGACAGCCACAGGGAGCTGACAGGGACAGTAGCAACCGCAGCAGAGGTGGACCTGTGGGTCGCTGAGCCAGGAGTGTGCAGGGGGCCTTACTGAGCGAACCGTCACCCCTTCCTTGGGATCCACTCTTAGCGTGGGTTGAGGGTGTTTGCAGGAGACCCACGTGTGGTCAGGGGTCCCCGAATGGTACTCAGAGTTCCTGCGCTCTGCTGCCAACCTGGAGGTTGGGGGTTCAGGTTCACCCAGAGGTGTGTCAGAAGACAGGCCTGGTGGTTTACTTCGGAAGTAGCCGTTGAGAATGCTATGGCGCTGAGTTCTACTCTGACACACACGGAGTCACTGGGAGGTAGGGTCACCTCGACAAGGTCTGTGTCTGCGAGGGCATCAGAAACCCTGATGACACAGTGGTTACGAGCTATGGCTGTTAACTAAAAGGTCACAGTTCAAATCTATCAGCTGTTCCTTGGAAACCCTGTGGGGCCTTTCTACTCCATCCTGTAGGGCTGCTATGAGTTGGAATTGCCAGCAATGGACTTGGGATTTTTTGGTTTGGGAGGGTGTGGCCCACACTGGGGCATTTGTGCCAAAGGAGGTGGACAAAGCAGTGGGCAGGCTGAAAACAGCTTCTGAGCCTGGACCCAGCTTGACCTCTCTGCCAGCCTGCAGCTGCCCTGTCCGATGCCTGCCTCAAGGACATAGTGGACACACACAGTGTCGTGGTCCCGTAGGCTCAGCTCCTGCACGTGCCTCCTGTGACCCTTGGACATGGCCAGCTACCACCTTGAGTGGCCACCACGTGCTGGGCCCGCTCTTCCAGCCCTGCTTGGGCTTCAGTTTCCCCATGTAGGGCACGACCCTTGTGGATGAGGTTCATGGTGCGGTGTCTGGGGCTGCAGATGGAAACCCTGGGGCTGCTTCAGAGGATAGGGGCACAGGGGCTGTTAGCTGGCATTCGAGGCTGTCCTGAGAGTCAGCTGCATGTAAAAGAACCCTAAGAGAAGCTGCAGCCGGAATGGGGAGCTGTTGGCGGGGAACCCCTTGCACTGAGGAGACGGGCTGGTTGGGGTCAGCAGGCATGTACAGGGTGGGTGTCAGGGATGGAGACCCTTCTCTGACAGTTTCTTCAGGTGCCAGGCACCCTCTTGTCACCTCTTGTCTGCCCTCCAGCAAGGAGACATCCACTGTGGGTGGGAGGCAGCTCCTCCAATGGACCTTCCTTCTTGGTCCCAGCAGAAGCCCTGCTGGGTTGGGGTGCTGGGTGCTGCTGGTCTGTCTTTGCCTTCCTACCATGTGGCCATTCGGTTGCTCAGCGGGCTCTTCCCTTGTCCTCTGCAGCAGGGAAATGCTGGCTACTGCCTCCTCCCCCAGAACCCAGGAGCCCGGACAACGCTCTGGTTTTTTCCTTCAGGCTTTGTGTTTTGGGTACATGAAGGAGTCCTCTTGAATTTTTGGCTCCCTCTGGGAATGACCTAAGCATTTGTTTTCAGTGGTTGGAAGGGGGCCACTGGGCACTATGCAACGGTTCCTTGAGACAGGGTCCCTTGTGCAGCCTTTGCCTGGCCGCGTGCATTCCGGAGATGATATAAGCCCTGCCTGCACTGATGTGCTTCCAGTGGGCCGTGGGGCCGCCAAATCCAATCTGGTCACTCCCCTGCTCAAGAGGTGTCAATGGCTCCCAGTGGCCTGCAGCACAAAGGCACTGCTCACCATGACCAGTCTGCCAAGCCGGAGCTCTTGTCTGCCTCTCAGCCAGTCCTTCATCCCACCCCTGCCCCTTGTGACTCAGACTCAGGCCGATCCCCGACTCAGGCCGATCTCCTCTGGCTGCCCAAGACCCCTCCTCTGTGCAGCCTTCTCGAGCCCATTAGGTGCCCCTCCTGTGGGTCACTGCAGCTCCAGGGTTCCCGCCAGCTCCACACCTGTCACCGTGTGTCAGGCTCAGCTCTTTCCAAGCCTATCTTCCTCCCCAGCACCTCTCAGCGGGGACTGTCTTCTTCTCCACGCTGTGGCCGAGGCGTCCTTCCACCCATGTCTGGCACCATGCAGGCCCTCCGAGAATGTTTGCTGAATGAACACATCATGGAAATGGAACAGCTTTCACGAGAGCTATATTTAATTGTTCTAGAATATTTTCCAGGTCTTTAAGAAAAGCAGATCCTTGAAAAACAACAGCCTACGGATCTGAACGGCAGGTGTTTGCAAGAAGTGGTGGGCAGCCCAGTGGGGTGGGCAGTCCTGCTTCCCAGGGGAGCCAGCTGCTCTCCGCACCTCCCTACCGACCCTGCCCTGGTGTCTCCAAATCCCAGGGCAGCTGCAGGCCCTGGCTTGGTTCCCATGGGGCTTTGGAAGCTTTTGTGTGGTAAGCTGTGGGAGGGGGAGGCTTTCTCTCCTCACCTGGGACTCAGCCACTTTTTCAGGTCCTTGGCAGTGGAGGGCGGTGCCACAATCCACATGTCTGCAGTCCCTCCATAGGGGTCGGGGCCCTGGAAGCCCACTCTGTGTTGTCGGGAACCCCCACTGGCAGAGCCAGGGACGATGACCCTTGCTGTTATTTATGGGGCCAGTGATGTGGGAGAATGAGGTCAGAGGGGGGTATTAGCCTCTCATCTGTGCCTTGGGAAAGGCCCCTTCTGGAAGCCCAGGTCCTCCTTCCCCTTTGTTCCCCTTGGAGGGCCCACACTGGAACTTCCGGTCCTTCTGCTTCTGCTGTGCTGGCGAAGGCCACTCCAGGGGCCTGCCCTTGGCTGGTGCTGGGGGGAGGCTCTGCCAGCCGGAAGGGATGCTGCCAGCTCCTGCTGGTCTTGGCATGGTTCCCGAAGTCCCGACTGCGTGGGGTGGGACTGTATGGGGTGGGGAAGAGAAGAGAGGCTTGTGGGGCATGGGGCTGTGGCCCCCAACCCGGTGATCCCAGGGCCTGGCATTGGTTTTTGTCTTTGGGTCTTCGTTGGAACACAGCAGGGCCTGGCACACACTGTTTGTGAATGAGTGGATCCCCCTGGAGCCTGGCAGTGCTTTCCCAATCTCTTCCCCCTCTCTGGGAAGGGAGCTTGGGCTTCTCCCGAAAGACCTGGGCCCATCCTGGCCCTTCCACTCACAGGCTTCGTGGCCTTTGGTGAGCTCCTCAGCCTCTCTGAGCGGTTTCCTCGTCTGTATGATGGCTGTGAGGACTGACCTCGAGGACGCGGACACGGGGAGGCCCTAGTGACCCCTGTGGGCCCCACTGAGCAGCCCTTCCTTGTCTTCCTTGGTGGGTAGAGGGTGCATTGCTCTCGTCCGTTCAGAGAGGGAGAGGGCACTTATGCGTCATTGTCTGCAGGGCGAGAACCTTGACTCCAGGGGTGCCCACAGCCCGAGGTCCAGGGCTGAATGGCACTGCCTGCATCAGGAAAGATCAGGTGAGCTTCAGATCTGAAAGGCCTGACCACAGTGGCTTGACCAGTTTGGGACACACCCCATCATGACACACGTGGTATCATCAGGCTAGGCAGGGCAGGGACGGCTCCTGGGAACATCTCAAGGACCTGGCTCCTTGTAGCCTCCGGTACCGCTGTCCTCAGCGTGTTGTGCTCATCTGCCGTCCCTCGTCCTGCCTTCTAGGGGGCAGGAAGGGGAGACCAAGAGCAGGAGTCAGGTGTCCCCAGGTGTCTGTTGGGGCCGCACCTGCTGTTAGGGACACAAGCGCTTTCTCAGGATCCTGCCATGTGTCTGCTTCCTCCAGCTGTCATTGGTCAGGCCTGGGCATGTGGCCATCTGGTACTTGCAGTTGGTCCGTTGCAGCCCCAAATGACACTGGGGTCGTCTGACTGAGGGTATTGAGTGGACAGCCTGCAGTCCCTGAGTCTAATGCATGTCACACTGTGGTGGGCTTACAAATACCTGGAAACAAGGGGGTGTTAGTCCACTGTTACAAAAGAAATACATTCTGAAACACGCTCCAGAGTAGCTAAACCTCCAACATGTGCACTAAGTGACAAAGCCTGGTCACAGGCTGTGTGAGCCACTAACATGGAATGTCTGGGATGGGCAACTGGCACAGAAGCAGAGAGCAGACGCCTGGAGCCAGGGCTGCAGAGGGAGGACTGGGGAGTCAGTGCTTCATGGGTGCCGGCTTCTGTTTGGGGTGACGGCTACACGATGTTGTGGGTGTGGCTCGTGCCACTGGGCTCACACTTGAAAATGGTTAAAGCGGCAATTTGTGTTGTGCTGGTTTACCACCTTCAAAGCAAAGCAATACAGCTTAGGGGATCCCCGGGGGTTCATTCAGGTTAGCGTACAGCTGGGTCACCTGTGCCATGGCACTGATATAACTCTGGACTTCGCGGTGCCCCATGGTGGATAGGGGTGCACTGCTCTTGTCTGTTTGGAGAGGCAGAGAAAGGACACTTTTATGCTGCGTTGTCTGCAGAGTGAGAACCTGGGCTTCTGATGAGGCCAGACGAGGCAAGTCCTGGGTGTGACTCCAGTCTGTGCTGGCCACGTGAGCCACAGCTCAAGCTGACTCCCAGACCCAAGTGTGGTGCCTGTGGAAGTTAGAACAGCATCACAGGGCTAAATCAGGGTCTTCTTGGTGGAGCACAGAAGTGTGGGGAGAACAGCCAAGGTATCAGGATAGCTCAGAGCCAGGTCACAGCATAGCAGGGTCCCCACAGAAAGCCCCAAGTGCAGAGCAGAATGGGGGCAGACAGAGATTCTCATGCTGCCCTGAAGAAGGGTTTGCTGAGGGCCCAGGTGGCCACAGGCCAAGTGGCTCTGAACAGAGGTGGTCACCATCCCAGGGACAAAGACAGGTCACAGGCATAGCCTGTTGAGGGAATGTGGGCTCAGTCTCAGCACCCTAGTGCTCTTGGAATGGAAGTACCTCTCAAGGGTGGCTCTGAACTGCAAGAATTTAGTTTCTCACAGGTCTGGAGGCTAGACATTTATATCAGGGTCCTGGCTTTGTTGATGCCTTCTGTGGCCTCTCTCCTGTTTCTTGTGTTTCTTGTGACGGTTCTTTGCTGCAGACAGGCCTTCATGTGGCATCCATCAGGGACTGAATTGTGTCAACCTCCAGAATGTGTATCAGTTTGGCTAGGCTGTGGTTCCCAGCATGGTGTGGCTGTCCTCCACTTTGTGATCTGATGTAATTATCCTCTGTGTTGTAAATCCTGACCTCTGTGATGTTAGTGAGGCAGGATTAGAGGCAGTTAAGTAAAACAGGACACAGTCTACAAGATTAGGTTGTAATCCTGTAGATACAATACAGACAATCAAACAGAGGCGAGGAGCCTCCTGCCACTAGTAAGAGGAGCCTTTGGACCCAGGGTCCCTGTTCTGAGAAGCTCCTAGAACAGAGAAGGTTAGATGATGAAGACTTTCCACAAGAGTGGACAGAGGCAGCCTTTGCCCAGGGCTAGTGCCTTGAATGAGGACTTCTGGCCTCTGGAACTATGAGAGAAGGAATTCCTGTTTGTTAAAGCCATAGCAGTGCTAGATAACTAAGATGCTATTTTGTCTTCCCTGGGGTCTCTGGGTCTGCTTTGCTCTTTTTATAAGATAAGTCACTGAGAATTGTTAGATTAGAACCTGCTAGAACTTGGCTGCTGACCAAAGAGGGGCAGTTCAAATCCACCAACTGCTGCTGGGAAACCCAATAGGGAAATTTTGCTCTGTCCTATAGGGTCACCGTGGGTTGAAATCGACTAGATGGCAATGGGTACTCTGATACGGCCTTATAAGAAAATAAAAGCACTATTTCCAAACAGAGTCACAGTCATATGTTAAGGCTTCCAGACAACTCACGGGGGACAAAATTCATCCCATAACAGCAATCTGAGAGGGGTGATGCTCCATCACATTTATACACCTGGAGAGACCTCTCTGTGACATGTGAATCACCCAAGAATCCTTTCACCCCAATAAAGGGAAGCCTAAATCTTGGGCAGAATCTTGACTCCAGAAGTTTCTAGAGTTCTGCAGGCCTTGGGAACTCTGGGACAGAGGTAGAACTCTTGAGCCCAGTGGTCTCCATGCTGAAGCAGGTGTTGGCTGGCCAAGGATGTCAGTGGTTAGGGAGGTCTGCCTGCTGCAGGTAGATGGCCCTGGTGGAGGCTGGGCTCTGAAAAGGGGGTCCCTGAGCTGAGATGTGAGGTCTTCCTCTGTGGCCGCAGGGACTTGGAGATCATCTGGTTTATTTTTCTTCCTCCTTGTAAGGGTGTCCATGTCTTCAACCCTTGCTGAGCACTTGGCATTTGGAAGAGTTATGTTCTCGCTTGGCCCTGAGCAGCCCCTTGGGGTTTATACACACCAGCAACCCTGGCGAGACGGGTGATGAATACTTCTTGGCATTTGGGGTCAGACAACCCATGGATGAGCATTGTGGAGAAAGACACAGGTCCTGGTGTGAGGGCATTAGGCAGGCCTGCTCCGAGCCCAGCACTGCCCCTTTTTCCTGCATGTGAGTTGGTCTCAGCCTCAGTTTCTCCGTCTGCAGCATGAACATTGGCATACCCGAAATGGAAGAGAAAATGTGTGACATCCGGCACAGGCACTGATCTGTGACAGGTCTGCTGCTGCAGGACTCGCTAGCCCTGGCACTGACCTCTAGTGGGATAATATAGGGGTGGGGTGATGCAGGGCGCGGGTGCAGGGTTTCAGTCCAAGGAGTTGGCTACTGACCAGCTGGTGCTGAATAACTCTGTTTTAGCAGCTGCGCTGCTGTCCTGTGGAGAGCCTCCTGATGATCATGTGTGCCCACCTCCCAAGGGACAAGAGCTTTAGAGCGCTTTGCATGCAGAAGGCAGGCTGTGGCCCTGTAGGTTCCTGCTGGTCTCCATGTCCTGGGATGGGGTGCTCATCTATGGCTTGAGCTGGGCAACAGCCACGTGGGCTCCTGGAGCAGGCTGACCCGGCCCTGGGGTCGACACCTGTTCTCTGACACCTCCCATCCGGTCAGCGGAGCCGCATCCCTCTGACTCCTGACAGTCAGCAGAGCCACGGCAGTTCTCTGACACCTCCCATCTGTTCCGCGGAGCCGCACCCGTTCTCTGATTGGTCACCTCCTGCCAGCAGAGCCACACCCACTCCCTGACACTTCACATCGGTCTGCGGAGCCACACCTACTCCCTGTCACCTCACGTCCGGTCCGTGGAAGGGGTCGCTTGTTCCCACTTTGATATCCTTGCCCCTAGTTTCCAGAATTCACTCTAGCTGGGCATTGTGGGGACTTTGGGAACCAAGACTGTGAGGATAGGGATGGAATAGGGTGTCCTCAGCAGGAGGGGACAGAAGGGGCGATGGACACAATCCGGCTGTCCGTGGGGACATTCGTGCCTTCTGGAGCTCAACTGCCTGCATTTCAGTCCTGCTCCTGCCCCACAGTGGCCACAGGACTCATCTCGCGGAAGGCTGAGTGAGGCTACTCGGGAGGAACATGGAGCGGAGCTGGTTCCACGTGGCTGAAGGTGTGCAGGTGGACGCTGTCAAGCACTGTGAGGATGAAGTTCTTGTTTTCCATGTGTCCCTAGTCTGATGTGGTCACAAGACGGGATTTAGGAGTGCCTGCCCCAGCTGGGGACACAGACGCCTAAGGCAAAGGCTGGATCCCTGTCCACCTCTGTCCTCAAAGTGCCCACATACCGTGAGGGACAGACAGGGGCCCAGCTGATGGTGGTGGCTCAGGCAGAGGGCTGGGACTCGATAGTAGAGGAGACAGTGGTGTGTATCAGTCCAGGCGAGCTGTTATGACAAGCAGCCTCCGCTCCGTCGCGTCTTTAGACAATCTGTGTTTGGCACCCACAATGACGCAGGTCTGAGGACAGCTCTGCTCCTCTGTGTCATGTGGGACCTCAGGCTCTTTCATGGTGGCTATGTTCCGCGTGCATCCGTGGGTGCCCTGCAGACAGTGGGGAAGGGGAGCTGGAGGCTTCCACAGGCCAGGTCCCGTGGGATTGAGCTGAGGCGGAGGCATAGTTTCTGTGCACCTCCCATTGAGCAGCACTGGGTCACATGACTCCACCAACGGCAAGGGAGCCTGGGAAATGTAGTCCAACCTCATGCCCAGGGTGTGAGCAGGCACCGTGAGGCTGGCTGACACCTGCTGTATCAGCTGCAGCGGGCTTCTGGGAGAAGACAGAGTCGACCTGGGCTGTGAACAGTGAGAGGTCAGGGAGATTCCCCTACTGTCTAGGCGGGACTAGGGCGTGTCACACCTTAGGGATGACCAGAGTCCAGGACGCTGGAGTGGGGGTGATGACATTATGGAGGAGTGGAGAATGGGGGCTTCTCAGGAGCCCAACCTGGGCCTCCCAATCTCAGCTTCTACAAGAGCTATGTCCTTCTGGGCTCGGTCTTTCTAACAGTGTCGCTTTCTATGAAGTAGAGGTATGATGGTCCCTGTCTCCCAAGGTTTCTGTGAGTGGCCCCCTATGGCCCCTCTGTTGCTTTGTGGGGTGGGCTTCCTC
Source organism: Heterohyrax brucei (assembly GCA_028571685.1). Classification (NCBI taxonomy): domain Eukaryota; kingdom Metazoa; phylum Chordata; class Mammalia; order Hyracoidea; family Procaviidae; genus Heterohyrax; species Heterohyrax brucei. The sequence goes on from CM053153.1 coordinate 4,653,437, forward strand.
CCCTCAGTGGGCACTGCAGTTACCCTGCACTACCTGCCCAGGTAACTGTCTCCAGGAGCAGGCTGCACTGCGGGATCTGCTGCAGGCTGCTCTGTAGTTACAGCTTTGGTTGCTTTCCTGAGAACTGGTTCTAATAAAAGAAAGAAAGAAAAAATACCCAAATGCCTGCCTCAGCCGACAACTACTCAATCCCACCCACCCCTCTCAACTCCCCAGCAAAGTCATACCCAAACGGGAAGTTGGAAGTAAACAAGACAGAGTCCCCAGAGTTGCCCGCAGCGCGCCGGAGCTGTTGCCGGGATGCTGCTCCTTAGAGTGCCTGGCCGTTGGCAGGGTGGCCAGGCTATGCCACGGAAGGAACGTGGGTGCTGTTTCTAGCCCACAGCTGGCTAGCTGTGTGGCTGGGTGAGCCTCGGGACTCTGGAACCTTGATGTCTTCATGTTTAAAATGGGCTGATGTTGCTTCCCGAGCTGGGTTAGTGAGGACGTGGTGATACTCAGGGTGGCAGGTGGAGGGCATGGCATCCTCGGGGCTCACCTGGCACCTGCCGGTTGATGCTAAAGTGTCCCTCACTGATGGCTGTCCCAGGCTGAGTCCTTTCTGCAGGGTGTTTCTTGGGTGACTACGTGGGGGCTTTGCTCTGCCTTCTCTCCCCCTTGGCCTGCGCCCTCTGCATGCGGGCTCTGTCTGTAACAGGTCAGCTGGGTCGTGCTTGCCCTTTTCCTCCTTCCTCGCCTGACTCATCAGCTCCCGTCTGGGCTGGCGGCCCCCTGCCATGGCCCCCTCTCTGGGCCTGGCGTAGCACCCAGTGCATGGTGAATTCAGGCTGAGGCTGAAGGGAGGAGTGCAGAAGATGCTTCAGGGCTTGGGACCACTCCTCCAGGCCTTGTCCCGGTCACTGTCTGAGATGTGGTGAGTCCTCAGCCGCTGGCTTCCCGAAGCTCCATCCTCATTCCAGACTTCATTTCTGGAGAAGAAATAGAACTGTCAACTGGGCCAGGACCTCTTGTGTGTTCCTGCCTCATAGCAGGCGGTGTGCTGGGGCCTGGGCTGACCCTGTCCCACCAAATACCCTCATCTCCACTCCCCTGCAGACAACACTCAGATTTGGGGCTGTTGCCATGGGGATTGTGTGTTTGGAGTCTATTTTGAGACCATCTTGTAGTACGTTTTTAAAACTGCATGGTGCTGGCTGCTGGTTTGGCTATGTTTGCCCAAGTGTACAGGGGCTGACTAGGCAGAGGCGTCTGGCCACTTTGATTGCAGTGGTGTTACCTGGAATGCCATGGGACAAATTGGTGACCAGGGACGGGAGCCTCGAGGGGACCGTCTTTAGAAGCTGTGCCCCCACTGATGCTGGGGGAGGTGGCCCGTGCTCATGGCAGAAGGAGTGCCAGCCTGCTTCCTTCTGGCCGTCTGAGGACGTCCAGTGGGAAAGGCGTGTGCCCTCTCAGACAAACAGACCACCTTGGAGCTGTGAGGAGTCAGTTGGATGTCATGGTGAGGGGCCTGGAATTGAACCCAGTACCTGTGAAGCACCTGCAGAAATCCGTTGCTCATGGGGTTTGTTGTGTTGTCTCTCCCATATTCCAGCATCCTTACTGCAAGGATGAATGGTTCCAAGCCTTGGCTGTGGCTCTCAGGAGTACGGGTAACCCTGCTGTTCGTACCCTGGTCCCAAGCCTCTCTGTCCTCCATAGCACGCAACCAATTTCACAGGTGCTCCTGGGGCTTGGAGCCCTGGTGGTGCAGTGGTTAAGAGCTTGACTCCTAACTAAAAGGTCAGCAGTTGGAGTCCACCAGCTGCTCCTTGGAAACCCCAGGGGGCAATTGTTCTCTGCCCTATGGGGTCGCTGTGAGTCGACTCAGCCGCGACGAGTCTGGCTTTTGTGCAGGTTGTGGGTGTTTTATACATTGAGGATGTCCCCTACTGGGCTTCAGGCCCCTAGAGGGTAGGCAGGGTGGGAGTGCTGCTACCCCACACCCAAGGAGGCTTGGGGTGGTATTTGCCAATAGAAGGGATGTGAGTGGTGGCTGTGGGGTTGGGCCTTTCTGCCCTCACTGGGCAGAAGTGGGCATCCTCACCACCCGGGCACAGAGCAAAGAGGCAGAGACCTTGGCCCAAGATGGCCCAGTAGGGCATTTGCTAGGAAAGGCGTTTGTGGATGGCAGAAGGTGAGCCTGGAAGGGGGGCAGTTTTCCTGGCTTACAACATCAGCATCTGAGGTTAGGTGCCTGGAGCCTGGGGTCTCTAGAAAACAAGCTGGTGCCAGCTTCGCAGGTGCCCTGCTGGTGCCCTACAGGCTGGTTGTAAATATTGGCATCACACTGTCTTCTGGCTTTTGGAAACTCTTGGGGTGGCTGTGGTGTAAAATCTAGGAAAAACAAAAACTCCCTGCCGTGCTGTTGGTTCCAACTCATGGTGACCGTATATGTGACAGGGTAGAACTACTGGGTCCAGGCTTCTTGGCTGCAAGCTTCTCTGGAAGCGATCACCAGGCCTTTCTGCCGTGGAGAAGCTGGCTCGGTTCACGCTGCCCGTCTCTGGGTCAGTAGCCAAGAACAAAGAGTGTGTACCACCAGGGACTGAGTCAGAGCGGCCCGGGGGGGGGACACTGATGCCTTCTGGCTCCTCCAGGCATGCTGCGCATTAAGGCACCCCATCCAGGTGTATGGCCCAGGCCAGCGTGGTCCCTGAGTGCTTCGCTGTGACAAGGACTTCCCTGAGGTTGTCAAGTTCCAGCTGGAGAAGACCTCCCTGCCTTGGGTGGGAAAGAAGGCCATCACACATTTGAACTGCCACTGTTTTTTTCACTTAAAGAAAAAAAACTGAATCACGTTGGTAATATGTCATCGCTGCACTAAAAAACCCCAAACCCACTCACTGCCTTCGGATCGACGCAGACGCATAGCAACCCTACTGTCATTGTAAGTTAGGCAGCACAGACGAGTACAAACAAACATCTCCTGATTTTTTCCGAGCCAATGTCTCTTAGATTTCAGGTGTCTACATCCAAACCTTCCCTCTGAAAGACACCCATGTATTTGTTCTGATGTATTCTTGTATTTTACCAAAGAACAGTTTTGTACTATACTTGCGGGAGTCCCTGCATGACGCAACCGATGTAGCGCTAGACAGCTAACTGGAAGAAGCCCCTGAGGCACCCTGGAAGACAGGCCTGGTCGTCTGCTTCTGTAACATCACAGCCTTGAAAACGCTAGGGAGCATCAGTTCTCCCCCGCATATGTGGGGTGACCGTGTGTTGGAATTGACTTGGTGGCGGTTAACGGCAACAACTATGCTGACTTTTCTCTAACTTTGGATTTTTTCGTTTGGTGCACCCGGAACCCACTTCCATGGAAATAAATATAGCAAACACTCCAGACCTCCAGCGTGGCTTTAACAGCACGTCTCTGCAGCCTTAATCTTCCTGCCCCAGAGGAACCCTTTGGGAGACGGAGATGATTTCAGTGTCTGCACTGTAAGGGAAGCTGCCATGATCTTTCTTCTCCGCATCTCGTTGTATACTTGCTGGATGGTCTCCTTTACAGTAAATTCCTAGAAGGACCACTACAACGTCTTTCTAAACCTTGTTTCCTTCGTCTTTACAAAATAGACGTTTAGGGCTCTGCTGTGAAGGCGGAGCCTGGCTGCCTCATGGACTCAGCCGACAGCAGCGCTTTGCAGGGGGACGTGTCTTTGCTGGCCCCCAGCTTTCAGATCCCAGGGACCCATACTCACTTTACCCTGTGGCCCAGTGTGTGTGGCCACACACACTCACACACACAGGCTTGCATATAAAACTGGAGAACACTCCATGAAGCAGCGCCCGCCGGCGTCAACTAAAAGATGCCCCGCTCTTCCAATCCTTGCTCCCCGCTTCTTCCACTTTCCTTTTTGAAGAAATCTTTTCCACGTGAAGGAAAGAAAACAACCCCAGCTCACTGGCTGCACTCTCACCCCTGCTCCAGGCCACGCTTCTGACTCAGTGTGTGCTCCACCTCCTGGAGAAGGCTCTGGTGGGCAGGGCGGGGGTGAGGGGCAGGGAGGACCCCACAGGGCCGGTTGCTGTCATCCTGGTCACCTCTCCCCTGCCCCCCAGCTCTGTCCCTTTGGGGTAGCCTGGGAAGGCACCGGTGTCATTGGAGAGAGTTTCCCGTGCGGAGGAACACATAGGGTTTTCATTGACTTATTCTGTAAGTGGGTGAGTTTCTCCCCAAGGCAGGTCCCAGGAGCAGGGGTCATGGGGCCTCCACCTGGGCTCTGAGGTAGCTGGGTGTCCGTCCATCTGGACCCAGCTCTTCATCCTTCTTGGAGTGGGTATAGTGGCATAGCTCACGGGTCTGGAAGGGGTTCAGAGAGAGGACCCGTGTTCCAGACCTGGTGATTGACAGCCCCGTTAACGCGACCTTTTCTGACCTCAGCTACCCCTTCCACGTCTGGTCTCAGCCTCAGCCTGCACAACGAGGGTGTGGTGGTGTGGGGGGCAGGGTCACGTCAATGTCCAAAATGTGGACATATGGGGCCCAGTGGTTGGGTCACACGTCCTCGGGGAGCCTTGGGAGAGACTCAAAACTGTAAGCCACGTGGTGGCCTGCAGTTGTGTGATGGACAGTTCACCAGGAAAGGCCAGAAGGAGTAGGGAGGGGTTGGGCTCGGGGAGGGGAGCCCTGGCTCTGTCAGCTGGGAGCCACGCAGCACGTCCCAGAAGGCTTGGGCAGGTCGCGGGCTCCCTCTCTGTGAGGGGTGGGGGAGACGAAATTCACCGTGTCCCCACCTTGAAGTGGGGTGGTAGCGGGGACCCATAGGATACACTGACCTGTGGCTGAGTGCGAGCTACATGCCATGGTGACGAGTTGAGGTGCGGGAACTTGGGGTTCCATAAGCAGGCGTCTCTGCCTCCCCAGTGTACACCTATCTTCAGAATGTGTCTTTGGTCATCTGCATCCGCAGTTGCAGAATCATCCACGTGTCGGGCGTTGGTGATGTGCTCTGTCCTGTCACAGGATGGGTGGTTGGAAGGACCGATGGGATGTCCTCAGATGCAGAAATTGGGACCCTGACTCCAATCCACTCTGGGCACTTCTGAAGCCATGTGACGTTGGGCCAGTGACTCACACCCCAGCCCGCAGCCTTCCCCATGCTGAGCCTTCCCCACGGGGCCCTGTGCGTGCAGGCAGGCTGGAAGTGTGGGCTCAGCTGTCCAGGCTAGGGTAGGGCCAAGGGCATGGGTGCCTGGGAACAGCACGAGTCATATCTTGAAGGGGGCACATGATTTAAGGTGGAAACATGAATGAAAAAAAAACCTAAAACCCAGGAATGGGGTTCTGGAGACCCACGTTTTCAGGGGACATTGAGGTCCATTGGTGTAACTATTGTTTGGCTAAGAGAATCTTCTGCACTCCATACTGGTGAGTGGCGTCTGGGGCTCTAACAACCAGCAAGCTGCCACCTGGAGAATATCAGTTGGTCCCAGACCACCTGGAAGAAATGACAGCAGAGAACGTCAAAGACCTGAGGGAAAACGGGCCCAGGAGACAGAGGACCCCTGTGACTGGGAGACCACATCAGCGGGAGACCAGAAGAACCAGATGGTTCCTGGCCACCACCAAAGACAGCCTAGATGGGGACACAATGCAGAGTCCCTGACGTAGCGCGAGAAAGAGATGTGCAGATCAACAACTCTGTTAAAAGACCAGAATTGCTGGTCTGACAACCTGGAGGGTTCCCTGGGAACATGACCCCCAAACTTGCTGCTGGCCCTGACCTGAAGCCAGTAAGCCCTGAGGTGAGCTCTTCCAACAGAGAATGGACGGGACGTGGGGACAGAGTCAGCATGTGGTATGTATACTTTATGGTTTTATACATTTACAGGAGGCTGTGCTACTGGTTTCTTTCTAGGGTGTAGAGGAGGGGACAGGTAGCTGTTGGGAGGATACTAGGAGTGAAGAGTGAGAATGAGGAGTGTGCTGCCATAGGGTGGGGCGAGCAGACGGAGCTGCAGAGAGGTGGGCACGCAAAATCGACTTGGATTGTATACTTTCACTTAATCATAATAAAAAGAATTTACTAACACCAAGTCAGTGGTCACAAAATTGACTCGGAATCATGGTGACCCCATGTGTATCAGAGGAGGACTGTGCCCCATGGCTGACTTTTTGCTAGTAGACTGCCAGGCCTTTCTTCTGCAGTGCCTTGGGGTAGACTTGAACTGCCCTCCTTCAGTCAGCATTTGGGCGTGTTGTTTCTACCACCCGGGGGTTTGTTGTTCTTAGGTGCTCTGAAATCAGTTCCCCCTCATAGCAATCCTGTGTGCAACTGGACGAAATACTGCCTGGTCCTGGGCTGTCCACATAGTCCCACGTGTGGGCCCCTTGTTGTGGCCACTGTGTCCATCCATCTCGATCAGGGTTTTGCTCTTCGTCACTGATGCTCCTCTGTACCAAGCCTGATGTTCTCCTCCAGGGACTAGTTCCTTCCATGAACCCAGGGGCCAGGCTGCAAGGTCTGACCTTTAAGTCTGTGAACTCATCCTAGAAAAAGTTCTACACACCTCATGGATGAGCATCAGCACAGTCCCGTTCGAAGTCCTCCCGTCGGTCAGCTATGCACCAATGCCAGCACTAGTCCTCCCTTCAAAGCAATTTGGGAACTCTTTTTTTTTGGAATGGCCATCAGAGCTGTCTTATTACCCTTGGTGTCCTAAATGTCACCCAAACATCTATGTTTCAATATTTCCTTTGTCTTCCGGTAAATAAAAAGTCACTGGGAGCCAGATCACAGGAGTAGGGAGGGTGTTCCAATCCAGTTATTTGTTTACCGGCCAAAGACTCCCTCGCAGACAACTGGACCATTAAGTTCATAAACTTGCCACTGTGCGGCTGTGTGCAGTAACCATTCCAGAAAGCATTCCAAAGTTACTTTGAAGGGTGGACTAAGGGCTGGCATCGGTGTTTAGCTTCCCAAAGCAAGCACTTTGCAGGTGACTGTAGGGATAGCAGTGAGGGCATTTAGAACAATAGGTTTGCAGACTTAATTGTTGGACCTCGTAGCCGTTGCCACAGGGTGTGTATCTGGTGACCGTGTCACTGGGGTAGGTGTTGTTTCAACCCCTCGACAAGATCGGGGGCGTCGGGGCACTTGGCTGTGTCTCGAGAGGTCTCCCTAGGCCGGGCCCTGTGCTGCTGGAGTGACCCACGTTGGGGAGGGGGCTTTGAGTGGAGATTCCGCCACGTGGCCAGGTCCGTCACATCTGAGCCTCGCCTGGCAGCTGGCCAGAGACAGACAGGATTCCAGCCCTGCCCTGTGCCTTGGCATCAGAATCTGCATTTTAATAAGACCCCTGGTGGCTACATGCACACAGGGGCTTGGGGACACTGACTGAGACAGTGGGTTTTGTGGTCACCCCTCCTTGGCTATTTTGCTGTGAACCTTGGGAACAGTGATGCCCCTTTGTGCCTCTCTAGGGGAGCTGTCGGAGGAGGAGCTCTGAGTAGGGTGGGAAGGGCACAGGTCCCACTGAGAGTGGTGACACGTCTCCTACGCTGCAGCACCAGACCAGCCTGTGGCTGAACCAGAGGTGTTCCAGGCGGCAGAAGTCCTCCACTCTATACTGACTCTGTCCTGACCTTCCCTCCTTTCATGTACGCCCTCCAGTCTCTCACATTTAGGGTGGTGCTCAGGGTGCTAGGCAGGAGAATGGCCCCCTAAAGAGGTGCAGGAAACCTGCGACGCTGTGATGCTTCGGGGACAATGAGGGAGCCGTAGTGGAGCAGTCATTGAGAGCTGGGCCGCTGACTTCAGACCCTGGAGTTCGGACCCACCTGCTCTATTGCAGTTCGATCCCATCCTGGAGGGTTGCTGTGAGTCGGAATTGACGGTAATGGCTTTGGTTTTGTTTGTTTTTTAGATGGGATTAAGGTGGTTGGTCAATTGAGTTAAAATGGGGAGATTATTCTAGATCATTCAGGTGTTACCAAGGGTCCTCAGAATGGGGTGGTAGGAAGGTTAGAGTTGGAGAAGGGCTGGTGACAGCGGAAGCCGGGGTCAGTGGGAGGCATTGTGAGAAGGACCCCATCCCTTGCTGACTTTGCCTGTGGATCAGAGGCTGTCTGAACTGGACTGGACAAAGACCAAAGGACGGGGTCTCCCCTGGAGCCTCCCTGGGGAACGCAGCCCTGCCCACACCCTGGAGTCAGCCCAGGGAGACCCATTTGGACTTTGCATCTCCCGGACTATAGGGCGCTACGTTTGTGCTGACTGAGGTCACTAGCTTTGTGCTCACTGGGTACAGCAGACACAGAAAGCTCCAGCACTCAGTAAATGCTGGCCACATTGCCTGGTAATTTGGTAGAAAGCCAGAGCGGTGCGGGACCCCGTCCTTGTCCCGGCTTTGAGAGGGAAATAGCCTGTGGGACTTGACCACAAGCCTTTTGCTTCAAGAGCAGGATCAGTCTTTCCTGGGGGGCATCCTTCTCTCCCCTCTCCCATCTCCAACCCCTAACTCCTGCTCCAGGGAGGATGCTTCAGGCAGGGGGCTCTCCGCCCAGGTGAGGGCACCCCCAGTTACTGGAGCGAGGGCCGGGGAGGGCCGGACGAGCCCCTGGAGGACCATGGCCCTGGGGTGAGGTCTGGGTCACCATGCACTCCCACCCCCGCCCGAGCAGGCTGCTCTGCTGTTGGCCCAGAATGTACCTGCGGTGCCAGTGGCCCGTGGTCGGCTCCGGACGATCAGCGGTGCTGGCAGCCTGCGGCCAGCCGGTTGTGGCTGAGTGCTCTGCCAGATTCCAGGCAAGTGACTCTGGCTTTTATTTTCGAGGGGCAGTGGAGGAGGTGGGAGCTCGAAAGAGGATATCGGCTCCAGGAGACTATCAGCATTAAAGGCAGTGAGACACAGCCTGTGAACACAGCCCCCTAGGGAAGTGCTCAGGCCCAGGGTGGGGTGAAGCAGACATGGGGGGCCAGCAGAGGAGTTTCCCTGTCTGGGGAAGGGCTGGGAGGTTTCGAGTGGCTGGGGTAGGTAGGATGGGAGAGACCCAGGAGCACCCTCACCCCCGCCAGGCTATGGGCTTCTTGTGGAAGAGTGGAACTACCTGGAAGTGCTCTTGAGGGAGGCTCAGTGTGGGGAAGTCCTTAAGCATAGTGTACCCATCTTGCAGATGGGAACACTGAGGCCCAGGGAGGCCACAGACCTGTTCAAGTTCACATGATGTGTGCAGACAAAACTGCAACTCAGGTGCCTGCACCTCAGCCTGCCCTTCCAAGGAGCCTCCACTGCTGCCAAGTCTAGGTTCTGACCAGTTGTGTGGCCTGTCCTGTCCATGCCTTATTTTCCATCTGTGGGATAATCGCAGACGCTCCGGGGGTTCTCAGGGTGTCAGGCCCTGCTGTGGTATTACTCCTTGCTCCTTGCTCTTCCCTCCCCTCTATCACTGCTGAGTGCTGTGTCAGCGAGAACTCACCCCAGTTACCTGCGGCCTTGTGGGAAACATCCAGACAAGGTGCGTCAGTCAGCAGGGACCATCGGCTGTGGTTACCAGTTCTGTTTCTGTCCCGACTGGGCTCAGTGGGGGTTCTCATGGGGGTCTTCAGTGCACTTGCGATTGGGTCGTGGCCAGGTCAGCAGAACATTTCCTTCCTGCTGTCCAGGTCCGGGCAGGGGAGATTCCAGCAGTGGGACTCTGGGGACTCTCCCTCGCCCGTGGAGCACAGTGGCATCATCAGAGCTGCTGAGTGTGTCATGCAGGGTAGCTCAGGGCTGAGGCACACCCCGAAAGAGCAAGAGGGGAGACAGGAGAAGGAAGCATCACCCCACTGCCTGCTGTTCCCAAGAAAGGCCATGTTTTGAGTCAGCCTGAAATCAAGGAGAGCAATGTAAATGCCACCTCTCAGTGGGAGGTTCTGGTTGTCGCTGGGTGCTCTCAATCAATTCCGACTCACAGCAACCCCGTGGGACGGAAAAGAACTGCCCCGCCGGGGGTTCCTACGCTGAGATCTGTATGGGAGCAGAGCGCTAGGCCTTTCTCCACTGAGTCAATGGTGGATTTGAACTGCTGACCTTTTGGTTAGCAGCAGAGCACTTAAACCACTGTGCCAGTGCAGATGTTGTAACCCCGTCACCTTCCATGCTCACGGCAGCTGGCTGAACATCTGTGCATTGGTTTCCTCCATCCCAGCCTCCCAGGGCTCCTGCTCGTCCTCTCCTTTGTTCGTTCATTCACTCCAGTGGGTGTCTGTTCATTCATTCACTCCAGTGGGTGTCTGTTCATTCATTCACTCCAGTGGGTATCTGTTCATTCATTCACTCCAGTGGGTATCTGTTCATTCATTCACTCGAGTAGGTGTCTGTTCATTCATTCACTCCAGCAGGTGTGTGCTGAGAGCTGTCTGTGGCGGGCCTGGGGTGCTGAGTGGTGAACACGGCCCCTTGATTTTGGACAGAGGGCAGTGCTCCCTGCCCTGCTGCGGGTAAGCTCTGTGGGGCAGAGATTCAGGACAAAGGCAGGCGTCATGTGAGGTGTCTGTTGTTGGGGACCTGCCTGAGCAGGATCTGTCCAGAGCGGACTCAACTGGGGTCTGCTCTGTTATTCCTGGGCCACGGCTGGCCCCTGCACAGCAAGATGCTGGGGGTCTGCTCGGCTTGGCTGGGACCCCCGTGGGGCTGTGAAGAAGCTGCTGTGGCCCTGCTGGCTGTGGCCCAGCTCTGGACAGTCCATCCTCCTCTGGGCCTCGTGGTCCTCACACTGCTGCTGGGACCATCTTCGTCCTCCAGACCCAGTCCTTTCCTGGGGCTGGGGATCATACAGGTGGGAGAGACACCTGAATCATAGGGCCCTCATCGCAAACCAAAACCCCCAAAACAGCCGTGGGTCCCAGTGGGGGCAGGGAGGGGGAAGGGGTACACTGCGTGGGGAGGAAGGGGTGCCCTTCTGGAGACTGCTTGTGGCTGAGGTGGGCGTCAGCTCTCCCACTGTGGTGTCAGGGAGCAGAATCTTCTGCCCCAGACTTCCTAACCCGCTGTAGCGCCCCCCTGTCCTTCCCCATCCAGCATACCTGAAGAACAGGGTGACAGCTCTTCGTTCACAGCCAAGTCTCCCCACCCACACAGCACCTGCCCCTGAGCAGCCCTCTTGGCATCAAGCATGTCTGCCCAGCCACCAAGACTTCTTCAGTCCAGCGGCGTGTGTGGGGCCTGTGGGGAAGGGGCCAGCCTCCCTCTGATTAGAGAGTGGACATTTGCTGTTCAGGGTAGGGTCACAAAGCTGGACAGTAGTGTAGAATTTTAATCTCTGGTCTTCTGCTTCTCTGTGTTGTTAACCAGCAGCTGTGTGATTAACACGCCACCTGCCTTTGTCCGAAATCTCTGCCACCCGCAGCTCACCCGTGTATGCTTTTCCTTATGCCACCTTTGCCCCACGCCTGTCCCCCCACCTGGCCACACTGGGACTTCCAGCCCCTGAGCTTTGGTCCCCTCCAAACCTTCCTAGGCCCTGGGAAGGGAGATGAGGGCACACGCCTCCTGCTGTCCTCCATGGCCCACCCCTGCCCGTCTCCCACCTGTAGCAGGGTGGGGTATGCAGGACATCAGTCTAGGGGGCTGGGGGCGGGGGGCATTGAAGCCTGAGGAGTAAAGGGGCAGGGGAGGCCTGACAGGAACAGGGGACAACAGCGGGCAGCCTAGCAGGGGTGGGTCAGTCTGGGTCCTGAGCCTCAGCTGGTGGAGAGAGGCCTTCTGGGCAGGCGTGGAGAACCAGTGTGAACCACCGCCACCCCCACCCAAAATATTATTTACATAGTTCAGTTATTAAGACCTAATAGAAAGGCGTTCATTGAGCCAACTCACTCCCACCTGCCCTGTTCTTCCCTCCGGTCTCCACCCACCCTGCACTTCCCACTCTCACTGATACAAAGGAATTGCTTTTATTAATATCCGTGATTCTGTCTAGAGGTCTTGATGCAAACCCACCTGCATACCCCCATCGCCCTTCCCTGCCCAGAAGGCAGCAGAATTCTCAGCTTTTTCACTTTGTGCGGCCCCCCAGTAAATCCCCATGGGCTTTCCAGACCAGTGCCTGGCGTCCTGGGGCTTTCTGTCTTTTTTTTACCATCAGCATAGTACACTCCCTTATGAGGGTGTGCTGGCATCTGTTCGATGCCTTCGTAATAGCAGAAGCTTGCAAACCGCTTCTGACTGTATGGCTCGCACAGACGTCATTTCGTACGTGTGCAGGTACACACTGAGGGTGAGTGCACAGACGTGGAATTGCAAACATATTTGTAATGTTGGAGCTGCTGTGACACTCTCATTGTGGGGGCTGCCCCTGTTGTGCCTGGCCCCTAGCCACATCTGAGGACTCCCTCACAGCGTCACTGACAGGGCGTTTGTCAAATGTTGGGATCTTCTCCAACTGATAGGTGATAAACGGTGGCTCGGTGTAGCTGGAGCATACGGTTGAGCATCTTGCCTTATGTTTAATAGTTTATTGGTGTTTCTTCTTTTCAAGAAATCGTGCATGTCATTTGCCCATCTTCCTCTTGGCCACCAGTCATTTTCGTGTGCTGTGTCCGCGGGACAGGCCAGGAAGCAGGGTGGGAGCCCAATCTGTGGCTTCAGTCAATTCCGACGCCACTCTCCTGGAACTTGAAAGGAAAGGGGAGAGGAGTAATGGGAAGTGCAGGGAGGACCTTCAACAAAGAGGCCCTCCTGGCCGCTTGGTGGCCAGCCGGTGGCTGACGGTGGAGTCGGCAGGTAGTTTTGTCTGAGATCTGGGAGCAGGTGCGGGCGACCAAGCCAGAGAGACACCAGGAGCCTGTGCCTGGCTGTCAGGGTATACGGTTCTCCGTTTTCAGTCACCAAGGCTGAAACAAAGGAAAGAGGAAGCTGCTAGCCTGAGCCCTGGACTCTTTGTTCCAGAAATTTGGAGGCATCCCAGGCGGTGGGGTTAAGAAAAGCTGGGGGTCAGTCTGGAATTGCCCCTAGCAGGTGCATGACCTCAGCCAAGCCGACTACGACTCCTGCCAGGCTCACGTCCACGTGGGGACCGGGGGTCCCAGGTGCTTTCTTTACTCGGGCTCATTGAGCACGTTCAGGGACCCCAGGCCTCTGTGGTTTGCGTGTGCTGTCCCTTTCATCTGGAAGGCCCCCCTTGCTAAAACCTTCCCTCATAGTGTCAGTTTTTATTTTCAAGCTCACTTCGAATCTTCGAATCTCATCGCCTGGGGAGCTTTCCAGAACTGCCTCTTGGATAACTGTCTCCTGAAGCAGTAGCGCTCCCGGTGGTGCGGTGCCCTCTGAACAGTGTAAGTCCCTTTGTGGGTCCCAGCACCACAGAGAGCGCCTGACCTGAGTGGTGGCAGCCGTAGGAGTCCAGGCCTAGGACAGAGCTACCCCACTTTCCAGATGGGCACACTGAGGCCGCTGGACTTTGGCCCTACTGTTTCTGGGATGTGTCACTGCGGGTGAGTTCAGGCCATTCAGCTGCAGCATTAGTCCCATTTGACAGCTGTGACTGCTGAGGGCTCTCTGGCTTGTGACAGAGTCATGGCTGTGAAGTAATGGACTAAATTGTGTCCTCCTGAAAATATGTGTAGCATTTTGTCTAGGTCATGATTTCCAGTATTGCGTGACATCCCTGTGTGTTGGAAATCCTTCATCTGTGACTTTAGTGAGGGTGTGTGGGCAGGGGTCGTGTTGGTGGGGCAGGACTCGTGTTGGTGGGGCAGGACTCATTCAGTAAGATTGTTGTTGCGCTGTGAGGCAGTCTTTTGGGATGTAAATGAAAGAGAAGCAAGCCCAGAGCTGGGGGCCTCATACCACTGAGAAGCAGTGCTGGGAGCAGAGCACATCGCTGGGAAAGGACCCAGGGTCGCTGCAGCTCAGAAGCTCCCTGTCCGGGGGAGGACTGATGACAAGAGCCTTCCTTCAGAGCCAAAAGAGAACGCCTTTCCCTGGAGCTGATGCTCTAAATTTGGACTGGTAGCCTACTTAGCTGTGAGGAAATAAATTTGTCTTTGTTAAAGCCATCCACTTGTGGTATTTCTGTTATAGCAGCACGAGATGACTCAGACACACAGAAACCAAAGTCGTGCTTCCTGGAGGATATGGTTGTCCCTCAGAAAGCAGGGGCTGGGTGTCTGTTCCGCTGGGACAGGCGCACGGTTCGGGCTGAGGAAGGAGCTGCAGAAGGCGCGGGTGAGGGGGAGCAGACACGGGCCGTGTAGCCTGGAGCCTGGGTCTGCCCCTCTCCAGGATCCTGTGTTTGCCACATGGTCGGGGCTTTAAAGAATAAAGGCGGGAGACTGGTCTCCAGGTGGGGCCAGCCCCAGGAGGCCAGGCAGCAGGAGGGCCGCAGTAGGATATGCCCTCCCTCCCCCTTCCCTGGCTGGGTTCAGCTTCTCTAGCAGTGGCCGGGGCCCCAGGACTGCGTCAGGGAGCTCCTGCATCCACTGTGGTCCTCCCGGGCTGCCCTGGTCTCTCCAGCCTGCCACGTACTGCCTCCTTGGCACCTCACTGTCCCTTCCCTCCTCAGGGTCCCCTCGTTAAAGACTCTGGATTTACTCCACCTGAGTGGACTTCGGGTTGGTGCCGTGACCTTCGCTTGAGACAGCCGAGGGCTTGGGCTTTTATTCTGCTCCCAAGTGGACGCTGGAGCTTGTGCTCTGGCCACCGCACTCCCCCTGGCACCTCCCTGCAGACTGTCAGTGTCTTGAGAGCAGGGCTGGACCTGGGGCAGCAGGAGGGGCATGCCAGGATGGAGGTGGACGTGGAGAGCCCACAGAGAGCCCTCCCAGCCCGCCTGGCTGGCTGCTGTGCCTCTGGCTGTGACAGATACGAGCTAATGGGGACCCAGCCCTACAACCCAGGGAACAGTCTGCATGCAGCCCGCCAGCTCGGTAAGCTCTGTTCTGCAGACGTGGAGCGTGCCAGCCGACTGCCTCCTGGCCCTCGACCCCTCTACCCGCTCCTGCTGGCAGGGGGCCCAATTTCCTAGGCACCCTTGCTCTCTGGTTTTGGGAGTTTTAGCTGAGAGGAGGCAGTGACAGAAGTTCAAAGGACAGGACTCCATGTTCTGTGTTCTTCCTCTTCCTGAGGCACCTCAGGCAGATGCTGTAGCTCTTCTGTGGCTCCTACTCAGCCCAGGTGACAAGGCCCAGACTGCCCCTCCCCTGCTCTGACGGTGGTAGAAGCTTCCCCCTGCCTTCCCCGCGATGAGCTGCCCTAGCTCTCTGTCCCCTGTGTAGCCAGTGCTCTGGATTCAGTACCTACTGTCCTGAATTCTTCAAGTGGTCCCTCTTTTCCTGGGTAGGCCCCGTGAGTGCCAAGCTCAGAGAAGTTCAGCCATCTGCCCAAGGTCACACAGTTAGTTCAGCATCAGGTGCGTGAGCTCAGCTCTGGCCCAGGCCCGTGCTGCTGCCTTCCCACCACTCCATGTGGCCTGGCCCTGCCTAGGAGACCATGGCAGGCTTTCTGGAGGAGTTGGTACTGGAGCTGAGACTATAGAACTCAGACAGGAGGAAGAGGCAGG
The DNA here is from genome assembly GCA_028571685.1 of Heterohyrax brucei. Lineage (NCBI taxonomy): Eukaryota > Metazoa > Chordata > Mammalia > Hyracoidea > Procaviidae > Heterohyrax > Heterohyrax brucei. The sequence goes on from CM053153.1 coordinate 4,668,963, forward strand.
ATCGGGAGTGTCATCCTGTCAGAGGGTACAGGACACGCAGGGGAAGGTGGGGTATTCAGAGTGAACACCCTGGAGGCTGCTGGAGGGGAGGCTAAGGCCAGTGGAGCCTGGGAGGGGGAGCTGAGCAGGGCGTGGGCACAGTGTGCCTTGTGTTGGGGAAGCTGGCTCTGGTGCCGGGAAAGTATGGCCTGAGAGGAGGCTTTTGGGTGTGTCCTGGGGGGTGATTCTGTGACGATGGTGCCCCGGGCCCGGCCTTGGGGATCACAGGAGGCTGCAGGTTGGGGCGAGAGGCTCTAGGAGACCTGGGCAGTGCTAGATGGAGACTTGTGGGGCTGGAGCCCCCCTTGTGTTTGTGGGGTGGCGGTGGAGTGGATGGCTGTCCCACCCAGCACACCCTGTTCCTGCTGATGTCTGCTGTCAGGACTGTGGGCACGTGGGCGAGTGGCCGCGACTAGACCGTGTGTGGACGGCCAGGGGGAGAATGCCCCAGGGAGAACTGGGAAGAGGTGCAGACTGAGGAAGCAGCGTGGGCGGAGACCCAGAGAAGGGGCAGTGGCGGGTACCTCTGGGCAGCAGGGACCACTGACCAGGTATGGCTGGTGGCCCAGGGGTGCAGGAAGGGGCTGATGTCTAGCTGCCCACCCATGCTGCCCTCAGTCTTCCTGGTGCTTGAGAGGCCCAGGCTGGCCACCAGGAGGGTGTGACAGCCACCCTTCAGCTCCCATGTGGGCACCAAGTGGGTTGGTTCACTGGCCTGCACCTAGGGCGTCAGCCTCCACTGGCCCTAGCCCAGCTCATCTGGCCCATGGGAAGAGGTGGCCCAGAGGGGACTTCGGGGTAAAGTGCAGGTGAGAGGGCTGCCCCGACTGCCCCCTTCAACCAACCTCTCTGACTTGAACCACGCTTGACTTTCCACCTTCCCTCCCCGGCGTCTTACGTCCGTCACTCAGGTGAGGAAACTGAAGCTTGAAGAGCTCGAGGAACATTCCTGAGACCCTGTAACGTTGCTCAACCTCTCAGTGCGGTAGACAGTAATGTTAGTTTTGAGGCCCGCATTCTCCCGCAGGAATTCCCGCCTGCCTGCCCCAGGCTGGCCTCCTGTCCGGTTTCTCTACCTGGGCTCTCCTCGATGGAGCTGCTAGGTGAGGAGGCCCTGGGCCGTGGGACGGGCGTGCCCTGGTGTTAGCCGCACCCGCTTGGCTTCAGGCGTGCGCGACCCCCTTCTGAGCCCCATTTTGCTCCTCTGAGAGGGGGTCAACAGCATGTCCCTGCAGTGTGGATGTGAGGAAACTCCCAGCGCAGAGTTTGGCAGACCCTCAGTTCCCTGCTGAGGTCCCTCCAACCCACTCTTGTCATTCTCTGCCTGGGCCTGGTGAGGGTCCCAGTCGCTTAGCACCTCCACCTCTGGTCAGGGCCCGAGACAGTCTGCCTGGTCGGGTTAGGCTTGGCAGAACCAGTCAGCCAGCGTGTCTGGGTGGTGAGAGGCTATTTTGGGAAGGAGCAGGGAAGGAGTGTTTTGTTTGGTTTTCTCCTCATGATTACAGGAGGTAGCCGAGGCCTGCCACTGCTCTTGGTCACCCAGTGCGGTGTGGGCCAGGGTGTGGGGAGGAGGAGTGACATAGCTCTCTGTGACATGGACTGCCAGACTTCATGACAGCCTTGGGCTACATGGGTCTGTGGTCTGACCTCTTCACTGTCACCCTCAGCCTGTTCTCAAGCAGTGTCTGAGAGACAGCCCTGGAAGGGAGGGGAGAGGAGAGGAGGAAAGGAGATTGGAGGGTGGAGGACTGAGAACCTGGAAACTCAGATCCTGACACAGCAGAGTTTGTTTCTCAGCTCTGCCTCCCACCCACCCACATATCCATTTATCCAGCCAGCCATCACCCACCCATCCACCCATCCACCCACCCACCCTTCCACCCATCCATCTACCCACTCACCCATCCATCCATACACCTGTGCATCCATGCGTGCATCCATGTTTCCATCCATCCTTCCACCTATCCCCCCACCCACTCACCCACCCATTTGTTTGCAGCAGGCACCACAGGTGCTTTATTAGTCTGTGCTTGGTGTGGTATTAGACCGCAGGGTAGGGTGGTAAACAAGAGAGGCACCACTGGCAGTCTGTCTTACCCCCAGGGGCCATGGTTAAACAACTAATTAGGCATTTACTATGCCTCTTACAGATTCAAATTCTAGTGGAGGGATTTGAACTGGGGGCCCTGGGAGAGAACCACACAGGAACTAGGAAGGATGTGACTGTCCAGGGAAGGCAGAGGAGGCCCTGAAGTTTGCCCAGCATGCTGTTTGCTGGCTGTCCACTTTGTTGCGGGGAGACCCTGTTCAGGGACTTTGAGCTGGGAAGGGGCGTGTTGGCTTGGGGGGAGCAGCAAGGCCAGAGAGTCTGAGCCTAGTGAGATGGTTTGAGGGGGAGGGGGCAAAGGTGATAGGGTGGGGAGGGAACCCAGAACCCTAGAGCTCAAGGGCTGCAGAAGGGGCCTGCTTGTTGGCTACAGTCCAGGGGAATTGTGGAAGGGTCTGGACCCTGGGGCACCCTCACTGAGGCTGGCTGTTGTTCAGAGGCTCTTCTCTCTTTGACCAGGCAGACACCATCCACGATTGAAGGGCTGGGTGGCACCTGTTAGGGCCTTCTCCAGCTGTGTCCACAGAAGCATCAGACAAACCTTAACTTCTCCTAGCTGACCTGTGGTCCACTTGGTGCTGACTTAAATAAAAGCCTCATGACTTTCCTGTGCAAGCGAATTGAACTGAAAAGCATGATCTCTTAGGACACTGAGTAGCTGCCCTTGGGCCTGGAGCTCACTCACCTGGCCTTGAGTCTGCTCTGCCAGATGGCTTTTGAGTCACTGATATGCCCCCTTGGGACCCCCGCTTTCCAGTATGGGAGAGGAATGCGGAATTAGATCACCCCTTCTACTAGGAGCCTGGGGCTGGGGCTCTGGGTAGTGAGGCTATAGGCAGTCCCTGCATGGTACAAGAATGGCTAACACTCCCTGCTGGCCAAAAGGTTGGTTGTATGAGTCTGCCTAGAGGCACCTAGGAAGAAAGGCCTGGTGACGAACATTTGGAAAGCCAGCTGTTGAAACCCCCATGGAGCACAGTGCTACTTGACACACATCGAGTCTCGATCAGCCAACGATGTCAAATCTAGGGCAACTGGACCGAGCATCTGGCAGCAGAGAAACTTCTGGGTTGAGGGGCCTGTGGGTTGGGAGGAGTTGCTCCAGGACTTCTGAGAAGTGTGGCCCATGCCCAATGAGGGGCTTTTCTTGAGCTGATGGTAGTGCTTGAGTCTGCAGAGTGATATGTGGGTTTGGAAAGCACTCGCCTTGTGCCCTGGATTGGAGCTTCAAGCATCAGTGAGCCAGCGTTTTTGCGTAGTGGATATGGGGAGCCAGGCTCAGCCCTGGGCAGGGGGCTGGTTCTGCCCCACAGGGCCTGATGGTGGGGGCAGGCGCGGGGCTCAGCCACACCCCAGACATGTCTGCAGAGAGCAGAGGGTGGGATCTCCAGGGCTGGGGAGGCTTCTGTTGAAGACCCCGAGAAGGATGGACACAGAGAGTTGGGATCAAGCGCACTTGGTGAGCAGGAGAGACTACATCAGTCTCTGAACAGGGGTGGCTGTGAGACTGAAAACACACGTGGTACAAGAGAGCCACAGCGTGCCCGTCTTCTGTGTCGTGCTGACGTCTGAGTGCGAGGAAGGTGCGTTCACAAAGCCTTCCATTCTTGGCCACAGATTTCAACATCTTATAAAGTTCTTTTTAAAATTTCTTTTTGCTCGGACCATACACAGCCCTGGAAGCCCCCGTGGCGTAGCGGCGAAGTGTCTGGCAGCCCGCCACCAGTTCGGCAGGTGGACGCCACGAGTCACTCCTGGGGAGCTCTGCGGGGTGGTTCTGCTCTGTCCTCTACAGTCAGTAGGAGTCAGAATGGACTCGATGGCAAGGGTTTCGGCTTTGGGTACCACACACAAGTCTGGCCACAGTTTCCACGTGTGCCGTTCAGTGACGTTGGTGACGCACTTCACAGGGTGCCGGCATTCTCACTGTGTCCACCCGAGTTGTTTCGTTTCTGTAAACTGAGGCTTTCTGCCTCCTCAGCTTCTTATCTCTGCCTAACTTAACTGTCTTCGGCTAGAGTTTACATGGTAATGCTTTATCAGGGCTCAGAGCTGAAGGAAAGCATTCTTTATTCCCTGAGCTAACTGTTGTTTAGCTTAATGATGGCTTTGTGGGATGGTTTGGGCTCAAGGTTCAGAGGTTATTTCTGGTAAAGCACTTCTTTAACATGGGCTCTGCTGTTGGACACCTAGTTTAGAATCAGAGGCTGGCAGGGCCATTGGCTTTTGTGTCTGTCATTCATTGATTGACACAATAAATCACTTGTGAACAGCTGGTAGGTGCCAGGCACTGTGCTAGGCTGTGTCCCATCAAGCCAATATCCCACAGTCATTGAGGGTGGGTGACAGGGAGTCAGGAGGAGGACTCCAGCTTGGGTGATGCCCTGCCTCCCAGGAAGGGAGATGAGGATGGCATTCCTGCAGGGTGCCTGGGCTGTGGCCCCAGCAGTTCTGGACTCGGGGGCCCTGTGGCTGCTGCTGCCTGGGGGCTGGGCACAGAGGGCCCTGAGCTGGCACCTCTCCTGGGCTCTCCCCGTGGCCAGCGACTGACAGTGTTTGGCTAAGCAGCTCTGTGTATTTATAGACCCATTCAGTATTAAGTAATCACCATGCAGCACTCCTCTCCTGAAAGCTCTTTAGGGTCCATATTTCCCCCATTTGGAAGCTAGAACAAATAAGCATTTAATCAACCTCCAACTCCCAGCCTCAGAATCAGGCCTTTGGAGGAGGGCCGGGACCGGGGGCCTCCCCTGCTTTAGTGGAAGCCCTGCCCCTTCTGAAGGGAGGGTGCTGGTGTCAGGCAGAGCAGACAAGTGGCAGAGCTGGGGCTACCTAGAGCTGTAGATGAGCCATTAGGGGCAGGTCGGCTAGGGAGGGGATGGCTAGGGACAGGAGGTTTAGGGGTGGGCTGTTTAGTGACCAGCAGGCTGGGGCAGGATGGTTATGGATGGCATAGCTAGGGATGAGTAGGTTAGATGTGGGCAGGTTAGTGGTAGGATGATCAGGGATGGGTCATTTAGGGGTGGGATGTATAGAGAAGTGCACTTTAGGGATGGAATAGCCGGGGACTAGTAGCTTAGAGACAGAAAGGATGGACAGAGACAGGATAATCAGGGATGAATCGGGTAGGGGTGGACAAGTTATGGAAGAGGTGGGTAGAGACTAGAACATTCAAGGTGGCCCACTGGTACCCTTGGGGCTATACATCCATGTGGTCTGCTCACCAGGACTCTTTGCCAGACCTTCCTGCTGAAATCCTTAACATTGTCAGCAGAGAAGACTTTCTTTAGTGACAAGGACCCAGAGTCCTGGAGTTGATCTGGGCTGAGGAGTGAGCTCTGTGCCTGTAGTTCAGATACCCAGGAGACCTGGCAGTGAAAGTCTCACGTTCCCCTGGGTCAGGCTCTGGGCATGTGGGTGCCTGTCTGCTGAGAGAGCTTGGGCTGGTGGGGGGTCCTGGGGGGTTGTACTGTTCATCTTACTATGAGCAAAAGCTAGGATCAGATTATGCAGCTCATTGAGTTGTGACAACGAGGTCACATGAGACTCAAACTCAACCAGGGAGCGTTTTGGTTCCCACAGTGGGGACGTTCAGGAGTCGGTTGAGTTTGAGGTTCTTGTGGATCCTGGGGCTCAGATGAAGTAGTCAGAGCTGGGAGAGGACAAAGGAGGACTGGAAGCCTCGCTGTGCAATGGAGAGGGCTCTCTCTGGCTTCTGACCACACAGCTTTCAAGGCCACGTCCCTCTGAGGATCCCAGTGCAGAGCGAGGGTCTTTAGATGCCACGGCAGAAGGAGACTCAGCTGAGGGGCCAGGATGGGCCCCTGGGGTGGCTGATGGGCTCATTCCACTGGGCCAGGGCCTGGGGAACTGCCGGTGGCCAGGTAGTGGGATTGACTGTCAGCCCTCATAGGAATGGCAGATGGAGGGGGTGAGGATGCCATTCCCTGAAGTGTGGAGACCAGAACACCTTTGGGGACCAGAACACCTGTGCCTCCAGATGAGTCAGTGTCAGCCTTGGAAACAGAGTTTGAGTGAGAATTTCAGAATGTAGCTGCATGGTCTCTGAGACTCTGCACCCCACCACAGAGCATGTTTGGAGAAACTGCTTGAGGGACACTACTTGACCTTGATCCTGGAGCTAGAAAGAAGCAAAAATGGAATTTGAAACACGTTTCTCTTGACTTGCAGCCCAGCATTCTTGCTTTTTCATGCATCCAGGTATCTTGGAGCTTTCCGTACCCGTAGAAGCAGGGGGGCTCAGGGCTGGTGGGCCCCTGGGGGACACTCAGCCCCTCCTGAGTCACTCTGACACCAGTAGAGAATGCTTGTTAAGGGCCTGAGGGCTGCTTCCTTCCTCTGCTTGCTCTGCCTCCACTCCATACGACTGCTCTGCCTCCCTGCTGGGGCCTCGATCTCGGGATCCTAGGCTGCTGTGTGGCTGGCTGCTGCTGCTGTGTGGTCAGCTACTGTGCCGCTAGCTGCAGGCGTGTGGCTGGCTGCGATTGTGGCTGGCTGCTGGTGTGTGACTAGTTGCTATTGTGACTAACTGCTGGTGTGTGGCTGGCTGCTGGCGTGTGGTTGGCTGTGATTGTGGCTGGCTGCTGGTGTGTGGCTGGCTGTTGTTGAGTCGATCTCTGGCCCAGACTGAGCAGAGCCGAGTGCCGCCCAGCTCTGTACCAGCCCCGTGATCCGTTGCAGACTTGATCCTTGAGATCCATAGAGTGTTACTAATGGACAGTTGGAGGTAGACAGCCACGCCTTTCTCCCAGCCTACTGTCTGGAAGCTCTGCCGAAACCGGTTTGCATGACAGCGAGACCTCAAGGCAGAACTGTGTACTGTCCAGGGCCTCTTGGCTGTTATTTGAAAGTCAAAGAGCACAGCCTTCAGTGTGGCTTCCACCTCAACATCAAGTAGACAAAAGTCTTCACAACTGGACCAGTGAGTCACAACATAATGAATGGAGAAAGGACTGAGGTGGTCAAGGATTTCATTTTACTTAGTTCCCACAATCAAAGCCCATGGAAGCAGCAGTCAAGAAATCAAAAGACGCGTTGCACTGGGAAAAATCTGCTGCAAAAGACTTCTTTGAAGTGCTGACGACTAAAGATGTCACCTTGAAGACTAAGGTATGCCTGACCTAAGCCATGGTATTTTCAGTCACATCATTTGCTTGCAAAACCTGGACGATGAACAAAGAAGACAGAAGAACTGAAACCTTTGAATTGTGGTGTTGGAGAGAATTATTGAATGTCCCATGGGATACCAGAAGAACGTACAGATCTGTCCTCGAAGAGGGACAACCAGAGCGGGTCTTAGAAGGAGGGACGGCAAGACTACATTTTACATACTTTGGACATGTTGTCAGGAGGGATCGATAACTGGAGAGGGACATCGTGCTTCGCAAAGCAGAGGGTGGGCAAAAAAGAGGAAGACTCTCCACAATGCGGATGGACACAATGACTGCAACCATGGGCTCAAGCATAAAGACAATTGTGGGCATGGCTCGGGACTGGGCAGTGTTTCCTTCTGCTGTGCACAGGGTCGCTGTGGATGGGAACCAACTCCGTGGCACCTAAGGTTGTTGAAACTTACCGTGGTCCGGGAACCAGCGCGACAGCACACAGCAACGTGCTCGTTCAAGTTCACCCCGGTCCAGCTGCAAGCCGAATTCTCCATCCGCTGCAGAACCAGCCTCTGGCCTACTCATCGGTCAGCGGCGCCAGGGCCCTGACGTGCAGAGGGGATGTGGTCCCTTGGCTCACCCTTGACCTCCTCCCACTTTGGGGTCAGCCTTCTCTTATGGGGAAGGTACAGGGGGGACACAGGAGACCTGGCTTTGCTCAGCCTCTTTCGTGTCCTGGGCCAGCCCCTGCCCCCCTGGCCTACCCTCGGCCTCCCTGCCCTCTCTCACCCTCTTGGTGCTCAGGTAGCCATCATCCTGGCTGCTTAGTCAGACCAGCTGTGTTCTGGGTAATGGCAGGATCTTGGAGCACCCAGGCGCGACGAAATGCAGGTTTGAAAGGACAGAGCTGTCACTAGTGACTGGTGGAGCGGTTGTTACATGAGTTAGCTAAAGCATTACCTGTGATAACAAAAGGTGCACCCACCTTTACCCCCCACTGTCAGATCCTCACCCTGCAGCCGGAACAAGCCACTGAGACGCAAGTGGGATCCACCCTCTGGATCTTACTCTGGGTGAAAGGAGAAGCTGTTAGGGAATTTTGAGCCATGCCTTTCCCACGGCTACCAGGCTCCGTGTGAGCTTATACTGTGCTGCTTCTCTCTGCAGGAGGCTCCCGCCACAGGGTCTTTGCACACGCTTGCCCTTGCCTGAAATGCTCTTCCGCTGATATGCCTGGCTCGCGACCGGCCGCCTGCAGGGAGGTGGGCTTAGGGGTCCACCCTGGCCACCCTGCCACATCTTCAGTGAAGTCACACAGAGTCCCTGGCCAGATGCTGGGGATCCTTCATTCCAGTGGGGAAAGAGTGCTGACTGTCCCACAGGCCGAGCTGTTGTGTTCTCTGCTGTACCCCCAACACTGGGCATGTGGCAACCCCAGAAAACAAATCAGTTGCTGTCCTGCGGATCCTGTGGGTGTGTGTGCAGGGTAGAACTATGCTCCGTAGAGTTTTTGTTGGCTGTGTCTTTGCAATCGCCTGGCCTTTCCTCTGAGCTGCCTCTCGGATGATGGGAACTGCCAGCTTCTCAGCTAGCAGACATTTATTTGTACCATCTGGACATTGTGGTAGGTGCTCAGTAAATATTCTTTCCCTGAACGAAGGAGGCAGAGAGGTTAAGTGCTTTCCCGGAAGTGGCTGTGCTGGGCTTGGGGGTCAGGCAGTATATCCTGGGACCACACTGTTGTCTTGCCCTCCCCGTGGGCAAGGGCAGCCCTTGTCCTGCAGGTGCTCAGGAGCTGTTGAAGGATTCTGAGCAGGGGTGTGCCCCTGCTGGCCCTGAGCGGCCGGTAGGGCCAGGGAAGAGCGTCAAATCGGGAGTGGCTGCCTCCAAAGGTGGGAAAGGGAGTTTGCAGGATGCAGGGTGGTGGTGGCAAGGACCCAGGGAGGAGAGGCATGAGTGCGGGACGCATCAAAACCCAAACCCCCAACAAACTCGTCACTGTTGAGTCTGACTCATGGCTGCCGCATGTGTGACAGAACAGAACTGAGCTCTGTGGGGATCTCCTGGCTGTGATTTTCACACATACTGATTGCCAGGCCTTTCTTTTTTCTTTTTATTATTATTATTTTGTCATGTTTTAAGTGAAAGTGCACTCAGATTTTCATGTGAAAACACAGACACTGCTATGTAACTCTAGCTGCTCTCCCCACCCTGGGACAACACATTCCTTGTTTGCACCCTGTATATCCCGTGTCCTTTGAGCCAGCCTCTGTCCCCCTCTGCCCTCTCATCTCACTTCTGGACAGGAGCTTCCCAGTTAGCCAAGAAGCACATTCTTTGCCAGTATCATTTTCTGGCTGACAGTCCAGTTGGCTTTGGAGATTGTTTGAGTTCTGGGTTAAGAATCCAGGGGCTATGGCTTCTAGGGTCCCTCCAGTCTGTCAGGCCATCAAGTCTCATCTTTTTAGTAGGGTTGGAGTTCTGCACCCCCTTTTCTTTTTTCTCTTTTTTATTGTGATTAAGTGAAAGTCTACAATCCAAGTTAAATTTGCATGCCTGCCTGTGTGCAGCTCCATCTGCTCGCCTTGCCCTGTGACAGCACACTTCTCCTTTTCATTCTGTGTGTGTCATGTCCTCTTAGCGCTCTCCTGTCCCCTCCTCCTCACCCTCTCCTCTCCCTTTTAGTTAGAGGACAGTAGGACAACGTCCTATAGGTGCATAGAACCATAAAGTACACACACCACGTGATCACGTTGTGTCCCTGAGTCCAGTCCATTCCTGCCCGAAGAGTTGACCTCAGCAATGATTTCTGGTCAGGGGCAGCAGCGGGTCTATGGGCCATGCTCCCAGGGGAACCCCAGGCTGCTAGACCGTCAGTCTCAGTCATTTAGTGGAGTTCTTGAGGCGCACCCCTCTTTTTCTCATGTTGCCTTTGGGACTCAACATTGTGTGCCCATCACGAGCTTCTCTTGGTGGCGGCTGGGCACCATCTGCTTCTTCTCGTCCCATGTTGATACAGTCACCGATTCACATGAGCCCTTCTGTCTGCTGCACTCTTTTTGCCTCATGTCTTTTTTGTTCCTGGTGATCATCTGTTCCAGATGCGTTGGGATCGTCCGGTGTACCTCGGATGGCAGATTGCTAGCTTTTAAGACTCCAGATGCCACTCGCCAATATCTGTACCCCATTTTTATCCCACTAAATCAGGCACTTTTTATTATGTTCCCTATCAGGGCAGTCATTGGTGGTGGCCTGGAACCATCTACTTCTTCTGGTCTCAAGCTGATGTAGTCTGTGGATTACGTGGCCCTTTCTGTCTCTTGGACTTGTATTTTCCTGTAGCTTTGATGTGTTTCATTCTTCTGTTCTCCAGGTGGGTTGGGACCAATTGATGCTTCTTAGACGACTGGCTTGCTCACTAGCTTTTAAGACCCAGATAGCACTCACCAAAGTGGGATGCAGAATATTAAAAAACTTTCTTATGCCAGTTGACCTAGGTGTTTCCTAAAATCATGGTCCCCAGGTCCCTGCCCCTGGTACTCTGTCCTTTGAAGTGTTAGATTGCATTTATCAAACTTCTCAGCTTCTGGTTGAGTCCAGTTGTACTGACTTCTCCTGCGTGTGTGTTGCCCCTCCCTTTACCTAGCTTAATTCCTATCTAATTAGGTAATTCCTGAATGCCCAGCCCCCTCCTTCTCCACCCTTGTAACCACCAAAGACTGTTTTCTTCTGTGTTTAAGCCTCTGCGAGAGTCCTTGTAGTAGTGGTCTCATACAATATTTGTTCTTCTGCAGCTGACTAATTTCACTCAGCGTAATGTCTTCCAGACTCCTCTGTGTTATGTTTCCCAAAATCATCATTGTTCTTTATTGTTCTATAATATTCCATTGTGTGAATGTACCATGGTTTGTTTATCACTCACCTGTTGAGGGACACTGAGGTTGATTCCATATGTTTGCTATCATGGACAGTGCTGCAGTGAACAGCGGTGTGTATGTACCTGTGTGAGAGCCCCCATTTTTCTAGGGTATAGTCCAAGCAGTGGGATTGCTGGATCATATGGTATCTCTATTTCTAGCTTTCTGAGAAAACAGCTAATTGATTTCCAGAGTAGTTGTACCTAGGCCTTTCTTAAGAGGCCCCAGTGGTTGAGTTCAAATCTTTTGGCTTATGCCACCCAGAGACCTTTCAGGATACCTCAGGGGGTGAATTTGGCCCAAACTGGTATCTCTTTGTTTTTGCCAAACCCACCCTCTCTGCCCCCACTTGCTGTGAACCCCAAATCAAACGGCCCAGCTTGTCCCCAGCCTCTCATGCCCCTGGCTTCTGTGTCTGCAAGTTAAATACACACTGAGGCCCCGCTGGCCGATGACTTGCGGCTTCTGCCATTTCCCGCCAGTGAAGTCACAGTGAAAGACGACAACTTCCTCGAGTGGGCCCGTCTGCAGGAGAGGAAAGCCAGTGGTCCTGCCCCGCTGATGGCCTGTCTCCAGCCAAAGCCAGTGACCCTGCCCTGCTGTCGCTGCCGACTGTGACGTGTGAGGAAAGGACGTGCGAGGGTGTCTGTGGTCACAGGCATCTGGGAGCGCGGGGAGGATAAATGTTAGCTCAGGCGGCTTTGATTTTTCTTTTTGAGAGGGTTCACGGAAGTGAATTACGAAAATCAATGGAAATAACTTGCTTTGGTCTCCATTGGCTTTTTCCCTTTAAGCATGGGGGTGATGATCCAGTCTGGGGGGTACAGAGAAGGACAAGGTAGCAGCTTGTCCAGCCCAGGAGGCAGGATGGCCCGCCATAGGCAGAGTGGGGTCCTTGCGTCACCCTGATCACACAAAGCCCCTCGGGGGCCTTGGGGCCTGACCTGACACTTGTGCCTGGGGCCTGGGTGCTTGAGTCCTGCCTCTGCCTGCTCGGGTGGAGAGGCAGCTGCCCAGTGGCCAGCTGGCACCAGCAGGGGTTTGCCATCACTGTGCATGGCAGAGCGGGTTCCTGGGTTTGTGGGCTGGGCCAGCACGGCCACCCAGCTGTGCAGCCACCGTCGTTTCGCCCTCAAATTGCTATAGGGGCTTCTTTTCCTTTTTCTCTGACTGAGGTAAAATACCCATAACACTTAGCAACTTAACCATTTTTGAAGAGTGCAATTCATTGGCATTTAATGCTTTCTTGGTGTTGTACAACGACCACCCTGACCTGGTTTCAGGACATTGTCTTCACTCAAAAAGGAGACCCTTGCCCACGGGGCGTCCCTCCTCATTCTCCTCCTGTAATGCCTGGCAACCACTGGTCTGCTCCTTGTCTCTGCTTTTCCTGGCTGTTTCACGTAAACGCAGTCGTACAGTCGGTGGCCATCGTGTCTGGCGTCTTCCATTCAGCACACTTCATGGTTCGTCCACGCGGCAGAGCACGTTAGAAACGCATTTCTTTTTATGGCCAGGTAACATTCCATTGTACGGATGTACCCGGGTTTGTTCTTTGATCTGTTCAGGGACACTGACTATGGCTGTTTCCATCTTTTGGTTTCTCTGAAGACAGTGCTGCTATAAACAGTCATGTCTAAGTTTTGATTTGAACCTATTTTCAGTTTTTGGGGGGTATATCCCTAGGAGTAGGATTGCTGTGTCATACGAGGACTGCCAGTTAAGTTTGCAAACTCATCCTAGAAAAAGGGCTACATATCTCACTGCTGAATGTCCTATGGTCATCTTCAAAGTACTCCCCTTGGGAAACTATGCACTAATGCCAGGGTCTAGTCTACCTGAGCAGTTTTGGAACTCTTCTGGAATGGCCGTCAGAGCTCTTGTCATATTACCCTTGATGTCCTGAAGGTTGTCAGAATGTCTTCCTTTCAATATTTCCTTTATCATCGGGCCAAGAATAAAAGTCATTGGGTACCGATCTGGTGAGTAGGGAGGGTGCTCTAACATAGTTATTTGTTTACTGGCTAACCCCACCCACCCACAGACAACTGGACAGTTAAGTTCTTGAACTTGTCACCATGCCACCATCTGCATTGGCCATTCCAGAAAGAGTTCCAAAATTGCTTTGAAGGGTGGACGAGGTGCTGGCATCAGTGCACAGCTTCCTAAGGGAAGTACTTGGAAGGTGACTGTCGTGGTATTTAGGGAAGAGGTATGTAACACTTAGAACAATTATGTTCGTGGACTTATTGTCAGACCTCGTATAAAGAGCCCCAGTGGTGCAGTGGTTAGTGGCTGCTAACCAAAAGGTCAACAGTTTGAAGCCCCTGGTCACTCTGTGGCAGAAAGTTGTGGCAGTCTGCTCCTGTAGAGATTACAGCCTTGGGAACACTATAGGAGTGGTTCTACTCTGTCTTGTGGGGTTGAAATTGATTCCATGGCAACAGGTTTAGTTTGGGTTTATGCACTGGGAATTGTCCAGAAGCCACTTAATCTTCACAGCAGTCCAACGAGGCATCGGCATTTTCCATGTGGAAAGGTTTAGGCTCAGGATTTAAGGATCTTGCACAGAATCAAAGGAGCCCCGGTTGGGCAGTTGTTGGGCAGTCTCTGCTCATAAAGAACACACTGTTGGAACCCCGTGAAGCAGTTCTACCCTGTTCTCTAAGGTTGCTGAGGGTCAGAACTGACTTGGCAGCAAGGGGTTGGGTTGGGCTTGAAGGTAATTCTATGTTTCACTTTGTGAAGAACTACAGTTTTATATTCTGCAGTACTCCTTGAAAGGAGCAGAGGTGGGCCAGGGAGCACAGGGGCTCTCTAACAGTCAGGGTGGGTCACTTTGGGGCTTAAGACCTTCTCAGAGCCCTTGACAAACTCAGAGTAAGAGTCGAAGCCTTACGATGGCCTTGTGACCTCACTGATGTCCTCACCTGCACCGGCCGCACCTAGTCCCTTGTCCCTCTGCCGTCTTCTACGGGGCCAGGATACTGTGTCTCAGGGCCACTGTGCATTGAGCCTCTGGCCTGTAGCCATGGGGGTTGTGGCATGGGAAAGTGAGGTGTGTGTGTGTGTGTTCCACTTTCTGTCTTATTGCATGGACCCGCTGGGCTCTTAGATGCTAACTGAAAAGTTGAAGATACTAGCCCAGCCAGAAGTGCCTAGGAAGAAAGGCCCTAGAGATCTAATTTGGAGAAGACAGCCGCTGAACGCCCATGAAGTGCAGCTGTACTCTGACACGCAGGGTTGCCATGAGTCTGAGTCGATGGACCCTGCTGTATAATCTGCGTATCTGTTGGGCTTGGTGTTGATGGTCTCTGTCTCTCCACCACTGTCCCCCTCTCACCAGCCCCCAACGAGAGGATGTGAGCTGTACAAAGACCAGGTGCTATTCTGGTCCCTGAGTGTCCCCCACGACCCTAACTGTGCTTGACCAACAATGGTCCTCAATATTTGAATGGCTAAACAAGGATTTTTTTTAAGTCTGTTACAGTTGAGTCAGTTCCAACTCACAGGACCCTATAGGACAGAATAGAACTTCCCCATAGGGTTTTCAGGGAGCAGCTGGTGGATTTGAACTGCTGACCTTTTGATTAGCAGCTATAGCTCTTAACCATGCAGCCACCAGGGCTCCTTGAATGAAGACAAGGACCTAGAACAGCTTCTCCCTTGGACTTCCCTCCACTTCCTGCTGCCTTCCTTGGTGCCTTTTCTTGGGCCCCCTCCTCCAGGCAGTGTCCTCTCGGAAGCCCACCTCACCCCAGCAGCTCTGTTCTGCCCTTAACCTCAGGATTGCAGTGCTCCCCACTGCCAACAGAGGGCGTGCAAGGCGCTTGCTTGCAGTTTCGCGAGAACAGAGCCAGGAGCCTGGGCAGGGCAATGGTTAGGGGCTTGGCTGCTAACCGGAAGGCTGGCGGTTCACGTCCACCAGTCAGTCCTCGTGAGAAAGATGTGGCAGTCTGCTTCTGTAAAGGTGACAGCCTTGGAGGCCTGTGGCGTCCTGGGGGTTTCCGTGAGTCAGAGCTGACTACGGCACCTGATGGGTCGAGCCACATTTTCATGTGTGTGCAACCTGCATGGAGGACATGTTAGGACTGATGCTCAGTGTCAGGGCAGCGTCCCCGATTTGGGGCCCCCTTATCCCGGCTGGCGCAGTGGTGCCGCCTGAAAGATCGGCAGTTTGCATCACTAGAAGCTCCTTGGGAACTCTTGGGGCAGTTCTACTCTGTCCTATAGGGTCGCTATGAGTTGGCATGGACTCTATGGCAGTGTTTTTTTTTTTTTTTTTCTGTTAGAGCAGATCAAGAGGATTCCTGCTGAGGCAGCCCCATCACACTGCTTACTGTATCACATGACGAGGTACCAGTTGATGTGAAGTCTGTTTGGGCCATGGGCTTTCGGCATCCATTTGTAGGAATTCGTGATAATCATGGTTTATTTTCTCTCATTAAATTCAAGATTTCACAGCAGGCTAGGCAGACATCTGAACTGCCATCCAAGATATTCGTTCATGCACTGAGCCATTTGGCCAGTTAGCAGAAGCCCCGACTTATTGCCGTTCCCAGTGGCCAGTGCAGCAGCTGGGTGCATAAGGCATGGGGCTGTTCCTGAGAGCATTATCTGTGTGACCAGCTTCTTCTGGGTCATCATCTGAGTCCTTAGAGCAAGATATTTGTTAGGTCAGGTTCAAGAGTAGAGCCCTGTGGCTTGCCACTAGAAACCTCTTTTATGCTGACTTGTTCCCTAGGATCTATGTTTTGCTTATTACAAAAAAAAGTTCAGAAGCCATTCCTAGCTCACATTCACCTGTCTTCTCTGCCAGAAATCGGGAAGACTTAGAAGCTGACAAATTTGGAAAAATGTCTATTGTTATTGGTCTCAGGTTTTGTAGAACTGAACCAGCACTGTGCATCTGCCGACCTGGCACAGGGCCCAGCACAAAGAGGAACATGGTGTGCCCATGTGCTCCAGCACTGTCCTGCGGGGGGGCTGTGGAGGGCACACAGACGAGTGGGAGCCACAGTGCTTCTTGACAGGTGCTGCTCTCAGGCTTCCTCCTGCTCAGGAAGGCTTCCCTGAGGAGGTGACATCTGACACAGGACTTGAACACTGAGTACAGTTCCAGTCTGTGAAGCAGGTGGGGTCATTCTGGAACAGTGGATGGCTTGGCTGTGGGGTGAAAGTATCAGAGTGAATGGGCACCAGTGAGACGGTGACTGTCCCCAGGCTGAGCATGCTGGGATGGGGAGATGGGGTGAGAATGGGCAGGGCTTGGGGCGCCAGGCTGAGGAGGAAGGTTTTGTCTCTTCAGAGGGTTTCCAGTGGGGACAGTGCAGCATCAGGTCGGAGGTCAGGTGTGAGGGTGCAGGCTGAGCAGCATATGGGAACTAGGGTGAGGGCCCAGGCAGAGGGGTGAGGATGCCTCCCACCTGTTCCTTTGGTCCTCAAACAGCCAGGTGCTCAAGATGGAGGGCTGATTGGCTCCAGGTGACAAGAGGGCACGTCTGACACACCAGCCCCATGCAAGACTTTAAACTGGTTCTTTCCAGTTCAGTCGTAGATGAGGAATGACAACAGAACAGATCCAAATTGTTAAAATTTAGAAAAATTGTGTGAACTGAAACCCTAAGTGGAAGAGGAAAAATGACAAGTCAACCTTGCTAGAAACCTAATCTTCCTCTTAGAAAACAAACTCAACTTGATGCATTGCATAGCAACCAAATCTCTTGCCCATCTGACTTTGTGCAGAGTCAGAAACAGTGGTGTCCCGCTCAAAGACGGCGGACAACTGGGCCACTTGGAACGTATGTCGCTGTCCTTGGTCCTGTCAGGTATCCAATCCCATGCTCCTGAAAGGACTTACTATACCTCTTCTGAGTCTCCCATTGCAGGGCTTTGACCTTTAATTTTTCGTGTTCCAGTTACGATTCCAGATCATCCAAATTTTAAACATTCAGGTCTCTGCTGATTTTGGTTTGGTGGCCATGGCTGAAGTGTTCTGAACCATTCCAAAGCCCTGACCATGTGCCAGGCTGGTGGTGGCAGTTCTAGGTGCCAGGAAGTGTTGGTGGACAGGAGACAGACTACTCTCTGCTCTTAGGGGGCTTCCACACCTGCTGGATGGCACTGCAAGCCTATTTGCAGACAGGGCACAGAGGACTGGGGAAGTCCACTCTCCCGCTGCCCAGCATTTTTGTGTGAAGACCCCTGCTCTTCCTGGTGCAAGTACAGGTGGGAGTGGGCAGGCACCTGGAGCTGGGTGGACCTAGCCACAGCCTGTAGTTGGGAAGGCATCACACCCTCCTTGTAGGTGGTGAGGGGGGTACCTAAGCCCCAGCCTGAGTCTCCACCCCTGCCTAGTGCTCCACGCCCCATGCTACCCAGGGGGTGCCTCAGGAGCACATGGTTGAACTCCTGCTGGAAGGAACCATGGCCCTCACTGAAGGGGACAGACAGGAGGGAAGTAGCCTGCTGCTTCTGTGTCTGCCCTGATGGCCAGGTCATTCTGCACAGGTGGGGAAGAACAGGTAGACCAGAAACAGCTTCCACATCACAGTGGAGGTGGGCAGGGCTCCTGGCAGGGCTGGGCTCTGGGATCGGCTCCGCTGCTGGTCAGCTGGCCAGCTGGTCAGCAGGTGGTCAGCACCTGAGTGGACACTGCTGCAAGGAATGCAGGGATTTTGGTAGCCTGCCTGCTCACCCACCCTGGGGGAGTGGCAGCAGCTAGGGCATGGGGCTGGGGCATTGTGCTGTCAACCCAGATGGGCTTGCTATAAAACTACCTGGGCCATCCAGTGGGCGCCCTGAGCCTGAGTCTGTCCTCTGAGGTAGTTGGGTGTCCTGGTGTCCACTTTAGGAGTGTGGCCTCTGGTCTTCACAACCCATCTGTCATGGATTGAATTGTGTCCCCCTAAAATTATATGTCAGGAATCCTGGTGCCATAGTGGTTAAGTGCTATGGCTGCTATCCAAAAGGTCAGCAGTTGAAATCCACCAGACATTCCTTGGAAACTCTATCGGGCTGTTCTACTCTGTCCTATGGGGTCATTAAGAGTAAGGATTGACTTGACAGCAACAGTCTTTTTTTTTTTTCCTTAAAGTATGTGTCAACTTGGCTAGGCCACGATTCCCAGTGTTGTGCGATCGTCCTCTGTTTTGTGATTAATAGAATTTTCCGGTATGTTGTAAATCCTAATCGCTGCCTGTGGTTAGTGAGGCAAGATCAGACAAAGTTAAAGAGGATTGGAGTAGGCTGTAATATCCTTGTTCAGGTCTCATCCCTGATCTGGTGTAAAGGGACTTCCCTTGGGTGTGACCTGCCCCCCCTTCTGTCTCACGAGAGACAAAAGGAAAGAAAATTGAGCCAAGAGTTGGATTCAGGGTCCCTGCACTGAGAAGCTCCCCGGTCAAGGGAAGATTGACAAGAAGAGCCTTCCTCCAGAGCTGACAGAGAGGGAAAGCCTTCCCCTGGAGTGGACACCCTGAACGTGGACTTGTAGCCGACTGGACTGAGAGGACATAAACTCTGTGTTAAAGCCGCCCACTGCGGTGTTTCTGTTACAGCAGCACCCGGTGACTAAGGCACCACCCAGCCCAGCCTGGCCAGCACCCACCCCAGCCACCTTGATTGTGGCACCCAGCCCAGCAATGGTGTCCAGACTGTGGATTGGGATCCATTAGTGGACCACACAATCGAGTTAGCGACTCACAGCTAGAATATTAATAAAATGAGAAATGGAAGAACTGGAATGAATGATGGAATAGAAACAAGAGAGCTCCTGAGTGAGGATGAATGTTCTGTGAGGCTTAGGCTTTACAGCACAGCCACCAGAAAACCAGACCAACGTCGGTGGTGCTGTCAGAGGGTTCCGACTCATCACGGCCCTATAGGACAGAATAGAACCGCCCTGTAGAGTTTCCAAGGAGCACCCGGTGGATTTGCACTGTCAGCCTTTTGGTTAGCAGCCGTAGCCCTTCACCACTACACCAACGGAGCAGGATGTTAATGTGTCTCCTACTGTGGGTCAACTCAGAAGGTTCTTAGAACTGTGACTCTGAGAGGGTCAGCACCTGCACCTGCCCTCTGCCCGGCAGGAGCCGTGGCCCCACCTCACCCCTCATCAGCCACACAGGGATGACAACACCTTTAGGTCTGCAGGTCTTTGTTACCCACCGCTGCCCCCCCTCACCCCTATCGTTTCAGGCAGACAGGAGGGACCGGGGCCCAGGCACAGCTGGAAAGGGGCTGGATTTACCGGAGTCCCACAGAGAGCCAGTGGCTGGGGTCCAGGGCGGGTGTGAGAGGACCCTCTCACTGGAAGCGGAGGAAGTGCTGGGGGAGGGGAGCCCTGGAGGATGGGGTGCTGAAACGGCTTGAAGGACTGGACAGGCTGTGGGCAGGGGATGCCCTGGGGAGGAATTGTGGGCAGAGGCCAGAGCAGGGTGTGGAGATCCCCTCGGGCCCTGGCATTCAGGGGTTGCCCACAGTGTGACTGGACGGGAGTCACGCAGAGGGAGTGTGGGTCTGCAGGGAGGCAGCTGCCAGGGGTCATACTGCTAAGGGGCACTGCCTTCTTCCGCTCCTGTCCTTGCTGTTGACGCTGCTGCCTCTGCCCCACTAAAGCTGTTCATGGTGTGCCAAGCCCAGGGCCTGCCCTCAGCCCCCTGCCCGATGAGCCAGACCCAGGCGGGGATGTTTTCAGAATCCTGCAGCTTTGCCTTCCAAGCTCCTGTCCATCACTGCTCCCCTGCCACCCTGTGGTGTCTCTCCTCTGCCCTGCCCTCCCAGTCCTTGGAACCTTGGACCCTGTACCACTGCCTTGCCTCCAGACATCTCCCTCCAGCTAAGAAACGTTAGTGGGTCACATAAGCACCTCAGAGAAGATGCTTCTAGAAGCAGTTGTGTGGCATCCTCATGAAGGTAAGAGAGGAACCTTAAGCATCTAGGGCAGCGCCCCTCCTTCCTGAGCCCTAGTCCCACCTTGGGAGCCCTGGTGGGCTTCAGGGCCCTCTCTCAGGGCTTCTCGCTCCTACTCACCCCAGCTCCCCAGCAAAGACCTCCCCTGCCCTGGCTTATCTGGATTGCAACTACATCCTGAAAGGGATAATGTTTGGGGTCTTCTTCTAGGAAGCCCTCTCTGGGCCCCCATCTGGGTGAGGATGCACCCACCTCTCCACCCCCAGGGCTCTCTTACCACCTCTAATCTGGGGCCTGAGCCCTTCAGGGTTGGGGATGCACCCCTTTCCCTCTCCCCTTACTGAATGGTTGGGGCTTAGAGACTTGTAGGTGGGTGCCAGAGGGCAGAGGGTAGGAGGGGAGAAATTGCTGTGTCCAGAAGTAACGAGGTCTCAGGGTTTATACATTGGCTGGATGCGAGCAGCAGGTGGTGCCTGCCTTGTGGGGCAGGGTGAGGACGGAAGGAGGAGTGTTACGACCTCCGGACTCAGAAGGGCCTTGGTAAGCTGAGCATGGGTGAGGCAGAGAGAAGAGGCAAGGGAGCAGAGTGGGCAGCAGAGATGTAACTAAGGTGGGTCAGGGCCCTGGGCGCTGGTGTCAAAAGGAGCAGTTACTGTTGCCGTCACGGTCTCCGTCACCAGCTGTGAGATCCTTCAGCAGTTTAACACTAATTGCTGTCAGTGCTGTTTCCACAGATGGGCCCCAGATCATCAGGACACTGGAGCCAGCAGCGGCCGTGAGCTGGTGGGGAGAGGCCTCGATTATCAGACGTGGCACTGAGGGGTCCCTGCGGGTGTTTGAGCAGGGGAGTGGGAGGCCTTCTGGTCCCAGCCCACCTTGGGGCAGTGTTGGACTCCCCAGCACCTGTCCTGGTCTCACTTCCCCGCAGAGCAAGGATGCTTCTGGTGCTCTGGTTGGATGATGCCCAGAGCCCTTCCTGGGGAGGGGGGCGCCTCGGCATGCCCACTCCAGCGTCCTAACACCCTCCTGAGCTGCCTTTCCACCCCCAGCCCTCTCCACGGCCAACGAGGCCTCCATCCCCCGCTCTGGAGGCGCTGTCTCCACGGAGCTCAGCCCCATGGCTCAGGTGTGCGCCCCCAGGTAAGGGGCGGGGCTTCCAGGCCAGCGACTCCTCTTGCTGTAAGGAAGCTCCGGAATCATTGCCTTCAGCCTCAGAGGCCCACCACCCTCTGTTTTGGGTAGGTGGGTGGGTGGTGTGTGTGCAGGCAGTGTGGGACAGCCTCAATGACGCCGATCACGGCAGAGCCCCGCCTGAGCCAGCGGCCCACCTAAGCACAAGGAAAGGCAGACGGGTGAGTGGACCCGCGCCCCTTGCTCAGGGGCCAGCCCAGACCCACAGCCTTCTGGAAGGAGCCTCATTTTTTTTTTTAAACTCATGATTTTAAAACATGCATTCCAATGCTTTTGAGGCTGTGTATTTTTTGACTTTTTAAAAATTGTGCTTTAAGTGCAAGTTTATAATTCAAATTAGTTTCTCGTACAAAAGCTCACACACACTTTGTTATGTGACCCCCAGCTGCTCTCCCCACCCTGCGACAGCACCCTCCTCCCCTCCACCCTGTATTTCCCGTGTCCATCTGACCAGCTCCTGCCCGCCTGTCTTCTCATCTCGCCTCCCGACAGGTTTATCGTTGTTGTTTGTAGCAGATGAAGGAGTGGAAGTTCTTCCTTCTAAATTAATCTTGTTGTTCTGGGCTGTTACCAGTTTTTAATCTTTGTTCTAAGACCTCTGAGCTCAGCTGTGGTTCCCAGTGTCTCTGGGGTCTTTTCAGGGATCTCTGAAGGGAGGGGGTGCTGACTTTGTACAGGCTTCTCTCAGCCTGGGCCAGGATTTAGCAGATGTCAGTTGTAGGTGGGGAAAGGATGTCCCTTGGGGGATACAGGGAACAAAGACTCTTTGAAGGCCCCTCTCTAATGCAGCAATCTGTTCTGGACCATCTTGGGTTGGTGGTCATCCAGTCAGCCCCAGCTTGCATACTCCAGGTGGCGGGGAGCTCACTACCTTGAAGGCCATGGCTGGTTCCACCAGGATGTAGGGGCCTATGTTGCTGACCTGTACTGCGGAGCCTGAGAGGAGGCCATTCGTTGCCCAGGTCAAGCTCTGCCAGCCAGCTGGTTCACACAGAGATATTTCCAAGCTGTCATCTCCTGCCACACACAAGTGAATGGGCACAGTCCTCCCCTTGGGGCCTCCTGACCAGAAAGCTGGGGCGCAGGAAGAACGTACTCCCCACAGTAACAGGGACCCTGCTGGTAGGGCAGGGAGTGGGCCCCTTCCCCAAGCCTTCCAGGGACTCTGCACGGAGCAAGCTGGCCAAGGTCCTGGGACAGGAAGGGTGCTCAGGACGTGCCCAGCAAGGCAGTGCTCCTAACAGCTAGGGCGTGGGGGACTTTGAGACCAGGTGTGCAGTGGAGGGTGCTGGGGGCAGGTGGGAGACATAGTGGGGGTCAGAGGGCAGGACCTGGGATGCCATCATTTGGAGCAACTGTTGTGGGTGCCCCTCTGTTGGGTGCTTTGTACATAGGCTCCTGGCAGTGATGCCCCCTGTCCATTGTAGCTCTGACATAAGGAAGGTCATGGTACCCATTTCATGGAGGGCTTAGGAAGACTAAGGGATGCCACAGTAAGCTGTGGTCTTTGGAGCACCCCAATATGTGTCAGCCTGTCTCACTGTGGTGGCTTTCAGGTTGCTATGGTGCTGGAAGCTGTATCACCAGTATTCAAATACCAGGAGAGTCATCCTTGGTGGACAGATTTCAGCTGAGCCTCCAGACCAAGACAAAATAGGGAGAAAGACCCAGCATTCTGCTTCTGTAAAGAATTAGCCAGTGAAAATCTTACGAGTAGCAGAGGAGCACTGTCCGATACAGTGTCAGAAGATGAGCCCCGCGGGTTGGAAGGTACTTAACTGAGGTGGCAGGACTCAAAAGGAGAAGAAACAACTGCAAATACCAATTAATAATCAGAATGCGGAATATGTGAAATATGAAAGTAGGAGACCATCAAAAAGGAGATGAAATGCATAAACATTGGTATCCTAGGCATCAGTGAGCTGAAATGGACTAGTATGGACTAGTACTACTATTTTGAGTCTATCGTGTGGTCTACGGTGGTGGGAGTAACGCCTCGAAGAGGCATGACATTGCGTTCATCATCAAAAAGAACATTTCAAGATCTATCCTGAAAGACAGTGCTGTCAGTGACGGGGCAATACACCTCCAAGGATGAGCAGTTAATACGATTATTACTTACAGTTACCCACCAACCACTAAAACAAAGATGAAGAAATTGAAGTGGCTTTTCTTTTTTTTCCGATTCCTGTAGCCTGAAATTGATCAAACATGAAGTCAGGAAATATTGATAATTACTGGTGATTGGAATGTGAAAGCTGGAAACAGAGAAGGATGAGTAGTTGGAAAAAATGGCCTTGATGGTAAAAATGATGCTGGTGATTTTTCACCAACATAAATGGCAACTGTACATGGGCTTCACTGGATAAAATGCACAGGAATCAAATTGACTACATCTGTGGAAGGAGATGATGGAAAAGCTCAATATCATCAATCAGAATAAGGCCAGGGGCTGACTGTGGAATGGACCATCAATTACTGATATGCAAGTTCAAGTTGGAAATGAAGAAAATTAAGACATGTCCATGAGAACCAAAGTACAACCTTGAGCACATCCCAAATGAATTTAGAGGCCATCTCAAGAACAGATTTAATGTGTTGAACACTAATCACCAAAGAGCGGATGAAAATATCATATGCAAAGATAGTGAGGGCATCATACATGAAGAGAGAAAGAGGTCGTTAAAAAGACAGGAAAGAAAGACAAGACCAAAGTGAATGTCAGAAGAGACTCTGAAACTTAGTCTTGAATGTCAGGTAGCTAAGGTAATGGAAAAAAAAGATGAAGTAAAATGGAGCTGAACAGAAGACTTCAAGCGTAGCTCAAGAAGACGAAGTATTATAATGATATATGCAAAGATCTGGAGATAGAAAACCAAGAGAGAAAAACATGTTCGGCATATCTGGAGCTGAAAGAGCTAAAGAAAGATGTCACGCCTTGAGTTGCAGTACCGAAGGATTCTACCAGGAAAATATTAAACGACTCAGGAAATATCAAAAGAAGATGGAAGTAGTATACAGTTCTTATACTAAAAAGAATTGGTTGCTGTTCAGCCGTTTCGGGAGGTAGAATGTGATCAGGAGCTCCGGTGCTGAAGGAAGAAATCCAAGCTGCACTGAAGGCACTGGTGAAGGATGAGGTTTCAGGAACTGATAGAACACCAATTGAAGTGTTTCAGCAAATCGATGAAGCACTGGAAGTGCTCTCTTGTCTCTGCCAAGAAATCTGGTAGACAGCTACCCAGCCAGCTGACTGGAAGACATCCATATTTATGCCTGTTCCCAAGAAAGTTGATCCAAATGAATGTGGAAGTTATTGAACAATGTCATTAATATAACATGCAAGTAAAAGTTCACTGAGAATCCTTCAAAAGTGGCTGTAGCAGTATATCAACAGGGAACTGCCAGAAATTCAAGCCAGATTCAGTAGAGGACACGGAACCAGAGAGAACATTGCTGACATTCTATGGATTTTGGCTAGAAGCAGAGAATACTGGTGTCATGGTTTGAATTGTGTCCCCCCAAAAATGTGTGCAGCCATGTGGCTGGGATATGGTTCCCAGTATCTTGGAAATGTCCTCCATTGTGTGGTTTTGCTAACCTGTATGTTAAAGGATTAGGGTGGGGCTGTGAATTCCTGCTATGGGGGAAGTTTCCCTGGAGTATGGCTTGCCCCACCCTTAATGCTTTTAGCTTGCAAGGAATAAAAGGAAAAAGAACCAAGGACAATTTGAGAACCTCGCTACCATCAAGCAAGCAGCACCGGGAGCAGAGCACGTCCTTCAGACCAGAGGTTCTTGTGTGAGGACGCTCCCTGGACAATGACTGATGCAATACCGGACTTTCCTCCAGAGCCGTCAAGGGGAAAGTCTTTCCCTGGAACGGACACCCTGAATATGGACTTGCAACCTACCGGACTGTGTAACAATAAATCTTTCTTTGTTAAAGCCATCCACTCTGTGGTATTTCTGTTAGAGCAGCCTAGCTGACTAAAACAGAATTGGTACCGTGGGAGTGGGGTGCTGCTCTAGCAAATACCTAAAATGTGGAAGCCACTTTGAAACTGCGAATGGATAGAAGATTCAGAAGGAACGAAGAAGGCACAGATGGTGAGAAACAACGGAGGAATGGCAGCAGCGGCAGCGGCAGCAGCAGAACCAGAGGCAGCGCTGGAGCCAACCCGTGGAGCGAGAGAGGTCAGTGCCTGCGCAGAGCTTTCCTCGTGGAACGGGGTGCCTCTGGGCACTTGAATCGGTGAGCTGGCCTTGCTGACCCACGGAGTGAGAGAGTTGAGTGCCTTTGGGCAGGACGCTTTCCAGCAAGAGTGGGGTGCCTCCGGGCACTTAAACCAGTGGAGCTACAGAGCTTTGGAATACTTGCCCGGCAGGGCAGATGTGGGCCTGAGGCCCGGGCCATGCGGCCATAGGAAGCTGAAGCTGAAGAGGCAGATAGCGTGAGAAGCTGAGCTGCCTCAGTCTCAAGAGGTATGGCCATGACCTCAGGGGTTTGAAAGGGTGGAACCATGGCGTGCTGTGTTCGTAAGGGTGGAATTGCCACTCAGTTGGGCTTAGGGTGCTCCTAAAGCCGATGGGACAGTTTCTGTCCAAGTGGGCCTTGAAGGCAAAGTTGTAGCACAGGGCTGGAGGTCTCCACTCAGAAACCTGAGAGTGTGGCCGATACCTAGAGTCTGGAGAGCATTGCTGTTGTGTAGAATGTCTCAGAAAATGTAAGAGTATTTCCAAAGCTTTGAGGGCTAATGTAATGTGTTCTGTTGACTTGCCTGTTGCCTATTAATGCCTTCTAAGTTTCACAGATGTAGAAGAGTTTTTGTATTTTGGACTTGGAGCTGATTTAAGACTTCTGTTATATGGATGGACATAATTTTGCTATGGTGAGATGAATGTGTTAAATGTTTTGTGATGTGATTTTTGGGTTGTCAAAGGGTGGGATGTCATGGTTTGAATTGTGTCCCCCCAAAAATGTGTGCAGCCATGTGGCTGGGATATGGTTCCCAGTATCTTGGAAATGTCCTCCATTGTGTGGTTTTGCTAACCTGTATGTTAAAGGATTAGGGTGGGGCTGTGAATTCCTGCTATGGGGGAAGTTTCCCTGGAGTATGGCTTGCCCCACCCTTAATGCTTTTAGCTTGCAAGGAATAAAAGGAAAAAGAACCAAGGACAATTTGAGAACCTCGCTACCATCAAGCAAGCAGCACCGGGAGCAGAGCACGTCCTTCAGACCAGAGGTTCTTGTGTGAGGACGCTCCCTGGACAATGACTGATGCAATACCGGACTTTCCTCCAGAGCCGTCAAGGGGAAAGTCTTTCCCTGGAACGGACACCCTGAATATGGACTTGCAACCTACCGGACTGTGTAACAATAAATCTTTCTTTGTTAAAGCCATCCACTCTGTGGTATTTCTGTTAGAGCAGCCTAGCTGACTAAAACAACTGGAAAGATGTTTACCTCTGTTATTGACTATACAAAGACATTCAACTGTATGGTTCATAACAAATTACAGTTAGCATTGCAAAGAATGGGAATTCCAGAACACTATCTGTGCTCATGAGGAACCTGTACATTGACTGAGAGGCATTTGAACAGAACAAGAGGATACTGCGTGGATACTGTGTGTGTCAGTGTTGTATCATTTCACCATACCTGCTCAGTCTAAATGCTGAGCAAGTAATCTGTGAAGGTAAACTACTAAATGAAGAAGATCAGGGTATCAGGTTTGGAGGAAAACTCATTAACAACCTGCATTACGCAGATGATACAGCCCTGCTTGCTGAAAGTGAAGAGGAGTTGAAGTATATGTTGATGAAGATCAGAGACCACAGCCGTCAGTGTGGATTATACCTCAACATCAAGAAAACAAGAATTCTCACAACTGGCCCAGTAAGCAACATCATGATAAATGGAGAAAACAATGAGGTTGTCAAGAATAGCGTTTTTTTGGATCCATAATCAATACCCATGGAAGCAGCAGTCGAGAAATCAAAAGACTAGTTGCAGTGGCACATCCCCTGCTAAAGACCACTTTCTACTGTTAAAAAGCAGAGGTGTCATCTTGAAGACTAAGGTGCACCTGCCCCCAAACCGTGGTGTTTTCATTTGCCTTTTTTACGTGTGGTGAATAGGGAAGACTGAAAAAAAAATGACACCTTTGAGTGGTGCTGTTGGCAAAAAAATATTGACTATAACACGGATGGCCAAAAGAAGGAAAAAAATCTCTCTTGGAAGTAGAACTAGAGTGCTCCTTAGACTCAAGGGTGGTGAAACTACATCTCATACACTTGGAACATGTTATCAGGAGGGATCAATCCTGGAGAAGGACTTCACACTCGGTAAGGTGGAGGAGGGCTAGTGGAAAAGAATTAGACCCTCGATGAGATGACTGACACAGTGACTGCAAAGATGGGTTCACGCATAACCACGATCCTGAGGGCGGCACAGGACAAGGCAATGTTTCATTCTGTTGGACGCAGGGTTATAATGATTTGGAACTGAAGACACCTTGCAACAGCAACTCTACGTCTGCTGTGAGCTCTAGACTCTGATGGGGGTGAGCTTTATGCTGCAGGCTGGGGATAGCCAAGATGGCTTTTAGGATTGGAGCTATAGTGGGGGGTTCCCTGGGTGAGTTGGGAGTCCCATAGGCCATACCTTGAAGGGCTTTGGATGGTGGGTTTGAGGTGCAGCTCAAGGGCATGAGCCCACCATTGCTGCTGGGCACTGGGCTGAGGTCCTCACTGCAGTGTTCACTGTCTCTCCAAATGCCCAGGTCGTGGGGTGCCCTGACCCACAGAATGGACCCGGGCAGGGCTTGCTGCCTAGGCTGAGGCTGGAGAGTGCTCCTCTAGCTGATGCTCAGAGCCTGCTTGGTGCCAGGCCCGGGCAGGGTGTCCCCTGGTGATCTCGTCTCTAAGAACCAAAACAACGGAAACACAGGCATCAAAATATTAACAAACGTGACGTGTGTGCATCTGGGTGCCTTCATTCAACAGTCGGAATGATCTGTGGTCTAATAATGGCGATCATCTCTAAGTGACGAGATGTGTCAGTGACATTTCAAGATGTCTGCCACCATAGAACGGGATGCAGTTGGTGATGCCGTAGCAGCTGCTGCTGGCCTCGCTGAGGTTTGCTGTTTATGTGTGTAATGGAAGTGCTGCATTTCAGTGCGAGGGTGATGAAGATGAAGATAATGGTTTTCCCCCTCCCTCCAAGTTCTTGGACCTTCTGAGTTTTATCCACAGACCCTATGGGTTGGGGACCCAGTCCATTGGCCTTGACCAGCTCCCAGGTCAAGTGGCTTGTACTTGTGAGCTTCACCCCACTGCTTTGTGTGAATGCTGAAGGACTCATGTGCATAGTCCTAGCAGCCTTGAACAGCTTGGCTTTTTCTGGGACTGGAAGACTTATGGCATGCTGGGAGCTTGGGAGGCATACTGGGGTGGTGTGAGGGGCAAAGACAGTCAAGCAGATGAGTTTGGTGAGACACAGACTAGGGTTCTAGACCCAAGCTTGACTGCAAGAGAGGACTGCTTCATAGAGGAAAAGGCCACACTCATTCCTTCATGGGAGTTTCACGACCACCCTCTGGGTTTCGTGAGTTCAGCACAGCATCCAGCCATGGAGGTCAGCAGTGAGCATTGGCTGAGGTTGGTCTCGCTGCTCCTGGAGCTCTAGAGGGTGCTGGGCCCAGAAGAGTCCTGGTATGGAGGACTGGGGAAGGGCTAGAACTGATGTGGCTTGAGGTGGACATTAGTAGGCCCACGCCGGGTCCCAGGTGGAATGCGACGGACAGTAGATGACCAGGTGGAGTCTGGCGGGGAGCTAGGCAGGACTGGGGGCTTCCACCTGGCCCTTGGGTAGGCACACCCTCTTCCAGTAAGGTGTTTGTGATGGGGCCTAGTGCCATCATGCAGGCGCAGAAGCTGACTTCGGAAAGGTTAAGTTGAAGGCCACATACTCAAGGGAGAGGCTGGATTAGAACTCTTATTTGCTGCCTAGCTCATGAGGACAGGGACTTGGATAATGACTGGGGAGGATGGGCTCCATAATGGGGATTGAAAGGAGAGGGCACATTTTATCAAATGAATGAATAGATGGATGGATGAGCAAATAAATCGGCAGTCATTTAGGTGCACAGTGCATGAAGAGTCACCAGCTGGAGAAATTTCTATGCAGGTGGCACTTGTCCCAGGACATGAAGGATAAATATTAAGTTGTGGTGTCTGGACTCTGAAAGATACAGAAGAGGAGTATAGGGGAGGAGATGGAGAGTCACTTTGTAGTGGGTGGTGGGCAGGGGAGCGCAGGGAAGGTCTTCAGAGGAGATAGAGTCAGTAGCCTCCCAGAGCCCACTTACCTGGCAGACCCGGTCCACGAAGGGCTGGGTCATGTGGGGGCCTGCCAGGCTACTGGGGTCAGAGGGAACAAGGCAGGGAAAGCAGCCAGGCATATCAGTGGCAAGGAGAATGGGAAGGGCTGGACAGGAAGAAGTACTGTATAGTGAGAAACAAATTCTTGACCCTATAAGTTAAAAGAAAAAAAAGAGAAAAGTTGATGAGCTTATTTTACCCTTGAAGCTCAGCAGACAAGTCTTAAGTCTTAGAGTGGTCTAGGGAAGCAATGAAGACTTTGAGATGGTCTCCTTCTATCTGTCTGTCTGTCTGTCCACCAAGGCACCCACCCACCCATCCATCCTTCTATCCATTCATCCATCTATCCACCCACCTACGCACCCACTCACCCACCCACCCATCCATCCGCCCACTCATCCATCCACCCACTCACCCACACTCTACCCATCCGCCCACCCCACCATCTGGCCATTCATCCGTACTGTACCCGTCTTTCTTCTACCCATCCGTCTTACTGTGCAACCATCTATCCATCCTTCCCCAATCCAACCATTCATTGCATCTGTCCCTTCATTCATTCTCTATCCACCCCGCTGTTCTCCATTATTTGTTGAGCATCTTCTATATGCCAGGCACCGTGCCTGGCACACTTGCAGAATGAGTGGCTGTATCCAGTTGGATTGGCTGGGTGCAAACCCTGGCTCTCCCACTACCTAGTGGGTAGCCCTTGGCGAGGCACTTCACCTTCTCTATGCCTCCATTTTCACTTCTACAAGATAGCGACAGTCCTGCTACCTGCCTCTGTGATTTCAGTGGGAGTTCAAGGGGCTGTCACCCACTTAACATCACTCGGCATCGAGTAAACATCCAATGACTGCCATCAGCTAATGTTCTTGTGACATTGAGGAAACAGGAGCTCAGAGAGGTGAAGTCCTTTGCCCAAGGAGGCGCCAATGCTCAGCTCCCATCCTTTCCCTTCCCCTCCCCCATGTTAATTCAGGTTGCACATAGAATGTCTGTAAACTATAGAGCCCTGTGTTTTGACATTTGGAGGAAATAACTGGCAGCTAGTGCCCAGCATATGTCAGAGATGACAGCGACCACAGGAGGGAGGGGCTGAGTTAGGAGTGCCTGAAGCAGGCGCAGCAGGCCGTGGGTATGTGCCAAGGCTAGGCAGTGGGACTGGGAGCTGGGTGACCAAGGGACACAGAGGAAGAAGGTGAGAGACCTGGGGGCCAGCTGGATGCTGATGTTGGTGGCTGAGGAGGAGTCACCAACACCCCGACTCCGGGAACCACCAAATCGGAGAGGTGCCTATCATCAGACAAGTCTCCAGAAGGTGGAGTCGCGCTCACAGTCCTTCTTCCCAACCCCGCGCTCAGCTAATTAAACAGGAAGAACAGATGCTGCCTGTTACTCATTACCCAGGTGCTGGGCTGGGAGCTGACTCCCGCTCCCCCACCCGCTCCCTGTGTGTGCTGGGGCGATGGGAAGGGCTGATGGGGGTCTGGGAGCTGACTGGTGCTTCAGTGATGCTCCCAGGTGGGCCTTTACCGGGCCCTGGAGTCCGAGTGCCCTGACTAGGGGTGTCCCACATGCCCACAAGGGGCTTCCTGCTAGCAAAAGCAGCTGGTCTGTGGACCAGCAAATGCCACTCAAAGGAAACCGGGGAAGCTCCCAACCCTTGCCAGCCACTCTGCAGCTGTGCAGCCTGGGGCAAATCCCTTCACCTCTCTGAGCATGTTTCTTCACCGAGGGGCACTGGGTATGCTGGGAGAAGAACGTCCTCTCGTCCTCGGGAGAGAGGAGAGGCTGGGGTCTTTCCATCTTTGGGTGGGTCTATCTTCCCAGCCTGAGTCTCACTATTCATTGATTCTCAGTTCTTTCATGTTGGAGGCAGTGGTAGAACTGTTGCTGGAGACCTGGGTTCAATTTCTGAGAACTTACATGCGTAAAATCCCAAGCACCAGAAAAGATGCACTTCTGGCTAAAACACAAACGGCTCTTTACAAAGGCAACAAACTGGAGTTGAATGCATTCCCTACTTAGCCCATTTAAGTGGAAACTTTATGGCACAACTACTCAGTGTTTATGAAGAATTAAAAATGATGTTCCTGAAGAATTTTTATTGACAATATAATAGCATAAGCACTTTCTGTAAGTAGAGAAAAGCAGGCTACATCCTTGTTTATATTCAATTTTCTCTTGGCCACAGAAGATGGATTCAGGAAGAGGACTTGTTTCTGGGGCTGTGTCGCAAGTGGTGGGATTAGGGGTCATTTTGCCCTACCTTCCTTAGATTTTCCTTTTTAAACTTTGTGATTGTCTTCAGTATGATTCCTACAATCAACAAATGACAAAATGGAAAACTCTAAAACGTAGAAAATAAAATAAAGAAGTGGCTGGGAGGTAAATGAAGCCAGATTACCCCGGTGGGGATTTTTCCGTTTCTTTTCTTGTGTGTTTCAGTTTCTTATCTCAGCAGGGTGGGGTGACCCGACCAAGGTCACACAGCTAAGACACGGAGGAGGTGGGGCAGGCACCCTGATCTTCTGTAATTGCTCTTCCAGAGTCATTATGGCCACAAAGCCGTCCCCTGCCCCTGACATGCCAGCCTGCCCGTTGCTGCGGTGGCCAACACTGGCTGTTCACGGGAGTAAGCAGTAATAGGTGCAGGGAGAGTCAGCTGAGTAACATTCAGTCGTGGCTTCCTTGGGAGGGTCATCAGGGCAGACCCTTGTCAGGCACAGCTTTCTCCCTGGGAGACCAGAAGACGCTTCCGTCTGTGGGTATTGGCCTTCAGGGACCCCGCTGGCTTGCATCCAAACTGCGTGTCCCTAGGACACCCAGCCAGTACCCCGCCTCTCACCGCCCGGAAGTGGATGGGAAACACCAAGCCCAGCAGCCCACATTACAGCCACAGCTCTCCATGCCCGGCACAGTGCCTGGCCCATGTGTGCTGCTGTCACCGTCATTGTTATTGTCATCGTTGTCACCGTCATCATCATCACTGTCATTATTGGCATCACTAGCATCATGATCATCATTGTTGCCATCATCGTCATGATGAACCTTGTCATCGTCATTATCCCCAGTTCGTCACTGTCACTGCCGTTGTCATCATGGTCATCGACATCCTCACCATCGTTGTCATCGGTGTCACCATCATCGTCACCACCATGACCATCATGATTGTGAACATCGCTGCATCGTCATCTTGGTCTTTGTCATGGGAGGGTTCTACTCTGCCGCTTCCGGGACCTCTTCCCAGGGTTCTGATCCAGTGGGCCAGGGCTGGGGCCGGGGATCGGCACTGTGGCTGGCGTCCCTGTGACCCTGGTGAATGGCCCGTGGCTTTGCCATGAGAAACGCTGGCCTCGGAGTGCGTGAGTAGTTGATGACTCAAGAGCAAGACCTGAAGGCACGGCTGGAGGGCTGGCGTGGGAGAGTCGCCTGAGGTGGGCAGATGTGTGACCAGAGCTGGTACTGCCAGGTGCTGGTCCCTGGGCCACATGCTTCACATGTGGTACCCCCACAAAAGCTGGGGTGAGCACATAGCAGGTTCTTTTCCCTTTGTCAGATGAGGAAACCAAGGCTGATGGTGGTTGTGTGTTTGGTTGACGCCACACAACTATCGTGAGTGCTGGTGTTCACCTTTTGGGCCACTCAGTGCTCTGTTGAATGTCGCCTTCACCCCATTGGAAAAGAGATGTGCTTTCTTGCTAAAATCCGGGTGGCTGATCTGGCTTTTCCCGCTGCCCCACCTAGGAGGGGTGGCATTCTGAGGACAGTTTTGACTGAGGGAAGGGTTGAGGCAGGGGCGGGAGTTCTGTTTCCTCTAACCTTTGTTGAGGGCCTACTATGTGCTTCATTTTCCTGACTGCACTGAGTGTCAGCTGTGGTGCTCTGGGGAAGGTCTAATAGGAAGTGATATTGCCGTCAGCGTAAACTCTGCACGTTCCACTTGCCCAGCACCATTATATCAGAGCCAAAGTGCTTTGCCAGGTCACCTCATTGAGCCCCTCACAACCACCCCAGGAGGCAGGTGCAATCTTGTTTCAAAGTTACAGAGGGGAAACTGAGTCCCAGAGAGGCCAGCCACCTTCCTGAAGCCTGAACTGGAGCTCTGACCGTCAATCCGGTACTTTCTCTAGGCCTGTCTCTGAAAGGCCAACTTCCCTCATGCAGGCCCCCGTGGCCTTGCATCTGGTGGTCCCTAGGGGAGCATTGTGCAGCTGGAAAGGGCCCTCACCTACAGCAGCCACAGAAGCTGAGATGGTCCTCGCTTTCTGCAGGCACTGGGGCCTCTGCCAGCAGTGGGTGGCTGTCTACTCCTCCCTGAAGGGTGAGGTGGCCCTCTCTGGTCCAGGTCCCTTGGCAGAGGTCGAGCATTCCTGTCCAAGAAGTTCGCGACTGCCCAGCCGCTAACAAGACAGAGGCAGGATCGCTCCTGCAGTCCAAGGGCCATCCCTCAGCCACAGACAGCTGGGCAGCCCGGCTCTAATTAAAAGGGCTCCATGGCTCTGGAGAGAGAAGTGGGGGCCCGCCTCTGTGTGGAAACGCCTCCTCCAGCGGGGAAGGAGGTGGCTGGTCCGGCTCTGCTCCGGGGACATGGTGGGCTAGATGCTGAGCCCTTGGCTGGAGCTCCCAGTTACAGCCAGGTGCAGGCCTAGGGGCAGAGCACGTAGCCCCTGGGTAGGCGGTCGCTTCTCTGTACCTGTTTCTCATCTGTGAACTGAGGATGTTATAGGCCCACTCAAGAGCTACTATCTCATATGCTCGTTGCAATACCCGATACGTGTTTGTTGGACCCTCTGCTGCCAGTACCGCTGATCTAAGGCTTGGAGAACAGTGCCCTACACGTGATGTCACCATCATTGTCTTCGTTTTGCCATCGCTGTCATCATCACTGTCACAGTCTTTGTCACTGTTGTCACATTCATCGTCGTCATCCTCATCGCTGTCGCCATCCCTGCTTTGGGTTCCCCGGTGCGTGACGACGGTGCCTGACACGTCATCATCAGTGTCCTTGTCTTTACTGTCATTGCCGTCACTGTCGGCAGCAGCATCCTGGCAGTATTTGTCACCGTCGCCCTCCTCATCCTCATCCTCGTCCTCTTTTTATCCTTGTTGTCGCTTCTATCTTGGACTCGCCGGTGCCCAGCACAGTGCGTGACACACAGCATCGTTATCGTCATCCTCTTCATCCTTCTTGTCATCTCTAAATTGCTCTCTTCAGTGCCTCACACAGGGCCTGGCACATAGCTTCATCATCTTGTCATCCCTGTTGCCTTCGTCACAATTACCGTCGCCGTGACGATCTTTGCTGTCCTTGTTGCCGTCACTGTCTGGGGCTCTCCAGCAACAAGCCCAGTGTCTGATACATGGGAGGTGCTCAGGAGGGGATAAAATAAGGTGTCCACCCTGTGCCAGATGCTGGGGTGACACAGAAGAAAGGCACAACAGTCTCAGCCCCCTGAGACATGAGGGGCGACACCCTCCCCTGGGCCGTGGTGGTCTGTTCACAGGAAGAGGAAGGATAGCCGTGGGGAGTTGGCAGAGATTGGCCCCAGTGTCAAAGCCTCAGCGTTCCTCTGGCCCATGCTGGCATTGTGTTGGTCTCTTCACGGCTTTCCATGTTCCTGCCTCGTCATTCCCCAGGCCCAGCCCTGTGCCTGCTCCCCTCAACTGGCTGGGGCTAGGAGGGGACAAGGCTTCAGCTCTCATCCCCCCACGGGAGATTAAGCATTGCTTCCTCACACGTGGACCATCTGACCCCAGCCTGGGGACAGGGCCTGGGGGCAGGGCTAGGGACTGTCAGATCTGGGGTCGAACCCTCCTCTGCTGTATCACCAGCTGAGTGATCTCAGCTAGTTACCAATCCACTAAGCCTCAAGTTTCCTCATTTACAATGTGAACATAATTGTACCTTCTATTAAAAAAGAAAAAAAAAACTGTTACTGTTGAGTCAGTTTTGACTGATAGCAACCAGACAGGACAGAGTAGAACTGCCCCACAGAGTTTCCAAGGAGCACCTGGTAGATCTAACTGCCAGCCTTTGTTCTCAGAAAACAGTGGCTTAGTGGTTAAGTGCTAAGGCTGCTAACCAAACGTCAGCAGTTCAAATCTGCCAGGCGCTCCTTGGGAACTCTATGGAGCAGTTCTACTTGGTCTTCTAGGGTCGCTGTGAGTCAGAATTGACTCGATGGCAGTGAGTGGTTGGGTTATAGGTACTTGGAAAACCTGGTTATGTAGTGGTTAAGAGCCCAGGCTGCTAACCAAAAGGTCAGCAGTTGGAATCCACCAGGAGCTCTTTGGAAACCCTATAGGACAGTTCTACCCTGTCCTGTAGGGTCAGTATGAGCCAGAGGTGACTCAGTGGCAACTTTGGGGGGGTTGCGGATAGGTACTTGGGTTTAGAGGCATGCCTGGTACATGGCTAACTTTTGTTATACTCTTTAATGATTTTCAACACATCTGACACACTTTTACCAAGGTCCTACTATGTGCCAGACAATGGGGACACACAGAGTGGTTCACAACAGACTCCTAAAGTTTCCGTGCTGGGCACTGCAGGCCCTGACCCCTGCCCGCAGACTGGCTGCTCCCCTTCGGGATCCCAGTGCAGCAGGGGTGTGACCCTGGTGATGACTGTGTTGGGGACCAGCCCGAGCACTTGAGCTAATGGTTCGGTGGTAGAATTCTCACCCTTGATGTCAGAGACCCGGGTTTGATCCCCAGTCAGCACATGTGTGTACAGGCAGCCACCACTGTCTGTTGGCAGAGGCTGGCGTGTTGCTGTCATGTCAACAGATTTCAGTGGCACTTGCAGACTAAGACAGATTAGGAGGAAAGGCCTGGAGATCTATTTCCAAAAATCAACCAGAGAAAACCCCATGGCTCACAGTGTTCTGATCTGCAACTGATCTCTGGGATGGAACAGGACTGGACAGTGTTTTGTTCTGTTGTGCAGCAGGTCCCTGTGAGCCGGGGCCGACTGGGTGGCACCTGATGACACTACCACCACCCCCAGTCACAGTCTGTGGGTCCCTGGAAGTTCTTTGTAAGCAGAAGGTCCATGTGCCCCAGAAGAACAATTTCTGCCTTCAGCGAGGAGCCTTGGCAGGCCTGGTGGGACTGATTCTGTGGGCTCTTTCTGCTGGGTAACATAGAATCGATTCTCACTCACAGAGTCCCCATGGGACAGAGTAGAACTGCGGCTGAGAGTCTCCCGGGCTGTCATCGTCGTAGAGCAGATCGCCAGGTCTTTCCGATTCGAAGCTGCCGGGTGGCTTTGAACGGCCAAGGTCAGGCCTGGGCTCCTGCATTTCTTGATAACCTTTCTGCCTGCGCCTTTACCCTCAGACTTTGCGGACTTGCAAATCAAGTCAGTCAAGTACAGGGCATGCAGGGCAGGAGAAACTGGTGAGAGCCACTCTTCAGGGAGCCTTCCTGGGTCCAGTCTCTTGGCAGACGTCACCTACGATGTGCCAGGTTTGGTCTGGGGGTGTGGAAACAAATCGGGGTCAGGGCTTGCCCTTGTGGCCTGCTGTTCTCGAAGGACAGATGGTGTCAGCCAGTCCCACCAGGGGAGAGATGGCCCCTCCAGTGCAGGTGACCCAAGAGGCTTCCTTACGGGTTCTTTAAGGGGATGAGAAAGATGGAGGTGGGGGGCGCACCTTGAGAGATGGCTCAGAATGGTAGACAGTGGCATCCCTGTGACTGAGGAGCTCAGGGGAGTGAGGACTTGGGGGGTGGGTCTGGAGGGCACTCACTGATCCATGGCATGCAGAGTGAATGCCTGCCTGCCCAGAGGGTGGAGTGACTGTTACTAATAAAGCAGGAGCTTTGCAAATTGTTGGGGTGGGCTCCCTTCACTGTGTACATGGACACTTAGCTTGTCTGAGAAGTGGAAATTCTGGCCCACTGGCCGCATCCCCTCAGAGCAGTGCCTGGCTGAGCCACACCATGGCTGTCCCTTGGGTTCTCTACCCTCCTTCTGATCTCTGGGACAAGTCCTACCTGTGCCTGGCACTTATCTGGTACCTGGAGGCATTAGGCCTTGAGACTCCCAGCCTAATTGAGGCAAGAAATAGGGGTGCCTTGACGCAGCTTGTGAGTCTACCATGCAGGGGCTGTCCTAGCCTGAGGCTGAAGGACAAAAGGAGAAAGCCAGCAGGTGAGCCGGGGGCAGGTGTTCGTGAATGGAGCCCACCCCGTTTCTCCCACAGCATGCGCAAAGGCCCAGGGGCACAAGGCACAGGAAATGGGAGCCCTGGTAATGAGCTCATTCCTACATTCACAGGGCTTCTTGGAAGCTGAAAGGCAAAATCAAAGATCACCAGGGCCCAGGGAGAGGCTGTGGGCATTTCTGGTAGCCCATGCTCGGACTTTGTGTCTGGTGCCGTTCTGTGATGTCCACGGGAAGTCTGAGAGGAGGTCCTGTTTTTATTCTGTTTTCTGGGGCAGGAGCCTGGGCATAAGGTGCTGAAGCACCGTTCCTGAAGTCACACTGAGGAAGAGGGGTCAGGCTGAGCTGAGCTTGGGATTTTTCCACTCTGCCTGCAACCTCAGAGACATTTTGGTGGCTGTTATGTAAGGGAGGGTCTAGGAAAGCTGTGGCTCTTTGTGTGTGTGTGTATGTGTGCACATGTGTGCAGGCATGTGTGCCTGCATGTCGGTGTGTGTGCATGTCAGTGTGTGTGTCTGTGTCTGCAAGTGCATGTGTGTTTGTGTGCACACATGTGTTTGTGTGCAGGTGTATGTGTGTGTGTTTCTGTGTATCTTTGTGTGCATGTATATCTGTGTGCATGTGTCTGTGCACGTGTGTCTGCAGGCCTGTGTATCTACGTGCACATCTGCCTGTGTATGCATATGTGTGCATGTGCTTCTGTACATCTGTGTCTGTGCACTGTGTATCTGTGTGCTTGTGCATCTGTGCACATGTGTGTCTGTGTGCATGTGTGTCTGTGTGTGTGCATGTCAGTGTGCACGTGTCTGTGTGTGTGTCTATGTGCCTGTGTGTCTAGGTGTGCCTGTGTGTCCATGTCGGCATGTGTGTCTGTGTGCCTGGGTGAGCATGTGTGTGTCTGTGTGCACATGTGTATCTGTGTGGGTGGGTGTGCATGTGAGTCTGTGGGTGTGTTTGTGTGTGCATACGCATGCATGTGAGTCTCTGTGCATGTGTGTGCACGTGTCAGCATGTGCACATTTCTGTGCATGTGTGTGTCTTCCCACAGGCGCCAGCTGTCGGCCTTTAGGACAGTTGACCCAGGGTGGTTTTCTGGCAGTAGAGGATTACTCGCGTATTAGCTGGCTGTTCTTGGGAAGTGACTTGGCTTAAATCATGCAATCCTCCCAACTTCAGAAGGTGGGTGCTGTGGTTAACCTTGTTTTGGCAACAAGGGAGCCCAGGTGCAGAAACACTGTGTGGCGGGCATGGCTGTAAGAGCTTTCAAAGCTTTTTTTTGCACTTATTGCATGTTTACTATTAATCCTAAGGTGAGCGGGGCTTCTGTTGTGCTTCTGTCTTATCTTGCTTGTGTTTTTATTACTCCTTCACAGAGTGTCTCAGGCTGTGAGGGCACGTGTGTGTGTGCGTGTGCATGTGTGTGTGTGTGTGCACGCGCAAGCATGCATGCCCAGAGGCTGGTCAGCGTCTTGCCGCAGGCTAGACTCTGCAGTCAGAGCCCGACAGCCCCATCCTCAGCCTGGCCCACTGTTAATGGGATTTCCCCAAGACCTCTTGGCTACTCAAGTCCCCAAGATCCAGTTTTCTCACCTGTAAAATGAACATAGCCTTCCCTGCTCTGACCATCTGCCAGGGGATATGAGAATGGGGATGAACGGGTTCTGTGAGTCGCTCCCAGTCAGGACGTCTCTGGTGGGCATTCTGTGCAGCGACATGATGCCCAGCAGGATGGTGGGGACGATCTGTCCATAGTCCCGTGCTGTTCGCTTAGCTTCTCTGCTGGGGTAGATAATAATATTTCTTAAAGTATTTCCGGTTGAGTAGAAGATGCCAGATGCCACTGGCTTGACATAATAAACGCTACATTTTCCTCTGTATCACAGAGCACTGCATCCCAATAGGGTTCTATTCCACGTGGTCTTTCAGGGGCTGAGCTCCAGCCCCCTCCAGGAGCTCAGCATCTTCTCCATCTCTGGGGAGAGAGATGGGCAGATTGACGAATGATAGATCATTGTGGCTAGCTGCCATGGAATAAGCTCCTGACTCATAGTGACCCCGTGTCCAGTGAAACTAAGTGCTGCCCTGTCCCTCGTCATCCACACAATTGCTTGTGGGTCCAACCTGTGTGATCCGCAGTGTTTTCATTTGTAGATCACCAGGCCTTTCCTTCCAATCTATTTTATTCTGAGGATTCCACTGAAACCTGGTTGATATCATAGCAACGTGCAAGCTTCCACTGACAAGTGGGTGGTGGCTGCATGTAAGGTGCATTTGGAAGGAATTGAACCTGAATCTCCAGCATGGAAGGTGAGAATTCTACCATTGAACTAGTACTATCATAGATAGATAGATGATAGGTAGATAGACAGATACAGACAGATAAATAAGTGGGTGTATGGATAGATGGATGATGGATGGATGGATAGACAATAGGTGGATGGGTAGATGAATGGATGAGTGGTAGATGGATGGCTGATGGATGGTTGAATGGATGGATACACGGATGATAGGTAGGTGGATAGATGGGGGGATGATGGACCAATGGGTGGGTACATGGATGGATAAAGAGAGCTGGAGAATCAGTGGCAGATTGGAAGGGAACAGTCCTGGAAGTGGTGGCCAGTATTCCCACACATGTTTGGTGGATTGTCACTGACTCATATGGTCATGGCCACTTGCAAGGAGACACATGGTCTGGCTGTTTGCCGTGTATATGGGTGGACACTTACAGTCTCTGCTGGAACCATCATTTTTGCTGTGTCCTGACTGAAGGAATGTTTCTGCACTCGTGAACCCCTGATGGCTAGGTGGCTGACTCAGAGCTCCTGCTCACCGTGGGGATTAAGTCCACTCTTCTCTGATACATAGTGTCCAGAACATCTCCCAGGCAGAACCTTCGCCCCCATCAGATCTTATGTACCCTGGGTCTCTTTAGACCCCTCCTACTCAGTGTGGAAAGGAGCCCTGGTGGTGCAGTGGTTAAATACTCATCTGTTAAATGAAAGACAGGTGATTCACGCACCCCAGCTGCTGTGTGGGAGAAAGATGTGGCAGTCTGCGTCTGTAAAGGTGACAGCCTTGGAAAGCCTTTGGGGCAGTTCTATCTGTCCTGTAGGGTCACTGTGGGTTGGAATTGACTCAAAAGCTGTGGGTGCTCACTGCGGGGTCCCCAGGATGGCAGAGTCTCAGACCCTCCCAGACCTGATGGCTCCGAACCTGCATTTTAACCATGTCTCCAGAAACCCATGTGCTTGAATAGTCCATCTGTGAAGCAGTGTGCCTTAGTTCCTTTGTGCTGCTGTAACAGAAACACCACGTGCAGGCGGCTCTAGCAAAGGCAAGTTTGTTTTCTCCCAGTTTAGCACGTTAGACGTCTGAATTCAGGGTGCCAGCTCCAGGACGGAGCTGTCTGTGTCTGCTCTGGGGGAGGGTCTCGCTTTTTTCCAGCTTCCGTCCCTCAGTTCCGTGGTCACCTTTAGGTGGTGTGTACCCTCCCTCCATTTGTACTGGCTTCTCAGGCCTCGTCTGCTCTGGTTATATCTCAGAAGAGACCGGTTTAGGACACGCCTACATGGATGTGGCATTGTTAACAGAACCAAGACCGTCTTGTTCCCAGATGGAGCCCCACCCACAGGTATAGGGATTGAGGGCTTACGACACATACTCGGGGGGTGGGATGCAATTCAGTCCATAACACAGGGCTTTATTAGCACAAAAACAATGCCTTTACCTTCCTTTCAGCTAGTCAGGCTTCATAAGAGGCAGACTTCTCTAGTTTGTGGTTTTCAACTGGACGTGCCCTGTTGGATTGCCTTTGCTCTTCCTCAGCCCTGTCTGTCCCACAGGCTGGAGTCACACCTGTTTCACAGATGAAAGACTGGAGGCTTAGCTTCAGGCTGCCTAACAGCAAGTTGCTTAAGTCTCTGCCACCCTGTGGCCTCCTCGCACCCTCACACCATGCTGGCATTCGGAGTAGGGCAAGAGAGCCTTCTTAGAGCAGGGGGCAGTGGAGCCGGACCCTGAGAGGAGGTACACCTCTGTCTTGTGGAGTGGGAGACGAGGCCCTAACCAAGCCATGGAATGGGCCGAGTGAGGCCCCCACCTGGGGCAAGGCAGCCTGGACGGAGCAGGAGCCGTGAATGGCTTAGTGATCTAGCCTCCCCCCGTTCTGACCCAGCTGACTGCGCTTTTGAATTCCGTCGGCTCGCTCTGCTGCTCTCTCTCCGGCTGTCTCTGTGTTCTCTGGCTCTCTCCTGCTCTCTGGGTGAATTTGCCCTCAGAGAGACCCTCTGCGTCTAGAAGAACCAAAGCAGAAGTTTGCAATGTTTGGCCCTGGTTTCACTTCCTTAAAGAAGGTATAAATTACTGCTAATGACTGTTCATTAGGGCTGGCTTGAATTTAAAAGCTTCTTATTCTAAGTGGACTTTCCTAAAATAAGCAATTTTTACTATGGACTTTTATATTGAAATTTAGGTGTATTTCTCCTCATTTTGGTAGGTTTTTTAGCGGGGAGGAAGCACTATATATTTTGGGGATGGGGAAGGAAGAGCAGAACGCAAGAGAGAGAGGTGACAGTTATTTGAAGGGACGGAGGAGAAAACGCAGGTGTCTTCAGCTTCCTTGACAAAGGGGAACAGCATGGCCCTGTGTCTGCATATGCGGGGTGGCTGACAGCACAGACTGTGAGGCTTAGAGGTATAACATGTTTTGGCCAAGGTTCGGGGTGTTGTCTCACCTTTAATGTGGAGACAGAACGAGTTAACTTGCAAGGGGTATTCCGGACTACCCCGAGAGGAAGTGCGTTGATGAACAGGAAGCATTTCAGCTTGGTCAGTGA
Organism: Heterohyrax brucei; assembly: GCA_028571685.1. NCBI lineage: Eukaryota > Metazoa > Chordata > Mammalia > Hyracoidea > Procaviidae > Heterohyrax > Heterohyrax brucei. Next base: position 4,711,654 of record CM053153.1, read on the forward strand.
ACACTTGCTATGAGGAAGCGAGGGTCTCCCCTGGGGGGCACCAGGGGCACAGATGGCTTGCTATGACCTGAAAGGTGGATGGTGTGAGCCCACCCAGCAGCACTGGAGAAGAGAGGCTTAGGGATCTGTTTCAGTGAAGATGATTGTTGTTCCTGCTGTTGGGGCCACAGAGCCGGTTCTGATTTCTAGCTACCCCGCGCGCAACCGAACACAAGACTGCCTGGGCCCGAGCCAGCCTCACAGTCGCTGTTTGAGCCTGCCGTGGAAGCCGCTGGGTCAGTCCACCTCGTTGGAGGGGCTCCTCTTTTTCACTGACTCTCTATTTTAGCAAGCATGATATCCTATCTAGGGATTGATCCCTCCTGTTAACAAGTCCAAAGGAAGAGAGACAGAGCGTCACTGTCCTTGTTTGCACATTTTGACTGGACTTCTTCCAAGACCGATTTTTTTGTTCCTTTGGCAGTCCATGATATAGTCAGTCTTCTTCACAGACACCACAATTCAAAGGTGTCTGTTTTTCTTCAGTCTCCCTTATTCATTGCCCAGCTTGCCCATGCATATGAAGAGATTGAAAGTACTGAGGCGTGGGTCAGATATCAGCTTAGTCCTCAAGGTGACATCTTTGCTTTTGAACACTTTAAAGAAGTCTTTTGCAGCCCATTTTCCCAATGCACTGTGTTGCTTGATTTCTCAACTGCTGCTTCCATGGGCATTGATTGTGGATCCAGGTAAAAAGAAATCCTTGACAACTTTAATCTTTTATTTTCTGTTTATTGTGATGTTGCTTACTGACTCAGTTGTGAAGATTTTTGTCTTGTGTTCAGGTGTGATCCCTTCTGAAGGCTGTGGCCTTTGATCTTTATCAATAAGTGTTTCCTTCAGGTCTTCTTCACTTTCATCAGGCAAAGCTGTGTGATTTGCATATCAGAGGGAGTTAATGAGTCTTCCTCCAATCCTGAAGCCACATTCTTCTTCACATAGTCCAGCTTCTCAAATTATTTGTTCAGCATATGTATTGAAGAAGTTTGGTGAAAGGGTACAACTTTGACACACAGTCGTCCCCATTTTAAACCACACAGTATCCCCTTGTTCTGTTTGTACCACCGCCTCTTGATATATGCAAAGGTTCTGCATGAGCACAGTTAAGTGTTCTAGAGTTCCGAGTCTTCACAATGTTATCCATAATTTGTTACAGTCCGCACAGTCAAATACCTTCACATAGTCAATAAAACACAGGTAAACATCTTCTGGTATTCTCCACGTTCAGCCCAGATCCATCTGACATCAGCAATGATATCCCTGGTTCTGTTTTCTCTCCTGAATCCAGCTTGAGTTTCTGGCAGGTCTCTGCCCATGTAACTGCTGCAACTGTTTTGGGTTTGTTTCCTGCCTAATTTTACTTGCATGTGACTTTAATGATACCGTCTGGTAATTTTTCCATTCCTTTGGGTTACTGTTATTTGAAATAGGAAAGAATATGGATCTTTTCCAGTCTGTTGGCTGGGAAGCAGTCTGGCAAATGTCTTGGTATAGAAGAGTGAGCGCTTCCAGCATTGTATCCATTCGTTAAAACTTCTCAGTTGATTTTCTGTGAATTCCTGAGCCTTATTTTTTCCTATGTGTTCAGTCCATCGCGGACTTCTTCCTTCAGTACCAATGATTCTTCATTGGATGCTACCTCCTGGATTGGCGGAATTTCAACCGGTTCTTTTTCTCATGGTGACTATATGTAGTCCTTCTGTCTTCTTTTGATGCTTCCTGGGTTGTTCAATTTTTTGCCCATAGAATTCTTCGAAATTGCAGCTCGAGGCTTGAATTTTTTTCTTCACTGCTTTCGGCTGGAGAAATACTGAGCTCATTCTTTCCCTCTGGTTTTCTAATTGCAATTCCTTGTACATGTCATTATAATACTTGGTCTTCTTGAGCTGTCCTTTGAAATCTGTTAGTCCTTTTACTTCGTTGTTTCTTCCTTTGACTTTAGCTGCTCGATGTTCAAGAGTAGGTTTCACTCTCTTATGACACTCATTCTGGTCATGCTTTGCTTCTCTGTCTTGTTAATGACCTTGTGCTTTCTTCATGGGTGATGTCCTTGGTGGCATCCCGTAACTCACTGATCTTTGGCTGTTAGTGTTCATGTGTCAAATCTCTTCTTGAGGTGGCCTCTAAATTCTGAGGGGGGGTCCACTCAAGGTCATACTTTGTAAAGCTTGCCAAATCACAGTCAAGAAAACCCCAGGGAGCCGTTTGACCCTGTAACAAGTGGCTTCATCATTAGTTGGAGTTGACTCAACAGCAACGGGTTTGATTTGATTTTTGGTGGGAGTTGTCATCAGGGCCATGGAATCACGTTCGACTCACGGGGCCCTGGGCACCCTAGAAGGAAACAGTGCCTGGTCTGTGCCCCCGTCACAGTGGTCACTGGGTTTGAGCCGATCGTTGCGCCTATGGCATCAGTCCGTCTCGTTGTGAAACTCCCTCTCTTTGGCTGGCCCTCTTTAAAGGAGAAGGTAGCTTTGGGTAGTGCCGCTAGCACACGTTGTTCTGATCATTGTTGTTGCTGTCAGAGGCCGTCGAGTCAGTTCTGACTCATAGCGACTCTGACTCAACAGCACGAAACACAACTTGATCCTGCGCTTTGCCCACGATGGCTGTTATGCCTAAATCCATTGTTGCAGCCACTGTGTCAGCTCATCTCATGGAGGTCTTCCTCTTTTTGGCTGACCCTCTGTTTTACCAATCCTCACGTCCTTCTCCAGAGACTGATCCCTCCTGACAGCATGTTCAAAGTAAGTGAGATGAGGTCTCTCCATCCTTGCTGCTAAGGAGCACTGGTTGTCCTTCTTCCAGGACAGATCTGGTCATTCTTTTGGCAGTTCACAGTATATTCAGTATTATTCTCTAACACCACAATTCAAAGGTATCCATTCTTTTTCTGTCCTCCTTGTTCATGGTCCAGCTTTCACAGGCATATGATGCAATTGAAAATACCATGGCTTGGGTCAGGCACATCTTAGTCTTCAGGGTGACATCTGTACTGTTCAACACTTTAAAGAGGTCCTTTGCAGCAGATTTTCCAAATGCAATGAGTCTTTTGATTTCTTGACTGCTCCTTCTGTGGGTGTTGATTGTGGAACTAAGTAAAATGAAGTCCTTGACAAACTCAGTCTTTTCTCCATTTATCATGATGTTGCTGACCAGTCCAGTTGTGAGAATTTTTGTTTTCTTGATGTGTTGTTGTTGTTTTTGTTATTATAATCTATTATAAATTCTAAAATGTCAATGAAAAATGGTAAGTAATGAGAAACAAAAAAACACCTTACAACATACGACTGCCAGTGAAGATGAACAACTTCTTGGTGTGCTTCCTGGTTTTGGAGAAACTTCCGGAGAAAAGCGTGGGCGGTAGTGGATGCATCAGAATTCATCTCTCTGCAGCTGCCCGAGCTTCCGCCAGAGGGCACCCACGCCTCTGTGCTGGCCTGCTCCAGAGGTCAGTGCAGTGAGTGGGCTGGACAGAGGCTTTAACTATTATTCTGGTCCATTAAATTCTTTATTGGCAGTATTTTACATGCACATCTTCCCAAAGCAAACTGACATGGTGGGTGGATGACACCCAGCGTGTTCTGTGGCACAGGCCTGTGCTTCTGTCAGCTGGGCCTGAGCTCTTGGAGGTTGGTGGGGCAGGGCAGAGGTGGGAATGGGTGGTGTCCATCAGTCCCAACACCTAGCTCTTGCTCGATTCAGATCCTGGTCCCCGGGGGGACCCTGTCAGAGCCCCAGTGGCCCTGTGAGATGGGGCGGTACTGCCCGGGTGTGAGTGGAGGGAACAGCGTAGATCACTGCTCTGCCTGGAGCCTCAAGCATCAGCCGTGTGTGCAGATGGGCTCAAACAGAGCGACCAGTGGTGTCAGGGGCCTAGACTCTTCCACTGCACTTGGCACCGCATGCTACACTCCCAAAACCAGTGCTGCCTGGGGCCTCTGACCATGGACTTGGCTCCCAGCTGGTACAGAGCTGAGGCTGGGAGTGTGCTCTTGGCTAAGTGAGGCCAGCCAGCTGTGGCTGCCTCCAGGATGCTGGGCGGTCCCCAGATGGGGAGCTTGGTGCCAGCCCTGCCCCTTCCCCAGAAAGAGCTTGCCTGGGCCATGACTTCTGTAGAGCCTGGCGTCCTCCCTCTTTGCCCAGTGTGGAGCAAGCACAGGGGAGCTGGGCCTTCTCCTGTGACCCACCCCAGACCCTTTTCTCTGTGTTCCACAGGCCTGCCTCACTGGGCATCCCATGAGCACAGTGGGGACTCTGCCTTTAAACGTCGTTGTCCTCTTATTGAGGTGAAGTTCACAATACGTGCGATTATTTTAAAGTGAACAATTCAGTGGTATTTTGTAGTTCACAAGGTTGGGTCAACATCGCCTTTTTCCAGCTCCAGGACATTTTCCTCACCTCAGAAGAAGACCCTGTACCCATTAACGAAGGGTCCCCATCCTTCCCTTTCCCCAGACCCTGAACGGCTAAACTGCTGCCTGTCTCCCTGGATTAACCAACTGTGGACTCACATAGTAGGTGGCTTTTTGTGTCCAGCTTCTTTCACTTCAGCGCATGTCTTCCAGGTTCGCCTGCGTGTCAGCAAGTCACTTGCTGATGCTGCTGAGTAATGGTCCACCGTGGGGCGGAGCCGCGTTCCACCTGTCCGCCCCTTGATCCACGGACACCGGGGTGGCCCCCGGGCTCAGTCCGCTGCGAGTTGCGATGCAGTAAGGGTTCGCCTACAAGTGGGCTCGTGGTCCTGCTCTCGGTGTTTTAGGATAAACGCCTAGGAACAGAATGCTAAAGCCAATTTCTCAAGAGCATGCTTGTTTGTTACTTGGGTGTGAGTCGGGTATAGAATCCTACAGAAAACTGTGGAAGTCCTTCCTCCAGGTGACCCCTGGCCCCAGGAGGGGTCATCCCGGCCCTCATCATGTCCCTGCTATTGCGGGTTATGCTAAGACCGCAGGAGGAACAACTAACAGACAATGACCATAAGCAATGAAGGCCGCTGAAGGGCTGCCAAGGCTGTCTCCTCATCTAAACCAAGCCCAGTGCCCTGGAATCAATTCTGACTCATGGTGACCCTACAGGACAAAGTAGAGCTGCTCCACAGGGTTTCCAAAGAGCGTCTGGTGGATTTGAACTGCCAACTTTTTGGTGAGTGGACGTAATCTGAACCACTGCACCCCCAGGGGTTCATCATCCACAAAACAGGGAGAAGAGCACTTAATTGAACTCCCACTGGATCTTGGTAGGAAGACGACCTGGTGGCCTAGTGGTCAAGAGCTTCAGCTGGTAACCCAAAGAGCAGCAGTTCAGATCCACCAGGCGCTCCTTGGAAACTCTATGGGGCGCTTCTGCTCTGCCCTGTGGGGTCGCTATGGATCGGAATCTACTCGACTGCAGTGGATTTTCCTGGGGTCTGGATCCTCGTCACCAGAGTGAGCTGGAGCTCGGAGGGGAAGCCACAGGTGGGAGGAGACGTGCTAGTGCTGGGCCTGGGGTTGGGGCTCGTGGGAGGTTCGCAGAACTGTGAACAGGTCTAAGAAGGGAGGGGAGCCAGGAGGTGCCAGGGTCTAGCGCTCAGCGACAAACCAGAGGGCTGACACTACAAATCCACCCCACTGCTCTACTGGGGACAGACCAGGCGATCTGAGCCCTGAACATCAGAGTCCAGAATCCCCAATGGGTCAGTTCTCCTCTGTCAGATGGGGTCACCGTGACACACAGCAACACATGCGCACGCCAGGAGACCTGTGTTTGTGAGGCCCGCAGGCCTTGGTCAGCTCCTCTCTGGCCATGGTTCTTCATCCTACAGGGGGGCTCCCCCAAACTCACCCCCGTGGGTCCCTACACCTGGCCTCCCATGCAACAGAGGAGCAAGACTGCTGCCCCTTGCTCTTCAGAGATGTGCACTTTGCAGGCTTGTTTGTTTGGGGTATGTTTTTTTTCCCCTTAAGACACGAAATGAAGAGAACTCAAAAGGGAACTTAAGTTCTTTTTGGAAATTGATAATAAGAACGCAGATGAGGGAATTGCTCTTTTGTGAAAAAAAAATGCTGAATTGGTCAATTTTCCCTCTGGGGAACTGTGTGCCAACGCTGTGAGTGAACAGGCCACCAGCGCTGGGTGACACCCAGATGGGTTAGAAGGTCAGAGTGTCCACCCTGCCGTGCCTTGCCTATGTGACATCACTTCTCCCAGAGCCTCAGTGTTGTCATCTGTTAAGTGAAGTCACAGATTCTGGAGGGTCAGTTCCCAGGAGGACTGTGTGAAGAGGCCTCTAGCTACCCAGGCCACGGGTGTGGCATCCTCAGTGCCCTGGCAGGGCCATTGTGGGGGAGGCATTGATGCCGGGGCTGCTGCCTCTCCCTGTTGTTTGTGCATCCGTGAAATGGGACTGGCCGGTGGTTCTCTGTGAGGCCCCCTGACAGGGATGGAGCACAGGTGGACACCCCGGGGACAAGGAAAGGTCTCTAGCCCCTGGTTGGCCCTCCAGGGTGGTGGGTGCCCTGGTGTTAGGGGTTCCTCCCTGACCCCCATTGCCCCCGATCTTGCTGCCTTCTGTCCCCTCCGTCATGTCTCTGGCTGTCATTCTCTCTCGCCTCTGTTTCTGGAGCATCATGACCTCTGATGGAGACAAGCAGATGGCCTGTTTGTCTTATTTTGTTTGCTTGTGCAGTGTTTTAAATGTTTTAATTAGACACTAATTAGAGCCCACAGTTTTTAAAGTCCTTATTTCCAGCTTCTGTCTACAAACCAGAAATGGGGTCACCCTGGTCCAGCAGTTCTGGTTACTGAGCCAGGCAGTTGTTGCGCTGCTGGAGGCCCTGACCCTCCGCCTTGGCCCAGTCTACCCACGGCTCAGCTGTACCTTGCCAGCCCACCCGCACCTCCAGAAGACAAGCCACAGGAGGGACCTTGAAACTGCGAAGTGCTTTGTTAGCAGTAAGAAACTACTGTCACTTCTAGTCATGCTAAGGCATTAGAACATGAGCTCCTAGCTAAGCATTGGTCTGTTGCAATCAAAACACTCGTCTAAACCAAAAGAAGTACTGGGAGCCAGAGAGGGACGTCTGTGAGTAGAGCAGGCTCTAGGGTGGGCTCAATGCAGAGCTGAAATGTCACTGCGATGCTGAACCTCTGCCTCAAGGCCAGAGACCTCCTCCTCAGTGTTTGGCTCGTTCTCATGGAGCCACGGTCACTGCAGCAGCTCCGGAGCTCACACCTCTCACCCCTTAAAGCATTCTGGGAAAGAGCCAGAGGCTTTGTCCCAGCAAAAGCCTCGTTTCAGGGATTGGCTGGTGACCCAATCACTCCCCTCTGCCACTTAGAACCTTACTTCCCTTCCCAGCTCTTTTTTTTTCAGTCAAGTTCACAGGCAGCTGAACCCACCAATGTGAGGCATCACTCCCCTCTCAGGGCCTGAGCTGGAGACCTCCACCCGAGCTCACACCTTTGGGCTGAGAATGGAGGAAGGGGTGGTCCTCCGAAGAAATCAGAGTCCTGTTACATGGTGAGAAGCATAACTTGGTACCAACCAGCCAAACAGCCCCTGTCGTGACAGGGTAGATAATGAAGGTGAAAAGCTTTGTAAGTGAGAGTGCTCTGCACCTGCAAGGTCAGCTGCGTTTCTAGGTCCCCTTTTCCAGAAGAGAAAGTCATGGTTCACAGACGCCAGGTGGCTTTCCCACGGCCATGGTCAGTACGGGGGTGATGGGGAGGGACTCAGACCTTGGGGCTCACTGACCCGTATCCAGGACTTCCTCTGCTGCACTGGGAGCTTCCTGAGGCCCCCTCCTGGTCCCCTGCCCCGACGCTGTCCGTGGGTCCTGTTCCTTCCTCATGTTTGCAGATACCTGGGGCTTCATAATCGCTGTTGAGCTCCTTTTGGGGCTCGGGGAAGGGCAAGTGCAGTGTTTGTTGCAAGCCTAAGTGGGGAACCAACCGGGTGGCTCCCTTCTCCTGTAAGCCCCTTCTCAGAGCCACAGGGAGTCATCCTCCCACAGAATCAGTGTCTGCTGTAATTCCCAGCAGCACAACACCTTGTGTGTCCGTTATGAATAGTTCATTCTCGCCCAACAGCAGTGTTCCTGATGCTCACAGGGTGGTGGGGTCCTGTCCTTTCTGGGCTAGGCAGCGTGTTCCTGACCCAAGCAGCTGTGGGCTCCCAGAGAGAGCCACAGACGTCCTTGACCTGCCACTTGTCATGTCAGCGGTGTTGGCTCCTGGAGCCACCCCATGGGGCTGGGATCTAGTAGGTTCACCTGCCTGTGAACTTGACTGAAAAAAAGAGGAGACCTGGGAAGGGAGGTAGGGTCCCAGGTGACAGAGGCAGGACTCCAACCCCGGTTGGTGGGACCGCCAGCAGCCATTGTGACTACACCACACTGCCTCCTAGCGGAAATTTCCAGCAGGCTGGCTGAGGATCAGTGCTAGCTTCAGGGAGGCGTACTCTTGGAGCGGGCCCCAGTGGTGGTAGGATGTGGCCTCAGGTCAATGGAGTAAGGAGTTGCTGGGTGGTGCAAAGTGTTACTATGCTAAACTGCTCACCCAAAGTCTGGTAGTTCATAGCTACCAAGTGGCCGTGCATCAGAAAGATCTGGCAATCTGCTCCCGTGAAGAGTAACCAAAACAAATCTGTTGCCATTGAGTGGATTCTATCTCCTAACAACCCTATGAGACAGAACAGAAATGCCCCATAGGGTTTCTAAGGGGCTATTGGTGGATTTGAACTACCAACCTTCTAGTTAGTAGCCAAATTTTCAACCGCTGCATCACCAGTTTCCCCATAAAGATTACAATTTAGAAAATCCTACCAGGCAGCTTTGCTGTGTCCTGTTGGGTTACCATCAGTTTTCCTGGGCAGACTAACAACAGCAGATGGGGTAAGAAGTCCGTGGTGATGCAGAAGGCTGGCAGTTGGCAGATAACCCAAGGATTGCAAGGTCAGGCCTACCGGGCGCACCTCAGGGGAAACATCTCCCACTGAAAGCCCTTTGGAGGCCAGTTCTACTTTCCTACACATGGGTTTGCCAGATTCAGAGCCAACTCAGGGGCAACTGATTTTTTTTTTTTAAAGAAGAAAATGCCAGGGGATGAGGTATCCCCAAGTGGACGGAGGGATGATACCATAGGTACAAGGCAGGAAAGCAAAGGCATTTCCTCCACCCAGTGGGGTTGTTTGCTGTTCCCTGAATACATTCTGCAGAGGGAAAGATGCCATCTGTGAAATGCTATGAAAGTCCAGAAGGCCAGGTATTGATGAGCCTAGACTGCCAGGGAGCAGTAGGGAGCCACAGATAGTTCTTGAGCCCTGGAACCTGGTGGGTACTCAAGGTATCTCTTACTCAAGTGCTACTCAGAGTGGGAGCCAGGTTGGGCAACCTCACAAACCTGGCACTCTCATGCTTCTGGAAATTATAGCAGAGTCCAGCAGAGGCACAGGACATCCTGCATGTGAGCTGCCTCCTAGTCTTAGCTGGTTCTCCTTGGAGCACCAGAGCCATGAGAAATAACTGTTTCATTGCTCTCCTTTGCTGCCTGTCCCTGCCAGGAAGACAGCCTATTTGTTTGGTTTTATTTATCTGCCAGTTACAGCATTAGACAAGGTAGTTCTCTTATCTGCTCTCTCAGGACAGACCCAGGAGGCCCCAAAGTCCATTAAAGGGGCCATAAAAATAGGCAGGTGCTATGGTGTCATAGGCAGAGCTATGCTGGTTACTCATCTTGGCACTCAGCTGGAGTTGGCTGGGGCTCCCAAGCCAGCTGAGAAGGTGGAGTCTTTGCACAGTGAGGGCACCTCTCTAGATTCTGGGTGCCTCCTGACACTGAGCCCTGCCCTCCTTAAAGAACTCTGGAGTGGCCAGAAGGCTGTGGAAGGGAGGGAGGGAGGACAGGAGAGAGAGCATACTACAGATAATACCTGTTGCCTTGGAGTCAATTTTGACTCATAGTGACCCTATGTGTTACAGAAATGGAACTACTCCATAGGATTTTCTTGGCTGTAATCTTTACAGAAGCAGATCACCAGGCCTTTCTTCTGCTGCACTGCTGGGTGCATTAAAAATGTCCACATTTTGGTTATAGCTGAGTGCTTAGCCATCAGCACTACCCATGTCCCAGGGTTGCCATAACAAAACAACACCAAGTGAGGTTTTCAGGAGATTTACTGTTTCACAGTTCTGGAGGCTGGAAGTCCAAATCAGGGTATCAACACTGTCAATGCCTTCCAGGGGATCTGTGAGAGAAACCACTCCTAGCTTCAGGTGGCTCCCCGCAGTGCTTGGTATTCCTTCACTGCTCTTCGAGTGTTGTCTGTTCTCCCCTTTAATAAGACATCACAGAGAAGGGCCTAGGGCCACCCACCCTTGGATATGACTTCATTAGCTTAACAGAATATCTTCAAAGAAACTCTGTATTCCAAACATGGCCACATTCACAGATACAGGGATTAGGACTCTAATGTTTCTTTTTTGAGACACAATTAAATTCATAACAGAACGAATGAGGAGAGGGCTTGGTGGGAACTGGGAGGTAAGATGATGCGATGTGCTCTGTGCTGAGGGCAGAGGACAGAGATAAGGCTAAGGAAAGGCAGGGATCAGGAGGCTGGGGTGTCTAATCTCCCCAGTGACTCATGTGATCTCCACGGTCACTGATTTGTGCTGGTGTCATGAGATCTCAGGGTGGCTGGTCTTCGGGTAGAGTTGCCAGTGCAGTCACTACCCCGGTGGTGGTCCTACAGCTGACCTCACACTGGGACACCTCTCAGAGGTGGTGGGTGGACAGTGTGTGCTAGGTGTTTCTCTGTGGAATTGCTTCTTTCCACAGTCACTGGGACTAGCCATTGGTGAATTCAACTAGAAACCAGAGGACAAAGGAACTCTTTGATAGACTCATATAGGCTAGCTTCTCGGGGTGGAGAGCAGGGTAAGAGGTTATGGAGAGTCAATTTAGATGGGTAAATTGAAGATATTCTACACAACCTTCTTTTATGGTAGACACTAAATACTTCAGTGACTTATCTCTCACTTTAGAAGGAGCAGCCCCATGCTGCCACCACTGAACCTCTAGGTACTACATTGATGTGGAAGGCACCAGGACTCTGACAGTGATCATCTGCCACATTCATGCCTGTGTTTTATGATGAAAGAACAATGTCATCAATGCAGTGGCTGGTGAGATGTACTGTGGGTGAACAGACAGTGGTATGACCAACAGTAGGAGAACTGACATAATCATGAGGCAGGCCATTACAAGTGTATTGCTGTCCAGGCCAGGCAAAAGTAAAGTGCTTTTGCTTATCTTTATTGAGAGGAATGGGGTGGAGGGGGAAGACCCTGGAATAGTTTTTGAGCCAGCAAACACTGTGTTCATTTCTTCCAGTAAATATTTCCCACTTGCAACTGTTAGTGTTACCACATTATTAAGTTTCCAATATAAAATAAAAAACCAAACTTATTACCATAAAGTCAATTCTGACTCGTAGTTACTCAATAGGATAGAGTAAAACTGCCCCAAAGGGTTTCCAAAGAGTGGCTGGTGAATTTGAACTGCCGACCTTATGATTAGCAGCCAAGCTCTTACCCATTCTACCACCAAGGCTCCAAGTTTCCAATAATCTGCTGTTATTCTACACCATCCAGCTGGCTATTGCATCTGCCACACAGGTGAGCTAACTGAGAGGCTGGAGTAAGAGTGTCACTCCTGCATCTTTTCTGTTTACCCACTGATTATCACTTCTGAAGAGCTTCATTCTTTCCTAAAGACCCACATCATTTCCTTCCATCTAGAAGAACTCCCTTTAGTGTATTTTTTGTTGTGTGGGGAAGGTCTGATGGTAACAGATTCTTCAAGTTTCCTTTTACCTGAAAATGTCTTTACTTTGCCTTCATTCTTGAAAGATGTTTTCTCCAAGTTAACTTTTTTTTTTCTTTTAAGATATCCTTCTCCTGCTTCCTGACCTCACAGTTCATGAAGGGTTCCCCAAGCTCCTTCCCTACTGAAAGGTCCCAAACCCCTCCCTGTTGAAAGATCCCAAACACCTCCCAACTGAAATTTCCCAAATCCTTTCTAAACTGAAGTGTCCCAGATCTCTTCTCTACTGAAATGCTCCAAACAACCTCCCATCTGAAAAGCATCAAACTCCTTCTCAGCTGGAAGTTCCCAAACTCCTCCCAACTGAAATGCCCCAGACCCCTCCTAACTTAAATATTCCAAATCTCCCCCCAATTGAAATGCCCCAAATCTCTTCTCAACTAAAATGTCCCCAACTCCCTCCTTACTGAAAAGTCCTGAACCACCTCCCAAATGAGATTCCCCAAGTCCCCAGGCCAAGTGAAATGCCCAAACCCCATCCCAAGTGAAATTTCCCCAACCCGGTCCCAGCTGAAATTCCCAAAATCCATCTGTGACTGAAATCCTTGCAAACGTCCTTATTGCCCAAGTGCCCCAGACCTTGTCTCTATTAAAATCTCCTCTACTGCTTCCTAAATGAAATGAGGTGTCCCACCCCATCCCATCCCAACCCCAAACCTCGTGGGATACCTCCTCATTGGTTCTCCCTATTCTCCTGTCTCTGTCCCTCCAGGCTATGGGCATGCTGCTCCCGGCACCGACGCGGGAAAGGCCTTCTGCATGTTCTACGCTGTGTTGGGCATCCCACTGACACTGGTCATGTTCCAGAGCCTGGGTGAGAGGATGAACACCTTTGTGCGCTACCTGCTGAAACGCATCAAGAAGTGCTGCGGCATGCGCAACACCGAGGTGTCCATGGAGAACATGGTGACCGTGGGCTTCTTCTCCTGCATGGGGACGCTCTGCATCGGGGCGGCTGCTTTCTCCCAGTGCGAGGAGTGGAGCTTCTTCCACGCCTATTACTACTGCTTCATCACGTTGACTACCATCGGGTTCGGGGACTATGTAGCCCTGCAGACCAAGGGTGCCCTTCAAAAGAAGCCACTCTATGTGGCCTTTAGCTTTATGTATATCTTGGTGGGGCTGACGGTCATTGGGGCCTTCCTCAACCTGGTGGTCCTCAGGTTCTTGACCATGAACAGCGAGGATGAGCGGCGGGACGCTGAGGAGCGAGCTTCGCTCGCCGGGACCCGTAGCAGCATGGGCGTCCACATCCAGGAGGAGGTCCAGCAGGCACGGCCGCGGTACAAGGCAGACGTCACGGACCTGCAGTCAGTGTGCTCCTGCATGTGCTACCGCTCTCATGAGTACCGCCCAGCGGCCCACCAGAACTCCTTCAGCACCAAACTCACTCCCCAGTATTTCCACTCCATCTCTTACAAGATTGAAGAGATCTCTCCAAGCACACTGAAAAACAGTCTCTTCCCATCACCCATCAGTTCCATTTCCCCTGGGTTACACAGCTTTACTGACAACCACAGGCTGATGAGACGGCGGAAGTCCATCTAGGGTGGGAGGGGACACACGGACAAAGAGTCATTTGTCATTTTTGACATTTCTGTTCCATTGGCCCAACTCGTCTCTCCTTTTTTTAATTATTTATTTATTATTGTTATCATCCTTTATTGTTGTGGTGGCCGTCAAGATGCCTTTCTCGCCTCTCTTCTTTCTGGGTTTCATTTCTTCCCAACCTCTCCAGCGAGGCAGAGCAGGCCAAAGGGAAAATAAAGCCCCATCCTCCTCTGAAACTCGCATCTGAGCATGAAGCATGGATATCTTCCTTCCCAGCAAAGTATGCCTTACATTTCTCCCCCGCGACCCGCTCCATCTCTGGGGCGGCTTTCCCAGGACAGGTGTGAGCCAGATGGAGACAGCTGAGAGGAGACCCAACCCCAAGTCGCACGCCCAGCTGAGAGCCTTCAAGCACCCACCAGTGGTGGTGTCTCTAACACCTTTCTCTTTTCCTTCCCAAGGAGTGGGTGGCTGCCTGTGTGTGTGTGTGTGTGTGTGTGTGTGTGCGTGCACATGTGCATATGCACATGCACATGTGACTATGCACAAGACCTTGTGCCAGCTCACCCCTGAGTGTGCTTCTGTGTGTGTGTGTGTGTACCATGTGACAAAATGGAAAGTTCTAGGTACTCATTTTTCTTCTCCATCACATGATTTTGTTAATAGCCTGCTTCTGGCTGCTTCCAAACACAATGGGAAAAACAAAAGCCACAAAGTTATTGATTTATCGTCTTGCCAAACCAAGCATGTTCCATGAGCAGTCTCTATCCCAGGCGTGCCATGCCCATACTGTTCAATGCTAGGTTCTAAATTATATTAACTTCTTTTCAGGGGGTGGGTGGGGAAGAAGATACGGATCATTTTAGCTTGCTAGCTCCAAAATTTTTAAAGAGCATGCACTTTGCTAAACTGGTATGCATTATCAATGCAAGAACACAAAACTAGCAATGAAGTAAATAATCAACAAACAGTGATAATTTATTAAAGATATTTTAATTTTATCATCTCCAGCTCCAACAATTTTCCACGTAAGTGGAAGTGTCAGGAGAAACTGGAAAATTGTTGGAACCACAGAGTATCTGTTTTATTATTATTTTTTTATTTATCTGATGATGGTGATGGTGATTTTTGTGCAGCATCTACTGCGTGGGTAAGAATTACAGGTTTGGAATGCTTGAGTGAGAACAGGCATTATTAGTGGGTGGATGTGGTTTCTCTTCCTAATAAAAAATGACAGGGCATTCCTTGTTTAAAAAATATATCCACATATATTTCAGGACAGATTCTACCTGATTGCATTTGATTTGTAATGAGGAAAAGCTCATAGTGGTCTCAGGAAGAGCTTAGAGGGCAACGAACTGTGTTTTGGCCTGCTGGGAACTTGCCAGTCTCAGGGGACAATTTGGTTTTGATCATGGAGAATTTCCAGTCCTCAATAGGCAATGTCCCCAAAGGGAAGATGTATCAGTTCCTAGGGGAACTATAGCTTAAGCTATGGTATGTGGCATTTTGCAAGACTAACGGACAGACTGATCTCCAAATTCACTGAAGGAACTTTCCTTCATCATCGTCCTACTATGTCTGAAAATTTCCCACCCTCCCATGCATTTTTCATATGAAACTTCCTGACTCTTGTATGTAACTGGGCTCTGGCTGTCCTCCTCAGAAGGAGCTTGTCTACTGGCCTGTAGCAAGGTCCTAGAGGGAGCCCCTATAAGGAGTGATCTGCTTTCTAGGAAGAGTTGATCTAAAAGTTTTCCTAAGTCAGGCAGCACCCCAAATGCCACCAGCCCCAAGAATTTGGGCCTTTGGATTGAAATGTGACCATTCAAGCCTCTTCTTTTCCAGGTTGAAATGCTGCCTTTGTCCAGGACACGGCCTTTGGAAGGAGTCTGGAAACCTCTGAGTTTCAGGTCAAAGTTGAAAGTTGATAAGGTCTTTGTTGATGGATTTGTTTTCAAGAATTGATTGCATGGATTGCCCTGTTAAAAGCTTTGAAGTCTGTCCAGTGTAGAAGCAGTAGCTATTTTTAATTCGTGTTTTTCTTTTGGAAGGGATTGCCTTTCAGGAGTCTTAGGTGCTGAACCACTATTGTGTATTTGCAAAGCGTGTTATGCTTTGGGTGGGGAGGTTGTGCTGCCAGGAATACATACACTGGGATTCTCAGGAAGGCATTTGTCAGACCCACCCTCCAGTGGGCATGGTGGTGATAGTCTTTGATTTGTGAAAAAAACAAGAGGCATTAAGAGGTTGAGCGGTTTCTCTATGTTGTAGAGCTAGGCCTTCACAGCCCTGAGATGATTTAGGTCTGCAACCCATAAAGGGTCTTCAAAGCTGGCTCCACCTTCACCAAGTTGTCCTAAGTCATCCCCTAGTGAAGGAGTCTGCTTCTCTTTCTCACAAGGAATGCAGTAGACCCTTGGAGTCAGAGAGACGTGAAAGGATGCTAGTTTACCTTTCACTGGGGCTTGTTTCCCCATGAATATGTCCTTGTTAAGTGGTCATATGGTGGTCATACCTCTGCTTGTGTGTCCCAAGTGATGGGGAACTCCTACCTTCACAGGTAAACTAGAAAACATCCTCTGTTTCCACAGAGTAGACTTCTCATAGGATTAAGGATTAGAGGATTAAGTCTTTATTCCCATCCTGTATCTGAAGCAATTTGGATTTCATTTGGGTTGTCTGTCTCCCACGGTTTCGCCTGCTCTTTGCTGCTAGTTCTCTTCCTGAAGATGATCACTGTCTGAGCCTTCTCTTTGGAACTTGAACATCCCTGTGCATGCTCAGAGTCTCTGGGGTGTGCAGAGAAGCCTCAGTGTGCTCCTCTGAGCTGTCTGCCTTTTCCTTAGATGGTCCATCTGTTGCCTGCCATGGTCTTCTGCCAAGGACTCCTCTGTTGTGATTAGGCACTGCTGAGTCAGCGCCACCTCATAGTGGCTCTGTGTGTCACAGAACACAATGTTGCCTGCTCCTGTACCAGGCTCACAATAGTACATATGTTTGAGCCCTTTGTTGTAGCCCCTGAGTCAGTCCATCTTGTTGAAGGTCTTCCTCTTTTGAGCTGACCCCTTGCTGTATGAAGCATGATGTCCCTCCCCAGGGATTGGTCCCTTTTGATACCATGACCAAAATAAGCAGGAGGAAAGCTCGCCAGCCTCACTTCTAAGGAGAATCTAGCTATATTGCCTCCAGACAGATTTGTTTTTTCTGACAGTCCATGGTACAGTCAATTTTCCTTGCCAACTGCCCAATTCAAATTCATCAATTCTTCTTTGGTCTTTTTTCAGGCATATCTAATGGAGTGATCTCATGGGGAGACTGAGTCAAGGGTCTACCTTGATAAAACAGGATAAGGCGCCTCTATCTAGGATCTACTTACCTCTTAAGAGTATCGTAATCAAGGACTGAAAGTCAGGAGGCAGCATAGCCAGCATTATCTAGCTGAACTCCCTCATTTCCAGAGGAAGAAACTGAAGTCTCAAAATCCACAGCATCTGAGTCAATGCCAACTTACAGCAACCCCATAAGACAGAATAGAACTGCCTTGTAGGGTACGATCTGTATAGAAACAGACTGTACAGAAGCAGGCACATCTTCAATCTGTGGAGTGGGTGGTGGGTTTGAGTCACTGACCTTTCCACTGGCAGCTGAGCAGTTGAGACACTGCGCCACCAGGGTTCCAGTGGAGCTTCAGAGACAGTGAAAACTTGCCTAAGGTCACACAGACAGAACCTATTTCTATTTTGACTGTTTTTCTAGCTGCTTTTGCTGTGTTTTCAGTTGCTTACAGCCATTTGAAGGCATTGTCTCAGGTCTGGTCTCTCTGCCTCTCTCTCTCAACGTGCAAGACTGACCCGGGTTGACGCTCTACAGTACAGTCTAGAAATTAACATGCTTTGTAGATACTTAAAGAAGAAACCCTGGTGGTATAGTGGTTAAGTGCTTTGCCTGCTGACTGAGAGCTACGCAGTTCAGATCCACCAAGTGCTTCTTGAAAACTCTGTTGGGAAGTGAAGTTCTACCCTGGTCCTATAGGGTCACTGTGAGTTACAATCGACTTCACAGCAGTGTTTTTTTTTCAGGGGTGGGGGAGACATTTCTGACCTGATAGAACTGTTTTCCACTAGGCGATTTCCGTCTTTATCTTTCCACTGCGTCACCGACAGGAGGAGGGCAGCGGTCTAACAGAACGCTCTGACAGACCATCCATCACCTATTAATTGTCACCAGCTACCCTGGGCAGAAGGTGCTGCCCCAGCCACGGATCTGCTTGGCTGTTTGTCACAGAGGAGTGAGCCACCCTCTGTTTGCATTGAGCTGGCTGGAAAGCCCAGAGTTGGGATCCAATCCATTCTTTCCACTCGCACCGTGCCATCTTGACACTAAGGCAGCTGCTTGAATGCGGTGAGCTGGTTGGTGCTCTAATTTGCCTGAGTCCTCTGAGCTTCTGCCTCCCTCCCACTGTGCACACCTGCCAGTAGGGCGTGCGTGTACCTCTGCAGGATCTCAGCAGACTGTCTGCAGCCCAGGGCCAGAAGCAAAGGACCCAGCCCGCTTCTCTGAAGGCCTCCCACTGGAGGTATTCCTTTCAGTCTCATCCGTCAGAATGGGGCACAACTGATCGGAGCCGCTCGGCTCCCCGTTCCTTGTCTGCAGTCAGGGAGAACATCTGGGCAGTAACTAAGAAACCCACAGACAAACCGTGACAGGTCATTTGTCTGTGCTCCATCCGCATTCGGAAGCCATATGGCTTCTGCTTCCGAGCAGCCGTGCTCAGCAGCTGGAAGCTGGAGCGCAGAGCGGGGCTGTTCAGAGGCATTCATTGTCAGTGTGCTCTGGGTCAGAGCAGGAGGTGAGAGAGGAGATGATTAAAGAAGGAAAATCAGCCATTGCTGGGTTTATGGCTCAATTTCGTTATGCAATATTCCTTTTCAATAATAGGCCCTAATTAAGACACCCATTAAGGGCACCCACAGGGGCCTGAGGTCCCTGAATGTGCAGAAATGTGACCATCTGTTAGTGCTCCAGGCCCTGTGATCTGTGAATGTTCCAGTGAAGGCCAGTTCTGGCTGAAAGAGGCAGGACTTTGGACAGTGACTGCTACCTGGGGTCTCAATGGCACATGCTCCAGGGAGACACTCTCTTTGGGACTCTAGGTAAGGACAGGGTGGGAAGTGCCAGGCCTGGGTCTCCTGTTTCTGGAAGTTACTGTGTCTCCTGGTGAAATGAGAAGCCTTCAGTGGCTTTCTTATTGATAAAATGCGGCCACTTGAGTGGGCTTTATGGGTATCTAGACCAAAGTCACTTTAGCTTGCAAGAACGGTGGCCTGAATGTAGCATTCAGTGGGCCCTTTGAAGCTTGAGCTGCCTTAGTAGTGGGACAGGGGCTGAGTAGATGGAGAGGAGACAGTAGTGGTAGGAAGAGGGGGTGCGGAGCTTCAGGGCAGGGTCACTGTGGGGACAAAGCGCCATGCCCTTAGGGTCCCAGACACCTGGGCATGACTGCAGAGGGTGTGGGTCTTTCTCCACTACACCTTGGTAGGAGCTGCTGTGTCAGAGAAAACCTTTATCAACCTTCTATTCTGAGAATTTCTGATTTACAGAAAAGTTGAGAGAATGACGGTGAACTCGAGTATACCTCCACTCGGAGCCACCCGCTTTCCGTCTTTTGCCACCTTTGCTTAATCTTCTTCCTCTCCCACCTTCACTTTCCTCTGCCTCTCACATACGTGTGCACACATGTGCACATACTCGCATACACACACAGAGGTGTTTGGAGGATGGAGCATCGTGATGTCTGCAACTTTCAGCCAAAGAAAAAATGTATGTCTTCCAGGAACAATAGTCTCCTAGACAACAGTGCGACTGTCACCCCCAAGAACTTAGTCTTGGTACAGTGTTATCAGATCTACAATCTATATTCAGATTTCTCTAGCTGTCCTCAAATGTCCTCTACAGCTTTTCCTCTAGTTTAAGGTGTTATCACATTCTTATCCCACCCTCGCTTCTCTTGTTGCCCCGGGCTCCTCACCCATTCTAGAACAGTCCTTGCCGTCATGTTTCTTTCAGGACATCAGCGTTTTCAAAGCATCCAGGCCAGTTGTCTTGTAGAATGCCCCCACAATCTGGCTCTGTCTGTCATTTGCTCAGGATTGGATCCAGTTTAAGGAAGCTTTGGCAAGAAAGCAATGTAGCTGCTGCTGTGTATCCATAATTTATGCATTTGATATGCATGGCTTTCTGGGGACCTGAGTTTCCTCTACTACAGATGAATTTGTCTGTCATTAGCTACTGTTCAGTTGGCTCCAATGTGTAGAGGCCCCATGTACAACAGAATGCCATCTTTATGATCCCGGGCAGGCTCAAGTCCATCATTGTGACCAACAGAAGGCCACCTTTATGATCAACGGCAAGGTCAAGTCCATTGTTGTGGCCAACAACAGAGTGTCATCTCTGTGATCATCAGTATGTTCAAGTCAATTGATGTGACTGCTGAGACCTCATCCTAGGGGTCTCATCTTCCAGCACTGTATTGGACAATATTCCATTGTGATCCACAAGATTTTTAATTTTCAGAAGTAGATTGCTAGGCTTTTCTTTCTAGTCTGTCTCAGTCTGGAAACTCTGAAACTTGCTCACCATGGGTGACTCTGCTGGTATCTGAAATACTGGTGGCATGTCTTCCATCAACACAGCAACACGAGAGCCATGAGCTTATGACAAGCTGACAGACGGAGATGGAGATCGATATACTCATATTAAATGTCATTGTCTTCTGTTTAGAGAATGGTACCTGCGAATCACAGGACTCTGGCTCTCACTGTCAAAGCCAGCTCAAGCTTTGTTATTTCTGATGTCCCATTTGGCTGTCCTCTCTGCGTCAGATAAACCTCAGCCATTCCCCCTAAACACCTGTAGGATGATCCAGTTGTAAATGGACATGGTGCGCAGAGGCATTCTTTCATTCACTGTCAAAGGAGCTGCTAGGTGTAACCAGTAGGATTGTCACAAGGGTCTCTTCTAGGCAGTTTGGGTAGTTTGGCCCCCCGGAGCTTCTCAGTGAGTGGCAATGGCTGCTAAACCCTTCCTTGCATGGATACTCATAAAATTACAATTGTTACATGGCAGCTGTCCCGGCCATTGACCTCTGTCTTGGAGATATGTGCACTAACAAATTCTAGACTACAAGCTTCTTGGTTCTGGTATCACAAAACAGTTACTGCTGAGACTGAGTTACTTTTCCTTTTGGCCGAGAAAATATGATCTTGCAGATTCCTGCCTCTGTGTCTTTGTCCGTGCGGTTCCAGCTACCTGGAAGGTCTCCTGCCGGGTCTCCAGCAGTGGAGGTGGAGATCCACTAAAAGTCGTTGCTGGCCCCCTTGCCCCTAATGGAGTTAGATCTGACCCAGTTCTTTTTGCCATCAGGGGAGGCAAACTTCTGGCGGCTGCGGCCTCCTGGGAATCAAGTGGGGCAGCACCCATGGAGAGGAACCATTAGCGGACAAGGACAGCTGGATTTCTAGCATCATGCCTCAGTGGCCATGGTGGCTGTGATTGAGGCATGTCTTAGCTGGCTCACATGGAAAGTGAGTAATTCAGTGCAGGCATTTGTTCCATCCCTGGAAGCTGATCCAGATCTGTGTGACAAAAGCTTACTGTCACACTGGTGGCTGTTGTATTCCACTTACTTTGGATAGCATGGAATGAGCCATGACAGTTGGGCGGGGGCTGTCCAAAGCTGGGCATTTCCCCTAGGAAGGTGATTCATTCATGTGACCTCAGTTCCCAGGACTATGTCATGTGACATATCTCCCTGCATTGGTGGCCTTATGATGGGAAGGTCACCAGGGAACCAGGTCAGCACAGTTTTTTCTTGTTCATGTCTCCAGTGGAGGCTAAGGGGTTGTCAGAACACACTCAGTGATGTCCCTCACAGGCACCTGTACCTGTCCTTGCTTCCTCTAGCTCTGGGGTCAAGAAGAGAGGCTCTCCTTGCTTCCACACAGCAGTGTGGTGTCAAGGAAGCTTCCCAAGCCTTGGTATCTCACGCCCGGGACCTGACTCTGCCCTTCATGGATAGGTGGTGGCTTTGCCTGTCTGAGCCTATGTCTTTACCTTCAAATGGGGATTGCGAATAAAACTCACCCCACAGGTGGCTGTGAGAACTCCATGTGTTACTTGGGCTGCTGCTCTGTACCACGCACTGTGCCGATGTTATTATACACATTTGCAATTCACAGGAAAGCAAGAGTCCCATCTCCTGTAGCGGTCCCTTCTGGGGCATTTGGCTTACAAATGAACTGTGCAAAGAGAGGATTCACTCTGGTTGGGGTGCTCAGTCAGGGCATCATGGAGGAAGTGGCTTTAGGAAATCCTTGAGGAGAGCCCTCAAGGATCAAGTGGGCTGTGTTTTAGGCAGAAGCACAGTTTCTGCAAAGTCTCTGGGGTGGGCAAGTGCAGGGGGTCCAGACTGATGGGTGATGGGGGGAACCCTGCTGCAGAGCCACGACTGAGAGATGTGGCAGTATAGTCAACCAGGACCTTCACAGCCTTGTCACAGCCTATGCCATTCAAGCCAGTTTCTTGTTCAAGAACGTTCCATGGCCCCCTGGCACCACACAGTGGGTTTATTTTAAGGTCCTCACTCTAAGAGCCATAACCCTAGTCTTGGACTTCCACAGAGGAGCTATTAATCTGAGTGTCCCTGGGTCCTCCCGTAAAATCAAAACTCAGATGACAGGTCCCGTAGGCTCATCAAAGCTGAATCCCAGAGATCCTTTTGTTTACCAGCCACCAGTTGCCATTCAGTCAGCTTGGTTTACAATGGGCTGATCTTTCAGAAGTCGGTCGCTAGGTCTTTCTTCCTAGGCATCTCTGGGTGGGACTCAACCTCCCACATTTTGGTTAGCAGCTTGGAGTGTTAACCATTCTCACCATCCAGGGACCCCCGTCATTTGTGTGCAGTTAATTGCTTTTACGGTTGCCGTTGTTGTTTTCTGGACCTGAGCTCTAATTTGTGTCTGGGGGGCTTTCTGGATAACATCTAACTGCTCTTTGACGTCAGCATCCAGGGAACTTGTTCCCACGCAGTCTCCACACAGCTGTACCAAAGGTTAGCATGAAGCTGAGAAAGGGATATGTGGTGAAAGTCCGGGGTGTTCTCGGCACGAAGGTTTGCTGTCTTTGGATCGGCTTTATCAGCAAGAGTCTTTGTGTCTGTGGTGACAAGTCTGTGAGATCGGCTTCTTTGTGGGTCTGGGGCTAAGGACAGGTCCTTGGAGGGCATCCGCAGCAGCAGGGCCAGGACATGTGCTGCTGTGGCACATGCTGCCACCTGAGGAGGACACTCTCTTGTCTGTGTGTCCTTCAGATGTTGTCCTCCCTGGTGTCTGAGGCATGTACCAGGGAGCAAGGGAGCATCTGCCGGGGAAGTATGTAGTCTGAGGGAGAAAAGCTACCTGGCCAGGGACTGTGATGTGGACCTGGGTTTTGAGACATGACCTTTGGGGTGATGGATGCTGAGAAGGCCCTGACTGGGTGGGACTGGGTGGTGGGCAGGGAAGTTCAGCTTGCAGAAAATGGCTCAAGTCAGTGCTCAAACCCTGGTCTCATGATCTGCTGTGTGACTTAGAGTAAGTGGCTTCACTTCTCTGAACCTAGGGAGCCTTGTTTACAGACTAAGGGCTTTGGCCCAGATCCGAAGCCTACTCCCCACAATGTCTGCCTGGCCCTCTCCACCAAGGATATGCCCAGGAAGGGGTG
This sequence comes from Heterohyrax brucei, assembly GCA_028571685.1. NCBI lineage: Eukaryota > Metazoa > Chordata > Mammalia > Hyracoidea > Procaviidae > Heterohyrax > Heterohyrax brucei. The sequence continues at coordinate 4,734,874 of CM053153.1, forward strand.
GCTGGGTGGAATGCCAGCCAGTATCTGAAAGTATTTCCCCAGGCACCTGCTGTTGCAGGCAACTCTCCCCATTAGATGCCTTTTTTTTTTTTTAAAAAAAAAATTATGTATGAATCCCTAATTAACCAATAGCCTGGCACAATACATCTTAGCTTAATTTTCTTGATGGGCCCTCCTCCCCTCCTGATTGTACCATGTGCTGCTCTAAAGAGAGAGGATCTTACATGAACGGAGTCGTAATACCTGCAGGACAGGCTGCAGGACCAATCCTCTAACCTTGGCTGATCTTCCGTATCTTTTAGGAGCACCAAGGAGGCCCTGGTGATTCAAGTCTGCCCAGAGGTGCCTTGGAGGAAAAGTCTATCTTCTTCTGAATGGTTATGGTCTTGAAAACCCTATGGGGCAGTTCTACTGTGCACACATGGGGCCGCCATGAGTTGCAAGTGACCCAATAATGACTGCTTAGTGGCTGTACCAAGCACTCAGTTTCAATTGAAGCATCAAATTCCAACTCTCCTCTTTGTCCTTCCTCTCCTCTTCCCCCCTTGTCCTCTTCTGGTTTAGGCTTATTTAAGGCCTCTCTTTGCATTCTGGGAGGAAGCATCCACTATCCACAGGAGCCCCTAGCTCAGTGGGGCCAAGTCAGAGCTGAGCCCAAGCAGAGCAAAGACAGAGTTATCTGTGTGAGAAGTAAGATGTCTCCTAGGCAGGGACTCCTGAAAATAAGTGTCATTGTGAACTAAGCTTTCCACTCATATTTCGGTGAGGATGAAGGTTCAGAGGAGGAACAGGGCTAAAGTGTTGCAAGCATTGGACCTGTCTTCCTAAACAGTGTTCCTGTCTTCTGGGGACGTCATGTTTTTCAGATACAGTTGTTGGGAAACTTAAGGAGGCTGTAGACTTCTCTCCCCAAAGAACCAGCTCTTCTGGTCTTTTTCTGAATGCAATTTTCTTGTCTGCTCCCAGCTCAGTTTCCCAATGAGCCCAAATGCTTGGAGAATGGCTGGAGTGGGAGCATTTTCAACTGAGCCAAAGCTCTTGTCACTGCCAAACTTTGAGGAAATCCTGACCTTATCTTTGATCAGGAAGACAGTTGAGCTATCAGAAGTGGGCTGCAGCAGTGGTGTGCCTGGCAGCCCCACTGCCCCCCCCCCGTTTTCGCGACAGTAGCTGACGATTTATACACGTATCCAGTGATTATTTATAGAGCACGTTGAGCATCTGTATGACTGCCATATGTCAAATTTGGTGAGATGCCACTGTGATCAGCAAGATGGCGGAGGTCCTGGGCTTCATCGAGCGACAATCTCGATGGACAGCTTGTTTCCCAGATGTATAAAGTCTAGGAAAACAGCCAGATGGGCAGGTACTGGAAGCTGAATATGCCGCAGCAATTGTTTCATTTTCTTGAACTGATTTTTAGAAGTTGAATGGAAAAATAAAAATCCAATGAAGGGAAGACATGATTAGTAGGGACCCAACGAAGCAGAGCCTACAATTAGCACGATTTCTCTATAATTTGATGGCTCCTTGGAGAGGAATACACTCCTGGAAAAGGCTAATTACATATTTGTTTATTCCACCCACAAATAACATTTTGACAGCTGTTTTGGGGCTGGAGATGACCTCAAGAGGTCATCTCAGTTCACCTCTGCTTTATCAGGAATCTCCACAGCGTAGCAACTGCATTGGTTTAGGTGAAGCTGTTGGCATTATTTAATAAAATTTAATTATTTAATAAAATTTAAATCAGAGAAACAGAGAAACCCAACTGGAAGATTTTAGGCTATCTCATATGTCCAAAACTGTTGATTAGAAGGTTTACAACTAAACAAACACAGGAGATACAAGACAAAGACATCAAGGATGGTTAAGTTGATTTTAAACCACTGAATGGATTAATAAAGAGGAAAGATTTCCAGTCTATTCCAAGCAGGCCAAGAAACTGTAGATATGCCCTCTTTAAAAAAACAAAAAATAAAACTATTGCCACTGAGTTGCTTTTGACTTATAGTGATCCTATATGACAGAGTAGAACGGTCCCATAGTGTTTCTGAGGAGTGCCTGGTGGATTCAAACTGCCAGCCTTTTGGTTAGCAACTGAGCTCTTAACCACTGCACTACCAGGGGTCCATACACCCTCTTAGATGTAAAAAGAAATGACCTCCAGCCAATTATCTATCCTTGTACCTTAAAATATTTTTTAAAAATCTAATTTGTGACTTCAGCATAGAAGAAGTCAAGCATGAACTAATTCCAGACTCACAGCCATCAAGTGATTAGCTTGATATTCAAGGGGGTTCGTTCTAGGGGTGGGGCAACAGAATGGGGATCCTCATGTGTTCGTTTGGGGTGTGCGTGTGTATGTGTGGACTAGGTACTCTGGGGTGTCTGGATTATCGTTTTTCCTTTGCTGCATTGCTGGACTTCCTCATGACAGTGTGGCACGAGGATCTGGATCTGGTGTTGATGGTGGCAATGCAGGAGGCTCACCCAAACGGTTCCCAGGGAGGGTGACGGAAATCCCTAAAGCTCCACCAGGAGCTGGTCAGTTATCCCAGGGACCACGCTGGCCACGTTCCAGGAGGATGGAACAGTTGGTCCTGAAACTCTGTGTGGGTTTTCCCTGATCTGGGACCATCCTTCCTGCAATGGTGGGCAGTTGGGTCTTGGACAATGGGCAACACTGTGGTCCAGGCATCAGACCATTGGTGGGAAGCCACACCTGGATTTGGCAAAAGCCAGTGACTCCAACTCGACTACAGAGAACCAAATTCAAAGAAGCCTACTTTTATTCTTTGTTTCCTTTTTGTTTCTCTTCTCTGGCCTTCTCCGTCTGTGGAGAAGGCGCCTTCACAAATGGCCTTAGAATGCCGTTCTGAAGTTTAACAGAATGAGACAACCGTCAAATGAATATCAGAGGTATTTATTATCGCAGCTTACCTGAAGGATGAAAAACAAAACAAAACTGTATTGCCAATGTTTACAAGTCCAGGTAAGCATCCAGCCCATGTAAAATATGTAATTTATGCAAGTGATTGCATCTTTCTTTTGTAACGAATGCACTAAGCAACCCTGTATATATTTTACAATGTCTTTACAGAAAAAGAATCATTTACTGTAGTGTTGTAAAATAATGCACTTTTCTAATTTTTTCATTAAAATCTCTATGGCACGTTTGCACATGTGTCTTGGTCTTCCTTCACTGCACAAGACTGGACAAGAGTTGCTTGGCTTAGCTTGCCACTACCTTTCAACAAAAAGCAGGGTAGACCAAGTCTGAATTTGAGATTACATTTTCTAATTGTCTTCCTGATTTGGAGACAATCATTTCTCCTCAAAACCCCAGCAAGGCAAGGAATTTGCCCTAAAATAGAAAAACATCCTTCTTGGACTCTGCATACCAGACTTGGTTATTTTGTATGGGTTGACTTGGATTCTGGAACCAGTGATAAATCCATTGCAGTTGAGTCAATTCTGGAGACAGCTGAGTATTTCTTATGGAAGGATTAAAACAAAAGTGTCTTAGTTACCTAGTGCTGCTATAACAGAAATATCACAAGTGGATGGCTTTAGATCTAGGAGCTTCTCAGAGTAAGGAGCCTGTGTCCAAAGGATGTAGTATTCTTCTGGCTCTTGTTTCTGGGTGGTATGATGTTCCTATGTCTCTCCTTTGCTTCTTTTGTTTATGTATCAAACAAGATGGACTCAAAATATAGTCTAATCTGATAGATTGAGTCCTGCTCATAACATATCTGTCTCTAATCTCATCTCATTTTTAACAACTTAGAGGCAGGATTTACAACACATAAAGAAATCACATCAGATGCCAAAATGGCGTACAGTTGCACAGTACTGTGAATCCTGGCCTAGCCAATTGACACATATTTTGGGGGTACACAATTCAATCCATGATGGGGGTACACAATTCAATTGAACAGAGACCTGCTTTGCCAATTTTTATTTCTCTTTCTTGGTGATAAATTGCACAGCAAAACATACACCACTTCAACAATTTCTGTATTTGCAATTCAGTGACACTGATCACGTTCTTCAAGTTGTGCTACCTGTTGACAACATTTTCCGAATGATTTCACCATCATTAACACAAACTCACTGCCCCCTTAAGCTTCTTATCTACCCTCTTATGTTGTTGTTGTCAATGTAATTGCATGTAGATAATCCTAAAAAGGAGTCTAATGGTTCATGTGAGCATTCTCGTCTAATTAGGCTCAACTGTTATTATTTGGTTCAAAGATGACTTCCGGGGATGGTTTTAGTTTAAGGTTTAAACTAAAGTTTAAAGATTCCCTCAAGGAGTCATCCATCCTCAATGGCTCAGGTAAGTCTGGATTTCATGAGACTTTGAAGTTCTCATTTGTATCTCCCTTCCCCTTTTGAACAGAATTCTTCATCATAAGAAGTGATTGAAGGTATCATGGTTTGAGTCAGGGGCACCATTGCTCTCAAAGTGACATCTCTTACTTCTAATGCTTTAAATAGACTTGTTCAGCAGATTTGCCCAGTGCAATGAGTCTTGATTTCTAGACTGCTGCTTCCATGGGTGTTGGTTGTGGGTCCAAGTAAAATGAAATTCCTGATAACCTCAGTCTTTTCTCCGTTTGTCATGATGTTGCTTATTCGTCCAGTTGTGAGATTTTTTTCTCCTTATATTGAGGTGCAATCTATACTGAAGGCTGTAGCCTTGATCTTCATCAGTGAGTGCTTCAACTTTTCTTCACTTTCAGAAAGCATATGTCATCTGCATTTTGTAGGTTGTCAGTGAGACTTCCTCCAATTCTGATGATACATCGTAACTCATATAGTCCAGGTTCTTGGGTAGTTTGTTCAATACACAGACTGAGTAAGTATAGTGAAAGCTACGACTTGGACACACACCCTTTTCTAGTTTTAAACAACTCACTATCCCCTTGTTCTCTTTGAGCAATTGCCTCTTAGTCTATGTACAGATTCCTCATGAGCACAATTAAGTGTTCTTCCCAATGTTATCCATAATTTGTTATAATGCAGACAGTTGAATACCTGTGTGGAATCAGTAAAACACAGGAAAAATTCTTTCTGGTAGCCTCTGCTTTCAGCTAAGATCCATCTGATATCAGCAATGATAGCCCTGGTTCCACACCCTCTTCTTAGTGACTTACACCTAGCAGTTTCTTGTGTGATCTTCAGCAAAATTTTACTTGTGTGTGATATTTATGACACTGTTCCATAATTTCTGCATTCTGCTGGATCACTGTTCTTTAGAATTGGCAAAAATATGGATCTCTTTCAGTTGGTTGGCCACATAGCTGTCTTGTAAACTTCTTGGCATAGATGAGTGAGCACTTGCACCATCATATCTGTTTACACCTCAATTGGGATTCTCTCAATTCTTAGAGCCTTGTTTTTCGCCAGTGTCTTCAGTGCATCTTGGACTTCTCCCTTCAGTTCCATCAGTTCTTGAACATAAGCTACCTCCTGAAATGGTTGAGCGTAGATCAACTCTTTTTAGTACAGTGACTGTGCGTTCCTTCGACTTTCTTTTGATGCTTGCTGTATTGCTCAATATTTTGCCCATAGAATCCTTCAAAGTTGGAACTCGAGGCTTGAATTTTTTCTTTAATTCTTTCAGCATGAGAAAAGCTGAGTCTATTCTTTCCTTTTGGTCTTCTAACTCCAGATCTTTACACATTTCATTGTAATACTGTTTGAGTCACTTGGTACTGCTCTAACACAAAATACCATGAGTGGAAGGCTTCATGAAGAGAAACTTTTACTGTCACAGTCTGGTAAGCTACAAATCCGTTTACAAGTTACAAGTGCATTCAACAAGAGAAGTGATCACAATCCAGTAAGTTGAGTCCAAATTCAAGGAGAGTCTCTTGACACAGGAAGCTCAGGTCCAAAGCACATGCTCTGCTCTCAGTGCCGCCTTCTTGGTGGTGTGAGGTTCCCAGCTTGCTCTGTTCACTTCTCTCCCTTACACCCCACAGCTGGTAGCTTGAGTCCTGCCTCGCCAGCACAGCTGCTGCCCATTCTCTCTCATCAGCACCACAGAGGCAGGATTCACAACACATGGGAGGAATCACACCAAACTGGGATTCATGGCTGAGTCAACTCAGCGCACACATTTTGGGGGTGACATAACACAAGCCATGACAAATACTTACTTTGTCTTCTCAAAGTAAAGTTGGAAATCTTCTGTTAAGCTCTTTCGCTTCATCGTTTCTTGTGTTCACTTCAGCTACTCCACTTTCAACAGCAAATTTCGGAGTCTTATTTGATATCCATTTCGGAATTTCTTTTTAATGAACTTTTTGCTTCCTTCATATCAGAGCTCCTTGATGTTCATTTGATCTTGAATCATCAGTGTTCAGTGTGTCCAATCTGTTCTTGAGATGGTCTCTAAACTCTGGTGGGATGTACTTAAAGTCATATTTTGGCTTTTGTAAACTTGTTCTAATTTTCTTCAGCTTCAGCTTTAACTTGTATATGAACAATTTATGATTTGTTTCACAGTCTGCTCGTTAGCCCCTGGCCTTGGTCTGACTGATATTGAGTTTCTCCATCGTAACTTTCCACAGATGCAGTTGATTTGAATCCTGTTTATTCCATCTGGTGAGGTCCATGTCCACAGTCACTGTTTAGCCTGCTGAAAAAGAGTATTTGCAATGAAGAAGTAATTGGTTTTATAAAATTCTATTGTGTGATCTCTGGCCTCATTTATATCCCCAAAGCTCTATTTCTCAACTACTGATCATTCTTCTTTGTTTCTGACTGTATGTTTTATCAACTTCAAATTTCAGAAGTTGATAAAAATGTTAAATTTCTTCATCTTTGACCTTAGTGGCTGGTTCATAAGTTTGAATAATAATCAAACTGGTTTGCCTTGTAGGTGTGTGGATATCATCCTATTAGTGACAGTGTCGCACTTCAGAATAGGTCTTAAAATGGTCTTTTTGACTATGAATGCCATACCATTGCTTTTCAAGTTGTCACTCCAAGCACAGTAGACCATATGATTGTCCAGTTCATAATGGTCAATGCCAGTCCATTTTCTCTCACTAATGCCTAGGCTGTTGATGTTTATGGGTACCATTTCATTTTTGATGACTTCCGATTTTACTGGATTCATACTTCATATATTCCAAGTTCTGATTATTAATGAGTGTTTGAAGCTATTTTTTTCTCATTTTGAGTCATGCCACATCAGCAGATGAAGGTCCTGAAAATTTGACTCTACTTACATCAAGGTCAACTCTACTTTGAGGAGGCTGTGCTTCCCCCGTCGTATTTTGAGTGCCTTCCTAGGTGAGAGGTTCATCTTCGGGCACTATATCAGGCAATGGTCTGCTGCTATTTATAAGGTTTTCACTGGATAATTTTTTTAGAAGTAGATCACCAGGTCCTTCTCCCCAGTCCTAGCCTGGAAACTCTGCTGAAACTTGTCCACCATAGGTGATCCTGCTGGTATTTGAATACTGATGGCATAGCTTCCAGCTTCACAGCCACAAGCAAGTCACGACAGTACAACAAGCTGACAGAAGACCGGTAGATACACACATAGACGCGTATAAATTTAGGATCCTTTGTGGTGCAGGGGATAAGCACTCAGCTGCTAGCAGAACAGTTGATGGTTTCAACTGACCAACCACTGGCTCTGTGGGAAAATGTTGTGACTGTCTGCTTCCATAAGACTTCAGCCTTGTAAACTCTATGGGTTAGTTCTACTCTGTCCTATGGGATTGCTATGAGTTGGAATCAGTTTGATGGCAATAGGTGAGTGGGTATATATATTTACACATACTTTGCTGAGGATTTGTTCTGACTGCCCCCCATCCTTGGGCCTTCCTATTCCTCTCTTGTTACTACCTGCCATTTCTTGTCACATATTTTCATGTTTATTTGCTGTCTGTCCACTCCGCAGAAATGTTTGAGTATTGCCAATTAAGTTCGCAATTAAGTTCACTTTTTCACCTTAGAAAAAGTGCTACATACCTCATTGCTGAATATCACTATGGTCACCTTCACAGGACTCCCCTTGGAAAGCTGTGCACTGACACCAGTGTCTAGTCCACCCTTCAAAGCAGTTTTGAAACTCTTTTTCTGGAATGGCCATCAGAGCTGTTACCATATTAAGCTTGATATCTTGAACATTGTCCAAATGTCTTCCTTTCAATATTTTCTTTATATTTGGTCAAAGAAAAGAGTTATTGGGGGCCATGTCAGGTGAGTAAGGAAGGCCGTTCCAATAGAGTTATCTGTTTACTTGCTAAGAACTTTCTCACAGAGAATTATACAAGGAAGTTCACAAGCTTGCCACCGTGCCACTGTGCTCAGTGACCATTTCAGAAAGAGCTCCCAAATTGCTTTGAAGGGTGTAGTAGGCACTGGTGTTGGTGCATAGCTTTCCAATGGGAGGACTTTGAAGGTAACTATAGTGATATTCAGCAATGAGTTGTGTACCATTTGGAACAATTCAGTTTGCAGACTCAATCGTCATAGTGCGCATGCTCCTTGAGAGCAGGGCTTGTCACCTGTCGTAGTCCCAGAGCGTAGAACAGTTGTCTCGCACACTGGATATTCGGGAAGCATCTTGATGAGAGTGATTAAGGCAGAACTCAAACTTACACATGCCCCTAGAGGCTCCTAACTCCCTGTGTTCTCCCTGTCCCTCCCTGCCCAGTCACTGGCCACCAGCAGATGCAGGCTGTGCAGGGTCAGTGTGTGGCCCAGAATGGGACTACCGGGCCTCTAGTCTCCCAAAGGTTGGGAGAGGCATCCAGAGATGGGCTAGTGCCAGGAGCTCATACAGAGAGGTGGTAGAGACAGTTGTGGTCCCCGAGACAGGCAGAACTTCTGTGTACAGAATGGGCAGTCTCTGGAGGGACTGTTGCTGAATTCCAAAGTGGAGTCAAGTGGCATCAACCATGCGGACTGGAGCCCCAGTGCCAGCTGGCTCTTGGTTAATGCCCCTAGGCAGAGCTCCGTGGGAAAGCAATTTCTGTTCTCATGAATGAGGAAGTTAATGCTTTCAAAAACACTTGTGATTTCCAGGATCTTCTAGAAGTATACTGTTTGGGATCAAATTGTGTCCCCCAGAAATTAGCTGTTGTAAATCCTGACTGTGTAATGTGGTTGTGATCCCATGTGGGAATAAAGATTTCTTTGTTATGCTAATGAAGCCATTTCAGTGCAGGTTGTCTTAAGCCAATCACTTATGAGACGTAAAGGGAGCAGCTTAGCACACAAGCATGCAAGAACAAACATGGGGAGACACATGTCATGTGAAGATGACCGAGGAACTGAGGAACAGAAACTGCAAAGACAAGACCTTTCACCAGAGCTGATGGAGAGAAAATGTTCCCCTAGAGCTGGTACCCTGAACTGAGACTTTAAGCTTCCTGATCTGTGGGAAAATATTTCCGCTCATGAAAGCCACCTGCTTGTGGTATTTCTGTTACAGCAGCACTAGGTGACTAAGACAGACTGTTTGGAAGGCCTCCTTCCCTGCTTTCTCTACTCTGCTTCCTCTGAGCCCTGTCCAGCTCAGACAGAATCCACTTCCAGCCAAGGAGGTATCTTGAGCCCCTGGCTAATACGTAAAGCAGCCTTCCTTTATTCTCCATTACCAAGTCACTTGTGTCCCCCCAAAATAGGTGTTGGGATCCAGAACTTTTGTATCTCTGGATGTTACCCTGTTTGAACATAAGGTTTTCTCTGTTACACTGATGAGGCCATATCAGTGTAGGATGTTTCCCAAACCTAACCACTTCTGAGTGATAAAAAGAGCAGATTAGACCCAGAGCTTTGGGGTGGGGACAGATGCCATGAGAGGATCACCTACAAGCTGAGGAATTAAGGAGTGCCTGGGACTGCAAGCAAGGCATCCACACAGCTGAGACCTGATTTGGGCTTTTAGCTTTCTGAATAGTGACAAAATAAATTTCTGCTCCTTAAAGCCACCCACTGTGATACTGAGAACTCTGGTGGTGTAGTGGCTAAGTGCTTTGGTGGCTAACCCAAAGGCTGGTGGTTCAAATCCACCAGGCTCTCCTTGGAAACTCTATGGAGGCAGTTCTACTCTGTCCTATAGGGCTGCTATAAGTCACACCTTAGGTCTTACTCATATAGTGGACTCATCCCTCTGCCTTGATTCCCTGTAGCAAACTCCTACACATACGTGAAAGCCCCGCTCCAGCGACACTTCAGGGAAGACTTCCACGACTCCTGACCTTCCCATCTGCTATGGTTTTGGCCACCTTGTCCAGGTCCATATTCACCAGCAATGGGTTAGGTGACTGTGATATTTATGTTACAGCAGAACTAGGTGACTAAGACCCTCCCCACTGGTTCTCTTGATGTGATCAGAACCCCTTAGACCCTGAATCCAACTCCTGGGCACCACCATTCAGTCAAGGCACAAGCGGTTCATGCGGCAGACTTAACCAAGAGTCAAGCGTAGCTCCCTCCCTGCACCTGGCACAGTGCAGTGTCTGTGGATGTGAGGCACCCTCAGGAATCACCCTCATCAACCCTGTCATCTTCATTATTGTGCGCCAGTTAATAAAGACAATGACCATTTTTGTAGCGTTAATGACATAATTAATTTTCTGTATGTTTTTCACCTGTTACTGTTGTCCGGTGGGAGGGTGGTAAGATTTTCACCAAGGTGGCAGGTTGTGTCTCGATTTTTTGACATTGAAATTAGACTACGCGGTGAATGGGGTCACTGGCGGCTCAGTGGTAGAATGCTCGCCTTCCATGCTGGAGACTGAGGTTCGGTTCCCAGCCAGTAAAAATCATCCGTAGCCTCCACCATCTGCCACTTCCTGGCCAGTGTGATGCCGAGCGAGTTTCAGCAGATCTTCCAGGCTGTGACAGACCAGGACGATGGGCCAGGGAACCAACGAAAACCAGCGAATGAAAGCCCAGGGATCGCAGCAGTCCCGCCTGTGACCGGTCGCCGGGGTGGTGCCTGACCCTGGAGCCTTCTGCTCCACCGAGCATGGACAGCCAGGCGTCGGGACCAACTTGATGGCCGTCCACGACAACGGCAGGGCAGTAACACAACACCATCTGGGGAGTCCCTGAAGAGGAGCTCAAAAGGGAGGGCCGTTGCCCTTCAGGGCCACTAAGGGTGAGGTGACCTGGAGACCTCAGGGGCCACGAATGGGGAGTGGCATACTCGGTGAAGAGAAGATGTGGTTTCAAAGGCTGCTCCCTCCGCAAGGATGGAAGGGCGAGGGCAGGTGAGCCCCCGGGCGGCGTCCAGCTCCTGCAGCCCTGAAGTGGCCAGCGCTGCTCATGCCCTCCATCGCCCAGCTTTCTCCTGTGTACAATGCGCTCCTCCAAGGAATTATTATTACCAACATTTCCCCATGAATTATTAGTACCAACATTTCCCCACAGCTCAAAGCACCTACTGAGATAATATATGTAACAGTCATAACAAATGTTAGCTGTGTGCTAAGTACTGTTCTCAAAGGCTATGTTCGTGGCTGTTATTTTTAGTTTTACTCTGTACATTCACAGCCGTGTTCTCTGCGGCTCGGCATTTGCTCTAGGATGTGTGTTTACTACGCCCAGCGACTTTTAGTGTATTTATCTACCTGCCTGGTACCCCCCCTGCTTTGGCCCCTTTGGGCAGCAGCCCAGACTGGACCCCGTTTGCCACACAGAATCCCTTAGATGAACCCCCAGGCCCTTGAGGAAGGACCCTATTATACTACCAAACATATAGTGAATCTTTCCTGCTGTCATTGCAAGAGACAGAACTTGGTTCCCAGCCAAAGAGCCTCACATACAGCCACTATTTGTCTGTCACTTGAGGCCTGGGGGTTGTTGTGATGCTGAGTAGGTCTGGGTGGAGTTTCCAGACTAGGAAGGCCTAGAAAGAAAGACCTGGTGATCCCCTTTGAAAATCAGCTAATGAGAACCCTCTGTACCACAATGGTCTGAAGTGCAACCACTAGCAGAGATGACACAAGACTGGGCAGAGCTTCATCCTGTCATGTATGAGGTGGCCATGAGTCAGGAGCTGACTGCAGAGAGACTGAGGACCATTTGCCAGGTGACTGCGTGTTGAAGAAGGCAGTCTGGTGGCGATGTGGTTAAAATGTTCTGCCACTAACTGAAAGGTCAGTGGTTTGAATCCACCAGCCACTTCCTGGGGAAAAGACACGACAATCTTGGTCATGCAAAGATCACAGCCTGGGAAACCCTATGGGGACATTCTGCTCTGTCCTATAGGGTTACTATGAGTTGGAATTGATTCACTGGCAATAGATTTGGCATCTTTTTGTGTGTGTCTTAGTCATCTAGTGCTGCTGTAATAGAAATAGCACAAGTGGATGACTTCAACAACAAATTTATTTTCTCATAGTCTAGGAGGCTGGAAGTCTAAATTCAAGGTACTAGCTCCAAGGGAAGGCTTTCTGTCTCTGAGGGCTCTGGGACAAGGTTCTTTTTTTCTTTTTATTGTGACTAAGTGAAAGTATACAATCCAATTAAATTTGTAAGTCTGCCTGTCTGCAGGTCCTTCTGCTCTCCTTGCCTGGTGACAGCACATTCCTCCTTTTCGTTCTATACATGTCATATCCTCTTAACAATCTGGGACAAGGTTCCTGTCATCAAGCTTCACCTGATCTAGGAGCTTCTCAGAGCAGGGACTCTGGGTCCAAAGGATGCACTCCCCTCCTGCTTCTCTGTTCGTGGGGGGAGGAGGTCCCACTCCTCTGCTCCGTTCTTTCTTTTATATCTCAAAGATGCAACTTAAATCCTGTAGACTGAGTCCTGTCTCAGTAACATAACTGCCTCTAATCCTGCCTCATTAACATCACAGAGGTCAGGATTCACAACACATGGGATTATCAGATCATAAAACGGAGGACAACCACACAGTACTGGGAATCATGGCTTAGCCAAGCCGATATACATTTCTGGGGACACAGTTCAATCCATGACGGTGTGCGTGTGCACTGGAAAAAGGGAAATAATCAGACTCTTAAAATCCTGGTGACTCAGTTGTTAAGAGCTACAGCTGCTAATCCAAAGATCAGAAGTTTGGATCCACAATCCCTTTCTTGGAATCTATATGGGGCAGTTCCACTTTGTCTTATCAGGCTGCTATAAGTTAGAATTGACTGAACGATAACAGGTTTAGTTTTATTTTGGTTTTAATCCCAGAGGCCTAAAATGTCCCTGAAGTCCACCAGTAGGGGCTCACGGTGGTCAACGAGTTTTAGTCCAGGCAGGTCTGTCTTGCAGGGTGTCCAGTGGTCCCTCAACCCTTCTGTGCCTGTTTCCTTAGTTCTCAAATAGACATAGCAAGTAATTGGCAGAATCTGGCTCTACTCTGGCCTCTAGGGTCTCCATGAGTCAGATCTGACTCGACGCACTTGGCTTGGCTGGCAGAATCTCCACATGATGCCAGTCATTTCCCCCAAGCTGCAGAGTGGCCCCGTCATCCAGGCTGGCCTGGTTATGGTTCTGGGGCTTCTTTGCCACCACAGTGACCACTCAGGGTTGGACACTAGACCACCAGGTGTGGGGTGGGGATTCTCGTGGCCAGCTGGCTGGCGTGGCCAAAGCCAGGACTCAGACAAATCATGCTAAGCCCAGATTGTTTCCCAAATCCCTGGATCAAATCATGTCCAAGACCAGAGCCACCCCTGCCCTTTCTTCTGGCTTATGGTATAAGCTATTCAACTTTCAGTAAGCTGGTGTGAATTTGGACATGGGTGATGTGAACTTCACAGTCCTGGGCAAAACACCGAGATGGAACCTTCTATCTACCGCTCCAGGTCTCTTTTTAAAAAAATTTTTTTTATTAAACATAACTGAGTGAAAATGTACATTCACATATAAATTTACATGACCACCTATATGCAGCTTCCACTGCTCTCCCTGTCCGGTGACTGCACACTATTCCTCTCTGCTCCATACATGTCTCATCCTTCCAACAGCCTCCTTTCCCCTCCTCTCCGTCCACTCCCCTTCCTCCAGCCAGAGGTCAGCAAGATGATATCCTGTAGATGTTTATAACCACAAAGTGCTTCCAATATGTGGTCACTCTGCATTGCCAAGTCCAATCCATTCCTGTCCAAAGAGTGGACCTTTGTTATAATTTATGGGAAAGGGCAGCATCAGGGCCGGGGGCCATGCTCTCAGAGGAACCCCCAAACCGCTGGACCATCAGTTGAGGTCTTTTAGTGGAGATCTCATGATGCACCCCTTTTTATTCTTCTGTTGTCAGTGAGACTCCTCTCTGTGAGCTCCATCGTGGCTATCATTGGTGGTGGCCGGGCACCATCTGGTTCTTCCGGTCCCAAGTCGATGTAGGCACCCACTCTTGTGGGTCTCTCTGTCTTCTTGGTTGTCTTTACCGCATGTCATTTTGGTCCTCGGTGAGCATCCGTTCCTGCTGAGTTGGGACCATTTGCTGTGTCCTCGGATGGCAGCTTGGCAGCTTTTAAGATCCCAGATGCCACTCACCAATGTGGGGTGCAGACAGCTCTCTCAGCAAAACGCTAGTTGTGCCAATTGGCCTGGAATTCGCCTAAGAGCATGGTACCCTGCCCCCTGCCCCAGCTACTCTATCCTTGCAGTATTGAGTTAAGATGGAAGGACTACTCAAGTTATGCTGAAGTCCACTTAATGTTGTTCTTGTTTCTAATGTGTGCTATCGCCGCTTTCTCCCAACTAGATTTCTAGTGACTATCTAAACTAAACCCTCCCCTCTCTCCGTCCCTCCCCTCCCTTGCAGTTGTCAAAGAGTCTTTTCTTCTATACACAAGTCTGTTTTTGAGGTCTTATCGTAGAGGTCTCATACAGTATTTGTCCCTTTGTCGCTGACTACTTTCACTCAACATAATGTCTTCCAGTTGAAACCAGGTTAAGAGATGTTTCCTGGAATCATCGTTATTCTTTATCATTGCGTAGTGCTCCATTGAGTATATGTACCATAGTTTACCTATCCGTTCTTCTATTGTTGGGCATCTGGGTTGATTCCATCTTTTTGCTATCGTGGACTGTGCTGCGGTAAACATTCTGGTGCATGTGTCCGTTGGTGTGAAAGGCCTTGAATCTGTAGGATATATTCCAAGTAGTGGAATTACTGGGTCAAATGGTATATCGATATCCGTTTTTTTAAGGAAGCGCCAGATTGCCTTCCAAAGAGGCTGGACCATTTTGCAACCCCACCAACAGTGTAGGAGGGTTCCACTTCCTCCACAGCCTCTCCAGCATTTGTTGTTTTGTGTTTTCTGGATCATGGCCAATCTTGTTGGGGTGAGCGCTCCTGGTCTCTTTACACCATTACTCACTCAGCGCTGTGTCCATGGCAGCAGATCTGTGTAGCCTCCATTCCGTTTAGCCAATGCAGTGCCCTGGCAGGAGATCAGAAGGCTGGGAGCAGAGAAGTGGGAGCGTTGGTCACCTTTAGTTTGTCCTGTTTCAGCTCCGTGGGCTGGCTCTGTGCTAACGTGTAGATCCCAAGTGTCTGCCAGATGGCCCTCTCCACATTGTCTCTGGTTTCCAGGTTCTGAACTGAGCCTCTTCTTACCCTGTTGGCCCAGGGAGGTATGGTGGGTGACATGCTGATATTAGCATGGACACTGTACTGTCCTTTATAGGAAGGGCATAGCTCCTGCCTTTTCCTTTGTAAGGAAACCTCAGTTTGCTTTATACCCTGTCAAGCTTTTAAAAATAGTTCATTTATTAAACACCTGAAATTACCAGTTATGAGAGTGCATTGTCTCCTGCTGGGACCCTGCCTGATTGGAGACGTTTCAGCCTCAGTGAACAAAATCTCATGAGAGCCATGAGATCATCTCATCCTGACAACTGGGTGCCACCTTGGCCTAGGCAATGATCTTGGAAAAGCCGTTTAACTTCTGTCACTTAGGAAAGTTCTTGAGTAAGGTATAAGAGCTGGTTTTGTTCTATGTCCATCAGCAGATGAATGGATGTATAAACTGTGGTCCATACACACAACGGAGTGCTATACAACAATATAGAACAATGATGAAACTACAAAGCATCTCACAACATGGACGGATCTGCAGGGTATTATGCTGAGTAGAATAAGTCAGAAGGACAAATACTGTATAAGGCCATGACTGTAAAATTTCATGAAAAGGTTTACACATGAAGAGAGAATCTTTGATGGTTATTAGGGAAGGGAGGAGAAACACTAACTAGACAATAGTTAAAAGGTAACTGGTGAAAATAAGACAGTACTTAATACTGGAGAAGCCAGTGCAACTTGTACCAGGCAAGCTAAGGGAAACTTCACAGATGCATCCAAATTCCCTGAGGGACTGAAATACTGGCCTGAGGACTGTACAGACCACGGTCTTGGGGAACATCTAGCTCAATGGGCATGACACAGTTTATTGGAAAAAAAAAGTTCTATGTTCTACTTTGGTGAGTATTATCTGAGGTCTTAAAAGCCTCTGGTTTCACCCCTTTGAGAGTAAGGGAGAATAAAGAAAATCAAGACACAGGGAAGGTTAGTGCAAAGGGCTGATGGAACACACTACGGTGGGCTCTGTCAGAATGAGCACTAGGTGGTACCCAGCTACCCCCACTGACTGTGCTAACACAGGTCATGGTAGAAGGTCCCAGACAGAGGTGGAGAAAAATGTAGACCAAAATTATAGCTTGAAAGAGAGAGACAGAGACAGAGAGACAGAGACAGAGAGAAAGGAGAGAGAGAAAGAAAGAAAGAGAGAGAGAGAGAGAGAGAGAGAGAGAGAGAGAGAGAGAGAGAGAGAGAGAGAGAGAGAGAGAGAGAGAGAGAGAGAGAGAGAGAAAGAAAAAGAAAGAAAGGATGTTGTCCTGCTCGCCTAAAGAGACTGCAGGAATACCACGTATGGCTCCCAGGCACCCTTTTAACTCACTGATGAAGTAATTTCTGAGGTTCACTCGTTAGCCAAAGATTAGAGAGGGCCAGAAAACAACAAGAGACTAAAGGGGCACACCAGCCTAGGTGCAAGGACTAGAAGGCAAGAAGGGACAGGGAAGCTGGTAACTGGGAACCCAAGGCTGAGAAGGGAGAGTGTTGACACACTGTACAGTTGTTAACCAGAGTTGTGAAACAATGTCTGGGCTAGCTGTTTAGTGAGAAGCTAGTTTATTCTGAAAATCTTCATCTAAAGTACAATTTAAAAGAAGAGCTGATTTCGAGCTATTAACGTGCCCTGTGTTGGGTGCTTTTGATTCCAGGTTTCCCACTGGAACAAGTCTACGCTTAGTGAGTAAGGATGGTCTCATTTCTAGAGCAGCTCTCCTTAGAATTCACTGCATCCAGTATCACCCCATTCCCTAGTAGAAGAAAAGTTGGATCCAAGATTCTTATTCTTGCTTAAATTTTATTGAAACAGGGCACACACTGTGGGAAAGTGCACAACTCTTATGTGTTTGGCACAGTGATCTTCCACAAGAGAAACCATCTCTTATGGGTTAAATTGTGTCCCAAAATATATGTTGGTGTTCCAACCCTTATGTCTGTGAATATGATCCTGTTTGGAAATAGAACTTTCTTTGTTATATTCATGAGAGCTGCCCCTTGTAGGATGGGTTCTAAATCTGATCACTTCTGAGTTCTAAAAAGAGCAGATTGGATTAGGCACAGAGATACATACATGCAGGGGAAGACAGATGACATGCGACAAATGTCTACCAGCAATGGAGCACCAAGGAGCACCAGCAGTCACCAGAACAAGAAGAGAAGCCCACAGAAGGAAATGACACAACTAAAGCCCTTCAACTTCCAGAACCTTGAGAAAATACATTTCTGTTCTTTAAAGCCATCCACTTGTGGTATTCCTGTGATGGCATGGATTTTCCCTGTCTCTGAATTTGATATAAATGGAATCACATTGTTGACCCTCTAGTACATGGCTTCTTTGGCCTAATGTCCTGGTAAGGTTCACTTATGTAGTTGCAGGGGTTCATTCTCACTGCTGGATAGTGCTCTGTTTATGAATATGCCAGTCCTCCGTAGATGAGCTTTCTCCCCAGTCTTCGGCTTTATCACAGTGTTACTGTGAACATTCTGCAGCCTGTTTAACGGGTCACCAAAGAAATGGGGTTGCTGTATCATTGGACGAATCTCTGAAGCTTGGCTACATGAGTCCCTGGGAGGTGCAAATAACTGAGGTTGGAAATTCAAGCCCATCCAGAGGTGTCTTGGGAGAAAGGCCTGGTGATGTACTTCTGAAAAATCAACCACTGGAAACACTATGGAGCACAGTTCTACTATGACACGCACAGGGTCAACTGTGGGTTAGAATCCACTCTTAAGGCAACTGGTGGAACAGTATCCCAGGACCACATTGTTTAATTCCTACCATCACCCTCTTATTCCATGGCACCATTAGCATTTCTGTCCCCCTGGATCATAACTGAAGCCTGACAGGTCCTGCTGTGGGTAGTAGACATAGTTCCCAGTGAACAGCATCTTAGGGACAGGAATCAAGAGCTGATTATTTTGACCTGACTAGATTTGAACCCTGGTGGCATAGTGGTTATGAGCTACGGCTGTTAATCAAAAGGTCGGCAGTTCAAATCCCCCAGGTGCTCCTTGGAAACCCTACGGGACAGCTCTACTCTGGCCCTCAAGGGCCATTATGAGTCAGAATCGATGGCAATGGACTAGAATAGACTTCCAGTCTTCTGTGATTCTGCTACTTGGCTGTAATCCTGTGTGGATGGCTAAGGTACAATGCGACCCGAATTCTCAATCTCCAGGGTGTCCTCGTATGCACTCAGGAACTGGGCAGTGTGAAAAGAAGACAGAGAAGGAGTTGGTACATTCTGACTGTGGTGTCAGCAGGGATACTGACTGTACTGTGGGCCACCAAAATGCCAAACAAATCAGTCTTAGAAGAAATACAGCCAGAATGCTGTCTAGAACCAAGGGCGATGTGACTTCAATTAGCTTATTTGAGACTTGTTGTCAGAAAAAGATGGACTGCTAGAAAACCACATCATGTTTGGTAAAGCAGACGGTCAGTGAAGATGAGGGAAAACCTCCATGAGACGGATGGACACGACAGCCACAGCAACGGACTCAGGCACACTGGCCATCACGACGACGGTACAGGACCAGGAAACATTTGGTTCTGTTATTAGACGTGAAGCTGCTCTTAGTCGGAGCCAGCTTAACAGCAACTAACCACAGCAACATATGCGCAGGCTTCCTGGACACTGGCCAGCAGCACTGACGGGCATCCAAGTGTGTGCTCCAGTTCGGCAAGGTCCAGAGACAACGAAGGACTCAGGCTCAGCCCACGAGCACTGGCACTTTCTCCACTTTTCACCCAGCGCTTCGTGTGTGTCCCCTCTGGCTCGCATCCCGGCCCCGGGGCCTGGGAGGAAGGCAGGATCGGCACTCACTGCTCAGGGCAGATGGTGCTGGCTGGCACAGCCGCTCTGTAAATGATAAGGTCCCCACAAGGCCATCAGAGAAGCCAGCCTGCTTGCAGGCCTCCTGTGTTGCCCTGTTACCATGGCAATGCCCCAGTGCAGCACCGGGAATAGACTTTTTTGGGAGGGGGGGGTGGCATCTTGTAAAAAATACTGGCAGGTTGGGAGTGAGGGAATTTTCCCTAAGGGGATTCTCCAAGCCAGTGCAGAGGCCTGGGCTCTCATCCCAGGGCCTGATGCGGCCAGAGGGCTGCTCCCTGTGCTCAGCTCCTCTCCTCTCCACCACACCACCTGCTTTATCTCTGAAACGCTGGGTGTCATTATCCCCTGGAAAACACTGAGCACCCAGTCTGAGCTGTAGGTAAACTGAGGTCTGTGCAGTCCACAGGCCTGGGCACTCGTAGATCCTTAGCATCTTTAAAAGAATCACCTGCTTTGGCTCTGGGGCTCCTGAAATCAAGCTTCAAGGCTCGCTCTGGGTTGCTCCGTCCTCAATGAGTGGTGACTCTGTTTAGCCCCCTGGACCCTCCTGCTCTGCCCTGCTGTGTGTTCTGGGAGCCTGATGCCCTGAATCACGTCACCAGGATCCCCCCAGCTTCTGGTTAGGGTTGGTCAGCGGGCACACTAGTGGGATGAGAGAATCAGGACATGTGTTAACCTCTCTCCTTGTCTTGCCATGGTGGGGTTGGGGTTCCTTTCCCTCTAGGCTCTGATGAGCATCTCCCCACAGCCATGTCTCTCCAGGCCCAGTGTGGAAAAGATCTCCTCTAGTTCCTAGACTCCGGGTGCCTCACCCCCCTTCACGGGCACCCTTAACTCTGCCCTCTTGTCCACGAGCCCTTAGGTGCTCCGCTGGTTTCCTGCTGACCTCTGGTCGATGCAGTGGACAGTGCCTGCTGCCCAGGGTCTGCATGGCCGGAGCCCCCTGAAGATGGGCACAGGGGACTGATGCGGCAGGGGCAGTTGTGAGCAGTGCCACCCACCCTCTGCAAAAGGACACCGCCCTGATGAGCCTTTGGTTGGACACACCAGGCCTGGTCCCACTGCTGTATAAACAGAAAAGCATGGAGACAAGTCATCCAGGAGCACTTGGGACTTTGCTGGCTTTAGCACTGCAAGCCATGCATGTCCTGGGAAGCCCATCCATCCTAGGCTAACCAGGACAGGTGGTCACCTCAGAGTGGAGTTACTCTGCTGTTGGAGGAGGACATTCATGCACCTGGCCACTGTTGGGAGATGCCCAGGCTGGTCACCGGGAGCTCTGGCCCCAGCTCTCCAGATGGAGGCGTGTGAGAAGGAATGACCTTCAAGACTGAGCCGCAGAGGGAAGGAAGCAATTAGGCAGGCCTTCTCTTGTCCCTAAGAGACCTGGTAACACAGTGGTTAAAAACTGGCAGCTGCTAACTGAAAGAAAGACCAGCAGATGAGACTCACTAGCTGCTTTGCAAGAGAAAGATGGTCAGTCTGCTTCTGTAAAGACTGCAGCCTTGGAAACCAGAGGGGGCAGTCCTATTCTGTCCTGTAGGGTCACTGTGAGCTGGAATTTGTCTTGATGACAATGGTTTTTTCGGTTTTTTCTGTGTTCACCTCAGGGTGCTGGCCGTCTACAAGAACGACTTCCCCAAACATTTCTCTCCAATGCCTGGCTGGGTCTAATTGCCTGGCAGATTGCATCCCTGGGGCCCAGCACAATTACTGAGTATTTAATAATAATTAAAATACAAGCAGATAAGCACTCCTCCTCTGTTCCTCTCATGGTAGGTCTGTATCCCCCAGGCAGACTTAATTGCTGTAATGACAATGTCAACTTGCAAGCTGCCACCTTCTAAAGTCCTGATGGGGAAGGACCAGCCTAAGTTTGGGTCAGATCCACAGTGCGACCCCGGGAGCCGGGCCGCACAAACCTGCCTCTGCACATGTTGCCCCTTTGCCTGGGCACCCCGCTCCTGGGTGATAAACCCTGATGCCTTGTCTCATCGGCTCAGCCAGCAGCCCCCTGAGCACTCTGTGTGGCCGGTGCCTTCTGAGACCTGGGGTACAGTGCGGAGCACCGCCAGCAGAGCAGAGTTGGAGGCCAGGGCACCCTGTGGGTCCTCCCTGTCACCCAGCCATTGCCCCAGGTAAGCCTGTGTCAGGAGAAGACTGTGGTGGGTCCCCACGAGGTGGGTAAGGCCCTTCCCCGGGTCCACAGCCTTAAGCTCTGCAGGGGCCTTTAGACCACCTGACAGAATCTACTCCCACCTTCCACTGCTGTCTCAAGTCTCACGAGTGAGCTGAGTCATCTCCGCCTGCTCCAAATCCAATTGGAGTCTCTGTGTGGAAAAGGCGACACTAGTTTCAGCCTTCTCTAGTAGCTCAGAATGCCCATGACCACCACTAGGATGTGACTGTCCTAAATCAGTGGGGAGCCACAGATGGCTCTAGGTAGAGGAGAGTCATCGTCCCAGGGACATGAGGCCCTGCGAGGCCCGGCCAGCCCCCTCCCCAGCACTTCTTCCAACGCAGCAGCCCTCCCTCTGCTGCGCGGCCACATCCTCCTTTCCTTTGACCCTGCAGGTCACCGAGGGTCCTCTGGCTCTGGGCTGACCTTGCTCTTCCATCCACCTGGAGCACCCTCCTCGGGCCTGGTCAGTTCTGACTCTTTCACCCGACTCAGAGAAGTCTTCAGTCACCGTGCCTCTCCCGCCCTCTCAAAGTAACTTCTGTTTTCTCTTCCACCTCCTTACAAGGTCCTCGTTTCCCTGTACAGCATTTATGAGAATTTGTAAGAGGACGGTAACCAACTACGGGACAGCTAAGTATGTGTGCCCCTCCCCATTGCCATGTAAGCTACACAGGAGTAGAAACACCCCAAACCAAAGCAGCTGCTGTCAAGAGGATTCTGACTCATGGAAACCGCAGGAGTGTCAGAGTAGAACTCGGCCCTGTCGGGTTTTCAGTGGCTGAGCTTACAGAGCCTTGGTGGTACAGCAGTAGCTAAAAGGCAGTCCGCTTGTGTCAAGATCACAGATTTGGAAGCCCTCCGGGGCAGTTCTCCTTTGTCCTCTAAGGTCACTGTGAGTTGGAATTGACTCAATGACAAGTTTTGGTTTGGGGATCTTTCAAAAGCAGATCACTAGGCCCTTCTTCTGAGGTTCCTCTGGCTCGGTTTGAAACACCCAACTTTTGGTTAGTGATGAAGCGGTTGACTGCGTGTGCAGCCAAGGACTCCATGTGGGGGCTGAGTCTCATTTAGGGTACTGTCACATCCTTGGAGACCCTGGTGGCATAGTGCTACGTCTACTTACCAAAAAGTCAGCAGTTCAAATCTGCCAGGTGCTCCTTGGAAGGCAGTTCTGCTCTGACCTATAGCATCACTATGAGTCAGACTTGACTCAACAGCAGTGGGTTCGGTTTTTTGGTTTTGGTTCTGTCCTCCATGCTTAGCTCCAGGTGCCCACCACACTAGAGGTGCTCTATCTGTTGCATTAAATGAATAAAGTGTGAACTTCCTGTTGGAAGAATAAAATGGATATATAAGGAGTCATTCACTATGAAAAATGAGTTTTCCTCTCTTGCCACACCTGTCCCTGAATCTGTTACATAGCTAGCACCTCTATAGGACCTACTATGTGCCAGGCACTGTTCTAAGCACTTGATACCCATCATCTCGTTCAGTCCCCAGAAGGACTCCCCGGGGTGCATACTGTTATTGTCTCCACGTGATATAGGAGGAAACCAGGACACAGAAAGCTTAAATAATCGTCAACAACTGAGAAAGCTCCAGAGATAGTCCATGTAGGAGAAGACGGTAGGTAATTTCTTTAGATTTTAGTTCAGCCATCATAGAAATGGAGAGATGGGGTAGTTTATTCCCATCGGAAGAGTCAAAAATCCACAATACTTTGTTTCACTATCTGACTTCTTCAGGGGTTCAGATATCTTTAGCTTTCAATTTATTGATGTCTTTTTGCAATAATTGGATTGCAAACCTCACTATGACTGATTTTGGTCGAAATATATCCTCACAAACTCTAAATATCTTTAATTTCACCTTAATTAAAAATTGAAACACAGACCACAGAAAACACAATGTACTGGGTTAGCCAACCATTAGCCTTAGTTTGGAAAGAAAGTAGGAGTCAGTAAATATGAGGTCTGACACTTATGTTCAAGACCTTGCCACTGTGCGCTTGTGTTTGTAGCACTGTACCAACAATTCAGTATGGTTTCATAATCTTAGTATATCAGTGTTTCGCAGCTGTGTTCATGTTGATATGTGGCAGTGTCTTGCTGAGTGGCATTCACTACTGTTATTGCATTTTTTTTATGTGTCATAGTGAGAATGTTGGAGCTTGAAATTAGAGCAACAAAGAAACATTAAATTTCTCGTTAAACTTGGCAAGAGTGAGCGTGAAATCAGAAACATGTTAGTCCAATTTTATGGGGATAATTCCATGATGAAAATAGCAGTGTACAAATGGATTAAATGTTCTTCTAAAGGGAGAGAAGGTGTCACTGATGAAGAGAGGTCAGGGCAGCTAGTAAAGATTAGAACTGGCATAAATGTTGCAAAAATCCATCCAATTGTGTGTCAAAACTGTTGGCTGACTGTGAAAAGCATAGCAGACCAAGTAAACATTGATAGAGAAACAGGAAAATATTAAATGAAAATCTTGGCAAAAGAAAGGTTTGTGTAAAAACGATCCCAAAGCAGCTCACCAATGAACAAAAGCAAAGCAGAGATGAAGTTAGCCAAGATCTTTTGGATTGGCAAGATGATGTTTTGGGCTGTGTTATCACTGGTGATGAAACATGGGTGTACCAATACAACCCTGAAACAAAGCATCAAAGTGCACAGTAGAAATTAGCCAGTTCCCCATGACCAAAAAGTTTCCATCACTCCAAATCAAGAGTCAAAACAGAGTTGCTAAACTTTTTTGATATCAGAGGGATTGTTAATTATGAATTTGTACCAACTGGACAAATAGTTAACCAAGTTTACTATTTGGAAGTGCTGAAAAGGTTGTGTGAAAAAGAAGAAAATGACCTGAACTTTTTGCCAACAACTTATGGTTCTTGCATAATGACAATGCACTGGCTCACACCGCACTGTCTGTAAGAGAGTCTTTAGCCAGTAAACAAATAACTGTATTGGAACACCTTCCTTACTCACCTGATCTGGCCCCCAGTGACTTTTTTCTTTACCCAAAGATAAGGGAAATATTGAAAAGAAGGCATTTTGATGACATTCAGGACATCAGGGGTAATATGATGACAGCTTTGATGACCATTCCAGAAAGAGTTCCCAAATTGCTTTGAAGGGTGCACTAGGCACTGACACTGGTGCATAGCTTCCCAAGGGGAGTACTTTGAAGGTGACTGTAGTGATATTTGGCAATGAGATACATAGCACTTTTTCTAGGATGAGTTCATGAACTTAGTTGTCAGACCTTGTATTTTCAGAGGTTTCCATAACATTTAAATTAAAACCATACTTGCTACACATTTTGTCATCATAATATCTTGAAGGAGAATTATTTTCAACTTAGGATTCTATACCCTGCAAAACTATCCTGCTGGGAGTGGCAATAGATCTTCTGATACTGGCAGTCCTCAGCATTTTAATCCTTAATTCATTTTTCTCTAGTCTAGGCTAGCTACCTTGTACACAGCAATCGTCATGGAGTCTTGCTTCAACTTTCCTGTGTAACTCATCTCTTGTTTTCCTCCATTCCGTGTCTTCCACTTTCACTCCACACTCTTCCATTTGTTGATGCAGATTTTCCAGTAGCTTTCTGAGAAATTGTGACATGGGAGGTAAATTTTTGGAGATTTTTTTTCCTTCCTAAAAATATCTTTACCGTGATATTTGCTACAGGTTTGGATGCAAACGAAATCCTGAGTTGAAATGACTTTTCTTCAAATTCTTGAGTTGATGCACTAGAATTCTCTAGTCTAGTGATGCTATTCTCTATGGTAGTAGTGGGAAGCCTAAGACACTCTGACCCCTAATCCTGTGTGTGTGAGGTTGTTTCTCCTCTGGGAGATGTACAATTTTCTTTCCATCTTGATGGCTCTGTAATTTTGTGATGAAGTGCCTTGATGTGCAAGCAACATGGCAGGCATTTTCAGTTTAGAAAATGATGTCCTTCATTTCTGGGAGAACATTTTAAAAAACAATTTCACTACTGAGTTTTTCTTTGGTTTTTCTTTCTGGCATTTCTGCTTTTCAAACTTATGTCTTTTTTCCTTAAACTTTTTTTGTGTTTTCTATTATTCATCTTTTTGTTTTTGTTGCTTTCCAGAGATTTCCTCAAAGTTTTTTTTATCATAGTCCTTCTATTGAGTTTTTCATGTCTGAATTTATGTTCTCAAATTACAGAAGCTCATTTTTTTCCGTCATTCTTTTTTTTCTCTAAAACATAACATTCTCCTGTGTATGAAGGATGCAGTGTCCATCTCTACAGATGTTAATGACTACGTTTTTCCCATTTCTGTTTAATCTCAGTTATGTCAAATATGCTAGAAACGGTATTGACCTCTATTTTTTAGGTTGGAAACTTTGCTCAGACTTGGGATAATCTCTGGGTGTCTGCTTATATTTCAGAATGGGAGCGACAAAGCTGATGGGATCTCTGAGAACAGGTTGGAGCTCTTTGTGAATGTCAGCGTAGAGTGATCCAGCAGGGCCTTTTTTGAGGAAACTCTGATGTTGGTCAGAATCCGCAGAGGGTGGCGTTTCAAACTCCTGTCTAAAGGATTAAGGCCAAGTGAAGGGCTTTCAAAAGGTGGCAGAAAGGGAGAACAGCAGGAGCTGCCTGTGCCTCAGGGTTGAAGTCCTCCTGGAGTGATGAGCCAGTGGTATGACGTCAGCATGTGATGAGAGAAGCTTTCTAAATAAGTTCTTCTGTTGAGGTTGGGTCCAGTAGTGGCTGGCCTGAAATGGACTTGGGCTCCAGCCTTCCATGCCCAATGGGGAGACTGAGCTCTGCAAAGGAAGCACCTGCCTCGGATGTACTTTGGGATTGGAGGCACCTTTACCCAAGGTGCTGAGTCAGATCAGAAGATGAAGTTACGTTGCAAGAGGTTTATTAGGGGACAATGTCTGTGAAAGAGGAAATGGAGGAGCGGGGAGTGTTGGCCAGGGAATGTCTCCAGCTCACCATCACATCTGTCAAGATCTTGGCCAGTTCAACCAGGAGCTCCACAGCACAGATGGGTCCACATTGGGCAGCACTTTCAGGCCCTGGTGCCTCTGCCATGGTCAGACTGCATGGGTATAACATGGTCTCAGTTCAAAAGCTGAGATGGACCCTAAAAATGCCAGCGGCTGGAAACCATCTGCTAATGGTACCCCTTGAATCTGAGCCTCAAGTTCTTTCCTGAAGGGAAAGCTGAATGGGGCATCCCTATGGCTCTCAGGGGTGAAGGAGGGAAGAGGCACCAGCAACTTTCTCACAGTCCTCTCTCCCCTGATTAGCCAGCTAGGGGAAGGGAAGAACCCCAGACTCACGTTTTCGGGATCAGAACAATCACAGTAAGCAGTGTAAGGGTCTTTCAAGGAGTGGTGGACAGATCTTAAAACTCTCCAGGTTTTCTTAGGGCTGCCATCTGGGTCAGGAACAGAAGCAGACCTCGTGGGGTAAATCAGGACCTTGCTCTAGGGCCTCCATAGGGCAACAGCATAGCCCCAGAACAGCAGCTCAAGCCACAGCAGAGAATTGGGGTGAGTTTCCATAGGGACACAATGTGACAGAAGCCATGGCTACTGACTCAGGGCTGACGGACCAGTCCAATTCCTTCCTGAGACATGTGTGGTAGCCTTGTCCCTTTGGCCAATAAGCCCCTGATATTCACGGGTGATTTATAAATCAGAAGGCCTCGCCTGGAGAGACGTGAACACTCTACAGCTTTACCAGATGTGTGCTCTGTGCCTTCTGATGGCGTGAGCCATCTCCCCCTCCGGTACAGATACAGTCACAGGCTCTCTCTCCCCTGAGCATAGAGAACTATACAGTCCCTGGCCCCAGCTGGTCTGTCTTGCTGGTTATAGGAGGCCTTGAGTTACGTGGGTGCCCTCTGCTTCCCATCCTGGAGGAGCCCATACGGCTTATTGACAAGGGTGGGAAAGAGAAACTACCAGCAGGGTCAGTGTCTGAGGAGTCAAGGCCAAACACAAACAGGTTCCAGATAGGAGACACACCTCTCAAACTCATCTCATCAGGTCTTAGTGGTCTTTAGGAGGTCTATGTCCTGATGACCCTTGAACATGGAAAAGCAGCTCTGCCTTCTGAATGCCTAGATGCAGCCCATGGATGTGAAAAGCCCCTACAAACCACAAAAAGATGAGGTGGTGTTTTAGTCATCTGTTACTGCTCTAACAAAGATACCACAAGTGGAAGGCTTCAGCAAAGAAAAGTTTATTCTTACACAGTCTGGTAGGCTACAAGTCCGAATTTAGGATGTCTACTCCAGGGGAAGGCTTTCCCTCTGTCAGCCCTGGAGGAAAGTCCTTGTGCTGCCTCAGTCTATGTTCTGGTAGCATCTTGGTGTGAGAACCTCAGGTCTGAAGGATGTGCACTTCTACCGGTGATGCTTTCTTGATGGTGTGAGGTTCCCAATTCTCTGCTTGCTTTGTTTTCCTTTTGTTTCTTGTAGGATAAAAAGATAAAAGGTGGTGCAAGCCACATTCCATGGAGCAGGGAGGTGACCTTATGAAGGGATTGGCAGCCCTACCCTAATCCCTTTAACATCCAGTGTAAGAAAATCACAAAATGGAGGGCAATCACATAATACTGGTAGTCACAACCTAGTCAAATTTCAATACATATTTTTTAGGGGACACAAATTCAATCCACGACAGATGGCTTCCCAGTGTGCACATCCAAAGCTCTTTCTGACCCAGCTCTGTGGTGGGAAAAGTCCCTCGTTCCTCCAGCTTCCCAGGAAAGCTGTTCTGCCTTATCTGGGACACTTTTTCGACCACTAGACAACAACTGCAAAAATGCGGGCTTTTTCGTTTGTTTGTTTGTTTTGTTATGTTTTTTAACCTCTCAATGCAAGCTGAGAAGCAGCAAGAAACCCAGCTTTTGTCATTTTGCTGAGTGTCTCCTTTCAGCATGTTCCTGGAGATAATCAATCCAGTGACAGGGTGTTATTCTGTGGGCTGTAGTGCAGGTTTCAGGGACGGAACTGGATTCCAATCCTAGACTCACTCAAAATGGTCATGGTCTTGGTACAAGTCACAGGAAAATAGGAAGAATTAATTCTTACAATGACCTTATGAGGCGAGTGTAGACAAAGTGCCCGGTGCAGTGACCTGCTCAAGATGGACATTCATCCTAGTCTCCAGCTGGAAGGTGACACAAGTTGTCCACCGCTTGTTGGAAGCCCCATGGGACAGTTCTACTCTGAACTACAGGATTGCTGTGAGTTGGAACTGACTGGGTAGCAATGAGCTTTTTGAGTTTTCTGTTGGCATGGCAAGACAGGGCTGATCACAGCTGAAGCAGAACAGTACTGTCTACGGAAACTTAATGGTTAGTGGAATCTCTTAGGTGGGCAGATTTGGCCCCACAGGGAGCATTTGGCAAAGTCTGGAGACCTATTTGGTTGTCGCAACTTGGGGGCTATTACTGGCATCTAGTGGATAGAGGCCAGGGATACTGCTGTCCCTGCAGTGCCCAGGACAACCCCCTGTGACAAAGAATTACCTGGTCCAAAATATCAATAGTACCGAATTGAGAAACCCTACTCCAGACAACACTTGACTGACTAAATACACCTACCATTCACTAGGAAACCTTGATGGTATAGTGGTTAAGAGCTGTGGCTGTTAACCAAAAGATCAGCAGTTCAAATCCTGCAGGTGCTCTTTGGAAACTCTGTGGAGCAGTTCTGCTCTGCTCTATAGGGTCACTATGAGTCAGAATTGACTTGAGGGCAGTAGGTTTTTGTTTTGTTTTTTTTTTTGGTACTATTCATTGAGCATCTAGCACGCACGAGGCACTTTGCACACACAGTCCCAATCTCCGACTCAGAGGGCATGGAGGCTGAATACCTCACCTTAGAGGTGAGGAAAGTGAGCAGAGAGATGAAGAAAGTTCCTCAAAGTGTCTGGTGGCTAAGAGCCTGGGACAGAGGCCACCCAGATCCATGACACAGTTCACAAAGTGTAGAGTAAGGCTGGTCTCATGGGCGTTGGTGCAACTGACTACGTAGGTGCCCAAAGAGTGCGACTATTCCACACAGGCCCTAAATATGCTTGGCTAGAGGTTCACAAGGAATTTTAGATTGGACTTTTGATAATTTTAATAAATGAATTCTCAAGGATGTTAAAAAAAGTAAAGGTAAACGACCTGGAAAACTTCTGCTTTAGGACAAAACTACCCTCTTCCTTGAAAAACAGAAGGCTGTGCATAGCTGTTTTCTCTGAAGCCTTTACTCTTAAGTAGGGTCTCAACTGCGTATATTAATTATTATATTCGTTCTATTTGCTATGCTTAAACTAGCTAACTTTTTCACAGAGGGAAGTGGAGGTGGGTAATTGGAAAGTGTGTCACACGCTAACATTTTAGGGACAAAGGTAATGGTGACAAAATAACATGCCTTGCTGCACTGAGACACATCCCTCATCCAGCCACCCAAGGTGTCAAAAAGGAGCACACTCCTTAACAGTCTCCAAGTTATAGCCTCTCTGTAGCGTATCAATGTAACAACTCAAAGCATAAAAGGTTAAAATTACGCTTAGTAATTAACGTTTCTCTCTCCTCACTTACTTAGAAGTTGTCTAGGCAACCAATGAATAGCCATTAATTAACTCAATTTAATGTTGGTCTAAGGCTTTAAAGATCTTTGGAAATTATCTTCAAGCTAACAAACAACAAAACATAAAGGCCGAAATACAAGTTCTTCATGAATATTCAGTTCAGTTGAACACAGATTTGCATTTTTCATAATTAGTAAACTTGTAGGAATAAGATGAGCTTATTTGATAAATAGACCTGTATTCATTTAGGAAGAACAAACACAAGTAGAAAACAAAAAACACATGCTTGAATTACACTTAACACTGACAAATCTGAGGTGATGTAGAACTTTTTTAGAATATGGATCTCACTTGCCAAAGACTTATCTAAGTTATGTGAACTTGAAGTCTCAAGGTATTTGAGTTGATTTTTGATGGTTTGATTGAGACACAACTTAAACACCCTATAGTCACCATTCTAAGTGTGCAATGCAATGGCTTTTGGCCCATTTACACAGTTGCACAATCATCACCCTAACTGAATTTGAGGACATTTCCATCAATTCAAAACAAATACCATGCCTTTTAACAGCCACTCCCACCGGTCCTTGTTGTTAGGTGCCAGTGAGTCAGTTCTGACTCTTAGCGACTGTCAGCAAAACAGAACAAAAGCAGGCCTGGTCCTGCGCCACCCTCACCCCTCACACTGGTCCCGGTCCTGCGCCACCCTCACCCCTCACACTGGTCCCGGTCCTGGGCCACCCTCACCCCTCACACTGGTCCCGGTCCTGGGCCACCCTCACCCCTCACACTGGTACCGGTCCTGCGCCACCCACACACTTGTTGCTGGGCTGGAGGATGTCATTGCAGCCACTGTGTCAGCCTGTCCTGTTGAGGGGCTTCCACTGTTTTGCTGACCGCCTGCTTTACCAAGTGTGATGTTCTTCACCAGGGACTGATGCCTTCAGATGACATGTCCAAAGTATGTGAGATGTAATCTCTCCATCCTTGCTTCTAAGGAGCATTCTGGTTGTACTTCTTTCAAGACAGCTTTGTTCATTCTCTTGGCAGTTCATGGAACACTCAGTGTTCTTCACTCACACCACATTTCAAAAGATATCAATCCTTCTTTGATATTCCTTATTCATCGTCTAGCTCCTGTATGCCTACGAGGAGACTGAAAACACCGTGGCTTGGGTCAGGTGCACCTTAGTCCTGATCCGTCAGTCCTAGACAAACTCTAATCTACTTTGTGCCCCTATCCACTTCCTTGTCCTGGAGATTTCAAATGAAGTGGAATCCTACAGTCCGGGAATGGCTTCTTTCATTTAGTATAATGTTTGCAAGGTCGGTCCTTGCTGCAGCAGTAATCAGTACGGTATTGTTTTCGTTGCTGAATTCCATTGTAAGCGTCTACTGCACTGGGTCTGTCTACTCAGAGGCTGGTGGACATCAGGATGTTTCCACTTCTAAGCTATTAAGAATACAGTGGCCACGGACATCCAGGTGCAAGTCTTCGTGTGGTGATGTGTTTTCATTTTTTCTGGCAGTAGAATTGGTGGGTCATAGATACCTATGTTCAAGATTTTAGGAAACTGCCTGACAGTTACCTAAAGGGGCTGCACCCGTTTACATTCCTGCCAGCAGTGTAAGGAGCCCTCGTGGCCCAGTGGGTAAGCGCTCAGCTGCTAAGAGAAAGGTTGGCAGTCGGAAGCTGCTCCAGGGGAGAAACACGTGGCAGTCTGTTTCCTTAAAGCTCCACAGCCTTGGAAAACCTTATCAGAAGTTCCCTTCTGTCCTGTAGGGTCACTATGAGTTGGAATAGACTCAACACCAGTAAGTTTGTTTTTTTCCAGTTAACCGGCAGTGTATGAGAGCTCCCATGGCTTCACTTCCTCCTAACATGTTATTATTTGTCTTTTTTAATGCAGTCATTTTGGATACAAGTCCTGTGTCAGTTATACGATTTGCAAATATTTTCTCCCATTCTGTGGATTGTCTTTCTTTGTTCTTTTTAAGTTGGCTTTTATAAGAATTTTTAAAAATCTAGTATATTTAAAGTATAATCATTTCAGTTTCTTATTTTCTGGGGCCACTTAGGAACATTCGGTTTGTGTAAGCACTTACTCATCTCTCTCCTTTCTCCTTTACTGTGCTTTAAGTGAAAGCTCAAAATTCAAGTCAGTTTCTCATATAAAAACTCACACACACATCATTATGTGACCATAATTGCTCTCCATACAACATGACAGCACTCCCCTCCTCCCCACCCTGTATTTACCGTGTCTGTTCAACTAGCTTTTGTCCCCTTCTGCCCTCTCATCTCACCTCCTGAACAGGACCTGCCCATTTAGTCTCACATTTCTACCTGCGCCAAGAAATACACTCTTCACCAGCATCATTTAATGTCCTATGGTCTTCTTTAGGAATGATTTCAGTTATGGGTTAATGGAGAGTCTGGAGGTGATGTTTTCCAAGGAGCCTCCAGTCTGTCAGATCATCAAATCTGGTCTTTTTTACTAGAGTTCAAGTTCTGCACCCCCGCTTTTCTCTCACTCCTTCAGGTATTCTCTGTTAGGGCAGTCATTGGTGGTAGCTGGGCACCATCTAGTTCTTCCAGTCTCCTGTGATGCAGCTTATGGCTTGTGCAGCTTTCTGTCTCTCGAGGTCATATTTTCCTTGTGTCCTTGGTATTCTTCATTCTCCTCCACTCCAGGTGCACTGAGACAAACTCATACTTCTTACACGGCTGCTTGCTGGCTTTTAAGATCCCTGACGCCCCTCACCAAAGGGGAATGCAGAATGCTTTCTTAATAAACTTTGTTGAAAGTGCTTATCTATCTGTATGACCACCTTTATTTTAAGAAACTTTGTAATTTAACTTATGAGTACTTTCTGGATATTGAATACATTATCCGCTTATGCAATGAGAAGCAAAGACCTTTATGATGCACAAACCCAGATACATAGCTGCAGACAGAATGCTTGTAGCTTCAAATCTACAATTTCAGCCATAGCTCAACAGTCAACACAAACACAGAAGCTTACCAGTCCAGATAACAAAGAGATGTTCTTCATTCTGCTGGCATATAATTATTAATTACACTCAAAACAGACAAACACAGGGCCAACAAATCAGATTCTCTATAATTTCTCACCCAACAGAGAATGTTGTTGTGCACAGTTGTGTCGATTCTGACTCATTACAACTCTATAGGACAGAGAAGAACTGCCCTACAGGGGTTCCCTAAAGCTGTGATCTTTATGGGAGCAAATCAGCAGGCTTTTCCTCCTTTGGAAGGAGCTGGCCTGTCAGCAGCTGAGCACTTAACCACTGCACCATCAGGGCTCCTTCCAGCAGAGAGTGTTGCTCACGTTGTTAGGTACCGTCAAGTTGGTTCCATGGCCCAGTCACCCTGTGCAGAGCAGAACAAGCCTTGTGCTGTGCCATCCTCGTGATCGTTGCTGTGTTTGGCCCTTTGTTGCCACCGCTATGGCAATCCATCCCACTGAGGGTCTTCCTTTTTTTTTTTTTTTTGGCTGATCTTCTGCTTTATCAACCATGATGTTCTTCTTTGGGAACTGATCCCTTCTCATTTCTAAGGTGCACTCTGGTTGTACTTCTTCCAAGACAGATTTGTTCATTCTTCTGGAAATCCATGGTGCATTTAATATTCTTTGCCAACACCATAATTAAAATGCATCAACTCTTTTTTGATGTTTCTTATTTCTTCCTTACTTCCAACAGAGATTAGGTCCCTACGAGCCACTAATACATTTACAGAGCTCACCAAATGATCCCACCATAAAACCGAATTCCCAGCCATCGTTGCCCCAGCAAGAAATTACTTAAAGTCCATGAGTAAATCAAAGAAGCAAGCCAGAAAATTAGTAGAGAAGAAAATTAAAATTAGATAAACAGGCAGCAAAGCTTCTTTGCTTCTTTGTATTCTCCTCTGTGAGTCACGGTGCACCTGGGCTTGGATGTCCCATGAGGTAGGTGCCCTTCCCTGTTCATGGTGTTTGTTCAGCTCTGTTGGCTGTACCCACTGGGTGTCCCAGTGGACCACCTCCAAAAACTGTTACAAGATAATTAAAAAGATTGAAAAGACAAAATCGTGTGAGTTTCATACAGATTAAAAATGAACAGAGACACCCGGTGGCACAAGAATTAAGTGCTCAACTGTAACTGAGAAGTTGGTGGTTGGACTTCAGCCACAGGCTCCGTGGGAGAAAGACCTGACAGTCCCATAAGGATCACAGCCTAGAAAACCCTATGGAGCAGTTCTGCTCTGTCATGTGGGGTCACCGTGAGTCCAAGGCCAGCTCAACAGCACCTAACAACAACATCAAGTGAGCGTATATTAAAGATTGCATTTAATTAGGGAGAAAACAAGTGAAAATGACAAATTGTTCGAAGGAAAATCCAAAGAACAGACAAATTTATATAGATCAGGAACATTGAACCACATGTACAAATGGAGGCAATAGTGGGTTTTCCACGGGAAGGGATGGAGTTAGGAGAATTCCATGTTTGCATGTCCATGGATGACTATTATTTTGCACTGCTGTCAGTTTTCTACAACTCACAGCGTCGTAAAATATCTCCCCTAGGATCAGAATCTGATAAAGGGTGTGCTACAGGATTGGAAACCCCGGTGGCGTGGTGGTGTAGTGTTACGGCTGCTAGCCAGAAGGTCCGCGGTTTGAATCTGCCAGGTGCCCCTTGGAAACCCTATGGGGCAGTTCTACTCTGTCCTGTAGGGTTGCTGTGAGTCAGAACCGCCTCATGAGTTTGAATTTTGAGTTATAACACAGAAAAACAAAGACATCACCTTGAGGACTGAGGACTGCCTGACCTGAGCTATGGTGGTTTTAATTGCCTCATAGGCATGCAAAAGCTGGACAATGAGAAAGGGAGACCAAGGAAGAATTGATGTCTTTGAAATGTCATGTTTGCAAAGAATATAAGGATATGAGATGGACTTCCAAGGGAATGAACAAAGCTGTCTTGGAAGATGTACAACCAGAATGCTCCTTAGAAACAAAGATGACAAGACTATGTCTCATATGCTTTGGACATGTTACCAGGAGGCATCAGTCCCTGGAGAACGACATCAAGCTTGGTAAAGCAGAGGGCCAGCAAAACGGAAGATGACCCTCAGGAGGCGAACTGACACAGTGGCTGCAACAACGGGCTCAGGCAAAGCAAGGGCCATGAGGCTGGTGCAGGCTGGGGCTGCACAGTATTCTGTGGCGCCCCAGGTCACCGTGAGTCTGAACTGACCCTATGGCACCTAACAACACAACGATAGCACAGGTGACGCAAGGAGACCTCGTGGGTTAGTGGGTTAGTGCTTGGCTGCTGACCAAAAGGTTGACAGTTCAAATTTACCAGCTGCTCTTCAGGAGAAAGACACAGCAGTCTGTTTCTCTAAAGGTTCATAGCCTTGGAAACCCTACGAGACAGTTCTTCTCTGTTCGAGATGATCATTATGAGTCAGAATCAATTCGATGGCAATGGGTTTGGTTATTTTGGTATAGGTAATGCTTAGTTTCCCATTGACACACAAGTTTCCCCTACAGTAGTGTCTTGATAGACCAAGATCTCTTTTCTTCGACAATACCATGATGTTCTTATTACAGCAACAACACGGTAAGACTTAAATCTGGGTGGGCAAATTCCCCTTGATGAATCATGGCTTTCATACTTCGAACACTTAACCTTCCATATAAATGTAAGAATTATCCATGGGGAATTTGATTGGCTTCATCTCATGTCTTCATTCATTTGCTACCAGGGAGAGAAAGTAACTCAACTAACTTGTAAATTTAGTAAAAATAAACTGGGCATGCTGTTTGGCATCTTCCTTTCCACCTACTGGGTACCATCTTGTCAGAGAAGAATGCCACTCTCCTCTGCTCCTCCAGGGGCAGTACTTCATGATGAGGTGGACACCATCTCCTCTGCTCCTCCAGGGGCAGTACTTCATGACGAGGTGGACACCATCTCCTCTGCTCCTCCAGGGGCAGTACTTCATGACGAGGTGGACACCATCTCCTCTGCTCCTCCAGGGGCAGTACTTCATGACGAGGTGGACACCATCTCCTCTGCTCCTCTAGTAGCAGTACTTCATGGGGTGAGGTGGACATCTTTGCTTGACTTTGTAGTTCAGTTAGCAAGCCCTCTGGGCTCTCAACCAGTTGCTGTGAATCAGTTTGGGCTTGTGGTGACCCTGTGGGTGTCAGAATAGACCTGTGATTCAGAGAGTTTTCAACTGCTGATTTTTCAGAAGCAGAGAGCTAGGGCTTTCTCCCAAGGTGCCTCTGGGTGAACTTGAATCTTTAACTTTCCAGTAAGCAGCCAAGCATGTTAACCTCTGTACTGCTCAGGGGTCTCCTCTGGCTCTTACGGAGTATTGTATCTTCAACCTTCCTCTTGTCAGTAATAAAGCTAGTAATTTGGAACTCCATCTGTCGCTCTTTTATATGTTCTCTAAATGTGTCCATAAGCCAGCAAGGAATAGGAGTGGATTAGGGACACCAGGAGACCCTCAGAAATGACTCAAAAATGTTCAGCTTGCTTTTTCTACTTTTATAACAAACCTCATGTTTCAAGTTTTTGTAATACGATCATGATTACCTTTTAGATTCCAGATCACTGTTATTAAACCAATGTGCCTGGAATTATATCCTCCTATGGATAGGGTTGAGAAATGAAGCTACCTGGACTTACTCTTGTATAGGTGTTGTTCAGCGTCGCCTGTATGCGTCACTGAATTTAATCCTTGTAATATTGTGATTTGGATGCTGCAATCTTAATCAGCTTAAAAACTGTTAGTTATTTTATACCTTTTTTTTGTTGTTTGGTAAGAAAACTCTCTGGGAAGTGTCTCCTAGACCATGCACAGCTAAACTTATCCTGCCTTCTGACAGAAGCAACCAGGTTTGACCTAGACTTGAAAGTACCAGACAATACTTCACAAGAAGCCTATATTAGGAACGACACAAAATATGTCATTTAAATTCATTTTTTAAAAGATAAAACAACGCCCAACATCCAGGTTGGGCTAAAAATAACCCAAATTCAACTTTCTGGTGGTTGCAAGAAAGTTCCGTAATAACTTGTTTATCCTTCTATCTTTAACCTTGTTTACTTTTTTCCCCTTTTTTAGGAATATACGAACTAAAAGAAAGCAAGGGTAGAGATATTGATTTCGTACACAGTATGGAATGAGGTGAAAGCCTCCTTTATACTGATAAATGATCCAACTCGCAAAGGAGACAAAAATAGTTGATGTTACTATGTTGAATACATGGGAAAAGAAAATATAGTTGGCATCCGAAGAATGTGAAGTTAGGCTCACATACATGATTCTCTTTCTTTCCCCGAATCCTGACAGAACGACCATCTAAAGAATCCATGAAAATTCCTTATTGCTACTGTAACTTGGGAAGAGCATGTCTTGAACTTTGAATGGTTACAGCAGGCACCACTGCAGAACCAGTGCTAGAAAAATTTGGATTTTTGTCCTTCTCCTCATCTTGAGGACTGAGATTCTCTACAGAGAGCTGAGGGATTTGTAAGGCCAAAACAGAAAATTATTCTGAACAAACTGAAGATTCTCCAGTATGCAGAGTTGTTGGGGGAGTTGGAGAGAACAACAGTCAAGTCTCAATTGTCAAAACCACAGAGGAAAAACCATGAAATCTAGACTGAAAGAAAGGGTGGATGATGCATCTGTGAAGATTCTTTAGGCTCTGATTCAACAAACTCCCTCTAGCTTAGAGTTCCAATGATCTTTGCTGTGTGACAAACCACCTTCTTTCTTGGTGGCTAGAAGCAATTTATTAATATCTCCCATGGTTCTGTGGGTTGATTTGGCTCAGCTGGGCGGTTCTTGATTGGAAGCTCTCACGAGAAGTAATTAGATGGTGGCTAGATCCGGAGACTTCTGAAGGTGCCACCGGGCTACGTGGTAAAATGGCCTACCCCACGGTTGGCAGTTGATACTAGCTTTTGACTGGTGCTCATTTATCAACTGGTACACCACTAGGGGCTCACATACGGAGTCTTCACGGAGCTTGGTCTACTCACAGATGGACTGTTCCAAATGTGAGCAACCCAAGAGCCTGTCTCTCTTTAGTCAAAGGCCCAAATTCCCTGCTACACTTCCCTCATTGTCTCTTCTGGGATTGGGATTGTCTTGAGCTCGTGCTGATACAGTTTTTGCTCTCTTTCAGGTCTCAGCACTGAGATGACCCAAGGACACCTATTTGTGAACTAAACAAAATAAGAAATACATAAAAACACGATTGCTGTTGAGTCAATTCCAACTCACGGAGGCCTCGTGTGTGTCAGAGCAGGGCTATGTGCCATCGGATTCTCAGTGACGGATTTTTCACGTTGTTGGGATTTTCTTTGGAGGCTCTTCCTAAAGAACTTAGGCTTCCAGTGCTTCACTTAGTAGCCAAGTGTGTTAACCTTTTGAGGCACATAGGAACTCCTGTTTCTGAACAGAATTCTAGTAAGTTTCCTCACAACTGGGGGTAAGCAGGCAAGGCCTCGGAAGCAGAAAATGCCCTGCAGCTTCTTACTTCTAAATGACATTCTGTCTAGGATCAGGGCTTTGAACTGGCTCTGTTTCAAAAATTTACATTTCTATCAGTTGTGAAGATGGCACAGGACCCGGCAGTGTTTTGTTCTGTTGTACCTAGGGTCCCTAGGAGTCAGAACTGAGTCCATGGCACCTAAGGACAACAAGTCCCAGGCGATGCTAATGCTGCTGGTTAGGGACCGATTCTGAGAATCACTAATACAACAGTGGTTTTCAAAATTTATTCTACATAAGAATCACCTAGGAATCTGGTCAAAATATAGATTCTGATTCAGCATATCTTGGGGGACAGAAATGCAAATTCTCAGCCTGAGTTCCAATGAGAACGAACAAGTTTGAAGTCCTAAGTGGAATCCAGCACAGTGCATGCTGCTGTCAGCCAGTGCCCTGCTGGGGGTGAGTCTGTCTCCCTGGACTCACCTGTTAGCTTGTCTGCTCAGCTTTCTCAGAATGGGTTCTTCTCAGTGCTCAGGGAAGCTGAAGACAAGGACCCAAGAGTGTGTTCTCATCTTCTCAGAAGGCCTTTGTCTAATGGCGCCACTCATTCTCTTTCCTAGGCTTGTCATCTGCTTTCAACAAGTTATCCGATACGTTGTTTTGGATCTCTGTGTAGGAGTGGGCTGCCTCACCCAAGTGGGGAGGGGGCTGAAATATTTATACACCGACGTTTCCATCAGAGGCTGGGGGAGTTTCCTTGGTAGGCAAATTCTCTGGCACAGTAGGCCTGTTGTGTATGCAGATAGCAGGCTCCAGATGAGAGAAAAAGAGAGGGAGGTGAGGGCAGTCACTCCCTCATGATGACAGGAAGGCCTAAGGCTGTGGGAGGGGCACTGATCACATCTACTGCTGTAAATTTTGGGGAACTTGTCATTGTTGGAAATCAGGGTTAGAACTTTCTGGAACCCTCTGATGAATTGTGAAGAACATGCATCAGAATTGTCTATACCAGGCATGGAATTAGAAAAAAGATCTGTTGTCGTTGAGTTGTTTCTGACTCATAGCAACGCTGCCCACTGAAAGCTTTGCCATCAAATCGTTTCTGACCCATAGGGACCCTATAAGACAGAGTAGAACTGTCTCATAGAGTTTCCAAGGAGCTCCCAGTGAACTTGAACTGCTAACCTTTTGGTTAACAGCCAAATTCAACCACTGAGCCACCAGGGCTCCAGGCATGGAACAAGAGAATATAATTTTACAATAACGCATTTCCATTGGTCAGGCGTTAACTGCCTTGTAAATTGCATGCTTGTGTCTGAGCCACAGGGAGACAGGGTGCCTACCTGTGTGCACAGAGCTGCGGTAGCAGGGAGGCCCCAGAACAGGAAACAGGCCCCTGGGGTACAGCTGAGAGGAAGTGCCGCTGCTACTGGTGGTCACTGAGCGGGCCCCAACTCCAGCGGTCACTGGGCGGGCTCTGGCTCTGGGCCACACCCTCTCATGGTGACCTGCACACAACAGAGCAGAACACTGCCTGCTCCTGTACCTTCTTTGCAATCATTAGTGTGGTCAAGAGCATGGTTTCAGCTTCTGTGTATTTTGAGTACCTTTCATTCCAGGGGGATTGTTTTTGAGTATTATATCAGGTAACATTCTGTTGTGATCCATAGATTTTCATTGGCTGATTTTTAGAAGTAGATAATTAGGCCTTCCTTGCTAGTCTGTTTGTAGTCTGGAAGCTTTATGGGCCTGTGGCAGGATAGCAGAGGAACTGGAGGACCTGGAAAAAGCTAGCATTTGGTAAGCCAGTGCATGAGAGATATAGATATAGAATTTGTTTCAATTATTCTTTTCAAACTCTGCATGAGTGTGTCTTGTTAGCAGAATGTAAACTGTGTTTAGAATCCAGGAATTAAGGAGTCTGAAGAATACAGTCACTAGACTTGTAGCCTAGATGATATAGAGGCCCAAACCCACTGCTGTTCAGTTGATTCTGACTCATAGTGACACTATAGGACAGAGTAGAACTGCTCCATAGAGTTTCCAAGGAGTGCCTGGTGGATTTGAACTGCTGACTTTTTGGTTAGCAGATGTATCACTTAACCACTATGTCACTAGAGGGGAGCAGGGTAAATTCTGGTTGTCCTACCTTAAACATAAGCAGTAGTCAGCATGAAAAATAACAAGTATCTTCCTATATTAGTTGGCTTTAAAAAATGGACACCATGACATGGTTAAAAACAAAAACCTGATTTTGGCCAGGGAGTTGGATAGAAGAACTCTGATCTAGGATTTTGATTTGTGCATATATATAGAATTAATTAGGTTAAAATTAGTGCTCAGCATTTGCAAAGGTTTGAAAGTAATTGTTTGGAAAGATGCCTTCTCAACAATCAATTGTAATCGTTAATTGGAGACATGAAATTTCCATTACTAAATCTGTGAGATGCTTATTTTAGAATCTTCTATTTATAATATGTTTGTGTTTTAGCCAAATTGAATGTTTGATAAATCTTAGAAGAGTTCCTTAACTATTTACTTAGAAACTCAGTGATTTATGGATTCCAAGTGTTCTAGACCAAAACAAACTCTGAATAATTGAGTAAATATGAAGATAAATTAGAAATAATTTTTTGTTCTTTTTATATAAATAATTTTTTGTACTCTAGATGAAATTTTACAGTGCAAATTAGATTGTCATTAAACAAGTAACACACATATTCTGTTGACATCCGCAACATGTCATCCCTCCCCTTCCTGACCTTGGGTTCCCTAATTGCCAACCTTCCTAATTACCATATTCTTCCCCAGGGACTTGTGCGCCCCTTTAGTGTCATTTTGTTTCATGGCCTATCTAATCTTTGGCTAAAGGTGAACCTCGGGAGTAATTTCCGTTTTGAGCTAAAAGGTGTCAGAGTTATTCTGTTGGACTTCCTCTAGTCTCTATCTGATCATTTTTCATGAATTAGAATTTTGGTCTACATTTTTCTTCAGCTCTGTTTGGGACTGTCCATCATTATACCTGTCAGACGAGCTGATGGTGACAGCCAGGAAGCATCTAGCTGTGCTCACTCAGTCTGGTGCAGGCGGTGCTAGTTGCGGCCAGTTAGACCTTCAGACCGATTTTTCCCTTGTGTCTTTGGTTTCTTTCTTTCTCCCTCGCTCCAGAAGGGATGGAACCGGTGGAGTATTATAGATGGCTGCCCGCAAGCTATTAAGACTCCAGGTGCACTTTATAAACTATATTATGCCAGTTGAGCCAGATGTCCCCAATGACACCATGGTCCCAGCCTACAACCCACTAATTTGGACCTTCAGAGAGTTTGGGTATGTCTACGAAGTTTCCATGACCTTGCCTTGGTCAAGTTGTTCAGACTTCC
This sequence comes from Heterohyrax brucei, assembly GCA_028571685.1. Lineage (NCBI taxonomy): Eukaryota > Metazoa > Chordata > Mammalia > Hyracoidea > Procaviidae > Heterohyrax > Heterohyrax brucei. Next base: position 4,776,972 of record CM053153.1, read on the forward strand.
CGGGTGGTGTGTACCGTCTCATCTTTCACCGAAGTCACCACTTGTCTATGGTCTAGCTAGCTTTTTTCCCTCTGCACCCCTCCACTCACTAGTAACCATCAAAGATGGCTTCTTTTTGTGGGAAAGCCTTTTTGTGAGTTTTTGTAGTAGTGATGTCATAGAATGTTTGCATTTTGTGGTTGACTTATTTCACTCAGCATAATGCTCTCCACACTCATGCATTTGTGACATGCCTTGCAGATTTATCATTGACTGCTTAGTATTCTGTCATGTGTATCTATCACAGTTTATTTACCCATCATCTGCTGATGGGCACCTAGGTTGTTTCCATCTTTTCGCTGTTGGGAACAATGCTGCAGTGAACAGGGTGTGCATATGTCTATTTGTGTGACAGCTCTTATTTCTCTGGGATGTATTCTTAGGAGTGGGGTTGCTGGATTGTATGGTATTTCTATTTTTAGCTTTTTAAGGAAGCAAGCACTGTATTATTTTTCAAAATTGTTATACCATTTTACATTCTTATCACAAGTGCATGAGAGTTCCAAGCTCCTCACAGCCTCTCCAATATTTGTTCTTTTCTTTTTTTTTTGTTTAGGGCCAATGTTAGTATGAGATGGTATCTTAGTGTAATTTCAATTTGCATTTCTCTAATGGCTAGTGATCCCAAGCATTTCTTCATGTGTATGTTGGCACTTGAATGTCTTCTTTGATCAAATGTTCATACCCTTTGTCCATGGTTTAATTGGATTATTTGTCTTTTTGTTACAGAAGTGTTGGATTTTCCTGTAGACTTTAAAGATTAGAAGTTTGTTGGATTTATCATAACCATTTTTCCCCTATCCTGTAGGCTCTCTTTTCACTCTTTTGGTGAAGGGTTTTGATGAGTATAAATGTTCAATTTTTAGAAGATCCCGGTTATCTAGCTCATATTCTGGTGTTTGTGTAACATTAGTTATGGTTTGTATCCTATTTATGCTGTGTATTTGGGCTTGTATCATTGATCCTATTTTTTCTTCAATCATCTTTATAGTTTTTTGCTCTATGTCTAGGTTGTTGATCCATTTTTGTGTGTGGTGTGAGGTAGTGGTTCTGTTTCTTTTCTTTTTTTTTTTTTAGATGAACATCCAGTTTTTCAAACATCATTTGTTAAAAAAACTTCATTTTTCCTGTTTAGTGGACTTTGGGTCTTTAATAAAGATCAGATGACCATTAGCAAATGGATTTACATCTAGATTCTCCAGTCTGTTCCATTGGTTGCTGTGTGTGTTGCTGCACAAGCACAAGACTGTTCTGACTATTGTTTAACTATAAAGTAGTTTCTGAGGTCAGGTGGTGTGAGACCTCCTACTTTATTCTTTTTATTCAAGAGTGCTTCCCATATCCAGGATCTTTTTTCTTTCTACATAATGATGAGTTTTTCTAGCTAATTAAAGAATGTTGTTGGTATTTGGAATGGAACTGCATTGTATTTGCAGACTGCTTTCTGTAGAATTGACATTTTCACAATTTTGAGTCTACCTATCCATGAGCATGGTATCTTTTCCATTTATGTAGGTCTGGTTGGGTTTATTGCAGTTGTGCTTGGTAGCTTTCTTTTTTTAGTCTTTGACATTTCTGGAAACCCTGATGGGGTAGTGGGTAAGTGCTACATCTGCTAACAGAAAGGTTGGAAGTTCAAATCCAACGTTTTTGTTAGCAAATCCACCAGGTGCTCCTTGGAAACTCTATGGAACAGTTCTACTCTGTCCTATAGAGTAATTATGAGTCAGAACTGACTCAACAGCAGTGGTTTTGGTTGCTTTGGTTTTATATTCCTGGTTAGGCTTATTATAAGTGGTATTGCTTTCCTGATTTCCTTTCCATAGTTCTCTTTATTGGTATACACCGATAAAATCTAACTGTCTTTGTTTCTAAGTTGGTTTAACATTGGTTAAAACTGGTTCAAACTAAGGAAGATAAGGTTAAATTTTAAGACAACCACAAAATAAGTTAACAAACCTACTCATCAAAATGAAGCAAAAAAAAAAAGTCTCAGTACACACAAAATGTACAAAAACAAAATAAATTCTAAAAAAAAAAAATCACACAAAAGGAAACAGCACAGAAGAGTAAGAAGAATAAAATTTCAGCACCACATGGAAGACACTACAAATGCCAGCAGTAAACTCACACCTATCAATAATCACATGGAATGTAAATGGCTTAAATGTATCCATAAAGAGACACAGAGTGGTGGGGTAGACAAAAACAAAACAGAACAGAACAGAACAGAACAAAACAACAACAGAAAACCCCACTAGGATCCATCAATACGTGTCTGCAAGGCCTTGTTTTGTTTCTGTGGCTTGCTTACCTGTGGGCATGATATTTCTCACCACTTTGTTCTGGTGGGTAGGACCAGCCACTTAGCTATGGTGCAGCAGGGTGGGTCCAGTCGGGGGGTGGGCTGAGACGGGGAATTTGCAGCACAAACTGAGGACAACAGGGTAAGGCCAGGAGGCACTGCACAGTACAGTCTGGGGGACCTCACTTGTGCCACTCAGGAGCAAGTTAGCAGGAGGGAAGGGAGATGATATGCTGTATGACATTAAATGGGTGAGAGCAAGAAGAGAGAAACAAAAGCAAAAAAGAAAGAAAGAAATGAAGAACAAAAGAAAAGAGACTAAACAAAAAGACATCATAGTAGATCCAGTAGTTGGGGGCGGGTCAGACCCATCCAGGTCGTGTTCTGGTGGCTGTCTAGCTAAGTGGGTCAGCTAGCCTGTTGAGAGGGTGCATAGGCAGTGCACAGGGCTAGGTGGGTGAGACAGAGGAAAGGAAAGAAGGGAAAGAGAGAGAAGAAATCAATAAATCAACAACATATAAATATTGGGGGCAGGATAAAATTGGGGTGGTGGTAAGCTGATGTCTGTCTTGATGGATGGCACAATGTGGCCCATGAAGAAAGGGTGGAGGCAGCTCAGGTTCTAGATGGGAGGAAGAAGGAAAGGGAGAAAGGGAAAGATGAATAAAAATAAAAAATATGGTGCTGTGGAGCTGGCTTGTGGGGATGGAGTGATCTGAGGAGACCAAGTGCCAGGGGCTCCCCAGTTGAGTATACAGCACAGCCAGCCAAGAAGACAGGGTGCAGTGAACAGAGCTATGTGGTTAGGAGGAAAGAAAGAAAGGAAGCGAGAGAGAGAAGAAACAATAAAGAAAGAAAACCCAAACCAAACCAAGTCCAGCGCTGTTGAGTCGATTCCAACTCGTAGTGACCCCTACAGGGCAAAGTAGAACTGTTCCCGAGAGTTTTCGAGGGGCACGCGGCAGACCTGAACCGGCCACCTTTTGCTAAGCAGCTATAGCACTTAACCACTATGCTACCAGGGTTTCCCAAACAAAAACAAACATAAAGTAAATAAGTGACTAAAATGGCGCTAAGGGAGCCTGTAAGTTAAGGTAGCACGAACCGGGGAGGTCATAGGTCAGTGACCCTTCAGTGAGTGGCACAGTAGGGCTCCTCAAGAAGGGTTCAGGACAGCGCACAGGGTAGGTGGGTAGGAGAAAGGAAAGGAGAAAACGAGAGAGAGAAGAAACAAAAACGCAAAAACCACTGAGATATAAGCAAAAATAATAATCATAATGGTGATGATGACCAGGGGAGGCCACATGCTGGGGGTCCCCAAGCCAAGCGGTGCAGTAAGGCCTGTCACGGAGTGGCAAGGATTGCACATGGGACTGAGTGAATAGGCGAAAAGAAGGAATAGCCTGCTGTCAAGGGCAGTGAGAACTCGGGCAGCCACGTACAGGTGGCGCTCTAGCCAAGTGGTGTAGTACAGTCTGTCAAGAAGGAAAAGGGATGGCGCATGAGTATAGCCGGGCAAGAGATAAGAAAGAAAGGAAAGGAAAGAGAGAAGAACCAAAAAAAGCCAAGTAAGCAAACAAACTGACACTGAAGGGGCCGGCCAGGAGGGCGGGTAGCTCCGGGCGGCAGTGAGCTGGGATCTCTCCAGCAGGGGGACCGTGGCCTGTTGGAAACAGGTGGAAGCCACCTACAGCTAAGAAGGGCAGGGGGTGGGAAACTGTGTGTCCCTGGGTACCAGGTGCTCTGTCTTCTGTTGGGAGCTCCGTGAAGTTGCCTTCCTGTATACTGTCTGTCTGAGTTCTTCGGTAGCTGTGGTCCAAGATGGCAAATTTGTGTCACCATATCCAGCAGGGGACCTCCACTCTATAGTTTCCTTATTCTCTGTTCTCTGTCAGTTTCTTAATGTATTTGGCACTTTATCAAGTTAGCTATTCCTTCACTTGATGCTCAGGATCCCAGGATTGACATCTGTGGGTGTTTTACTAGGTTCTTCCAGTCTCTGCTGCAGAGAGATGGCATGCTGTTTTTGTCTACAGAGCCATGTTGACTGAGCCAAAATTAGAAATAATTTTTGGTTATTGACTATATGGTCCACTTTCCCGTTTAGGATAATAAATTCTTTTACATAACACTTAGGCGCAAATGACTCTAGGGGTTTAGAAATAACAGAAGGAAAGCCATGGGGCTTAGTGTAGAAGTGAAAACATTTGTGAGTATTAAAACTCTTGCCTGAGGCTGCTGCCTGTCAGTGAAGACAAGAGGCTTTTGGTTGGCTCTGTTCTTAACTTTTAGAAGTTCTGTAATAAAATAATTATGAAAATACTGAATACCACTAATTTAAGCAAATAATTAGAGGTTAATTAAAATGTGTGATACAAGTAGGAATTTAAGGTTGCACATCGGAAATATTCTTAGCAGATGCTGCTAACTGATTAAGAAAAACATTTCTTTTGTAGTAAAGTGTGAATGGATTTTAATTCTTTAATGGTGATTATATGTTTCACCTCCGTGATACTTGTAAAATATCTTAAAATGAATTGCAGATATATTCTATTAGAAGCCATGCACAGTTTTTGAGATCTGTGCACTAAGGGTGAAATTTAGATATTTACATTAATGGGGAATGATTATATAATAATATATTCCACACCTTATATCTAAGTTTGTCATATTGTGATGGCTTGCACATTGCTATGATGTTGGAACCTACGTCTCCAGTATTTCAAATCTAGATGGGCTACATCCAGTAGACAGATTTCAGTAGAGCTTCCAGATTCAGACAGATAGAGAAAAAGGACTTGCTTGTCTGGCTTTGGCTGTCTATTTCTGGAAATATTGCTCAGCGAAAACCTTACGAGTAGCTGTGGAATGTCGTCTTATGCAATACTGGAAGATGAGCCCTCACATTGGAAGGTACTCAAAATACAACAGACGAAGAGCTACCTCCTTAAAGTAGAGCTGACCTTCGTGGTGTGGATAGAGTAAAGCTTTTGGGACTCTCTTTTGCTGATACAGCAAGACTAAAAATGAGAAGGAACAGCTGCAAACATTGTTAATAATTGGAACATCAAACATACAAAGTATTAGTCCAAGAAAACTAGAAGTCACTAAAAACAAAATGGAATGCACATTCATATCCAGGCGTTAGTGAGCTGAAATGGACAGGTACTGACATTTTAAAATCATTCCTGAAGTACAACTCTCTCAGAGACAGGGCAATATCCACAGGACTACAAGGAAAACCAGTTACTATGATTATTATTCAAATTTATCCACCAACTACTAGTATCAAAGATGAAGAAATTAGTTTTTTAACTAAAGTCTGCAGTCTGAAAGTGTTCAAACATGTAATCATGATGCATTGATAATTACTGGTGACTGGAATGTAAAAATTGCAAATGATCCAGAAGGATAGGTAGTTGGAAAATATGGCCTTGGTTATAGAAACAACTCTATAGATTACACAATAGAATTTTGCAAGACCAATGATTTATTCATTGCAAATACCCTTTACCACCAACATAAACAGCAACTATACATATGGACCTTGCTGGATGGAACACACAGGAATCAAATCAACCATATCTGTGAAAAGTGATGCTAAATGTCATAGGTCAGAACAAGGCCAGGGGTGATTGCAGAACAGAAAATTAATTGCTCGTGTATGAGTTCAAGCTGAAGCTAAGGAAAATTAAAGCAAGTCCAAAAGAGCCAAAATATGATCTTAGTACATCCCACATGAATTTAGAGACCATCTTAAGAATAGATTGACATAGTGAACACTGATGACTGAAGCCAGATGAAATGTTGGATGATACCGAGGACATCATATATGAAGAGAGCAAGATGTCATTAAAAAGACAAGGAGGGACGAAAAGGCCAAAATTGATGTCCTAGGACATTCTGGAACATGTTTTTGAATACAGAGTATCAAAAGTGTATGGAAGAAATGATGAAGTAAAAAAGCTGAACAGAAGATGTCAAAGAGCAGCTGGAGAAAACAAAGTAAAGTATTATAATGATATGTACAAAGAGCTGGAGTTTGAAAACAAAAAAGGAAGAACATACCTAGAATTTCTTAGGCTGAAAGAACTGAGAAGAAAATTCAAAACCTGAGTTGCAATTTTGAAGGATACTATGGCCAAAATATTGAATAATGCAGAAAACATCAAAAGAAGATGGAAGGAAAACACAGCTGGTAATGAAAAATAATTGCTCAACGTTCGCCCATTTCAGGAGGCAGCATATGATCAACAACCAATGGTGCTGAAGAAAGAAGTCCAAGTTGCACTGAAGACATCAGCAAAAAACAAGGTTCCAGGAGTTGACAGAATACCAACTGAGATGTTTCAACAAATGGATTCAGTACTAGAATTACTCATTCATCTATGCTAAGAAATTTGGGAGAAAATCACTGGAAGAGATTCATATTTGTGACCAGTCCAAAGAAAGATGATCCAACAGAATGTGGAAACTATCCAACAATGACACTGACATCACATGCAAATAAAATTTTGCTGCAGGTCATTGAAACGCAGTTGCAGCAGTACACCAACAGAGAGCTCTCAGAAATTCAAGCTGGATTCAGAAGATGGTGTACAATGAGGGATTTCAATGCCGGTGTCAGATGGATCTTGGCCCAAAGCAGAGACTACCAGAAAGACATTTATCTGTGTTTTATTGACCACATAATCATGTTAGACTCTAGATCATAATAAATTGTGGATAAAGCTCACAAAGAATAGGAATTCTAGACACTTTGTTGTGCTTGCAAGGAACGTGGTCATGGACCACAAGGCAGTAGTTTGAATAGAACATGGGAATTCTGAGGAGTTTGAAATCAGGTCAGGTGTGCATCAGGGTTGTATCTTTCATCACATGTGTTCAATCTGTATGCTCAACAAACAATGAGAAACTAGACTATACGAAGAAGAATGTGACATCAGGAATGGAGGAAGACTTATTAATAACCTGTATTACGCAGATGACATAACCTTGTTTTCTGATAGTGAAAACGACTTGAAGCTTTTACTGATGAAGATCACAGCCTATAGTCTTTGGTCCTTGAGTATGGTTTATACCCTAACATAAAGAAAACAAAAGTTCTCTCAGCTGGACCAATAGTAATAATGATCTTCATAATAAATAGAGAAATGATTGAAGTTGTCAAAGATTTCACTTTACTTGGGTAGACAATATCAATTGAAGCAGCAATCAAGAGATCAAAGGATGAGATGCCCAACTACAGATTAATGGATAAACAAACTATGGTACATATACTCAGTGGAACACTATGCAATGATAAAAAACAATGATGATTTTAGGGAGCATCTCATAACCTGATTTCAATTGGAAGAGATTATGCTGATTGAAATCAGTCAGCAGCAAAAGGACATATGTTGTATGAGACCCCTACTGTAAGGATTTAAAAATAGACTTATGTACAGAAGAAAAGACTCTTTGACAGCTGCAAGGATAGGGAGGGAGGGAGAGGGCCAGTCATAGATTAGATAGTTGATAGAAATTTGGTTGGGTGAAATCAGTGACAGCACACATTAGAAAGAAGATAATTTTAACTGTACTTTAATATAACCTGAAAACTCTTCCAATCTTAACCCAATATTGCAAGGACAGAATAGCAGGGGCAAGGGTCTGGGGACCATACTCTCAGGGGACATCGAGGCCAGTTTGCATAATTGACCTCTTGCTAAGAGAGTCTTCTCCAACCCATCCTGGTGAGGGGCATCTGAGGTCTTAAAAGCTAGTAAGCTGCCGTCTGAGGTACACCGAAAGGTCCCAACTCGTCTGGAACAGATGAGCACCAAGGACGACAACAACATAACGAAAAAAGAGCCCAGGAGACAGAAGGACTCGTGTGAATAGGTGACTGTATCAACATGTGACCAGAAAAACCAGCTGGTGCCAGGACACCACCAAAGACAGCCATGATGGGGCACACAGTGCTGAGTCCCAGTGACAACAAGAGCAAAAGAGGGGTGCACCTCAAGAACTCCACTGAAAGACCTCAACTGGTGGGCTGGCGGCCTGCAGGTTCCCCTGGAAGCATGGCCCCTGGGCCTGACCAGAAAACATTACTGAGGTCGACTCCTTGGACAGGAATGGACTGGACTCAGGGACACAATGTGACCACGAGGTATACGTACTTTACCATTCTATGCATCTATAGGATGCTATTCTATGGCCTCTTACCAGAAGGAAGAGGAGAGGGCGGAGAGGGAGGGACAGGAGATTGTTAAGAAGATACAATATAGAGAGAACAAAAAGGAGGAGTGTGCTGTCACCGAGCAAGGAGAGCAGAAGGAGCTGCAGATAGGTGGGCGTGCAAATTTAATTTGGATTGTATACTTCCACTTAATCACAATTAAAAAAAAGAAAAAATCAAAGGATGTATTGCATTGGGCAAATCTCTTGCAAGAGTTCTTAACAGTGTTAAAAGGCAAATGAGTCACTCTGAGGACTGAGGTGTGCCTAATGCAAGCCATGTTATTTTCCGTCTCTTCATATGCCTGCAGATGCTGGACAACGAGCAAGGAAGACCGAAGAATTGATGCCTTTGAAGCACAGCATTAGTGAAGAATATAGAATATATCATGGACTGCCAGAAAAAAAAGTATCTTAAAAGAAGTATAACCAGAATACTCCTTAGAACAAAGGATGGCAAAACTTCTCTTCTGTCTTTTGGACATGTTATCAGAAAGGATCAGTCCCTGGAGAAGGACACTGTGTTGGCAGGGTAGGCCAGGGAAAGAAAAGAAGATCCTCATGAGAAAGACTGATCCAGTGACTGCAGCGGTGGCTTTAAGCATTGCTGTGATTGTGAGGATGGTGTGGGACCAGGCAGTGTTTTGCTCTGCTGAACAGAGGGATGCTATGAGTTGGAACCAACTTGATGGTACTTCACGACAACGATGTCCCATGCTTGACTGTTAGCTGAAAAGCTGGCAGTGTGAACCTACCAGAGGCACCTTGAAAGACAGACCAGGGCACATGGTTCTGAAAGGCCATAGCCTTGGAACCCTGTGAAACAGTTCTACTCTGCGCATGTGGGGGGCCGTGAGTTGGAATCCACTCAGTACAGCTAATGACAACCACGTCCCATGCAGTATTTGAGACACTTAGCTTGTTTATTCTTTAATTCAGATTTAATTGGGCACCCTTATTTGATTTGGCCTATCTAAAGGAGAAAGTTCTAGTTCAGAACGAATAGAATGTGTCTGGGTAAGAATATACAAGAAACCAGGGATAGTATTCAATGGAGTTAGGGTAAATCAGATACCTCAATTTAGAGAGTCTATTAATATGGGTGAAATTAAAATGCAATACATTAACTGTTGCTTAGTAAAATGAATACACAATAGAAAGGAAATTTAATATAGCCAAGGAAGCCGATGTGGTTCACAGATTGGTGACGAATTAAGTAGAGCAGTTTAGAAGTCTCAGGTTGACGCAGGGTGAGAAAGATGTTTTCCAAGCTCTTTCTAGTTTATTGAATTATTGGGTTGGCTCACTGTCAGGCCAGACATACAGCTTCCTGTTTTTATTTGTTTTTAAAAAATAAATTCTGAACAGTCAATATCGTGTGGTGAGTACATTCTTTAAATCTTCCATGACTCCTAAATAGGAAAGATAATAAAAAATGTGTTTTAAAATGACAAAATGTAAAACCCATTGATGTGGAACTACAGCCTGCTGGGTGTTGAGTTTGGAAATAGCTAGAAATGGCCGGGGATCAGCAGTCTCTGAGACTACAGGAACTCCACCTCCCCATGAGTAGGAACTTAGAAGCCAGGCACCCTGCCTGAAGCTGAGTGCTATGAGAGATGTGGGCATCTTTAACCATTACCATGGGGCCATTCTGACTCTTACGTTGATTTATGAACTTAAATGGCTGACCTAGCCACGCTCAGCAACTCCCCAGCTCTCACTGTTGCCATCTCCCCTTCTCTCATATACGCCAGAGCATCCCCTTCCAGCAGGGGTTGGATTGACTCTGGGTGGAGAATTGCCACTGAGCTAAGCTCCACTTGAGGAGGCTGGAGCCAGGGAATGTTGGCTGCTTTCTGCTCTTTTCCTCAAGTCACCTGATGGTGAATTTAGAAATCTGGGTAAAGAGGCATACGAAAGGAAGACAGGAAGCATTGACAATGAATAAAAGTCTGCAGAATTCTCTTTTCCTTACAGAAAAAGATAAATTTCTGAGTTGCGATCTGTTTAGACTTGGGTCTTCACATTACAGTAATATCTTGCTACTGATCAGATTTCATAGCTGTCACATCATAGGCCATTTCAGGAGCCAAGTGGCTGGTCAGAAGCCACACTAGAAGCGCCAGGACCTTGGAGTAAGGATGCATATCTAGGCTGTAGGTATCATCTTCTCTGGATAAGACATCTGTTTGCACAATTTGGTCTGTGTTGGTGGAACAGAGGCTGAAGAAGACATCCAACAGACAATGTCGGTTGGGCATTATGAGGCCAAACATCCCATGAAGAACTCCAAACAGAGATACCAGCTTCTCTAGGTTGTTTGCTAGCAGAAGGCTCAGGTGAGTCAGGGACACAGGCAGCTGAAATTGTAGGACTCATGGAACCAGTGCTTGCAGCATTTGGTGGTAAAAGGTCTTCTCCTCCTTTGAAACAGTTTGGTTGGAGACAGTGTCTTATGTCAACTACAGGGGTCAGTTGGTCCCATCCACCCTGTAAGACAGCATCCTACTTGTACTGGACTCAGAGCTCGTAGGAACACACGCATGCTACTGTTGTGACTGTTAATTGTCACTGGCCCAGCTCCAACTTATGACAACCTTGTGACCTTGTGTCTAAAAGAGTGAAACATTGCCTGGCCCTGTGCCGGAATGTAATCTTGTTGGTGTTGTTGCTATTGAGTTGATTTTGACTCACAACTGCCCCATGTGACAGGTTCTCTAGCCTGCCATCTTTATGGGAGAGTATCACCAGGTCTTTCTCCCATGGAGCCACTGGGTGGGTTTGAACCGCCAACCTTCAGTTAGCAGCCGACCACTTAACCATTGTGTCTCACGGGTTTTATAGAGTCTTACCAATGAATTTTAATTCCCAGAAGCACACATGCCCTGTCAATAGGTAGCCCAGACTTTAGATTTCAAAGCTAGTAAGATTTTAATTTGGGGAAGGGGATGAGAATAGAGTAGAGACTTTATTCTGCAGACTACGACTAAAATTACTATCTTCTAAACATTTGGTGTCACCAGTAACAAGAATGCCAAAAACAGAATTAGAAATGGCTTTACTTTACAGAAGAGCTACGGCACGTGCTCTAGTTCTTATTTTGCAGAGCGCTAGCGAAAGGCTGTGGCACACTGGCAGACGGGCTCCTGTGGTCTGAGCAGCACTGTTCTGACCAGCACACAGATGTCTCATGATGGCATCGCTGTAGATGGTGCAACGCCGGTGTGCTAGTTGCAGAGAGACTGAAGCCAGGGCAGGAGAGGGGCTTTGCGGGGCACAGGATGACTTTGAAAAACCTCCAATTAAGCCACAGGAAAGGGATTAAGAGGTAGCCTTTCTATCCCAGAAGAGGACTTTAGCTTATAGCTGTATCATTGGTTATAGAAGAACCAAACAACTAGAAACACCACATGAACTTGTCCCGAAGATGTGAACTCATGGATCATTTTCCAGCACTTCTCTTTATTTGTTCATTTTCAACAGGGCACAGTGACTGCCATCTATAAAGTTTAAAAATGGCTGGCATTGTTGTCAACACCACAAACACTCCGGTTAGCATTCCGGTTCAGTCAGAATGCCCATCACAGTCCCAGCTGCCAGACAGTTTGTGTCCCTAACATTATGTCTACATCTTTCATTGAACTGAGATCTGACAAAACCTTAGGCAATCATCCTTGTTCATAGATGTTGGAAACTCAGAACCAGATCCTGTAGGAGATTAGTGTGAGGTTGTACGTTTCACACTCAGTCTGGGAATACAGTTCAATTCTATTGATTACTAGCATTAGGTAATAAAGGGCTTTTGACCTAGCTAGAAGAGTTGAGGCTCACTTTGTTTTCCACCAGGATTTAGTTGTGTTGCTTTGAGCAAGTCAAACACCAATCCCATTTCCTCCCTTTTGTTACTGTGGTTAGCTCAGTTTGGATTCACAGTTGAGTCAGTTTGGATTCACAGTGACTCCCCGTACAACAGAAGGAAACACCGCCCTGTCCTGTGCCATCTCTACGATTGTTGTTATGTTTGATCCGGTTGTTGCAGCCACTGTGTCAATCCATCCCATTTGACGTTCTTCCCTTGTAACCAGGATAATGGTTTCTCTTCACCTGGTAGAATGAAGCGGATGAAGTACTACCATCAACCACAAAAGATGGCATCCTAACTACACCCGATTCAGACCTCGTAGGCACACGCAAACGTTACTAGCTGATTTGCACTCCCAAAGCACGCATGCCCTATCAGGTGGTCTCAGACTTTAAGATTTCAAAGTTAAGAAGTTGACAATTTGTTGGGTAGAAGGAGGGCTGAGTTATGGACTATTCATGATTCCAATTTCTAACCACGTCACCCAACATCATTGTCTGTGATCACAGTTCTCAGTTCACTGTGCGAATTGTGGCAAACCACAGAAGCTCTAGTTGCTGCAAGAGAAGCATTTGCCTGCCTAAGGGAAAGGCTTATGATTAACAAGAAGTTATGCTATATCAAGCCATCAAACTGGGTCTTAATGGACCAATCATATGTACTTAAATTACAGGAACAAATACACATCAAATTCTGCAGCTACGAGTTAATTTTCCAACAGTACTATAAGACTGGAACCAAGACAGTACTTCAGGAATCAAGGGCATTCAGTTTCAAGTGTTTTCTGGAGGGCGGCAAAGACTACTAATGACCTCCTCTATGTCTGCTGAGGCCCCCTCCTGTCTCACATCTCAGGCAAGGTTACTAAAGACAAGCCCAGAGATAATTGCTTCCCTTGGATTCATTCGCGCCTCAAAAGAACCAGGATCAGAATTTCAACCCACGTTTCTCTGTAAGCATCCTGCCCTTCACAATTCCACAGGATGTCTGCTGAAACTTTGGATCAATATTTAGACCAAGCATGTGATGTCCTAGAACTTTACATAGTTACCTACCTGTAGATAAAGAGCCCAGTGCCCCTTAACCTCCAGAAACCACATTAGCTGTGGAGTTAGCACCCAGACGACAAGCCTGGAGCTCCACAGGTACAAAGATACCAGCTCTTTTCCTCATTCCACAGCAGAAGAAGTGGAAGTTATAAACCATTCTGTATCTTCCAATCTAGGGATCAATATGACTGCTTATGTTCAACAGAGAAACACGTAAGTCTTGTCTGTCTCTAAAAGTATTGCCAGGTTAAAGGGAAATTAATGAAGGGAATTCAATAAACAGCATCAAGAAGAGCCCTCCTGCCTGGGTCTCCCACTGAGCACGATGCTGAGTCCTTCAGTGTTTACATCCTACCCCTGCTCTCCTACCCTGTGCCTCTCCCAACTCAGCACTGGTTTCTATGGCAATGTAGAATCCCTAGTCTGAGAGCCTAACCTCTTTGCTGTGTCCTAGCAAACTAATCCCAGCCCCACCTCGGTTTGCTGAACTAGGGATACTTTGAACCCAAGATCCTTTGTGAAGGGTGGGGAAAGGCTTTGTCCAAAGAGCCCTGGTGCTGGCAGGAGCACCTTGGGGTCTCCTGGAAATCCTTGGACAAAGGCTTTCATGCTTGTGGCTTCCCTAGATCTCACCAGGAGAGTGAGCGCCAGCACCAGAGAGATGGAAGAAGTCAGTCATAAGTCCTTGGGAAGATAGGTTTCCTGTGTCAAGGAGTCCAGTGATGTTAACAACACAGTCTCACTTAACAGTACACCCAGAATCCTGAGACCCTGGCCTGCCCAGGGCTGATGAGTTCTTCTCCAAGGACCGAGCCATTCAGCTATAGAGAAGTGCAGGCTTGGCCACATAACACAGAGTCCAGCGCAAAAATGAAAATGCTGGGCCCTGGTGAACTAATTGTCAGGAATTACAAGATGATGATAAGCCTCCATCCCTTGTGAGTGTGGGGTGCCTACCTGCAGAGCCAACCCTGGTTAAGAAAGCTGTGTGTGGAGGTGACATCGGAACAGGGCCTGAAACAATGGAGGCACTCCAGTGACACAGCGGTTAAGAGTCTGGTTGCTAACCAAAAGGTTGGTAGCTTGAGTCCGCCAGGTGCTCCTTGGAAATCCTATGGGGCAGTTCTACTCTGTCCTATGGGGTCACTATGAGTCAAAATCAATGATGATGGGTTTTAAGCAATGTTGGTAGGATGCAGGCCATTTTCTACATGGCTCACAAAGATTTCTTGAGTTTTTCTAAAGTAACTTCAGCTGTACAAATTACCCTAAGCTGTGCCTACTGCTAGACAGGACATAAACCAAAGAAACCAAACCCACTGCCATTGAGTCGATTCAGACTCACACTGACCCTATAGGACAGAGTTGAACTGCCCCCTACAGCTTCTAAGGTCACAAATCTTTACAGATGGTGGGTTGGAACCACAGATCTTTTGGTTAGTAGGCATGTGCTTTAAGCACTATGCCACCAGGGCTCCGCCAGATAGGACCTAATAAACAGAGCCCTGGTGGCTCAGTGGTTAAGAAGTCGGCTGCTAACCCAAACATCAGCAGCAGGAACCCACCAGCCACTGGTTAAAAACCCTATGGGAGAGTTCTACCCTGTCCTATAGGGTCACTGTGACTCAAGCTTAACTTGATGGTGATGGGTTTCTTACTTAATAACTAGGAATAGCCAGTGATCAGTTACCCCCCTCACCCCAAATTCGTACTTTTCAGGTTTCAGAGAGCCATGGAAGCAAAGATTATTAGATACATTAGTATTCGGGACAGCCATGTCCTGCTGTTGACAATTGTCATTCCAGGCATAGGCTGAGGCTCAGTTGGCCCAGGCTGGGGCAATGTGCTGGGGCAAAGAGAAAGCAATCGAGCTCTTGCTGATACCACAGGGCTAGTGTGACGCAGTGGAAACTTGGGGGCTCTGAGCTGAGGGCATGGCCAGTTTTCCCAGGGGACGCCTGCTAGGTTCTGGGTTGTCTGAAAGGCTGGGGTTCAGATAAACTCTCTGGGGATCTCACTACACTCAGGAAACAGACCCACCGGGGAGAGGAGCCTGCTGAAGGCCACAGCTCATCTCCCCTGATACTGCCCCAGATGTGAAGCTGTGGGGTGGGAGGCTTGGAAGCTGGGCAGGGACCCTCTGGGGGGCAGAGCTGGGTCTCCCACACTCTGCATAGTGGAGAACACAGACCTTCCAGGCTCCCTACTAAAAGCTGTAGAGAAAGGGTAGTCTGCGGGTAGACTGGGTCCTACTAGAACCGCCACCTGGACCCCACCCAGCTCCATCTCTGGTTAGGGTGGCGCTTTAGCACATCAGTGGGACAACACATCAGGTGCAGTGCAGGAGAGGGGAGCTGGGGAAGCCAGGAAAGTAACTATCAGATGCACAGTTCCCAGAGAGAAGCATGGCATGCCATGGAGGATCGTGGGAGAGCAGGACCAGACCCCGGGCCTTGATGGAGAGCAGGTGAGCAAGAAGTGTGGGCCTTTACTGGGGCCTCCCGGAGGGCTAAGCAGCTCGTGTGCAGGTCTGCAGTTGGCTAGTTAAGTTATCAAGTTTGTGCCTTGGGGAGGAAATGGCATGAGTTCCGTTATAAAGTGGGACCACATGTGGAGTGAGGGACATGAGTCCCAAGACGACTATCGAATGCTACCACCTGGAGAGAGTGGTGGGTGTTCTAAGGCGATTGTAACAGAGAATCAAATGATAGTTTTTCCAGTGCCTCAGAGGGGCCTGACAATAGGGCCAAAGGCCTGCTGCAGGGGCTGAGCCCCAAAGACTTAGGTTTATGCTCAGAATGTCGGCACAAAGAAAAGCATCAATTGTTACTGCAGGCAAGAGACTAATTCCTCAACTCACTGGCTCAAGGGAGGAATGAGGCGTCCTCCCTGGAGCCCCTGAGGTTGTTTCAGTCACAAAGTCTGTCTTTCAGTGTAAGTGCTGGCCGTCCAGAGAACACAGCCAGGAAGCAAGAGAAAAAGGAACGGAAACCCGCCTACTGACCATCCAGACTACAGACAATGTCAGCACTCCACTCAGATCCCAGCAGCTGCCTCCTGCCGCTTGTGCGGGAACAGCTCTTCACCCTTAATGAGACTAGCATAAGAACGTGACAAGGATGCAACAAAAAAAGAAAACCATGCAGGATCCTTTCTCATGAATATAATTTCAAAAATTTTAAATAAAATATAGCAAATCAAATCCAGAGGTATACAAAAATAGTTCAGCAAGATCAAATTGGTTTTTGTTTTCCCCAGGAGGGCAGGGGCTGTTTCGGATTTTTAAAAACTCAAGAAAATACAGTACGGCCCTGGTTAAGAAACTTCCTTTCAAGGTTCTCTTTCTGCTTTGCAACACTCTGGGGCAGCCAAGCCTTTTAGATGGCCTTCACCCCAGTGTAAAGGTCCCATTTTTATCCCCACCCCCACATCACTACTTGAGCCAATGGATCAGGGAATTGTAGCCTCCTGGGCCAAAAAGTAAACCTACTGCCCTTGAATTGATTCTGATTTCTAGCTTTCCAAGGAGCAGCTGGTGGATTTGAATGGGTGACCTTTTGATTAGTGGCCTGACATCTTTCCTTTTGTGCTCCTAGGGGTCCAGCCTCCTGTAAGGCTTGTTATTTACTGTGGACCTTCTCACAAGCAGTCAAGGCCACACAAGATGATGTGAGGAGCTTAAAGGAGTTATGGAGGAATTATAACACCAGTGATGCCTTCTGAAAGCCTGGTGGCCTACTGGTTAAGTGCTATGGCTGCTAACCAAAAGGCCGGCAGTTCAAACCTACCAGGTGCTCTTTCGAAGATCTATGGGGTAGTTCTACTCTATCCGACAGGGTTGCTATGAGTTACAATTGACCCACTGGCAGTGGGTTTTTTCTTTCTTTCTTTTTTTTTTATGATGACATCAAAGGTTTTACTGACTCTTGGGATGAAGTGAAGTAGTCAAATATGAAAGGAGTGTAGAACAAATTATACCCTGATTTGTTTGTATGCTTTTCTGGGGTTCATAGCTGATGACATTATCAAAGCCAGGCAAGCTGTTGTTGGTATTGATAATCAGTTAGATATCAGTGAAAATTTCATAAATTTACTCGACTCCCATGCTGAAGAACTCAGCTTATGAACTAGAGCAGCAGGTGATAGTATTTAAAGAAGAAAACTAGGATCTAAAAACTCCAGAACTAGAAACATGTTTGACAAAAAATTAGTTGGAAACTTGTCTCATTGAAGTGGGAATGGCAAAGCTAGAGCTGCAAGATACTAATACAGAGATTTACCATGTTTACTGTGCAGTTATTGAGGGCCTCAATTGCTCCAAGGCCATGTATGATCAGGATGAGAAAAGCTCTGCATAAACCTCCCTTGATGCCCACTTCAAATAATTGTCCTAGTCATCTAGTGCTGCCGTAAGAGAAATCCCGTGAGTGGCTTTATCAAACAGGAGTTTATTCTCCAGTGGTCTAGGAGGCTAGAAATCCGAATTCAGAGTACCAGCTTCAGGGGAAGGCTTTCTCTCTCTCTTGGTTCTGGGGAAAGGTCCTGGTCTTCAATCTTCTCAGTGCAGGAACCCCAGGTCTATGGGACATGCTTTCTCCTGACTCTTACTTGGTGGTTTGTAGTTGCCCTGTCTCTCTGCTCACTTCTCTCTTTTGTATCTTTAAAGATATTGAATTAAGACACAGCCTTATGCATCATTGACATAACTGCCTCTATTTCTGTGTTATTAACATCATGGAGGTAGAATTTACAGCACATAGGAAAGTTGCATTGGATGACAAGAAGATGGACAATCTCACAGTATTGGAAATCATGGCTAGCCAAGCTGACATACATTTTTTTGGGACACAATTCAATCCATAACAAATAGCAGATCCCCTGTCTTTAGCAGTAGCATCAAACTCTCGCTCTCCAATCAAGGTCCATCCTTACCAAAGCACAGAACATGATTGGCAGCAGAAAAGCCATTTACGGTCAAAGGCATCCTGGCTCTGAGTGAAGAAGCCTACTATGATGTGGTGTGTATTTGGGTACATGGAAATACTCAGAAGATACTCTTTGAATTCTTGGTATGGTGATGGGTCTCACAATCTTATAGCAATCTTATAACTTGAACTGAGATGCCTCCCCAACTTTCAAGGAAGAGCCCCATAGAGTCAAAGAGCACTGAGGAGCTCCAAACCCAGAGTTTGTCAACATGTATGACAAAGTGGAGCAATACAAACAAAAGAGAGTGAGAGAAATTTCATATTCCAAAAATATCCAGAGACCAGCAAGATAAGACCTTTTGAAAGAAGTCTAAAGTTTTCTGGAATGCTGGACTGTTCACAGAATTCAATGCTTCTTTTGCTGATTGGAAACTCGGGTGGCATAGTGACTAGGAGCTATGGCTGCTAACCAAAAAGGTTAGCAGTTTGAATCCACCAGCCATTCCTTGGAAACCCTATGGAGCAGTTTTACTCTGTCCTATAGGGTCACTATGAGTCAGAATCGACTCAGTGGCACGAGTTTGGTTTTGCTGATTAGCAAGAAAGCTTGCCTGGGCTCTATCTTGGTGTATAAGAACACTGTCAGGAAACCTGACACGGCTGCTTCTGTTGAACTGAGTCAGCATACCTGACCCAGGATCCATCTTCTCATCTATAGCACCAACCAAGAGACCTGATGTGGACTTTGTCTGCAGCGCCCAGACTGGAACTAAGACACTGCGACAGGATTTCATCTTCATTCCCTAGTCACAACCCAAGATTCTTCCTTGAGTAGAACCAGAGTCTTTGGCAAGCAACAAAAAAATCAATTGTTTTCGCTGACAGAAGAGATAAAGGCATCCTTCTAGAGTCTCCAGCTTTCTGTAGCATCTCTAGATTGGTCTCCAATCAGATAGGCACCATAACCTGATTCAGTGCTCACCTGAGCTATCAGCATGGTTCAGACTAGTTTTAGTATTGAAAAGCTGAGAGTCAAGAAAACTTCAACATCACCCCATCCTACATAGCCCAACAACTCTCTTGCCTAGTGATTTTTTTTTTAATAGTGGGAAATAATCGGTGGAACTCCAGATATAGAGACTATTCAGTCTAACTTCCTATTCAAAAAACAATAAAACAAGAAAACTTATTGTTATCAAGTCTATTCTAATCTACAGCGACCCTATAGGATAGAGGGAAACTACCTCATAAGGTTTCCAAGGAGTGGCTGGTGAATTCGAAGTACTGACTAGTCTCTTTGTTAGCAGCCAAGCTCTTTCACCACTGTGCCATCAGGGTCCTAACTTCCTATAGACGGTATTCAACTTCCTATAGAAAATCTCAAACTACTGATTCCTCTCTCAAGATTTCAAAAAAAGTCTGAAAAATAGTTTTCCTGTACCCTACTCAGTTACTCATGAGGATGTGATGGTCTTCTCATTTTGTGGAGGGAGTAACTTGAACTGAGATGCCTCCCTGACTTTCAAGTTTTACTGGACCCTAGAGGTGTGATACGGAGCATTGCTGACAATGAGGAGGATGCAGGATGCAGGATGGATCTGCTGGGACTAGCTCGTTTGTGCACCTCACCTGAGGACTGGGGAGGAAGAAAACTCTAACCAGATACGAATAAGTGATAACTATGATGCAGGTTGAGACAGCACACAATACTGAGAGTCAGCACAACTTGACCCAGGGCAAGGTCATAGAAGATTCACAGACACACCCAAGTGCCCTGAGAGTCCATGCCACTGGGCTGAGGGCTAGGGACGATGGTCTCAAGGGACATCTAGTTCAACTGGCATAATATAGTCTGTAAAGATGCTGTTCTACATCTGACTGAGGTGAGCAGCGTCTAGGGTCTTAAAAGCCAGACAGTGGCCATCTTAAGATACATCTCTGGGTCCCATCATTGCTGGAACAAAGAAGAATGAAGAAGACCAAAGGCACAAAGGAGAGATACGTCTACTGGACTAACGGACAACTATCACAACCCTCCATCAGACTGAGCCCCAAACAAGTAGACAGTAGCCAGTTATCACTACTGACTGCTCGGCATGGACCACGATAGAGCCTTCCAGGCAGAGAGGGAGAAAAACAAAGAACAAAATTCAGATTCACATACACACACACGCACGCACACACGCACACACACACACACACACACACACACACGCACACAAACACACACCAGATCAAGCTTGCTGGTCTGACAGAGACTGGAGAAACTCTGAGTGTGGCCTCCGGGCACCGTTTTAAGTCAGTGCTGAAGTCACTTCTGAGACTCAGCTTTCAGCCAAAAGTTAGACAGGTCTGCAGGGCCCCTAGGGTCACCATGAGTCGGATGCGACTCGACGGCCCTTGGCTTTGGCAGGGCCAAGAATAATGCGCATGAGGAATATACTTTGTAGTTCAAAAACAGAACAGAAAAGAAAACCCACAAAACCAATCATGGACCGTGTCCCACTGGCAGATCACTGGATGGTTAGTCAGAACCCTTGGTGCATTACCAGTTTTGTGTTAAGTGTTTATCAGTAATTATGTATTTGGAATAAATAGGGGCATTTATAGAGTTATCATAACACTTGGATTGGAATTTTCATCTCAAATACATTTAAAGAAAACACCAACTTTAAGTAAATGGGATATCATTTTATGTTCTATGTTTTGGGGATATCCTTCTCCTACACCTACATGAGTACAAAGCAATCCGTCAAACACTGAAAGCATGTGGGTTGTGAGTTGATCCTTCGTGTCTCTTTGTGACTATCTTTGTTTCTTTAACATCTGTCATAGAAAATTATTAGAATTACCAAACTCAGAGTCAAACAGGAAAAGACAACCCACCTTAAAGGGATCAAAAGCATCTTAGGGCTTCCTTCCTACCCCTTAATCCGCAGCCCATGTGTCAGGCACATGAGGGGACTGCCAAAACAGAGAGGGCCAGGTCACTGTCATCTCAAGGATCTGTCATTTCCTGGCAACCTAATCACCCAGTTCAAAGAACGAACTTTGCTCCAGATCAGGCTGCCCAGCAACTTCACTGTCAGCTCAGAGGGGTCAGGTCTGAGGCGGGGCTTCCAGCCAGTTCTGTCAGGTTCCAACCCTTGCAGAGAATTTGGATTTAACAAGTTCTCAGGCCATGCTAGTCATGCCAGTTAGGGCGGTTAGGGACTAGTTCTGAGAACCACTAGGACAGTAGTGCTTCTCAAAATTTACTAGATACGAGTCATACGAGAGATCTTGTTAAAATTTGTAGATTCTGATTCAGTATCTGGGCTGCAAATGTAAATTCTTAGCAGGAGTGTGAATCCTGGTTTGAGGCATTTTGGATAAGCAGTTGTGGAGCTCTGCACCCCCTGGGGGAAAATGTGCAGAGGGAAAAACAGGGTAAGAACTGAGAGGAGAATCAGGTAAGGAGGCATCTCTCAGGTGAGCCACCTTACATTTCATTGACGGCTATACATTTTCTTTACCTCTGTCTGGTGACACAGTGGTTAAGAGCCAGGCTGCTCACCAAAGGTCAGGAGTTGGAATCCACAAACCATGCATTGGAAACTGCCCTGTAGGGTTGTAATGAGTTGGAGCTGACTCCACAGCCACAGGTTTGGTTTGGGTCGAGAGCCCCATCCTCCTCACAGTCATTGATTCACCCGATGATCCACCTCACTTGTGGTGGGACCCTTTGCACCATCTGATTCAGATGACGCTATTGTCTGGAAGTTCCAGAAGCAGCTGAAGGCTGTAGCCAGGGCACTGTGGTAGAGAAAGTCACCTGGTTTGGAAGCCAACAGAGTGAGCCCCTGTGAACAGCACCCTTAGGCTTTTACGCTTAGGGCACAAAGGCTTACAAACTCACACACTGCAGTGCATAGCAGCATCTACCTGTGTTCTTCTCACTAACACCCAAGTCAGCTACGCTTCCCCTCCAGTGGAGTTTGCGGCCCAGGACCTCGCTGGGACTGGAGGAGTTGTTTCCAGCCTTACACGATCATCTGCTGGTTGATCACAATCCGCTTAACTTCCACAGACGCAGCCAGCCTCAGGTCTCCTTCCTAACCTGCAGAATCTTCAGCTGCCCCGTCACTGGGGAGATGAAACAGAACGGGAACAATATAAATCAGCACCCACTCAGGACACTGCACGAAGATTCCAGATCTTTTGTGGACACTTACTGCTGTTTGTGACCTAAAATGGATTTCTTTGACCTGCAGTACAAAGGCCTTTAATTAGAACCTCAGAAAGCCAGTGGCCATTCCATCTTTGGACATCAATGGGCAGTGGAGGAACAATCGTCACTTTTTGCCTTTGGGTAACAAATCAAGGTACCATCATGGTGACATTTTGTCCTTGGGGGTTACCTGAAGTCTGCTGAAGTCATGTCTCCATTTGATTTATTTTGGGAGGGACTTCCAACTGAGGAGGAATCAGCTGTGGGCCTTTTGTGCTTTTGTCAGATGAAATTAAAAAAAGCATTTCTTGTTCAAAAGTCACCATCAAGTCCAGACAGACTCAGTGGTAAGAGCGGGGGCATAGATGGAAAGACTTCTTTTTTCTTTTTTTTTGACATCACAGGTCAAGTAAGATGAGTTTGGGTGATAATAATATTTATCTGTGATGTCCCCAGAGAATAATAGGGTATGTCCATGTGTGTTTGTGTCTGTGTGTATGTGTGTGTGTGTGTGTGTGTGTGCATGCACATGTGTGTGCATGAGAGAAAGAGAGAGAGGGCATAACCATGGAATCGCCTGACTATTACATCCAGAAGCTTCTGGGCTGATAGAGAATTATAATAGACCTCTTGAAGGAGTATTGGGATCACCAGTCAAGGGACAATTCTCTTCGAGGATGGGAGCCATCTGCCAGGATGCAGCACATGCCCTGAAGTGGAGACAGCTTGGTGATGCTGGGTCCCCAACAGGAGGAAATGCGGGTGTCCAGGAACTGAGAGGTAGGAACAGGAGCAGGTCCACTTTCCAAAACTCTCAGTGCCCAATACTGGGAAACTGTACTTCCGGCTCCACAACTGTCAGCTTTGCAGGGTCAGTAAGTCTTTCTAAAAGGCACCATACTCTTGCTAGGTGGCCCAGAAAGTTCCCTGTAGTAGGCTGAACAGTGATACCCAAAGTTGTCAATGTCTTAATCCCCAGAACTTGTGACTATGTTAATTTTGCAGATGTGATTGAGTTAGTGGTTGTGACATGGGGAGAGGTGTTACTCTGTATTATCCAGGTGGCCCCAGTGTAATCATCAGGGTCCTTACAAGAGGGAGGCAGGAGAGTCTGAGGCAGAGACAGACGTAGGAACAGAAGCAGAAGTCAGACAGGACAAAAGATTGAATGGTACTGCTTTTAAAGATGGAGAAAGGATCCATGGGTCAAAGAACACAAGTGGCCTCTAGAAACTAGACAAGGCAAGGACGTGGACTCTCCCTTCCCCAGAGCCTCCAGAAGGAATCAAGCCCTGCCAACATCTTGATTTTAGCCCAAGAAAGCTGTTTTGAGACTTCTGACTCCTGAAAACATAGAGCAATAAATCTGTGTTATTCTTAGTCACTGAGTTGGTGGTAGTTGGTAAGAGAAGCCACAGGAAACTAATAGTGTTGAATGTCCAGTGACAGCTGTTGCCCGGGCAACACAACTCCTTGTGTCCAGGGACCAACTGACAGGCCAGAAAAGGAGTCACCGTCCTCATAGGGCATTGCCAGTAATTATGAAGATGAGAGAGATAACAGGGGCAGAGGAGAGGAATTGTGGCCCTCAGGTGGGTCCACAGCTCCCTGCCAATGACAACGGGGAGTGGCGGGAAGGCGGCGCACTGGCCCAGAGGGGAGACAGAACGGTGAGCCATGAGTGCAGAACGGGCGTCTCACTACGCTACTAATGACGGAGGAATGTTCAGGTCAAGGTGCCATTACTTATGAGGACTGCCCACAAGTGCACCAACTCATCCTAGAAAAAGTGCTACGTACCTCAGTGCTGAATATCACCAGGGTCACATTTGAAGCACCATCCTTGGGAAGCTACACACTGACACCAATGCCTAGTCCACTTTTCAAAGCAATTTTGGAACTCTTTTTCTGGAATGGCCATTAGAACTGTCATTGGATTACCCTTGATGTCCTAAATGTCATCAAAATGTCTTGCTTTCAATATTATCTTTATCTTCAGATAAAGAAAAAAGCCACTGGGGGCCAGATCAAGTAAATAAGGAGAGTGTTCCAATACAATTATTTGTTTATTGGCTAAAAACTTTCTCACAGACTACACAATTAAGTTCACAAACTTGCCACCTTGCCACCATGTGCAATGGCCATCCCAGAGAGAGTTCCAAAATTGCTTTGAAGGTGGACTAGCTGCTGGCATCGGTGCATAGCTTCCCAAGTAGAGTACTTCAAAGGCAACTGTAGTGGTATTCAGCAACAAGGTGTATAGCACTTGGAGCAGTTAAGTTTGTGGACTTAATTGTCAGATCTTGTATTTCCTCTGAACACAGACTCATGTCAGTGTCTCAGCATCACTGTCCAGTGCCCCTTCTTTCTCCAAAGGCCATTGACTTCAGGAATGTTCCCTGTTTGTATTATCCTCTAAGGCTTCCTCATACAGGGATTTAGAGAGAAATGGACTGTGGGATTGTGCCAGAACATGGACATCTGGCAATTCAAGTGCCAGAGAGAAGCCCCAGCCCTTCACTAGTGGCAAGGGAAGCACTGAAGACTTGCTCCCATAAAGGATCTTCTGTTCCGAGGGCCACTGTAAGGGCCACGTGCATTCTGAGGCATACACCCTTCTCTACAGACTCAGCTGCAAAATGCAAGACTCACGTTATCACAAGGAATGCCAAGGTCAATTAATCTCAGTAGCTTTCACCTTTGACGCGTCTGTTCTAGTCCGGCTCATGACGAGATGTCTAAGGATCTCAGCATCTCTCTGCAAGACCCAGGATGCCATGAGAAAGGAACACTGACAAAGTCCAGAAAGGTGATGATCTCTTTGACTTAAGCCCTGAGCACAGAGAACCTTCAGGATTACATCCATCTACTCTCAGAGTCACTGAACCTGTGCTCAGTGCAAGCACCTCTCCTGACCCCCACCGAGAAACAACACACATCACGCCCAAAGCAGCAGAAAACCCATTTTATGGGCAAATGGACATTCTTCCTGTAGAGTAAGTACGATAGACTTTGGTTCTGAAGAAGAGCTAGGGGTCTTCAGATTTCTTACTGTGCCAACATCTTTCCAAGCAAGAGACAAAGAACGTCATATACAGAGATCGTGTGAACTGCTAGAACAGAGCTTCTTCCAGGAAGTCTCTGACTCATGCTGGCTACGTTCTCCAGCACACAAAGCAGACAGCACAGCAGCGCCTCCATAATATCAGCCAACCACAGGGAGATCTTCCTGACTCTGACAAGTTCCCTCTTCCTGGGGCCATGATTTTAAGTATTACATGATTGCCCCTGTTTTGTTATCTGGTGTGATTTTCCTGTGTGTTATAAATCCTACCTCTGTGATGATAACGGGAGGGGCTGGTGAGTAGCATTTGTATTAGAGAGGCAGGACTCAACCTACAAGATTGGATGTGTCTTGAGTCAACCTGCTTTGAGATATAAAAGGGAGATGTGAGCAAAGAGATAGGAAACCTCACACCATCCAGAAAACAGTGAGAGGAGGAAACACATCCTTTGGACCTGGGACTCTTGCTTCCAGTCCAGGAGAAGACTGATGAGAAGGACTTTCCTCCAGAGCTCAGGATAGAGAAAACCTTTCCCTGGAGCTGGCACTCTGACTTTTAGTCTACTTTACTGTGAGGAAATAAATTTCTCTTTGTTAAAGCCATCCACCTGTGGTATTTCTGCTATAGAAGCACTGGACAACAAAACAGAGGCACACACTAACCAGCTTTCAGCCCTCAGGTCTGAGCCCCCGATAGCCACACTTCCTCATACTTGTCCATTCAGTACAACTGGGTGTGGAAATGCAAGGAAGTAGGGATATACAGCAGGCCCAGGAGCTTCAGGAATCAGAGTCCCTGTCGCCAAACTGGCCAATCATGCTGCCCTCCATCCTCCCTGAAGAGAGGCTTTGGAGCTTCATCAAGACCCTTCACTCTACCCAGAAGCCTGGTTTTGGCTCTTGGGTTAAAGGTCAAAATAGTCACTCAGCCTTATTTTACCACTCCAGAAAGCCCCGCTGTCTCATGTTTCTTAGCCTGAAACTTTGGCAGGAATGGAGAGTCTGCAGTGGCTATTTCAGAGACCCCAATGGGGTCATACCATTAAATTTGATCATGACATTGGAAGTGAACAGTCTTTGACCTGTCCCCTCCTTCAACAGCTCCATGGTTTCCCCAGGCTCTCAAGGGATACCTGTGTCTTCCAGCCCATGAAGACACAGGTCCTAGACGGGTGGTTGAAGTCCCACCTCCTCTCCACAAGAGACTCTGCTTTTGCACGCCGACTGTTTTAACACTAACAAGAACAACAGATAAGTCCAGACACAGGAGTCCTATTTTGGAAATCTAAGTAAAGGAGTTCTAATTTGGAAATCTAAGCAAAACTATTTGCAGTGGCAGCAGCCACAGCAGCACAGACGCATGTTAACCACTGAGATTCATGAAGAATACACCTGGTCCTTCATGTCATGAGAAATCTTTGAATTGCATGGCATTGAAGGTCAGCATAAAAATGAGGGGAGATGTGTGAACATGGTGCCTGTTTTTAATAAAAGGCATACTGGAGAGAACCTCCATAAATATAAATAAGTCAAATCAGTGTAGAAAAATCTTCATGCAGATTCCAAATGGTACTGTGCTCAAAAGGGCTCTTCCCAACAGAAATCCTGAATGCTGTGAGTGTAGACAATTCTTCACGGATCATTCATCGCTTAAGCATACCATGAGATTGTACACTGGATATGCTATCCATTAGGGTAAGGAATGTGGACAAGCCACAGTCGGTCCCTCTTACCTAAGCATTCCTGCAAGAACCCTTACCCTACAAGAACATTTGCTGAAGAAAAACCCTGTAAGTGTAAGATATGTGGGAAAGGCCTCATTTTGTTTTTCAACTGTTAATGATCACGTGACAACACTCACTGGTAAGAAATCCAGTGAATTTAAGGTACATCGATGGGGATTTGAGTGTAATACTGGATACTGATGTGAAAGTTTCCAACAGTCCCAAATGGAAGAAATCACCTGGGAAAATTTTGGACAGAGAAGAGGAGGAGAATTCAGCTGAAGGGTCTTTACCTTCTTGGGTAAATGCTTTAAATTCAGCTCTCAGTTTCTCTGGAAATTGTCTCAATTTATACTCTCTTCTAAAGGAAACCTTTGATGGCCTAGTAGTTCAGTGCTACTGTTGTTAATCAAAAGGGTGGCAGTTCTAATCCACCAGATGCCTAATCCACCAGATGCACCTTGGAAACTCTATAGAACAATTTTACTCTGCCCTATAGGGTCACTATGAATCAGAAGCAACTCAATGGCAGTGGGTTTCGTTTAGTTTTGGCATCGCTAAAATTTTTCCAGTTCTTTTAAATTTTCATTACAGGGAGGAGGAGAGGATAGGTTGTTTTCTTAACATCTCCATATTCCTAGTGTAAAACCAACGAGAAACCTGAAGGCATGGAATAATGTCTCAAAGGTGAGCCTCTAGGGGCAGTAGATGGACTTGATTGGGTGATGGGAGATCTGAGATGGCAATGGAAGATACCTGGGCCAATGAGATTGATGGCACGGAGAGTTTCTAGCTACAAGGACACTTGGGACTCTAGAAATAATCAAGAAGTAAATTCCCTATTATTATTATTATGTTTTCTGTCTGTTCCCGATATGCCTTGGCCTGAACACTAGAGAAGTCTATAGCCAAGGAATGCCAATAGGATGGACATGAAACAGTCCTGAGGAAAACTGAATTTCTCTGACCCAGTATTTGGTAAGGGGCAGTACAACATGACAAAGATCCTATACCTGCCTGTTCTTGAGGCGGAAAAAAGTCATGCTTTTCCCTCATTGTAATGGGCAGTGCAGCAATAGAACCGAGGGGAAGAACCTTCTCTTCCACCTCCTGGAGCAACAAGGCAGTACTTCTCTCTGCAGGAGCTGTGGAGAGACCATTGAATTCCATCACTGCCCTTGGGCTTCCCAGCTGATGCAGAGCAAAGTGCTGTCATCTGAGTAGCAAGTAGGATGACCACAATGGCACTGCAGAAACTAGGTTGCCATTTGAGCCACAGCCCATAGAAGTCACACACATTCTAAACCTAAACAGGTTGACTACCTGCTAGAATTGAAGATCTAAAGAGGAGTCAGAGTCTTAGAATATTCAAAGCCTGCAACACAGCGCAACATTATATGAAGAGCCAAAAAAATCTTAATTTAAAGACAATCAATGGATGCAAACACTGAGAAGACAGATGTTTGGACTGTCACAATGAGATTAAGAAATGCTCTAATTAGCAATTATGAGGACTCTTGCAAACAAATGAAAAACATTTATGTCTTCTATTTGAAGTTTTCTATGAGAACCAAATGGACATTTTAAAACTGAAATACATGATATAAAAACTCATGGAATGAAATTAACAGCAGAAAGGAGATGACAGAAAGGACTCAGTGAACTTAAAGACAGAGCAATTGAAATGATTCAGTCTGAACAGAGAGGAAGATTTAGAAAGAAAGAACTGAATAGTCCATGGAACCAGTATACATTGGAATTATAGGTGGTTTTCGACCCTTGTCATGCAAGATGTTGGGCCGGGTTCTCACTGCCATTTCCACATTGAGCAATGGTCTCCAAAACCATTTATGGAGGAGGCCCCTAGGAAACTTCTTCAGGAGAACCAGTGACACTGACTGTCCCAAGGGAAAGCTAGTCAAGTTTAGGGAGAATTATCTTATTGGACAGAATATCTGCAGTGACTTCTGGAATTCCATGTCACCATTTTGATCAAAGCCCTGGAAGAAATGACCTTTCCCTGGCCCCTCTGTTTCTGTCTCCTCTCAAGGGAAGATCGTGGACCAGTATCAAAGCCAGACAGAGCAGAGAGACCTTAGAGGCCCTAAGGGAGGGAGGTGCCCAGAGCCAGTTCTGATCACTGACCCATCATTAAGCAAGTGCTTTTTATTTACTAATGGCTCATGATCTGTTGCCTCTAGGTGAAGAGAACGAATTTGATCCTGAGTGGATTGAAACCCTGGCTCAGCTGGTCAGAACTCTTCTTTGTTAAGGGCTGGCTGCTTTCTCTGGTTGGAGCTCTGCCTTGTCCATGGTAAGAAGCCAGGAAAACATCCTGCTTTTTGAGGTCAGAAATGTTAAGAATCTGGTTTTGCATCAAGCAAAGTTAATAAGGATTCTCTGCGTAGTGGCACGTTCAGTGATCTGTAACATGACAGGGAAGCCTCAGTAAAGAGGGGCATGTTGCTGCACTTGTACTAACTAACATGAAGAAAGAGGTAATCCTTGTTAGACACCTCTGCAACCGAAGAACACATAACTTGTTTGGGGACGCTGCTCAGATCCATTAAATGTAATTATGAAGTCTGTCATAATCAAGCTGGGCATGGAGCAAGTGAAGGTTTACTTCATGCCCAGACTGTGATGTCAGTTGTCATACCACATGGACTTTATGTCACCAAGAAAATACAATTGGGGGGATTTATGGCAGAGAGAGTCACTAAATGGAGCCACTGGAAAGTCCCAATTGGACAATTATAGCACAAATTTCTGGAGGAGAAGAGTCATGCTTTCTTTGGCCAGCAAATATTCTATAACTGAAAACCAACTCCTCGCAGCAATGAATGTGTAATGACAGTTCACCAAGTATGTAGTGCTTCCCAGTGGCTAAACTCTACAACACAAGTCCATGTTACCTGATTCACTGTATCATAACATTGGGCTGCCCATAATGCCAA
Organism: Heterohyrax brucei; assembly: GCA_028571685.1. NCBI lineage: Eukaryota > Metazoa > Chordata > Mammalia > Hyracoidea > Procaviidae > Heterohyrax > Heterohyrax brucei. Next base: position 4,807,335 of record CM053153.1, read on the forward strand.
TGCAATTTGGCAATGTTATTGGAGAGACCAAATGCACCAAGTAGGCATCAGCAGCAGGAAGGTCAGACTTGCCTGGCACCCGTCACTGCGCCTCATCTCCCTCCACTCAGACCTAAGTCTCATGACGGACAGGAATGTTGACAGACAGTGTTTCCTTTCCCTTGTTCTGCTTGCTTTAAACTCATGATAGTTCTCTGTCCAGGGAAGACAGAATTCTGGTCCTACAATTTAGTGCAATAACCAAGCCTGACTTACAGATGTTGGGAAGAGAGCCTGCAGGAGTCTCTAGCTTGCTGCTTTTTAGATAAGCCAGTGCTGGCCCCTCCATCCTCGCCAGGCAAACCAGTTCCTTAAAATCACATCCTCGCTGATTCTGTTACATCCATACACTCTGCATTTTCCAATATGGGGTGACGTTTCAAGTGTTCTCCCTTTTTGTGAGCTTTGAGCTTCAGCAGCAGAGCCCAGGGACACCAAGTAAGATAGGTTTACGGCCTTCAAATTGAGGCTAGATGAGGTAGCTTTTGCAACCCAAATTAGCTCCAGCCAATAGAACCCCAAGTCAGAGGCCTTCCTCCAACTAGACATGGTATACATGGAGTATCCTAAGCTTAAACAGACAGACGGGAAATCCATGGGCAACCCAGAGCTGGAAATCATCTGTGACTTTCCTATCTAGACCACAACTCCATATTAGGGTCTGGTGACATTGAAGGAAAAAGTGAGAAATGCTTCCCATCCTAGAAGATTGTGACACTGCAGTCCAAACAAAAGCCTTTTTGCCACCAAGTCTTTCTGTGTTTCAACACTCTTGTCTCCTCCCTGGCATTATTACTTGGGCCAAACTGCCTGTGCTGCTGTAGTCAGGGAGGGAGACTAAATGGCACATGAACTTCTAACATTTGTTCCCATATTTTAAAGTAGTGTCCTTCTTTGCTACTCACATTACATAGAAATGACCAATAGCTGCAATGTAACTAATGCACATTTGCATTGTTTTAGGGTGTACCAGACAAAATCTGAACAGGCAATATAAGACACTCAGAATACAGTGATTCAGAAAAGCATACAAAAGTGCCATGGAGATGTGTGCATGCAGGACTTACAGGCAGGGTGCCCTAACCTTAGTCTTAGTCACTCAGGGCACGGGGGTCTAAGGCTAAGACAGCAAAGTTCGTTAGATTTCAGTGAGCACCAGAGTGTCTTTGAGAGATGGTTAAAACACAGATGGCCAGCGGCGAGAATCAGTATTTCTACAAAGCTCCCAAGTAATCAATAGTCTTGGAAACACACTTTGAGAACCACTGCTGTAGCAGGCAGAGAATTGGAGAGCTGGTTTGGGGCCAGAAAGAGATTCTGAGAGGATCAGAGGAATGTGACTGCCTGGAGCGCTGCAGTGACCTTTGACTGAAGGATATCCACAGCCAGGTGGAAGGCCAGAGGCTGACTTGAGGATTGCATGTAGAAAAAAATGTCACTGAGAAGGGAGTTTAGCCTTATAGAGCCCAACCGGTAGCAATGACAAGCCCAAGAATCAGTGAGGAAATTCTGGAGAATGCCTTGAAGAAGCCTACACCAAGATCTGATGGAACTATATTTCCAAGAAGTGAGGATTAACTCAAAAAAATGATCAGTTGCTGACCCTCTGCCCACGCCTGAGTTTGAGCAAGGGCAAAAACATGCAAGTGGGTCACTTCTCCATGGGCTCTTGCCTTCTGGTCGAACCTGTCCGTGCAGAAGGAACCCACCTTGGACTGCTAGTTACCAGCCTCCCCTGCAGACCAGCTGCTCGCTGTCTGTCTTGTGCCTCACCTGACTCCCAGCTCATGGCCAGTGTTCAGTAATATTTAGGCTAGCCTGTAGTATTTCTCAGCCCTTGCATTTGATAGTGGTTTCTTTTATGCAAATGAAAACTCCATTGGCTACGAGAACAGACTCAAGGCCAGGACCACAAGTCAGCAGGCAAGCAGCTCTAAAGGACCTGATGATATCCTCCCAACGCATCTTTTATCAAGATTGACCTGGGAGGTGGCTAGGGGACAGGTGAAACAGGCATTCCAGCCTGAACCAAATGCCCCTGGAAATCAGAGCCCATTCTGAGGGGCCAGCTTCAAGGGCAAAGCTACTCATTCTAGTCCATTTAGCTCACGTTTGCCTTCCAGTTTTCAGCTGTTAGAACCTTCCCTGAAGGAGAGTCTAGACATATTTTGCTCCACCAAAGCCTGGCTTCAGAATGAATTCCCAATTTAGAAGCAACTCTTCTGAAACGGTGGAGCACAGACTGGGGGCAAAGGCTAGGGTTGTGCCATCCTCAGCAAAGCTACCTGCAAGCTCTGTCTTCCACTGTCAGGACTCTGGGAAGCCCTTATTTGGGGTGCTCTGAGTCTCCCTACTGATCTGACACATGTAAGACCTTGAGTCCATCTAGCCACATTTTAAAAAGATGTTTCACTGTGAACTCCTGCGTCTGGGGAGTCCCTTAACAGGAGAGACAACAAAAGTTAAACAAATTTACCATGTGACCCAGAAATTTCTCTCTTAGGTAGATGCCCCAAAGAACTGAAAGCAGCAACTCGTTCTTGTACCTTCATGTTCACTGCGGCATATTCACACTAGCCAAAGTAGAGACACAACCCAAATTGTCCAACAGGTGGATGAATAAGCCAGGTGCAGTGTGTACACACAGGGGGTGCAGTGTGTACACTCAGGGGAGCAGTGTGTACACCCAAGGGAGCAGTGTGTACACCCAGGGGAGCAGTGTGTACACCCAGGGGAGCAGTGTGTACACCCAGGGGAGCAGTGTGTACACCCAGGGGAGCAGTGTGTACACCCAGGGGAGCAGTGTGTACACCCAGGGGAGCAGTGTGTACACACAGGGGAGCAGTACTCAGCCACAAAGAGAAATGGAACCCTGGTACAATATGGATGAATCCTGAAAACGTTCTAAGTGAAATGAACCATACGCAGAAGGGCAAGTACCATCTCATCCTACACAGAAAACACCTAGGCTATGCAAACGATAGAGAGAGAAAGTACACGAGCAGTTACCATGGCTTGGGGTGGGGGGCTGGAGCGGGGGCTCGTGCTTACTGGGTACAGAATTTGTTTGGGTAAAATGTCTTGAAACAAACAGTGGCAGTGGTTGCTAACACTGTGGGTACAACTAATGCTACGGAATGGTACACTTAAAAGTGGTTAAAATGGCAGTTATATATATATATGTATATATATATATATACACACATGGCGATCTGTCTCAACCAAAAACCAAACCAAACTGAATCACAGTGAGCCTATAAATACAGTAGAAATGCCTCATAGAGTTTCCAAGGAGTAGCTAACGGATTTGCACTGCCAACCTTTTGGTTAGCAGTTGTAGCACTTAACCACTACATCACCAGGGTTTCCATACATACATATGTGTATACACACACACACACATACACACACCCCAATCAGAAATGCATAAGAATGTTCATTATTGTTTGTTCATAGTGGCCCTATAGGACAGGGTAGAATTACCCCATAAGGTTTCTGGGGCTACGAATCTGTGGCAGATCGCCACATCTTTCTCCTGTAGAGCAGCTGACGGCCTGGAACCTCTGGCCTTTCAGTTATCAGTTGCGTATTCATCCACTGTGCCACTGCGACTCCTATCACTTGTTACAGAAGAAAATTTAAATGATCATTGTGTTCATTAACCAATACATATAATAAACAGCGACATCTAAAATAATTGTGGCTTAAACAAGCTAAAAGTTTCTCACATAAATATAGAAGAAAGGTAAGGGAGGGAGACACGTAAGGCTCATGGGAGAATATCTTGGAGACACAGACACCGAAATCCCTTGATCCACGTCTGTGCTTTCAGCCTTGTAACCTGGGACTTACTCACTCTGGAGACCCAGTGCCTTGAGCAGAACTCATAACCAGGCCCACACTCTAGTCCCCTGCACCGAGCTTCTCTCTGCTTGGTCTCAGTGTAGAAAAAGAAACTCTCTGGCCCCAGCTGCCCGTATTGTTAACTCCCAAGTAATCAGCCCCTGGCCCAGGCACAAGAGAAGTGGACCACTGATTTCTGTAGTAGACCACTGGACCTTTCTTCCTAAGCTTAGTCTGGAAGCTCTGCTGAAACGTCGTCAGCACCCTAACAGCATGAAAACCGCCGCGGACAGAAGGTAGTAACTGCACATAAGGACCATCGGTCAGGAATCGAATCCAGGTCTCATGCACGGAATGCAAGTGTTCTACTAGTGAACTGCACTTTTCAAAGCCTTCCTATCGACCCAGGGCAGCAAGGGGTGAAATGTGGTCAGAGCCCAGCAGTAAAGTGTTCCCCACGTGGATCACAGCTAGCTCAAAGCCCTCAGAAAATGCCTTGGGAGGTGTGAGGGCTTCGTAATGTGTCGCCTTGACTGAAGTATATTTCCAGAATTCTCTGTCTTGGGAAGGTCTAGGGGGGCAGAGGGAAGCCGAAGACATTTTGCTGATTTGCTGGCTCTTCTGGTTGGGCTGTGAGTGCTCTGTCTTCCCCTGGATCCTCCCCAAGTGCCCAGTGGTGGATCAATAGACCAACAAAACGCTGTAGATCTCTACAATGAAATGTTCAGCCACATAAAGGAATTAAGTGCTGATGCATCCTCCACCGCGGTGAGCCTTGAAAACATGGTGCTAAGGGAAAGAAGCGAGTCACACAAGGTCACGGACTCCACTGTTCCACCTGCAATGAAATGTCCAGAAAAGGGCAATCCATCGAGGCAGGAAGCAGATGAGGGGTTGCCAAGGCTGTGGGTAGGGAGAGAACCAGGGGGGACTGCTTCATGAGTGTGGGGTTTCTTCTGGGGTGATGGAATGTTCTGGAGTTAGCCAGCGGTCACGGCTGCTCAATCCTGTGAATGACTGTGCTAAAAATCCTCTGTACAGGTTTAAGCAGTGAGTTTCTTTTTGAAATTTTTCAAAAATCCAAAGTTAAGACTAAACAAGACTAAAATCTGTTTCTGAGTTGCTCTGGCCGCATCTCACGTGCTCAGTGGCATGTCCTGGATGCTGCAAGCTTGCGGTCAGTTTGCAGGATTCTGAAAGGGTTGATTCTGATAGCATTCACCAGTTTTTCACTGCTTTTAAAGAGGGAAAGGCTGCTTTAGTCAGCTAGGGCTGCTCCAACAGAAATACCACAGAGTGGATGGCTTTAACAAAGGAAAGTTTATCCTTACACAGTCCGGTAGGCTACAAGTCCAAATTCAGGATGTCTGCTCCAGGGGAAGGCTTTCCGCCTTGTCGGCTCTGGAGGAAAGTCCGGTATTGCATCAGTCTCTGTCCAGGAAGCATCTTGGCGTAGGAACCTCAGGTCTGAAGGATGCACTCTTCTCCTGGTGCTGCTTTCTTGATGGTGTGATGTTCCCAATTCTCTGCCTGCTTCTGTTTCGTTTTATCTCTTGTAGGATGAAAGGATTAAGGGTGTGGCAAGCCATGCTCCAGGGAAACTCCCTTTACAGTGGAGCAGGGAGGTGATCTTCTGAAGGGATTTACAGTCCCACCCTAATCCTTTAACACGCAACACAGTAAAACCACAAAATGGAAGACAATTGTAGAATACAGGGAATCATGGTCACATGGCTACACCTATTTTGGGGGGGACATAATTCAATCCATGACACAGGCTTTTGGAGTTTCTTATTCCACCATTTTCACTGACATCCTCCCCGGAAGATTTTCGGTTTAAATCATGACTAACAGAAAGCACAAAAGTTTTTAACAGACTTAAATGAGCTAGGACACATGCACACTAAAAATATATTCATAAAGGTACAATTTTAACACAAAAGACACCAAAAGCTAACGTCATCATCACTATTTCATCATCACGCATTCCCTATGCTATTAATGTTGGAAACCCTGGTGGCACAGTGTAGCCACAGCCATGGCTGCTCACCAAAAGGGCAGCACTTCCGATCTACCAGGTGCTCCTTGGAAACTCTAGGGGCAGTGCCACCCTTCCTACGGGGTTGTTAGGAGCTGGAATTGACTTCATGCCAATGGGTTTGTGCTATAATATGGATGATATTGAAGTGAAAAACTGTTTTGGTGCATTCATCTGAGGGGGGGAGATAAGACATGGTTCCGACCGAGTGCCGCACTAGATTCTTGCTGGTTGATGGCGTCCTTTGCCTTGGTCTCCCCCATACTGCAGTTTTCCAACGTGCCTGGTGAGATGCCACTGGAGAGAAAACCAACAGGTGAATGCCTCCCGACCAAAGGAGTCATGACAAGAAGGGAGTTTCGTTTGGTGTAATTGGAACAAGTTGTCAGGGAGCAAAGGAAGAAGTAAAACCTGGAAGAAGAGAGGAGAAAGGGGGAAGCGGGCTTCTGTCAGGGTTTGGTCAGCAGTCTGCTGCATTTGTCCTCTGCAGGCAGAGCCACATTTGATGACAGCACCCCATACTATGCTGCATCTGAAAAAAACAATCAGTGTCAAGCTTTTGACAAATACAGGGTGATTTTTAGTGCCTTCCTCTAATTAAGCACAGAAAATTCACACTGGGGTATTTTCTGCACCATAAGGGTACTCTAGGATACACCACTGTTCACAGTCAGGGAGCCGGAACTAGGCGATGCTCCAGTTGTTGGTCACCTCTCAAGATGCACGCTTCCAGGCCATTTCCTAGTCTGCCTCTGTGTTTCCAAGCATCTTGCAAGGAAAGTGGCCACCGCTGCCTTTACAGCAAGCTGTGTCTGCTGGCTGTTTGCAGCGTGGGGCATCCTCTCAACCAATCCAGTTAGCATCTCATTTCCAGCTGAGGGTGACTGCCTGAACCCACAGAAGTTACTTAACTGGTGTCCCCTAATATTAGGCACTTGCCACACCAAAGTGGGATCTGAGAAAGCTTCAAGCTATTACCTGCACTCCCTGTTTTATAGGTGAGGGCCACTGAGCATCTGACACTGAAATCAGCCCAGGTGTACAAGGCTAGGGCAAGTGGAACTCATCCACCACCAGGTAAGAAGAACCAGCGAGCTAAGCAGAACTGGGTCTAAGTCGCTTCTCCACCGGTAACTGGCTATGTTGCTTTGAGAAAGTCACAGCTGAGAAGACATCTCCTCACTTCTGAAGTGCAGATGTCTTCCATTTACTTCTTACGTATGGGAGAAAGAGGGAAGAATCTGAAAACACATCAGCATGAAATGCTGGGGAACTGGGATCAAGGTCACCTCCCCTTGTGGACACTAGTGCTGACCAGAGGAGCGTCAGAAGCAACAAAGGAGAGGGGGCCCTGCCGGTCTCAGGAGAAAAAGGCAATTCTAGTTCACCCAGGTTTATGCTATGCTGGCTCCCAATGGAAGATTGGCCTTTATCAAGCAACAGAAGTACTGGAGTCCTCTGATCTGTGTCTGCTCACAGCCTGGTGCCCAGAGGGTACTGAAGGGGTACAAAGCAGTGCTCCCTGTACTTCCTGAGCTGGGGAGCGATTGTCATTGAGTTTCTTAGCAACTGGCTACAGCCAATGATGACCTCTTGCTCCTTCTCAACTCTCCTTCACTCCAGGAATAATTAGTCTGACCCACTTATCAAAGAGGTCTAAGAATGAGGGCCTGTTTTAAAGATTTACTGCCCAGTAGAACCAGCACCCTGAATCGCAAGTACAACTCATGGTATGGTCAGGTCTGCCGGGCAGTGACTTCATGGTTGTGGGGTCAACCGACTGACCTCTGGTTCAGAGCATGACTGGCTGCGTGACGTCAGTGCATTTGACAGTTCTGCATCCTGGAAACATTCCAGTTCTGGACAAACCAGGAGGTTGATTACCCTAAGAAACAGGGGTCTGGTGACTTCTACCAGGGGAAGAGCACACGCTCCAGGGTGTCTGGGCATCTGGACACCCTCCACAGCAGCAGGGTCTGGGTGGGGTGCTCCTGCTAGTAGTCTGTTCCAATGCGACTCTCCTGAGTTCCTCCAGTCTGCTGAGCTTTCACAATAACCCAGCTGTTGTGGTTGTGTGTTGTCAGGTTGATTCGAACTCAGAGCAACCCTGTTACAGAGTAGAACTGCCCACAGGGTTTCCAAGGCTGTTCCTTCATGGGGTAGACTGTCACGTCTTTCTCCCATAGAGCAGCAGTCGGTGCAAACCACGGACTTATTTGTTAGCAACTGAGTGCTTATCTGTTGTGCCACAGGGCTCCTTCTTTCACTTTACTGAAGACAGGTAAGTCATTCAGCAAACATCTGACAAGTACCTGTGTTCCACATCAGAGGAAAATACGAAAAGAGAGATTATCACCCAGACCTGGAATCTGTTGTGAAGCTTGATCTGAAACTTGAGTTGTGAATCATGGGAACCTATGCAGTGCAGTAGCGCTTCTTCCTTCCTCCCCAGTTTTGTTTGTGATGCTTCCCTTTCTCCTCCTTTGCTGTATGTAAAGTCTTCTAATATATTTCAGCCAGTCTCTCGTGTATTAAGGATGTGAAGGATAGACATTTTATCTTCTCACAGGCCAGAGAATTTTCAGAGGGTGTAGCAGACAGAATAATGTCCCCCCAAAACATACATGCCCTACTCCCTGGAATCTCTGACTGAGCCACCTCACATGGCTAAGTGAAATCAACCAGCTGCAAAAGGACAAGTATTATATGAGGCCTGTGCCATAGGACTTAAAAATGGACTTACGTACAGAAGAAAAGACTCTTTGATGGCTACAAGGGTGGGGAGGGATGTTCATAGATCAGATAGTTGATAGAAATTTGACTAGGTGAAGGGAATGACAGCACACAGTAGAGGCTGGATCAGCATAACTGGACTACACCATAAACTGAAAGGTTTTCTAAACTCAACCCAACATTTCAAAGGATAGAGTAGCAGGGATTGGGGTCTGGAGACCATGGTTTCAGGGCACACTGATGTCAACTGGCATGGCTAGTCTTTAGCTAAGAGAGTCTTCTGCACCCCATATTGGTGAGTGGCATCTGGGGTCTTGAAAGCCAGCAGGCTGCTATCTAAGGTACACTAAATGGTCCCAACCCATCTGGAACAGATGATGACCAAGAACAGCAAGGATGTGCGGAAAAATGAGTCCAGGAGACAGAAGGACCCATATAAATAGGACACTGCATCAGCACAAGACCAGAAGAACTAGAAGGTGCTGAGCCACCACCACAGGCAACTGTGATGGGCGACACAATGCGGAGTCCCTGAGGCAACATGAAAAAAGAGGTGTGCAGTTCAAGCACTTTTCTAAATGACCAGAATTTGTGATCTGACAGCCTAGAGGGTCCCCGAGGAACATGGCCCCTAGACTTGCTGCTGGTCCTGACCTGAAACTAGTACTGAGGTCAACTCTTGAGACAAGAATGGACTGGACCTGGGGATACAGTGTGAGCATGTGATGTATGTGCTTTATGGTTTTGTGCATTTATAGGAGGCCGTGTCCTGCTGGTTTCTTTCTAGATGGGTGTCATGGATTGAATTGTGTCCCCCAAAAAATATGTGTAGCCATGTGGCTGGGCCATGATTCCCAGTATCTTGTGATTGTCCTCCATTTTGTGGTTTTCCTAAACTGTATGTTAAAGGATTAGGATGGGGCTGTAAATCCCTTCATAAGATTACCTTCCTGCTCCACCGTAAAGGTAATTTCCTTGGAGTATGGCTTGCCCACCGTTAATCCTTTCATCCTACAAGAGATAAAAAGACAGAGAGGCAGGCAGAGAATTGGGAACCTCGTACCATCAAAAAAGCAGCACCAGGAGAAGAGTGCGTCCTTCAGACCTGGGGTTCCTGAGCCAAGATGCTCCTTGGACAAAGACTGATACAATACTGGACTTTCCTCCAGAGCCAATAAAGGGAAAGCCTTTCCCTGGAGTGGACACCCTGAATATGGACTTGCAGCCAACCAGACTATGTAAGAATAAAACTTCCTTTGTTAACGCCATCCACTCTGTGGTATTTCTGTTAGAGCAGCCCTACCTGACTAAAACAATGGGTAAGAAGAAGGTAGAGAGGAGGGGACAGGTGCTCACCGGGAGGACACTAGAAGTATAGAGTGAAAAGGAGGAATGTGCTGTCAGGGCGTGGGGACAGTAGGTGGAGCTGCAGATAGGCAGGCATGCAAAATTGATTCGGATTGTATACTTTCACTTAATCATAATAAAACAAAATTTGTGAGTTTTAAAGCTTCTAAATTTTTGGCAGTTTGGTACACCTCTGAGAGTTTTGAGCCATCTGGGAAAAATGTAAGTTAAGGGCATAGGTAAGAGTCTCTCTTGTTTTTAGGTACTACTGAGGCATTTCTGGCTCATAGAGACCACGTGTACGACAGAACAGAACCAGGCCTGGTCCTGCGCCATCCTCACAGTCATTGCTATGTTTCAGTCCTCACTGGAGCCAGCGTGTCAGTCTATCTTGCTGTGGGTCTTCCTCTGTTGGCCGACTTCTACTGTACCGAGCACGACTCCAGAGACTAATCCTTCTGATAACATGTCCAAAGTATGTGAGGTAAAGTCTCTTCATCCTCACTTGCAAGGAACAGTTTGGCTGTATTTCTTTCAAGACAGACTTGACTTGTTCATTCTTTTGGCAGTCCATGGTATATTCAATATTGTTACCAAGTCCAATCCAAATCAGTTCTACACCATGATTTAAAAGCACTGATTATTCTTCGGTCTTTCTCATTCTTATTCAGCTTTTACATGAATATGAGATGATGATGGCTTGGGTCATGCATGCCTTAGTCCTCAAAGTGACATCCTTGCACGTTTCAACCCTTTAAAGAGGCCTTTTGCAGCAGATTTACCCAGTGCAAGCTAGTGTTTGATTTCTTTCTTTCTTTATGATTGAATGAAAATGTACATTCCCATGTAAATTTGCATGCCCAGCTATATGCAGCTCCCACTGCTCTCCCTGCCCGGTGACAGCACACTCTTCCTCTCAGCTCCATACATGTTTTACCCTCCCAACAACCTTCTATTCCCTCCTCTCCACCCACCCTCCTGCCTCCAGTGAGAGGTCAGCAGGACGACATCCTACAGAAGCATAGAACCACAAAGTGCACACATGATACGGTCACTCTGTGTCACCAAGTCCAATCCATTCCTGTCTGAAAAGTTGACCTCCATTATGATTTATGGACAGGGGCAGCATCAGGGCCAGGGGCCATGCTCCCAGGGGAACTCTGAGGCCCCTGGACCACCAACTGTGGCCTTTTAGTGGAGATCTCAGGGTGCACCCCTTTTTATTTTTGTGTTGCCTGTGAGACTCAACTTTGTGAGCTCCATCACGACTATCACTGATGGTGGACAGGCACCATCCGGTTCTTCTGGTCACAAGTCGATTTAGTCACCCACTCACATGGGTCCCTATGTCTTTTGGGTTCTCTTCCCTCATGTAATTTTGGTCCTTGGTGATCATCCATTCCTGCTGAGTTGGGACCATTTGCTGTACCCTGAGATGGCAGCTTGGCAGCTTTTAAGACCCCAGATGTCACTCACCAATGTGGGGTGCAAATGGCTCTCTTAGCAAAACTCTAGTTGTGCCAATTGGCCTCGATGTCCCCTGACAGCATGGTCCCCGGCCCCCCACCCCAGCTACTCTGTCTCCTTGCAATATTGGGTTAAGATGGGAGGAGTAATCATGTTATGTTGAAGTCCAGTTAATATTGATCTTCTTTCTACTGTGTGCTGTCACAGATTTCACCCAACCAAATTTCTATCAACTATCTAACCTAAACACCACTCTCCTCACCCTCCCTCCCCACCTTTGCAGCCATCAAAGAGTCTTTTCTTCTATGCATGAGTCTGTTTTTAAGTTCTTATCATAGGGGTCTCATACAATATTTTTCCTTTTGTTGCTGACTAGTTTCATTCAGCATAATGTCCTCCAATTGAAACCGGGTTATAAGATGTTTCCTAAAATCATCGTTCTTTATTATTGCATAGTGTTCTATTGAGTATATATACCATGGTTTACCTATCCATTCCTCTGTTGTTGGGCATCTGGGTTGATTACATCTTTTTGCTATTGTGGGCTGTACAGCAATAAACGTTCATGTGCATGTATCAGTTGGTGTGAATGGCCTTGATTCTGTAGGATATATTCTGAGCAGTGGAATTACTGGGTCAAATGGTATACCTATATCCAGCTTTTTAAGGAAGTGCCAGATTGCTTTTCAAAGAGGTTGCACCATTTTGCAACGCCACCAACAGTGTAGGAGGGTTCCAGTTTCTCCACAGCCTTGTCAGCATCCGTTGTTTTGCATTTTTTGGATCACGGCCAACCTTGTTGGGGTGAGATGGTATCTCATTGTAGATTTGATTTGAATTTTTTTAATAGCTAATGATCATGAGCATGTCTGCATGTGATTTTTGGCTGCCCAGATCTCCTCTTTAGCCCATCGCTTAATTGGATGATTTATCTTTTTCTCACTGATATTTTCTAGTACCTTATAGATTATGGAGATCAGGCACCAGTCTGACATATAGTCGCCAAATATTTTTTCTCATTCTGTAGGTGGCTTTTTAATTCTATTAAGAAAGTCTTTGGATGAACAAAAGTGTTGGATTCTTAGTAGTTCCCATTTATCTGTTTTCTCTGTTGTTGTTTGTGGTTTATTTGACACATTTTGAATTCTATCTGTGTTGTGTATTAAAACTTCCACTATTGTTCCTACTATTTCTTGGATGAGCTTTATTGTTTTAAACTTGATATTCAGGTTTTTATCCAGTTTGAGTTGGTTTTTGTATAAGGTGTAACATATGAGTCTTGTTTCAATTTTTTGCAGATGGATATCCAATTTTGCTAGCACCATTTGTTGAAGAGATTGTTTTTACTCCAGTTTAATGTCTTAGGGACTTTGTTGAATATCAGCTGTTCATTGGAAGATGGTGTCATCTCTTGGGTCTCAATTCGGTTCCACTGATCTATCTGTCTCTATCTGTACCAGTACAAGGCTGATTTGACTACTGAGGCAGTGTAATAGGTTCTAAATTCGGGTAGTGAGAGGCTTCCCTGTATGTTCTTCTTCTTCAGTAGTGCTTTACTTATCTGGGACTTCCTCCCTTTCCAAACAAAATTGGTGATTTGTTTCTCCATCTCATTAAAAAATGTCACTGGAATTCATATTGGGATTGCATTATATAAGTAGATTGCTTTGGGTAAAATAGACATTTTCACAATGTTAATTCTTCCTATACATGAGCAGGGTAGGTTTCTCCATTTACGTCAGTCTCTCTTAGTTTCCTGTAATAAGGTCTTATAGTTCTCTTTCTCTGGTTTTTTTTTTCTCTGTATTTCTCTGGTTAGATTTATTCCTAGGTACTGTATCTTGTTAAGGGCTACAGTAAATGATACTGACTTGGTGATTTCTTCCTTAATAATCTCATTGTTGGTATAAAGGAATCCTACTGATTTACCTATATTTATCTTGTATCTTGAGACATTGCTGAACTCTTCTATCAGTTTGAGTAGTTTACTTATGGATTCTTTGGGATTCTCTGCATATACAATCATATCATCTGCAAATAGGGAGATTTTTACTTGTTCTTTGCTGATGCAGGTGCCCTTTATTTCTTGGTCTTGTCTAATTTCTGTGGCAGAACTACTAGTACAATGTTGAATAGGAGAGGTGAGAATGGGCATCCTTGCCTAGTTCCCCTTCTCAAGGGAAATTGATTCAGCCTCTCTCCATTCAGGACAACGTAGTCAGTTGACTTTGTATAAATGGCCCTTATCGCAATGAAGAATTTGCTGTCTATTCCTATTTTGATGAGAGTTTTTAGCATGAGTGGTGTTGGACTTTATCAAATGCCTTTTCTGCATTATTAACTGACAAAATCAAGAGATTCTTGTCTTTTGTGTTATTTATGTGGTTGATCACGTTAATTGTTTTCAGATGTTGAACCAGCCTTGCATCCCTGGTATAAATCCAACTTGGTCATGATGAATTATTTTATTTGATATGTTTTGTATTCTGTTGGCAAGAATTTTGTTGAAGATTTTTGCATCTAGATTCATGAGTGATATCATTCTGTAGTTTTCCATTTTTGTTGGGTCTTTCCCTGGCTTTGATACCAGGGTTACGCTGGCTTCACAGAATGAATTTGGGAGTATTCCACCATTTTCTATACTGTGAAATAGTCTCAGTATTGGAGATAACTCTTCTCTAAAAGCTTGGTAGAATTCTGTGGTGAAGCCTTCTGGCCTGGGCTTCTTTTGGTTGGTAGTTTTCGGATGACTTTTTCAATCTCTTCTTTTGTGATGTGTTTATTAACTTGTTCTGCTTCATCTTGTGATAATTTGGGTAGGTGATATGAATCAAGGAATTTGTCCATTTCCTCTAGGTTTTCAAATTTGTTAGAATACAGTCTTTCATAGTATTCTGTTATGATACTTTTGATTTCTGTTGGATTTATTGTGACAACTCCCCTTTCATTTCTTATTTGGGTTATTTGTTTCCTTTCCTGCTTTTCTTTAATAAGTTTATCCAATGGCTTGTCAATTTTGTTGATCTTTTCAGAAAACCAGCATTTGGTCTTTTCAATTTTTTTTCTATTCTCTAATCATTTAGTTCTGCTCTAATCTTTATGATTTGTTTTCTTCTGGTGCCTGAGGGGTTCCTCTGTTGTTCTGTCTCTACTTGTTCAAGCTGTAGGGTTAGTTCTTTAGTTTGGTTTCTTTCTTCCTTCCAGATGTGTGCATTTATGGAGATAAACTGACCTCTGAGCACTGCTTTGGCTGTGTCCGATAGGTTCTGGTAGGAAGTGTGTTCATTTTTATTGCAATCCATAAATTTCTTTATTTCATTTTTAATTTCTTCTATAAGCCATGGCTTTTTGAGCAAGATGTTTGGTTTTCATGAGTTCCAATTTCTGTCTGTGTTTTTTCTGCTATTGATTTTGAGTTTTATGGCTTTATGATCTGAGAAGATGCTTTGCATTAATTCAGTGGTATGGATTTTGTTGAGAATTGCTTTATGTCCTAACACATGGTCTGTTCTGGAGAATGTTCCATGTGCACTGGAGAAGAAGGTGTAGTTGTCCTCTGATGGATAGAACATTCTGTATATGTCGATGGGGTCTAGTTGGTTAACTGTGGCAGTAAGGTCTTATGTATCTTTATTGAGCTTTCTCCTAGATGATCTGTCCAATATTGACAGTGCCGTGTTGAAGTCTCCCACTATTATTGTGGAGTGGTCTATCTCATTTTTGAGTGTAGTCAGTGTTTCTTCGACGTATTTAGGTGCTCTAATATTGCCAGCCAAGCCAAGTGCCGTCGCCACGAGCTCTAATATTAGGTGCCTAAATATTTAATATTGTTAAGTCCTGCTTGTGTCACCATGAGTCGGATCCGACTTGACGGCACTTGGCTTTTTTGGCTTTTGCTTGTGTATTGAACCTTTCAGCAATAGTGTGCATCCTTGTCTATGATGGTGGATTTTACAGTAAAATTGATTTTATGTGAGATTAGAATTGCCACATCTGCTCTTCTTCCTGTATTGTTAACTTGATGTATATTATTCCATCCTTTAATGTTCAGTTTGTATCGTTAAGTCTAAGGTGAGTTTCTTGTAGGCAACATATGGATGGGTCATGTCTTCTGATCCAAGATGTCACTCGGTGTCTCTTTACTGGAGCGTTCAGTCCATTCACATTCAATGTAATTATTGATAGGTATGTGTTTAGTGCTATCATTGTGATATGTTTATTTTTGTGTCGATGTTTTATCTGTTGTTCTTACTAGTCTGTTCTGGGATGTTCTTCTTTGTGAGTTGATTTTTCACCTTTTTCAGAGTTAGTTTTGTGGTTGTTGAGATTCCTGTATTATGTTTCTTGATTTGATATGTTGCGTCTTTACTGTGCTTTACAGCGGCTCCTATGATCCCCCTTACTAAACTGTGTATAAACCCCATTTTAATTACTACCAGTCTTATTAACTTCCTGTCCATCTGGAAGGACTATAATGACTATAGTACATCCTTCTTCTTAATATGATGACATCATAGTTTTCATGATACGATCACTGGGTCATTTCTTTCACTATTACAGCTTTGATTGAGTTTGGAGCTTTCCCTAACTGAGTAAGTTTCTCGGTGATGTGTCCTGTACTTGCTTCTAAAATATGTAGCTGGTGGTTTTTTTCTTCTAAGCCAAGAGATTCTTTCAGTATTTCTTGTAGCTTTGGTTTGGTTTTTACAAAGTCTCTGAGTTTCTGTTTATCTGCAAATGTCTTAATCTCATTTTCATATTTGAAAGATAGTTTTGCAGGACATATAATTCTTGGTTGGAAATTCTTCTCCTTCAAAGCTTTGAATGTGTCATGCCACTTCTCCATGCCAGCATTGTTTCTGCTGAGAATTCCAATGAAAGCCTACAGGGTTTCCATCTGAATGTTAGCTTTGCTTTGAGTGTTTCTCCATTTATGAGTTTCTCCTTGTGTTTCACTTTGTTGAGCTTGATTATAATATGTCTTGGAATCTTTCTTTTAAGATCTGTACTGAGCGGCATTTGATATGCATCTTGGCTATCTGTATTCTCTTCTTCCTTAATTTCTGGGAAGTTTTCTGTCAGCAGCTCAGCAACAATACTGTCTGTGTTCTCAAGTGTCTTGCCCTGTTCAGGAACTCCAATTAATTGCAGATTATTCCTCTGTCCCACATGCTTCTTACTGCTTCTTCATTTTTTTTGTTTCTTTTTTCTGATTTCTCCTCATAGATGCTGGAGTCAGTAGTTCTGTCTTCCAAGTCAGAAAGTCTATTTTGCATTTGTTCCACTCTGTTTTCTTTGCTTTGAATTGAAGTTTCTGTGTCTTTGGTTTTGTTTTTGATCTGTTGGATTTCCGAGTAATGGTGTTCCATCAGATGGAACAGCTTGCTTAATTTTTCATTTTACTCTGCTGCATTTTATATAAGGTCTAGGAGGGCTCTCTGTATAATCCTTTTGTATTCACCTTCTGAGAGTTTCAGAAAGGTTTCTTCATTTGAGAAGTTCTTTAGTGCTTTCTTTTGGGGGCCTTCTGAAGCAATGATTGATTTGTTGGTCATGTTTTTCTCCCATGTTTGTTGCTTTCAGGGCATTATGTGAGTCAGTAGAGGCTGGGAGAGATGCTGTGAGGATGGACCGCAGTTGTTTCTCTAGGCTTTCTTAAAATGAAAGGTAAAAGATATCTGACCACCTCCAAAGTCAGTCAGATTTTCAGGTATACAGGTCCCTCTTCCCAGCTGGCAAAGTAAGCACCTCTATATCCAACCCCAGATGTTATAAACTAGTTCAAAATACAGAAAGGCTACTGCTCTGCTGGCCTCTGTTGTCAGGCCCCAGCCGTAGGTGACATTGTGTAGAATACTGCTTTTCTGCCAGAATACCGTCCTCCTCTGGGCAGGCACTGCCTCCCAGCCCATGAATTAGGTCCAGATGAGGCCTCTTTATGGGTATTTCCACCTCTCAGTGGAACAATGTGGTGTCCCGAACAAGCTCCCTGCCTGCCTCAGTACAGCTTACACAGTGGCAGAGGCAGAAAGAGAAGCCAAAGTCAGGCTCTCAAAATATGGCAATTTCTCCTGCCAATCCCACCAGCAGTGCATCTGAGATTAGTTGCTAGTCAACTCCCAGCTCCACCTGCCAGCTAAGACAGAGAAAAAAAAAGTTGAAAGAGCGAGTTACCTTAGGTCTGTGAAAGCCAGCATACACCAAGAGTAGGGGTCAGCAAAAGAGAGGAAATTTTCAGTTCAGTTGTATGAAGTCCAAATTAACAGCCCTATGCTGTGTCCTAGGGCTCACTAGGTGTCCAGCAGGCTCTGTTTAATTATCTATTCAGGTCTGGTTCTCAGAGGGATTTAGGGAGACGTGTGTTTAGTCTGCCAGCCGGACTCTGCCCACTTGTTTGATTTCTTGACTGCTGCTTCCACTGACATTGGTTGTGGAATCCAAGTAAAATGAAATCCTTGGCAACTTTAGTCTTTTCTCCATTTATCATGATGCTGCTTATTGATCCAGTTATGAGGATTTTTGTTTTCTTGATGTTGCAATGTAACTCACACTGAAGGCTTTGGTCTTTGGTCTTCATGCTTCCTCTTAATTTCAGAGGCTGCTTCTTCTAGGTTTGGGGGTGGCTGTCAGCAGTCTTTGAGTGTCTCCTACACTCACCTGGACTTCCCAGTTTTATTTTTAGACAGAGCATGGTCATTGATTTGCTCTGTTGTCTCACCCTGTGATGCTAAGTCTTGGAGAGGGTACCCTTTGGTCACTGTTTGATGTTTCCTTGTGCTCTTAACATAAATTGTTTCTGCCACAGGTATTAGGAAGTTGAACTGTCTCACCTCTGAATAATTCATCCTTATAAAAAGATCCAAAATGCTAATTAACACAAATTTCTGAGAAGGTTGTCTACAAAATACCCCAAGAGGAAATGCCTTCATTAACATATCATGTCCTTGAATTTTCCATATTTTCACAACACACAGTGGAATCACTGGTGTACAAGTCAATGAATTTTCACAATTTGAATACACCCATGTTAGCATGAATAAAGAAGACAGAGGAACTGATACCTTTGAATTATGGCACTGGAGAAGAAAACTGAATACTATGGACTGCCAGAAGAACAAACAGATCTGTCACGGAAGAAGTACAACCAGAATACTTCTTGTAAGGAAGGAGAGCAAGACTGCATCTAACGTACTTTGGACATGTTGTCAGGAGGGATTAAACACTAGAGAAGGACATCATGCTTGGTAAAGTAGAGGGTCAGCAAAAATGAGGAAGACTTTCAACAAGATGGATTGACAAAGTGGCTGCAACAATGGACTTAAGGGTAAAAACAACTGTGGGCATGGTGCAGGACCAGGCAGTGTTTTGTTCTGTTGCTTATAGGGATGCTATTATTCGGAGCTTACTCAATGGCAGCTAACAACAATATGTTAGCAGCACATTCATCGGGAGAGAAACATTGCTTGCTGCCAGATAAATTCTCTTGTGAATACAAGCCTTGACCTCCTACCCAAGTGTAACTACCATCTTGACTTTTAATGGTGTAATCTTGACACCAAGACCTAAGTAAGATATTACAAGAAAGGAAAATTAGAGAACTCTGTGCCTCATGAAAAGTCCTGGTACAAAAGATGTACTCTCCACTGCTGACCTAAAGGTTCACTGTAGCTCATGCAGTGGTACCAGCAAAGAAATCCTTACTTCCACAAAGATTACAGGTGAGAAAACCTTGTGGAGCAATTCTAGCCTATAATGAATGAAGTCACCACAAGTTGGAATTCAGTTAATATTAACTTTTTTTTGCCTCCCATGAAAATAGATATTAATATATAATTAAGAAACATTAGCAAAATTGAATCCAGCAATAAACCAAACCCAAAACCAAACCCACTGTTGTCAAGTTAATTCTGCTCCATAGTGACCCTAAAGGGCAGAGAAGAACTACCCCATAGGGTTTCCAAGGACTGCCTGGCAGATTTAAACTGCTAATCTTCTGGTAAGCAGCTATAGCACTTAACCACTCTTTCACGAGGGTTTCCAATCAGGCAAGATAGTCCTTTATACCCAATACTCCTGGAATAGTGGCATCTCTTTTAATGGTTCTTCCATTATAAACTAAACTTGAGTGCCCAGCCCTGGACTTCAAGAACTTTCTCACTTACATTTATTCATTCCTGATCTTCCACTCCATTCATCTGAAAGTTACTAAGTACTTATAATGAGTGTGATAGCTTCTTGATGTGTCACCTTGGCTAGGTTGAGCAACAGTAACCTGGATGCTTTTGTAGAGGATTTTTACAGAAGTATTTAAAGTCTGTAATCAGTTAATTCTAAATTAGTGAGATAATCCTGAGTTGGCCTGACTTAATCAGTTAGAGAAGCTTAAAAGTGGGCTTACACTTTTCATAGGGAGATTCCTAACTTCCCTTCCTGATGGTCTACTCTACAGACTTTATTTTCATCTTTTTCTGTTGTATGTTGGATGAACGTTTACAGGTCTAACTAGTTTCTCATTAAACAGTACACATATTGTTTTATGACACTGGTTAACACCCCTGTAACTGGTCAACACTCTCCCTTCTCAACCTTGGGTTCCCTATAACCAGCTTTCCTGTCCCCGCTTGCCTTTTAGTCCTTACCTCTGGGCCAGTGTGCTCCTTTAGTCTTTGTTTTATGGGTCTGTCCTCAGGAGTGACTTCATTATGAGTTGAAGGGGTGTCCAGAGGCCATACTCTCAGGATTTCTCCAGTCTCTGTCAGGGCAGCAAATGTGGTCTTTCTTTCTGAGTTAGAATTTTGTTCTACATTTTTCTCCAGCTCCATCAGGACCCTCTGATGTGATTCCTAGCAGAGCAATCAGTGGTTCATAGCAGGGCACCATCTAGTTGTACTGGACCCAGTCTTGTAGAGACCATTGTAGATATGGTCCATTAGTCCTTTGGACTAATCTTTCCCTTGTAATTTTAGTTTTCTTCCTTTTGCCTTGCTGTCAAAGGGGGTAAACCAGTGAAGTATCCTAGATGGCCACTTGTAGACCTTTAAGACACCAGATTTTACTCACCAAAGTAGATGTACTCTACAGATTTCAGACTTGCTTAGTCAGTCCTCACAATCACCCAAGCCAACTCCTTGTACTGGCATTGTGGTCAGCCTGAGTCTCTGTCCACACATGCACTCTTTTTTAAAAAATAATATTGGATCACTCAGAATTCTTTTCTTTCAAAAAAAAAAACATTGTGCTTCAAGTGAGAGTTTACAGCCCAAGTCAATTTGTCATAAAAAAATTTATACACATATTGCTATAACACTCTAGCTCCTCTCCCCACACTGTGACAGCACACTCCTCCTTTCCATCCTGTGTCCATTCGACTAACTCCTGTCCCTCTCTGCCTTCTCATCTTGCCTTTGGACAGGAGTTGCCTAGTTAGTCTCACATATCTACTTAAGCCAAGATGCACACTCTTCACCAGTATCTTTTTATGTCTTACAGTCCAGTCCAATCTTTGTCTGAAGAGTTGGCTTTGGGAATGTTTTCAGTTCAGAGCTAACGGAGAGTCCCGGGCCATGGCTTCTAGGTACCCTCAAGGCTGTTGGACCATCAAATCTGGCCTTTTTAATAGAGTCTGAGTGCTGCACACCCATTTTTCTCCTGCTACATCAGGGACTCTTTGTTGTGTTCCCTGTTAGGGCTGTCATTGGTGGTGGCAGGGCACCATCTAGTTCTTCTGGTTATGCTTATGTAGTCTCTGGATTATGTGGCCCTTTCTGTCTCGTGAGCTCACATTCTCCTTACACCTTTGATGTGCTTCATTCTTCTCTGCTCCAAGTGGGTTGGGACCAGTTGATGCTTCTTAGATGGCTGATTGCTAGCTTTTAAGACCTCAGGAGCTACTCACCAAAGACATGCACTCATTTTTGTGGGTTAAATTGCATCCCCAACAAAAGGCATGTTGAAGTCCTAACCCTCAGTATCTATACATCTGACCTTATTTGGAAATAGTCTTTGCAGATGTAGTCCAGCTAACATGAGGTCATACTGCTGTCCTGTGAAGATGGAGGCAGACATTGGAGGGACTGGCACAAGCCAATGATCTGAAGCCACCAGAAGCTGCCAGAGGCCTAGGAGAATTCTCCCCTAGAGACTTTGGAAGGAGCACAGCTCTGTCAATGCCTTGATTTGTTACTTCGAATCTCCAGAACTATGAGACGATATCTCTCTGTTGTCTTAAGCCATGCTTTTTGTGGTAGTTTCTTACGGCAGCTGTAGGAAACTTGATAAAGAGATGGAGTTCAACACAAGTAATTACTTTTGTGTGGCCTTTATAGCCATGGTCTTGTGAGTTCCACCCAAGTTACTGGGCAGGACTCTGGGAAAGGGTAATTGTGGCATAGCAAGGGGACTGGTCAGTTTTGCCTTAAAAGATAGCCAATTCTAGAGTAGAGGAGTCCATCACACCCAAGAAGGAGAGATCAGAGGGAGAGACCCAGTGCAGAGACCAAGCAGCAAGAGACGGTGTGGTGGGCTTCCTGACCCATGGATAGAGAAAGTTGAATGCCTTTGAGCAGATGCTGAGGGGCAGGGAGAGATGAGCCTACGATTCTGGCTGGGGAGAGGCTATCCTCATGGAAGAGTAACATCTGGAAGGTTCCTGAACCTGAATTGAAAATGTTACTTCCCTAAATATGCCCCATAATTGTGTGTATGGTCTGTGAGTTCTGTGTGGCCATTGCCACAGATTATGAAATCAAGTGCACAGTATTATGGAAGGGATAGTTGGTGTTAGAATTGGTAGAGATAGCAGACAGAGGAGTGTATCTGGCACCACCTGATAAGAATCTGTTTGATTTTGGTTCTCCTTCCCTGTTGTGGGGTGGGAGGAGGTCAGACACCTCCCCCATGTTGTTTTTGCCTAGAGATATAAAGATTATCTGTCTTTCTGTCTGTCCATCTGTGTGTCTGTTTGTTCACCCATCCACCCATCCACTCATCCTCCTATCTATCCATATGTTCCCCTGATTAAATGCTGAGTGATACACTTATTCTGTTGCCAAGGCAATTATTCTAATTTCAATTTTCCAAAAACCTTTGGGCAGATATTTTTATTTTAGGAAAAATTAGACCTTGAGTTGCTGGCTTGACAACACGAAATTGTGGAAAGAACCAGCAATCAGGAGACAGAAATTCCCAGCCCTCTAATTTTACCAATTAAATGTATGCTGATGGGGGAGTCATTTAAACTCTCTGGGCCTCTCTTACAGGCAGTATGAGAGTGCTGGGTGAACTGGTTTCTAAAAGGTCCTTCCAAGCTCAGCCTTCCCTTGGGCTTCCCCATGTCTGTTGGGGCCTTTGAGAGGACAGCAGTGGGAAGAGAGACATCGTTCTGCAGTATCACTTGCTTAGTTCAAGGTGACTGTCTTGTTCAATGATATTTCTCCTATTCATTATGCTATTTTGGACTTTTGGCTTTTTGTCCAAGTAGAAAAATGTATTCTTAAAAAGGGGTATATAATAGAGACCATCTTGAGGGTGGTGCCTGCATGTCAGCACATTGTGATAAACGGTTCATTTGATGTAATCAATAGCAAGGTCGTGGATCTTATTATTTCATACTGTGGATATACTTCAGGTGCTCAAGGTCTGCAGAACAAGACTGATGACCCTTCTACAGTTGAAGGGTCTCACCTTTCCTTGGCAATGACAACTTCATGAAGAACATGAGGGATGATTTAAAGGACAGAGCAGGGACTTCTGACTGGCACTGGTGATCCAGGAAGATGACAAGTGTCTCCCCTTTCTCAGTCACTCCACATCCCAGTTCTGCTTGGCTACCTGGATTTCCAGGAACTTTTTTTCCATCTGGAATTAGTCTCAAGCTGTTTCTTCTGGCAGGATAGGCTTTTCTTTCAACTCACCCACTTTGCATTGGGCAAATAACCTAGAGTCTCCCAGCCTCAGAGGGCTCCCCATAAGATGTGGTCTTGGGCTATGTGATGTCTATGGTTCCTTCATCCCAGCTGGGAAATTCTAGGAGTATGAAATTTCATAATCACACTTGGCCAAGGGTCAGCATCACCTTTCTTTGAAAAATAGAAAACAGAGCAATGAGAAATCTGCTGTGGTGCATTATGTGAAAAATGAAGAATTGGGAAGATTGATGTGTTTGCCCAGAAGAAAAATAAGCATGATGCCTGGTTCGTAAAGTGTACCCTTTATAAAATTGTGAAGTTTTCAAAAGGAAGATGGTGCATTCTCTTGGGGTTACTGCCTGACTTCAGATGTAGGTGTTATTTATAGCCCATGTCAGGACACAGGAAAAAAGGGACGTCAAGTGGCCTGGATTTTGGCATGTGCCATGTACATGGTTACATTCTAATTCCCCATCCCCTGACTCTTGCTGAGATGGCCATCTTGCTCTTTCTCTGTGCCATCTGGGTCAATCTGCCTTCCTCTGCCCTGACTCTCCATCCCCACAGCTATACCCTTTGTCCTGTTGGCTTACACTCCTCTTGTTCAATCCAAGGGAATGCTGTCTTTTGCCAAGAACCCCAGAAATAACAGTGTAGGGAGTGAGTAAAATGTCAGCTGAGTCTGCAGAGACATATACACACGGATTTAGAATCAACCAATTTTCACCACCTGCCTACTGGGTATCAGGTTTCATGGGAGCATTTAAATACAATGTTTCACAACAACCATGGGGTACAGTGCAGTGGGTTGGATGGTAGCCACCCCAAAATATATATTCACGTCTTAATCCCTATAACCTGGGAGTGTTACCTTATTTGGAGAAAAGGAACTTGGCAGATGTAATTAAGAATCTTGACATAAGAAGATCTTCCTGGATTATCTGGGGGACCTAAATTCAATGGCAAGTGTCCTTTTAAGAATGAGAGAGAAGGAGACCAGATACACAGAGAAGACAGAAGGTAATGACCACAGAGATGGAAACAGAAGTGAATCCGGAGCCAACAGAAACTGAGAGGCAAGAAAAGATTCTCTTCTAGAACCTTCCAATGAAGTGTAGTCATGCTGACAGCTTGTTGGATTTTGGCCTCCAGAACTCTAAGATAATACCTTTTTGTTGTTTTAAGGCTATTTGTTATAGCGGCTACAGGAAACTAACACACACAGGCATCTTCCATATGTGAATGACCAAAAAGAATGTCTTCGATCATTGAGACCAGTGGCTGCTAAGAGTTACCTTGAAATGGGACCCCTTTTTAAGCTATCCTTCTTCCCTTCTGATGGAAATCTGACTTGGGAGTCCCCATCCCTCTTCCAAGTGGCACTAGGTCTCAGGAAAAATGGATTCCCTCCAGCTTCACGGAGGGCATTCAGTTTTGGTGAAGGTTCTCTGAGATGAGACTCCTACATAAAAGGTCAGTGCATCATGTATGATCATGTATGAAGACAGTAAAGACTACAGCAATCTTCTTCCTGCCTCGTGGTTAAGATCAACCCTGAAGCTGGCAAAGTGGAAAGATGAGTAAACAAACAAATAAAAACCCCTAAAAACCTGTAGTCCATGTTGACGTTTTTAATACACTACTGATGCCTGTATTTCTTTTGGACTTAAAGTGATGTAAGTTGATAAATTTCCTTATTTTTTAGATCATTTTGATTTGGGGTTTCTTGGCTGAAAGGTAGGATCTTCTTGACAGGGCAAAGGCTCCCCATTTGTTTCCTCTCCTTTTCTATTGCTGCCAATTTTCATGTCAGCCCCTGATTGACTCTAATTAACACAGTTTGAAACCATTTATTGTTTTAGATGTAGCAAAGCAGTGTGTTTTGTTTCACTTTGAGAGCAGGATCTATCTTTGTGTACTCTTGTGTATTCTCCATCGTTATTTGAGAGTGCTTGCATACCAGGAGGAGCTCTGGTGGTGCAGTGGTTAAGAGCTCAGCTGCTAACCAAAAGGTCAGCAGTTTGAATCCACCAGCCACTTCTTGGAAACCCTGTAGGGCAGTTCTACTCTACCTCTGTGAGTCAGAATCAACTCAATAACAATAGGTTTGGTTTTTTGGTATGTACCAGGAGAGATACCTGATGGTACAGTGGTTAAGAGTTCAACTGCTAACCAAAAGGTTGGCAGTTCAAGCCCACCAATCACTCCATTGCACAAAGATTTGGCAATCTTCCTTTGTAAAGACTTGTAGCTTTGAAAACCTTATGGAGCAGTCCTGCTCAATCCTATAGTGTTGCTATGAGTAGGAATCACCTGAATGGCAATGGGTTTGGGTTTTGAGTTTTATGACAAGTCCATACAGCTAATAAATTGTGAGGGTCCCATACAAACCCAGGTCTTTTAGATTCCTAAGACTACCTGTTAATTAACTGGATTGAATAAAGCCTGTGTTCTTCATCTTCGCCTTTGACATTTGTGATTTATCAAATGTTTATATCTTTTTGAGTATTCCTTTACAGGAAAGCATTTCAAAAGAAATGAAAGATTTTGATCAAGCTGAGTATTCTGGTACAACAAACCTAAGAAGGTTAAATTGATAACTAGTCCAGATTATCTTGAAGCAAGACAAAACAAAACTTGTTGCCCTTGAGTGGATTCCAAATCACAATGACCCTAAAGGACAAACTAGAACTGCCCCAGAGGGTTTCCAAGGAGTGCCTGGTGGATTCAAACTGCCAGCTGTTCGGTCAGCAGCCATACCTCTTAATCACTATGTAACCAGGGTTTCCTGGAACACAATAGTGGCCCACAAATTAGAAAAATATTCTACTAGGGACAGGGTGGCATTCTGGAGCGAATCGGGACTTGTTTCTGGCACACCTACTTACTGGAGAGGTATCTTGGGAGATGTAAGCTTGTAAGCTTTGTAATTTTTTTTTTTAATCAATAAAGTAGGAGCTATGTATAGCATTTCCTCGTGGCCTTATTCTGATAATCAGATGAGACAGTGTACAGGAACGTGCTGCACGGGTGACAGTAGGGATGGCCGTGTTTGGGGCTTTGAGTTCTTCAACAGCCAGGAGACAGAAACCACCCTAGTTACGTGAATAGAAAATAGTTAATATACAGAATTGTTAACCAGGTACAAAGCTGTTAACTAGGTAATCGAAGGGATGCAAAAAGAACTCTAAGGTGTCACTGAGGTAGTAGCCACAGGGAGAGAAATCAGAGGGAAGAGACTGCAACCAACACGTAGTGAAACCTGGAGGATTAGAGAAAGGCCCCTGGAGCTGACGCCCACACTTCAGAGGGGCGGGGGAGGCTGCTGCTTCACTGGCACTGGCGTGTCTGAAGGGACCTGGTGAAGCCACTTCTGTGCGTATTACCAAAACGGCAAACTGGATTCAGCTGTACCTATGGGAAGGGATGGGCCGCTGTCCGGGTAAAGTAGGTTTGCAGGGCGATGCTCAGAGGACCAAGAAACAGACAGGAAGTCCATGGGAGCAGACAGGAAGGAGCACATCTGTCCTCCTGCAGCCTCACAGTCCCTTCCTAGTGGCTGCTGACGGCGGAGGTTAACAGGGAACCAGGCTGTTGTAGGCTGGGTTTTCCAGGGAAGCAAAACCAGTAACACATGTGTGTACAAGGAAAGACTTACATAGACAAAGTACAAGGAAAGATATATATATATATATAGGACACAGCTCAAGCAATTGCAGAAGCTGAATGTCCCAAGTCCTGGCACAAGCCTCATGTGGCCCCGGGAGCTGATGAACCCAAGGTCAGCAGCTCAGAGACCAGAGTTCTAGATCACCGGTTGTATAGGTTGGCGGATCCCAAGCTGGCCGCGAGAGGGGGCTGTAGAAGCTGGAGAACCCAGGATCTGCAGGTCAGAGAGCAGGACTCTCAAGCACCGGCTGTAAGGGTTGATGAATCCAGCTGCTGCCAGTTGAAGTCCAGGAACCAGACGCCAGAGGAGAGCAGAAGGCGCTGGCTGCGTGAGCAGACCAGCAGCAGGTGGTGGAAGAGGAGACAAGAGAGCTGAGGGGAGGGAAGCCACCACGGCTCTGCCCTGCCACTTAATACAGCAACCAAACGTGCAGCAGCCAAGTTGACCTAACCTGGACCACCACACAGGCCTAGGAGCAGAAATGCCCTTTGTAGACCCAGCACCAGTCCAGAGGAAGGAGGGTAGGTGCGGAGGCAGGGGAAACAATAATTTAATAGTCAGTGCATGGTCATCGTTTCTAAGTCCCAGGAGATCCTTGTAAGGTAGTACTGTCAATTCTATTTTATGTCTTAGAAAATCATAGCTGAAAGATATTAAGCTTTCACAGAGTTCAGTCAGGATGTTCCAGAACCAGGACTATAATCCAGTTCTGTTTGACTCTGAAGCATTCTCTGAGGGTTAGCTTCTGACTCATTTTAGTTCCTACTCAACTACAATATTCAATAAATGTTTATCAACCTAAATGCCAGGCACTATTATATGGAAGACAGATACAGTGCTGCATGAATCATAATCCTTCTCCTCCTAGAACTGGTCGAGCATTACAAACATAACACAGAGTCCCACCACTTAAGGCTTTATTATGATGACTTTAATAGAATTAATAAACTTTGAAATACATGTACAGCAAATAAAAGTTGCAATATTCTACAAATGACAGAAACTAAAAAGAATATATTGGAACCACACATCAGTGGACTCAGAATTCTGAAGGTTCAGTAGACCCCGCTGTTATTCCCGGCATTCTTTTTTTCACTGTGTTTTTCCTAGTTTATTGAGCACTTAAAATACTTACTCTCTTTTTCTTTTCCTGTTATTTAAATTATATAAATGTTTTTGTGTTTTGCTTTTACTCTTTAATAAAGCCAAGTGCCAAGTGCCATCGAGTGCTGGGTTTTAATTTAATTATTGTAGGAAAAGCATTGTGAACAATATATATCCATTCACTTAAATTTGTTGATACATTTTTATGATTTAGTCCCTGGTCAATTTTTGTCAATAGTCTCTGTGCACCTCATTATTCTTTTGTTGGACTGACCTCTTATTCTTTCGGTGTTTTTGGTTTGCTACATTTTTTTTATCTGGTACTAAATATTGATGAAATAACTGTCCTATTATTTATATGACTGGAATGTTGTTTCGTACATTCCTCTTCCGATTATATTTCTTCGATTAGCAGCTAAGCCTCAAGCAGAGATTGCACGTGTGCTGAGAACTGTCCAGAGTGCCATTAGACACAAATTCATTGAATTCTTATAAACCTCTATAGTCGTGTTAAATTCAAACCCAAACCCGTGGCTATTTAAATTCAGACACATGCTGATCCCATGTGGTGGCAAAGAAGAGTTGCAGTCCATATGATTTTTATGGCTGTGACCTTTCAGAAGCAGACCACCAGGATTTTCTTCCAAGGAGCCTCTGGGTGGGATCGAACTGCCAGGCTTCTGGTTTTCAGTCAAGTGGTTGATAGTCAAGTTAGTAGTCATTTCAGCCTCTCAAGGTTGGTGTTATATAATATACTTATGTTACAGGTCAGAAAACTGATGCTAACTGTTTCCAAGGATGCTTAAGTAATAAGCAGTCAAGCTGAGTTACAAATCCACATGTTCTTCTTGTTCAAGTTCCTGTATATAACCACCACTTCTCATTGCACATGAAGTGGAACTTTGTGATGAACAGTT
The DNA here is from genome assembly GCA_028571685.1 of Heterohyrax brucei. Lineage (NCBI taxonomy): Eukaryota > Metazoa > Chordata > Mammalia > Hyracoidea > Procaviidae > Heterohyrax > Heterohyrax brucei. The sequence continues at coordinate 4,836,399 of CM053153.1, forward strand.
TTGATCTGATGGTTATTTTCCTTTTTTACATTGACAATATTCCATTTCCGTCTGTATCTGTTTCCTTGTTGAGAGGAATCTGCTCCCAAGCAGATTCCTGTGTGTACTTTCTCATTATGTTATTTGTTGCTTTATGTTGAGTTATAAGGGTTTTTCATATGTGCTGGATACATCAGATATACATGATCGGGTACATCAGATACATGACTCACAGCTCTCCCATTCTGTGCACTGGCATTTCCACTTTCTCGATAGTTTCATTTGGAGCACAAAATCTTTTTTTAATTAAAGTCCATTTTACCTATTTTTTTCTTTTGGTACTGTACCTCAGAAACCATTGCCACATCCAAGGTCAGGAAAAGGTAATGCTGTATTTTCTTCTAAGGGGTTTATAGTTTTACTTCATACATTTAGATCTATGATCCATTTTGAGTGGCTCGTTGTGGTTGATGGCATGAGAAGAGGGTCTAACTTCATTGTTCACATAGGGGTGACTGGCTGTCCCAGCCTCGGTTCTTAAAATACTGTTTTCTCTCATTACATTGTCCTGGTACACTTGCAGACAATCAACTGGCCATAAATGTAGAGATTTATTTCTGGATTCTGAATTCTATTGCATTGATCTCCACATCTATCCTTGTGCTAGTAATCCTCTGTGTGGGTGACTGTACCTTTATTGCAAGTCTGAAAACTGGGAATTACTGGTCCCCGAACTTGGTTCTTTCCACTATTGCTTTGGCTCCCTTGAGCTTCTGAAGGAATTTTTGAATCGCCTTTTCAATTTCTGTGAGAAATCCAGCTGAGACTTTGAATGGGATTGTGTCTCATCTGCAGATACGTTTGGGATTCTTGGCACCTTAACAATGCCTAAGAAGAGGAGTTAGGAGAGCAGTAGATGTAGAAATTCCATGGAGTTGAGGGAAGTTGGCAAGGCTACAGATGGCAATTAAAACCCAACCCATTGATTCTGACTCACAATAACCCCACAGCACCAAGGAGAACTGACCCATAGGGCTTCCAAGGCTGTCATCTTTACAGACACCGAATGCCCCATCTGCTCCCGTGGAATGGCTAGTAGGTTCAAATCACTGACATTTTTTGGTTAGCAAGTGAGTGCTTAACCACTGTGCAACCAGGGCTCCTTAGACATAAATGAGGAGGAGCAGATTTAGGACAAGAATAGCATGGACTGGGCAACTGACTCATCATGAATTTGGAAGTCAGAGGATTACTTTCAGGCAATATGACTTTCGCATGAATCACGTTAAGCTCTTTGAGCCTCAGTTACTGTAGACGAAAGAAGAGACTGCTAAACAGTAACATCCTCGTGTTGTCCTGAAAAACAAAGTCAGTTCCCGCTTGTGAAAGTTCTTTGTCAGGTATAAAACACCCCACAAAAAAGCACAGTCTTCAGGGTCAGTGAGAACTGGGGGTGACCCCCTGGTCTGCCAGCTGTTTCTTGTGAGTTCGGGTAGCTTGGCCAACCACTTTTTCCTATACTTGCTTCGTATGTAAAACAAGGACAACACACTTTATCTCATTGGTTACTATACTAATCTATGAAATGGGCATGGTATTCGCCTTCATAGTCTAAGAAATGGATAAAGAATGTGTGTGAGCCGCTTAGGACAGATACTGGCAGAGTTGAGAGCACAATAAAAGTCACTGTCATTAGGGTGGAGCCCCCGGGGGATGTGGATGGTGAACACCCTCAGCTGCTAACTGGAAAGTTGGAAGTTCTGGTATACCTAGAGGTATCTTGGAGTGAAGGCCTGGCAATCTATTTCTAAAACAGTCATCCATTGAGAACCCTTCGGAGCACAGTTCTGCTCCAGCCCAGATGGAATCACCATGGATCAGAGTCCAACTCAATGGCAACAGTTCCACTACTCCAGTTATTACTAACAGTCTGAGTGAAAAGGTTTGATTTCAGGTTGTCACCACATATTTCCAAAGCCTAAATTGTCACCATGGACTAAAGTTTAAGCCATTCAAGGCAGCTGCCCATGACCATCATGACACTGGGGTTTCCTCTGGAATGTCATCAGATTAGCCCAGGAAAAGCTTCCAAGCCCACACTGGGGCCGCTGCTAATTCTGTAAGTCTTCCCTTCTGTGGTGACTCTTTTTCTAGATCCTAGGAAATGAGAATGGTAGTGCAAATACAGGAGTTCTATTTTGAGGGGATCCAAAAAAAGACCCTAAAATTAATTAGGGTTATTTTTGCCAGAAGCAGGTGCAGGAAAAATGCTGCCTCCTGCCATGTCCTCAGATCTGCTTTGTGATGGCAGAAGCTGCCCTTCTGTGGCTCTCTGCTGTCTAGGACCCTTCAAAGGTCATGCTGAGCTGGTGATGCCCGTTGTTCGAGTCCTGTGTCTCTCCCCGTCACCAGCACTGTCCCTGCTACCAGGAACAGACAGAGAACAAACCTGCAAACCCTTGTGCTGAGCCTCAGTCCTGGGGTTTTCATTTAAGTGCATCATTAAAACGTTCATTTGGATGGACAGTGCCAACATGGTACTTTGTCTGTTATTGACACCGGCTGGTCTGTCTCCTGACTCAGCCCAGGCCGGTGACAAGGGCTGCGAGGTACACGGTGGTGGACTCTGAGTTCTGTTATTTCCTTCCAAATGTCCCTTCCCTCCTCTCCTCTCCCTCCTGCTGCAGACTGGGTTTGGGGTCTTCTTTCTTGGGCTGTCCCAGCAGCCTCCTCCTTGGTCTCACGGCCTCCAAGCCCTCTTCCCTCTAATGAAAGACACAGCGCGCAGCCAGCGGTGCCTTTGAATCCAGTTCTAATTGAGCTACTTTTCCACCCAGGGGTGGGGGTCGGGGGGTCTGTTTTCCCCTGGGAATCAAATCTAAATTTCCTAGGAGGTATCAGAGGACCCCACAATGCACTTTTCCAACCCCATTTCCTTCTCCTCTTATTAGCCTTCTGCTTCCATGGGGATGACTTCCCCTCACTGGACACCCATTGCTGTGGTCAATGAAAGGTGCCCTCCTGCCACCTGGAATATGCATCCTCGTTCTACGAAATGACATTACCACATCATCAGCCTTCAAGACTCAGCTCAGATGTAACTTTATTCAACAGCGCTCTGCATTCCCATCACCACCATGAGCCTTAAATGCTGCTGTCTGTGGGATGCCACCACACCACCCATGTGTCCATCTGTCCTACTGTGGTGGCTGGCCTGTTGCCACGATGCTGGAAGATATGCCATTGGTATTTCAAATTCCAGCAGGTCTCCCATGGTGGACAGTTTTCAGGTGAACTTCCAGACTAAGACAGACGAGGAAGAAAGGCCTGGTGATCCACTTCTGAAAATCAGCCAGTGAGAACAGAGATCACAACACAACTTTTCCTGATATAGTGCTGGAAGGTGATATCTGCTTGTTCTTCTGGCAGTCCATGGTACATTCAATATTCTCTGAAACCACAGTTCGAAGGCAGCAGTTCTTCTTCTGTCTTCCTTATTCATTGTCCACATTTTGAATGCATAACTGACAATACCATGACTTGGGTCAGTCACATCTTAGTCTTCAAGATGTGACTTTTACTTTTCAAATGCTTTAAAGAGGTGTTTTGCAGCAAATTTTCCCAATGCAGTGTGTCTTTTGCTTTTGTGTATGTAGACACAGGACTAACTCTGCTGTTCAAGTAAACCCCTGGACAAGAGAGAGAGAGAGACTGTACACAGAAGCTGATCAAGATCGGTGGGCTTTCTTGAGGCTTGGCCTTCTTCATACCCTAAGCTGTTGAAGTGGGTCACATGCTAAGTATACATCTGACTTCCTTTAATCTTATAACAGTCCCATAAACACATTACTTCCCTTCAAATCCTTCCTAAATCTGGACCCAGACTCCTCCCAAATTCTAGCTCTACCTTCTGGTGGAAACCTGCTACCCCTGAGTTGATTCTAACCCTCACAGCGACCCCACAGGAGAGCAGAGTAGAACTGCCCCACAGCGTTTCCAAAGCTATAAATGTTTACAGTAGCAGACTGCCACATCTTTCTTCCATGGAGAGGCTGGTGGCTTTGAGCCATTAACTCTTCATTTAGCAGCTGAGTGCTTCACCACTGCTCCACCAGGGGTCCCTCAATAGGTAAGGGTGAAACTAAGGTATTAATTAAACAGTAAGTGTATTTCCTGCCCTGGTTATACAGTACTTAGAGTATAAAATATTTAGAGAGGAGAAGGCCTGATTGAGCTTGGAGTGCAAACAGAAGATCAGATGCCCAGACAGCTGCCACTGGGTCAGTGCTGGCAATGCTGGGAGCTCCCCAACGGCCTGTGTGCTCTGAGCTTTGACCTCAGGCAGGCACTCGTCAGGTGAGTTAGCCAAGTACAGACACACCAGCAGGCCTGCAGCCTGGTCGGGTGCTGCTGAGAACGCTGCGGCTCCCAGCTCTGACCCCAGCAATGAGGTCAGAGTGCATAAGTACCTTTGCCAACGCCAAGCACCTTTGCCAGACCTCAGTACTTTTCGAAGTCAACTCTCAAGACCTCGTCTGAACGCTTTGAGTACTTTTTCATCTACACGCGCAAATTAACGGCTGCCTTGTGCAATCCTCATGGCCTCAGGAAGACCTTCTGGGTGGGAATCAACGGTCTACCACTTAATGGACAAGTTACTTCATCTCTCCTAGCCTCAGTTTCCTCATCTGTACAATGGAGTTGTTTTGAGGATTAAATTAGAAAACAGAGATAAACTGTTTACTGCAGGGCCTGGTCCATTGTCAGTTTTCAGTGAATGCCAGCTTTGACTGATAATGTTGGATTGGTGTCAGATTCCACCGGGATGACGTGTTCACAAACATTTAGCAGATCATGTGTGTAGTGAATCTGTTCTTAAGGCTCGATCTGTTGGTTTCATTAAGGCCTGGCGTGGTTATGATAATATTCCTATATTACCAGTTACCATCTGGTTGGTTCTGGCAACTGCCAGAACCTAGTGTCAGGGACTGAACTGTGTCCCCCTCAAATGTCTGTCAGTGTGGCTAGTTGTGCAATTGCCTACCATTTTGTCACTTGACATGATGTTCCTGTGTGTTGTAAATCCTGTCTCCATGATGTTGAGGAGGTGGGATTAGTATAGGTTATAATAATGAGGCAAGACTCAATCTGTGATATTAGGCTGTGTTTTAAATCATTCCTTTCCAAGATATAAGTGAGAGAAGTAAGCAGAGGAGATGTGGGGACCTCAGGCCACTAAGAAAGCAGCAAGCGAAGCAGCATGTGTCCTCGGGACCTGGGGTCTCTGTCCTGTCAAGCTCCTAGACCAACGGAGGATTGACAACAAGGAACCTACTTCAGAGCTGACAGAGACAGTCTTTTCTCGGAGCTGGTTCCCTGAATTCAGACTTCTGCCCTCCTAGACTGTGAGAGAATCCACTTGTGTTTCTGTTACGCTAGATAACTGAGACAGCTGGGAAGAGGCAACGAAGGATTCTTCTCCAGAGTGTTCAGAGCCATCATGGTTTTGCTTCTTGATTCTGAGCTGCTGGTCTCTAGACCTGCTAGAGAACGTGTCTCTGTTCCTCTGAGGCCCCCAGTTCACAGTGATTGGCTGGGGCAGCTCTTGGAAACAGCATGGGGGACACGTGAAATAGGGTTGTGGGGTTCACAGAGCCACTGTGATGTTAGGTGCTCCCTTCTTATTCTGTCAGACAACAGTGTCAGAATCAAATCAACGAGAAGCTCTGTAATCTACTAACATCGTCTTTTCTCTCCAAATTAAAAACACCAGCAAAGCAGGTGGAACATCATCTGAGGATAAATAAAATTGTATTTACTTGAGCAACATTTACATGGCACTCGCCAAATGCCAGGCATTGTTCTAAGTGTTTTACAAATATTGCTTCCTTTAATAATCAAAATAACACTTTGTGGTCATGTCATTATTTTCATCCCCATTTTACAAATGAGTAAACTGAAGCCAAATGGAGGGTAGGCAACTGAACTGAGATCATAATGCTAATTAGTGGTGGAGGCGGGGCTTGCACCCTGGCAGTCCGGTTCCAGAGTCCACTGTCCTCTCGAGCCCTGGGATTTGTAGCCTGTCCATCCTTTCAGTTGAGTAAAATTGGCGTTTTGTAATCTAATCTTACTTGTTTCACTTTATCCTGAACCAGGAACAGCTTCCTTATGGATTATGCTAGACCGGGGTGGGCATTTATGGCTCATGCTATGCCCCTAGATCAGGTTCTCTTTGACACCGGAGAAAGGTGTCAGGCTGCGTGGTGACAGGGCTGGGCATGCAAATGGTTGGAGGCATGCCTTTGCATGAGTTTGTAGGCTCTGTTTTTGAAGGAATATGTGTGTGAGGACATTGAAAACCTCCAGGCAAGCAAATCTCGCTTTGAGCACATTGGCTTAGCTCTGCTTATACCTTTGATAAAGCACACAGCAATCCTGTTTGCATATCTCCTTCTGCACTTTGCACTGTTGGCAGCACCCAGTAACACAATATCTTGGGGGCAGCTGAAGATCCTTTACTGAACCCATCAAAGCTACAAGCCTCTTATCAGATAAGAGGGCCCACGAGCCAACCCCTCCTCCATCCTTACCCACCACGCTGGCGGGTCTTTAGACACTGTGTTCCCTTACACCGTTTTGAGTATCTACTGAAGGGAGATAATGTATGCGAGGTTCACATAGCAACGCGGCTCTCCTTGCCCCAATGATTCATACAAGATAGGCTCAAACTCTATTCAACCTTCTCTTATGAAAAAGTGCTTTAACTTCGTCTACGCAGGAGATGGGCAGACTCATATCCTTGTTCTCATCTCTGCTGCGGGCTCCAGCTTCCACTGAGTTAGCTTAGTTCACAGCACTGCTTCTGTGTGTACTGTGTCACGTGTTGTCCGCATGTGCAATTCAGCCTTTATCTCAATTGCCACGCGCACAGTCACACACACTCAATTGCACAGTATTTATGAATGTAGCTGGCTTTTCTGAGAGCTTGGGAAGAAGGTGGGAGTTGTTTACATCCCTGCAACCATAATTACGTGCAACTCAGATGTTAGAGACCTTGACCTACAGAGTCCATTGGCCGGCCTGCCCAGCTCCTCAGCAACCCCCTTTCCTCCCCTTCTCCTTGTTGATACAGATGCTCAAATCTCTGTTGTATTCTTGGCCTGAGTATGTCAACCTTCTCACGGGTTCCCCCTGCACAGGCACCTCAACTGTCTTCCCCTTTTGCTCTAAGCGGCTCATCAAGGTGGATTTCTGAACAAAGATCCTTGACTGTCCCAGAGGAATGGACATGTCAGCTCCAGGGATAATCTCAATCTCTCCTTCACGCATGCATGCACATACACACACATGTACATACATGCACATGCACACAGACACACTCTCACAGTACTCCAGAATGGGAGTGGAATTCAGAGGGCAGAGGCAGGGACAGGAACGCCTACCAGCAGCAGCACAGAAGCGCAGCTAACTCCGTCAGACAATAAAACCCTCTGTACCCCCACAAGTGCTCAGATACGGAGGAGCCGGCATTCGAGCCCTAGCCTCTATGACCCTAAAGCCTGCGTTCTGCTCCCTATACTAGCAATAATTAAATCGTATTTAGACCTAAACTCTTCTTGTTTTCTTCACGGCTTTATATCTTTTACCTTCAAAAAAAATTCTAAGAACACAAAAGTTAGATACTATTAATAACATTATTATTATTAATTTAAAAAATCAACAAAGCAAACCCATTACCGTTGAGTTGATTCTGACTCATAGCGACTCTATAAGGCGGAGTACAACAGTTTCACAGGATTTCCAAGGAAACGGCGGATGGATTCCAACTGCTGGCCTGTTCGTTAGCCCCCACAGCTCTTGACTACAGCACGGCCTGGGCTCTGCGTTAGTACTATTTGAATCATCACTTTTCAAAAGTAATTCAAATACATCCTTTCTTCCATTTGGAATTAAGCACTTTCTCCTTCTGTCCCTGCTACTTTGCATACATTCAACTTCCTCCCTGAACGTTAGATCTGTGCACGATTATTCACGTACTGTCGCCTCCAGTAGATTCCCAGAGATGGAGTTCCACGAATATTGTCTTAGAACAACAGCTTGCAGCTCTCAGCTGCCCCTAAATGTGTAGTAATAAGAATACTGATGCATAATACTTGAGGAGGGGCTTGCACGTTCACTCTGTGTTCTACACTCCAAGCTTAAACCATATTTTGATCGGAAGTGTCACCACTGGATTTCTGGCGGCCAGTAAGATTTTCCATATTTGGTGGCATTCTAATCATTCTCAACTTTGATTGTCACTAACAATTAACTGAACTGATCAAGACCCCATAAAAAATAGCCTCAAACATTGGCCAAGAAAATCCATTCCATAATTTGGTATCTGGGATCATTTTTCTTTGGTTTAATCTTAAAACAGCCCATTGCTTGACCCAGACTATTAACCTCAATGGGTCTGGAACTCGTCCAGTTCTAGGGCTACAATTCATTTCTGAATGGCTTAAATATATACTCCTGTCTTTTGAGACTGAGACTGCGACATAACACATGTTTTTTTTTCTTGTAAAAAATGAATCTCACAACAGATAAGGGTGATAGTGGAACCATGTGACGAACATAATCCATGTCACTAACTACACGTATGCAGATTGTTGAATTTTCAGATGTTTGGTTACATACATATTCACTACAAATAATACTAATACTACTACTAACAAGAAAAGATAGGAAAACTAGTGCTTTACAACGAAATGAATCATTTCACCTAATCCAGGGATTGGCAAGCTATGGCCTCAGGCCAAATATGGTTCACTGTCAATTTATATAAATAAAGTTTTATTGGAACATAAAAAAAAGCAATCTCTCTGCTCAGTTTTCAAGATCCTTCCCCATTTGCCCTGATTTTACTGCTTCAGAAATATTTTCTGATGATTTCTGCATATTTAACCTATCCCTTTCTCTCTCTCTCCTGTACGCTTCTCTTCCTCTCGCACATTTCCATCACACCAGGGAAGATCCTGACCAAAGCTCTTGTCTCATAGATTTACAATGATCAACGGACATTCTTTTTTTTTAATTTCTTTTTTTAGAAGAGTGCATGATATGTAATAGGAAATCAATACGTATTTCTTAAATAGATAAAGGAACGGGGGAGGGGATGGCTCTGTGGTAGGCTGAATAACGGTCCCCCAAAGATGTGCACATCCCAATCCTCAGAACACATGAATGTAGCCTCACATGGCAAAACGGATTTTCCATAGGTTATTCAGTTAAGGCTCTTGAAATGGGGAGGGATTATCTGAGTGGGTCAGATGTAATTACTCAAATTTTCATGAGAGGGAGGCTGGAGATCAGAGTGAGCAGCAGAAAATGGATGATGGAAGCCAGAATTTGTTGTAATGTGAGAAAAAGGCCACAAGCCAAGGAATCCAAGTGGCCACTAACCCTACTGCTGCCACTGAGTCGATTTTCACTCATAGTGACCCTATGGGACAGAGTAGAACTGCCCCATAGTTTCCAAGGAGCATCTGGTAGATTTGAACTGCCAGTCTTCTGGTTAGTAGCTGTAGCACTTAACCACTGTATCACCAGGATTTCCAACTGGCCACCAGCCACTGGAAAAGGCAGTGAAAGAGTTTCTCCCTCAGAGTCTCCAGAAGCACTCAGTCCAGCTGAGACCTTGACTTTCACCCAATAAAAAAAGGTTTAGACTACTGACTTCCAAAACTGTAAAAGAATAAATCTGTGTTATTTAAGCCAACCCACATCAGTTGATAATCATGTGCCTGTGTGGTTACTGTGCAGTAATTTGTTACAGCAGCTATACAATGCTGATACATGCTTAATGAATTCATGAGTGAAGAATGAACGTACTCCTGTCGATCAGCTACTGTACTGATTCCTTGAATCGCTCATTTGCTTATGCAGTTCATTCCATCTGTGTGGTCTTCCCAAGTTCTTTCCATCCATCTTCCCGTCCTTCACAACTCAGCTCAGGAAAGCCTCTGCTGCTTATAACTGTTTCCAGATGTCTCTTTCTGAGCTCCTGGAATGCTAAGCTCCACTGTGGGCTCCCAATGATCACTGCTGCATTGTCTCTATCTAGAAGTCACTTCACCTTCGTTCTGTGTTTCTGTTTGCACTTAGTTGTATTTGCTCCATTATCATTTCTACATTCCATGTTGGATGATAATCCTTGAGTACTGCCCTTGTAGCCTCTTGTGCAGTATAGTCAACAAAGCACATCTGAAACTGTCATACTTAGAGGGACCAGCTTGAAAGATTGGTCCTTGACTGGCTCTGGGAACTTGGACTTCAGTAGGATTCCCACCATTCTGAGAAGTCACAAGAGAGACTCACTGTGCCTGTACTGCTTATATAGCCATTGTGCTTGGTGCTGAACTCCTGCTTTCCTTCTGGAGGCCTGGAGTTTGAGGCATGCTAAGCAATGGGTGCCTACTTGACCAGCCCCCAGTTTAAATCTTTGGCGCTGAATTGACAATAAACTTCCCCAGGAGACACTATTTCACACGTGTGGTCACCATTTGTTGCTGGGGTAGTTAAACGAATTCTGGAAGGTGACTCTTGGAAGCTTCAACCTGGTTTCCTGTAGACTTCACCTCAAGTCTCTTCTGTTTGCTGATTTGTTTATATCTTTCTGCTGTGTTGCATCTTAACCATGAGTCCAATATGTATGCTGAGTCCTATGAGTCCTCTTTGTGAATCACAGAGCCTGTCAAAGGTCTTGAAGACCACCCAACAAAACTCCATTCAGTTTCAAACTCTACATAAAACCAAAACCCAAACCTACTGCAGGCAAGTTGATTCTGACTCATAGAGACCCTATAGGATGGAGTAGAACTGTTCCATAATTTCCAAAGAATGCCTGATGGATTCAAACTGCCTGCCTTTTGGTTAGCAGCCATAACTCTAAACCACTACACCACCAGGGTTTCCAAAACTCTAAATAGATGGAGTCTGAATTGCTGGCACTGCCCACCAACCCCCCGCATTTGTTAGCCAAGCAGGTTGCATTCAAGTTGATGGATTCTTCTGTATTTTTTCAAACAAATTATGTAATTTACTGTTAAGGGGAAAGAGCACTGTAGTTGAGGAAGGTGTACATTGAGACGTTAACTCTGTTTAACTTCCTTTCATGAGTACCTAGCACTGAATAAAGACAAAGAGTAGAGAAGACTGCCTAGTCACCATGCCTCAAACAAGTCACGTGCCTTCACGATCTCACACTTTTGCTTAGGCATTCTTTTGCCTAGAATGCTTTTCTTTTTTTCCTTCTTGGCTTCCATTCTCATCATTCCTGCCAGAAAAGAGTTTGCAAGTGCCTTACCCTTTTTCACAAATTAGAAGTAATTACCGACCATTAGAGAAATTTCCCAAGGCTTGGTTAGGTTGCATTTACAGCATTTGCTGATTACAGACAATTAATGGATCAAGTTTCTCCGAGCCTTCAGCATCTTAGGAAGTGAGGTCATCATGGAATACAGGCAACTGGGGGGAAAAGGGAAAACTGCACAGTCTCCCTGAAGGCCATGAATGACCATCTCCCTCACCAAAAATTTAAAATCGTATCAAAGAGAATGAAGGCTTATGAGGCTGAGCACAGGAATGAAATGTTTAAGCTCATTTTAGATGAAAGGGGACATATTTTTGCATCTGTTCTTTCCAACTCATTATACTATCTCCCACTAGTTCAACAAATTAAGGCTTGGCTTCCTTCCATCCCATTAGGGATCACTTTGCATGAATTATACGTTTGCATTATTCAAGATTTGTGTTTAATTACAAGAGTTGCATAAAAAAGAGAAGGAAGAAGTAGCCTTCACATTTAAGCTCTTTAGGTTAGTTTGAAGTTTGACTTTATTACCCAAGTGTGGGAAATATTTAAGGGTTAAAATTTGCTGAAAAGTGAAGAAAGTTTTTCTTCATTTACAGCCTTCTCCCCAGCCACTCCTTGGAAACTCCATGGGGCAGTTCTACTCTGACCTATGGGGTTGCTATGAGTTGAATTCGACTCTGCTGCACAGGGTTTGGTTTTTGTTTTTTTATTTCCCCAGCTAATACCTCCTCCTATCTTCTTTCTGTATTTTCAAGTCCTACCCTTCTCTGAAGGAGCCTTAGTTGCACAGTAGGTAAGCACTCAACCAGTAACCAAAATGTTGGCAGTTTGAATACACCAGTTGATTCAAAGGAGAAAAGACATGGAGACCCGCTCCCATAAAGATTACAGCCTTGGAAACTCTAGGAAGTGGTTCTATTCTGTCCTGTAGGGTTACTATGAGTCAGAATGGATTCCACAGCAATAGGTTTTTTGGTTTCTGCATCATTAATTTTCCAGAAGCCACTCAACTTTCATAATTCAATAAGACATTAATATTTTATATACAAGAAAGATTTAGGCTCAGAATTTATGCATTTTGTACAAATTTATAGGGGTCTTGGTTGCACAATGGTTAAGCAGACTGCTCCTATAAAGACAATAGCCTTGGAAACCCTGTGGGACAGTTCTGCTCTGTCCTACAGGGTCTCTGTGGGTTGGGATTGATGGACAACAACGCACTGGCCGTCTCCACAGGCCGTGGTTAACAGCCTCCTCAGCAGGAAGTGACTGTGTATTTGGTAGCAGTATGAGCTGTCAGCTGCTCTGGATAGGCGTTCCCTACCTGGGGACGCAGTGGCCAGCCGTGGCTCTGTGACAGGCTCTGGTCTAGTTGTTTCTGTATATAGTTTCTGCAGAGAAGCCTGCAGAGAAGCACAGTTATTCCCATGCTTCATGTGTCCAGAGCTGGGAAGCAGTGGGGCCTGGACATATCTATCCATCTGTCTGTCTGAAATCAGGCTTCCAGATTTAGACTGCAGGAGAAAAATTGGTGTGCCTTGTTCTTGGAAATGTAATCCCCTTATTGTTTCTTCTGCAGTCCCTGAGTGGTGCAAATGGGTGATGCCTTTGGCTGCTGTCTTAGGTTGGGTTCTCTAGAGAAGCAAAATGAGTGGGAAATAAAAAAGAGAGATTTACATCAAGGAAATGGCTCACACTATTTTTAGGTGCTGTACATCCCAAGTCTATGTGTCAGGAGAGAGGATTCTCCTGATGCACATAGCCAGAGAGGCAGGCAAACCCAACAGCGGTAGGCTGGAGAGCAGTGCAGTTGCAGGCTGTGAATATTGATCAGTCTCAGGATGAGAAGGTAAGACCACTAATAAGCTGTTAGCTCAAGTCTCAAGAACCAGAGGTCAGAAAAATGGCAGCTAGCTGCAGGATCCAGAACAAGCAGAAGCCCTGGCGAGGTCAGCAAGAAGGAAGCAGGCAGAGGAGAGCAGCGAGATGAAGGCCAAGGGGAAGGTGAGCCGCCACAGGCCCTGCCCCTGCAAGTACCGCTCAGCAGATTCCATCAGGAGAGTAATCACCAGTCAAATTCAACAGAGAAGCAAGCACAACATTATACAACTACCAAAGCACTGAAAACCACGATCCAGCAAAGTCGACACACAATCATCATCACAGCTGCTGACTGAAAGGTTGGAGGTTTGCAGCCACCCAGAGGTACCTCAGAAGAAAGACCTAGTGATCTGCTTCTGGAAAACCAGCCTTTGGAAACCCTATGGGGCACAGTTCTACTCTGACTCATGGGACAGCCATGAGTTGGAATAGACTTGACGGGAATTGTTTCTTTCTTCTTTCTCTGTTTCTCTCTCTCTTCCTTTCTTCTTCCCTCCCTCCTCCTCCTCTTCCTCCTTCCTCCTTTCTTCCTGTCCTTCCTTCCCCTCCCTCCTCCTTCCTTCCTTCCTTCCTTTTCACTTAGGAAAGATTCCATTCTTTTCAATGTGAGTGTATTTTCATTGTAAGACATCAATAATGAAGACCTGTACAGAACCAAAAGGGGAAATTTGCCTTGCCATTTATTTACTTTACCCCTTATCACCAAATCAATTCCCCAGCCCCCAAACCAGTGCTATTAACATAGACCAGTGCTATTAACATACTACTTTATGTCTTTACAAACACGCATACATGTTTTACAAACACACATGTGTACACACTGACACTTTCCACGTATGCAGTGGTGAATCCTTTGAAAACCAACAGTACCACAGCACACATGTGTACTGAGACTTGCTTTTTTTGGTAGAACTTGTAAATCAAGCCCATCCTTCAAACAATTGAGTATGAACGTGATACATGAACGCCTATTCTTGCAGGAGGGGAGCCTGCAAGAATTTTGAGTGATGTGAAAAGGCATTCTCAGGGAATCTGTACATCCTTTCGTCTAAAACTGTTCTTTGTGTTGGTCTATCAGTGACCAAGTAGTAACGACAAGGGATTTTGGAATCAGAAGACAATGGTTTGAATTATTCTGGCTCTTCCAACATGAGGCAAGTTACTAAGCTGGAGTTTTCTCATTTGTGAAATGGAAGAATTGTACCTAACCAAACAACACCAAAAAAAAGCCTCAGACTTCAGCCATTGAGTCACTTTTGACTCATAATGACCCCCAGAACAGAACAGAACTGCCCTCACAGGGTTTCCAAGACTGTAAACTTGACGCAAGCAGGTGAGTTGGAACAGCCAACTCTTCAGTTAGCAGCTGAGCACTTTAATCACTGTGCCACCATGGCTCCTTCGTAGTATCTACCTCTTGCATTTCTGGTAGGGCTTCCAACAGGCTTATTCTGGTTTGCACCTCTGCTGAAAATGTGCATATCAACTCCAGATGCATTGAATCAGAACATTTTAACAAGACTGTTAACAGGATGAAAGAATGTTAACCCTTAGTGCTGTGCCCCTTCAAGTAATCATCTGTCTTAGACCAAACAAGGAACAATGATTTTAAAAATGAGAATGTATAGGGGTGGGGCAACTAGATGAATGGAAATGGGACAACCAGAATGGAAATAATGAGACTGTTCATGCATGTGAAGAGTGTGACCAATAGCACTGAGCAATTTGTGTAGAAGTTGTTGAATGGAAACATAAACTATCATATACACCTTCACTGAAAACATAATAAAGTAGTCTTAAAAAAGAAAAAGCAATTGGAGGCAGTTTTTTGCAGTTAGGAAGTAGGCAAAATTAACCAGCAATTTAAGCCCACTGAGAACAAAGAATTGGTACAAAAAGTTCTTTTGTATCCTTCTGTGTACCCTGGTGGCCTAATTTTATAAGTATGATACAAAAATTTTTTTAAAAATCCATTGCTGTTGAGTCAACTCCAACTTATAGCAATAGTGTAGGATAAAGTAGAACTGTCCTGTGAGCTTCTGAGGAGTAGCTGGTGGATTCAAACTTTCAGCCTTTTAGTTAGTAGCTGAGCTTATAACCATTGAGCAGTCAGGGCTCCCCAGGTAATACAATTCCCTGTGATTCTAGCTCATTCCTTCTGGTACCTGGCTCCACACGTTTTTACTCCACCAGAACCCGCGATCCACTGAGCCTCTAGCCCTGCCCTGCCCTTCACATTTCATTTAATGAACGAAGATCCGTGGGCCATCGCTGTACTCCTTCTCTTTCTGCACACTCTCCCGACTCTCCTGTCCACTCTTGCTTTGTAGATCTTTCCTGGCAAAATCCCTAACCAGGTAAACTAAATATTCCCCCTTTCTGTGCCTACACCCAGGTAGCTACACACGGCAAAAGTGAAACAGAAAATCATGCTGACTGGTCTTACTTCAGAGTTACGACTCTGAACTTAGAATGGAGCAGTCCCCGAGAGTAGCACTCACACAGTCACGGTACCTTCCCCTGGTCCACTCAGCCTCCCCTGCTCTCTAAATGATGCCTACTGCCCTTCTCTTCTCAAACCTCCAACTGTTTCTCACTCTCAAATGATGACACTGTTTCTCGTTCAGAAAATAGAAGTGATAAGAAAAGAAAAGCCACACGTTTCTCCTCCCACACCTCCCCACCTATCAGCACCTGTACCCGCGCCTTCTGCTGTCTTCCCTAGGACTGAAGAGAAGCTCCCTAACATTCTAGGGTGAGTTTCTCCTCTCATGCTTAAGGATGCATTCGCTCTCACCCTCTCAAGGACATGATTTTCCACTCTTCCTCATCATCGTTTCCCCCTCTCCTCTAGATCATTTCCATATGCATGAAAACATGGTATTATTTCTTCCTCTGTTGGTCTCACTTTCCTTCTCTCTGCTGCTCCACTTCTGCTCCTGTTTACAGAACTCCCTGAAATAGCTGGCTACCCTTGCCTTTTTTCCAATTCCTCCCCACTTGCTCTCAAACCACTCTCTAAGGAAATTGCACTTGGTAATATCAACAATTTTCCCCTGCTGTGAGACCGTGTGGTCATTTCTCAGCCCACGTCTGAGTTAAACTGCAAGTAGCATTTGACACAGTTGATTACTCCCTTCTCCTTCAAACTTAAAAAAAAATTTTTTTTTTCACTTTTTGTCCAGAACATCACATTTGTTAGCCAGGGTATTAGCAGATCCAGCTGGAATGCTTGGCAGGGATTTATAAAGAGACATTTTAATGAAGGGGCTATTTAGAGAAGCGTGACAGGGTCAAGGGAGGTTGAGGCAGCCAGGGACTATCAACCAGGGGAAGCCGTTAGCACTCACAGGCCTGAAGAAGCAAATGGTGGAGACAGTATTACCGGTGCTCAGTTACAAGTTGAAGCCATAGAAGGGAGAAGCTCAGCACAAGTCTGGCCCTAGGGGGATGTTACTGTTTCCAAAACCACTTGGAAGAAGGATGGAGAGCTAAGAATAAACACCTGCATCTTGCCTTTCTGCACCTCTGACAGTGCCTCCCACTGGCTAAACTCAAATGGAAGCCAGAGGACAGGACGGTTCGTGTGATAGCTATAATAGAGAATGTCCTTCCAGGGCACAGAGCAGGCAGAAGACCAAAAGTGAGACTAGGGTAGTGGTAGCAAATGGAAAACAAAGGTAAGACACTAAATTACCCTGTATTTCCTATTAAGTGAGCCACTGATAGCTTCTTCTTCATCTTCATTGCTGGGTCCCCCTCACCTTTAAAAGTTGGACTTCCCCAGGATTCAGTCCTCAGACATCTCTGTTTGCATGTCCCTGACTATACTTTCCAGTCTCATGGCTTCCAGCACCACCTACATGATAATGAGTCCCACATTTTATCCCCAGGGGGACCTCTCTTCTGAAACTCACCCTTGTATATTCAACTACATGTTCATCATCTCCCCTGGATGTCTGCTGGACGGATGGACGGATGGACGGGCGGACGGATGGACAGGCGGACGGGCGGACAGTGGGCGGACGGTGGGCGGGTGGATGGATGGATGGATGGACGGGTGGGTGGGTGAGTGAACGGAGGGGTGCATTTGTGGGTGGGTGGATGGGTCGGTGGGTGGGTGGACGGATGGGTGGGTGGACGGATGGATGGATGGATGTGTGGATGGATGGATGGGTGGGTGGGTGGTGTGGGTGAGGGGTTGGATGGATGGGTGGATGTGTGGGTGGGTGGACAGATGGGTGGGTGGGTAGGTGGGTGGGTGGATGGACAGGTAGCTGCATTTGGGTCAACTCTGTCACGGCAATCTCACATACAACAGACTGAAATGTTGCCTGGTCCTGTGTCACCTCCTTGTCGGCACGTCCCAGCCCACTGCTGTGGCTGCTGTGCCAGTCCATCTCACCAAGGTTCTCCCTTGCTCTCACCACCCCTCTTTTCACCAAACGTGATGTCCTTCTTCAATGACTAATCCCTCTTGATGACACGTCCAAGTAAGCAAATTGGACAATGTTCTGTTGTGATTCATAGGGTTTCCCTTGGCTAATTTTCAGAAATAGATCACCAGGCCTTTCTTCTAAGGCCCTTCTGAGTGGACTGATACCTCACATCTTTCAGTCAGCAGCTGAGAATTTTCTGCATCACCCAGAGACTCATCTGCAGCAGGATGCCCTTCAACTTCAGCTGCATCCTGTCACTCCTCTGCTCAAAACTTGCCAGGGATATACCCTCTTACTGAGAGCGAGGCTGAAGTCCTTCCACTGGCCTCATGTTCCTCTTTGATCAGGTCTCCTTAAATCTGACATATCTACCCTCTTCCTCAGCCACATGGGCCTCCATGGTGCCCCTTACACAGTCCAGACACACTGCTGCTTCTGGACATTTGTCCTTGCTGTTCCCTCTGCCAGGAACTCTCTTCCCCCAAGTATTTGCAAATCTCACCCTTAACTACCCTCAGATTGTTGCTGAAGTTCTCCTCATTGTAGCTTTTCTCTGTACCAGACTGCAGCCTTCTTCCAGCAAATCATCTGCATTTCCTACTTCAACATTCTCCCTAGAATTTCATTACACAATTCATATTTTGCTAATTTTAATGATGACATGTCTTTGCCTGCCCTTGGTAGGATATGAGCTCTGTGAGGGCAGCATTTTTGTCTCTTTGGTTCACAGCTGAGTTACCACCACTGGAAAAGTGACCAGCACATAGCAAGCAGGTGGTCCATAAATATTTACAGAATGAGTATTGTAAGAGATGAATATGCATCTTGTGAATTAAATATGATTAATGTGTCCCTTCTCCACAGTTTAGGTAGGTAAGATAGTTTTTTAAAAAACAAAATACTGTTTGCTATTGTTAAGTGCCACTGAGTCGCTTTCAACTCATTGCGACCCTGTGTACTACAGAACTATATTGATACTGATGTTTATGCGTTCCATTTCATTCTTGATGATTTCCAGTTTTCCTAAATTCGTACTTAACATATCACATGTTCTGATTATTAATGGATGTAGCAGCTGTGTCTTCTCACTTTGAGTCGTGCCTGGTCAGCAAATGAAGGTCCTGAGAGCTTGGCTCCACCCACATCACTAAGGCAGACTCGCCTTGGAGGAGGCAGGTCTTCCCCAGACAGCTTCTGAGTGCCTTCCAACCTGAGGGCTCCTTTTCCAGCCCTGTATCAGGCAGTGTTCCACTGCTATTCATAAGGCGTTCGTGGGCTAATTCTTTTCAGGAATTGGTCACCATGACCTCCTTCCTAGTCTGTCTTAGTCTGAAAGTTCAGCTGTGACCTGTCCACCATGGGTGACCCTGCTGGACACCAGTGGTCTCACTTCCAGCATTCCAGCAACATGCACACCCCCACAGTGTGACAAATGGGCAGATAAATGGAGGATAACACTGTTTAGAACATGTTTGATTTCATCAGTTTAGTGTAACTCAGGCAAGATTTACTATGCAAATAGTTTCTGCTCAAGAGGAAGGAACAAACAAGAGGATAAATGGTCTCGGCTTGGTATGAAGATGTTCTTTGATTTTGCTTCCTGGGACTGAATGAACTCAGCTTGGGATGTTTTCATCCCATGTTTGGATATGTTTGGGATAAGTTTCTGGGAGGGGACATGACATCATTAAGAAATTATGAGCAATGGATCCAGCGCCATGCAATGGCAAGGCTTCTAAAATAGTGGTCCAAATCGTTAGCTGTTGTTGTGTCAATTCTAACTAGTGGAGAGCCTGTGTGTGCCAAATAGAGCTGCTGCATAAGGTTTTTAAGGCTGTGACCTTCCAGAAACAGAGTGCTAGGTGTGTCTATTGAGGTGCCTCTGGCTGTGTTTGAACTGGCAGCCTTTTGGTGACTAGCTGAATAGTTAACCATTCATACCAACCCAGGAATTCCTATTGGTCTAGTAGGGCCCCATAAAGTAGAGGAAAGTGATTCGTAGCGGGATGGAGAGTTTCAACTGCTATCTTCCAGCCATTGGTCTACCACAAATTTTTTCCTGTCCATTTATTGGGCAAGCAGGAGAGTTCAGGGGATTGTGTCTCATTAGGGACTGTCATGGACTGAACCGTGTTCCCCAAAAGTATGTGTCAGCTTGGTTAGGCCAAGATTCCCAGTTTTGTGTGGCTGTCCTCCATTTTGTGATTGTAATTGTCACCTGTATTATAAATCCTAATCTCTGCCTGTGGTTAATGAGGCAAGATTAGGTTATGTTAACTTTTAGCCTTGAAATTCAGCTTCCAGGAAAAATGTCTGATTGGGTTTGCAGGAGGGTGAGAATCTATGTGGAGAAGAACCTCAGAGCCCCAGATGACCTTCAGCTGGCTTCTCCCCAACCCGGTAGTGACGACTTCATCAGTATGCTGCCGTCAACATCAGCCCAGCCTAACCAGATGAGCAGAAACGACCCTCTGAGCCCAGCCTCAGTTACCCACCCACACAATCAGAAACTCAGCAAATGGTAGTTACTATAAGCCACTAACTTTTGTGGTTGTTTGTATGTGTCAAAAGATAACTGATCAAAACCACATTAAGAAAAATTATACCGTTGAACATGTAGACAAAAACTTGTTTTACAACACAGACTTTCCAGAAGGCAAGAACAATTAAGGAATCAACTCTGCTTTCATTTACGCTTTTGTTTTCCAGGAGAGCTACTGCTTTGCTTAGCTAAGTTATTCTGTTTGTTCTCTGATTTGATTGATGACTACGTTTAAGAAGACTGGGTTCTTGGTAGTAAATACTATGGGGCACACAAATGTACTTCTGAAATACTCCATCTAATAGAACCCATGGTCAAGGCATAGTGACATCAGCTATTTCTACTCTGTCTATAAGGTCGCTGTGAGTCTGTATTGACTCGATGGCACTGGTATCACCAAGCCAATGGGGGTGTAAAAAACCAAATCGAACCTGTTGCTGTTGAGTGGATTCTGACTCATGGCGACCTTACAGGACAGAGGCGAACCGTCCCAGAGGGTTTCTAAGGGGCCCCTGGTGGATCCAAACTGCTGACTTTTGGGTTAGCGGATGATTTCTTAATGATGGTGCCACCTGGAATCCATATGAGAGAGTACATTAAGGTGTAATTCTAGTCCATCAATTTTCTAATTCTGATCTTCTTGGTGGCTAGTTACTACTATTTATACACTCTATTCTCACATCACATTTGAAATGACTGTTTTTTTTTGCTTTTCCTTGAGCAGTTAAATATATTTTGTTGAAATATAGCTTAAATTTTTATTCAATTTATTTCTTTCATTTGTAATTTTTCAACTCTTTTTTCTTTTGATAAAGTCCGTCATTAACCTGTTTGTTGTTTTTGTTTTACTATGGACTCACATTTTTTCTATACTTTACAACTGCACAAAAAGTTTAATTATTAATTTATCTGCAATTAACTTCACCTAGTACTAGATGAGACTCTAACATGACTTTTCTCTAAAATATAAAACATTTTCAAAGAACTATCTACCGATTTTATGCAAATCACACACAACTTCTCTATTTGTTTGCCATCCATGCCCCACCCCCTGCAGGTAATTTTGTAAGCACTCATATGCCTATGTATTTTACAGTAATTTAATTGTAATATTAATATTCTTTTTTATACCTGCTAAACTGAAACACAGTCATTCAACAACCTGAAACCTAATTTATTTCTAGATCATCTACTTCAGTCTAGTGTTCTGTAAATTTTTGGAATAGTAGCATACGACTTAAATGATTTTGAATTTTTTACATTTGCTCTTCAGAAGGCCAAGTCCTACCTAGTCTTCTTCTTTTCAGCTAGTTTCCTGTGTTTATTTTCTTTTCTTGTTTATTTCCAAATAAAGTTTTAAAAGCCTTTATGAAGTTTCACAACATCACACTAAAATTTATGTTGGAATTGTATAAACATAACTGAATTTGAAGGGAGCACTGACAGGTTTACAATATTGAGTATACCTGTTTGGGAACATTTTACAGTTCTCTAGTTTTTCAGATCTTCTTTATGTCCATCAATAAAATTGAGTCAGACCTTAGTGTCTGGGCATTTGTTGTCATGTTGCTGTTGCTGGGTTTTTTTTTTACTTGCTTTTAAATAAATTGTGTTAATTTAAGTTTGTCTAGGTATTTCATAATTTTTGTTCCTGTTGAAAGAAGAATGTTTTCACGTACTTACTAGCGAATGTTGAGGCACATTACAAGAAGTCATTAAGAAACACTTAATGAGGTAATTTAATTAAAGAGAGTTCTCTGGGACTCTTCACCATGCCTCCCTTCATTAGCTTTATTTACATGTTTGCATGCACTTGAAAGTAGAAAAATTATACACCTCTTAAAAGTATTTAAAATACACTGTTTCTCCTGGTCTCCACCTCAGCCACAGATAGGATCACTCTCCTTGAATGGCTATATGCGATCTTCCCAACTTTTCTGCATGGTGTTATAGGCACTGTGTCCCGGTTTGCACCTTCTGGTCCTTTGGCTGAATCCAATGGAAAGTTTTCAGTGACCTTTCTGCAACCACTGCTGTCACTGGTCTCTCTCTGGGCCCCCATACGGATCATGATGGACCACCTCCCCTTCCTCTTCTGGGCAGGAACACTGACACGAACTTGATTATGATCTGGAATGACTTGAACCTTGGGAGTGAGAAGATGATAGCCAGGGAATCAGAAAGACTGTGATGGTACCACATGGCCCTCTCCACAGTGCCAACATGCCAGCCAGAGTTGGCTACCACAGGAATTCTAGCGCCACGTTACACACTCTGCTGTCTGCATGTTGTACCTGGTGTATGGGCTGGATAGTGTCTCTCACTGGACTCTTTCTTCCTGTGGATTTTGTGGGATCCATTCCCACTGTTCCACTCTGAGACAAGATGGTTTCACTAGGTACTTCTCAGTTCCCTCATTTCCACTTAACAGATGGTGGTTTTCACTCCATTGCTCCATACATTGGCAGCTCAAGTCCACGCTCCCGGTCACTCCCAGTATGTTTCTGGCTCAGGGAGAAGGCATACTGTTGGTGAGTAATTTCCTGTGCTGATGACTTAGTACAGATGCCAAGTTATACGCATCTCAAATCACGCTTGTTCGTTCTTTGAGGATGGTTTTACTAATGGGACTAGGCAACTCTCAGTTAACCTCATTTGATTTAGTGGACCGAGGAGAGAATCTGGAATTACTGTTGTGTGAGATTGCTTTCACGACAATGTGTTTGCTTTGTCTTGAAAATAGAAGGCTCGCCATGGACATGACTGTCCTCTACCAGAATATGAAGGACTTTCCTACGGTAGAAAGAAATGTTTCTTCCTTCACTGTAAAGAAGTGGGTGACACTTCTAAGGTGTATAAGGAAGATTCATTTTATACTTCCATTTGTTAAAAATAATGGAAAAAGCTGCTTTGAGAGGTATTGGGCTCTCTAGCAACAGAAGTATTTATTCGGAGTTGGGTTGCTTATTAGGTGAACAATTTGTTGTGATTCACTTTTATTTCCTACAGTGTTAAGCGTGGTGGCCCACAGTCAGAAGCAGTACAAATGAGTAGAGGTGACAAGGGCATTGGAAGTGGACACATCTGAGTTAAAATATCTTTTATCACTTATTCTTTGGCAAAGTGTTTAATCTTGCTAAGCCTTGGGCTCCTAGTCCGTAAAACAGAAGTTGCCCAGATGTCATTTCTCTTATCCTCTAGTGTTTGTCCCTGGGCACTGCTCAGGTTTTCATCTCACCACTCACTTGGACACAGAACTAAGTACATCTTCAAGATGGACCAAAATAACCCACCTATTGAAGAGCCTGGAAGAGCAAAGAAGGCAGTCGTGCTTGAGGGTTTCACAAGGGAGATGGAAAGAAAGCTTTAGACGACCCACGCTCTATAGCAGACAGCCTGGAAGCGTCAGTCACCTTTTCTCTCTTCCAGATAGGTGACTCACAGCCAATTACTCCCCCAATGAGCATCCCATCCTGGCTTAAATACCTTCATTGCTAGAGAGCTCATCATCTCTCCAAGCAGCCATTTTCATCATCGAACATCTGAGTGTGCAAAAATAAATCTCCTGTATGTGGAAAACAAATGTCACCCTGGAAGTTTCACCCAGTCCTGAGAACTCTGCCTTTGGAAGGAGTGTAGATGTATTTCTCTGTCTCACCTACACCTCTGCTGTGACTACTTAGCACGTGTGTTTCTTGTGTTGCTCTTCGCCTGTTGCCTCAGGAATGGACACATTTCTGAGCTCTTTTCTTCTTCCTGGATCCCATCCCCAATTCCACTATGTGAGTCCTTCCCTCCTCTCTGTAGTCGGGAGCTCTGTCTGCACACTTCTCCCTCAGGCGCACCTGCCCTAACCCACCCAGTGTGGACGAAGGGGCCGCTTCTTAACCAGACACCCGATTCTTAGGCTATTTACATAGTCTCTTTGCAGAAGGTCCAGTAGGCTCCCTTGCGGTTTCTCCCAGGTGCAGACAGTGCTGTACCACTCTCTTTCCAGGAAGAGCACTAAAGAGTGTGATCCTCACCATCTGATCCATCAGGCTAACAATTGTGTGGGCCTGGTGAGGAGGTAGTGTTGTCTACGTGCAATAAAGCATTGTTTCTCTCTTCTTAATGAACACAGGAAGGACTTCATGCTACCCAAGACCTTCAGCCATTCAAAAGAATATTATACTATGTGAGCCATCTTGAGATTATTTGGTTTTCTCTTCCAAACAGATATTCTTGATTCTGAATACCAAATTATGACTTGCATTGTTCCAGTTTCCACATAGTCCAGTTTATGAAGGTGAATGTCTGCTGAACTCTTTCTATGGGCCTGCTGGGCAATGAGTCCCCACTAGGCTGAAACAGAGCCAGTCCTACAGATTGAAAAGGGGTCTCACTACTATGAAGAAGAACCAAAAGCAAAGTGTGTCCTTTGGACCCAGACTCCCTGTGCTGAGAACCTCCTAGACCTATGAGACACAGAAAGATGTAACACTGGAGGTGGCAGTGGCATGAACCCACAGTGACATCGACTGCAGCAGTGTAGGACTGGCAGATGGCTGCAGTGGGTCTGCTGACCCATGGAGCAAGAGAGTTGGGAGTCTCTGGGCAGGGGGCTGCCTAACAAAGTGCGGTGCCTCCAGGCACTTATCTGTGAGCTAAACAACTGGGACACTTGCCTATGCAGGGCAGAGGCCAGGTCTCAGCAGGTCCTAGCTGCAGAGACCTTCCTGTGGGCACTGACAAGAAGAAGCTGTCCTCATCACAGAGCTGTAGTGGTTCCCATTACTTCCAAGTTGATCCTGATCCCGAGTTGTAACCTGTTACTTCTAATAATAAACCGCATGATCATATGAGTCTGGATTCGGTGTGTCCATTGCAGTGAATGATCAAAACTGGCAGGGAAGTGCAGAGTACTGTGGGAGGGGCAGCTGTGTCAGAATTAATAAAACAATGTCTGACCTCTACCTCCTAGGAATCAGTTTGGGGCTGATGCTGATGCCGATGCCGATCTGATGCTGATGCTGAGTCTCCTCTCTTCTTACGCAGTTAGAGGACCTTGAACTTTCAGGGCCCAACATTGCGTGAGTACTTAGGTATGTTGGCTCATAGAACCCTCACGAGAATGTCCTATGAGGAGGGATGTTCGCTATTGTCTACTTAGGCTTGGACCTAGTGACCAAAGACCAGGTGAATTGTGAAACAACATCAAGGACATGATATGTGAAGCAAGATGTCATGAAAAAGACAGGAGAGAAAGAAAAGACCTAAATGGGTTTCATAAGAGACTCTGAAACTTGCTTTCGAGCATTGAGTAGGTAAAGCAGAAGGAAATAATGTTAAAGTAGAAGAGCTAAACAGAGGATTTCAAAGAGCAGCTCAAGAAGACAAAGTACAGTATTATGATGACTTGTGCAAAGACCTGGAGATAGAAAACCGAAAGGGAAGAAGGTGCTCAGCATTTGTCAAGCTGAAAGAACTGAAGAAAATATTCAGGTCTGAGTCACAATACTGAAGGATTTTATGGCCAAAAGCCAAGCCAAGTGCCGTCGAGTCAGATCCGACTCATTTTATGGAGAAAATATAAATATTAAACAATGCAGGAAGCATCAAAAGAAGATGGAAGGACTATGCAGTCACTACACCAAAATGCGGAAACCCTGGTGGCATAGTGGTTAAGTGCTATAGCTGCTAACCAAAAGACTGGCAATCTGAATCTCCCAGCCACCCCTTGGAAACCATCCGAGGCAGTTCTCCTCCGTCCTGTGTGGTACCTGTGAGTCGGACTCACCTCGATGGCAGTGGGTTTTATGATATTAGCAAAATTAGTTTGGGTTTTATGATATTCGCCAAACCAAGACAAAGCCAGGATAATCTCTTGCCTACACTCACGCAGCTAATGGGGTCCAGTTTAGGCACTCTGAGACCAGAGCCCCCAGGTGAAGCCACATTGCTCCCCACTTCCACTTTTGTGTGCCCTGAATTCCCCCAAAGCTTCATTTTGAGGAGTGTCTGGAGTCCAAACAGTGTGGAGATGCTCAAAGAGCAGCCAGGAGGAAACTGCACTTCAGGAAAAGCTGAAATGGGAGCTGACTGACTTCACAGTCCATGGCAGTCTGGGCTTCAAAGCTGCCTCTCAAAGTCACTGGGTCCAACCCTCCCACCAGAGGCTTGGACCACTTTGCTCAGCATGTCCCCATAGACTGGGGTTCAAGCCCCAGGCCTGATATTTTGCAGCTGATCTTGGAATGATGCTTACATCTCCAAGCTTTAGCTTCACTTTTGCAACATTAAAATGGGTATATGAACACCTACCAATGTGAACAGTCATATTGAGGATTAAATCAATCCAATAAATCTCTGAGTACAGTACCTGAGATATATTGTGGATTTAATCTTTGTTCCCCAGGATACTGCCTGCATGCATTGTTTCTTCCCGGAGTCTGGCAGGAAACAGAATTAAGATAGGCTCCAGCTATCCTTTTCGTCCACCTCTAACCAGCTGCCATCAAGTTGATTCCGACCTGCAGTGACCCCCTGTGTGTCAGAGAATAATTGTGCTCATTGGGTTTTCAGTGGCTAATTTTTCAGAAGCAGATCTCCAGACCTCTGGGGAGACTTGAGTCATGAAACTTTCAGTTAGCAGCTGAGTTTGGGTCACCCAGGGACCATGATGTCTTCGCTCTCTGCCTCCCAGTTAGGTGTTCTTTGCTTGAAAGTGGAGTAGAATGATGGAGATGTCCATCGTGGTTCAGAAATAGCCACCCCACAGAACTGGTAGAGCATTAAAAATAATGGAGGGGAGGATGTTAGGGGCAAGGGAAGATCCTGGAATACACTGTTAGTGAAAGCGTGGAGCGAGGAACAGTAGGATCCCACGTATCTAGAAGGAAAAGTCTGGTATTGGCACAGGGCTGAAAGGCATAGGGAGTAAAGGGGTCTCAGCTGGGCCGTGCCAGCCTCAGAGGAGAGCAAGGATCAGGGCTGAACTCCGAGGGGCCCAAGAACTCTGGGAGGAGAATATAAGTCTACTTGCACGAGTGCACTTTTCTTGGAAAGAAATCTTTATACCCATCTCATTTTCCACGGTAAGAGAGTGACAGACGTGCAGAAGTGTTCAGAGGCACTGCTGGGAGAGGATGGTATCATATTTCTGTGAGACTGACCCCTAACGAGTCTAAGGGGCTGCTTTTCTTTCCTCTGTGGAAGAGGATTTGATGGTGTCAGACCGCGGTGGCTATTTGGTGCCCCATAACTGGATTATTTCAGCAGAAGGATACTTCACTGCTAATTGGCATAGGGACAGCGTCCAGAAGCCAAGATGTCCGGCTAGATGAGGGAGGTGGAAAATTATAGAAGTCCTGAATGCTGAGAGGTGCCTTTGGAGACGTTTAAACGGGTTTGAGAGGGAGCCTGTCACATCTGGTTGTTGTGATAATTAGATTAGGAAGCAGAGAGATGGAGAGAGACGGCATCAAATGTAATCCGTAGAAGCTCTGCCAGAGGCCCGGAGGTGGATCTGAAAATAGATCGTCTGCAGAGGTGACCTCCAGAGGGTCACATCGGACACAGCCCAGAGCCAAGCGTGTGAGCTCCAGGTCCTTGGAGAGCATGTTATGCAGCTTGGTCCACCCAGAGTGCTAGTTTGACAACAGGGTTTCCAGGTTCCTGCCCCTGACATTTCAGGTCAGTAGACTTGGCTGGGCCCCAGGGGTCTCTGCTTTAAACGAGTTCCTAGTGATTCTGAGGCACATTCAGTTTAGTTGCCACTGACCTAGTTCAATGCTGTCGTTTGAGAGAAGTAGAAACCAAGGGAAGAGACTATGTAATAACTGAAGCAACACCCAACTATGCCATACTCTTTGTACGGGCCACCCCTCAACAAATCTCCCCGGGCCATGGAGGTCAAGTGGTAGAATTCTCAGCTTCCCTGCGGAAGACCGGGGTTCGAGTCCTGCCCAGTACACCACATGCACAGCCACCACGGGAGGCTTGCTTGTTGCTTTGATGTTGAAGGGGTTTGGGCAGAGCTTCCAAACTAAGGTGAGCTAGGAAGCACCTTTATCTATCACCGACACTTCATATGTCATTAGAGTTGATGGGTTATATGGCTTACATGGCAGAGGAGCTAGAATGACTTGATCCAGTCAGTGCCTTCTCTTCTTCCAGTTCTCACTCAAAACAGGCAACCTTTATATTACTTGGTAGATGGGTGCAAGTAGCTTGACCAAATGAGGCTATGTTGACTCTAAAATCAAAGAGACCCAGTAGGTGTTGTGTTTTTTACTGAGGGTAGGAGGACCAGAGGAAGCTATTTGTGCTTCCCCTGGGAAGAAATATGCCAACACACTGCAAACCACTAAACCCCTTAAAAATGTCACTAAGATGACAGATGTGAATTTCATAGAATTTGACGTTCTGTATGTCATCCGTTGGATCCTACTCGACGGCACTTGGCCTTGGCCATGTCATCAGTTTGGGATGGGCTAAACTGCGCAGTTCTTCTGCAGGTTTTGCCTAAGTACACTCATACGGTTGTAATCATCTGAAAAGTCAGCAGGGATAGGATTGTCTAGGACGGCCTCACTCAGGCCTGGCAGTTGCTACTGGGTCTCAGCTAGTCCTCTCTCCCCATTTGGCCAATCATCTTCAAGGAGGCCTGCCTGGGATTCCATGTATGTCTGTCTAGGGTTCCAAGAGACAGCAGAAGCTGCAAGCCCTCTTCATGTTTAGTTTTAGAGCTCCCACAAATTTACTTTTGCTGCCTTCCATAGGTCAAAGTAGGTCACAAGCCAGCTTGGGGTAGAAGTGTAGAGGGACATGGAGAAATAGACTCTACCTGTTGATGGGAAGAGACACAAAGACACATTGCAAAGGGCATTGATACAGGAAAAGGAGGGATTCGTGACTATTGTTTGCCATCTCCCACAGACAGATTCCATTGATGCACTCAATTCAGGTCAGCCTCTTGAGCACAGAGGAGGGTCCAAGAAGTGGGTCACTTCCAACATCCTACTTCAAGAAAGTGTATCAGGATGCAAGCAAGAGGGATGATTTCATAGAGTTCACCTTGAATTTCCCCTAAGTTAGTTATGAAGTACTTTGTTTGCAAACAACATTTCTTTAATGGTTATTAACTTCAAATTACTTATGACATATCTCCTAGTTCATGGAAACACACTGGGGACTTGATACCATGTTTGGGAGCTCTTTTAGACAACAGAGAACATCTGAGAAAGTGCAGTAGAATATAATTTTCTTGGAATGCTCTGTCCTATTCCTTTCTGATGAATATTGCTGGAGTTTAGACCTATCGGTCCAGAAGAGAGTTTCATGATCTAAAAATTAGATTACTTAATCCATCCCTAACATCATCTGCATATATCCTGTTGTTTTTCTTCCACTAGAGGAATTAAGAAATGGGACACTGAACATACATATATACACTATTATAAATGAATGCCTCAGGATGGTTCTTAACCACTAATATATATATATATATATATATACACACACATATACATATGAACAGCTTTGAAGAGGCACAACTCTAGTGCAATGTGCAAAAACATGATGTGCTACTGCATTGTTCCGTGTGATCTGAGCCATAGAACCTGTGTTGCAAGGATTGGACATCCTTAACCAAATCCTCAACAGTTCTTTTGACACTGACATGTCATTCCACTGTGCCATGGACTACAGACAATATCTTTTGAATTAGCAAATCAGTGTTTTGTAGAGGAACTATTCTACAGCAACCTCGGGAAAACTGCACAGTTGGGATGCTTTTGATGTTTAAACTCCTGAGTATGCCATATTTGCTTTATTTTCTTTTATTGTAATTCATGCATTCAACATGTAATTGTTTTACATCTGTTGTGCCACTGAACCCCTTGAGGCATTAGGGAGACATCAATAAACAAAACTGATTCGAATTCCCTCCTCCCAGGAGCTTACGTTTTGAGGTAATTCAAAGAAGTTTGTTGAGAGGAAGATTGTTCTTAGAATATTTTCAGTGAAAAGTAAAAATGTTACTGACTAATACTAGCATAAGAACTCCAGGCTTTTATGATTTACTTAATAATAAGCCCAGAAGCAAGCAGTACTGTTGTTGATTTTGACGTTCAAAGATGTCATTAGACTCCAGGGCTTCTTTGGTCCTTGTATCCTGCCATCACAGTGTGGTGATATTGCCTTTCATGACTGCAAGATGGCAATGCAGCTCCAAGCCACATGTCTTTACACCATGCCTACCAAGGGAGAATTGTAAGGGGCAGTAGCAAAGGGAATTTTCTCTTGCCATTCTTTGGAGGAAAGACTTTTATGGAAGTATAATCAGAGTTCTTCTCAGGCCTCAGTAGCCAGAAGGGCCACATGCCCCTACTACTTCAGTAGCTTACAAAGGAGAACACAATTGCCATGACTACCTTAGATCAATTGTGACTCATGTCCTAGACTAATGGGCACATTGCTGTCAGAGAAGTCTGGACCTTTTAGCCAGAAATAAAGGGGGGGGGGTAACTGGTAGGTTGGCAACCTCACTTTTTATTTAATCATAATCTTAACTTAAAACTTTTTCCTTTGGAATTTTGTAGACATTACTCTGTTGTTTTCTGACATTTAGTTTGCTCTGGTGATGTCTGAGTCCTAACCAGTGATCAAAGAAGCAAGGATGGTGAGACTTGGTCTTAGATACTCTGGACGTGTTATCAGGATGGACCGGTTCTTGGAGGACATTATTGCCACATACTGAACAGCCTTTATCTTACTCAGTAGAGGGTCAATGAAAAAGAAGAAGACCCTCAATGAGATGAACTGACACAATGGCTACATAATGGGTTCCAGCATGGCAATAACTGTGAAGATGATATGGTATTGGACAGTGTTTCGTTCTATTGTACAACTTTACTAGTAATCGGAAAAATGCAAACTGAAGCCACCCTGAGATATGACTTCATACCAATCAGACCAACAGACATAGTATTTGGCAAGACAAAACATGTTGCAAGGACCTGTAGTGAAGTCTTCTTTCATAAATAGTTGATGGAGAGCAACTTGTATCCATGTAGGAAAGTTGGCAATGCCCATAATTTTCCAGCCACTAGCTTTATTTATACTCTGTGAATATACCCTAGAGATGCCCTAGGGTTGTATATAAAATTCAGGTATAACTTTCTAATCATCTTTATTTAGAGATAATGTATGGTTTAAGGAGATGCGTATAGGTACCAAATTGACAAGGATGAACTGTGACAGTTAAGGTTGTGTATCATCTTGGCTGGGCCATGATTCTCAATGGTTGGTAGTCACCTAATAATGTAATCTCCTCCGTGATGAGATCTGCTATGAGCAGCCAATCTGTTGAATATCCCTCCTCCAAGTATAGTGGACAGGCACAATGTTATGTAACAGTGAAAAGTGAATCTTATTCGTACTTCCAGTTCAATGGAGTCAGATGTGTTTCCTGGTGGAAGCATTCCTCCTTTTGGACATAAGACCTCTACAACTGCAGAGAATGTGGTCAAAGGGACAGGAAGTGAAAAAATTGCCAATGGGTCACTAGGGTTACCAGTGGGTGGCGTACTACCATTTCTACACGTTGACTCCTGGCCCCATGAATTCTGGCTATGGGAGAAACACTATCAGATAAAGGATGGATGTTTAGAGCATGTACAGCCTCCTAGAGAACTTGATCCCAGCCCTGCAAGGTATGGCCATCTAGCTGGCACATAATTGTGTGTTTATTGTGTGTTATTCTATCAAACCACCTGCCTTAGGATGATGGGGAACATTGTAAGATCAGTGAATTCCATGAACACGAGCCCATTGCTACACTTCATTTGCTGTGAAGTGAGTACCTTGATCTGAGACAACGCTGTGTGGCATATCATGCTAGTGGATAAGGCATTCTGTAAATCTACAGGTGGTAGTTTTGGTAGAGGCACTTTTTTCAGGGAAGGTAAATCCATATCTAGAGTAAGTGTCTATTCCAGTAAGAACAAAACATTGCCCATTCCATGATGGAAGTAGTTCAGTATAATGAACTTGCCACCAGGTTGTTGGTTTATCTCTTCTAGGGATAGTGCCATACTGGGGAATCAGTGATGGTCTCTGCTGCTGGCAGACTGGGTTCTCAGCAGTGGCTATAGCCAAGTTGGTCTTGGTGAATGGATGTCCATGTTGCTGAGCCTATGCATAACCTCCATCCCTGCCACCAGCCACTTTGTTCATGAGCCCACTGAGAAATGACAAGAATGGGTAGGGAAAGAAAATGATTGGTTCCACAGACTATGTCATTCTATCCACTTGATTGCTAAAATCTTCCTTTGTTCAGGCTACCCTTTCATGAACACTTACGTGAGAGACAAATACTTTCACTTCTTGACCCCATTCCGAGAGGTCTATCTGCATACCTCTTTCCTATACCTCCTTGTGTCCAATTTTCCAATCGTGTTCCAAATATATAGCCACGCAGCCAAACAATTGGCCACAGCCCATCAATCAGTATGCAGTCACACATCTGACCACTTCTCTGTCCAAGCAGTGAGCAACCAGGGCACTGCTTGAAGTCCTGCCCACTGGGAGGATTTCTCTCCACCACTACCCTTCAGGGAGGTCCCACAAAGGGCTGTATTACTGCTGCTGTCTACTTTCGAGTGGTATTTGCATATGGCACAGAACCGTCTGTAAGCCAGGCATGAGTTTTCTCTTCCTCAGTCAGTTGATCATAAGGAAGTCCCCATGAGGTCGCAGGTAGAGACTGGGAGACAGAAAGTAATATGACAGGAGTAGAAACCACAGCCACCTGGCATATCTGCCACTGACACTTCAAGCACTGTTGGATCAGCTGGATCATACGGCCCCAGAGACAGAGTGATTTGCACAGCAGCATGAACTTGTTACACAGCTTGTCCCGGGCCCCACTGCTAACTAGTAGCTTATTGAGTAGCTTGGTAAATAGGCCAGACTAGCACACCCAAATGAGGAACACGTTGCCTCCTAAATTCAAAGAAGCCCAATAGGCATTGTGTCTCCTTTCTAGCTGTGGGAGGGGCCAGATGCAATAATTTACCCTTTATTTGAGAAGGAATATCTCAACATGCCCCACACCACTGGACCCCTAGAAATTTCAATGAGGTGGAAGGCACTGGAATTTTTAGTGCTTATGTCTTAGTTATGTAGTGCTGCTGTAAGAGTTATACCACAAATGGGTGGTGTGAGTAAAGAGAGATGGTGTGCGTCAGCACGACTTGGCCACGTTTCTAGTAGTTTGGCAGTTATGATGTCATTAGGCTGTTATATAATGATGCAACCACCGTCATAATGAGATCTACTATGAGCAGCCAGTCAGTTGAAAGGAAATTTCCTTGGGTGTGTGGCCTATATCCAATATATACAGACTTTCTGGCAAAGCTCTATGGCTTTTGCTCTCTCTGGATGCTGTATTCAATTCATTATTTGACCTCTGGGTCTTGGGACTTAAGCCAGCAGCCTGCTGTCTGACCTGCCGGTCTTGGGTTCATCAGTCCCTGCGGCTACATGAGTCAGGAGAAACCTCAGGCCCGATGCCTACCCCATGGACTAGGGACTTTCCAACTTGTAAAATCAATTAAGCCATTTCCTTGATAGTAATCTCTCTCTAGTATATATTATATATATAAAGTCTCTCTCTCTCTCTCTCTCTGTCTCTACGTATATAAAATCTGACACTGTTTTCTTAGTGGACCAGGGAGGTGACTTTAGCAAGGGTGTTACAGTCCAAACCTAATCCTCTTTCACAAACTCTACCATAAAACACGAGTTTAGGCCACCTGCTGCAAGGCCAATACTGAGATGGGGTAAAGTAAATGACCAGGAGGTTTCTCTGCAGGCTAGCATGCCAAGGGACAGGGGGAGCTCGGGTCCTCAGAGCCTGCCCAACTTCTGCAGTCAACTAGGGAGCTTATATTGGTTGTCCTCATTGTTCCCAAAGTCACAACAGAAGGCTCAGAGGCAGCCTCCAGAACCTATATTTTTGCACCGATCTCAGAGATTCTTGTGTTCAGAAAATTTCTAAAAGCTTAGTGTAAAAGAGTATGAGCTCAGGCAGCTAGACCTCGCTCCCAAGTCCAACGCTGACTCCTGTGAAATTTACTTCGT
Organism: Heterohyrax brucei; assembly: GCA_028571685.1. Classification (NCBI taxonomy): domain Eukaryota; kingdom Metazoa; phylum Chordata; class Mammalia; order Hyracoidea; family Procaviidae; genus Heterohyrax; species Heterohyrax brucei. The sequence goes on from CM053153.1 coordinate 4,870,726, forward strand.
CACAGTCCAGTAGGCCACAAGTCCAAATTCAAGCCATCAGCTCCAGGGGACGGTCCTCTGTCCCCCTGTTGGCTCTGGAGGAAGGTCTTCATTATCGGTCTGTCCTCGGTCTGGGGCATCCCAGCACAGGAAACCTCAGGTCCAACGGACACGCTGTGCTCTCAACACGCCTTGCTGGGTGGTGTGAGGTCCCCAACTCTCTGTTTGCTTTCCTTTCCCTTTATCTCTTGTGGGATAAGTAGTGCAAGCCACACCCCAGAAAAATTCTCTTTACATCAGACCACTAACCATTAGTTGCTAGCCTCTAATAACAAGTACATATATATGTGTATACATACATATAGATACACATACACTCACAGACACATATATAAATATATTTGTATATGGAGCCCAGGTGGCACAGTAGTGTATACATTTTGACCTAGTATAAAAATCACATGGGGATGATATATATCAAATATAGGATGGTAGCTACCTCTCGGGAAGGAGAAGGAACATAAAAAGCTACTGTTCTGTTTTATTTTTAAAAACATGAAAAACCTATATACACACAGATACAGATATTTGTAAAGCTGGTTGTTTTGTATATGGCTTTTTTAAATATTATTTTTATACTTGCTATATGTTTACAATTTTACTGTAGGTTTAAAAAATGAACATCTACTTGTGGTTGGAATTCTAACAACACAGTAGCTGACACAGTGGAAGGTGCACCTCCCTGTGCCCAGTTCCCTTCCGCAGACCCTGCATCTTTGTGCAAGCACCCTGTATATAGATGAGCAGCTAGGTGGTTGCATAACCCTGTGTAGACACACTCACCTTTATTTACAAAAATTGTTATGCAATATGCACTGTTGTCTCTCACCTTGAATTTTCTCTAAATATTTCATTTTTCCATTACAAGTTACCAGGAATGCTTTGCAAGGCAGGACCAACTCCCACGGGGTGCTTGTCACCCCGGGCTGCCCGCCCTTGACTGACACCCACTTTTCTCTCTTCACCATGTTGAATCAGGCTTTACCTCTTCCTTCAGTAGGCTTCCCTCTCATCTTCCCATCCTCATACTCCCACCCCAGTCTACGCTATACATGTCACTAGGTGACTCTTCCCAAGAGAGAGCACTGCTCAGGCATCTGGAGAAAGGACAGCCTACCTGGCTTTGAACTCTGCTTCCATCATTTTCCAGTGAGTGATTCGGGGCACTTTTTGTAACCTTTCTGTGCCCTGAATTTCCTCGTTTGCACAATAAGATCAACACACATCTCATATGATTTCAAACTGCGGTGTCAGGGAAGAATATTGACTGCACTACAGGCCACACAAAGGACGAACATCCTTGGAGGAAGTACAACCAGAATGCTTCTTAGAAGCAAATATTTAAGACTTCATCTCTCTTCCTTTGGTTACATTGCCCGGAAGGACCAATCACAAAAGGGTCAGTGAAAAAGCATGAAAGCCTTGATGAGTTGGACTAACACAGCCACTGTGATGGTGGGCTCACACGCAGCAAGGGTTCTAAGGGAAACGTGGTACTGAGCAACACTTCACCCTGTTATACACAAGGTGTCTATGGGTCAGAGCTGACTGGGCGGCATCTAATAACAATGATACACATTAAATGAGATGCTAACATAGATACTTAGAACGATTTGACCAACAGGACTTAGGCTACAGATACTCCACCTGCCTGTCCGTCTGTCTGCCCAACTCCCTGCCCTCCCACCCACCCACCCACGTACCTATCTCCCCACCTAGCATCTGTCTCTCCATCCCCACTGCCCACTGAGTCAAGTCTCCAGGCTGTCCTTGCCAGCACACACCTCCCTGCCTGTGTCCATTATCCTATTCTACCAGCTTTCCAGCGGCGACTGGCGTCAGGCCTCAAGCTTCACTTGGGCTCTTCAAGGGAAGCTGCCCTTGCTTCCACTTGCAGCCCACCTGGCCTGACATCTGGGCTGCACTGTACACAGCCAGCTACTTGCTCCTTCCATAATTCCAAGAGATAATAATACCAATAATCAATATTTAGTCAATAGGTAGGCATGACTTTACATAGATTGTCTCTCTGGTTGTCACAGCAACCCTACAAGATGAGGGTTAGATCTGTCCCACCCCTGTGCAGACCTGGATGTTGGGAGGAAGGAGATGGATTGCTGCCAAGCTGCTAAGTGGTGAGTCCTTAATAGCACATCCTCCGCTCTGCATTCCCGATGTCTACACCCACTCTGCGGGTGGAAGAGCTCCCTAAAACTACCTGAATCCTTCACTGCCCAGCCTAAAATCACCCAAGACTTCCCCATCACCTGCAGGCTAATACTCAAATTCTTTGCATGATGTATAAATGTCATTTAAGATCTGGGTCCCACCTACCTAACCAGTCTCAGATTCTGCTCGTAGTGGTCCAGTCCCGGGCTTGCTTGAACACCTGGCACCTAGCAACTCCTTCCCAGGTGAGGCCTTTCACCCAGGTTCGTGCTCCCCAGCCTCAGTACTACCTGTCAGCACCCGGAAAGCTCTTTGCTGCCCCCTACTGGCGTATGTATAAGGAAGCCCAAAGAAGATTCGCTGCCTTTGAATTACGGTGTTGGTGAAGCATGTTGAACGTACCATGGAGCCAGAAGGAAACTGCTGGTGGCATAGTGGTTAAGTGCTACAACTGCTAACCAACAGGCTGCCAGAAACACTATGGAGCAGTATGACTCTGTTCCATAGGGTCGCTATATAAGTCAGAATGGACTCAAAGGCAGTGAGTTTTCAGTTTTGCCAGAAGAAGGAACAAGTCTATCTTGGAAGAAGTACAGTCAGAATATCCCCTAGAGGCAAGACTGGTGAGACTTTGTTTCATGTACTTTGGATAAGGTTATCGGGAGGCACCAGTTTCTGGAGGATGACATAATGCTTGGGGGAGGGTCAGCGAAAAAGAAGATCCTTAAGGAGACAGGTTAACACCGTGGCTGCAACGAGGGGCTCAAGCATACCCATGGGTATGAGGATGGCCTGGGACCAGGCAGGGTTTCCTTCTGCTGTGAGTCAAGTCACTGTGAGTTGGAACCAACTTGACGGCACCTAACCACAATTGCCTCTTAGTGGTGAGGATACTGGAGGTAGACCTGCAGGAAGCTCAGTGTTATCTAACTCTTGGGATCTACACAATGATTTGGAGCATTTTACACACGGCCCCTGTCATGGAAGCAATGTTGCACCACCCAACTTCTCCATGAGCTCCATCTTACCAGCTGCGGGGGAGGTTGTTGGCTGACAGCTCTTAACAGTTAGTTTTTTTGGAATTGCCTCAGTTGAAGAAGACTAGCTGGCTCTGGGTCATGTGCCCATTTTTCCAGGGAAGCTTCTATCCCATGATTGGTCAAGGTATGAAATAGAGGTCTGGCTCCTTTTCTCCAAGTCAGGATAATTTTGAAAGGTCATCCCAGCTCCAGGGCTCCAAGGGCGCTCCACTCAAACAGTGTTACAACATCACACCCTGACTTGTGTCCTCTCCTCCCAGTAACTGTTGACCCTGAGAGCTCTCCCAAGTATGTGTCCTGAGAGCTTATCTCTATCCTAGAGCTTGCTTCCTGGAAGCTAGACTTGGGGCAGGTATGTTAAGCCAGATGGGTTATGCTTGTTACCATAAAACGCAGGTTCAAGCCACACACCATGAAGCCAGTACTGAGATGGGGGTGAAATAAAGGACCAAGAGGTTTATCTGCAAGTGGGTGTGCAAAGGGACAGGGGCCGCTCAGTGCTCAGAGCTTGTCCGACTTCTCCAGTCACCTGAGGAGCTTCTATTGCTTGTGCTCATCATTCCCAAAGTGACAACAGAAGGCTCAGAGGGAGCCTCCAGAACCTGTAATTTTGCACCCATCTCAGTGATTCTTGCATTCAGAAAATTTCCAAAAGTCTACGGCAAGAGAGTATGAGCTCAGACAGCCAGATCTGGGTCCCGAGTACAGTCCTGACTGGACTCCTGGTAAGCACTTCGCCACCAACATGCTGTCTTCTCACAGGAAAAAACAGATTTAACTAATATTTACCCCAGAAGATTACCGTAAAGTCGGAATGAGACACTGCTTGCTAATCAGCTATGTTGGAGAGCTAGCATTACGCCACACACATAGCAAGCAGTCTGTAAATACTGTCTCTGCCCCCACGACAGTTGGAGAGATGAGGGTGAATACACAGCGTGATCTGAGATGAGCAAAACAGAACACAGCAGCAAAACACTCTGGTCCCCCAAGATCTAGGCTCAGACTACTTGAAATTCTTCTCTTTGGCTTAAGGCATTGTCTCTCACCCTGGTTAACATGCGTGTGCCCTCCGGGCAAGCTCAGTTGTCACTCAAACGATTCCTCAAGCTCTTGGAAGCGTTTGTGCATTGGCCACTGCTGTGTTCATTGGAATCCCTCCAGGGCAGGTTTGAGGGGAAATCCAGATCAAAATATTCTGAAAAACTTGGGGGGTGAGGTGTGGGTGGGAGGTGCTGTTGACTCCCAAGGAATATGGGGCCTTGGGCCTGAAAAAGGCGCTAAGGGGAAGGAGACAGAACCTGTGGCTAGCTTGCTTGCTTGGCCCTTGGTCCTATAAACACATGGATTGCTGTTACTTCTCAGGAACTCCTCTCCTCTTCACCTTCTTCCTGACACCAACTAAGCCAATGCCAGAGACACTGTGGTCCAGAATAAATTCTGAGAAAATGATTTCAGAGCCCGGGACATCATCATCGCCTTGAAATGAGACTGGAAATGATGAAAGGGTGTTGCGAGCAGCCACCCACTGCTAGGAGACAGGCTGGCTGCAGGGTTCTCATTTTCAAGACAGAGATTACGTTCCCCACCTCTCGGTCGCAGCCCATCAACCCATCCCCTCCTTCACGGTGTAAGCAATCTACCCGGGAGGTTCCCGTTCCCAGGCACTACCCCCTTCACTCCCACTTGGCACCCCTCAGCCTTCTGCAGTTGGTGAAGATGCAGAATCAGGTAGGCTTTCTCCATGTGAGAAGGCTGGTTACCAGCCACATCCTGGAGGGCACAGGGAGTATCCTTGGGTTTATCCCTGACTCTCTCTTGTAACTGAAGGGAAACAGAGAGTGGCAAGTTCATCGTCTGCACTGACAAGGAGCAACCCAGGGTCCAGTGACCGTGAAACCACATGCCCCTGTCAGTAGGGGGGACCTTCTTATTTCCAATGGCATCAGCGGGCTGGGTTTCGTATCTGGAACTCTCCAACCTCAGCCCTCCCACGTCCACATTTGGACGTCCAAATATTGCATCATCTGCCAGCCGTCTGTATGGTGGGACCTCTAGCTTCTCAGATGGTCTCTGGTGAAACTGTGTGTTGAGAATTATCTTCCTTTCCAGTGATAATTGGGTCTGAGGTCAGGTAAAGGAGGTCACCTTCTCAGTATGAGCATTCTCCAAGGTCTAGCTTGAACCGGCTTAGTAGATGGACCCCTCCCTGCTGTGACTCCTTGAAAAATGTTGCTCAAAACAAGCTTATGGTTCAAAAGAGGGGGAAGGAGTGCGGATTGGGGCTTTCCTCTGCTCTGCAACTCTAAAGGGGACAACAGACGGAGACCTGTTCTTAAACTTGGGAACCAGGCTGACCCTGAGGCAGTTGTCCCCCATGCCTTTCTTCTCCTGGATCCTGGTACCCCTTCTTCAGTTTCTGCAGGCTGGTCCCTGCACCGCAGGTCTAAAGTCTAGCCTGGGAGGCATGGTTTTATGGAAATAAACAAAGACCACCCTGTACATGAGAATAAAACTGCCATCCAGTTGACTCTGACTTGGTGACCCTGACTCACGGTGACCCTGACTCACGGTGACCCCGACTCACGGTGACCCCATGTGTGTCATAGAGTTTTCAGTGGTTGATTTTCTAGAATTAGATAGGTAGTCAGGACTTTCTCTTGAGGTGTCTCTGGGTGCACTTGACTCCTTAACCTTTTGGTTAGTAGCTGAGCACTTTACTGTTTGTGCTATGGAAAAGTGATGGCCTTTGCTAAGAGCTGTCTATAGAATATGAAGAAACCCTGGTGGTGTAGTGGCTAAGTGTTACAGCTGCTAACCAAAAGGTTGGTAGTTCAAATTCACCAGGATCTCCTTGGAAACTCTATGGGGTGGTTCTACTCTGTCCTATAGGGTCTCTGTAAGAATCAACTCAATGGCAATGGGTTTTTCTTTTTATAGAAAGACAGTCAGCCACCAGGCACTTGGCAGAGACTCAAGGGCAAGGAAGAGAGTGGAAAGACTTAACAGTGTAGGAAAGGTAGGCTTTAGGTTGGAGGCTATTGGCATGAGAGGGCAGAGGTGAGCTCACTAGAGCAGGACACCCTGTGTAATTGATTTGGGGAGGATATGTGCATTTGTCTAGTTGGTCCAGGTCCTAAATTGAAAGTAGGGGCAAAAATGAGGAAAGCAGGCAGCTGTGGACCATGCCCTCACCATTCTGGGCCCCTGACTGCAGAGGCTGTGATCTGGCTTCCTGGGTGCGGGCTAGAGTTCTGCTGTCATAAGCAGTTTAGCTGTAGTCCATTGGCATATTTAGTGTCTCAGTCCCCAGTCTTGGCTGTGCAGTAGAATAACCTGAGATCTAAAATATGCTCTGCCTGGGGCTGATGCCAACCAGAGATTCTGATGTAATTGTCTGGGGTATAATCTGGGCACGAGAATTGTTAAATGTTCCCCTAGGTAATTCTAATGCCAAGGTTGAAAGCTACTGCCTTAGAGCAAGGGTTGCAAACATTTTCTGTTAAATAGTAAACCTTTTAGGCTTTGTGGACACACGGTCTCCATTACAATGAATCATCTGCCATGTATAAATGGATGAGTGTAGCTGTGTTTCAATAAAACTTTATTTATAAAAACAAACAGAGGGCCAGATTTGGCCTGCAAGTGGTAGTTGGCTCACCCTTGTTCTAAACCATCATATCTCCAGCTGTCCAAACCATCATATCTCCAGCTGTCCAGTTGTTACAGTCCTCTAGGGCACTGGTTTGAAATGCAGTTACCTGGGCTTACTGCAGAGCTCCTGAGTCTAGGTCTCCGAAGGAAAGAAAGGCCTTTGGGACGAGCACAGACAAGCACATCTTACCTACCCTAACAGGAGGCAAGATCTTTGAGGAGAGGGCTGCACCTCAGTTTCTTATGTGACCTGCACCTGGGTTGGGCACCACAGTTCTGCTCAATAAAAGACGACGGAAGGCAAGACAGAAAGGGAAGGAAATGAGTCTTTTGATTGGCTGGGGGTTTCTGGGGGCTGTCGGTTGACTGCACTTCTCACGGCCGATGGGCAAGTTATTTCTTGAGGCAGATCTGAGTGGTGCACTTCCATGGCCATCACAGAGAAGATATGAAGGAAGGTGACCCAACAGTGTAAGACAGAAGGAGAGTGTATTATTATTCTTGGGCTGCTGTACCAAATCGACACAAACTGGATGGCTTAAAAACAAGACAAATGTGTCCTGTCCCAGTTCTGGAGAAGAAAAGTCTAAAATGAAGATGTCAGTAGGGTCACACTGTCTCTGGAGGGTCCAGGAGATGATCTGCCCCACAGCTCTCTCTTAGTTTTGGATGTTGCAGCGATCTGCGCTGTTCCTTGACTTGTAGACTCATCGCTCTTGAACTCTGCTTCTGTTGTTGCATAAGGTTCTCCCTGTGTGTCTCTGTATCTCTCCTCCTCTTCTCCTAGGAGCATCGGTCATATTGGATCAGGGCCCACTCTAATGATCTCGTCTTAATTACATTGATGAAGAGCCTATCTTGAAAGAAGGGTCATATTCACAGGTGCCAGGAGTGGGAATTTCAGCAAGTCCTCTTGGGGGATTACTAGTCAAGATAAGGGTGGTGAATACGGTTAGAAGCAATCTAGGAACCCAATTATCTTGAAAGTCTCATACTGTCAGATTTCAAAGGTTGTTAGGCCTTTGAGTTGATCTTAATCCTTGCCTTCAAGAGTCAAATCTCTCAATGTCCACTAAGCTCTGTGCTCCCTGGGAAGGAGCAGCCAATCATTTCCTAGAGTTGTAACAGTAACAAGATCCAGTATACACATGATACCTCATACTTTTCCAACGGCTTTCACTTTTTATGTTTAATCACCATGATGTCATCACATTAGTTTCTCATTTACCCAGTTCTTCTCATAATCCTGTTATTCCCAGTCTATCAGAAATTTGAGATGCAAACATTAGTTTCATGTTTCTCTATTTTCAGTGAGCAAACTTAATCAGAGAGGTGGAAGGATTTGTCAAGAGCCACCCAGGCACAAGTCGCAGAGCTGAGACTTGCATACAGAGTCTCTTCCTATAAATCTTAGAGGCCTCTAAGAGTTCTCCCAAATTCAAACTTGCTTGCTGGGTTAAGCACAGGCTTGGGCCCTCTCAAGGACTGATTTTCCTCACCTTCAACAGGGACTCTGAAAGCCATCAACAGACGTTTATTTCAAAGGTGAGGAAATACCTCAAAGTTAATTGTGAGCTTGAGTATCATAAAAACTAGATTTTAAAAAAAGGAAAGTAGCAAATGTTGTATTTCTAGTTCCACACGAAAGAAAAACAATAATACAACCATGGTAAAAAAGACACCCAAGATATCAGGTCAAGAGAAAATAGCAAAGCAGCTCAAAATAATAATAGCTCCTCAGTGTGGAGCCTTAAAAATAATCTGTTGTCTTTATCACACATCACTCTCTTCAAAAAAGAAAGAAAATTGCACATGATTTTCTTACAATAAATTTGTAAAAAGACATGTTTTCTTATATCTTACTAGGATAGCACCTTCTAGGAGGTGTTTTATTCTTCCACTCCCAGTGAGAGGCACTCTCACACCTCTCTCATTGTCATCTTCTGCTCTGTTGAGCAAAAGCCATTGATTCATGGACTTATCTTGAGACAGCCAAGTCAGAAGCTTCCAGGCTGTAGGCCAGAGAGATCAACTCCTTGGCCTATGGGCCTCTCCCTGGAACAGCTCACAGTACGGTGACTGGCTTTTCTGAGGGTAAGGGGTCTGAGAGAGAACGAGAGAAGACACAGTCTTTCTATAAACTAATCTTGGAACTTTCTGCTGTATTCACCTCATTAGAAATGGGTCACTGGGTCCAGCCCACACTCAGTGGCAGGAATAACACAGGATCCCAATCAAAGGCACAGCTTCCTGGGGCCTTCTTGGAGGCCGCCCACCATACTGTGAATCCTGGACTGAAGAAACAAGTGGAACCCAGTGTCCTAATTTCCTAGTGCTGCTGTAACAGAATTGCCACAAGTCCGTGGGTGGCTTTAAAGAAGAGAAACTTTTCACAGTTCGGGAAGCTAAAGGTCCGAATTGGAACTGCAGTCATGCCCGTTCTTTCTATGGACCTCTTGGCCTCTGGGGGTCTGCCAGCCATCCATGGAATTCCTTTGCTCGTAGGTGGGTCCTCATGTGGTTCCAGCCTGCCTCAGTTTCTGTGACACTTCATATAACTCAGATGCGACTAGGTTTAGGACACATCCCACACTGATAAGGACCATTAACTAACAAAGAAAGTCCTGTTCCCAAATGGGACTGCACCACAGGCACAGGAGTTGGGCTTCCAGTATGTATTTTGGGAGGACACAGCTCGGTCCATAACCCCCAGCTAAGCCCACATGAACACAGAGCTGCAGTTACTCCAGAGATTTACAAGTGAAAAATTAATGATCATTGTCACACTACTGCTATCAGGCTTTGCTGCATTGGTCCTGACTGATAGCAACCCTGTGCACAACAGAACCAAATACTGCCTGGTCCTGAGAAACACCCACCGTAGTTTTTATGTTCAAGTGCACTGTTGCTCCACTATGTTAACCCATCTTGTTGAGAGTCTTCCTCTTTTTCACTGATCCTCCACTCTACCAAGCATGATATTCTTCTTCTGGGATTGATTCCCTTCTGACAACATGTCCAAAGTGTGGGAAATGTGGTCTTGCTATCTTTGCTTCCAAGGAGCACCCTGGTTATACTTCTTCCAGAACAGATCTGTTTGTTCTTTTGGCAGTTCATGGTATTTTCAATATTCTTCTCCAGCATCACAATTCAAAGACATCAGTTCTTCTTCTGTCTTCATTATTCATTGTCCAGCTTTTGCACACATATGACACAACTGAAAATACCATAGCTTGGGTCAGGCACACCTTAGTCTTCAAGGTGACATCTTTATTTTTCAATACTTTACAGAGATCCTTTGCAATAGATCCTCCCAATGCAATGTGTCTTTTGTTTTCTTGACTGCTGCTTCCATGGGTGTTGATTGTGGACCCAAGTAAAACGAAATCTTTGACAACCTTAATCTTTTTTCCATTTATTATGGTGTTGCTTACTGGTCCAGTGTGAGAATTTTTGCCCTTTCGATGCTGTGGTGCAATCCACACTGAAGACTGTGGTCTTTGATCTTCATCAGTAAGTGTTTCAAATCCTCTTCACTGTCAGCAAGAGGGGTTGTTCCATCTGCATAAAACAGGTTGTTAATGAATCTTCCTCCAGTTTTGATGCCTTGTTCTTCACATAGTTCAGCTTCTCAGATTATTTGCTTGGCATATGCTGACACACATCTTCTCTGACTTGAAACCATGCAGTGTCTCCTTGTTTTGTTCACACGAGTGCCTCTTGATCCATATAGAGATTTCTCATGAGCACAATTAAGTGTTCAGGAATTCCCATTCTCTGCAAAATTATCCATAATTTTATTATGATCCACACAGTCAGATGCCTTTGCATAGTCAGTGAAACACAGGTAACCATTTTTCTGATATTCCCTGCTTTCAGCCAAGGTCCATCTGACATTAGCAATAATATCCCTGGTTCCACAGCACCTTCCAAATCCAGCATTAATTTCTGGCCTTTCCCTGTCAACACACTGTTGTAATCACTTTTGAATAACTTGAGCAACATTTTACTTGCATGTTGTATTAATGATACTGTTTGATAATTTCCACATTCAGTTGAATCAACTGTTCTTGGGACTAGGCAGAAATACGGATTTCCTCCAGTGTCACTTGGCCAGGTAGCTGTCCTCCAAATTTCTTGGCATAGATAAGTGAGCACTTCCAGTGCTGCATCCATTTGCTGAAACATTTCAATTAATATTCCATTGGTTCCTGGAGCCTCGTTTTTCACTGATGCCTTCAACGCAGCTTCAACTTCTTCTTTCAGTCCCATTGGTTCCTGGTTGTAATGCTACCTCTTGAGGTGTTTTAACACCAACCAGTTCTTTCTGGTGTAATGACTCTGTGTATTCCTTCCATCTTCTTCTGATGCTTCCTGAGTCATCTAATATTTTCCCTGTAGAAACCTTCACTACTGCAACTCAGAGCTTGAACATTTTCTTCAGTTCTTTCAGTTTGAGAAATGCAGAGTGTGCTCTTCTCTTTGGGTTTTCCACTGCCAGCTCTTTGCACATGTTATTATAATAGCTTACTTTGTCCTCTCGAGCCTCCCTTTGAAATCAGTTCTTTTACTCCGTCATTCTTTCCTTTTGCTTTAGCTACTTGACATTCAAGAGCAGGTTTCAGAGTCTCTTCTGACATCTCATTTGGTCTTTTCTTTCTTCTTAATGTCCTCTTGCTTTCCTGGATGACTTGATTTTATTCCACAACTCGTCTCATCTTCAAGCATTAGTGTTCAGTGTATCAAGTCTGTTCTTGAGGTGGTGTCTAAACCCAGGTGGGATAGACTTACGGTGTACTTTGGCTCTCATGAACTTGCTCTAATTTTTTTCAGTTTCAGTTTGACTGTGTGAATTGTGTACGAACAATTGATGGTCTGTGCTCCAGTCAGCACCTGTCTTTTTTCTGACTGCTGGTATTTGGCTTTTCTATCATCGCTTTCCACAGATGCTGTCATAGTCACTGAGATTTGGCAGTTGGTTGTCGCTGCAGAGAAAGTTGACTAAAACACAAGGTCAAATGGAAACCTTTCTTTCACTCAGCAATCTTGTCTCCCTTTCCCTATTTATTATTCTCTGTAGAACCTACACTTTAGTGTAGTATATACTGTGATACATAAAACATACTACACATTTTTCTAATTCTTGACTTATTTGTTGTTTGACTCCAACTTCAAGAACTATAAATTCTGTGAGAACTTGGATTTTGGTCTGTTTTGGTCTCCTTTGAGGCTATGACAGTTAGAACTACATCCGGAACACAGCATCCCCTTGACAAACTTTTGTTACAGGGATGCATGAATAAATGCTGCAGCAAGAGAAAAGTCTGGAGAATGAATGATGTCAGAGAGTGTATACTCAGAACAATGACTGTGTTGACAGCTGGGACTGGCAAGGCAAGTCCTTTGGGAACATTTCTGGGATGTTCTGTGCTCACCTGGGTGAGACATTCTGTCCACCTTGGGTGTCAGAGATCTCTGGGAAACTCAAGATGAGTGAGTTTACTCTAGTGATCCAAAGCAACATCATGGAAGATGTTTGGGTCTGGGAGGAATAACCTAACACTTAGTCAAAACAGTCACAAAAAATAGAAGGAAGACAGGCATGCAGAGGGCCTCTCCCACCCCTCCATCCACAGGGCTCATGGATTCCAAGTAAAGAATAGATAGCTTTTGAGTTTCTCTGTGTCTTGTGTATTAAAGATGAACAGCACGTGGACCCTGACTTCCTGGAGCTGAAGGATGGCTGATGGGGCCAAAGAAAAATGTAGAGGTGCACACATTGTATGTCTTAGTCACCTACAGCTGCTGTAACAGAGATACCACAAGCGGATGACTTTCACAAACAGAAACGTATTTTCTCACAGTCTAGGAGGTGAGAAATCTGAATTCAGTGTGCCAACTCCAGGGGAAGGCTTTCTTGCTCTGTTGGCTCTGTGGGTCTTATAGACCCATGTAGGGTCTACAAGTTTCTCCACACAGGGACCCTGGGTCCAAAAGATGCACTCCACTCTCAGTTCTTCTTCCTTGGTAGTAAAATGTTCCTTTTCTCTCCAACTGCTTCTCTCTTTTGTATCTCAAAAGAGATCGACTCAACCTACAGTCTAATGCTGTAGACTGTGCTGCCTTGTTAGCGTGACTGCCTCCAGTCCTGCCTCATTAGCCTTACAGAGCTTAGGATTTACAACACTTCAGATAATCACATCAGATCCCCAAATGCTGGAAAATCACATGGCCTAGCCAATTTGACACACATTTTGTAAGTTCACACAAAGTGTTGGCACTTTGGAAAAGAATCAGCAGAAAGCAGAGAGGACAGTCCCCAACCACATGGTGGGAACTGAGGAGTTAGGTATGAAAAGAGATGACACCTGAGCTGAACCCCAAAGGATGAGAAGCCATTGGCAGGAACCGACATTCTGTTTAGCAAATAAGTAAAATTGTGGCTCTTGGAGTCCTGGCTGTGTCAGGAAGAAAAGGGTCATAGTCTTGTGTGGGAAGGTGGATCCTAAGAGAGATCGTGCCAGTGGACTGTTGCGAGTGCTGGAGGAGGTAGTCACAAGGTGCCCTGGGAGCTCACAGAAAAACAGCTGGCCTGGGAGGTTACACAAGGCTTCCTGAAAGTGGAGAGGCCTGTGCTGACAGGAGACATGTCCAGGAGCCAGCCGAGCATTGAGGTGCCAGCAGAGGCAGCAGCTAGAATGAAGACCCACTGACATAAGAACACATAGGTGTAAACGTTCAGTGTTGACAGAGACTAAGGATTTGTACAGGACTCTGGAAAGATAAGTACAGGGCAGCTTTGAAGGCCATACCTAGTAGCTTGGACTTTATGCGATAGGAAAATGAGCTATTGACCTATGTCTTAGTTTCCTACTGCTGCTGTAAAAGAAATATCACTAGTAGGTAGATTTAAAGAGCAGAATTTTTATCCTAACCTCAAAGCTGAGGAGGCTAGAAGCCCGAATTCAGGGCACTACTGCCAGGAGCACGCTTTCTGTTAGTTGGCTCTGGGGAAAGGTCTTTGTGTCTTTTCAGCTTCTGTTACTCATTTCCTTGGCCATCTTCAGGTGGTATGACATCTGTCTTCCCTTACCTCTGCTGGCCCACTTCTGTGCCTAGGCTTTTCCTTTTATGTCTCAACAGTGATTGAATACAACGCACCCTACGCTGATGATAACCTCGTAATATAAGAAAGAAAGCTCTAGTCCCAGATGGGGTTACATCCACGTGTACAGGGGTTAGGGATTTACAACACATATGTTTTTGAGAAACAATTCTGTCTGCAACAACCCCTTTTGAAGTTGTGGGGTAGCAGGTGGCTTAGGTGGGTTTACATTTTAAACAGACTGAGTTAGCTGCTCTGTGAGAGAGCCCTGGTGGTGCAGAGGTTAAGCGCTCAGCTGCTAACCGAAGAGTTGGAAAAGACCTGGTGATCCGGCTCCTACACAAACAATAGCCCAGGAAACCCTGTGAGGCAACTGTACTCTGCTGCGCTGGGTGCCTACGAACCAGAACCAAACCCATGACACACACCTGCTTGGTGGAAGGGGGAGCTGAAGTTACTACCCAAGGACAGAGAGTAGATGCGAGGCTGGAGTTGGGGCAACGAGGTCTTAACCCAGACCAATGGTGTTAGGAAGGAAGAGGAGAGGAGGCATACAAGACCAGGTAATTAAACAGACCAATGGTCAGTGAGGAAGAGGACGAATCCAGGACCAAAGAGGTCAGCAGTTCAGAAAGAAGAACAGGTGTGGGGAAGGATGTGGATCCAGACCCATTACAATGACATACCTATAGGAGCTACTCCTGACCTCCAGCCAGTGGCCAGGTCAAACCCAAAACACCTAACTCCTTGTCACTGAATCAATTCAGATGCATAGTGCTCCTACAGCACAGAGTACAACTGCCCCACAAAGTTCCCAAAGAGCTCCTGGTGAATTTAAACTGTTGACTGTTGACCTTTTGGTTAGCAGTGGTAGTACTTAACCTCTATGCCACCAGAGTTTTCAGTGGTCAGGCTTAAAAAAAAATGCACTGCCATTCAGTCAATTCTGCCTCATAGCAACTGCCGTATGGAGTGTCCAAGGAGCACCTGGTACAGCACCTCAATTTCAAAGCTGCAAGTACAGACTTGAAAGTCCTTGGCTTAAACCAGGAGTACTCAACAGGGCACCAGGGGACATTTTTCCTTGTCACAACCATGTGGTAGGTACACTGGTAGCATCTCCAGGGTACAGGCCAGGGATGTAGCTAAACATCCATCCTGCAGTGCACTGGACAGTCCTCACCACAAAAGATTATCCATCCTGAAATGTCAGCAGTGCTGAGTGTAAGAAACACTGGCTTAGAGGTAGCAGATAAAACGACAGGCACCACGGTCACATCCAGAGAGAGCACGCAAGGAGTGGGAAACAGCTAAAAAAGAACAGGAGACTCACCAGCGTACAGCAGACACGCCAGTGCAGAAGAGGCAGAATGAAGAGCAACAGTGGGACCAAGTCCTGGGTGGAGGGAGTGCAGGTTCTGAAATGACAATCAGAAAAGAATTAATGAAATGCCCTGAGTAATTTCAGAGCCAAACTACATGCTGTAGCAATAAGATAACAGAATACTATATAGAGATAAAATTCAATACTCAACTTCTGTTCTTGGTTTCAAATTCAAGATAGTAAATTCACTATATTGTTAAACACTGTCTTTTCCAAAGCCATGGTGGCACAATCGTTTAGTACTTATCTGCTAACCAAAAGGTTGGTGGTTCAAACCCACCAGCTGCTCCATGGGAGAAAGATGTGGCAGTCTGCTTCTGTAAAATTTACAGCCTTGGACATCCCACAGGGCAGTTCTACCTCATATGGTCGTTATGAGTTGGATTCAACTCAATGGCAACAGTTTTTTTTTTGTTTTTTATGGTTGCTTTTTAGGTTGGTCTTCAGGAAATGAGTGGAGGGAAAGTTCAGGAGCAGAGGGAACCCCTGGGTTCTAGCTGGATTCCAAGGCCACAAGTGTTTAACTAGTGCAAGATATGAGAAGCTCGTGAGATGGACAGGGCTTTGGGGATGGACTCAGAGCAGGACGGCGTCCGCACAGAGAGCACTGTCCATCAGTGTACTGTGGTGAGACTCCGACTGGACAAGAAAACTGCAGCTCTGTGGACCAACTCAGTTAGCACTCCAGGCAGGGTTTTTCACAAGCTCCCTCACAAACAACAGGTTGATGGGGAGGAACGGCCACTTGGAAGAGGACACTATCTTGTGGTGGAAGGAAAACCTTGCCAACAGACAGGAAACAATGAGATGACCTGTTACCGTTCTCCAACTGGGAAAGGCAACTTACCGTGAGTTACAATTATAACAAAGCACAACTCTTCTGTAAACTGGGACACCCAACTCTAATTCAATGAAACTGCCTCTGGTAGCTTTTCAAAAGGTCTAGAAATCCTTCAGTCAAATACTTCCCATTCTCTGGGCTCTTCTTGGTCTCCATCTCTCTAGGGGGCTTTCTGAGTGATCTCCATGCCTACCTCCCCTCCCTTCTCTGAAATCACGTGAAATAGAAAGTCTACAATCCAGAACTTATTTTCTAGGACACATTTACCTTGTGTATTAGTTCCTGATTCTATTACAACACTGGAGTCTGGCGGGTTGGAGCCCTGGTGGTAAAGTGGTTAAGTACTTGGCTGCTCTCTAAAATGTGAACCCACCAGCTGCTCCTTGAGAAAGAGATGTGACAGTCCATTTCTGTAAGGGTGGCAGCCCTGGGAAAGCATGGGGCAGTTCTACCCTGTAAAGCAGAGTCCCTGTGAGTCAGGATCGCCTTTACGGCAATGGGTTTGGTTTGGGTTTGAAAGGAGCCCTGCTAGCAGCTTTAAAAGTCCTCATTCTTTTCCTTCACCACGCTGTTACCTTGGCCACTGTTGCTGAGTCAGCTCACCAGCTCATAGCAACTCTACAGTACAGCTTAGAACTTCTCGTAGGGTTTCCAAAGTTATAACCTCGATGGAAGCAGGTTGCTACAGATTTCTCTCATGGAGTTGCTGGCAGGTCTGAAGCACTGACCATTTGGCTAGCTGCTGAGTACTTAACAATTGCACCGCCAGGGTTCCATCTACTCCCTCAGACTGTCAGGAGTTTACTGAGTGCCTGGCTCTGTTCTAATGCCTTGACTTCTACCAGCTCCAACAATTTCCTGTAGCATCCTTCGGACTAGGTGAAGGACGATTACATAACTTGTTCAAAGTCACAAAGCTGGCAAGTGCCAGAGCCTGGATTGGAATCCAAGACAAATCACTTAAGATCCCATGTTCTTAAACCCACCACCATGTCTACTTATAACCTAACACTGTCCATAGCGACTTTATGACCTGGGACTAGTTATTTCATGTCCTTGAGTCAGAGATTTGCACCAGGTGTTCACACAGCCTGCTGCATCCACTTCTTTTTTAGCTGAAATGTATTTGCCTGCAATATCTGAACATGGGGGCAGCACTGGGCTATTTGTTGGCAGGAATGTTGGATGACAAGTCTCTGTCCAAATGGAAAATGAGAACACATTCTTCAAAAGTCTGCGTTATGAAAGACAAAGAACAGTTGAAACTCAGTGGTAAGACCAGGAATTGGAGTGTTGTGACGGAATGGGAAACAGACATCAGCACGTGCAAACTAAAACAAATAAGGAATACTCAGGAAAGACAGAGGGAACAGAAGAAGAGAGCGATTTAGGGTACCTGGAGATTTCCCAAGTGAGTAGAGGAGACAGAGACCCAGAGAAAGAGCCTGGTCCTTGATGGGGTCATGGGCTCTGGCTAGCTGGGACCCACTGCCAGTATCGTCAGGGCTCAGCTGCTGTGGAATCCTCACTGACTCACAGTAACCCCACATCCGACAGGAGGAGATGCTGCCTGGTCCTCTGCTGTCTTCAGGATGATTGCCATGTTTGAGTCCATTCTTGCAGCCACTGTGTCTTTTGAGTGTCTTCTAACCTTGGGGGTGCTTAACTTCTAACACTGTTGGGCAATATTCTTTTGTGATCCATAGGGTTTTCTCTGGTTGATTTTTGGAATTATATCTCCAGGCCTTTCTTCCTAGCCTGTCTCATCCTGGGAGCTTCAGTACTACCTGTCCTCCATGGGTAATTCTAATGGTATTTGAAATACTGGTGACATAGCTTCCAGAACCGTAGCAATGTGCAAACTGCCACAATGATAGACAGGTGGTGGCCTGTGTTTTCATGGATCTTTGTCTCCTGATCACTACCCCCAAGGGTGAACCCTCTATTGGTGTGTCCCCTCTGGGTCTCAGGGGATGTCAAAGAAATAGTGATTATATGGGGATATTGAAAGAGCTTGGATATTGGAGCTGGGGTATCTGTATGGGAGGATATCACGGTGACGGAGAGAGCTGAGTGGACAAGAAGGAAGTGGGCCAGAGTCCAGGTCCAAGAACTGGAGACCCATACTCCCTGCATTTTGGTGTGAAACCCTCAAGAATCTTAAACTTGTATTAGGCCTGCTACATGGGTACAACTGCATATCTGTCAGTGAAGGAGACCAGAAACATCTTACCAGGCTGCCCACTTGACTTGCAACTTGCAAATAATCCAATATGGCGGCTTCCATTTGTTTCTTGTACTGGATTTGTGTGTGTTGTGGGTTGGCCTAGTGAGTACCAAGAGGAAGAATAAAACAGGGCCAGACAGAGAGCTATCAGTTCCTGTGCAGCTGGCTATGACTAGAGCAACCTTATCGAAAACAGGAGGAAACATCTTCATGGTCATTATTTGAGTCCAATGTCATGGCTACAGTCCCAATCCTTTTCACTTTACCAACTGTGACGTCCTTTTGCAGCTATTGATCTTTCCTGATGATCTGTGCAAAGTAAGTGAGCTGAAGTCTTGACATTTTTGCTGCTAAGGAACATTCTGGTTGTACTTCTTCAAAGGCTTATTCATTCTTCTAGCAGTCAACACGTATTCCATTTTCTTTGCTAACACCACAGTTGGAATACGTCAATTCTTCTGTCTTGCTTGGTTAGGGAGCAGTGGTAGGAAAGGGTATTTAGACACGTTGGTCAGCGTGGATCTTGCTCTGAACAGGGACCTGATGGGAGGGAGTGACTACAGAGCATCTGCAGGAAGACACCCCCGAAAGCAAGTATCAGGATTCTGAGATGGGTATGTATCTGCCACGTCTGAAAGAGAAACAAAGAGTAGAGAGTATGGCCACAGCTGAGGAGCAAAGGACACAGGGTAGGATACAGAGTAAGAAATACATCCAGGAGCCAGCTTTTAGATGGACTTGAGGGCCACACTTGGCAATGGACCTAAAGGCTGGTGGCTGGGACCCACTCACTGGCTCCTTGACAATCAGCTTCCATAAAGATTATAGCCTAGAGAACCCTAGGGAGAAGTTCTGTTTTGTAACACATGGGATAACCATGAGCTGGATCAACCTGAAGGAAACAGGTGTAGGTGAGAGACCAGGTAGTTGCTGAATTTCATTCCAAGTGAGATGAGAAGTCACTGGAGTATTTTTACTTATATTTAATTTAATTTAAAAAACCCCTTTTTTTCTTTTAACATTGAACTTTTTTGTCATAAGTTAATGAAGGCAAAGCAAGGCAAGTGAAAACATAACCCAACACAACAAAAAACTAATTAAAGAATCACAAAGGACTTTTGAATCCGGTTCCTGCAGGCTGGCATTTCAGTGTTGGAACAGAAATGAGTCCAGCACATATTGTGAGTCTAATTTCTTGTATCACATTTGATAAATGAGGGGCAGGATATGTGGGTCGAGAGGACTCTTGGTTGAGGACGCCATGTGGTTTGCAGCAGGGCTTTAAGTTGACCTTCCTTTTGCCATGAACAGCTGAGTGCACTTGGGTGGTGTGGTCTAGGAGACTTGACCTTGAGACTATGGTCTCTGAACCTCAAATGACTTCTGTTGTGCAGTATTTTAACTGTTGAGGCCAGACAGAAAACAACATAAAAACAGGTGTAAAGTCACCACTCAATTCTATTAAATCCTAACATCTTGTGATCATAGCTACATGTGATTTTTAAGAAAAGGAATATTACAAGTATAATTGGAAGACATCTTGCTTGGTAGAGGGTCAACCAAAAGAAAAAAAGAAGACCCTCAACAAGAGAGATTGACACAGTGACTGCAACAATGGGATTAAGCATAAAAATGATTGTGGACATGGTGCAGGACCAGGCAGTGTCTCGTTCTGTTGTGCATAGGGCCACCATGAGTCCAAACAGACTTCATGGCATCTAACAACAGGAACAACAACACACAATAGCTGTTAACGACACCCGGTGCTGCCGAGTTAGTTCCAGCTTAGAGAGACTCTATAGAACAGAGTATAGCTGTCCCACAGGGTGTCCAAAGAGTGTATGTGGATTCAAACTGCTGATCTTTTGGGTAACAGCTGTAGCACACTATAGCTTATACCCACTACACTGGTGGTTACAGCAGACAGCTACAAATCGTAGACAGCTGCAAGTCACATGTAATGGGCCACAAGTGACGATTGTTCTTTTCCCCCTTCCCCCTCTATTGTCAGAAATTCTGTTACTGTTATTTCAGTGATTAGGTCTCTTGTAGTCTAAATTAACAGGAAGATGTAAAGAAGGTCACTGGAATGTAAGCATTCCGAGGTCCTAGCTCATCCTGGAGCTCTGGTGGCACAGCAGTAAAGTGCCCGGTGGCTAACTGAAAGCTGGTGGCACAAAAGTACTAATGGCTCAGTGGGAGGAAGACATGGCAGGCTGCTTCCACAAAGAAGAAAGGGGTCCCATGGAGCAGCAACGTGGGACAGGACGAAGAGCCTAGTTCAACAGAGAGACGGAACTGAAATTCCTAAATTCCATAATGGCAAAGATGGAAGGGGGTAAAAGAGTTAGAGGGTTTTACATGTGTATTACTACTACTCACTGCCTTGGAAACCTATGGGGTGCTTCTACTCTGTCACAGGGTATTGTTGATGGCAACGAGTAGCAGCACAAAGGAACTGATAAAAGGAATAATTTGCATTAGATTTGTAATAAATCAAGGTTCCATAGGCTAGCCACTAATATGCTGAAAGAAAGCAAATATCACCTTGTAATTTCATATCTAGCAAAATTAATGTTAAAAATGAAGGCAAAATAAAAAAATACTTTATAAAAACAATCACAGATTATTTGATGTCAGCATACCAAAGCCCAATCCAAACCCACTGCTGTCAAGTTGGTTCTGACTCATAGTGACCCAATAGGACCGAGTAGCATTCCCAAGGCTGTAAATCTCTAGGGAAACAGGCCGCCCCATCTTTTTCCCTCAGAGCAGCCTCTGGGTTCAGCTGCCAACTTTCTGGTTAGTAGGCTAGTGTTTTACCCACTGTACCTCCAGGGACCCTGGTGTCCGCAACACATGCCCTAGGTACCCATGTTCTCTCAGGCAGAAGAAATGGATCCCGTGTAACAGCAGCATAGGATGGGATGAAGAGATGTAGAACTGAAATTTCTAAAAACCATAATGGCAGAGACTGGAGGAGGTAAAAGAGTTAGAGGGCTTTCCATTTCTATATCACCACCCACTGCCATCGAGTCAGGTCTGACTCACAGCCACCCTAGAGGTGAGAGGAGAACTGCCCCATACAGTTTCCAAGGACAGCCTGGTGGATTTGAACTGCTGAACTTTTGGGTTGCAGACGGAGCATCTACCCCACTACACCACCAGGGCTTCCACTCTATTATTATGGGGAGGTAGAACATAAACAATGGAGCATTTTAGCCTCACATTGTCATACAGCTTCAGAAATCAGCAAATGTCTTGATTGCTGTTGGCTAATTTTTTCTGTAAAAGGCCAGAGAGTAGACATTTTAGATTTTGTGAGCCCTGTGGTCTGTGGTGACCAGTCCACCACCATCGCTTGATGGCAGCCATAGAGAATCTGTAAACTGCTTAACAACTGTACTCCCCCAAATTGAATTAAAATGTCATTTTGGGTGTACAGAGTTACAAACACATTTTAATACTTGAAAGTGTCTGTCTCTGAGCATCATAACTATGCCTTTGGACTACTTCCTTACATTGTAATTGCTGTGGTTTTAAAAGTCATCTGTATATTAGATAAAATTCACCAACTTCTTGTTCATTATAATTGTCTAGGCAGTTCCTGACCTTTTGCTCTACCACGTGTTCTTACTGCTGCTTTCGCAAGTTTCCGAATGCCTGTCAGACTTTTTGGGGTGAGCAAAATGTTATGTCTTGGCTGAGATGGTGATCGCACTGTTATGTCTATATTTGTTAAAACTTATCCAACTACCTGCTTTAAAATGGATGTATTTTTTGAAGGTAAATTATACCTCAGTTATATTGATTTTAAAGGAAAAGTCAACCATCCAATACTGTCAGGACTTTTATTGGAATGGCAATGAACATGGGCTTCATCTACAGCATGTTGATATATTTTGAGTGAATTCAAGTTAAGGCAGTGGGGGCTGTCACGTGTCAGAGCCCTTTGCAGACGCCGAGGGTAAGTCTTCCGTCCTTCTCTGTGGTGTATCAATCGCCATACGTGCAGGTGTTATGTTGTATTTAAGTATTTACTTCTCATTTTCTTTGTTATGAACTTGTGTATTCACATCTTCGGTTAAGTTGTTGTGGTTAGTAACCAGAGCTTTCTCAAAAATCGGATGTCTAGTTAGTTATTATTGATGTTGAGGAGGACTACTGGTTGCTGGGTGAACTTCTCTTCACGGTGTTTCTGGGAGTTTCATTTCCCATACTGGTAAATAGGTAAGGAGGAGTGTTTGAACCGTAAGGTCCTCTTAGCAATGTAACTCTGTTTTCTCCCTGTCTTTGGGCCTGCTAAAACCTTTAAGAATGTCAAGGACGCTTTTAAGATTACATCACCAAAAGACCTTTCCTATTTTGTCTAAAGCATGCCCAGTCCCAGACTGGGTCACCTTAGGGCAATTTCCTTTGCAATTTATTCCTATTGTCTGAGAAGGCATTGCCTGCCGAGATTTTGCTTTTAAAAAGGAAAACAAAGCAAAGTTTACTTTCTCTTCTCAGAAAAAGTGAAATGTTTGTAAGATATAGAAACGTGTAATAGCCAGCCAGCCAAGTGCTGTTGAAAATGTGTAATAGGAAAAGTGAAATTGCGTCCCACAGAGACAATGACTCTAATCAGTTCTGTACCCACTTTACCCTGCTTTTTTGATGGTTAAGAGTTCAGCTGCTCACCAAAATGTTGGCAGTTCGAATCCACCAGTCTCTGCTTGGAAAGGCCACAGGGGCAGTTCTGCTCAGTCCTACAGGATGGGTGAGTTAGAATCAACTCAATGGCAATTTGTTTTCTTGGTAGACTGTACATAAGGAGCCTGGTGGTACACTAGTTAAGCACTTGACTACTGATCAAAAGGTTGGCAGTTGAAACCCAGTATCTCCAAGGAAAAGGTGTGGCAAGCTGCTTCTGTGAAGATTACAGCCTTGGAAATGCTATGGTCCAGTTCTACTCTGCCCTGTAGGGTCACAAGAGGTTGGAATTGACTTGATAGCTATAATTTTTGTTTTCGTTTTATTTTGGGGGAGTATACTGTGTACATACAGATTTATACATCCAATAAGCACTAGTTAATTCTTTCTCTTGAGAAGCAGAACTCAGTTTATTTTTTAAAACTGTGGTAAGCATACACACACATTATATACGTATAGTCGTTGTTGGGCATTTCTGACTTAGTTCTCACTCAGAGCAATCCTACGTTCAACAGAACGAAACACTGCCCGGTCCTGCACTGCCTTCACAAAGGTTGTGGCTGAGCGCACTGCCGCAGCTGCGGTGTCAGCCCATCTTACTGAGCATCTTTCTCTTTTTCGCTGACCCTCTGCTTTGCCGAGCATGACGTCCTTCTACAAGGATATATGTGTCAGCCCCTGGAGAAGGATATCACGCTTGGTAAAGTAGAGGGTCAGCAGAACAGAGGAAGTGCCTCAACAAGATGGACTGACACAGCGGCTGCAACAACGGGCTCAAACTTACTATGTATATAAAACAAAACATTATTTCAACATTTTTACATGTACAATTCAGTGACATTTACATGTGCAACTGTCACCACTGTTCATTCCCAATTTTTCCATCACTTTAACAGTAGCTCAGCACCCCTAAGCATTAGCTCTCCTTGTCCCCACTCCTCTGATCCCCTGGTAACCACCAAGAGATTTTAGTCTCTTGTGTATTTGCTGATTCTAGGTATTTCATAGAAGTGAGATTCTACAATATTTGTTCTTTTTATGACTGACTTCACTCAGCATCGTGTTCTTGAGATTTCTCTACATATCAGGATTATCTTTATGGTAGGATACTATTCCATTGCATATATGCATCATGTTTTCTTTATCCATTCATCTGTTGATGAACATTTAGATTGTTCCCACCTTTTGGCTCTTGTGAATGATACCATAATGAACATTGGTGTACAAATATCTATTTGCGTTCTTGCTTTCAATTCTTTTGGGTTTATACCATGGAGTGGGATTGCTGGATTGTACGGTAATTCTACATTTAACTTTCTGTGACACACCACTGATTTAGGATAAAAGAGTTCATGTTTTCCAAGCCCAGCACCCAGCTCTCCAGCTTCATCTTGCTCTTCTTTCCTCAGCCTTCCTTCCTCCTTCTGGTCCTGTACCATCCTCAACATTGATACAGCTGAGCCCTCTGCTCCAGCCTCACAGATATTTTTTTCAGTTCCTTGAACACACGGTGTTGCATCCTAACATGGGCCTTCTGCAAGTGTGAACCTACAGCACTGCATCCCGACAGGGGCCTTCTGCAGGTGTGAACCTATAGCGCTGCATCTGAACATGGGCCTTCTGCAGGTATGAACTTACAGTGCTGCATCCCGACAGGTGCCTTCTGCAGGTGTGAACCTACAGCGCTGCATCCCGACAGGGGCCTTCTGCAGGTGTGAACCTACAGCGCTGCATCTCGACAGGGGCCTTCTGCAGGTGTGAATCTATTGTGCTGCACCCCGATATGGGCCTTCTGCAGGTGCGAACATACAGCACTTCATTCCAACATAGGTCTTCCCAGGTGTGATTTCTCCCCCTTGAACACGTCTCTCTTCCACTTCTTCCCATTTTTAATTCACAGTCACCCTTCCGATCTCTCCTGAAGCACCATTCCATCAGGTCATGATCTGGAATCTGCTTTCCTTAGCAAGTATGTCCTGCAATCTCTGGACTCTGCTGACTTGTACTGTCCCTCCCATCACACTTATCATCAGATGCAGCCCTGGACCTTACATCCCTGATGCCAGCCACTTGTCTGTTTGAACGTCACCCCATTCTACAATCCTCACTATCTTGGCCCCCTTCCGTACCAGGGTACTCTGGCTTTAGTACAATCACCTGCCTTCACCAGGGACCTGGGGTAACTCATTCCACATGGGCCCATATGTGGTAAGACTCACAAGGTTAATGCCACATCTACTGTGGCTCCTTACCTTTTTTCAGGTAACACCTGATACACTGTAGGACATGTTTTTGTATGACAGACTTAAGTATGAATGATTTCCTACCATCAGTTTCAACTACCATCCTCTCATGGGTGTATGAGGTCTGAAATTAAGTCTGTGAACTTCACTGTTCTAAGTGAAGTGCAACCTTGTTGCTGAATGTCACTATAGTCATCTTTGAAGTCCTCCACTTAGGAAACTACATAGCGACACCAGTGCCTAGTCCACCCTCCAAAACAGTTTTAGAAAGAGTTCTGGAATGCCCATTGTGCACCACAACACGGTGGCAAGTTCAAGAACTTAATTGTCTGTGGAGGAGTTTTAGCCAGTAAACAAATAACTGTATCGGAATACCCTCTATATTCACCTGATCTGGCCCCTGATGACTTTTTTGTTTACCCGAAGGCAAAGGAAATATTGAAAGGAAGACATTTTGATGACATTCAGTACATAGGGCTAGTTGACAACAGCTCTGATGGCCATTCCAGGAAAAGAGTTCCAAAACTGCTTTGAAGGGTGAACCAGGTACTGGCGTCAGTGCATAGCTTGCCAAAGGGAACACTTCGAAGGTGACTATAGTGATCTTCAGCAATTAGGTATGTAGTGCTTTTTCTAGGATGAGTTCACAAGAGTTATTGTCAGTCCTTGTAGAGGGCTAGGGTTAGCCATCACCAGGCCAGCCTCTGCAGTTAACTTTTTATACAGTTGTCATCGTTGCTGTTAGCTATTGTTGAGTCAGCCCCAACCCAACAGACAATGGTGGAAAATGCTTATTCCTGCTCCCTCTCCATGATCAGCTGCAGATCCAACTGTTGTGGTTTACAGGGTTGCTGTGGGTTGATTTTTGCAAATAGATCACCAGGGCTTTCTTCCTTGTTCCTCCTACCCAGAAGCTGTGCCGAAATCTATTCAGCATCACAGTAACATGAAAGCTTCTGTGGACAGACAGGTGGTGGCTGCACATTAAGGGCAGTGAGTGGGAATCAAACCTGGGTCTCCTTCAGGAAAGGTCGGAATTCTACCACGAAACCACATACTATGACACATCATCAAAAAGCCAGGCGATTCTTGACACTGAAATGAGGGTGTGTCTGTGTTTGCTGTCGGGGAGGTGCCAGGCATTTCATTCAGGAAGGCAGAGTAACTGACCTCGGGGTGTTTGGAAGTTGGCAGGTCATGGAGCCCTCATCACATGTTTTGGTGACCTTAGAGAAAGGCTGTAGCCTGTACGCACTTCTGAAGCTTAAAAGACAAGCCTAATTGATTTCAGGGTCAGGGCTAGAGATTACATCAGATGCATTGCCAAGCCCTTGGGATATTTTTGGATCTGCCTCCACTCTGCAATGCCAACAGCTGCTGGGGTCCCTGAGGTCACCCACATTCCTTGCCGGTATGGTACAGACTGCTACTGTGACCAGTGAACTGAGCTGTGCGTGCAAAGTCTGGGGTCCAATCCTTGGCCTATTATTTAGGAACATACATTTTCCCAATCTAAAGTTACGTAAGAAATCACCTCACAGTATCTTCTCATTCTTTAATAAGGAAGGATTTGAGAAGCAGTGTGACCAAGCCAGCTGCTTATGTAGTTAATTCTCTTTGCAGATCACTGCAGTTGGACTACAGGATGGAAAAGTGTTTAGATACACAGATTTTGAAGTTAAAAATTCTGTGTTAGACCCTGGCCTCACCATATCTAGTTGTGTGACCTTGAGCATGAAACTCAACCTTTCTAAGTGTGTTCCCCGATTTGAAAACTGAAAGGGTTATCTCAAGGGACAACTTAGTCAACTGGCATAACACAGTTCACAAAGACAAGGTTCTGTATCCCAGTTTGGCTACAACCATCTGGGTCTTAAAACCTTCTAGGGGCCATAAGCTATAACTATTGGCCTCTACTCTTAGAGTCAAAGACAGGGAAATCACAGGCTCTAGGAGGAAACTAGTCCACAGGACTAAGAGCCCACACAAACCACAGCCTCTTCTGAGACCAGAAGAACTAAATGGTGCTTGGCTACCACTATCAAATGTTGTGACCAGGGACACATGGATAGAAAGGAATAAAAGTGTAGAATATAGTTCAAATTCTTTAAAAAAATATAAAATAAAAAATAAAAGGGCCACCCTGGAGAAACTCCCAAGGCTATCACCCTAACATTCCCTTTGAAATTGGAATTGAAGTTGTTTCTGTTATGTCACCTTCCAGCCAAATAATAGATTGGCTTACAAAACAAACAATACCACCTGTGCTCCCTTAAACAATTAACTTCATGAGATCAAATGCTTATCATGTACCCAAAAGCAAAGATGAGAAGGCAAGGAGGCAAAGGAAAGCTAGATCAATGGAAACAGAACAAGAATGGAAACAATAAGAATGCTAATACACTCTAAAAATTGTGGTCAACAGCATAGAACACCTTGTATAAAAATCATTAAAGGGGAATCTAAATTGTTGTGTAAATTTTCCCCTGAAATAAAATGTTATTTAAAAAACAAAACTAAGCAAAAAGGACAGCAGTAGTTTCCCCATGGGAAAATTGTAAGGAGATAAGAATTGAATATGAAGGTCAACTAGTGAATACCTAGCATTTAGCAAGAGGCCACTGCAAAGAGACACACAGAGAATGGTGGTGCTTACTTTCCCAACATTTAAAGAACCCACCTCAGGGTCCATGGGTCCTGCTCCATGGTTTCCAAACACTGTGTCTTGGGGCAGAAGCCTACAGGAGGAGGTTGGAAAGTCACTAGTGAAGATAGAATGAGCTGCGCACATTCTCATCAGGAGGTAGAGGTGAGCTGTGTCACATCAGCCATGTCACACCATTCTTGGCCACTTTGCAAACAAAACAAATAGAGAATGGCATGCATATTGTGGAGTTCTCATTCGGAGTCTGGATGGACAGTTTAAATGTTGGTTGCAGCATGTATTAGACCACTAAAGAAACAACTCTCTGCAAATTTAGGAGCCAGCCAAGGAGGGCAGATCTTTTTTGGTACTAAAACATCATAATACTAGAACTGGAAGCACCCTGTCTTAGTCTGGATTTTCCAGAGATGAAAATTGGAGAAGTATGTATGTATGTAAACATAAAGGCAGTCCCTGGGTTACAAATGGCTGGCTTCTGGACAAACCTACTTGTCCTTTAAAGTGATGTAAACTTACACTCATTTTGAAACAGTTAAACCACCTCTTCTTGCACCAGATTCTTCCCAATTACTGGCGCTTGCTGCACCTGCAGCTCTTAAATCACTGAAAAGCTTCAAGCCTTTTCTTGTACTAAATAAGCTAAATAAGAACCCTATGCACCTGTTCTGACTCACCTACAAATGTGACTTACAGACACAGTGAGAAATGGATCTCATTCATAAACCAGGCACTGCTTGTCTCTACAGAGAGATTTATTTCAAGGAAATGGCTCACGAAATTGTGGAGGCTGACAAGTTCTAAATCCAAGGTTCAGGCGTCAGGCTGCAGGCTCCTCCCGGCTCACATGCTTGCAGAGTGTCAGAATGGAGGTACTCAAGGCCAGGAATGCAGATTCATGATTCAAGCAGATGTAACAGCAAAGGCACAGCAGGTGTAATCATAGCAGGTCTATTGGTGCAAAGGCTGGAGGCAGGTACTACATTTGGCAGGTAACAATGCCTCATGGTGCAGTGACTTTATATATTGGCTTAGAACAAAGGTGGCTGGCAGCCAAATACAGAGCTCCAAGGTCACAAACAAGTTATATATCTACAGCTGAATCAGCTGAACTAGTACTGGTTGGAAGGCCTGCGCAGAATCTAAAAGCCTCAGTGAGACAATCTTCCATTTTGTCCCCACACAGAGGCTGACAAACCCTAAATCAGCAGGTCAGATGGCAGGATGCTGGCTCCCATTCCAGGAACCGGAGGTTGGAAGTTGACAAGTTGGATGCAGGATGAAGAGAAAACAAATCTTGCCAGAACATCCATATATACTGATGCAGGCAACACTCACAAGGAAACTCCACTTTCAGCTGATTGGTAACTCACATCAGATCACAAAATGGAGGATGATTACATAATATCTGTATAGCCAAGTTGACATAACCTTAACCATCATAGACCTTTAAAGAATATCCAGTTCAATCTTATGATGCGACTGAGACCAGAGAGGGAAAATCACATCCCTAAGAATGTTCAGCAAGTTAGTGAAAAGGGTAAGAGTACTACACTTCTCTTCACTCTAAATCTAGTTTCTTTAGTATGAGTATTCACAGCCTCAGCTTCCTCCTTCTGATAATTTATAGCAATTTCTCTTGGAGAATTGAATGATGATGAAAATTCGTAAGGCTTTAAATGAAAATACTTAGATCCCAGCAAGGAGCCATCATCAAGAGTTACATGAACTTGAGTGGAGTTAACACAACGTATTGGGAGAAGAATTAGACAAGGAGCCAAGGGACCTGGCTTCCAATCTTTATCCTGCTCTAATTTATTGTGCAATTTTGGGCCAGTTGTTTTTTGCCTCTCAGATTTTGAGTGGTCTCATCTGCTAGACTCTAAGATTTCAATGATATCTTTTTTTAGCTCTGAAAAATTTTAAATTAAGATAGCATGTACATTCAGTGAAATGACAAATCTGAAGTGATTCCAAGTTTTAATAAATGTGTATAGTCATGCAGCCACCAGCACAGTCAAGATACAGAACTGCCTTCTCTTGTCAGAAAATGTGCTTGTTCCAGCACCTGGTCAATGCCCAGCTCCTGTAGGCAAACAGGATTTTGATTTCTATCATATGTCACACAGAAAAGTCACAGCCTCTCTGAAAATAAGTCAAAGGCAGTTTATTAAGAGTTTAAACTAGGGATCTCCATGGCCCAAGACAATGAAAAAAGTCTAAGGCACACTAATTACAGAAGCATTCTTATAGGGCTGAAACAAGGAAAAGAAAAACAGCAAAATTTAAACCCACTGCCATCATGTCAATTCTGACTCATCATGACCCTGTGGGCAGAGGAAAACTGCCCCACAGAGCTTCCAAGGAGCGTCTGGTGGGTTTGAACTGATTAGCTTTTGGTTAGCAGTTGTAGCTTTTAACCAGTATGTCACCAGAGTTTCCAAAAGAGAGAACAGGGCTTCAATACTCTGATTGCTTTATGGTGATTGAGGTCAGTCAAAAAGAAGATGGAATGAAGCGTGATTTTTAACATCACTAATACAGTTGGCACACAGTTATTGGCTGAAGAACATCATTCCAAGATCAGCACTAGCAGGAGGGGACCTCCTGACCACCCCAAATCATGGCATGGCCTGTAAAACAAACTATAACACATCTGAGGAATGTGCTTGTTGGATCAGTCAAGTAGAAGAGACCACATGGGCAACACCTGCCCTAAAGCAAAGACAAGGCAGGAATGGGCAGTACCAGGTGACTGGAAACAGGAACCCCGGGAGCACTAGGGGGCTTCAACTACTATCATGGAACAATTTTGTATAGAAATTTTTGAATGAGACACTGATTTGCTCCATAAACTTTCACCTAAAACACAATAAAACAAACACACATGCAAACAAAAACAATGGCATGACAATGCAGTGGCAGATAATTTCAGGAACAGGTTGCTAAGCATACCCTCACTCAGAGAACAAGGTCCTCTGAGATGGTCTAATAGAGTTTTAGACAGGGTTTAGTGACAGAACCTGTGAAGCCAGTAGCCACATTCTTACTTAGCCTGAGAGTAAATAAGAGCGTTGGTTCCTAAGCAACAGAGCTTGAATCTGTGTGAAAGGGTACATTAAGTTTTAGCCTTAGTTCAGCCATGAAATCAGACGTCTCTTTTGATCTGACATCCCACATCCCATCACAGCACAGACTAGCTTTGCTAGCAGTGAACGGCACATGAATAGAACAGTGTGCCCTGGGTAGCTTTTTTGTTTGGTTTCTTGTTCTCAACACAACATCATATTAACCCATGTTACGTGTTTGAGTAGTTAATTGTTTCTATTGTTAAGTAGTTTCTCATCTTGGGAATGTATCACAATATGCTTACTCATTCCTCTTGATAGATACTCTGTTGTTTCCAATTGTCGACTATTATGAATTAAGCTGATATAAGCATTCATACAAGGTTTTTTTTGTGGGTATAATTTTTCACTTTGAAGGGAATAAATATCTAGCAGTATAACTGCTGAGTCACAGGACTGTTTCTGCTTAACTTTACCAGGAACTGCCAGACAGTTTTCCAAAGTGGTTGTACCATTTTACATTCTAGTCAGTCATATAGGAGTGTTTCAGTTGCTCCATATAATAACCAGCATTTAGTGAAACCAGTTTTTAAATTTCATACCCAAATTCTAGTGGGTATGAAAACATACAACATTGTGATTTTAATTTATATTTCTGTTTCTCCTTTGAATATCTTTTCATGTGCTTATTGGTCACTTCTACCACTTCTTTTGTGAGGTGTTGAAGTCTTTTGTCAGTTTGTAAGTGGGATTGTTTGTCTACTTCTTACTGATTTGTAGAAAGCTCTTTATTCTGGATACCCAAACAAAACAACACAACAAATGAACAAACCCATTGCTATAGAGTCAATTCCAACTCAGAGTGACCTCACAGGACAGAGAAGAACTGCCCTACAGTGTTTCCAAGGAGTGGCTGGTGGATTCAAACTGCCTACCTCTTGGGTCATAGCTGAGTTCTTAACCGTTGTGCCAAGCTCCATTCTGGATACAGGTAAGTACATTTGGAGAATTTTTTCCAAGCTGTGGTTGTCTTTTCATTTAATAGCACTGGGTTTGATGAGGTGAACCTTTTCATTTTAATAAAATCCAATTTAGCAATTTTCTGTAGAGCACTTACTATGTCTTATTCAAAAATATCCTTATCTCAAGATCATCAAAATTGTCTCCTATTACTTTTGGAAGCTTAAGTCCTCACTTACTTTAGATCTATGAGCCTTTCTAAGGAGCATGAGGGAAGAGTTGCTAAACTGTTCGTGTATTTATCCAGTTCTTCCTGCCCCATTGGTGAAAAAACTACTCTTTTCTTCACTGAAAAGTCAAATAACAAGTAAATACGTGAGCGGATGTGTTAACTGTGCTGCTTTGTCTGCTGTCACACCCACACCACATTCTCTGGAGTACTACAGCTTATATTAAGATTTGATGGTAAGTAGTGTGACTACTTGATTTATCTGCTGTCCTCATTCTCTGGAATACCCCTTTCTTCCTTCTTTAGGAATATTTTGATTTAGGTCCCTTGCATGCCTGCACAATTTTAGAAACAACTTGTCTCATCTAAACAATAAGTTTATAGTCAGTAAAACTAAACATTAACAACAAACATTCTTTAAACATGTTACTATGTGCCAGAAAATATGCTAAGCACTTCACATACATGTTAACACTTAATCTTGAAAACAATTCTAGGAAGATTATCCTACTATCAATGTAACTTTACAGTGAAAAAATTGAGAGTTAAGAAATGTAAATAACTTTCCCCAGGTTTAAAGCCAGCTCTCTTTACACCCCAGTCCGAGGGTCCTACCCACATTCAGTGATGCTTCTAAAACTCCCAGTCTATTCCCTTGCCTATTGTTTCAACAGGGACTTAATTTTATTAATCTCAAGTAAATGGACTATCATAGCCAACAGGGACAGAGAAAAATCAATCAAATTAAACACCTTGGAGGATCTTGAAAAAAATTATAATAAACAAATAGGTATCAACAGTAGTAATTAGCACAGTCATTGTGGAAGAAAAGCCAATGGTGACAGCTTGCTAAACTTCCCTGTGAAGTCAGGAAAAACAGTTCCTGTCCTCCTCTGATTTGCTCAGTAAGCGTCTGTTTTACACTGCTCCCAGTTTTTTGGAAATCTCAAACATTCATTTAGAATTAATCTTAGTTCTAAGTCACAGAAAATGCCTTGGTGATACTTTCATGAAAGCTAATGAGGAGCTTACCGAGGACACAGTGTCAGAAAGACACAGAGTTCTTGGAAACGATTTGAAGTTAAATTGATATGTAAAGATTGGAGATTTCTTGTTTTTCCTTCAAATTTTTGACTCTTACCATCACCTCTGTTCTGTCCAGAGTGAGAAAGTCTTAATGTCTTCGGGAGAACTGGGTATGGTGCATAGAGGGCCATATTTCCTAATCAGTTATTTTATAGGGTGGACTCTACTTCCCATGAGCTCCACAGAGAGAGTACTTAGTGGCTGTCCCGAAACAGTACCCATTCCTGTAACCTGAGGGAGGGGCTCAGCACAGGCTGCAATAAAGGAGAGAAACCTACCTCCAAACGCACATTGTTAGACTGAGTTTGAAAACATGCTGTTGACAACCAAGAACTTTTCCTCTATGTACACCCTAGAAGCCAAGAAGCAGATATTGAATCTTACCACTTTGTCAACTTCTATTTTGGGATGGCTCTAATTGCGAGAAATTTCTCCTTCCCATCCACCTAAAATATGCTGCCATACAAAATTCCATTCCGCATTCTGCCCTTTCTGATGGAAATGACAGAGGCAACTCCTCTTCTAGGTGACGGGCATTCCAAATGGCTGAGGAGCATAATCAGGCTCTCCCAAGATCTGTAGAACACCTTGTTATGCACCATGACTTCTTCTTATTTGACATTTTATTTCACACTCAAAAAATTTTGGGAGGCATATAGGTGGTGCAATTGTAATTTTGTTAGGGGCTGTCAAGGTGGTAGCTCCTCATAGCGACCACTTGTGTAACAGAAGAAACACTGCCCAGTGCTGGGCCTCCTCACATTTACTGCTACGGTGGAGCCCACTGTCAGCTGCTGTGCCAATCCATCTCAGTGGTGGTCTTTTTAAGGGCTTGGTTCCTCCTGATGACATGTCCAAAGGACATGAGGTAAAGTGCCCTTGTCCTTACCTCTAAGGAGCATTCTGGCTGGGCTTCTTCCAAGACAGATACGTTCACGCTCTGGCAGTACATGGTGTCTTCAGTATTCTTCACCAACATCATAATTAAAATGTGTTAATTTTTCTATCTTCCTTACTCATTATCCAGCTTTCACACGCATGTGAAGTGATTGCAAATACCATAGCCTGGGGTCAGGTGCATCTTAGTCCTCAAAGTGACATCTTTGCCTT
This sequence comes from Heterohyrax brucei, assembly GCA_028571685.1. Lineage (NCBI taxonomy): Eukaryota > Metazoa > Chordata > Mammalia > Hyracoidea > Procaviidae > Heterohyrax > Heterohyrax brucei. The sequence goes on from CM053153.1 coordinate 4,905,235, forward strand.
TTAAAACTTTTAAGAGGTCTTTTGCAGCAGATTTCCCCAATGTAATGTGTCGTTTTGCGGCAGATTTGCTCCAATACAATATATACAATTATTCTTTTCATTGTATTACTCAAAAAGGGAATTGTGAGTTATGAATGGATAAAGTTAAAAAAGTAAAAATACAACGACATGTTAAAGATAGAGGTTTGCAGGTAGCTAGAGCACGGAAGGGAGCAGAAGCCACCGAGCCCAAGTAACCCACCAGCTGTGGTCGGCTTTTCATACATCTGTTTATGGGTCTTGTCTTGGTAAGCGCATCAAGAAGTTTCATCTAGTCCTCAAAGCAGGGGACCCATGACCCCAACATGGGAGTTTTTGTTAGGTGCTGTCCAGTCAGTTCTGACTCATGTCAACTCTAGGTAACATATACTACCTGGTTCCATGTCATGTCACAATTCTTATAATTGAGCCCATTGTTGTAGACACTCTGTCAAACCACCTCACTGAGGATCTACTTCTTTTCTGCTGACCCTCTACTCTACCAAACGTGATGTCCCTCTCCAGGCACTGATCCCTGCTGACAACATGTTTAAAAGTATGTCAGACATAGTCTCACCATCCTTGCTTCTCAGGAGCATTCTGGTTGTACTTCTTCCAAGACTGATTTGTTGGTTCTTTTGGTGATCCATGGTATACTCAATATTCTTCTTCAACATCACAATTTAAAGGCATCAGTTCTTTTTCACTCTACCTTATTCACTGTCCAGGTTTCACATCCATATGACATGATTGAAAATATCATGGCTTGGGTCAAGTGTATCTTAGTTCTTAAAGCTACATCTTTGCTTTTCAATATTTTAAAGAGGTCTTTGTAGGAGATTTGTCCAGTGGAAGGCATCCTTAGAATTCTTGACTGCTGCTTCCATGGGTGTTGATTGTGGAAACAAGCAAAACAAAATCCTTAAAAACCTCAATCTTTTCTCCATTTATCATGATATTGCTTATTGGTCCAGTTGTGAGAATTCTTATTTTCTTATGTTGAGGTATAATCCACACTGAAGGCTGTGGTCTTTGATCTTCATCATTATATCCTTCGCGACCTTTTCACTTTCAGCAAGCAAGGTTGTGTCAGCTACGTGACTCAGGTTGTTAATGAGTCTTCCCCCCAATTCTGATGCCCTACTCTTCATGTAGCCCAGCTTCTCGCTTTATATGCTCAACATGCTGACTGAATAGGTGTGGTGAAATGATTCGACCCTGACACACACCTTTCCTGACTTTAAACCACTCTGTATTGCTTTATACTATCTGAGCAACTGTTTCTTGATTCATATACAGCTTCCTCATGAGCACAATGAAGTGTTCCGGAATTCCTATTCTTCACAACATTATCCATAATTTGTTATGGTACACACAGTCTAATGCCTTTGCATAGTCAATAAAACACAGGTAAATATCTTTCTGGTATTCTCTCTTTTCAGCCAGAATCCATCTGACATCAGCAATGATAGCTCCGGTTTCCTGTCACCTTCTGAATCCAGCCTGAATTTCTAGTGGTTCTGTGTTGAGACACTGATGCAACCACTTCTGAATGATCTTCAGCAAAATTTTACTTATGTGTGACATTAATGACACTGATATTTTCCATATTTAATTCCATGTTCTATTTTAGAAATGGTTTCTAAACTCAGGTAGGATATGTTCAAGTTCATATTTTGGCTCTGTGGACTTGTTCTCATTTTCTTCAGCTTCAACTTGAAGTTGTATGGGAGCAAACGATGGTCTGTTCCTCAGTTGGCCCCAGCCTTGTTTGAACTAATGATATTGAGCTTTTCTATCATCTCTTTACACAGACAGTTGATTTAACTTCTGCGTGTTCCGTCTGGTGAGGACCATGTGTATAGTCATTGTTTATGTTGCTGAGAAAAGGTATTTGCAATAAAGACGTTGGTCTTACAAAATTCTATCATGCACTCTCCAGCATCACTACTGTCACCAAGGCCATATTTTCCAGCTACCAATCCTTCTTCTTTGTTTCCAACTTTTACACTGCAATTACCGGTAATTATCAATGCATCCTGATTGCATGTCTGATCGATTTTGGACTGCAGAGGCTGGTAAAAAAATCTTCTGTTTCTTCATCTTTGCCTTTTGTGGTTGGTGCATAAATTTGAATAATAGTTGTATTAGCTGGCTGTCATTGTCGGCATATAGATATTATCCTATCACTGACAGCATTGTTCTTCAGAAAGATCTTGCAATGTTCTTTTTGACAATGAATGCAACATTACTTCCCTTCAAGTTTTCATTCCTGGTATAATAGACCATATGACTGCCTGATTCAGAATGGCCGGTGCCCGTCCACTTCAGCTCACTAATGCCTACGATATTCATGTTTATGAGTTCCATTTATTTTTGACAATTTTCCTAGGTTCATAATTCATACACTCTACATTTAGATCATTAACGTGTGCTCGCAGCTATTTCTCCTCATTTTGAGTAGTGCCACATCAACAAACGAAGGTCCCAAAAGCTTGTGTCCATTCACATTATTACGGTTGGCTCTACTTTGAGGTCATTCTTCCCTAGTTACCTTTTGGGTGCCTTCCAACCTTGGGGTGTGTGGCTCATCTTCCTGACAACTAGACATTGTTCTACTGCTACTGTAAGGTTTTCAGTGGCCAAGTCTTTCGAGAAGTAGACTGCCAGGTCTTCCTAGGCTTTCTTAGTCTGGAAGCTTAGCTAACACCTGTCCATCATGGATGACCCTGCCAGTATCTGAATAATGGTGGCACAGCTTCCAGCATCACAGTAACACACAAGCCCCCATGGTATGACAAACTCACGGACATTTGGGTGTGACAGGGGAGAGAAGAGTACAAAACTTCCTAGTTTGGGCAACATCAGTTGTGAACAGAGGGAGAAATTCATCAGACCGTGATGACACTTGCGAAGATACTTGTATGCAGTCTCCAGGTGGCACAGATGGTTAAGTGCTCAACTATTGGCCAGAAGGTTGGTGGTTCAAACTCACCCGGAGGCATTTTGGAAGAGAAGACTGATAAGCTCTTCCTGAAAGATCACAGTCTTAAAAACCCTGTGGCGTGTAATTCTATTCTGTACGCACAGGGTTGCCGTGAGCCAGAGCTCTTTGAAAACAACTAACAACAACAAGAGCAGTATTACTGGGTACCTACTGGGTACCAACGAGCTGGTGGGCGTAGCAATAGTCTTGCTCCTCCCAGCTCCAAAATTCTCTCTGATGGATTCTAGATTTCCTGATATCTCTTAACCCTTATTCTTTTCTCTTCCTGCTCCAAACTGCTCCTTCAAGTAGCAAATCAAAGCTGCCTTTAATAAGTAACCCAGAAGCATGTGTATCTTACTGCTCTGTAGTCACAGAGCTGTCCCACCTGGGAAGATGGAAACTCTTTCCCTCCATCAACTTGCCAAGCCAGCAGCTGATCTCTGCCACCATTCTCCTCTTTGTCAGTGGGGTCAGAAATTGGATTCAATTCCACTATATTTCTTATTCATCCCCTACACTTGACAGAAGCACCCTTAAGGAAAATGGAAAGGATTCTGAAGTAGCCTTTCATCTTGACACCATCTTTATTGCTGGTGGGCACGGCTGAGGAGGAATCTAAATCTGGCCTCCAAGGTGTCTACTACTGACACTCTCTGCAGTGGCCGTGTGAATTATCAGAATTTAGAGCCCAAAAGTCTTTTGGAACAGGAAGGCAAGTCATTTCCCCTCTTTGGAACTTACCTTTCTTATCTGTAAGGTCAAAAAATGGACTAGATATTGTTTTAGATCACTTCTAGCTCTTAGCCAGTAGCCATCACCTTGACTCCAACTCATGGCGACCCTAGTGTGTCAGAGTAGAACTGCGCTCCACAGGGTTTTCAGTGACCGATGTTTTGGGAAGCAGACCACCAGGCCTTTCTTTCAAGGCACCCCTGGGGGGAGTTGAACCCCTAATCTTTTGGATAGCATCTGAGCGTGTTAGCTGTTTGCACCACCTACAGACTCCTTTTAGCTGTTAGACATTTTTTATTGCAATTACATCATCTTTCAGTTAAAAAAACAGAGAGGAAGAACAGTCTGTCCAGGATCAAAGAATCAGTTAGTAGCAAAGCCTGTGTTGGAACCTAGGCATACAAGGACTGCCAATTAATTTCTCAAACTCATCCTAGAAAAATCACTACATACCTCACTGCTGAATATCATTACAATCACTTTTGAACTACTCCGCTTGGGAAGCTATGCACTGATGCCAGCACCTAGTCTACCTGCAGAGCAATTTTAGATCTCTTTCTGGAATGGTCATCAGAGCTGTTGTCATATTAGCCTTGATATCCTGAATCTCATCAAAATTTTCACTTTTCAATATTTTATCTTTGGGTTAGAAAGTTGCTGAGGGCCAGATCAAGTGAATACAGAGGGTGTTCCAAGACAGTTATTTGTTCACTGGCTAAAAACTCCCCCACAGACAACTATACAATTAAGTTTGCAAATGTGCCACCATGCCACCGTGTGCCATGGCCCCTCCAGAAAGCACTCCAAAATTGCTTTGAAGGGTGGGCAAGGCTCTGGCAGCAGTGCTTAGCTTCCTAAGGAGAGTACTTAAAAAAGTGACCACTGATATTCAGCAACGAGGTATTTAGCACTTAGAATAATTAAGTTCACGGACTTGACTGTCAGACCTTGTTTTCATGATAAGGCGTGGGAGCTGCAAGGGAAGACACTAAACCAATAACTTCAACAAGGAGTTCTCAGCCCAACGGAAGTGTTTCTATGCTCTTCTCCACTTCTGTGGTAAGTGCTCAGCTTCTCCAGGAGTAAGAAAAGGTGCTTCCTGTAGCAAATGACACAGACCTCAGCAAACAACCTGTAGACATTGGCAAATGACCTACAGATGTAGGCAAACTACCCCACAGACCTCAGCAAAGGACCCACAGACCTCAGTAAACAACCCTACAGGCCTTAGCAAATGACCCCAGAGACTCCATCAACAGATGTAAAGCTCTCTGTACATAGTATCTTTCCCAGACAGATGGGATCATTAGTGGAAAATTCTTCACTCAGGTGAGACTGTATTTAAGGTAGTTTCTTCCCAACCACCAGCCACACTGCCTCCAAGTCCATCACTAAATGGAAATATATTTAATACCTGTTATGAATTGAACCATATCCCCTGATAAAGGGTTTGCATAACCACAGTAGGTCATAACCACAAAAGGCCAACTTGTTTGTCAAAACCTGAAAAGCTTAAAGAGCAATGCTAACTGCTGTGAAACCCTGGTGGTGTAGTAGGTTAAGTGCTATGTCTGCTAACCAGAAGGTTGGCAGTTCAAATGCACCAGACACTCTATGAGGCAATTTTACTCTGACCTACAGGGTTGCTATGAGTTGCACGTGACTCGATGGCAGTGGGTTGGGTTTGGTTTTCTGGTAATGGTAACCTCCATCGCAGGAGCAGGACATGGTGCTCTAACTGGCTCAATGGGCAGTGGGCATGCTTACCAAAAGTTATTAGTTCATCCCAGGAAGTGAGTTAAACACCTACCCAATATCACACATTGTCTACATAACAAATAAAAAAACGACCGAAACACCACAGACCCAGGACCCCTGAGCCAAGAGACCAAACTCTTACAAAAGCGAGACGTCACCCAATTGCAATGTTAGTTCTTCGTCTTTCCCTAAACCAGTTGTGACCACTGCCATCTCATTGATTCTGGCTCATAGTGGCCCTACAGGACAGTGTAGAACTGCCCCATAGGGTTTCTAAGTAGCACCTGGTAGATTCAAACTGCTGACCTTTTTGGTTAAGAGCTGTAGCTGCTAACCCTTAACTCCTACATCATCAGTGCAGTGTTCCATCTGTAAGTAGCTTGCTCATAATGAATCAGCAGCTGTCAAAATTGTATGAACAGCACCTATAGACTGTACGGCTTTAAATTTTGGTCTGTTTATAGCCTGGGTGGTTGCAGCCAATTTCCTGTTTTGTTTTCTGAAGTGTCACAGTAAGAATCTTTGAGTTGCATAAGTCTTTAGTAAAAGTTTCGTCTCTTGGCTCAGGGGTCCTGGGTCTGTTGTGTTATGGCCAAAGATTCACTGAAGTAGCCCCTGGTCCCTGTGAACATGACCCTGTTGGGAAACATGGTCTTTGAAGATGTTATCAGGTAATGTGAGGTTGTATTGGGGTAAGGTGGGTTATAAACCAATTGAGCGGTACCCTTAGAAGAAGAGAGAGAGAGAGAAGACAGCTGTGCAACTATTGGAGACACAGGCTGGAATTATACACCAAGAAAGGCCAAGGACCACTTGGAATTACCAGGAGCTGGGAGCGAAGCATGGAACAGACTCTCCCTTAAAGCCACAGAAGAAGCCAACGCAGCTGACATCTCAGACTACCAAGTTTGAGAAGTGCGAGAGAATATATATGTTGTTTAAAACCACTCAGTATTTTTTATTAATTTTTGTTGTTGTTTAAAAACAGCTAGCATTTTGTTTTGTTACAGCAGTCTTAGGATACTAATACCTCAAGGAAGGTATTTCCTTTCTTTTTAAATGTTTTACTGTACTTTAAGAGAAAGGTTACAAGTCAATTTGTCATACAAAAACTTACACACACGCTGCTGTGTAACTCTAGCTGCTCTCCCCACCCTGTGACAACACGATCCTCTCTACCCTGTGTTTTCCACGTCCATTCAGCCAGTTCCTGTCCCTTTCTGCCCTCTCATCTTGCCTCTGCACAGGACTTGCCCAGATAGCCTCATATATCTCCTCTTCACCAGTATCATTTTATGTCTTACAGTGCCATCCAATCTTTGTCTGAAGATTTGGCTTTCGGACTGGTTTCTGTTCTGGGCTAACAGACAGTCAGTGGGCCGTATCTTCCAGGGGCCCTCCACTATGTTGGACCATCAAGTCTGATTTTTTTTTAATAAAAGAGTTCAAGGTCTGCATACCCATTTTTCTTCTGTGGGTCAGGAATTCTATGCCGTATTGCCTGAAAGGGCATCATTTGTGGTGGCCAGGCACCATCTAGTTCTTCTGGTCTCATGCTGATGTAGTCTTCAGATTATATGGCCATTTCTGTCTCTTGAGCTCATGTGAAGGCTGCCAATTAAGTTCATGAACTCATCCTAAAAAAAGTGCCAGATACCTCATTGCTGCATAGCACTATGGTCACTTTTGAATTACTACCCTTGGGAAGCTGTGCATCAATACCAGCGCCTAGCACACCCTTCAAAGCAGTTTTGGAAATCTTTGTCTAGAATGGCCATCAGAGCTGTTGTATCAGCCTTGATGTCCTGAAGGTCATCAAAATGTCTTCCTTTCAATATTTTCTTTATCTACGGGTAAAGAAAAAAGTCACTGGGGGCCACATCAGTTGAGTAGGGAGAGTGTTCCAATACAGTTATCTGTTTACTGGCTAAAAACTCCCTCACAGACAACTATCCAATTAAGTTTGTGAACTTGCCACCAGGCCACCACACACAATGGCCATTCTAGAAAGAGTACCAAAATTGCTTTGAAGGGTGGACTACCTGCTGGCATTGGTACATAGCTTCCCAAGACGAGTACTTAGAAGGTGACCATAGTGATACTGAGCAATGAGGTAGGTAGCAGTTGGAACAATTAAGTTCGTGGACTTGTCAGACCTTGTATTTTCAAGGAAGGTTTTTCTATCATCTGTCAAAACATACTTGTCTTCTGTTTCTTACGCCTAGCTTGCTGTGTAGAGCCTGGGTTTTAAAAGTTTACATGGAGCCATTCAAGATGTCTTTGCTCTCTATTTGCCTGGAGCAGCAGAGGAAGAAAAAGAGTCAAGAACAGGAGGAGGAAATGGAACGCATGTCTAAGTGCCTCCATGAACAACTGGTTCCTCTGCCATGAGACCAGAACTCGATAGGTACCCAGCTACCATTATTGAACATTTTGATCAGGAGATTCTATAGAAGAAATCTGATGAAAAGGGGTAAAATGTGAAGCAGAATTCTAAATTCTTACGAAGTCTAGATTTCCTGGAGACACTGAGGCTGGATGAACCCCCAAAACTGGTACCCTGAGATAATATTTAAACTTAATCCTTAAACTAAAAATACCTCTGTAGTTTTCTTTAAGCCAAAGTTTAGCTTAACTAATAAAGAACATCTGCCTTGTGCATAGTGCTCTTCTAAATAACTATGTATGTATGTGATCAAACTGACAACAGCAAGTCAAAAGGTTACCTGGAGAGCTTAGGGGGCAGGGAGCTTGTGTTAATGGCAGAGGAGCAATCTTGAAAAAGAGGGTGACAATGGTGGCGCAGCTTGATGAATGCAATCAATGTGACTGAACCCTAAAGCAGAGATTGTTGACTTGGTTTATGTTTTGCCATGGATAGTCTCAATGACAATAAAAAAAAGAATGACAAAAACTTGCATAAAATTAGAATTTCTATCCCTGCAAAGCACTCACACAAAACAAAACTCACTTATTCCTCCAGGAACCATTCAAAGTTAACCACTTATCTTGAAGAAAGGCACTAATGTTGATCGAGTGGCTCCCAGGCAGGTGCTGTGACAGGGGCTCCACATACTTTGCCCCATCACAGCTTGAGGGGCACTGTCCAAGCCCTTATCTACCTGTGTGATGCTGCACAGTCCCCACCAAGCAGACCCCAGCCACAGGTGACCACCAGGCCTTCCTAGAGGCACAGAATGGACACCTGGTCCCATTCTCCTCATCCCTCTGGTGAGGAAACAGGCCCAGGGTTGGTAACTTTGCCAGCACCACACACAGAGAGGTCGAGGGAGAGCTCCAACTGAGGGGTGGCTGGACCGAGCCCTGCTTACTGCAGGAACCCCTTGCCTCTCCGAGAGCAGAGAAGGTGGTAACTGTTCAACTTCTTGTTGGGGGCCAGGCTAGTACTTTCTGGAGGATCCAGGACTGGGGAAATCAGTTTGTAAGCCCTCTTCTTAGCTGTTATTCAATCTTGCAAATTATACTTCTCTTCACAGAGGCCCTGAAGGTGTTTCAGAGAGCCTACTTGACAGGGAGGGGACAGTGAAGCAGGAAACTCTCCACTAAACAAGTTTCCAAGCCAGATGCTATGAGTCATTGCCATGTCTGCTCATCTTCAGGAGAAAATGTTCATCTCCAGCTTCTCTGGGATGCTGTCCTGGCCTTCAGGTGATGGATGGGGCTGAGAGTCAGGGATGGAACTGCAGCTGCCAAGAGGTAGCCAGGATTCCTGGTTCTAGTACTGGGCACAGATCATCACACCCTGAAATAACTACCAAGAAAGGATGAGCGGGACCTTCTATGGGGGCTGTCATTTGTGAGGGTAGCACTGAGTAGTGTGCCATCCCGGTAGTCCTGACTCCCAGTGACAGAGTGGGCTTCCTGGCTGTAACCTTTATGGGACCGGTTTGCCACGTCTTTCTGTAGCAGTTACCTGTGGGTTGAACTGCCAACTTTTTGGTTAGCAGCTGAGTGCTTAACCATCGTGCAACCAGGGAGTCTGTGTTACATTGACACTGTCCTTACAAGCACATTTTCACATTGAGCCATCTCAATTTTAAATGTGTGAAAATTGAAGACCAGTGTGACCAATCACTTGTCCAATTTCACAAAGGAAGTGAGATCACACTTGGAATGCTACAGTTACAGATACCACAATTTACAACAGAAGAGAAAAAATTTGGAGAGGCACAGTTAAATTCTGAGGCTTAAAGTCCATCTTCTTTATTTATCTGAAGTCTGGATGTCAAGCCCCATTCCTGGGGACACTTGGAAGTGTATCAGCATTCTGCCTACCTGTATGGACCATCCCAGCACGCCTGGCCAAACAGAGCGTGGGAGAGAGGCCAGGGTCAAGGATGTAGTGCTTACGATGCTGTAGTCACATCCTTGGGTGATGTGGTCTAATGGGTGCCACTGTCTCCCTAGTTTACTGATGAGGTGGGTTCCTCCTCCTCCCTGATGGAGGACAGAGTAGTGGCATGGACAGAGAAAGGAACGGGTAGCGCCCACTGCAGTACTGCCTCTTCTGGGAGACACCGATTTTATGGAAATGAACCCAAAAGAATGACATTCCCCTTCTCCCCTGGCCCCCAACTCCAGTGAAATGCCACACAGTGATCATCATGAGATTGAACGACCAGAGATGTGGGTAATATCTTCAACTGTATTTCCATGGAGCGGGGGAAAGGAAGGAGAAATACTGCTGAACAGTGTAATTTCATGTTGACCTTGTATAAAAACTGAAAGTGATACAATCGTGAACTGTGACCCTCTGGAGTAATTTCTGCAGGAGCCTCGAATGACATGTTCCAGAGAATGGCTTCCTGAGGATCTAATACAAAACCTGCTGCCACTGAGATGATGCTAACTCATAGTGATCCCATGTGTGAGAGACTAGAACTGTTGCACAGGGTTTTCTTGGCTGTAGTTGTTATGGAAACAGATCACTGAGATGGGACCACTATGTGGGTTGGACCCACCAATCCTTGGTTAATAGACAAGTGCAAACTGTTAACACCACTGAAGGACCTGAAGTAAACCAGTTGCCAACAAGTCTATGAAACCAAAAAAAAAAAAAAAAATTGTTGTCGAGTTGCTTCTGACTCATAGTGGCCCTTTAGGATAGAGAAGAACTGCCCCATAGAGTTTCCAAGGAGTGCCTGGTGGATTTTATCTGCTGACCTTTTGGTTAGCAGCCGAACTCTTAAATGCTACATCACCTGGGGTTTCTACCAAGTCCATTCACCTTTACGTTTTTTTGGAGGTAGGTCATGATGACCCGGCTCCACAGTTCCATCCCTTTGGTGGGTACAAGCCTAATCTGCTTAAGGCTGTTAGACTTATCGAGGAAAATTCATTTTTTCTTTCCTCCTCCTCAGTGCCTTCATGTGTGCTGTCTGTCTAGCCCAAGATGCCCTTCCTCTAATTTGTTGGAAGTCAACTTCCCCTCATCTTTCAAGATTCAACCTCATCATCACTTCTGTCCTGCAATTTTGCCCAAGTTAGAAGCTGTAGTCAGCTAAAGAATGGTTCCAAAGATACTCAAATCCTAATCCTTTGATGCTGCTCAGAAGCAAGGATGGTGAGACTTTGTCCTACTTAATTTGGACATGTTTCAGAAAAGACTACCCTCCAGAGAAGGATATCATGCTTAGCAAAATAAAGGGTCAATGAAAAAGAGGAAGCCCCTCAACAAAACGGACTGACACAGGGGCTACAACAGGCTGAAACAGCAATGAGGATTGTGGGGATAGCACAAGACCTGGCAACGTTTTGTTCTGTTAGTCATAAGGTCGTTATGAGTTGACTTCACGGTGCATGACAGCAACAGTACTTGGAACTTGTGAATGTTACATTACATGACAAAAAAGACCTTGCATATGTGATTAACAGAAGGATCTTGAGATGGGTAAATGATCCTGGGTATCCAGGGGGCTCTAAATGCAATCACGGGTGCCCTAAGAAGAGGGGGTTAGGAGGATGCTAGAAGAGATGTGGCCACTGAGGCAAGATGCTATGCTGCAGCTTTGGAGACTGAGGAAGGAGGCACGAGCCAAACAGCACAGGGGCTGCAGCTGAGTATCCACGGAGTCTGGTCCAGGCTGCACTGAGTAACTCCACGTCTCTTGATTGGTTCAAGCTGCGTTGAAGGTGATCTGGGGCTCCAAACAGGAAACCTTGTGGAGATGCTCCTTCTTTGTGCCTGCTGAGTTTTTGGCTACAGAGTTCACAGCGTTGGAAGATGGAATTTCTCTTCAAAGGCCAGTGTACCCCTGATGATGGGTTCAGGGGCGATACAAAATCACACGTCTCCTTGTGCTCAGGGGAAGCCTCACAGCCATGTGCGCTTTTGCTCACTTCATGGTGAGCCCCATTGCCTACAGACCCCTCGTGTATTGAGTTAGCATCATCACGATCCTCTTGGGAGTACCTGCTCCAGATGTTCTCTTCATCACTTCCCCCAGGGCCCTCCTGCACACTCACTCACTCATCACATTTAATGGTCACATACCATATCCCGGGTAGTGGGCTCTGCCCTGAGTCTGTGCCCCACAGAAAAGTAAAAGACATTTTTTCTTTTTGCCCTCAAGGAGCAGATACTAGGAGGTGAGTGAGATATGCTAAGACAAGCCATGGTTGGTTAAGCAGAGGATCAGCAAAAAAGAAGATTCTCAACCAGACAGACTGATACAGTGGCTGCAACAATAGATGCCAAGTACAACAATGATCATGAATCTGGTACAGGACTGGCCAGAGTTTTATTATACGGTACATAGGGTCACTGAGTTGGAATTGACTTGATGGCATCTAACAACAAGAAGTTATGAAAAGGCAAGGAGGAACCTTAATTGCGTATTTTTAAATGCAAGGAGCCAGTCTGGAAAACTCTACATAGCGCATGGTTCCAACTACGTGACATTCTGTAAAAGGCAAAAACCACAGAGACAGTGAAAAGATGGATGGTGGCCAGGGGGAAGTAAATGGAACACTGGGACGTTTTTCAGGGCAATGAAACTGTTCTGTGTGACACTGTGATGGTGGGCACACGACACTGTGTGGTTGTCAAAACCTGTAGGACAGTGCCACACGGATCCTACTGTGGACTACCGACTTTGGTTAAAAATAATGTGTCACTATTAGCTCAACAGTTGTAACAAATGTACTGAAGGAATGCAGGTGTTACTAACCGGGGTAACGTGTGTGCGCGCACAAGCATGCGAGCGCCTGCGCGCCTGCAGGTGTACGTGCAGCTTGGTGTGGTGGGAGAAGGGGAACAAAGACGGGGAAGTTTAAATGAAAACTCTCAATACCTTCTGCACATTTTTTCTTAAAACTAAAAATTAAGTCTATTTTTAAAAAAGACATAAGAAATAAGTAAATTACACAGTCAGCAAGGTGGCAATGAGTGCAATGGGAGAAGTGGATTAGGGGGCTGTAGGGAATGCAGGGAGGAAGCCTACAATTTAAATTGTGGTGAAGGTTGAAGGTGAAGGTAAAGGTCTTTTGGAGAACATAACCCATGAGTGAAGACCTGGCTCACCCTTCCCTCTTGATTTCCAACAGCCCTCCACAGACTCTACCGAGAGTGGATTTCCCACAAGTAATGTAGTTCCCAGGAAAGAGCCTCTAGGGGGTGCTGTGGTAGGCCAGTCAGATCTCCCTTCCAGAGGGAGGCGCTGGCCCCTCCAGGACCCACCCCAGGAAGAGACTTGGCCAAGGGTCGTGCCCCTCTGCAGGCACAGCCACCACGACTAGCTCACCAGTTGTCATTTACTCGACTCATTGTGTCTCAGAGCAGAGCTGTGTTGCACTGGATTTTTCAGAGGCTGTGTCTTTGGAAGTTGCTCACCAGGGCTTTTTTCTGAGATGTCTCTGGGTAGACTGGAACCTCCAACCCCTCGGCTAGCTGATGAGTGTGGTAACAATTTACACCACCCAGGAAGGTTAACTGACCGACTCAGGGATATAAAAGTCCAGTCTCAAGAGGAACAGTCTTAAAAGGCCATCCCAGCTCCAGAGCTCACCACGGGGTTGGACAAGGTCCCTGAAGCGCCTGCATGGCTTTGATTTCTCTCTGCCCAAACTTGCTTCTCTTTGGGGTTAATCCTGAAAACCAGCTAAAATAGCACAGCAGTTTAGAGCTTACAAAGCCTGTTACCACCCTCAGTATGATTGAATTCTCACAACAACGCTTCAAGGAGGCCAGGGAGGGGATTACCAGCTTTGGTTTTCAGTGCTGACCCTGGTGCTAGCTGCAGCAGGCACTTGATGAGTATTTGTCGAGGGGATGTGATGAGGGATTACTACAATGGGGAGCTGGAAGCTGAGGACAGTGGCAGTTTTCTCAAGAACTTGTGGTTATAAACAAAATGTTGGGATGAGTGTAGAAACTAAACATAACTACACACTTGAATCATGTGCTAGGTACTACTCTCTGCTTCCTGAATGTTAACCACTTCTTCCTCACAATACCCCAATCAGGCAAGTTCTGCTGTCATCACTCCTGTTGACAGACAACAAAACAGAGGCTCGGGCTGGGGGCAGGGGCTCCACTGTCGTGGGCCACGGACTGCACCAATAACAGAGAAGGAATTCATCTCACAGAAACCCTGGTGATGTAGTGGGGTAAGTGCTACATCTGCCACCAAAAAGCTTGGCAGTTCAAATCCACTAGGTGTTCCTTGGAAACCCCATGGGGCAGTTCTACTCTGACGTCTAGGGTCACTAGGAGTCGGACCCAACTCGACAGCAGTGGGTTGCTGTTGTTGAACTTGTCTCTCATGAGCCTGGGCTCTGTTGCTGTCAAGCTGGTTCCAACTTGTAATGGCCCCTGTGTGACACAGTAGACTTGCTCTAGAGGGTTTCCTGGCTGTGTTTATGGGAGCAGATCACAAGGTCTTCTCCTGTGGAGCTGCCGGTGGGTCTGAACCGCTGACCCTGCAGCTAGCAGTCATACTCTTTGCCACTGTACACTGTGCTCTACCTGCTCACTCTCCTTTACTGCTAGAGCTCCAACCCAAGGATTGGTACAGATCCCTTTGGGCTGGTTCAAGGATTCACACTTCTTATCATCACAGCTGCTTTACATTGGTACCAAATCACCAGTCGGGGACAACACTGATGCACTGTGCCGCCTTGTTGTAGGGTGCCATCAAGCTGACCCCACCGTGTAGCGACCACAGACAACAGACTAGAATTGCCCAGAGTTTCCTGGGCTGTCACCTTTACAAGAGCACACCAGGTCTTTTCCCCGAGGAGAAGCTGGTGTTTGAACTGAAGCTGTGTTAGCAGCTGAGTGCGTAACTGTTGTGCCAGCGGGGCTCGCAGTGTGTCATGGACACATGCAAATTTCACAGCAACACAGATGGACACAGCCTCTGCTCCAGAAGGCTTGGGCCTGCTATCTCTGCACACATCTGTACTCACCAGCACTACTGCCTGCTCTTGCAAGCCAGATCTGAACCCTCATCTGGCAGCCTTGTGCCTTGAACAAGGAAGTCTCTGCAGACATGACATGCAAGCGTGTAGCTTTGATGCGCAGAACAGTCCACTGTAAGTGGCTTAAACAAATGCAGGCTCATTGTTGCCCGGAGGCACGTTGCTCAGGGAAGCTGCAGGTAGCCATCAAGCACATGGCTTATTTCTCTCCCTTTAGGTTTTATTCTTATAGTTGAAGGATGGACGCCACTTTTCAGGAAGCTAGAAAAGGGAATAACCAAACAGGAAGGATTTCTTTGGGTAAGACTTGTTTTTTTTATTCAAGAAGATCCACTCACTCCAGAGAATTCCCCAAGTTTAATTGGCTGGAAATGAGTCTACTGGCTATCCCACTGCAAGGAGTCTAGAGAAGTGAGAAATATTAGCTATGCTCATTCCTTCCCCTAATAACACAGGCTTCTGCAGAAAAGTGAATCAGATGGTGAATAGGCTCAGCTGTTAACTGAAAGGTTCTTGGTTCGGGTGCACTCAGCGGTACCTCAGAAGAAAGGCCTGGTGATCTGCCTCAGAAAAAATCAGCCACTGAAAACCCTACAGAGCACAATTCTACTCTGACACAGGTGGGATAACCACAAGTTGTGGTTGACTTGATGGCAACTGTCTTTTTTGTTTTGTTTTGTTTTCCTGTAAAAAGGTAAAGAGACAACGAAAATCACATAGATAAGTTATTGGCAACATAAAAACATCTGCAGGGGAGGTGTTGTACGCAGAGTGTCCAGTGACCAGGTATCGGGGAAGTGGGAAGGCCTTCCTGCCTGATGTGGAGAGGGGCTGGGGGTCAAGCCTGGAGTCTCCAAGCCAGAGCCTGGAGAACTGTTGCTCAGGAATCCTCCTCTCTGAGTCCGGCTGATACTCCCTCAAGCAACGATTGCTTCCCTGTCCCAGGTGCCTCATGATGCCACAACAGAAATGCCCCAAGTGGGTGGTTTGAAGAATTAAAATTCATTTTCTTACAGTTCCAGAAGCTGGAAGTCTGAACTCAGGGCATAGCTCTGGGGTGGGGGGTTCTTCTTTGTCTCTTCCCCTTCTAGTCCCATGGTTGCTCCACTCTCCAGGCCCCTGGACTTGGGCATGAGTCTGTTCATTCTACTCTTGTGATCACTCAGAGGGGATGAAGTGTAGCACCCAAGACGCTAGTTTCGGCCTCACTGACATGACAAAGAAATGCTACTCACAATCAGAGTCACATCTGCACATATTTTGTAGAGACACAATGCCACCCGTAAAGGTACGTAGTTCTTATTTCTCTTTCTGAGAGGGGAGGTAGAGCTTCCCTTTCTGATGCTTCCCTTTGCCACCTCGTGCATCTTCTGGCTGGCTGCTCATCAGCTTACGCATGTATCTGGCCCTGTGTTGGGCTGGTCCATTGGAACTTGAATGTGCAATATGCAAATCCTCTTTGCCTCCTTCATGGCTGCCTGCTGGCGATGGGGATCCCAGTTCTTCTCTAGATTTCCAGGCCGGATTACCCGCCCCTACTCTCTGTGCTCCTATCAAACTCTTCATCCTCCTCTGTCAGAGTACCACCTTTGCTGTTCTCACTCTTGGCTGCTGCATTTCTCTTCTTCTCTAAACTGGAATTCACCATGGCAACCTGGGAGGCTGCAGCCTCGTCCATCACTTTCCCTTGTTAGATCCCGACTTCCCCATTTGTGAAATGGAAACAACTCTGTGCATCCTTCTTTTCTTGCAGGTATGCTGTGAGGATGAACTGACATAATATTGATGAAGAAAGGTAGAAGATGAAACAGAAAGAGAGAGGATTGATCAACTCCTGTTTCCTAAGCTGAGGCCTTCATTTCACCCAGGATATGAGACAAGTTGGGTGGTCAGAAAACAGGAAAATCTGGGACCCACTTGCTCACTGTCCATAAGCCCAGGAATAACAAATGATGGGATGCTGAATAACAGGAAGACCCTGGGGGAAGCTTGCCCTGTCTGTCATGACTAGGAGGAAGGATAATTAATTTCATGAACTCACCCTAGAAAAAGTGCTACACACCTCGTCACTAAACAGTGCTAGGGTCATCTTCAAAGTACTCACCTTGGGAAGCTGTGCCCCGGTGCCAGCACCTAGTTCACCCTTCAAAGCAATTTTGGAACTCTTTTCCTAGAATGACCATCAGAGCTGGCATGAAATTATTACACCTGATGTCCTCAATGTCATCCAAATGTCTTCCTCTCAATATTTTGTCTTTGGGTAAAGAAGAGAGTCATTGGGAGCTAGATCAGGTGGATAGGGAGGATATTTCAATACAGTTATTTGTTTACTGGCTAAAGACTTCCTCACGGACAACTAGATAATTAAGTGCACAAACTTGGCACCATGCCACTGTACTGAATGGCCATTCCATAATACTTTCCAAAATTGCTTAGGAGGGTGGACTAGGCAACAATGTTGGTGCGTAGCTTCCCAAGAGGGGTACTTTGAAGGTGACCATAGTGATATTCAGCAATGAGGCATGTAGCACTCAGAACAATAAAGTTCATGGACTTCATTGTTGGACCCCATAAGCATGATATCTTGGAGTTGTATTTTAGATAACCACTAAGCAACCTATTTTGGGAATCAGGCACTCATACCCTTGACTACCCCCACAAGGGGGATGGGAAGTGGTGAGCTGTCATGCATAAAAAGGGGTTTGTGCCTGTGCAGACATCCCATAACACGTCTTGCCAACCACCCAGAAGCCTCAACAGCCAGAGCCACCTTGGAGTTAATGTGTGTGTATATCCTGAGAAAGACTAAAGGACATGTCCACTGGCCAGTTCAAAGAAGGGAAAACAGAGAGACTCGTGGTCTCGAGGGGCAGAGAGCCAAAGCTTTCCTGTAAACTTTAGACATTCCCACCCTACTTATGTCTGCTGCCTTAGACTCCTGGAGTGCTATCCACTGGGTGGCTGGTCTGCTGCACAGAACTACCCTGCGCTGTGCTTCTCTGTGTCCCAATGAAGGCGATTCTCTCCCAAATTCTCCTGCTACCTCCTCTTGAAATTCTTTTCTAGTGGTAGGCAGGAACCTGTGGCTATCCAGTAGCAGGTACATGGAAGTGCTCCAAGCAGTGCTCACAGCCAAGGAAATAAACGTCGACTGGGGATTTCTACTCAGCTTCTGTTTTACACATAGGTTTTGGTGAGAGAAAAAATTTAAAGCATTTAAAAATATTACCTGGATGTGAAAACAAGAACTCATGTATTTAGGAGCAAAATGTAAAATGTGTATGTATTTTCAAATATCACAGCATACTTATAAAAAAGTACATAACAATTTGTTCTTACCCAAACAGTTGGGTGGGCCTTTTAGTGCCCCGAGCCAGACCTGGGCAGGGGCTTGCTCTCTTTTGCCCTCAGAAGACCCACATGCAGAGCAGTGGAGAGAGAGAACACATGTCCTTCCAACTCCACCATCTAGGATTCTTCCAGGAGATCTTCCATCTGTCCCTGATCGTGCCCAGCCCAGCCTTGTATCTGTCACTGCAGCAAGTGACAGCATCCTACATACAGGATGGACCAAGGAGAGAGAGAAACAGAAATGGGGACGGGAGCAGGTGAAAGTCTGCCCCAGTGGATGGCAGCCGTAGACCTGACCTAGGAGAAAACACTGTAGGAATGGCATCTCGCATTCCCATAATTCTTCCTGTCCAAAGACAGCAAAAGTGAGCTAAGGAAGGTCTAGATGTGTTCCAAGCTCGGCCCTGTGTCTGCATTGGGGTGGTTTTTACTGGGTTGCCATGGAAGTGCACACTTTTCCTGTGCACCTGCTATGTTTACTAAAGCTCGGTACATTCCTCTTCATTATGCCACTAATCGTCAAAACTATCCTTAGGTCTGTACTATTGCGTCCCCTGGGCACAAGAGGACCAACGGGCTCCAAGGAAGTCTTTACACTACCTGAAATCACACCCTCCTAGCAGGTAGAGCTGGAGTTAGAACACTTATGAGTTCAAGCCCAGGCCCCACCCATGTCCTCGTGCCCTTTTCACTGGGATGGGAAAGAGGAAGCCCAGAACATGCCTGGCCGGTAGCAAGCACCCAACACATGGTGTTTGGCTTGCCTTCTGATGGCCTTCAAGATCAGTCAGAAAGAACACGGCACAGCTGTCAATATTCCTGCACCGCCCTGACACTCTGCTTTGATTCACACTTCCTTCCAACTTGACAAGATCCTTGCTTCCTACTTTCTACCTGTTCAGTTTTTCCTTCTTGTGAAGTTCTATTCAATTACTTCCTTACTGTAATTGTTCTTTCAGGCCAAAGACATCTCCTTGTTTATTCTTAATTTCACTTGTTCTAGGATGCTTGTTATATGCAATGCGCTGAGATAAATACACCCCTAGGACAATGAGAGAGACAGTAATTCAAGGAACTCATAGACACCTGCTCTTGTTGTTGGGTGCCATGGAGTCAATTCAGGCTCAAACTGTCCTAGAGGGTTTCTGACGCTGTAATCTTCACAGGAGCAGGTGGCCAAGTCTTCCTCCCTTGCAGCAGCTGGTGGGTTTAAACTGCCAAACTTTTGCTTAGCAGCTGAGTGCTTTAACCACTGAAACACTAGGACTTCTTTACAGACACCTAAGGGAGTCAAATCACCCTGAGTTACCAAAGACAAAAACACCCTGCCCTCACAGGACAGGTGGAGTTTGAATTCCAGATTGCCCTTTACTGGCTGGAGAGGTTTAGCTGGTTGTCCAACCTCCTTGAGCCCAGCTTCCTCCTCTCAAAGTCAGACTAACTGTGTTTGCACCCATGAGAGGAGGTGAAATCAATGCACAGAAGAGTTTTGTGAACTGTAGAGTGCATCCTCGAGCCACATTTACCTTCAAGGCTTGGTCTGAGAACTGGGGATTCAAAGCAGATGGCAGAGTTCCCGATGCCACATCAGTGCCCACTGGGAGGAGAGTGCACACACCAGAATCTTGCTCTTGGTGTGTGGTGTGAAGGAGAGAGGACTCGATCAGGGTTTGATCCAAGGTCAAGGGCTTCGAGTCCTTTGTAACCTGTTGTTGCTGTTGGGTGTTGCTGAGTCAATTCTGGCTCATAGAGATCCCGTGTCACAGAGTAGAACTGGCCCATAAGGTTTTCTAGGCTGTGATCTTGATGTGAGCAGATGGCCAGGCCCTTCTCCTGAGGAGCAGGGGGTGGCTGTGAATGGCCAGACTAGGTTAGCAGCTGAGCACTTAACTGCTGCTGCAATAGGGCTCCTTCCTCATAGACAGCCTTTAAAAAATTTTTTAAAGCTATTAAAGAAACTGAGGGTTTTAAACTTATTTAGAAGCCTGTCTTGGCACATCTAAAATATTTTTAAAAGCACTTTGAGTCAACTTTTCAATAATTTCAATTAGCTTGGTGGTTTATTTCAGAACATTGATGGGCTTCATTTCCATGTTTTGATTATGGTCCCTGAGGAGGAGTCGCGGTGGAAGATAAAAGAGGCTGCAGTGTCCTGGTGTCCAGGACGCCTGGCTGGGCACCCCCTTCTCCCGCTATAGCTGCAGCCAGCGTGGGGCTCGGGCACCTCTCCTTGGCAGCGGTTTCCTGCTTGGTCTGACCTCAGGATGATATCTTTCCCTCAGCTTCTTGGGCATCTTTGTTTATTCTACTTTCAAAATCTCTGCCACAAAGGAGTCAGTGGTTTGGTGGTGGGAACGGCCACATTCCCAGGCCAGCTGGCTGTTGTGGCCTCATTTAATTCATTCACCGGCTGTGTGAGCTTGATACAGGAGGTACGAGAATCAGAGCTGAGAGAAGAAAAGAAACCTGTGACCTAGGTTGGCGGCGACTGCCTCCCCCTTTGCCTGGAGAAGGAATGATGCGTGTGCTCCATGGAATGTCCCCGGGAGGACTCCAAGAAGCCTCTCCTCTTCTCACCCCTTTTTGAGGAGGCTTGTGCTGCATCAGGATGTGGGCTTTGGCTCAGTCTGACTCCTGACCTTGTACAAGTCTCCTCTCCTCTTTCAGCCTCAGTTTCCCCAGATGATATCTATGATCTACCAAGACCTTTCCCTTACCTTTAAGAGCCAGGAATCAAAGAGGAACGTGGTCCACACCTGGCCTAGGGCTTGATGGTGGGAGATTTTGTGTCACGGAGCTTATCTTCTTCATGGGGAGAGAGAAAACGAAGGCATAATTAAGCAAACTGAGACAAATTGTCTTTGATTTGGTAAACTGAGTTTTATTGAGTCAATGGTGACTTGTAGCAATCCCACGTGGGTCAAAGCAGACTTGTGCACCATATGGTTTTCAGCGGCTGACTTTTGAAGGCAGATCACTCCACTTTTCTCCTGCGGTGCCTCTGGATGGACTTGAATCTCCAACCTTTCAGCTAGCTGCCGAGCCCATTCACTGTTTGCAGCACACAGGGCATCCTAAGCAACCTTTGGGAGTGTCATTTCTGCATTGATAAGTGCTCCGATGAAGCCAACAGGAGCCTGGGGACACACAGCTGATGTCCCTCTCCTCCAGTCCCCACATCTCCTTCCAGCTAGGAGCCATGGAGTCACTAGAGCTGGGGTGCCAAAGCCCATACCGGGGCGGAGAAGAGAGAGGAGAATGAGTAGGCTGGGATGGACAAACAGCAGATACCCACCACATCCTCAAATGAATTTCAAATTATATTAAGTTTTAAATGATTCATGGTCCAAAGAAGAAATTGCAATGGAAAACTGTCAATATTTTGTAAATTGCTAGTAATTTAAGTATTACATCCCAAATCATGGTATTTTACTTTGGGAGAAGAAAAAAAATAGAGCCTTACAATCAATGACTCAAGCATCAGGAAATCTGAAAACAGAAACAGGGTATCACTCCACTT
The DNA here is from genome assembly GCA_028571685.1 of Heterohyrax brucei. Taxonomy (NCBI): domain Eukaryota; kingdom Metazoa; phylum Chordata; class Mammalia; order Hyracoidea; family Procaviidae; genus Heterohyrax; species Heterohyrax brucei. The sequence continues at coordinate 4,927,044 of CM053153.1, forward strand.
TCCCTAATGGAGAAGAATAAACAATTAAATATAAGGCTAGAAAATGACTTAAAAAACAAACATAAAACAGAAAGGGTGATATTTGTCTGAAACAAAAATAATTTACATAACACCTAACAAAACTAATCAAGAAAGTGATAGAGGTCAAAGATAATGATCTGGAATTAAAATGAGACGTAACTGCAAATGCTAAGACATTATAAGACCTAAGGGTACATTACCAACATAGTATATCAATATATTTGAAAATGGATAACATGAAAAATTTCCTAGAAAAATAAGACTCAATTATCTTCACACATGGGATCTACCACACATTTAAGAAACACATAATTCCTATTTTGCACAAACACTTCCATTAAATAGAAAAGCTCACCCTCCCACTGACTCATTTATGAGGTGAACAGAACCTCTTACTCATGCCAGACAGTGGTAGCCCAGGAATGAAAAGTTTAGGTCAAGCTTATAAACACAGATGCAAAGTCCTGACAATGACCTTCAACTAAATCTAGACTACGAAGTGAAGCAGAGAAAAGTAAAATAATTTGTCCAAGAGTCCACAGATTACAGGTGGCGGTGCTAGGATTTGGACCTAGAGTCAATGCCTTTGACTTCTGCCCCTTTCTGTCTCTAGAGAGAGGTTTCCACAGGAGGACATGGAGATGTCTAAACTTTTGTGATGAAAAAAAAGGAAGGTTATATTCTCTACCTGTAACCAATACTCCGCACAGATTCACGGCTTTTACCACTGGTTCTACTACTTACCCATTTGGTCCCTGGATGGTACAAATGATTTGCACTTGCAAATCTAACCTAAAAGTTGGCTGTTCTAAACTACCCAGTGGCACTTGAGAGACACTCTTGGTGATGTGCTTCCCTAAAGATTTCAACCAAGAAAACCACAGGGAGCAGTTTACTCTGACCTCTTGGGGTCACTCTGAGTCAGAACTGACTCTGAGGCAATGGGTTTAGCCAAATCCATTAGATGATGAGGGTGGGAGGAGCAACCTGTCCCTGCTTGCCTGAGACTGTCCATATTTTAGAGCTGAAATCTGCACATTTTGGGTTAGCCGCCCTGTGCCAGGCAAATGGAAATGGCTAGTCATCCTGGATGGCACAACCTAGCGTTGCTTGAGTTCCTGGATGATGAACATGGTTACCACACTTGACTACTAACTGAAAGATTGGAGGTGCAGGTCCACTCAGAGGCACCACAGAAGACAGGCCTGATGACCTGTTTTCAAAACAGTCACTGAAAACTCGGTGGAGCTCAGTTCCCCCTTGACATGTATGGGCTCATCGGGAGTCAGGAGGGACTTGGTGGCAACTCGTCTAGAAGCACTGTTTGCTTTCATGCTGTCTCACCAGGGCAGAGGATGGAATCTTGCAGGAAAATTCCATTTAGTGACAGCTGGAGACAGACACTCCCTATTAGAATGCTAACGGGTATGTTGCATTGTGTGACACTGAGTCTATTCCGACTCATAATGACCTCAGGTGACAGAACAGAACTACCCCATAGGGTTTCCTATGCTGTCATTTTTGTGGGACCAGATCACCAAGTCTCCACACCTGCAGAGCTGCTGGGTAGGTTCTAACCATTAAGCTTTGGGTGAATAGCTCAACCACCGTGACACTAGCGCTCCTGAGAGGCATAAACCCTCAGTAGTGCTGCTGCTAGTGAGCACTTTAAGGTGGCAGACTTGAGGTAGACTGTCACCATGCTAATGGTCATCACAACGGCCTGGATGGGCCCTAGATGGGCCTCTTCATTCCCATTTTCTGTGGACAATAAAAAACAGGTAAAAGAGAGGAAAGTGTGAAGGAGTTAATCAATGGATAAAATAATAACATCCCTGCTTCCACTAGAATGACAGCTTGGATGAGCTTGGAGGCATGTGGCCTTGCCCCTCCTCACAGTGACTGGGAGCTTGAACAATGAGCCTGGCTCCCTCGGGATGAGACACTGGCTCCCTCTTTGGGCAGGCTGCCACCCAAGGCCCTCCCCAGTGCTTCCCCTCTGCTGACAGCAAGCAGGTGGCTTGGCCTGTGGCTGGTTGTAGGCCCACAGAGAAGGGTCCCTCCCCTTGAAGGGCAGAGTGCTGCAGGCAAAGATCCACGGCTGTCCAGGGTACCTGGTGGGAAGGACTTCTGTACTGTCGAAGCAGAGGCAGCATGCAGAGGCCTCACAAGTCACCACCGCAGAAGGGCTGGAGTTGGAATTCTCCAGCCAGACACCGTAGTTTCCATATCTACCCATTTTAGAGACGAGGAAATTGAGAATCAGCAGGGTAAGTCAGCTGCTAATGTAACTGTTAACACAATGACTATTTTCTATCCACTGATTTATTCTTCATTTTTTCACAGCAGAGATTCAGGGGTACCTACTATGTACCCAGGTTCTCTGATAGGGACACAATGGTGAGCAGAACAGGCAAAAGAACCCAGAGGGAGGAGCAGGCCCTGGGGACCCAGCAGAGCAGGCTAAGGAGGGAGGACATTCTTACTGGTTTAATGTATTTGTGATTTTTATTTCAATGTAATGCCAGCTCATTCTAACCTCTAGGCAACTTACAGAAATGTTTGGGTTGCCTTGATTCTCCTCTTGATAACTTTTCTTTGTGTATCTTGTGATTTTTTTTTTTCATTGGTTGGAATGAAAAGAAAAATAATGGCTGAGGTATTACACTGGGGAGGGACTGATCACCTGGATTCAAAGACGACGTCAGCAGTTGTGGGTCCTACTGCCATATGAGTGGTGAGAAATTCAAATCCAAAATCCTCTCTTGAAAGTCTGTTTTTACAGTCACTGCTGGTGCTGACTGCCTTATCCCAGGTTCCATCAAAAACAAAATCAGGGGCAAAAGACAATGTGGGAATGTTCAGTTTGGGAATCTGGTCATACTCTGTGCATGGGTGAGGGGTGGGGAGAGCAAGAGGGAAAGCGGAGGGAGTTGATGAAAGAGTCCCTTAAGGTTGACCAGATGCCCCTTCTGTAGCTCAAGTTCACTACGTAGGCATCTCAGACATCGGCCTGATGAACATGCTCCATTTGTCTGCATTTCCCCAGGGTTATGTCGACTCTCCCACATTCTGTAGTGCACATGTGTAGATACCAAGAGAAACCCAGGGTCAAGAGGCTGTAGATGTGGCATGTACATGCAAGTAGGTACTGTCAGGCTACACATGCATGAAGCTGGCCAAAACATGTTGAAACTGGTTGTCAGGGGCATATGTAGAACATGTAAGCCCCAAACCTTTGAACCAGTACACAGGAGTGATCCCGTGAGGTCATATGTATAATTGGAAAACCCAGGGGAGGGGCATGGCTGGATCCAGAAGCAGAAACAATTTCTTCTGGACAAGAACCCTGACTGTTTCTCAGCTCTGCTTTCTCCTGGGTTGGTTCCATTCACGCGGACACCTCCTGTATGGTGGCGAACGGTCACGGGAAGCTTATCCTTCTTGTCTGGTCAGCAACCCCACCAGAAAGAGAATGCCTTCTTAGGAGTAGTTCCAACAGGAGTCGTCAGTTGTGCACCTTCTGTATCCCCCAAAGAACTCTTGATGAACCCCAAAGGAAACATGGCATGGTGCAAGAACCATGGGACTCGATCTTTAGGTTTCCCCTCTTCTGTGGTCAGGAATTCTTTAATTTGCTGAGCCTAGTATAGTACCAGCCTTTTAGTACCCACGCCAAACCGAACCTGCTGCTGTGGGGTCCATTCTGACTCACAGACACCCTACAGGACAGAGAACTGCCCCACAGAATTTCCAAGGAGTGCCTGGTAGATTCCAATTTCCAACCTTTCAGGTAGCAGCTGTAGCACTTAACCACTATGCCACCAAGGGTTCCAAATACCCACTGCCACTGGGTTGATTCCAACTTATAGTGACCCTATAGGCCAGAGTAGAACTGCCCCATAGAGTTTCCAGGGTGCACTCGGTGGATCTGAACTGCCGACCTTTTGGTCAGCAGCTATAGCACTTAACCACTGCACCATGAGGATTTCCAAATAGGCCTTAATAAACGCTGGATGGCTGAGCCAACGAATGAGTAAGCTTCCTACAGCTCCTGCATGGATTTTATTTTTTCGAGGAACAACAAGAAAATTCTAGCGATTTAGGTGGAATCAAAAAGTCCCGGAGTGGCACAAATGGTTGAGTTCTCGGTCACTAGTTGGGAGCTCGGAGGGCTGATCCCACCCAGTGGCTCTGAGGAAAACAGATCAGCCAATCTTCTTCCAAAAGGCCACAACCTTAAAACCTTACGGAGGAGCTCTACTCTGCACACACGGCATTGTCGTCAGCGGGCGTCGACTTGATGGAGAATAACACACACAGGACAAATCAGCCAGGCGGGGTAGAAGTGTTCTCTGGGAAACTTGTAAAACCACATTAATTCTCTTGGAGTTTGAGGACACACTTCTATATAACATGGCAAATTGTTGTCCATTCTGTAAATTACTTTTATTTTATTTTATAAATAAATTTTTATTTTATTTTATAAATCATTGGTCATCCAAATAGCCCTCCCAAGTGTCAAATGGAAGGTTGGACTGTGGTTGGACTCATCGCACTGAAGCTGATAGTTTATTTTCAAAAATGAAACTTGAGGCAACGTCTGCTAGAGAAATAATCAAAATCATCAAAAGTTACATTTCAGGTATTAACAAGCAATTTCTAAAGACGAGTGGGGCCACCTGTGCTTGGTCAAAAGTAATGGAGCAGGGCGAGTGATCAGAGTTACATCGAAGGGCTGGATGGCATGCAAAGAGAAAAGGCCAAGCACTCAGCCTGCTGCCTGGTGACTCCTAAGAGTCAGGTTTAGTCACTGCCTCAAGGATCTCCCACCCCAGAAACAAACAAGCTTACCAACAAGCCAGGAGCTAGTTCCAGAAGGCAAACGAGGTAAGAGTCAAGGCTTTGCATTCTTACTCCAAATACCTCATTGTGAGATGTGCGGACCTACACTCTCATCCACAGCCACTCCATGTCTTTTCAAAGCCACAATCTTTGCACAAGAATCAACCATAGTCTCCCATACATCCTAAACATCTGAAAGAATGAATGCCATTTTGAAAGCCACTCACTTCCTGGTTTGGCTTAAATTACCAGAACTTCCTGTTGCTCTTTAAGGAAAATAAAATTCATGCAGGACCTATAGAATAATAATTGTCACTCATTTATTTGTTCAGACTATTTATTAAGAAACTATTAAAAGCCAGGCACTGTATTCAGTAGAGCTGATAAAAAACTTCTAGAAGATCAAAGAAGACAGACTTAGAGATTAAGTGCCAGTATTCTCAAACCATGCTCCCCCCCTGGGGATTCTCTAGGAGTTCTGTGTAAAATACAAGGAAGCTATTGTCTCATGACTCCTGTTGGGACTGCCCACTAAAAGTCTCTCTGCTTCTGCTGGGACTGCTGAGTACACAGGCTCTGTAAACTTCCTGTGGATCTTGCCATTGTATGGGAAAAGCCCACTTGAATGAAACCTACCCAGGAGAAAGTGGAGCTGAGAGACAGATAGGAATCTTTCCTGGAGACACTGCTGCTGCATCTGGATCCAGCACAGCTTGCTGCTTCCACTAGTCATCCTCTTCGTTGAATTTATCCTGCAAAAGTGGGTGCATGTCCTCTCCTCCTTGATGCTTTCTGAAACTCTCACGTCAAGGTTGAGTGTCCCCACTGGACTGCTTGTGTACCTCTGTTACACGGGAGGAGGGAGGCAGAAGAGGAAACTCAACTATACACATATTAGTACCAGTGTTGCACTAGAATGGTGAGACTCACTATCTCTTTCTCCTATTAAAACACTGAGTAGAGTGGCTTATCGGCTTCCTGATCAACTGCTTCCTTTCCCATGAGACAGAAGAAATGGATGGTATCCAGGTGCCTTTGCTAAATATTTTGATCAAAGATTCCATAAAAGAATCATGGTCAAAAGGACGAAAATGCAGAAAAGAACTTTATACCCACTTGGAAAGCATGTGAATATTCCTGCAACCACTGAGGCTGGAAGAATCTGCAAAACTATTGGCCCAATAAAATTTTTAAACCTTAAATTGAAAATATCCCTTGAAGTCTCCTTTAAACCAAACAATGTTATTGTTAGATGCTGTCAAGTTGGTTCCAACTCATAGAAACCCCGTATACAACAGAACAAAACACTGCCCACTTCTGGAACCATCCTTACAATTGTGGGTGTGTTTGAACCCACTGCATCAATCCATCCCATTGAAAGTCTTCCCTCTTTCCACTGACCCTTCACTTTACCAAGCACGATGTCCTTTTCTAGGGACTGGTCCCTCCTAATGACACGTCAAAAGTCCATGAAACAAGTCTTGCCATGGCCACTTCTCAGGAGCATTCTGTCAGTATTTCTTCCAAGACAGATTGGCAGGTTCTCCTGGAAGCCCACAGGACATTCACAGTGATTCTACATTCTTCACCAATACTGCAATGCAGATGTGTCAATTCTTCTTCAGTCTTCCTTATTCATTGTACAGACCTGATATGCATATAAGGGGATTGAAATATCATGAGTTAGATCAGGTGCACCTTAGTCCTCAAAGTGGCATCTTTGCTTTTCAATACTTTAAAGAGGTCTTTTGGAGGAGACTTGCTCAGTGCAATATGTTTGCTTTCTTGACTGCTGCTTCCATGCGTGTTAACTGTGAAACTAAGTAAAATGAAATCCCGGACAGCTTCAATCTTGTCTCTGTTTCTGTTTATCATGATGCTGCTTATTGATCTGGTTGTGAGAATTTTCGTCTTCTTTATGGTGAAGTGTAATCCGTACTTTGATTTTCATCAGTAAGTGCGTTAAGTCTTCTTCATGTTTCATGAAGCAAAGTTCTGTCATCTGCATAACACCACAGGTTGTTAATGAGTCTTCCTCCAATCCTGACACCCCACTCTTCTTCATATAGTCTGGCTTCTCAGAGCATTTGATCAGCATACAGAGTGAATAAGTATGGTGAAAGGATTCAACCTAGATGCACACATTTCCTGATTTTAAACCACACAGTATCCTCTTATTCTGTTTCAACGATTGTCTCTTGTTCTACCTACAGGTTTCACAAAGGTACAATTAAATGTTCCGAAATTCCTATTCTTTTCAATGTTACGCACAATTTGTTATGATCCACACAGTGCAAGGCACTTGCTTAGTCAATAAAATACAAGTAAACATCTTTCTGGTGTGCCCTGCTTTCAGCCAAGATCCATTTGACATCAGTAGTGATGTACCTGGTTCCATGTTCTCACTGGAATCTGGCTTTAAGTTCTGACAGTTCCCTGTCAATGTACTGCTACAATCGCTATTGAATGATCTTCAGGAAATTTCACTGGCATACGGTGTTCATGATATTATTTGATAATTCCTTCATTCTGTTGGATCGTCTTTCTTTGAAATAGGCTGCTGTCTTCCAAATTTCTTGGCATAGAGGAGTGAGAGACTCTAGCACTGTGCCTGTTTGTTGAAACATCTCAGTTGGTCTTCTGTCAATTTTTGGAGCTTTGCTTTTCACAGATGACATCAGTGCAACTTGACTTCTTCCTTTAACACCATCAGTTCCTGATCACATTCTACCGCTTGAAAAGGCTGAATGTCAACCAATTCTTTCTGGTCCACTGGCTCTGTGTAGTCCTTTCATTTTTGATGCTTCTTGAGTCATTCAATGTTTTACCCAACCCGAGGCTTGAATTTTTTCTCCAGTTCTTTCAGCTGGAGAAGTGTTGTTTTCTTTCTTGTTTGTTTTCCCAACTCAGGGTCTTTGAATATTTCATTATAATACTTCACTTGTTTTCTTGGACTGCCTTTTGAAATCTCTCCAGGTCTTTTACATGATCATTTCTTCTGTTTACTTTAGCTATTCAATGTTTGTCACAGGTTAGACTGTGCCCCACCCCCAAATGTGTGCAGCAGTTTGACTAGGCCATGAGTCTCTGTACGGTATGACTGCCCTCCATTTTGTGTTTGTCCTGTGCTGTAAGTCCCAATCTCTGCCTGATTATGTTAAGGAGCACTGGGTGGACTGTAACATCCTGACTAGAGGAGTTTCCCTGAAGTGTGGCTTGCACCATTTTTTCAAATTGTGATTAAGTGAAAGCACAAAATTCAAATTAAATTTGCATGCTTGCCTATCTGCAGCTTCTTCTGCTCGCCTTGCCAGGTGACAGCACACTCCTTCTTTTCATTCTATGTGTGTTGTAGCCTCTTAACAATCTCATGTTCCCTGCTCTTCAACCTCTCTTCTTCCTTCTAGTCAGAGGCCAGTAGGACAGCATCCTATAGATGCTTAGAACCATAAAATACACATACCATAAGGTCACACTGTATCCCCGAGTCCAGTCCATTCCTGTCCAAAGAGTTGACCTCAGTAATTGTTTCTGGTCAGGGACAGCAGCAAGTCTAGTGGCCATGATCCCAGGGGAACCCCCAGGCCACCAGACCATCCACTGCAGTCTTTTAGGCTTGCACCACCTTCTATCCTACAGGAGATAAAAGGAAAAGGAAGCAACCAGAGATCCGGGGAACCTTATATTATGAAGAAAGCAGTGCTGAGAGCAGAGCGCATCTTTCAGACCTGAAGTTCCTGAGATGCTGTCAGACTAAAGAAAAACTAATGGAACGCAAGGACATTCCCCTAGAGCCGGTACCCTGAATTCAGGCTTCCAGCCTACTGGATTGTGTAAGAGTCAACTTTTCTTTGTTAAAGCCATCTATTTGTGATATTTCTGTTACAGTAACACTAGATAACTAAGACAAGGGTTCAACATCAACTTTCAGAGCATTTTCAGACATTCTTCTTTGCCTTTCAATTCTTTATTGTCTTTTCAAGGCCCTTTTTCTTTCATAACGTATGATGTCCTTGATGTCATTACACAGTTCATCTGGTTTTTGGTCATTTGTGTTCAATGCATCAAATCTATTCTTGAGATGCTTTCTAAATTCAAATGAAATATAATCTAAGTCATACTCTGGCTCTTGAGGACTTGCTCTAATTATCTTCTGCTTCAACTTGAACTTGCATAAGAGAAATTGATAGTCTGCTTTATGGCCAGCTCCTGGTCTTGTTCTGACTGATGATGTCTCTACCATGTCTTTCCATAGATTTAGTAGGCTTCATTCTTATGTATTTTATCTGGTGAAGTTCATAGTCACAATTTATGTTGGTGAAAAAAAAGGAATTTGGAATGAAGTTGTTCATCTTGCAAAATTCTACCATACAATTTCCCATCATTTCTGCTACCAAGACCATCATGTTTTCCATCTATTGATTCTTATTTTTCCTTTCCAACTTTCACATTCCAATTATCAGTAATTATCAATGCATCTTGATTACATGTCCAATCAACAAAGACTGTAGAAGTTGGTAAAAATCTTCAATTTCTTCCTCTTTTCCATTGCCAGTTGGTGCATAAACTTGAACTACAGTTGTATTAATTGGTCTTCCTTGTGTGTGTGGAATACTCTGGGGGTCAGTTCCATCCCGGACCCTAGGGTCACCACGAGTCAGATCCGACTCAACGGCACTTGGCTGGCTTGGCTGTGGGTGTGTAGATATCGTTTTATAATGGACAGCCTTGTACTTCAAGACAAATATTGAAGTGTTCTTTTTGATGACGAAGGCGACACCATTCCTCTTCAATTTGTAATTTCCAGCATAGTGGACCTTTTGATTGTCTGATTCAAAATGGTTAACACTAGTCCATTTCTACTCACTAATGCCTAAAATATTGATGTTGTGTGTTCCATTTCATTTTCAATGACTTTCAGTTTTCCTAGACTTATACTTCATATATCCCATGTTCTGATTATTAGCAGATGTTTGCAGCGCTTCTTCTCATTTGGCGTCATGCAATACCAGCCAATGAAGTCCACAAAAGCTTGATTCCATCCACTTCATTAAATTTTCTGGCACTATGTGAAATAATGTCCTGTGGCTATTCATGAGGTTTTCACTGGCCAACTTTTAAGAAGTTGATCATCAGTTTCTTCTTCCTAGTTTGTCACAGTCTGGAAGCTCCTTTGAAACCTGTCCATCCGGGGAGACCTTGCTGGTGTTTGAAACGCTAGTGGCATGCTTCCAGCATACAGAAATATACAACTTGCCATAGCATGACAAACTAACAAACAAATGGTATAAACCAAAAATAGCTAGCTTAATTAAACTTAACTAAACTGAAAGTCATTGAAAATGAAATGGAACACACAAACATCAATATTCTAGGCATTAGTGAGTAGAAATGGACTAGTGTTAACCATTTTGAATCAGACAATCAAAAGGTCCACTATGCTGGAAATTACAAATTGAAGAGGAATGGTGTCGCCTTCGTCATCAAAAAGAACACTTCAATATTTGTCTTGAAGTACAAGGCTGTCCATTATAAAACGATATCTACACACCCACAGCCAAGCCAGCCAAGTGCCGTTGAGTCGGATCTGACTCGTGGTGACCCTAGGGTCCAGGATGGAACTGACCCCCAGAGTATTCCACACACACAAGGAAGACTAATTAATACAACTGTAGTTCAAGTTTATGTAGTTCAAGTTTAATTAGTAGAGAATGTCTACCTCACCCATTGTGCTCTTTTCAAGAATTATCTGTGTGGGATCAAACTGACAATAGCAGCACAAAAGGTTAGACAGGAAACTTACGTGACAGTGAGTTTATGTTAATGATGGTTGAATAAATCAACAAAGATTGTGAGGATGGTCAGCAATTTCTACAAATGTAAGCAATGTGACCAAACTGTACATGTAGAAATTGTTGAATTGGTAGTGTTTCTATGTTTTGCTGCGTTTATTTCCAACAAGAAAAAAGTAAATTATTAACAGAAAAAAAAAAAACCAAAAAACAGCCATCCATGTAGTAGGTAGAGTGATGTCCAGCATAATGGTTAGCTTGGTTGAGCTATGGTGCACAGATGATCAGTCAAACGCTAGTCTAGATGCTGCTGTGACAATATTTAGTTACGATGAGTATTTGTCATCACTGGACTTTAAGTAAAGCAGATCACTCTCTATAATGTGGATGGGTCTCATTCAATCAGTTGAAGACTTCAAGTGCAAAGACAGAGATCTCCCAAAAGAGTAAGGGAATTCTGCCTCCAGACTGCAACACAGAAAACCCGTTGAGCATCCAGACTGTTGGCCTGCCTTGTGAATGTCAGACCCAAGACGGCAACGTCAACTCTTGAATTTCCACCTTGTGGCCTGTCTGACGCCTTTTGAACTTGCCAGCACTCACAACTGCATGAGTCAATTCCTTAAAACCAATCAATCATCTGTACGTGTAGTCATCCATCTATCTATACATCTATCTGTTGATCCTGCTATCCATCAGAATATCATCTAGTCAATTACCAATTTGTGGTATACAATCACTGTATAGAAAGAGTCTCAGGAAAGCTAAGGACTTGCCTGAAGTTACCCTGCTAGGAAATGTGGGTGTCCCCGAATGCTGCCTGGTACATAGCGGCCTTGTAGTGACCACATATAGAATAACAGGAATCTAAGGCTATTGGGCTCCTGATCCTCTGCTTTTGTACTGAGTTGGTCATTTGCTTCCTTCTAGACAGTATATAAGAAAAGGGATCACACTATTTGCCTCTCTGTATTTCCTGAGCTGAGCATGATATTTGGGGCCCAAGGATGCTTTTTGAATATTTGTTTTATTTTCTGGTACTTTTCTTCCCCTCCAGATAACATTGCCTGTGCTGGTGTGACCATTAGTTCCTACAACCAACAAAGAGTGAAGACTTGAACCAAGGCCTGCTGTCTAGCAGTGAATGTATTCTTCTGTAGAAGTTGCAAATGAGCCCTCTGGACAATGAGGATGAGGAGCTAACTTTTAACTACCTGGAGGTTACACCCAGTCTTTGCTATAGGCTAGACTCTAGTCTTTCCTAGTAGGTTTAGATCCTAGTCTTTGCTAGTAGGGTGGGCTAGTAGATCCTGGGAACATGGGTGTCAGGGTTGGCGTGATTTACTCCTAGACCCTAGACAAATCATTCCAAGCTTCATTTTCCTCATCTATAATATGGATGCTATATACTTGAGTATTTATGTAACTAAAGACTGTGTTGAACAGAACTGTGATATTAAATATTCCACAAAGGATTTCCATCGCCAAATAACTCTGAATTTAAATTACTTTTTTTTAACTATAAAACTTTTCAGAGCTTCTTATAGTCCACCAGACATCATAAGTCTTGAAGGGTGACATTTGCCAAATGTACCTTGTCATGGCAACATTTTGTCAAGGAACATCTTGGAGGGCTTGTGTTCTTGGAATAGACTTTGGGAAGCAGGAAAAAATCACTGCTAGTAGACACTCAAAATAGTACCTGCCTTTCTCTTACTTTTATCATGATTACTATTGTTGTTTTATTATTATTTATCCATTGAAATACTATATGGAACTTGGATCTGGACCACTCTGAGATCAATTTTGAAAATTCACCAGTTTCCAGACAGAATTTCATGCTGAATTCAGTCTGGCTCATCTCTTGTGAATTTCATGAGCTCTAGAACATACAAATTGGAAGCAGACAAACCCTTTCTCTCTTTGCTAATTAGGATGATGGATTCTAGAGATGGAATTGGCCATGTCACGGTAGAGATGATGCCACTGGTTTTAATTAAGCATACAGGGATTTGAGTGATGCAAAAGAAGCAGCAACAGACCTACGAAGGCACACACGCTCTCAGACCCCAGAAACTGCAAGCTTTCCAGGACTGGTGACAAAGGGAAGCAGGGATGTAAGCTCCATGGTAGCATTTTCAGTTCTCTCTCTTTCTATGAAAGAATGAAGTGAAATGGAAGACTTGAGGAGACACGGATGGAGAGAAAGGGGTAGATTCACAACACACAGCGCTGCCTACCTTTCTCCAAGCATTTCTGGACAGGGGCTCCTTGCTCTTCAGGCAGCTTCCATCCCAAATAGCCATGGAGGATTTCTCATTATTTGCTCACACATTCTCAGACCTGACTGGTGCTGCCAGTCTCTAGGGCTCCGGGTCACCTCCAGCCATGCAGGAAGCATAGACTACTAGTAACAAGCCCTGCCTCTGGGTTCCCATCTAGGGTCTGCTGTGGGATCTGGGGAGGTCACTTCATCATTCACTTTTCCATCTCGCAGAGTTGGATCAATTCTGCTGTTGGCGAGCGTGTTTGGGCTGCAACCAGCACTATTTATCTCAATTCAGCAAGCAACCATGATCATCAGTTAAGTTTTGGGTAGGTTTTGGAGAAGGCTGAGACTGCCTCCGATCTTCCAGAGTGCATAGTCTAGATAGGAAGGTGAGCACAGATGCATAAATACATCGTACAGACTGTGTGACTGCAGCCCTAGTGGTGCAGTGGTTAAGAGCTCTGCTGCGAACCAAAAGACTGGCTGTTCAAATCTATTAGTCACTCCTTGGAAACTCTAGGAGGTAGTTCTACTCTGTCCTATACGGTCATTGTGAGTTGGATTGACTTGACAGCAACCGAGTTGCTTGTTTTTGACCTTGTGAGTAACTCAGGGATGACTGGGTGATTAGAGAAGGACAAACTGCACCAGAGGTTGTATCGGAGTTTGTCAAATGGATTAGATGAAGACAAAGACTTTCTGGAAGGAGGAAATAGTAATTGCAAAGGAACAGAGAAACATAAAAGTATGCTTTCAGTAAAGACTCAAATCATTACATATTGTTGTAACAGTAGGTGTGTGTGTTGAGTTTCTGTGTGCGTGTGTGTGTGTGTGTGTGTGTCAATGCATATGTGGAAAGAATCTCTGTGTGTGACAGTATATGGATGTGTGACCAACTATGTGAGTGTGTAACATAAGGCTGTGTGTGTGAGTGTGGTATAAGCCATGTGCACAACAGTGTAGGTGAATGCATGGGAGTATGTGAATGACTGAGTGTGAGACTGTGAGTGTGAATTTAAATATGTATATGTGTTGTAGGCAGGGGTAGTCAAAGAAGATAAAACAGAACCAGGCAGGGACAAGATTTCAGATGTCTTGAGTGTCATGGGCTCAATCTTGAGATAAGTGTGGAAGGCTGAGAACAGGTGGTAAATAGCAGCGAGTTGGATTAGAGTTAGGGGTGGAGATAGTGAGCAAGGCTTGATTTAGATTATATTTTGAATAAATTATGTCTCCGAAGTATTTTTTATCATTTTGTTTTTTGTTGTTAGAATATACACACCAACTCAGCCATTTTGACATGTACAATTCAGTGACACTGATTATATTCAAGTTGTGCAACTATTTTCGCCCTCCTATTTTAAGTCATTCCTCCCTCAGTAATGCAAATTCACTGCCCCCCTAAGCTTTCCATTTACTCTTTCAAATTGCTGTCGTAAACAACTCAAACCCACACAGATAGCTCTTAAAAGAGCACAGTGCTCAATACAGTTATTCTTTCCTAGGGAATGTAAAGGATTGTGTGGTTTTAAGAAGACTTCAGGAGGTCTTTATGGTTTACGGTTTCAAGATTATCTCATCAAAGATCTTGGTGACGGGAGGGTCTGATCCAGCTTCCATGTCTCCAGAAAATCTGAATTCTATGAGAATGTGAAATTCTGTTCTGCACTGTCTCTCTTTTGATCAGAATTTCTCTACAGAATCTTATTACCCGAGTTGGTGCACTTTATTGAGACGGGACTGCTGGCAGTGAAGCAGGCTTCGAGGAGTTACAGACTCGAGAGTAACTTAGACTCACTAAGCCAAAGAAGTCTGTGAGTTGATTGCTGTCTTTCAGAGCTTGCTCACCCAGAGCACGGGCCGTGCAGAGACTCATTTTTGCAAAAATCTTTGCATCAGTTGAGTCCACCTATTTTCTTAGATTTTTTTGGCTTAAATCTAGGCTTCTCTTTTCTTGCTGATTTTGAAGAAAAGGAATCAAACTTTCCAAGTTCAGCTGAAAAAGTAGCAAGAAGATGAGGTGTCTAGGGGACGGGAATTCAGCTGCATGTGCAGGTGTGGGAAAGTGGAGTTGCATAGAGCAGGGAGGCTGATGTGTTTTCACATGGCTCCTGGGGGCCTGTGCTTTACCCATGAGCAATGACACTGTGTTTA
Organism: Heterohyrax brucei; assembly: GCA_028571685.1. Lineage (NCBI taxonomy): Eukaryota > Metazoa > Chordata > Mammalia > Hyracoidea > Procaviidae > Heterohyrax > Heterohyrax brucei. The sequence goes on from CM053153.1 coordinate 4,942,125, forward strand.
CACCCCAGCATCTCCAGTACCTGCAATGATACTGGTAGACACATTTCCTTCCTGTGAACCTTTACATATGGTTCTTGCTTATCCAGTGTCAAGTCCAAACTTCTAAGGCAGGTCCCCTTCAGATGAAACTCCCTCTACAGCCTCATTCACTTCCATCCCCAGCCTATCCTTCTTTCCCTGAATGTACAACTCAAAACCTCCCGTGTCATTGCTCCTGCTGTCCCCTCTGTCACTCCATTGTCTCCCCACCCCCACCTGGCTAAGTCACCAGCCACTGTCCAAGTTTAAACTAAGAGAAGATTTCTCTGGGATACTTTTCTTACCCTTCTTTTAGGTTAGTTATGAGTAAGGTGGCCATTGGGATTCAACAGCAGTCCTTCTCGAATTCTCTTACATTTGTACCAACCAGCATCTCAGTATTTTGTTCACTCATTTCCTGTTAATACTCTGAATTCTTTGAGGACATAAATATTGCTAGGGAAGAACCTGCCCTTAATGCAACTGGAGGTAGATCTCCAGCTGTTGTTGTTTGTGTGCCTTTGAGTCATTTCTGACTCAGAGACCCTATAGGAGAGAGAACTTCTCCCTAGGGTTTCCTAGGCTATAATCTTTAAGGGAGCCGATGACCAGGTCTTTTTTCTTTTCCTATGCAGCTCTTGGTGGGTTCAAATCACTGACGCTTTGGTTAGTAGCTAAGCACTTAACCATTGCACTCTTCGAGCCCCCTGGAGGTCTATTAGAGGAACCTTGGAACACACATTGAAGATGCTGATGGATGAGAACTTCAGATTCTGGAGCTTAGTGAAAGACAACTGGGAGTGAGACCATGAGACAACAAAAAATGTGGTGTCTGATATAATCACTGTCCCACAAAGGCACAGTGAGGTTCCTGTGCTCTGTGCCCTCCCAATCCTCTCTCTGAAGTTAGTACCTCATGATGATTCTCGGTCTACTTCTGAAAGCCAGCAACTGGAAGCCCTATGGAGCACAGCACTACTCCAACACACAGCAGTCACCATGAGTCAGAGTTGACTCAGCTGTTGGTTGGTACATGGCTTGATGACAGACCAATTCTTACTACTCCAGTTTCCAGCCTGTAGAGGGCCTAGCACAGAGTCTCGATAAATGTTTGGAGTGACTGAATGATGAGTAAGCCAAAAGAAGATCCACAGGATAAACTTCCCCGCCCGGACGCAAGCAATAGCTTTCTTCAGGAAGGTCTTCCTGCCTCCCTCTCTGTGTGTCAAACCCATGCATCTTCAGGGCTTCTCTGCAAGACCTTTCCTGCCAGCTCCAGGTGTAAATTGCATTCCTTCCTTCTTGTTCTGGGCCCTGCCCCAGCGGTAAGCACCAGCTTCTGTTCCATGGTCATCTCTCTGATGCAGGAGCCCTCCCGCTCACTTTTCCTCCCTAAAGATTACAGCCAAGAAAACTCTACAGGGTTGGTCTGCTCAATCTCATGGGGTCTCCAGGAGTTAGAACAGACTTGACAGACCCTACCAACAACAACCTTTGTGCAACACACCCACCCCATCAATTAGCTTTAGCCACTGGCCTGCCACTTGCTGTAGTCCCCATGGTGATTATTAACTGTAGTGTACTGAGTATCTCCTACGTTCAAGGCACCTTGCTAAGTGCTACAGTTGCAGCATCGTGTCAGCCAGGGAAGATTTCAAAAGCATAAACAGGTAGACTTAGCATCAGCTCAAGCCAGTCTAGAATCTGTCCTGATCTCACAATTCAGTGCCTGTGATCCTGTCTTGATTTCTGGCCATGATTAAGCCTTATAAGTAGACTCCCAGCCAGATCCACTGGGGCCCAATCCTGGCTTCCAACAGCACTGTTCATCCTAGGGAACAGAGTCCTGGGGCTACCTGCTGGGCTCTGCTTCCCACTGTCCTCCTTCCCTGGTCATCTTACTCATTCTGCCCTCTTCCTGAGGCTCAGGTATCCATGACCCTACACTATAGGCTATCAGAGATGAAAGGACATTGACGTGGAAGGGCAGGAGAGTGTCAGTTGTATCACTTCAGGGACTTTGCTTACACCACCATAGCCCTTTAAGAGTATTGTACAGGTGACTGCACTGAGGCTCAGAGAAGTGAAAAACTTGCCTACAGTCACTCAGCTAATAAGTGGCAGAGACTGGATTGTCACTGCAGTGGTGTCTGCCTCTGTGATGATGCTGCTGGTGCTCCACACTGACCCCTTCACCTGAAAACTGTTGAGTCTCCTCTGCTGAGGGCTCCCTACTGTCCCTTCCTGAGCTTTGTCCTTGGCTGAAGACAACCACCCTGACAGGGTCAGCTTTCTCTCTGATGATGAACAAGGGAGCACAAACAGCCAACCTCCTTGCCTAAAGGAGAGGGGACCACTGTGACCCCTTTATGTCCCCCCACAAGGCTTAGTCCTTCCCTTCCTAACATTCAACTTCTTTCTACATGTGACTCCCTCAAGACATCACAGCATCCAAATCCTGGTCAGACCGTGCGCTGAGAGAACGTGACCCAAGCAGACTCCATCACCCAGACCTCTCCCTGTGCCCTACTCTGTGTCCTGGGAGGCTGCCTTCTGTGCCATGTGGCACCGGGTGTCCTCTGCCTCCTGGCTTCCGGGCACTTTGAGCAACGACTGGTTGAGAGAGAGGGCAGGGGAAGAGGAGAGGTCAGGGTACTTGCTCTTCAGTTCTGCCCTGGGTGGCCCCTTAGTTATTGTGGTGCCTGCCCCCATCACAGAATGAGAGTCGTTTCTAAAAAGAGTCCCTGAATTATACAGTGTCATCAAAGTTCCTAACCAAGTGTGACATCTACTTCCTGCCAGCTACACTCATTGTTTCATGTTTCATCTCACAGATCAGCTCAGGTTGAATTGCTAATGGGCACCTGGAGTGGTGAGTCTGAGCCCAGCATAAAAAGTACCCCAGTCTGCTAATGATGTCTGACAGTGTGTGGTTATATGCTAGCAATGTCTGTCAGCAGGCAGCACAGAAAGGGTAACATAAGTGCCACATGTTGGGTTGGCCATCTCTTAACTAGGCGATCCATGAAGTCTTTTCTACCTCTGAACTCCTAGGATCCATTATGAACAGAGAGGCGAGGGGCCCTGACCAGAGCAGCCTAGAGAAAATGCTAGGCCTGTGACTCAGGCCCTGGGCAACAGATGGAGAGCTTGTTGAGAAACACACCATCCTCAGTTCCAGAGTGTCCCAGGGGTGACTGACTCGCCATGACTGCAGGTGTGTCCGAGTAGTTCTGTGCCTCATGGGATAACCAACAGTTGATTCCTTAGAAACAGATGCCCGGACCTTTCCTCCCAGGTGCCCCTGGCAGGGCTCCAGTTTTCGGCCGTCCAGTTCACAGCCAAACTTGGTCACCATTCCCACCACCCCAAAACCCAAACCAAACCCATAGCCGTCACGTTGATTCGGACTCAGAGCAATCCTCGAGGACACAGTAGAATCGCCTTATAGAGTTCCTAAAGAGCAGGTGGTAGATTCAGACTGCTGACCTTCTGGCTAGCAGCCAAGCTCTTAACCGCTTCACCACCAGACCCCATGGCCAGTTAATCTCCAGTTGGTAGATTTTACACTCAGTGTTGGTATCAGTGCGTGACCACTAGGGGGCAGCCTTTCACAGACCACCCGGGTGGACCACTGACTGCAAACCCTTCATGTTACCCAAAAAACCAAACACACTGCTTTGAAGTCCAGTCTGACTCATAGTGACCCTATAGGTCAGAACAGAACTGCCCCATTGATTTTCCAAGGAGTGCCTGCTGAATGTGAACCTGCCGACCTTTTGGTTAGCAGCCGTAGCACTTCACCATTATGCCACCAAGGTTTCCTACTACAGGTGGGCCAATTTATACCAGAACTAGTGGGGGGACTTGCTGACTGCTGTTCCAAAGCAATGTGATGTACTTACAAAGGCCACAGGACTGGGGCCAGAAGCTTTTATTCAAGTCTTATGTCTAATTCTATGTAACCTTCATCAAGGAATATTTTCATTTAAAACACTATTAATCAGCCGTTAGGAGCTCTGGTTAAGCACTGGTTAAGAGCTCAGCAGCTAACTAGAAGGTCAGCAGTTTGAATCCACCAACTACTCCTTGATAACTCTGTGGGGCAGTTCCAGTCTGTCCTATAGGATTGCTATGAATTGAAATCAACTTGAAGGCAGTCCTTTTTTTTTTAATACACCAAATATTGTGCTATATTTTGAGCAAGAATAAACCCACAGCTATAAGCCAAGTTAAGTAGAAGACCCTAAACAAAAATCACATGAATCCATGCAGGATTTTCGAATTGTATTTAAATTATGAAGGTGAAGACCCAAGATAAGGGAAGAGGCTTTCTTTCAATGGCTGCTGCTTCAGCTCTGAAAAAACTAGATCACAGGTAGGGATTGACCAGGTGAGACTTGGGTGGGTGTCCAGTCCAGGTAGGGGGAGTGCAGACAGGAAGAGCTAGAGCAGAACAGAAGCCAGAGTGTTTGGACTGTACTGGAAATCTCAGGAGGGAAACCAAGAAACAGAGAGAGCAGGGACTGACCTGGGAATCAGGAGACCCTCAGTACCCAGGGGAGAGAGCCAGGTACCCACGGGAGGTTGCTGAACTCAAAGCTGGCGGTTTGGGAGACTAAAGGAAAAGCCCAATGCTGACATCTTCAACTGCAAAATGCAAACACCTCTGCTCTGAGGCCACGTGGGGTTCTGTGTGGAAACGCACTTTGTCGGTGGTAAAGCGCAGTAATCACAGCCATCTCGTATTACAGCTATTCATGAGTGAACCCCAGGCACGAGCCACAAGCTTCCTGAGAGGCAGCAAATGTCCTACTGAAGACTGCCACTCACTTTGTGCGGTGAGCCGTCCTGGGGCCAGAACCCAATCATCTATGACAGCAGCAAGCCTCGGGTCCTTCCACCCTTCTCTACCCTCTGCCCCCAGGCACTCGTAGTCTGACTTCCTGGCTCTGTATCTTTCTTTCAACACTTTCTTTGTCACTGTTCCCGCCATAGCCAAACCCAAGGCCATGCTTTGGAAACTCGGCTTCAGAGTCTTCTTGGGCATCACCTATGAGCTCATTGAGCAGAGGGTCTCACTGGGCACATCCATGATCTTACTGATTGGAGGGTCTCACTGGGCACTGCTGTGGTCTCCCTGAGTGGAGGGTCTCTTTGGGTACCAGCCGTGATTTCACTGACCAGAGTCTCAATGGGCACAGCAGTGATCTGGCTGAAAGGTCTCATTGGGCACAGCTAGGAACTCATTGAGCAGAGTGTCTTGTCGGGCACAGCTATGACCTCACTGACTGAAGGGTCTCGTTAGGCACAGCTGTGATCTCACTGACCCGCCCTTGCCCCTGGAGCCCTGTAAGGCTCATCTGCCCATCATACCAGACACCATAACAGCCTCTCTCCATGTGGGAGGAAATATGTGGGAGAGACAGGGTGCTCACACCCACCCAGGCTCATGTGCACCCCCAAGTCTTAGCAATCACACTGCATTCTCATTAGCCATTCACTGTTCCCCTAAAATGATTCCTTTAGCTCCCCAGCTCTTGTCTAGGATGTCCTGGTCCTTTTATGCCTTAAACCCCCTATTCACCCTTCAGAACTTTCCAAATTTGCCTTCTCTGGCTACCAGGATGGTTAAATGGCCTCTCCCCACGATTCCCAGCCCCAGTGCCCTCCTCTAGCTGACCACACATAGGCCGGCCTTGCTTCACTCTACCAGGGTCTAGGGCTGTATTACACTCATCTCCCTGGCACTGGGGGTGTCTCCTGCCACAGGGGGCCCAGCACAGAGCTCACACGTAGTAGGGAGTCATGTAAGTTCATCAAAACATGGATATGTGAGAGAACAAATAAACGCCTCACATAAAGGCTCGTCTGTGGGCATTTTTCCTACAAAGGCACCCAGAGGAGCCACCCACACTCTGCCCAAGCTCAGTGTGCAGAGGGTAAGTCCACCACATTTTAGGATGCTTTCATCCTGCAGAGAAAATAATAAATACATAAAATTACCATTTCTTTTCAGCTCTGCTACAGCAGCCTTCCGAGTAACCTCATTGCATAAGGCACCTTGCAATTAGCAGGTCAGAGCCTGGGAAATGGAGGGGGGTCTGCTCACTGCCATTGTGAGCAAGTGAACCAGTAATGAATCTCCAATTAGTGAGAAGGAGAATTGATTGAACCTTTTTTTCCCTTCTTCCCCCCCTTTTGTTTAGCGCTCCTTGTAAACAGGGCTGTGCGGCTGGCATTCAGGAGGAAAGAAAATTGAATTTAAAGACATTTTAAACTTGCCATGATTAATGTCATGCCAGGTAAGTTGTGAAAAATCCCATTAAACGACTACAGAAATAATTCTACCCTTAAGTCTGCACAAGTTATCTTTATCTATGCATGCGTGTATGTATCATATAGACCTTTTCACAGTATATATACTACTGCCTGTCAGTGTGTTGTACCATGTGTCTTGTGTGTTGCTGTGATGCTGGAAGATATGGCACTGGTATTTCAAATACCATCAGGTCACTTGTGGTAGACAAGTTTCAGGAGCCCCCAGACTAAGACAGACTAGAAGAAAAGGCCTGGTGATCTACATCCAAACATCAGTCAATGAAAACCCTACAGATCACAGAATACTGTCCAAGATTTTGACTTTTTTAACTTTGGATACCTCACTGGGTCCAGATGACCAGTAAGCAACATCATGATAAAAGGAGAAAGGACTGAAGTTGTCCAGGGTTTTACTTCACTTAGTTCCACAATCAACACCTAGGGAAGCAGCAGTCAAGAAATCAAAAGACGCACTGCACCGGGAAAATCTGCTGCCAAAACCTCTTTAAAGTATTGAAGAGTAAAGACATCACCTTGAAGACTAAGGTATGCCTGACCCAAGCCATGGTATTTGCATTATACGCCTGAGAAAACTGGACAATGAATAAGGAAGACAGAAGCTAAGAATGGATGCCTTTGAATTGTAGAAAAGAATACTGTTGGAAAAGAATATTGAATGTACCATAGACCACCAAAAGAACAAACAGGTCTGTTCTGGAAGATGTACAGCCAGAGTGCTCCTTGGAAGCAAAGATAGCAAGACTGTATCTCATCTATCTGGGACATGTTGTCAGGAGGGATCAGCCCCTGGAGAACACCATCAGGCTTTGTACAGTGGAGGGTCAGCTAAAAGGGGAACACAGTCAACACAGGAGGACTGACACAATGGTTGCAATGATGGATTTAAACGTAAGAGCAATCGTGGGCGTGGGCAGGACCAGACCGTGCTTCACTCTTCTGGGGCACGGGGTTGCTATAAGGAGAACCCTAAAGACAACCACCACCTGACTGAGAGGGGACGATTGCTGGAGAAGGACACCACATTTGGGGAAGTGCAGGGCCAGCCAAGGTGTGGAAGGGCATCAGTAAGATGGGCTGACCCAAGGGCTGCAGCTACCAACAAGCATGAAGATGGCACAGGACTAAACAAATTTTCTTCTGTTGGACAAAAGGTAGCCATGAGTCAGCCCCAACCAGACGGCAACTCTTAACCCAAACTCACTGCCACCGAGTTGATTTCTACTCATAGCAACCCCATCAGGGTTCCACGGCTGTGAGTCTCTATGGAAGCAGACTGTTCATCTTTCTCCTGGGCAGCTGCTGTTGGTTTTGAACTGCTGACCTTTCAGTTGGCAGCTGATTGCTTTAACTACTGCACCACTAGGCCTCCTTGATGGCAACTCTGAACAATAAACATAAAAATGTGAGCCCTACAGGTACATGGCAGCCACGGCATCTGTCCACATGTACCATGGATTCGTGGACAACATAGCTACCTGCAGTGTGAGATCAACACATGCACACCATATCCTTAGGGGCCACGGTGGGACAGTGGTTGAAGAGCTCAGCTACCAACTGCAAGGTCAACGGTCCAAACTCACCAGTGGTTCCACATGAGAAAAGCCCTGACCATCTGCTGCCGTGAAGATTTCAGCTTAGAGAGCCCTATAGTGTGGCTGTCCTCTGTCCTACATGGTTGCTACGAGTCAGAAGTGACTTGATGGCAAACAACAACCAACACCACACCCTTACAGGACACAACATGTAGAAACCCTACAAATTCATGGGAAAATGTACAACAGTCAGGAGACAGGCAGATGTTCAACATGTCAGGCACGTGGTGACCGTGGCCCTAGAGGTTAGACTAGGAGGCCTAACTTCCCTGAGACCTTCTGTCAGTGTTTTTAAAATGGAAATGCCGATCATAGGTTTGTTAGGGTTTTATGAGAGCCTGAACACGAAACATCAGCACATGAACCCAGCACCTACTATTCAATTAGCAAGCTGCAGTTAAAATATTTTTCCTTGTCTACGGCACGTGTAGTGGCATAGCGGGTTAAGTGCTGCGTCTGCTAACCAAAAGGTCAGCAGTACAAATCTGCCAGGCGTTCCTTGGAAACTCTGTGAGGCAGTTCTACTCTGACCTCTAGGGTCACTATGAGTTGGGGCCTGACTCGACGGCAGTGTTTTGTTTTTTTTTAATGGTATGTGTGAAGCCCTGGTCACTAGAGGTTAGGAGCTCAGCTGCCAACCAAAAGAGCTCAACAACCAAGCTTTTGGCTGGCAGTTCTAATCTACAGTACTCCTTGGGAAAGCCATGGGGCAATTCTACCGTGTCCTACAGGGTCGCTGCGAGTTGCACTCTACTCATGGCCATGAGTTTGGACTTTGGATTGATTTCTGCCTGTGTAATTGCCATAGGCTGAGTCCCTCCAAGGCCGATGCCATCGCAGACCGTTGAGGCAGGAGGTTTAGCAGGGACATACACGTGGGCAAGGGAGGGGCAAGAGCTAGACCAGGCAGTGGTGGAAGATGAACAACAAGGTCAGCCCAACAAAGTCTCACTCAATCCAGAGGGAATGCCGGGGTGACTGTGGCCCCCCACAGCTCTCCACACAGGAGAGGGGACGCTTACATCATCCCACTCGCTTGTCAGGCTCCTGGTAGGACCCAGGGTGAGTGAAGATGAGAGGCCAAGAGCAGAGCTGGGCCGGGCGTTGAGGCTCAGCCTGCTGTCGCAAGCCCAGTGGAACCCGGACTGGATGCTCAACTACTGTGTCCCAGGGAAGCCGTGTTCTACTGACTGTCCCCATAATTCTCCGGGAACAAGGCCCGGTTGGCTGCCACCCCAGCCTTGGATAATTATGGTAATTGTGACTCCCGGGTTCTGGTGGTTAAGGACTGCCACCGGCCTCTGTCATCGCCATTGCTGTGAGCCACCTGAGTTCTGTACCAGTGTCTAAGTTATCTAGTGCTGCTCTGACCAAAACACAAGCGGGTGGCTTTAACCAACACAAACATGTTTTCTTACAGTTTAGGAGGCCGGAAGTCAGAATTCAGGGCGCAGGCTCTAGGAGAAGGCTCTCTCTGTCCGTGGCTTTGGGAGAATGTCCTGGTCTCCTGTTCCTTGGTTCCTCAACAATTGTGCCTCTTCCCTTCTGTTTCAGCTTCGTTTCTTAAGAAAGGAAGGGCAAGACCTGTTCTTCTGTATCTCAAAAGAGACTCAATAGTCAGTTTGTGTCAACACTGCCTCATTGACACAACAAAACCTGTTTCTAAGTAGAATTAAAACCACAGATACATAGTTAAAAAGAAAATGAAAACCATTCCGACTGATAGCAACCCTACAGAACGGAGCAGAACTGCCCCAGAGAGCTTCCAAAGAGCACCTGGTGGATTTGAACTGCCAACCTTGTAGTTAGCAGACACAGCACTTAACCACTACACCACCAGGATTTCCAACCACAGATACAGGGGTTAGGATTTATGACATATTTATTTTGGGGGGGACACAGTTCAGTCCATAACAGCCTCTCCTTCATAAGCCCTGGTAAGAGTGGTGGCCCCTCATTATCTCATCCCTATGGCCTTACCAACTGCTGAACCCCCTCGATCCGCTCTTGGAACGTGACCATCCTGTGGGTCTTCTGTCCCCACACAGGCCTCTGGTCCCCATAGCCACTTCCCTAGGCCTTTCTCCACTCCTGCCTGGCACCTCCTGAAAACACAGCTGCACTCAGTGGGGCCCAGCTCTTTCTCCAGCCTTCTGGGACGCACTCTGCAGACTTAGACTGCAACTTAACCCTCATTGTAAGTCTGACGGCCAGGAAGAGACAGGGGGCCGCCCCCGAGGAGGAGTGTGTTACCCGGAGAGGGCTCTGCGCGGTCTTCTGGGATTTTGTTGTTGTTGTTAGTTGGTGTCCACACCAACCCACAGTGGTCCCATGCACGCCAGAATGGAGTGCTGCCTGTCCTGTGCCTTCACAGTGCTTGTAAAAGTGCACTGTCACATGGGCTGTGGCCTGGACCTGCACCTTCTCGGTGAGTGTAGCCGTGTCTTGGCATGGCGGAGGAGAGAGTGGCTTCTAGCAATGAAGGAGTGCACTTTTGTATCAAAAGAGACAGGCCAAGTCTGGGCCTTTGGACCATCAGAAAAGTGTGGGAAGCCCAAACCCTGGGGGCGTCCAACATTCAGGGTCCCAGGCTTTTCCAGTGAGAGCCCTGAACTCAGCATCATGGCCCTCAGTCGTCTGGCCTTGAATAGCCTTGAAGTTCAGCCACTGCGGCCATCACCTCCACGGCTGTGGCATCCACTTCCTCCACCTTCCAGCCATGGGAGATGAATTTCTAGTGGGCTTCAAAATGAGACCTTGTAAGTTTACACCTGATCCCTGGCACTGGTTCCTACCATCAGCAGGTTATCGCTGTGGAACACAGCGGCACCCAGCCCTGGCCATCCAGAACTGTTCACCCTTACAGCTACTCCAGAGTCCCAAGTAACTGGGACAACCGATGGGCTACTACAGCCCTCTCCACCTAGACACTCACCACCCCAATTTTCTCTAACTCACTTTTGGTAACATCTAGTGTATGCTGGGTTTTACAGAAGCAGATGTTGAAACAGTTTGGAGTTCAAGGTATTTATTAGGTGTCCCCAGTTTTGAAGGGAAATGGAGGAAGATTGGGAAGAGAAAAAGATCAAATTACAAGGTGCTGGTCCAGCTGGTGGGGAGTTCGGGTGTGCATGTTGGCCATCGGAGTGGCCACTACACCCCCGCCTCCCTGCCCTAGAAGGTTGTGACCTAACACAAGGTGGCTCTCTGCAGCTGAGACTGACTCTGAAGGAGATCTGCTGACCTTGTTGCTTGGAGGGGATCTGGGTGGTTAAGGTTGGGATTTGGACTTCTTAAAATATTGGTATTGCAGATAGATGTATCACCATGGGAGCTCAAGTCCAGGGCATCAGACACGCCTCCTCTGGGTTCTGTGAAGCTGGTGAGCCGAGGCCTGAGTCCTGCCCACAGTCTAGGCCGCAGTCATCCACTGCTGCTATAACTCAAGTCCCACAGGTAGATGTCCTTATCAAAGTGGAGTTTACTCTCTCACAGACTAGTAGGCTATAGGTCTGAATTCAGAGCACGGGCTCCAAAGACGAGTTTTCTCTCTCTGCTCGCCCTGGAAGGAGGTCCTTGCGATGCATCAGTTTTCCTCTGGTCTGGGAGCATCTCAGCACAGGAACCTCAGGTCCAAAGAACACTCTGTGCTCTGGCACTGCTTTCCTGGTGGTATGAGGTTCCCATGTCTCTTTGCTCACTACTTCTTTTATATCTCAAAAGAGATAGGCTTAAAACACTATCCAATCTTACAGACTTCATCAGTATAACTGCCACTAATCCTTATTACAACACAGTGATAGAACTTACAACACATAGGACAATCCCATCAGATGACAAAATGGTGGACAATCACATAATCCTGGGAATCCTGGCCCAGCCAAATTGATACTCACATTTTGTGGGGGTACATAATTCAATCCATGACAATGTCTTAGGCAGGTGGAGGTGATGCTGTGTTTCTAGAAAGACCAGAAGGTTAGCCTGGAGCCCTCACTGCTCTGGGCCCTTTCTCTGCTCTTCTCTGTGCATTACGGAGGCGAGGGGTCAGTGTGGGGCCATGAGGATGGGCAGGAATCTGTGAGCACACAGAAAACCCTTCTCCTCCTTCTCCCTCTCATTCCTCCTCCCTTTCTCGTTCTGCTCCCTGTCCATTTCAGTCTCTTTCCCACCTCTGTCTGCTCTTCCTCTCCTTGAGGGGAACCAACAGGAAGGAAACAGGTCCTGGGAAGAAGACTTGGCAGACACAAGGACCCCAGGAGGTTGAAAAAGCACAGACAACAAACACCATTAATTCTCCAGTTTTTCCTGAGACGGTCCATTCTCTGGGCTGCCCAGGATAGTGGCTGTGTGGCTCCATGTCCTGGGGTCCAGGAAGATGACAAAGCTCTTTGGAGAGAGGGCGATTTGAATAATACTTCATCTAAATGCAGGCAGCAGCATGTGGGCTAATTATTCACCACCTGAACGCACTGCAGCCCCAGGCCCTGGCGCTGGGGAGTGCCAGGCAGGTAGGCAGCCAGAGGCTTCGGGGCCACAGCAGCCGGGCTCCTGCACTGCCAGCCCAGAGTTGCTGTCTGGGAGTCAGCTTGAAAACTTTTTTTTTGGAAGTAAATCAGAGACATTTATGGCCAGCAGGCTTGCCAACTCCCGGCCTGTCGGGCTGGACACATACAATGACCTGGGGTGGGAGGCTCAGATGTGGTGGGCAGAAAGGCTGCAGCTTCGGAGCAAAACACTCATCAAGAGGAGAAAGATTTGGCAGTAGCTGTCACCCTGAGCACCAACTCCAGGCCGGGCACAGAGCCAGCTTTGTGAACGCTCTTTGCAAAAATTACAATGTGAGGGTTATTGACCCCATTTTAAGATGGAAATTAACCAATTCCCTTGAGTGTTTGCTTCAAAGAGGAGCTGTGCATTTCAGATGGTTTATCTCATTCAATACAACTCACTCATGTAGGCATTGTGATGGCCCTGTTCTAACAGGTAAGGTAACTGAGGCTGATGGAGAAGTCAGACTACATCAGAAACTCTTAAAACTCTACTGTTATCAGTGGCTGCAGGATCGGCTCTGACTTACAGCAGCCGTACACAGAAAACAACCAAATGCTGCCCGGTCCTACACCGTCTTCACAGTGGTTGTGGGTTTGCCATCGTGGTTGTGGCTGCTGTGTCAGTCTGTCTCCTGGAGCGTTTCCCGTTTCCTTGGCCCTCCACTTTACCACGCATGAGGTGCCATTCCAGGGAGTGCTCTTTCCGAAGACGTCTCCAAAGAAAGAGTGTTGAAGTCTCCTCATCCTTGCTACTAAGTTATGGAGGCAAGGGGCACTCTGCGTGCTCACGGATTCCTGCCCATCCTCACGGCCCCACACTGACCTCTTGCCTCCATAAGTTATGTTTCTTCTGAGAAGGATTTGTTCCTTCTTTTGACAGTCCGAGGCACATCTGATACTTTTTGCCAGTACCACACTTCAAAGACATCGATCTTCTGTCTTCCTTTTCCATACATGTATTATCTAATTGAATCATCACAACAAACTCATTAAAAAACAGCAACAAACCCGTTGCCATCAAGCCAATTTTGAGTCACGGTGACCCTATAGGACATGGTAGAACTGCCCCATCTGGTTTCCAAGAAACAGAGGGTGGATTCAAACTGTCTCCCCTTGGAAGTCTATGGAGCTCTTTGGAAACCCTCTCGAGTAATTCTATCTTGTCGTATAGGGTTGCTATAAGTTATAATTGACTCAACAGCAATGGATTTTCAACAACCCAGAGACAAGTGTTATCATGATACCAGTTTTTTCTGATGGGGAAACTGACACTTAGAGGATTTAAGTGACTTGTCCAAGATCACAGGCTGTGTCAATCCCAGAAAAGCACCCTGGAGTGAAAGGGTCAGCTGCTATAAGCAAAGTAAGGTCATCCTGAGATGTGGAGCAGCACATGAGCCTTTGGAAAGGAAGGAGAAACATAGGATGTGAAACTGAAAGACACAGCTTTCTCTTCACAGAAAGCAGCTGTCTGAGCAGCCACAGCTGTCCTGCTAGAGACTTATCTTTCAGGGAATGTGGGTGTCCCACCCTTGGGAAGACCTGTGTGCAGACTGGGGAAGGGACAGGGCAGGCGGGCATGCTTAAAAAGGAATTCTGGTAGAAGGAGGGTTAAGGGCTGTGATTCTGAAGTCCTGAGCTCCTGGCATCTACAGAACTGTGGCAATGCTTCTTTGTCTTCCATCAAATGCTTCCATCAAATTCCCTGTGCTTGAAATTCAAATCAAAACTACGATGAGACATCATCTCACCCAAACAAGGTTGACCATGATCTCCAAGACATAAAACAACAAATGCTGGAGAGGCTTTAGAGAAATTGAAACTCTCTTACACTGCTGGTGGGATTGCAAAATGGTACAACCTCTTGGGAAAGCAATCTGCCTTTTCCTGAAAAAGGTGGCAATAGATACGCCATTTAGTCATCCCACTGCTTGGAATATATCCTACAGAATCAAAGGCAGTCACATGAACAGATACATGCACATGAATGTTTATTGCAGCAGTCCACAATAGCAAAAAGATGGAATCAACCCAGATGCCCAACAACAGAAGAATGGATAAACTATGGTCTATATACTCAATGGAACACTATGCAATGACAAAAAACAACAATGATTTTAGGAAGCATCTCATGACTTGGTTTCCACTGGAAGACATTATGTTGAGTGACATTAGTCAGCTGCACAAGGAAAATTTTGTATGAGACTCCTTATAAGGACTTAAAAACAGACTCATGTACAGAAGAAAACACTTTGATGGATGAAAGGGAGGGGAGAGAAGAACGGAGAAGGCTGGTTATAGGTTAGTTAGTTGATAGAAATTGGTTGAGTGAAATCAGTGACAGCTCACATTAGAAGGAAGATCATTTTAACTGGACTTCAACATAACCTGAAAACTCTTCCAATCTTAACCCAATATTGCAAGGACAGAGTGGCAGGGGCGGGGTTCCGGGGACCATGCTCTTAGGGGACATTGAGGCTAATTTGCATATCTAGCCTATTGCTAAGACAGTCTTCTCCACTCCATGTTGATGAGTGGCATCTGAGGTCTTAAAAGCTGGCAAGTTGCCATCTCGGGTACACCAGACAGTCTCAGGAACAGACGATCACCAAAGACAACAATGACACGGGGGAAAGAAAACCCAGAAGACAGAAAGACCCATGTGAATGGGTGACCACATCAACATGTGACCAGAAGAACCAGACGGTGCCCAGCCACCACCGGTGACAGCTGTGATGGGGCTCACAAAAGTTCAGTCCCAGTGGCAACACGGGAATAAAAAGGGGTGTACCTTGAGAACTCCACTAAAAGACTGCAACTGATGGTCCAAAGGCCTGAGGGTCCCCCTGGGAGCAGGGCCCCTAGACCTGATGCTGCCTCTGTTCATAAATCTTTACTGAGGTCAACTCCTCAGACAGGAATGGATTGGACTCAGTGACACAGAGTGACCATATTGTGAGTGCACTTTACGGTTCTGTGTATATATATATGATGCCATTCTACTGGCCTCTTACTAGAAGAGAGTGGAGAGGGTGGAGAAGAGGGGACAGAAGATTGCTAAGAGGATATGACAAGTATAGAACAGAAAGGAGGAGTGTGCTGTCACCGGGCAAGGAGAGCAGTAGGTGCTGCACACAGGTGGGCATGCAAATTTAAACCGGATTGTATACTTTCACTTAATCATAAGAAAAAAAAATCCCCTGTGCTTGCTGAGAGCAGCACACTTGGGGTGATTGGGCTCCCACGTAAAGGCAAGCATTTGCATGTTCTCCCAGGGAAAATGCAGGATTTGCAAAGTCAAATCTGATGAAGAGGCTCCTGCTTTCTTAAGAAAACAAGTGATTATGCACAAAGGGTAAACAGAACTCGGAATGGCACCTTCACCCATTGTCTCCGGCGGCAGCTGTCCTCTGACAGCAGGCTTATTGTCTGTGTGTAAATCTTCCATATTCTCCCTCAGTGGCCTGACAGGAATTCATAGGAACCGTTTTTCCTATCTGAAATGAAAAGGAGTCCCTGTACGCCTCTGAACCTGGCTCAGCCAGCTCTCCCGTCTACACAGGTGTGCTTTACACAGGAGCACTGTCTTCTGCAAAGAAGAGGAACTTAAGTGGGGAAATAGTCAGTTACGCCACGATTAGATTAGCAGCCTTGGAATTCTCCTGGGTGGCCTGTTTACTCCGAGCTCTCACCCCGACAGTGTTTCAAAGCTGACTCCACGGAGACAAAAGGATGGAGAGCAACGGGAGTGCAAAGGCAGCCAGCCCTCCCCTGCGGGTCCGTGCTGACCGTCTGCACACATTCAGTGGTGCTTAGAGCTGCTCGGAGCCACTCCGCTGACAGTGTTCTGGGGTCTACGGCGGGGCCCCATCCCTCACACCCCCAGGCCCTACCCACTCCAGGTATCCCCCAGGCTGAAGGAGTCTTCATCTTCATATACAGACCCACTGTGCTCATGTAACCTCTGATCTGTGAAGAGACCACACTTCTCCAAACAACTCACCATCACATTCACAGCACAGAGCCCTGCAGGGACCATGTGTCCCATGTCATGTCCCTCGCCTCCTGCCCCAGCCCACATTCCAGATGTTACCTCCTCCTGCCAGGTGGCTGTGGGGTTCAGAAAGCCCAGCTCTGTCTGCCCTGCAGGCCTTCCCTTCAATGTTACCCCTTGAGTAAGCTCTTACTCTGTCCCGCAAACATCTCTACCTGCTTCTTCTTTGTGGCACCAAAGATGCTTTGCAGTGACAACTGTCTGTACTTGTTGGTGTCTGTCACCTCCAGTAGATCGTAAGTAATTAAGGGCAGGATTTTCTTGGTCACTCCTCTTTCCTCGGTGACCTCCACCTCTGCTTGGCCATGAGAGATTAGGTATGCTGTCTAGACCTTGGCTTCCTCTTCTACAAGATTCAACCTTGTTAAACTCCACTGCTGCTGTGTCACTTCCCGCTACAGCTGCCCCATAGGATGGAGTAGAACTGCCCCATAGATTTCCAATGAGTGGCTGATGGATTCCAGCTGCCAACTTTTTGATTAGCAACAAGGCTTTTTACCGCTGTAACCACAAATCTTGTTAATAATCAGGGAAATGCAATTAAGGCCACCCACTAGCTAGGTGAAAATGAAAACCCATAACACCAAGCCTTGGCAGAGAAGTGGAACCATGAGGATGTTTTTGCAGTTGGTGGTAGTAACATTAGTAAATCTCTCTCAAAACAACCTGGCCTCATCTTACAAAGGTGAGCATGCACCTACCTGGTGACTCCAGCTTGTATAGTCTTGACTGACACACTGACACACACACACTGACACACACACACTAAGGTGAGGCTAAGGTCAAGTGTGAGCTGATTCAGCCAGCAAAGCTGTAATGGGCCACATTTCGTTTCAGACAGTTTGTTATACGTTGTTGTTAGGTGCTGTTGAGCCGATTCTGACACACAGTGACCCTGTATACAATAGAGCAAAACGCTGCCCAGCCCGGCACCATCCTCACGATTGCTGCTGTGTTTGACCCCATTGTTGCAGTTACTGGACCAACCCATCTCTTTGAGGATCTTCCTCTTTTTTGAGCACCCCCTATTTTATCAAGTGTGATGTCTTTTTCCAGGAACAGGTCTTTGCTGTTAACATGTCCAAAGTGAGAAGTCTCACCATCCATCACAGGGGCATTCTGGCTGTACTTCCAAGACAGATTTGATGCTTCTTCTGACAGCCCAACAATATATTCAATCTTCTTCACCAACATTATAATTCAAAAGCATTAATTCTTTGGTCTTTCTCACTCATGGTCCAGCTTCTTCTTTCTTTTTCTAACATGGACAGTGGAAGGGTGCAGTCAAAGGGGCCACCTCCCCGTGCTCACACACTTCAAATACTGACGCTGGGACAAGAAAGCAGAGGGCCTGCAGAGCCAGCCGAGGGCCTCACTGCCGATTCCTCAGCCGATTCCTCAGCTCCCGTCCGCAGCCAAGGGGACAAAGGGAAGAGGAAAACAGAAGAATTGATGTTTTAGAACTGTGCAATTGGTGAAGACTATTGAATATACCAGACTGTCAGACGGAGGGACCGATTAGTCTTAGAAGAAACACAACTGAGGATTAGAAGTGAGCATGGCAAGAATTTGTCTTACTTATTTGGGACACATCATCAGGAAAGGACAATTACTAAACAAATACATCATGTTTGGTAAAATAAATGTCAGCAAAAAACAGAGAAAACCCTCCGTGAGATGGACTGACAGAACAGCCACAGCAACGGACTCAACACACCAACCGCTGCGAAGGCGGCTCCGGACCAGGCCATGCTGCCGCGTGTCACTCCCCATTCGTGGCAGCCGACGTGATGACAACTAATAACTAGAGTATGGAAAGAGAGGGGCACAAAGCCCCCTACCTCACCGGGATGCAGGAGACTGTGATAAACTGTCTGCTGAGACAGGGATGCACGTGGGACATGGACTTCCTCGCAAGCCTCCCATCTGCCACAGTCCTGCAGAACCCCGGCTTTCACTCAGCAGGTTCGGGCAGTCCACGCCTCTGCCTGTGCGGCCTGTGTGGACCTGTGCAAGGCTGCCAGCGTGTCACATGGAGCCGTTCCCTACCATGCTGGGTGTCAGACATTTCTGGCCATGACCAGAGTGAGAAATACATTTCAAGTTGTGTCCTCAGTACAACCCTCACACACACATACACACAAGGCTGGAACAAAGTTTCCGTGGCGCAGGACTTAAACACTATGCATCCTGCATCTATTATTCTTTTTTTTTTTTTTTTATTTAACATAACTGAGTGAAAATGTACATTCACATGAAAATTTACATGCCCCCCTATATGCAGCTTCCACTGCTCTCCCTGTCCGGTCACTGCACACTATTCCTCTCTGCTCCATACATGTCTCATCCTCCAAACAGTCTCCTTTCCCCTCCTGTCCGTCCACTCCCCTTCCTCCAGCCAGAGGTCAGCAAGATGATATCCTATAGATGTACAGAACCATAAAGTGCTTCCAACATATGGTTACTCTGCATTGCCAAGTCCATTCTATTCCTGTCCAAAGAGTGGACCTTTGTTATAATTTATGGGAACGGGCAGCATCAGGGCCGGGGGCCATGCTCTCAGAGGAACCCCAAAACCGCTGGACCATCAATTGAAGTCTTTTAGTGGAGATCTCATGATGCACCCCTTTTTATTCTTGTGTTGCCAGTGAGGCTCCTCTCTGTGAGCTCCGTCATGGCTATCACTGGTGGTGGCTGGGCACCATCCGGTTCTTCCGGGCCCAGGTCGATGTAGGCACCCACTCTTGTGGGTCTCTCTGTCATCTCGGTTGTCTTTACCGCATGCCATTTTGGGCCTCGGTGAGCATCCGTTCCTGCTGAGTTGAGACCATTTGCTGTGTCCTCGGATGGCAGCTTGGCAGCTTTTAAGACCCCAGACGCCACTCACCAATGTGGGGTGCAGAGAGCTCTCTTTGCAAAACGCTAGTTGTGCCAATTGGCCTGGAATTCGCCTAAGAGCATGGTCCCCCGACCCCCGCCCCAGCTACTCTATCCTTGCAGTATTGAGTTAAGATGGAAGGAGTACTCAAGCTATGCTGAAGTCCACTTAATGTTGTTCTTGTTCCTAATGTGTGCTGTCACCGCTTTCTCTCAACTAGATTTCTAGTAACTATCTAAACTAAACCCTCCCCCCTTGCCCTCCCTCCCTCCCTCCCCTCCCTTGCAGCTGTCAAAGAGTCTTTTCTTCTATACACAAGTCTGTTTTTGAGATCTTATCGTAGAGGTCTCATACAGTATTTGTCCTTTTGTCGCTGACTACTCTCACTCAACATAATGTCTTCCAGTTGAAACCAGGTTAGGAGATGTTTCCTGGAATCATCGTTATTCTTTATCATTGCGTAGTGCTCCATTGAGTATATGTACCACAGTTTACCTATCCATTCTTCTATTGTTGGGCATCTGGGTTGATTCCACCTTTTTGCTATTGTGGACTGTGCCGCGATAAACATTCTGGTGCATGTGTCCGTTGGTGTGAAAGGCCTTGAATCTGTAGGATATATTCCAAGTAGTGGAATTACTGGGTCAAATGGTATATCAATATCCATTTTTTTAAGGAAGCGCCAGATTGCCTTCCAAAGATGCTGGACCATTTTGCAACCCCACCAACAGTGTAGGAGGGTTCCACTTTCTCCACAGCCTCTCCAGCATTTGTTGTTTTGTGTTTTCTGGATCCTGGCCAATCTTGTTGGGGTGAGACGGTATCTCATTGTTGTCTTGATTTGAATTTCTTTAATAGCTAAAGATCGTGAACATGTCCGCATGTGTTTTTTGGCTGCCTGGATCTCCTCTTTAGTGAAGTATCTGTCCATCTCCTTTGCCCATTGCTTGATTGGATGGTTTATCTTCTTCTTATTGATATTTTGTAGTGTCTTATAGATTATGGAGATCAGGCGTCGATCTGACATAGAGTTGCCAAATATTTTTTCCCACTCTGTAGGTGTTCTTTTAATTCTATTAATAAAGTCTTTGGATGAGCAAAAGTGTTTGATTCTTAATAGTTCCCATTTATCTACTTTCTCTTCTGTTGATTGAGGTTTCTTTGACAGATTTTGGAGTCTGTCCTCATTGTGTATTAAAACTTCCATTGTTGTTCCTACCTTTTCTTCGATGAGCTTTATTGTTTTAGGTTTGCTGTTTAGGTCTTTATCCAGTTGGAGTTGGTTTTTGTATAAGGTGTAAGATATGGATCTTGATTCAGTTTATTGCAGATGGATAACCAATTTTGCCAGCACCATTTGTTGAAGATGCTGTTTTTACCCCAGTTTAATGTCTTAGGGCCTTTGTCGAATATCAACTGTTCATAGGCAGATGGTGTCATCTCTGGGGTCTCAATTCTGTTCCATTGATCAGTCTGTCTGTTCTTGTACCAGTACCAGGCTGTTTTGACCACTGTGGCAGTGTAGTATGTTCTAAGGTCGGGTAATGAGAGGCCTCCCAGTGTGTTCTTCTTCTTTAGTAGCACCTTACTTATCCGGGGCTTCTTCCCTTTCCAAACAAAATTGGTGATTTGTTTCTCCATCTCATTAAAAAATGATGCTGGAACTTGTATTGGGATTGCATTATATAAATAAATTGCTTTGGGTAAAATAGACATTTTCACAATGTTAAGTCTTCCTATCCATGAGCAGGGTAGGTTTTTCCATTTATCTAAGTCTCTCTTAGTTTCTTGTAGTAAGGGCTTGTAGTTCTCTTTGTAAAGGTCTGTTGTTTCTCTGGTTAGATTAATTCCTAGGTACTTTATCTTCTTAGGGGCTATCACAAATGGTATAGATTTGATAATTTCCTCCTTAACAGTCTCGTTGTTGGTGTAAAGGAATCCTACTGATTTACTTATGTTTATCTTGTATCCTGAGACTTTGCTGAACTCTTCTATCAGTTTGAGTAGCTTACTTATAGATTCCTTGGGGTTCTCTGCATATACAATCATATCATCTGCGAACAGGGAGATTTTAACTTCCTCTTTGCCGATGCAGATGCCCTTTATTTGTTCATCTTGTCTAATTGCTCTGGCTAGAACTTCTAGCACAATGTTGAATAGGAGAGGTGACAGTGGGCATCCTTGTCTAGTTCCTGATCTCAGGGGAAAGTCTTTCAGTCTCTCTCCATTCAGGATGATGTGGGCAATTGGCTTTGTATAAATGGCCCTTATTGTGTTGAGGAATTTGCCGTCTATGCCCATTTTGCTAAGAGTTTTTAGCATGAATGGGTGTTGGACTTTATCAAATGCCTTTTCCGCATCAATGGACAAAATCAGGTGATCTTTGTCTTTTGTGTTATTTATGTGCTTAATCACATTAATTGTTTTCCTGATGTTGAACCAGCCTTGCATCCCTGGTATGAATCCCACTTGGTCATGATGGATTATTTTCTTGATATGTTGTTGTATTCTGTTGGCAAGAATTTTGTTGAAGATTTTTGCATCTAAGTTCATGAGTGATATCGGTCTGTAGTTCTCTGTCTTTGTTGGATCTTTCCCGGGCTTAGGTATCAGGGTTATCCTGGCTTCATAGAATGAGTTTGGGAGTACTTCATCCCTTTCTATACTGTGAAATAGTTTCAATAGTATTGGGGATAACTCTTCTCTAAATGCTTGGTAGAATTCTGCCGTGAAGCCATCTGGGCCCGGACTTTTTTGGGTTGGCAGTGTTTTGATGACCGTTTCAATCTCTTCCTTTGTGATGGGTTTATTAAGTTGTTCTGCTTCACGTTGTGATAATTTGGGTAGGTGGTATGAGTCAAGGAATTGGTCCATTTCCCCTAAGTTTTCAAATTTGTTAGAGTACAGTCTTTCATAGTATTCTGTTACGATGTTTTTGATTTCTGTTGCATCTGTGGTGACAACTCCCTTCTCATTTCTAATTTGGGTTATTTGTTTCCTTTCCTGCTTTTCTTTAGTAAGTTTAGCCAGTGGTTTATCAATTTTGTTGATCTTTTCAAAAAAACCAGCTTTTGGTCTTTTCGGTTTTTTCAATTGTTTTTCTATTCTCTAATTCATTTAGCTCTGCTCTAATCTTTATGATCTCCTTTCTTCCAGTGCCCGAGGGGTTCCTCTGTTGTTCTCTTTCTACTTGTTCAAGCTGTAGAGTTAGTTCCTTGATTTGGTTTCTTTCTTCCTTCCAGATGTGTGCACTTATGGAGATAAACAGACCTCTGAGCACTGCTTTCGCTGTATCCCATAGGTTCTGGTAGGAAGTGTTTTCGTTCTCATTGGAATTCATGAATTTCTTTAATTGATCCCTGATTTCCTCTATAACCCATGTTTTTTTGAGCAAGATGTTGTTCAGTTTCCAAGAGTTCCACTTTCTCTGTTTTTTCTGCTGTTGATTTCAACTTTGATGGCTTTATGATCTGAGAAGATACTTTGCAATAATTCAATGGTATGGATTTTGTTGAGCATTGCATTATGGCCTATCACGTGGTCAATTCTGGAGAATATTCCATGTGCACTGGAGAAGAAGGTGTAGTTGTCTGCTGATGGGTGGAAAGTTCTGTATATATCAATGAGGTTTAGTTGGTTAATTGTGTCAATGAAGTCTTCTGTATCTTTACTGAGCTTTTTTCTAGATGATCTGTCTAGTAATGAGAGTGGAGTGTTAAAGTCTCCCACTATTATTGTGGAGTCATCTAACTCTCTTTTGAGCACAGTCAGTGTTTCTTCGACATATTTAGGTGCTCTGACATTAGGTGCATAGATGTTTAATATAGTTAAGTCTTGCTTGTGTACTGAACCTTTCAGCAGTAAATAGTGTCCATCTTTGTCCACAATGGTGGATTTGACATTAAAGTTGATTTTTTCTGAGATTAGAATTGCCACCCCTGCTCTTCTTTGTTCATTGTTAGCTTGATATATATTCTTCCAACCTTTAATTTTCAGTTTGTTCCTGTCTTTAGGTCTCAAGTGAGTTTCTTGTAGACAACATATGGATGGGTCATGTCTTTTGATCGAAGATGACACTCGGTGTCTCTTTACTGGAGCATTCAGTCCATTCACATTCAATGTAATTATTGATAGGTATGTGTTCACTGCTGCCATTGTGATATGTTTATTTTTATGTCGATGTTTTCTCTGTTGTTCTTATTAGTCTGTTCTGAGACACTCTTTTTTGTCAGTTGATTTTTCACCTTTTTCAGAGTTGGTTTTATAGTTGTTGAGACTCGTGTGTTGGATTTCTTGAAATGGTATGATACATCTTTGTTGTGCTTTACAGCTGCCCCTATGAACCCCCTTAATAAACTATTTATAAACCCAATTTTAATTACTACCAGTCTGGTCATCTTCCTCTCCATCTGGAAGGACTATAGCGACTGTAGTACATCCCTCTTTTATTATGATGACACCATAGTTTTCATGATGATCACTGGATTGCTTCTTTCCAAATCAAAGCTGTGATTTACTTTGGAGCCTTCCCTAAACGAGTATTCAGTAGTGTGTCGTTCTAAAATAGAAAGTTAGTGGTTTCGTTCTTCTAAGCCAAAGCCAAGAACTTCTTTCAGTATTTCTTGTAGTTTGGGTTTGGTTTTAACAAAGTCTCTGAGTTTCTGTTTATCTGGAAATGTCTTAATTTCATTTTCATGTTTGAAAGACAGTTTTGCAGGATATATAATTCTTGGTTGGAAGTTCTTCTCCTTCAAGACTTTGAATGTGTCGTGCCACTGTCTCCGTGCCAGCATGGTTTCTGCTGAGAAATCTGATGAGAGCCTACAGGGTTTCCCTCTGAATGTTAGCTTTGCCTTGAGTCTTGCTGCCTTTAAGAGTTGCTGCTTATGTTTCATTTTGTTAAGCTTGATTATAATATGCCTTGGAGTCTTTCTTTTGAGATCTATATTGGGTGGCGTACGATATGCATCTGAGATGTCTATATTCTCTTCCTTCATGATTTCTGGGAAGTTTTCTTTCAGCAGCTCAGCAACAATATTCTCTGTGTTCTCAGATGTCTCACCCTGTTCAGGGACTCCAATTAATCGAAGGTTGTTCCTCTTAATAGAGTCCCACATGCTTCTTAATGTTTCTTCATTTTTCTTGTTTCTTTTTTCTGATTTCTGCTCATAGACACTGGCATCAGTAGCTCTGTCTTCCAAGTCAGAAATTCTTTTTTCCATTTGTTCCATTTTGTTTTCTTGGGTTTGCATGGAAGCTTCTATGTCTTTGATTTCCTTCTTGATCTGTTGGATTTCAGAGTACTGGTGTTCCATCAGATCGAACAACTTGCTTAATTTTTCATTTTGTTCTGCTGCATTTTGTATAAGGTCTAGAAGGGCCCTGTATATAATCAATTTGTATTCACTTCCTGATGCTTTCATAAAAGTTTCTTCATCTGGAAAACTCCTTGGTTGCTTTGTTTGGGAGCCTTCTGAAGCCATGAGTGATTGCTTGTATGCCACAATTGTCTGTTGCTTTCTGGGTCCCATGTGAGTATATAGAGGCTGGAAGAGGTACTGTGAGGATGGATTGCAAATGTTTCTCTAGGCTGTCTTCAAATGTAAAGCAAAAGGTATCTGACCAGTTCACAAGTCAGTTAGGTTTTCAGGTGTAGAGGTCCCTCTTCCCATCTGACAAAGTAAGCGCCACTGTATCTAACCCCAGATGATAACAAACTAGTTCAGAATACAGCACTGCTAGTGCCCTGGTGGCCTCTGCTGACAGGGCCTAGCCTTATTCAACACTGCGTCGAGTACTGGTTTTGTGGTAGAAAAGCGCTCTCTTGTGGGCTGGGTCTGGCTCCCAAGCTAAGAATTAGGTCCAGCTGCGGCCACCGTACCGAAGATGGCATCCTCCACACAGGCAGCAGACAGAGGGGCTAAAGGTGCCCAGAGGCAGCGATTCCTCTGCTTCTGCTGCAGGGCCCCCAATGTAGGCAGCACTATGCAAAATCACTACTTTTCTGTCGGAGGAGCGCTGTCCCGTTTGCAGGCGCTGGCTCCCAGGCTAAGAACGAGGTCCCGCTAAAATCTCGGTACCAACATGGCGTCCCGCACCCTGACCGCGGAGCTCCGCACAAACCCCGCTGAGGCAGCTACAAAACGAAAGGCTCAAAGTGTCTAGATTAACAGAGTCCCGAGCCTGGCTCTCAGAATATGGGAATTTTGCCTGCCTATCCCCCCAGCAGCGCATCTGAGTCCAGCCGCCGGGCAAGGCCCAGCTCCGCCCGCCAGCCGAGACCGAGGAAAAAAAAGTCAAAATGGTGCGTTTACCTTCCGTCCGTGAGAGCCGGGGCTAGCCAGGAGCGGGAGTCAGCGAGAGAGAGGAGGTTTTTCACTGAATGGTATAAAGTCCCAATTAACAGCTCTGTGCCGTGTCCTGAGGCTGATTAGGTGCTCAGAAGGCTCTGTTTGATTGTCAGTTCAGGTCTTGGTTTCCAGAGGGATAGAAAGAGACGTGTCCTTAGTCCGCCATCTTGACTCCGCCCCCTGCATCTATTATTCTTTAGCATTTCATCTAATAAAAAAATGCATGCTAGTTGACCCTCCACTGAACTGATTTCAACCCACTAATATGAACTCATTGTAAGACAATCAAAAACTTTTATGTGAGCCCAGTGATGTGTGCATAAGTTCTTAGTAGTGTTTTTGTTTGTGTATTTATTTAACAAACTGTTATAGATAATGTACTGTGTGTTCAAATATTCAAATGTGAACACATGCAATCCTCACAAGATGTCTGAGAGTTAGGTACTATCTATACCCCTCCTCCCAGCTTACGTACAAAGAAACTAAGGAACGCTAGGATAAGGAACTTGGTCAAAGTCACACAGCACTAAGAGGTGCACTGGGCATTCAAACCCTGTACCCACGACTGTTCTACTGTGTAGCATTTTCACGCTACAAAGAAAACACACTGGGAAAAAACTTACATGTCACTTGAATGGAGAAGGGATCACTGACTTGGCACACTTCACCATGGAATATCCAGAAGCAGTAATAATTGAACTGTAGCTACACAGAATGACATGCCCTCACCTTAAAATGCTGAGTAGAAATAGCGAGCTATAGAAGACTAGGGAGCCCTGGTGGCACAGTGGTCTAGAGGTTGGGTGCTGACTACAAGGTTGGAAATTCAATTCCATTAACCACTCCTTGGAAATCCTATGGGGCAGTTCTACTCTATCCTATCAGGTTGCTATAAGTCAGAATTGACTGGATAGCAAGCGGTTTCATTTGGTTCTTGGTTTAGAAGACTATACTCAACATGAAAATGTTTCCATAAAGTTCAAAAATGAGTAAAATTACTTGTTAACTACACAGAATATTCCTTAGGGATGTGGTAAATGATTTTCTTAAGAACAAGAGGTTGACGGAATGTGAGGACTTATGCAGGAGTTACCTTCACCGGGGCACAGAGCTCAGTATCAACAGTGCTCTAGCTCTTATCCGGGAGGCCGCTGAGCTGTTTGTCATTAGACCTCTGAGCTGAGTGGAGCAGCTGCAGGGCATGCAAATGGTTAAGCATGCAGCTACAAACCAAAAAGTTGGAGGGTTGAGAAGAAAAGCCTGGCAATCTACTTCTAAAAGATCATAGCCACTGCCTCTGGAGGACGGTTCTGCTCTGACACACACGGGGTCACCATGAGTCAGAATCGACCCAATGGTAACTGGTTCACTTTGGCTTGGAATAAATTGAATACACCCTCTCCTCACTTATCAACACGGTTAAGTTCCAAAGACCAGCTCGTTGTGAAAATCATTATGTGAGAATGTGGAAGATGCCTACATCAGATCACAATATGGAGAAAGACTACATCATTACACTGACTGACAAATTACATCATGACAAAATTGCCAAACCACTGAGAATCCTGGCCTAGCCACGTTGTCACACAACTTTAGCCCCTCAAAGCTGACATCACTCTCACCTCACACCTCTGTGTTACCACCATACATACATTGCTAACATGTGAAATAACTGGATAGTGGATTTTTTATTGTTGTGTAACAGAAAATGTTGGCTACAGAGATAGCCAAAACTAGAGGGGAAAGTGTTTATAGTATGCATGCATCCTTAACATGTGTCTCATATTTTGTCATATCTTTAAAGGATCCTGAGGCTGCCTCATTGCAAAACCAGAGGAAACCATGATCAACAGGTGACATCTGCCACTCACAGCAGAGGGAGCAGCAGCACACAAGAGATGAGTGTGAAGTTCCTGACTTACAGGCATCCTCCCTTCTCGTGTACAATGAGTGAGCTCGCCAGCTGCCGTTTCAACATGAAAGGGCAGCCGACATGCTCAACCTCATTCCAAGTCAGGAATCTAATTAACTGTGAGATATAACTTCTGACCATCCAGTGGACAAAAATTAATAGGATTTAGAAAATTCATGGCTGGCCAGGGATTAGAGTAAAAAGACTTTTCATATATTGCCGATGGGATTATAAATCACTACAGTCATTTCAGAAAGTAATCTGTTCTATTAAAATTAAAAATGCATCTAACTTTTGACCCAGTAATCCACTTTGGGAAATATATACCACAGAAATAGAATTACCAGGTTTTAAGAATATATTACAAGGCTATCTTCGCAGTATTCTTTGTGGCGAGGGAAAAAAGCAACTACAGTGATCATTCTGCAACTTATGTATTTCTCCTAATAGAAAATAGTTGGAAGCTTGTAAAAGGAAAAAAAAAAATACACCACAATATGTTGATCAGTAGAGGATTATGTGAGCACAAAGAAAAGTATGGAAGGCAGAAACACAATGGCTAAAACTGGCTACCTGAAGGCAATGATCTTGAGCTTGTTGTGATGAGTTTGTATTACCAGGGGTTAGCTAGCGAGTACAGTCCGTACACTCATCCTAGGAACCTCCAAAGTATGCTGTGATGGGTGGAGTACATTGTCATTGTGTGTCGCTGAGTTTATTTTTGGTTTGTGGAGAACCTCCCCGTGGGGTTCTCTAAGCTGCAATCTTTACGGGCACAGATCGCCAGGTCTTTCTTCCATGTAGTCACTGGGTGGGTTTGAACTTCAGGCTTTCAGTTAGCAGCCAGCTGCTTAGCCACTGTCTCACCAAGGCTTGTTTGTATTGTAAGACTCTCTTTGACTTAAGTAACCAGACAGGATGCTGCTGCTGATCCCTGTGTCTAATTGCAGCGCTTCTGCCCCACCTGGGGAGGAAGAGTGGAGAGGAGGGTCACAAAGGATAAGTGAATCCATGAATCAGTGAAATCACGTATTCTGCCCACAGCAGCAGATCCACAGCGCAGGTCGGTGATGTGAGCCTGTGACTAAACGTGCATTACAGCACAGATACCCACAAACAGGAAGTAATCTCTTCCTGGAGCAGGGGTCAAGGAACAAGATTCTCCAGTTGAGACTCCAGGATGGACAGGAACTGTCAAGTGGATAAGCTAGTGGTGACATCCCAGAGGCATTGGGAGCATATTCTAGAAAGTAACTGACTTAGAAAACACAATGCAGCTTCTTTTTTCCAATAATTAAACTTCATCCAAAGAGTTCAGCTGGTGCAACAGCTAAGCATTCGGTTGCTAACCAAGAAGATTGGTAGTTCAAACCCACCCTGAAACTCTGCAGGAGAAAGACCTGGTGATGTGCTCGTGTGAACATTACAGTCTTGAAAACCCTATGGGGAAATTCTACTCTGTCACTTGGGGTCATCCTGAGTCATAAATAATTCAGCGACACCCAGTGACATGCTTCACCTATTGCACCATATCTTGTCGATTCCTGGAATGAGGAGTACAGTACATGCGATTTCACTCATTAGCTAACTCCTGAGAATGCAAACCATCCTGACAAGGTCAAGAGCATTACTTTCAGGTGGTCACTGTAATTTTGTGTTTCTACCTTCCATACTTGGCTCTGTGCTCATGTAATCATACGCTAATCTCTTGTCAATAAACTGGGATGGATCTTTTGTTTTCTTCTACAAGTTTATAACTATTTCCCAACAACAGCATCATCATGCATGGTTGGAGAAGGGAATGTCTTTTGTCATTTTCATAAAGTCAGAGCTATACTTGAAAACAATCCTATGAAATAGGTCTACTCCTTCCCATAGGGTCGCTATGAATTGGAATCAACTCAAGGGGGATTTCTATTTATTCATTTTCTCAAACAGTGGATGGGATGCCTGTGTAAACTCTATGAGGCATTTTTGGAAAGAAACTCAACTTCCTGGTATGAGACATATCGATTTAAAAAATAAATACTTGAGGAAAAAATTCCCAAGTACAGCGCCAGGTGGGAAAGCCTCACCACCTCTCCATTCCCAGGATGAGGACTCGTTCTCCCTCTGCTTAGAGTACACAGGGTAGAGGAGGGAACACCTTGCTCACAGGGGCCCCAGAGTGGTGCCATTGACCCAGGCAGGAGAGGACCTGGGAAGCAGGCATGGAGAGTGGCCCTTGGGGAGAACAGAAGGATACACAGAAGGAACCAGTATCTGCAAAAATCCCAGAAGCTCTGGCAGGGAGGTGCCAAGCTCTTGCAAGTGTTGGGGAGAAGAGATCCTCAGGCCAGAGTGAGCACAGCATCCAAGTTTCTCTCTCCTCATTGTCAGTGATTTCGGTGTAACTCAGAAGACCAAGACTTTCTACTCAAGAGCTTCCTACTACATGTGACTAGTGGCCAAGGCCACATGTGGAATAGGACAGAACAACCACGTCTCCCAAGATCCCCAACGCCCAAACCCTTACTGCTGACTATAGAAAAGTTAAACTCCAGGCATAGGTTGATCTCTCCTGCCTCAACCTCTACCAGGGTAGGATCAAGTCCTGCACGACAGAGCAAACAGGTGCGTAGGCATCGTGTTGAAACCGATATTGTCCCAATGTGCTGTAAGTGCCAGAAATCATCTTTGATGCTAGACAAATAAAGAGGCCTAGTGAACATTTATCCCATTTCCTCTGAACAAACTAAAAAGAGAAAACCAAACCCACTGCCATCAAGTTGATTCTGACTCATAGCATCCTTATAGGACTGAGTAGAACTGCCACATAGAATTTCTAAGGAGTGCCTTGGGGTATTCCAGCTGCGGACCTTTCGGTTAGCAGATATAGCACTTAACCACTGGGCAACCAGGGTGTTTACAGTACCTGGTTTTAACAGCATCATCTTCCCCCTATATTCCAGGACCTAAAGAGAAGCTGATTCTACCCCAGGTCCAGAGAAGCTGCTGTTGCTGGCTGCCATCTAGTTGACGCCTGCTCATGATGACAGATGTGGCCTGGTCCTGCGTGTTTCTCATTACCAATCATGTGCTGGAGCCCATTGCTGGGCCTGTTGTCCACATCCACCCCACTGAGGGTCTCTCTCCGTTGCCAGCCTCTGCTCACCAAACACCGTGCTGTCCTCTGGTGACTGATCCCTCCTGAAGATGTGCCCAACACAAGCAAGTCCTACAATAATCTGTTGTGATCCATGGTTTTTTTTTTTTTAACAAAACAATATTTGATTGTGTTTTGGGTGAAGGTTTGTAAAGCCATTTGGGTTCCCACTCAGCGTCTTCCACCCCAACCATTCAGTGGCAAGGATTACGTTCTGCACGACTTGTGAAAGGTCTCCTCACTTCTGTTTTGGTTTGTTCAGCTGTGTTTCACTGACTGATTTTCAGAAGCAGATTAGCAGACCTTTCTCCCCAGTCTCTTACAGTCCAGAAGCATAACTGCAGCCTGTCCACCACGGGTGACCTTGAGGGGCTTCGAAATACCAGTGGCATAGCTTTCTGGTGGTACAACAACACTGAAGCCAATCACAGACAACACACTGGCAGTGGGTGGGGGTGGGGGAACATGTGGCAGTCCAGGGAGGATCCTGATTATTAAGGGAAAAAAATGCACGCTTAGCCCAGGATTGGCCCCGAAATGACTCAGCCAGTCAGTGAAGTGATTCCTTGCTCAGTTCGATGTATGAGAGTGTTTTGTGCTCAGATGCATCCTAGGTCTTAAGAGAGATCCCTCAGGGACCAAGAGCTGCGTGTTCTCTGCAGCCACTTCTTACCTCTGAGGATGGTGTGGACCTGGAGGTCACCAGAGCTGGGGAATCATAAAGACCTGAGCCAAGCCTGATGACACCACTGCTTCAGGGTGCTTTCCATCTTATGGTCAGCTCTTCTCCCCCTGGGGGTCCCCGGGGGTGCAAATCATTAAGCCTTTGCCTATTAGTTGAAAGACTGGAGATCTGAAGCCACCCAGAGGTGACTCAGAGGCTCTGGTGATCTGCTTCTGAAAGGTCATTGCCTTGAAAACTCTATAGAACAGTTATACTTTGCATGTATGCAGGCACCAAGAGTCAGAACCCACTGTACAGCCCCCAACACAGCAAATCCTCTCTATGGCATGAGAAAGGTAAGCAGTTATCAGAAGGGAAGAGGCTGGTAAGAGGGCTGGCAAAGCCAGGGCTGAGAGCCTGGAGCTGAGGTTGGGCACAGGCAGATGCCGGACCTCGAACCTGTGGGGGGGCAGGCGCTCTGGGTTTGCCTACGAGCTTTGTGCCCTTCTCTCCCTGAATCTGTTTTCTCTCTTGTAGGGGATGACACTTGTAACATAGTGCGTAAGCACTTCTGCAGTGGCAAGCAGGGGCAGCCTACAGAGTGCCCAGGGCACCCTGCCCCCGTACAAATGGGACCAGACCCCTCGAATTCCAATTTTCCAGTCTCAGGCAAAAGGGGCCAGGTGTAGGACTAAGATGTCACTGCTGGCTAAGCACACTCGAGGGTTTGTCCCAGAGGTAAATGTTTGTTACAACTCCTTGAAAACAAAACACAACACAGTAAAACCAAAAAAACACTGATTTGTAGCATTTATCAGTTTCCAGGATGTAAATACCTGTACCATCACAACTTTAAGCTCCTCACACTCTGCTGAGTTCCTGAGCAGCACAAAACAGTTGGTGCTGGGCTGCTAATCTACAAGTTGGTGGTTGGAACCCACTCAGAAGTACCGCAAAAGCAAGCCCTGGTGGTCTGCTGCCATAAAGAGTAGGGCCAAGAACACCCCGCGGAGTGCAGTCCTACACAGTAACACATGGGGCACCACGAGTCACCATCAACTCGACGGCAACAATTCTGGTTTTCAATCAGTGGCTCCAGCCCAACCCCGGCTTTTACACAGCCACCTAGGGATGGATTCCCCAGTGAGTGCGGCATGCACCAGCTGGCACTGAGCAAGGCACACCCACGAAGTACTGAACTGTATTTACCTGCTACTGTGTGGTAAGCAGTTTCACCTGGCAACCTGTTGCGGGTAGGTTGATCTGTGCACTGCAGGCTGGTGGGAAGGTACAATGAGGCCTGTGTGTACTTCACTTGCTCGGAAACATGGTCCTGCTCCCATCATGCACTGGGTCACCCTCTAAAGATTTGTCAAGAGCCTGTCCCTCTCCTGCCAAAGGTGGGGAAATGTGAAGCAACAGGAGACACGTTTGTGCAGTTTGTCACAGTGATGAATGCCACCCAGCCTCAGGGCCAGGATAGGGAAAAGAAGGGGGCATCTACAACACAGAGAAGGCAGGCAATTTAGGGAAGTGGATTTCTTTTTGTTCTTGAAACAAGAGGGATGGGTGACGACACTGCATCTCTAGAACTGTCTCAAGAAACCTCAGATGGTGTCCTTGCTATACCAGCTCTCACTCTGCACATGTCCATCACTGATGGCAGCACTGAAAAATGGCCTGACTAGTCTCTGGCCTTCAGGCTCCTTGCCCTCTGGCTTGTCCTACAGCCAGAGATTGACCTCCGGGCAGTGCCTCTGCCACTGTCAGACGGGTAGGACTGAGCAAGATTTTCACCTGGCTGGTCTCAGGTTTCTCATCTGCAGAATGGGGTAGCAACACCTGTCTCACATTCACCTATCATGCTGCTGCCTGGGAATCCCAGTTGTGAGGAAAACAGTGGGTCACCTACGGAACACACCAAGCACACAGTTTGCGCTCGGTGCACTGGGATTTCCTTCCTCCCCTTTCCTAAAGCTCCAGGTTCCAAGAAATTTCTCTGTCCCAAAGTCCCCAGTGGCTTCCGCTCCACCAGAAGAGAAGTCCATATTCTTGCATTGATTGGACTCTAACAGTTAAGATGTTCACGGAAAAAAACTGCTGAAAACTGAAGTTGAGTTTCCCCTCTGACTGAGAGGTTTCATGTCCAGGGATTTGTCTGAGACACACAGAGCAGCACTACACGCGCTACCTGGATGCTCACTGCCGTGTCATTTGCA
Organism: Heterohyrax brucei; assembly: GCA_028571685.1. Taxonomy (NCBI): domain Eukaryota; kingdom Metazoa; phylum Chordata; class Mammalia; order Hyracoidea; family Procaviidae; genus Heterohyrax; species Heterohyrax brucei. The sequence continues at coordinate 4,975,852 of CM053153.1, forward strand.
ACATAAGAAGAAAAAAAAAATCCATTAATTGAGGACTAGTAAAATAAACAACAATATGCTAAGCTCGGCTGAGCCTCCTGGGTGTCCTGTGTCTCATCTGGCATGCCACACACTCTCGATAAAGATCAGGTAAATGCGTGAACAAGTAAGCAGAATGCAGTGTGGGCATTTCAGAGATGAAGGTGGATCTCAACCAACAGAAATGTCTATACCCAAGATTCATTCAGAGAGAAAGGCAAGTTGCAGAGCAGTGGGTGTGTTGGTTCTTGCATCGTAAAGCAGGTTTACTCTGTGTACCTCTGTGTGGATACACTCAGACACCTTCGAATGCCCACACAGTAACGCTACAGTAATGCCCACAGTGTAACGCTACAGAAAGAATGCTCCGAAAGAGAAGACTGGCGGGCCCGTCCTCTAACAGGTATCACTCAGTAACACGCACTGGCCAAATTTACATGAGAATAAGCACAACTCTCCTGCCACCCTCCTGAAGGTGGACTAACAAATTGCTCTTCACAGGTACTTTCATCGTTTGCTTTAACAGACCCCCAATCTTGGTGTTCAGATGAGTTCTGAATTTTCACAATTGTAAAGAGTGTGAAGATGAACAGCCTTTGGCCTGGAAGACACTGCCAGATGCACTAAAGTGTTCGCATGTCTACACTGCACATTGTGTGATTCTCCAATAACTCCCAAACCCTGAAAGGGTTCAGACACCTACCCAGCTGAAAGACTGGGGACCAGACAGCTTCGGAGTCACAGTTTCCTTATCTTGACATAGACATCTCTAGCCAGTGGGGCTATTGCAAAGACTAGAAACGATTAATGAGCATAAACTGTTCGGCTTGCAGAAAGCTCCCTGTAAGTGCACACTCTCTGATCAACAAACAGCAGCTGTGATTATTAGTGGCTAATGAACCAGAACACATGGGGTGAATTAGGCAGAAAGTATCTAAGATCAAGCGAAACAGGAATTTTAATGACCTCTGGGAAATAGATAGGTCTGCATTGTTAGTTTTCAGAAAATGTGTTTAAGTGGGAAGATGAACTATGGGGACTCACAGAATTTTGTGCCACCAAACACTGGGCACTCAGGCAAAGGCAGAACCAGGCAAGGAGCACTATTCATGCTGCCAGGAGCCCTGATGCTCAAAGAAGGACAAGAGAGCTGTCAAATACTGCAGCAGATCAGCAGGTGACAGTGGTGGTCTGGAAGGGACACGGCGCGCTGGCAGCAGAGAGCAGCCAACAGGTGCGGCAGCCAGAAGAAGGCGCTGCTCTGGATGCTCCATTGCTGTGCCATGACTCACCCCAAATGCACTGGCTCAAAGGAACAGTAAATACACATTTTCTCACACAGTTCTTGTGGGTAGGAATCTGGGAGCGGTTTACCCCATGGGTCTGACTCACTGTCTCTTGTGAGATTGCAGTCCTGATGCCCGCTGGTGCTGTGGTCACACCAGAAGGCATGGTTAGACTTGGGAGGTCCATTTCCAAGGTGGACCACTCAAGCGGCTACTGTCTGGAAGCCTCAGTTCCTTGCTTTGTGATTCTTTCTATAAGACTACTTCAGTGTCCTCACACATGGCAGCTGGCTTCCCCCAGAGAGAGAGACTCGAGAAAGGGCCAGGACGAAGCTGTAGGGCCCTTTATAATCTAGTCTCCAAAGTCATATCACCATCTCAGACTTACTCCAGTCCTTAGAAGCCTGTCACTAAGTCCAGTCAACACTCACCCTTTGCCATCAAGTCGATTCCAACTCATAGTGACGCTACAGGACAGAGTAAAACTGCCCCACAGAGTTTCCAAGGAGTGCCCAGTGGATTCCAACCGTTGGCCTTCTGGTTACCAGCCATAGCACTTAACCACTGTCCCCCCGGGTCAGCACTCGGGGCGGGCAGTTAAGCTCCATGTGCTGAACCAGGAAAATGAAAAAAATGTGTGGAGCTACTTTTAAAGAAACCACCACTTGTTACTGCCATTGTTAACTGTTGTCCAGTTGGTCCCAACTCATTGTAACCCTAAACGTTGCAGAGTAGAACTGCTCTGCAGGGTTCTCAAGGCTGTGACCTTCCAGAAGCACGTGCCAGGCCTGTCCTCTGAAGTCTGCTGACTGGGTCTGAACTGCCAGCCTTACTGCTAGTAGTTGAGTGTTTAAACATTTGCGCCACCCAAGGGCCCCAAACTACCACTGGGTCTAAGAAACTGAAACACCTCTTGCACTGGTTTCTGCAGACTATCAATAGCACTGCCTTTAGTGGGGTTCAGTGGTGTAGGTTGGGGGGACATGTACCTCTGACTCCTCAGCCTAGCAAACTCAAGAATAACGTCCTAACAGTGCAGGGCTTGGCTTCGTGAGATCCACCATGGCCTCTGGTTTGGGACTACTTCTCCTCGGTTGGCCCCATCCAGGGCACTCAGCACCTGCTTGCTCAGCGACAAATGGCCAGGCAATTCCACGCCGCTTTGCTGAGCCATTCATTTCATGGACATCACACCTGAGTGGCCTTACTGGTCCCGCTACCTCAGCTCTGAGAAGAAACAGCAGCGTCTGAAGGCCTCTGTGCTTCCTCTCTGCAGAGGGCCTGCCCCCGAACAGTGAAGGTGTTAACACCTGGGAGACTCACCGGGCACCTTTAGTAGCTCACCTGAGCATCTGAAAATCTGCAAAGATTGGAAAGATGTGAGTTTTCCTGAAATGGGGAGGGCAGGGGTCTGCTACGGCCCGGAATCTGCTGATTTATAGAAGGTCAAAGAGCAACGCACACTGGCCACAGCTGAGACTCACCTGTGTCTCTCAGGCTGGGGCTGGGGGGCGTGGGAAGGTGCCAAGACAGCCTGTCTTCTGCAGAGAGGACAATAAGACCTGGATTCCAGTGGATAACTGCTGTGTTACAACGAAGGCTAAAAGAAGTGATTCTAGGCCTAGGGCACAGCTTCCCAGCTTTTACAGATCCCAGTCCAGTCCTGGAACCCTGGTGGCATGTGTGTGCACTGAGGGACAGAAGGCAGTGAGAGCAGGAAGTGCCTACTACTTTGAAATGCCATCGTTCACCTGTCAGTTTATCCTACCATGGAGGCTTGCGTGTTGCTTGATGCTGGAAGATATGCCATGGTTATTTCAAGTGGCAGCAGTGTTCCCCATGGTGGACAGGTCTCAGTCAAGCTTCCAGACTAAGACAGACCAGGAAGAAAGGCCTGATGATCTGCTTCTGCAATTAGCCAAAGAAAGCTTTATGGAAGACTGAATGCACCGTGGAATGTCAGAAGAACAAACATGTCTTTCCTAGGGGAAGTACAGCCAGAATGTCCCTTAAAAGTAACAAGGTCTTGCTGACCTTGGACATGTCATCAGGAGAGACCAATCCCTGGAGAAGAACATCACGCTTGGTAGAGGGCCGTCTAGAGGGAGGTTAGTGGTGAGATTTCCTTCCCTGCTCGGAGGGAAAGCGGGACAAAATGAGACGAGACGACACGGCAATCTTGCAGCGACAGCACCTGCAGTGAGAGCCAGAGGCCTCACAATTCACCTTGGGTAAGTCACACAGGTTTTTACATCCACGCCAAGCAGAAGAGCTGTGCCTAGCCACATACTCCCCACGGCTCTCCTCTCCTTTCTCTGCTTGTTTCCAAACATAAAGCATTTTTTTATTAATATGATTTTTTCTTGTTGTTAGTATTATTTTAAATTATGTACATTTGTGATGTTTACCCAGGAAGCTGAGAGAAACAGGAAAAACGTAAGTTTCTTTTCTTGTTCATATACACATTCATAGACACTCTTGCACACACATACATACTCTCACACACGGTCAGATACTCACACACATGTACATACTATTTTATTAAATTTCTAAGGTGTATTCACTTATTTTTCCTTTTGATAATTGTACTTCAGATGATGGGAAATCCTGGTGGTGTAGTGAGTAAGAGCTACAGCTGGTAACCCAAGGGTCGGTAGTTCAAATCCACCAGGCAATCCTTAGAAACAGTAAGGGTCATCCTCCCCTGTCCTTACAGGGTCACTAGGAGTCTGAATTGACGTGACGACAATGGCTTAGATCATAGTGTGCAGAGCGAAGTAGTTTCTTGTTAAACAATAAACACACATACTGTTTTGTGACTTTGGTTGCCTACCCCAAGACATGTCAACACTCTTCCTTAGCCACCTTGGGTTTGCCTGTCCCCTCAGCTTCCCTGTCCCCTCCTGTCTTCTTGACCTTGCCCCTGGGCTGGTGTGCCCACATAGTCCCAGTCAGATACATAGTTGAATGATGTGTGTTACTGTTTGTTTCAGGGGCCTGTCTAATCTTTGGGTGAAGAGTGAACCTCAGGAGTGACTTCAGCACTGAGTTAGGAGGGCTTTGGGGGGCATACTGCAGTGAGATGTATTGATTTTTGATGGGGACAGCCCAGGAGGAGGAGAAGGCTGGTGAGAAAGGGGTGAGGGGCTGCCCCCTCTCTTCAGACAAGAGGCTTATGTAGACGCAACTGGCTTCAGGCAAGCAAGAGCTTTCCGGAAGCGCCTTCTCTTCGATGTCCTGCCTCTGATCCCACCTTACCAGTTTTCGTCAGACAATATGTTGAGTTAAGGAAAGTAAGTTACTAAAGTTAATTTCACCTTAAAATTTTTTGTTGTTGTAGCTTCTAGAGTCTCTGTTGGCACAAATCGCTGATGTGTTCAGCTGTTAACCAGGAGGGTGGTGGTTTGAATCCACCCAGTGGCACCTCAGAAGAAAGGCCTGACGAGCTACTTCCAAAGAATGAACCAGTGAGAACCCTGCAGAGCCCTGCCCTGCTCCGACACCACTAGGGCCACCACAGGTCAGAATGGGGTCCGAGACAGCTGGGTTATCATGGCTTCTAGAAAATTTACAAAAGTATGTGCCTTGCTTTGTTTCTGCTTAATGGATTAGTTCAGAGTTGAAACACGCACAGCCAGCAAAGCTGGGCCCCCACCTGACTCTGACTGCAAAACTGCAAAACCAGCGCTTTCCTAAGACACAAACTATCACAAAGGACAGAGTGATAGATTCTGCAAAGAGAAGAAAGAGGAGGCCAAAGGATGTCCTAAGCATGGAGTGAAAATGTGTTTTGTGAAAGCTACTGCACTCCTGGGTAGGTGGTGGGACAGGACCTGTCCACCTCGTCCAAGGAGATGCCCTAATGGACACTCTGATTCTGCCTCCTTGTGGGCCTCCTGTGTCCCACGTTTGGGATGGCAGCAGTGTTTGAAAATGCTCACAGAAATTCCACAGCCCCTGAAAAGAAACTGATAGGCTTGGGAGGCAAGCATCTCTGACCACACTCAGTCCTGAAGAGGCATATTTTTTCTTAAATGAAATAAAAACCCCTCATGAGCACTCACTTCCCTCTGGGCTGTTTCTCGATACAGAGTCATTTCTGTATTATCTAGAAAGGCTGATGGAACACTGGGTTGTCGCCATTTCTGGGTTACAGCAGAGACCTACGGGAAGATCCTGGCAAACAGAGAACACTGTCTTTACCCGCCTGGAGGACGTTCGTCACTCACGCCCGGGAATGCCGGACAGCCACAATGAGAGCAGAGCCAGCCCAGTCCCCACTGCTAACTGGGCTGTATTTTTCAGAGTGATGACAGATTTTCAGGGCTAAAACGCTGGTAATTTGAGGCCATCCACTGGTTTGATGTATTTTTACTGGACATCTACTCTGGACATGCAAGAGGCGCTGGTTTCATGAACTTTGAGACAGGACTTTCAGAAGCCAGCACTGATGTGACCAGTCTCTGTCCCTCACCCCATGGATCCTCTGACCCTTGAGCTTGGGCCTCTGGAACCACGGATTGCACTGGAGTCCTGTTACTGCCTCCTGCCACGTCAGGAGTACTGCCAATCCCACCATGGCACACTGCCCACGGCAGGACCATCCCTGCTCCTCTGGGATGAAGGGGCTCACCCCAGAGGTGGTGGGGACTGCTGGACTGAGGCCAGATCTCTGTCCTGATGAAAGTCCTCATGTTTGCCCTAGTTGGAAACAGTTCCTCAGTAGATCATGCCCTTGCTCACTTTGGAGTTTCTGTCCCTGCTCTCCCCTCTGCCTGAATGGTCAGCTCCCCATTTGTCGGCTGAGCGTCGCCTCCCTGAGGAAGCTGGCCTGTCCTCTGGTCATGCCCTGCCTTCCTGGGCTTCTCTCTATGTGCTCATAGCAACCTCCTCCCCTAAGTTGCCCCTTAGGGTTTCCTTGATGGCCATCTTTACGGGAGCAGATTCATAATGACCCTTGGTGACAGAGTGGAACTGCCCATACAGTTTCCAAGGAGAGCTTGGTGGATTTGAACTGCTGACCTTTTGGTTAGTAACTATACACTGAACCACTGCACCACCAGGGTTTCCTCTCAGAAGCCTGGTTAGTTAAATCTAAGTTGGGTCATGGCTGTCTCCCACTAAGATGCGGGGACAATGAAGCTATGTTCCTGCTGACACGGCCATATAGCGGACCTGCCTGCACATTTTGACGCATGGCTTATTGTTGTGAGAGTCCATCAAGTTGATTCTAACTCACAGTGGCACACTGTACAACCAAAGGAAATTCTACCCAGTCCTGTGTCATCCTCGCAGTTATTATGTTTGAGCCCACTTTTGCTGCCACTGTGCCAATCCATCTCACTGCGTGTCCTCCTCCTTTTTGCTGACCTTCTACTTTATCAAGGATGATGTTTTTCTCCAGAACTGGTCCCTCCTAACAGCATATCCAAAGTACAGTGAGATGAAATCTCACCATCCTTGCTTCCAAGCAGTGCTCTGGATGTGTTTCTTCCAAGACAAACTTGTTCATTCTTCTGGCAGACCACAGTATACTCAATATTCTTCACCAACATCATAACTTAAATGCTTCAAATCTTCTTCAGTCTTCCCTATTCACTGTCGGACTTTTGCATGCATAGGACACAACTGAGCTAACACTGGTGATGTAGTGGTTAAGTGCTACGTCTGCTAACCAAAAGCTCAGTGGTTCAAAGCCGCCAGTTGCTGTTTGGAAGCTCTATGGGGCAGTTCTAAGCTGTCCATAGGGTTGTCATGAGTTGGAATGGACTCAGTGGCAGCAGGTCAGGTTTTCAGACAATTGACAATACCATGGCATGGATGATGCATACCTTTGCCCCCAGAGTGGCATATTTGCTTTTTAACACTTCAAAGAGATCTTTTGCAGGCGATTAACCTGGTGCAATGTGTTGATTGATTTCCCGAGTGCTGCCTCCACTGGCATTGATTAATGCACAGACACACTGCACTTAATATTGGTAAGGGCCTTAGAAGGAACCCTGGGGGTACAGTGATTAAACACTCAGTTGCTAACCAAAAGTTAGCAACCACAGTTAGAAACCACTAGACATTCTAGGGGACACAGATGTGACAGTCTGCTTCTGTACAAGTTACTGTTATTGTTAGGTACTGTTGCGTCAGTTCTGACTTACAATGACCCTAAGGACAACACGATGAAACGCTGCTCGTGTCTGCGCCACCCTCACAGTCACTGCACCCGAGCCCACTGCTGCAGCCACTGTGTAGATCCACCTCATAGAGGGTCTTCCTCTTTTACGTTGACCCTCTACCAACCTGGTAGTCTTATCCACGGACTGGTCCCTCCTGATAACGTGCCCAAAGTATGCGAGCTGAAATTTCACCATTTTTGTTTCTAAGGAACATTCTGGCTGTACTTTTTCCAAGATTCTTTGCTAAAGATTACAGCCTTAGAAACTATCTGCAGCCATTCTGCTCTGTCCTACAGTGTCACTCAGCTTGACAGAACAAAACAAGGGCCATAGAGATGGCGTCATCCAAACTTCTATTCATACAGAGAAACACAAGGAGTTGTCCAAGGCTCTACAGCCCATAGAGACCATACAGGACCACAACCAGCCTGCCTCAAGGCTTCTTCAGAGCTGTTCCTGTGACATCTCACTTTATTTTCAAACACTCACAGTTTAGCCCATTCCTCTTCTCCAGGAGATAATTTTTAAAAGCCATAAAAGGCTCTTTGGTGAGACCTCCTGAACTCATAAGCTCTTTGTGGCCTTAAAACAAATTTGTTCTCAGATTATGGTCCCCTAAACTGAGCCCTGCCTGGACCTTAATTTCAGTCATCCTGAAAGCACTGGCAATGTTATTGCCCCCTAAACAAAAACGCAACCCATTGTGTCAAGAGGAAATGCTCCCAGAATTACCCGTGAGCCTAACCACTGAACAAATGCTCTAATTCAATTAGTGATTAACTCTGCTGAAATACAGATTTTGGTCAGTTCAGCAGCACTCAGATTTTAACACAGATTCAAAAAAATAGGACCAGGTTAAACAACCGGAAGAATGAATATATAACCACACGTATATGTGAATGCGGTTGTTGCTGTTAGGTGCCACTCAATCAGATCTGACTCACAGCTACCGCAGTGTAACAGAAGAAAGCACTGCCCTGTCCCTCACCACCCTCACAGTCATTGCTGTGTTTGAGCCCATTGTTACGGCCACTGTCAATCCATCTCATTGAGGGTTTTTCTCTTTTTTACTGACCCTCTACTTTACTAAGTATGATGACTTTCTTCAAGGACTGATCTCTTCAAGTATGTGATATGAAGTCTCGCCATTTTTACTTCCAAGGAGTGCTCTGGCTGTATTTCTTCTAAGCAGACTTGCTTGTTCTTCTTGGAGTGCATGGGATATTCAATACTCTTCACCCAAACCATATTTCAATGGCATCAATTCTTCTTCAATCTTCTTTATTCATAGTCTAACTTTTGTGTGCATGTATGTTGATTAAAAAATATCATGACTTGAATTGGGTGCATCTTAGCCATCAAAGTTTATAAACCTTTGTGGGTGCTTGCACACACACACACGCACATGCACACACACACGCACACACACTCACACACACACACACACACGCACACGCACACACAACAGTTTTTAGACATTGCCTATTTCCCCAGTAAAAAAGAAAGAATTTCAAAGTTCAAAGTCTTCCAGGGTTTGGAAGGCTATAATTTCCAGGGAAGAATACTAAGGAGAAAGAAGCTGCAAAGACACAGGCATAGAGAGAGAGAAAGAAACAGGGAGGGAAGGGAGGAGGGAGGGAGGAAGGGGAAGAGAGGGTACATTTTGGAGGTCTGTGAGGATATACAGAAACCCTGGTGTACTAGTGGTTAAGTGCTATGTCTGCTAACCAAAAAGTCAGCAGTTCAAATCTGCCAGACCTTCCTTAGAAACGCTATGGGGCAGTTCTACTCTGTACTATAGGGTTGCTATGAGTTGGAACCAACTCAATGGTAGTTGGTTTGATTCGGGGAGGCAAGGATACACTCATTAGTCTTTGGCTGATACTGATCTGGGTATTTGAAATAATTGCTTGAGACCAACAAATTAAAGAACCCATAGAGCAGAAAGGTAGATAACGCCTGGAGGTCAAACAGTGGTGGGGAGAGGTTGTGTTTCCACCAGCCTGTGTGGGAATATGGTGATACCTACAGCATTTGTTATTCATAAAAGTTGCTTTGGAAGTGTGGCTAAATGAGCTCTAGACTAAAGACTGATCTGGACTTGCTCTTAAAAATCTAAAAAGCAAGGCTTGGAAGGATCAAACCGATCTTAATAACCTAGTATCATCCCCAAACAAAACCATATGTTAGTTAAAGGGATAAAGCAAAATGTAGCACCATAGTAATGTCTGGAATTCTATGACACTTGCCAAACATGAAAACAGAAGATATAAAAATGATTCAAAGGATGAACTTCTAGAGATAAAACATGCAGTATCTGAAGTGAAAAATACTAGTTGAAATCAGTCACTGAATACACACTGAAAAACAACCAGTAGTGTTAAACACATAGCAATAGTAACTACCTAAAATGAAGAGCAGGGAAGAAAAAGGAAGTAAGTAAATGAACAGATCTCCAAAAGTCTTTTCATTAAGACAATTTGTTTATCATGTAAGCAAAATGAGTCCATGCAAGGAGAGAAGAGAAAATGTATTTGAAGAAATAATGATTGGAAAATTGCCAAATCAATGAAATGTCAAACCTACAGAATACAGATAGTACTAAACCTTCCTGGCAGGGAAAACTACATAAACAAATAAAGCACCTCGGCATATAAGCCAAAACCAAAGCCCAGTGCCACTGGGTAGATCCTAAATAATAGAGAACCTCCAGGTGAGGGCAGAACTGCCCCATAGAATTTCCAAGGAGCACCTGGTAGATTTCAACTGCTGACCTTTTGGTTAGCACACATAGTACTTACCCACTATACCACCAGTGTTTCCCTTGGGTATATAGTATTGTATTTTTACACAAATAAAGTTCATCGTCTATTCATTTTTTGCCAACCTTGCCCTGCCCTCAACAGGGTATTTTCATAAATACACTATGTCAATTTCTTCACATGTTGCTGTAATAATAAAAAAAAATTAGCATACCGTATTTGTGGAAACGACTTATGGGGGAGGGTGAGGTTGGCAAGCAAACTCAGGAGCTGCTCGTTAGTGATGTAAAAGTATAGTAGTCAAACTGTTGAAAACCAACAATAAAGTGAAATATTTTAAAGCACCTTAAAAAAGAAAAGACCCAACAGAGAATCCCTGACAGAGCACCAGAAAGTAGGGTTCAGAACTCACATTCTAGTAAAAGGACCAGGCTCAACGGCCTGACTGAGACTGGAGGGTCTGCAGAAGACATGGCAGTTCAACTCCTGTTACCCTAGAGGTGACAACATTCCTGAAGCCAACTCTTCAGACACAGAATAGACTGGACTATAAGACATAAAATGATACTTGTGAAGAGTGTGCTTCTTTGTTCAAGTAGACGCAGGGGATTAAATGGGCAGTTCTTGTCTGGAGGCAGGATGACAAGGCAGAAAGGAACAGCAGCTGGTTGGATGGTCACGAGAAATTCAGAGTGGAAAGGAGGAATGTGTGTTCACATTATAGGGAGATCAACTAGAGTCACAGAAAAATACACATATAAAATTTTGTATGAGAAACTGACTTTAGCATGTAAATTTTCACCTAAGGCACAATTAAAAAAAAAGAAAAAAGTGACAGACGTATTACACCCTACAAAGAGGTGAAGATATGAAAAACAATAGAGTTTTACCATAAAGGATACAAGCCAGAAAACAACAGAGTGACATCTTAAAGTACAGAAAAGGAAACAAAACACTGTTACCCCGGGAATCTATAGTCAGCAAATTCATCTGATGAAAGTGAAAATCAAGACTTTTTCAAACACTCTCCAGCAAAACCATACAGCAAGAAATCTTTGAGTGTTTCTGGGAAAGGGAAGAGAATACTGAAGGGAAACGGGGTTCCATAAAAAGGAAGGAAAGGACTATGAGTATGAATATGTGAGCAAAGATAAAACATACATTCTGATTTTTAGTATCTTTGGAAGACAATTTCAACTGAGGGGTTTAAAACAAATGTAGAAGTGAAATGTACAAAAACTACAGCATAGACCTTGGGACATGCACAATGGATATATATTGCTATAAAATTTTACCATTTACATGTAAAATGATATGTTAAAGATGTTTGTTGTAAAACCTAGAACATTCACTTAAAAAAACTAAGAGGTATAGCTAAGGCATTAATAGAGAAAATATGTAATTAAAAAAAAAAGTTGGGGGAGGAGCCAAGATGACAGACTAAACACATGTCTCCTTAAAGCCCTCTCGAAACCAAGACCTGAATTGATAATTAAACAGGACACAGCATAGGGCTGTTAATTTGAATTTCACACCATTGAAAGGAAAACCTCCTCTCTTTTGCCTTCTCCTGCTCCTGGTTAAGCGCTGGCTTTCACAGACCAAAGGCAACTCGCCATTTTAACTTTTCTTTCTCTGTCTTAGCCAGTGGGAGGAGCTGTGACTTGACTAGCAGCTAATTGCAGACTCACAGCTGGTGGGATCAGTGGGCAAAATTGGCACATTTAGAGAGCCCGGCTTTGAACTCTGTGTATCTTAGCAATTTTGGTCTCTCTTTCTGCTTCCATCACTGAGTAGCCTGTACCAAGGCAGGCAGGCAGCTTGTGCGGGATGCCATCTTGTTCTACCAGGAGGCAGAGATACCCATAAAGAGGCCTCAAGTAGACCTAATTCCTAGGCTGGGAGGCAGCACCTGCCCAGAAGAGAGGGATTTTCCAGCAGAAAAGCAGTATTCTACAAAATGTCACCTATGGCTGGGGTCCAGCAGCAAAGGCCAACAGGGTAATAGCCTTTCTGTATTTTGAGCCATTTTATAACATGTGGGATTGGCTACAGAGGTGCTTACTTTGCCAACAGGGAAGAAGGAACTATACACCTGAAAACCTGACTAACTTTGGAAGTTCTCAGATACCTTTTACCTTTCATTTCAAGACAGCCTAGAGAAACAACTGCAGTCCATCCTCAAAGCATCTCTCCCTGCCTTTTTTGACTCACACAATGCCCCAAAAGCAACAAACTTGGGTTAAAAGTGTATCCAAGAAATCACCCATGGCTTCAGAAGGCCCCCAAAAGAAGCAACCAAAGAACTTCCCAGATGAAGAAATCTTTCTGAAACTATTGGAAGGTGAATAGTAAAGGATTACATAGACAGCCCTCCTAGACCTTATAAAAAATGAAGCAGAGCAAAATGAAAAATTAAGCAAACTGTTCTATTTGATGGAATACCAGTACTCTAAAATCCAACAGATCAAGAACAAAATCAAAGAGATAGACTTCAATTCAAAGCCAAGAAAACTGAATGGAACAGACGGAAAGGAGACTTTCTGACTTGGAAGACAGAGCTACTGACTACAGCATGTTTGAGGAGAAATCACAAAAAAAGAAACAAGAAAAATGAAGAACTAAGAAACATGTGGGACTCCATTAAGAGGAACAATCTACGATTAACTGGAGTTCCTGAACAGGGCAAGACACCTGAGAACACAGAGAGTATTGTTCCTTCGCTGCTGACAGAAAACTTCCCAGAAATCACGAAAGAAGAGAATATAGATATCTAAGTTGCATATTGAATGACACTCAATACAGAGCTCAAAAGAAAGACTCCGAGACACATTATAATCAAGCTTAACAAAATGAAACATAAACAGAAACTCTTACAGGCATCAAGACTCAAAGCAAAGGTAACATTCAGAGGGAAACCCTGGAGGCTTTCATTGGATTTCTCAGCAGAAACAATGCTTGAACAGAGACAGCGGTATGACATATTCAAAGCCCTGAAGGGGAAGAACTTCCAAAAAAGAATGATATATCCTGTAAAACTATCTTTCAAATATGAAAATGAAATTAAGACATTCGCAGATAAACAGAAACTCAGAGACTTTGTAAAACCCAAACCAAAGCTACAAGAAATACTGAAAGAAACTCTTGGCTTAGAAGAAAACCACTAACTGTGTATTTTAGAGGTAAATTCAGGACACATCACCCAGAAACCTACTCAGTTAGGGAAGGCTCCAAACTCAGTCAAAGCTATAATAGTGAAAGAAATGATCCAGTGATCATATCATGAAAACTATGATGTCATCATATTGAAAAGAGGAATGTACTACAGACATTATTGTCCTTCCAGATAGAGAGGAAGTTATTATGACTGGTAGTAATTAAAACTGAGTTTATACATAGTTTATTTAGGGGGGATCATAGGGGCAGTCATAAAGCACAGTAAAGCTGCAACATATCAAATCAAGAAATGTAATATAGGAGTCTCAACAACAACAAAACCAACCCTGAACAAGGTGAAACATCATCTCACAAAGAAGAAAGTCCCAGAACAGATTAATAAGAACAACAGAGAAAACATCAACACAAAAATAAATATATTACAATGACAGCACTAAACACACACCTATCAATAATAATATTGAATGCAAATGGACTGAACACTCCTGTAAAGAGACATCAAGTGACATCTTGGATCAAAAAATACAACCCATCCGTGTGTTTACTACAAGAAACTTACCTTAGACTTAAAGAAATGAACAAATTGAAAATTAAAGGATGGAAGAATATACATCAAGGTAACAATACACAAAGAAGAGCAGATGTGGCAATTGTAATCTCAGATGAAATAGATTCTAAGGTAAAATCCACCATTGTGGACGAGGATGGACATTATTTATTGCTGAAAGGTTCAATATACATAAGAAGGACATAACAATATTACTTATGCACCTAATATTAGAGCACCTAAATACGTCAAAGAAGCACTGACTACACTAAAAAATGAGACAGATCACTCCATAATAATAGCAGGACACTTCAACACTCCACTCTCAATACTGGACAGCTAGTCTAGAAAAAAGCTCAGTAAAGACACAGAAGACCTTAATACCACAATTAACCAACTAGACCTCATCGACATATACAGAACTTTCTATTCATCAGTGGAAAACTACACCTTCTTCTCTAGTGCACATGGAACATTCTTCAGAATAAACCATGTGTTAAGACATAAAGCAATTCTCAACAAAATCCATACCATTGAATTAACGCAAAGCATCTTCTCAGATCATAAAGCCAAAAAAGTCAAAATCAATAACAGAAAAAACATAGATAGAAAGTGGAACTCAAAAAGCCATGAATTATAGAAGAAATTAAGGATGAAATAAAGAAACTTATGGACTTCAATGAGAATGAAAACACTTCCTACCAGAACCTATGGGATACAGCCAAAGCAGTGCTCAGAGGTCAGTTCAGTTTATCTCCATAAATGCACACACCTGGAAGGAAGAAAGAAACCAAATCAAGGAACTAACCCTACAGCTTGAACAAGTAGAGAGAGAACAACAGAGGAAACCCTCAGGCATCAGAAGAAAACAGATCATAAAGATTAGAGTAGAACTAAATGATTTAGAGAATAGAAGAATAACTGAAAAAAATGAAAAGACCAAGAGGTGTTTTTTTGAAAAGATCAACAAAATTGAAAAGCCATTGGCTAAACTTAACTAAAGAAAAACAGGAAAGGAAACAAATAACCCAAATAAGAAAGGAGAGGGGAATTGTTATAACAGATTCAACAAAAATCAAAAACATCATAACAGAATACTATGAAAGTCTATACTCTAAAAAATTTGAAAACCCAGAGAAAATGGACAAATTCCTAGATTCATATCACCTACCCAAATTATCATAAAGTGAAGAAGAACAATTTCATAAACCCATCACAAAGAAAGAGACTGAAAAAGTCATCCAAAAAGTACCAAACAAAAAAACTCTGGGCCCAGATGGCTTCACCGCACAGAATTCTACCAAGCTTTTAGAGAAGAGTTATCTCCAATACTACTGAGACTATTTCACAGCAGAAAAAGGGATGGAATATCCCCATATTCATTCTACCAAGCCACCACAACCCTGGTACCAAAGCCAGGGAAAGACACAACCAAAAAGGAGAACTACAAACTGGTATCACTCATGAATCTAGATACAAAAAACTTCAACAAAATTCTTGCTAACAGAATACAACAACAGATCAGAAAAATACTCCATCAGGACCAAGTTGGATTCATACTAGGGATGCAAAGCAGGTTCAGCATCAGAAAAACAATTTATATGATCAACCACATAAATAACACAAAAGATACGAATCATCTGATTTTGTCTATTGATGCAGAAAAGGCATTTGATAAAGTCCAGCACCGATTCATGCTAAAAACTCTCAGCAAAACAGGAATAGATGGCCAATTCCTCAATGCAGTAAGGGTCATTTGTAGAAAGCCAACTGCCTACATCATCCTGAATGGAGAGAGACTGAAACAATTTCTCTTGAGAACGGGAACTAGACAAGGGATGCCCTCTCTCACCTCTCCTACTCAACATTGTATTAGAAGTTCTAGCCGGAGCAATTAGACAAGACCAAGAAATAAAGGGCATCTGCATCGGCAAAGAACAAGTAAAAATCTCCCTATTTGCAGATGATATGATTGTATATGCAGAGAATCCTAAAGAATCTGTAAGTAAACTACTCAAACTGATAGAAGAATTCAGCAAAGTCTCAGGATACAAGATACACTTAAATAAATCATTAGGATTCCTTTATACCAACAACAAGCTTATTAATGAAGAAATCACCATACAAATACCATTTACTATAGCCCGTAAGAAGATAAAGTACCTAGGAATAAAGCTAACCAGAGAAATAACAGACCTTTAGGAAGAGAATTACGAGACCTTACTACAAGAAACTAAGAGAAACTGACATAAATGGAGAAACCTACCCCGTTCATGGATAGGAAGACTTAACACTGTGAAAATGACTATTTTACCCAAAGCAATCTACTTATACAATGCAACCCCAATATAAATTCCACTGACATTTTTTAAGAAGATGGAGAAACAAATCACCAACTTTGTTTGGAAAGGGAAGAATCCCCAGATATGTAAAGCAGCACTGAAGAAGAAGAACACACTGGGAGGCCTCTCACTGTCTGACTTTAGAACCTATTACACTGTCACAGTAGTCAAAACAGCCCAATACTGCACAAAAAGAGACAGACAGACTCGATGGCACTTGGCTTGGCAGATCAGTGGAACAGTATCAAGACTCCAGAGATGACACCATCTTCCTACGAACAGCTGATGTTCAACAAAGGCCCTAAGACATTAAGCTGGGGTAAAAACAATCTCTTCAACAAATGGTGCTGGCAAAATTGGATATCCGTCTGCAATAAATTGAAACAAGACCCATATCTTACACCTTATACAAAAACCAACTGAAACTGGATAAAAGACCTAAATATCAAATCTAAAATAAAGCTCATCCAAGAAAAAGTAGGAACAACAATTGAAGCTTTAATACACAACATAAACAGACTTCAAAATCTGTCAAACAAACCACAAACAACAGAAGAGAAAATAGGTAAATGGGAACTACTAATAATCAAACACTTTTGTTCATTCAAAGACTTTCTTAATAGAATTAAAAGGCCACCTACAGAATGGGGAAAAATATTTGGCAACTATAGGTCAGACTGACACCTGATCTCCATAATCTACAAGGTACTACAAAATATCACTAAGAAAAAGATAAATCATCCAATTAAGCGATGGGCAAAGGAGATGGGCAGACACTCCTCTAAAGAGGAGATCCACGCAGCCAAAAAACACATGCGGACATGCTCACAATCATTAGCTATTAAAGAAATTCAAATCAAAACTACAATGAGATACCATCTCACCCCACCCATGGTCCAAAAAATGCAAAACAACAAATGCCGTAGAGGCTGTGGAGAAACTGGAACTCTCCTACACTGTTGGTGGGACTGCAAAATGGTGCAACCTCTTTGGAAAGCAATCTGGCACTACCTTAAGAAGTTCGATATAGATATACCATTTGATACAGTAATTCCACTGCTCGGAATATATCCTACAGAATCAAGGCCATTCACCCCAACTGATACATGCACACAAAAGTTTATTGCCACACAGTCCACAATAGCAAAAAGGTGGAATCAACCCAGATGCCCAACAACAGGGGAACAGATAGGTAAACTATCGTGTATATACTCAATGGAACACTATGCAATGATAAAGAACAATGATGTCTTTAGGTAACATCTTATAATCTGGTTTCAATTGGAGGACATTATGCCGAGTGAAAGCAGTCAGTGAGAAATGGACAAATGTATGAGACCCCTACGAAAAGAACTTAAAAATAGACTCATGCATAAAAGAAAAGACTCTTTGACAGCTGCAAGGGTGGGGAGAGAGGGAGAAGAGTGGTGGAGGGTTTAGATTAGATAGTTGATAGAAATTTGGTTGGGTGAAATCTGTGACAGCATGATTAGAAAGAAGATTAATATTAACTGGACTCCAACATAACATGATTACTCCTCCCATCTTAACGCAATATTGAAAGGACAGACTAGCTGGGGCAGGGAGCTGGGGACGACTCTCTCAGGCAAAATCAAGGCCAAACTGGCACAACTAGCGTTTTGCTAAGAGAGCCTTTTGCAGCCCACATTTGTGAGTGGTGTCTTAAAAGCTGCCAAGCTGCCATCTGAGGGTGCAGCAAATAGTCTCAACTCAGCAGGAATGGATGATCACCAATGACCTAAATGACATGGGGGATGGAGAACCCAGAAGACAGACAGACCCACGTGAGTGAGTGACCACACTGACTTGTGACTGGAAGAACCAGATGGTGCCTGGCCACCACCAGTGATAGCCGTGATGGACCTCACAAAGTTGAGTCTCACTGGCAACACAAGAATAAAAATGGGTACACCCTGAGATCTCCACTGAAAGACCACAATCGACGGTCCAGGGGCCTTGGAGTTCGCCTAGGAGCATGGCCCCTGGCCCTGATGCTGCCCCTGTCCATGAATCATAATGGAGGTCAAGTCTTCAGACAGGAATGGATTGGACTTGGTGACACAGAGTGACCACATCATGTGTGCACTTTATGGTTCTATGAATCCATAGGATGTCATCCTGCTGACCTCTTACTGGAGGTGGGTGAGTGGGTGGAGAGGAGGAGACAGGAGATTGTTGGGAGGATACAACATGTATGGAGCAGAGAGGAAGAGTGTGCTGTCACCTGGCAGGGAGAGCAGTGGGAGCTGCATATACATGGGCATGTAAATTTATATGGCGATGTACATTTTCACTCAATCATAATAAAAAAAAAAAGCTGACTGAAAAGAAGGTAAGGAGATGGGGAAGGAATAAAAACAGACTGAATAAGCAGGGAAAAAGAAACAGCAAGATGACTGACTCTGCTGAGCTCTATCAGTATGTACTATAAACGACTAGCAACAGAAAACAGATCAGGGGAAACTTTTCATGGCGAAGGAAATGTTCTTTATCCAAACCCATAAACCTATACAGCTACAGTTAGTGAATTTCATCTGGCGCCAATCACACTTCAACAAAGACTTTTTTTTCTTAAGCAAAACGGGACGTGATCTGGGGGGAAAACTAGGGTAGGGTTGGCCTAAGCACAGATATGAAAGTCTGTGCACATTCAGGGAGTCTGCAACGAGATGGGGTCCTCTTCTGATGACTCCATTGTCAGTCAGTTCAGACATAAGTCAAGCACTTTTTCTTTCAGTTTTCATTATTATTGGCTTATCTTACCAGTACTGTTATCAATCACAACACTGAACATCTGCAGATGAACATCTGCAAGTGATACATCAGCAATTTAAACGCTGCAACATGGTATGTAGTAGACATTACTGAAGATAAAAACCAAACCAAACCCATTGCCGTCGAGTTGATTCCGACTCATAGCAACCCTTTAGGACAGAGAGGAACTGCCTCATAGAGTTTCCAAGGAGCGCCTGGCAGATTCAAACCGCTGACCTTTCGGTTAACACCCATAGCATTTAACTGCTACCCACCAGGGTTTCCCACTAAAGATAAGACGTACATACACACACACACAAGGCGGTAGTAAGAGTGGTTTGTGGCAATGTAAGGTGATCCTAGGCTTGTGTCTACTTATATAGTGCTTTTTTAAAAATAAGTTATTTGTACAATGTCTCTAGAAAACATCAAAGAGTATGAAGCAAAACATTTCTCATAATTGGATTCTTGTGGATATTAGCACTACTTTTTCAAACAGATTCTTTCAAACACAAATATACATGTGTTTATACAAATGCACAAGTACATTTTTCTTTCAAAAAAGAGAAAAAGATGATCATGTTAGTTCCAAGCTGCTTTTTGATCAGCAGTATTTTGGAGCACCTTCTCACGTTGGTAAGCATATACCCACACATGGTCAGAATTTTAGGGGCTGTCTGGAATGCCACTGTGAGAATGCGTATTGCTTATTTAACCATTGTCTTGGGAATGGTCATTTAGTTTGTTTCATGTTTTGGGGGTGGTTTTCCTAAGCGTGCTGCAGTGAATATTTGAGGGCCTGTGTCTTGTTGCATTTATGTTATTGTTTCCTAAAGACAAATTGCAAGACTGAGGATGTTCGATCTCACACGATACGCTCCATTTGTAAGGACTTCTACAATATCCCAAAAGGATGGTGCCAGCTCCCAT
The DNA here is from genome assembly GCA_028571685.1 of Heterohyrax brucei. Classification (NCBI taxonomy): domain Eukaryota; kingdom Metazoa; phylum Chordata; class Mammalia; order Hyracoidea; family Procaviidae; genus Heterohyrax; species Heterohyrax brucei. The sequence goes on from CM053153.1 coordinate 4,995,859, forward strand.
GCCACCCTGGCACAACACATGAGTGTCAATACCTCACATTCCCATTGTGCTTTCATAGCACACAGTGAGTACCGCCAGAATTGATAATCTTCAGGCACCTGACCCATGTTAATTCAGTGTGTGTGTGTGTGTGTGTGTGTGTGTGTGTGTGAGAGAGAGAGAGAGAGAGAGAGAGAGAGAGAGAGAGAAACTCTTGTAAGATGTTTCTAATGACTTTTTGGTTGCTATGGCTATCATCAAACACAAGATCCGTTAAAAGATAGGGCTGGAGTTTCTCGATAGCAGCACTTTGTGCAGGATCTCTAGGGTGCTTACGGCTTAGAAAATACTTTTCCAATATTGTATAATTTATAGGGTGTGAAAGGTACACCTCACCAGTTTGCAGTGTATTAGAAATAAGACTGCTTTAGAATGTAGCACTCTTTCTAATAGAAAAATTAGAAACCACTTAAGTGTTCAACAAGGAATTAGTTCAATAACTAACATTATCCATATAATACAACACTCTGTGGTCATTATAATGGCATTGTACAATGGAGTTTATTGAGCTGGAAAAAGGACAATATGACCTTGTTAAATAGAGAAATAAATGAGGTTATAAATAGGTATGCGTGGTATGGTTCTCTTTTTGTAAATAACCATATATAAATAAACCATGAAACCCTGGTGGCATAGTGGTTAACTGCTGTGGTTGCTAACTGAAAGGTCGGCAGCTCAAATTCACCAGGCCCTCCGTGGAAACTCTGTGGAGCAGTTCTGCCCTGTCCTATAGGGTTGTTATGAGTCAGAATCACCTCAATGGCAGCAGGCTTGGTTTGGTTTATATGTAAATAAAAAATACTTTGAAATATTTGTATTAGCATTGACTGTCTCTGCACAGGTAGTTAAACCTTTTGCCTTGTGTGCCCTTTCTGAGACTTCTGTGTGGACAACGTGCTGCTTCCAGCAAGAGTTTTGTAACAAGAAAAATGAACACAAAAAATTTTAGAAGTGTCTGATAGGTACCCAAGGAGCCCTGGTGCCTAAATGGCAAAGTGCTCAGCTGCTAACTGGAAGGTCAGGAGTTCAAATCCACCAGCCACTCTGAGGGAGAAAAGATCTGGCCACCTGCTGCTGTAAGGATTTCAGCCTAGGAAACTCCATGTGGCACTACTCTGTCACTGGGGTCACTAGGATTGAAATGAAACTCAAAGGCTGCACAACAACAACATGTGCCCCATCAATGCTTATTATCATTAGACATTTTCAGCATCCCTGAATGCCTGCCATCGTTTTCCCCATGGTCCACATGAAGCCTGAAGCAGCCAAGGCCCCGGGAGTGCAGGTAATTGACCCACGCTTACCCAGCTAATGGGAGACAGTGCAGGCACTTTAACCCAGTTCTCCGACACTAAAACATGGGCCTTTAGGCTTCCTTCATCTTTGTACAACCCTGGTGGTCACTGTCTCTAATTCCTGCTTGTCACCAGCCTACCTGCCCATGATTGGACAAAACCCCAAAAATCAAACCCATGGTTATTGAGTTGATTACATTCATAGTAATCCTATAGGACAGAGTAGGACTTCCCCATAGGGTTTCTAAGGCTGTAAATGTTTACGGAAGTGAAGTTTACAGAAGCAAACTGCCACATCTTTTTCCTGCAGAGTGGCTGATTCGAACCATAGACCTTCCAGATAGCCACTGAGTGCTTTAACTACTGAACCACTGTCGTCATTGTTAGATACCCTCAGGTTGATTCTGACTCACAGTGACCCTACAGGACAGAGTAAAACTGCCCCATAAGGTTTCCAAGGAGCAGCTGGTGGATTCAGACTGCCGACCTTTTGATGTGCAGCCGAGCTTTTAATGACTCTGCCACCAAGCTCCACTGAGCCACTAGGACTTCTTACTGGATTAAGTCCTCCAAATTCTGCTTATCACAGAGGTACTTCAAGTGATCCACGGGCTCCTTCTGACTTTAACCGCCCACAAGACACAGTCCCTTTCCCCCACTGTGGTTGGGCATTTTGCTTTGAGACTTTCCTCTGCGTAATGACATCATGCAGTGGGAAGATGGGGGATTTTGGTATGAAGCAAACATCAGCTTGAATTCTGGGTCCACCCATCATGAGCTTAGCTACTGCTGGGCAACTCATGAAACCTCGGTGAGCTTCAGGTTTCTTCCTTGGAAGCTAAGGATACTTAACCTTCTTTACACATGTTCTGGAGTGAATGGTATCTGAAAATCCCTAGAATACAGTAGAAATTCTGCAAGACCTTCTCTGCCATCTTCTCTAGTGGTGAGTTTCACTCGGTCTTTGGTAACACCTACTAGTGCCCGGTCTGTGGGGAGGAGGAACCTTCTGGACACTGGGAGGCACAGGGTGTAAAGAGCTGGAGCTTGGGAGGCCCTCCTGTACCAGATAAAGGTAATCATGGTGCCATCAGTACATCTGATGGCCTCCTGCCAGGCTTCCCGGGTCCAACTGCACAAGCATCCACTAGCGCAAGCCACCCTGCACTCAGAAGTTGGTGGAGCCTTTTCAAATCATATATAAGACTACCTTCCTTACAGGCCTGACTTGGTTTCCCTTTATGCTTAGAATGAATTCTGAACTCTGTCTGGGATGACTCACTTACCGCCTTCCTACACTTTTCTGCGCACACTTTTCCTAGCTAATGACCAGCCAAGGCCTTTCCTGCCACAGGACCAGTGTATGTTCTTTTGCCCTGGGTGCCCTTCTCTTGCTGGCTCATTTCATCCTTTGGCTTCCAACTCAGAGTCATCTCCCTAAAGCGGGCTTTGTTGAGTCGTATCTGGTCTGTGGGCCCTAGGTAGCCCAAACTGTTCACACTCAACCACTAAGTAGAAGACTGTGTTTGGAGTGCACTCAGCTGCACTGCAGAAGAACAGCCTGGTGACATACTGCTGTAAGATGACATTCACTGAACACCTGATGGGGCACAGTTCTCCTCTGACCAACACGGGGTCTCCATGAGACAGAATCAGCTCCACAGCAATGCGTGTCTGAAGCGAGGCCTCTGCTTCAAGGACAGGCCCATGGCATCACTCTGCTTCGTTCTCTCAGGACAATGGCCAGTCAGGAACTGTCATTAGCACACGTATTTTCTGGCTTCTTTCTTCACGTCTGTCTTTTCCACTGAAATGTGATCTCCAGTGCCCATCTGTCTGTCTGAACTGATGCTTAGTGCAGTGATTAGGGGCTTGCAGACTCACAGACACAGCTGACACTGAATGCGGCCTTCGCCTGGCCTGAAGGATGTGCAACATCTTCATCCATGTAGAGGCCTAGAAGTCACTTGAGAATGGTTCCCTTTGTCCCCTCATCCACATGGACATGTCTGGTGACAGCAGGAGGGAATAAGGCTAAAGGGTAAGGATGTCATCCTGGCCAATTGCAGCTCCAGCAACATGTCTTACCACATTTTTATGCCAATTGACTCAACCAGAATGCTTTTTAGAAGTGAGGATGGCAAGACTTTTGTTTGTTTGCTTTGGACTCTTCATCGCTGAAGACCAGGGGCTAGAAAAGAACACCACAGCTGGCAAAGTAGAGGGTCAGCTAAAGCCCTGAATTACACAACAGTCATGACAAGGGACTCAAAGATACTAACCATCATAAAGATGATACAGGACTGGGCAGTGTTTCATTCTGTTGGACAAAAGGTCTCCATGAGCCAGAACTGACTGAACAGCAATCAGCAACACCAAGAAGTCATGTTGGTCCAAAGGCTGCAGCCAGCAGCCCATAGGTCTGAGATAGATACAGCACACACAGTCCACATTCGTCCTTATGGAAGTTTAATGAGACCACTGTGCTAAGAAGATACAGAAGTCATTCTTTCAGACAGGCTGGGGTCATCCAGGCCCAAAGCCTGTTGTTGTCTGGCCACTCACTTGGCACTTTAGTCCAACATGGGTGACTATGCTCATTACCCATGAATATTTTTATCCACTAGGAATAAATGAAGCTCCATTGTGTGCAGGGCCTTGACCTAAGGATACTATGTGGGAAAGAGTGTTTTCTAGTGTTCGCAGAAAGGTCACTTAACAAATAAGGGGGGGCCCTGGGCTCGAACCCCCAACTGGCAGGTTTTCAGTTCTTTCCTGGCCACATACAGAGACAGGGCCTGTTCTGCTCAGTCACCGTCAAGCTGAGCAGGTGCAAGCTTGGCAACAGCGTTGCCAGAGTCTTGAATCCTGCAAGGACAGAGCTGTGACGAGTGCTGCTAAACCAATGGCATCCCTGGTTACCATCGGCAAGCCCAGGACTTAAGCTCTCCCTTGGGTTCCTCGTTCATCACACATCTTGTCTGACATTTGCTTCCTAAGATGTAGAGTAGATGTGGGGACGAATATGACCCTTCCCTGTGGGCCCCGCATGGATGGCTGTCAGTAGACTCAGTGTGATTTCTCTGTCAGCATTGTTTTCCCCCATCCATCAGGCCTCCTCTGAAATGTATGTGAAAATACCTTGGCACTCCCATGTTCTACTCATGGCCATGGATGCACCTTCCTTCTGCCCAAAGAGACTGAGGTGAAGGGTTTAGCTGATGTGGCTCAGGCAGAGGAAGAATCTGAGGTTGCTGGGGAGATACAGTCAGTCAGGTACGGTGATCTTGAACGTGAAGGCAGGCCAGAGCCTCCATAAATCTCAGAGGAGGCCAGAGAGTGCTGGATCTCCTTTATGACTTTGGTACATCTTCATTAAGCAGCTGCTTTGCACTGGGGACAGTTTCTAGTGTTGGGCTACGTCAAATGAAAAAACAAATCCAGCCTTAGAGAAACCAAACCAATTGCTCTGGGATCCACTGTAACCCATGGCAACCCTATGCATTGCAAAGCAGAATTGTGCTCCACAGTGTCTCAAGGCTCTGACTTTTCAGAAGCTGATCTCCAGGCCTTTCTTCCAAGATGCCTCTGGGTAGGTTTGGATTGCCAACCGTTTGGTGAGTGGTGGAGTACTTAGCTGTTTATACTACCAGTAACTCCAAAACTTATTCAGATCCAAAATTTATTCAGAAAGACTTCTGCAACAGGAGAACACTCTAACTGGAACCTGAGTGAGCATCTTAAGAGTTACAAAAAAGGGCTTTTCTTTCAAAAAGACAAAAATAAGCAAGGAGAGAGACCCAAATGCAGGGCAATTGGCTGTGCTGTGGTGTTAGCAGCTAGCAGACAGAGAACGTCGACCCTGAGGCCAGCCTGTTCTCAGAAATTGTACACTGCTTGGCTTAGGGAGGGCCACAGTTCAGGGACTCGGAGGAAGGAGAGAAACTTCCTCAAAGTTTGTTAAATAAGCATTAGGTTCCAATTGATCAGTGGGACAAACAGTTCAGTTAGCCATTTATAAGGCAAGCATGAGAATTTGGCCTATGTGTGGCCTTGTCCTAGGTAGACAGAGTAGCTGAGTCATATGGGAAGGGAATTTGGTGCAGTGATTAAGGATTCAGCTGCTAACTAAACGCTTGGTGGCTTGAACTCACCAGCCACTCCTTGGGAGAAAGACGTGACAGTCATCTTCCATAAAGATTACAGTCTTGGAAACCCTATGGGCAGTTTTATTCTGAAGTTTAAGGTCACCATGCTTCACCATTCACTTGACGGCAGTGGGTTTGTCGGTTTGTTTTCTAAAACACTGAAGGTGTGAGTGATTTTTAGCTCTCGTTGGTTTCGGGGACCACAGGGCTCAGGTACTGTGTCAGCCACAGTGTCAGCTGCATCACTGACAAACCCATGGAGAGATGTGAGTCTTTGCCTTCAAGACGCTCTTGCATTGGAATGAAGACAGCAGAATCAGATTTAAAAATCGAAGCAATGTAAAGACAAGCTCAGGGCCTCCTAGCTCTCTGAGGAAAGTGCGACTATTACAAGGCAGAGCAGAGACAGACTGACCTGGGTATAAGTGCTGCTCTGTGTCTTCTGTGCGGCGTCTGGCTCAGGGTCTACCAGCCTTCAGAAGGGGGTGACACAGGATGATTCCTCGCCTGGCCATGGAGCCCAGAGACGGTGTGCCAAGAGTCTGCTGGCTGCAATTCACTTCTTCCCTTCTCTGCCTCACTCCCTGCCTGCCCAAAATGTCCTACATCTCTGTAGTCAGTCTCACTCAGCAGTGGCTGCACATATTTTCAATGTGAATGGTTGCTTCCTCTGGGTACCCGCAGGCGATGCAGATTCACTCTTTTGTTTCCTCTTCCACTGTTGTTGAAACATCTGTCCACTTTGGTAGAATTTATTTAAAATCCAGATCCAGCTCCTATGTAACCTGTGACATCTGTTTTCTCACCTCAACAATGAGAAAGTGAACCTGGCTCAGAAGGTAGCTGCCAGCTAGAAAGAGCCCACCCAGTACCTGCAGCCCAGTGGGTGTTTGTTTGGTGATGGTACCTGCCTGCTCTGCTGCCCAACTTCTGGAGGAACATCTAGCAAACTCAGAAACAGGAGCCAAGGACAGCCAGAGGCTGGGGATGAAGGGAAGTCCAGAGTCTGAACACAGCCATCTACTCCTCAGAGAGCACACTGAAGGGTGATTGCATTAGAAAGCCACTGGAAAAATCCTTGGCCAGCCTCTTCTCCTGCCTTCCTAACACACACCCTCCCACTTCACACCGAAGGAAACAAGTCTCGGTTAGTTAGGGTGACACGCTACAGGCTGCAGAGGCCCGTCACCCACAGAAGTCCCTGTAGCAAAGCTACACGCCTATGTGATGACGAGCAGAGGCATCTCACTCTTGGCATATTTTTGGCTGTACTCTCCCTGATAATATTTTGCATCCTAATTCTTGTAACCATACCAGGTTGTGTCATTAGGGACACTGAAAAACCTTCCTCAAAAGTACTCTCTCATCTCCTGGCACAAGGATTAAGGGAGATGCCTTCTAAGAGGGGATTTACAACCCCCTTGGCTTATGAAATAACACTGAGGAAACTTGAACAGGAGTTCCTAGAGAAAAGAGCTCAGAGGAGTGAATCCCGACACAGCACGCCCAGCCCGGGAACACTGAGGCCATCCCAGCCCCACTGGCTTCCCCCAACTGCACATCCCCCTCCACATGTGAAATACAAGATTGCAGGAAGGCCCTGGGAAGCTCCCCAGGGACAAGCCCCCGCACAGCCCTTAGATATAGACATCCCACTCCCTGCATCAGGAAGATGGATAGGCTCCCAAGTTTATTATAATTGGTATGACAAATGGGCAGATACTAAAGAAATACCCTTCTTAGAACAGCTTAAGAGAGGCATAGTGTGGGGGATGGTAGGCACTTACTGTCCCCACAGGAAGAGATAAAATAAGAACAAAGAAGCAACAAATAGAGACAGCCAGATAATAACCTTTAGATGAGTTTACCCCTCTTCCTGCACCTTTAACCTCAAGGCATAGATAGAGGTGACTGAGCTCAAGGCACAGCTTTGTTTTCACTGTTGATTATAACCACAATATACTTGTCTCGGGCCATTACCTATAAGGCCCTAATGTTTAACATGAAAAGAGACCACAAGGTATTAGTTCCTTATTAGCCAATAGCTTATGTGGTCAAAGAGCAGGATGAAATCACGTCACCTCATTGATTGTATAAAAATAAAGAAAGACAGGCCTTAACGGGCTGCTGATCTCCAGATTCCTGGTTGTCTGAGTCCCTTTCCTTCACCGACGCCACCCATCCCTTCGTGATCCCAGACCCTGTCGAGGCTGGCTCCCAGCAACAGGCCACACCGTTAATGGCGGATGTGGCAGAATAGCCAGACCTCACACTTACCGTAGAGTATCTTCTAAGCAGTCACCAAAGCATCACCATGAACAAGATGCACTGGACATCTTCTTGAATGGTGTTGACTAAGAATTTAAAATTATCATGGACTGGCAGAAGAATGAACAAATCTGTCCTGGAAGAAGTACAGCCAGAACACTCCTTAGAAGCAAAATGACAAGACTTCATCTCACATACTTCGGGCGTGTTGTCAGAAAGGACCAATCCTTGGAGAAGGATACTTGCTAAATTAAAGGGTCAGCAAAAAAGAGAGCCCCTCAACAAGATGGACTGAAAGAATGGCTGCAAGGATGGGTTCAAGCACAGCAACTAAGCAGTATTGCCTTCGTTACACATAGGGCTGTTACAAGTTGGAAGAAACTCAACAGCACCTAACAATAATAATCTGCCTGAATGCTCATAGTAACAGGGAGCTCACTCCTATGTGAAGACATCTTTCATACCTCCAAAATGCTAAGAGGGCTTCAGTCAAAAAAGAGCAGAGGGAAAATAAAGTACCAGAGTAGAGAAAAATATGGCCCTAGAAAAACATATTCACTGATGGTCAGGCTAGGAAGAAGGGCCTGGCAATCTAGTTTTGAAAAGAATTAGCCAGTAAAAACCTTCTGAATATCAGCAGAATATTGTCTGATAGAGTGTCGGAAGATGAGACCTCCAGGTTGGAAGGCACTCAAAAGACAACTGGGGAAAAAACTGCCTGCTCAAAGTAGAGTTGACCTTAATCATGTGGATAGAGTCAAGCTTTGGCGACCTTCATCTGCTGATGTGGAACAACTGACAAGGAGAAGAAACAGCTGTGAAGATCTATTAATAACTGAATTGTGGAATGCACAAAACATGGAACTGGGAAAACTGAAATTATCAAAAATGAAACAGAATGAATAAACATCAATATCCTAGGTCTTAGTGAGCTGAAACGGACTGGTATTGGCCATTTTGAGTCAGACAAACGTGTGGTCTACAATGGTAGAAATGACAACTGGAAGAGGAACAGTTTTACATTCATCATCAAAAAGAACATTTCAAGATCTGTCCTGAAGTACAACAGTGTCAGTGACAGGACAATATCTATATACCTACAAGAAAGGCCAGTTAACATGACTATTACTCAAATTTACGCATCAATCATTAAGGCTAATGATAAAGACACTGAAGATTGTCACCAGCTTCTGCAGCCTGAAATTTACTGCACATGCAATCAGGGTGCATTGATAACTACTGGTGATTGGAACGCAAAAGTTGGAAACAGAGAAAGTGGAAAATATGGCCTTTGCATTAGAAACAAGGCCAAAGATTACACAAGAGAATTTCTGAAGACCAGTAACTTCGTCATTGCAAACACCTTTTTTTGCCAACATAAACGGCCACTATACACATGGATCTTGCCAGGTGGAATACACAGGAATCAAATTGACTACATTTGTGGAAAGAGATTATGGCAAAGGTCAATATTATCTGCCAAAACAAGGCAAAGTGCTGACTGTGGCACAAACCACCCTTTGCTCATATATGAGTTTGAATTGCAACTGAAGATAACTAGAGAAAGTCTACAGGAGCCAAAGTATGACCGTGAGTGTATCTCACCTGAGTATAGAGACCATCTCCAGGATACATCTGATGCAGAGAGTGCTAAAAACCAGAGACTAGACGAGCTGTGGAATGGTATTAAAGGCATCATATATGAAGAAAGCAAGAGGTCATGAAAAAGACAGGAGAGAAGACAAGACCAAAGGGGATGTCAGAAGAGACTCTGAAACTTGTATCTGAACATCAAGTAATTAAAGCAAAAGGAAGACATAAACATGATGAAGTAAAAGAACTGAACAGAAAATTCAAAGGACAGCTCAGGAAGACAAAGTATTACAATAATGTGTAAAGAGCTGGAGATAGAAAATAAAGGGGAAGAACACGTTCTGCATTTCTCAAGCTGAAAGAACTGAAGGAAAAAAATCAAACCTGAAGTTGCAACATGGAAGAATTCTGCAAGTAAAATATTAAACAACTCAGGAAGCATCAAAAGCAGATGGAAGGAATACAGAGTCATTATACCAAAAAGAATTGGCTGATGCTCAACCATTTTAGGAGTTAACATATGATGAGGAACTCATGGTACTGAAGGAAGAAGTCCAAGCTATATTGAAGACACTGGCAGAAAACAAGGCTTAAGGATTGATGTGCTCCAAACTGAGATGTTTCAACAGACAGATGCAGCTCTGGAAATGCTCGCTCACCTGTGCCAAGGAATTCGCAGAACAGCTACATGGCCACTGTCTGGAAGAGGTCCATAGTTATGGCTATTTTCAAGAAAGCTGATCCAATCAAATACAGAAATTATCAAACAGTATCATTAATATCATAGTCAAGTAAAATTTTACTGAAGATCATTCAAACGTGACTGCAGCAGTATACTGACAAGGAACTGCCAGAAATTCTGGTTGGGTTCAGAAAAGGAATTATAACCAGGGATATCATTACTGATGTCAGAATTTTGCTGAAGGCAGAGAATACCAGAAACACGCTTGCCTGTGTGTTATTGAACAGGCCAAGGCATTTGACTGTGTGGATCGCAATCAATTGTGGATACCAGTTTGCAAAACGCAATTCCAGAATACTTAATTGCATTCATGAAGAACCCGTACATGGATCAAGAGGCAGTCATTCCAACAGAACAAAGGGACACTGCAGGGTTTGAAGTCAGGAAGGATGTATATCAGGGTTGCATCTCCTCATCATACACATTCAATCTGTACTCTGAGTGAATAATCCAAAAGGCTGGATTCTACAAAGAATGGGGCATCAGGACTGAAAAAATAGTCATTAACAATGTGCATTATGCAGATAACACAACCTTGACTGCTGAAAGAGAAGAGGGACTGAAAACACTGATGAAGATAAAAAATCATAGCTTTCAGAATGGACTATACCTCAACATCAAGAAAACGAAAATCCTTACAAATGAGCCCATAAGCAGTATCATGATAAACAGAGAAAAGATCGAGGTTGCCAAGGATTTCATTTTGTCTAGATCCACAACCCATATCCATGGAAGCAGCAGTCAAGATGCACTGCATTGCGCAGATCTGCTGCAAAAGATCTCTTTAAAGTACTGAAAAGCAAAGACATCACCTTGAACACCAAGGCGTTCCTCACCCAAGCCATGGTATTTCCTTCCTGTCTCTTTTAAAAATGTATTTTATTGTGCTTTACGTGAAAGTTTGAAATCTAATTCAGTTGGTCATACAAAAACGTGCACACACACTGCTGTGTAACCCTAGCTGCTCCCCCCAATCCTGTCACAGCACACTCCTCCTTTCCACCTTGTGTCTCCCATGTCCATTCAGCCAGCTCCTGTTCCCCTCCACCCTATCATCTTGCTTCTGGACAGGAGCTGCCCAGTTAGCTTCATGTATCTGCTTAAGCCAAGAGGTACACTCTTTGCCAGTATCATTTTATGTCTCATAGTCCAGTCCAGTCTTTGAAGAGTTGAGTTGGGGGATGGTTTCACTTCTAGGCTAACAGAGATTCTGGGAGCCAAATCTTCCAGGGAGTCTCTAGTCTGTCAGACCATCAAATCTGGTCTGTTTAATAAGTTTGAGTTCTGTTTACCCATTTTTCTCCTGCTACAGACTATGGTACACAGCCTCCCGGACTCTCTGCCGGGGCAGTCATTCATGGTGGCTGGGCCCTATCTACTTCTGGTCTCATGCTGATTTAGTTTCTGGATTATGTAGCCCCTTCTCCTGGGCTCACAATTTTCTTTATGTCCTTGATGTCTTTCATTCTCCTTTGCTCCAGATGGGGTGGGGCCAACTGATATTTATATGGCTACTTGCTAGTTTTTAAGGCTCCAGATGTCACTCTCCAAAGTGGGATACAGAATATTTTCTTAAAAAACTTTCTTCTGCCAACTGACTTAGATGTCCACTAAAACTAAGGTCCCCAGACCCCTGCCACTGCTATTCTGTCTTTCTAAGTGTTATGTTACGTTTAGGAAACCTCTTAGCTTTTGGGTTGGTCCAGCTGTGTTAAGCTCCCCACTACCACCTGCTGTTCCTCCCCTTACCTAACCCAGTTCCTGTCTACTATCTAATCAATGAATACACCCTCCTTGAATACTCTGGGGCTCAGTTCTACCCTGGGCCTATGGTCGCCATGAGTCGGCTTAGCACTTGGCTTGGCTATAATAGAAACTCTTGTAATCTTCAAAGACTGTTTTCTTCTGTGTTTACACCTTTTCTTGAGTCCTTATAATAGTGGCCTCATACAGTAGCTTTTAGCAAATGACTCAGCAAAATATCTTTCAGAAGATTCCATATTATGAGATGTTTCTCAAGATCAAAACTGTTCTTTATGCTTGCACAGTATCCCACTGAACAAACATACATACCATAGTTTGTTTATCCATGCATCCACTGATAGGCAATTTCGCTGATTCCATCTTTTCGCTGTTGTGGACAGTGCTGCAATAAACATTCATGTGCATGCATCTATTCACGTGACAGCTCTTATTTCTCTAGGATATATTCCATGAAATGGAATTGCTGGATCAGATTGTATGTATATCCACTTCTAGCTTCTTAAGAAAGCACCAATTTCCAAAGTGATTCTACCATTTTACATTCCCATCTGCAGTGTAAAAGTGTTCCAGTCTCTCCATAGCCTCTACAACATTTATTATGTTTATATGATAAATGCTAGCCTTGTTGGGGTGAGATGGTATTTCATTGTAGTTTGGATTTGGATTTCTCTAATAGTTAGAGATTGTGGGCATTTCTTCATGTATCTGTTAGCTATCTGAATGTCTTCTTTGATAAGTTCCCTGTTCATACTGTTTGCCCATTTTTTAGTTGGATTATTTGTCTTTCTGTTGTTGAAGTTTTGCAGTGTCTTGTAGATTACAGATTAGACACTGATCAGACTTGTAACTGTTCTTTTTACTCTTTTAGTCACATCTTTGGATGAGCATAAGTATTTGATTTTTTAGGAGTTCCCAGCTATCTTTTCCCCTCCTGGTGTTTGTGCATTGTTAATACTGTTTTGCATATTGCCTATGCCATGTACCAAGACTGCCATCATTGTCCCTACTTCTTCCTCCATGATCCTTACCAGTTCTGATTTTATATTTAGGTCTTTGATCCATTCTGAGTGAGTTTTTGTGCATGGTGTGAGATGCCGGTCTTGTTTCATTTCCTTGCAGATGGATATCCAGTTATGCCAACATCATTTGTTAAAGAGACTCTATTTCACCAGTTTACAGATTTTGGGACTTTGTCAAACATTAGCTGTTCGTAGGTGGATGATTTTATGTCTGGATTCTCAAGTCAGTTCTGTTGGCCTATGTATCTGGTTTAATACAAGTACCAGGCTGTTTTGACTACTGCAGCAGCATAGTGGGTTCTAAAGTCACACGTTCTTCTTCAGTAATGCTTTATTTATCTGGGGCTTCTTCTCTTTCCTTACGAAGTTGGTATTTCTTTCTCTGACTCATTAAAAAATGCTACTGTAATTTGTAGGGGGATTGTATTGTTTCTACAGATCACTTTGGGAACAACAGGTATCTTCACAATGTTGAGTCTTTCTGTCCATGTGCAAGGTAGGCTCTCACGTAGCTGTCTTTTGGTGTCTTGCAGTAGAGTCTTATAATCTTCCTTGTAGAGGTCTTTTACTTCTTCAGTTAGATTTATTCCTAGATATTTTATCTTCTGGGGGCTATTATAAATGGTATTGATTTGAGGTTCTCTTTGTTGTTACAGAGGAATCCCATTGACCTTTATGTGCTTATCTTGTATCCTGATAATTTACTGAGTTCTTCTATTAGTCCCAATAGTTGCGTGTGTGTGTGTGTGTGGATTCTTTACGGTTTTCTATGTATAAGATCATCTTTTCTGCAAATAGAGATACTTTTACTTCTTCCTTACTGTTATAGATTGAATTGTGTCCCCCGAAAAATCGGTGTAGCCCTGTGACCATGATTCCCTGTGTTCTACGGCTGTTCTCCACTTTGTGATTTTATTGTGCTGTATATTAAAGGATTAGGGTGGGACTACATATCCCTTCAGATCACCTCCCTGTTCCACTTTAAAGGGAGTTTCCCTGGAATATGGCTTATCCCACCCTTAATGCTTTCACCCTACCAGAGATAAAAGGAAAGAGAAGCAAGCAGAGAATTGGGAACCTCACACCATGAAGAAAGCTCCACTGGGAGAAGACTGCTGAGGTTCCTGCGTCAAGATGCTCCCTGGACAAAGACTGATAAAATATCAGGCTTTCCTCCAGAGCTGACATGGGGTAAAGCCTTCTCTTGGAGCAGACATCCTGAGTTGGACTTTTACCTACTGGACTGTATCAGAATAAACTTTCTCCTGTTAAAGCTATCCACTCTGTGGTATTTCTGTTAGAGCAGCACTAGCTGACTAAAACACCAATTTGGATGACCTTTATCTCTGTCTTGCCTGGCTTCTCTGGCTAGAACCTACAGCACAATGTTGAATAAAAGTGGTGGCAAACAGCCGTCTTGTCTAGTTCCCATCTTCAAGGAGAATACTTTCAGACTCTTTCTGTTTAGGATGATGTTGGCTATTGGCTTTGTGTAAATACCTTTTATTATGCTGAGGGATTTCCTTTCTATTCCTATTTTGCAGCAAGTTTTTAACATGATTGGGTGTTGGACTTTGTGGACTTTGTTGAATGCCTTTTCGGTGATAATGGGTAAAGCCAAGTGGTTCTTGTCTTTTGTGTTATTTATGTGGTTAATTATATTGGTCGTTTTTCTAATGCTGAACCATCTCAGTATTTCTAGTATGAGTCCCACTTAATCACAGTGAATAATTTCTTTGATATGTTGCTGAATTCTATTGGCTAAAATGTTGTTGAGGACTTTTGCATCTAAGTTCATGAAAGATATTAATCTGTAATTTTCCCTTTTTTTGTGGTGTCTTTACCTGCTTTTGGAAACCCTAATGGCATAGTGGTTAAGTGCTATGACTACTAACCAAAAGATCAGGAGCTCAAATCTGCCAGGCACTCCTTGGGAACTCTATGGGGGAGTTCTACTCTGACCTATTTGATAGCTATGAGTCAGAAATTTCTCGATGGCAGTGGGCTTGGTTTGGTGTGTTTTTTTTTTTACCTTGTTTTGGTACCAGGATTGTGCTGAACAAGCCATCATATTTTCAATTGCATTTTATGCATGCAAAAGCTGGACAATGAATAAGAAAGAAGAACTGATGCCTTTAACTACAGTGTTGGTCAAGAATATTGAATATACCATGAAGAGCCAAAAGAACAAACAAATCTGTCTTAGAGGAAGTACAACCAGAATGCTTCTTAGAAGTAAGGATGGCAAGATGACATCTTTCATACTTTGGGCATGTAGAAGGGATCAACCCCTGGAGAAGGACATCATGCTTAGTAGGGAGTCAATGAAAAAGAGGAAGACCCTGAATGAGATGGTTTGACACAGCGGTTGCAACAATGAGCTTAAGCATACCAATGATTATGGGCATAACACAGGACCAGGTAGTGTTTTGTTCTGTTGTACATCAGGTTGCTGTGAGTTGGAACTAACTCAATGGTACCTAACAACAACAGTGGTCAGGCTTATTATGATCAGATGCTTCCTTTTTCCTTCTTATAGTCCAAAGGAGAAAACCAACCCACCAAGAAAACCAAGAAGTGATTAGACACAGTTCTAGCTCTTAATGACTCACCCTTCTGTGAGTGCAAGAACTATTTCTCAAGTTGAGCCTAAATGATTGTCAGGTGGATCCACGCTTACTGGTATCAAAGGTACCCCAGGTAGTCAGCTCCTGTACTAGGAAAGCAAGGCACTTCTCTTCACCAGGCTCTCATCGTTAGTTTCAGAAACCTGGCTGAAACCTGACATAGATCCATTCAATTACACTGGAGTGGAATGCAGTGGAGAGGAATGGGCACAAGACTACAGATGCATTCAGTTACACGTAACAGACATCTCAACTGCACTGATTTAAGCAAATAAACCCACTGCTTTAGAGTCCATTCTAACTCACAGCAACCTTGTAAAACTGAGTAAAACTTCCCAACAGAGTTTCCAAAGCTGTAAATCCTTAGAGAAGGTGACTGCCACATCTTTCTCCTGCAGAGCAGCTGGTGGGCTTGAACCAACAACCTTTTGGTGAGCACATGAGTATTTAACCACTGCAGAACAAATACGTGAATGTTTTCTCACACGATACAAAAAATCTAGGGATAGGTGGAGGCTGATGTTGCTTGAGGTTAAGATTCACACCTTCCTGATCTTTGTCATGTGAGTATTTCCTGTGGTAGCCAAATGGCTGCTACAGTTCCAGGCATCACACCTACCTTTAAGACCAGATAAGGGAGAAAGCAACCAAGACCAGCCACTTTCATCAAAAAAGTTAAGCTTTTCTTTGAAAACTCCAACGAGCCTCTGCTTCTGTTTTGTTGTCCACAGCCAGGCAACATCATCATTCTTTGCTGCAAGGAGAGCAGGAAAATGAGGAATGCGACTGTCATGATTGGTGCAGATACAGATTAAACACGACTCATCACATGCAAGTGGGCACTGTGACACTCTAGAACCCGAGACTGGAATTCTGGCTGTAAACTCATTATCTGTCACACTAAAGTGGCATCAGTTGAGGGTTCTGTGAAAACTCTCCCTGCAGAAATAATTACCTTGCACATTCTTTGACATTCTCCCCCTGTGTTTTATGCTACTCCCATCTGTATTAGGATAGGTGCAAGTCTGGGACTCTTTGCTGGTCCCTGTCCTTGTGTTCAGCTGCCGCCTCTTGGCCCAAGTTTCACAGTGCTCATCTGTCCAACCAAACACTTGTCTCAGGCCAGTTACGTGCCTGGAGCCCCTGTGGGCTCAGGAGAGGTGGAGAGGGGTCAGAGGAAGCTCCATCCTTGAGGGACTTCCGATCTCACAGGGAAGCCGGCAGGCCAATCAGCGCCGTTAATGCACACTTGGAAACTTGGGGCACAGAGAGACATTCCTACTCCAGCATGAGGAAGGAAAGGAGTGAATCCCTGGAGCAGGGGACAACTGTGGTCTCTATGATGGAGAAGGAGTATTACATTGATGTGCCCTCTCTGTCCCTATATAGATAGGGTGCCACAGCAGCTGGAATGTTTTATCATCTTTACACTTCTTTGGAAACCCTGGTGGTATAGTGGTTAAAGGCTATGGCTGCTAACCAAAAGCTCAGCAGGTTAAGTCCACCAGGCACTACTTGGAAACTCCAGGGGGCAGTTTAACTGTGTTTTCTAGGGTCATTGTGAGTTGGAATTGACTCAGCATTTGGCTTGGTACTGGATTCACACTAGGTCTATCTCTCCAGCCAACCCAAGAGCTTCTTAAGGGCAGGAACTGTGGCTTATATTTGTCTGCCTCTGTGCAAATGGCTGGTATGTTTTCCTATATCTTGTATTCAAGGGGCCCTGGTGGTACAGGGTTAAGCAGCTAGTAGCTAACCAGAAGGTCAATGAACCTACCAGCCACTCTGTGGAAGAAAAGACCTGGCAATCTGCTTCTGTAAAGATGACAGCCTTGGGACACTCCTGCTCTGGCACATGAGGGTGTTACGGATTGGAAGTGACTTGATGGCTGTGGGATTGGGCTGGATTGTCTTCGTATGTTTGAATAACTGAATTAAGAAGTAAATAAAGAGATGATTATCCAAGCTTTGTTGGTTTCTGTTCTCAAAATTTTGCCCAAAATATGTACAGGAATAACATATAATTACATAATAAGAGGGGCATTGGATAACTATCTTATCTCCTTGAAACTTACCCAAAACCAAAGAACCAAACCCACTGCCATTGAGTAAATTCTGACTCATAGCAATCGTATAGACAGAACTGTCCCATAGAGTTTCCAAGGAATGCCCAGCAGATTTGAACTGCAGATCTCTTGGTCCCAGACATAGCACTTAATCACTATGCCACCAGGGTTTCTGAAACTTACCCAAGGTAACTATAAATTTGAAGGTCACTTTGGAAACCCTGGTGGCATAATGGGTTAGGTGCTACATTTGCTAATCAAACGGTCAGCAGTTCAAATCCGACATGTACTCCTTGGAAACTCTACGGGGCAGTTTCTACTCTGACCCCTAGGGTTGCAGTGGGTTTGGTTTTACTGGTTTTGGTCCTAAGATGACCTACAAGATCCCTTTCAGAGGTTTTGGTAGGCTCTTTAACTTCAAGTAGCTGGAAGAAGAGTTCTAGAAGAAAGACCAAGTCATCTGCATTCAAACCACTAGCCATTGGACTCCCGGAGGAGTACAGTTCTACTCTAACTCACATGGGGTTGCTATGAGTCAGAACTGAGTCAACAGCAATTGGCTTATGCCGTATAGGACACAGCAATGTGATTGCTGATGGATTAAAATCACACTAGTGTCCCTGTGTTTGCAAAATGTGTCATTAGTCCTCAAGTAAGTGCATAATTTATGACTGAAACATCTTACTAATGAAAAACCCAGATCAATTTGTATTATTTTTGCTTGCAATACTTTCCTTGGAAAAATACTTGCCACAAACAACAATCTTAGCTACACTGAGAATAGTGGAGAGCGCTCACAGCACCCCCAGGCATAAAGTGGGCGCAGCTCTCCTGGAGACCATGACATCAACTCTAACTGCGCTGGTGATCTATGGCGTCTTCTTCCCCTGAGCTCTCACAATTGTACGTGGAGCTCCTCCTCCTGGCTTAAAAGACAATTTCACGATTCAGTCCGTATGCCATTCCCACCTCATTAATAACGTCCAGCTCAGTGGAAATTCTGTCTGTACTTTGTCAGAAATATCTTCTTTTTTATCTCATAGCTGGTGCTTATTGCACCCTGGTGGTACAGTAGTTAAGTGCTACATCTGCTAGCCAAAAGGTGGGCAGTTCAAATCCACTAGGCTTCTCAGAAACTTTATAGAGTTCTACTCTGTCCTACAGGGTCGCTATGAGTTGGAATCAACTTTGTGGCAGTGGGTTTATTCTATCTTTAAAACGAGCTGCAAACATCATCTCTTCCAGGGAGATGCTCCTGAATTCTGCAGGAAGGGAGGATTCCCTACAAAGCTCCACGCTACAGGGAACCTTGGTGGTGCTTTGGGGCCCTGGGTATTAGGGACAATTTGCATTCTGTACCCAACAGGCCTTGAAAGGTTTCTGCATTTCTCTTCCACCAGTGTGTGAATCAAGCAATTTGAGAAAGGACGAAGAAATCGTGATTGTAACCACCTGTCATGGCAACACAGCAATTTTCTTCCTGGAGACCTGGCCTTCTGGAGGGAGGTCTGAGGTCTGAGAAATGGTGGAACCTGTGTGGAAACTGGGGAAGGGATTTTGACTTCCCACTGGAGAGCTAAACCCAGTCCCATGCTCATTCCTTCCTTTTTGTTTAAATAATATTTGATTGTGTTCCAGAAGAAACTTTACACTCCCTCTTCCAACCCCACGCACAATGGAACCAGGCATGATCCAGTCCACACCATCCCCACAGCTAGTGGCACGCGTGGGTCCCTGGTTGCAATCGCCACGCAGGCTCAGTGCCTTCCAACCCAGGGGTCCCCTTCCAGCTCTATGCTGGGTGACATTCTGTTGGGAGCCACAGGGTTTCATCAGCTTGTTTCTCTGGAAATAGATCTCCAGGCCTTTCCTCCCAGTCTGCCTAGTCTGGAAGGTCTGCTGAAACCTGTCCACCGTGGGTGACCCTGCTGGCATCTCAAACACGGGTGGTAGAGCTGCCTGCATCACAGCAACATGCAAGCCACCTCAGTGTGACAAACTGACAGAAGGGTGAGTGACAGAAGCCAATGGTAGGAGATTGGATGATTATTGGTAGAATTTCTTTCATAGGTCTCCACTTAATACCACCCTCCCCAAGTTTCTCTTAACACAAGTGCTTTAAACAAATACACAAGGATGACAGTGTGCAGCCCTTTTTTAGAGATGAAGGGATGTGTTCAGCCTACACCCTCTCCAAACAAGCAAGCAAACAGTTCACGCTGACCCATGTACATCAGAGCCGAACTGTGCTCGAGAGGGCTCCCGATGGCTGATTTGTTTTGAGGGGGAGGGAAGCTGATTGCCAGATTTGTCTTCCAAGATGCCTCTGGGCAGACTTGAACCACTAGCCTTTGCAGTTAGCAGGTTTACCTCACCCAAAGCCACTAAAGATCTAGATCAATGAGCCACGCCTGGGCGAGTCAGGAAAGGCATTTTCAGGGCGGACATCTGAGGGACAGGATGAGAAGCATCCTGTCCAGTGTCCTGTCCCCATGCAGAGGCCAGCACAGAGCAGCGCAACCAGGAAACAGAAACTGTCCTCAGCCAGTGTCCCTCTTGGTGCCACGTGGTGTGGCTGAGATGGTGGCTTGAGATGCCTTCCCCCCACTTCTGTATAAAACAATGGGTTTCTTTATCTCACGGTCTTTGCAATACAGGCCGTTTACTGCTGGGACATTTTTCATTTCCCTTCGCAGGCCTTATTTATTTCAGGCCATTCATCTTTTCTCTCTGTGCCCTTTGCTGCCACCTAGTTAATTGCTTGTTGTTGAAAGTGTTTTTCCTGTTCAAGTTTACTTTTTCTATTTAGTGCCCAGGAAGAACATCTTTTATTCACCGTTCTTTATTTATTACCTTTTCTTTCCCTCGGTTATCAATATGCTGAGGGAAAATTTAGCCCAAGGTGGGGATTTCTCTGGATGTTTCCTGGGGCTGTGACAGGGAGAGTGTGATACAGAGACCCTCTCCTCTGGCTGTCCGCAGGGCAGAGCTTGGCATGTGCTTCCATCCAGATCTGTGCAGAGCTGTTAAACGGCCTCAAAGCAGCCTCTGTGTATTCACTCCCAGGTTGTTTTATTCTTTGCAGCATCCTGGGTCCCTTTAGCCCCCAAAGCCCAATAGTCCCAAATGCAAATTTTTACGCATCTAATTGCTTGACCTCTAGGGTCAGACCCAGCTTGATGGCAGTGGATTTGGTTTGGTCTAATTGCTTTATAAGGAGTCAAATAAGCAGATGTTTTGCTATTTGGAAACTGCCAGCTTCACACACATTATGAGACCACCAGAGATTTGAATTGCTTTATTCTGGTTCAACCCCTTGCTGAGAATTTGCATTTCTCCCCCCAGATATGCTGAATCAGAATCTACATTTTAGCAAGATCTCCAGGTGATTCTTATGTATCTCTCAGGTGATTCTCACATAAATACAAGATCTCTTTAAAAAGGTAGAAATGCAAATTATTAGCATAGGGTCCAGCTAGATGGAACAGTTTTGAAACCCTGGAAACTACACCCAGTGTCTGCTACTCAGAGACAAGACAAACCCCACAGTGATACGGATCCCCAACTCCACCCACACTCCCATGCCTCCCTGCTGCTATGATGGGAAGCTCTCAGCCCCGGTGACTCCCCTTATTGTGACTGCAGGACATCATCCAGAACTGACTGGCTGTCTCTGCTTCCCTCTCCTCCACAGGAGTTTCTCAGTCCTCTTTCCTGTGGAGGGTCTCCTGCTATGAGGGACCCTATTTCCTCCCCAAACACTGGCCTCAATCAATAGCTTATTTTACAATGCTATTATTTTAATGTGATATCATTTCTCTCAATCAGCTCCAAAATTCAACAAAATCACTAAACAAGAGAAATAAACTTTGGTTCCTGCTTTGGTTTCTTACACATTTTGAAAGTTCAAGTGTTATTTAACATAGCATGATGAAATTGATCTGGAAATGGAAGGACACAGAAAGAATACATGTAAGTGGTCATTTTCGGAAATCAGATCAGCCCACAGACAAGGTAAAATGTTGCCCCACTCCTACACAATCTTTCTGATCACGGGTGGGCTCAAGTCCATGGTTATGACCACCGTATATTCTGAGCCCCTTCCAACCTGGCGGGCTCATCTTCCAGCGCTGTACCACATACAATGCTGTTGCAATCCCTATAAATGGTTTTCATGGGCTGAGTTTTAGAAGCAGGTCACCAGGCCTTTCTTCCTTTTTGGGGAAATTCGGTCATGTCAGATGGGTCAGGGACTTGGCAGGCTCAAACCCACCACCTCACCTGGTTGCTTCACTCCTGCCATAACTTCCTTCTGCCTGGAACCCTCACCTCCGTATGTCCATGGGAACTGCTCCTGAGTGGGTCCCGGCCTCACACACTGCAGCACCGTGGCCCCCTGAAATTACACAGGCATTTGTTTTAACCTAGGTAATTCTTGTGTCCTCCCAGAGGAATGCTATAATCTCTGTGAAAGCAAAGAGCTGGTTCTGCTACCTGCTCTACAGGCATGGTTCTTTTTAGGTGCCATCAAGTGCGTTCTGACTCACAGTGACCCTGTACACAACAGAACTGAACACTGGCCTGGCCTGTGCCGTGCCACAATCATTGTTATGTCTGAGCTGTTGTTGCAGCCACTGTGTCAATCCATTTTGCTGAGGGCCTTCGCCTTTTTGCTGACCCTCGAAAACCTCAGTGGCATAGTCATTATTTGCTACATCTGCTAACCAAAAAAGTCAGCGGTTCAAATCTGCCGGGCACTTCTTGGGAACTCTATGGAGCAGTTCTGCTCGATCCTACACAGTCACTAAGAGTCAGAATTGACTCAACAGCACTGTGATTGTTGTTTTTTCCTACATTCCCAAGCCTGATGTCCTTCTCCGGGGACTGGTGCCTCCTGACAGCATGTCTGAAGAATGTTAAGATGTAGTCTCGTCATCCTTGCTTCTACAGAGCACTCTGGTTGTACTTCTTCCAGGACAGATCTGCTCATTCTTCTGGCAGTCCATGGCGTATTCAATATTCTTCAGCACCACAGTTCAGAGGTGTCAATTCTGCTTTGGTCTCTCTTAGTTTCGTCTTAGGTACCCGGAAATATTTGGTGAGTGATGAAGTAAAAGGACAACGTCTCTGGTAGGTTTAGTGTTAGCCACTGCATCCTTCTCTGGAAGTGAGAGTAACCTTGAAGACAGTAAATAGTTATTTTAAAACTATGGTCAGCGACCTATCAGCTAAGTCCCAGTGTTTTAGTCAGCTAGAGCTGCTGTAACGGAAATACCACAAATGGATGGCTTTAACAAAAGAAAGTTTATTCTTACACAGTCCGGTAGGCTACAAGTCCAAATTCAGGATGCCCACTGCAGGGGAAGGCTTTCCCCCTTGTTGGCTCTGGAGGAAAGTCTGGTATTGCATCAGTCTTTGTCCAGGGAGCATCTTGCAGCAGGAACCTCAGGTCTGAAGGACACGCTCTTCTCCTGGTTGCTTTCTTGATGGTGTGAGGTTCCCAACATTGCTTGCTTCTCTTTCCTTTTATCTCTTGTAGGATGAAAGGATAAAGAGTGGTACAACCCACACTCCACGGAAGCTTCCTTTACAGTAGAGCATGGAGGCGATATTATGAAGGGATTTACAGTCACCCTAATCCTCTTACAGCATAGGAATATCACAAAATGGAGGACAAGCATAAAATATCGGGAATCATGGTCCGGCCACATGGCTACACACATTTGGGGGTGGGGGGCTCAATTCAATCCATGACCTCCAGGTTTTTACCAAAGGAATTTTGCAGATCATCTGATTTAAGCTTCCTAACAATTCTGTGAGGGTCATTTTACTACAATTTTCATTTTACAAACGAGGAGATTGAGGCTCAGAAGAGTCTGGGAACTTGTCCAAGTTAATACAGCTAGGAAGCGACGGATAAGGAACATGACCCAAACCTGAGCCAAGCGCTCCAACTCTTCACCACCAGGCGCCACCAGGTGCTCCTGCATTGCCTCCACCTGCCGAGTTCTGTGCATTGCAGAAACACCAAGTGGGTCCTGAGGTCAGACCTCACAGAGCTGTGAGCTAAGTGTGGAGACTCCAGAGAAAAGGGAAAATGAGCTTTGGGTTCTTCCAGGAGTATCCTGTGCCCCTGCTGGTCTAGGGAGCTCCAGAACTTTTTGGAAGCTCTCTTAGTAATCTCGTATTTGAGTAGAAACGTGATGATGGCAGTAAGTGATAGGGAGAAGAAGAGGAAGAGAAGGAAGGGGGGAGGAGGAGAGAGGAGGAGGAAGGAGAGAGATGGGAGAGGAGGAGGACAGGGAAGAGGGAGAGGAGAGAGGAGGAGGGAGAGGAGGAGGGGGAAGGAGAGAGAAGGGAGAGGAGGATGACGGGGGAATAGGGAGAGGAGAGAGGAGGAGGGGGAGGAGGAGGTAGGGAAGGAGGAAGAGGAAGGAGAGAGAAGGGAGAGGGAGGAACGGGAGGAGGGAGGAGGTAGGGAAGGTGGAGAAGAGACAAAGAGGAAGGAGAGAGAAGGGAGAGGAGGAGGAAGGGGAAAAGAGGGAGGAAGAAGAGGAGGAGGGAGGGGGAGGAGGGAGGAGGGAGAGGAGGAGAGAGGAGGAGAGGAGGAGGGGGATGAGGAGGGCCCCGTTGTGTTGACTCCTGTGCACTGCTGTCTGGCGTGCTTCATTCTGTTCTTACTGCACCAGCTCTGCAAGGTGCGAAGGCTCCTCTCCCTGCAGAACGGGGCACCCGAGCTCTGAGATGTTATGTAACGAGAGCACACACCGCCCAGCCAGCAAGGGAAGCACTTGCATTCAGACTCTCTGCCAAGCTCTCTAAAGCCTCTGAGTCCCTCGTTGCTCCACTTTCCTAAGGCCCATCATGTCCCTGTTAAAATTAAAAAAAAAAAAATCCTTTCAAGTTATGCAGAACTGTGAGCACAGTTCCTTCTTGTGTTCCTCTGTTTAATATAGAATAATGACCCTTACACTCTGCCAAACAATAAGAAAAGTGAAATTTTAATGAATTTTTTAAAAAAAGAAGAAAAGAGAAAGGGGCACAGGAGAGACAGCCTGTAGTCAACTCTTTTGGGCAAATAGCATGAGATACCAGTCACGGGAACATAGCCTTGACACCTGCCTGCCTAACCCCTGACTGACACATGACCTCCCTGGCTGCTCAGAACATGCTGGATTGCTCAGCCCCTGCATCCCTACTCCCCGTGACTTCCTAACAGACAGAGAAGCTACATATCTTCTTACAGGGTTGCTTATTGTTTCCCACTGAATATTATTGAACATATCTATTTTCCTGTAGGCCATGGTGGCTCAGAGGTAGAACTCTTACCTTCTATGTGGGGTACCCTCGTTTGATCCCCCAACAATGCACCTCTGTGCAGCCACCAGCCGTCTCCCAGTGGCAGCTTGTGCGCTGCTCTGAAGCTGAACAGCTTTCAGTGGCGTGTCCCCACTAAGAGAGACTAGGAAGGAAGGCCTGGCACGCATCAGCCAATCAAGACCCATGACTTGCAACGGTCCCATCCTGCTATGCATGGCTTCCCTGTGCCTCAGGGTCTGAATCGACGATAATAACAGAGGCGACACTGTCTCTTCTTAAATCCCAGGTCCCGCTTCCCCAACAACAGATGGGAAGGCGAAGCTTAGGAAAACTGAGAGGCACTTTTTTTTTCCTGCTGTCTTCTGAATACTTCTTCCCCACCAAACCCCTTCCCATATTTTGCCTTTAGTCTTACAGTTTGCAGTTTGGACACCAGAGGCCAGGCCTGCCTTCCTGTGGCCGTCAGTATGTCATGTCAGCAACATGGCGAGCTTCCGTGTGCTTCCGTGTCACAGCCTGCCCCGTTTTAAAAACCCCAAAGATCCAGTCAAGTCTAACTCATAAGGACCCTATAGAACAGGGTAGAACTGCCCCCACAGAGTTTCCAAGGAGCACCTGGTGGATTTGAACTGCAGACCTTTTGCTTAGTAGCCATAGCACTTAACCCACTACCTCACCAGGGGTTCTGCACCCCATCTTAGGATCCCTGAATTCCTGGTTGACTTTTTTTGGTTTTAATTTGCACATGTTAAGATTCATTCTTTGGTACCATGAGTTTTGATGGGTTTTGACAGATACATGGCATCATGTAGCCACCACTACGGTGTCACGCAGATTGGTTCCACCACCATAAACGTGGGACTACTATTACCATATATGCTGTTCTTGTGTGCTACAGAGTGGATTCCAATTCATAACAACCCTATAGGACAGAGTAGAGCTGTGCCATAGGATTGCCTAGGCTGTAATCTTTACACAAGCAGGTCACCAAGCCAGCCTTTCCCAGCACTGCTGAACTGGTTCAAACACCAACCATTAGGTTAATAGCCAGTGCAATTAACTTGCTGCCACCTATGGACTTTGGGATCACACACACACACGGATAAAATAAAATAAAAAAACACTCCAACCTGTTGTGATCTAATCAATTCCAACTCACAGCAACTACATAGGACAGAACAGAAACGCCCCGTAGGGCTTCCAAGGCGGCACACATTGCTTATGGAAGCAGACTTCCACATCTTCCTCCTGCCAGGGACTTTGAGTCGCCAGCCTTTCAGTTAGCAGCCAACCACTGAGCCACTGTGCCCCAGGGATTCTGCAACTGTACACATACACACG
Source organism: Heterohyrax brucei (assembly GCA_028571685.1). Lineage (NCBI taxonomy): Eukaryota > Metazoa > Chordata > Mammalia > Hyracoidea > Procaviidae > Heterohyrax > Heterohyrax brucei. Next base: position 5,022,081 of record CM053153.1, read on the forward strand.
TATGCATTCTGCCCTTTTTATAGTTCAGCTACAACGGCTAGACCTCTGCAGTGTGTCTGTGTCTCCCAGACTCTTTTCCCCATCCTTTTTGCCCTCTCTTCTTCTAAAGATCTAACTTTGTGTTTGAAAGAAAAGAACTGCTGTGGCCAAGTTGAGTCGATTCTGACTCAAAGTGACCCCACAGAACAGGGTAAAACTGCCCCATTCCGTTTCCAAGAAGTGCCTGGTAGATCTGAAGGCCAGTCCCTTGGTTACCGGGCACATCTCTTAGCCACCACGCCACCAGGGTTTCCCCTTCCTGTTTAGCAACCCACTGTCCTGCTGCATTCAGTCTGAGTGTAATCCACTGCGGATTTCTCAATGTCAACACTGCGTTTCTTTCCATTTCCAGATTTCACCTCAGCTGTTTATTCAGCCCCATTATCTGGGTACCGTCAAGCATTTTCTTAAAGGTAATAATTGCAGCTCCTTTAAAGATCTTATATGAGGATTCCTATAACTACACCATCTGAGTTGTTTCTTTGTCTTTCTTTTTCCATCAGTGGTTTCTTGACACAGTTCTGGAAAATTTAAAAATAAATGCCTGACATTGCATCTAGAGCCCTGTAGAGTCCCAAGGATGCTGTCCTCTACTAGGTGAATAGAGTGAGGTCCAGCATGGCCAGACCTGGGGACCTTGGGAACCGAGATGTCTTTGTTAGTAAGGCAACTCTGCCGTAGATTACAGTGCATTCACAGGGTATGGTCCTTCACGTTACCAACTGGTAAGCCAGGGATTTTACTAGGATCTGTCCTCTCTGGTGGGTTGTGATCTCTGAGATTTATCTTCTCAATACCATAAGCTTGTGATCAACATTGTTCTAATTTTCAGTGGGTGTTTTGCTGAACTTCTTTAACCCCTGTCTTGCTTACATTAAGAACAGCAATGCTTTCAGAACAGAATTTCAAATTCTCACAGAACCCAGAATTTCTGGAACCAGATGGTCGACTGTAGGCTCTCTGTCCTATGGCCACTTCCCTTTCCTTCCTCTTCTTTTTTTGAAAAACATCATTAGAATTTTCCACTTGTTACCTTTGGAAACTCTATAGGGCAATTCTACTCCAACCTCAAGGGTCGCTATGAGTCTGACCCAACTCAATGGTGGTGTTTTTTTATTGTTTGGCAGAGTTTGAGGGTCATTATTTTATATTAAACGGAGGGACAGGAGAAACAACTGTGCTCACAGGTTTGTTGTTGTTTTAATTAATTTTAAGTCTGAGTTTAGAACACAGGCTCCAGGGAAAGACTATTCTCTCTGTCTCCTCTTGGGGAAGGTCCTTGTCCCTTTTCAGCCTCTATTCCTAGGTCCCTTGATCACTGCACGGTGTATATCATGATCTATTTGTGCTTCTTGCTTTCTTCATCTGCTTTTTCACATCTCAAAAGAGAGTGACTTAAGGCACATGCTATGCTAACACTGCCTTACTAACATAACAAAGAAAACAATTCCCAAATGAGGTTATGACCACAAGTATGGTGTTGGGGCTCACAACCCATATTTTGGGAGGTGGGGGCACAACTGAATCCATAACATGGGTTAACTACTCTGCTGCAAGGCACTCCCTCATACCTGAAAGCAGACACCCTCAGGGAAAAATGTGACACAGGCAGTGGCATTTCTGATGACTTCTAGAAGGAGAGCTGACACAGATGATTCAGTATTGGTAGTCCAGAGGGTAGCAACCTAAGGAGGGATGACAGTGAGAACTGAACAGGAACCGGGTAGGCTGGAATGACTGTAGAGGACAGTCTTCTGTAAATGATGCTCGCTAGGAGTGGGATTTCAAGCGGAAGCTCAAGCGGGAGCAGTGGTTTGGTGACTAACATGGGTGACTAACATGGAAGAACCTTGAGTCACATAGCAAAGAGTCTGTCCCCCTCCCCCACTATGGGAAGCCACCGAAGGGCTCTGACCAAGGCTGGTGTTTCTGAAAACAGTCCTCTCAGAAGATAGTTATGATAGAGAAGTGCCCAGTGGGTCCAAGACAAGTGAGACCCATGAAACTTGGGAAGACAGTCAGGAGGTTAACACAGGAGTGGGTGGTGCCCGGTAATGAAGGGTTTACAGGGGCCTGCCACAGGCCTTGACGGAGAGAGACCTTGGGCAGTCTGTCAGTTTTTTTACTGAGGCTAACGTGGCACTATCTTTTCTATCAACACAACAATTACGAGTCCCATGGATCTTGGGACCAAGTAACTCTTTCTGAGGGGGAAAGAATGGTCTGGGTTGTCCCCAGTGGGATTTACAACAGACAGAAGCTCACAAAGAATGCCATATCTTGTTCACATCCAGGTAGCCATCAATAGGCACCCACTTCCTTTGGGACCACGGTGGAAGTCTGAAAGCAGTTTCCTGGAGAATGTGCATTTTTCCTGGGCAAGCCAGCTGCTGAGGCAAGAAGCAGCCTCACCAGGGATTATCCATCTTGATTAACTCACAGCATCCAGGGACTCACAGATTCAGAAAGCTGAATCCAGCAGCCCCAGGAGTGTGCACTTTCTCCAAGGGGCCCTCACATTAGCTAAGCACACAGGCGAGGATCGGAGAACCAGGTGCTGCTTTATCAAATTGCAGCGAGAAGTCACGCTGTCACACTGGTGGCTCATGCTGGTGTGTTGATTCCATTGCTACCCAGTAAGGGCAGACCTATGACAAGCTATAAAGATGCCTGGAACCTTGAAATAAATCCATAGAAGAATTGCTAACTGAGATAAACAACCAGAAGTAGGCACACACACAAATTTATACTTGGTAAATTAATTGTGATAATTTTAAAAAAGGAATAGGAACATTTTACTTTTTAAAAAATAATATTTTATTGTTTTTTGGTGATGATTTACACAGTAATTTTAATTTCCATTCAACGATTTCTACACCAACTGTGTCAGTGACTTTGGCCACACTCTGCACAATGCACAAGCGTTCTCGTTACCACTGTTCTGGTTTGTCACTTCATCTAGTCTCACTGTCTCCTTGCATTCTTATCTTGGTTTTAAAGTCACTATTGATTGCTAAGTCTCATACCGGTGATTTTTTTAAAGGAGCACAGTGCTCATGGTTGACATTCATTAGTTTTGAGCCAATCTGCTAAATACGGGTACACATGCTTACACGTACACAGATGTCTTACATGGTCATTTGTGAGTGAGGCCAGAAATAACCAAAATATTCTGACATAGGAGAATTGGCTAAAGGTGATCTAACCAAATAATGGACTAGCAGCCAATGATTTCAATGTGGACAAAATGCTGTTTACAAAGTAGACATAAAAAACGTGTACCATCATTATAATGTGAGGCTGTGTGTCTGCAGAAGGAGAGTGATGTATCATCGTTACAACATGAGTGTGCGTGTGTGTCTGTACAGAGGGAGAGAGATGTATTGTCATTGCAACATGAGTGTGTGCATGTGTACAGAAGACAGATGTATTGCCATTGCAATATGAGTGTGCGTGTGTGCAGCTGCATGTGTGTGTGTGCATCTGTGTGTGTGCACACACACTTGTGTGTCTACAGGTAGAGAGATTGGGAAAAGTCACCTCAAATTTTTAGTATGTAACGCAGGGTGATGGCATTGTGCTTTTACTGTTTTCCATGTGTTTAATTTTTCGTCTATTCCACAGTGAACAGACTTTATGCTTATACGTAGATGATGCACATCTATCTACGTGTCATATTTTATAATCTGTGTGTTTACACAATCCACATTAAAATATGATAAATGGCTCTGCAAAGAGTTGGAGACAGCAGATAATACTAGAAAAACCACTGGGAGTCTGGCAAACCTGGTCAGATACAGGCTCTGTCAATTTCTCATCCCTGCGTCTTGGGTAAAAAGGCGTTTTTTTTTTTCTTTTTTTCTTCGAGTGCAGTCTCCTTATGTTTGAAATTGGAATTTATGGACCTCCTTGCATGACTTTTGCTGGATAAAACGTAAGGCATCTAACATATCATCAGCATTCAATAAGGATCTGCTTTTGTTATTCTTAATAAATAATAACAACAATGCTACTTTCCTTTCTGAGAGGCCCCTGCTGATGGGGCTTTGTCAGTCAGAATGAAGGGTGCTGACTGGACATTTCAGAACATTCTGGCCATCTGGACCTGGGGCTGTGGCTGTGCTAGGCCCGGGCACTCAGTGTCACCGACATTTGCCTCTGTGACTCCCCTTTTTCTCTTCTGGGTGGATTAAGATCTCTGCTGCTCTGAGTCCCTCTTCATGTAGGCTGACAGCTTCAGTTGGGTGACAGTCATTCTTTCTTCCCCATGAACTAGGTCTCCACTCCATTCTCTTGTGTCTTTTCTTATCATTCTTGGGGACAGCTCCCTGATGCTGTCAAATACTACTTTATTACCACATTAAAAAATAGCCCCCTGAAGTCGTCTTTAACCTAGACAATAGTTTAGTCTAACTAATAAAGAATGTCCTTCTTGAGCACTGTGACTGTTTGGGAAACTATCTACATGGGACCAAACTGACCTTAGGGACCGAAAGGTTAGATGGGCAGCTTAGGGGAAGTAAGCTGATGTTAACGGAGAAGTGACAACTCAGAAAAGGAGGGTGAGGATAGCTGTGCAACTTGAAGAAGGTGATTAGTGTCATGAACTCTACATGTGGGAACTGTCGAATTGGTGTATGTTTTGCTTGTATATTTCCAACAAAAAGTAAAATAATTGTTTTTTAAGGAAGGTCAGCAATAGGACACCAGCTATGAGCACCCCTGCCCAGGTCAAGTGCTGGTAGGAGAGGCCTCTGTGACTTTCAGTCCAATCCACACAGACATTCTCTTGCAGTTGGCACTGTTATTATTTTTTAAGCAAACGTCTGAATCTAAGCTCTGCCTGGTGTCAGCTGGATGATCGGGGCTGAGTCACTTCCTCTCTCTGGTCCTCTGCCAAGTCTCCCCACCTGGGAGCCCTTATGCATCATCTTGTCCCAACCTCCTCCTCATTTCGGATGAGCAATCACTCCGCCCCCAGCCCCAGCACTCAGCCACCTCACTGAGACACCTTGGCCTTGCTCACCCCTTCTCCTCCAGAGAATTGGGGGCTCCAAGTCACAGCAGAGGGCATCTCAGGTGGGTGGGGGCAGAGAAAGACTCATGTGCAGGCGGGCTTGAGAACAGGCTCCCTCACTGGAGAGTCTAGCAGACTTGTCAAGTGCTGAGGAGTTCATCAGCGTGGAGTGTGACCCATGGAGGCTTTGTATCCACTTCTAGCTGTCCACCGTCAACAGTCATTTTGCTAATTATAGGCAGGACCACCGGGTCTAAGTTCCTAGTATGGAGGCCTAATACTTCATCAATAATTCTTACGTCAAGGTCACAGATGCCTCACCCACCTCAAGGATGAGAATACTGTAGTCTGGCAACTAGAAAACTTGACTGATATTACACAGCTAGGAAGTCAAGATGGATTGAATGGTATCCACCCAAGAACGTGTGTAACAATTTGGCCAGTCTATGATTCCCAGTATTTTGTGATTGCCCTTCATTTTTTGATCTTCCTGTGCTGTAACTCCTAATCTGTGCCTGTGTTTCATAGACTGAGTTATGTTAAAGAAGATTAGGGTGGGACCATAACGCCCTTCTGCAGGTCACCTCCCTGCTCCAATGTAAAAGGAATTTCCCTGGGGTGTGGCTCACACCACCTTTTATCCTATAAGAGATAGAAGGAAAGGGAAGCAAGCAGACAGTTGGGGAGCTCACAGCATCAAGAAAGCACCACCTAGAGCAGAATGCATCTTTCAGACCAGAGGTTCCTGTGCTGAGTTATTCTTAGACTAAAGAAAGACTGATGCAACACGAGGACTTTCCTCCAGAGCCAACAGAGAGTGTATATTCTCCGGGAGCTGGGACCTTGAATTTGGGCTTCTAGCCTACTGGACTGTGAGACAATAAATTTTTCTTCAATGAAGCCATCCAACTGCAGTATTTCTGACAGAGAGGCACTAGATGCCTAAGACCCATGCGAACTGTAAGACACAACTGGCAATTACTAAGGTATGGGGGCTACTGTGCATTTGGTCACTTAAAGACTGGTGATCTGAGACCACCCAGTATAGCCACAGAAGAAAGGCCTGGGCATCTGCTTCCAGAAAGCTTACAGCCCAGAAAATCCTGTGGAGCACAGTTCTACTTGGTCACACATGGGGTGGCCATGAATCAGAATCAAAGCAATGACAACAGACTGGGTTTCAGTGTTTGGTGTGGGTTTTTTTTTATCATTGCTAAAATAAGAAGCTTGAAAGTTTATTAGAATGCAATCCTTTGCTCTAGGCTTCAGAGGGTGAGTTGGGGTCTGAGTTTATGAAGCTGAATAGCAGCCACCCAAGGACAGGGGCCTCTCATCCCCTCCATGTCTGAGGTTCTGCCTCACTGGGGCACCTGTCATCCTTTTCTCCATGGCTAATGCTGGATGTCTGCTCATTTGGGGAACTAGGCTTCTCTTCTCTGCCCAGTGCTGCCTACAGATTGAAGCATCAACTTCCAGAGTCTCAGGCTTTCTCAGGACAAATTTCCTCCAGTGTTTCAATACACACAAGATCAGGGGCTGTCCCCAAGCAACCTCCTGTAGGAGACGGAGGGGTGGTCCCTTTGCCTGGGCTACAGCAAGGAGGCAAGAGGAAGGCTGCTTTGCTGAGTGTTTGTGAACAAGCTCTCAGGTTTTCCTGTTTGCCTTTTCACTTCCTGATGTTTGGGATCCCATCTATTTACTCAAGTCCCTAGGTGGTGCCATCAGTCAGGGGCAAAATCCATGGCCACTAACAATGCCAACAACTAGGTGGTGCAAAGGATTTGTACTTGACTGCTAACCTAAACGTTAGCGGTTGGAACCCACCAGTAGTACCATGGATGCAAAGGTCTGATGACTTGCTTCTGTTAAGACGACTGCTGTTGCCGTTGTTGTTGTTAGGAGCCATTGAGTCAATTTTCAACTCACAGTGACCCCATATATGGAGCAGAACTACCCTGTAAGGTTTTCCAGGCTGTAATGTTTACGGGAGCAGATCACCAGGTCTTCCTCCTGTGGAGCCACAGTGTGGATTCGAACTGCCTCCTCTCAGTCAACAGCTGAGCACTTAACTGGGGCACCACCAGGGTTCTTTTCTGTTAAGACGAGCAGCACAGTTCTGCCCTATAACACATGCAGTTGCCTTGAGCTGGAATCACTTGACGGAGACTAACAACAGCATGCCTTTTATCTATTACCTGTCTTTGGGAGTCACTCTCTGTCTTATCCCTGAGTAGATTACCGAAAACAATCCTGGTATGTGATTTTCCATTGTTTAGGTCAGATCTGATGTCAGATTTTACCATGTTTTTATTCCAAATATCTCAGTATACAGTATAATAAATATTTGTTGAATGAATGAGCAAATGAATGAAAGTACTGACTTCCATGAATCCAGATAGTGCATTCACGTTTATCAGAAGAGCAGAAGGCACTTCAGCTCAGTAGAAACAGCGTCACTCTTGAGTCCAACTGACTTGACTTGAAGTGCTGGCTTTGCCTAGCATTAGTGACTTATCTATTCTGAACCTCAGTTTCCTCTCTACTAAGACAGGGAAGTAATACATTATGCCTGTATGGTCACTAGGAAAATGACCCCTATTGTAGAAAGCTGAGAAAAGATTTTCACAGGTACAGAATGTTCTTTGATCATTATCAGGGACACAGGGCAGGGGAAACCACTGAGAAGGTAGTAAACACATCCCAGCTTTGGTGTAGGAACAGATAATACAAAACATCAGAGAAGTCAGCACAACAAAATCAAGGTAACGGAAATCACTAAACTGTATGCAAGAGTAAAATGCAACAATCATAAATATATATACAATCCTGCAACAACAGTAATAAATAGTGTATGAGGACACACAGGTAGATATGTAAGCTGAACACGGGTAGGAAGTACACCCTTGTACATACATACATGTACATGCTGCCAATGTAGCCATGTGTGCAATGACATGCACAGGGTCCATGGTCATGGACACTTCTTAGACATAGCCATGTAACTCCTGGGACTGAAAAACTGGGCTTTAAGGCTAGGGACCACAGTTTGGGGAGACATCCAGGTTATACCACAATCTATATAGACAATGTTCTATATCCTACCATGGTGAGTCAGTGACTGGGTGCTTAAAACCTTGCAGGCAGCCATCTAAGATACAACAATCGGTCTGTTCCCATCTGGAGCAAAGAAAAGTGAAGAAAGCCCAAGATTCAAGGAAACAGTTCCAAAGGACTAACAGATTACACGAATCATGACCTCCACCAGCCAGAGACCAGAAGAACTAGATGGTGCCCAGCTACTACTGCCAACCACTGGGACTGTGACCACAACAGTAGATCATGGTCAGAATGGGAGACAAACGTAAAACAAAATCCAAATTCATAAAGAAGACTAGTCTTACTGGCTTGATGGTGACTGGTGAAACCCTGAGACTATAGCTCTTAGACATACTTCAAGCTTGGAACTGAAATTACTCCCAAAGATTGCATTATAGCCACACAATAGACAGTCCTATAAAGCGGCCAATAACATGAGTGAGGAATATATGGAACAATCAACTATAAGAGACTAAACGTCGGCATTTGCCCAAAATAGCTAAGGACAGTAGGGGCAGGGAAACTGGGCCAATGGACACAGGGAAACTCAGGGAGGAAGATGATAGACTGCTGACACATTGACGGTTAGCAACCAATGTCACAAAACAAACTGTGCATCCGTTACTGAATGGGAAACTCCTTTTTCTGTAAACATTCACCTGAACAGCAACCAAATGTTCGAAATAAAATGACTGTGACTGAGACAGAGTACAGGCTCAATACACACCAGCTCTTGTTAATGCTGCTATACTGTTTTTTATAATTCTCAGTGTTGCAGTGATGACTGTGATGATGAAATCTAGCTACTAGAGTCAGGGGTCTTAAAAGCTAGCAAGTAGCCATCTAAGTAGCATCAGTTGGTCCCAACTGATGGGTGCTGGAGCAGAAGAGAATAAAGGACATCAAAGACACATGGAAAATATGAGCCCAAGAGAGAAAAAGGGGCACATAATCTAGAGACTACATTAGAATAAGACTGGAAGAACCAAATGGTATTCAGTCACCACCAGCGACTGCCCTGACATGGGACACAACAGAGAGTCCCTCACGCAGTAGAAGAGAAGTGGGGTACAGAACTCAAATGGTATTAAAAAGACCAGAATGGATGGTCTGAAGGATTGCAGGGTCCCTGGAAGACATGGCCCCCAGACTCTCAGCCCAAAACTGAAACCATTCTCAAAGCCAACTCTTCAAAGATTGGACTGCCTGTAAGACACAAAATGGTCATGACAAAGAGTGTGTTTCTTGGCTTAGATAGATACATGAGACTAACTGGGCAGTTCTGTTTGGAGGTGAGACAAGAGAGCAGAGGGAGACGGGAGCTGGTTGAATGGATATAGGGAAATACAGAGTGGAAAGGAGGAGTATGCTGTCACAAGGTGGGCAGAGCCGCCAGAGTTATATAGCAGTGTGTGTGCCAGGTTTTGCACGACAGATTGACTTGGATTGTAGAGTTTCACTTAACCACAGTAAAATATTAAAAAGAGAAAAAAAAAAAACTTAGCCCCTAGCCTTGGGCTTATTTGACTAACTTCCTCGGAAAAGCAGGGTCAGGGGTCAGGGGTCAGGGGCTGCCGTGGCCTCAGGAGACCCACTCCAGCTCCCTCGTCTTTGGTCTTGGGGACACTAATGAGCACAGGAGCACAGGTGGACGCTGATGTAAGATTTTCTCTAAGCAGGCAGCTTAGTCACTCGCTGGTTGAGTGTGATGGGGGAGGCGGGTTCCACTGGGCTCTGTGATCTGTGAGTTGAAAAAGACGTGGGCTTGTTTTGTTGTGATTTCTGAGCTGGGCTGTTTCCACTGAATTCCGTTTTGGTGAATCCTGGGAGAATCTCTGGATCTAGACGAGACCACGGTTAAGACTTGGTGGTGGAGGAATGTGCCGGGACGCTGTGCCACTGCCTCTGCCTAGACCCACAGCGCCCTCTGGTGGCTCGGAGCCTGAGTGTAGGCTCCAGGCTCTCTTTACCAGGGACTCCTGCAGAGAAGATTATCTTCAGAGTTCTGCCATCCCTGGGTTATCCTGCTTCCTTTAGGGACTTGATGCTCCCGATGGGAAGAGGAGAAGGAGGGTACCTGCTTGCTGCTCAAACCTGGGCTCCTCTGATGGCTCTTGCCCGGGCTGTGCCACTCGCTCCCTCAATCATCTGCAGTGTTGTGCCTGGACACTGAGTTTGTTTCCTTGCTGTTTTATGGTGAGGTTAAAGAGGATAAATAATGCATGCAGAAGCACCCTCAACATTTTCTGGCACTCAACTAATACATATTTGAAAAAATGAGCCACTCTGCTTTCAATATTTTCCTCTTTTTGCTAGAAGAAATGGCTAAATTCCAGGAAAACAGGGAGGCTTTTATTCTTTTAATAGAGGTTAGTCAACTGCGAAAAAAGTGGTGGGTTGGGTGTGGATGTTGACAGAATCCTACAACAGACATGCCTACACGCCAGGTGCTCATGTACTCATACACTGTCTCATACACAGTCGAGGGAAGGACTTATGCAAGAAACAACTGTATTTTTTTAGATTGTAGCATGACAGTTAATCCCTCTAAGCTTGTTAGAGGGAACCTTGGCAGTACAGTGGCTAAGACACACGGCTGCTAACCAAAGGTCAGCGGTTCAGTTCCACCAGGCTCTCCTTGGAAACCCTATGGGGCAACTCTACTCTGTTGTATAGGATCACTGTAAGTCAGAATGGAAATGACGGCAAAAAGTTTAGGTTTTGGTTTGGAAAGCTAGTTAGGTGGTGTTCTTATTGTTACCCAACCCTTGCTCTGCAGATAGAAAATGACTGAATTCTAATAACCATGATTGGGCCTCAAGGGTGCGTCAAGGAAGGGGGTGGCAACAGCGGTCTTACAAGCCAAGCACCTCAGGAGTTCACGTGCATCTTCAGAATTCTACTTGGTCTCAGAAACAACAGTTATGAAATGAAACACAGGACACCATGGCCTTGACTCAGTAGGTGCCCTTCCAAGAAATTATCCTAAGCAAATAATTTAGATGAAAATTAAAAAGAAATTAAAACCATATGCCAGAGATATTGATGTTACTAACAGGTCTTTGTGAATAACACAAAACACAGGAATAGCTTAATGGTACACAATATTATATCAGACAGATGGACTATTATGCAGTCATTTAAAATTAAAATAAGAAGACAGTAAAAGGTGGGCAATAAGTATGCAATAAGACACAAATGTAAGAGCAACATACAAAGTTGCACATGTTTATATTGAAAAAAAGGTGTATGTGTAAGGTTCTATGGTTTGGGATATTAATGTCTCATGCTAAGACTATAATAAAATTAAGAGAAACTTTACATGCCTGTGTAAAAATTTTGTGTACAGTGTATGTAAAGATCTTACAACACAAAATAAATAGTTTTAAAATACTGTTTACTCTGAATTGCAGAAGAATGAGGACAAAATGTGGTATGACTCCAGAATCTTGAGACAGCTGTTTACGTTTAGATGGTTTGTGCTGATATCTTAACTACACATCTGTAGCATAATGAGAGGCAGGAAAGTGTTAGCAGCCGCAGGAGACAGAAAAGCCCAGAGGTTAGGAGCACAGGTTTTCAAGCCCAAATGCCTACTTTTTTTTATTATCATTGAATGAAAATGTACATTCCCATATAAATTTGATGTCTAGTTTTGAATTTGCAGTTATCTTGTTTGACCTTGGACATGTTACTAAAACCCTTTGTATTGCTAGAAACAAAAATGGAGCTGCCTGAAAGGGTTCTTATGAGGACTGCAACAGTTAGTCCATGGAAGGGAATCCCTAAGTGCTACAAAAGTTTTCTGAGGTCAGCTCCTAACTGGAAGACTGAGGTTTGAGTCCACCTGCAGACACTCTGAAAGAAAGGAGACCTCCTTCCAAAAGGTCAGCCAATGAAAAGCCTATGGAGCACAGTTCTCTTCTGACATACATGGGGGCTCCAAGAGTCACAGCCAACTTCATGGCAAATGTTGTAATACATAGAGAGAACTGACTGTAATAGGGGTGGCATTTCTCAAAGTCTCATCGCCATCACCACCATGGCTGTTACAGTTCCTATAGAATCTGGTAAGGGCATGGGAGTGGGGAAGTATGAGACTCTGACTATTTCGAATACCAGTAGCATAGTTTCCAGCACCACAGTAACACACAAGCCACCCACGTATGACAAGCCTACAGACACATGGTGGCTATCAACTGCTCGTATGAAAGCTCAAACTGAAGCTGAAGAAAATTAAAACAATTCCATGAGAGACAAAACATGATCTTCAGTATATCCCACCTGAATTTGAAGGCCATCTCAAGAATGGATTTGATACACTGAACACTAATGACTGAAGATCAGATGAGTTGTTGTATGACATCGAGGACACTGTATATGAAGAAAGCAAGAGGACATTAAAAAGACAAGAAAGAAAGAAAAAGACCAAAATGGATGTCAGAAGAGACTGACTCTTGCTGTTGAATACAGAGCAGCTACAGTAGGGCTGGCATTTCTCAAAGTCTCATCGCCATCACCACCATGGCTGTTAAAGTTCCTATAGAATCTGGTAAGGGCATGGGAATGGGGAAATATGAGACTCTGACTATTGAAGAAGACTTCAAAGGATGGCTTGAGAAGACAAAGTATTGCAGGGAAAGGTGCAAAGACTTGGAACTAGAAAACCTCAAACAAACACATTAGGCATTTCTCAAGCTGAAGGAACTAAATAATTCAAACCTCAAGTAGCAACTCTGAAGAATTCTGTGGGCCAAACACTGAATGACACAGAAATCATCAGAAGAAAATGGAAGGAACACACAGAGTCACTGTACCAAAAGTAACTGGTCAAAATTCAGCTGTTTCAGGTAGGAGCATGTCATCAAGAACCAACGGTACTTAAGGAAAAAGTCCAAGCTGCACTGAAGGCATTGACAAAAAAGCACACCTCCAGGAACAGAAGAACACCAACTGAGATGCTTCAACAAATGGATGCAACTCTGAAGGTGCTCATTCCATTACGCCAAGAAGTTTGAAAGATAGCTACCTGGCCAGCTGCCTGGAAGAGATCTATATTTGTACCCATTCCAGTGAAAGGTGACCAAAGATAGTGTAAATTATCAAACAATATTGTTGACATCACACACAAGTCAAATTTTGAGATAGTCCAAAAGTAGCTGCAGCAGTACACTGACAGAGAACTGCCAGAAATTCAAGCTGGATTCAGAAAAGAATCACAACAAATTCCCATGCAAGCAACATTTAATTGTGCTCATGAAGAACCTGAACTAAGAAGCAGCCTTTCAAAAAGAACAGCGGGTTACTGGGAGGTTAAAATTAGGAAAAGCATGCTTCAGGGTTGTATCATTTCACCATACTTACTAAGCTTTCACTGCTGCAAATCGAAGATCACTGGCTTCAATATGGATTACACTTCAATGAAAACCTAACAAAATCCTCACCAATCTAATAAGTAACATCATGATAAACAGAAAAAAGACTAAAGTTGTAAAGGGATTTTATTTCACTTCAATTCACAATGAACACCCATGGAAGCAATGGTCAAGAAATTAAGAGATATACTGCAGTGGGCAAACCTGCATAAGACCTTTTTAAAGTGTTGAAAAAGCAAAGATTTCACCTTGGGAACCAAGATGTGTGTCGTAGGCTAGGTTCTCTAGAGAAGGAAAACCAGTGAAAAGTTATAAACATATCTACACAGAGAGAGATTTAGATCAAGGAAATTGGTCACACAATTTTTTGATGCTGAAATATCTAAAGTCTGTGGGCCAGGAAAGGGTCTTCTGTAGATTCATGCAGTGACAGGGGCTGGCAAACCCCAGATCAGGTGGCCAGAGAGCAGGGACATTGGAGGCTGTGAATATCACTGAATCTCGAGATCAGCACGCAAGGTCTCAGGTCAACTGCTAGCTCCGCTCCCAAAAATGAAAGGTCTGACAAGCAGGGGCCAGCTGCAGGAACTGGGACAAGCAAAAGCCCTGGCAAGGAGAACAGGAAGGACGATGCAGCGTTGGAAGACAGAGAGATGAAGGCTGAACAGTGGTGAACAGTCACAGGCCTCGCCCACCAACACCACTCCCAGCAGATCCTACCATGCGGGTGACCACCTATCAAATCTCAGTAGGGAAGTGGCCACAACATACAACTACAGAAACGCCGAGAATCATGGTCCAGCCAAGCTGACACACAATCTTAACCTTCACAGTGTATCTGACCCAAGCCAGGATTTTTTCAGTCATCTCAGTTGTATGCAAAAGTTGGACAATGAATAAGGAAGACTTAAGAAGAACTGATGCATCTGAGTTAATGTGTTAAGAATATTGAATATTCCACAGACAAACAAGTCTGTCTTGGAAGAAGTACAGCCAGAGTGCTCCTAGGAAATAAGGATGATGAGACTTCTTTTGTACAAGGTCCAACAATTAACTCTGAGCACTGAATTGGTTTGAGTGCTACATACCTCCTTGCTTAATATCAGTATGGTCACCTTCACAGTATTTGCTTTGGAAAACTGCACTGATGCTGGAGCCTAGTCCCCCCTTCAAAGCCATTCTGGAACTCTTTCTGGAATGGTCTTGTGCACAATGGCACAGTGGCAAGTTCCCAAACTTAATCGTAGAGTTCTCTGTCAGGGAGTTTTTAGCATTAAAAAATAACTACTTTGGAGTACAGTCCCTACTTGCTCGATCTGGCTCCCAATGCCTTTTTTCTTTACCCAAAGATAAAGGAAATATTGAAAGGACAACATTTTGATGACATCAAGGGTAATAATACGACAACACCTCTAATGGCCATTCTAGAAAAAGAGTTCCAAAATTGCTTTGAAGGGTGGACTAGATGCGGGTGTTAGTGCACAGTTTCCCAAGAGGGGTACTTCGAAGGTGACCATAGTGCTATTCAGCAGTGAGATATGTAGCACTTCTTCTAGGATGAGTTCATGAACTTAACTGTCAGGCCTCGAACTTCGGTTATGTTATCGGAGAGACCAGTCCCTGGAGAAGGTCATCATTCTTCGTAAGGCAGACGGTCAGCAAAAAAGGGGAAGAGCCTCACGGAGACAGACTGACAGAGCGGCTGCGACAGTGGGCTCCAATATAGCAACCACGACGAGGAGGGCACAGGACCAGGCCGTGCTCCGTGCTGCTGTACTCGCATCGCTGTGAACTGGCCCTGACTTGGGGGCACCCAACAACAGATCTGGAGTCATTCCAACATCTTTAGGACAGAAAGTAAGAGACAATGTTAGGGCGTAAGAAGTTTGGATTTTGTGCCCTAGGCACCTTGTAAACCCACAGGGAAAGACCTGGAGAACAACATATCCCATAAGGACAAGCTTGGGTCAGTGACCAAAACCATTCTGTTTGCTCAGGCAGCAGCACTACTGAAAAGTCTTTCCTTCAGCAGCTTCCTAGAAACAACAGGGCGATAAACAGCACTTCAAATGGATGTTATGCGACAGTGACGAAAGTTCAGCCAGGACATAAAAGAAATGCAGCAGAACTGTACTGGATTCTGCACTAGCACAGATACAAACATGGAGGGCACAAGCATGAGTTCATTCTCTTTTATGGTTCTTTTCAAACTTTACCAGGACAATAGACCTGATAGGGAGGAGAACGGCAAAAGAGGAGATCTGAACTGAAAAGACAGCCACAACGGTTTAACGACCTGGAGGGCCCTGCTTTCTGACAGCTTTTCTGAACACTCAAAGACACACTGCCGGCAAACTGTGCAGGAGCGGTCTGCACAGAGTAACGGAGGCTCAAAGACGCGGCGCACCTCACAGGTAAGCAAACCCCAGTCGGGTGGGGGTTTAACTAGATGATTAACAAACCAACAACCAGCTGCTGTCCAGTTGACTCCTGACTCACAATGACCATGTGTTTCAGGAGAGAACTATCTCCACAGGGTTTTCATTGGCTGATTTCTCAGACATAGATCACAAGGTCTTTCTTCAAGGCACCTCTGTTGTTGCTGTTGCCGTTAGGTGCTGTGGAGAGGGTGCCAACTCGTAGACACTACATGCACAGCGGAACAAAACACTGCCAGGGCTGGGCCGTGCCCATGATCATCGGTATGCTGGAACCTACTGCTGCGGCCACTGCCTCAACCATGCTGAGAGTCTTCCTCTTTTTCGACGACGCCCCTACCTTACCAAGCATGACGTCCTTCTCCAGGGCTGATCCTTCCCAGTAACATGTCCATAGTATGTAAGTCGTAGTCTTGCCATCCTTGCTTCCTTGTAATACTCTCATGATACTCCTTCCTAGACAGAACTGATTGTTCTTTTAGCAATCAATAGTATATTCAATAGTCTTCTCCAACAAAATTCAACGTCATCAGTTCTTCTTCTGTCTTCCTTATTTATTGTCCAGCTTTCGCATGCACATGATGCAACTGAAAGCACCATGGGTTGATTCAGGCACACTGTAGCCTTTGACGTAAGATCTTTGCTTTTCAACACTTTAAAGAAGTCTTTTGCCGCTGATCTGCCCAGTGCAATGGGTCTTTTGATTTCCTGATTGCTGCTTCTATGGGCATTGATTGTGGATCCAAGAAAAATGAAATCCTTGACAACCTCAGTCTTCTCTCCATTTATCATCATATTGCTTATTGCTTCAGTTGTGAGTATTTTAGTTTTCCTTATGTGGAGGTTTAAACCATACCGAAGTTTGTGGTTTTTGATCTTCATCAGTGTTTCCAGTCCTCCTCACTTTCAGTAAGCAAGACTGTGTCATCTGCACAACCCTGGTTGTTAATGAATCTTCCTCCAATCCTGATGCCCTGTTCTTCTTCATCAAGTCCAGATTCTTGGATTATGTTCTTGGCATACAGATTGAATAGTCATGGTGAAAGGATACAACCCTGATGCACATCTTTAAACCACGGAGTACCTCCTTGTTCTGTTTAAAGAACATCCTCGTATCCATCTACAGACTCCTCATGAACACAATTAAGTGTTCTAGAATTCCCATTCTCTGCAATGTTAGCCGTAATTTGTTATGATCCACACAGTCAAATACCTTTGCATAGTCACTAAAACACAAGTAAACATCTTTCTTGTATTCTCTGCTTTCAGACAAGATCCACCTGACATCAGCAATGATACTCCTGGTTCCACATCCTTTTCTGAATCTGGCCTGAACATCTGCCACTTCCTGTTAATAAATTGCCACAGCCGGTTTTGAAAGATCTTTAGCAAAATGTTACTCGTCTGTGATATTAATGATATTGTTTGATAATTTCAATGTTCAGTTGAGTCACCTTTCTTGGGAATAGGTATAATATGGATCTCTTCCAGATGGCTGACCAGGTAGTTCTCTTCCAAATGTCTTGCCATAGATGACTGAACACTGTCAGCACAGCACTCATTTGCTGAAACCTCTCAATTGAGATTCCATCAATTCCTGGAGCCTGGTCTTTTGCTAGTGCCGTCAGTGCAGCTCTGACTTCTGCCCTCACCACCACTGGCTCCTGATTACACACTGCCTTTTGAAGTGGCAGAACATCAACCAGTTCTTCCATATTCCTTTGACGCTTCCTGTGTCATTTAGCATTTTCCCTGTAGACAGCTTCTCTATGGCAACTTTAGGCTTGGATTGTTTTCTTCAGTCTTTCAGGTTGAAAAATGCAGAGCATGTTTTTCCCTGTTGGTTTTCTATCTCCAGCTCTTTGCACATATCATACTATTTTGCTCTGCTTTTCAAGCCACTCTTTGAAATCTTCTGTCCAATTCTTTTGTTTCAGTTACTTGACATTTAAGAGCTAATTTCAGAGTCTCTTCTGACACCCAGTTTTGTCTTTTCTTTCTTTTTCTGTCTTTTAAATAACCTCCTGCTTTCTTCACTTATTCTGTCCTTGATGTCATCCCACAGCTCACCTGTTCTTCAGCCGTTAGTGCTCCACGCCTCAAATCTATTCTTGAAATGACCTCTAAACTTAGATGGACTGTACTAAAGGTTTTATTTTGGCAGATAACCTTTTCCAGCCATTAGCACACACCAAAATCCAGCAGCTTGAGGACACTGGGCACCCACCTTGCTTAAAACTGAATCAAACTCACTGCCATCGAACTGATTCCGACTCACAGCAACCCTATAGGACAGAGTAGAACTGCTCCATAGAGTTCCCAAGGAGCACCTTGTGGATTCAAACTGGCAACCTTTTGATTAGCAGCTTTAGCATTTAACCCACTATGCTACCATTTTTCTCATTTTCCTTAGTTTCAATTTGAACTTGCATATGGGCAATTGAGTGGTTGTTCTACAATAGGCCCCTGCTCTTGTTCTAACTGATGATACTGAGGTTTTCTATCATCATTTTTGACAGATGTAATGAAGTACATTTGATTCCTGTGTACGCCATCTATATAGTCACCATTTATGTTGGTGCAAAAGGGTATTTGCAGTGAAGTTGTTGGTCTTGCAACATTCTATCATGCCATGTCCATTATCATTTCTATCATTAAAGCTGTATCTTCCACCTGCCTATCATTATTTGTTTCCAACTTTTGTGTTCCAATCACCAGTAATTATCAGTGCATCCTGATTGCAAATTTGACCAGTTTGAGACTGCAGAACGTGGTCAAAATCAGTTTTTTCATCTTTCATCTTAGTGGTTGATGTGTAAATTTGAATAATAGTTGTATTAACTAGCAGTCCTTGTAGACACACAGGCATTCTCCTATTACTGACAGCGGCATTGCACTTCAGGACACAGCTTGAAATGTTCTTTTTGTTGAACGTAGTCCATTCTTCATTAAGTTGTCATTCCTGGCATAGCAGACATATGCTTGTCTGACTCGTCACGACGAACATCAGTCCATTTCAGCTCAGCAGTGCCTAGGGTGTCAACGTTTATGTGCTCCATTTCATTTCTGATGATTTATGATTTTCCTACATTCATATTTTGTACATGTTCCAGTTATTAATAGACGTTTGCAGCTATTTCTCCTCATTTTCAGTTGTGCTACATCAGCAAATGAAGGTCCCGAAATCTTGACTCCATCCACATCATTAAGATTGACTCTGCTATGAGGAGACCGCTCTTCCTCAGTTGTCTTTTGAGTGCTTTCCAACCTGGGCATCTTCCAACACTGTATCAGCCATGTTCCACTGCTGTTTGTAAGGTTCGTGCTGACTAATTCTTTTTCAGAAGTAGACTACCAGGGTCCTTCTTCCTAGGCTGTCTTAGTCTGGAAGCTCAACTGAAATCTTCCTGCAATGAGTGGCCCTGCTGGTGTCTGAATACTGGTGGCATAGCTTCCAGCATCACAGCAACATGCAAGTTCCCATAATGTGACAAAACAGACATGAGGCAGAAGGCACCTCTGAGTGGACTAAGTCTCTTTTTGGTTAGCAGCGAGCGGATTAACCATTGTGCGCCACCCAGGGCCCACAATGGGATGGTAGAGAAAGAAAACCTAAGGCCATCAGGCTCACATTAAAGACTGTATGAAATTCAGTGCATTACAACTGAGCATATGTGGGTTGACCACCAAGTCCTCAGATACATATGGTTCTAGGCACATCTGTTCCAAATCCAGACTCTGCTACCCTTTCCTAAGGCCTCTACAATTTCTTTGTCGAATTGCAAAGTGACTTTGACGTCTTCAAAGCAATCGAAGGCAGTGTCAGATCCACCATACACTGATATAGGCCATGATGGCAGATATCCTTCCCCAGCTATTATAGCAAACACCAAAATGACAGTGGCTTGAGGACACTGGGCACCCACCTTGCTTAAAACTGAATCAAACTCACTCTCGTCGAATTGATTCTGACTCATAGCAACCCTACAGGACAGAGGAGAACTGCTCCACAGAGTTTCAAAGCAGCGCCTGGTGGATTCAAACTGGCAACCTTTTGATTAGCTGCTTTAGCACTTAAACCTACTACGCTACCAGGCCCTACCCAAAACTCACTCATTGCAGTGGGTCCAGGGCTTGTGTTTTCCATGATGTCTGATGTCTTAATTTATTTTTCATGCTAAGTGGTTATAACAAGGAGGCAAGAGTGATTAATAATCCCCAGATGTATTACTGATTGGGCAAATGTTTACTGAATATCCACTGTGTGCCAACTTGTGTTCAGTGTTCTGTAGTGGAATGAAAATAAGTTACACTGATTAAATGGCTTAGTGAATTTAAACTCGGGACCTGAGATTGACAAAAAAAAGAAAAAAAAGTAAACAGGACGTGGAGCTGGGCCTGGTCCTTATCTAGAAGTAGAAATAGACACTAGCCATGTGCAAGGGATTGAATTGAGTCCCCCAAAATTTGCTAGGCCATCATTCCCAGGTTTTTGCGATTGTCCACCATTTTGTCATCTGATGTGATCTTCTTGTGTGTTGTAAGTCCTCCCTCTATGATATAAATGAGGCAGGAATAGCGGCAGTTATGTTAATGAGGGTGGACTTCATCTACAGGATTAGGTTTCATCTGGAGTCAATCTCTTTTGTTGCACAACAGAGAGAAACAAGCAAAGAGGCAAGAGGACCTCATACCACAAAGAATGAAAAACCAGGAGGGGAGCAAGTCCATCGGCCCGGGGGTCACTGTGCCAAGACACTCCTAAACCAGGGAGAGACGGATAACAAGGGTTTTTCCCCCCGAGCAGAAAGAGGGAGAAGGCTTGCCCCTGGAGCTGGTACCCTGAATGTAGACTTCCAGCTTCCTAAGCCATGAGAATAAAATTCTCTTTGCTAAAGCCACCTGCTTGTATTAGGTGTCTAAGACAGTTGGAAACGCAGAAATGTAGCAGACACACCTTTTTTCTTGATCTCTCCACCCATTTGTCCATGCACACCTTCTTTCACTCACTGATGCGTACGTTCATTCCTGTATTTTCTCTTCAATCATTCATTCATGTCCCCTTTTATCCGTGCGTACGTGCATTCAACAGATACTTTTGTTGCAGCAGTACTAGATAACTAAGACTCTGGGAACTGCCATGGAATGAATTTAATGGGATGAATGCTCCGATAACCTTCTGGGTTAATCTTTGGGTGCTCAGGATCCAGTAAAACCAGTTGCCATTGAGTTGATTCTGACTCGTGGCAACCTCGTATGTGTCTGAGTAGAACTGTACTCCATAGAGTCTTTAATGGCTGATTTTTCCTAAGCCTCCCTGTGGAAAAAGGTGCAAACCAGGGACTGTTTCTTGGGGTGACGTTATTGGAAATGAGCAGAATTAACTCTCTGATTCTCAGTCTTAGCACTATAGGCACTCTGGGATGGATGATTCTTTGTTATGTTGATCTGTCCCGTGTATTGTATGGTCTTTAGCACTATCTCTGACCTTTACCTATTTGTGACAGCCAAAAATGTCTCCAGAGATCACCAGATGTTCCCTGAAGGAAAGCAGAAAATCATCTCCCTTGTGCCATCAAGAACCAATGATTTACCTAAATAAAGATTGGTCAGAGAGTGTCTGGGAAAAACAAACAAACAAACAGAAAACAAACTGAGAATCTAGGCTTTATTTGCAGTTCACAGTGAGTCCTGGTTAGGTTTTTAACAGAAAGATCGTGTTTAGGAAGGTCATTCTGCTGTGTGGCACAAAGCGCAGGGGCAGTAGCTGGTGGTCATGTCTCCACTTGACTCAGCTTCTAATTAGGTGGTGCTGGGCCAGCCACTGGTCTCATCGTGCCCCAAGTGCTCTGCTGCCGCCCCAGGCGGCTTACCTGCTGTTTTAGTCACCTAGTACTGCTCCAATAGAAAATACCATGAGTGGAAGTGTTTTTATGATGAGAAACTTTGTTGACACAGTCCAGTAAGCTGCAAATCCATTTATGAGTTATAGATCCATTCAACAGGAGACACTGTCCCAGTCCAGCAGGCTGAGTCCAAGTTCCAGGAAAGCATCTCAGCACAGGAACCTCAAGTCTAAAGGACGTGCTCTGCTCTCAGGGCTGCTTCTTGGTTGTATGTACTTCCCAACTCTCTCTGCTCCCTTCTCTCTCCCTTCTCTCCCATAGCCGGTCACTTAAGTCCTGCCTCATCAGCACAACTGCTACCCATTCTCCACCACCAGTATCACAGACGCAGGATTCCAACACATGCGAGGAACTGTGCCATGCTGGGACTCACAGCCAAGTCAAACCAATACATATGTTTGCGGGGGGGGGCGGGGACATAACGCAATCCACGACACCTACCCAACAACCCCAGTGAAGTCCTGAGTCCTCCTGAAGACGCTCTTAGCTCAGCAGGCTCCACCACGCTGACTGCAACGCGACAGGGGCTTCTGCCAGCAGTGTGAGCATCCCGTGAGCAAAGGGGCTTTGAACTAGAATCTGGATCTTTCTGACATTTTCAAAGGTGGCTCTGTTTGAAATTCTGAGATTCTGGAGCCAGTAGATTCCAGAGCCAGAGGCTGTCTGGTCTGTTACTAAGTAGGTGGGTTGTGAAGAAGAGGGAGGTGCCCTGGCAAGTGGTGTTTCCCTCAAAGAGCTTCTGTCTCTCAGCAGTAACTATGTACAGTCCCATACACTGGAAAGATTTACACTTGGGGAAGGGGTGGGTGTTCAGATGAAGTAGATCTTGCCGAATGCACACCTGACGTGTGTTTCCTTTCATTCTCTAGAATGCATTACGTGGGACATTAGCAAGAGCAAGACAAGGGTGTGTCAGCCATGCGGCGTCACTTGGCCAACAACACGATTTCACATGACATGGAGTTGTGGGTACTTCCTTCTTTAAAAGGAAGCGTAATATGGAGAGAATGACAGCTACTGTCTTTGAGCTGTCACTATATGCCATGCTAGCCTTTCTCTGAGCACCAACAGACCCCTATCTCAAGCTTCCAACTACTCTACAGAGAAGTTGTGATGTTGCTGCGGTCACATGATGAGCAGAAGCCATCAGCATGGTTCTGGATGGATCTTTCTGCCTCTGTATTCCTGTAGTAAGTTGAATACTGGGCCCCTAAATTCATATCTGCCTCAAATCTCAGAATGTGATCTGACTGGGAAATCAGGCCTTTGCAGATGTAATTAGGCTTCTCAAGATGAAGTATCCTGGCTGTAAGGGAGCCTAAACACAGTGACCGGTGTCCTTGCAGAAAGTGGAGGAGATGCAGAGACAGAGACACAGAGAAGGACATGTGAAGACAGAGGCAAAGACTTCAGGGATTCTGTCACAAACCTGGGAGCACCAGAGGCAAGCAGGAGCCGGGAGACGCGGGGAAGACTCCTACGCTGGGGCCCTCATATGGAGCATGGCCCTACCAACATCTCGACTCAGGACATTCCGTCTTAAGAACTATGAGAGAATAAACTTACATTGTTTTTCGTGGTGATTCACTAGAGCAACCCCTCTGCACCATGGCATTGTACTGGCCAACGCTTGTTCCTTTCTCTCACCTAGAGATATTTTCAATATCTGGGGAAATTAATGACCTTTCAATTCATTTTTTTAAAAAAGCCATGGCTTTTCAGTAAACCATCAGAATTGCCTGGAGGGCTTGTTAACACACAGATTTCTGGCCCCTGTTTGAGAATTCCATTCCTAACAAGTTCTCTGGTGAAACTGATGCTGCTGGTCTGGGGACTTTAAGCAGCCCACTTGACGTATTTTATGGCATCTGAGTCTGAAGATACGGACAGTGAGAGAGAGAGAGTGTGTATGAATATTCCTTAGAAGCCCCACACATACAGTCTGCCCTGACCCTGGCGTTCACGGCTGGTTTTATCAGCACCCCCATCTCCTATTCTTAGCCTGTGCATTAGTGAGCATTATTCATGGTTATCGAGTTGGATAACTGTGGTTGAGTGCCTTCTATTTTTACAGTAATTAAAGGGTTTAGGGGAAAATAAGTTTAGCTGCTTACGTGCCCTCAGATAGCCCTGCTGGATGCTGAGAATTGGAACAAAGGTGCTACAGGCCCTGTCCACAGTGCTGAAGGACACCTTGGGGAGGATTTCAGTGTATGGGATCTCACAGCCCCAGGCAGACAGAGCTGGACACTTTTCCCTGTCTGACACTCAGACTCTCGCCTAGTCTAATGGACCAGGGAAGGAAAGGGGAAGGGCATTGGACCCATGTTCCCAGAGACACTGGGTGCTTTGTTCTTCACCTTCAAACTCAGCATAAAACAAAAATCCAAACTCACTGCCTTCAATTTGACTCTGACTGGTGTGACCCATGTGTTTCAGAGAACAACTGCTCTGCAGAGTTTCCTTGGCTATGATTGTTATGGATGAGGATCTCCAGGTGTTTGTTCCATAGCACAGCTGAGTGGATTCCAACTATCTACCTTTAGTAAATAGTCCAACATAAACTGTTTGTGCCACCCTGTTGGACCTGAAATCCAGCATAAGGAAAAGAAATGCTGAGTGCAGAGATGTGACCCATAAAGCCCTGAACTGAAGCCAGCCCAAGATTACTAACCATCATACACCATCTGCATAGCCTTCTGCTTCTGGCTCTGAACGCTGAATTAGGACGGCAGGGCTGCCCAAGGGTGTGGACTTGGAACCAGTAGGTTTGCTTAAACCTAGAGACGTAATCCTTGAGGCCATGGCCTATCACTGTTTAAGACTTGGTTTCCTCATCTATAAAACAGTGATTATAACAATATTCGTCATATGTCTACTGCGCTTTCCCCCACAACCATTTACTTTGAATCTGATAGGAGAGTCTCTTAGCTCTTTCTAGTCTCTGTATCAGAGAGCTTTATTAAAAGGAGACCTGGTGGTACTGCAGTCAAGCCTTGGCTGCTCACGTGAAGGTCTGAGGTTCAAATCCACCAACAGCTCCACAGAGAAAGATGTGGCATTTGGATTCCTTAAAGATCACAGCCTTGGAAACCTTGAGGAGTAGGATTTCTACTCTGTTCTACAGGGTCACTGTGAGTTAGAATCAACCCAAGGGCAGTGGGTTGGTTTTGGTTTGGGTCTCCCAGAGTAAACCTGAGGATTAAACAAGGTAGCACAAAGGGCCACAACCCCTGAGAACACTGTAGGGTTGTTAGCTGTGTCTACCATTACCCCAGAGCAGTGTTCAGTTTTCCATAAGCTCAGCTGCATCCTCTGTGCCCTCTGAGTCAACGCTTGTTTTCTGAGAGGCCAGCCACAGCTGACACTGTCCTGGTTCATGCAGAGTCATCCTGAAGGGGCCCTCTTTAAAACGCCCACAGCTCCTGAGACAGAGCACTGAGCTTCTCAAATTGAATGTGGGGTGATGCCTGCGCAGCGTGATTTATGCAATTCATATCCCTAAATTATACATCTGAAAAATGTTGGATTAGCAAATGCTGTGCTATATATATATTTTTACAATACTCCCCCCCTGTACCCCCCAAAAGAATCTTTAGTATGCATATAAAGCACATGGGTATCTTTCTGAAATGTCTTCCTTACTCAAAGTGTCGTCCATGGACCAGCAGCCTGGGCATCACTTGGGAGATTGGTAGAAATGCAGACCCTCAAGTCCCTTCCCAATCCTGTCCAATGAGAGTCTCAAAAGAATTTCTTGTTAGACTCTTGAAAGATTTCCCAGTGATCTGTATGCACATTTCAGTTCAAGACAGTCTGGCTCAGAGAATTCTATAAGGAAAATGGTCTCACTTGGACTGTTTTAGAAGTTGGTCATTCCTTGGTTCATCATTTGTCTACTGCTCTTTCCTCCATAATCATTTATTTTAAATATAATAGGAGGTTCTTTTTCTTAGCTCTTCATATCTGTTGTGTGTTACATCATACTATGAATGTAATCCTTGTAGCAGCTCTGTGAGGCAGACACTTCATTCTACAGATGATCAAGTTGGGGATTAGTAGCAATGTGACTTCAGGCAATTATCATTAACTCTCAAAATGGAAGGTCAACTCTCCAAACAACCCCACATCTTTGTCATTGTCAATGCTGGGATTTAATGCTTTGCTACTTAGCAGTTAGCAAGTGGAGGGCCTTACTCTTTTCACAAATGATCATCCATATGGCCTACTTTATATCTTCTTCCAAAGAGATGAAACACATTCTAGTACAACAATGCAATAATTACATGCATCCAGCCCAATTAAAAGGAAAGGGAGACCCAACCAAAAAGGAGAACTACAGACCAATAGCACTCATGAATCTAGATGCAAAAAATCTTCAACAAAATTCTTGTGAATAGAATACAACAACATATCAAAAAAATAATCCATCATGACCAAGTTGGATTCATACCATGGATGCAAGGCTGGTTCAGCATCAGAAAAACAATTAATGTGATCAACCATATAAATACCAAAAAGACAAGAACCACCTGATCTTGTCTACTGATGCAGAAAAGGCATTTGATAAAGCCCAGAACCCATTCATGTTAAAAATTCTCAGCAAAATAGGACTAGATGGCCAATTCCTCATTGCAATAAGGGCCATTTACACAAAGCCAACTGCCTATGTCATCCTGAATGGAGAGAGACTGAAACAGTTTCCCTTGAGAACAGGAACTAGGCCAGAATACCCAGTCTCACCTCTCCTATTCAATACTGTGCTAGAAGTTCTAGCCAGAGCAACTAGACAAGACCAAGAAATAAAGGGCACCTGCATCGGCAAAGAAGAACTAAAAACCTCCCTATTTGCTGATGATATGACTGTATATGCAGAGAATCCCAAAGAATCCATAAGGAAACTACTCAAACTGACAGAAGAGTTTGGTAAAGTCTCAGGATACAAGATAAACATAAGTAAATCAGTAGGATTCCTTTATACCAACAACGAGATTATTAAGGAAGAAACCACCAAGTCAATACCATTTACTGTAGCCCCTAACAAGATGATGTACCTAGGAACAAATTTAACCAGAGAAATGACAGAACTTTACAAAGAAAACTACAAACTCTTACTACAAGAAACTAAGAGAGACTTACATAAATGGAGAAACCTACCCTGCTCATGGATAGGAAGACTTAACATTGGGAAAATGTCTATTTTAGCAAAAGCAATCTACTTATATAATGCAATCCCAATACAAGTTCCAGTGACTTTTTTTAATGAGATGGAGGAGCACATTACCAGCTTTGTCTGGAAAGGGAAGAAGCCCTGGATAAATAAAGCATTACTAAAGAATAGGAACACACTGGGAGGCCTCTCATTACCCGAATTTAGAACCTATTACACTGCCACAATAGTCAAAACAGCCTGGTACTGGTACAAAAACAGACAGATAGATCAGTGGAACAGAATCGAGACCCCAGAAATGACATTATCTGCCTATGAACAGTTGATACTCGATGAAGGCCCTAAGATATTAAACTGGGATAAAAACAATCTTTTCAACAAATGGTGCTGGCAAAATTGGATATCCATCTGCACTAAATTAAAATAAGGAAGGCCCATATCTTATATCTTATACAAAAACCAACTCAAACTAGATAAAAGACCTAAATATCAAATCTAAAACAATAAAGCTTATCCAAGAGAAAGTAGGAACAACAAAGGAAGGTTTAATACACAATACAAACAGACTTCAAAATCTGTCAAACAAACCATAATCATCAGAAAAGAAAATAGATAAATGGGAACTGCTAAGAATCAATCACTTTTGCTCATCCAAAGAATTTATTAATAGAATTAAAAGGCCACTGACAGAATAGGAAAAAGTTTTGGCAACTCAATGTCAGACCAACACCTGATCTCTATAATCTATAAGGTATTACAGAATATCAGTAAGAAAAAGATAAATCATCCAATTAAGCAATGGGCAAAGGACATGGACAGACACTTCTCTAAAGAGGAGATCCAGGCAGCCAAAAAAACACATGGTGGACATGCTCACAATCATTAGCTATTAAATAAATTCAAATCAAAACAACAAGGAGACATCATCTCTTCCCAACAAAGTTGGCCATGATCCAAAAAATGCAAAACAACAAATGCTGGAGGGGTTGTGGGGAGATTGGAACTCTCCTACACTGTTGGTGGATTGCAAAATGGTGCAACTCTTTGGAAAGCAATCTGGCGCTTCCTTAAAAAAAAAAGATGGATACAGATATACCATTTGACCCAGGAATTCCACTGCTTGGAATATACCCCACAGAATCAAGGCCATTCACACCAACTGATAATGCACACGAATGTTCATCACAGCACAATCCTCAACAGCAAAAAGATGGAATCAATCCAGATGCCCAACAACAGAGGAATGGATAGGTAACCTATGGTATATACACTCAATGGAGCACTACGCAATGATAAAGAACAATGATGACTGCAGAAAACATCTCTTAACCTGGTTTCAACTGGAGGACACTATGCTGAGTGAAAGTGATCAGCAACAAAAGGACAAATACAGTACGAGACCCCTATTGGGCTTAAAAACAGACTCATGTATAGAAGAAAAGACCCTGAAGGCTGCAAGGTTGGGGAGGGAGGGAGGTTGAGGGGGGAGGGTTTAGATTAGTTATTAGATTAGTTTATTAGTAATTAGATTAGAAATTTGGTTGGGTGAAATCGGTGACAGCACACACTAGAAAGAAGATCAATAATAACTGGACTTCAATACAATTTGAGTATTCCTCCCATCTTAACCCAGTATTGCAAGGACAAAGTAGCTGGGGCAGGGGGCCAGGGACCATGTTCTCAGGCGAAATCGAGGCCAATTGGTACAGCTAGCGTTTTGCTTATGAGGACTCTCTGCACCCCTCATTGGTGAGTGGCGTCTGGTGTCTTAAAAGCTGCCAAGCTGCCATCTGAAGGTACAGCAAATGGTCCCAACTCAACAGGAACGGATGACCACTGAGGACAAGAATGACATGGGAGAAGAGAACCCAGAAGACAGAGGGACCCACGTGAGTGGGTCTCTACATCGACTCATGACCAGGAGAACCAGATGGTGCCCAGCCACCACCAGTGATAGCCATGATGGAGCTCACAAAGTGGAGTCTCACTGGCAACAAGAGAATAAATAGGAGTGTACCCTGAGATCTTCAATAAAAGATGGCAATTGATGGTCGAAGTGCTTAAGAGTACCCCGGGAGCATGGCCCCTGGCCCTGATGCTGGCCCTGTCCATACATCATAATGAAGGTCAACTTTTCCAACAGCAATGAATTGGACTTGGTGGCACAGAGTGACTGTATCTTGTGGGAATTTTACAGTTTTATGCATCTATAGGATGTCACCCTGCTGACCTCTTGCTAGAGGAAGGGGAGTGGGTGGAGAGGAGGGGATAGGAGACTGTTGGGAGGATAGGACAAGTATGGAGCAGAGAGGAGGGGTGTGCTGTCACGGGGCAGGGAGAGCAGTGGGAGCTGCATACAGGAGAGCATGGGTATTTATACAGGAAAGTACATTTTCATTCAATCATAATGATAAAAAAAAAGGAAAGAGAAACATTGCATCTACCCCACTATGGCTTGGAGCCAAGTCCTCAGGGACAGAAAAGGGCCATGTGAAGATGGAGGCAGAGACTGGAGTGATGCAGCCACCATCAGAGGAACAGGAGCCAGGGGAAGCCACAAGTGGCAAGGAACAGATGCTGCCCTGGAGATTCTGGAGCGAGCACAGACTTGCTGACATCTTGGTTTTAACTTCCGACCTCTAGATTTGTAATGGAATGGATTTCTCCTGTTTTAACTCCAAATCTGTAGCCATTTGTTGCAAAGCCACAGGAAAGTAATACCCCGGCCAAACCCAGTGCGGCAGGAAAGGACTGGGTCACATTCCAGGAAGGGGGAACAGCATCTGCAAAGGTGAGGCCAGGTGTCAGGGTGAGTTGCGGAAAGTACAGATAATCCAGGGTGGCTAGAAATGGGTGTGGTGTGGGATCAGTGTGGGCGATGAGGCGGGAGCGCTGTGCAGGGGTTAATTTAAAGGCTCCACCAGCTGGCATGCCTGCATGATCATTGGTTCTAAGGCCAAGAAAACCCGAACCAAACCCACTGCTGTCCAGTTGATTCCAACTACCAGCCACCCTACAGCCACAGTTGAACTGCCCCTTAGAGTCTCCAAGGAGGACCTGGTAGATTTAAACTGCTGTCCTTTTGGTCAGCAGGTACAGTACTTAACCCCTCTGCCACCAGAGAGGAAGCCCAAACAGGGTGGCGCTCCTGACCGATTTCTCCTTTATGCTATGCATGATGTTGTCTCTATGGTAGATTAAACACAACTGGAAACTCTCCCACTGAGGAAAGGGGTCTCTTCTTCCACCCTCCAGTCTGGCCTCACTGTTTTCTGAGCCCCAGGCTTGGGATCTGGCAATGTCCCTGTGAGCCCCCTCAGGAAGACTTTCAGTTTTCACTGCTGCCTTCACGGAGAGTTGCTGTTGCTATATTTAGAAGCCAGAGGTTCTGCACACCAATGTTTATTACAACACTTTCCACAAGAGCTGAAATGCAGAAAGCACTGAAATGTCCATCAACAGATGAATGGATACACAAATATGCTCTGTCCATGTGACGGGATAATACTTGGCCATAAAGATAAAGCCACAACACAGACAAACATTGAAAGCCTGGTCTGAAAGAAGTCAGTCTCAAAAGGACAAATACTGTATGATCTCACTAATGTGAAATAAGCAGACACATAGCAATCAAAGGTGATTAGTGGTTATCAAGTTGGGAGGGATGGGAAAAGGAAAAGCATTTGTTACACGGTGCTGGGTTTATGTTAACAGTGGTGGAATGACGTGGAGAAAGGTAACTGAGAATTTGTGAGTAATTTGCCTGGGCCAGGATTCCCTGTAGTCTAGGACTGGCTTCCATTTTGTGGTTTTCCTATGCTGTATGTTACAGGATTAGGGTGGGACTGTAAATCCCTTCACAGGATCTCTTCCCTGCTCCACTGTAAAGGGAGTTTCCCAGGAGTATGGCTTGCACCACACTTAATCCTTTCATCCTACAAGAGATAAAATGAAAGGGAAGCAAGCAGAGAACTGGGGACCTCACACCATCAAGCAAGCAGCACCGGGAGAAGAGTGCGTCCTTCAGACCTGAGGTTCCTGTGCCAAGATGCTCCCTAGACAAAGACTGATGCAATACCAGACTTCCCTCCAGAGCTGACAAGGGGGAAAGCCTTCTCCTGGAGCAGATACCCTGAATTTGGACTTGTAGCTTAGTGGACTGTGTAAGAATAAACTCTCCTTTGTTAAAGCCATCCACTCATGGTATTTCTGTTACAGCCGCACTAGCTGACTAGAACAGTGGGAGGCCCAGTAGCCTCGTTCAGCTGAGTCCAGCTCCCAGATGGCCTGCCAGCAGCAGAACTGAGTAGGTCAGCAGGATCGGCTTAGAAGCTGGGAAGACAACCCACACGAAATGCACTAAGTCATCAGTTGGAGCACTGAGTTGCTGGGGTGGTCCACTCTGCTAAACATACCAGCTTCGGCCTCTGCTCCATCACATTCTGCTCCTCAGGACTCTGCGGTCTCACAGCTCTTCCCCTTGCCCAGACCCACTCTGCCCCTTTTCCTCGAGACTGGGTTCTGACCCTAGACCACTCTTACCTCCCTGGGGTGGACTTGGACCATGGCCTGTGTTTGGATCGACGATGTGTTCTCCAAAGCAGGTTGTTCTTCTGAGAATAACTGCTAATAAAAATTCCACTGAGCTTCAGCTAAAATCTCAACATCATCCAACATTCCCTGACCACAAAATGTGAAAGGTATTTGCACCATGATGCCTCATGTCTCATCTAATAATAAATGAATCTGATAAAACCAGAGAGTTGGTTAGCATTTATTACACAGTGACTATGTACCAGGCATGTGACAACTTGTTAGCGTGGCCACACTTAAATGTCACCGTGTATGCATCAAAGAGATGCATCAGTGTCTACACTCAACAGATGGGGCCACTGACACTCAGATGAAAGACCATCCCCAGAGTCATGCAGCTAGGGACAGATGGGCTGGGCCTGGATTCCAAAGCCTGATGTTGAGCAAAAACAACCCAGTAACAACACATCACACGGCATTCAGCTCATGGTGTGCACTGAATTGACACTGAGTGATTAAATGAACAAAGAAATGCATGCTTCTTCTCCCTGAGTCCCTTGTTGCTGGGTTCATCTCAGTCAATTTCAACTTACACTCACCAGGTGACAGAGTACAACTGCCCCAAAGGGTTTCCTAGGGGCAGTGATTAAGAGTTCAGCTACTCACCAAAGGTTTAGCAATTCAAATCCAGCAGCCGCCCCTTGGAAACCCCATGGGACAGTTCTACTCTGTCCTATAGGTTCGTTATGAGTTAGAATGGGCTCACTGGCAATGGGTTCGGTTTTTTGTTTTAATCTTGACAGAAGCAGATCATCAGATCTTTCTCCCAGGGAGTGGCTGGTATGTTCAATCTGCTGACATGTCGGTTAGCAGCCGAATGCTTAACCATTGTGCCTCCCTGAGCCCCCTTCTCCCTTGTTAAACCCTAGGAGGGCAACAGCTGGAGGAGTAAAGCTTGTGGGCAGTAGCGGGTCTTGTGCAGAGAGTCAGTCTTTTCCCTCCTGATCCAGGAGCAGCATCCGGCTCCTAACCAGGAGTTCTAGTGGAAGTAGAGTTGCTCCGGGGAGTGACCAAAGAACTTCAAGACCTCGGAGAAGCAGCTATCATCTACTGAGGCCCAAATGCAGGCCAGGGCAAGCCTTGACCCTGTTCCATCCCACAGTTCCCACAGGAGAAGGAGGAGAGCGAGGGCTTCACGAGCAGCAGGTCACGCTCAGACCTCTCAGAAGGACTGCTACTGCAGGCAGCCTGGCCTGTAGATACCTGTCCAGGATGAGCTGTGACTTCCAGTCTTGGGCTATGCTGGTTGCTGATCAGAGCCCTCATGGTGTCCCCTTAGAATTGCAGGTGACGGGGACACATGCCTTGGATCTGCTGCTTTCAGGTCCGGGGCAGTAGCTACAGGCAGAGCTACTCCAAGGCTTTGTTTGGAAGAATGGAGTCAGGTGACCTTGAGCAGAGATCAGCTCACAGCTAAGTGAAAAAGGCTGGAGGTTCAAGTTCACCCAGACATGCCTCAGAGGAAAGGTGTGGCCATCTGCTTTTGAAAACTCAGCCTGTGGAACATGGTATTGCCCTGAGCCTGGACCGACTTGGCAGCAACTGGTGTTTGGGCTTCAAGAGTCACTGATGTTAGCTACCACTGTGTCAACACTGTCGGGTCCCACACCATCTCCGTACTGCATTTGTGACATAGGACTCAAAGTGTAACAGGCCAAGATTATGTCACAAGTGTGACAGGTCAATATGATGCCCTATGATGTGTCCAAAGACTCCAGATCACTTTGGATTCTATTAGGACAGAAGTAAGGAATGTTGACTTAGCCCTGGGGAGAGACTATAGTGACTATACATGGCATCTGACGTGCAGTCCAACTTTTTCTGATCCTCATTCTTGATAAGGACACAAAAGAATGTACTGGCTCAATCAATGGCTACGTGCTATGGAACTACGACTATGTCGATCCATTCCAGCAACTGTATTACATTAGCCAACGGGATCAGTGCTACCACTGGATGGAGCTTGCTATGGCTGATGATCAGCCTCCCAAAGCCGGACAAACTAAACAAAGCTATGAGAGGGACAATCATCCGGGGTACTCAAATCTTTAAAGGGTATAGTAATTTCTACCATTCAGCCTTGGGTGGGATTTTCCTTATTTTACTTTCATTGCCCAGTAGAAAGTGAGATGTTTCATGGGCTTCCACTTGGCCTTGCTCATTGTGAAAGCTCTTCCTCCAAGGGCTGCTGATCAGATCCAATGTGTGGGTTACTCCACATAACAGAAATACCAAAAGTGGATGGCTTTAACTGAGAGAAATTCACTTCCTCACAGACAAGTATGCAGAAGTCCAGATTCAAAGCCCCAGGGGAAGTCTCTGTTGGCTGTGGAGGAAGGTCCTTGTTGTCAATCAACCCCTGGACTGGGATTTTCTGAGGCACAGGGACACTGTGTCCACAGGATGTGCCCTGCTTTGGCATTGCTTCTTTCCTGATGGCATGAGATCCTGAGATCTCTGCTTGCTTCTCTTTCCTTTTTATCCCAAGAAAGTCCCTCAAAGTACAGTACCATCTCGCATACTGAGTCCTGCTACACCAACAAAACTGTCGCCCATCCTCTGTCATTACCATCATAGAGGCAAGGTTTACAGCATACAGGAACATCACACAATGCCAGCAGTCAAGGCCTAGCCAGATAGCTACACACGTTTTGGGGGAGACACAATTCAACACACCACATTTTCCTAGTCTTTGTCTTGGACTGCCTACTTAACAATGCCAGTTTCCTCTCAGAATCAGGGGTAACAGCCACATCCAAGAGCCGCTCTGAGGATCAAACAAAAGAATGTGAAAATAGACGGCACAGCAGTTGGAACCTGGTGGAGACCTAAGGAATGTTGAAAGAACAGCAGCCTGTGTTTGAAGGGCTGACAGCACAGCCTGCTGACGAGAGCGCTCTCCTCTCTCTCCTGTGATTCCAGCTCTGCCTCGTGTCATCACGAAAACAGTCAGATCCAAATAACATCACTCTCCATGCCTTGGCAGGAATTTCAAAATAAGATTTAATTCAATCACATTAATAAACACTTCTTGCTTGCTAGATGATGGCCTGGAGCTGGGTGATGAGCTAGACGCTGAGCAGAAAGATTTGTTCACTTTTCCATGCTTGAAACACTTACCGACCCAAGCGGTTTGTGAGTTCCGCCACTGACGGATCCAAAGATGCAGTGAGTAGGTTTTCAGAATCAAGCTGGTGAAAGACAATAGAGCCCTCACTGAGTGACCTTGGCATCTGAAGTACAGAGGGACCAGGTGACAAACTCAAGTTCTCACAGATAGTTAGAAGTGGACTGAGTGCTCCAATTGTGGCAGTCTCTCTTGTTTTTTCTGTGATATGGGAATTACTCTGCCCAAGTTTGCTGTAGCAATCAGATGAGATATTGCATATACATTTCTGTCTTTAGGAGCTAGCACCTAGAAGATGCTCAAGTTACGTCAATTCCATTTAATGTACCACACAATACACACAGTTTTCCATCAATTGTAGCCAAAGAAACTCAAATTTGTAACTATGAAGTTGATTGCAACTCACAGCAACCCTGTAAGACAGTGTAGAACTGCTCCATCAAACTTCACTGAAGAAGACTGCCCTATCTGTCTCCTGGAGAGCTGCTGGTGGTTTCAACGGACCACCTTTCAGTCAGCAGCGAAATGCTAAGCAGGGCTCCATTCATCTATCACAACCAAACCAAACCAGATCAAACACACTGCCATTGAGTGGATTCCAACTCAGTGATGCTACAGAAAGAGTAGAACTGCCCCACAGTTTCTAAGGCATGCCTTGTGGTTCCCAGACCAGTTAGCAGCCATACCACCACCAGTCACAGGATATTAAAATCAATAGTACCACGGTGGTCTGGCTGTCCACTTCCTTGCTTAGTAAGTGAGGAACTGGAGGCCCAGGGAGGGAAGGCTGCTCTGTGGGGGCTAGTTACTGACCAGACCACGGCTACATCTCCCCTGACTTGATGATTACTTGCAGGTTACTGCTCTTTCTGGGATACTTTTTCTCCTCCGACTGCCCGTCACATGACATCACTCTCGGGCTTTTGTACTTAATCTCTATTGTCCTTTCTCCCTCTCTTCCCATCACCTATATTTACTCAGTCACTTAACTAACATTTAGTGGCCGCCGCTGTGTGCCATGCACTGTGCGGCACTGGAGATGCAAGTAGGAGAGATCAGTCAGGCTTTCGTGTTCTTATGACATTTAGGGCAGCATTGTAGGTGTTTACATAAACAAGAGTTTGAATGTCTTCAGGTGGGGCATGTTATCTCTCTTTTGGCCTCAGACTTTGTTTATTCTATGGGGGAGAAACAAACAAGCCAACAGAAAAGAAACAACTCCTGCATGCCACTGGGCCCTGATAGAGATCCACTCACTGATTATGGGACTCCAGGTGACCCTTTGTTTGAAGAGTTGGGGTCTTTGAGATATATCAACCCTCAAGTTCAGGTGGGCCCAGCAATAATTCATCATTACATGGAAACGGTACATATGGGATCAGGCACGAGCAGAATCAGTGAGCACTAATATGCTGTACACGCAATCTCCACGGTATCCACCACTGTTGCACCTGCGACTTCTTGGCTCACACTTCTGACCCTTCGAGGGATCACTTACGGCCAGAAAAAGAGAAAGGAAAAGCTCAAACTTGGTTTACAGAAGGGTCAGCTTTTTATGCGGATGAAAAGTGAAAATGGCAGCTGCTCCACTACAACTTCTCTCAGGGTGGAAGGCATCTTCCCAATGGGCAGAGCTTCAGGGAGCCTCTCGTCATCCACTGTAGTGTGACAGATTAGTAACTCAAGGTGAGAATATATAAGAACTCATGTGCACTGACAAATGGCCTGATTAGTTTCTAGGGGCATGGTAGAAGAGAAACTGTAAGACTGAAGATGAAGAGTTCTGGAACAGAGGTAGTGGTTGATTAGATGGAAGTGGAAAGAATACGAAGATCTTGGTATTATCTGTGAACATCTTCTAGACATTATCCACTACAGATGAGGCACAAAACAATCAAGTAGACAATGTGACTTGGCCAAGAGACTTCAGCTAACCTCTGTCACTGGCCACTCTAGTGCCAGCATGAATAAGATACGAACAGAGCCACCACAATGGCAAAGATGGAAGTTATTCATGGGGTCAACAGCTTGGGCTCCCACCTACCAAGGCTGATTTAACTATCTTGAACCTGAACTTCCCAAATTTTCAGCAGCAGACACCAAAGCCAAGTTCCCAGAATGGCACCGCCACTTCAGGAGATCATTTTGGAGGTAAGCTGGACTACCTTGGGCTCCTTCCACCTCAGAGAGAACAGTGCTTTATTATGACAGGAACAGATTCTTTGCCTTTCCAGCCCACAGGTTCTCATCCAGCATCCCTACCCAAGAGTTAGTGTTTGATCAACCAGGCCAGCTGCAGCAGAGCTAAATCGCATTTAAAAGGCAATATTTTAGGAGAATCCAGCATCAATTTCTAGGATGTAGTAGATATACTGAATCAAGGACATCATGGTGCTGGGTCCACAACAGAAAAAGATGCTGTAAGAGTCAGAGAAAAAGGGGTGGAAGCCAGTGTGGCCTCATAACATCATTCCCAACGACCCACTTAGCAAATTTGTGTTTCCTGACACTATAATTCTGAGGTTTGAAGGATTAGATGCCCTTATCCTCCAAGTAGGAGTAATTCCACTAGGGGACACAGTAAGCTACAGCTTACTTCAGGCTGCTTGTGTCCAGTGATGAGCAGGCAAGAAAAGAAGCCACCATCTTGGTGGGAGTTATTACTGCTGATGGTTAGGACGAGGTAGGGCTGCTGGTAGGCAAAGCAGGCACGAAGAAACATGGTTGGCACCCAAGTGACCCATTTGGTGCTTCTCTGACCAACTGTGATGGTAGACAGACACGTGCTACAAATTCTGCTCAAGAAAATGGCACAGTGAAATGAGAAAGAGGCGAGAGTCTGGGTCACGCCACCAGGCACGTCACCCAAATCAGTAGAGGAACTAACAGAGAGTGATGGCAATCTATAAGAGAACAGAAGGTGGGGGAGACACCGAGGATCAGTTGCAGTGGTGGGGGCAACATTTCTCTTCTAAATTTCCTCCATGAAGACAGGCTTATCCAAAACCTGAGACAGCTGACTTGTAAAAGGAATATGATACCTTTCCTTCCTCTGTCCTCCCCTCCCCTCCCCTTGTCATATCTTCCTCCCTTTTACTCTCAGTTGCCTACGTAGGATTTTTAATACACTCAATAATTTCTTGACTTCTTGTATTCATCCCTGCTTCCTTCCTCTTTTTCCAAAAAATGTCAATCTCGACAGCCTCCTCCTATAAAGATTCTGCACATCAAACTCTACATAAGAGTCAGCTTCATTAAGAGCCCAACTCGAAGCCACCTTTTTCCAATATGCACAGGTCTTGAAGCCCACTGATCAAGATACATTAGCTTGGAATGGTAAGGCTTCACATGACTGATTACCATACTATAAAAAACTAGAATATAGCTTGTAGAACTTTGTGCCCATAATTAGTCACTCAATATTAGTTTTACGCGGTTAGGTTATAACTATATCCTTACAAGCAGCTTCCAAGAAAACTACATCATCCCTACTTAATAAAGGAAGAAACTGAACAGGAAATAAGTGAAGGAACTTATATAGCCAATAAGTGATAAGGCTGCAATGGAAAACTAGTTTCATCTGGATATAACAAAAAAATTGATTTTTATACCCACGAGTAAATGGCTATTAGCTGATAATAAACCTTGAGCTGTGTGTAGAGTTCTCCGAATCATAAATCTGACTCATAAGTCACTTCCTGTGATCCATATAAAAATCCAGAGAGGCAGGCAAGATTTTGCCTTTCAGTCATACATTGCAAATGAGGAAATGGGGGCTCAGGCATTCTCTTCTCCTGTTCCTCCTCCACTTCCTTCCTCTCCGGTCAGCCTACACAGTCTTTGCAAAAATGATGCTAAGGATGTTATGTCTAAACATCCTTTGGCTTCTTACTGAGCTAAAGAAAATGACTGTCTCACCCTGGTCATGTCATTCAGAACATTTTCAAGAAGATATAAATTAATAAATCAATGACTTAAAGGTTATGAACCTCAGGTAACATAATTGCACATTAAAATTATTTGAGAATTGTAAAGCATTATGTAAATACATTGGCAATAATGACAATGGAAAGTTTAGGAGTATCCCTAAGTATGCCGGAATTCCTCAGTCAACCCCAGTGTCCAGGAAAACACAGGGGGAATTAGAAGGTGCACTGTTGTGTTCAGTGTCATAACTGAGGTGGGTGAGGAGACACAGACGTCTTGAGTGCAAGAGGGTGGTTTTTATCCACAGTAACAGACAGACACTTTAGGAAAGACACAGAACCATAGGGATAGAGAAGAGTTTCTAAGACAGAAGGGGCTGTGAGCAGGATACAGTCAGCTAGACTAACACGGGTAAGAAGAGAGAAGCACCACTTCTATTCAAAGAGTCTCACTGCAGAGTTCAGGAGCAGGTCATGGTCTACACAGAGTAGCTACTAGCTTATTCTCAACATAAGGAAAAAATACTGCTTCTGCCTCTTTCTGGAACTAGCTAGGATATACATATATAAATAACTAGTCGTTGCACGGAAACTCTGGTGGCATAGCAGTCGAAGAGCCACAGTTACTAACCAAAAGGTAGTTCGAATCTATCAGGTGTTCCTTGGAAACCTTACACGGCAGTTCGACTCTGGCCTACAGGTTTGCTATGAGTTGGAACTGACTCAACAACAGTGGGTTTGGTCAGTTTTGGGGGTTTAGTCTGTGCATGGTAAAAAAAAAACTACAGCTTAGGAATGGCCCTGAAGGGTGCTGACATCCCTCCAAACTCCCACTCTCCCATTTCAACTCTGGGAGAAATGCAGTTCTCTCTCGCTCTAGGTACCTTCAGTCCTGTGTTTTATATGACCATTTTTAAAAATAACTCTGAAACCTGGTGACTCACCAAGGTCTGCAAATGTGTGTCAAGATTTTAATGTACACCATCCATTCATGGATGAGGGCAGCTGATGGTAAATCAAAAAAAATAGAGTCTCTCTTGCAGTCACATATCAAAGCAACTGTATTTCTTATTACTGCTGCTGAGCACATGTGTGTGCATATATGCATTTTAATGCCATCTTTAACTGCTCTCCCTGGTTTATCGACTTTCATGTTGCTCCTGCAAATGAATAAATACATCACAAAGAATGTGCAGAGAGGAGAGCATGGGGTGGCTAGAACTGTTACCTTCCTGGAATAGTCATTATAATAAAGAGTAGAAATGCTCCTGTTAACTCCTTCTGCAGGAGAATGAAATTAAAAATGAGTTGTGAAAAAAGTTGTTGTTTGGTGCTGCTGAGTTGTTCCAGCTCAGTGACCCCATCCATGCAGAACGGAAGGAAACACTGTGGGTCCAGAACCACCCTCACAGTTGTTGCTGTATTGGGGCCCACAGTTGCAGCCACTGTGTCCATCCATTTTGCTGAGAGTCTTCTTTTTCACCAACCTTCTGCCTTACCTTCCCCAGGGACTATTCCCTCCTGATAACATGGCCAAGGTATGTGAGGTGAAGTCTCACCATGCTTACGTTTAAGGAGCACTGTACTTCTATGATGGATCTGTTCACTCTTTTCAGAGTCCATGGTATATTCAACATGCTTCACCAGCACCATAGTTCAAAGGCATCAGTTCTTGTTTTGGTTTTCCTTATTCATTGTTCAGCTTTCACATGCATAACGAGCTGACTGAAGATACAATGACTTGGGTCAGGAGCACTTCAGTCCTCAGAGTGACATCTTTGCTTCTCAATGCTGTAAAGAGATTCTGACCCTAGAGAGATGTAAGTCCCACATACATTCAGCCATCTGTGATACAGTTGAGTGCTCCAGTTCCCAAAGGCATTTACTCTGAGAAAGTCCACTGTCATCTCTAAAGATCTACCTAGCTTTTGTAGGGATCAGCCTGGGAATTAGGGAGGGTTATCATGGTCAACAACTCTCCTGTACATTTTTGAGAGAGATACTGATCTCACTCCACAAGGATACTACCATCCAGGCTAGGGGTGGGGTCAATTTCACAAGCTACATTAGGCCTTTCCTACAATAATAAACCCACTGCCGTTGAGCTTGGTCTGACTCACAGCAACCCCAGAGGTCAGAGAAGAACTGCCTCATAGAGTTTCCAAGGAGCGCCTGGTGGACTTGAACTGCTGACTTTTTGGTTAGCAGATATAGCACTTAACCCACTATGCCACCTGGGTTTCCTCGTACAATAATAGCTCCTATTATTAAAACTAGAGTGAGCTGCTAGTTCTTTCCCTCTTAATTACGTAACTAGGGACTGGGGAGAAGAACTGATGGGGGAGTGGTTTCTGAACCCTGTGGATCTGTTTGTCACAGCTGGGTTAGAACGCCTCCATTCATCACTTGAATTGTCCCAATCTTTCCTTTCACAGTATGGATTTGGGGACCCCTGGAAATTAGGTCAGCCAAGACCACCTAGCAGAAACCTCTAGAAACAAGTAAGTGTTTTTCCACACTTATCATTTCTTGAGTAGATAGATGCAGAATCCCTTGGAGACAGATGAAGGAAATCACCACCTCACACAGGCAGCATGGTACTACGGCACCCATCCTCAAGTGAACCTGACTCTCCTTCTCTACTTCTGTTTTGAGACTGAACTGATTCAGTTCTGAAAATTGGTAGAGGGATCAGGGCCTTCCATCCGCTCACTGCTTATTGTCTCTCTCAGGGTATACGTGCATGTATGTATTTATACATGCAGCTATACATTTATAATTCCAATTCTGGCTGCCCATCTAGCTTGTGTTATGTGTATACAGACAATTCATTTGATGGCTGCCCATTTTTCTTGCCATTGTGAATACTGTGGTCTATTGGCCGCCACCAATGATCCCTGTGTGTAAAAGTCCCCTGGATACTATTGTGGCCTTGCTGGCTAGTACAGCGACTATGCCCATCTTGCTTCTGACAGTTGCTATTAGGTTGTGGTTCCAGTAACTTCTGCTCCAGGTAAGCAAATTTTAGCTGTGACTTCTCTGATTTCTTTCCAGGTTTTGAGATGACAACTTTCTGGAAAATTCAGTTCTTGGATAGGTCCAAGTCATTGACTTAGAGTTTATCCAGCCTTTTCTCGTTTTAAGGATGGAAGTTTTACCTTGCAAGCTCTTTACTTTTTGGATCAGGCACGGGATGTCCTTTCTAGTTTAGATTCCCACCGAAACTGAGCTTGGGATATGCCCTCTAGTCCAGGTGCTTTGTTTGGCATGAGCTCTCGGGAAGCAACGACAAGGGAGCAGGATGGTGAGGGAGGGAGGAAATGGAATGTAGATTTATGGTGTCAAAACCACTGACACAGGCAGTGGAGCTGGATTCTGCTGTGGCCATTAAGAAGCACACTTGTGTCCTCTCCAGAACTGTCTGCCAGAAGGATGGAAGCCTGGGAGTTCACTGACTGGCTCCTCTACCAAGGGGACACTGACTCTAAAGCACCCCCAGGCTATGTGTGCTTGTAGGTCAAGAAACGGGAAAAGTGCCTAAGGCAGACAGCAAAAAGCCTCCTGGCCAGCACTGTCAATATGCATCTGATCTCATCAGGTGCTACCCCAGGTAGCTGAAGTCACATGAATGTATTATAAGGTATTAAGGGCTTCTGCTACAGAAAGCTACTACTCTTCCCACCTGTGCTTCTTTACAGAAGACTTTCTAGCTGCTCTATCTACTGCATTGTGAAATGTATGCTAGGTAATGCTGGAAAAGCAATAACTTCTCATTACATAGCTTTGCATACCATAGGTTTATCTATGTATGGATATACATATATATTTCTATATATTTCTCAGGTCTGCAAATGACTAGTATTGACATCTGTTTTTATTGCAAGCAACTTTACATATGTCATCTCATTTCAAAAATGTGCAGCAAAAAAGATGTTATCAGCTGTCTCTCATAAATGAGGCCATGCTCTCCTAGAACCTGAGTAATGTGTCCAAAGCAGCACAAACCACAGGAAACAGAGCTGGGATTTTAACACTTGCATTTCTCCCCATAGACTCCACAGAGAGGTGATGCTGTTCCCTCTACCCAGAGCTATATGATAGTTTCTTCCTTTATAGCCCCCATTAAAGCAGATCTTTGGCATATGGATGTATTATTTGGTTGCATATCTTGTGGAATGCTAGCTGGAGCTGAGCCTCTCAGCTCCCTTCCTACCTGCAGGCAAGCACAATTTTCACCACCAAAAGAGATGCCTTTTTGTGATTCATCCATCCAGATGGGCAACATTTCAAAAAAAATTTTCTACAGAGGAGGAAAGCACCTTTCTATAACTCCAACGAAGATAATCTACAATCCTGTATTAGGAGACAGAGACTCTACGACTGACTTCTAGACATGGTCTTGGTCTTTCCAGCTGAGATCCGAACCATGGCTATGTTGCTTGGAACGTGTTTTTCAGCTATAATATTGGTATTTTCCAAAATTCATTGACTTATTCATTCATACATCAAACATTAGTTAGAAACACATCAGTGCTGTAATAATGGTGAGTAGATGCATGAGTGACTGAGTAAGGCATGATCTTTATTCATAATCAGGAGCCTGTGCACTTAAGCAATGAATGAAGATGGCCTTGATCTCAAGATGTTCAACAGCAATGAAAAAGGCTATATATACCATTTGTATACACCATTGTGTAGGCTAAGAGGCCTGTAACTCTTTCTTATACACAAGAACCCTCAGATCTTGAACTCCATAGAGCTACCCATGGTTCTGACAGGCACCACAGGCTAGGCTTCACTCCAGAGTAGAATTCAGTATATGGACACAGTTTTACACGCAGATTTCTAAGGGAATTATATTGCTCAAGGAATCTTTATTGTCAAACTCTCACATTACCCACAAAGCCCAGATATAAAGACAGACTATCAATTACAGGTTACACAACTAACATTCTCAAGAGCCGGAGTAGTATATGATTTGTCTCCAAATCCTTGGCACCCATCACATGGGTGAGAATTCAACATATGCTTAAGGATTCATGGTCCATAATGAAATAAAGAACTCCCTGATGGCATTCTAGGGAAACACAATTGCAGCGTAAGCACTTTAAAAACTGCTTGGAGCAGTAGGACGTACTTAGGGTCAGGAGTTAAGACTTTTTTGTTCCGGACCAAATTCTGCCTTCTATGTCTCTGAGCACATTACTTGGTCTTTTTGATTTTCATCACCCTCAATCTTAACTTTTCAGCACCACTGCTCTTGATGACAATAATCACTACATCATAAAATGATCTCAGGGCACTGCCGCCAATTTTACCATCATTATTTACTTTTGAGTATCCTGGAACACATAGTTCAGAGTCTTTTAAAAACAAGGTGCTCCCTAAATAGCTGTTTGATTGAACTGAGAATATGGCATCACCAGCTTCTGTTTATTAGAATGAAAAACTTTGGTCTCACATTTGCCAAACACCCAAGGAGAAGAAAAATGTGAGCCATCCTCTTAATGGAAGCTTTGTGCAATAGCCTGCATCCAGATTTTGGAAGAGAAGAAGTCAGCATCTTTCATTCTCTCCCCAAATTGAAACACTCCATTATAGGCAAGGGAGCTCTGGGGCTTTCATCAGGTGGCTGAGGGTAATAAAGAGGAGGAAGCAGTGTGATCCAGTGTGACGTGTCTCCTAATGCTTCAAGGAAGCTTGTTCATGCGAGCCATAGAATCCTTCACTACTGCACTTGAGGCCTGAATTTTGTCTTTCCTTCTTTCAACTTGAGAAAAGTCAATTGCGTCCTTGCTTTTTGGTTTCTAACCCGAAATCTTTGTACATTCCATTATTATCATTACTTTGTCTTCTCAAACCACACTTTGAAATCTTTGGTTCAGCTCTTTTACGTCATTGTTTCTTCTGGTCTCTTTAGCTACCAAGTGTTTAAGAGCAGGTTTCAGAGTCATCCATGTGGATCTTTGTTTTTCTGTCTTTTTAACAGACTCTGTTCTCCATATGTATGATGATCTTGATGTCATTCCACAAT
The DNA here is from genome assembly GCA_028571685.1 of Heterohyrax brucei. Lineage (NCBI taxonomy): Eukaryota > Metazoa > Chordata > Mammalia > Hyracoidea > Procaviidae > Heterohyrax > Heterohyrax brucei. Next base: position 5,066,802 of record CM053153.1, read on the forward strand.
TTGGCCAGTCTTTGGTCATTAGTGTTCAAAGTATCAAATCTCTTTTTGAGAGAGCCTTTAAGCCCAGCTGTAATACAGTCAATGTCATACTTTGGCTTTTGTAAACTTCTTTTAATTGTCTTCAACTTCAACCTGAACTTGCATGTAAGCAGTTGAGGGTCTGTTCCACAGTCAGCCCCTCGCCTTGTTCTGACTAATGATGCTGAGCTTCTCCATCATCTCTTTTCAGAGATGTCGTCAATATGATTGATGTGTCAGGGACAAATTAAGAAATCAGTGAAGGTGTACAGGAGTTTAACTGCTGTTATTACTAATCTGTGGTGAACAGTTTCACTTGGTTTTTACTGTATCTCTGATGAAGGGCCTTCACCACAAGCTACATGAAATTGTTCACCACAGTTTAGTAGGTAGCCACAATCAAGCCCTTCCATAGCTTACTTACTGTAAAGTAGTGATATTGTGCTTACTGGTTAATCTGCCTCTATCTTGTGTACTCCATCCCCAAAATCCATGTAGGTAGTTACCACTTACGTTGTTGAAAAAAGTATTTCCAACAAACAGGTCATCGATCTTGTGAAATTCCAGCATAATCAATGCATCCTGATTGCATGTTTAATCAATTTCAGACTGCAGAAGTTGCCAAAAATCTCCAATATTTTCATCCTTGGCATTAATGTTTGGTAGGTAAATTTAAATAATAGTCGTATTAGTTTGTCTTCCTTGTAGGCATATGGATATTATGCAGGAGTGGGCTAGCCAGTAAGCAAGGTGTGCACAGGATTACATTAAATGAGGTATGCATGAGTTTGTTTGTGCTTATTTACAGATCCATAGCGCAGAATTTCACCTGGTTTTCACCCCATCTTTGATGTAGTTAAACTTCTGTGAAATTGCGCACTACAGATTAGTAAACAAACACAAGTAAACCTGTGCATACCTTGCTTATTGGTCATTCGTTCCTGATATTATCCTATCACTGAGGCTTTATTTTCAAACATTCTTTCTGACTGTGGATGCAGCACTATCCATCTTCAATTTGTCATCCCCAGTGTAGTAGACCATATGGTTGTCTGATTCAAAACAGTCAATTACCAGTCCCTTTTAGCTCACTAATGCCCAGGATATTGATCTCAACCACTCCATTTCATTTTTGACAACTTTCAATTTTCCTTGATTCATACGTCCTACATTCCATGTTCCAAATATGAGTGGATGTTTGCAGCTGTTTCTTTTCATTTTGAGTGTGTCACATCAAGAAGGAAGGTTCTGAAAGCTTTACTCCATCCATGTCATTAAAGCTGTCTCTACTTTGTAGAGGCAGTTCTTTCCCAGTCACATTTTGAATGCCTTCCAACATGAGAGACTCATCTTCTGACACCACATCAGACAGTATCCCACTGCTATTCATAAAATTTTCACTGACCAATTTTTTTTGTCAGATCTTTATTCCAAGTCTGTCTTACTCTGGAAGCTCCCCTGAAACCTGTCCACTATGGGCAGACCTGTTAGTATTTGAAATATCAGTGGCACAACTTCCAGCATCACAGCAATGTTCAAACTACCACAGTATGACAAACTGACAGATGAGTGGTGGAAATTAATGGCCAAGTCCAGAATAACAGCTTCAGATTTTGGTTGCATGCTCACATTTCCTGTCTTACACTAAAATATAACATAACCCATTGCTATCAAGTCGATTCCAACTCACAGTGACCCTATAGGACAGAGCAGAACTGCCCCATAGAGTTTCCCAGTGGATTTGAACTGTTGGCCCTTTGGCTAGTAGCTATAGCACTTATGCACTATACCACCAGGGTTTCCATGTCTTACACTAAGCATTGTAATTTGGATTATTAAATCAGCTAGTATCAGGGGGCAGAGTCAAGAAGGTGGAGTAAGCACAAGTTTCCCTAAATCCCTCTGGAAACCAAGACCTGAATTGATAATGAAATAGAGCCTTACGGACACTGAGTGAGCCCTAGGACACAGCATAGGGCTGTCAATTTCAACATGATACCACTGAACAGAAGATTTCCTCTCTTTTGCCAACCCCCGTTCTGGTTAAGTGCTGGCTTTCATGGACCGAAGGTCAGCTGCCATTTTAACTTATTTTTCTCTGTCTTAGCTGGCAGGTGGAGCTGGACCTGACTAGCAGCTATCTCAGACACAATGCTGGTGGGATCAGTAGGCAAAATTGCCACATTTTGAGAGCCCAGCTTTGGACTCTGTGCATCTTGGCATCTTGGCATCTTTGGCCTCCTTTTCTGCCTTTGCCATTGAGTAGCCTGTAGCGAGGCAGGCCAGCAGCTTGGGCAGGATGCCATCTTGTTCCACTGGGAGGCAGAGATACCCATACAGAGGCCTCCACTGGACCTAATTCCTAGGCTGGAAGGCAGCACCTGCCCTGAGGAGAGCACTTTTCCAGCAGACAAGTAGTATTTTACACAGTGTTGCCTACAGCTGTGGCTAGGCAGCAGAGGCCAGCAGGGCAGTAGCCTTTCTGTATTTTAAACTAGTTTATAACATCAGGGGTTGGATATATAGGTGTTTACTTTGACACCTGGGAAGAGGGAACTGTACACCTGAAAACTTGACTAACTTTGGAAGTGGTCAGATACCTTTTACCTTTCATTTTAAGACAGCCTAGAGAAACAACTGCAGTCTATCCTCACAGCATTTCTCCCAGCCTTTATTGACTCACATGATGTCCTAAAAGCAACAAACTCTGGATAAAAAGAGTAACAAATGAATCATCCATGGTTTTAGAGCACCCCCAAAAGAAAGAACCAAAAGATTTTCCAGATGAAGAAACCTTTAGGAAACTAGTGGAAGGTGAATACAAAACAATTATATAGAGAGCCCTTCTGGACCTTATACAAAACGCAGCAGAGCAAAATGAAAAATTAAGCAAGCTGTTCTATTTGATGGAACACCAGTACTCGGAAATCCAACAGATCAAGAACAAAATCAAAGAGACAGAAACTTCAATTTAAAGCCAAGAAAACAGAATGAAACAAATGGAAAATAGACTTTCTGAATTGGAAGACAGTGCTACTGACTCCAGTATGTATGAGGAGAAATCAGAAAAAAGAAACAAGAAAAATGAAGAAGCATTAAGAAGCATGTGGAACTCTATTAAGAGGAACAGTCTACAATTAATTGGAGTTCCTGAACAGGGCGAGACACTTGAGAACACAAAGAGTATTATTGCTCAGCAACTGACAGAAAACTTTCCAGAAATTATGAAAGAAGAGACTATAGATAACCAAGATGAATACCAAATGCCATTCAACAGACATCTCAAAAGAAAGACCCCAAGATATATTATAATCAAGCTTAACAAAATGAAATAGAAGCACAAATTCTTAAAGGCAACAAGACTCAAAGCAAAGTTAATATTCAGAGGGAAACCCTGGAGGCTTTCATTGGATTTCTCAGCAGAAACCATGCTGGCATGGAGACAGTGGCATGACACATTCAAAGTCCTGAAGGAGAAGAACTTCCAACCAAGAATTATATCCCGCAAAACAATCTTTTAAATATGAAAATAAAATTAAGACATTCACAGACAAACAAATACTCAGAGATGTTGTAAAAACGAAACCAAAGCTACAAGAAATACTGAAAGAATCTCCTGGCCTAGAAGAACAAAACCATTAACTTCATATTTTAGAAGCAAATACAGGACACATCACTCAGAAACCTAATCAGTTAGGGAAGGCTCCAAACTCAATCAAACCTATAATAGTGAAAGAATGATCCAGTGATCATATCATGAAAGCTATGATGTCATCATATTAAAAAGCAGGATGTACTACAGTTGTTATTGTCCTTCCAGATGGAGAGAAAGTTAATAAGGCTGCTGATAATTAAAACTGGGTTTATACAAAGTTTATTAAGGGGGATCACAAGGGCAGCTGTAAAGTACAATAAAGATACAGCATATCAAATCAAGAAATGAAATACAGGAGTCTCAACAACCCCAAAACCAATCCTGGCAAAGGCGAAAAATCAACTCACGAAGAAAAATGTCCCAGAACAGATTAATAAGAACAACAGAGAAAACATCAACACAAAAATAAACATATCACAATGACAGTACTGAACACATAGCTATCAATAATTACATTGAATGTGAATGGACTGAATGCTCCAGTAAAGAGACATCGAGTGACATCTTTGATCAAAAGATATGACCCATCCATATGTTGACTACAAGAAACTTACCTTAAAGATATGAACAAACAGAAAATTAAATGATGGAAGAATATGTATCAAGCTAACAATAAAAAGCAGGTGTGGCAATTCTAATCTCAGATAAAATAGATTCTGATGTAAAACCCACTATTGTGGACAAGGATGGACACTATTTATTGCTGAAAGGTTCAATACACAAGCAGGACTTAACAATATTAAATAGTTAAACGCACCTAATATCAGAGCACCTAAATACACTGAAGAAACATTGACTACACTCAAAAATGAGATAGATCACTCCACAATTATAGTGGGAAACTTCAGATCGTTTAGGAAAAAGCTCAATAAAGACACACAACATCTTACCGCCGTAATTAACCAACTAGAGCTCATCGACATATACAGAACTTTCTATCCATCAGCAGATAACTACACCTTCTTCTTGAGTGCACATGGAACATTCTCCAGAATAGACCATATGTTAGGACATAATGTAATTCTCAACAGAATCCATACCACTGAATTAACACAAAGCATCTTCTCAGATCATAAAGCCATAAAAGTCAAAATCAATAGCAGAAAAAACACAGACAGAAGTGGAACTCATGGAAACTGAACAACATCTTGCTCAAAAACCCATGCGTTATAGAAGAAATTACAGATGAAATACAGAAATTTATGGATTCCAATGAGAATGAAAACACTTCCTACCAGAACTTATGGGATACAGCCAAAGCAGTTCTCAGAAGTCAGTTTATCTCCATAAATGCACACATCTGGAAGAAAGAAAGAAACCAAACCAAAGAAGTAACCCTATAGCTGGAACAAGTAGAGAGAGAACAACAGAGGAAGCCCTCAGGCATCAGAAGAAAACAGATCATAAAGATTAGAGCAGAAATAAATGATTTAGAGAATAGAAGAACAATTGAAAAAATTGAAAAGATTATAAGCTGTTTTTTTGAAAAGATCAACCAAATTGACAAACCACTGGCTAAATTTACTAAAGAAAAACAGCACAGGAAACAAATAACCCAAATAAGAAATGAGAGAGTTGTCATAACAGATCCAACAGAAATAAAAAATATTACAATGGAATACTATGAAAGACTGTACTCTAACAAATTTGAAAACCTAGAGGAAATGGACGAAGTCCTTGATTCACATGAGCTACCAAAATTATAACAAAGTGAAGCAGAACAACTTAACAGATCTATCACAAAGAAAGAGATTGAAAAACTCATACAAAACTACCAACCAAAAAAACCCTGGGTCCAGAAGCCTTCCCCGCAGAATTCCAACAAGTTTTTAGAGAACAGTTATCTCCAATACTACTGGGACTGGATTCATACCAGGGATACAAGACTGGATCAACATCAGAAAACCAATTAGTGTGATCAACTGCATAAATAACACAAAAGACAAGAATCAGCTGATTTCGTCTATTGATGCAGAAAAGGCATCTGATAAAATCCAACACTCATTCATGCTAAAGACTCTCAGCAAAATAGGAATAGATGGCAAATTCCTCAGTGTAATAAGGGCCACTTATACAAAGCCAACTGTCTACGTCATCCTGAATAGAGAGAGACTAAAATAATTTCCCTTGAGAATGGCAACTAGGCAAGGATGCCCACTCTCACCTCTCCTATTCAACACTGTACTAGAAGGTCTAGCCAGAGCAATTAGGCAAGACCAAGAAATAAAGGGTATCTGCATTGGCAAAGAAGAAGTAAAAATCTCCCTATTTGCAGAAGATATGATTGTATACTCAGAGAATCCCAAAGAATCCATAAGGAAACTACTCAAACTGATAGAAGAGTTCAGTAAAGCCTCAGGATACAAGATAAACATAAGTAAATCAGTAGGATTCCTTTATACCAACAGTGAGACTGCTAATGAAGAAATCACCAAGTCAATACCATTTACTATAGCCCCTAAGAAGATAAAGTACCTAGGAATAAATCTAACCAGAGAAATAACAGACCTTTACAAAGAGAACTACAAGATCTCACTACAAGAAACTATGAGAGACTGACATAAATGGAGAAACCTACCCTGCTCATGGACAGGAAGACTTAACATTGTGAAAATGTCTATTTTACCCAAAGCAATCTACTTATATAAGGCAATCCCAATACAAATTCCAGTGACATGTTTTAAAGAGATGGAGAAACAAATCACCACCTTTGTTTGGAAAGGGAAGAAGCCCTGGATAATAAAGCACTACTGAAGAAGAAGAACACACTGGGAGGCCTCTCACTACCCAAATTTAGAAACTATTACACTGCCACAGTAGTCAAAACAGCCTGGTACTGGTACAAAAAGGGACAAATAGATCAGTAGAACAGAATTGAGACCCCAGAGATGACATGATCTTCCTGTGAACAGCTGATATTCGACAAAGGCCCTAAGACGTTAAATTGGGCTAAAAACAATCTCTTCAACAAATGGTGCTGGCAAAATTGGATATCTATGACTTGACGGCACTTGGCTTGGCTGGCTCTGCAAAAAATTGAAACAAGACCCATATCTTACACCTTATACAAAAACCAACTCAAACTGGATAAAAGACTTAAATATCAAATCTAAAACAATAAAGCTCATCCAAGAAAAAGTAGGAGCAACAATGGAAGTTTTAATACACAACATAAACAGACTTCAAAATCTGTCAAACAAACCACAAACAACAGAAAACACGTAAACGGGAACTACTAAGAATCAAACACTTTTGCTCATCCAAAGACTTTATTAATAGAATTAAAAGGCCAGCTACAGAATGGGAAAAAATATTTGACAATTACATGTCAGACCAACGTCTGATCTCCATAATCTGTAAGGTACTACAAAATATCAGTAAGAAAAAGATAAATCATACAATCAAGAAATGGGCAAAAGAGATGGACAGACCCTCCTCTAAAGAGGAGATCCAGGCAGCCAAAAAACACATGCGGACATGGTCATGACCATTAACTATTAAAGAAATTCAAATCAAAACGACGATGAAATACTATCTCACCCCAACAAGGTTGGCCATGATCCAAAAAATGCAAAACAACAAATGCTGGAGAGGCTGTGGAGAAATCGGGACTCTCCTGCACTGTTGGTGGGACTGCAAAATGATGTTTTCTCTGGAAAACAATCTGGCGCTTCCTTAAAAGGCTGGATATAGATATACCATTTGACCCAGTAATTCCACTGCTCAGAATATATCCTACAGAATCAAGGCCATTCACACTAATAGATACATGCCCACGAATGTTTATCGCAGCACAGTTCACAACAGCAGAAAGCTAGAATCAACCCAGATGCCCAACAACAGAGGAATGGATAGGTAAACTATGGTATATATACTCAATGGAACACTATGCAATGATAAAGAACAACGATGATTTTAGGAAACATCTCATAACCTGCTTTCAATTGGAGGACATTATGCTGAGTGAAATCAGTCAGTGACAAAAGGACAAATATTGTATGAGACCTCTATGATAAGAACTTAAAAATAGACTCACGCATAGGAGAAAAGATTCTTTGATGGCTGCCAGGGTGAGGAGGGAGGGAAGGTTTATATTAGATAGTTGATAGAAATTTTACTGAGTGAAATCTGTGACAGCACACAGTAGAAACAAGATGGGGGAATGAGAACCCAGAAGAAAGACAGACCCACTGAGTGAGTGACTACACTGACTTGTGATCAGAGGAATTGGATGGTGCCTGGCCACCACCAGTGACAGCCGTGATGGAGCTTACACAGTTGAGTCTCACTGGCAACACAATATTAAAAAAGGATGCACCCTGAGATCTCCACTAAAAGACCACAGGTGATGGTCCTGGGGCCCAGGAGTTCCCCTGGGAGCATGACCCCTGGGCCTGATACTGCTGCTGTCCATAAATCATAAGGGAGGTCAACTATTCGGATAGGAATGGATTGGACTTGGCAACACAGAGTGACCATATCATGTATGCACTTTATGGTTCTATGCATCTATAGGATGTCTGACCTCTTATTGGAGGCAGGGGAGTGAGTGGAGAGGATGAGATAGATTGCTGGGAGGATAAGACATGTATGGAGTGCAGAGGAAGAGTGTGCTATCACTGGGCAGGGAGAGCAGTGGAAGCTGCATATAGGTGGGCATGCAAATTTATATGGCGATGTACATTTTTACTCAATCCTAACAATAATTAAAAAAATCAGCTAGTATCAGGAGGTTCATAAAGCAGTGGTGGTTCAGTGGTAGACTTCCCACCTGCCATGGGAGATCTGAGTCTGATTCCTGGCCAGTGTGCTTCATGGGCAGTCACAACTTGTCTGTCAATGCTTACTAAACACGGTTCAAAGAAACTTCCAGACTAAAACAGACTAGAAAGAAAGGCCTGATGATCTACTTCTCAAAATCAGCCATTGTAAACTCTACAGATTATACACTCCTGATAACATGTTTCAAGTACATGAGATAAAGTCTCACTATTTTTGCTTCTAAGGAGTATTCTCATTGTACTTTTTCTAAGACAGATCTGTTTGTTCTTCTTTCAGTCCATGGTATATTCAGTGTTCTTTGCCAATATCATAACTGCAAGGCATCAGCTCTTTAGTCATCCTTATTCATCGTCCACCTTTCACAGACATATGAAGCAACTAAAATATCATGGCTTGGGTCAGATGCACCTTAATCCTCAAAGTGGTATCTTTGCTTTGCCAAACTGTGGGATAAATAAATTCAAGCTGCTTACTTCTGAGCCAATAAAACACAGGGAAGGAACAACAGATTTAGAGTCAAAGCCTCTAGGATCAAGCTGATAATTTTATATGAGCTTCATGCAAGGCATGCGTGCAATCAGCCTAGTACTCAATGGATACATGTAAATAGAGAATAACAACGTCCTATGTCTTTGAATGGAAACCCTGGTACAAAGTGGTGAAGTGCTACATTTGCTAACCTAAAGGTAGGTATCCCAGTCTGCCAGGCACTCCTTGGAAACTCCATGGGGCAGTTCTACGCTGTCCTATAGAGTTGCTCTGAATCTGAATCTGCTTGACACTATTGGTACGTCTTTGATTTAAGGAGACTTAATCAGGTTTGACAAACATATTTTAAATGTTTAAAGTGTCTTATAGAAATGAACTGAATCGCCTTCCTCCCCTTTGTCCCTTCATTTTCTCCACAGAAATACAAGAGTGGTATCAGTTGATTGTCATCGCTGACTTGTTAGCTAAGGCATAAAACAAAAATACACAGTTTACGAATGCATCCACCATTAGTTCTTTTCTTGTTCACACTCCCCCCTCTGCAGTGCCTAATGGGTCCTGAAGGCAGGAGTCACTTCCTGGTTTGCAACATCTCCAGCTAAGTGGACTGTCGTCTTCCCATCTTGATGCCCTGAGTCATCCATGAGAACTCCTATTTCTGGTGATGAGATAGCGACAGCCTCAGGATGCTGCAAAGATTTTGGAAGCAAGATAAGAGCCTAATTAAGTTGACCAAGTGTGGACCGAGCACCCTACCAGTGTCGTAAGGAATCTACAAACTAGCTGAGGTGACAGAATGCAGATGGATAACTACAACGCACTATCAAACCTGTTGCCAGCGCATTGCCTGTGAGTCAATTCTGACTCATAGCAACCCTACATGACAGAGTAGAACTGCCCTCATAGTGTTTCCAATGAGCGCCTGGTGGATTTGAACTGTTGCCCTTTTGGTTAACAGCCATAGCACTTGAGCACTACTCATCCAGGTTTTCCAAAAGCAATGCCCGAATATCTAATTAAGAATTATGTAGAAGTTTTTTGCTTTGGGCTACCTGTGAAACAATTAGGACAGATATCTGATTATGATTCAGATTCCAGGCCTGAATTTGAACAGCTGGTCATTCATCCATCACCATGTTCTTCTACCCATCCTGTGCCTAGTGAGTGGCATTGTTTGGATTTTGAGGTCTCTTCCCATCATCTTTAAGGCCATCTTGAAGTTAAGATTCCAAGAAGAGCAGATACTGAACATGGGCCTTTTGTCACATCCTGTTTGGGATCCTGCTGAGACAATTTCACTGAAGGTGGTGGCAGGAGGCAGAATGGAGTGGTAGGCCAAGGGACGAGAGCAGGCTGCTGACATCCACTCAACTGCTGAGACATTAAAGGTACCTGTCCACATTGGCTCACAGTGACCTAATGTGCAACAGAACAAAACTCCACCTGGTCCCGCACCATCCACACAGTCCTGGTCATACTCAAGCCTGTCGTTGCACCCACTGTGTCATTTCATCCCCTCAAAGGTCTTCCTCCCTTTTGCTGACCATCTACCTTGCCAAGAATGATGTCATTCTCCAGGAACTGGTCCCTACTGATGTGGGCAGTACCAATCTACATTCTGCTGATAAGGAAAGGGATTCAAGGAAATGGTGGCCCCTTTCACCTGCAGCGTGTGAATGGAAACTCCAAGATTAGAACTCTGTTCTATGTGACACGAAAGCCTCCCCCTGCTATCTGATGCTGCCTCCACATGAGTATCTGAATGCACATACATGTCTGCACACGTCTGCATGTATATCTGTGTTTTCTTACCCACTCAATCTGAAATTGGAGGTTATCAGTCCTTGCTCTGGATGCTGTGGAGGCATCTAGGACTTGCTGATAACTGGCAAGGCCTGTTTCCAGTGATATAAGAGGCACCTGCTGGCTCAATCTCTAGCTCATTCCCCTTTAATGCATTAAAAATGAGAGCTGACACGAGCATTAGGCATCAGAGAAACGCAGACGAAAACTACTACTCACTCCAACAAGACTGGTATTAATACAAAAAACAGAAATTAGTAAGTGTTGGAGAGGCTGTGGAGAAACTGGAACACTTACATTCTGCTGGCGGGAATGTAAAATGGTACAACCTCTTTGGAAATCAATTTGGTGCTTTCTTTAAAAACTAGAAAGAGAAATACCAGATGATTCCCACTTCTTGGAATATATCCCAGAGAAAGAAGGGCTGTCACACAAACAGATACATGCACACCAACATACACTGCAGCACTGCTCACAACAGCGAAAAAAAAGATGGCATCAACCTAAGTGCCTGTCGGTGAAGGAATGGATAAACAAACTATGGTATATTCATACAATGGAATACAATACAACGATAAAGAAGAATGATTATCTTAGGTAACATCTAATAACATGGAGGAATCTTGAATGCATTATGCTGAGTGAAATCAGTAAATTGCAAAAAGACAAACATTATATGAGACCACTACTATAAGGACTCAAGAAACCAACTGACACAGAATAAAAGCCTTTGATGGTTACAAGGCTACGGAGGGTGGCTGAAGGTTCTCATTAAGTAGATAATAGAGAAGAATTAAGTACGCTGAAGGTAAGGACAACACAGTAGAGGAAAGATCAGCACAACTGGACTAAACCCAAGCTACGAAGTTTCCTAAGTACAACCAAACACTTCTAAGGACAGAGTAGCAGGGGCAGGGGTCTGGGGACCATGGTTCTAGGGACATCAAGGTCAATTGACATAACAAAGTTTCTTAAGAAAATATTCTGCACCCCACTTTGGTGAGTTGCATATGGGTTTTAAAAGCCAGCAAGTGGCCATCTAAGAAGCATCAACTGGTCTCAACCCACCTAGGGCAGAGGAGAAGGAAGAACTTCAAAGACATAAGGAAAATGTGAACCCAAGAAACTGAAAGGGCCATATAACCCAGAGCTTACGTCAGCATGAGACCAGACCTACATAGTGCCCGCCCACCACCAACGACTGCCATGTCAAAGTGAGAGAAAAATGGGGTGCAGAATTTCAACTCTATTACCAAAAAAAACAAACAAATCAGACTTGATGGTCCAACACACTGGAGAGTCCCTGAAAGACATGGCCCTGTGGCCCTGGACTCACTGTTAGCCTAGCACTGAAACCATTCCCAAAGCCAACTGCTGAGTCAAAGACTAGACTGGACTATGCAATGTCAAATGATACCAACAAGCAGTGTGTCTTGGCTTAAGTAGATACAGGAGGCTAACTGGACAGCTCTCGTCCAGAGGGCAGACGAGAGGGCAGAGGGGGAGGGACAGGAGCTAGCTGGATGCACACGGGAAATACAGAGTGGAAAGCAGGAGTGTGCTGTCACAATGCGGGAAGAACAGCTAGACTTACACAGCAATACATGTGTAAGTTTTCGTATGATAAATTACATTGACTTGGATTAGAAACGTTCACTTAAAGCACAATAAAAAAATTTTTTTTTTTTTTTTTGAAAAATGAGAGCTAATGGGGCTGTTAGACCCCAGCAATAACGAGGCCTCCGGCACCCAGGGAGAGCCAGAGCGTCTTCTGTCAGTGGCAGCCTGTTTGGCATTTACTGTGTTTCTGTCCCCTTTTCCTGCTCCACAACATGGGAATAGCACCCTGTGGAATGAGGAGTGATGTGTGATCGCTCGTGCAGCGGGGCAGGGCTTTCTGTCAGGATGCTGCCGGGATTCTGAAGCACTTGCCGTCAGCTCTTACCAAGAGAACATGCTGCCGCTTGGCTTTTGGCAGCAGCGAGGACAGGAACCAAGCACAAGGTCCACAGGGCATGTTCAACCTTCCACAGCAAGCAGTGTTTCTATCTCGTAACAGCTCACACTTGGTCATTCACCTCTCTCTGGCCTGGCAGGAATTGCTTGGGAACCCTGGTCACCAAGTGGTTAAGAGCTACAGCTGCTCACCAAAAGGTCAGCAGTTCAAATCCACCAGATGCTCCTTGTAAACCCTGTGGAGCAGTTCTACTCCATCCATAGGGTTAGACTAGGAGTTGGAATTGACTCGATGGCTAGAGATGCGGGGTTTTTTGGCTTTATTTTCTCAGGGAGCACTTTGCACTAGGCACACCGTTTAGCATGCTGGCAATCAGGCTAGTATAAAAATGTCCTCAGCATAAGTCACAAACTTTCTACCAATAGTATTTTACTGTGTTTTCAGTGAAAATTCACACAGCAAACAAGGTTCCTTTTTAACATTCACTACATAAAGTGTTCCGTGACACGTGTTACATTCTCAGTGTGTCAACATTCTCAGTGATTTCATTCTGGAGGTTTTGTTCCCAGTCATCTGGTTTCCCTGCCCTCTTACCCTTTCATCTTTGCTTTAGAGTAACTGTGGGCCACTTGGTCTCACAAAAATGATTTTTTAAATGTGTACAGTACTCACGGGTGATATTTATTTTATAAGGCAATCTGTTAATCTATCTAAGAGGTGACTTCAGGGAGTAGTTTCAGTTCAAGATTTAAACAGTATCTCAGGGCAATAAAAAAAAACCAAAATCAAACCCACTGTCATAAAGTGGATTCTGACTCATAGTGACCCTATAGGACAGAGTAGGACTGTCCCACAGGGTTTCCTAAAAGCACCTGGCAAATTTCAATGTCTGACCTTCTGGTTAGCCGCCATACCCTTAACCACTACACGACCGGTTCCCAAAATTCAACCTTCTGTATCCTGAGTAGAAATCCTGGTGGTGTAGTGGTTTAGTGCCACAGCTGCTAACCAAAATGTTGGTAGTTCAAATCCACAAGGCACTCCTTGGAAACTCTGTGGGGCAGTTCTACTCTGTCATATAAGGTTGCTATGAGTTGGAATCAACCTGATGGCAAGAGGTTTGGTTTGGTTTTGGTACCCTGGGTGGGACTTAAATCCACAACTCCTGGCTTTGGATGCCAATGCCTTACCCATTAGGCCACTGGCACTGACCACAGGGCAATAGTCATGAGGATTCCTCTACCCTCAACTTTCTCAGGGAGTCTGGACTTTGTAAGCATCTGAGTTCCACATTTTTCTCCTGTTCTGTCCGGATCCATCTTTGTGGTCCTGATCAGAATAGTCAGTAGTGGCAGCCAGGCACCATCTAGTTATTCTGATCTCAGAAATCACAAACTTTTAAAATGCTGCCCTAGGAAATATATGGCTAAACCAGCAGAAAAGAAGAAAAAATGGCAAGGAATAAACTCCTCAACCTCAAAATAGCTTTTGTTTCCTTAAATCTCACTTTGGCTAATTTGTCAGGTCACCACAACTACAGGGACTCAAAATGACCCAAATACAAACACTCCATCATAATTAATATGATCGTTATGATTTCTATGAGCAATGATACTCTTACTATTCTTGTATATTTTTTGTCATACACACAACAGATACCCTGCCATACACTTGGCATGCATTTTCTTCTCGTTGAAGCCTTGCAATAACCCTACAGGATAGAAATTCATTTTACCATTCCCATTTCACTGATAAAGAAATGCAATCCTAGAAAAGTGTAATGATGTGCCCGGGTTCACACAAATAACCAGTGGTTGACCTGGCTTCTAAAGTCAGGAACAACTTGTACCAAGTCTGTGCTGTGGCACAGAGGGACCCATGGGGACAAAGTGCTACAGTTCCAATCCTCACTTTGTCTGTCATTACTAGTCAACTTCTCTTCATTATTGTCTACTGTATTTGTAAACTCATTTAGCATCCTTCACGCATTGCTTTCATAAGCACTTTTCCTGTGCAGCGATGCCTTTAGATCATTAGCTCCTCCACCTGGAAAAGCATCGCAATTCAAAGATTCAGCAAGATGAAGCGGCTTGCCCTCCCCCACGCTCAGACAACGGTTACCCATGCTTGGACAACGTCAGCCTTGAATTTGGGAGCCTTCTTCTCTGTTCTGCATAATGTTACACAGGGGAAAAAATAAAGACTGCAGTGTAATTACTTAGATTGGAATGGAATGTTGTAGCCATGTACATATTTACCCAGACCTTTCAGGCAACCAGGAAACCCTGGTGGTGTAGTGGTTAAGTGCTACAACTGCTAACCGAAAGGTTAGCAATTCAAATCCACTAGGCGCTCCTTGGAAACTCTATGTGGGCAGCTCTACTCTGTCCTACAGTGTTCCTATGAGGCAGAATCAGCTCAAAGGCTGTGGCTTTTTTTTCCAGGAAATCTACTGACTGATCTTTAATGATATATTTTTCTCTTTCTTTCTTTTTTTTTTTTCTGAAAGACATTCTAAGCACAACTTGTGGAAGACCTCTGGAAAGCTAACTTTAAGTAATCAGTTCAGTTCAGCAGCATTTACTGAGTGTCTACAACGGTGAAGTCCATGGGGATGGCTAAAAATAGACAGACAAACTCCTGATTTTCAGGAGATCGGCTGCTGGGAAGACAGCAGGCGCATGTACGACCACTGTGCGGAGGGGTGGGCAGATGTTGTGAGCACGTGCACACCCACGATGTGGGGCTCCCGAGGGGTCAGGCCACTTCCTGCTGGGGAGAAGTAACCTTATGAGACAGAAACTTCTTTTACCTTGTCCTCAGCAGCTCTGAATTAGCCAGGAGGCACCTGTAAATCAGCAGGTATAGTTTATGATTGGTTACTGAGGTTTCATGTGAAAGGTAGTATCCAACTTGGGGTACGGGAGCAGGTACCACACAAAGGAAAGAAAATAGGCAAAGTAAGAAGCAATGGAGACTTCAAGACGCACTGGGGAAAAGTGAAACAATCTGTTTCTGTTGTCACATAGGGAAGGGAATTGGGCAGAGGACCACAAACGGAATGTCGGCACTGCGTTGTAGAGAGTAGGAGCCACTGAGCATGCCAGAGATGGGCAGTGACTTCAACACTTCAGGGGAAATGGCCTACCTCCACTTTTGCTGCTTCAGCAGGTGAAAAGAACACACTGAAGGAGAGCAGGAGAAACTATCAGGGGAGCACAGGTGGCTGCTGCCTGGTCTGCCGAGACTTGAGGACTTTGAAAGGCTTAGGGTCAAGGTACAGATACTATAACTGTACCCAGGCCCACAAGCTATTCAGACAGATTGTCCCTCTTCTTCTCTGTGGGATGCTGTTTCATGGATAAATTAGTCCATGAACTTGTCTCTCCTGTTGATTGTGTTGCAAATTATTTCTAAAGTTCTCTTCCTTTCTCCTGCCATTTCTGGGCCTGGCTGAAAGCCTGAGGTGTGTAATGTTTAACTTGGTTGTGTAAGTGGTTAAGTACTATGGCTGCTAACCAAGAGGCCGGCAGTTCAAATCTGCCAGGCGCTCCTTGGAAACTCTATGAGGGAGTTCTACTCTGCCCGATATGGTCACTGTGAGTCAGTATTGCCTCAGCAGTAGTGGGTCGTGTTTTATGTTTGCCTCTCTGAATCAGTCCTTTGTTCTTGTCTTGTATATATACCTTTTTCTCTCCTGCCCCCTTTGCGCCTGTCCATGTTTATTCTCCCACCGGATTCCCTTGTCTGCTTTTGAGTCAAGTGCTTTCTGCTTGTTCCAGTGACATCTTAAATGCTCTGAGCATCTAGACAGACTCGCAGTGCCTGCAGTGACAACGGTCCTGCGTCCTCAGGCTGAACATGAGGGTCATGACTCTTCCTAGAAGCAGTCAAGGATATGTCTGTGAAATGCCAGCTATTCCTGCCTGAGCAGGACACCCCTCAGCCAGAGTTAAAGTCCCCTTCCCAAGAGGCATTCTGAACCTGGGCAAACTTACTTTTTCTTTCTCAATCTTAAGCATATCTATTATGTCTTTAACCATTCCTGAATCCCCTCCAAGCTGACTCTTCCTCTAATCACCCCTTGACTAGGATTCTTGATGTTAGGGGAATAAGGTCCTAGCCCACCGACTTCATAACAAACAGATGACATGATAATGAGGGAGGTGGGTCACATAATTTGTAAGCTTGTCTTTTTTCTTAGGATTTTCTTTCTAGTAGGAAAGTACCTGACCATGATGCTACCACCTACATCAGTATAACTATCAAGACACCCCAAGAGGTCAGAAGCTGAGCCAGGGCTGAGCAGGAAACAACTATGAACTTCCTAATGAAATCTGGAGTGGAATCCATGAGATGGGGTAGGAAGTTCCCCAGATTAAGGAGACAGAATACGGGGTCAACCCCAAACACAGAAACTGAAGCCAAAGTGAACATGTTTTTGTCCATTCTAAAAGATGGAGATCTAGCAGGTACCAGGTCATTTGTAAATTTTATTTCAACCCAAGCCGCAGACACAATCCCTGGAAGGAAGCCCAGGCGGCTGACTCTGCACTTTTGGAAGAAATAAATCATAAGTGATCAACTGGCATTTCTTGAATATATTCTGCAAAGGAAATGAGAAGCAAAAGTTAACTTGTCTAAGATTGATTCCCTGGAGTTAGACTCCCAGGAAAGGAATTGTTCTCCTGAAAATACTCATGAAAATTGTCTCTATTTCAACTAAGGCAACTGATCCTTGTAAAATGCAAGTATTATCCCTGAGCCCCAACAACCACACAAGGGCAGCAGCTGTTAGTTCTCAGCTAAGAACACTGAGGTTGTAGATTCTGCCTGACACCTATGCACCTGCAACAGACAGGTCTGGACCTCTGCATTGTCACTGCTATGGATTAAATTGTGTCTCCCAAAAACTAGTGTCAACTTGGTTAGACCATGATTCCAAGTATGGTGTGACTGTCTACCATTTTTGTGATCTGATGTGATTATCCTACATGTTGTAAAATCTAACCTGTATGATGTTAATGAAGCAAGATTAGAGGCAGTTATGTTAACAAAACAGAACTAATCTACAAGACTGAGCTGTTATCTTGAGTCAATCTCTTTTGAGATGTAAAAGAGAGAAGCAAGCAGAGAGGAGAAGGAACTCATTACAACCAAGAAAGAAAAACATATCCTCTGGACCCAGGACCCCTGTGCTGAGAAGCTTGTAGACCAGGGGAAGAAGACTGATGACAAGGACTTTCCCACAGAGCCAACAAAGAAACAAGGCTTTCCCTGGAGGTGGCAATCTAATCTGGATTTCTAGCCTCCTAAACTGTGAGAGAGTACGTTTGTGTTTGTTAAAGCCACCCACTTGTGGTATTTCTGTTATAGTAGCACTAGTAACTAAAACACTCACATGATGGGAAAGCCTAAAGGTCCCACAGCCTATGAATACTTCACTGGCAAGATGGTTGGGGTCAAGTTTCCATGACATTACGCTAGTGAATCCTGGACCCTGAGCACATGAATTTAGGCACTGTTTTCCCTTAATCGTGTAATTTAAAATTCCCAAAGCTCGAGCATCAGTGACTTTCTCCTGGCATCACTCTGTCCTGCTGAACTGCCATGTACTGCCCCAGAACACAGGATCAACAAGCACACTCATATGTTGCTGTCCTCATGAGTTTTTTCAAGTGACAAACAGGCAGACTGAAGTGAGCTTTCACCGAGCGTCTTCACCTGGGTGATTTTCTCACCCTCTTTTATGAACCTTGGTGAATGATAATAGTCTTTCCCCGGGATGGGCACCCTAGATGGCCTGCACTCATAGGTGGGTTTGGCAGTGAAGTCCTTCATCTCCTCTCCATCAGACTTTGACTGTCACTATAAGACGGTCACTTACCAGTACTTCATGCCTTCAGTACAGCAGAATGACTTACAGGAAACAAAAGTTGAAAGAATGCTTTTAGCTTAATCTGGTGACTCCACTGAACTTTTGTTCTGTGCTGGTTTCACTGAAGACCACACTAGTTTGTTCCCAACTTCAGCTATGAGACATGGGCATTTTGATCACAGTGTTGCAAGAGTTCAGCAAGTTACGCCTTCCAGGAAGCAAACTTCTATAGGTCGCACAAGACTGAGTAGATAAAGTGAAAGAATGAAATGATGACGTAAAAGAACTGAACAGAAGATTTCAAAGGGCTGCTGATGAAGCCTGGGTAAAGCACTATAATGAAATATGCCAAGACCTGGAGATAGAAAGCCAAAAGGAAAGAACAGACTTGGCAATCGTTAAGCTGAGAGAACTGAAGAAAAATGCAAGCCTCCAGTTGCAGTACTAAAGGATTCTATGTATGGTGAAATATTAAACCAAGCAGAAAGCATCAAAAGAAGATGAAAGGAGTACACAGAGTCACTGCACCAAAAGTACTAGCCAACTCAACCATTTCATGAGCTAGAATGTGATCAAGAACCAGTGACACCGAAGAAAGGGGTCCAAGATACACTCAAGGCATTGGTGGAAAATAAGGCTCCAGGAACTGACAGAATACCAACTGAGATGTTTAAAGAAACAGATGCAGCACTGGGGGTACTCACTCATCTATGCCAAGAAATTTGGAAGAGAGCTAACTGGCCAACTGACTAGAAGACATCCATATTTATACCTACGCCAAGGGAAGTTGATCCAACAAAGTGCAGGCATCACTGAACAATATCATCAATGCCACAAACAAGTCAAATTTTTCTGAAGCTCATTCAAAAGCAGCTGCAGCAGTACATCAACTAGGAAATGCTAGAAAACCAAGCTAGATTTAGAAGAGGACACAGAATCAGGGGTATCAATTGCTGATGTCAGGTGGATGTTGACTGAAAGCACAGAATACCAGAAAGACTTCTACTTGTATTTTATTGATTACACAAAGACATTTGACTGTGCGGGTCATAACAACTTATAGACAATACTGTGAAGAATGGGAATTCCAGAATACTTAATTGTGCTTAAGAGGATCTGTACATAGAACAAGAGGTAATCTCTTGGACAGAACAAGTGGATACTGTGTGGATTACAGTTAAGAAAAGTGTGCATTTAGTTAGTGTCTTTTTACCACATTCATTCAATCTGCATGCTGAGCAAATAATCCATGAAGCTGGACTATGTGAAGAAGAAAGTGGCATCAGGATTGCAGGAAGACACATTAACAACCTGGGACATGCAAATGACACAATCTTGCTTGATGAAAGTGAAGACGACTAGTTAATCTCAGCACTTATTGATGAAGATCCAAGAGCACCATCTTCAGTATGGATTACACTTCAATATAAAAGAAACAAAAATCTTCATGACTGGACCAATAAGCAACATCATGATAAACAGAAAACAGAAAGAAGTCACAAAGGTTTTCATTTTACTTGGATCCACATTCAACAGTCATGGAGGAAGTAGTAAAGAAATCAAAAGATGCACTGCCTTTGGCCTGTTGCAACAGACGTCTTTAAAGTGTTGAAAACAATGACGTCACTTTAAGGACTAAAGTGTACCTGACCTAGCCTGGTGTGTTCTCAGTATCCTCATATGCATGTGAAAGCTGGACAATTAATAAGGAAGACTACATAACAACTAACACCTTTGAATAATGGTGTTGGTGAAGACTACTGAATACACCATGGACTGCCAGGAGAACAAACAAATCTGTCCTGAAGGAAGTATAATCAGAATGCTTCTTAGAAGCAAGGATGGTAAGATGGCATCTCACTTAGTTTGGACGTGCTATCAGGAGGGACCAATCCCTGGAGAAGGTCATCACACTTAGTAAAGCAGAGAGTCAGTGGTGAAGAGACCCTCAGCGAGGCCGACTGACACAGTGGCTACAGTAACAGGATCAAGTAAAACAGCGATCACGAGGATGCTGCAGGATCAGGCAATGTTTTGATCTGTTATATGTAGGGCTGCTGCAAGCTGAGACAGACTGAAGGCAACCAACAAGGGTATCAACAACTACCATGCATTGCTCCACAAACATTACATTCTTCTGAGCACAGCCTGAACACAGGTTCCAAACCAAACCCACTGCTGTTGAGTCGACTCCGACTCACAGCGACCCTACAGGACAGAGAAGAACTGCGCCAGAGAGTTTCCAAGGAGCGCTTGGCAGATTCAAACTGTGGAAGTTTTGGTTAGCAGAGGTAGCACTTAACCACTACATCACCAGGGTTTCCAAACACAGATTGGAAGATAGAAAGTAGCTTTTATTATCTACAAGAATCAGAGGCATGCAATAGCCCAACATGAGCAATGTCCCCTCCAAAGCTGCCTGGGCAGAGATGACGACTCTACCCCACACACCCCACTTCGTGCTGTGGGTGAGGGGTTTAAGTGAGACCTTACCTACTGCTGGTCTCCCTCTGGCCAGGAAGGTCCACTTTGGTGAGCTTATGCTGCATGTGGCCCCCCTGTGCCATGGCTAAGGGCAACTTTCTAACTTCGATGACATCCTGCTCCCTCATGCCCCCTGACTTCTGAAGAGGGGGTCGCTAGCCGAGAATTGATTGTTGTAACCTTGCTAACATCGTCAAGCGTCAGAGGTGAATAGGGGAAGAGGGGATGATTTGTCTTGAGGCCTGAAGATGGCAGCAGGGAGAGGACTGAAGAAAACCATGGCTGTACGGCCCATTCAAAGAGCTTTTCCTCACTTTACGCCAAGTCATACCACACTTCATTTGTTTTACATAACCAAACAGAAGCTTAACTAGGGGCTGGGGTCTCCGGAGCACTTACAGACCAAGGTTTCATGGACCAGTGAGGTCCATGATGTTGTCTGTCAGTTTCTGAAGAAGGTGGCCACACCCCACGGAAAATTTGAGCCCCTTAACCCCAGCACATGCCGGGGACCTAGAGAACAGAAGCTGTCAGTGACTGGCTTCTCTGTCCTCAGCACATGATAACCCTGCACACAATGCCAGAGTCTTATTGCAAGCACTGGCTACTTAGGGGTCCTGGGGACTTCCTAAGTTGTATCATAAACGCACTGCAGGTCTTACCGACTGGATAATTAATCACCATCAACTACTGATGGACTCGCTTAATAACTCAAGTAGGTCACCCTTGATGGGGATAACTCTGAGACAGGCTTCCCAATGTCTCCCAGAGCTTCCCAGTAAGACTGACCTCTAGATGCTGAGAATGGTAGCTTGCTGAAGTACACAGCCTTTACCAGTTTGTCCCTTCCATGTCTCACTTCCCCACTCCTCTCATCTCCTCTATAGAAGCTTTATGGAATCATTTCCCAAATAAACTTGCATCCCAATCCTTGTGTTGAGTTTGATTTTCAAAGAACTTGAGACAGAGTCTGTCTCGGGACCCCATTTCTCAGGATGAGATTTAGGGGTGGCTACACGGTGAATAGGAGAGTCGGGTTGCAGCACCACCATCCCCTAAGGCCTCACAGGAGGCCGATTAAGGTGCAGTACAGGCAAACGGCAAGCAATGGCTTATTAAACGCTGTAGTTGCATAGTGGTCCCAGAGGGGACAGGAGGTCTGGGTGTTAAGGGGTGACTGTGACACACAATACTTGCTCCAGAGCTCTTTCTGGGGTGGCTAGGATTTTTTTGGTCCAGGATCACAACTCAACACCTCCTTCTCCCTAGTCCTTCCTCATCCTTCCCTTCACTGGTGTTTATCCCTAAGTGACATCTCATATCCCAAACTCAGTCTGAGTATCTTCTCCCTACAACAAATTTAAACAAGCATTTTAAACAACTTATGCAAAACTAGCTTTGTGTAAGTGTCAGTGTTGTGTCCTAAAGTCTTGAAAATATGGAATCTTTGTTGCACCGTTTGCCCTAGACACCTGGACATGACAAGTGACTAAGATCGCTGATGTTTTCTGAAGGCTCTGCTAATATCCAGATTGATTACTTTGGCTTAAGCTTCAGAAACAAGTACCTTCTTTGGAAAGTACCCTCTCGTGATCTAACAGACAACCTACTTATCTGGTGGGTGCCTTAAAAGGTGTGTATCTGAGACATTCTGATGTATGCAGACTGGTAGCTTGCTGAAGTACATAGCCTTTACCAGTTCATCCCTTCCATGTCTCACTTCCCCACTCCTCTTATCTCCTCTATGGAAGCTTTATGGAATCACTTCCCAAGTAAACTTGCATCCCAATCTTTGTGTTGAATTTGATTTTCAACACAATTCATCACTCGCTACTGACGTCACACCAGATCATTCACAGGACAGGCTCCCAGACTAAACTCAATGTTCTAGTAGGATCTGAAAGTAGATGAGTTTTTCCATGTCTGGACTTCTCCATTCCCTGCTCGTCTAATCTCATAGACCAGACTACCTACATTCAAGGTAAGTTCCCAGGATCTCTCTCCTTCTGTATCAGTTTAACGTAACCTGCCAACTCATCTACGCTGCAGGAAAAAGAAAAAAACCAATAACAAACCCACCACCTTTGAGTCAATTCTGACTCATAGTGACCTTACAGGTCAGAGCAGAACTGCTCCAGAGAGTTTCCAAGAAGCACCTGATAGATATGAACTACCAACCTTTCCATTAGCAGGTGTAGCACTTAACCACTGGGTTTTCCTATCTATACTGAGTCCATGAGAATGTCAGTTCTGGTTTCAACCATTTTATCCAACTACCCTCTTTCCTTCCTTCTCTAGTCATGAAGCAATGATTTACATTTTCAGTTACCCTCATAACACCTTCAGTTGCTTCTGCTCATGATCTAACAGATAACCTACTTATCTTATGACCTAGAACATCCTCTCTAATGTGTGCCTTCAGAGGTTGTGTATTTGAGACATTCTGATGTAGGCAGAACACAATAATTCATCACTCTCTACTGATGTCACAACAGATCATTCTGTAAAAATCTCCTGATATGACGTTTCAAGGACACTGGGAACAGAATACAGCTAAAACTCCTGTGTAGTATCTAGCATCTATATTGGCTTGTCTTTTAAGAAGAAACAAAGATTTAGATGGCAATACCCAGATTCACTACACTCGCAGCCCCTAAATAATCACTTTAAAATCTATTCTGACTGATGCATGAACAGGCAAGCTACTGGAGCCAGAGTGCTACCTTAATTCTAGGGTGGTTTGGGGAATGCAGCCACCAACCCTGAGTTTGTTTCTGAAGAAGAATCAGGAGACTCACTGCTGCTTAGAAGCTTGGCTCCCATTTCTCTTGTACCTGAATCACCTTAGGAAGTCACTGGCTATAGGGCAGGTAGATACCCATCAATCTTCCATTCCATCCTCAGTGTCTATTCTCAATTTCATCATCGACAGTTAATGCACTTTTTAAAAAAAAATTCTTGAAGTTATCTTCCTTTATTTAAAGCTTCTCTCATTACCAAAATACAAATTAGACATTTCTTACTAACCCTAAAGTTATCTTGACTTTAGAGATTTGAAGAGGTTTTATCAAAGACATTCAAGAGGGAGCTGTTGCATATGTCTAGATAATTCAGCAGGCTTTCAACAGTACCAGATATTCTTTCCTGATTTACCTGGAGAAGGAAAAGACAGCAGGAGAACTTGTACTTCCTTTGGGATTTTGTGGCCTTAAGGCAAAAGTACAGTAGTTATCCACATGCGTCTCTTTCTTACCAGTTGCAAGTCTTGCCCCAGCCTCAGGCTATGTTGTTCCTTATTTCAGTGTCCCTGTATCTAGCACTTCAAATCTTTTCTTTTCTTTTCTTTTTTTTTTTTTAAAAAAAAAAACTATCAAAAGCTCTAAAATTCTACCGATAATGTAGAAAAAGAAAAAGGAATTCAGGCTGACCAAGAAAATCTTGGTTTCGTAGAAGTCATATCCATTGACAGTCTTGCTCTGGCCAGGACTGTTAACAGATCTCTCTGTCCTCAATGAAGACTAAGCTAAAACACACCCTAGATGAGCCCCAGTGACCTCCAGTGCTAGGGAGCCCTACTTACTGCCCTTCTGCCGCTGTGACTTTTCTCTCTGCAAGGTGATAAATCACTTTTGTATGATTTTTCTCACCTTTGTTTTGTAACTCTAATCCAGGTGATTAGGTGGGACTGTGCAGATACGATAACTGCAGTCCACCAAGAGGAGTGGTCGAGTTTTCTATACTGCTAGGTGTAAACTGAACCATCCCAGAGGCAAGAGAGGAGGCTACCACTATCACCAAGGAAGAATGACCAGGAGCTAGCACATCCTTTGGACCTGGGGTCCTTGGACTGAGAAGCTCCCAGAAGCAAGAGACCAAGAGAGAGTGAGTGGCATCCTGAAGATCATGAGAAATAGTGGCACCAGGGACCCAACAGTAGCAGATGATGTGGTGGGCTGCCCAGCCCATGGAGTGGGAAGCTGAGTGTATCTGGGCAGTGACTGAGGACCAAGGAGATGTGTGCCTCTGAGTATAGCTGGGAAGAGGCTGTCCCAAAGGAAGAACTATATCCTTCAGTTCCTGAGCCTGCACTGTAACATATTAGTTCCCTAATAAACTCCATAATTGTGAGTATCATCTGTGAGTTCTGTGTGGCCATTGCAATGAAGGATCAAACCCAGCAGTAAAGCAGAGACCACTATGGGAGGGAAGGTTGGTGGTGCCCAGTTTGGCGTTGGAAATTAGAAAACACACATACACACCTCTATTTAAGATTGCCTTCATGTTTCCACTATGACATTCTATGGAAGTATCATTAACCTCACTAAAGAGTTTAAAATGAAACATAGCCCAAGATACTTATCTATGATTCTGTGCAATGAGAAACTGTCCAATTCACTGTAAAGGCTACAATTTCAAGGTCTCAGAAGACTATAGAACTCCATCACCCTACTTTTCCAAAAGATCCCTGGTGGTTCGGTGGTTAAGAGCTTGGTTGCTAACCACAATGTCTGCAGTTGCATCCCCCAGGTGCTCCTTAGAGTGTGGTAGTTCTACTTTGTCCACAGGGTTGTTATGAGGTGGAATCGACTCAAGGGCAACATTTTTTTTAAATTATTGTTTTTCCACTCTATACTGGAACCCATAGCTAATTGTCTAGGTTGCTTCAAGTCAGAGTCAAAAGTTCATTTTAGACATTGTATCTTTCCAAAACTATCCTTAAAACTAATTGGGATTTTAAAAATTCTGCTATCTGTAAGATTGCAGCGCTGGTGGCAAAGTGGTTAACAGTTCAGGTGGCTAATCAAAAGATCAGCAGTTCTAACCCACAGGTGTTCGGTGGAAACGCTATGGGGCAATTCTGCTCTGTCCTATGGGGTCACTATGAGTCGAAATCAACTTGATGGCACACAACGAGAACAATAACCTGTAAGACGAATGTAATGGCTGCAATCTGATGGATTAAGACAATTGCTCTTCAACACTGATGGTACTTCAGTTGGAAAAGCCACTCAGGTCATTAGAAATGTTGTATGGAGACCAATTATCAGTGTTTCCTTTCTCTGAATCATCTATTGTTGAACTGAATTTCTCCTTTAAGTCCCCACAAGCAAGATCATCTCCCAAGAGATGGTAACTCAGTTTGTGGTTTCTCCATGGAAACTCATCTTCTGATGTGGTAACAGATACTCCAACCCTAATGGACCTCTCTTTGTTTTGAGACTCTTCCTCATCAGGCTTTCTAGTCACAGCTAGCCCTAAGATTCAGCCTGTTATTGTAAAGGGACTTCATAATAACATTTGTTACTCTGACTACATAAAATCTCAAAACCAAATACACAATTCCATATTTTTACTGCCTCTCAACCTAAGAGTGGCCAGCACTAAGATATTTTCTATATTCTTGTGCTCTGTAACAGATATCCCAAATTAGTCCCTGCCAACAACAAGTTCAGGTCAGGACCCCAGAATCCCCTATACTTTGCAAAACTTTCTTCCACACTTCTATTATTGGTAGATGCATGGTTGTCATCTCCCTACTGAATTTGTGAGTTAGACCTACTGGCCACCAAATGGACCCAAGAGTTCCTTCAGGTACAACTACCTTCTACCCTTTTCTGAATTAACAGAAGACTAATGAGTCCCTCTGTGCTGAGCTCCATCTCTCCTCTATACATCCTTCAAACATTGACTGCTTCTTTAGACTGTTAGTCCTGTACTTTGCAGTATCAAATGTTTAGCTGCACACAGACAACTGCACTTTTTGAGAAGAAGATATCTTCTACTCAGGGTATGTGTATGTGGACCTGGCCAAACTTCTTGAGCTCTGAGAGTTTTCCAACAACTCATACCCCTTTGATCTGACATCAGCTTTGTCCTCACACACAAGATTTAAGATGCAGAAGACTGCTATCAGCATCCATGACCTCCTGCCATTTTGTACATAAACCCAATGAAGTAACTGAGGATGGTATTAGTGAAGTTGGAGGATTCAAAATAAAATATCCAGGCTGAAACACAGTTGAGTAGAATGGAAGATAAAGAAAATAGTATAGGCAATATGGGATGCAGCCAGTGGGACTAACATACGTGCAAGTGGAGTTTTAGAAGAAGGAGGAAAATGGAACAGAAGCAATTTTCAAAGTGGTAATGGTACTCAAGTTTCTCAATATTCCTAGACTTCTGCCTAATTTTTGTTCATTCCAAACCCCAGTCCTCCTTGTTAGTATAGGCATCAGGATTCAGCAAGCACTTGGCCAGAAGGAAATTGGAGGTCTCTGTATGAGAACTATACCTTCTTCCTGCACACTGTGCTTGATTAATCATAGTGGATGGTTTCTCTAACCTCTCAGTCTGCAAACCAGCAGAGATGCAATTGGTTTGAATGAACTTCTCTTTGTTCTAGGTGTTCTGGCAGTTATGGAGTTTCACAGATCATTTGTGCTAGAATTTAGATTAAGCCATAATTCTGTATTTATATTGAATTCAATTTTACTCCACCTTCCTGGCTATATAGTTACGGAATTGTAATGATTTCTGCTTAATGCTAAGAGTCTTGAGAATGAGCCTGGCCTTCCTGAGACTCACTGGAGTATCTTTCTTACATCATTGGGTAGGAACCTAAGCCTTCTCAGTTCAGTAGTCCTCAGCCCATCTAAGTCCTACTGACCTCTGGTGATAAACTTCCCCCATATTCCAGAACAACAGACTCTCCTACCCCTTTCTTATAACCTATAATTTTACGTCCTGGGCAGGAAACCTTCTGGTTAGGTAACAAAGGCATTTTAAAGCTGACTGCAGTAATGCGTGCACTATGTGTGAATATATTAAAATCTTTGTAGAGTTTAAATAGGTGAATTTTTAGTATGTAAATTATCTCAAAGCTGTATAAAAAATTAGAACAATTTTATTCTGCTTATAGGAATTTAAACTCTTAACAGCGAAATGTCACTTTCCGTATCCTGTCACTCTACTAAGGCCCAGCACTCTGCTTATTTATGCTCCTCCATCCTCACCTTTCTGTAAAGTTCCTAAGTTTTTCCTTTAATTTGTTCAGAATTGTATTTTTTATAACTAAAGCTCATACATTATTCAGATTTTCGTGGCTTTTAACCTAATGTTATTTTCTGTGCCAGTGTGCCATCCATGACGCCATACTACATTTAGTTGTCATGTCTCCTTAAGCTCCTCTTGGCTGTGACAAGTTTCTCCGACTTTTCTTGACCTTGCAAATTTGCACGAGAACTCGCTGTGATTGGTTTTCAAAGGAATCTGAACCCATATGCTGACTGAGAGATAATTTACTCAGCCATCTGATTTTCTTAAACGTATCTCGCTATTTAGTTGACCTCTAGTCCTGTGATAGACTGCATCTTTGGATTCAATTTTCCATCCCTGCCTACATCCACACCTTTCTAGAGCCCTTAATGTGAGTGGGGAAACACTTCCCCACCTCCACCATTGTATTCTTTTAATTGATTCTAGATGTTTTGTGAACTTTGTCTTGTTTACAGATTATTTGTTAGTTCAGAGTTTGTTTCAAGTGTTTCTGCCTGGAAATGTCTATTTCTCAAACAGGTAGCTTATTTAGAAAGAGGAAAGCAGTCATGAGTCAGCAAATATGCTCCATCTGTCAGGAAGGAGTCTTTAGGGAAATGCCTACTCTCCCTGCTATTATTCTCAGCAGTAATAGTAATTTGGGGTCAACTCACAAGAATCCACAGGGCTAACAGTGCTTTGTGGATTGTTCTATGTCTTCCAAAAGTGTATGTTGGAATCCTAATTTCCATACCCATAGAGTCCTCACTGGGCAGAGCTGTCTGTGCAAGGGGCCCTCAGAACTCTGCCTTCCCAAGCCCTTCCCCTTGGAGGGGTGCCACCATCAAGCTCTGGATATGGACAATACCCTTTTCCAGTTGAAGTTCACACCAAGGCAGCTGGAGAAGCTTGTCAAGAAGGCAGTGAAGTACGCCAAGGTTGAGCAAGGCCAAGCGAAGAAGGCCATTAGCAGACAAACGTGAAGTGCACATGACGGTGCACTGAGAATATCATTCACAAGAAGAGTGATGAGGTGAACTGGCTATACATCACATCACATGTGGAGGTGGTGGCCTCCATGGTCCAGAAAGTCATGACCACGAAGGAGATTCCACAAGCTTACAGGTGGAGAGGAATTTTTCCCCCAGGATAGAATACAGCTATTGCCTCACCCATAGTTGAGTTAGATGACATAGAAGATTAGAATATGGACATGATTTAAGACTTCTGTGATGAGATGAATATGTTTTGCATGTGGCAAGGACATGAATTTAGGGGGGAGGCAAAGAGTAGAATGCTACGAAATGAATTATGTCCCCCAAAAAATACATGTTGTAAATCCTAACCTCTATGCCTGTGGTTAGCCCTACTAGTGCAGTGGTTAAAGTGCTTGGCTACTAATCAAAAAGTTAGTGGTTGGAAGCCACCAGCTGCTCTGCTGGAGAGAGCTGTGTTAGTCTGCTTCCATAAGGATTGGCAGCCCCTAGAAACCCTATGAGGTAGTTCTAATCTGTTTCGTATGATCACTGTGAGTCCGCATTGACTCAATGGCAGTGAGTTTTGTTTGGTTTATACCTGTGGATGTAATCCTATTTGGGACTAGGAATTTATTATATCACTGAGGCCATATCAGTGTTATATGTATATTAAGCCAATCATTTTTAAGATATGAAAGGAGCATATGAGGCACAGAAGCAAGCAAGCACAAATACAGGAAAGAAAGACGCCACATGGAGATCTCTAAGGAACAGCAAGAATACCGTGGAAGCTGAGACAAGGATTTACCTCAGAGGGGAGATAGCAAGCCTTCCTCTAGAGTCAGTGCCCTGAATAGGACTTCTAGCTTCCTAGACTGTGACTGAAAAAATGCTGTTCATGAATGCCACCCACTTAGGGTATTTCTGTTACAGTAGCACCAAGAGACTAGTGCTGAATTACAGGAGGTGCTCACAGTATTCTCAAAAGGTCCTGGGTTGACCTGCATGGGCTGGGGCAGAGGGAATTTCACAATTAATAGCAACAGTCCTACTCTGTCCTATAGGGTCACTATGAGTTAGAATTGACTGTACAGCAGTAGGTTTGGTTTTTTGAGTTTTACATAATAGTACCAAGTGACACACAAATGAACGTCTTTTGAGTTGAAGTAGTCTTCTGTCATGGATTGAACTGTGTTCCCCCAGAACTGTGAGTAGCCATTTGGTTAGACCATGATTCTCTTATATGCTGTAAACCCTGTCTCTATGAGGTTAATGAGTGAGGGTGGGCAGTAGTTGTGTTAGTGCAGCAGGGCTGAATGTGTAAGACTGCATCATGCCTTGAGGCAGTCTCTCGGAATATAAAGGGAAGCAAGCAGAGAGGTGGGGGCCTCACACCACTAGAAGCATATCCTTTGGAAAGGATCTGGGGTCCCTGTGCCTTAGAAGCTCCCAGCGCAAGGAAGACTGATGACAAGGACCTTCTTCCAGAGCCAACAGAGAAAGACTTCTCCTGGAGCTGATACCCTAAATTTGGACTTGTAGCCTACTAGACT
Organism: Heterohyrax brucei; assembly: GCA_028571685.1. Taxonomy (NCBI): domain Eukaryota; kingdom Metazoa; phylum Chordata; class Mammalia; order Hyracoidea; family Procaviidae; genus Heterohyrax; species Heterohyrax brucei. Next base: position 5,097,433 of record CM053153.1, read on the forward strand.
ATAACTGAATACAATTTTCTCTTTGTTGAAGCCATTCACTTGTGGTATTTCTGTTACAGCAGCAACAGATGACTGAAAACACCTTCTTTTTTTACAGGAGGAGGCACAAAGTTTTTCTTTGGAGTTCCCTAGCAAATAAAGAGGCTGCAGGTCTCTTCTAGAAAGAACCTTGAAATTTAGGTTTCCATTTACAGAGAATAGAGTGGGACATTCAGCCACTGCTCCCTGTTCATCGACCAGGACTGTATACCCCCTACCAGACCACCTTGAGCCTGCGGGCTCTTGAGAAAGAGGCTGGGAAGAAAGAAGTCTTCAAATCCCCAGCAGATCAAGATGCTTGAGACCAGCAGAGCAGCACAGAGCCCAGGTCATTAATAGCCATCTCTATCCTGTGAATGCTATAAGACTAAGAGCCTCAAGAAAAGAGCCACACAGACAGGAAAGGGGAAGGTTCCCTGCTGGGCACTGCAGCCAGGACAACACAGTGCTCACTTGTTACCTGGCGGTGAATTTTCCTGAGGAAAAGCCTGCGATAAAATCACACCTTCCCCTAGAAGTCCTCCAGAGAAATGTGTTGAACAGAGAAACCTTAGCTCTTCTCATCTGAGTGAGAAGCCCTAATAAAGCATATTGACTTCAGGAACAAAGTGCTCTCACTTGGAGGATTAACTCCTAGAGGTGAGAATATTCTGTATATTTTCTGTTACTTGAACAAGATTGCTAGAGACCTGAGTGTGATTTCTGGTACTGAAAAGTCTGGACCTGTCTACTTCTGTAATGGCCCTGCTGTCAGGACATAATAGGAACCCCTGGGAGGGATCTCAAAGACTTCAAGGGCCCCTAGATGCGGCCCAAGGCTTTGGCCAGGTTCTGCCTCCACTGGTCTAGGTTCCCTCAGACCCAACGGAAGCACTCTGGAGTAGGGGACACATCTTACATTAGGAAACTACTCAAGTCAATGTCTCTGGGCTTCTGTCTCTAGTCTTAAAAATCACTTTACATTCCCAGAGACAGGCCAAGGGAGAGCCTGTAGCCCCGTGATAAATTACAAGTGCCGGTCTGGGCTTGGGGCTGAAGTCAAGAAGAGAATGTGTTCGATTGGCTGAGGTTCTCCTGCCCTGACCTCATCCACAGGAAATTCAACAATACCATTAAGAACAATCTGAAAATAAGGATATACAGACTTCTAATGAGTGCAATTTTCTATTAGCAATATCTCAGAAGAGAAAGGACATATTAATGCTCCACAAAGTGAAGAGTAGTTTAACAAGTAATAGCTTGATTTAGTATTCTGTTGTACATAAGGTTGCTATGAGTCAGAACTGGCTCCATGGTACCTAACAACAGTGTCTGACACTAGGAGCCCAAGTTGAGGATGAAAGTGAATGGCGGAGATGGGACTAGATCTCCCTCTTCTGTTTCCAAGCAACAGGTGATGAAAGATACCAGATGGACTCAAAATACTGGGTGAAATCTTCTGCCTCAAGTTACTGTATTTCTTTGAGTAAATCACAAGCAGCCTGCCTGCATTCTTCACTCTGAAACAATATCACCATGCATCACTCATAAGGTGGACAGAATAAAATACAGAAGTATTTCATTAAGAAATACCTTATAAATACAAGATCATAGTCATCTAGCCATTTATACTACAGAGCACTGGAAGAGCTGGGGGAAGTCATACTTTTTTTTATTATTATTATTTCTATGTTTTCCTGGCTGAAGATTCCAGTTTCCCAAAAGCTGCATGTCATTCTCAGTCTTAATGATGACCATTACTAAATCACTTGAAAAGATGCTGACCAAACTGGGTACTGACACAGAATGAGGTATCTGAATGCCAACAGTTTGCATTCCAGGCTGAACCTCAGTGACGGGAATTTGTTACTAATTAATGAGTGAGGGGAGTTTTACTTGAAAGAGTTTCCAAAGGCAGAGCAAAGCCACAAATGGCCATCTGCAGGCTCACAGGTGTTGCTTGTAGTCTTCACATGGCAATGATTCCACTGCTGTCCCTACTGGCATAATGGTTAAAAGCTCAAGCTGCTAACCAAAAAGTCATCAGTTCAAATTCACCATTGCTCCTCAGAAACTCTGCAGGGACGTTCTACTCTATCCTATAGACTGCCACGAGCCAGAATCATCTCATCTACACCAGCGAGCAGTGGCTAACCAGGGTATGTTCTTATTTTAATAAAATAAGAAGCTGCAGAAAGCAACCACAGTCTTGACTTCGAGCACCCAATTCTCTGAGTCTTAACATTTCTCAGTTCTAGAGGGGAGTGCACCTGACACGCTGAGATGGGCTGATCACCCAGCTGATGGATTACTACCCTGGAGGCTGACTGATATGCTCCCTTTCACTAACATGTATTGATGTAAAGGTTTAGCTTGAAAAGCTTTCACCACCCATCAGCCACTTAAATCTCAACCACAGTAGGTGTCCAATATTCCTTGGCACTGGGTTGGCAACCACCACCCCCATTAAGCAGAAGGAGAGCAAGACATTAAATGCTGCTCTGCGTTATGCAACTGTGGGCTCATCAGTACTGCTTTCCCTTTAACCTAGCTCCTCTTCTAGAGACAGCCAGGCCCTGCACGCTTCATCACTGAGTGCAGGCAAAGAGCTTCAGGAACAGCTCTCCTCGCTAGGCAGGGCCTCTGCTTCTGCACGTCTTCCTTTCAAAGACCTTCTGTCCCTCTACAGATATCAGTGAGACACAAGACGAAGAGACGCTGCTTGTGAGAAAAGCTCAGGAACAAGGCAGACAGAGGGAAGGCACGGGAAAAGGAGGCAGCCAACTTCACAGGATGGCAAAGGTGTCTAAACCCACGAGGCGTGACGCCCCTGGAAGCCTGCCCAGAACTGACACAGCCCTGTGGTGTGGCCAGGCTGCAGAGCTCCCCAAACCCTGTTTAACGCCCTCCAGCTCTGTAGCCGCCCCTTGCCCTTCACCTCCCACCTATCCCTCTGTATCAAGTTCCCTAAACTCCACATGAGCTTTACTGGATTAGCAGTCCGCAACTCTCCAGGTCCTTTTCCAGAAGACCGAGAGGGTTCCAAGGAATGCAGGCCCTCTCTGCGACAAGGAGGCCAGCGGCAGGTCCTACAGAACCAGCCTCCTCCTGAGAGAGGCTGGGAAGAGGCACCATGGTCTTAGTGAGATATCAGAAGGGCAAAGAGAGCTAGGGACGAGTTCATGAAGGACGCAGAGTGGAGAGCACTGGGAAGAGAGCAAGCCAGCTTTGCCAGACTGAAAACAAAGCCATCAGAACGCCCAGTCATGATCTCCCAGGAAGCGTACCCAGGGCTAAGACAATCCTGAAGAGGAACCAGGCCCACCCTAAAGAGCACTCAGGAGTCACCAGCTGAAGACACCCATGGTAACTGCACCCCACTCCAGTGAGATGGGGCCTCAGCCCTGCCCTTTAGACCCTCTCTTGATCCCCCCTCCCGACGACTTCAGAGAGTAACTGCTAGCTGTGCTGGAGCCCTGTGCTGGTCTCTCTCTGCTTGGGGATGCTGCGGCCTTCCAGAGCTGCAAAGGACGTTGCCTGGAAACCAATCGGTCACGGTGGAGAGCACAGCAGAAAAGAGCACAGCACAACCGAGGCGAGCCCAGCAGAGCCGAGGCAACAGGTCTGAAGAGCTCAGCAACTTATTTAAGTAAGAAAACCATCCACTTGGGGTTTTTGTGGCTCATTTACACAGCCTATAAACCAAGCCATCCATCCTCTGAGTACTGATCAGGGGTTAACAAGGACAAAGAACTTGCTCTGGAGTTCGTTTCCTTGGTCCTCAGCTGACAGGATTTGAGGCAGTGTCACCTGGTCACCGTATTTAGTAATCTCCTTCCAGTAATTACACTACTTGATGTCTTTGTGGCTTTTCTTTTTTTAATCAAAAAAGTTAAAATGTATTCCATTTGTGTTTTCTTCTTTTAAAGCACTGATTTAACTTTCAGTATTTAACAAATATTAATATTGTAGGCTATTAACTGTGTGACTACCTTGAAAATAGGATAGCTTCATGTTTGGCCAGCAGCTTCATTACAGGAACAGAGAGGCCACCCAGAGATCCATCATGGTCATTCAGATCTATCTAAACACACACTCAGAAGTCCCTGAAGAGTGTACCTGAGAGGAGCCCCGGTGGTACAGTGATTACAGCGACCTACCACTAACGGAAGGTCGGCAGCTTGAGAGCACAAACGGCTCTACGGAAGACGGATGTAGCAGTCTGCTTCTGTGAAGATGCACAGCCTTGGAAAACACTAAAGGGTCGGTCAGAAATGACTTCGCAGCAGTGGCTTTCTTTTCTTTCTCTCTCTTTTTTTTAACCCCTACCTAAGAGACGGAAACACTGGTGGTGTAGTGGTTAAGTGTTACACCCACTAACCAAAATGTCAGCAGTTCAAATCTACCAGGTGCTTCTTGAAAATTCTATGAAGCAGTTCTACTCTGTCCTATAGGGTTTCTATGAGTTGGAATCAACTCAACAGCAGTGGGTTTGAGCTTGGTAACAAAGAGAGATTCCCACTGAAACTTCAGGACTTCTCACCTGATGAGGTGATCCATGTTTGTTCCTGTGAAGAGAGCAGAAGGCCACATCCCATCAGCCTTCGATTCTGATAGCCCTTTCGGCCTCTAAGATGTTACTGCCTTGTTTGACCTGGAAACAACACCTCACCTGATGTGTCCTGATAGCATCTCACCAGGTGCACAGCTGGGCTTGCAGGTCCCCAGGGGACTCAATGATGGCTACTGCGGGGCCAGATTACACAGCCATGGGCGGCTGCCAGCAGAGGCACCCTGGAAAGCTGTTGGTGCAAATCCAGCGGTCCTAGCTGTTATTTCAGCTACCGATTCTCATCCTCACCAATCTCACCACCGACGGCAGGACCTGGTCTCCCACGCCCTGGTGCTGACCCAAACAGTGCCCCAGAATCATTTCTCAGAAGGGCTCATTTCAAGTTTAAGAATTAAGACTATGAAAGCTAAGACTCTGGCCACTGAGGGTATTGCTTCCAGCTCACAGATACCATCCCCTAGCACCAGCAGCTATTGCTACGGATTGAATTTTGTTCCCACAAACCTGTGTTGGACTCCTGTATCTGTGGAGGTCCCTAGGTGGTGCAAAGGGTTTGCCCTAGGCTGCTAACCTAAAAGTTGGCAGTTTAAATTTACGTTGGTGCCAAGTAAAAAAAGTCCTGGCACACCACTTCCACTAGAATTACAGCCAAAGCCTATTGAGCAGTTCTAGTCTGTAATACATGGGGTCACCACGAGTCAGAAGTGACTCTAACACATGGGCGTGCCACAAATCAGAACTAACTACAATGTACCTGTGGATGTAATCCCACTGGGGATAGGATTTTCTTCGTCATGTTAATGAGGTCATGTCAGTGTTACAAATGTTCTAAATTTAGCACTTCTGAATCATAAAAGGGAACCCTGAAGGCACAGTACTTAAGTGCTATGTCTGCCAACCAAAAGGTTGACAGTTCAAATCCTCCAGACGCTCCTTGGAAATCCTGTGGGCAGTTCTACTCTGTCTGATAACATTGCTATGAGTCAGAATCAACTTGATGGCAATGGGCTTGTTTTTTTGGTTTTGAGTTATACAGAGAGCAGATTAGGCACAGAAGGAAGAAGCTAGCACAAGTAGAGGAAAGAGATGCCACGTGGAGGTATTCAGTGACCACCAAGATGAATGCTGGAGAGGCTAGACAAGGACGTCCCCCCAGAGTGGACGGGAGCCCTGGTGGTGCAGCGGTTAAGTGTTGGGCCACTAACCTAAAGGTCAGTGGTTCAAACTCACCAGCCACTTCCTGGGAGAGCGATGTGGCAGTTGTCCCTATAATGGTTACAGCCTTAGAAACCCTCTCATCCAGTCCTACTCTGTCCATATGGTCTCTATGAGTGGGGATCAACCTGAGGCAGTGGGTTTGGTGTTTGGTTTTCCTCACTACACACCATGTAGCCTTGATCAGCAGGCAAGGTAAGCATGTAATCGGATTCCGCACCCCCATCCAGCAGGTTTAGGAAAGGACTTTTGTACTTCCATAGAACACGGGTATAGAACACCCATCACCAATACCCATGAGTAAGAAGACTGAAGAAAAACCGATGCCTCTAAATATATAATGGACTGCCAAAAGAATGAACAAATCTATCTTGGAAGAAGTACAACCAGAATGCACCTTAGAAGCAAGAATGGCAAAACTACATCTCACATACTTTGGACATATTCTCAGGAGGGATGAGTCCCTGGAGAAGGACACATGCTTGGTAAAGAGTCAGGGACAAAGAAGGAGATGCTCCACAAGATGGACTGATGTAGGGCTGCAACAACGGGCTCAAGCACAGTGACTGAGGAGGGTGGCGCAGAATTGAACCCTGTTTTTTTCTGATGTACACAGGGTCACTATGAGTCATAACCAACTTAACTGCAACCAACGTAACAACAGCAAAAACAACACCCACAGAGGAAGAAGATAGTCATATTACTTGAAATCCCAACACACACAGGTAACTACTGAAAACTTTTGTTTGTATTCATCCAATTGTTATAAGCAAATTTAGGACCAATTCAGACATTCTATAAACACAGATTTTATTAATATTCCCACTAACAACTGTACATATGTGATTTGTTGTATTATAAATCTTGACACCAAAACAGAAGTCTCTGAGCAGGCTTTGCGGAACACAGGTTGTCCCTGCATGAGAGTCGGCAAGCCCTGAGCAGGTTCTCTGCTGGTTAACACACACTGGTTAGCAGTCAGAGTCCCTGGGTGGCTCACATGGTTCGGTGCTGGGCTAGTAACCCTAAGGTTGACAGTTCAAACCTACCCACAGGCATCTTAAAAGAAGGGCCTAGTAAATTATTTTTGAAAGGTCACAGCCATGAAAACCCAATGGAACAGTTCTGTTTTGAAACACATGGAGTCAGCATGAGTTGGAATTGATTCAGTAGCAACTGGTTTTTCCTCACTCATAGGATTTTCCTGGTATTATACAGGTAGCTCTGTTATTTGGTTAATTCTTTACACACACACTGTCTCATACATGTGCACATGAATACATATATTCACATATATAAATAACATTCCAAGTAGCAAATCCATCCATTTTCTTAAATTTGTGATTTGCAAACATCCACCTCATTCTTATAAATTTCACTCAAATTTGTTTTGATAATGATCTATACCTTCTCATAATAATCTTATTACATCTTGCACAGTCAACATTTTACTGACTCTGCAATTAATTTTACATAACCACCTTAATTTTTCTTTAAGCCAAATTTCAAAATATTGCTTAACAATCACTTTAATTTCCAACCTGCACTTTTACCCTTCCATGTAGCAAAGTTTAAGTAATAGAATGTGTCTCTTTCTACTATATTTCCTATCTATTCCTCCACATCGGGTTAACAACAGGCTCTACATCACTTTACATAAGTAGTAAGCATGCTTAACTGACACACTGACTACATGTGTGTGGTCTACCTTTATAAAGCCGTGTTGGATGTTTTTCTAAGTTTATTTTTTCAGATTAGAGTCACTTTGCCGAGTAATACATTTTTAAGTTAGAAATGTGTTCAGCTTATGAATTAATTTGAGGTAAATCATAATTTTCACAAAATTGAAAGATATTCTCCAGGACCACTGTATAGCTCTCCATTTGTTTTTAAATTGTATAATCTGTTTTCAGATTGCATGTCCACATTTCCTTTAAGTGTATCCCCAGATATTTCATATTTTTGTTATTATTCACCAGACAGAATGTCTTAATTACCTCAGATAGAAAAATAAATTGTGCCCCATTAGAAGCAGACATTAATCAACAAAACTGATTTAGTTCAAGCAACTTCTTGAGTTTCCCTCCATAGCTTGCCTACTTCTACTATCAGATTTGCATTCATTTTGCAAATCTGAAAATAAAACTTCAAATTTCTAAGAATCACGAATCTAGAACTTGTATTACATTTTATTATCAAATAGCCACAATTATCCAATTGTCCTTAAATGCCAACATCTCATTTGACTGAGGCCTTTTCTTCTCATTCGGCCCCATGAATCATTAGAAACCAGTCCCGCTGTCCCAGGAACACCTTCCGGCGCTTCTGAACCCTCTAGACACTTGTCAGCGACTTTCTTATGGCAACTGCTGCCACTGGCTGCTGTCTGTCTCCCACTTGGTCCTCGGCCATTGCCTTCCCTTATGCTCCCTGGCAGGGTACTCAGCAGCACCTTTGATGGTGATTCAGGACTGGGCCCTTGGCAGTGAAGGGATCACAGCCAGACAATGAAAACCATGGTGACGATGTGTCATGTCCTTCCTCCCTGGCTCCACAGGCGACCAGTGTCCACAGCCCCAGGAATCCCAGCTGTGTCGGGCACTGCTGTTTCCCTGTAGGTTGGCTGGCATCTCTGCTAGGAACAGACCTCCCTGCTTGTCTTTTCTCTTTATTGCATGAGAACCAGACCACTGCCCGTCTGAGAGGGCAGGGTGCTTTCTCCAAGTGCCTCCCAGCTGCTCCCAGTGCTGTTTAGTTCACGGTCCCAACCTCCATGCTCCTGACCTTGCCCAACACACAGCTGACTTCATAGAAAGCAAACTCTCAGTGGTTAATATCATCTGCCTATAGTGTGTTTTTAAAAAAGCTAAACTGATGTGAAATAATGCCTGTCCATTCTTTCAGGTGGGCTACTCACTGGACTGGCTGCTCACTGGAGAAGGAACTGGGCATTTGGGTCTTCTTTCACAGATTTGTGGTTGCTTTGCTTTGAAGAGAGACGGGTCAGCACTGTAGAAATTTTTCCAAGAACTGGAAAGACTTTTATGACATGGGGAAATACTTCTTTGATGCCACGTGTGAAGGAGTCAGCTGGGTTAAGTGACTGAAGCCTTGAGAGTGAGTATTTCATTTTAAGATGTAATTTTGACCCCAAAGAATTTTTTAAAAATGTAATTGGCTGGCTCCCTGGGAGACAGCACACGCCATCAAAAATGGAATACTCATCATGTGACTCTTTAGGGTTATGACTGTTACTTAGCTGTGGATTCAGCTAATTCACCCTCTCAGAGAATTATCAAAACACTGGTCACTGCATCAACAGTACAAAAAAAGAAAGGGGGCGAGGAAGGTAAGAGGGACAGAAAACCCCATTGGCATTGAGTGGATTCTGACTCATATGACCCTACAGGACAGAGTAGAACTGCCCCCACTGGGTTTCCAAGGAGTGGCTGGTAGATTTGAACTGCCAACCTCTCAGGTAGCAGTAGTAACTCTTAACCACTGTGTTTCCAGGGCTTCTTAAAAACAGTGCAGAAGAGTGTAAATATTTCAGTTATAGACATCAGAAAAACCTGGGTTCAAATTGGAGCTTCACTGCTTATAAGCAAGCGAAGAAAACCAAACCAGGGTCTGTCTAGCACACCCAGGCTCCTGGTGGCCCTGGTTGGCGTAAACAGTTGGCACTCAGCTCCTAATGGAAAGGTCGGTGGCTCCAGCACATCCTTCTGTGCCATGGAAGGAAGGCCAATGGTCTGTTCTCCAAAGGTCACAGCCATTGAATACCCTGCAGAGCACAGTTCTACTCTGACACATATGGAGTCACCATGCATTGGAGTTGACTCTACCGCCACAATGGCTGTTTTTCCATTTTACTTGAGGCAAAGACCTTTCTGGTCTGTTGTTCTATTGCCCCAGGTTATTCCAGGAGCACTGGGTCTCAGGGAGTCGAAGTTCCAACCTTCGATCATTGGGGAGTGGTGCTGGAAATACGAGCTGCCATTTTCCATCTCAAACTCTGGGTTCTTTTCTAGGATTATCCATTCATTCCAGTGAGGAAGGACACATACAGTGTAACCTCGTGTACCTAGAAATAAAAGCACAGCATAGGAAATGGTCTGGAAGGAAACACAGTCATCTACACAGTGAGTAACAGCACACGTACTTGTGTCCAAGGCTGCTGTGACCAAGTGCAAAAGCTGGGAGGCTGAAAATATCAGGAGTTGAGGGTCTCACAGTTCTGGAAACCAGACATCCCAAACCAGGGTCTCAGGCACACTGGTTCCTTCTGAGGGCTCTGAGGCAGAATCTTTTCCAGGCCTCTCTTCCAGTTCCTGATGACAGCTTGCAATCCTTGTTGAATCTTCACATTGTCACCCATGTCTCCCACTGATCTTCTCTATTATAAGGATGGGGCTCAGACTGGATTAGGACCCACCTGAAAACACCTTCAAAGATCCTGTTTCCAAACAATGTCACCTTTCCAGGTATAGGAGGTTAGCATTTTAACATATTTTTTTTTGAGGTCATAATTCAACCCATCTCACAGGGCCTGGACTGGGCAGTGTCAGCCATTGGAGGAAACTAAGTGGGGCAGTGGTTGCCAGTGGTCGTGAAGGGGCCTGTTGACTCTATATACAGGGTGTAAATCAGAGCGGATGTGTGGATTTCTTTTCCCAGGGAGAGACACCCTTACACTGACTGCAGTGGCAGACTTACGGAGAGGAATGCAGGTAGGCAGGTAACCCGTGGTGGGAAGCGAACATAATATCCCAGGCACCCCCCAGTCTTCTGTGAGATGCTCTCCGGATGTAGCTTTGACTGTGACAGTCCCCAGCTGTTTCAGGGCCCAATAATCAAGTTATTCTGGCAGAAGGACATTTTATTGCTAATTAGCTTGAGAAGATCTTCCAGGCTTCCAGGGTCTGGGCCTGGAACAAGATCAAAAGCCTGGGTCCTGAAGAGTGCCCTTGGAGACCGTTAGCCGGGTTTGAGAGGAGCCTGTCACATCTGGTTGCTGTGATAATTGGATTAGGGGACAGACAGGGGGAGGGAGAGGAGGCACCCAGCACAATCTGCAGAGACTCTGCCAACGGTCTGAGTAGGTGAGCTAGAAGCAGAGGTGACCTCAGACGGTCATGGCACTGCAAACCACAGAGCCACACAGGGGCCCTTTGAGGAGGCTCTTCTCATGGCTCCCCAGTGTCACTCCTTGGATGGCTTGGTTGCATGAGGGTCACTTGGTGTGCTGTTTGACAATACAGGTCCCAGGACCTCCCCTGCAGGTCCCAGGTTGGTAGGCTCAGTCAGTGGGATTGTCGGTGGCTCAACAGTCGAGTTCCAGAAGGCCATGTGGAGACACTGTTTGACTGCGGGCCAAGGCCTCCGCACTCAGCCACCACTCAGCCGCCACCGGAGGCCACGGGGTGCTCTGACACTGCACATCTCAGCAGAGCTTCCAGGCTAAGACAAACCAGGAGGAAAGGGCTCGTGATTCACCTCTGAAAGGCAGCCACCGAGGCCCTTACCGGCCGCAATGGTCTGATCTGTAACCAATCACAGCGATGGCGCAGGACTGGGCAGCATTTTATCCCGTTGTCTGTGGGTTCACCTTGAGTTGAGGCCAGAGTGATGGCAGCAAACAGCAATCACAGGAGACTTCAGTTTGCCCACAGGTAGGTAGTGGCAGGGGGAATCTATTTCAAATACCTTTCTGGGTGACTACAGTGTAGTCACTTACCTAATGCAATACTGACGTCTTGCAGATAGAAGGGAAGTGACAAGACTTGCTTTAGACTGTTTCAACAGAAGCACCACCACCTGGCACCCAGCACTGTGCGTCAGTCATACCTTACTGAGCTGTCCTAGGCAGTTCTGCGAGAGCACTGCATCAGACCCACGTGACAGCAGAAGAGACTGAGACTCAGAACTTCAGAGACTTGACCAAGGTGACACAGCTAGTGACTGACACAGCCGATGTCACTGCTGTCTAGAACACCTATTCCCAAGGGTCAGTGGAAGGACTTCTCATGGAGCACGGGCTAGCCACTGCATAATCCCTCACCTTGTAACCCTCTTCCCACAGTCACAATGTTCCACTGCATTTGACTTCTGTTAGATGCTCAGGAAACGTGCACAGCTCTTGTTCTCAGCACCTTTGCACGTGCTGCTCTGACGGCTTAGCAAGCTTTTACCCCAATTCTTCATAGAATTGGTTCCTTTATAGCCCTGGTACAACAGGTCATTTCTGTGCCTGGGTGTGTAGACACACATACTTAAGGACCTCCCCATGCTCTAAGATGCAGAAGCCCTTCACAACACCTACACAGGCCCGTGTCATCTGGCTCCTCACCTTTCTCTGATCTCATCTTGCTGCACGCTCATTGCTTGCAACCCTGTCTTAGTTTATCTAGTGCTGCTATAACAGATACCACAAATGGATATGTCTTTAACAAAGGGAAGTTTATTCTCTCATTGTTTAGGAGGCTGGAACTCAAAATCAGTGTGCCCATGCCAGGGGAAAGCTTTCCCTCTCAGTTGGCTCTGGGTAAGGGTCTTTGTCATCAGTCTTCTCCTGGTCTAGCAGCTTCTCACCACAGGGATCTTATGTCCAAAGAACCCGCTGCTCTCCCTGCTCTTCTTGGTATGAGCTCTCCACGTCCTCATGTGTCTGCTCCTTTCATATCCAGAAAAGAGACTGACTTATGCAAAACCTGATCTTGTAGACTGAGTCCTGACTTAACCTGCCAACCCCATCTCATGAATATAAGATGTAGCATTGACAAGATGTAGGAAAATCACATCAGATGACAAAACGGTCGACAGTCACAGAGTACTGAGAATCCCGGCCTAGCCAAGTTGACACACAATCTGGGGGTCACCGTTCATTCCGTAGAAAACCCGTTTGCCTTTCCATCTCTGAGGCCTCGGTGCTGCCTCCTGTGGCCACCTCCACTCACGTGCTCCCCGGCTCTGGCGGTTTGCTCGGGGGGCCTGTGCTGCTTTCTCCACCACCATTCTCTCAGTTGCCTGCTCCCACGCTTGAGCCTCCCTCTCTCGAGCTCCCTGGAGGGCTTCTTCATGGATTTTCCCCACACAGCCAACCTCCTCACCCTGGCCATTTCACAGCCTGGCTTCTTTGAGTGTATTTTCTCTCCACTGCACTGCAGCATCAGCACTGACTCCTAGCACAGGGCCCAGGGCCTGGTATATGGCAGCTCCCTGGTGCATCAAGACTGAGAAACAGCCTCCAGGGTGTGCAGTGAGACTGTTTCTGGCTAGCATTCACGGAGGCATCATAAAGCAGGTCTAATGGTTTGCTCCAATCTTTGTTCCATTCACTGTCACAATGACAATTTCCAGTCCCTTTGTCTGCTGTTTACTTCCCATATTCCCATGGGGCATGTGGGCAGGAACCATGTCTGTCATGTTTGGGCCTGGAAAAGGGCCTGCCACACATTTGGTGCTTGGTATCCACTTGTTGAGTGGACTGGTAGTAATGAAAAGTCCTGCTTCTTTCTTAATTTTTATTGTAAAAATGCAAAGAACACAACCTTTGTTAAGCCAGTGTTTTTCACATGTACAACTCAATGAAACCAACCACATCAGTCATGTTCTGGGGCCATCGCCAACATCCCCAGCCATGTTTTTCATTCCCATAAACAAAAGCCCTATGCTACCTAAACAACGGCTACCTCACTTCCTTGTCCTTCCCACACCTGGTAGCTGCTACTGAACTCTAATCTCTACACCTGAAATCTCTGACTCTCTGTTCACAGTCTCTTCCATTCCACATGCAGCTCACTGTCTCTATGGTCACATCTGGACTCACTCACTGTGACTAAGGGAAGGGACCTTGGCTTTCCCAAGTACAGAGATGGGAAAAATCAGAAGAGCTCTAAGGTTCTTTCCATGTGCACACCCAGAAACTTGGGATTCACTGCTCCTCAAAATGAATAGATGACATTATTATAATCCCACAGTTCTTGCAAAGGGCAGTGTTGGGCCCAATTTAGAGCTTAAGTTTTATTATTTAGACCAGGGCTGAGGATCACACTTTCCCTCTGATAATGCTGCTGATGGAAAAAGTCAAGTTCAGTTCCAGCTCCACGAGTTAACTCAAAATTTTAAGCAAAATTTTCTGGCAAATAGACTAGTCAGATATTACTAGTGTCCTGTCAGGAAGAGACAGCCTATGTAAAGCTGAGGGACATTTACATACCAACCAGGAGCTGCCGGCTGATGAACACAGATGAGCCTCTACTAACTGAAGGTTGGCAGTTCGACCAGCAGAGGCACCTGGGAAAAAAGACCCGGCAACCTGCTTCTGAAAGGTCACGGCCGCAGAAAACTCTATGGAGCAGTCCTGCTCTGACATGTACAGAGTCACCATGAGCCAGAATCAACTCAACGGCAAATGTTTTCTTTTTTTTTTTTGGTTTGACATGGGAGCAACTTGTAAAACGAACCCTTTCTCCCTTGCACAGGATGTCAAGGCTCAGGAGACAAAGTCCATGGCCTGAAGGGAGAGACAGCAGGGAGCTCCGTCTGGTACCACAGCCCAGTGAGAGTACGGGGCAGACAGTCAATGGAACAAGAACGAGGAGCTGCATGAGGGCACCATGTAAGTGCCGCTGGAAATGATGGCCAAGGACCAGGGTCAACATGCAGACACCCAACAGGAGAGAGTCCAGTGAGCCAACACCTTGGGTTTAGAGTCTTCGTCCCTCTGACCTCTTACCAGGGACCCTGTTTAGGACACATCTATTCCAAGGGCAGAGGTCACGGGAGACTGCAGATGCACCAGATAAGGTCAGCCTCCTCAAGCTGAGAGTTGGGTGGGAAAACGAAGACAGTGCTCGGGAGCTAGACAGAAGTGCTGTTAGCATAAGGTGCTAGGGGGACATCCACACAGCAAGGAAGATACCACGGAAGTAACCCTGAAGTGCTCTAAGCTATTTAGAAAGTAAAACACTGGCAAAGACGGCCACACTAATGGTAATTAGTCTCAAATTTCTTGTGACACATTTCCAAATTGTTTGAGGTTCATCAGAGGGTTCTTGATATGCTGCTCAAGGCATCAAAGCATGAGAGAACGGGCAGAAATAGTCCTTTAACTGGAACATAGGTGACTGGCCTTGTTTTTGACAATATTTCTAAAATATGAACATGTCCATTCAAAAACAGTATAATGATGTAAAAAAGATAACTCACTTGTAATATCACCTGCATATATTTCCCTTTCCGTTACTGGAAATACAAAAAGGTATAGAACACATATTTGCACAAGTTCATTAAGTGAAGCCATGGAGTTGTTACCCACCACACATAAACATGTGACAGTGATCACAAGACTACCACTGCACTAATACAGTTTCTAGTGGTCTGTCCCACCCTGTCCTTACTGAAGGGACAGGATGAGAGGGGTTCAGTAAGCAGCCTTTCCCAGGGCTTCAATTATAGCATTCCTTTCTGCCATTCAACATGGCAAACTGTTGCTTGGTGATATTTTGACCTCGGACGGTGACAGAACAAATAAAGTATCAGATATTACACACAGAATAGCTGGAGCAGCTAGATAATTAAAATATGTAATTTCACTGTGCATCATCACGAATTATGGATAATATGGCGAAGAACAGGAATTCCAGAACATTGAATTGTGCTCATGAGGAACCTATACACAGACCAAGAGGCAATCATTTGAATAAAACAAGGGGAAAGCATGTGGTTTAAAATCTGGAAAAGTATGCCTCAGGGCTGTATCCATTCACCATACTTATTCAGTCTGTGTGACTCATCCAGGAAGCTGGACTGTAGGCAGACGAACAAGGCATCAGGATTGGAGGAAGACTGTAACAACGTGTGATGTGCAAACAACGCCAACTTGCTTGCTGACAGCAAAGAGGACTTGAAGCACTTACAGAAAAAGATCAAAGGCCACAGTCTTCATTACAGATTGCATCTCAACATAAAGAAGATAAAAATCCTTACAACTGTACATAAATCCTTTTTAAAATCTTTATAATAGTGGTCTGATACAATACTTGTCCTTTTGCAGCTGACTGATTTCACTCAGCTTAAATGTCTTCTAGTTGATACCAGGTTATGAGATGCTTTCTAAAATCATCATAGTTCGTTATCATTGCACAGTGTTGATTGTGCATATATATATATACCATAGTTTGTTTATCCATTCATACACTGATGGGCACCTAGGTTGACTCATCTTTATCCATTCATACATTGATGGGCACCTAGGTTGACTCATCTTTTTGCTGTTGTGGACTGTGCTGCAATAAACATTCACGTGCATGTGTCTGTTCATATGACAGCCCTTATTTCTGTAGGATATATTCCAAGCAGCAGGAATATATTTGTTTCTAGCTTTTAAAGAAACCACCAAATTGCTTTCCAAAGAAGCCGTATCATCTTGCATTCCCACCAGCAGTGTAAGAGAGTTCCATCTCTCAACAGCCTCTCCAGCATTTTTTGTTTTGTGTCTTTTGCATTATTGCCAACCTCATTGGGGTGAGATGGTATCTCACTGTAGTTCTGATTTGGATTTCTCTCATAGCTAATGACTGTGTGTCTTTTGGCTGCCTTAACATCTTCTTTGGTGAAGTGTTTGTCCATCTCCTTTGTCCGCTGTTTGATTGGGTTGTCTTCTTCTTGTTTATATTTTGCAGTACCTTGTAGATTATGAGTCGGAACTGACTCGACGGCACTTGGCTTGGCTGTAGATTATGAAAATTAGACATCAGTTCAATATGTAGTTGCCAAATACTTTTCCCCATTCTGTAGGCAGTCTTTTAACTCTCTTGATAAAGTCGTTGGTTGAGCGTTAAGTGTTGGATTTTTAGTAGTTTCCATTGATCTATTTTCTCTTCTGTTGCTCATGCATCATTGGCCACATTCTATAGTCTAGCTAAGGCACGTATTAGAATTTCCATTGTTGTCCCTATTTTTTCTTCCATAATCTATATCATTTTAGGTTTGATATTTAGGTCTTCAGTCGTTTTGATTTAGTTTTTGTGTAAGGGGTGAGATATAGGTCTTATTTCAGTTTTTTTTGCAGATGGATATCCAATTTTTCCAACACCATTTGTTAAAGAGATTGTTTTTACCCCAGTTTACAACCTTGGGGCCTTTGTCAAATATCAACTGTTCAGAGGAAGATGGTGATATTTCTGGATTCTCTATTCTGTTCCGTTGGCCTATACATCTGTTTTTGTAGCAGTACCAGGGTGTTTTGATACCATGGCAGTTTAACAGGTTCTAAGGTTGGATAATGTTAGGCTTCCCCCTGTGTTCCTCTCCTTTAGTAGTACCTTACTTATCCGGAGTTTCTTCCCTTTCCAAACAAAGTTGGTGACTGGTTTCTCCTTCTCAAAAAATGACGTTGGAATCTGTATTGGGATTGCACTGTACCTGTAGATTGCTTTTGGTAGAATACACATTATAACAATGTTAAGTCTTCCTACCCATGAACAAGGTAGGTTTCTCTACTTGTATAAGCCTCTTGTGGTTTCTTGCAGTAGGGTCTTGTAATTTTCTCTGTATAGGTCTCTTACATCTCTAGTTAGATTTCTTCCTAGGTGTTTTAGCTTCCTGGGGGCTACTGTAAATGATTTGGTGATTTCCTCTTTGGTTATCTCTCTGTTGGTGTAAAGGAATTCTACTGATTTATTATCCGATATCCTGATACTTTGCTGAACTCTTCTGTTAGTTCCAGTAGTTTCTTTATGGATTCTTTACGGTTTTCTGTGTATACGACAGCATCATCTGCAAACAGTGAGCATTTTTCCTTCCTCTTTACCAGTGTGAACACCCTTCATTTATCTGTCTTCTCTGATGTGGCCAGAACCGCTAGCACAATGCTGAACAGCAGCAGTGACAGTGGGCAAGCCGTGGCATTTGTCACCACCTCCAGTACGCACATGAAAGCAGGGCAGTGAGAGGGAGACAGAAGAGTTGATGCCTCTGAACTCTGATGCTGGTGAAGAATACTGACTATACCATGGACCACCAGAGGAACAAACAAATCTGTCTGGGAAGATGGACAGCAAGAATGTTCCTTAGAAGTGATGAAGGCAAGACTTCTTCTCATAAAGATCAAAGAGCTAGATCAGCAAACTCATTGCCATCCAGGTGATTTGACTCATGGCAACCTAACAGGACAGGCTGTTCTCTAAGTGCTGCCCTCGCTTCCCCTCTCAGCCCACCCTGCCTAGCGTCTAGGCTGCACTGACTGGACAGTGCAGAACAGCCCCACAGGGCTTCCAAGGAGTGACTGGTAGATTTAAACTACTAGCCTTTTAGTTAGCAGCCAAGCTCCTAACCGGTGTGCTATCAGAGCTCCTGCATAAAGATTACAACCAAGAAAACTCTATGGAGAAATTCTACTCTGTAATACATGGGCCATCTGGAGTCAGAATTGACTGTACAGCAATGGAGTTGTTTGTAAATACGTCTATTTGTCTGTCTAACCTCTGGGGTGGTGTCGAAGGTCGGAGGTTTGCATCCACCTGGTGATATACTTCCCCAAAATCAGCCTTTGGAAACTCTGTGGAGCACAGTTCTGCTCTGATACCTGCAGAGCTGCCCTGACTCAGAATCAGCTCTACAGAGACCGGCGCATTTAACACTGCTCACACACCACAGGCTGGTATCTAAGACCTTTCAAAACCTGACCTCAACTGGCTTTCCCCGTTCCCACATGTCTCCCTGCCCACCACCCCAACCCACTAGCCCGCAGCTGAGTGCAGTCAGACCTCGGGTACACTCAGGCTGTTCTCTAGGCGCTGCCCTCGCTTCCCCGCTCAGCCCACCCTGCCTAGCGTCTAGGCTGCACCGTACTTGACCAGCTACTTGCTCCTTGAAAGCCTGCCTCCGTGAGCTGTTTCCCCCACCTGTCCTCCTCACACCTGTCTGGTTCTTCTGCCTCTGCCTTGAGGTGCTTAAACACCACAGCTTCTTGAATGAGCGTTCCTATTTTACTTCTCGTCTCTTCCCTGAGTTTATTCTAACCCGCTGTTAAACTGTCCCCCTGCTCATCTCTTCACATGACCTCTTACCCACTATGGCTGCTGTTATGGGTTGACTTGTGTCCCCTCAAAATGTATCATGAATTCTGACCCCTACACCTGTGGCTGCTAACCAAAAGTTGCACAGTTCAAATCTATTAGGCACTCCCTGCAAACCCTAGGGGCTAGTTCTACTCTGTCCCGTAGGGTTCCCGTGTGTTGGAAGAGACTCCATGGCAACGGGTTTTATACTTGTGACTACATTCCACTCGGGTATAGGGTATTCTTTGTTATGTTAATAAACCTATCAGCATAGGGTGTGCCCTAAACCAAAACTGGAGACAGACGGGCAGTTCAGGCACAGCAGCAGGAGGGATAAAGGACAAACGGGGAAAGACTGACATCATGTGGGATTCACCAAGGAACCACAGCACAGAAGCTGAGAGAGACAAGGACTTCCCCCAGAGTGGACACAGTCTTCCACCAGAGGTGACACCTCCTAAACCGTGAGAAAATAAATACGTCTTCTCAAGCCACCTGGTTGTGGTGTTTCTGCTGAAGAAGCACCAGGATCTAAGACATCTACAGTCCCCAGTCCTCAGCGGCGGCGCGCAGTTCCCCCATCTCCATCCTCACCTGGATGTGGACCCTAGACTTGTCTAACTGCCTCCTCTCCCTACAGACCGTCTCTCTCCCCTCTCCAGAGCCTACTTCTGCAAATGGCCCCCCACGTTTCTCCTCCAACACTCAACCTGCCCCCACATCCTGTGAAGTACTCCAGATAGTCCTGCAATTACAACGAAGGTATTACCAACACCAAAACCAAACACACTGCTGTCAAGTAGCTTCGGATCATGAATTCATTCAGCAACAGCCTTATGAAGTAGATACTATACTCCCATTTTACAAATTAAACTGTGACCCAGAGCATGTAAACTTGCTTGCCTAATGCTGCAGCATACCCAATTAAGAGGTAGACTCTTAGGAGTACATCCTCCCTCTGCATTTTCAGCTTCCTGAAACACATGCATTCTAGTCTTCCTTCAGCCAGTTACTGCTGAGTCAACTCCATGTGTCACAGAACTATGCCCCATGGGTATTTGGAGGCTGATGTTTCAGATGCAGATTGACAGCCCTTTCTTCCAAGGCACTTCCATGTGGGCTTTACCCTCAACCTTTCAGCTGGTAGTCAAGCACTGCCAGGGGATCCTCATCACTTCCCTAGTTAAAATTCTGTAACTTTCCGTCTCCTGTAGTTCAGCCCTGTCCCCTGCACAAGACACACATGATCCTTCAAGGTCTGTGGCCTGCCTACCTGACCAGCCATAGGCCCTAGTACTGATGCTCCATCTCCTCCCCACCTGACTCCCTGCCCAGGTGGCACCCTCCTGAAGCTGTCATTCATCGCTAGCACCCAGCAGCGGATGAGCGTAGGAAAGCTCTTTGCTGCCCCCTACTGGCATGGGAGAAAAGTTAGAACCAAAGGTCTGTACTGATCCTGGGGTTTCTGTGGAACTTATCTCGCACAAAGATCCCTTGAAGTGGTTTAGTTTAACGGAATGTTTTCCAAACCCGAATCTGAAGCCTTAGAAGTGTCTCCTAGAATCTGTAATTTTCACAAATGCTTCAGGTGGCTTCTGTGAACTGGTAAGTTTAGAGAAACGACGTGCCTACAATCACTGTTCCATTATCTCTCTGGGCATTTCTCTCTCTTTGAGAGAAATGATGAACAAATTCAGATGTTATTGTAGAGTTTGAATGAGATGACACTGGTCAATGGTCAATAAGCACCAGCTCCTTTTCCTATTCATTCATGTAGAGAAGAGAAAGAAAATATTTAGCATGATCTCAAAAAACTGCAAAATCAAAAAATAAACTTTTACAGAACTCTTGCCAGTTTTTAGGCTTGTTCAGACAACTTCAGATTTCTTTCTTGGAGCTTCAGTCTTGGCACCTTCTTTGTTAATGTGCATAGATGGCTTCTGTAATGGTTCAACTGTTAACTCACAAATATCGTCATCTCCTAAAGCGTTGTGGATAGAATTGTGTGTCCTCAAAATATGTTGGAACCTTAACCCCTATACTGTGGATGGGAGCTTGTTGTTTTGTAGCTTCTAATTGTCATCCCCGTGTGGGTTCCAACCCATGGTTACTTGACACTTACAGAAATGTTGCCTAGTCCGGTGTCAACCCTCTGTCACTTAGATTAGATATCATCTAATCTATCAGTCCCCATAGAAGATATATAACCAGAGTGCTCCTTAGAAGCAAGGATGGAAAGACTGCATCTCACAAACTTTGGGACGTGTTCACAGGAGGAATCAATCCTTGGAGAAGGACATCATGTTTGGTAGAGTGGAAGGTCAACGGCAAAGAGGAAGACTCTCAACAAAATGGATTGACACAGTGGCTGCAACGATGGGCTTAAGCATAAAAACGATTGTGGACATGGTGTAGGACCAGGCATTGCTTTGTTCTGTTGCACACAGGGCCACTCTGAGTCAGAACTGACTCGATGGCACTGAACAACAACTATCTCATATAATTCAATCATTTTCCACAATGCAGTGCGATGTAACAGAGTCAATTAGTTGAAGTCACATAAGTGTTAAGCAGCCCTGGTGGCACAGTGCTTAAGTGCCCAGCTGGCAACTGAAAGGGCAGCAGTTCAAACCCACCCAGTGGTTTTATGGGTAAAAGATCTGGCCATCAGCTCCTGCAGAAATTAAACCAAAAAAAGCCCCACTGCTATCTAGTCAATTCTGACTCATAGCAACCCTACAGAGATTACAGCCCAGAAAACCCTATGGGGACATTTCTGCTCTGTCACACAGAGCTGCCATTAGTCAGAGACTCCAAGGCACCTAACAACAACAACAACAATGTATCAGTGTAGGTTGGAGCCCAACCCTCCTCACTTTTGAATTCTATAGACACAGAGACTGGAACACAAATGGGAGAGACAGCAACACCACAAGGA
Organism: Heterohyrax brucei; assembly: GCA_028571685.1. Lineage (NCBI taxonomy): Eukaryota > Metazoa > Chordata > Mammalia > Hyracoidea > Procaviidae > Heterohyrax > Heterohyrax brucei. The sequence continues at coordinate 5,119,241 of CM053153.1, forward strand.
GGACCCTCTGCAAGCCAGGGAGCCAAGGAAGCACCCAGGGTTCCCACCAAGGAAGGAAACGACATGATCCAGATCCTGATTTGAACTTCTAGCCTCCAGAATGGAGAAACTACTGAGAAATAAACTTCTGTTCTCTGAAGCCAGCCACCGTGGTATTTCCACGTAGCGGCACTAAGATACTAAGACAGTTCTCTGTCCCAGAGCATGCTGTGTTCCCAAGATCACAGAAAGGACTGAAGAAGGACTGACGGGGTCTGACAACCTTTAAATGAATTAATGAGAGATTCACATGACAGTCATTGCCTCACATTCCACTGTGTCCACGGCTTTTCTCCTGCTTTTCCCTCTGGTTTCTGTTGTTTTTTCCCTTTCATTTTTCTTTGTCTCATTCTTGTCCTCTTTCCTCCCTTTCTTTTTAGTCTCCTTTTATGGAATATCAACCATGGTGCCTGATACAGGATTAGTACATATACAGGAATAAAACACAGTCTCCCTGCTCAAGAACCTTCCTGTCTCCCAAGGCAGATGAGACAGGAGGGACAACAGCTAGGAGAGAAATCACCACGCGGTCGTCACCACAGGTCACCCAGCTTTTCCACCCCTGCCCAAGCAAGAACACCTTAGACCCAGCCATCGTAAGTACCAAACAGCTGGCAGGCGTGGCAGGGTGATAATGGAACCTCCATCCCAAACCAGGCCCAGCTATCCAGAATCCAGCATCATTAGCATAATAGATAAAAAGTGCTGTTTGTTTCCAAACCACGATAAAGCTGTTGATGCTACAAGATGCCCTGGATTGGACTTGATTCTAAAATTTTGAACACAGATGACTTCCTCTGAAAGCTGTATGTCACTCCTATTCCCCAACAGTAGAGGGGATTGACCACTTTTAGGCTGGATTAAGCTCTGTTCTGAGAAATTTACTGCGCAGTAATACATTCTTATCTCTGTCTTAATTCAGCAAAGTCACACTAATGAATCCTCTCAGACAAAACTGGAAAAGACGTGTTCTGCTTAGCTATGAGATTTGGTAGGCTGTGGATGCAGCAGACTTTCTGCGGACTTTGTTGCTTCTATTGGAAAAATGTCACTTTGTCCGTGTAGGTTTGGACAGCCACAGGCTAACAGCTCCCCTCCTGCCCTTGTAGAATTGCATGTCTTCTCAAAAAAGCAGTTGTGAGCTGAGACCTTGAGGTCCCCGGGGGGAGAAAAGAAACAAAACGAGAAACTTAAGATTCACCTCACGCTGGAAGCTAAACTGGACAAAGGAATCAACAGCAGTGCGCAGTTATTTGGGGGGTACCGGAGCAGCTCGCTAGGTGGTGCACAGAGTTTGTGCTCCATTGCGAACCTAGAAGTTGATGATTCGAATCCACCCAGTGCTGCTACAGGGTGACCTGCTCCTGTGAAGACTGTTGGTGTTGCTGGGTGCTGTTAATTCCGACCCTCAGGGACCGTACAGGACAGAGCAGAACTGCCCTATAGCAATTCCTAGGCTACAAGCTTTATGAGATCAGATTGGCAGGTCTTTCTCCCAGGGAGCTGCTGGGTAGGTGTGCAGCGCAGACCTTTCGGTTAGCAGCTGAGTACTTAAGAAAACTTTATCGAGCAGCTGTATTCTGTACCACACAGATTCAGCAGGAGCTGAGGGCTGACTCAGAAGCAACTATCAACAACAACCATGCCAGCAGGTCAGCTTGTGCCTAAGGTTTTAAACTAGGGAAGCCCAGTAGGAAGCCAAAGAGCCTCCTTTGCAGATACCAGCCGGCAGGAGTCTGGGTCGGTCTCACGATGGCCAGCTTCCCTGCTGGTTTGTGTTCATCTGATGAAATAAACTGTCAGCGGCACCCCAGCTATTACTCCCAGGGTGTCAGCTCCTCTGGCCCAAACCTCCAAATGTTTCCTATGGCTTTTCCCATCTGTAGTCCCTGGCACGGCAGAGATGGCTGTCCTGTGTTTATAGGGGAGGAGCTTATCTAAACTAGGCGGTCAAGCAGAGCCTCTATAAATCCTTTATTTAATAGGCAGCTACCAAACACACTCCCATCTGTCAGTCTTTGATACTGGGACGACCTGTGGGTTGCTGTGATGCTAGAAGCGATGCCACCAGTATTCAGATAGCAGCAGGGTCACCCATCGGGGACAGGTTTCAGCAGAGCTTCCAGGCAAAGACAGACTAGGAAAAAGGGTCTGGTGCTCGCTTTCCGAAAAACACTGGCCAGGGACAGACTTCGGAATAGCAGTGGGACACTGTCTGATGGAGTGCCAGAAGATGAGCCCCCAGGGGGGCAGGCACTGATAAGATGACCAGAAAAGATTTGCCCCTCAGAGTGGGGCCACCTTAAGAACGTGGGTGGAGTCAAGCTCTCCAGACCGTCAACTGCTGATGCAGCAGGACTCAAAACGGGAAGAACAGCACAAAGTGCAATGCTTGAAGATTAATACCGCAGGCATTAGTGAGCTGCAATGAGCTGGCTGGCACTGGCCATTTTGCACCGAACAATCATCCTATCTACTATGCCAGAAATTGCAAATTAAAGAGGAACAGTGTCACATTCATCTTCAAAAAGAACACTTCAATACCTGTCCTGAAGTACAAAGCTGCCAGTGATGGGATAATTTCCATATGCCTACAAGGAAGACCAGTTAATATGACTATTATTCAAATTTTAACAGTACACTCATTTGATCTCATTTAACTTTTTTCTTTCATTTTGAGAAATAATTCCATCTCATCAGCATCATCGACTGAAACAAGAGTGTTTCTTGAATTGATTTCCTTTGTTACACTTTGAGTATTGCTTCTTTTTCAGATTTTCTATCATTTCCCAAACGCTTTTTCAATCAAATTCCAATGCAGAAGAAATAAGAATTCGATAACAAGAATCCAGATAAACTGCTCTGAATATGTTATCATTTTTAATGGTAACTCTTTCCCTGATGTAACTTTTTCAAACAATGTGTTTCCCAATGTATTATTCAGAGATCTTAATTTCAGCTTACTTTCCACTCAGTTACCAAAAACATCACTTACGGTTAATTGTTCACATTGCAATCTTTCTAGAATTTTAATATTGTAAAGTTTCTAAAATTAATTTCACATACGCCAACTTTTCACTAGAGAAGTAATATTTCATATTATTTTCAGCTAAGGCATCCTGTTTTCTAACCTGGTGTGTATACTGTCCCATCTAATGGAGCAATCCAGTGTCAATTTCCATGCATTATTTTCCTAAAATCTGGTCTACAATGTCAAATATGAAGTATTGCAATGAGTTCACGAGATTCCCCTAAAAAGGCTCCCACTTGAGTCCACATCTTGTCTTCGATAGCTAACTGATGTGTGTGCACAGTGCACTTCACGCCAGTCATCTCGTCTCATGACCCCTGCCGCTTTCACTGCTCTCTGTGGAGGTCAATGTCTGCAAGTCAGCTGCCTCACTGCACAGTCTCCACAACGGTCATTTTGCCCTGACCTCTGCCATTTGATTTCACTGTGATTTCTGACAAAATCAAGAAATTTAATAATACTAGAGCTATTAGTCGTGGTTACAGAATAAATATGTTGTAAATCCACATTGTATTTCTCTAAAATTTGATGCACGATTTTTTTTAGGTGCAGATTGATATGCCTTTACTTTCTTTCATTTCCAGTGTCAACATATGTATTTTACTGTCTCACGTGAACTGAGCATCAAGTCCTAGAACTGACTGTTCTATCAGCTGACAACAAACACCTTCAAAGAGAATACTCCTTTTTGCTAGATTGCTGCTAATTTTGGAGCTAAGTTTTAAGAACAAGTAAGGTATCATTTCCCTAATACTCTGAGTTAACTGAAAAACCTTTACTCAGAAGCAATAAATAAATTTAAAATTCTACAGAATTTTGAATATTCAAAATTAACTCAAACAAATACCTGTTAACTGTAACCAGTTCAGCACATACAGTGGCAACTGCTGGTTCATCTCATCTCACCTTGAGGCATCCTGGAAGGGCAAACTCACCTCCTGTTTCCTGCTGCATCCTTGCAACACTCGGGATGCTTTCTACAACCTTCTTTGTCTCCATGCTCTGCACTGTGTTGGATTCACCTGTGTGGTGAGGCTTCAGGCATCTCTCTAAATTCTCGGCATGGTCTCCAGCCAGGTCTCCGTTGCAGATTTTCAACATGCTTTTGTCTTCAATCTTTTAACACTTGAAAAAATTTCAATATGGATTTTCTCTACCTTTTCCCATATTAGAATTGAAAGGATGAGAAATAATATTAACATTAAAACTTGTTGTGGTTGAGTCAATTCTGACTCATAGCAACCCTACAGGACAACGTAGAACTGCCCCACAGAGTTTCCAAGGAGCACCTGGTGGATTTCAGCTGGCAAACTTTTTGCTTAGCAGCCATAGCCCTCACCCACTACACCACCAACATCTCCAAATATTAACATTAGGGCATATTTTATCATCACCATTATTATACCTTGGAGACCCTGGTGGCCGAGTGGTTATGCGCTACAGCTGCTAACCAAAAGGTCAGCAGTTCAAATCTACCAGGCACTTCTTGAAAACTCTGTGGAGAAATCCTACTCTGTTCCATAGGGGTGCTATGAGTTGGAATTGACTCAACAGCAATGGGTTTGTTTTTCTGGTTATATTACATTACAGGATTCCTAGTGGTGCAGTGGTTAAGTGCTCAACAGCTAATTGAAAGAGTCAGACTTTGAACCCCCCAGTCCCTCTCTCGACGGGAGAAAGATGTGGTGGGCTGCCTTCATGAAGACTCACAGCCTTGGACACCTGATGGGCAATTCTGGGTCCTACAGGGTCGCTCTGAGTCAGAACTGACTTGACAGCAGCAGGTTTGTGTCCAGGCATGGACCAGCAACTACAGATTTGCCTCTGTGACTGGAAGGTGCTGAGAGACTGAAAAGAGGTGGGCAATGCCAGTGTGATGGAGAAGGAATCTTTATGAGAGAGACTTAATGTCTGAAGCAGGGACCTAGGCTGGCAGCAGGAGACTAAAGCCAATCTCTGTATCCAGCAGCAGGGAGCAGAGTTTTATACCGGTCAAGGGCAAAGGTGGCTCCACATCAGAGAGTTACATACGATGTCTCAGCAACGTGACACGACAGAGGCTTGGAAAACAGCAGTGACCTAAAAAAACAACAGTGAACAACACAGAGTGCGAGGACAGCCGTGTTTGGCCTCATAGAGTCTGTAGGCCTCTTCAGGTCTTTTCTGAAGTATTATATTAGAGGAAAAACACGTCTTAGACTTCAATATCATACAAAGAATTCAATGCCTAAATACATCTGTAAAGATGAACTGTAGCCAGTACCTATTAAAATACCTGTGGCCACACATCATCAGTAAATTACAAAGCTAGGCTCCCTCTCCCTCCGCCTCACAGGGTACGCCTGTTTCTCGCATTCAGAGGCCCACTTTGCAGCATTCTCATACTTTCATCCAGCGTGCTTTGAAGAAAACCCTCACATCACAGTGACGCCGTCACACAGTCTGCAGTGAAATAATGGCACATCACAACTGAAACATGAATTTTCTTCCTACTAGTTGCTGGTGTTTGTTATCATTTCGATTTGTGAGACAAGTATCAAAAGTTAACCATAGAAGTACATACAATGAGTGACAGCACATTTAAACTGAGAGTGAATACAAGGATGGAACCATCAATTAACCATCTGCTGTTTTTCTATTTATTTGATTTCAATATCACACTTAAGAAATGTGAACCGCGTACATTCTAAAATATTTGCACTCACCTGATAAATTCTTCTTCACTGAAACTCTGTTTGTAACGTGATGTACTCTCACCAGCCCTTTCAGATCTCTGACTGTGCCTCTCCACCACTGGGCGGTTTTTGTGTCTTCAGATGGCACAGCTGGTGTTGCTGTGCGACAGGCCACAGAGCATAGAGTGGCAACAGTGAGCCCTGACTAGCCTGTGCATCATCTCTGCTCACAGCGGTCATCACCCGTAGCTGTGGCCACACAGTGTGGCTTGAAGAAGCAACATGCCAGAGAAGCAAACAGTGCACATGACGCCACATGAAATTCAAGCATAAATCTCCACATAATTATCATTGAACTAAACACAGCAGGGTGAAGAAAAACAGTGATTTTCAATTTTGGTTCAGGTTCAGAAAAAAAAAAATTATTGATTTGGACTTCAGTTTCAGTTTTGGTTTCAGTTTTTGGTTCCATTCCAGTTGTAAGCCAAGAGGAATACACAGTCTCTATACCAAAAAGCACTGGTCAACATTCAACCATTGTGGGAGGCAGCATATGGTCAGAACCTATGGTTTTGAAAGGAGAATCTGAAGCAGCACTGAGGGTACTGGGGAAAATCAAGGCTCCAGGAACTGACGGAATACCAACTGAGATGTTCTGACAAACAGATGCAGTACTGAAGTAGATACCTGTCTATGCCAAGAAATTTGGAAGACAGTTACCTGGACAACTGACTGGAAGACATTCATATTTGTTCCCATCCCTAAGAAAGGTGACCGAATACAATACAGAAATTTTCAAAGAATTACTACTAATATTAGATGCAAGTAGAATTCTCCTGAAGATCATTCAGAAACAATTACAGCAGTACATCAACAAGGAACTAGCAGAGTTTCAGGCCAGAGACTCAGGCCCAGTTCAGAAGAGGATGTGAGACAGATCGTGGCTGAAAGCAGAGAATACTACCAGAGAGGTATTTACCCGTGTTTTATTGGCTATGGTAGGTCCTTTGACTGTATGGATCATAACAAATTACAGATAACACTGCCAAAAAATGGGCATTCCAGAACATTTGATTGTGCTCATGAGAAACCTGTATGTAGACCAAGAAGGAGTCATCTGAACAGAAGGAAATATTACACGGCTTAGAGTCAGGAAAAATGCGTCAGGGTTGTGTCCTTTTCACTGTATTATTCAAGTTGTATGATGAGCAAACAATCTGAGAAGTCAGACTAAACAAAGAACTAATGGGGCATCAAGACTGAAGGAAGACTCCTTAGCAACCTGTGACATGCATACAACACAGCCTCCTTGCTCAAAGTGCAGAGGACCTGAGGCACTTACTGATGAAGAAAAAGGTCTCAGCCTTCAGTGCGGATTACACCTCAACATACAGTAAATAAAAATCCTCACAGCTGGATCCATAGGCAACATCACGATGAACAGAGTTACGAGTGAAGTTGTCAAGGATTTCCTTTTATATGGATCCAAACTGATGCCCCTGGAATCAGCAGTGAAGAAATCAAATGATGTGCTGTACCGGGAAAACCTGCTGCAACAGACCTCTTTCAAGTGTTCAAAGTAAAGATGCCATCTGGGGGCTCTAGTGCGTCTGCCCCGATCCGTGGTGCTCTCAATGGCCTCCCGTACACGCAAGGACAGGACGGCAAGTAAGAAAGACAGAAGAATTGAGGCCTTTGAATCTTGGTTCTGGCAAAGGATGCTGAACATGCCACAGGCTGCACAAGGAATGAACACATCTGTCTTTGAAGAAGTAACGCTGGAACGCTCCTTAAAAGCAAGGATAGTGATTTTTGTCTTAATGTACTCCAGACGTGTTAACAGGACAGAGCAGTCCCTTAAGAAGGGTATCATGCTTGGTAAAGCAGAGGGTCAGTGAAAAAAAGAACTTCAATGAAATGGATTGACACAGCAGCTGAAAAAATGAGCTCAAAGACAGCAACGACTGTAAGGATGGCCCAGGACCAGGCACTGGTAAGTTCTGTTGTTTACGGGGAAGATAACGAGTGGGGACTGACTCAAGACCATCTTGGAACAACAGCTCCAAACTTCAAACAGCTTTTCATGCCCCTAACCTTAGTGTCTACCAACCCAAACCCACTGCTGTTAAGTCAATTCCAACTGATAATGACCCTACAGGACAGAACAGAGCTGCCCCATACAGTTTCCAAGGAGTACCTGGTGGATTCAGACTGTCATCCTTTTGGTTAGCCGGCACTGCACTTAACCATTCTGCTACAAGGCATATACCAGTGCTTCGCAAAGACTTGCTCCCAGATCAGCAGTGAAACACCCTTCTCTGCATCATTTCCTTCTTTCCTCCCTGAGACACTTTTGCAGGAGGTCACAGAGGCAGGTGCAGAGCCTTGGCATGGCCAAACTGCTGAAATAAGTCTGGCATTTCTGACCTCAACACTTCTTGTTAGGTGGAATAATTAAACAGCTTTTTCCTTAAGCTCCTGCTAATTGGATCTTCTGTTACTACCAGCTGGGCATGCTCAAAATTCCATAAACCTCAGGCTTTCTGTATCTGCTGAAATTCTAACCACCTGCCAAGACTCAAACCAATCCACCGTTAGCTTGCTGTAAGAGTAAACTACAGCTCTGTCTACCGACAATGCTGAATTTCCCCGTGATCCTGGAAAAGAGTGGTTAGATCTCCCTACCCTTTAGGTTCCAGGAAGTGACTTCTTGCAAAGAAATCCCCTTCCATATATGACTTAGATAAGCCTCAAATTCTCATTCTTTGCCTCAGAAATAATTAGATGAACCGCCTGTCTCTACTAATCAACTGAGACAAAATGCTGGTTAATCTAACTCTACTCTAGTTTCTTTCTTCTCCCAGGTCCCTGAACTTCAACCTAACCTCAGCTTGAGATGTACACAACCCCCCTCAACCTCAAGTGCTCCTTCTGAGAAGAGGCTGACCTCAGGGCAAACTGTTGTCTCATCTATTATCATATCACGCCACCCTCTCAACCCACTGCCCCACACTGGCTTCTTTCTAGCCTTGTTTACCTTTTCTTGTAGAAAAAACCCTTTTTGCCTAGCACTTAAGACATTTTCTAACCTACGGTCAGAGCGTTTTTCCCTAATGCAAATCTCCCCTCTCCCTAATGCATTGGCCCTGTAACTCCCTCTCACAGTAATACTTTCCAGTCAAGTCCAGCCTTACCTGAACCTCCTGTGCTTTTAGTTGACGCCATGTGTATGTGTGTGTTTGCATATGGGTATTTATACATACACACACCCAGATACATACATCTTGTACCCAGATGCATACGTACATCTATCTGCATGCACATGAGTCTGACAATGACATCCACAAACTTAAGTGTTCTGAGTGCTACACACCTCATTGTTGAATGTCACTAAGGTTACCTTCGAAGTCCTCCCCTTGGGAAGATGCACCCACGCCAGAGCCTAGTCCACCCTCAAAAGCAACTCTGGAATGCTTTCTGGAACGGCCGTTGCGCACAGCAGCAAGTTCATGAAGTTGTGAGGAAGCTTTCAGCCAGTAAGCAAATCACTGTACTGGAACAACCCCCCGCCCACCTTACCTGGCCCCCAGTGACTTTTTTCTTTACCTGAAGATAAAGGGAATATTGAAAGGAAGGCATTTTGATGACAGCCAAGACATCAACAGTAATACAATGACAGCAATGATGGCCATTCCAGAAAAAGAGTTCCAAAATTGATCTGAAGGGTGGACTAGGTGCTGACTTTGGTGCACAGCTTCCCAACGGGAGGACTTGGAAGGTGATAGTCTGCAATTTGTTATGTAGCACTTTTTCTAGGATGAGTTAGCAAACTTAACTGTCAGTCCTTGTACATACATCTTTACATATACATACACATGTATACATACTTGCATACACGTATGTGTGCTACATCTACATGCATACATTGTATACACATATGCACCTGTACATGTGTGCATATATTTGCAAACATGTGCCCATATACACACACATGCCTCTACCAGTACTGTACACACATACATAATTACACACACGTATCTGCACATACATCTGTACAGATAATACATCTATACAGATATGCATCCATATGTACTACATACATATTTATACACATACTTACGTGCACATAAATTTGTATATACACATATGTATATCTCTGTACACACCTGCACGGACACATCTGTGTGTAAACTTCTACAAACACCTGCGTGCATTCAGGCATGTGCACATCCGTATAACACAGGCACACATGTGTGCAGACACATGTATACATGCACACATATTTATCTGTGTACACACATGCATATAGCTGCATACACACACATTTACACCTAGCACACCTAGACTTACATGCATACACTTGTATGTACACATTCATCTATCATGCAGGCGCCCTCTAAAGCAGCCCCTGGATTCCCTCCCACTGGTGCTCACAATCGCTGTAATCCCTAACCTCATCAGCATGAGCTGGACCCAGTGACTTATCTCTAGCTGACTAGGAAACAGCAGAAACGGTGGGAGGTCATTTCCGACAGCAGACCATAAAGACTGCGGCTCTCACCGGGATACTCTCGCCCGGGATACTCTCGCCCCCTCAGCCTGCACAGGACGGTGCAGTGGCCTGCCCAGGACGGTGCAGTGGCCTGCCCGCGGGCAGCCTGTAGGCTCAGGTGGTGACTGAGGCTTGAGTGCCCTCAGAAGGGGCTTCGCCCCGAGGGAAACCTCGGCACGACCGCAGCAGGCAGACAGCTCGAGCTCAGCCTCCTCGCCAACCCTGGTGCTGGCTTCCCTCCTAGGACAGCTTGTCTTTTCTGCCTTTTGTCTCACGCTGATTTCTGTGCTTTCTCAGATTTCAGGCATTTTAAAAATGATGACTATGTAGCTTACGCCACTTGCTCTTGGTTTTCAAGCAGTGAAGAAGGTCTCCTGGACCTCCTGTGTCCTAACTGGAAGAAGGGCTCCGAATGGTCAAAAGATCCCCGTCCTTCCTGCCCTTGCCTTCACCTCTGAAGAGCACAGCCCTGACTCTAACCAAGAAGGCAGAACATTCATCCTGCTCCTACTCTGAGACACCTAGAGCATGGAGAGCTCAGATCTGTCACGCTGGACTTGTTTTTCGGAGTCACTAGCAGCAACACTGACTGGTGGCACTGGGCAGAGCCTTCAGGCTCAGCAAGATTACCCAACCCTGTATTTCATCAAGTAGGAAACTGACTCCCAGACGGGGTGGAGATCCAGCCAAGGGCTCCTGGGAGCCCAGAGAGTAAGAGCTCTGGCTTACCAGACATTCATTTTCTGCTTTTTAAAAGTCCCTGCCTCTTGGAGCTTCAGCTGCCTCCCCGGTGAAATAAGGGCACCGGAGTAACTAAAAGGGCAGGTCCCTCCCAGCACTGCGCTGCCTTTTGCCTGCTACTGTGCCTGCTGGGTCCTCACGAACAGCATGGACACGACTCGTGTTGCAACACTGGAGGGCCGGTCCTACTCAGTCCCGATGGTTTGTTAGACCATGCCTGCACTGCAGTTCCAGGGGAGAAAATTAATGAGCTCATTATTTAAAGAGAAAAAAAGAAACATTTTTGTTTATTCTAACAAAATTCAAATGTGTTCACCTAAAATGTTGATTAAAAAAAATTATAAAAATCCACTGTCGTCAAGTCAGTTCTGACTCATAGCAACCTTATGGACAGAGCAGAACCACCCCACAGGGTTTCCAAGTACTGCCTGGCAGATTTGAACTGCCAACCTTCTGGTTAGCAGCAATAGCACTTAACCACTGTGCCACTAGGGTTTCCAAGAAGGTTGATTGAAAAAAAAAAAAACCACTGCCATAGAGTCAGGTCCAACTCATAGCGACCCTAGAGGACTGAGTAGAACTGTCCCATAGAGTTTCCAAGGAGTGCCTCGAGGATTTGAACTGCTGACCTTCTAGTTAGCAGCAACATCATTTAACTGCTATGCCACTAGAGTTTCCAAAAATGTTGATTAAGTAATGTCAAATATAATTTTAAAAACCACTGCTCTATACATTCCCTGAGATGACTGCTATGGTCTGACATGTGCTTCTCACAATTTTTATGTGTTTACATTATAAATGTTCTGAATTGCTCTGATACATATAGATTTCCTACTATGTGCGAGAATACCCTGCTAGATACTGGGTACAGCAATAAACAAGACAGGCACATGGCCCCATGGACCTTACTTTCCAGTGATGGGGTTGGACAAGAAGTAAACACATACGATGAAATAACGGTATTCTACACATGGATGGGACAGAGAGTGACCAGGAAGGAGGCCTCTCTAGAGGGGGACTGCAGCACAGCTCTCTCAGAAATTGACATCTGTCATAGATTGAACTACGTCCCCCCAAAACTGTGTATAGCCACGTAGCTGGGCTATGATTCCTAATATTTTATGATTGTCTTCCATTTTTTATTTTCCTATGCTTTATGTTAAAGGGACTCTAAATCCCTTTATAAGATCACCTCGCCACTCCACTGTAAAGGGCAGTTCCCTGGAGTATGGCTTGCCCCACCCTTCATCTTTTCATCCTACAAGAGATAAAAGGATAGGGAAGCAAGCAGAGAACGGGGAACATCACACCATCAGGCAAGCAGCACCAGGAGAACAGCGCGTCCTTCAGACCTGAGGTTCCTGTGTCAAGATGTTCCCTGGACAAAGACTGATGCAATACTGGACTTTCCTCCAGAGTAGAGTGGACATCCTGAATTTGGACTTACAGCCTACCGGACTGTGTAAGAATAAAGCTTCCTTTGTTACAGCCATCCACTCTGTGGTACTTCTGTTAGAGCAGCCGTAGCTGACTAAAACAACATCTGACTGGAGAACTGAATAATGCAAAATAATCAGATACTTTAATACAGGAGATTAGAGTAAGCTTGGGAGAAAATACAAAGGCTCTGACATGGATTGAATGGTGTTGCTGTTAGAGGCCATCGAGTCAATTCCGACTCAGTGACCTGGGCACAACAGAACAAAACACTGCCCGGTCATGCGCTGTGCCCACAATCACTTTTATGCTTCAGTGCACTGCTATAGCCACCGTGTCAGTCCACCTCGTCGAGGGTCTTCCTCTTTTTCACTGACCCTCCACTCTGCCAAGCATGATGTCCTTCTCCAGAGGCTGACCCTTCGCGACGTGTCCAAAGTATGTAAGGTGCAGTCTTGCCATCTTTGCTTCCAAGCAGCACTCTGGTTGTACTTCTTCTGGAACAGATCTGTTTTGTTCTTTTAGCAGTCCATGTTATATTCAACATTGTTTTCCAACACCACAATTCAACAGCATCAATTCATCTTCTGTCATCTCTGAATTGGATTGGTGTTCCCCAAAACGTGTTAGAATCCTAACACCTATTCCTGTGACTGTGAGCTTGTTTGGGTATAGGACTTTGTTAGGTTACCTGCTGCTGCTGAGTGATTGTGAGTGACCCTATAAGACAAGGTAAAACTAACTGCCCCATAGGATTTCCAAAACTAATCTTAACCACGAGCCATGGTGGCACAGTGATTAAGAGCTTGGCTGCTAACCAAAAGGTTAGCAGTTCAAGCCCACCAGCCACTCTTTGGAAACTCTACAGGTAAATGAATGGTGTTGCTGTCTCACAGTGTCACTTGGAGTTGGAATCAACTTGATGCAATGGGCTTGGAATCTTTATGGACGCAGACAGCCCAGCAGCGAGTGGGTTCAGGCTGCCAGCCCTCACGTTAGCAGCCCAGCTCTTAAGCACTGCACCACCAGTCTGTGTAAGGTCAGGGTGTACCCTAAACCTAATGACCGAGTCATAAGAAAAGCAGATTAAGCTCGGAGGCCATCGAACACATACCGGGAAGATGGAGGCCACATAAGAACTGCCCACAACCAAGGAGTACCAAGGGAGAAGTCAACGGAACCGAGACCCTGATGGGCAATTTCAGCCTCCAGAACTGGGAGCAAATACATTTCTGTCTCTTCAGCTCCACCCATGTGTGACATTTCTGAACAAAAGCACCAGCAATATAAGACCCAAACAACAATTCCTTGCTGTCCAGTCGATTCCAACTCATGGTGCCCCCACGTGTTACACAGCAGACCTGTTCTCCACACTTTTCCTGGCCGCCATCTTTACTGAAGCAGATGGCCAGGGCTTTCTTCCATGACATGGCTCGGGGTATACCAATCACCAGATCTTAGTCAGATTCTACACATTATCCACTGGCATCAAGTCCCACTCACAGCAGCCCTACAGGACACAGCAGAACTGCCCCACAGCGTTTCCGAGGCAGTCATCCGTACAGACGCAGATGCCACATCTTTCCCCTGTGGGATGGCCGGTGAGTGTGAATTACTGACCTTTCAGTTAGCAGCCAAGCACTTTAACCACTGTGTGACAAAGATGGCTTTTACGGCCTGTTTCCAAACCCAGACCCATGGCCACCACGTCAATTCTGACTCACAGTGACCCTTGAGGACAAAGCAGAATTGCCTCAAAGGGTTTCCAAGGCTGTAATCTGCACAGAAGCAGACTGCCGCCATCCTTCCCCTGTGGAGTGGCTGCTCAGTTAGAACTGCTCAACTTTTGATTTGCGTGTGAGTGCTCAACCACTGCATCACCACCAAGACTCCTATTTAAGCTTTAGGCCCTGGAATAAGAAGGAAAAAAGCTTAGTGCATTCAAACAGCAGAAAGACTAGCTGGGACTGGAGTGTGGAGAGGGGAAGGTAGAATGAGGAGAGGTCAGCAGATTCCAAGTCACGCAGAGCCAGGGTGAGTGAGTCTGAATACTATTTTAAGTTCAGTGCAAAGTCACTGGAAGGTTTTAAGCACAGGCTTCCAAGTCTAATTTATAATTTAAGGTGTAGCTAAATACAGGCACACGCATATATGTTTATGCTAAAGCAGATATTATGTATGTGTGCCTGTGTGAAATTACTCATTAAAGATACAACCCCTTACTGTTTTAGAAGAATGCAATTTTTCTATATATAACTTTCTGCCACTTACATTTTTTCAGCTAACGTGACTTGAATATCTTCACTCATGCATGCAGCGAAACCACACACATTTCTTTCAATAGCATGGGAGTACTTAAGCACCTCTCTGAAAATGACTGTTAATTTAAATGCTGATCATGTTTGTTCAATCTGCTTGATCATTAGTTATTTACTTCCTCATTCAAGGGTCCCACAGACGTTGAGCTTCTGTGATGTCCCAGACCCCATGCTAGGTCATGAGGACGGAAACATGAGTGAGACAAGAGTTCTTGCCCTTAAGAAGCAGCACTGTGGAGAAAGAGGTTCAAATAGTATACGAGAAAGCCTTCTCAAGTTTTATGGAAAGTTGTCGGGTTGGGCAAATGATTTGCTCTCGTCTCCTAACTGAAGGAAACCCTGGTTGCACAGTGCTTAAGTGCTACAGCTGCCAATGGTAAGGTCAAGAAGTTCAAATCAGACAGTCACACCTTGGAAACTACGGGGCAGCTCTACTCCATCTACAGGGTTGCTGTCATTCAGAATTGGCTTGATGGCAATGGGTTGGGTTGGATTTGGTTACTGAGAGGACAGCAGTTCGAAGCCACCCAGCAGTGCTGCAGGACAAAGTCCTGGCTATCTATTTCTGAAAGGTCACAGCCATTGGCACCCAAGGAACTGCAGTTATACTCTGAAACACCTGTGGTCATCATAGGCTGTAACTGACTCAGTAGCATTGGTTTGAGTTTTTTGTTTTGGTTCAACAGATGTTTGCGTGGGATAACACAGACTATCACGTGAGAATGAATCAGGCTGGTTTTCTGATTTTTTTGCCAAGTAGCTGACCCTGAAAGCTCTGAAAGGTGAGTGGGAGAGTTTGGCAAGGAGAGGGCAGGGCCCACTCAGTGGGGGCCCAGAAAGAGACAAGCCCAGAGCTGAATGCAGTAGTCACATAATAGTCATTGTCACAAAGGCATGAAGACTCCCAGAGGAGAAGAAAACACAGGTCCCTGGTGTTGGGAACAGCTGGGCTCCTGAATTGCTCTTCCTGCTAATTCTGTGACATCTGTGGTAGGTCCTCTCTGTACCTTAGTCTCCATGTCTCAAAGATGCCCTTCAGCTTTGGCATTCTACGGCTGTAAGTGTAAAGTATCATATAAGCAAACGTGCCATCAGGGAGGGAACACTGACTGTGACCTCTCTTGAGCTCTGAAATGCTGCTGAGTTTTTTGTTTTATTCCATCAGACAACATGAAGACAATTAGGAAAAAAAGTAGTCCCAGAGAGAGCATCTTCAACAAAACAAAAGAATAATTGAACAGCAAGTTAGTTACCCAAGTCATCACTTGCCATTGAGTTGCTTCTGACTCAGAGCCACTAGTAAGTTTCAGAGCAGAATTTTGCTCCATAGAGTACACAAGATCTGCCCTAAAGACTTCCAAGACCATAACCCTCACAGAAGCACATGGCCACATCTTTCTCCCAAAGAGTGTCTGGCTGGTGGGTTCAAACTCTCAACCTTCAGAACTACAGCCTAGCACTTAACCACTGTGTCACCAGGTCTCTTGTCCTTGGCACCTACACTAATCACACATCTGCCCTCTCGGTCAACTGATCACCAGCTGTTCACTAGCACATTCCTTTCTCCATATTCCCTTCCATGTTTTTTTGGATGATAACTTGTTTGTATTCTTTTTTGGTCTGGATATAAAGTTGTACCTTGTATTGTTTAAATTAGCATTTTTAATTACTGTTTAAGCATTTTAAATAAACTTGTTGGTAATTTAGATTTCCTCATCTGTCAGGAAATTATTTATATCCTCGACCTACATTTCTATTCCAGAGTGTCTTCTATTTTTATTTTCAGGAGTTTTATTTTCTATTGCAGATATGAATCATGTGTCATTTTCAGAAGCTCTAGGGATCTTTGCTGGTCTGTCATTAGTGTCTGTGATGCCTTAGAGTACGATTCATTATTTTTCTTACAGTGACACAATCCTTGTTCTTCTTGCAGTCTGTGTTTCTTTTGTCCCTGTTCTGTCACTCTTTATCCTAGCTGACAGCCCCAACATGAACCATGTCATCAAGCAAAGAACCAGCTGCCCACTATGACACGCGCTCTCTGGCAGCCGTCAGTCACCACCTGATCATTGAACGGTCTCACTCTGACTGAATCCATGTCCTCTCTGTTTCACTGTTGCTGCCCTGGGCTGGGCTCACCAGCTGTCATCTGGGTGTCTCTCATGGCTGTCTCTGAATGGGTCTCTTTGCCTCTCGTCTCTGGCATCCTCCTCCTCCCTGCTCCAAACTGCTGCCTGAAGGCTCTTTTCTGACATGTGCTCCAACTCAGTCCTTCTCTGCTTAAAAGCTTTCAGTGGACCCCAACGGCTCACACCCACCTACAAACCAAACTTTTGCCATTGAGTCAGTTGACTCATGGTGACCCTACAGGACAGACAGGATTTTTCCATGCCCATAGGGTTTCCAAGGAGCTGCTGGTGGAGCTGAGCTGCCAGTTCTTTGGTTAGCTGCCATAGCTGGCTGTTGCTCTTAACTACTGCACCACCAATGGCTCATGTAGTTCCCCTAAATGTACTGAGTTACCTGGTTAGGTTTTGTTTGTTTTTGAAACAGAATTCATAGATTCCAACCCAGAATTACAGAATGAGAATATCTGAGGATGGGGCTTGGTAGTTCACCAGTAAATCCACTGCCTTCAGTAGATTCCAACTCATGGTGACCCTAGACGACAGAGTAGAACTGCCCGACAGGGGTTCCCGAGCTGTAAATCTTTATGAGAACAGAAGGCCACATACTTCTCATGCAGAGAAGCTAGTACGTTTGAACCACCGACCTGCTGGCTAGCAGTCGAGCACTTAACCCAAAACCATCAGGGATACACTGAACACTCAGGCCCCAAATGCGATAGCAAGCTCTTCATACTGTGTGCCCTATCAAAGGTCCTGAATCCACAAGTATAACAAAAATGGTTGTTTTATGTCAGTCTTGGGGTGAATTGTTACACAGCTGTACAGATTGGAACAACTGTATATAAAATCATAAGTAAATCTTAAAAGCATACTGTTGAATAAAACAAAAGCCAATAAAAATGAATATATCTTGGATGAGTCCATTCACATGAAGTTCAAAATCATGAAAGCTAATCTATGGTAATAGAGGTCAGAATGGCGGTTATTTGGGGAGGGGTTTTGACTAGGAGGAAGTACGGAAAAAGATTCCAAGAGTGTAAATGATTTTCTGTATCTTGAACTGGGTGTTCATTTTAAGGAAGTGTTCGTTAGTAAAAGCCTATCAGGTGTTACACGGCAGATCTGTGAACATTTACTTCAAAAGCAAAGTTTAAGAAAGCAAGAGCAGAGTTGTTCTGATCAGGACCCACTGACTCAGTGTCCCTGTTACCGTGTGAGGATCCACAGCAGAACGCAGAACGCCTGAGCTCACCTGGGATGTGGTTTGACGCCTGCTACTGAACAATACAGTCCATCTCCCTTGCCACACTGTATCATCTCTGTATCTCCAGCATCTGGCATGATGCCTAATATGTAGCTGTCACTTAATAAATGCTGTATGCATGAATGAGTGAGAGAGAAGACGACCCTGAACTGTTTCTTTCAAGTGGACTGACAAAAAAATCCTTTGGAAAACTTCTGAAACTAACAGTTATTTCAGACCCTTACGGAACTCTTTCAAATTCTTTAACAAATTGTGGCTCATTTTGTAAATTACTGCCTATTTTGTAATTTTGTTCTTCCAAATAGCCTCTCTGGGTGTCTAATGGAGGCTTAGGCTGGGTTGTTTCATCCCATTAGTCCTTCCTGCCTGTTTCTGCGACACTGGAGGTAAACTCCCTGGAGGAATACTTAAAGGAGACACTAGTCACCCATAGGGTACTAATAAACAATCATGTTTTGTACACCCTTTCTCCTGTTTGTTGAAATCCTACTAATGCTTCAGAAACTCCAAGCAAACATCATATCCTTCCCAATGCATTTTCCAAATTCCTTACACAGCTGTCACAGGCTACATAATACACACACACAACTCTTTGAAGTTTTAAAAAGCACAGATGTCACCCTGGTGAATAGGTGCACCTGACCCAACTGTCTCATATACATTTGAAAGATGGACAACGAAAAATGAAGACAGAAGAAGAACTGACACATTTGAATTGTGACACTGAGAAAGAATATTGAATATATCCAATTCCAGAAGAACAAACAAGTCAGTCTTAGCAGAAATACAACCAGAACGGTCCTTAGAAGGAAGGAAGCAAGAATTTGGCTTTTTTACTCTGAACATGTCATCAGGAAAGACCAAACGCCTAGAAAAGGACAACGTGTCTCGTAAAGTAGAGGGTCAGCAAAACCCTCAATCAACGAGATGGAGTCACAGGATACAACGATGGACTCAGCCTTAGCAATGACCGTGAAGACTGCACAGGGCCAACAACATTTCTTTCTGTGTTTATACAGCAGGCCACCGGGAGTCAGGGCTATTGGAAGGCAGCTAACAACACCACCACACACAACTGCTTTTTTCCTTGATTCCATTGCGGTGGGTGGGGCGGAGACATTAAGGGGAACTTCCACCGCTGAACTCTTCTTAGCTCTGGGTATTGCATCTGGCAGTTGAAAACATTTGTTTCGTTTTTTTCCTGTTTTTGAATGGCCTGCAAGTCTGGTGACTTTATAACCATTATAGTTAGGCAGTTGAGGCCAGCTACCACATCAGGCCATGCTGGACTAGCTGCTCTAAACTTACCCTTCCATGCTAACGACTCTCAAGTCTGGGTAAAACACACGAAAACAACAATTGTCAAATATTTGACACACAGTGCAGAGCCTGACCTTCATCCAGGCTTTCTCCTCAGGGAGTTTTTCCCGCCTCAGCTAAGGAAACTTCAGTCCGGCTTACAAACGGCAATCCGGTTTACCAGCGGAATTACGGATGAAGATCAGAGCCCGGCGAGGCTGCGGCAGCCAACGTTTGGGGAGCAGGGTGCGGCCCACAGCGGGACCCCCTGGAGAACGCACCTTCTCCAGGCCTGACCCTGCTCACACAGCGCCCGAGGACGGGGAGGGCTCCGAGTCGGGCAGGCTGAGCGTGGGCAGGACCCCGAGGCCCGCACGGGGCTGAGGACAGTGCGCCTGGGCCCAGCGAGGGTGCCAGCGGCGCACTGTCACAAGTGATAACGTATGCCCATGCCAACATGGGCACACGTCTACACTAGTGGTGCCTGTAATACGCAAAAGCAGAAAACAGCCCACCTGGATGGACACACAGATGAGACATCCCCTGAAGGGAATACTTACTACTCGGTGAGAGGTACCAAGACACAAAGCAAATCTGCTTCCTCCGGGCGATTCTGACTCCTGGCCAGCCTGCAGGACCAAGAAGAGCTGCCCCACAGACTACTTTACAAGGCTGTAATCTTTTGCCTGTACAATTCCTGATGGAAGGACAAGGCCAAGTGAAAACTCTAATGGGGAAGTGCTTCACGCAAGCCCGCCAACTGTGCACAACACTGCACGAAGCAGAACCCCAGAGCGCCTCCGGGGACGTGACAGCCAGGCTCACAGCGGCTCGGCAGGCCATCAGAGCCACCAGTTTGTCCTTTCCCCCTTATCTGGTCTCGTCAGCGTCCTTAGCGCTTCCGGAGACGCTCGCTGACAGAAAATTCAAGATGGCTCCCGCCGCTGAGGCTTCTGGGTGGCTGGCGACGCCGAGGCTGAGGAGCTGCGCATGCGTAAACCTGCGGTTCCCGCCGTCGCGACGACGGCTGCGCAGATGGCACTCCCACCGGGTGCTCCCCAGTAACGCCAGTTAGAGCTCCTGCGGCGAGGCGGGGAACGCCGAGGGACGTCAGCGTCGGGCCGAGTGCCTGCTCCTGTCTGAGAATTCTGGCCTTCGTCTACTCTGTCTCAGTTTTTCGGAAGCTACATCGTTCTCTAGTGGTGTAGCTGGTGGGTTCGAAGAGCTGACCTTTTGATGTGAAATCGAGAGCTTTAACTACTGCGCCACCAGGGCTCCTTACTGAGCAATAAAACCGAACAAACAACCCGTGGGAACAGTACCGCAGAAGTATCTCACAGTCGTGATGTTTGAGTACAGCAGACGCAGAGAAGGCGCTCCATATGGTTCCATTTGTACGTCATTTCAGAAACTGAGGGAATCTGTAGTGCCAGACAGCAGCAGATCAAGGGTGCCTGGGGTTAGGGATGGAGGGGAAGGTACCTGGCAGAGGGGCGTCAGGGAGCTTTTTAGGATGATTGAAACGCTCTCTGTCTTGGCTATACTACATGATTGCATGAGCATAAAACTGTCAATACTCACCAAATGGTACATTTTAAGTGGTGCTGTTTCTTGAATGTGGATTATACTTCAGTAAAGTTGATTATAAAAAAGCAAAAAATGAGGAATAAGAGGAGTCATAACAGATGGAGCACATAGCAAATAAGTAGCAATGCAGTAGATTAAAAATGATTGTGGACATGGTGCAGGACTGTAGCAGTGTTTTGTTGTGTTGTTTATAGGGTAGCTGTGAGATTGAACTGACTCAGGGGCATCTAACAACAAATTTAAAACCAACTATATCCGTAATGGCATTAAATGCAAATAGAGCAAACATGTCACATAAAAATAAAGCTTTCCAGACTGAATGTAAAAAGGAAAATTTAACTATGTGCCCTTTATCGGAAATAGACTTTAATACAAGGACATGAACTGGTTAAAAGTAGAATGATAACACAAAAATGTGGCCTGGAATCACCATCAGAAGAACAGGTCTGACGTTCTAAGACATACCTGGCAAACAATGACATAGGACAGAATAAAAATACAGTTGCCATTGCATCGATTCTGACTGACGGTGACTGTGTGTATGTCAGAGGAGAGTTGTGCTCCACAACGTTTTCAGTGGCTGATTTTTGGAAAGCACAATCGCCAGGCCTTCCTTCCCAGGAGGCTTTAGGTGAACTCCAAGCTCTATTCCTTACTTAGCCATCAGATGTGTTAACTATTTGCACCACCCAAGGACTTCCTGGGGGCTGTAAATGGTTATGC
The DNA here is from genome assembly GCA_028571685.1 of Heterohyrax brucei. NCBI lineage: Eukaryota > Metazoa > Chordata > Mammalia > Hyracoidea > Procaviidae > Heterohyrax > Heterohyrax brucei. The sequence goes on from CM053153.1 coordinate 5,141,036, forward strand.
AGTGATTTGTAAGCTGAAAGGCTGGGGTTTACCAACCTTGAGGCTGCTTGAGAGACAGGTGTGGCCATCTGCTTCTGAAGGGTCACAGCCTTGAAAACTCAGTGCAGCACTGTTCCACTCTGCGTACAGCGGTTCCCCTTCAGAATCAACTTGAAACAACAATCACTATCATTTTTCTTGTTGGTGTTACTTTTAACAAATCAACCAACGAACCAAAATGTAACCCTTTGCCATCAAATTGTTGACATAAATATCATTAAGTTATTAGTCATTATTTTTGCACCATCAATTTGCAAGGGACCTGACCAAATTTGTCATACTCAAATTCATAAAGCATTTCCAAGCAAAATTTTATATCACTAGACTCATCTCTAAATTCTACTAGTTTTAAAACAGACAAATTGAGAACAGGCAAAGCTGTTGTTCCCTTGCTAGTTAGCATAGTGGATTGTTCAGATAAAGTCTTAGTTATCTAAAAAAAAATTGCCATCAAGTCAATTCCAAATTACAGTGATCTAACAGGACAGAGTAGAACTGCCCCATAAAATTTCCAAAGAGCCCCTGGGGGATTTGAGCTGCCAACCTTTGGGTCAGCAACCAAACTGTTAACTACTGTGCTGTGGGAACTCCCTTAGTCGTCTAGTGCGGCCATAACAGAAATACCACAAGTGATTGGCTTAAGCAGAAATTTATTTTCTCACAGTCCAGGAGGCTGGCAGTTTGAAATCAGAGCTCCAGTTCTCTTGGAAGGCTTTCTCTATGTGTCAGCTCTGAAGTGCAATCGTTGTCCTTTCAGCTTCTGCTTTCTGGTTCCTTGACGAGTTCCATGTGTCTTGGCATCTAGTTTACCTCATCTCGCCTCTCTGTTCCTTTGTTTAATTGCTTTTTATGTCTCAAAATAGATTAACTCAACACCCTACACTAATCCTGACATATTAACATAACAATGATAACCCAGTCCCAAATGAGATTATAACATTGGCATACACGTTAGGATTTATAACACATATTTGGGGGTGCGTCATAATTCAACCCATAACAGATGGGATCATTTTGTCACAGGAGAGATGATGCTATTGTTTTTAATTAGCCAGACAGGGACTTGCACTGATGCAAAAGAGAGAGAAGTCCTGAATAAGCCCACTCAGCTGGGCTAGTCACTGAAGACGTCAAAGAGAGATCATAACTGTGAGCCTACATTTTTCTGTTGTTCTTTTTATAACAACAGATTTATATTCAACACTTCGCATGTGTGTGATTGTGCTTTCACGAGACGGGGCTAATGAAACCACGGAGGGAGCAGTGCCAGCCTCTCTTCCACCACTCTCCTGGATGATACTGTCAGTTCCTCAGAAACTTTGCATTGTACAGCTGTTATGTGATGAATGATTTTCCATTATTCACAAGGTTATTCTTACATGCAAACAATGGTCTCCGCGTGCCAGCATTTGCTTTACTCTCTGTGACGGAAGCCCCAGGCCACTACACTTCAAATGTCCTAAGTATGCAAGACATAGTCTTGCCATCCTTGTTTTCAAGGAGCATTCTGGTCATCTTTCTTCCAAGACAAATTGATTTGTTCTTTTGGCTGTCCATTGTGTATTCAATATTCTTCTCCAACACCACAATTCAAAGGTATCAATTCTTATGCCTTCCTTATTCATCATTCAGCTTTCACATGCATAGGAGGTGATTGAAAATACCATGGCTTGGGTCAGTCATAGCTGATTCTTCAAGGTGACATCTCCGCTTTTCAACACTTTAAAGAGATCTTTTGAAGCAGATGTGCCCAGTGCAATGTTTCATTTGATTTGTTGACTGCTGCTTCCATGGATGTTGATTGTTGATCCAAGTCATTTGAAATCCTTGATTTCAATCTCTTCTCCGTTTATCATGATGTTGCTTATTGGTTCAGTTGTGAAGATTTTTGTCCTGTTGATGGCTGATTTTGAAGGGTCATCCATACTGAAGGCAGTGGTCTTTGATTGTCATCAGTAACTGCTTCAAGTCCTCCTCACCTTGAACAGGCAAGGTTGTGTCATATGCATAATGCAGGTTGTTAATGAATCTTCTTCCAATCCTGATGGCCCTTTCTTCTTCATATAGTCCAGCTTCTCAGGTTATTTGCTCAGCATACAGATTGAAAGGGTATGATGAAAGGATACAACACCGATGTAGACCTTTCCTCACTTGAAACACTGCAGTATCCCCTTGTCTTGTTTGAAGCACTGCCTCTTGATCTGTGTGCAGTTCTTCATGAGCACAACTAAGTGTTCTGGAATTCCAGTTCTCCACAGTGTAACCCATAATTTGTTATCATCTGCATAGTCAAATACTTTTGTGTGGCTGATAAAACACAGATAAACATCTTTCTGATATTCTCAGCTTTCAGCCAAGATCCACCTGACATCAACAATGATATCCCTGGTTCCACAGCCTCTTCTGAATCTGTCTTGAATTTCTGGAAGTTTTCCTATTGATATACAGCTGCTTTTAAATGATCTTTAGCAAAATTTTACTTGCATGGGATATTAATGGTATTGTTTGATAATTTCCACATGGGGTTGGATCACCTTTCTTGGCAACAGGCATAAATGTGGATCTCTTCCAGCTGGTTGGCCAGGCACCTTTCAGATTTCTTGGCGTAGACGAGTGGGCACCTCTAGCACTGCATCCATCTGTAGAACCATCTCAGCTGGTATCTGTCAATCCCCGAAGCCTTGTTTTTAACCAATACCTTCAGTGGGGCATGCGCCTCTTCCTTCAGTGTCATCAATTCCTGATCATACATTACCCCTTGAAATGGTTGACCATCAATCGATTCTTTTCAGTATTATGACTCTATATTCTTTCCATCTTCTTTAGATGCTTCCTGCATTGTGTAATATTTTTCCTACAGAATCCTCCACTATCGCAACTTGAGGCTTGAATTTTTTCTTCACTTCTTTCAGCTTGAGATATGCAGAGTGTGTTCACTCCTTTGGGATTTTTATCTCCATGTCTTTGCACATGCCATGATAGTACTTTGTCTTCCAGAGCCAACCTTTGAAATTGTCTGTTGAGCTCTTTTACTTCATCATTTCTTCCTTTTGCTTTAGCTTAGTCAGTGTTCAACAGCAAGTATCAGAGCCTCTTTTGACATCCACTTTGGTTTTTTCTTTCCTGTGTTTTTAATGACCTCACCATGAGTTGGATCCGACTCGATGGCACTTGGCTTTGGCTGGGCTACCTTTTTCATATATGATGTCTTTTCACAGCTCATCTGGTCATCATTCATTAGTGTTCAGTGCATCAAGTATGTTCTTGAGATGGTCTCTAAATTCAGGTGGGGTGTACTCAAGTTTGTGTGTTGGCTCTTAGAGACTTGTTCTCATTTTCTTCAGTTTCGATTTCAACTTGATGGTCTGTTCCAGTTAGCACTTGGCCTTCTCACTGATGATATTGGGCTTTTTCATTGTCTCTTTCCACAGATGTAGTCGATCTGATTTGTGTGGGTTCCATCTGGCACAGTCCATGTGTATAGTCACCGTTTATGTTGGTGTAAAAAGTATTTGCAATGAAGAAATTGTTGGTCTTGCAAAATTCTATCATGTAATCTGCAGCATCATTTCTATCACCATGATTTCTAACTACTAATCCTTCTTCATTACCCACTTTTGCGTCCTAATCATTAGCAATTAGCAGTGTATCATGATTACATGTTCAGTCATTTCCAGGCTACAGAAGTTGGTAAAACTCTTCAATTTCTTCATCTTTGACCTTAGTGGTTGGTGCATAAATTTGTGTGATAATCATATTAACTGGTCTTTCCTGTAGGTGTATGGATATTATCCTATTACTGACAGTGTTGTACTTCAGGACAGATCCCAAAAAGTTCTTTGTGACAATGAAGGCAACGCCATTCCTCTTCAAGTTGTCCCTCCCAGACTAGTAGACCATGTGATTGTTCGATTCAGAATGGCCAATGCCAGTCCATTTCAGCTCACTAATGCCTAAGATATCAATCTTCATGCATTCCATTTCATTTTTTATAATTTCTAGTTTTCCTAGGTTTATACCTCACACATTCCAGGTTCTGGTTAGTAATGGATGTTTGCAGCTGTTTCTGCTCGTTCTGAAGCGTGCTACCTCAGCAAACGAAGGTCCTGAAGGCTTTACTCCACCCACATCATTAAACCCAACTGTGCTTTGAAGAGTCAACTCTTCACGAGTCCTGTTTTGAGTGACTTCCAATCTTATGGGCTCACTCCACTAGGCAAAGTTCTGCTCCTATTTACAAGGTTTTTACTGTCCAATTCTTTTCAAAAGTAGACTGAGGAGGAGAGTGCCTGACCTGGTGCAGGGGTGCTGGCCAAGACTCTGGAGACAGAACCCTGTGAAGATGAAGGGATGTCCATTACGTGCAGAGGTGACCCCCGAGGTAGACCTCAGAGCCGTCCCCACTGCTGTGACCTCGTGTCTCTCTCCATCTTCATCCTCACTTCATCACCACTATTGCCACCAACACATCTGCTCGTTACCTGTGGTGTGGCTCTCTCTAAGCCATCCTTCTGCCTTACCTTCATCTGGAGAGCATTTGAAAAACCTGAATTTTGTAGAGCTTGTCACGTTGTCACACCTGATGGCCACCAACCCCCATGATGCAGGAGAAGGGATCTTCCTTTTAAAGGCGAGGGAGTGAGAGTCACAGACAATAGAGAGCCATTAGAAGTTGTGAGGATGTTCCTTACTGGCTGCTGAGAAGTGCCCTGTTGAAGTGGTAGTGCCGGAGTCGGCAGCCTGTTTCACAGAACAGTGAGGTTTCAGCTAACTGACGCAAACCCTTCACCCACCCCTGTCACTGCCAGTGGACACAGCACACACACACACATGCATATTCATACAATACACATGCATTAACACATACACACACAGACGTTCACATCAAACAGGCATGCATGGATGTATACATGCACTCACATGCATACATACAGACAACACAAAGTTCACTCTTGTATGCATGCATGTACAATGTGCACTTACATTCACATCATACGTGTGATGCATACATGTACACATACATTTATGTACACATTACACGTTCACATATGCAAACATTCGCATACACACACACACAAACACACACAATGCTTTCCCATCCAAGTCTAAGTTCTGTACTTTGCAGACCCTGTATCAGCTCAGTGCTGTCAGCATCGTGTAGTTTCCTGATACTTGAATATGTCAAATAAGCAAAAAAGATGTAATGGTGACCTTCTGTGGTACCAGCGCAGTGGCACTGGCTCTAACCCACTGTTTTGCCATTCGGTGCTTACCTGTCGGTCACTGTTAGTCCCTGTCCAGTCGGCTGTCACTCAGGCAGCCTCAGGTACTAAATAGCAGACTTGCTCCATGGGATTTTGTTGGCTGTAGGAATCGACTCAATGGCAGTGGGTTTGGTTCTTTTTTGGTTATTCCTATGGGAGTGGATTGTCAGGTCTTTTCTTCCTCAGTGCTCCTGGGTTGGCAGTCAAGTGCTAAGTTGTTTGCACCACTCCAGGAGCCTAGTTAATATGTATAAGGATTCTGTCATGGACTGAATCATGTTTCCCTAAAAATGTGTGTGGTAGTTTGGCTAGGCCAGGATTCCTGGTGTTGTGTGATGCTCCTCCAAGTTGTAAATCCTGCCTCAATGATGTTAATGAAGGAGGATGGGCCGCAGTTGGGTTGGTGGGGCAGGACTCAATGCATAAGATGATTTTGTGCCTTGAAGTAGTCTCTGGAGATATAAAGGAAAGAAGCTAGCCCAGAGGATTTGGGGACCTCATGCTACCAAGAAGCAGTGCCAGAAGCTGGGTGCATCCTTTGGAGAGTACCAGGGTCTCTGCACCTCACACCAGTCCAGGGCAAGATTGAGGACAAGGACCTTCCTCCAGAGCCACAGAGAAAGCCTTCCCCTGGAGCTGACACCCTGAATTTGGACTTTTAACTTACTGGACAGTGACAAAATGAAATTTTTCTTGCTAAAGCCATCCACTTGTGGTCTCTCTGTTATAGCAGCACTAGATGACTAAGACAATAGTGTATTCAGGAGCCTTCTACATCCCTGTAATTCAAAGGCATCAATTCTTTGTTGTTTCTTACTCATTGCCCAGGTTTCACTTACATGTAAAGGGACTGAAAACACCATGGCTTGTGTCAGGTGCACCTTAGTCCTCAAGGCGACGTCTTTGCTTCTCAACCATTTTAAGAGGTCTTTTGCAGGTGCAAAGCATCTTTTGACTTCCTGACCGTGGCTTCCATGAGCACTGATGGCGCATTCCAGTACCAAAACCAAAGAAGTAATCTATGTTCTGTGTGAGTGGCCAAGCCCAACCCAAGTGTCCGTCCCTGGACAACTAGTTGCAGTTGGAATGTGGCCAGTGGTAAGAGGCAAGACGGCTGTTATCTCTCAGCAGAGGCTGAGGCCAGAAATGCCCCTAACAAGGGCAGGTGCCAGTAGGCCACCGAGTGACGACCAGGAAAGCTGGGTTGTGGCGGGGATACTCAGAAAGGACATCACTGCCCACTCATCAAGGTATGAGCACACCAGTCACCTCGTGTCTCCAAACTGTGCGTATTACTTCAGGAGTACTGTACCTGCTCAGTCACGTAAGAGAGAGGAGACGTCTCACCTGCTCTACTTCTGGGGGACCCTCATGGGCCCGTGTCAGAGTCAAGAGCGAAAGAGGGTAAAGAGACCTATGAGCAGATGGTGGGCTTCTGGGGAAAGTGAACAGTGACTCCAAAGGCCTTGAGATTGGAGTATGTTGGTGTCTTCAAGACACAACAGACCGTCTCTTCTTCTACAGTGCCTTCTGGCTGAATGCAGCTTCTCCCATCATTCATGCTAGTATGTGGGTTTTGGTGTGAGGACAAGAGTGTTTGCAGACCCCAGAGAGTGGTCCAGGCCTACCCAGGCTGGCCTAGAAAGAGGCCATAGCTCCGGACAGGGGCCGTTACTCCCGCAGTCCACCAGAGGGCCCACTTCTGTCAGGAACTGCCGTTTCCCCGGCAGAAGCTGCTGGAACACTAAGCCCTCCCCTGGCTGCGTCCTTGCCGCCGCTGCGTCCTTGCCGCCGCTGCCTCTGGGAGGTGCCTTCCTCCTGCTGACCCGTTCTCTGGTCATCTCTCACCTCTGCTCTGGGTTGGCTTGCTGTGAGGGTCCAGGCTGGGGTCACTGGCCGAGATAGGTGTCCATCCCTGGTGGGTCCGAGGACCATTGAACTGTATCCTGAGACATAAAATGATGCTAATGAAAAGTGTGCTTCTTGGGTTAAGTAGACACCTGAGACTAACTGGGCAGCCCCTGTCCAGAGGCAAGATGAGAGGGTAGAGGGGGACAGGAGCTGGTTGAATGGACACAGGAAATACAGGGTGGAAAGGCTGAGCATGCTGCCACAGGGTGGGAAGGGCAGCTAGAGTTACACAGCAGAGCATGTGTAAGTTTTCATACGGCAAATTGACTCGGATTGTAAACTTTCACTTGAAACGCAATAGAATATTAAAAAAGGAGAGAAGGAGACAGGCAGGGAGGGAGGGAGAAAGAGAGGAGGGAGGGAGAAAGAGAGGAGGGAGGGAGAAAGAGAGGAGGGAGGGAGGGAGGGAGGGAGGCAGAAAGGTGGGCAGGCAGGAAGGCAGGAAGGACTTTCTTCTGAGTTGGAGCCTGAGCCCACAACCAAACCTGCTGTCCTGGAGTTGATTCCCACCCACAGTGACCCTATAGGACACAGTAGAACTGAAGTGGGCTTTCCTAGGCCATAAATACCAGAATGACTGCCAGCACCTTTCTCCCACAGAGCAACTGGTAGGTTGGACTCGCCAGCTGTTCGGTGAGCAGCTGAGCACTGTAACAGCAGCGCCACCAGGGCTCCTTTTTTATTCCCTTTAGAGCCCATGAGTTATTCTGCTCCTCTCCCTTGGGAACCAGGACAGAAGGAACTGGTCCCGTGCGTGCTCTTCTCTGTTAGCTGCTGACACAAGCAGAGGGAGTGTGCACTCGGGCATTCACTTCCCACATGAAGAGCCTGAGGCCCAGAGGGGGCTGCCACCCTCAACAAGTCACTGCCAGTGCCAGACTTGAATTTGGGGCTTTGATTGCTCTTTCCAGGAGCTGTTCCCTCCTCCTCTTCCTCCTCTTCTTCCTCTTCCTTTTCCCCTCTCCCATCTCCTCCTCCTGTTTTCCTAAAACCTCTACTTACCTCTCAGAGAACACAAGTTTGGGACTCTTCCTGTGTGCCAGTTCTGGCAGGGACCATGGCCGGGGATGGGCACGCGCCCACTAGCAGAGGGGCCTGTGCTGGCTGCGTCCCTGCACAGTGCCTGATGTTCACCGGGGCAGGGAAAGGCTTCAGACATCCACCTGCCTGTCACATGCCACATCCACCGCCCACAACCCCCACCTTACCGAGATACCGACTTTCGGCCTCAGTGTCCTGGTCAGCACTTCTGTTCCAGTCTAGGGCTGGGCTTCTGAGGCCTCGCCTGTGATTCTGTGAGCTGGGATCCCCCCACCCTCTGATTACTTCTTGACCTGCTCCAAAAAGATATCAGGACCCACGCCTCTGCCCTGCCCAGCTGCAGAGCCTAAGGCAGGACTGGTGTCCCTGTTGTAGTTATTAAAATAAGAGCTACAGTATGGGCCAGATATTTCCGGTCTGTTGTTTCATTTTATCCACAGGAATGTTCATAATAACCATGAATATTTTCCAGTATTAGCTATATTTTCCAGGTGAGGAAACTAAGGGTCAGCACAGCCTAGTCCGCTGCCCATGTCATCATGATAACAGTCCTACACAGTCACATCGTGTCCCCATTGCACAGACCAGAAGTAAGAGCAGGCCAGAGTGTTCAAGTCGTTTGCCCAAGGTCACCTGGCTGCAGAAGGCAAGTGCATCTTGCTTTGCCAGCCCGTGGAAATGACTGCAGAGAACTGGGCAGAACCTCCAGAGAGGCTGATGTTCTAAGTGGCAGCCGGGACACCTTCACGGGCATGAGGCCTGGACCAGCAGTCACGGGAGGCCCCCCTCAGAAAAGTCTCAGAAACCCCATACCCAACCTACTGGTGTGTAGACAATTCCAACTTACAGTGGCCCTAGAGGACAGAGGAGAACGGCTCCCTGGGGTTTCTAAGTCTGCAGTCCTCATAAGAGCAGGCTGCCATGCTTTTCTCCTGCAGAGCCCTGCTGGGCTTGAACAGCTAACTCTTCAGTTAGCAGCCAAATGCTTCAATGTTGCCCCATCAGGCCCTCTGGCCTGGCTTCATGTTCCTTTGTCAGCCCCCAGAAATTCTCAACGATTTTACCTGTGGCTTGTGTTTCATAAGTCTGATGAGATGATGGACCCTGCACATGAGCAGACAAGATACACATATGATTTCTTCATGGAAACCCCAGTTGAGCAGTGGTTAAGTGCTACATCTGCCAAACAAAAGGTCAGCAGTAGGAATCTACCAGGCTTTCCTAGGAAACTCTCTGGAGCACTTGTACTCTGTCCTGTAGGGTTGCTATGAGTTGGAGTTGACTCAGTAACAGTGGATCTGGTTTTTTTGTTTCAAAGCTCCATAAAGACAAAACTCCGGTGGACTCAGGTAGGTGGGGCCCGTGAAACTCAGAGTAAGCTCAAACAAAGCATGTTCTGTCTGTGACTGAGCATGTGGGAGGAGGGTGCTGGGACTTCTGGGGGCCACATTTCTCACTGGAACCAGAACTTACCTGAACACTTAAAAAAAAAAGACTATGGGACTCCGGGTGGGCTGGAGAACTGAGGGAGTCCTTGAGACCCTTCCTTACTGGTGTCCTTCCTGTATCAGTCAGCCATGTAGGCTGCAGGCGAGCTGGGAACAAAGGAGAGACACCACAGCCTCAGCCAAAGGACAGACTGCCGTTCAGTGCACACATGTCAATGAATGAAACCAAAGCAGACGAGTTAAGACCATGAATGGACTTAACACCAGTGAACTGCACACTTTAAAGCAGTTTAAATAGCCCATCTTAGGTTATGTATAATTTATCACAATACAAAAATAAATTTAAAAATCCCCAGCAGTGGAGTTAGCTTTGTGAAACAAAGCTAAGTGTCTGGTAAGATAAAAATACACAGGCCTGCACAAGCTGTGGAATCTGGGGTGTGTAATTTTGGTAATTCCACATATGTGCTAAATGCTCTCATGGTTGGGCTTAAAACTGACATTGCACAGTATAAAAATGGACAGTTAAATCCAGGCTGGTGATTGGGAAATTTTGTTCTTCTTTGCTTAGTGTGACATTAAATAGAAAATAAAAAACACAATGACAATGAGAGAGAGACGTCATGAAAGAAAAGGGAAAGCTTTACATATCAGTACTTCAGTGGCGCCTCCTTCCTGCTTTGTGAACAAGGGGCCCTGCATTTTCACTTTGTGCTGGACCTCACAAGCGACACCCAGGTAACAAACCGGCTGCGTTTGTGCTAGTCCTGATCCATGATGACCCAATGCAACATAGGGTAGGACAGCCCCACAGGGTTCTCTTGGCTGTCCTTTTTAGAGAAACAGGTCACCAGGCCTTTCTTCCTTGGCACGGCTGCATGGCTTAGAATCACCAACCTTTAGCTTACTGTTGAGTACAAACTGCTGGCGCTACTCAGTGGCCTGCACAAATTACGTAATGGGTCCTAAAGAGAAAACATGGAAGTTGTGTGGGAATTGGGAGGGTTTTATTCCATCTTTCTCACTTCACAGATGCCCAGAGCAGGCAGTCAGTGAGAAGACAGACCTGTTGCTCAGCTCTCCTGCTCTGTCTGGCCCTGATACCTGCTGACGTGGCTATCCTCGGGCTCCTAGGAGCTCAGACTCTGCCCACCTAGGGGCTTTTCCCAGCAGCTGCCGCAACCTGCATACCTGCTAACACTGAATTCTCTGAGAAGTCTGCTCTGTGGGCAGACTGCTTGTTTAAGTGTTTTTCTGAGAAGGCTCCAGAAGCTTCTACCTCCACCCTAACAAAGTGTCTTCAGTCTTATGAAGCACCCTGCTAGGAGGCCCATGGCCCGTCACAAACCCAGCCCTCTGCCCTAACACAGTGCAAGAATGTCCCACCAGGCCCGGAACCCTAGCCTCATTCAATCCATTGTGTCCTAGAAAGGAGGTGCCTTTAAGCGTGGTGCAAAGAGGGGCTCACCCTGCCTGCAGCTTGGGAAACGTGCCCACACTTGAATTCATGGGACTTCTACTTTCTCACGGCTCCATCCTGCTGCTATGAATCTGAAGGTCAATTCCAAGGTCAACCTGTTCAGTGTGTCTTGGGTAAGCAGACAAGAAAGGCACGAATGCTGGCGAGAGGGCTGGAAATGGGTATGGGAAGCTGAGCTGCCTTGGACTGGGTTCTGGGAGAAGGACTGCTGGTGGCAGAGAGGGACAGTAGGCCTGAGAAATGTTCCAGATGACCCAGGTATGGGAGCAGGCAGCATGGCTGACCTGTCATTGGAATGATTTCTCCAGCAGAACTTTTTCTCCCAGGTCCATTTGTTCCTTACTAATCCAACCTGCCTGGTCATTCCTCAAAGTTTCTCCCTTAAAGTTTCCTCCTTCACTCTCCCCATCTGTCCAGCCAGCCCATGCCTGACCAGGCCAGGACAGCAAGAGTGGGCCCCCACTGTTTCGGCCCCTACAGCTCGCATGCCTTCAGCCCTGCACTCCTAGTGCGGTCTCAGCCCAGCCAGGCCTTGGGGTTATCCTTTACCTGAGACAGGAGAGGTTTGGCTACAGGTGTGCCTTGATAGTGACCCTAACTCTGAGACTCCGCCTTGTGGGGGACTCCAGCGCTGGCACGGGCCTGCCTTCCAGCCATGTCTCATTGCCACTTTTTTGGTTGCTAGTTCTTCTTTGGCTTTTATTTACTTGTAAGTGGAATGATTTTCTTGATGTGGGTGCTGCCTACTTGTCTGCAGAAGGAACTCAGATCTGGAGCCCAATCCTGAGTCAGTCACTTTGGGGCTGAGGAACTGAGGAAAGAGGTCTAACCTTGCTGAGTACCCAGTTTCCTATAATCCTCACGGTCGCTGTGCACATGAAGGCAATCAGACTTACTAACTTGGAATTTTGAGGACTGTAGGTTTGGAATCTTTTTAAAATTGTCCCAGGTGGTTCTAAAGACCAGACAGATTCTGGACCCACAAGGAAAAGAAACCCACAGATGAGGAGAAAAGAATTCAAGGAGAGTGAGAGGCGGTGGCCGACGCGGCTGAGCACAGTGCGTACCCACTTACAGCAGGCACAGGGTGCCAGGGCTTTCTCGGGCTTGCTTGCTAATCTGCACTGTACGATGTGACAGAGAAATGGTGAAAACCAGGTGAAATTGTGCACTATAAGTTAGTAGGCAAACACAATTAAGTGCACAAGTACCTTGCATGCTGGGTCATCCCTCTCTGATCAGAGAAACCCGTCCATCACCCTGGATTGACTCGTAATGACCCCATGTGTGGCAGAGCAGAACCATGCTCCACAGGGCTCTCGGTGGCTGATCTTTCGGAAGTCGATATCCAGGCCTGTCTTCCAAGGTGCCTCTATGGGGATGAGAACCCCCGATCTTTCAGTCTGTAGTGAGCTTGTCACGATTTGCACCCAGGGATGCTGGGGCCAGAAGAGGGAAGATGTGATTCCTTATGGTTAGGCCTTTGTGTCTCAAGAAGCCGTCTCTCCTAAAAACAGTCCTTACTCTGGAGGGACAGCCATGTGACCTTCCAGGAGGAAATAAGGCAAGAGGAAATTGCAGAAGGCAGACGGCAGTGAGGTGGTGGGGGGTGCAGGGACAGCTGATGGAGTGGGGGTCTGGGACTTTGCAAACCCAAAGTCCAAGCCCTGCTCCTGGGTCAGAGGTGCTTCCTAGCTGTGTGACTCTGAGCAAGGCCTCTGCCCTGTCTCGCGCCAATGTTCACATTTGTGAAGGACAGGGATGAGCTTGTGCAGCTGTTCTCTCCAAGAGCGGTCTAAATAGAAGTCTCAAAGCTAGCATGTGGGTTTGTTTGATTAATAACATATTTTGTGCACTGTAAAACACACCCACAAATAAGGATTTTAAAGTCATTATAAAAATAAACAGGAAGTAAAACATAGCAAAAACATCTACCCCAACAAGATGAGTGAGTCCCCCAAAAAGTTGTTTGGAGCTGTGTGAAGGCATAGCTACACCACCTGTCAGTCAGTGTCCTGTGTGGGACCACTGTGCTGACATCTCTGTCACCGGTGTTTCAAACACCAGCAGGGTCCCCCGTGCTGGGCGGGTTTCAGCAGAGCCCACAGCCTAAGGCTACAAAGAAAAGCCTGGTGATCTACCTCCAAAAACGGGTCACAGGACCCTGATGCAGGGCTAGGGGACCAGCCCCTTGGGCGGAGGGCTCTTTGAACACACGGTGGCCGCATCGAGGCATTGGGCACACTGATGACGACGAGGGTGATGAGCGACTGGACAACATTCGTCCTGTTGTGCGTCAGGTGGCAGTGAGTCAGAAGTGACTCTAGGGCCACTAACCACAAAGAAGGCAAGGTGAAACAACAACCCGGCGTTCTAAGTGTGTGAAATGTTGCAGAAAGGAAAAAATGATAGTGCTTATGCAATGTACCAAGGGACTGAATAAAGAAAGTCAGAGCCCCGGCGGGGGGGGGGGGGGCAGGCAGGCATCCCCTAGGGCACGCTTAATGGCAACCCCAGAGAGGGCGCCGACGGGGGCGCTCGCTGCAGAGCCGAGTCTGGGCCCAGGTGATCACCGACTCCCAGCCAACCGGGCTGTCTCTCGGCTGCGCTAGCTGGAGGCTGTGCCTTGGGGCCTTGCGATGTTTGCCCTCTGTGTCATGCCTCTTCTCCTGCAGCCATGTGTCTGCGTCATGCCTCTTCTCCTGCCCCCGTGTGCAGAGTGCTCTTCCAGGGCACTCTGGTTTTCTCAGAGGGCGCACACTCTTCTGAGCGCATACAAAGGGCCAGGCACTGAGCTTCATTCCCGTGGGGGTCCCTGTTCTTGGGAAAGCACATCCATAGGGTGAGCACCTGTGAACCTGTTTTCCTAGGGCAGGGGGACCAGCCAGAGATGATGGGCACATTGAGATAGCCAAGGGAGTGGCAGAGCAAGCTTCAAGGGAAGGCTTCAAGCTCCGCCCTGTGTAGTCCCAACCGGATGTTCTGACTTCTCTGGAAGTCTGTGCGTAGGGTGGGGGGGACTCTATAAAGCCCTTGGGAACCGGGAGTCCCACTTCGTGCCTTTCCTGTCCAGGTAGCTGGGGGTCTGGGCTAGCGTAGGGCTTGCAGCCTCCTAGGCTGCCCAAGTACTTTCACTCTGTAAATAGTTGTTGGAGTCTTTTCTACCTCCTGCAACTGTGGGCGAGTGCAAAGCCAGGCTGGGCACGTGAGGACACGAAGTTTGTCCTGATAATTGATGCCGCTCAGCCAGAGGCCGGGACGATGGATGTCTGCAGGGCAGATGACAGGATGTGCAATCCCTATAATACAGACCCAAGCATGTAATTTAGGAAGGTGGATTTATTTTTCTTGAACAAGAGGGATGCGGAGGGCTGCTCTGTGCAGCCTGAACTGTCTCTGAGAGCTCAGACACGCGTTATTTATCTGTCCTGCTCTGTGAGCCCCGGATCTTCCAGTGTCCACAGGCATGGTAGCCCTGCAGGCACGTCCTCCGTCTGTCTCCCCACCCTCCAGGGGCTCTGCGCATGGACGTGGGCTGGCCTCTGGGTAGCAGCAGAGATCTTCACTGCTCTCACCTCAGCAAGTGAAATAGGTACTAGAACCTTCCAGAGATCCCTCATTCATTCAGGAATGGAGTCCTCTCAGCAACCACACAGAAAATATGTGGGCTGAATGTGACAACTTGAGAAACATCTCAATTTCAAGCACACAGAAGGTGCTCTTTGCATAGAGGCCTCCTAGCTGGCCCTTCCTGCCTGGGATACCAGTTCCTCTCCCAGCCTCTGGGCTCCAAAGCCCCCAGAGGCTTTCATCCTGCATGGCAGAAGGTCTGTGTTTCTTTGTCGGGCTTTAGCATTCACATATCCAAGACCTCCACAGGAAGTGTAACCAGCAACATGGAGGTTTCCATATCGTCTGATGCTCGGTGCCCCTTCTAGGAAGCCCTCCTGGGCGTCCTCCTGACGCCACCTGGCTCCTCCCACCTCTGGGCTGCCTCCTGAGCCCTCTGTCCCCTTGTCACCCACACCTGCTTCTCCTGGCCCCACCCATCTCCTCACTCCCAACACCTCTACTGCCTGTGGCATCCCCCACCTCCACACCGCTCACACCTGAGGCCTCCAGACTCAGCCCACTAACCCGCTACCCACACCTGGGTGCTCTCTTGGCCCCCCACCTTCCCCTTCACCATCCACACCTGGACTTCCTGCTGAGCCTGCCACCTCCTCATTGCCCTCTCTTGATTTGCCGTGTGACCCCTCTCATGTCTTCAACCCTTACCTGGACAATATCCAGGCAGGTCCCACGTTTTCGTGCTCTTACCCTAAGCTGCTTCCCGTCCCCACCCACCTCCTTGTCAGTCACACCTAGGTACACCCTCCCCACCCTGCCCCCCATCACCCATCTCCTGGCTCCTCTTACTGCCTCACTTTCACCACCTGTCACTCCTTGCCCACAACTGAGTGGACCCCTAAAGCCCCTACCTCGTCACCCCCCGGGAAACCTCACAGCCCCTCCCACTCCTCACTGCCCACACCTGGGCAGATGCTAGAATGCAAGTGGGTTTGAGAACCAAAATGAAGCTGAGGTTAGGGGGCGGGGGCCTCCAGGAGAGGCTTGCTTGTTTCGATGGTATGGTGTGGGGCTCACATCTGTCTGAGCTCCCACAGCCTCCCAGGGATTGGCATTGTGCTCACCGAGCTTGACCAGAGGCCTGTGGAGCCTGGACCACGGAACGTCCCCAGGACTCTGTCTGCACCCACTGCGGACCCACACAGCCAGTTTCTTCCGTGTGGACGTTGTCTGCGTGTGTCACCTCCTGCCTCCCTTCTCTTGGGATTACTGGTCTGCCCTCTCATCTGCCTGGGAAAGCCCTGCGTCTCTCTCAAGACTGACGTGAACCCATTTCCTCTGGGACATTCCTCCCGGGTTCTTTCAGCGAGAATCCCCAGTCCCTTGCAGGGACTTGTATCACTTTGCAGGACATACAGGTGTCTGTCTGTCTATGCCATTCATCAGAGCTCCTGGACAACACATTCTGTCTCTATCCTCTGGCCTGGGACAGAGGCGCTCAGGGAATGTTTATCAAATAAACGAGTCATTTCCACAGAAGTCAGTTGAACCATAAATTTTACAAATATCATGTCTCCCCAGGGTTTTTTTTTTTTTTTTAGAGTCTCAGGTACCGTTCCAGGATCTGCGGTGGTGCAGTGCTGGAGACCGCAGCTGTTAACCTAAAGGTCAGTAGTTTGAATGTACCAGCCGCTCCCTGGACACTGGATGGACAGTTCTACTCTGTTCTACATGGTCACTATGAGTCAGAATCGACTTGACAGTTATGGAATCTGTTTGGGTTTGGGGTGCAGTTCTTGAGGGAACCAGAGCAGGATTCCACACATTTTTCTTCCCCTTTTCCTCCTGCCAGCTTCTGTTTTCTGTTTTCCCAAGCCCCTCCTGTCTTCTGAGGTCCCCAGTAACAGTGAAGACACTCGTATGTTCACAGTTCATGAAGCATGCTCACAGAGCCGCTTAACAACTCTGAGAGGGCAGGCATCGGATGGCAGCCCACCCTCTGCCCCCTCTTAGGAACAGGGCACCTGGATGTACCTCCAGCCAGCTCATTGAATTTACCACTGTATCCCCATGGCTTATATTTGAACCTTGTGACTTATTCATGGACCAAGAAGCTGTGAATTTTGTCCACATTTGGATTTCAGAGCTGTCCAACAGGGGCTGAGAGCAGGAGAAGAATATTAAGGAATCTGGGTTGTTGAAGGCGACACGTGACACCTGGAATGGAAGAGACAGGTCCCCAGGTTAGAGGAAGGCATCTGTCCTCGGGAAGGTAGATCTGAACATGGCCTTGCAGCTACCGCAAAATCCAGCTCTCGCTTGGGGCTTTCGTGGCATGTGTGTGCCTCTGGGGACACAGGGAGCAAGGAAAAGAGTTAGAGTGATATTTACAAAACCCAAAGCCACCTGGCTGTGGGGTGCCCTCCTGCTAAGTGTGCACAGGTGGGGACTCTTCTAAAGATACATTGCAGTAGCAGGGGCGTGGGGGGCGTGAATCTCCCACTCAGCTGGCCCCCGAGGACAGGCTGGTCTGCTGCGTGCCTGGAGTGCAGCCCAGTCTCCCTGGCCTCTGGGTAGAAGTACAACCGGTCTCACACCAGGTGCCGGATCATGGAGCCCTGTGGCAGCCGCAGAGAATGAGGGAGAGTAGGGTGGACCCATAGGCATGTGGACTCACATCACCCCTGGGTGTCTGGAGATCTTAGAAGACAGAACTCAGCAGAGCAAAGGAACTGATTCTGCTTCAGACTCTGAAGGGGAGCCCAGGACCTAGGACTACCCTCAGGAGAAGAAACGGAGCCAGGGATTATTGAGGTGGCTTTGGCAGGGTCACCCGGTCAGGCAGTGACACAGACTCTCTGCTTGAATTATTTTGAATGGAAATGGGGTCAGATCCAGTAGGAAGGAGGTTCTGAGTTGCTAGGAAACCAGAATTTCATTTCTCAGCAGACAGTTGCAACTAACTTTTCAAAAACCAGAGGAGCTTCGTCCTGAAAAGGGAAGTTTTAAATCACTTTCATTTTTTTTCCCAGACCAGGCTGTAGAAGAAAGTGCATTGCTCTGGAAGAAGACAGACTGAGATCCGAAGTCAGGTTCTGCCCTTGGGAGCCCATCAACTTGGGGTAAGTTACTGAACAACCTGAAGCGTCCACTTCTACATGTGTGGCAGTGTGTCTGGACAGGGCGTGTGCCCCCTCCTCCAGGCGCCCTCCTTGTGCCAGAGTCGAGCTGTCCTCCACTGGGCTTTCAGTGGTTGATTTTTCATGAGTCGGTTGGCAGCCCTTTCTTTGGAGGTGCCTCTGGGCAGACTTGAACCACCAATCTTCCCATTAGCAGCCAAGTGTGTCAGCTGTCTGGTCTACCCCAGGAACTCCAGCAGGCACTTAATGGGAAGGAAGGCCTGGTTGCGCAGTGGTTAAATCCCCCAGCCCTCTCCTTGGAAACCCGATGGGGCAGTCCTGCTGCGTCCAACAGGATCATTGTGACTTGACCTCAACAGATTTGGTTACTGGTAGTCTCATCAGTTTGCTCTCTTCCTTTAGGGTGCTCAAGCATCTTAAAAGGAGACATCTGGTTGAAGACTGAGCCCCTGAAAAGGGCTTGGCTGCTCAAAGTAGGGTATTCTTCTAGGGCCTGAGGATACAGCCATGGGCAGAGAGGCTGCAGCCCTGCTGGACCTTGTTTCTCAGGAGGAGGCAAACCAGAAACTCTTAATTACAAAACGGACTGTCAAAACCCAGGAGACAGCAGACAGAGATGTGGTGTTGGTTCAGACAGGGCAGTGGAGAAGGCCTCTCTGAGCAGGGGCTTTGATCTGCAGCTTCTGTGAAGGACAGAGTGTGTCATCAGAGGGAGCAGCAGCTGGACGTCTTGGCTGGAGGTGGGCTGGGTGCCCAGAGGAAGGCTGCTGGGGCTCCACGGTGAGAGCCCAGGGAGACTTGCACCAAAGAGCGTGCATTCCTGGCCTTTCTGTTTGATTCCGAGCCAGAAGAAAGCCTCGGGAGAGATCTCAGCAGGGTGAAGCAATTTGATTTAGGAAGTTCAGGGGATCCCTCTGGCATCTGACAGCAGGTGGGAGCATCTGCTGGGGCAGGAAAGGCGGGGAAAAGAAGGAGGAGACCAGGATCTCCTAGAGCAATCATTCCAGTTCACCCAAACAGTCCACCAGCACCCCGAGTGAAACTGAGGTGGGGGCAGGATTGAGACAACTGAGGCTGCAGAAAGGGATGAGCTCACTGCTCCCTGGGAAAGAGGTGCTTACCTAATTTACAGTAACAACTGTTTCTGCCCGGACACAATCTGAAGGTTCTGTGCGCCCGGCCTGATGAGGGCTCTTCCTAGCAATGCTGGTGGAGGTCAAAGTGCGTGGAATGGTGCTGTCCCGGGCCCAGACACAGAGCAAGGGCCTGGACATCTGGACACTGGTAATTATTTGCTTCAGACCAGAAGAATTTTTTCCTAGATCTCAGGAAGCATTGCACATCCTACTTTATGTTTTCATTAAGTACTGACGTGGTTTTAAAAATAATAATTTTATAGAAATAAATGTAGTCTTATGGGTAATTTGTCTGCTCTTGAAAGGCATAAATATAACACATCAGAAGCCAGTTTCATTGGATAAAATACTGTCAGATATTTTTTTTGAAAACAAATGATGCTGTTAGGGAAACTTCTCAAAGTTTTTGCTTCTATAAAAATGGGTGTGAGGGATGGTTTTAAATGGCCTCCAAGGGGCTCGGGTGCCTAACACTTTGAATGGACAAAACAATTTATTAAACAGCTGTGAATGTGGGTATTTTCTTCCATGTTAAGGAGACCCACCCATCATATATAAAGATGGAGTTTATTTCCCCCAACTAGGGGTGACAAAATCCAAATCCAAACCCATGAAGAAACTGCTTTAAGTACAGT
Source organism: Heterohyrax brucei (assembly GCA_028571685.1). NCBI lineage: Eukaryota > Metazoa > Chordata > Mammalia > Hyracoidea > Procaviidae > Heterohyrax > Heterohyrax brucei. The sequence goes on from CM053153.1 coordinate 5,160,700, forward strand.
GCACTATGAATTCTCAAAGAGATCCAAACATTTCATTCATTCACTCAATCAGTATACGTTTATAGACATGCCTACCAAGCACTTGGTGGAAGTTCACTGGTAGAATTCTCGTTTTCCATTCCAGAGACCAAGTTCAATTTCTGGCCAGTGCACCTCAGGAGTAGCCACAGCCCTCTGCTAGTGAAGGCACACACCACAGCACAATGCGAAACAGGTGTCCCAGGTGTCCTAGGTGCTTCCAGTCTAAGAGGGACTAAGGAGAAAGGCCTGGCAATTGACTTTTGGAAAGTAGCTAGTGAAAACCCTCCAGATCACCAGGGCCCTATCTATAGCCCATTGGGGGATGGCACAGCAGTGAGCAGCATTTTCTGTGCACGGGTCACCGTAAATCAGGGACTGACTCAGTACAGCCGCTGGTAACAACTATGAATCAACACTGTTATAGGCTCTAGAAATGTATCAGGAGAAAAGCAAGAAACTGAGTTCTGGGGTCACGTGGAGGGTTGTGGGAGCGGATACAGGCAGTGATCCATTTTGCAGAGGCTGACCCAAGCCGTGGTGTCTTCAATCACCTCACATGCCTGGGAAGGCTGGACAATGAACAAGGAATACAAAGAAGAATTGATGCCTTTGAATTATGGTGCTGGAGAAGAATAGTGAATGTACCATGGACTGCCAGAAGAATGAAAAAATTTGTCTTGAAAGAAGTACAGACGGAATTCTCCTTAGAAGCAAGGATGGCGAGACTTCATCAGGAGGGATCAGACCCTGGAGAGGGACATTACCCTCAGTAAAAAGAGGTTCAGTGAGACAGAGGAAGAGCCTCAATGTGATGGACTAGCACAGTGGCTGGGACAGCGGACTCCTACACAGCAACAGCGGCGAGCCTGGTGCAGGACCGGGCAGTGCTTTATTGTGTGCAGGTTTGCTAGAAGCTGAAATCCACTGGATGGCACTTGTCATGAATTGAATTGTGTTCCCCCAAGATGTATGTATCAATCTGGCCAGGCCATGATTCCAAGTATGGTGTGACTCCACCATTATGTCATCTGATGTGACATATTCCCTATGTATTGTGAATCATATCACTATGTGTGACTGATGTGGATTAGTGGCAATTGGGTTGAAATCTAGACAGTATCTTAAAGCCAATCTATTTTGAGACGTAAGAGAAGTGAGCAGAGAGAAATGGGGATCTCATATCTCCAAGAAAGCGGTGCCAAGAGCAGAATGAGTCCTTGGACCCAAGGTTACTGTGCAGAGCAGCTCCTAGACCATGGGAAGACTGATGACAAGGACCTTCCTCAATTCCCTGGGGCTGGCGCCTGGAATCTAGACTCCTAGTTTACCAGACTGTGAGAAAATAAACATCTGTCTGTCAAAGCATTCGTTTTGGTATTTCTGTGATAGCCGCACCGTGTGACGGAGACAACAGCCCTTACGGAGCTCTGTGTGGTGTGAAGGAAGATCAGAGCCGAAGAGGATGAAGGAGGGTGACACTAGTTGTTCCTTTGTGGTTGTGTCAGAATGTCCTATATCCCCAAACAGAGACATCAGAGAGGGCAGGGTAGGTCATGGGGCACAAGCCTTAGGAGGTGAGAAGGTAAGGCTGGGGAGGCATGTAGGGGTGGAGGGTGAGGGATCGGGGTCCAGACTAAGGCTGCAGCTCCGGTGTAGGCGAAGCGAAGGTGAGAGTTGGAACCACTTGGACAGGCTCCACCCAGACTCGCTCTGTTCTTCCTAAACCCGTGGAGTTTGGTGAGACATAAAGTGGCTCTTGGAGCAAAGAATTCTATCCCCAAGACCAGGTTGCCACCCAACGTGATGTACCGTGGTGCACCCTGCCCTCCCCCCGCTGCGTTCCAGGTTCTCCAACTGTAAAATGGAGGAGGCGCTTCTAAGCACCCTTCTGTCTCAGGATGTCTGGTCTGCGGTTCCTCTGAGAAGTCTGCATTTGGTCCATCCCAGGCTGGTGGGGCTTCAATGCACCTAACCATTCTCCAGTCAAAACCTCTCCCTTCTCGGCAAACATGTTACGACTTGTTCTTTCTTAGATCCTTTCCCCAGACTCTGTCAGCCTCCTAAATTCATCTTAAAGTTCCTCTCCTACTGTGTGTAAATTGCCAAAGCAGTACACGACAGCTTCAGAAGACTATGTTTTTAGTACAGGCAGTCCCCAGATTACAAACGAGTGCTGTTCCCAAACTCTCTTCACACAGGATGTGTATGTAAACCCAAACAGTCAGGCACAGCTGTAAGCACTGCAAAATCTCAATACAGTGGGCTCCACCGTGGTCTGCTCGTAACTAGGGATTGTATGTGAGTCAGATGTTAGTGACTTAGGGACCACCTGTAACGTGCTGTTACGCATCATTGAGTCAACGTCAACTCACAGGGGACCCCACGGGACTGAGTAAAACTGCCCCCTCTCAGGTCTTCTCAGATGAGTTTAGGAGAGCAGATTGCAAAGTCTTTTCTTCCTGAGAGCCACTGAGTGGGTTTGAGCTGTCAGACCGTTAGCAGCTGAGCATTCAACCCGAGTCCCCCAACTCAAAACCCAAACTCAGGGCCATTAAGTTGATTGTGATTCATAGTGACCCCTTAGGGCTCCCAAGGCTGTGAATCTTCTACTTGTTCTGCCTGGGAGCAGCTATGGTTTCAGCTTTCCGGTTAGCAGCTGATTGCCTTAACCACTGTGCAACTAGGCCTCCTTGACTGAGCCTCCAGGCATCCTCTTTTAATTAATCTGACAGAAAACAAAACACAGAGGAGAAAGAGTTGGGGACAACCTTCAAGAAAAATACAACTTAGATCATTTTGTGATTGAATTGCATCAGCCCAAAACGTGTGTCAATTTGGCTGGGCCGTGATTCCCAGTATCATGTGGTTGTCCACCGTTTTGGGGATCTGAAGTGATTTTCCTACATATGGTGAATCCTAATCTCTGCCTGTGGTTAATGAGGTAGGGTTAGGTGACGTTAAAGGGGGTCAGGGTGAGATGCAACACCTTGACTCAAGTCACAGCCCAGATCAATTTTATTATTTGAGTTAAGATAAAAGCTCCAGCGCTTTCAGGAAGCTTTCTCCACCTGTTGAGCCCCCTTTATCTTATTTTTTAATTGTTGTAAAAATGTTACACATTTGCCAGTTCAGGACTTTTCACGTGTGTAAGACAATGCAGTCCACCAGTCATGGTTCGCAGTTGTCACTAGCATCCCTAAATAGAAACCCAACGGCAGCTAAGTGGAGGTTCCTTTCCTTCCCCTTCCCCTTATTTTTAAATGCAAACTCCTAGGAGCACCCACACCCAGGCGCTTCCAAAGGCCCTTAATTGTATATAATTTTGTGCGCCTTTATTTCATTTCTGTTTTGTGCCTTACTTTTCCAGCTAGATTATGAGAACCCAGGGAACAGGGAAGTGATGTTTGTCTGTCTGACTCCCAGTAGTTAGCACACCCAGAGATCAACGTTGTCATTTTTTATTTAATCATGGTAAATACATAGGTAGCAAACACCATTTTGCCATTCTTCACACATACAATTCAGTGACATTAATTATGGTCATCAAGTTGTGCAAGTGTCGCCACTATTCTTCACCAGACTTTTCCATCCCCCTTGCCAGGAGCTCTGTGTCCCCTAAGCACTGAGCTCCTCCTTCCTCTGGTAACCACTAACGCACCGCACCACTTTCAGTGAAGCTTAGTCCCCACCAGGCATGAGGCAGAGAGTAGGGGCTTCTTAAAAGGTGGCAGACACTGAGGCTGGAGGGGTCAGAGAAAGGTGATGCTAGTCGATCTTATGTGGTCATGTCAGAACGGTGGGGCATGTGAGGATGGAGAGATGGGAGAGTGCAACACTAACCACGGGGCATGAACAGAGGGGGCTCAAGCCTTGAGAGGTGAGAAGATAAGGTCAGGTGGGGAAAGCAGGGATGGAGGGTAGGGGTGCGGTCCAGACTGAGGCCACCCCCACCCCCCAGTCATCACTATCATCTCTCTCTGCACCACGTCCTAGAGAGGGAGGGTGCTAGAGTCCACACTTTGAGGTGACAGGAAGTTAATAAGCTTTCCCAAGCCCTCATGCTAAGTCAAGGTAGAATGAAGAAGGATAGCCTGCTGGCTCCCTAGTCCCCACCCCAACCCCCACCCCACACAGAGCATCCTGGGCAGGGGAGTCATGCTGGATCTGTCTTACCTGTCTGGGGAGTGGCTTCCTTCACTCCACATTCCCAGGCTCTCATCACATTCCTGTAGCTTGTTTTTGTTTTTAACCTTTCAGTCCCATGCATCTTGAGATCTCAATACCCTGTTTAGTTAAAAACCCTGTGGCTGGCCTCATGATGCTCACCACCAACAGCAGAGTTTCTCACCCCTCCCCGGCAATCATTCATTCCTTCACTCACTTATTCATACATTTAGCAGATAAGAGTCCCTCCCAAATGGTTGGCAGTTTCAACCCATCCAGAGGCCCCCTGAAAGCAACGCCTGGTAATCTGCTCCCCAAAGGTCACAGCCTTGCAAACCCCGTAGAGCAGGTCCACTCTGCACACATGCGGTTGCCGTGAGATCACATAGACTCTGTGACAACTGGTTTGGTTCAGTTTTTCATGTGCCAACCACCATGCTAGGCCTGGGCACACAGCAGTGAGCCAGCAGATGTGTGCCTCGCCCTGGTGGAGACGAAAGTGAAATCAAAATGGGGAAAAGAAGGCCTCCTCCTTCAAACGAAAAGGGAGAAAAAGAAGCACTGTCAACTCCTTGGAAACACCGGTGGTGCTGTGGTTAGGTGCTGTGGCTGCTCACCAAAAGGTCGCCAGTTCTAGTCCACCAGGTTCTCCTTGGAAACTCTATAGGGTAGTTCCACTCTGTCATATAGGGTTGCTGTGAGCCGCAATCAGCTAGAGGGCAGTGGGTTTGGGTTTGGGTTTTCTCAGCTTCTAACTCCAGTTCTGTCTTCTGCCCAGATGCCCCCGGCTCTGGGAAGCTTCCACTCAGCAGTCATGTCCCAGCTCCAGGGTCTTCTCTGTCCCTTGGTGGCTTCTTCCCTGACTTAGTTCACTGCCTCGCAAGGGGGCCTGCTTCTCAGCCCTGATTCTGAAGTTCTTCCCCTCCCCCCCCCTCGGGCTGGCAGACCTCCTTCTCTGGTCCCTTCAAGCACCCAACAGTCCGTGGCCCAGTATGGTGGTTCCCTTCTTCTTGGGTTGTGTCCTTCTTCCCAGCACCCTCTAGAGACATCATCTCTCCATCCTACACATACCAAACCTGTTGTTGCTGAGTTGGTTCCGACTCATAACAACCCTACAGGATAGAAGAGAACTGCCCCATAGGGTTTCCAGGCAGTGGCTGGTGCGTTTGAGCTGCTAACCTGTGGGTTAATAGCCAAGCTCTTAGCCACTGTACCACTAGGGTCCCTGCATGAACCAGGCTAGCCTAGTGATGACTTGCTCAGGGCGATGGCTGCACAGTCTTCTCAGGCTTGTCCAAGTTTGTGAACCACTCTCTCCTACCTGGTGACTCCAGTCAAAGGGCCTCTTCTCTCACCCATCAGGCCCCTCCCCCATCTTGGGGTCCCCCCCCCAACTCTAGTTAGCTAGCATCTGCCTGGTTGATAGAGGAGAGATGGGGGGTTGACCCTTGAACATTCTCATGGCGGCACATGAACCCCCCCCACTGTGTGCAGCATCCTTGCCCCCCAGCAGACAGGCAGATGCACAGGCCCCGAGTTAAAGAGCCTGGCTGGGGGTGGGCAAGGGGAGGGGAGGCCCTCGGATTAAGCCGTGTTCTCATCAGGTTCAAAATACTCTGGCTGGCCCATTTTTAGGAACAGTGGTCAGAGAGAAAAAGTAGAAGGGTGCCGGGGCCAGCACCTGTTCCTTTCCGCTTTTAGGGGCTGGGAAGCCCGTTCCCATGGCAGAATGTTCTCGTCCCACATCCCTGAGCTCGCATCCTGCCCTGCTGTGGGGTAGCATTGGCTCTCTCTGTGGTCACTGTCCTTGTCCTAAAATGTCACCATTACGTGCTCCCCCCACCTCCTACTAGGGAAAGGGGGTAGCAAGGGCCACTGAAGGTGGACTACCTGCGGGGAAAGCCACTGGCAAAAGGCAGCTGCATCCCTGAAGTCCTCTCCTCTCTCCAGGCTCCTCTTGGTGCTGGACAAAGAGCAGCCCCCTCCCCTTTATCGTCTCCGAAGGCTACCAACTGTCCCAAAGTGCCCGCAGCTGCAAGTGCGCTATTTCAGAGCCGACCATAGAGACACCAAAATACCAGCGAAGTCTAGTCTATAACTGGATGGGGCTGCTAGCCTCTCTCCTAGGCTTCTCTCGGTTGCCTCCTCAGGGCCTAGGACCTGGTACCGCCCAGTTCCCCAGCTCCTCCCCAGACCTCTGCCCACCTACCCCTTCTCTCCAGGGGACCCTCCCTCCTCCCTCCCGGGGGATAGCTACCTCCCCCTCCTATTTGGGGACACCTCCACCATCAAGGGACCTTCCCTACCTCCTCCAAAGAGAGGACACCCTCCTTCTCCCTCTGTTCAGAAGAAACCCACCTCCCCGCTTCCATCAAGGGATTTCTCCCACCCCGCCCCTCAGGCACCTTCCGACTCCCAAAGGTCCCTCCCTCCCCAGCAAGTCCTCGGCCACGCCCCCGCCCCCTCCCCCCTGCTCTTGGCCCTCGCCCCGCCCCTGGCTCCTCCCCTCCGTCCCAAGCCGGGGAATCCCACCGCCCGGCCACTAGTTTGCCCCCGGGGGCTCTGGAGACAGCTTTGTTCTGGGGCAGCTGCGCTGCCGCCGGCGGCTACAGCAATCACAGGGAAGTGGTTTTGAATTCCCCCTTTCCCTGTTTTTCTGTTTTTCATCTGCTTTCTACTGGACTCTGCAAGTTTCCAGCCTCACCGGCTTCCTGGGCTTGCTCGGTCGGTGACTTGCACAGCTCCAGCTCCCTGCACCCCTGGCTGGCGATGCCCTTGGACTCGTTAAAAGTCTTGTCTGAAGACTGAGTTTGCTAAAGTTTTTTTTGAGGGGGGCTTTCTGGCAGGTGACCCCAGGAAGGGGCTTCCTGCGGGTGGCATCTTTCCCACGGACCTGGGCCCAGGACAGAATCCCGGCTGGTGTCCCTTTGCACCTCTGCTGTGACAGGTAAGGTCTTGATTCTGTCCTCTGCTGCAAGCTGGGGTCATAGCTTCCCCTTACACCCACCTGCCCCCAGAGGATGACAGGCACCGCAGCAGCGAGGGGCCTGCGGCGTAGAGGAGGGTGAGACAAGGAGAGCCCTCCCGGGAGCAGGTGCCTTTCTCTCCCAAGCCTGATCACATATTTCCACGGAGAGCCAGCAGGGTCCTAAGCTACCCTGTGTGTGTGTTCTGCCTCAACTTCAGAGTCAGGTGGGTAAAGTTGGGGAGAAGGTACCCACCTGTAGGCTTTAGCTGACAGATGGAGAAGGCACAGCCCAGGGGAGCTCAGAGAGTGGGTGCGCGAGCTTAGGGCTCAGGTGCTCGCCCAAAGCTCAGCATTTTGAACATACCAGCTCCTCGTTGGAAATCCTGTGGGGCAGTTCTGCTCTGTCCTATAGGGTGTCTGTCAGTTGGAATCACCTCCATGGCAATGAGTTTATTTATAAAGTTGGGGCCCTGGTGGTGTAGTGCGTAAGAGCTCAGACTGCTAGCCCAAAGGTCAGCAGTTTGAATCCACCAGCCACTCCTTGGTAGCTCACCTCCTGTAGGGTGCTGTAAGTACAAGGGTGGATGGCAGCAGACCTGGGTTTTCTGTTTCTTTTTTTGATATTTCTAAAGTTGACACATACCAGTCCATCTCCACTTTTTGGTAAGAGATGAGGGGGAAAAAAGGGAAAATTTTCAAATTAAATTTTATGAAAAGGTGGGGGAAGAGTGGCTCTCTTCTACCTTGCATTTATTATCTAGGCACGCTGTCTTGTCCTAAGCTGGGATGTCTTTCCTCCTTGAGCCTTTTCTTTCCCCTCTCCCGGCTTCAGGGCACAGAGTGTTTGGCCCTCTCTGCTGCTTGGTAGTGAGTGGAGCAGTGTTTCTTGTCCTATGTTAGTCTTTGTTCGTAAATGTGACCTCCCTTCTCCCCACACTAGTGGAGACTCCAGAGATGACAGGCATATGCTTATCTGGCCGTCCCCTGCAGGAGACTCCTCAGAACCCCAAGATGTCACCTGTCATCCTAGAACACTGAGCCAGCACCTGACACCTCTGCTGGAGCACACATCATTCCAGCCTCCAGCGAGGCCACCTGTCTGTCGTGGGTGATTTATCCCTGTTAACATGCAGGAGAACCTGATTCATACCTGCGAGAGTCACCTGGCTTCAGGCCATACCTTCAGACTCTTTGGGCTTATTCAAAGCATTGTTGCAGGGGAGGTCTAAAAGACAGGGCTTGTGTTTCACTGGCAGACCAGCTGAGAGGTCCAGCTGTGTGCAGCGCCACACTGGCAGACAGGTGTGAGCTTTGCTGCCAGCCTTGGCCTCCAGTCCTGAGTCTGCTTCTTTATCTGGCTGCCCTGAGCCAGCTGAACCTCTGTTACCCCAGCTGCGTGATGTGGGTAACGTAAGGGATACCAGTGCCAGTCGCTGTTGCTTCCACAGAGACTCATGTTGACCCCATGCAGGTCAGGGTACAACTGTGCTCGGTAGAGTTTTCAGTGGCTGATATTTTCATGGCTTTTAGGGGATACTCTCTAAACAGCGGGAAGGTTGAATTGTTACAAGTATTTTGTTCTGCCTGATCTAATGTCTGCCCTGGACTGACCAGGGAGCTGTTCTGTGGTCTCATGACCTTCGGCAGAGGTGGTGGACAGGTTGAGGCCAGCAGTGTGCTGTCACCAGGCCACTGGAGGAACATCTAAGCGTTCCTGCCATCGGCATGGACCCGCCCTGGCCCAGCGTCCCCTGCCCGCTGATGGCACCCTGTTACCATACTGCTGTGGCCCACCTGTTAGACTGTGAGTTCCTACATGTTCTTGGAGTTGATGAATTTTGCAGAACCTCTAGTGTCTACCCTCTAGTGCTGGGTGCAGTAGGAACTCGTGTAACCCCGGGGAATGCCGCAGCTTTAAAACAGTGTTAACCAAGCGCTTTCCAAGGAGCTGAAACATCTGTGAAACTCCTGGCACAGAGCCTGGCACATAGCAAGTATTTGGGAAGAAGTAAGAGAATGGAGTGTTGAAACAGGAGTGAGAACAGTGGGTCTTCCAGGCCTAGCAGGTGGTCACACACCGTCCTGTGTCAGAGATGCTCATCCTTTCCTCTGGGGGCATGGGGGGGGTGGTCTGTGTGAGTGCTGTCTGATGACGGGTGGCTCTGGTGCCAAGAGGCCACCAGGAGAGCATACAGGACCTGAGTTCATGGACTGGGCTGCGCTGGAGGCCACAGTGCTGGTCTGGGCCTGAACTTAGCTGTCCTGTCTGCTTGCTGTGCAGTTCTCCGATAACTTTTGGTTATGTCTCTGGGCTGGGGGCCAAGGGAAGAGCTAAGAAAGGAGGACCGGCCTCAAGGCCTGGGGTCCCAGTGTCTGGGCAGCAGATAGATCTGAGACCTGTCAGAGACAGGAACATCTTTTCCTAGTTTACTTTTTCATTTTGTTTTGAGTGAAAGTTTACCATTCAAGTGAGTTTCTCACAGAAAAACTGACATGCACTTGATTAGTGATGCTAGCTGCCGTCCCCACACTGTGACAGCACACTCCTCCGCTCCGTGCCTTATTTCCCTCATCTGTTCTTTCCCCCTCTGTCTTCACATCTTGCCTCTGGACAGGGGCTGCCCAGTTAGTCAACTCTATCTCCGTAAGCTAAGAAACGCACTCTTCACTGGTGTCACTTTATGTCTTACTGTCCAGCCCAATCTTGGTCTGAGAAGTTGGCTTCAGGAATGTTTTCAGTTCTGGGCTAACAGAGAGTCTGGGGGACATGTGTCCTAGGGACCCTCCAGTCAAGATGGGACATCGTTATGTCCTGGCAGATCCTGTAGGACTTCTGTAGGGTCCTGCAGACTCCAGGACTCCCACATAGCCACTCTAGCTAAGAGAGGACGTGTCTAACCCACTCAGCAGCGCCCCCGCACTGTGAGTTACACACAAGCGTAATCTACATATACAGAAAAAGTCTGGAGACTTCTAGAAGTCTAGAGAGAAGTCTAGAGAGCAAGGAGCAAATACCACCTGCCCGGATGTCCAGTGCCCGCAGAGTGGGACGAGGACGGCAGTGGTCCAGGTGCTCTGTGTTCTGGAGAGGGCGGAGAAGCACTTCATCCATCAGCCACTCACCGTGCACTGCTGCTTAGCAGAACCCAGGTGTGGCGGAGGGTGTCTATACATGCTTCCCCTTGTGTCATTTCCACAGTAAACCCAGAGATATCTATTAAACAGTCTACTGATGAGAAGAAAGTGGTAACAGCGATAAAGCAGTGTGCCAAGAAGGATTTTGCTCAGTGTTAGGCATGGCAGCGAAGGCGGGGGCACCACAGGCAGCTCCTGTAGGGTTAGTGTTCTGAAAACCACCAAACCGAACCCACTGCGTGAAGTCAGTTCTGACTCATGGCGATCCTATAGGTCAGAGTAGAACTGCCCTGTACAGTTTCCAAGGACCGCCTGGTGGATTTCAACTGCCGACCTTTTGGTTAGCAGAGGTAGCACTAACCATTAAGCTACCAGGGTTTCTATAGGAAAAGACAGGAGTTCGCCTCCGGTTTTGGACTTCTTTGCTCCCCTGTCTGGCTGGCTGTCTCCCTACAATGTGTGGTGGCTGGGACAGAAACCCTGTCTTTTTAGTCTCCACGTCCACTGCACTGGGGCCTGGGGTGGGAGGACACAATTCTGGGGTGTGGCTGCTCAGTCACGTGGGTGAGCGGGTGGCTGAGCAGGAAGGGAAGAAGCGCAGACTCGCAGGGGTGTCTGGGCAGATGGGCCTACGGGCGGATTCGTGAGGGAACAAAGGAAACACTGAAGGGATGAATGAATGAACATCACTGAGTTTGTCTGAGACCACTTGGGTGACTTTTCAGGTGAAAGGAAAAGAGGGTGGGATCCTGGTGGTTCCTGCTCACAGGGAATGTTTCCAGCTGCTCTTCTTCCACCTCCCCTGTTCCCTTCTCCCTCCCGGAAGTGCTCGGGCTGTGTTTAGGAAGCCTGACCCGCTAGGGACAGCCCTACAGAGGCAACAGGTGGGGGGGGAGGGGCAACCGGGAGCCTCCCCGGCTTGGAGCCTGCGCACAGGGCTTGATGAGCTGGAGACTCTCAGCACAGTGGCACCAGAGCCCTGACCCAGGCCGGGGATGATCTGAAGACCCCACGTTGTGGTGGTTGGGCAGTCGTGAACTGACACCCTGGGGAGAGACGTGGAGGTCCTGGTAGGACCTGAGGTGATTCCTGAGAAGAAACATCCATCTCTGGAGACTGAGCAAAGAAAGGAACCCCTGAGCCAGGGTGCAGGATGCTCAGCTCTTCAGAAGGAGACGTTTTGAAAAAGCAGAAATGAGAATTCTCTTGCTGTCTGAGCTAGTTTATAACCCAGGCACTCAGTACCTTGTGTCATTCCTTTCCCTTGCCTGGGGCCCCTTCTCTGTGTGTCACTGTTTCAGGTACTAAACAGAGAGGCCCGAGACACAGTGCCTAAGTGGAAGGAGCTTAGTGGAGAAGACAAGCTAATCAATAATTAGATTTTAATACCCATGCTGGCGTGCTTAAAAACAGGTCTGTGGATACCTGAAGAAGACAACAGTGTGTGCGTGCACTACCTGGGGTAATCAAAGAGGGCTTCCTCAAGGAGGTGACCATAAGCTGAGCCTGGAAGTCTTGGCAAGGAAAAGAAGGGCTGACAGCAGAGGTGATGCCCAAAACAACAATAAAAAAACCACACTGCCTTCAAGTTGGGTCAGGCCTGACTCATAGCAACCCTAGAGGTCAGAGTAGAACTGCCCCATAGAGTTTCCAAAGAGTGCCTGGCTGATTTAAAGTGCTGAACTTTTTGGTGAGCAGACATAGCATTTAACCCACTATGCCACCAGGGTTTCCGTCCAAAATGAAACAAAACAAAACAGTAAACCCACTGTGATCAAGTTGATTCCAACTCATAGAGACCCTATAAGACAGAGTAGAACTGCTCCATAGAGTTTCCAAGGAGTGCCTGGTGGATTTGAATGGCCGACCTTCTGGTTAGCAGCTGTCGCACTGAACCACTACACCACCAGGGTTTCCAGGTGATGTCCAGGAGCTAGGAAAAAATGCTGGGGCCTGAGAAGAAGAGAGAGTTGCTCTTTGAGGCTGGAGAGTAAGGTTTGTGAGGTGGGTGGCAGGGAGAAGGAGACTCGGCTGAGGCCGAGGAAAGTCTTAGGGAGGCCGGAGGAGGCTTTAAGCTGGGAAACAACCTGAGCAGGCCTGCCTGTGCTTCAGGCGAGCAGGCCCTTTGGGAACACACACAGAGTACAACAAGCGGGGGATGTAAGTTCTGGTTGAAGTAGGACCCTCATCCTCAGAAGGAAAGTTGTCGTGAGAGGTGGTGGGGACTATGTCCCTCAAGGGGTGGAAGAGGGGACTCGGGTTAGGGCCACAAAGAGGGCCAGGAGGGAGGGAATCCAGCCAGCCCAGTCACCTGAGCTGGCTGGTATGAAGCAGAACATTGGATTGTGGAAGGGCGTCCTAGACCTGGGGTCCGAGCTTGGCCACTGGCCTTCCCAGCAGCCTCCTTCCGTGAAGACATCAGACGTCTCTGAAACCACTCCTGCCCCATGTCTCAGACTTCTGAGGTGCCCTTCATCATAACCCCGTGTACAACAGAACCAAACATTGCCTGGCCCTGGGCATCTGCCCGGTTGTTGGTGGCATGGTTGTGCCCATTGTTGCAGCCATTGTGTGAGTCCCTCTCATGACATTCTGTTTTGGCAAACATGATGAGGCCCTTGTCCAGCCACGGTCCTGCCTGATGACAGATGCCGGGGCAGCAAGTCAAAGTCTTGGAGCACCTGCTCACTGGAGATGCGCAAACCTGGATGAGGCCACAGGAGGGGCAGGGAGAATTCGAGCACTTGAAGGGCGATGAGTCTGGGGTACCCCACCCTCTCAGATTTCTCTAAAGCAGTCACATGGTGGTGCAGAATCACAGCACGGATTAAGTGCTGAGAAGGATGGTCATTGGTTGATAATGATAATTGGTTCTGTTTCTTGAGTGTTTGGCATTTTCTTTATGGCTGCTGTCACCTGTAATAACAAGCATGCACCATAGGGCCCCTTCCCTTGTAATCAAACAGTGAGTTGCAGGTAAATTGGTCCCATTTTACAGATGAGACATCTGAGGCTTGTTGCTTTTGCTAGCTGCTGTGAAGTCAGTTTGGACTCATGGCCACCTCACGTGTAACAGAACGTTGCCTGGTTCTGGGTCATCTCCAGGATCATGGGTATATTTGAGGCCACTGTTGCAGCTCTTGGGTCAGTCCATCTCTTGGAGGGATTCCTTGGCCTTCACTGTCCCTCCATGCGACCACATGCGATGTCCTTCTCCAGTGATCGATTCCTTCTGATGATGGGTCTGGAGTAAGCAAGTGGAAGTCTTGGACAGTGTTCTGTCATCCATAGAATTTTCACCGAATAATTCTTAGAAGAAGATAGCCTTTTTTTGTTTACTCTACCTTAGTCTGGAAGCTCCGCTGAGGCCTATCCATCATGGGTGACCGTATTGATATTTGAAATACTGGTGGCATTCCTTCAAGCATCAAAGCAGTGCAAAAGCCACAGCAGTTTGACAAACTAACAGACCAGTGGTGGCCCTGAAGTGCAGAAGAGGAAGGTTAGCTGAGATCCGCTCAACTGACAGACAGCAGCCCAGCTAGGGTCTCTCAGGACCCTGTTCTCTGTCTGTCCCTCCACACTGCCTCGCATCTCACGGGGGCTCTGCCGTGGCTTCTCATTAGTCCTCCTTGGAACAGCACCTTCAAAACCAGTGTGGATGGCGTCACACTATTTATAAAAATTGCTTCACCAGGCCAGACACTGCTCGAAATAAGTTAAGCAGAAATATCTTTCTGTGTCCTCAGGACCCTGTAACCTGAGACCCTCTCTTATTAAAAAAGAATTGAGACAGTGTGTATTTTGGGAAAAAGAAAATATTGGAGAAATTTCAACAATGATAATGTGAAAAAAAGTAAGAATGGGGTTATCACAGCTCTAAGATGCTTGAAGAAACAATCGACTCCCTGTGGACAGTGAATGTCTTGTGCTGCCAGCCAGGACCGGTGGGGCTCGTGACTGAGCTGCAAACCCATTGGCACAAGAGGAGTGCAAGGATGGGGTGACTGAGCAGAGTTTGGAAGTCACCTCTTGGGCAGAGGCGGGGAGGGAGGTTGAACAGGGTAATTCTAGGAAAGCTTAGCTCAACTATGAGTCGTCAACCCGAGATGGAAGAAGAGGAAGAGGAGGTGTTCTAGCCCTCTGGTAGTGCTCTAACAGAAATACCACAAGTGGATGGCTTTAAAAGGGGAAATGTTTATTCTTACACAGTCCAGTAGGCTGTAAGTCTGAATTCCAGGTGTCTACTCCAGGGAAAGACTTGCCCTCTTTGTCGGCTGTGGAGGAAGGTCCTTGTGTTGCATCAGTGTTTGCTCAGGCAGCATCTTGGTGCAGGAATCTCAGGTCTGAAGGATGTGCTGTACTCCTGCTGCCGCTTTCCTGATGGTATGAGGTCCCCGACTCTCTGCTTGCTTCCCTTTCATTTTTTTTTATGAAGTGAAAGGATAGAAGGTGGCACAAGCCACCCTCCAGGGAAACTCTCTTTACACTGGAGCTGCGAGCTGATCTTAGGAAGGATGTTACAGCCGCACCCTGATTCTCTCCAGTCTATTACCCACAGGCAGAGAAAAGGATTTGCAGCATAAAAAAAATCACAGAGTGGAGGCCAATCACAGAATACAGGGAATCATGGCCCAGCCAAATTAGTACACATATTTTTTGGGGGACAAAATTTAATCCATGACAGGAGACAAGATATAGAGTCCAGCAAGACATTTAAGGGACCAAAGGAGCCATGTGGGAGAAGGTGAAGTGGCCCCCGGAGATGAGGTGGCGATATTTGTAGGGACTTGTCACACATACCGAGCTCCTACTGTGTGGTTTGCAAGGGTAAGAATCCCAGTTGCCACTGGCTGAAGTTTAAAAGAAGAGAAGGTGAAGGTTGGTTCACGGAATGCAAAAGCTCTGGGTACCAGTGGACCTTGGACTCGCTGGGTGAGGGCGTAAGGAGCAGCATGACGACATCTTCCTGCTCCCTCCCGTATCCTGTGGATGCAGCTTCTCTGGAGGGTTGGGGTGGGGAGGAGAGAAAAGCGAGGAGTCAATGGCTCCTAGCTTCCATGGTTGCAAGAGTCCCTGGGTGACAGAAATGGTTGACAAGATCAGCTGCTAACCCGAAGGTTGGAGGTTCAAGTCCATGCAGAGGCAGTTTGGGAAAAAGGCCTAGAGATTTACTTCTGGGGAAAAAAAAAAGCAGGCATTGGAAACCTTAGTGAGCACAGTTCTACCCCACAGGTGTGGAGCTGGCATGAGTCAGAGCTGACTTCACAGCAGCTGGCTTTCAGCAGCTGCAGGACAAGCCCTTTCTTGGCTGTCTTTGTGGCTAACAGCTCGCTGCATTTCAGGCATCCAAGTTCTGGTTCTCTGTTGGAAGGTCCTCACTGAAGAGTACCCAGCCTGAGAGAACTCTGGTTAGTATCCTCCAGAAGATAAAGATGAGGAAAGCCTCATCAGCTTCTGCCTGCTGAGTGCCAGTCATGGCATCTTACAGCTGAAATCTCCTCCTGCAAACCAGCATCCTCCATGGGCTCTGGTCCAGTGACCCAAGCCCAGCTATCTTTGTGGTGTCACATGACTCATGGGAAACTCACTCATCCTTGCCCCACTGAATCATGGGATGCAGGCTGCCCCAAAGTGCAACTCTCCTGTCTCCACACGGCATCTTGCCCTGGCTTCTTCTCCCTCCTTGACACAGTTCCAAGCAGACATGCAAGGGGCTCTGGTGAACAGAAGATGAGGCTTGAGAGGTGGGGACCAGCTGGCCCAGGCAGGTCTGTGATAGGAAGTGTGAGCTTGATCCCAGAGCAGGCAGGTTCATCCCGTGTACCTTCAGCACCGCTTTTTGGCTATTGTGAGAAGGTGCAGAAGGGCTGGGGAAGAGGGTGCAGGGACCCAAGGCCTGAAGGAGGCTTTCCACTAGCACCCCCCTCAGGAATGGTGGGCTCCTTTCCGTTCTTCAGATGTTACTCACACAGCCCCAACCTAGAGATGGCTTTCCTTTTACGAAGTGTGTTAACTGTCCTTCCCAAGCCCACTTTGTATGGCTTGACCCTGTTTCACGGTGTCCAAATCATTCTCAGCATGAGAAGCCACCTTGCTTATTTATTTGGGTATTTGCTTACTTCTTCTTATCTCTCCTTCCCTGCAAAGTAAGCTGCATGCAGGCAGGGACATTGCTGTGTCTGTCCAGGGACTCAAGCAAGGCACTTCGTTGGGAACTCCACAAGTATTTGTTAATGGCACAATGATTCAGAAGAGCGTGCAGAGTAGTGAAATCAGCGATGGCTTCAGAATGGGCAGCCTAAGTCCCTGGGGCCCAGGGGGAGAGGTCTTCATTGCTTCAAGAACAGCAGCTGTGTGTTGAGCTTCATTCTTAGTTTACAGCAGCTGGCTGAGACACACAGCTGGCATCGGCCTTCTCTTAGGGATGTGGTGAAGAGAAAGATGAATCTGTAAGAAATCTTTTTGAATGTGATCTCACAAAGAGAAGGTTAGTTGCAAGTTTTTCATCCTCTCCACCTCCTTCAATCAAGTGACTCCATCTAAGGTTTGATGGCGAGGGATTAGGTCAATCCCGTTGAAATGGTTGACTTGTCTCACTGGAGGAGAGACAAAAGTGGAAGGTGTGTTGCTTGTCACCAAGACCAAGGACCCCCGGAAGACTGAGCTCCTCTCTTTGCTCCCCTCCTACAAGCACTTCCTCTCTGTAGAGCACAGGAGACCACTCGTCCCTGGCAGACCAAGAAAGAACGCAGAATTGAGCCCATCGTTGCAGCCACTGTGTGTCGATCTGTCTCGTTAAGGGTTTTCTTCTTTTTTGCTGACACTGCTTTGCCAAGCATGGTGTCCTTCTCCAGGGACTGATCTCTCCTGATAACATGTCTGAAGTATATGAGAGGTGACTTCACTGTCTTTGCTTCTAAGAATCATTCTGTCTGCACTTCTTCCAAGACAGATTTGTTTGTTCTGGCAGTTCTTCCAGTATTCTTCACCAATGCCATAATTCAAAGGCATCAGTTCTTCTTCGGTCTTCCTTACTCACTGCCCAGCTTTCACATGCATATGAGGTATTGAAAACATCACAGCTTGGGCAACAGATTTGCCCATATGCAATGCATCATTTGATTTCTTGACTGCTGCTTCCACAGGTATTGATTGTGGATCCATGTAAAATGGAATCTATGACAACTTCAGTCTCTCCCCCATTTATGCACTTTGGTAGCTACTGGACAGAGGACCATCTCCAGCTCCCAGATCGAGTTACCATCAGCTGAGTTCATCCAGTGAGGTACTGAGACTAACAAACTTTCCCGTGATATCCTATTAAGTCAACAATGTCAGCATTTTATGTTACAAGCAATTGTTGTGCCTGTTATTCCATGCAATCTCCTCCACAGACGTAGACCATAAGGGGTGCTGCTCCCATTTTATAGGTGAGGAAACTAAGGATTGGAGAATAATAAAAATAATACGCCTTAAGTGCCTGCTATGACCAGGCACATTATAAGCTTTTGGCATGTGGCTGCTTGTTTAATTCTCCCAGCAAGCTTATGAGATAGACAGTAGCCCCACTTCACAGATGAAAGGACTGAGGCCCAGAGAGGTTAAGTTACAGCCCCTAGCTTGCATAGCCAGTATGTGGCAGAACTGGACTTTGACCACAGGTATTCTGACTTAGAAGCTATGTCACACTGCCAGCTGCCCCAAGAAAAGTCGAATGTCCACAGCAGTGCCTGGCAAGTAGAGGGACTCCATGTGTGTTTGTGAACTGAGAGAGTTTGTTCCACATTTGCATGAAGTTTGAATCTAGGACTCAGGCTCTCCAGTGACCTCAACTGGCCTCCTGGGCAGCCTTGCTGAGACTGAGGTCCCAGCCCCCGTGCCTGCTCCTCCAGCAGGGCACCTGGCACCTGCAGTTCGTATCCTTGGTGGCTCAGCAGAGTGGTGGCAGAGCGCGGAGCTGGGCCTCTGGTAGAAGGACACCCTCACCTGTCTGGACACTGCCAGGTCATGTTCTTGCGTCCCTTCTGGATCCCCTCCTACAGCATCACCCGTGCTGGCAGGGCCCTGTCCCAGCCCTCACCCAGGATGGGCAGGGTCCCCACCCCTGGCTCAGATCTGCGCACCCTCTGCCCAGGCTGCCCAGCAATGTTCCGTGTCTCATTTTCTGTCACTCAGTTGTTTTCTGGGCCTTGTTTTCTCTCTCTCCTCCTCTGGGTCCCTGAATAGTGAATGCTGGTTACCATGGTGATGGGCTGGCTTGTGGAAGGCATCCAGCTCAGTAAACTAATTGCTGGACTTTGGGGGAACTAATGGATGAGCTCTGCCTTCCAGGGCCAGAGGTGTGGCCTACATGGTGCCAGCTCTGCAGCCAGACCCTGGAAGCAACTCAGGGCCTAGAGAGAGAGGAATAGAAGGTTCTGGTGATTGCCAGGGCTGAGGCTGGGGTGGGCTGGGAGTCAGGGGCCTGGGCTGCAAAGAATCTGGTTTCCTGAGCACCCAGTGTGTGTCAAAGCCCTGGCTGGTGTGAATGGTTTGCACTCAACTAGTAACCTAAGGATGGGTGATTCCGACCTACCCAGTGGGGCTGTGGAATAAAGGCCTGGCTGTCTGCTTTGGTAAAGATGACAGCGACCATATGGGGTAGTTCTTTTCCGTAACACACAGGGTCACCGTGAACTGCAATTGGCTCCATGGAAATGACTTTGTTTCTGTTTTTGTTTTGAGTATGCTGGGATCTGTCTTGCATGCTTTGCAGATTTTATTTTGTGTCACTCTCAGAAATCCTTCTGATGGAACGGAAACTGTCCCTGCTTTGTGGGTGAGGGAACAGAGCTGAAGAACTGCTTATCCACATCACTGAGGGGCAAAGCCAGCGTTCCACACCAGGCCTGCCTCACATGGCAACTTTATTCCTAGGGGAGGCCCTTCTTTTCCTTGGTGTTGTCTGAAAATTCATTCCTTGGCAAGTCTCCCTCCCTTTTGCTGCCCTGTCCTCTCGTTCTGTAACCTCGGAGATGTGTAGCTTGGTTTTGTGCTATGTCCTTTGCCTGCTTCTCTCACGACTTGTGTGCTTAAGAAGCGAGTGGTGCTGCCACCTGATTACAGACACCCTGAGGGAAGCAGTGTTGCCAAGTGGGTAGTGCGTGAGCCCGTAGCCTGGCCACCTGGGTCTGAGTCCCAGCTTCTAGCTATGGAACCCTGGGCAGGTGACTTCAGCCCTGTATGCCTCGGTTTCCTACTCTGTTAATTGGTGCCAGTGATGCTTACTGTTAACATTAAATGGGTTACTGGGTATAAAAGCCTCAGAATGGTTCTTGGCTCTTAGGAAGCACGTAATATGTGCTAAAGATTAGTTCTAGAAAGAGCATGGCTTTGGTGTGCATTTGTTTTCTGCTGTGGTTGCTGGATTCTAACTCTGAGGGGCCCCACCTGATACAGCCAAACTTCCCCCGGGCTTTTCTAGGCTGTGAGCTTTACAGAAGCAGATTGCTGGGTCTTTCTCCCTTGGGGCTGCTGGCGGGGTTCAAACCACCCAGCTTTTGGTTAACAGCTGAGTGCTTCACCACGGCACGGCCTTTAGTTTCCTAGGAGTGCTGTAGCGAAGTACTGCAAGGTGAGCATCTTCTGAGGACCTGGAGCCGAGTGTCCCGGGAACAGGGTGTCTGCGTGCTGGTTACTCGGTTTCAGATCCCTGTGCAAGTTACTTCCCCCGGCATCAATCACTTTATCATCTGTAAAATGGGAATGTTGATGGTCAGCCTACAGGGCTGTTGCAAGAACTGATTGAAATTGAGCTAAATGACCAAGCGACTGGGTTGGGGAAGAGCATCCCAGGATCAAAGTGCAGCCTGCCTAGAAGCACTGTGTGGATGTAAGCATGTTTGGCTCTGGGAGCCACAAGGCATCCCACGTGGACGGAAGGGTGACACTGGAGGGGCCGGGGAGGCAGAGGACAGGGCTCGCCCAGCTGATGAGGCTCGGTGGTTGCTCATGGTTTCACATGGGAGTTCACTTGGCGCCCCTGTTGCTAGCCAGTGTGTGTCAGAGAGTGAGGCACAGAGAAATGGAAGGGGGTATTGGCCTGGACACTGAGTCACCTGTTGTCATCAGGCCCAGCTCCGCTGGTATCTTCTCCGTAGCTTACCTAGGTTCTGCTACCTGCTGGAAGGATGTTGGTTTGAACCCACAGGGGCACCTGGGAAGACAGGCCTGGCAACCTGCCTCTGAAAGGCCGCAGCGTTGTAAGTTATGCAGAGTGGCACACATGTGGTCACCATGGGTTGGGCTTGACTCCATGGCAACTGAAAACAACAACTTCTGAGTCTCAGGTGCCCTTTAGATTGTGTCATTTGCCATTGATGAAAAGCAACACAATTCAGAAAAAGATGTCCTCAGGAGAAAAACCCACTCATGCATCCACACATGTGCACACATGTGTGGGCACACACATGCATGCATGCACCCACGAGCTCCCCCTCTGGGCCCATGGTGTCTGTGTTCCCAGCCCCCTTCCTGCCCTGGTCCAGGGCACTTGGGGTGCGGCATCCAGTCTATGGGGTACATTGCTGCGGTCCTCTCTGGTCCTCCCATTGGTCACTGCATCACTTTGGGGGCTTGATACACAATGAGAGTTTAAATGTATTGGCTGCCCACTTTCTCTCTCACCATCCACTGAATATTTTTCTATTTATAAAAATTCCAGAGGAGAGGGGGATGTATCCATCTGTTGTGGTAGATTAATTCTCATGAGATGGTTTGTCTATTGCCCTTCGGGTACCTTCTCTACCTTTGCAGGACCTGAGGCGCTGGAGGCCCTTCAAGAATTCTTTATTTCTTTGCTCAGAGATATTTACTGAAAAGTAGCTGTGTATGAGGGGCTCTTATCCATGCCGAGACTGTAGAGCTGTGTCAGATTGCCTCTGCCTTCGCAGCTTGTGTGTGTGCGGGGTTTGACACCGTAAATGGACCATCAAAGTCACGACCCACTCTAGAAGGGGAGCTTGTGGGCCTGTGGGAGCAGAGGTGTGCTCCTCACCTAGCTGAGAAAGGCTTTCTAGAACAGGAAAACCTAAGCAGGCTTCTTCCAGGGGCTTCAGGGTGGGAGTAGAGATTCCAGGCCAAGGGAGCACCTCCCAAAGAAATGAGGGGTGTCCCAGATGTGGCTTCAGTGGGAGGCGTGCACATGGGTCACAATTACCAGTGTGGCTTGGTGGGGATGGAGAGAGGTCAGGGACACAGCTGAACAGGGTGGGCAGACCGTGGCAGCTCACATGTGCTGGTTCATCAGGGGATGAGGAAGGCTGACCAAAAGGCTTCGGGTAGGGTGTGGCGGGGAAGTCCTTCAGCTCCAGCACCCTGTCCTCCTCCTCACTGCATCCCCATGTCTGACCTTGGGGCCTGGCGGTCCTCAGTACATGCGAGTTAACTGGGGGGATGGAGGAAAGGATGCACTGAGGGTCCCCAGTACATACAGGTTAACTGAGGAGATGGACGGGGGATGGACTGAGGGTCCCCAGCATGCCTGTTAACTGAGGGGGTGGAGGGAGGGACAGACTGAGGACTCTGTCTGTGTGTTAAGCAGCTGGATAGAGGGATGGCAGTATGGATGGGCAGAGTAAGAGCCTTCAGTACACGTGTGAGTCACGTGGCTGGTGGGATGGATGGGTGGGGTGAGGGACCCTGAATACATGTGTTAATTTGCTGGATGGCGGGATGGGTGGGTGGGCCAAGGAAGGGGAAGGTGACAATTGGCTTGGCTCTTTAGAAGGTCACGCCATTGGCTATTGGAAAAGCTGAGTCTGAGGCAGCAAGCCGGTGGTGAGGCTCGGCGTGGTGGGATTCCTCCTGCCCAGGGTCAGAGGTGGCTTCTGGTTGCCTTCTTCCTTCTCTAAGGTGCGTCTTTCTTTCTACACCCAGGAGATGCTCCTGTAGAACTTAACGGTGTCCCTCCTTGGCCAAGAAACACTCGTCCGTGAGCACAAGAGAGCCATGGGCGCCCTCCGAGGGCACCCCGGAGCCTTGCTGCTCTGGATGCTGCTGCTATGGAGTGGAGGGAGCCGCGGTCAGGCACAGAGGGCAGGTGAGCCCGCCGTACGCTCTGCATGTTCGTGGGGGTGATGTACGCATGTGCGTGATCTGGTAAGTGTGTGAGAGGGAGTGCGTTAGCTGTCGAAGAGATAGCTGTATCAGCTGTCCTCCTCCGAGTGCAGATGTAGGTATCTGCTACTCAGCAAAAGCATGTATATGTGTGTGTATGTGCTGTTCGTATCTGTCTAGAAGTGTATTATGTGTATGTGTGTACGGTGTGTGTGTGTATGGGGAGGCAGAGTCACCTGAGCAAACACATGAGCTTGGCGCTGTGAGAGGGAAGTCAGGAAAAAGAACACTTTGTGGGGACACTGGGGAGATGCTGTCCCCAAGGGGAGCAGACCCCTGTCAGGGCTCACAGGGCCCGCTGTCAGAGCCAGAAGCCAGGCTGCCGGTGCCCAAGCTCAGCCAGAGCCCTTTCCACCCTCTAACACTTAATTCTCGCATGTCTGTCCATGTCTGTCAGTCCTGTCTGTTCTGGCCTCCAGGAGAAAATGTACCAAGAGCTCTAAAGGCCACTGGATCAGGCCTCCAGACAAAGAAACTTCTGTGGCCCTGAGACAAATTTCCTCTCGGGTTACAGCCTCCAGGCTGCGCCTGCCTGGGTCTCTATAGCAATTACTCTGCAAAGACCGGGCTCCTGAGTGCCCCCCCAAACACGAAAAGATAAGCTTTTATGTCAAGATGAAAAACTCTCGGGGAGTGATCACAAGCTCGCACACTGGGGCAAAAGTGGCCCCCAGACCTGAATCCCGTGACCATCAGTCCTGCTGAGGTGGGGCTTTTCCTCAGCTCCTGACCTGCAGGTGGCAAGTGACACTTAGAAACTCAGAGGAGAGGGAGAGGGGGGAAACGCCAGTGTGGCACTAGGTCAGGCACGTGTGTGTGCGTGTGTGCACATGCATGTGTGTGTACATGTGTATGTATGCGTGTGTGAATGCAATCAGCTTTATTACTTTTCCTGGTTTTGAAATTTAATTCATGGCTTGCAAATATAAAATCAGAAAGTACAAAAGGCTACAAAGACAATCATAAGAACCACTCCCAGTTCTGCTTGCCCAGAGGTAAGCAACGTTTAACTCCCTGTGGGTTCTTCCGTAAAACCAAACCAAACAAAACCCAGTTCTGTTGAGTCAATTCCTGCTGATAGTGGCCCTATAGGTCAGAGTAGAACTTCTCCATAGAGTTTCCAAGGAGCACCTGATGAATTTGAGTTGCTGACCCTTTGGTTAGTGGCTGTAGCTCTTAACCATTACGCCACCAGGGTTTCCTTCCATGCTGACGTTTAACTATTCAAATATGGTTGTATACATGAATATACACAAACACAGGTGACCTTTGCAGGCATCTATTATATGTGTTTTGTATGGAGTTTTTTACACCCAGTGTATTGGCAAAATGTACTCCTGGGGGTCATTATGCGCCCCCCTGGGGCCACCAGTGTGATGGTAGCCTGTCACTCCACTGTACGGGTACAGAATATGTCTGCTGTACACAGTTACACATGGGTGGCCGCGAGGTAGTCTCCAGGATTTTGCCTCACAATGCAGCAGTGGATTCCCTACACTTCTGTTTTCTTTCTTTCTTTTTTTTTTTTTTTAACTTGTCTGGTTTCTTGGGCTAAAGCCCTGAGATTGTAATTTCTCTATCAAAAGATACCTCCCTTTGTAAGGCTTTGAAACCCTGAGGCTGAGGATGGCAGATCTGATGACTACTTGTCCCGTGTATGCGGATTGCCTCCTGCGTACTCACACACCTGGACACCACTGGTCTTTCTTTTAACCTTTGCCACCCTGATGGCTTAACAAATAAGTAAGCACTCAGCTACTAGTTGAAAGGTTGGTGCTTGGAACTTAGAGGCCCTCGGAAGAAAGTCCTGGTGATCGGCTTCTGAAAGGTCACAGTCTTGAAAACCCTACAGAGCAGGTCTGCTCTGCACACATGAGGTCACTGCGAGTCAGAATTGACTTGGTGGCAACTGTCAACAAAAGTGAAGACTGATGCTTCTGAATAGTCTCCTCGATCTGTGTGGCCCTTCGGAGCTTACAGGACCCCTTTTCCTCATCTCATTATGGAATGAGGATGACTACATGCCCTCGCAGAGTTACTGTAAGGATTAGAAGTAAATTCTATAGTGCCTTGTTTGGTTGTAGTGTATGTAAAATTTGTATTTTTAAAACATAAGACTATATTTATAAAGTGTTACAGAATCTGTATCCATTTATATGGCAATATATGAATACAGTGCCTTTTATGTTGTTTCTCATAGTTGAAATACTGTGAAGTGTTTAAATACCCAAGAGGACAGCAGTGGTTAAATGAATCACACTCTTGGGTACAGTGGCATTGCTGAGCTGTGCTGACTGGCATTATTAAGCTGGAGATGAGGGGGTAGCGGCTCCCCAGGTACCAGGAGGACAGCTGACCTAGTTGTCTATGAGGATTGCCAGTTGAGGTTGTAGACTCGTCCTAGAGAAGGTGCTACATACCTCCTTGCTGAACGTCATGACTGTGTTCGCCCTTGAAGTCCTTCCCTTGGGAAGCTAAACACCAACGCCAGCACCTAGTTCACCCTTCGAAACAACGCTGGAACTCCTTTTCTGGAATGGCCATCAGAGCTGTCGTCATATTATCATTGATGTCCTGAATCTCATCCAAATGTCTTCCGTTCAATATTTCCTTTGTCTTTGGGTAAAGTAAAAAGTCACTGGGGCCTACATCAGGTGAGTAGGGAGGGGGTTCCAATACAGTTATTTGTCTATTGGCTAAAAAACCCCATTACAGACTACTATACAGTTAAGTTTGTGAACTTGCCGCTGTGCCACTGTACACAGAAAGAACTCCTAAATTGCTTTGAGGGTGGACTAGACACTGGCGTCAGTGCCTAGCTACCCAAGGGGAGGACTTCGAAGATGACCACAGTGGTATTCAGCAGTGAGGTCTGTAGCACTTAGAACAGTTAAGTTCGTGGACTGAACTGTCAGACCACGTGTGTGAGACAGTTCCGTGTCCATCAGTGACTACACGGAAACGGAACACTGCGAGAAATACATGCATCGTGGGTTCCCTGGGCAGTGTAGTTACCACGTTTGGCTGCTCACCCAAAGACTGGCGGTTTGACTCCACCCAGAGGTACTTTGGAAGAAAGACCTGGCAACATATTTCCAAAAAATCAGTATTAAAAGCCCCGTGGGAAGCCATTAAACTCATTAAGAAACAGAAATGAAACTCATTGCCGTGAAGCTGGTTCTGATTGACAGCAGTCCTATAGGACATGGACCTGCCTCACAGGGTTTCAAGGAGCGGCTGGTGGATTCAAACTGTTGACCTCTTGAGTTGGCAGCCAAGCTCTTAACCACTGCACTACCAGGGCTCCAGGGCTCCCCCGAATTTTTTAGACCTTCAAACAGACCCAGGAGTCTGTGGAGCACAGCCGTGCTCTGACATGGATGGAGTTGTCACAAGTCAGAATCCACCGAGCAGCAATTGGTGTGGGTTTGGGTGTTTGCCTGCACCACGGTTGGACACTGGTTACCCCTGTGTAGATGGGAATTGGGGCATCGAGAACGTTTTTTGACTGTCCTTTCTGAAATGATGGTGCTCTGGGGGTGAAGTGGTTAAGAGCTTGGCCGCTAACCAAAAGATCAGCAGTTTGAATCCAGCAGCTGCTCCATAGAAATCGTATGGAGAGGTTCTGCTCTGTCCTGTAGGGTTGCTGTGAGTCAGAATCGACGGAACTGCCAATGGGTTTGACTTGTCTTCCCTGAAATGAGCAGGTACTGCGTGCAGTAAGGTAGAAAAGTAACACATCAACCCTTTCACTAAAACCGAAGGGTTTAACGTGATGGACACGTGGTGGTGTTTGGAGAATGTTAACACACAGTGGAACCTGTGAGAGCCGGAACTTGATGGAACTGCCTTGTTTCACTGCCTTTCACAGGGTGCAGTCTTACCCCTTGGCTGTTGGCTTGGGTCAGTGGAAAACATTTGTGTGTTCTTCTCACAGGCTTCTGACTTCCACACAGGTTCTGGCTTTTGTAGGTTTCCTTATAACCCAATGTGACACTCTGTGTTGTCACTGGGACCCTCACAGCCACCTGGAGAACACCAGTCATTATTGTCCCGTGAGAGCTGGGCACTGATGTGCACAGGTTAAGACAACAAGGGAAGCTCCCCGCGGGGAGAGGCAGCAGGCACTGGCGCCAGCTGTGTGCGCGATCCCAGCGGGTGCATCTTCAGGCTTCAATCGTGATTTCTGTCCCCTTTGCAGGTTGCAAAAGCGTGCACTACGACCTGGTCTTCCTGCTGGACACCTCCTCCAGCGTGGGCAAGGAGGACTTTGAGAAGGTGCGGCAGTGGGTGGCCAACCTGGTGGACACCTTCGAGGTGGGGCCTGATCGCACGCGCGTGGGCGTCGTGCGCTACAGCGACCGGCCCACCACCGCCTTCGAGCTGGGCCGCTTCCGCTCCGGGGAGGAGGTCAAGGCGGCGGCGCGGCGGCTGGCCTTCCACGGGGGCCACACCAACACAGGCGACGCGCTGCGCTACGTCACCAGCCGCAGCTTCTCCGAGCAGGCTGGCGGCCGGCCGGGCAACCGCGCCTTCAAGCAGGTGGCCATCCTGCTGACCGACGGCCGCAGCCAGGACCTGGTGCTGGAAGCCGCTGCGGCCGTGCGCCGGGCGGGCATCCGCATCTTCGCGGTGGGCGTTGGGGAGGCGCTCAAGGAGGAGCTGGAGGAGATGGCCTCGGAGCCCAAGTCCGCTCACGTCTTCCACGTGTCCGACTTCAACGCCATCGACAAGATCCGGGGCAAGCTGCGGCGTCGCCTGTGTGAAAGTGAGTGTCGCGGTGGCTGCAGTCTGGGGGGCTTCCCGGGGCAGATGGGAACGTTATCACTCAGGCCCGGGCTTGCCCAGCGAGGGCTGGCCGGGCTGGGGCGGAGCCCACCGATGCTGCGGTCAGAACCTAGGTAGCCTAGTACAAGTGGCTAAGCATTTCCGCGGGGTGGGCCTGATGCATGACTACCTTACTTGTGTCGAGCAGAACTGTGCTGTGTAGGGTTTTCATGACTGATTTTCAGAAGTAGATTGCCGACCTTGCTTCGGTGGTGCCTCTTGGTGGACTTGAAGAACCAAGCTTTCAGGTACCAGCTGAGTGCGTTAACCATGCGTGCCACCACGGGATTAGAGAAAACGTTTATCTGTTGCGTGTTATCATGAAATGTTCTCATCTTTCCACCCTCTGGAGAGGCAGAGGCAGAGGCAGGCAGGGTTTTGGAGTCACGGGGAGCTGTGTCCTAGTGTGTCCACCTGTCCCAGATCCGTGATGGTTTCTGACACATCCCCTCTGAGTTGAGAAAGGCTGTCGGGGTGATGTAAGTGCCTGATGAGCCAGGCACGTAAACCAAAATGGAAAACCAAACCCATTGCTGTGGAGTTGATTTTGACTCACAGTGACTGTATGGGACGGAGCAAAACTGTCCTATGGGGTCTCCAAGGCTGTAGATCTTTGTGGAAGCTGACGGCCACATCTGTCTCCTCTGCTGGTGGGTTCAAAACCACCCACCTTTCAGTTAGCAGCTGAGCACTTTCCTGTGCCAGCCAGGCTCCTGTCCAGCTACATAAACCAAAACCCACTGCTGTTGGGTCAGTTCTGACTCATAGTGACCCTCTAGGTCAGAGTAGAACTGCCCCAGAGAGTTTCCAAGGAGCCTGGTGGATTTAAACTGCTGACCTCTTGGGTAGCAGATGTAGCACTTAACCACTACAATACTAGGATTTCTTCCAGACATTTAAACCAAACCGAACCCACTGCTGCTGTGTTGATTCTGACTCATAGTGATGCTGTAGGTCAGAGCAGAATTGCCACATAGAGTTTCCCAGGAGTGCCTGGCGGATTTGAACTGCTGACCTTCCGGTTAGCAGACATAGCCCTTAACCACTATGTCACCAGGGTGTTGAAATATATCAGCTCCTTTTCCTTCTAAGCCAGGGCAGTGATTGTGGGGGAGGGGATGTGAGGACTAGGCAAGAAAGGGGACACAGACTGGGTTTGGGATCTGTAACCAACCCACATTCAGCCTTTCTAGAGATGGTTATGGCAGTGTATTCCATGTGACCTCTGAGATGAGCTGAGGTCACTGACTGACTTGTCTGGAATCTGGTGACGGTGGCTGGGGACAAAGGGTGTGGGGTGGGGAGCAGGCCAAGAGCTGAGGGATCTGGGGTCTGACCCGGAAGCCCTGTCTCTCCTCTTCCTGCGCTGGTGCCTCCCATGGGCCAAACCCTGTTTGTCAGCAGCAAACACAGGAGTCAGGGGATGCATGTTACAGAGGTTGCCGTGCTAGGGCTGGGGCAGGGCGGGAGACAGTGGGAACAGAGGTGCACGGTAACGGAATCACCAACACAGTGGTTCGCCCTGCACCTTGGAGCCCTGCGTACTCCCTGTGGACTCCCTGCAGACTCAGAGAGGAGCGCAGTGTTACCCAGCGGCCCTGGGGTTCAGTGTGATTGGCCCAGTGTGGGTCACACAGCATTTCTAGACCATTCACCCTCGCTTGGGGGTGGGAGTAGGGTAACTCTTTGGGGCTTAGTCTCAGGACCCTGAGATTTGGTGGCGGAGTTCGTCACCATCCGCAGTCCCTCAAGGACAGGGGTGAGATACATGAAGGAAGATGGGGGCTGTTGCCCAGAGAAGTGAAATGGATGTGGGCCGGCCCAGATCACACATCTGCCAAGACGACTCACAGTCTCTCCATTTCTGTTACTAGCCAACACTGAATCAGTCCCGACTCATGGCAGTCCCATGCACCGGTGCACAAAATGCACCTGGCCATGCACGGCCCCCTTGACTCATTGAGAATCAGAAAGTTGTGACCCACAGGGTCTTCAGTGGTGAATTTTCAGAAGTAGATCTCCAGGACTTTCATCCTTGTCGTTCTGAGTCGGGAAGCTCCGCCCAGACCCATTCGGCATCATGGCACCAGGGGACTCCTCTGGGGACGGACGGTGGGGGCTACGCGCGGGGCGTATCACAGCATCAGGGGTTGTCAGTGGCTGATTTTTCAGAAGTAGGTCACCAGGCCTTTCTTCCCAGGTGTCTCTGGGTAGATGCAAACTGCCGACCTTTAGGTCAGTAGATGAGCACTTAACAGTTTGTGCCAGCCGGGGACTTCTGCCACACACTGTCAAAAGCAAAAACAAAGCATCATTGTGGTGGAGTCAATCGCAATCATGGCAACTCTGTAGGAAAGAGTAGAACTGCCCCGCAGGGCTCCTGAGGCTTGAGTCTTTATGGAAAAGGACTGCCACATCTGTGTCCTATAGAGCAGCTGGTGGTTTCTAGCGGGTAACCTGTCAGTTATCAGCCAAGCTCTTAACCATGTGCCCCTGGGGCTCTGCCTGACTCCCTCATTTATCCATCAGCCATGCATTGTGGGAACCATTCAGTTCAGCACCCAGGCATCTGTACTTCCACTCAAAGCCACACCCTCAGCACTTCCCCTTTGCTGGGGCACATGCCGGTGTTGGTGATGGAGCTATAAATCTGACAGCCTCTTGGTCCTTGAGGCACACTTTGTCTCGTTGGAGTTGATGGGTAAATGACAGATAATTGCAGTTCAGAGTGTGCACTGGTCACCCCTGCAGTGTGCGTTAGTTTATCTGCCTAGTATCTGCTTCCCACGTGAGAACACAGCTCTAGGAAGACAAAGTCTGTTCCTTGCCCAACTCCCAAGCTGGAACGGAGCCTGGCATGTAAGAGGAGGTGTCTGGGTGGTGTGTGTACAGTCCCTGCTTCCACCTATGCGGGCAGTGAAACTGGTCAGCGGGTCCAGAGTCACAGCCGGCAATCTCTGCTGTTGTCACCTGGAGCACAGGGCCCGTTTGCTGGGGTCAGTGGTCTGCACTGCCCTCTCTCACTCCATCCTCACCATGCCTCAGGGTGAGTGTTGACATCGAACCTTTACACCTGGGGAAACTGAGGCCTTAGACCTGCACCGTCCAACACAGTGGCTGGTGTGGCTCTTGAGCTCTTAACATGTGGCTGGTCCACATGGAGGTGTCCTCTGAATATGTTTTCTTGTATTCATGCTATTTTATTGTTAATAGCTCTTGGGCATCGAGGGGCAGAATGGTGTCTTAAGGATGTAGGAGAAATAGAATATGACATTGGTTACATTTTTCACAATATGTGAACATTCTCATTAACTCCATTCTGAACGTTCCGTTTCCAGTAGAGTGGTTTCCCTGTCCCCTTACCCTTCTGTCTCAGCTTTAGACCACTTGTTGATTGTTCACCTTTTGGTCTCATGTGGACGATTGTTTCCAAAGATGTGCCACACTCATGGGTGATGGTCTTTATTGTATGAGCCAATCTGTTGTTTAGCTAAAAGCTTGAACTCGGGGCATGGTTTCTGTTCAAGCTTTAAAGAGTATCTTAGAGAAATAGTCCCAAGGAGTGCTCTGGTCTCCACTGGACCAGTAAGTCTGGACTTCTTAAGAATTTGAGGTTCTGTTCTAGCTGTTTCTCCTAGTCTGCCAGGATTCTTCTCCTGTGGCTGTGATCAGAACTTTTTGATACAGTTCTCCTTCTATTCCCTGAGAACGTGAGACCTTCCACACTTCTGTCATCTGGTTGAATGTTTAAATGTTGAGCCAGTGGCCCGAGCCTAGCACAGAGCCTGGCTCGTGCACAGTGACCAGTGACTGTTGGCCGAATAAATGAATGAGCCTCCCGGTACTTGAAGAACTCGTCACTATTTTATGGACTAAAAGAGGATCCACAAACTCCTGCAGGTGCTAGCAGCAACAGCCAATGACACCATCGAAACAGCCAGTGGCACAAGAGAGGACGTGTTCTGTCATCCTCGTAACCCTCCCACCTTTTACATAGACTATTGCCCGGGGCGCAGGCTGGCATTGTGCCTCTTCTAGGCTATCCCAGTACCGTCCCACCCAAGATCCACTGTGGCACCCTCAGGAAAGCATCTCCATGCCACAGTGTAAACCCCTGCCTGCCCGGCCTGCTAGGGGTTCCCAGCATCCTGCAGTGCGTGGGGCAGAAGCTGCGGACTGGCCCATGGTCTTGACTGTAATTAGCTTTCCCCGCCCTGGCTCTGTGTGGCCACCAAACAACCTTTATATAGCTTATCAGACCGCTGTCAGGGAGCCCGTGGAATGCCAGCTGGCCGCAGCTGGGAGGCCTCCACCTACTGCTATTTTGGGGGATACTTTGGTGGTCTTCTCTCCCCCATGGATGGGAAGGCTGGTCTTTGAGCTTGGGCTCTTGGGCGGGAATGCCAGTGGGGATTAGGGTGAAAAAAAGGACCACTCTCGTGCTCTTCCAGTGATTTCTGTCTCCAGACACATGGCACCCTTCCCTCCCTCTCTCTGCCTCCTGTCGATGTGTTCACGGTTAGCTAAATCCCAGTTGTAGTGAAAGCTTTGGCTGTTGGATGGCGTGACTGCCAGTGTGAACTGGAGAGTGAGAGAGGAGAAAAGGGGATGGGGGAGAGGGGGAAAGGTGAGATGGCCTGGCAGGAACAGAGACTGTTTTTTTAATGTAAAGAGGAGAGTCGTTTTACTTTTCACCCAAGCTTTCACTTCAGTGGCTCCATGGAAGAAAGATCAGGCAGCGCACTCCCCTAGACATTACAACCTAAAAAACCCCATGTGGCAATTCCACTCTATTCTGTGGGGTCACTGGGAGTTAGAATTGACTCAATGACACCTAACAAGAAGAATAAGGCAGTTTTCGCTACGAAAAAAATCCCTCTTTAAACTCTGGCTGTGCATTTTCGTGCTTGACTCTGCAATTTAACTGTCAGTTTGGCGACTCCCCCACCGGGTCCTAGTTGCCTAGGAGGTGGGCTTTGTACCTCCTCCCAGGCTTGCTCTTTGGAGCCATGAGTGAGCCAAGGCTGGGGGTGCACACTGATGTTTACTGAGGGGCTCTCCCTTGTTTGAATTGTGGGTGGCAGAGAGGTGGCTTCACCTCATAAATGAGCTAATTATTAGATTCATTTAAAAAACCTTATGCAAGTTTTATTGTGTAGTGCAAATGTGTTCAAGTGAACAACACGACTTATTTATGTACTGAAAATGGACCAGATAGACCTCTGTAGGTACAGTTCCACACCCATCGGTTTTCTGAAGGTTCTTCATGTATCTCACTGAGTTACTGTATTTTTTCAAGGCGTGCTTTTTGAGCCCTGTGGGTCTCCAGGAGTCAAGCTGACTGGACAGCAGCTGGCTTGATTTTGTGGTATTCTAGGAATTGTTCTAAGGCACAGGAGTTACAGTGCGGAAGGAGACAGATGTGTCTTGGCCTTTTGGTTGGAATTTCTAGGAAGGAAAGGTGATAGAAACTGAAACGATTGAATAAATGGGCCGGGTAATTCCATGCAGTGGTTAAGTCCTTGAAACAAAAGCAGAATGTATGTCCCATATTTCAGGCAGGGTGATTAGGTTTTTTTGAGGAGAGAAAAAATGAGTCGAGCTTAGAATGACATGCAGGAACTTTCTACACCAGCTTTATGGACAAAGAGTTCCAGGCAGAGGAGACACAGCAATGAAAATGTCCTGTGGTATACACAGAGCGCCCAAAGGCAACAGGGCTGGAAGGTAATGATGGAGCCAGAGCATGGGAAAATAGTACTAACCCCTATTCCAAGAGGCAGAAACGGAGGCGCAGATATGTGACTTCATTTCCCCAAGTTCACACAACTAGAAAGAGGTGGACTCAGGGGTGCAGACTTCACTCAACGAGAAGCAGTTGTTGGCTGCCGTCCAGGCGGTGGTGATTCAGGGCGACGTTTTGCGTAACAGCACAAATCGTTGCCTGATCTCATTGCCGTCTTCGTGATCATTGGTGTGGTTGGGCCTCCTGTCGTGGATGCTGTGTCCACCCAGCTCTTGGGGGGGCATCCCTCGCTTTTGCTGACTCTCTACTTTACCAACAACCGTAGCGTCCTTTTCTAGTGACTAAGATTTCCTGATGAAGTGCCTTAATTGAGTTGAAGTCTCACCATCCTTGCTTCTCAGGAGCATTCTGATTGTATTTCTTCAAGACTGTTGTGCCTATTCTGGCAGCCTGTAGTATGTTTACTGTTTCTGCCAACACCACAGTTCAAACACAGAGTCGGACTCAACCCCTGTAATCATCTTTCCCCCCAAAGTCCAGCACATGACGCCAGGGTAAAGGCTGTGAGGCTGGCTGTTAGTGTGTCTGGATGGCTTATCTGGCCTGGGCATTTCTCTGGGCCCATGCCTCCCTCTGCACTGAGAGCCTTGTAAAGCTATTGGCAAGGGCACAGGCCTGCTGGTGGCATGGTCCCCAGAGACCATGCCTTCCTGACCACACTCTTTCTTTCATACCACATCCCTTTGCCCAGCCCAGGGATTCGTGGTAACTTCAGGAAACACACACACACACACACACACACACACACACACATCTGGGAGCGTGTGTGGCCACAAGGCGACCCACCTAGCTGTTCCCTCTGGGTGGACCCAGAGCCCATTTGGATCAGCCACGTCAATGCCTGTGGTTTGGCACACGGGGCCTGGTCAGCCTCAAGAAGCAATTCAGTCCTGGGTTCCCACCCTTTGCCTGAAGGTCACAGGGAGTACCTCTGGCAAAGCTTTTTATGACAGGTGCCAGCTGCTGCAAATAGTCTCTGGGTCCATTAGTTCTGATTATATGCTTGGTGATTTTATTAGGAAATAACTGAAAATGATGGAAAACTGAAAACCACCCATCATTTGTTTTTGATTTATGTAAGTCTGGAAGAAACATGTAAGTCTGCAGGCTCTGCCCAGCCAGAGCTGAGCCTGAAGATGTCCCCAGGCCTGCCAGCTGCTTGCTCCCTGCCTGGCTTTAGTCTATGTGTCAAAGACAAAGGCCAGGACTTTGTTTTCCGTTGGTTGTTTCACTCTATCTCATTCTTTGTAACAGAGACATCCTGTTCAGCTCTGAGAATGAACCGTCATTTCTTCAATTGTTCCTGAGTTGGTGATCATTCTGTTGGCTGCCAGGTTCAGGGTCACTCTAACGATGCAATGCCGAGCTTTCTTATGGTGGACTCTTAATGCTCCTGTAGACACATGCCGGTAGGTAGATTCCTGGGCTTCGGGAGCCAGAATATCCACTCTGTGTGATTCCGTCGGTGGTGCGCAGGCGGCAGGTGGTGTGCAGGCAGCAGGTGCTGCATCGGTGGCAGGTCGCAGTGCGGGAGCCTGGGTGTCTGGTTTGGCCACCAGCCCCACCTCCTTACTGTCCCTGAAACCCGAGGCTAACACATAGCCTCTTTCTGCGTCCATCTCTTCACCGGTGACAGAAGGCTGCTGGGCAACCCTCCGTCCGGGCTGTAATGTGGTGAGGGTCAGGTGAGACAGTGCCCGGGAAGCTCTTAGCAAGCACTGAGCTCTTCCTGTACACAAGAACAAAAGGAGTTCTTCTGTGACAAACATGGGGTCCCCATGACTTGGGGTCGACTTGACAGTAACCAGCCAGTGGTTTTACTCTGTGTGTGTTTACGGCAGAGGCCTGGCGGTACAGTGGTTAAGAACCTGGCTGTTAACTGAGAGGTCTGAAGTTTGAATGCACCGGCCACGCCTTGAAAACGCTGTGGGGCAGTTCTGTTCTGTTCTCTCAGGTCATACAAGTTGGAATCAGCTTGATGGCACTGGGTTTGTGTTTACTATATCGGCTTCTTTATCTAGTGCTTGCTATGACAAAACACTGCAAGTGGCATTTAACTTTAAGTGGCTTTAACTGAAAGAAGTTTAACATCTCACAGTCCCATAGGTCAGAAGTCTGAATTCAGGGTGCCAGTCCCAGGGAGACTGGCACTCTCTCTGTCGGCTCTGGAGGAAGGTCCTTGTGTTGCATCAGCCTTCCTGTGGTTCAGAAGCGTCTCGGCAGAGGGACCTTAGGCCTGAAGGATGTGATGTCCTCCCGACACTGTTTCCTTCGGGCTCTGAGGTCCCCAGCTCTCTGCTTGCTTCCCTTTCATCACTTGCAGGATGAGGGGTGACAAGTCACACTCCACACAAATTCCCTTCACACTGGATCAGAGAGGTGACCTTAGCAAGGCTGTCACAGTCCCACCTGAATCCTCTTTAACATAATCCAGTCTTGCCCTATTAACTGCAGGCAGAGATTAGGATTTACAACATAGGAAAATCTCAGAATGGAGGACAAGTCCACGGTACCGAGAATCATGGACCAGCCAAATTGATACACCTGTTTTTGGGGCGACACGGTTCAATCCATGACACATGTATCTTTTTAAAGTGCTTGGCTTCTAACCTGACAGTGGTGGTTCAGACCCACCAACTGCTCTGCTTGCTCCTGTCGAGATGTCAAGCCTTAGGAGCCCTCGGGGGCTGTTAGGAGTCGGAATTGGCTTGACAGCAGTGGGCTTTGGTTTGCATACTTGTTTATGTCATGTGTCCTGTGTGGCAGGTCAAGCTTTGCCGAGCCACGGAAGTTACAGCTGAGATCTGGCACCACCACTGCCCTGTCTGGACGTGCCTGCTGGTGGTGAGGCCTGGCTTAGGGTGTCTGTGAAGATTCAGCCAGGACTCAGTCCCTGTCCCCTCTCCCTCAGGAGCAGTGTTCTAGAGCCTCAGAGTCAGACACGTGGCCGGGGGCCTGCTGCCTGGGTTGAAATCCAAGGCCTCCTGTTTAACAGATTATGGACGTTGTTTAAACCTTAATTTTCCCTGTAAAACAAAGACAGTGATGGCAATATATACACACTGAGCAGAAGGAATGCTTGTGTAAAATGCCATGTTAGCACCCTTCATGGGTTGGCCCTTGTCACTGCTCGGCATCTCCGAGACCTCTGGTCTTAAGGCAGAGGGGCTGCGTGGGATCCTAGCTCTGCCCCTCCCAGTGGGGGCCCCTCGGTCAGTGACTCAGTGTCTCCAAGCTTTGGCTTCCCACCTGTAGAAGAGAGGGGGTAATTCCCAAGCAGGTGAATAACTGACAGCAGCTGTAGTTGCTATTATTGTTGCTGTGGCTGGGATCATACTGGATATTTTTTATGGCAGGCCTGTATAAGAGAACATGCTTAAAAAATTAAAATACTTAATACTGACATGAGTAGAACTGAACTCCCTATCACAGGAAGCAATTAAGCTAGAAGTTTATCTACCATGAGCCTTGTAAAGGAAATTGGCCCATTCAGGAAGGGAAGATATGCCTTGCTCTAATGCAAGGGATAGCAAACCATACTTGCAGGCCAGATCCAGCTCACTGCCAAGTTTTGTAAATGGAATTTTATTGGATTCAACCATGTCAAGTCATTTGCATATGGCAGCGCAAACAATGTGTGCTCCACCACAAACCGAAGGAACCCTGGTGGTACAGTTGTTGAGTTTGGCAGTTACCCCAAAGGTTGGCAGTTCAAATCCAGCAGCTCCTTGGAAGCCTTGTGGGACAGTTCTGCTCTGTCCTATAGGATCTCTAGGAGTCAGAACTGACTTAACAGTGGTGGATTTACAAACCTAAAGTCTGTACTTAATGAGTAAAGACTGAATGCATTAAAATATGAAAAGTGTTTAGAGCAGTGCCCTGCACAGAGTTAATACACATACACTATTACTCTGATTCATTACCCATGTGTCCTTGAGGAAACCACATGACCTCTCGTACCTTCAATTTCCTTATCTGAGACATCGGGATGTTAACACCTATCTCATAGCCATGCTGCATGCATGTTATTCTTTGATTCTGCAAAGACAGTTCTTAAATGTGGTGTCAGTTAGCTAGTGCTGCTATAACAAGAAGACCAAATGCTGGAGCCTTAAACAACACACATTCATCTTCTCACAGTTCTGGAGGCTGAAAACCCATACCAGGACCTCAGCCCTGTTGATTCCTTCTTTGCTGGTGGAGCCAGGGTCCTTAGTTCTTGCTAATCCTCAGGTGCCTCTTGTCTTCCCAGCCTTTGCCTCTGTGTCTGCATCTCCACTACTGTCAAGTCAATCCTGATGCAGAGTGTAGGACAGAGTACAGCTGCCCCATAGGGTTTCCGAGGCTGTAAGTCATATATGGAACAGTGTTACATCTTGCTCCCTTGGAGCAATTATGCATTCCAACCACTGGCCTGTTGGTTAGCAGCCAAGTGCTTTAACCACTGAGCAGCAAGCCCCCTTCTCTGTGACTAATCTGCTTTTTTTATCACTCAGAAGTGATGTGATTCAGGACACCCCCCCAACTGATATGGCCCCATTAATGTAACAAAGACCTTCCTTCCAACAGGATTATGTCCACAGGTGGAGGGGTTAGGATTCCAGCATGGTTTCTGTTGGGGGCGGGCAGTGGTGCTGGGAAGCCATTCACTCCCTAACAGATGTGAGCTGGCAGTTGTGATGGTGGGGTCACGGGGGTACATCGGTTAATGTGACCAACACTGCTCTTGTCCACCCATGCTTCTATCTTAGGAGGAAACTAACCACCAGTTAAAAACACTAACATGGAAGTTATGAAGGACAGTTACAGCTGGGAGTTGCCATCTGTTCACAAGGGCGGCTGAGCTAAGACAGCAAGGGGGGCTCTGCCTGAGCAGGTAACGTCAGGGCGCCGCAGGAGAGCAGGTGCAGGAAACTCTGTG
Source organism: Heterohyrax brucei (assembly GCA_028571685.1). Lineage (NCBI taxonomy): Eukaryota > Metazoa > Chordata > Mammalia > Hyracoidea > Procaviidae > Heterohyrax > Heterohyrax brucei. The sequence goes on from CM053153.1 coordinate 5,198,701, forward strand.
CAGGAGAAAGGGGCAGGTGTCCTCAAGACAGCACCCTGGGCCTCCTGAGTGAACACGAGGGTGGTGAAGGATGGAGCCCGGCAAGCACAGGGATGTGGCTGGAGGGTCGCGTGGCCCGGGGGACGGTGTGGAGCTTTAGTCTCATTTCAGTGGCAAGCTCTGAAGGCTTTGCTGTGTTTCACTGTAAATGTTCTGAGAACCGTAAGCAGCATTCTGCCAAGTGCACATAGCTTATGTGTACAGCTTGAAGGATTCCTCACAAGCTGAGCTTACCCTTGAGACCCATGGGAGGAATTTAAGCAAGAGGATACTTGCTGTCTTCTTTAGGCCTTAGGTTTGTTTGTGTTGTTAGGTAGAAAATGAGCAGAAATGAAGTAGAAGTAGAAACAAGGGTTGCAGTGAGGCAGGGACCTAGGTCGGATGAAGGCTGACGTTATTGCCTGCCATTGGGCTGGCCCATGACTTCTTGTGACCCTGTGCTCCGTAGGATCAGACTGTGGTGATCCATAGGGTTTTCACCAACTGATTTTCACAAGCAGATTACTAGGCCTTTCTTCCTACTCTGTCTTGGTCCAGAAGCTCTGCCAAAACCAGTTCAGCATCAGAGCAACAAGCAGGCTTGCCCCTCTAGCTGCAGATCTTTGGGGAGCAGCACCCCCAAAGTACAGTTTTGCTTACCATCCTTCCTACCCTGGATGGAAAGAGGTCACGTAGAGTCTGTGCTTCTGTTCTGTCCCTACCTGGGAAGTGTGCCCTGGAGGCCGTCCTGGTCTGTGCTCAGACCAGGAGGTTTCTGCTCATGCTTGCCCTGCACTAGGGGAACAGCCCATCCCCTGATGCAGGTCCTTCATTGCACTGCTCAGCCACAGTGCTGCTGTGCTGTGTCTGTCCCTTGGTACCTGCTGTCTGTCTGTTCCACTAGGCATGCTTGCAAGAGGGCATTTGTCTGCACTTGCTTGTAGAGCCTGGAACATCTCCACGCCTGCAGACCTCTGCTGGTGGATGAGTAACTGAGGGAATGAATGAGAGAGTGAATGAGTGAGTGGGTGACTGAATCAATGATTGAGTGCAAGGGAAAAGGAATGCATAAGCAAATGAATGAATGAGTGAGTAAGCAAATGAATGAATGAGAGCTCTTATTTGATGCCAGGCGCCATGGACCTCTCGTCACTCTCCCTTTCCATTCTCATGATGGGAGGATGCGGGTGGTAGCAGCACTTGTGTCCCTACCGCCAGGTTGAGAAGCAGCATAGAAGGGATCACAGCTGGCAGACGCGGGTGTAGCCTCTCAGCCCACACTTGTGGGACTGTGGAACTCCTTCCCCACGGGAACTGGAGGACTGAGTTATCCCCGTTGTCCTACTCCAGCTCTGCCACATGCCAGCGAGCATGTGCCTAGCTGCGGAGGACAAGTGGCCCTCAGGAAGGTCTCTTTGTCACCCTTCCCTCCACTCTTTCATGCTCAAGCAAAGATTGACTGTGTCCCCTAATTCACGCCAGGAAGCACCCAATGTGCCGGAGCCCCTGTGCCTCACACCTCTGGTGCAGGTGCTCCTCCTGAGACAGAGACAGAGAGAGGGACAGCAGCCCCTCCTCGGAGGCCAGGCTTTGTGGCTTGGCTGGACGCTGTGGTTGTCTTTCTAGCAGTTTTGGTCACTGTTCACCATTGGCTGCCTCTTCAGCACTCACCGTTGGCTCTGGAATGCTTGGTGCCCTGACGACACCCCAGGGAGAGGACCTAGACCTCTGGGGAAACAGCAGGTGCCTGACACACTGTGGTCTAGAAAGGGGTGCAGGCCAGAAGTCTCTGCAACAGGTGGTGGAAGGGGACTGAGACTATAAACCCAGACTCTGGAGCCGGGGGTCCTTCCTGTCACTGCACTCAGTCCAGGGGACAGGCCTGGGACGGGGCTAATAAATATATTTTTTACAATGGAGAAAAATACATATTCACTTGTAAAGTGTGGATAGTAAAGGGTTAGATGAGATGGTGTGTGGCAGCAAGACCAGAACCTGGTACCTTGTGGCCATACACTGGTTATTTGGTCATTCTCACACCCAAGGTGGCTTCCAGTGAGTGAGACGTTGCATGGGGGCCGTCCAGAGCTCAGTGCTAAAGCCTGACTGCCTGGTCTCACTGGGCAGCTGTGTGACCCTGGGTAAATTGCTTAGCCTCTCTGGGCCACCTTGGTATCCTGATTGCAAATAGGGCTGCGTCACAGGATTGCTGCAGAGTTGGTTCATGTAAACCACTGAAAGCAATGCAGCCTGGGAGCTAGCCCACACTGGACCTCCAGGCACTTATTTCTCTTCCCTGCAGTCCACAGGAGGTGGCTGGTCCCACCTGGTGCCCAGCTTGCTGGGAGCTGAGACTTAGACCCTCTCGGTTCAGTGAGGGAGAGCCCTGAGGACCCTCAGGTGTGGGCTGAGGGGCTGCACCCCCTTCTTCTAGCTGTTGTCCCTGCTATATCTGCTTCCTAACTCAGAAGACGGGTTGAAAGTGCTGTCACCCACCCCCACCTGTGCATCTTGAGGATGAGACGGGAGAGTGAGCCGGCGAGGAGTCTGCGGCACAGAGCCTAGCCTCTCGTCGTGTGCACTCTCCTTCATCACTTACTGTCCTCAAACATCCCAGGAAAGCGAGAGTGGAGACCTGCTTTGTGCTCAGTGCTAGCAGAGGGCAGGGCCTGGTCACCCTGTTGGCCCTCATGGTCCCCGTGCCCGTCTGAGAACTGTCATTGTCTTCTAGTGCTGCTGAAACAAATACCACCAGTGAATGGCTTTAAAGAACAGAAATTTACTTTCTCACAGCTTCCAACCAAACCCAACCCCCTGCTGTTGAGTCGATTCTGACCCATAGTGACCCTATAGGATGGAGTAGAACTGTCCCACAGAGTTTCCGAGGAGCACCTGGCAGATTTGAACTGCCGACCTGGCAGATGTATCATTCAGCCACTACACCACCAGGGTTTCCCCTGAGGAGGCCACAAGTCCTTGTTCGGGTCACTGGTCCTAGGAGAGGGCTCTCTCTGTTGGCTGTCGGGAACTCTTGTTTCTTCTCGATTCTTGTCCTGTGTTCCTTGGTGACTTTCAGTTGTCCCCTGTTTGCACTCCCTTGCTCCTGTACCGGATCTAATCTTTTCTATCCACAAATGATCAGTATAAGATACAGCCTACACTGACACGGCCTCGTTGACCTCACAGAAAAGCCTGTTCCCAAATGGGATTGTGCACACCTGGATAGGGGTTAGAATTTAAAACCCATATGTTTAGGGGACCGAGTTTAATCCGTAACAGAGCCGGATGTCCAGACCCTGTGGGAAGAGCTCAGAGAGGGCAGGAAACCTACAGGCAGGAATCGAGTTAGCTCCCTCTACATGTCAGGGCCATTCAAAGGCAGAGAGGGCCACCTGAGACTGGGGAGCTGGCTGTCCTTCAGTGAAGGCTTTTGGTGTCTTTGTTGGCTGAGTGACCTTGGTCAGGGGACCTGGCCCTTGGAGAGAGTGTGTGATACAGTGATTAAGAGCTGCATGCTGGAGCCACAAAGCTGATTTTGCTACATGTGATGTACATGGCCGTGGGCAGCTAATCAAGTTTATATACTTTAGTTTCCTCATCTGTAAATAATCACACCTACCCCACAAAGCTGCACCTCCAAACCAAACCTACTGCTATCAATTCCAACTCTCACCAATCCTATAGCACAGAGTAGACTTGCCCCATAGAGTTTCCAAGATTACATGGTTGTCTTCAGAGACATTAATACTCACGTTATCAAAGATTTCTTTGTCTGATACGTTGAAGCCTTTAAAGAATGTGGAAAGAAAAAATGAAATATTCCATAGCAACTTCGGATGCAAGTGCAGATGTTTACCTTGTGCTTAGATAGCTTGTGACTTTAAAAGTGATGGCTCCTGCGTGACAGGAGCCCTGGTGGCACAATGATGAGGGTGCTCAACTGCTAACCAGAAGGTCAGCGGTTGGAACCCACGAGCTACTCCAGGGGGGAAAGATGTGACAGTCTCCTTTCATAAAGACTCACAGCCTTGGAAACTCTCTACTCTGTCCTGTAGGGTCACTATGAGTCAGAGCTGAGCCAGTGGCCGTGGGGGACGCTTTATGGAAGCAGATTGCCACATCTTTCTCCTGCGGAGCAGCTAATGAGTTAGCGCTGTTGACCTTTTGGTTAGCAATGCAGAGCTTTAATCACTGCGCTAGGGGCCTCCCTCATAAAGCTACAGTGAGTATTATATTACGTGTGTTAACGGTGCCTTCTTGCTGGGACTGTGTCAGGTACAGAGTAGGCCATCTCCCTTTGAGCCTCAGTTTCCCCCTTCTGGACATGGAGGTACTGTCATCAGCCCAACAGGGCTATTATGAGGTTTAGAAATAGTCCACACGGTGTGCCCAGCCGAGTACTTGAACATGGGGCCACTCAGGGAGTGCTCATGTTATCAGTGTTTTCCCTGGGCCTTTTGTGTGGCTTGGAGTCTGCCTGACCCTCAGAAGTGGGTGACACAGGGCAATACCCCATCTGGCCATAGAGCCACTGAGATGCTGTGCCAAGAGTCTGTTGGCTGTGACCTACCTCTTCCCTCCTCTGCCCCGTGTCCCTTGCTGGCTCGGAATGTCATACATCTCTCTGATCAGCATCACTCAGCAGCAGCTGCAGAGGGTGAAGAACGTGAGTGATTGCTTCCTCTGTGTACCCTCGGGTCATCTGGGTTCACTCTTTTTGCTTCTGCAGGTCCAGATGTCCTCATTTGGGGCTGTGATCTCTATTCCTGAATTCTACACCCGTATTCCAATGCAGATCACTCTCCTGTCTGGTGACTTTCTTAACCTCAGTCTCTGTATCTGTGTAGCGAGAACAAAATCTGGACTGGGTGTCTCTTGGGGGAAGTACAGCCAGAACACTGCTGAGAATCAGGGTGGTGAGACTTCATCTCGCATCCTTTGGACACGTTATCAGGAGGGATCAGTCCCTGGAGAAGGACATCGTATTTGGAAAAGCGGAGAGTCACTGAAGAAGAGGAAGACTCTGGACCAGATGGATGGGCATCGTGGCTGCAGCAGTGGGCTCATGCCTAGCAATGACAAGGGGGATGGTGCAGGACCAGTGGTGTTTCACTCTGTTGTCCATGAGGGCAGGACCGACTCAATGGCGCAGAACAAGTAGGCAGTTGTGGGGAAAGTCTCCAGTTGGTCACCGGCACACAGTAGGCACTAAGTAATCGCCAGCACCCGCCTTTCCCAGTGGGAGGGAAACTTGTGTGGACTCTGGGTCTTGTGGTGGTGTGTTTTCTTCACAAAGAACCATTTGGGTCAACCTGAAGCACCAGGGCCTCAGAGATTACCTTATGCAAACCTTCCTCCTCCCCTAATTCACAACCACATTTTTCCACTTTGCCTCTTGGTACACGGTGGACAAGTCAAGTGAAATGTCATTCCAGAAAAATCACAGAGACTTCCTGGTACTTCCCCTGGAAGCAGCCACCCTGATCAACCAATACCCTTTTCTGTGATGACTTCTGGAAAATAGAATCCACGCTGTATGAAGAGCGATCTTGTTTTTCTCCATAAGTCTAGAATGTTCTGCTTACCCCAAAACTGGAAAATGCAAGTCAGTGGGTAAGTAACACCCAGACTCTGGAGTAAACGAACTTCAAGGGGCAGGGTCTTTGTGATCACACAGAAAAATTAACCAAGGAACTGAGAACGCATTAAAGGAACACCTTGGCTCCTGAGAACTTGCCTTTCCTGTAATTCCAGAGCTGCTGCCTGGATCAGTCCTCACTGGGTGACATTCTGGATTGCCCTAAAGCTCGTTTTTATGAGGCTAGTGAAGGTAATCCAGTCTGACAGCTCCTTACCAAAACAAGACCTTCATTCTCACCACCCTCATTAATTGTCCTCAGAGATACAGAAAAAGAACCAAGCTTTCCAGTCCTTTCCCCAGGCTGGTAAGTGTTGCTCCTGGGAAAGGAGTACATGTAGGTTTGGAATGCACGTGGCTGCAAATAAAGAAAGCCCGACTATGGCAGCTTCGACAAGTAGAAGTCTATCTTACTTAGTCCCTGTTTTTCTAGTTCTCCAGGACAATCCCAGTCACTCTATCTCACCTTTCAAGGGGAAAGAAGGGAAAGTAACCTTGTTTAACCCATCTATCCCACTATATTAGAAGCAGCAAACACTTTTCAGTAAACACTCTTCTTCTAACCACAGAAAACTCTTGGCCAGAGCTGGCTAACATGTTTGTACCTAGCTGCAAGGGAAGCTGGAGAACTGGAGAACAGAATAACCATAGCTAGTTTAGACTAATTAACCGTGGCTTTTCTCCTGGGACTGAAAACTGCCCTTCTGAACAGAAGCATCATCTTACAGCAAGAAAGAAGTAAGGAGTGGGTATTGGACTGGCCTTGAATGGTGACTGCCATGCCTCTGGGGCACATGTCCAGGCATCCATGAAATTTGTCTGCTGGCTCATGAAAGTATGATGAACTACGTGCCTGGAAGGGTTTCCAACCTGTGCCCACTGTTCAGTGTGTACTTCTCAGCTCCAATGTCGCTAGTCACTTCTGTTCAACTAGCTGAAGGCCTGTAACATGAACATAAGAAGAGAAAGAAAGGATACACATTGAAAACTGTACTACCAACCTGAAGTGTCCCCAGCACCTTCATGGAACCTGGATTTACAGAATCGTTTTTTCAGCCTTGACTCATTTCCTACTTTTAGCCAGGTCAGAAAAATAGGCAAAAACCTCTAATACGAAATAAACCGTATTGGGCCTTATTTCTTTCTCATGCCAATAAAAGACCAAGGTTGGTTATCAGTGGCTTTGGAATATGAAGAGTCTCAAAACATTGTTGTAGACTGAATTGTGCCTCTCAAAATTTTGTTGAAGTCTAAACCTCTCTGCCTGTAAATAAAACCTATTTGGAAGTAGGCATTTCTTTATTAATAAGGTCAGAATGGCTTAGGACAGTTCCCTGTGAGTGGTGTCTTGTAGAAAAGCAGAATGGATAGCCACACAGGGGATGACAGATGCCGTGTAACATCCAGGAAACCCTCAGAGCTACAGAAGCTGAGGGGTGCACTGGTGATTCAGTGACAGAACTGTCACCTTTTATGTGGGAGACTGAGGTTCTACTCCTGGCCAAGACACCGCTCACGCAGACGCTGCCTGTTTGTCTGTGCAGACTTCTGTGTTGCTATGATGCTAAAGAGATTTCAGGGGAGCTTCTGTACCAGGATAGACTAGCAAGGAAGCCCTGGCAATTGACTTCCAAAAATCAGCCAATGACAGTCATGTAGATCACAATGGTCCTGTCTGTGTCTGATCACAGGATGGCACAGGGCCAGGCATCTGATCAGGGGGATAGTGTACAACAAAGCAGCGTCATGGTCTGTCATGCATGGTACTTCCATGAGCCGGGGCTGTCCGCATGGTGACGGCCAAACAACATGGACTAACAGCACCTTCGGGTTCTGATCCGGCCTCTCTGCCAACTGGGTGGAGATATTCACAAATCCAGATCTCCAGAGCCCCAGCACCACTGGGAAGGCTGACTGTAGGGGGTATTTTGGGACACATTTGTCCCGACTCAACGAAGTCAACTATAAGTTGTCCCAGCCTCCATTGTGGCTTAGCGTTAGCTCCAAATGGGAATCTGTTGTTTAGGGGTTGATTCCTCACAGGGCGAGTCCTCAAGTCTGTGAAGGGCATCTCAGTCTTCCCCATGTCCACGGTCTTCGGGTTGCCCTTCGCCATCTGGGATAAGGAGACAGGTGCTCCCTGGGGGATACTTGAGAGGCGCTTCCTGCCCTGAGGTCCCAGCCGGCAGTCTCCAGAGATCTGCTCATCCTCAGGGATGGAACCTTCTGAGTCAACTCATTCTCAATGACGTGCAGCTCCCAGCCGGTGTGTTTCTGGAAGGCTGTCAGTGTGGCAGCAACTGATTGTCACCCACAGCTGCCTGGCCTGGGGTGGAGCTGTCTAAAATTGCCCAGCGCCAGAGTGCTCTTCACACTAGACAGACAGCTTGCCGCTGTTTCCAAAATCACCCCATCCGTGGGGCCTCTCAGACTCAGTGGTGCCTTGTGGGATATACAGTAAAAATACCTTCTCCCCAAAGTAGAAATATCTGAGTCTGTTCCCCTCGCTGCTATTAGGTAAAGGGTCCCACAGTGAACCATGTCTGTCCCCAAATGCAAGAGGCCGTCCCACAGAGAGCTGATAGAGTGGCTAAGCTGCTAATAGTGTGCGATGGACGGTGACCACATTGCTCCACCAGCAGAGCTGGGTCTGGGCTGAGGTCAGCAAGCTACCTCAGGTGTGAAACTGTCCTGTTAGGAGTCTTTCATAGTCAGCTGATGCTGCTGTAACAGAAATACCACAAGCGAATGACTTTGAAAAGAGAAATTTTATTCCATCACAGTCCAGTAGGCTACAAGTCCAAAATCAGCACATCAGCTCCTGGGGAAGGCTTTCTCTGTGTGGAGGAAGGTTCTCATCATCAGTCTTACCCTGGACTGGGAGCTTCTGAGGCTGAGAGACCCCAGGTTCTTTCCAAAGGACACACCGTGCCTGGCATTACTTCCTGGTGATATGAGATTCCCAACACTCCCTTGATTCCCTTTCCTTTGTAACCCAAGAGACTGCCTCAAGATGCAATACGCTCTTACAGTTGAGTCCTGCCCAGGACCTCAGCCACCACCCATCCTCCCTCATTAGCCTCCTAGAGGCTGGATTTGCAACATGAAGGAACATCACACAGTATTAGGAATCACGGCCCAGCCCAATTGCTACACTCATGTTTGGGGGGATACAACTCAGTCTGTGACTGAGTCCGTGAGTGGTGCACAGGATGAAGCACTCTACCTCGAACCAGAAGGTTAGCAGTCTTACTCCACCCAGCAGCACCTGAGAAGATAGGCCTGTGGTCCACTTCTGAGAGATCACAGCCTTGAAAACCCTACAGAGCAGTTAAGCTCTACCCACCACACAGGGTTGCCATGAGTTAGAATCAACTTGTCCTGGTACAGGTGTGCTCTTTTTCTTGCCCAGTTCTGGAGAATGTGTGTGATTCTCTATGCCACAGATGCTTACATGGAGATGTACAAATGCCTGGCATCTCAGGGCCACCAAGCTGATAGGTGGTGGAACCAACCCTTACATCCAGGGCTTTCTGAGATCCAAACAGTACCCTCTCTGAACTGGTTAGGGTCACAGAAACGATTCGGTTCCTTTCAAACTGTTTTTTGAGAAGTGAGGAGGAAGACACAAAGCCATATATGTAACAATACTATGCCTTTTCATCATAATGAACAATTTCCTTGTAGTATGACCGGCCCCACTGCTGGGTGATGACTGATTAGGCTAGCTGTGCGGGGTCTTCTGGACTGGCACCAGGGCTCTAAGGTGGCACGTGAGCCACCTTTCTGTTCTGTCACAGATCGTGGCTCCTCTGTGGTTGGCGCCTGTATGACTTGGGGTTCGATTATGTATTTCCTAGCAGCTCCTCCTGCTGATACCATCTTCTGTTCATTGGTCTGTTTGGCTACATCTTACAGTTATTTTAAGAATAATCTTTTATGGAACAAAACAAAGCAAAAACAAATGTAGGGCGGTGTTTCCCTGACCTCCTCAAGTTGGATCAGGTGTTCCATCTGTGACTCCAGTCCCCAGCTGCCAGGACATTTCTGTCGCTTACTGCCTGGTGTTGATGGTAATTGATTTTCTTGTCTGGCGCCCTCTAATGGACCAGACTGGGAACTCACTGCGGATAGGGAGGATGCCATGTCTGCATTTTACCCCTGGGGGAGGGGAGATGGAGACCCTGGTGTGTGTAGGGTAAGGGCTACATCTGCTAACCAAAAGATTGAGCTGTGCGGGGGTAGTTCTACTCTGCTACGGGGTCTCTGTGCGTCAGGATCGACTCAACGGCAGTGGGTTTTGGGTGGGTAGAGGGAAGAGGAAAACTCCGGTGGGGCAGTGGTTAAGTGCTACATCTGCTAACCAGAAGGCCGGCAGTTTGAGTCCACCAAGCAATCCTCAAAAACTCTAAGGAGCAGTTCTACTCTGTCCTATAGGGTTACTATGAGTTGGAAACAACTCGACAGCAATGGGTTTGGTTTTTTGGTTTTTCTGGAGGGTAGAGAAGGAACCCTAGTGGCGTGATGGTTAAGTACTTGGCTGCTAACTTGGCCACTCCTTGGGAGAAAGATGTGGCCATCTGCTCCATAAAGATTACAGCCTTTGAAACCCTAGGGGACAGTCTCACCCTATCCTACAGGGTCCCTGAGTTGGAATCGACTTGACGGCAGTGAACTTGGTTTCACAGAGGGTAGAGAGCACAGTGGGGTTCACCGGCTCGCTTTCCATGCAGGAGACCTGGATTTGAGCCCCGGGTGGTGTACCTCTGCATGGCTGTCAGCCGTCGGCCATCTGTTGGTGAAGGTTTGCCTGTTGCTATGGTGCAGGGCGAGTTCCAGGGGAGCTTCCAGACGAGCACAGACTAGGAAGGAAGCGCTGGCCATCACTTCTGGAAATCAGCCCATGAAAACCCTGCAGGTCACAGCACTCTAATCTGCGGCTGGTCGTGGGGAGGGCACAGGACCAGCAGCGTTTAGTTCTGTTGTGCGCAGGGTCTCTGTGAGTTGGGGGCCCATTTGATGGCCGCTGACAGCAGCCACAGAATATGTGGTGTCTCCAGAGGGGTTGCTCAGTGAGTGAACGAGCATGGGGAAGAGCTGCTCCATGTGTGCTACCCCTGTATCTGAGGCAGTAGGCACTGTCCCTGGGGAAAGATGGGGCTGGGTCTCCTTGATGCCGGATTTCTCACGGTGACTGTGGGTCCCCTTTGCTCACCAGTCTCTCTGGTTGCTTCCTCTCCCAGACGTGCTGTGTCCGAGTGTCCGAGTGGAAGGAGAGCGCTTTAAGCATACCAATGGGGGCACCAAGGAGATCACAGGTAAGAGAGCGGAGCTTTCCGCATGCGGGGCTCCCTCAGTGCGCTGTTTGCTGGACCCGAGCATGACCTGGCTGGATTTAGGGGTGGCCTTCCTGGCCTCGTCCTCTTCCCCATCTTTCACAAAAGTCCTGGTGAACGATTGGACTGACGTGGGGAGCAGCTGTCACCAATGGACCATCTGATGGTGAAGAACAGTCACCTTTTCCATTTGGAATTCATTGGCTTTCCTGTGTTATTGCATCATGATTGGGTATGTCTGTCAAGTTGACTGTGACCCCCAGCAACCCATGTGGCAGGCTAGAACTGCCTGGCAGAGTTCCCTAGATGGTGGTCTTTACAGAAGGAGCCCTGGTGGTGTGATACTTGAAGCCCGTGGCTGCTAGCTGGAAGGTCCGTGGTTCTAAACCACCAGCTGCTCAGCAGGAGAAGGATGCGGCCGTCTGCTCCCCTAAAGATGACCTCCAGCCTCAGAAGCCCCCTGGCGCAGTTCTCCTCTGTTGTGTGGAGTCAGCTCAACGGCAGTGGGTCTGTTTGTTCTGGAATCTTCACAGGAGCGGATCACAACAAGGTCTTCTGTGGTACTGCCAGAAGGGTTTACAGTGCCAGCTTGCCACCCAGCAGCTGAGTGTTCAACTGCTGCACCACCAAGGCTCCTGGGTTTTCTCATAATCTGTTGCTGTTTTGTCAATTCCTGTTTACAGCGACCCCAAATGTCAGAGTAGAACTGCCTTATGAGGTTTCCAGGGGGCACCCAGTGGATTTGAACTGCCAACCTTTTAACTAGCAGCCGTAGCTGTCACCCAGTACACCGCCAGGGTTTATAGGAACCCTACGGAAGTCCCTAGATAACCACTCAAATGACTGAGTTAGGAAAGGAATCGGTGGACGAGTGGCAAAGCGAGCAAAGCTGGGGTAGGTAGATGTGGTTCTGGGGGGGAAAGAGGGAGTCAGAGTTAGGACAACACGAGCAAAACAAATGAGACATCCAGGGGTGCGTGGCCACCGACATGGAGGCATGCCTGAGTACCCTCGATTCCCGTCAATGGCTGTCTCCGTGTGACAGAACCCAAGGGCTGCAGTAGCTGGGGGTGGCCCAGCCTGCTGCCTGAACCCTGAGATGAGGAGCACTGCGTCAGCCCACCTGTCACCAGGCCCCCTGTTCAGCTCTTTGGATCATGGTCCCAGCGAAGTTGCGTACCCTCCTGCACCTAGCATGGTGACCCTTCCAGCCCAGAAGCCCTGCTGCCCTCACTAGTTCCCCCTTGGCTCTGGTGACCCCACCATCTCCAACATCATCCTGTGTCCAGTTCTAACTGCTTGTATGAGAGTGGAAGTCTGCCATCCTAGCTGGTGAACCCTGTGAGGTCAGGACAGGTATGTCTGTTGCAGGTCCCAAGGACCCTACTGTTTTCAGCATGCCCTGCAGCTTAGTAGTGTCAGTGTCTGCATCTTTGCAATGGAGGGATTTTTCTAATGGTAGAAAGTTTGCTCTGCCTGTGCGCAAAGCAGAGAGAATGTGCCAGGGGGCTGACACTGCCCCAGGAGCAGTCCTCAACCGGTGACCACCAGGAAGTGGTGGAGAAACATCCTGGCTCTGCTGCGCTTTGGGTGGAATTATCCTGAGGCCCACAGTTTGCCCCATTTCCCAGAGTTGAGCAAGAGACCAGGGGTAGTCACCTACACTCGTTATTGGCTGCCCCCTTCTCTGCTCTCATATCTACCTCACTTCTACTAACTACTTGGGCTTATCCATAAAACCTAACACAGATAGTCTGTGTCTGTTTTCTGCCACTACAGTCCCTGGCGTGGAGTGTACAGTGGTTGGGCACTCGGTGTGGTACTTTGCTCTCTTGGCAATGGCATTCCCTCTGCTTGGTGTGCCCCTTCCCACCTTGTACCCTTGATGGACTCCTACTCATCCCCCAAAGCCCAATTCAAGAGCTCAGTCTTGGTGAAATTGTCTAAACTTTTAGACCTTGTCAGGAATTCCTGTGTTAGCACTTTATTCAACCCTGTGGACTCTGATCAGAGACACCATGCTTGTTTTCTTACCTGTCTAGCTCTCCAGCAAGCATAGCACAATTTGAAAGCAAGACCTGTCTTTCCATACCTGGACATTGACCTCTGTGTCCTGTGGGCTTGGGGCAGTGCCTGACACTCAGAAGGTGCTCAGGAAGGCTTGTTGAATGGGTGGTCAAGTGAGTATGCTGATGAAATGAGTGAAGGCAAGAATGGCAGCGGAAATGCATGATGGGTAAACAGTGGGAAACAGTTACAGGGAGGGGTGAGCTGGTGGGTGGAGGAAAGGAAGGGAGGCGGGAAGGAGGCAAGGAGGACGGAAGGTAGGCAGGGAACCAACGACCTGCCTCCAGCATCTGTGATGAAGAGCAGCATTTTTCCACTTAAGTTACTTGATCCTTGCTGAGGAAATTTGAAAAGAACATGCGGGGTGTGGGGGGGGTTCGGGGGGCCCATGCGTGCATGAGTGTACTTGTGCGTGTATGCAGATCTTTGAACAAATTCCCCAGGCCATGCATGGCTCATGGGACCCCATGAAGAGTCTGTCTGGGGACAGAATAGACACAGGACTCTCAGTTCAGGACTCTGCTGTGTCAATCTGCAGCAGTGGAGTCTTGTAGCCCCAGGGCTTACACCGCGATGCCGGGTGGGTGGGTGCTAGGCAGACACCCCTTCTGGGAGCTGGGACACCCAGCCTGCTTCACCTGTGCCATCTCCCATACAGCCAGCCCACGGGAACACTCCAGCCAAGTGGAGGCTGAAGCAGATGGTCCTGGAGGGGGGACCTGGGATTCGCCTGCTTCAGTGCAGCGAGGAAATAGGTGTAGCTTCTTGTTCTGGAGGTGCAGCTCCCCAAAGCCCTGCCTCCTGGTCTGCCCTGAAGTGACCCTGGCTGTTTCTAGGCTTCCCGAGGCTGCAGCAGTGGGGTCAGACCTGGAGCTGAGAGGCATATGACACATATCATCTAATATGTTGTTGTTAAGCCAATTCCAAATGACAGTGACTCTCTGTGACAGTGTGGGATTGCCCCATAGGGTTTCCTAGGCTGTTACCTTTACAGAAGCAGATCACCAGGTCTTTCCCCCTCGGACCTCCTAGGTGGGCTTGAATCACCAGACTTCCAGTTGGCAGCTGAGTTCTTAACCACCAGAAAATCAGACCAAATCCATGGCTGTTGAGTCAATTCCAACTCATAGTGACCCTATAGAATAGAACTGTCCTACAGAATTTCCAAGGAGTGCCTGGCAGATTTGAATTGTCAACCTTCTAGTTAGCAGGTGTAGCACTTAACCCACTATGCCACCAGCGTTTCTGCAGAGGACACTCTTAGATTCCTTCCTTCTCCTCTGTTTCTACAAACAGTGCCTCAAGCAAGAGAAACAACAAAAACATCTTGCTCCTTTTGAAAAAATAGCATTTTATTGTGTTTATACAGCATGTTAGGTTCCCCCTGACAGTTTCTGCACAGACTGTTCAGTGACATGAGTAATGTTTTTCACAATGTGTCCACCGTCTCTTCAGTTGCACTCTGGTGGCCCGTTTCCCGGGGCTCTTGTTTCTCTGTCCCATGTCTTCTCATCTTTATGGTAGAGTAGCTGTTCAGTCTCATTGTTGTTGTTGGGTGCCATGGAGCCACCCGCCATTCATGGCAACCCTGTGCACTGCAGAACAAAAACAGCACCCAGTCCGGCTCTGTCCTCATGGTCCTGATGCTGAGACCACCTCTCATGGAGGGTCTTCCCTTTCTAGTGTGCTGAGCCTCTACTTGCCCGAGCGTGATGTCCTTCTCCAGGGACTTTTCCCTCCCAATAGCACATCCAAAGCACGTGAGATGAAGTCTTGCCAACTTTGCTTCTAAGGAGCATTCAGGCTGTACTTTCTCCAAGACACGTTTGTTCCTTCTTTGGTCCCATACAGATGCTTTTTGATACAGCATTGTTCTTTTGGGTAATGCATTTATTTTGTGTGCCACTCTGCTATTTGGCTAAAGGGTGGTCTCAGAAGATGGGCTTGGTTCTAGGTTTAACGAGTGTCTTGGGGCAATAGTAACAGGCAGCTCTCTGCTCTCATCGTGTCTGGTTAATCTGGCCTCTTTTATGAACTTGAGTTTTGTTCTGTAAGTGCCCTACTTTCTGAGGGATAGAACAATCAACTAGGTCTGGTCTCTTCCCTCTTCCCTCTTCTCTACCATCCGGAGAGAAGAGAGAGAAGCTGCGTGTACCTATACAGACCCAAAGGGACCAGTCCTCCCGGGGGTCAGTAAGGCTCCCTTCACAAACACCCCAGAAAGTCGTGGAGGGATGAACACGGTAGAAGCTGAGCCCGAGTGGGTGCCACCAGGAACACTTTCTCCCGTTCTCCCCTGAGGCGGGCAGGTAGCACAGTTTTCTCTGCGGCTTGGGGAGGTCTAAGTGTGTGATGTTACCTTTAAACAGTTGCTCTTCTATCTCCTGCCTGCCGATCCTCTCACTGCAGGCGTGTTCCTCGTCTTCCCACCAGCCTAGGTGCCTTTCAGGCAAGACAGCATCTCTCCCAGAGCTCTCCACTGCCCCCCCCAAGTTAATTGCTTATTGTTCAAGTTTTTTGTTCTTAATTTTTTGTTTTAATTCATGGAAACCAGTAAAAGTGCAACTGGAAAGTACAGCTTATAATCAGTTTTTTTCCAAACTTTTAAGAAATTCTCTCACATATAGCGGCTTGGGGGAACCAGACTTACGGTGCAGTTCCTAGTGGTAGCGACAAAGCTGAGAAATGGAGGGCCAGGTCCTCTCGTCAGTGCTGCCTGACTTCTCCCAGGGCGGGCATGGACACGGTTAGTGCAGATTTCACACTCACCCTCACAGCTTCCCCAGTGTGCTCCCGTCTCCACTGAGCTGCGTGGTGGGGTGTCAGGGGCCACCTGGGGGCCCTGCACTTATGTCCGCCTTTGGGCAGCCCTGAAAAGTGGCTCCTTGGTCCCCTTGGCGCAGGTGCAAAGGTACGTTGGAGGGCGCGAGTCGTTGCTACAAGTGGAGAAGTGATGAGTCCCATGGCAGGCCCGGGAGCCCAGCTGTGTCTGGTTGGACTCAGATTTCCAGTCCCTCTGGCCACACACCACTTTCTGTCAGTCAAACTGGCAGCTTTTATTGAGCAGAGACCCCTCTACTCCACACACATTTCTTGGCAGGGAGCCTTCCAGGAGTTTTGTGGCCGAGCATTTAACATGCGGGGAGCTCAGGGTGCCATCTGCTGGGGTGCGATGGCAGGTGCGACATGGGCTGAAGGACCCTGGCACAGTGGCCCCAAGAGGGCAGCCCCCTCACCCTCCAGTGGGTGGTTCAGAGGCCATGGGAGGCACCCAAAGCAGCCTCCAGCCCAGGACACTGACTGGCTGCAGAGGGAGTCCCTCTCCTGCAGTGACGGAAACCAGTGGGACCTGAGGCTCTTCTGTCCAAACAAACTCAGACCCCAGAACAGGTCTGCTTTAAGCCCTCAGCTCTGGGTGCCAGGTCCTGGAGCTGGGGGCCTTGCCGAGTCCTCCCAGCCCCCGCTCCAATTCCCAAGCACCAGGCCCTTGCTGTGCCACTTCCTGCCCCCTCCCCACAGCTGCCCTGTACACTTCCGGGAGCGAGGTCACGGACACAGAAGGCAGCCTGCTGGGTTGGCGAAGGTCCCGATCAGTTCCCGAGCTGGTCCTGGCTGGCCCTGGGCTCTCTGAGAGGTGAGCCCAGAGCTGCAGTACACCTTTCTGTCCCCAGGCTGTGCTACAATTTCAGCCTCTTGTGTGTCCAGCCCTGCTCAGAGCCTGCTGGGGTAACACAGCGGCAGGAGGGCCTGGGGAGGTGAAGGTGGCGGAGGGAGGCAGCTCTCCTGCTCACTGGGCAGGTGTCTCGCACACTTGGTACCTGCGTGGCCACCACCCCGTCCCTTGGGATGCCCCTCCCTGCAGGGGGAGGAGGCTGCTCCATGCCATGTACCTTGTCCTATGTAGCTGGGTGGTGGCAGTGGGGCTGTGGGGTGCAGAGCAGTCACTACGGTTTTGGCACAGAGTGCAAGGGCCCTCCTGTCAGGGGATTCTGCAGAGACCTCAGATCAAGGGTCCCTCTGTGGTCCCCGCAGTCCTGTGGACCCATTCTTAGGTGGCTGGCTTCCCCCACACGGAAACACAGGTGCATCATCTCACCGAGTCCACAACCGCCCTGCTGGAAGGATTCTCCTCTTTTTCTACTTTAGGGGCTGAGCTCAATAAAGTTAAAGACCTTCCTCAAGGTCACCAGGCTAGAGCTCTGTGTGGGTGGAGTGGCTGTGGGCCGGGCCCAACATTTTGAATGCCTCAAGAGTGACATGTTTACTGGTCCTCAGCTCCTTTGGCCTTCCCAGCAGCTGAGCTCTGAATGTGCATCCCCCAGCCCTCTGACTGGAAGTAGGGGTGCTGTGCTGCTTAGAAATCCAACACTGAAATTTCCTGTTATGCAAGAAATGCGATTTGATTGAAAGGCATAGTCTCTCTAGCCAGGGCAAAAAATGGGGGAGTGGAGTCAGAGCTGTTGGTGCTGAAATGTTATTGGATGACCTGATTTCACACCTCCCCTGCTTTACCCATAAGGGGACCCATGTCCAGAGAGGGAAGGTGACTGGCCGAGGCCACACTGAGAGTGGGATCCAGGAGACCTGCATGTCGGTAGCTTTTTCTGGGGTAGGACCGGGGTCACACTCTTGTCCAAGGTGAGGTGCCTGTTAGTGCATCCAGCATCTAGTGAGCACCCACCAAGTGTCAGGCATGTCCTGCTGTACTTCCTCATTTAAAACTCACAGTGGTCTTCCTAGATAGTGGACCCTGAAAACCAAGCCCATGACCATCCAGTTGATTCTGACTCGTAAGGACCACGTGGGGTTTCCCAGGAATAGCTGGTGCATTCGAGCTCTTAAACACTGTGCCACTAGCACTAGCTACTAGAACTTATTATGGCAAGGACATTCTGTCTGTTTACCCGCCCACCCCAGTCTATCATCATTCCCATTTAACAGATGAAAAAATGAAGGCTCAGTGAGGTGGAATGAACTGGGAATAGGGATTTGAACCCCAGCATTTCTCATTCTAGAGCCCTCTTTAGCCACCCTCATCATTGATTTATTAGCCACTCCCAAGTCTATAGGACTGGACTATTAAGACCCGTAGCGTTTGCACTGACCGGTTTCAGGCCTTTCTTCCTAGCTGCTCCTAGTCTGGAAGCTTCATTGGCACCTGTTTACTCTCATGACAACACACAAACTTCCCTGACAGACGGCTGATGGCTGCATATGAGGCACGTTGCCTGAGACTCAAATCCAGGCCTCCCCCATGGAAGGCTCAAGTTCTACCCCTGAACCACTACTGGCCGCTCCCCTCTCCTAGGCTGGTGCTGCCTCAGTTGTTCAGAAATACAGAGGAAGCATGCTCAGAGAGGTTTGTCTCACACTCACAGTCACACGCTGTCAGGTTGCAGAGCTGGGACCTGACCTGCAAGCATCAGGGCCCAACTTCCAGGACTTCTACTCAGCACAGAGCCTTCAGGTGCCAAAGGACACGGCACAACTCAGGATGAGGCTACAGGTGCGTTTTAGCGAAGCTGTGCTGTGCCCCAGCCCACGCTGATGCCGGGTGAGGGTCTGGATGTTAGCAGGCACAGTGGTTAGGCTGTGCCCCAAGCAGTTGTGAGCCAGGGGAGGCTGTCTCGCACAGTCTGGGCTCCGCTGCGGCCTCTCTGAGCCCCGATGGAGCCAACTACGTGTAGACACCTGTGGAGGGGACGTGGGTGCCTGGTTCTGGGGAAACCCAGCCTCTCTGGGAGGCATATCATTCCCTGGGTGTCCGTTAGAAAGTGCAGTGTCGCCTGAGGTGGGTGAGTCCCCCAGGCTGTTGTCCTGAGATACTTTTTAAAACGTTAACAATAATGTCTTCTAAAGTCCGTCTTGAAAGCAAACGATAGTTTAGATCAATTAGTAAAGGGTGTCTACCTTGAACATTGTGCTCTTTTAAGATCTGTATATACGGGACCAAACTGCCAACAGCAACTGGAGAACTTGAGGAGAGGCTGGGGGTTGGAGGGCAATTAGTTTATGTCTGTGGTGGAGCAACAGCTTGGTTACACAGCTTGAAGAATGTGGTCAGCGTCACTCAGCTGCACATATAGAAATTGTTGAATTGCTGTATGGCTTTTTTCCCCCCAAGTGTACATAGTATATTTTTCTTTAGTAAACCTTTGTTATAAAATACGCCATACTCAAAGAAAAATGTATGTATTAATATTGTACTTAAACCCAAAAGCCAGACCCAATGCTGCCGAGTTGGTTCTGACTCATAGTGAGTGAACCTCTGGACAGAGTACACTACCCCATAGCATTTCCAAGGAGTGGCTGATGGATTTGAACTGCTGACATCTTGGTTAGCAGCCGTAGCACTTAACCACTACACCACCAGAGTCTCCAATACAACGCTTACAGGTCCCAAATTCAACTCCAAATATATATTACTAATTTTGTTTATTTGCAAGTTTTTGTCTAAAAAAAAATTTTTGAGTTGTACCTTAAAGATTTACAGCATGAAATAGTTTCTTGTTAAACAGTTAGTGTGTATGTTTTTTGTGACTCTGGTTGCCAAGCCCACAACATGTCAACGTTTTCCCCTTCTTGGCCTTGGGTTCCTTGTTACCAGCTTTCCTGTCCCCTCCTGACTTCTTGTCCTTGCCCCTGGCCTGGTGTACCCCTTTAGTCTCCGTTTTGTTTTGTGGGTTCTCCAACCTTTGGCTGATGGGTGAACCTCACGAGTCACTTCCTTACTGAGCTAGAAGGGTGGGCGGGGACCACACTTCCAGGGTTTCTCCAGTCCCTCTGAGACCAGTGACCTTTGTCTTCTGTGTGTGTGTGTTAGAATTTTGTTCTACATTTTTCTACAGCTCTGTCCAGGATCTTCTGTTGTGCTACTGGTCACAACAGTCAGTGGTGGTGGCCAAGCACTGTTTGTTTGTGCTAGACTTTTTCTGTTGGGCGCCGTGATACTTTTGATCTGTCAGCCATTGGGACTGATCTTTCCCTCGTGTCTTTGGTTTGCTTCATTCTCCCTGCTTCAGACGGGGTGAGACCAGTGGAATATCTTAGATGGCTATGTGCATGCAAGCTTACAAGAACCTAAGTAGACTGTAGAACATTTTCTTTAGATTAATGCCGGTTGCGCTTCATAGTCCTAAGACCATGGTCCCTGCAGCCCTCCACCCAGTAGTTCAGGACGTGTCTTTGGAACTCCCATAACCTTGCCTTTGACAACTTGTGCTGGCTTCCACAGTAGAATTGTGTATGTTTTGCTATGCATTTTTCAACCACAACAAAAGTTCAGCAAAAATGTGAAGGTGTCCAGTTTCATCCAGAATGGAACTTTTGGTGCATGTTTTGGGTCTGAAGGACCAAACATCATTTCACATTATGTCACACATTCTGTTAATGAGCAGTATAGGAAAGGCCATTTAGAAATGACAGAATGACGACTCTTAAGTCATTTTCCGAGAATTAGACCATCTCGTGATGGCAAGGGGCCAGACAGAGCCTGGGCCGGAGTGTCGCCGGGGCAGCCTTCAGTGGCAGCACTGCCTCCCTCTGCAGGGAGCCCATTCCAGGGCCTTCACAGCCCTAATCCAGGGCCGGGTCAGACCTCTGTCAGGTGGCCACCCCCCAGCAAGGCCACCCCTGCCACCGAGCCAGTCTCTGCCAAACCCGAGCCCTGCTGTTCCTTCTGCACTGTCCTGCACATTGCCCAGAATCACACTGCATGTCTGCACTGTCGTCTGTCTGGTTAGGGACTGATCTGTGGAGTCCCCAGTGGTGCCGGTGGTTATGTGCTCAGCTGCTATCCAGAAAGCTGACTTCTCGAGTCCACCCAGAGGCATCCCACAAGAAAGGCCCGCAGATCTGCTGAGAAGTTAGCCATCAAAACCCCTCTGGAGCGTATGCGGTCACCGGGAGTCAGAGGTCACTCAACGGCAACTTTATTTTTGGCCCTGAGGTCCTCGTTCTGAGACCCTGGATTTCGTCTGCCCCAACTCTGCTTCTGCAGTGATCTCCCAGTACTCGGCTCTTAGGAACATGTGTTGAAAGGACAAATGATGTCCCTGGGCAGAATTTAGTGGTGGAAGGTGCTGTGAGCACCACACAGGGTGAGTGTGTACAGTGCTGGTCAGTGACTACACGTCAGAGGCAGCGTCCTGTGTTTTACGTCATCTTACTGAAGCTTTGTAAGATCCCGAGTCACAGATGATCCTCCTTTTAAAAACAGAGATGGTCAGAGTTACGGCGATGTGCTCGAGGTCACAGAGCCAGAACCCTGTCGTTAGGGAAGGTGCCCTGGACCTGTCTCTGATTCTGACACTTTTCATCAGTGGCAAAC
The DNA here is from genome assembly GCA_028571685.1 of Heterohyrax brucei. Classification (NCBI taxonomy): domain Eukaryota; kingdom Metazoa; phylum Chordata; class Mammalia; order Hyracoidea; family Procaviidae; genus Heterohyrax; species Heterohyrax brucei. The sequence continues at coordinate 5,220,089 of CM053153.1, forward strand.
TCTCATTCCCTGCTGCTTCTTAACCCCGCGCTGGGCACGCAGCAGGCTGCCAGCACCTGTGTGGGTTCTCTGGGCAGGCCTCAGCTGTAGAAGATGCCTGGGGCATTCCAGTGGACCGCGAACAAGTTCATTTCGTCCTTTTCTCGGCAGCTCCTTGGAATGTTGGAGGCGGCAGGAGAACCCTCCTCGTGTCTTGTGGGTCAGGGGTCGCAGGCCCACGAGTTACAACCTGGAATGCAGAGATGAGTGTGGCTTTACCCTGGCCTCGGTTGGCTTCCCTTTAAGCTGCCCAGAGCTTGCCTAGCTCCACAGAGGACATCGCTTTAGGTCAGCGCATCCCGCTGTCCACCTCTGTGATGGGCTTTGCTTTTAGGCCCTGACCCTCCAGGGCTGTGATCCATAGCACCCAAGTCAGTCTTCCAAACCAGTCCGAACCCTTTTGTAAAAGCCCTGTTTGTGGGGAAATATGGATTGGGAGGTACTGGGGGCTGATAGATGGACTCCGTTCATTTCCTACTGTGTATCCAACCAGCCGCTGTAGAGTGCGTTCTAACTTGTGGGGACCCCGTGTGTGTCAGAGTAGACTTGTGCTCCACAGAGGTTTCAGTAGCTGTTTTTTTGAAGGTAGGTTGCCAGTACTTTCTTCCAAGGCACCTCTTTATGGACTCAACTTCCCACCTTTGAATTAGCAGTTGAGTACATTAGCCATTTACGTACCCAGGGGCTTCGATGCTTGCCATTCTCGTGGCAGCCCTAGTTGATAGACACTATGTCCTGCCTTTTAGAATCAAGATCCCCAGGCCCTACTGCTAGAAGTCTTCTGTACCCCATGTTGGTGGGTGGCATTTGGGGTCTTAAAAGCTAGCAAGCTGCCTTCTGAGGTACACCAAATGGTCCCAACTCATCCAAAACAGACGATCACCAATAACAACAAAGACCCGAGGGAAAAAGAGCCCACGAGACAGAAGGACCCATGTGAATGGGAGACTGTATCTACATGTGACCAGAAGAACCTAATGGTGCCTGGCCACCAGCAAAGACAGCCATGAGGGGGTACACAATGCTGAGTCCCAATGGCAACACAACAAGAAGAGGGGTATCTGTCGAGAACTCCACTAAAAGACCACAATTGATTGTCCAGTGGCCTGGGAGTTCCCCTGGAAGCATGGCCCCTAGACCTTCTGCTGCCCCTGACCAGAAAACATTACTGAGGTCAACTCTTCAGACAGGAAGGGGCTGGACTTGAGGGCACAGGGTGATCACATGGTGTGTGTAGTTTATGGTCCTATGCGTCTATAAGATGCTGTCCTATTGGCCTCTTAGTAGAAGGGAGAGGAGAGGGTGGAGAGGAGGGGGCAAGAGATTGTTAAGAGGATATGACATATATAGAACTAAAAGGAGTGTGCTGTCACCGGGCAAGGAGAGCAGAAGGAGATGCAGATAGGCGGGCATGCAAATTTAATTTGGAGTGTGTACTTTCACTTAATCACAGTTTAAAAAAAAAAAAGATCCCGAGGCTCACACAGATTATGAAACCCCCTCAAGCCCCCCCTCAGAAAGTAAAACTTGTTACTGTCAAACTGACTGACGCAGTACAGCCATCGGGTTTTCTGGCCGTAATCTTCATGGGTACAGACTGCCAGGCCTTCCTTACACAGAGCTGCTGGGTGGATTTGGACCAGTGACCTTTAGGATAGCAGTCACAGCCCACAGGGCCGCACAAATGTGCAAAGGTGCTGGATTTGACGCCCCTCCTCTCCACTGACCCCCAGTCTCACAACTTGCCCATTACTCCGCACTACCAGGACACATGACATCCTCCCAGGGGGAGAGCAGAGAAGTCACACAGAGCAGGGTCACCTGTCAGCCGATTCAGGATCACAAGAACAGCTCGGTGTTCTCTGGCGTTTTTCTACTTAGCACCAGGTGACGTAAAATGTGCCAAATGATGGTCGAAGCAGAATCCAGATTTGCTGCAAAAGTGTGGCTGCAGGAAATAAAGCTTTAAAATTGCTGTTTGGCTTGTGGGACAGACCCAGGTGTATCAGGCATAGGCACTGGGGCGCCTGGAATGCCCAGGGTCCCAGCAACAGCCTCTGAGAGGCAACAGCTTGCTTCTACATGCCTTAGGCTGCGCTAGGACCAGGCACTTCTCAGCGGCTCCTGTTTCTGTGGAAAGCCTGGAGTCTGTGTTCCTCCTGCTCTGTTTTCCTGGAACTGAAGTGGAAGCTGCATGGCTCTCCACACGTGTACTTGGACCGTTCCCTCTGCTGAAGCCACATCTGTTCCCACCCGGGGCGGGACACCTTTGCACACACAGCAGATGGTCTTGCCTTTGTCTCCCACCCAGACTCATCCCCTTTCTCTTCTCTTTGGACAGGCTTTGACCTGATGGATTTGTTCAGTGTGAAGGAAATTCTAGGGCGGAGAGACAACGGTGCCCACAGCTCCTATGTCCGGATGGGATCCTTCCCTGTGGTGCAGAGGACAGAGTGAGTGGTTCCTCTTTCTCTAGACCTGTCCTGGGCATGCTAGGAAAGGGGCCTCTTGGTCACAGCTGGTCTCTTAACACTGAGTAGAGCTTTCACCTGGTGCCTGGTAAGGTCATCTCAGGTGCAGTGGCTGGACTGCTGACCTGGGAATTCAACTAATGCAAGAATGTGAGTGAGAACAGCTTTTTTTCTGTCTCATGTGTCTCTCTTTAAAGTCATGAAACGCAAAAGCTGCCAACCTGTAGTCCACACAAAATCCCAGTGAATTGCAAAAATGAGGCTGTGAGGAGAAAAATGCCCTAAATCGCCGTTTTGCTCTGCCTTTAACCCTCTGAGCCCAGGCACTGTCCTTTATAGCGCCAGGGTAAGAATGCCTTGTTCTTGAGTTATTGTGAGGAAGAAATAAGAGAATACCTACGTGTCCCTTAGCCCACTCGTTGTTACTGACTCTGCTGGGCCCTTGATCCTACTGCAGACCCCTGAGTGGAGCAAACAGTTTGTAATCAACTAGTAAATGACAAGTTCAGGGTTTGAATCTACCCAGCGGGGCTGCAGAGGAAAGGCCTGGCAATCTGCTTCCGTAAAGGTCACAGCCATGGAAAGCCTGTGGTGCACACTCCTTCCCTGCCCTGAGTGAGCACGCACCCTGTGGGAACTGGTTGGTTTGGGTCCTTCTACACTTGTTCCATTCAAGTTTAGCATTAAGCACTCACGCAGGCATGCGTTTTTTCTATTGATCTATGGAACAGTGAACGCTTTCGGCACGCAGCCCCTGCTGTGGGCCATTCACTGCAGAGGATGGCAGGCATAAACCAAACAACCCAAACCCATTGCCTTGGAGTTGATTCTGACTCCTAGCTACCAGAGTAACAATGGGTTTCCAAGGAGCGCTTGGTGGATTTGAGCCGCCAGCCTTTAGGTTGGCAGCTGAGCTCTTAATCACTGTGCCACCAGGGTTTCCATGGCAGGCACGGAAGGCTTTGGTCAATGAAGTTTCTGGAGTCTGCGTATAACCACGAGTGAGATCAAGCTCAGAGACTGGCCTTTGAGCTCTTTCCCTGCATGGCCTGTGAACAAAGAATCAGACAGTAACAAGCTTGCTTACAGGTTTCTGTAGCCAGACAAAGGGTCCCCGAGGGTCTGAGAACCAGAAATGTGGCCGCCTCTCACTTCCCTTCCTGTCTGGCCAGACAGATCTGCCTCCTTCAGTGGAGAGGTCTGGGCCATGTACATTCCCTGAGGCAGCCCCTCCATCCCCAGCAGGGCAGGGCCCCGTTCCTCCATGGCTGGGTGAGGCTGTTCCAGTCCTGGCAGCTGCGGGTTGAGACAGTAGCTTGGGGACCAGCCCATGTGTGGAGCGCCTCCCCTCAGCCCCTTGCCAGATGCATAGCACCCAATTAATTCTCAGAACCTGGGTGCTCTCACTTGTAGCAGAGGGTGAAGAATGCCTTCTTCATTAGTTCTTTTGTGGAAGAAAGGAGCCAGTGTATTAAAAGTTAGGAGCAGAGGGAGGGCTTTCTTTAGGGGATAGTGGGGTTACTGCCGAAGACTCCTTGGGTAGTGCAAAGGGTTAACACGCTCGACCACTGAATCTGGGATTGAAGGTTTGAGCCCACCCAGAGGCACCTCGGAAAAATGGCCTGGCAGTCTCCTCCCCCAAATCAGCCCCTGAAGAGCACAGCTCTGCCACGCGTGGGGTCCTCGTGAGCCGCTGTTCTCTGGTTGGCTCGTGCTGGTGTGAAAGGCAGTAGGGAGGCTCAGATGTCTCTGTTCTCAGTGGCAGTGAAGGTGAAAGGGACGGCTGTCAGAGAATGCTCCGAGGAGGTAGACGAGGCGCAACCTGGCTCCCTGGAGAAGGACTTGGTCCCGTAAACCAGAAGGACCACACACGCTGTCAGGTTGACATCAGCTCGCAGCAAAGCCCACGGTGCCAGAGTCTAGCTGGGCGCCTGTGGTCTCCCAGAAGGAGGTCACCAGGCCTTTCTTCCTGGATGCCTGGGGGTGGGTGTGAAGCACCAACCTTTTGGTTGTCAGCCCAGTACTTAACCACATGAACTACCCGTGGCTCTGGGCCCGGATAGGAAGACAGGCTGCGGGTTCCTCACTGAGTGGGGCCGGGAGTGATACAGGCCTGTCCGGGTGGAGTGGCGGAGCACAGAGGAATTGCCCACTCGAGGGGCTTGTCCCCAAGCTCGGCATGAACCCAAGGCTTGGTGGAAAGTGGAGGACGCAGTGGGGAGAGGGGCAGGTGACCCAGCTGGGTCAGCTGTGTGGCCGTGTAGCTGTGCTGGGAAGGAGTGGAGCAGAGAGGGGTGATGGCTGGAGACTCAGCCTGCCCGGGACGGAGGGCCTCCTGGGCCCCGCAGAGGGCTCTGTGAGGCAGAACTCTCCCACTCAACATTGATTTTTGTCAGGAGTGGGGATGGCAGAGAGACAGGAGTGGCAACAAGATCGGCTGGGACAATCCATCCATCCCACTGCCAAGGCGGATTGGATGGTGCTGTGGGTGGGGGCAGGGGGACAGTAAGGGCCCACGGCAGTGGTTTCCAGAGGGTCCTGTGGAGGCCCTGGCCTACTGAAAAGGTGGTGAAGGCCGGGCCTCCCAGGCAGAGTTTAGACATATCAGCTAGTGAGACAGATGTCTGGGCTTCCTCCCGCCTCCCCGCCCTCCCAGCCTAGCCTGGTGCTGTGTGTCTGGTTTTCTTCCAGGGATGTCTTCCCACAAGGTTTGCCTGACGAGTATGCCTTTGTCACAACCTTCCGGTTCCGGAAAACATCTCGGAAAGAAGACTGGTACATCTGGCAGGTCATCGACCAGTACGGCATTCCCCAGGTGAGGAAATTCCCCAGGTGAGAATTCATTTGTGAGGGTATCCCTCAGGTGAGACTGCTTGTGAGAGCGCTCTGGGTGAGGGCGTTCCCCAGGGGAGCGTATTCCCCAGGGGAGAGCAGCAGTTGCTGTCGCAGAGGACAGTGTCACTACCGTGTTTTCTGCAGGGACCTTTGCCCTGGGCTCAGAGCTTAGGACTCAGTGTGTGGGGAGCCCAAGAACAGAGAGATCCAGGTTATTTACTGAAGTGAATCAAGCGCCAGGCATTGTGAGAGGGATGAAGACCTTGTCCCTATCCTCAGGGACCCTTGGCCTCACCAGCGAGGTGGTATCCAGCCCTGTTGTCCTGTGAGCCAGGCACTACTGGCCACATGATTGACCGAGCTTGGTTACACAGTGGAGTAACTGGCTCCCAGTCACCTTGGCCCTACCCCTTTCTCGTGAGCCCCGACACGAGCAGGTTTATCTTTCTGTGTCTGGACTTCCCTGTATGCGTGATGGGAAGCAGAGTGCCTACCGTGAATGGCTGGTAGCAGGATCCATTGAAGTAGTATCTGGAAAGTATCTACAGCAGTGCCTGATATATTATGTTATAGGTCAAAGTGTACCCCCCCCAAAAGAAATGCAGAAGCCCTAATCCTGTGCTTGTAAATATGACCCTGTTTGGAAGCAGGGTTTTCTTTGTTAACCTGAAAGATGCCGTGGGTCTCAAACCTAGTCCCTTTTCAGCGATATCTCATAAAAACAGTAGGACAGAGAGACACATGGAGAGCAATATACCACGTGAGGGTCCAGCTACAAGCCAGGGAACACCCAGAGATGTCTGGGCTGCAGAAGCTGAATCTTCTGGGGAGAGAAGACACCCCCTAGCATGGACATGTAGACAGCGTGGCCTGCGGGTGCCAACCTTCTAGCCTCCTGAGCCGCAGACAATACACTTACTCTCTTTAAAGCCACCTGGTTGTGACATGAAAAGCCTGGTGGCGTAGTGGTTCAGTGCTATGGCTGCTAACCACAAGGTTGATAATTCAAATCTACTAGATGCTCCTTGAAAACTCCCTACGGGGCAGTTCTGCTCTGTCTGTAGGGTCGCTAGGAGTTGGAACCAGCTCAGCGGTGGTAGGTTTCACTTTTGGTTAGTTGTGATATTTCTGGTATGGCAGTCTTGGGTAACTGAGACGTATATTAAAGATTTTGTCAAGAGTAGGTTCTGCTTCTGAAACTCTTCAGTTTTCACTGGACAACAGCTCCCTGATCCCCCTTTGGCCTTTAGTTCCTGAAGAAAGTGGGACAACCCATTAAGAGCACACAGCTGGAACTGAAAAGCAGAGCTGTGAGCACGATCTGCTGGTTGGAGCTGGAAGCATCATGACGCTTTTTGGTCTCGGCTGCATCTCAATTCACTTCTTCCCAGTGTTCATGGACCAGCCACCTTTTTGGCATGGGCTTTCATTGTCTCCAGGAAACTGAGATAAGTGAAGACCTATGTCGTCTTCAGCTGGAAGGTGCTGATGGTACTCTCATTTGGTGTTGAAATGAAAGAAAAACGTGCTCATGCCTTCCGACTCCAGCAGCCACATCCAAAGGGGGCTGTTTGAGTGAGTACCCTCCTCCAAAATGGAGCTGGCTCTTCTTCAGTTCAGGCTGGACCCCGATGGGGAACGCATCTGCTTATCACCGCTTATATTATGTGGCGGAGCCAGGGATTACTGCCAATGCTTTGCAAATCTTAATTCCTTCAGATCAACCTCATGCCTGTGGTCTATGACTTTCTTATGGAGGAAGAAACTGAGCCACAGGGAGGCTGAGAAATTTACTCAAGTTTACAGATGTCTTCAAAGGAGAGTTGGAATTTGAATCCAGTGGGTCAGCCTCCTGTGTCCATACTTTTAATGCCCTTGTTCACTAGCTTCTGCCCATTGGGTGGTCCTATGGCTGGATTTCTCAGAAGCAAGATGCACAACTGTTTTGAGGTTGGACTGCGTAGTGGCCTGATTTCCTAAGTGTAGGAGGCTGAGCAGAGATCAGCGTCTCTCCAGGGCCCATTTGTCTGGGGAGCAGGCTGCTCCTTGTGTTCCTTTCTCCACTCCATCTCCATCTCTGCTTACACGGATCTTGCGTCTGCACTTTCTCAGGGTCTGGTGTGATGGGACTGGGCACCTGCGATGACGTTCCTGTGGGCTAAGCTGGCACCAGGCCGTCAGTCTGGGTCTTCATGGTGCAGAGCTGTGCCCACTCCCTGTCTGCATTTCCACCTGCTTCCCTTCTTCGGGAACGAGCAGTGGCGAGAATACCAGAGCCACGTGGGAGTTGCGTCAGCCTCCAGGACTTTGGACTCGTTGGGGGGGGGTTGGCATCTGGCAATTCACTTTCAGCGGATAAGCCTTAGTTGTGCTATTCATCGGACATGCTGATGGCCACCTCCATGCCTTGAGGGAATACTGTCTAGACACAGGAAAAGTAGATACCTATCTTCAGGAAGATGGTGTGTGAACAGACTGACATTAATCACATCCCCATGTGTTCTCAGTGACCACTAAGCCTTTTCAGATCGATGATCTCATTTGAAACTTGCAGCCACTCTCTATGGTTGGCATTTTCCCCTTTTGTCATCTGGGTAACCTGAGGAGCACCCACTCATCCGCAGCCCAATCAAAGGACAGGAAGAAGGTTGGCATGCCTGAACAGGCCGACTGTGTATATGTGTGTGTGTGGGGAAGGATGGAGTGTATGGACTGAAGTGTGCCCCCCTCACAACGCATGTTGTGACTCCTATCTTTGTACCCGAGAGTGTCTGGCCCTGTACTCTCTCACAGTTGTTGCTATGGAGTGCACTGTTGTTGCTATGGAGCCCACTGTTGCAGCCAAGGGCCCTGGCTGTCGCAGGATTGAGCAGTACTTATTCTGTTGTACATGGAGATTCTGTGACTCAGAAGTGACTTGTCAGTACCTGATAATAACAGCAACGTACGTGTGGCCACACAGCCAGAGCCCAGACTGTGGATGTCCAGTTTAATTCCTTGTGTTGCCATCTCTCTTCAGAGAGTGTCTTGGTGCAGGAACCTCAGGTCTGAAGGACGCACTCTTTTCCCAGTGCTGCTTTCTTGATGGTGTGAGGGTCCCAGCTCTGCTGGCTTCCCTTTCCTTTTACCTCTTGTAGGATGAAAGGATAAAGCATGGGGCAAGCCATCCTCCAGGGAAACTCCCTTTACAGAGGAGCAGGGAGGGGATCTTAGGAAGAGATTTATAGTCCCACCCTAATTCTCTCTAAACTAATCCACTGTATTAACCAAAGGTAGAGATTAGGATTGATAGCATAAGAACATCATAAAATGGAGGGCAATCACAGAATACAGGGAATTCTGATCCGGCCAAATTACTACACAATTTTTTTGAGGGAGGCACAATTCTGTTCATGACAGTATTATTATATTAAAAATGTTTGAGTGGGAGCACCATCTATTAAGAAAAACACTTGACCAACTGATAGAAGTTATGTCTTGTACCTGATCTGACTTACACACAGATTCTACTTAAAGACAGATTTAGGAATGGAACTCCTTCATAATCCAGGGACTGCCTGTAATCCCATTTAGGAATAGGTTTTCTTTGTTAATCTGATGATTCCCTGCAAGGTAGTGGGCTTCTCCCTTTGGCCTATCTTGTGTAGTGTGTGTCTGAAGCCAAATACCTTTGGGTTATAAAAAGAGCAGTTAGAACAGAGAAACAAGGAGAAATGGAGGAAGACAAATGCATGCCACCTGGAGATCACCAAGGAACCCAGGAACAGGCACCTTCCCACAGAGATGACAGACAGCCTTCCTGTACAGCTGGTGTCGTATGTGTGGACTTCTAGCCTATGATGGAATAAATGTGTTTGTTAAAGCCACCCGCCTGTGGTATTTCTGTTACAGCAGCCACACTAGATGACTAAGACTTCAGGTAAGATTGGTACTGGGGGCCACGTGTACAAGCCTGGCAGCCCAGTCGATGGCCTTTGAGTTTGAGAATAGGCTGTGGGCAAGTGGGAAGGAGTGTGGGAAAGCCTGAAAACAGGGAGAGTGGTGAGGAGGCTGTTGCAGTGCTCCAGGCAGGAGCTGATGGTGTCTCAGGTAAGGAAGCAGTAGGAACATTGGGGGAGATTTATCAGATTCTGGGTGCGTTTTGAAAGTTGGACCCAAAGAGCTGACTGATGGATGTGGGCCATGGAACACCTTCCCCACAGCTATCCAGCTGACGCTGGCAGACACCTCCTCCATCGGTGGGGTGCCTTGCCTTGCTCTGCCATGTGCTAGAAGGGGTAGGAGGACTGAAGACAGGGGAGAGGGAACACTGACTGGGAAGGCGCATCCAAGTCCACCTGGGGACCCGCGACTCATGGCAAAGCCGTCTTTCAAGAAATAGAAGACCATGTTTCGTCGTGGGTGTCTTAGATTATATGTCACTGGCCATAAGAAAGATGGAGGTTCACAGGTTCTAGGTTTTTTTTGTTTGTCCTACGCACTACATGCAAACACTGGCGGTGCAGTGGTTAAGCGTCGAGCTGCTAGCCCACAGGCCAATAGGTTTAGTTTACCAGCCACTCTTCGAAACTCTGTGGGACAGTTCTTCTCTGTCCTGTATGGTTACTGTGAGTTGGAATCAACTAAACAGCAGAGGGCTTGGTGTTTTTGGTTTATGCATCACCTACCAGTAGGAAATGCAATTAAAAACAAACAAAAAATAACCCTGGGTCCTCCCCTGACCCCTTTCTGTTGTATGGCACTGAAAGAGAAGCCAAAAGACCTGGCAGTTGATTCCCTGTATCGTGGATTGAACTGTGTCCACCCAACAATGTGTGTAGCCGTGTGGTTGGGCCATGATTCCCTGTATTCTATGGTTGTCCTCTGTTTTGTGATTTTCCTGTGCTGTATGTTAAAGGATTAGGGTGGGACTGGAAATCCCTTCGTAGGATCACCTCCCTGCTCCACTGTAAGGGAAATTTCCCTGAAGTTTAGCTTGCCCTACCCTTAGTCCTTTCATCCTGCAAGAGATAAAAGGAAAAGGAAGCAGAGAATTGGGAACCTCACACCACCGAGAAAGCTGCACCAGGAGAAGAGCGCATCCTCCAGACCTGAGGTTCCTGCACCAAAATGCTCCCTGGACGAAGACTGGTGCAATACTGGACTTTCCTCCAGAGCCAACAAGGGAAAGCCTTCCTCTGGAGTGGATATCCTGAATTTGGACTTGTAGCCCTCCGGACTGTGTAAGCATAAACCTTCCTTTGTTAAAGCCATACAGCTGGTGGTATTTCTGTTAGAGCAGCACTGGCTGACGGAAACATCCTGCAGGGTAGAGGGTGCCGGCCTTCAACCTCAGGGCCTGGAGTTCATTCATTCATTCATCCACGTGTTCATTCTTTCACATGGCACCATTTTTCTGAGTGCCTCTGCATACTGTGGGTATCGAGGTTAAGGGAAGAACGAGAGAGTCAAAGGCCACAGTGTCTGCTCTGGGCTGGGGTGGAGCTGACAATCCGCAAATGAACAAAGGAACGGAACCAGATTATTTCCGATCTGGTGCAGTGTTTGGACGTGTGGTGCTGCCATGTGAGGTAGAACGACAGGGTCAGAATTTAATTTGTATGCATCTGTCAGGGAAGGCTTTCCTGGGTGAGTTTGGGATTGATTAGAGGCTAATTTTCGGAGAAGTGCCTGGCATGTTAAGTAACATGTAAGTGTTTTATGTATTTATCAGCTCATCGAATCCTCGCAAGCACTTTACGGTGTAGGTGTTACCACTGGCTGCATTTCATAAGTGAGGAAAGAGCACAGAGAGGTTAAACCCACTTCCCGGGGTCACACAGCTCATATGTGATTCATTGGTCTGGGTGTAGACAGGCAGCAGGCAGCCCACTGGGCTCAGCCACACTAGCAGAGTCCTGTCTTTCACTTAAAGTCAGCTGATTGCGGATGTTGACCATATCGATGAAATGCTTTCACAGCAAGATCTGGTCAAGTGTTTGCCCCAACACCTGGGCACCGTTGCCTAGCCATCAGAGAGGTGAGGTTGTAGCCCCTGGGTCAATGTGAGTCCAATTATTCCATTTAATAATGTGCTTAGAACAATCCACAAGGCAGATGTTGTAAACAGTATTGTGCTGAGGAAGAAACTGAGGGTCAGACTGAAGGAATTTGTTCAAAGTTGCATGATTGCTAAGAGTCAGAGCCAGGATGTGAACCGGAGTCTGGCTAGTACTGAGTGACCGCCCCCTCCCCCATACCTCACCACCCCCCCGTACCTCACCACCCCTAGATCCCAAGAAGCTCAGCAGTCTCTGGTCTTCCTTTCAGGTCTCCATCCGGCTGGACGGTCAGACTAGGGCAGTGGAGTACAATTCCGTGGGCCTCATGGAGGACGCCGTCAGGGTGGTCTTCCGTGGGCCCCGGGTCAGTGACCTCTTTGACCGAGACTGGCACAAGATGGCCCTCAGAGTCCAGGGCCAGAACGTGTCCCTCTATGTTGACTGTGCGCTGGTGCAGATACTGCCCATGGAGGCCCGGGAGAACATGGACATCCAGGGGAAGACTGTGATTGGCAAGCGCCTCTATGACAGTGTGCCCATCGAGGTGAGTACCAGCGGGCCTTCTGCAGCCTCCTGATGCCACCAGGAGGACCCTCGGGACAGGGATGGATTGCCCAGCAAGCAAGGTTCGCATGGCTTGTGCCTACTTGCCAACCTGCGGTGCATCGTTTCGCCTGTCCGCATCTTTGATGTGGTGAAGGACTGGGTGAAACCGTGCACTGCAGATGATGAGCAGACACAGTGATTCCTAGTCCGTCTGCCCCTGTGTCAAGAGCTAGCCTCCGCCCGCACCACCTCTGCCTGCATCCATTCTCAAGGCATCAGCTTGGGATGTCTTGAAAGGGAGGTTAGATTAATCCAGTGCCGAAGCCAGCTCTCCAAAGATGGAACTGGACCATGTAAGACGTGGAGTGATGCTGGCAGCGAACACCCTTCAGGCTTAAAGATGGACCTGGGGCTGTCCACGGGGCTCACTATGGGACTCGGTCAAACGGGCGTCGGACGTTCAGGGTGGAGAGGAGGAGTGTGCTGTCATGGGGCCGGGGGCACGGAAGGAGGGGAGTGCATACAGTGCAATAGCTGTGTGCGTTCTGGGTGTCATGTGGCCTATTGACATGGATTGTACACCTTCACTTAAAACACAATAAAATTTACTTAAAAGAAAGGGTAAGCTAGAGCCTGCCGTGCTGAAACCCAAACATGCTGTGTAGTCAGTAATCGTTCCTCCCTTCCTTTCTTCCTTCCTCCATTCCTCCCTTCATCTCTCTCTTATTCTCTTCCTTCTTTCTGTCTTTTGATACGTTCATTTAATGATCTAGTCATTCACTGTAAATACACTCAACAGCTACTGTGTGCTCAGCACTGGGGGCCCAGCACCCACAAAGGAGAGCAAAGCTGACATGACCCTGGTTGCTCAAATTATTCTGGTGAAAGGTAGCTCCCAAGTCTTAGAAATGTGACTCATAAATGGATAGGTGAGTAGGTAGGTAAATATTTATCGAGAGAGAGAGCATTGTTTTTGGCTGCTGTACACTCACTTTCAACTAGTGGCAACCCTGTGTCTGTGGAGTAGAATTGTCCCATGGTGTCTCCAGGGCTGACCTCTGGGAAGAAGATCACCGGGCTTGTCTTCCAAGACATCGCTGGTGGGTCTGAACTGCCGCTTTTGGAGTTGCAGGTGTAGTGGAGAGTGTCACCATTTGTCTCATCAGGGACCCCAGACAGGCAAATAACTAACAGACAGATAAAACTCCCTGTATGTTGAAAGGGAGAGTTTTTTCCCCCCATTTCTTTTCTGTTTATAGGAAATTGGGAAAATATGTGAAAGGTTTTCTTATTGCACCCAACAATGTTAACAACTGCTCATAGTTCCAGAACGATCTTTCCATCTCTGGTTCTTCAGTGTTCTTGTTTTGTTCTTTCACTTTCTCCCTTAGTTTTCTCTTGTCTGTTTCTTTTCCTCTAGAAATACACATCTGTACACCCAGAGACACAAACCGTAGGTGTTCACTACACAGACACAGATAACATGTCATTCTATCTGCACTTCCTCAAGCTGTGCTGACCCTTATCTGCCACACCCAGGTGTCCCCTACACCTCCCTAAAAAAATAACAGGAATCATGATTTGGGGATGGTTCGCCCTAAAATCACTTTCTACATTTTTGTGACCGTAACTGCGTATCCACAAACAAGTATAGTGTTGTTGGATTTATGCTAGAGTTTTGAAAAGTATATAAATAATATTTTTCTCTATTCACAGCTACATTTGTTTTGTTTTTTTAACTGAAAATTATGTGGTTAAGCTTTTGTTCCTTCTCAGCTTTTTATTATTTTATTATGTATTTTTTTTACTCGTCCTCTTGTCATGGATGTTCAGTGTCTCACCGTCACTCTCAGAAAAGTCTCAGGCTTGGAACAGGAGACAGGAGTAACTCCTGTGCTCAGGCCTGAGCTGGAGAGTCATTGGAAGCCTTCTTTTAGCATATATGCCCTCAGGCTTAATAATTGGATTCTAGGATACATAATTTTTAACTCTCTCACACTTGTAAATTTCCCCGTAAAGGGGCCGCCTGTTAATATGCCTCTGGTTATACCTAAGAGTCTTGTTTTCTTAAACCTTCACCACCATGTGGTTCCCTCGTAGAAACCCCACGGTCTTCTTCAGCATGACTTGTGTTGGCCAATAAATGAAAGATGGAGGTGGGAGAACAATTTACAAGACAGAAGAGAACTGCCCCGTGGAGTTTACAAAGAGTGCCTGGTGGATTTGAACCACTGAACTTTCTGTTTGCAGTCATAGCTCTTAAGTATTACTCCACCAGGGTTTCTGGGAGAACAGGAAAGTCACCTGTATTTTGTTGTACAAGGCAGAGGAGTCGGCTGGAGCTGCTGCTTCTGAGACTGCCCCCGAGGGTGGGGAGGCGGGATACTTTTAAGGGATGTATGAGCAGGGCGTTCATGTATGTTCCCTCAACAGCATTCCTACTCATACTGCGCAAAGGTCGCGGGGTTTACATAGGACCTCCCAGCAAAAGTAGGGTTCAGATGCGAAGCAGAAGGGGCGGGGAAGCCTGGCAGAGGATGCAGTTGCGCAGTAAAAACTCAGCACTGCAGGGATCTGCCCCACTAGGCTGGTGCTGGTTCTGGCCGTCCGATCCCTGCTGACTCAGGAGACCGTGTGTCTAAGGCCAGTCCTGAGTGCCATCATCACCATCACTGGCATGTCTGAGCCCTGTGTTGCAGCTGTTAACATACTGATGTGGTTGTCACTATGTGTCGTCCTGAAGTCGATTCCTAGTGACCCGCGAGGACCCTAGAACTGTCCTATAGCACTTCCAAGGAGTGGTTGATGGATTCAAACTGCCCACCTTGTGCTAAGACACCAAGTTCTTAAGCACTGCATCCCCCCAGAGCTTCAAACATATTGATAGACTTCTATTTTCTGTTGTTGCCTTGCCATCGTGATGGGCACTTGGTGGTACTTCATTGTGGCTTTCATCTGTCTGGGCAGTACTGACCTGAGAACAGCTCCCTGCTGGGAGGAAATGCCACGGAAGCTCAGATGGCTTGGTGGGCATCCACAGACCAGCCTCTATCCCTGAGCTGACGGAAGCTCCGGGGAGCAGATGGGGCAGCAGGAGCCTCCAGTCTGTAGGGTGAGGAGGGCACGCTGGTGGGTGCAGAGGCCCCAGATGGTCACAGCTGTGAGCGGGAGCTTTCTGTGTGGCAGAGCTGAGGCTGTGAGGTGCCCTGCACTGTCGCTCCCAGAGCCCTCCAGCCTTCTCGCCCCATTTCCTGCTCCTTCACCCTACATGACCGTGAACCACAGAGGCCTCTGAACTTCAAATCCTAGAGGATGGGGTTTGCTGAGCTGAGGAGGCCATTGCTTGCTGGGACTTGGGGGGACCAATCATGGCTTGGTGTAGCTCTGGGCATCTCCTGGTTGGTCCTATCTAAGGCATTTGCTGGATGGCCCTTCCTCTGGGGTGCCTCCTGCATGGCTCTCTCTTTGGTACAAGCTGCTGTAGTTAACTGACCTCATTAGCCTTGGCCCAGCAGGGCGCTCCCAGCCTGGCCTGGGTCTCCTGCCGCGCAGCTTTCCTGGCTGACAGCCCCAGGGCCCGCATTTTGTAAGCTGCGGCTTTGCTGCTCACGTACCAGCCTGCCCCTCAGCCACTGCTTGTGATTTTAGGTAAAGAGGCACCACAGAGAGACAAGCACACTGGGGGTCTGACTGGGAGAAGGGGAAGGCTGGCTGCTGTTGTCCTCCACCTCAGCCGTTCTGGGGGGCAAGCCCAGCTTCCCACAGACACCAAGTGGCGAATGCTTGCGTAATAACAGCAGGCACCAGAATGGCGCTTCCTGTGTGCTGTGTGCAGTCCCACCCACTGCCGTCAAGTCGACGATGACTCATAGTGACCCCGTAGGACAGAGTGGAACCGCCCCGTAGAGTTTCCCAGGAGTGCCTGGTGGATTTGCCAACCTTTCTGGTTGGCAGAAGTAGCACTAACCACCTAGGCCCAGCCGTGATTGATCTCCTCAGGTCCTGATGGAAGATGGGCTTCTCAGCTCAGCAAACCCCATCCTCTAGGATTTGAAGTTCAGAGGCCTCTGTGGTTCACAGTCACGTAGGGTAAAGGAGCAAGAAATGGGGCGAGAAGGCTGGAGGGCTCTGGGAACAACAGCGCAGGGGGCCTCACAGCCTCAGGTCTGCCGCTAAGCAAGCTGCCGCTCACAGCTGTGACCTTCTGCACTAACCACCCTGCTCGGCTACTGAGCTGATGGTTCAAATCCTTCCAGAGGCGCCTTGGAAGAAAGGCCTGGTGATGTACTTCTGAAAAAGTAGCCATCAAAAACCCTGTGGGAGGTCATCCTGCTCTGACATGGGCAGGGTTACCATGAGTCAACTTGATGGCAACTTTATTTATTTGTTTTTCAATACGCTGTGTACAGTGTTCCAAGTATTTTATATGCGTCCACTCCTGTAACCCACATTACAGCCCTGTGAGGTCATTCAGCCTGAGTTGTCACTTGGTAAAGCTGTTGGGGCCCACAGAGATGAGGTAACCCTCAATGAGCTGCAAAACTGTAAGGGGAGCAGAGGCCCCCCTGGTCTGTTTTTAAGTTCTGCACGTACTGAGCTGCTGAGACACTAGGGCGTTGTCCTGCCCTGACCCCTGCGTGTGATCCCCCTACTGGGCCCTGTTCGTTAAGATCTGGAATCTGAGGGCTGCAGGGTCTCTCTCCTCCTCCAGTATTAACTGAGTGTCTACAAGATCCCAAATACTGGGAATCTCACAGCTCTGGCCTTTGACTTAGAAAAAGGAGGAAGATGAAAAATAAAGGGATTAGGGGGAACGGCGGGCTTTTGGGCAAGGCACCCCCTCCAGCTCCTAGGCCTTCTCACTTACTTTGGAACACCTCTACCCCCTCTGCCCACTTCCCAGACCAGTTCCTTTCTGTCCCTGCAGCCCTGCCAGAGGGCCAGCTGCTTTGGGTGTCTGTCTGCTAATGAGGAACACAGGATGGCCTCTCTGAAACAAGTCTTGTTCAAAATTGAGATTTGGCATCCCAGCCATTTTCTCCTGTTTCTGGCCTGCTGTCCTTACAGGAAAGAAAACAGACGGATGGCTGGAATGGTCATTCTTTATGCCAAGTGGTCAGGGGTGGAAGAGGTTAGGCTTAGAGAGACGTTTCATAAAATGAGCAGGCTGGCACCCAGCAGCTGGCCAGCCGTCCTGTGCATTGGGCTGGTGGACCCCAGGGTTGATAACAGTCCAGGAAAGTGTGTGGGGAGGCACAAAGCCAGGCGTACTGGGTCAGTGCTCCATAAAGCAAGTGCCCCTTCATTTGTTGGTTCCACTTCTGCTCTGTGTGCTGTGTCGCTATTCATTCATCCATTCTACCCTAGTGCTAGATGGGGCTTTAAAAAAATGCAGTGACAGAGTGGAGAAGGAGGGGATGTTTGCCAGCTCTGGGCCACAGCCCGCACCGAGGAGAATAAAGCTGTACACTGACCTCTGCCACTGACCACCCTCGCCCTCGGCCTCCTTGCCTGTAGAATGGAGCGGAAGTGAAGGACACCGAGCCCCTCTAACGTTTGGCTGGGATGGGGGCAAGCTCAGAGAAAACAGAGGCTATGGGGTCAGACCAGGGGGTACCAGGGAGGCAGTGGGCCAGAGCCCTGTGCACGGAGGCCTCTGTCTCCCAACATCCTGAAAGCTCACCCTGCTCCCCACTTTCCTCTCCAGTTTGATCTGCAGCGCATTGTCATATACTGTGACTCACGGCATGCCGAGCTGGAGACCTGCTGTGACATCCGCACGGGTCCGGTGAGCAGAGGCACTTGCGGGGACATGGCAGAAGGGGGTGTGCGGGCCTCAGGGGTGGGCTGTCAGGGTTTAGAAATGTGAGGTCCAGGCTGGGGGAGGGGGGCTCTGGTGCCACCAGAACGTGGTCCAAGTAGATTCGGGAGCATGGCCAAGCCACCATGTCCTGGTCCAACAGGCTGTATGCTCAGGAGGGGCAGGCAGGGCCTGTGGGCTTGGCCAGGGAGACTCAGAGGCTGTCGGGGAGCATCAGACCCAGCTTTGGGGAGCCCTAGAGGTGGAGGGAATGTGCCCAGAGGGGTAAGTGACGGTCAGTGCAGTGTCGCATAGAGTGCGGCTGGTCGGCAGTCCCACTGAGGAGGGCATGTGTTTGCCTCCTCTGCCCTGCCGCCTGCAGGTTTGAGCTTCTCCTTGGCCTCACCATCCAGCTGCTTTCAATAGTCCGCCTCTCCCTGACTTCCTTGGCCAAGTCCGGCTACATGGCTACTTGAAAGATGGGGACAGTAACCAAATTGCTTTACAGTGTTGAAGGATTAAATCCCTGTAAAATACTGGCCCTGCACCCAGGATACAGTAAACGCTCCACATATGTACCCTGTATCATGACGGTCATGGGATGCAAGCACAGAGCGAGTGAGAGTGCCCCCTGCTGGTGACAGGTTACTGGGGTGAAGCCACATTCTGACCCGCTGGGCTTTCCTTCCAGTGCCAGGTGACCATCATGACAGAGCCTCCACCACCACCCCCGCAGCCTCCCACCTCTGGAAGTGAACAGATTGGGTTTTTGAAAACCATCAACTGCTCCTGCCCTGCCGGAGAAAAGGTACTTCCGAAGTCTGCCTTGAGTTCCCAGTGTAGGGTCCCAGAGCTGAGCAAAGCAGGGCTGGTCAGAAGGACCACACTTCCTGGTCCTGCAGTGATGGTGGGATTTTCCCATCATGCACTTGGCTTCCCAAAGCAGGGTGACACAAGGCTCTCCATGACTTTCAGATCAGAGCATCATTCTTGCTCTTTAGGGCTTTTTTTGCTTGATTTATGTGCACATTAGGAGGGAACAGAATCAGAGCTAGTTTTCATCGGTGTTTTCCAGAAGTTAATAATTTGCCTCAGCTGGCTGCTACCTTTATTGCCTCCACTCAGGTGCAACTGATTTAAGCTAGATTTGGTTTGAGACTAAGACTTAGCATGGGGCCATGAGTGAGGGGCTAGACGGGCTCTGTGGGAACATGCTCTCCCGCTTTCTTCTCTGTGTCTCACTTAATTCCTTGTTTTCTATAATATAACCATATCTGAGTAGAGTTTTATGCCCTTTCTAAGTTAAAAAGGTGGTGTATTTCCATTCCCACACGCCACCACCATCCATCAGCCCAGATTGAATTTCTCGCTGTGTGCCTGAGGCTCTCGTTTGTTCCCTGTCAGCAGCGACTCCTGATAAGGAGGAAAAATAAGTTCCCCACTATTCCAGCAGAAAGAACATGAACATACCAGAGTGACAGAAGTGGATCTATGCCAGGGAAGATCCCCATGAAGTTCTGCAGGATTGACAGTCGCTGTTAGGCCTTGATTTGGGTCCCCCCCAAAATAAATGTTGAAATTCTAACCCCTGATACCTGTGACTATGACTTTATTTTGAAAGAAGATATTTGCTTGGAAATGGAGACTTTGAAGGTGATATTACTTAGTGTGCGATCATACAGGAATAGGGTGGACCTAATCCGGTATGACTGGTATCCTAAAAAGAGGAGAAAAGACACAGGGAGACAGAGAAGAAAGATGGCTGCATGAAGACAGAAGCAGAGATTGGTGTCATCTAGAAGTCACGGAAAGCCAAGGATTGCTGGGAACCACCGGTAGCTGAAGAGGCAAGAAGGGTCCTGAAGAATAGGTTTTAAAATTTCCATGGACTCCAGACTTTCTGGAGCCATAGAGGCTGAGTGATCCCTGAAACTGTTGCCCTGAGATAATTTTTTAACCTAAAACCCAAAATGTCCCCGTAAGTCTTCTTAAAACCAAACAGTGGTTTAACCTAATTAGTGACAATGGGCTGCTTGAGCACTGTGCTGTTTCAGGATCTGGCTGTATGGGATCAACCTGAAAACAGCAATTCCAAAGGCGAGATGAGACCCTAGGGGACGGTGAGTTTATGTTCGTGGAGGGGCAGCTCAGAGAGGAAGGTGAGAGTGGTTGGATACCCTGAAGAATGTAATCAGTTCACCAAATTGTGCGTGTAGACACTGCTGGACAGGTGTCTGTTTGGCTGTGCATGTCCTCAACAATAACAACAAACATAAGCCAAGTGCAGTCGAGTTGGATCTGACTCATGGCAACAAACAAATAAAATTAAAAAAAAAAATGCCAGCCACCAAGTTTTTCCGCAGGAAACTTGGCTGGCCGATGGGCTCTCTTCCTCTCCATCTCTTTCCTCTTCTCAGTTCTTCTCCACATCTTCCCTCCCTTTTTGTCCCTCCTTGAGAGCCAGACCCTGGGAAGACAGAGTCCCCTCCAGCAGCTCCCAGTTGTGTGGGCTTATGGATCCCTGGTCCGTCTTGCTGGACAGCCACCCCGGAGTAGGGTCAGCCACCCCGGAGTAGGGTCAGCCACCCTATTCTCAGGGGCTGCCAGCAGAGGCTGTTTTCTGGGTGGTCTGGGAAGCTGTGCTGCCCGCCCAGCATGGTGCCCAGCATTGGCAGTGGGAGGGTGCAGACAGATTCAGCACTGGACAGTGGGCGTCTCCTCCACCTCCTCTCAGGGGCAAGGTCAGCCGCAGTCAATCCTGTGATTAACTTATTCCATGTCCATAAAATAACAAAAGCAGCTGTCTAAACCCAAACCCATTTGGGTCCTTGTTTTCAGTTAAAAGCCCCAAATGAGAAGAGTAATGGCATTGTAGGTTTGGATCATTAGTCGCGGTACCTGGGGCCAAAGCTAGCTGTACCCAATCCCAGACTTCATCTTCTAGCCAAGCTCGTGCCCTGGATGTGTCCTGCCAAGACCCCTGCAGTTTCCAGCAGGAAGCCCCAGGAGGGAAGTCTGAGGTCAAGTGGCCTCCACCTACCCTGTCACGTTGGCCTTCCCTTTCCAGCTCATGAACAACCCTGAATCGCCACTAACCTCCTTGGCGTGACTTGTAGTTGCCCCTTCTACTCCTTGGCCACTCCTCTGTCAGCTTGTCATACTGTGGGGGCTTGTGTGTTGGTGTGGTGCTGGTAGCTGTGCCACTGGTATTTCAAAGGCCCTTAGGGTCACCCATGGTGGACAGGTTTTAGGGGAGCTTCCAGACCAAGACAGACTAGGAAAAAAGAACTGATAATCTACTTCTGAAAAGAATTAGCCCGCAGAAACCCTACAAATAGCAGTGGAGCACTGCCTTATAAATAGTGCTGGAAGATGAGGCCCTCAGGTTGGAAGGCACGCAAAAGACAACTTAGGAAACAGCTCCCTCCTCAAAGTAAGTCAACTTTAATGACATGGATGGAATAAAGCTTCTGGGACTTTGATTTGCTGGTATGGCATGACTCAAAATGAGGAGAAACAGCAACCAGCATGCATTAGTAATCAGAACCTGGAATGTGTGAGGTTTGAATCTATGAAAATTGGAAGTCAGCAAAAATGAATTGGAGCATGTAAAGATTGATATCCTTGGTATTAGTGAGCTGAAATGGACTGCCACTGGCCATTCTGAATGGGAAAACTGTATGGTCTATTATGCTAGGAATGACAAATTGAAGAGTAATGGCATTACATTGTCATCTAAAAGAACACTGGAAAATTTATCCTGAAGTACGGTGCTGTCGATAATAGGATAATATCCATACACCCACAAAGAAGACCAGTATATATGACTATTCAAATTTACATACCAATACTAATGCCAAAGATGAAGAAATTAAAATTTTTTACTGATTTCCACAGTCTTGACCAAACATGCAGGCAAGCTGCCTTGGTAATTACTGGTAGTTGGAATGGGAAGGTGGGAAACAAAGAAGGATTGGTTGTTGGAGAATATGGCCTCTGGTGATAGAAACAACACTGCAGAGCATATGATACAGTTTTGTAAGATCAATGACTTACTCATTGTGAATACCGTTTCTCAATAATACAAACAGCAGCTGTACACGTGGACCTCACCAAGTGGAACACACAGAAATCAAACAGATCGCATCTGTGGGAAGAGACGATGGAAAAACCTCAGCACTATGGATTAGAACAGACCATTAGTTGCTCACAGGCAAGTTTCTGTGCAAGTTGGAAAAAATTAAAACAAATCCACAAGAGCCAAAGTATGGCCTTAAGTACATTCTACCTGAATTTAGAGATCATCTCAAGAATAGCTGGCATGCTGAACACTAATGAGCGAAGACCAGACAACCTGTGAAATAACATCAAGGATGTCATATATGAGAAAATCAAGAGGTCGTTAAAAAGACAAAAACGGAAGTCAGAAGAGACTGAAACTTGCTCTTGAACATGGAGTAGCTAAAGCCAGTGGAAGAAATGATGAAGTAAAACAGTTGAACAGATTTCAAAGGGTAGCTCCAGAAAACAGAGTAAAGTATTGCAAAGACATAGACAAAGATTCAGAGTCAAAAAAACTCAAAGAGAAGAAAGGCATTTCTAAAGCTGAGAGAATTGAAGAGAAAATTCAAGCCTCAAATTGTAACATTGAAGGATTCTATGGGCAAAATGTTGAATGATGCAGAAAGCATCAAAAGAAGCTAGGTGGAACGTAGAGTCACTGCACCAAAAAAGAATTGGTTGATTTTCAGCCATTTCAGAAGAGAGCGTATGATCAGGAACCAATGATATTGAAGGAAGAAATCCAAGCTTCACTGAAGGCCTTGGTGAAAAACAAAGCTCTAGGAATCAACAGAATATCACGAGAGGTGTTTCAACAAATCTGTGCAATGCTGGAAACATTCACTCATCTGTGTCAAGAACTTTAGAAGACCAGCTAGCTGGTAAAAATAAATAAATACAATAAAAACAAATTTGTTGCCACTGAGTTGATTCAGAAGTAGAGGTTCGTGTTTGTACCTATTTCAAAGAAATGTTATCCAACAAAATGTGGAAATTTTTGAACAATATCATTAACATTTCATGCAAGTAAAATTTTGCTGAAGATCATTCAAAAGCAGTTGCAGCAAGTACGTGGACAGGGAGCTGCCAGAGATTCGGGCCAAGTTCAGAAGAGGAAATGAACAACGGATCTCATTGCTGATGTCAGATGGATCCTGACTGAAAGCAGAGGGTACCAGAAAGAGGTTTACTTGTGTTTTATTGGTTATGCCAAGACATTAGACTGTATGGATCACAACAAATTATGGATAACATTGTGAAGATGGGAATCCCAGAACACTTAATTGTGCTCGTGTGGAACCTGTCCACAGACTAAGACGCAGTCACTGGAACAGAACAAGGGAATATTGAATGATTTAAAATAAGGCAAGGTCTGCCTCAGGATTGTATACTTTTGTCATACTGACTCAATCTGTGTATTGAGCAAATAATCTGAGAAGCTAAACTATATGAAGAAGGGATGAGGCATCAGGGTTGAAGGAAGACTTAACGTTGTCTGTTACACCAATGAGACAACCTTGCTTGCTGAAAGTGAAGAGGACTTGAAGACCTTACTGATCAAGATCAAGGATCACACCCTTCAGTATGGATTACAGCTCAACATAAAGAAAACAGAATTTCTCACAGCTGGACCAATAAGCAACATAATGATAAATAATGATGTTATGAAGCATTTCGTTTTACTTGGATCTGTAAATCAACAACACCCACAGAAACAGCAGCCAAGAAATCAAATAGCATATTGCATCAGGCACATCACTTGCAAAAGACTTCTTTAAAAAGTTGAAAAGTGAAGATGTCACTTAGAGGACTAAGGTGCCTAAGCCAAGCCGTGGAATTTTCAGTCACCTCATATGCTTGAGAAAGCTGGACAATGAATGTATAAGGAAAAGCAAAGAAAAATTGATGCTTTTGGATTATGGTGTTGGTGAAGAATACTGAATATACTGTGGACTACCAGAAGAATAAACAAATCTGTGATGGAAGAAGTATAGCTTCTTAGAAGCAAGGATGGAGAGACTTTGCTTCCAGTATTCTACACGTTATCAGAAGGGACCAGTCCCTGCAGAGGGGCATATATGTTTAGTAGAGTGTCAGTGAAGAAGGAGAAGACCCTCAGCAAAACGGTTGTGACAATGGGCACAAAAGTAGCAGTTGTGAGGATGGGCACTGTTGCATTCTGTTGTACGTAGGATCTCTATGAGTCAGAACCTACTTAATAACACCTAACAACGCCAACAACCCCAGTCCTTTGAGGCCTGCGTGACCCAAGATAAACCCCCTCACCTGACTCTACTTTCCGCTCTTCCAGGAGGATAGGAGTTGTCCTGCTGTGTCTTGGGTCCTGCTGGAGTAACTTTCCCCGATTCTTTTATCTGACTGTGCCCACTCTTCATTCAAAACATCTCCAAGGAGGGCATTCCTGAGCACATTGCTGTCATGTGACTTCCCTTCTTTGTGCTCAGTTTGTAACCCTCCCTCCCCTTCCTTTCTCCTTTTCTTACATTATCCACCATCCATTCATTCAGTAACTGTGTTTATTCAGCACCTGCAATTTTTAAGGCAAGATGACCTATTTCTCTCACCAAACCTGGTGTTTCTACCTATCGTAACATTATCACATTGAATGGAAAATTTCTGTTTTTCTTCCCATTCATAAGATCATGAGCTGGCTGATGGCAGAGACTGAACCTTTACATTTCTGTGTTTTCATTTACTTATACATAGCCCGGTACAGGGCAAGCTATCAAATAATGAATGACTTAATGGGTGATTGGACCAAGGCATGAAAGGATGGATGGATGGATGGATGCTTGCATGTTGGTTGATCGATGGGTGGGTGGATGGATGGGTGGCCAGATGGGTGGACAGATGAGAGGGAGGGGTTGAAAACATGCTTGTCTTTTTCTCTGGTAGGACAAGGTCTCACTGTGCAGGATGATCCATCAGGTTATGAGTCCCCAGACCCACACGCTGAGTGGTGTTACCCAATAATTTATCCATTTATCCACTCATGGAAACCCTGGTGGCTTAGGGGTTAAGTGCTATGACTACTAACCAAAAGGTCAGCAGTTCGAGTCCACCAGGCACTCCTTAGAAACTTGATGGGGCAGTTCTATTCTGTCCTAAAGTGTCTGTCTGTGTTGGAACTTGATGGCAATGCATTTTGGTTTTTATTCTCTCGATCATTCTTTATTTCTGATAATAAGCATTAATGCACTGTGGGTGGAGAGGAACCCTGGTGGGGCAGCAGTTAAGAGTTTGGCTGCTAACCAAAAGGTCAGCAGTTTGAACCTACCAGCTGCTCCTTGGAAATCCTATGGGGCAGTTTTACTCCATGCTGTAGAGTTGCTATAAGTTGGAATCAACTCCATGGCAAGAGGCTTGATTTGGGCTTGGGGCGTATGGACGTGCTGCCTACTGAGGTTTAAGACAAATAGAACACGGCGGTGGCCCTCATGAAGGCCGTAGTCTACTGTCGGGTTAGGGGAACCCAGAAGCTCCGGAGCCTGGCTCAGGACTGGGAATCGTGCTATCAAGCCTGTGCCAGAACTTTCCAAGCCCAGATGAGTGGGAAAATAATTGCATGCTTCTCCCCTGCCCAAGAAGAAGGTCACCTGGAAGAGCTGCAACAGCATCCTCCCGTCACAGGTGTTTGCCCTGCCTCTTGTCTTCACTCTTGTGGAAAATGACACCCAGGGCCTGGGATGCCTGAAAGTTCTTTTAGGAGGCTTGACTCTGGCTGCAGGAAGGGTCTGTCTGCAAAGCTTTAAGTCCTTAGCTTTGTGTGCAAACTTCTTAGTTATTCAGCGAGATCAGAACGATGCCCTGGGTCCGTGTTTCCATCCGTATAACTCAGTACCAGGTTGAGCATCGTCAACTGTGGGGTACGCTGTGATACGTCAAAAATGAGGACATTGTTAGACCTTCGTGTGTGTGGACAAATGACCTCTATAGCTGATTACCTGAAACAAAGAAAATTTCCAGATTAGCTCAGTGCACAGCTGTGACTAGGAAGTTGGTTATTTTTAAGTGATAGTGCACACAGGAAATGATGTCATGTTGTGTCTTTTTTCATTAAGGTGGTCACAGTCACACGTAGAAAGCCATAGGCATCAAGATATATTTGTTTTTCACTTGGTAATGCCTGCACATGTCTACAACTTGTAGATCACATCTTTTAATCCAGTAATAAGACCTTTTATTCATTCAAAACAACACAGTTTAAAGCTGAACAAACTTTACATTTAGGAACAGTCAGTGGACAGATCTGTTTTGTATTTTAGTAAACAATCCTTACGTGTACCAGCAGCAGGCAGTGTTGTTCTTTTAATGTAAATGATGACATACTCTGACAGAAATAGCCTGTGAATACCATTGGGTCTCTGTTTGCTTCTGTCTCCTACCCACCAATGGCTACATTTGAAGAGTGTGTCCAAGCCACCTGTGTTGGTTTCCAGCTCAAGAACAGGGGCTCTTGGCACCCATCAACCAGTTCCCTTATCCAGCTCAGCCCCTGGCTTATTCAGAGACTAGCTTATGGGCATGGCAGGACAACCTACCATCTTACCTATTTCTGTTTCTTTCTGCCTTTAGGGTGAAAAGGGCTTTGACGGCCCCATGGGACTCCCTGGTCCAAAGGTCAGTACCAGCGCTGGCACAGTTGCAATGTAGAACTGTGAGTCAACCTCTGTTTGGCTGTCTCCAAAATAGACAAGTCATGGGTGCTTGCAGCCCTGCCAATATGTCACCCCAGAGCTTGTCGCCATAAGAAGGCAAGAACAAGTGGCACGAAGTTTGAAACCCCTGAGTCTCTTAGCTGCCTCAATATCAGCAAAAAACAGTTGGCTGAGCCAGGCCCTGCTTGGTTCTTTGCCCCTGCAGCCTTGACTCTCCAAAATCAATTCCTCCTGCTTCCAGTCTTTAGGGCCAATATACTGGGAGACTTTCAGGGTGCGGGCTCTTAAGACCTGTTTAAATCGCATCAAAGTTGTTTACACAAACTTTCCAAACTCACTGATTGCATACAAGCCAGGTGTTCCCTGGTATGGTCCCCACCTCCATCATGGAGTGGCCATACCCTATGAATCCCCAAGTCTGTGATCTTGGGAGTCCTAGTTAAGCACTCGACTGCTAACTGAAAGGTTCATGGTTTCAACCAAGTCGGAATCCACATGACCAAAAGACCTGGCAGTCTGTCCCCATAAAATTACAGACTAGAAAACTCTAGAGGTAGTTGGGCTTGTCACATGGGTCGCCATGAGTCAAAAGCTGACTTGGGGGTTCCTAAAAACAGTAATGATCTTTATGGAGCTAGGAGGGGCCATCTGCCCCCAGTGTTGTTCAGGCTCAGAAAATTGAGACCAGAGGTGGACTGACATGCCCATGCCAGATGGCCAGTGGGCACTGGCTGGGCTGGGGTTTGAAAGAGGGGCGGGTGTGGTGAGGGGAGCACCTGGACCAATCACGTCCACTTGTTACGCCCCTTACCTGTGTCTAGTCCTCTAAAATGTGTTCTCACCTCAGCTCTTCCTCCCATTCCGTCTCCCCCTCCTTGCTCCCCTTCCTCCTTCTCCTTTTTCCTCCTCCTCCTCGCCTTCCTCCTCCCCTTCTTCTTCCTCTTTCTCTCTTTCCAGCATTTCTCAGTTTCTTGTTCACTGAGCTGTATCTGTTGAGGACTCAGTAAGGTCAATGTTAGGCTCACAGGATGGTTAAGACGTGCTCCGGCCCTCAAGTACCCCCCCTGAGTCTGGGGTGGCAGGCAAATGTGGGAGCAACTGGATTCCATTTCTACGGGGCTCTGTCTCATCGCCCACCCTCTGCCCCTGGATTCTAACCATAGTGACTGTGCACCTGTGTGTGCCGGCTCTGGGCTTCCCCGTTACCTGTGTCGTGGACAGTGTCACCACAGATACGAGCATCCCCTCGGCTTTGCTCGTGGCAGGTGATCCCGCTTGTTGAGTGAATCGTGGCCAGGTCTTTACGTTAGACCTGCTGAGAGGAGGCAGCGATCCCATTTGACAGAGGAGGAAACCGAAGGCCAGGGCTGATCCAGTGAGCTGCCTGAGAATTCCTTTCTCCTTGTCCACGTTCTCTCCCTTTCTCTGCCTTCTTGTTCGCTGTCTGTCTCTGCTCTCTTTCTCTCCTTTCATTTTCCCACATTCCTGCCTGTGCGTGTCCTTGTGTCATCTCCCTTCCTCTGTCACCCTGTTCTCCTTGGCCCTGTCCTGTTGGGTCCACACACTGCCAGGATAGGACACAGGGACACTGCCATTGTCATGCAGACACACACACGTGCACCCATGTATGAACACATGTGCCTGCATGTATGAACAGGTGTGCATACAACCCACATGCTGTACCTGGACAGGTGTGTACACATTCATGGACACATGCCTGCATGCATGCATGAAGGCTTGCACTGTGCACCTGTGGGCACACACACATGCATGAACACAGTGCACTGTGCATGTGTGCACACACGATTGAACACTTGCATGCGTGCACACGCGTTCCCCACCTGCTGCACTCCACAGGCCTCCTGAAACCCCTTGCTGTGCTGACAGAGAGCCACGGGGAGGTCCAGGGTGCCAGGGGCTGTGGCACAGAGTCAGGCAGGTTTCTGCGCCTCACTGGGCGCTCTCTGGGCTGTGACCTCTTTGCTTCTTTGCTGTCACATGGAAGAGCAAAGACGTGTGGGGCTCTGCGGGCCTCTGAGGAGAAAGCGTTTGTCTGCAACAGTGGTTGTTTATGCAATGACTGTGCTTCTGCTGTGGTCGGATGGACCCAGGGTGGCGTGAGAGTCCTAGCCCTGTGCCCTTCAACTAGGAGAGAAGAGACAGGAGCCCAGGGAGAGGAGTGCTAGGGAGCGAGAGCATGTGCAGCCACCTGGAAGCGCGCCTGGCTGGCCCGTGACCCCTGGCCTGGCAGCGGGACCTGCTGTACAGCCTCAGCGGGTGGAGGATGTGCTAAGACAGTGTCGGTGGCTCCCCACGGCTCCATTTATCTCGATATGGCTTGGTGGTGTCCACAGACATAGCCTGATGTCTCCTGAGGCCGAGCTCTGTGCTGGATGTGGGAATATATAACTGAGACCCCTGCCCCCACCAAAGACTCACAGGCCAGACCTGAGAGTCGTGGAGATCACTGGTGATGTCACGGCAGAGAGCAGCCTGGGGCCTGGGCTGTGGGCCGGACGAGAGGCATCTGAGCTCCCTGTTGGAAGGCTTGGGACCACCTTTCTTTGGGAGGCCCCCCCTGAGTTGGGTCCTGTAGGACAAACAGCTTTCTAGGACAGAGAAGGCAGGGAAGGCATTACAAGCAAAGGGGACACCAGCACGGGCCAAGGGGCTCCGTGTCCTTAGTGTGTGAAGTGTGAGAGGGAAGTGGGAAGAGCTGAAATGTCCGATAAAGGAGAACGGTAGATATGGGCTCCAGGTGGGGTTCCACCCCTGGCCCTCACTTGGCCCTGAGGTGTGTTTTCTTCCCAGTTTCTCCCTTTGCTCATCCAGTCGCTTCATTGGTGACCATGACGGTCCAGGGCACTCAGAGACATGGAGTGTTACACCAGTGGCACAACCAGGAGACCCTAGTGGGCTCCTCGAAGTTTTCAAAGCACTTTTGTGCTGTCCTGACTGCCTGCCCATTTTACAGAGTAGAAAACTGATGCTCAAAGACAGTGACAGGTGTATGCAGGTTACATGATAGAACCTGGGTTGGAAGCTGAGGCTTTAGTGCTCCTGGCTATGGAATCAGCCCTGGACTGTTCCCAGAGACAGCCTGCAATGCTTTCACTCACTCGCGATCCCAGGGTGCCCTCAGTTCCTGGGACTGTGATGTGGGGAAGGGCTGTGATGGCTCCTCTCTTCCCAGGGGCAGGGGGTGTGACCTCGCTGTGCCCCACATATTTCTGTGTCCCCCTTTATGCACTAAAAGCGCAGAGCTGCCTTGTCATGCTGTTTCTTTGCCTGTAATAGCTTTCTCTGCCGTCTTTGTCCTGAGAGCTCCGACTTAAGCCTCTGGACCCAGCTCAGGCAGGGCCTCCCACTGAAAGGTGCTGTTGAGCCCTCCCCCTGATGACAGTGATGAATGGACTGTAGTTGACAATGGCAGAATCAGCTGTGTTAGGAAATCGGGACAAGGTGGGCAGTGGGCAGCCACGGTGTGCAGGAGTCCCCGCAGAGGGTCTAACCTGACACCTGCTTCTGTTTCAATCTCTCAGGGAGATGTGGGGGTCCCTGGACCAGTGGGAGCACCTGGACCCAAGGGCGAGAAAGGTGACTCCGTAAGTAGAATGTTACCTCTCAGCATGCCCACACTGTGTGGCTGTGCCTCTTGGCCGTGCTCATGGCAGTGCTGTGTGGCTCTGCCTTCTGGCTGCACTGTGTGGCTGGGCTTCATGGCCATGCAGTGTGACTGTGCTGTGCATCCAGGCTGCACGGCTGCTGTAGAAGACCCAGGGCTTCTCCCATGTGCACAAATCTGCCAACACGAGCTGACCACATCCTGGGGCTCAGACAGTGACAGCTGGAAGACTAGCTCCAGTTCTCTTCCTGGGCAGCAAGCCCTGCAGGATGTGGCCTCTGCAGCCTCTCCAGCCTCGTCCCTCACCACCCTACCTGGAAGCAGAGTCAGATTTTTTGCTGCTGTACCATTCCCCACCATGGTGGGGGCACTCACCCCTATGTCCCTGCACACCCCTGTGTAGTATCAGTAACATGAATTTTGTCTCAGATGGACCTCAGTAAAGGTCCTGGGCTCCAGCCTTAAGTAGCTGTGTGATGTTGGGTGGGTCTCTGCTGAGTACCTCAGTTACTGAGAAAAGATGAGGAGAATAACAAATGTTTATGTAAAATGCCTGACCCAGAGCAGATGGCCGTGGACCAGAGATGTTGTTTATCTCTGCTTATAATTAGTGCCTTCCAGGTCCCAGTGCTGAGGGGAAACCCCAGGCGCCAAGACAAACCCTCTTTCCTACAAGGACAGTGTAGACAGTGGTACTCGCTGTGGCAAACCTTGACCGTGCTCTGCCACTGAAATGACATAGCTGTGAAGGGTCACACACCATGTGACCCGTTCCTATGGAATCTCTGGAACTGGCAGATCCCTGCAGACAGAAAGTCAGGGGATGATTCCTTAGGGCTGAGATGCGTAGAAGAGGGTAGGATGACTAGGGGCTATAGGGTTTCTTTCTGGGCACATAGAAATGGTTTGAAGTTGACTGGTGATGGTGGTACAAGTCAGTGGAGGCATTAAAAACAGATCAAATCGTAAGCTTTGGCTAGGCGAACAGTGTGGTACTGGCACTGTATCCCAAAAAAGCTAGCATGCAAAAAGAAGGGTACCTGGAATGTTGAGTTGTTGGAAAAGCTAAGTAACACAATGTTCATGACAGTCCACACTCAATAAATAACAGTTCTCATCTTTTGTAGGAGCTCTGTGGTGGAGGCGAGGGGAAAGCATCCTGGGATCTCAGATCCTAGGGTGTCCTGGCTGGTGTGATGCCATGCCGTAAGGAAACTCAGGGTGACCCCTTTGTCTCTGTTTGCTTTCTCTCTAGGGCGGTGGGCCTCTTGGACAAGGAGAAAAGGGTGAAAAGGTAAGCACCCCCCTTTATTATAGTCTTTCAAGGGCTGCAGAGGTGATGGGGGACCAGGACAGAAGGACTTGGGTTTGGGGGAGGTGGGAACTACCATCATATCCAATGACATAAGCTTGAATGGAGAGAGGCAGGGTCTTCCAGCTGAGGCTTTGCTGGAAGCCTGCTTTCTGGTCAGCGGCAGACGGAAGGTAGGACAGGAAATGGTGATTGAGCATCAGGATGCAGGAACACACTTTTGGGGGCAATCGGGGAATACTCTGGTGGAGAAATTGGCATTTGAGTGACAACTGAGAAGTAGAGCTTTCGGGGCAGGTCCTCTGGGTCAGGCAAAGAACACGAGCCGAGGCCGGAGGGACCGAGAGAGGAGCACGTAAGACACAGGTAGGTGAGAGCGTTTCCAGCAGAGGCTGCCTAGTGACAGCCGGAGGACGAGCCGTTCAGCTGAGGAGTTGCTTGGGAGCCAAAACAAAGGGCAGGAAACACCAGGACACGCTGGAGTGCCACGCTGCAGTGGCAGGAAGCCTTGAGGAGCCTGTGCCTCATTGGGTATGCCGTGGACGTTCTGTCTGCGGCTTGTTGGGGAGCAGGTGCGGGTGGGTCTCAGAGGGCAGAGGCCAGCGGAGTTGGGGAATTAGTCAAGAGATTACTGCCACATAACAACGATCACGAGGATGATGTGGAACTGGGTGACATGTCCTCTGTTATGCCTAAGGGTCCTCATGAGTCAGAGCTGACTCAGCCATAGCCAACAACTTCCCAGCTTATTACCAGCCAGTTCTGAGTCAGGCTGCCTGGGGTTAAATTGTAGCCCCTGTAACTCACCAAGCCCACTGCCACTGAGCTGGTTATGACTCATGGCTGCCCCCCAGGGTTTCTGGGGGTGTAAATCTTGACAGAAGCAGCTGCCCAGTCTTTCTTCTCAGTTGCTGCTGGTGGTTTTGAGCAGCCGACCTTTCTATTAGCAGTCGATAGCTTTAACCACAGTGCCGCCAGGGCTCCTTTATTTTTCAGAAGGTGTGCTGAAATCCGAACCTCTGTACCTGTGAACAGGGGATTTTTCCTTATCAGTTAAATTAAGCTAAGTTATCCCTCAGTAGGATGGGGCTGATGCCTGGTCCCTTCTGAGTGATGTCTCACCAAAGGGGAGAGCAAACATGGTGAAGCAGCCCCACACAGGACAAACAGCAGGTAAAGGTCCCTCTGTAGGCAGGAATGGGACCCCATGGATCTCTGGCAGCCACCGGAAACCAGGAGAAAGGCCTGGAGCAGTTCCTGTCTCAGAGTACTTGGGAGGACCGGGGACTCAGCATGGTGGACACCCTCTCCACAGACTTTTAGCCTCCGAGCTGTGAGAAAGAAATTCCTATTCTTTAGTGGGTTTCTGTTGTTTGTTTTTGAAGAGGGATGATTGCAAGAGTTTAAGAGAGGTGATAAGGGGCAGTGGTGGGCTGGCAGACCGCCTGGGCCAGCAGAGGGGTGGGGACGACACTCCGGGAGACTGCACCTCTGTCCTGACAGGCAGGAGCTGTAGAGGCCCTGGAAAATGTGGGGCTCCTTCTGAGTGAGAAAGCCCGCGGAGGTGGCAGCAAGCGAGGAGAAGTAAAAAGCACGGGAGGAGGAAGGGGCCACTGCCACCAGCTGGTGAAAGAAAACAAGTCCTGCCCAGAAGAAGCCGCCCCAAGGCCTCATAAGCAGCTTGCTTGTGTTGAGGGTGTCCTTGGGGTCCAGGCACCTGTGGAGTCAAACCACTGCGCTGCCCACCTGCCGGGGAGAGGAGCTTGCCTCAGTGTCCCACTTAGGGCTGCTGTGCTGCCAGGGGCCTGAACCCTGCAGAAGCAGCTTCCACGTGCTGGTCCATCTCTCCCTGGAGGCAGACTTACACAGAGCCTAAGCAGCACGCACACCCTAAGACACCTTGTGTTCCCACCTGGAGGTTTCCTCCGAGGGGACATCGAGGACACGCACAAGTGCACACCCTCAGGCTTCCGTCACTGAGCCTAGAGCACCCCAGGGTTGTGCTGGGGGCAGGGCTGAGTGCGTTGAGGCTGCGCCAAGGGCACGGCCGCACTCATGCACAGAAACCCATGTAAAGAAAGACGAATGGCTACAGAATGCGTAGTATTTGGTTTACTTTTTAGACACATTGCAAAACGTATACAACCATGCAATCCTAGTTGTGAGTGTGAGCGTGGCGTCAGAGGAAGGGAGAGATTGATTGATTCATCGATTGATGGATTCTGGAGACAACCACACCTCCTGGTTGTCTCTGAAGGGTTGGGGACCAGCATACATTCCAGGCAAAGTGCTACTGAAGTCAGTAACAAGAGCGCAGGCTGGAGTTGGAAAGACCCAGCTCCAGTTCCTCCTGTGCCTTTGGGCTACTCTGACCCTCAGTTTCCTTTTCTTTAAAAGGTAATACCATTAGCTCCTCTTTTATACTCATTAAGGATTTGACCCTTTGCATGAGAACTCAGTACCAGGGCATGCTGTTCTTGCCATGCCACCATTACAATAGTCTGCACTTTCATGACGATGAGAAGCGTGATGACAAGTGGCCACAGCTCTGGAGCCATTGGAGTGGAGTCAGGGATAGCCGGGAGGGGTGATGGCCCCCACGGCCCCCTTCCAGTCCTTGCTGCCTCCAGCTTGAGGGCGTCCATGTGTGCAGCGCGGGTGCTGGTGTAAAATTTCCTTTGGGTGGGCCCCTGAGTTAGTCTGTGGGTTGTAGTGATGGGGTCCGAGAATCTTCTGGACTGTGAATCCCATCGGTAGAGAACGATTTAGAAAAACAGAAAGAAGGCCAGTGTGTGCCGTTGCCGTGAACATCCTCTGGTCTTCCTCGCGGAGACCGCGGAGTTTAAGTGTAGGTGCTCAGCCTTTTCTGGACCCACAGCGCCATCTAGTGCCCGGAAGCCTGAGTGCCCCTCCGGTTTCCCTCGGTGCGGAGACTCCTTGTGCCGTGGGGGGAAAGCTCTGCTCTTTCCTGGGCAGTTCTCTTTACCTTGGGGACCTGGCATCAGGGAGGGAAGAGGACAAAGGGAGCCTTGGGCTGTGGGCTCAGGTGATAGAAAGAAAGCAGCTCTGACGGGCTGGGCAGACTGGATTTGGACCCCAGCTCTGCAGTAGGGGGAAGGTAGTATTAGGATAGTGTCCCTGGGGACTCATCTTTCTCACCTGTGATGTGGGACCATGGATGCCTACCTCCTAGAGCTGCTCAGGGATTACAGGAGGTCAGTAATGGCCATGGAGATGTCTGTCACAGACTGGCACACAGCGGTTGTTGTTATTATTAGGTGCTGTCAAGTCTGTTTCAGTTCACAGTGACCCCACGTACAACGGAACAAAGCACTGGCTGGTCCTGTGCCACGCCCACAATTGTTATGTTGCTATGCTTGAGCCCTTATGACAGTCAGTGTGCCAGTCCATCTCGTTGAGGGTCTTCTTGTTCTTCACTGACCAAGCATGGTGTCTTTCTTCAGGGACTGATCCCTCCTGGCAACATGTTCAAAGTATGCACGAAGCAGTCTCTCCATCCTTGCTTCCAAGGAGCACTCTAGTTGTACCTGTTCTACACAGATCTGTTTGCTCTTTTGGAAGTCTGTAGTATATTCAATATTCTTCTCCAGCACCGGAACTCAAAGGCATCCATTCTTCTTCTGTCTTCCTTACTTGTTTTGCAGGTATATGAGATGACTAAAAACACCACGGCTTGATTCAGGCATGCCTTAGTCTTCAAGGTGACATCTTTACTCTTCAGCACTGTAAAGAGAGGTTTTGAAGCAGATTTTCCCAGGGTGATGCATCTTTTGATTTCTTGACTGCTGCTTCCATGGGTGTTGATTGTAGACCCAAGTAAAATGAAATCCTTGACAACTTCAATCCTTTCACCATTTATCGTGATATTGCTTACGGGTCCAGTTGTGAGGATTTTTGTTTTCTTGACGTTGAAGTGCAATCCATACTGAAGGCTGTGGTCTTTCATCTTCATCACTGAATGTTCCAAGTCCTCTTCCCTTTCAACAATCAAAGTTGTGTCATCTGTATAAATCAGATGGTTAATGAGTCATCTTCCAATCCTGATGCCATGTTGTTCATACAGTCCAGCTTCTTGGACATTTCCTCTGCATACAGATTGAAAAGGTATGGTGAAAGGGTACGACCCGAACACACACCTTTCTTGGCTTTAAACCATGTAGGCTCCCCTTGTTCTGTTCGCACGACTGCCTCTTGATGCATGTACACATGAGCACAGTTAAGTGTTCTGGCACATAGTATGTGCCGGTTAAATATCAGTTCTACTGCCTGTATCTCTTTATTGTTTTTGCTCGAGTCTATTGCTAAAGTTCAGTAAGGAATGACCTAGTTTTTCTTTCAATGGATGCTATCCAAATATCTATTTAGTATCTATTAAGTATCAATCTACCTGTTGTTATATTAAAGATCTACTTAGTATCAATCCAGGTACTAAAGCCAGAGTTCAACTCCGCATTCCAGGGACTCATAATTGAATTAAGTAGAAGGGACATGGAGCAAAATCCGTCCACATGGTTTGTTTAGAGTACGAATCTCCTCCTTGCTTCTTTAGGCAAGTCAGGTTGTACCACCTTTATTCTCCCACACTTGCTTCTGTGTGGGAGAGTGATGATGCTTTTAAGAAATCCTCCCCAGTCCGGAGAACAAGAGAGAGATTTATTTACTTGAGGGGTTAGTTCATGCAATTGTAGGGGCTGGCAGGTCCCAAATCCAGAGGTCAGGCCACAGGCTGGAGACACATGCAGGCTGAGTCTGAAGATCCCCAGGTCAGCTAACAGGAAGAGTGCAGCCTGAAGAGAGACAGAGAGAGACTTATGAAACTAATTAATAAATTTATAGCCTGAGGCAGACCACACCTAAGGAAACTCCCTTTCCAACTGATTGATTGATTGCATTACATTTGGATTGCATTGTGAAATAGAATTACATTACATTGCATCACATTAAAATACATTATTCCATTCCATTCCATTCATTATTATGTTATATTATTACATTACATTATGTTATATTATAACATTATAATGTTTTATAATGGAACAGTAACTAGACTAGTGATTGCCCAAACCACTGGAAATCATAGCCTAGCCAAACTGAAACATCAAATTAACCATCACTGGGACAGAGTAGGAAGGAGGCCTTACATACCCTAACTGAGTCCTGATGGCATCTTATAGACAGTGAGGAACTATTGAGATCCATTGGAAATGAAATTGGGGCAAAGTAAAACCATATTTAGGTCAGTAACTAAGTATTTGCATATGGCAGAGGAAAAATAAAACAACCACCATAAAGTTTCTTCAGCATTTTCACAGAAATCCATATGGCAATAAATAAAACTTTGTATGGATTTTATGTTCAGATTTCACAGTGTGCTGCTCCAGAAAAACAAAACAAAAAAAATAGCAAGTGGAGATAAGAAACTCAGCTGAATTTGGTTGAGTTTGTTGACTCAGCGGCAGACAGAACTTTGGGTTGTACAAACATTGCTCTGTTGTGTCATGGTTTTCTTCCATTCGGGTTGGGACCATGGTGATGAGGAGTTCTGAGCCAGACAAACAGCCGAGGCACATCCGTCATCCGGGGACGTCAGCAAGTCACAGCTCTGATGAGTGTTCTCAAGACGATGCCAGAGGCTAGAGCAGCGTGAAGTCTGGAATGATCACACAGCAGAGTCTCAGCGTGGTGATCCACTGTGGCTCTAAACAAGGAAGGTGTTAATTATTAATTAGACAACAGATGAGAGAAAACTCAAGGCTGTCAGGATGGACCACCACCTGTCCATCAGTCCATCCTGCTGTGGTGGCTATATGTGGGTTGTTATGATGCTGAAAGCTGTGCCACTGGTATTTCAAGTGCCAGTAAGGTCACCCACGGTGGACAGGTTACAGTGGAGCTTCTGGACTCAGGCAGCCTAGAAAGAAAGTCCTGGTGGTCTTGTTCGAAAATGAGCCAGTGTAATGCTATGGGTCACAACAGTGTTGTGCTGGGAGATCAGTCCCTTAGGACGGAAGGCACACAGACACAGTGGCTTCAACAGCGAACTCCAGCAGACTAATGACCTCGAGGACGGTGCAGAACCAGGCAATGTTTTGTTCTGTTGTGCATGGGGGTGGCAGGATGGGAGCCGACCAATGGTGACTGTCAACAACCCATCAGTATGGAATGAAGCAGGGCTGTTAGGGAGACAAGTTCATGGCCATGAGCTCAGGTAGCTGGGTCTCAGAAAAGGAGAGTTCTGCCCATGTGTATACCCAACCTGCTGCCTAGGGTCCCACGGCTTCTGTATCATGTTGATGTGGCCACAAAAATAGTTCTTTAAATTTGAACAAATTAGACTGTTTCCTTCTTGCTGTAGACTGTGTAGGCTTCCATGAAAGGCAGCCAGCTTGAGGGGCACTGGGGACCACCTGCTGAAAAGTGACACTCATAGCGGGTCAGAGTGCCTGGGACTTCTCAGCTCAGTGTACCTTCCTCTGGCACGACCATGTTGTACCCTTTGAAACTGCACATGAAGTTGCACTTGACCTTGCTGCCTTGAAGGATGCCTGGCCATTCGGTGGTACCTGGAAGATGAAGTCCGGTGTGTTTGGATGTGTGTCTCCCCTGCCATGATGTGGTGCTAAGGGACCCTTCCCTGTGGCTCTTGGTTCCATCTTTTCTTGGGTTCTCTCTGTGTGTGCCCACCTCCATGCTGTTTACCCCTTTTCCTGCAAGTCCGTCACTCCTCTTGGCCTGTTGGAGCCCAAGTGCTCACTCCTTAGTGCCCTTTGATGAGCCCAGCATTGAATCAGGCCCTTCCAAGGGCACTGGCTTAGTCACTCTTCCCAGTGATTGAAGTTGGATGTTATTATCATCTACCTTTCATGGGAAAAGGTCACTGGGGCTCAGAGAATCACTTATGTGGATGTTCTCTTTCTAAGAATCTGCAGTAGGGTGATAGAGTTGCTTATAATAAGCTCCAGCTTGTCAGTGACTGGGAGAACTCAGAACACCCACCTGCTTAGGACAGACACTGTGGGGGGCACTGAGGCAGACGTGGGCTGAGGGACACCAATACTGGAGTGTGATTAGCTCTACCTTCTGCACCTGTGAAGAGGGGTGAAGCCCCAGGCTGGATTCTGCAAACTTGACAGGTTTTAAGCAGGATTGTGCTTTAGAAAAATCACTTTGGTTGCTGCATGGCTGATAGGACAGTGTCAGTGGCTAGAAGAGATGTTCCCATGTGACTCAGATGCTGACCTGATGGGGACCTTCGGGCCGTCACTTGTCTGGTTTCACCAAGAGATGTACCTATCAAACAGCCAGCTTGATGCCTCAGATGTCACTGCAGGTGACAGCCAGCTCTGCTGTCACAGTGGCAGTGTCTGATCCCAGCCTGACAGGCACACCATATGCCATCCACATCATAAAAGAAGAGGCCTTTCCACCCAAGATGTGCCCTTCCTTCAGCGTCGCTCAGAGGCAGGCTGTATTTGAAACCATGAGGGGAGAGTTTCTTGGGTGGGGGCATCTATTCCATGCAGAGGCTTTCCGCGTAGTTTCTCCATTCCAGGGCAAGAAAGACCGCTGGGAAACGTTAGGTGCTCATGTGTATGGCGGTGCTGGTGCTGGTGTACATGATGGAGCCCTGGGGGTTCAGTGGTTAAGCACTTAGCTGTTAGCCAATAGGAGGGTGCCCAACCCCCCACTTTCCCCCATAGGGCTCTGCTGCT
Organism: Heterohyrax brucei; assembly: GCA_028571685.1. Lineage (NCBI taxonomy): Eukaryota > Metazoa > Chordata > Mammalia > Hyracoidea > Procaviidae > Heterohyrax > Heterohyrax brucei. Next base: position 5,259,232 of record CM053153.1, read on the forward strand.
GTAAAGATGTGCATCCTTGGAAACCCTGTCATGTAGGGTGGCTGTGAGTTGGAACTGGACTCAATAGCAAATGGATTTGGTGTAGGGGAAATGCATGGCTCAGTAAGGGACAGGGATGAACTTTTGTTTGATTGGTTCTTCCTGAAGGCAGTGGATAGGGATGCAGCATAAGTTAGGAACCACTGAGCAGGATTTCTCACCGTGACTTGGCCCCAGGCAGTGGAAAAAATATAGCATCAGTCTTCCATTGAGTTCTTATTCAGATGACGGCATACACCTCTGAAGGTGTCTCTAAGGAGGCTGGGGCATGCCCAGGTCTTCGGGCTGACGAGGGACAGGACTGAGCCTGACTCTGGTGGGTGTTAAGTGCCTTTGAGTCAGCTCTGACTCAGGGCATCTCCAGGCATGATGGAATGAAACATTTCCTGGTCCAGTCCTGTGTGATGCCCTTGACTGGATGTGGATCAGACCATTTGTGATCCATGCAGTTTTCCTTGGTTGATTTTCTGAACAGACTGCCAGGGCTTTCTTCCTAGCCTGTCTTATACTGGAAGCCTTTCCTCCCAGCCTGTATTTGACTGGAAGCTCCACTGAAACCTGTTTAGCATTACAGTGACACACGTACCTCTCCTGACAAGTGGGTGGTGTTTGTGCTTGAGGTACAGTGGCTGGGAATTGAACCTGGGTCTCCTGCGTGGAAGGCGAGACTTCTGCTGCTGAACCACTGCTGCCTCTGTCTGACTGCAGGCTCTGCCATGCTCAACACGACCATTGCTACCTCCTGCCCTTCTCCTAAAAGTGATGCTTCTGTCTGGGAATTCCTGATCCTCAAAAACCATACCCATGGGGGAATCAGCACCTTTTATGTAATGACTGCATTGTAGAGTCTCTGAGGGGGAGCTATGTAAATTATATGTGGGTGTTTGTATGTGTGAGACTTCTAAAACGTATTTATGCTGTTTGTCTCTAGCTCCGCGTCCTTTTCTTTCTGCTCATGGCTGTTTTAGTCAACACGCCCATCTCCTGGTCTTAGCCTGTGCATTAATGAGCATTATTCATGGTTATCAGGTTGGATAACTGGGGCTGAGCACCTTCTATTTTTACCATAATTAAAGGGTTTAGGGGAAAATAAGTTTAGCTGTTTATGTGCCCTCAAATAGCCCTGTTAGATACTGACAGTTAAAATAAATAAAAGTGCCACAGGCCCTGTCCGTGGTGCTGAAGGACACCTTGGGGAGGATTTGAGTTTGTGGGATCTCACAGCCCCAGGCAGGCAGAGCTGGATTAGAAAACTCTACACTTTCCTATTCCAGCTCCGTCTGACACTCAGACTCTTGCCAAGTCTAACAGACCGGTCGCAAGACCAAGGGCTTCGTTCTGGAGTGAGTGAGCTTTTATGTCAAGGGTAAATGCTGGGCTGCTGGAGTGGGAAGGCTGGGGAGCCTAAGGGTAAGACCATAGAAACAGACTGGATTTAGACTTCAGTTTAATCCTTTAGTGGCTGTGTGACATCAGGTCAAAGTTGACCCTTGTTTTCCTCATCTATAAATCAGTGATTCTAACAGTACTTGAGTCAGAGGGTTGCTGCCAGGGTTGAATGAGCTAAGGAAAATAAATGACTTAGATTTGTAAAAAGTGCTCATAACTGTTAGCTATAATTACCGTCGACGGCACTTGGCTGGCTTGGCTATAATTACCGTTACATCAGTGTAGTATTCCATTTTTTTTTATACACCCCATGATGTCTTCTGCATCCTGGACATCAAGGACATCTTATCCTCAAAAGGTGCCAGAAAGCTGCAAAATGCCACAGGTCCTCACCTCCCCTGAGGAGACTCCTGTAACGTGCCAGCTCCAGGCAGCTGAAAGCTCATTATTAGATAGCACCAGGTGGGCTAACATAGGGCATGGGGGCATGCTTCTCTTCTCCAGTTCCTGTAGTTCACTAAGCATCTGAGAAAAACAGTACCTAGTGGCTTAGTAGTTAAGAGCTCAGCTGGTAACCCAGAAGTCAGCAGTGAAACCATGTAGAATCCCTGGTGTAACACGAGAAAAAGAGGTGTGAAGATCAAAAACGCTACTAAAAGACCAGAAGGCATGGTTTGTCAACCTGGAGGTCCCTTGAGAACATGGCCCCTAGACTTGCTGCTGCCCTAGACCTGAAACCAGTACTGAGGTTCTACTTCAGACTAAGACTGAACTGGATATGGGGACACAGAGTGAGCATGTGGTGTGTGTACCTTATGGTTTCATGAATTGATAGAAGGCTGTCCTAATGGTTTCTTGATAGAGGGGAGACAAGAAGGTGGAGAGGAGGGGCAGATGCTTGTTGGGAGGATACTAGTAGTGAAGAGTGAGAAGGAGGCGTGTGCTGTCACAGGGTGGGGAGAGCAGATGGAGCTGCAGAGGCAGGTGTGCAAAATTGACTTGGATTGTATACTTTCACTTGGTAATAATAATAATTGGCTGTGAGAATCTACTTCTGAGCTACTTCTTGGAAACCTGTGGGGCAGTTCTACTCTGTCCTGTAGGGCTGCTGTGAGTTGGAGTTGACTCAGTGGCAATGGATTTGGTTTTGGGTTTCAGAGCCATACACATGCTGTTTGATTGAAAATTGAAAGTTGATTTTGTTGTACCTTGTGTGCAAGCTGATGAACCATTCAGTCAGGGCCAGTGATCTGAACTCACCTTCTCTGAGGGGTCCCTTGGCTGTTGAGAGATTGGAGGTTGAAGCCCGTCCACCCAGAGGTGCCCCAGAATGAAGGCCTGGGGGTCTATTTCTGAGGATCAGCTGTAACAAACCGTATGGATCTCAGTTCCACACTGACCCACATGGGGATCCGTGAGCTGGATTTAACTCCATGGCAACTAGGTTTCTGACCACAGCACGTGTTCACCAGCTGGGGTGGTGGTCCCCAACCTGAGCGTGCATCAGAATCACCCAGAGAGCTTGTTTGACCAGTTGTCTGGGCCCGCCCCTCGCTGTCTGATTTGGCGGGTCTATAATTTTCATTTACAAGGGCCCACCAGATACTAGGGTGGCTGGTCTGGGGACTACCCTGTAAGAACCATTGTCTGGAGTGTCCCCTAAATCCCCAAAGGCCTGCTTGGCTCCTATTCCAGCTGGTGTCACACCTCTATTAAGACCTCCAAGAACATTTAAAAATAAACCCTGACATTTAACTGACCAGGAAAGTGAAGGAGCTCTCAGTTGCCTCTTTCTCTGTATGGGCCTCCCAAGGGGATGTCTTCTGGGAAGGAAGGTCAGTAGGCAGGTAAATTACCTGTTGAAATGTGAGTCCTCCTGGAGGTTCCATGGGGGCTCATGAGTCAATGTCTGTGGGCTGGGGAAGGGGCTTGAAGGTCAGGGGCAGCCGAGAGTCAGAGTCTAGGGCTTTGACTTGGGAATCAAAGCTCCGGTTTTGCGTCTCAGCTGCTGGTGTGAATGGCGGTGGAGGGGTCAGAAGAAAGCCTCTTCGCTGAGCCTTGATTCTCTTCTGTAAAGCCTTCAACATGCATTATCTGTTCCATTGTCTTGGAAACCCGAGTACTGAGGTTCCTGTTCTCTACCCACAATAATAGTACTTGATGTTTGTTGAGAATTTCCCTGTGCACAAGGCATTTCCCCAGATGTTGTCTCGGGAATCTCACAGACTTCTTGGCCTTTACCCTTTTGGACTCAGGATGAGCCAAGTGCCGTTGAGTCTAGTCGCCTCTAAAAAGTTCATTCCTCCACTTGACTGTCCATTGGTCACACTGTTGGGGCTTGCGTGCTGCTGTGATGCTAGAAGCTATGCCACCAGTGTTCAGAAACCACAGGGTCACCCACGGCTTTATTCCTCCTCCTTCACTCTGAGAGGAGACAGAAGTGACTTGCTCAGCTCAGCTAACAGGAGACAGAGGCCCCTGTCCCCTGAAGTGGGACCTTGTTCCTCCAGTCTAGTGCCTTCTATCCCTCCCTCTCTCCCTCTTTCTCCTTCCTCCGCCTCCCACTTTACCTCTCCTTTCTCCCTCCCTCCATCCTCTCTCCTCCTCCTCTTCCCTCCATCTGACCTCTCTCCTCCCTCATATCTCCTTCCTCCCTGTCCTTCCTCCTCAGTCCCTCCTCCTCCCTCTTCTCTCCCTCTCTCCTCCCTCCCCTCCCTCCATTTGTCCTCTCTCCTTCCTCCTCCCTCCATCCTCTCTCCTCCCTCCCTCCTCCTCCCTCCTTTCCCTACTTCTCTCTTCCCCTCTGTCTTCCTTCTGCCCTCCTTCTCTGTTGGTCTTCTCTCCTCCCTCCCTTTCCCTTCCTCCCTCCATTCTTTTTTCTTTCCCAACATTCTTCCCTTCACTCTGAATCCTTCTTCCCATTTCTTCTTCTTTTTCTTTTTTCATTCCTCCTTCTTTTCTGTTTCCTTGCCTTCCTTTCCCTCCCCTTATGTTCCATTTATTTTATTTTTCTTCATTTTGCATTTTATTGTGGTTTTTTGGATACAAATCGTCCCTTCTGAAATCTTCCTGTGGCTGAGGCTGGCTTTACTGAGTGAGTCTAGACTTTCCCCAATCCCTTCCCCACTCCTTCCTGAGGCCCACCCTCACAAACCAGGAGTGTGCTCTTAGTTCTTGGTATCATACAAGCAACTGGTGTTACAATAATATTTTATAGTCCACAGATTATGTCCATGTTACTTTCTCCTCTGAAGTCAGTACTAGCTTCCATCTTACAAATGATGAATTCAAGATTCAGAGAGGTTTAAATGACATTTCTGATAGGGTCTGTGTGTATGGGTGGGCAGTCACCACAGGAGTGGATGGAGGCCAGGTAGAACTTGTAGGAAGAAATGTTATGGTGACGTGTGCTCTGTAATGCTGAGATGAGGTGACTGTCTGGGTCAGGCTGACTCTCACCAATGAGATGATTTTGATGAGGGCAGCCACCCATCTAATGAAACTACCTGGCTCTCATGATGATTGAAAAATGAAAAATCCGCAGGACGCGTTTGTGTGCAATGCCAGCGTGGTTGCCTTAATTATATAAGTTTTTGTTTTCTTTTTAAAAAGATGGCTTTTCACCTCTAAAATGTTTGTTCCCCGTTTGTCAGTTTGTCATACTCTGGGAGCTTGGATGTTGCTGTGATATTGGAAGCTATGCCACCCAGCGTATGCCATTGGAAGCTATGCCATCCAGATACCAGCATGGTCATCGCTGGCAGACTGGCTTCATCTGAGCTGAAAGACTAAGACAGATTAGGAAAAAAGAACTTGGCAGTCTAATTTTGAAAGGAATTAGCCAGCAAAAATCTTGTGGATTCCAGTGGAATGTAGTCTGATACAGTGCTGGAAAATGAGTCCCCAAGGGTGGAAGACACTTAAAAGATGGCTAGGGAAGCACTGCCTCCTCCAAGTGATTCAGCCTTAATGACATGGATGGAGTCCAGCCTTTGGTACCTTCATTTGCTGATGTGGCATGACTCAGAACAAGGAGAAACAGCTGTAAACATTTATTAATGATCAGAACATGGAATGTGTGAAGTATGAATCTAGGAAAATTGGAAATCATCAAAAATGGAATGCATAAACATGGATACCCCAGGCATTCGTGAACTGAAATGGACTGGCGTTGGCCATTTTAATTCAGACAATTGTATGGTCTACTATACCAGAAATGACAGCTTCAAGAGGACTATTGCTACATTCATCGTGAAAAAGAACATTTCAAGATCCCTCCTGAACTACTGTGCTGTCAGTTGTAGGAAAACATCAATATACCTACACAGAAGACCAGTTAACACAACGGTTTTCATGTTTATGCATTAACCACTGAGCCCAAAGGTGAGAGATTGAAGATTCTTACCAGCTTCTTCAGTCTGATTGATCGAAGTTGCAATCAGGATGGATAGAAAACCGAAAGGAAAGAATATGCTTTGCATTTCTCAAGCTGAAAGAAGTGAAGAAAAATTTCAAGCCTCAAATGACAAAACTGAAGGAGTACAAGGAGTCATTATACCAGAAAGACTTGACTGACTTTCAGACATCTCAAGAGGTCACATATAATCAGGAACTGACGGTACTGAAGGAAGAAGTCAAAGCTGCACTGAATGCATCGCAAACAGAGAGGTGCTGCTAGTTGGAAAATATGGCCTTGGCAATAGAAATGATGCCAGAGATCATATGACAGATCTTTACAAGACTAATGACTTTTCACTGCACATATCTTTTTTCACCAACATAAATTATAACTAGACGCATAGACCTCGCCAGGTGGAATACATATGGAAAAGTTCAGTATCATCTGTCAGAACAAGGCCAGCGGCTGATTGCAGTGCAGACCATCAATTGCTCATGTGCAAGTTGAGACAGAAACTGAAAAAAAGAATTAGAAAAAGCCTGCTGGAGCCAATGTATGGCCTTGAATATATCCCACCTGACTTTAGAGACCATCTCAAGATATTTGACACTGTGAATACTAATGACCAAAGACCAGATAGGTTGTAGAATGACATCAAAGACATGCGTGATGGAAGCAAGGGGTCGCTACAAAGACAGGAAAGAAAGACTGAATTGGATGTCAAAAGAGACCCTAAAACTTGCTCTTCAGCTAGTGATAGAAAACCAGAAGGACAGAATATGCTTTGCATTTCTCAAGCTGAAAGAACCAAAGAAAAACTTCAAGCTTCAATTGGCAATATTAAAGGATTCTACAGGGAAAATATTAACAACATGGAAAGCATTAAAAGAAGATGGAAGGAGTACAAAGAGTCATTATACCAAAAAGACTTGATTGACATTCAGCCATTTCAAGAGGCAGCATATAATCAGGAACTCATGGTATTGAAGGGAGAAGTCAAAGCCACATTGACAGCACTGGCAAAAAAACCAGGCTCCAGGAATTGATGGAATGTCAGCTGAGATGTTTCAACAAACAGATGCAGCAGTGGAAGTGCTCGGTCATCTGTGGCAAGAAATTTGGAAGACAGCTACCTGGCCAGCTGACTGGGAGAGATCCCTGTTTATGCCTATTCTCAAGAAAGGTGACCCAACCAGATGTGGAATTTATCCAACAATGTCATTAATACCACAGGCAAGTAAAATTTTGCTAAAGATCCTTCAAAGATGACTGTAGCAGTATATTGATCAGCAACTGCCGGAAATTCAGGCTGGATGCAGAAGAGGACGTGGAACCAGGGACATCATTGCTGTTAGATGTACCTTGGCTGAAAGCAGAGAGTACCAGAAAGATGTTTACTTGTGTTTTATTGACTATGAAAGATGTCCTACTGTGTGGATCATAACAAATTATGGATAGTATTGCAGAGAATGAGAACTATAGAACATTTAATTGTGCTTGTGAGGAATTTGTGTATTGATCAAGAGGCAGTCATTCCAACAGAACAAGGGGACACTGCATCGTTTAAAGTCAGGAAAGGTGTGCATCAGGATTGTATCATTTCACCATAGCCATTCAACCAGTATGACAAGCAAATAATCTAATAATCTGAGAAGCCGGATTCTATGAAGAATGTGGCATCAGGATTGTGGGAAGACTCATTAACAACCTGCCTTGTACAGATGACATGACCTTCCTTGCTGAAAGTAAAGAGGACTTGAAACACTTACTGATGAAGATCAAAGAACACAGCCTTCAGTATGGATTACACCTCAACATCAAGAAAACAAAGTCCTCATAACTGGACCAATAAGCAACATCATGATAAATGGAGAGTAGATTGAGGTGTCAAGGGTTTCTTTTTACTTGGTTCCACAATCAACACCCATGAAAGCAGCCATCAAGAAATCAAAAGAAACATTGCATTAGGCAAACCTGCTGCAAAAGACCTCTTTGAAGTGTTAAAAGCAAAGATGTCACCTTAAAGACTTAAGTATGCCCGACACAAGCTATGGTATTTTCAGTTACATCTTGTGCATGCAAAAGCTGAACAATAAACAAGGACAAACAGCATGCTAGAAACAAAGATGGCAAGACTGTGTCTCACATACTTTGGATATGTCAGGAGGGATCAATTCCTGGATAAGGACATCCTGCTTGGTAAAGCCAAAGGTCAGCAAAAACGAGGAAGACCCTCAACGAGACGGACTTGACACAGTGAATGCAACAGTGGCCTGAGGTGTACCAGTGAGCCACGGGAGTTGGCGGTGTTTTGTTCTGTTGTGCATCGGTTAAGTACAACATCAGTTGGAACTGACTCAGTGGCACCTAACAACAATAGCAAAGAGATCACGCATTTCTTGCAGTAAGGAACAAAACAAGGGTAGCTGAACCCTCACGAAAAAGTAGAAGAGGCTGGCTCTAGTCATCCAAAATCAATGAACAACTTGTCATCTTCCTTGGGAAGCACAAATTCAGAAACGAAGTTTATGATCTTGATTTACAGGCGAAGGCTCTGAGGCTCTGAGCATCCCTCTAACTTGCCAAGGCCCTGGGTACCGAGTGATAGAGGGAGGATTTAGAGCTGTGTCTGGCCCGCTCTAAAGACCATTAACTCACCACACCACGCTGTCTACTTTGTTTTCTGGGGGTTTACAGCCCAAGACTAATTTTCCGGTAGAAGGGTCTCCATACTCTCCTTTTAGAAGTTACATGGGATATTAGAAAGAGCTGACTTGCCTGCAGTCCCTCTGCAAGCCAGGCCTTAGTGATACAGGCACTTCTTGCCCATTGCAGAGTCTACTGCCTTGTGGGTGAGACGGAGTCACACTGGTCATGTCTTGTTGGGCATCTGTTACAAAGAACCAGCAACCATAGGGAAAGGCAAAGTTTCCAGAACTCTGGAGTTCTTTCTAGCATTGTCTCTGGTTCCCGTTATGAGACGGTCCTGGGTGCTCCTGTGTCCTGTGTCCTGTCTCCATTATTCCTGAGGCAGGAACCCATCAAGACACCCCTCACTTTGTCCTCAGCTGCAGGACCCCTTGATCAGAAGGAGCCACAAGATGGACTGGCTTTTCGGGACCGCCATCTTTAGTGGATAACTGGCCCCTCCAGCAAGTCCAGCGTCCCCATAGGGTTGATGGCAGAGGGAAACCCCAAGTAGGGCATTTCCTCACAGGAAGGCCGCATTCTCTTGCTGTGCTCCCCCTTGTGGAAGGCCTTCATTGTGGCCCCCAAATTGTAGGAGGGAGCCTGAGTGGCACAGACCGCTGTGTTCACCTGCTACCCTGAAGATTGGTGGTTCAGAGACTCCCAGACAACCTCAGAGGAAAAGGCTTGGTGGTCTGGTTCTTGTAAAGATTGTCGTTGGGTAAGTGCCACTGAGGGGAGTAACTCACAGCAACCCTGTGTGACAGAGTAGAAGTTCCCCACTGGGGTCTCTAGACTGATCTTTACGGAAGCAGATGGCCAGATCTTTCTCCTGCAGAGCTGCTGGGTGGATTAGAACTGCCAACCTCTCTATTAGCAGCCAAGCAATTAGTCGTTGAACTACCAGGAGTACAGCCATGAAAACTCTATGGAGTAGCTGCAGGGTCGTCATGAGCTGGCACTGACTTGGTGGCAACCAGTGACAACATTCAGCCTCCCCGTGTCCTTGTCTCCACTTACCAATAAACTTAGCTGGATCATCTCAGGAAGGTAATCCTGCACACAACAGCCAGCTAAGGTGTCATTTTCCTGGCTGCGGTGAGCCTGATGGGGGATGACCCCATCTCATCACTGTCATCATGGATGGGGTGGCTGTGATTGCAGGATGCCAGGAGGAGCGGCTTCCAGGAGCCCAAGAGCACCCCCATCACGGAGCATGTACTCTAGTGCCCACCAGTTTGCCTGGTCCTTGCAGCGAGCTTGCAGCTATTGGCGTTGTCCACACTTTGAAAATTGAGTCCAGGGAGGCACTGAGCCCTTTGAGGGTGGCTCTGTGTAAGGTCACACACTGGAAAAGTCCATTTGGCATCGGAGCAGAGGTGCCTGTCTGCCAGCTTTCCCCTTGAATTCCACGCTGCCTTACCTTGCACCGCCTGTGAGGTCAGAGAAGGCATGCCGTCGGAATCGTGTCTGTGTGTGTGCATCTTAATTTATAGGTAAAAACAGTTGTTAGCAGCCATGGAGTCGGCTGTAACTCATGGAAACAGGGGGAGGCAGTGTGGTGCCTGTGCTCCCACCCCCTCCTCAGCTGCTGCATTCCTGTGTTTGCCACATGCTTCTAAGTGAGATTCAGTACAAGGTCCAGAACATTCTAGAAAACTCTGCTGTAGCCCACTGGTTTTCAACTAGGGCCCTTTTACTCCCCAGGAGACGTGTCTAGTTGTCACCACTTGAGAACACTGCTGGCATCTGGAAGGCAGAAGCCAAGGATGCTACTAAGCATCCTTTGTAGAAAGCACAAGGCAGCACCCACCACAGAGAACATCTGTCGGGCCCAGGGCGGGAACCCTGCTCCAGCCCAACCCTGACTTACCGGCTTGGACTGACAGTAGGGTGAGGGGTCGCTCATGGTCTGAGGAGGGGCCGGACCAGCACTGCTCACATGGTCCTGTGTAGAGGGGCACATGGGGGTTCTGAGAATCTGCACGGCTAACGCCCAGCTGATGCCCAGGCTCTGTCTCTGCATGCCTTTGGCCCTCTGACTGGCGAAGTCTCAGCTACAGCTTCCTGGGTGCCTTCTTTGTGCCCCAGCACCCAAGAGCCCATCCCAATGTTGTCCTTACCAGTTGCCACCGAGGTGGCTCAGACTGACCCCACGTGTGTCCAAGTAAAACTGCGTCTGCAGAGTTTTGGTGACGACTGTTCTGAGGTTGACAGCCAGGGCTTTCTCTCAAGGCGCACGTGGGACTGGAACTCCCAACCTTTCAATTAGCATCTGAGCATGGTGACTGTTTGCATCTCCTGGGAACTCCACTTTGTTCTTACTGAGTGCTGAATGCCCTTTTCTTTCTCTCGTCCTAGGGCTCCGTGGGCCTGCCTGGGCCCCCCGGCAGAGACGGCAGCAAAGGCGTGCGGGTACGTTCTCTTTCTAGCTTCCTGTGAATGAGGTAGCAGGGGCCTGGACCTGCTGCTCAGAACCTGTGTCTTCACATGGGGGGCCCTGGGGTCTCCCTTCCCCACCAGCAGCTGTGCTGATTGGCACCAGGGTCTCCGAGGCTCCTGGAGCTCAGTCTGGTCATCGCAGTAGCAGCAGCAGCAACTGTGTCCATCCCTGCCTCCCTGTCCTCTGTGCTGTCTCCTTACTTAGGTGACGGTGGCCCTGAGGGGGGCTTACCGTTATTCTCCTGTGAAGACTCAGAGCTGATCCCAGTCAGTGGCTAAAGGAGTCAGGGCCTCACGGCTGCAGCACCCCGCATCCTGCATGGCCCATCAGCCTCACTCCTCCCAGTTCCCCCAGGCTCCCCTACCCTGCCTGCTTCAGATTGGAACGGACTCCAGAAACCCAGCCACAAGGGGGGGCTCTGAAGTCGGCCTGTCTGCCCTGAGGAAGAGGGGTACTCTCCCCTACCAACAGTCCCATCAGGAAGTGGATCTGGGGTCTCCACCTCTCCGCTCTTTGTTGTCTCCATCCCCATGTGAGCAGACTTAGAGGGGGTTCTGAGTGGTGGGCGCACCATAACCCCACAGCTGGGCATCACCTCATGAGAGGAAGTCAGGGGTCAATACCAGGAGACAGTGTGGAACCCCAGGAATAGCTGGACTCCCGCCCTACCCCAACCCAGGAGCTACACTCCTTCTCCTGAAGACCAGGGTAACCCCAGTGCTGTGCTCAGCAAGTTCTGGGGACGCCACTGGCAGCAGAAGTGAGGGGAGCCGAGATCCGACTGCACGGGCGGCAGCTCCTCTGTGGGGAAAGTACCTGCAGCCAGTCTGGGCCCCGACCCCATGGACACGTTGTTTCTGGGGTGAATTATGAGTTCCAGGGGATCCCTTGGTGGGCCGGGGTCTGTGTTGTCAGTCTTGACCATGTCCTGTTTTTGTGCAGGGTGAGCCAGGAGAGCCAGGAGAGCCAGGTCTGCCTGGTGAGGTGGGCATGTTGGTAAGTGTCTCAGGGACAAACCCTGGTTCAGGGCTAAGTTGTCTTCTGTGTGGGAAGACGCTCTGAAGGCTCCCTACCCACCTTCCCATGGAACTGTGATTTGTCTTCATTTCCTTCAAAATAGGATCATAGCATACTCGCCGTCTGTCTCTTTAATAAGAGGTCACAGACATCTTTGCACACCAGTGCACGTAGATCCAGCTCATCTTCTGAGGAGCCCTGGTAGTCCAATGGTTAAGGACTTGGCTGCTAACCAACTGGTCAGCGCTTCAAACCCACCAGCCGCCTGTGAGGGAGAGGTGTGGGAATCTGCTTCTGTCGTGATTTCAGCCTCGGAAACCATGTGGGAAGGTCTGCTCGGTCGTACAGGGTCACTAGGGGTCGGGACCAGCGTGGCAGCAATGCGTGTTGGCTCCTGCTCTTCATCAATGCACGACATTCCGTGATGTGCGCCCATCATTACTACTGCGTCTCTTTTCCCTGTTTACGGCCCTGAGGGTAGCTTCTAGTCTCAGTTGTATTTTGCGAGAATCAGTGAGGCAGTGTGTGAGTGTGTGTGTGTGTGTGTGTGTGTGATTTTTCCTTTTGTATTGTATTTTTATTTTAATATGGTAAATTCCAGTAAATTCCAAAAACTGGGATACTTTTGTCAGAAGGAATGAACACTTTTATTTTAACAGACGTTAGTAGAGATCATCAAATTATTTTAGATGCTGCTAGGTATCACTAAAATATTTTCGGAGATATTATTGCTGTCCCCAGATTATTTTAGTAGATGTTAGTAGCCAAAAAAACAAACCAAACCTACTGTGGCTAAGTCTGTTCTGACTCATGAGATCCTACAGGACAGAGTAGAACTTCTCCATAGAGTTTCCAAGGAGCGCCTTGCAGATTTGAACTGCCCACCTTTTAGTTAACAGACATAGTGTTTAACTAGTGGGCCACCAGGGTTTCAGATATTAATGTTGTTGTTGTTAGGTGCTGTCAAGTCAGTTCCAACTTATAGTGACCCTGTGCACAACAGAACAAAACACTGCCCGGTCCTACGCCATGTCCTCAAGTGTTTTTATGCTGAAGCCCGTTGTTGAGGCCACTGCGTCCATCTGTCTCATTGAAGGTCTTCCCCTTTTGCTGAGCCTCCACTCTACCAAGCATGGCGTTCTTCTCCAGGGACTGATCCCTCGTGAAAACATATCCAAAGTATGTAAGATGCAATCTCGCCATCTTTCAAGGAGCACTCTGGTTATATGTCTTTCAGAACAGATCCATTTGTTCTTTGGTTTCTTCTTTGAATGTCCATGGCATATTTAATATTCTTCTCCAGCACCACAACTGAAAGGCATCAATTCTTCTCTCTTTCATTGTTCAACTTTTGTATGCATATAATGTGACTGAATATACCATGCCTTTGGGCCAGGTGCACCTTGGTCTTCAAGGTGACATCTTTACTTTTCAATATTTTAGAGAGGTCCCTTTGCAGCAGATTTTCCCAGTGTAATGTGTCTTTTGATTTCTCAACTGCTGCTTCCATAGGTGTTGATAGTGGATCCAGGAAAAATGAAATCCATGACAACCTCAATCCTTTCTCCATTTATCACAATGCTGCTTACTGGTCCAGTTGTGAGACTTTTTGTTTTCTTAATGTTGAGGTGCAATCCATACTGAAGGCTGTGGTCTTTGATCTTCATCAGGTAACTTCACTTCCAGCAAGTAAGGTGGTGTTGTGTGCACAACACAGGTTGATAATAAGTCTTCCTCCGATTCTGATGCCTCGCTCTTCTTCATATAGTCGAGCTTCTTTGGATTATTTGCTTGGTGTACAAGTTGAAAAGGTATGCTGAAAGGATACAACCCTGATGCACATCTTTCCTGACTTTAAACCATGCAGTGTCCCCTTGTTCTGCTCCCATTGCGGCCTCTTAATTGATGTACAGATTGCTTAAGAGCACAATGAAATATTATGGAGTTCCCATTCTTCTCAATGCCAGCTGTGATTTGTTATGATCCTCACAGTCAGACGCCTTTGTGTATTCAATGAAGTGTGGGTAAACATCTTTGTGGTATTCTCTGCTTTCAGTCAAGATCCATCTGACATCAGCAATGATATCCCTGGTTCTATGTCCTTTTCTGAATCCAGCCTGAATTTCTGACAGTTGCTTGTCAATATACCGTCACTTTTGAATGACCTTGAGCAAAATTTTACTTGGGTGTGATATTAATGATATTATTTGGTAATTTCTGTATTTGAGTGGAGCACCTTTCTTTGAAACAGGCATATAAGTATGGCTTTCTTCTGGTTAGTTTCCCAGGCAGCTGTCCTCCAAATTTCCTGGCACAGACGAGTGAGCACTCCCAGAGCTGCATCTGTTTGTTGAAACATCTCTATTGATGTTCCATCAGTTCCTGTAGTCTTGTTTTTCGCCAGTGCTTTCAGTTCAGCTTTAACTTCTTCCTTCAGTACCATTGGTTCCTGATCATATGCTACCTCTTCGAATGGCTGAACATTGACCGATTCTTTCTGGTATAATGACTCTGTGTACTCCTTCCATCTTCTTTTGATGTTTCCTGAGTCATTTAATATTTTCCCTGCAGAATTCTTCACAACTACGAAACAAGTCTTGAGGTTTTTTGTCCTTCAGATATTAATAGACATCATCAAATTAATAACAGTACCAATTGCAGGCCCTTTTTTTGGAGGTGCCTCTGGGTGGACTTGAACTCCCGACCTACTGGTTAGCAGTCTTGTGCATTAGCCTTTCACACCACCACCCAGGGACTGCTGATGTTAACAGATTCCACTAGATCAGTTTAGTAGACAGCTACAACACCCTGCACACACAGGGGCAGTCCTTGGGCTGAGAGGCAGTCAATCTCATCCCCAAACATGGTGTTGACTGAGCACCCTCTCCAGCCTTGGCGTTTTCTTTTTGTTCCCAAATCATTTCTTTGTGAACGCTGTCTTGCAGGGGCCCAGAGGACCACCTGGACTTCCTGGACCCCCTGGACATGTGGGACCTCCTGTAAGTAACAGTACATGAGTGTGTCTATGTGTGTATGTGTGTGAGAGAAAGAGAGAGAGAGAAAGAGAGGGTGGTGCCTTCTCCAGGATCAGAGCCAGGCCTTACAAAGTCTCCATAGCTGTACATGGGGATACTTCTTTATCACACATAGAAAACAGTGAAGTGTTAGTCTCTCTTCCTTTAAGAAACCAGAAATTCCTAAACACCATATTGTTGTTGGGTGCCGTTGAGTTGGTACCAACTCACAGCGACCCTGTATGTCAGAGGAGAACTGCCCCATGGAGTTTCCAAGGAACGCCTGGTGAATTTGAACTGCTGACCTCTTGGTTAGCAGCCATAGCTCTTCACCAGTATGCCAGCAGGGTTTCCAGCCTAAGCACCATACACTCAGGAATCACCTGGAGAACAGGTCTGAAGTGCACACCCTTGGGGCCCGGTCCCAGAGAATGCAGTAGCAGGTTTGGGAGGCACTCAGAAATCTGCATTTTTAACCAGCATTACGGATGTTTCTAGCACTTGGTCCAAAGAAGACTTTTTTTTTGTTCGTTTGCTTGCCATTGCCCAATCCACTATGCCCTGGAAGTGGCAGGTGAGCTCAGGAGCCAGGATGTGACTCCGTCTATAGCTTTGGGATAACCCAGGCCAGGGAAGCAACCCTCAGAGCTTGCCCCTTTCCTGGAGGGTAAGGCTGGCTGAGCTTCTTGTGTCAGCAGAGGAAGGCAGGCGGCTGTGCGGTTTGCCTGCATGGTGGGTCTTTTCTGCCTCCCTGTCCTTGCCGTGGGCCAGAGGTGGCCAGGCCATCTCTCCACTGGGCCTTGGATGGTAAGAATAGAGAAGCCTGGCTAGGATGTTGTCACCGCTCTTCTTTTGTCCCCAGGGTCTCCAAGGAGAACTAGGTGAAAAGGGCGCCCGAGGAGAAAAGGTATTTATAGTCTACTTCAATCAATTGATATCTGCTGCGTGGTACAGGTGTGTGCAGGTGGTACAGGTGGTGCAGGTGGTGCAGGTGGCGCAGGTGGTGCAGGTGCAGGTGATGCAGGTGTGTGCAGGTGGTGCAGGTGATGCAGGTGTGTACAGGTGGTGCAGGTGATGCAGGTGTGTGCAGGTGGTGCAGGTGTGTGCAGGTGGTACAGGTGGTGCAGGTGGTGCAGGTGCAGGTGGTGCAGGTGTGTGCAGGTGGTGCAGGTGATGCAGGTGTGTACAGGTGGTGCAGGTAGTGCAGGAGGTGCAGGTGGTGCAGGTGCAGGTGGTGTAGGTGTGTGCAGGTGGTACAGGTGTGTGCTGCAAGGTACAGGTGTGTGCTGCGTGATACAGGTGTGTGCAGGTAGCAACAAGTGTATACAGATGAGTGTGCATGTCAAGGTGTGTGTGCAAGTGTGTGTCTAGATGTGTTGTGCAAGTGTGGGGGGTGTGTGCAAATAGGTACCATGTTTTTTATGCAAATGACAGTCACCTTCTACCTTTGTTTGTCAGCTGTGTCCTCCCCCCACAAGGTATTTTCCAAGTGCACTATGCTAACTTTTTACAGCAATGTATAGAAAAGATTGGCACAGCTGCATTTATGAAGGCGGCTTTCAGAAGGAGGTCGTGATTGCCAAACCAACATAGGAGACATTTTATTTCATGAATGTATGGGATGTGTTGTGTAGGTGTGCTGGTGTGCTTGTGGATGCAGGTGTGTTTATGTGCAGGTGTGTGTGCATGTGCCAGCATGCAGAGGCGTCCAGGTGTGTGTGTGTGTGCAGGTGTACAGGTGGGCCTATGTACGAGTATTTGTGCATGTGTGTGCAGGTGTATTCAGGTGTGTGTGCACGTATGGTGTGTGTGTGTGCAAGGCACATACAGATGTGTGCAGACATATTCAGGTGCATGTGTAGATGTGTACAGGTGTCTTATAGTGTGTCCAGATGTTTGTGTGTACAGGTGTAGTCAGGTGTGCATGTGTGCAAGGTGCATGCAGGTGTGTGCAGATGTATGCAAGTGCATATGCAAGTGTGTACAGGTGTTTGTTTGCAGATGTGTGTGGGCATATGAATTTGTGTATGTGTGCAAGGTGTACACAGATGTGCATGAGTGTGCAGGTCTATATATGCGTACATACAGATGTGTACATGAAGGGGCAAGAGGACTGGCACAGACAAGGTATTAGGTTCCCACCCGACATCTAAGTTTTGTTTCAGGAAGGCTGGGGACTCTTACTTGCAGGACACTGATGTCCTCAGCACAAGACAGAGCTTCGGGTTTCCAGGCTGGTGGGGGAGGGTTTGAAAGACCCTTGGTGGGGACCCAGATGATCCCAGTTACTGTGGTGGACCTCCATCTGACTTGGGCGGATTGCGTGACCTCTCAGCCCCTCAGAGTCCTGGACAACCCAATGGGAGGGGACCCATGGGGACGTTTCTTGCCCCCAAACACGAGGAGAGTCTGCTCACATGGGTGCTGTGAGCTACCCCTGACTTTCCTTTACTGAGAGTTGCCCACCAGCCAAAATTGCCCTCTTAACTGTGGTTTGCCAGCTGGTGGGTGGCATGTGTGAATGGGCAAAGGTCTCCCATTCCTTCACAGCCACACTGCCAGCTTATAACAAACTTCTCCGCTCTGACTCTTCTGCAGATGCTAATGATAGAAAATTCTCAATGCTCAATTGGGTGGGAACCAGGAACTAAAAACCCGGCCACCTCTGCCTTCCCCAGCCCATTAGGTGACCTCCTGGAGATCTGAATTTGGTGTTCCAAGCAGCTCTTTCCGCCTTCTTCCAGTACCCATTTCTCTAGCTTTAAGAGAGTTTTTTTCATTCTTAAGTAATATAATCACGTTTCAATATACTTGGGAAATAGTGAAAAATTGCCTATAACCCCACCACCACCCTGATACCATGACAGTGAACTTGGGGGCACATTTTCTGTAAGAGCACTTTGATCCCCCTGATTTATCTCACATAGTCACAGGGAAGGCACTCAATTTAGGGCCCCGTTAGTGCTGCCTTTCTGCCTGCTTGTACAGCACTTTCATAATCTTTTTAGAATGACTTCACAGTGTTCCATGGACTGACTAAACCATAATTGATGTGCCCATCTCTCTGCTATTGATTATTTAGGGCTATTTCCAGTTATTCCCTATTAAAAATAATGCTTTGGTGAACACTTTTTAAACTACAGTTTTGTTTTGTTTCAGATTTAGCTTTATTTCCTTAGGCTGGTTTCCCAGAAGTGAAATGACTGGTCCTAGAAAATGACCCTCCCTATGGCTCTGGAAGCATGTTGTCTTCCTAAAGATTCTTTGTAATTCAGGGAGGCAGGGGTGAGAATTTTATCCCAACACAGGCTCCAAAACATGGTTTCTGTTTATTTGCGTATTAAATTTTAATGATTGTAATTTTAATAAACAAAGAACCTTTACTTCAGGGGTGACTAGGGCTTGCATTTATTGGTTCTTTGGGGAGTTTGGAAATGATTCCATATATGAGTTCACCAGTTGGATGTCATCTCAGGGGCCCTGGGCTTCTAATCCGGGGACTGTGGAGACCTGGAAGTGGTCACTGGAGTAACCGAGGACTCAGGCCCAGGGCAGAGGGCTTAATGGCGGCCCCAGGAGCAGCTATGGTGGGCGGGGGAGTCAGGCTGTGCTTTGAACTCCCAAGAGGAAGCAAGAGGGACTCGGGTACCCAGGGGCCGCCCTGGATGGTGGGATGGCAAGAGGAATGTTGCAGGTACACAGTGTGATACCCTCAGCAAGGGTACTCAAGGAAGGCCCGGGTGTGTGGAGGCCAGGTACTGATTCACTGCGGGGTCTGGCTGAAGGCCACAGGCCCGTCTCCTGGCCTTATGCTTAGAGTAGGCCCGTAGGCATTCTGGTCTTCCCTTTCACAGCTCCTGAGTGCCTGCTGTGTGCCAGGCCCTGTGCCAAATGCTGGAAGTCTGGAGGGGACTGAGGATTGGTCCCTGCCTTAGTGGCTCCCGAGAGCTTTGCAGCAGACATGCAGAATCCCCACTCTGCTAGTAGACATCGGTGTTTACGTAGAGTCAGGAGTGTAGCTGGTTCTCATCAAGCATTTGCCGAATAAATGAATGGATTGAAGATGAGTTTGTCCTACAAGCAGGTGACCTAGAAGCAGGGTAACTGGGGATTTGAAGGTATAGGACCTGCGGTGTGAGTTTCATGGGTCAGTATGGCCAAGCCAGTTATTTAGTCAAACACTAGACCAGGCCTTGCTGTGAAGTATTTAGCAGAGGTGGCTAACATCTGCAGTTGGTTCACTTTAGGGGAGGAAATCCTCCTTGATAACAGATGTGAGCCTCAATAGTTGGTTAGAAAGCCTGAAGAGCAAACTCAAGAGATTCCCCAGAGAAGAAGAAATTCCGCCTCAAGACGACAGCATTACTGCCTGCCGAGTTTACAGCCTGCTGGCCTGCCCTTACAGATTTGGAACTTGACATCCCACTGCGATTCGTGAGCCAAATGTATGAGACCTGTTTGCACAATGGTTAAGCACTTGGTTGGTAAACAAAAGGTCACTGGTTTTGAACCCACCAGCGGCTTCACAGGTGAAGGAAGCAACAGTCTGCCTCCGTAAAGATGACAGCCTGGAAAACCCCTTGAGGAAGCTGTACTGTTATTTAAGGTCTCCGTAAGTTGAAAGTGACCTGATGGCACACAGCTGCTACTGTTGGTTCTGCTGTTTCTTGGGAGAACTCTGACTGAGGGGAACCCAAACAAGGCCAGTAACACGGAGAGAGAAAGCCAGCCATGAGTGGAGCGGAGTGTATCTAGAGGGGGTGCTCCATCCCCAGGATGCCCGCTGGGACCCTGTCATCAGTCCTGGGTCAGATACCGATCTGGTGCCTCAGGGGGCAGCCCTGATTCCCAGGATCCCTGGTCACCCTGAGCAGGTAGCTCCTTACACAGGGGCTATGCTGCAGTGTCCCTAGTGAGATCCAGCTCTGAAGCTTGCAAGCTGGGATGGCCAGTCAATCTACTAAAGCCTCGGTTTCCTTGTCCACAGAATGGAAGAGTAATGACTTCCTTGAAGGCTT
Source organism: Heterohyrax brucei (assembly GCA_028571685.1). Lineage (NCBI taxonomy): Eukaryota > Metazoa > Chordata > Mammalia > Hyracoidea > Procaviidae > Heterohyrax > Heterohyrax brucei. The sequence continues at coordinate 5,279,239 of CM053153.1, forward strand.
GTTGAGAGCTTGAGTAAGGTATCAGAGGGAAAGTATCCAGCACAAAACCAACACACACAGCCCCTGCTTTCCTCGTGTCACTCGTATGTCAGGAGAAATGCAGTCTGTACACACCCAGTTCTCAGTTCTTGTAAAAACACTGCCTTGAAGCAACAACCTTCTTTCATGCAGTGCTGAACAATTTTGGAAGCAAGCTTCCAGAGTCTTGTGTTAAGACTTCAGTAAGCCAAGAAATATTGTGTTCCTGTCAAAATCCTAAATCTGTAGCCAATTACAGTGAGAGCAAGTCCTCCTCCATGCCCAGCTTCCCTCCCCCGCCCCCCGGACCATTGAGTGTGGAGTGCTGTCAGAAACCTGGTGATGTCAAGGGTGTCCTGGGCTCCCATCAGCCTTTGACCCTCCTCCAGGTACTGCTGTCCCAGGCAGCTTAGGAAGTGGAGACCCTCTCCGTGTGTGAGCTCCTAGGGAGGAGCTTCCCTGGGCTCCATCAGCCCCGAGTCTCTCCCAGTGGTGGACTCTCCCCACCCACAGCTGCACCCTTACAGCAAGTGGAAGCCATACAGTGATCGGGAGCCAGGCTGTGGTGTCTGAACCAAGCTCTGGGCTTTGCTGGTGATGGAACTTTTTGTTGTTGTTGTTAATTGTGATTTAGGTGAAAGTTTACAGAGCGGATTAGTTCCTCATGAAACAGTGAATAGACAAATTGCTCTTAGACGTTGGTTGCCAGTGTCAACCATCTGGTTGCAAGTGATATGTCAACACTCTCCCTCTTCCACCCTGGCTTCCTTGTCATTTGTCCAGTTTCTCTGTCCCTTCCTGCCTCCTCATCTTTGCTTTGGGGCTGGTGTGCCCCTTCGTCTCGTGTGCATTATTGAACCGTGCGGCATGTCCCTGATGCGTGTTTTTGTTGGCCTTGAGTACCTGTCTCATCTTTGACTAAGGGCGAACCTCAGGAGTGACTTCAGAACTGAGCTAAAAGTGGTGTGTGACCTTTGAAGAGTTATTTTATCTCTGAGTAGAGTAATTGTATCACAGTGACCATAAAAGGTCACTATGAGGGGTTCGTGTTGAACTCATTCTGTCACTCATACTGTGGTGGCTTGTGAGTCCCTGTGATGCTAGGGGCCATGACATTGATGTTTCAAATACCAGTAGAGTCACCTGCGGTGGGTGACTTCAGCAGAGCGTCCAGACTAAGACAGACTGGGAAGAAGGGCTTGGCGGGTAGTCTACTTCTAAAAACTGGCCAGTGAAAACCCTGCGGATGATAGATTCTCAACTGACACCTGACTCACTTCCTTTGGATGCATCATCAGGAGGGACAGACGGCTGGAGAAGGATGTCATCATGCTTGGTGAAGTGGAGGGCCGACCAAAGGAAGAGGAACCCTCCACGAGCTGGACTGACCCCGCAGCCCCAACACAGGGGCTCCAAGGCACCGAGCGTGAAGACAAGGCTGGAGCAGGCAGTGTCTGTGTCCTGATGTGCGAGGCTGCCGGGAGCTGCAGCTGGCTCGGTGGCTCCTGACAGTGACAGAATAGCCACAAAGCTCTCAGCAAAGGGCTGGGCCCTGTGTCATATGTAGAGGGTGTGGGGAGAGGCAGGGATGGAAGGACAGAGAGAGGAGGAAGCACAGCCCGTGGGCTCCGTGGTCCACAGTTCAGCATGACTTCTGCTCCCTGTTCATGGGCGGGCGACTGAGGGGAGCTGACCTCTTCTGCCCTCTGTCCCCCTCGGTCCAGGGAGGTACCGGCCCTGTGCATCCCTTGGGTCTCTTCCTGTTCTTCCATCTGGTGGCAACTTAGGCTGTCTGTTTTGCCAGGAGCCTCTGCTGGTTTTCCCTTGTCAGCAGGAATGAAGCCTCCGTCTTCCCCTGAGACGGGCTGCCCAGCTGCCCAGCCTGGCCAGTGTGCAGCTTGGCCAGTGTGCCAGAGCTGCCCCAGCAAGGAGCCACCCCTCTTCTAACAGCTCTAGGCTCTTTCTGAAAATATCCTGCGGAAGCATCAAGGTGGTCTGCTTGGCAGGAGCTGGTCCTGGTGGTGGTGCGGCACGGTCGCCCGAACCCACTGTCCAAGGGCACTGTGCTGGGGATGACTGGGAAGTTGTAGGCAAATCACTAGTAGTATCAACGGTGGATGTTATGAGTCCCAGCCTGACAGCTTTGGGTGGCTGTGGGCGTTCAAAGGTTGTAAGGCATCTCAGGCGTGGTGGTCCTGGTCAAATGGTGAGGGCGCAGCCTTGATGTCAGAAGAGCTGGATTCTCACTGGGCTCTGGCGCTACTAGATCCGGGACCCCGACAAGCTCCTTAGCCTCTCTGACCTTTGGGGTCCTTTTCTTAAATTTAGGGTTTGTAGTACCCATCTGAGGAAGTAGCTGGAGGATCTTGAAGGGTCAGGAGGACTGTCCGCTAGGTTTTTGTGGTCATTGTCAGTTGCTGTTGTGTCAGCTCTCAGGCGTCGTGACCTTACACGCAACAGAACAAACCTTGCCCAGTCCTGTGCTGTCACCGCCGCCGTTGTTTTGGGTCTGTTATTGTGGCTCTGTGTCAGTCCAGCTCATCGAGTTCCCCTCACTTTAGCCGAATCTCTTCGGTATCAATCATACTGTCAGTTCCTGGTGATTGGTCTTTCCTGAGGATGTATCTGAAGTGAGTGAGTGCAAGTCCTGCCATCCTTGCTCCTAAGGAGCATTCTGACTGTGTTCTAGCAATTGATGGCATAGTCAATATTCATCACCCACAGAACAGCTCACATGCGTCACTTCTCCGTCTGTCCTCCTTTGTCAGTGCTGTGACACTGTGTGTTGGCCGTCCACTGAATGCTGGGTGGATGCAAGGGCACTCATGTGTTTGCTGGAGAATCTGTGTGCAGCAGGCACACATTGGCCCAGACCACCCTGGCCGCTGTGGAGCTCCCTTGATGAGGATCTAGGGTTGAGAGCACCTTTAGGTCCTAACCACCCTGCTCCCAAATTCCCTCCAGCACTCATCCTGGAAATGTGTCTCAGAGGAGTGGCTCTTCGAACAGGACTGAGTCTCCATCTGAAGGATGAGGCAGCTTGTGGGGTGAAGCCCCTTGGGAACAGACATTGTTAGCTGGAGGTGTCAAAAGGTAAGAAAGTCCCCTCAGGTGGTCTCCCCTCATTTACACAGGAGGGCACAGACTGCTTGTGGGAGAGTTTGCTGTCAGGATAATGTGGCCTCGTCAAAAGCGTCTGGACCTGTTCGCTCTGTTTCTGTGTTCTGGGAGAGACTGTAGAGAGCTGTTATCATTTCTTCAGGTGTTTGGTCGAATCCACTGGGGAGACCGTCTGGGCCTGGTGCTTTCTGTTTAGGAGGGTTGCTAACTGCTGATCCAGTTTCCTCAGTCGATATGGGCCTCTTCGGATGATCTTTCTCCTTGTGTGAGTTTTGGTAGCTTTTGTCTTACAAGGAATCGGCCCATTTCATCTAGGTTATCAAGTTTGGGAGGCTAGAGTTGTTCATAAAAAAAAAAAAAAAACAAACTCCTTGCCATCAAGTAACTTCTGATTCAGGGTGACACCATGTGTCTCAGAGTCAAACCATGCTCTGTGGGTTTGTTTTTTTTTTTTTAATTTTTTATTTAGTGTAACTGAGTGAAAATGTACATTCCCGTATAAATTTACATACCCACCTATATGCAGCTTCCACTGCTCTCCCTGCCTGGTGACAGCACACTATTCCTCTCTGCTCCATACATGTCTCATTCTCCCAACAGTCTCTTTTCTCCTCCTCTCAGCCCACTCTCCTTCCTCCAGCCAGAGGTCAGCAGGATGATATCCTACAGATATATAGAACCATAAAGTGCATCCAGTATGTGGTCACTGCATCGCCAAGTCCAATCCATTCTTGTCCAAAGAGTGGACATTCGTTATGATTTATGGTCAAGGGCAGCATCAGGGTGAGGGGCCATGCTCTCAGGGGAACCCGCAAACCACTGGACCATCAACTGAGGTCTTTTAGTGGGGATCTCAGGGTGGACCCCTTTTTATTCTTGTGTTGCCAGTGAGACTCAACTTAGTGAGCTCCATCGCGGCTATCACTGGTGGTGGCCGGGCACCATCCGGTTCTTCCGGTCCCAAGTCAATGTAGGCACCCACTGATATGCGTCTCTTTGTCTTCTGGGTTGTTTTTCCCCCATGTCATTTTGGTCCTTTGTGAGCATCCATTCCTGCTGAGTTGGGACCATTTGCTGTGCCCTCGGATGGCAGCTTGGCAGCTTTTAAGACCCCAGACGCCACTCACCAACGTGGGGTGCAGAGAGCCCTCTTAGCAAAACGCTAGTTATGCCAATTGGCCTCGCTTTCGCCTAAGAGCATGGTCCCCCGCCCCCTGCCCCAGCTACTCTATCCTTGCAATATTGGGTTAAGATGGAAGGAGTACTCATGTTATGTTTAAGTCCACTTAATATTCTTGTTTCTAATGTGTGTTATCACCGATTTCACCCAACCAGTTATCTAGCAACTATCTAATCTAAACCCTCCCCGCCTCCCTCCTTCCCTCCCCTCCCTTGCAGCTGTCAAAGAGTCTTTTCTTCTATACGCAAGTCTGTTTTTGAGGTCTTATCGTGGAGGTCTCATACAATATTTGTCCTTTTGTCGCTGACTACTTTCACTCAACATAATGTCTTCCAGTTGAAACCAGGTCATGAGATGTTTTCTGAAGTCATTGTTGTTCTTTATCATTGCATAGTGTTCCATTGAGTATATATACCATAGTTTACCTATCCATTCTTCTGTTGTTGGACATCTGGGTTGATTCCATCTTTTTGCTGTCATGGACTGTGCTGCGGTAAACATTCTGGTGCATGTGTCCGTTGGTGTGAAAGGCCTTGATTCTGTAGGATATATATTCTGTAGTGGAATTACTGGGTCAAATGGTATATCAATATCCATTTTTTTAAGGAAGTGCCAGATTGTTTTCCAAAGAAGCTGGACCATTTGCAACCCCACCAACAGTGTAGGAGGGTTCCACTTTCTCCACAGCCTCTCCAGCATTTGTTGTTTTGTGTTTTTAGGATCATGGCCAATCTTGTTGGGGTGAGATGGTATCTCATTGTCATCTTGATTTGAATTTCTTTAATAACTAAAGATCATGAACATGTCCGCATGTGTTTTTTAGCTGCCTGGATCTCTTCTTTAGTGAAATGTCTGTCCATCTCCTTTGCGCATCGCTTAATTAGATGATTTATCTTCTTCTTCTTGATATTTTGTAGTATCTTATAGATTATGGAAATCAGGTGTCAGTCTGACATAGAGTTGCCAAATATTTTTTCCCATTCTGTAAGTGTTCTTTTAATTCTATTAATAAAGTCTTCAGATGAGCAAAAGTGTTTAATTCTTAATAGTTCTCATTTATCTATTTTCTCTTCTGATGATTGTGGTTTGTTTGACAGATTTTGGAGTCTGTCCATATTGTGCATTAAAACTTCCATTGTTGTTCCTACCTTTTCTTGGACGAGCTTTATCGTTTTAGGTTTCATATTTAGGTCTTTTATCCAGTTGGAGTTGGTTTTTGTATAAGGTGTAAGATATGGATCTTGTTGCAGTTTCTTGCAGATGGATATCCAATTTTGCCAGCACCATTTGTTTAAGATACTGTTTTTACCCCAGTTGAATATCTTAGGGCCTTTGTCGAATATCAGTTGTTCATAAGCAGATGGTGTCATCTCTGAGGTCTCAATTCTGTTCCACTGATCGATCTGTCTGTTCTTATACCAGTACCAGACTGTCTTGACCACTGTGGCAGTGTAATATGTTCTAAAATCAGGTAATGAGAGGCCTCCCAGTGTGTTCTTCTTCTTTAGTAGTACCTTGTTTAACCGGGGCTTCTTCCCTTTCCAAACAAAATTGGTGATTTGTTTCTCGATCTCATTAAAAAATGATGCTGGAACTTGTATTGGGATTGCATTATATAAATAGACTTGTGGGTCAGTTCTACCCTGGCCCCTAGGGTCGCCATGAGTCAGATCCGACTCGACGGCACTTGGCTGGCTTGGGTGAAATAGACATTTTCACAATGTTAAGTCTTCCTATCCATGAGCAGGGTAGGTTTTTCCATTTATCTAAGTCTCTTTTAGTTTCTTGTAGTAAGGGCTGGTAGTTCTCTTTGTAAAGGTCTGTTATTTCTCTGGTTAGATTAATGCCTAGGTACTTTATCTTCTTAGGGGCTATCGTAAATGGTATTGACTTGATAATTTCTTCCTTAACAGTCTCGTTGTTGGTATAAAGGAATCCTACTGATTTACTTATATTTATCTTGTATCCTGAGACTTTGCTGAACTCTTTTATCAGTCTGAGTAGTTTACTTATAGATTCCTTGGGATTCTGTGCATATACAATCATATCATCTGCAAACAGGGAGATTTTAACTTCCTCTTTGCCAATGCAGATGCCCTTTATTTCTTGGTCTTGTCTAATTGCTCTGGCTAAAACTTCTAGCACAATGTTGAATAGAAGAGGTGAGAATGGGCATCCTTGTCTAGTTCCTGATCTCAAGGGAAAGTCTTTCAGTCTCCATTCAAGATGACGTGGGCCATTGGCTTTGTATAAATGGCCCTTATTGTGTTGAGGAATTTGCCGTCTATGCCCATTTTGCTAAGAGTTTTTAGCATGAATGGGTGTTGGACTTTATCAAATGCCTTTTCTGCATCAATGGACAAAATCAGGTGATCCTTGTCTTTTGTGTTACTTATGTGGTTAATCACATTAATTGTTTTTCTGATGTTGAACCAGCCTTGCATCCCTGGTATGAATCCCACTTGGTCATGATGGATTATTTTCTTGATATGTTGTTGTATTCTATTGGCAAGAATTTTGTTGAAGATTTTTGCATCTAGATTCATGAGTGATATCGGTCTGTAGTTCTCTTTCTTTGTTGGGTCTTTCCCTGGCTTAGGTATCAGGGTTATGCTGGCTTCATACAATGAGTTTGGGAGTACTCCATCCCTTTCTATACTGTGAAATAGTCTGAGTAGTATTGGAGATAACTGTTCTCTAAATGTTTGGTAGAGTTCTGCAGTGAAGCCATCTGGACCTGGACTTCTTTTGGTTCGCAGTGTTTTGATGACCTTTTCAATCTCTTCATTGGTAATGGATTTATTAAGTTGTTCTGCTTCACGTTGTGATAATTTGGGTAGGTGGTATGAGTCAAGGAATTGGTCCATTTCCCCTAGGTTTTCAAATTTGTTAGACTACAGTCTTTCATAGTATTCTGTTATAATATTTTTGATTTCTGTTGCATCTGTGGTGACACCCCCCTCTCATTTCTAATTTGGGTTATTTGTTTCCTTTCCTGCTTTTCTTTACTAAGTTTAGCCAGTGGTTTGTCAATTTTGTTGATCTTCTCAAAAAAAACCAGCTTTTGGTCTTTAAATTTTTTCAATTGTTTTTCTATTCTCTAATTCATTTAGCTCTGCTCTAATCTTTATGATCTCATTTCTTCTGGTGCCTGAGGGGTTCCTCTGTTGTTCTCTTTCTGCTTGTTCAAGCTGTAGGGTTAGTTCCTTGATTTGGTTTCTTCTTCCTTCCAGATGTGTGCATGTATGGAGATAAACAGACCTCTGAGCACTGCTTTGGCGGTATCCCATAGGTTCTGGTAGGAAGTGTTTTTGTTCTCATTGGAATCCATGAATTTCTTTAATTCATCGTTGATTTCCTCTATAACCCATGGTTTTTTTGAGCAAGATATTGTTCAGTTTCCAAGAGTTACACTTTCTATCTATGTTTTTTTCTGCTATTGATTTCAACTTTTATGGCTTTATGATCTGAGAAGATGCTTTGCAGTAATTCAGTGGTATGGATTTTGTTGAGCATTGCATTATGGCCTATCACATGGTCAATTCTGGAGAATGTTCTGTGTGCACTGGAGAAGAAGGTGTAGTTGTCTCCTGATGGGTGGAAAGTTCTGTATACATCAATGAGGTTTAGTTGGTTAATTGTGGCAATGAGGTCTTCTGTATCTTTACTGAGTTTTTTTCTAGATGATCTGTCTAGTATTAAGGTGGAGTGTTGAAGTCTCCCACTATTATGGTGGAGTCATCTAACTCTCTTTTGAGTGTAGTCAGTGTTTCTTTGACGTATTTCGGTGCTCTGATATTAGGTGCATAAATATTTCATATAGTTAAGTCTTGCTTGTGTACTGAAACTTTGAGCAATAAATATTGTCCGTCTTTATGCATGATGATGGATTTGACATTAAAATTGATTTTGTCTGAGATTAGAATTGCCACCCCTGCTCTTCTTTGTTCATTGTTAGCTTGACATATATTCTTCCAACCTTTAATTTTCAGTTTGTTCCTATCTTTAGGTCTCAAGTGAGTTTCTTGTAGACAACATATGGATGGGTCATATCTTTTGATCCAAGATGTCACTCGATGTCTCTTTACTGGAGCATTCAGTCCATTCACATTCAATGTAATTATTGATCGGTATGTATTCAGTGCTGCCATTGTGATGTGTTTATTTTTATGTTGATGTTTTCTCTGTTGTTCTTATTAGTCTGTTCTGGGATGTTCGTTTTTGTGAGTTGATTTTTCACCTTTTTCAGAGCTGGTTTTGTGGTTGTTGATACTCCTGTGTTACATTTCTTGAAATGATGACACATCTTTGTTTTGCGTTACAGCTACCCCTGTGATCCCACTTAATAAACTATATATAAACCCAATTTTAATTACTACCAGTCTTGTCGTCTTCCTCTCCATCAGGAAGGACTATAACAACTGTAGTAAATCCTTTTTTTTAATATGAAGACACCATAGTTTTCATGGTGATCACTGGATTGTTTCTTTCCTTATCAAAGCTGTGATTGGCTTTGGAGCCTTCCCTAACTGAGTAGACTTTTGAGTAGTATAGTCGTTCTAAAATATAAAGTTAGTGGTTTTGTTCTTCTAAGCCAGAGCCAAGAACTTCTTTCGATTTTCTTATAGTTTTGGTTTGGTTTTTAAAAAGTCTCTGAATTTCTGCTTATCTGGGAATATCTTAATTTCATTTTCGTATTTGAAAGATAGTGTTGCAGGATATATAATTCTTGGTGGGAAGTTCTTCTCCTTCAAGGCTTTGAATGTGTCATGCCACTGTCTCCATGCCAGCATGGTTTCTGCTGAGAAATCTGACGAGAGCCTACAGGGTTTCCCTCTGAATGTTAGCTTTGCCTGAGTCTTGCTGCCTTTAAGAGTTGCTGCTTATGTTTCATTTTGTTAAGCTTGATTATAATATGTCTTGGAGTCTTTCTTTTGAGATCTATATTGGGTGGCGTACGATATGCATCTGAGATGTCTATATTCTCTTCCTTCATGATTTCTGGGAAGTTTTCTTTCAGCAGCTCAGCAACAATATTCTCTGTGTTCTCAGATGTCTCACCCTGTTCAGGGACTCCAATTAATCGAAGGTTGTTCCTCTAGTCCCACATGCTTCTTAATGTTTCTTCATTTTTCTTGTTTCTTTTTTCTGATTTCTGCTCATACATGCTGGCTTCAGTAGCTCTGTCTTCCAAGTCAGAAATTCTTTTTTCTATTTGTTCCATTCTGTTTTCTTGGGTTTGCATTGAAGTTTCTATGTCTTTGATTTTGTTCTTGATCTATTGGATTTCAGAGTACTGGTGTTCCATCAGATCAAACATCTTGCTTAATTTTTCATTTTGTTCTCCTGCATTTTGTATAAGGTCTAGAAGGGCTCTGTATATAGCCATTTTGTATTCACTTTCTGATGCTTTCATAAAAGTTTCTTCATCTGGAAAACTCCTTGTTTGCTTTGTTTGGGAGCCTTCTGAAGCCATGGCTGATTTCTTGTGTGCCACAAGTGTCTGTTGCTTTTTGGGACCCATGCGAGTATGTAGAGGCTGGAAGAGGTACTGTGAAGATGGACTGCAGATGTTTCTCTAGGCTGTCTTAAAATGTAAAGCAAAAGATATCTGACCACTTCACAAGTCAGTTACGTTTTCAGGTGTAGAGGTTCCTCTTCTCATCTGACAAAGTAAGTACCACTATATCCAACCCCAGATGATACAAACTAGTTTAGAATACAGCAATGCTACCGCCCTGTTGGCCTCTGCTGACAGGGCCTAGCCTTAGAGGACACTGCGTAAAGTACTGCTGTTGTGGTAGAAAAGCGCTCTCTTGTGGGCAGGCTCTGGCTCCCAAGCTAAGAATTAGGTCCAGCTATGGCCACCATATCCAAGATGGCGCCCTCCACACAGGCAGCAGACAGAATGGCTAAAGGTGCCGAGAGGTAGTGATTCCTCTGCTTCTGTTGCAGGACCCCCAAAGCAGGTGGCACTAGGTAAATTACTGCTTTTCTGTCGGAGAAGCGCTGTCCTGTTTGCAGGCGCTGGCTCCCAGGCTAAGACTGAGGTCCCGCTAGAATCTCCGTATCCAACATCGCACACTGACTGCGAAACTCCGTACAAACGCCGCTGAGGCAGATACAAAACGACACGTCAAAGTGGCTAGATTAACAGAGTCCCAAGCCTGGCTCTCAAAATATGGGAATTTCGCCTGCCTGTCCTCCCAGAAGTGTGTCTGAGTCTAGCCGCCAGGCAAGACCCAGGTCTGCCCGCCGGCCAAGACAGAGAAAAAAAAGTCACAGTGGTGCGTTTACCTTCCGTCCGTGAGAGCGGGGCTAGCCAGGAGCAGGAGTCAGCGTAGGAGAGGAGGGTTTTCACTCAGTGGTATGAAGACCAAAGTAACAGCCCTGTGCCGTGTCCTGGGGCTGATTAGGTGATCAGAAGGCTCCGTTTGATTATCAATTCAGGTCTTGGTTTCCAGAGGGATATAAGGAGAAGTGGGCTCAGTCCACCGTCTGGACTCTGCCTCTCCTGTGGGGTTTTTGATGGCCATATCTCACAGGAAACCCTGGTGGTATAATGGTTAAGTGCTACATCTGCTCACCAAAGGGCAACAGTTCAAATCCACCAGGTGCTCCTTGGAAATTCCATGGGGCAGTTCTACTCTGTCTGTAGGGTCACTATGAGTCATGATTGACTCGATGGCAGTGAGTGTTCTTTATCTTACAAAAGTAGGTCACCAGCCCTTTCTTCCATGGCACTGTTGGTTGGATTTGAAATGCCAACTTTATCCTTTTAATGACCATGGCTTTAGCTGTGAAAGCCTCTTCTTCATTTTCAATATGAGTGATGCATGCCTTCTCTCATTTTCCCCTTGTTAGCCCAAATCTACATTTATCAATTGTATTGACTGTTTTTTTAAAAACAGAGTCAACTTTTGGTTTCATCGATTTTCTCTACTTTCTGTTCTCAGCGAGTGTGTCTAGTGTCGTAACTGAATGGGTGTAGACTCCCTGAGGACAGAGAATTTGTTCACCTTTATTCTTCCAGATTGTGGCATGTAGTCTGGAGCCCAGGAGGTGCTCAGTCTGTGCTCCTGGAATAACTATTAAATTATGGAATTGGGGCCAGTCAGTGCAATGCGTGCATTTGTTCATTCCCTGAATGCCAACAAGAAGGTCCTGGGTGCAGGAGATGTCAGATGAGGCCTGCCTCGGAGAGCTCCCAGCACAGAGAAAGGGAAGTGTGCGGGTCTAGGCAGAGGAAGTGTGTGTGTTGTGGGAGAGGAAAAGAGGAAGGGTGACTGGATTCTAGAAGGGGAAACTGACTCCAGCTGGGAATGAGGAGACAGGAGACCACGGGAGCCTTCATGGAGGAGGCAGCATTTGAGCTGAATTATAGTGGCCATATCTACCATAAGCTGAGCCAAGTGCCGTCGAGTCAGATATCTACCGTGGTCTTCTGCTAAAGACTGGGCATTCTACCTGTTCTAGAGCACAGCTTCTGACCAGTAACAAACAAACTCTTAATTAGGCCTATTGAATACACTATGGGAATCAGGAAAGTCAACTGGATAAAGGGAGGGCCATCTGGCAGTGAGGGGCGGGGAACGGAGCAAAGGTGGAGGTGGGGGTGCAGGTAGGACGCTGCAGGGAGCTTACACAGGACAGGATGAGGCTGGACTAGGGCCGGGACAGACACTGCAGAAGTGGCGGAGAGGGCAGGGACGCCAGCCGGGTAAGGAAGGCCCCAGGAAGGGACTACCGCTGGTGTTTGGAAGGACGATTTAAAACACATTTCTTTAGTTCTGGTGGTGGTTAGATATCCTGCCAATTTAATAAAAGTTTATTTATTCTCTGTGAGTGGAGAGGGAGAAACCTATCACAGGGCCTCCTTCTACCTTAAATGTGCACATCAACATCACAATTTTATAATCATCTACAAAGTGCAGCCCAGATTAAAGGAGTAAGGGGCCTGTTTCTGCTTTTAGTGGTATGTGAGCGCCCTCTATTGCCGAAGTTCAGGACTGCAGCAGTTAGCCTCCCGCCTAGGGTCGGGGCATCAGGCTTGGGACAGTGAGTACGTTACACTCCCAGATTGTTTTCTTTACTGTAAATGGGAAAAGTTACAAATTTTAAATTAGTGCATTGCTGAGCACTTAGTATTCAGAAGGTACTCAGCTATGGAGCACAGTTCTGCCCTGACTCACGTGGAGTCGTCATGAGTCAGGCACATCCTGGTAGCAGCTGGCTTGTTAGGCGTTTTGCTAGGACACACTTCCAGTAGCCACCGCAGACTGAAAAAAAGGAGTCACTCAGGAAAAGGATGGAGTTCCCTTTAATTTCCAAATGCATGCACGCTGCTCTGCACACACACGTGCAGGCACGTGAGCACACAGAGACCTGCGCACACACACACACATGCACATGTGTGTGAGATGTGTATGCACACGTGCCAGCCCATGCACACGTACATGCAACACACATGTGTGCCTGCGTGTACATGCATACAAACATGTGCACGTACTCACAGGTGCACGCACACACCCACTTCTCAGTTACAATTGTGGCATGGGAAGGAAACTTAGAGGTTTTAAAACACCTTTGCTGTTTCTCTTTTTGTTGTTTCTGGGTTACAGCCGGCTCTCCTGATCCCAGCCCACTGCATTCTCACGGCCCTTCTGTCCCTCTTCCGCTCCCCACCCCCCTCCGCCTTTCCTCTCTCTCTTTTCTTGCAGCTGCCTTCTCTCTCCTTCCCTTTTTCTGTTCCACACATTCACTCTGAGCTTCACTTCTAAATCAAATGCCTGCAAGTTGATCCCAAGTCATAGGATCCCAACTAGAGGACGGAGAACTGCCCCATAGGGTTTTTCAGGCTGAAATCTCCATGAGGGCAAATTGCTAAGTCTGTCTCCTGGGAGCAGCTGGTGGGTTCCAGTCTCCAGTCTTCTGGTTAGCAGATGAGTGTTTAACCACTGTACCACCCGGGCTCCTTTTTGTTTCAACAAGAGAAAACTTCTTGTCGGATTCTGACTTATAGTGACCCCATAGGACAGAGTAGAGTTGCCCCACAGGGTCTCCAAGGCTTAGATCTTTATGTACCAGGCAGCTACATCTCTCTGCCACAGAGCAGCTGGTTGGTTTGAACCACTGACCTTTTGGTTAGCAGCCAAGTGCTTTCATTTAGTTAACAATTAATATTTACCTTCCATGTGCCAGGCATGGCTCTAAGCGTTTTACATTTATGAGCTCCCTTCATCCTCACTGCAATCCAAGGAGATTAAATATTCTTATTGCCTGTATTTTGCACATGGCAAATGAATCCCAGCCCTGCTAAGTAATTGGTCCAGGGCCACCCAGCTGAGGAGTGGGAAAGCCAGTGTCTCAGCCTGAGTCCTGAGGTTGGCCACCCTTCTTTGCACCACTGTATCGAGGGAGAGCCCCTCTCACACTCACGGGCTGGGCACCAAACCAGTGGTCAGTGGTCCATATCCTCATTGTGCATCTGTGGGCAGCATAGTGGAAAACCCACCACCACCCAACAAAGCAGAACTGGAAACCTCTAGGTGGGCTCACTCTCTCTTGGTTGGTGTCATGTCCGAATCTCTTGCCGTCATGTTGACTCTGAGGCACAGTGACCCTGTAACACCGAGTGGAACTGCCTCGCGTCGTTTCCAAGGCAGGTGGCTTTCTGGGAGTAGACCGCCCTGTCTGTCTGCTGTGTAGTGGCTGGTGCCCTCAAACTGCTGGCCTTTCACTGACAGCCGAGCCCTCACCCAATGTGCCACCAGAACTGTCCCGCCCTGTCCTGGTTGCGTCCACTCTACCGTGTGTTATAGTTGGCTTCTCACGTGCTCTTCAGCTGGAGCCTCTGCTGGCTTCTCCTCTGTCTCTCCATCTCTTTATCCCTGTGGTCTGCTACGTCTTCCATCACCTGCCCTCTCATCCTCTCTCTTGTGCCTGCTGAGGAAAGCACACACATCGGCGTCCGGCTGTGCCCACCTGACCCCCTCTCCCCATGCTCGTTAGCAGTGTATGTTGCTGACACAGTGTCCAGCCAAGTCCCCTGCCATCTGTCCTGCAGCTGTCCCGAGTTGCACACTGTCCCAGGCTTCCCTGATCCTGACAGAGGAAGTGAGGCCCTAGACAACAAGCAGAGTCCTCCACCTCAAGGTAGAACCTGTACACTGGTACCCGGTCACCATGGTTTCCTGGCTCTGAACCCCGCACAAAGGTTGAATACTGGGGTGGTGTTGAGTGAGGCAGTCTGCTACGAGGAAGAGGCATTGGCCTGGAAGTCAGGAGTGTGTTGTAGTCCTAGCTCCATCACTGTGTTTCTGTGCAATCCTCAGTAACGTACAAACTCTCAGTTCCTTGCTTTCTCACCTGTGAGGTGAGGGGATTGGAGTCCTGGGCTCTGAATCCTGACCAGCTCAGCCATCCAGGAGTCCAGGTAATAGATTAGCCTACTGTTCTCAGGCCCACTGCTCAGACCCTGGGTAGCAGAAGAACTTTATGAAGACTCAGGAGACACAGATTCTGTGCCAGCACCAGCACACTTGGCTGGGCCTTCTCTGGCCTTTGACCTGTGCTCTCTGATCCCCAACACACTGTGTCCAACAGGGACATTGTGTGTTTGTGACTCGCCTGTATCCAGAGGAGCCTGGTAGAGTGGATGCGAAGGGTGCTCGGATACAACTCTGCTGGTGCAGGGTGTCCTTTCAGCCTGCTTCCTGGGATGACTTTTCTGTTCTTCATTTCTTCCTTTTGCCAGGGTGAGCGAGGCCTGGATGGATTCCCTGGACAGCCAGGGGAGGCAGGACATCAGGTAGGTGGTGCTGATACTGGAGGGCTGGGTGTCACCAGAGGACAGGAGCAGCTGGGTCCTGCCACCGACTTCTGGGAAGCGGGGAGCTCACCTGAGGGCCCCAGGCATGTAATCACCTGAGCCCCAAATGCCTGTGTTGGGAGGGACCCCAGAGAACACTCTGCTTTATAGCCACTTTGTAGTAAGTAATGAGCCGTCTTTTCTCTGAGTGTACAGGCGTAGACCTCTTGCCTGTGTGTCCAGAGGATGTGATATGAAGGGTTATTCATTACAGCCTTATCATGATATAACCAGAAAACCAAGCCCAGTGCTGTTGAGTTGATTCTGACTCCTCGCAACCCTATAGGATAGAGTAGAACTGCTCCATAGAGTTTCCAAGGAGCACCTGGTGGATTTGAAGTGCCAGCGTTTTGGTTAGCAGATGTAGCACTTAAGCACTAAGACACCAGGGCATCCTTATCCATGATAGTGAGACTAAAAGCAACCGAAATGCTCATCAGTAAGAAAACATTCAGCTGAGTCCAGGTGCGCTGATACCTGGGGACGGTGTGAGGCCGTGAGAGACGATGAGAGATGCCGTGTGTCCTGTGAGGGACGCTCCAGAAGATGTCCAGCTAAGAGAAAAATGAAGCGTAGACCAGTGTGGGAAAAAAATCCCTCTCTGTTGTACACAAAAGGACTTGTTTGGAAGGACTGACAAGAAATGAGTCACTCTGGTGTCCTCGGGAGAGGATTCTAGGTGGCGGAAAGATGAAGGGGGAGGCAAACCTTGGTGACAGTGATATTTTGAGCCATGTGAATGTATAATAAATTCAAAAATAAATAAATGTCAATATTTAAGTGACTAAACAATAAAAGTTAAATCAAACTTAAAATTATGCCTCTTCACTGAAGACCAGTAGAACAGTACCATGTTACGTAATAGAACTTGGTATATGAATCCATTAGAGGTCTGACAGGACAACAGTTACAAGCTGAGGCTACTAATCAGGTGGTCAGCAGTTCGAATCTACCAGCCGCTCTTGGGAAACACCATGGGGGCAGCTCTCCTGTGCCCTGGAGCGTTGCTGTGAGTCGGAATCCACTCGACAGCAACATGTTTGGGTTTCTGTGGATCTGTTAGTCAATCAGCATGTTTACGTAAGTAACAATATATATTACCTCATATAAAAATAATAAATTTAAACACAAATTATATTCAATAGAAGCTAATCACAAATATTAATTTCCTTCTGCTATACTAATATTATGCTATATTAGTATACTCAACAGCAGTGGGTTTTGGGATTTGGTATACTAATTAAGGAAAGAAACCCTGGTGGTGTAGTGGCTAAAAGCTGTGGCTGCTAACCAAGAGGTCGGCAGTTCTAATCCATCAGGTGCTTCTTGGAAACCCAGTGGGGCAATTCTGCTCTATCTTACAGGGTTGCCATGAGTTGGAATCGACTTGATGGCTACAGGTTTTTCATACACACTAGTAGAAATTAAAGTCGTCTTCAGTTGCATCACTCAGTGATAGGTCTTGGTTTGTATTTCCTGCTGTTGGCTGATAGGCACACCCACAAGTTGAGAGGACACTGTTGAGCCCTTCGCCTCAGTGTGACGTCATAAACATGTAACCAGTTTTTAGGTATCCACCAAAGAGGTGACACAGACAGTGGCTCAGCCTCCCCTGGTATGAATGCACCATCCCTTACTCGTCTGCTATAAAAGTGCCCACCATACGCCACTGCCTCGGGGCCAGGCCCGGCTCTCACTGCTGGGAATTTTCTCAGGGTGGTGACCAAGGAGAGACACAGCGTCTTTCCATGTGGTACATACAGTCTTCACAAAGAGTGACCAACAACAGTAAGCCAGAAGACACTGGTGGCATAAGGGCACCTGACGAGGACCTGGCAGGCAACATGGGGGTGGTCCTCTCCTGACCTGGGGCATTCAGCTGGGTTCTGCCATTGGCTTTTTCCACACAGCAGTACCAGTGTGACTCCACAGAGGGAAAAGACAGGGAGGTGGAGTTTGGTTAAGGTCAGGAAGAACTTTCTAGCACTAGGCACTGTCTGGAAAGGCTGGCCCAGGGGGTCTGTGCCCTCTGGGGAAGCTAAACATGGCCACACTGGCCCCTTCTTCTCTTCCACTTAGCTCCACTGACCATCTTCCTGTTTGTCTTTCCGCCAGGGGCAACCTGGACTTCCTGGTGTGGCAGGGCCCCAAGGAGAGAAGGTAAGCCAAGCCTGGGTGACAGAGGGCTCTGGGCTCGGGAAGGGCAGGGGTGCGAGCCACCCTGCTGAGCAAACCAGGGATCAGGGAGAGCTACCAGGCTGGGAATAGTGTGCAGGCAAAAGGGTGTGAGTTGGGATTGACCGCCTGCTTGCGGAGGGTGGACGTAGGGTGGCCCAAGCAATAGCTTCCGAAGAATGCATAATAATTAGGTCCACCAGATGGCCCTGCCCAGATGCCACAAAGAGGAGGCCAGGCAAGGTGGCCATGATCTATGCCCCAAGTGGGAGGCAGTAGGAGGAAACAGAGACCCCAAGGCGAAGCATAAGGATGCCTCAGGGAAGGTGGAGGCAGCACCTGGAGAGATGCTTGGTCCAGTGGCTCCTTGCAGGGGCCCCAGCACCTAACCCTGTGTAGGGAGGAATTTGCTCTGGGGCCAGGACAGATTTAAATCCAGTAGGTGGATTTAGGAGCTCTGGAAACCTTGGTGATGTGGCAGTTCCATGGCTACTAACGAGAAAGTCAGCAGTTCTAGTCCACCAGGAGCTTCTTGGCAACTCTATGGGGTGGTTGTGTCCCATAGGGTGACTGTAAGTCCAAACTGACTCGAAGGCAGCAGGTTGGTCTTTGTTTTTGGTGGCACAGTGGTTAAGAGTTTGGCTGATAACCGGAAGGTTGGCAGTTCAAATCTACTAGGCACTCCTTGGAAATCCTATGGGGAGCTCTACTCTGCCTTATAGGGTTACTGTGAGTCAGAATTGACGCGGTAGCAACAGGTTCGGGATATTTTTGGAGGCAAATTTAAACGAATACCTTCCTATTAAACTAAAAAAAGGTTGGAAAAATATAGTACTGTGATCTACATGTTTTTAAATGTGTCAGGGGAATATTCAGAAATAGACAGACACAGAACTACCCTCCCCTTGATTCATAATTGGGGTTCATATCTTCCCAGCACGAAAGTCCCCGTATTATGTCGTTAACTGTTCAGTCCATGGGCTAGGGTGAAAAGTTGCTGGGGTGAAGACAAGAAGGCAGGCTGAGGTGGTCTTCGCAAAGTAGGGGACACCCGTCTTCCGGCAACAAGTTCCACAAGCACCAAAAGCTGCGAACCGCTGAAATGTCTGCCAGCAGATGGGTGGGTAGAGACAGTGTGGCCGTCACACAGGGAAACGTGACTCAGCCATGGGGAGACGTGAAGGCCTGGTGTGGGCCACCATGCTGATGACCCTGGAAAGCCTTATGCTGAGTGCAAGAAGTCCAAAAAAGACAGATACTCTGTGACGTCACGTGAAATAAGCACATCTGTAGAAACCGACAATGATTAGTGGTTGCCGAGGGGGGAGACAGGGCGGATGGGGAGCTTTGGCTTAAGTGTCATTGGGGCTGGTGACGGTGGGAAACTTCAGGAAAGGACACTGACCGCAGCTGCCCGATATGAAGTGTGCAATCAGTGTCACTAAATTTTACTTCTAGAAGTTGTTGGATTGGTGGATGTTTTTGCTGCACCAAAAAGTCTGAGAGGCTCAGTAGAGGGCTGGGTCCTGGGAGTTTCCTGAAACTCAAACTCAGTGCCATGAATATGACTAGCATCAGGAGATCAACTTAAGACACTTTTGGCATTCTTTATATTTTTATTATTTCTATTTTTAGAAGTAAAAATGATAACAAAAATCCCTTAGATAATATCCAGAACCTTAAAAAAATCTTAGGCTTCTTAAAATGTTCTTTTGGACTAAGGTAGGCTCTGGAGAAATACAAAATAAGACTTTGTACAGTTCTTTTCCTTCTCTTTCTTCTTCCTTTTTCACCTCTCCATCCTTTTACATAGTTATCCGAATAAGAGTCCTGAAAAATTTCTAGAACTTTAATAGATAAAAGATGTGTCTTATACTAGTCATCCGTTTTAGAAGATTTTTCAGCAAGCCTTAGGTGAATAAACATGCTGCTTAGAATTTCTGTAGCTCAACTCAGATAACTGTATGTGAGAATTCTTTGCAAATTGGGGAGTGCTACAGAATATGAACACAGTAACCTCCGTAAGCATTCTGGGAAGTCTCCACTCTCAGGTGATGTAGAGGGAATGAGGGAGGATGAGTTCTGGATTTGATGGGAGGTGGGTGAAACCCAGTCTGCATCTGAGGACCACGGAATGATTTTCTTCCAGATTCCTAGACAGACCCTTAGCAAAGACATCAGGTTAAGGAATAGTTGTGGGGAAAGAGGGGGCTGGGAGAAGAATGAGCCCCACTGACGCGAGACAGACAAGACCAGAGAAGCACCTTGTTGTCTCTGAGGGGCTCCTGGGAGTGTTCAGGTGACGGTCACTGTGTGATTCAGCCTGTGTGCCAGCCTGTGCTCCAGACAAAGGACAAAGGAAAGGCTGCTCTGGCTCTTCCTAGAAGCAGACAGGTACACACTGTAAATAAGAAATAGACTCTCCGTGCTGGAAAATCTCCGTTTAGGCACGGAGATGGGAGGGCGTTAATATCTTCCAGACTCACACTTGCCTTCAGCTCTAGCTGAGCTAATTATTCTCTCTGCTTCTAAGTATTTTTAGAGTTGAGATTTACAATGTTATTTTTTTAAAAATAGCTCTTCAACTTGGAGACTCATGATACTTGTACAGACTGGTATCAGGATTTCAATAGATGCTTGCGGTTCTCTGACAGGGGAGGCTGAATTCTGAAACCAGTGGTTTATTTCATCTGAGACTACTTCCTGCTGCTGCTCATTGTGTGTGAGTGTGTGTGTGTGAGTGTGTGTGTGTTTGTGCTCCTGTGTGTGTTCATTATAACATTCAAACTTTTGTTGCTAGCTTGGTTTTTGTCCTCAGGTTTAAGAACTCCCCAAAACCAAACCCACTGCCATTGATTCCAACTCATAACAACCCTACAGGACAGAGTAGAACTGCCCCATAGACTTTCCAAGGAGCGTCTGGTGGATGTATACTGCCAACCTTTTGGTTATCAGATGTAGCACTTATCCACTGCACCACTGATTTTGGGAAGCAGACGAGTTTTCACTGCTTCTCATGATGAAAGCAGAGATGGGAAGACAGGGTCAAGGGTCACGGTACTATTTGGCAAAGGGGCGTTGGTTGGACGAATCAGGAAACCAGCAACGCGCAGGTAGTGTGATGCCTCTTAACTCATGCTGGGAAAACACTATGGATAGGGAGACAAATCTGCACTGTCACACAATCTGAGAAACTCACTGGCCCCATAGACTGATCCTTTGAAACACCTTCCTTGTACAGTGAGGGAACTGAGGCCCAGAAACATGAAGTGTCTTTTACAAGATCCCGCAGTGGCCTTGATTATAAGCCAGAGTCTAAAAGTCAGCCTGTCTGCCTCACCATCCAGTGCCAGCCCGCAGATGTGAACGGCAGAGGATGCCCTGTGTATAGTGTATGAAGACTTTTACTGTGAGGGGGCATGCTGGTACACGGGCGGAGTGCTCAGCTGCTAACAGAAAGGTTGGCGTATCAAACCCACCCTGCTGCCCTGTGGGGAAAAGCCCTGGCAGTCTGCTTCCTCAAAGACGACAGCCCAGCAGACCGTACGGGGCAGTTACACTGTCACACGGGGTTACTGTGAGTTGGAATTGGCTCGTAAGCACCCAGCAACAACCACAGAGGCGTTTTAGTGAATTGACTCTGTGGATGTATTAGTTACCCATTGCTGCATAGTAAATTATCCCACACCCTAGTAGCTTAAAACAACTGCCTTTGATTCTCTCTCACAGTTTCCAGGGCCAGGAATCGGGGAACAGCTGGGCCGGGTGGTAGGCTCAGGGTTTCTTGGGAGGCTGGGATCAAGCTGCGGGCAGGGCTGCGGTCACCTCAGGGCTCAGCTGGAAGATCCACTTCTGACCTTGGTCACAGAGTTGTTGGCGGGCCTCCTTGCTGGCTGCTGGCTTCACTGCCTTCTGATACGGGCCTGTCCATAGTGCTGCCCAGACATGAAAACTGGCTGCCCCCAGGGTGAGTAATGACAGACAGAAGTCACAGCCATTTTTAACCTGGTCTTGAAAGTGATGTACCTTCTTTTCCGCTGTGTGCTGCTGGTCACATAGACTAACCCTAACACCGCGGGGAGGGTTCCTGGGCACTGTGCTAGTCTCCGTGGCTGCTGTCACAAAGTACCATGCTGGGTGGCTCTGACGTCTGACGGTCTAGAAGTTAGTTAGAAGTCTGAAATCAGGGTGTTGGCAGAAGTGGGCTCCCTCTGGAGGCTCTAGGGGAAGAAACCTTCCTTCCCTCATCCAGGATCCTAGAGGCTGCCAGCAATGTTTGACGTTGTATGTAGCCGCCCCACTCTGATTTGTGTCTCTGTCCTCGCCTGGCCCCTGCCCTCTGCGTGCGCCTCTCTGCGGGGTCTCTGGGCCCAGATATCCCTGTCCTTACAGGGACAGTAGTCACTAGATCGGGATCCGCCTTAGTCCATGTGGCCTCATCTTAACTTGATAACATCTGCAAATACGACCGCATCTGAACTTGATGACATCAGCGAAGACTTCTTTTCAAACAAGGTGGTCTTTAGAGGCACCCAAGGTTAGAATTTGAACAGATCTTTTGGGGGACACAACACAGCCCACAACAAGGACCGTCTTGGTGGCTAGCTGCCACAATGGCTACAACAGATCATTGCAAGAATGCACTACCCATATAAACTGGAGGACCTATTGCTGCCAAGTTGGTTCTGACTCACAGCGACCCTCTGGAGCCTCAGCGGCGTGGTGGTTAAGTTACAGCAAATGAAAAGGGCAGGCAGTTTGAATCTGTCAGCATTTCTCAGAAACCCTATGGGGAAGTTCCACTGTGTCCATAGCTATGAGCTATGACCTGCATTAAAAAAGAGAAATTACTATCGAGTCAATTCTGACTCATAGCTACCGTATGGGACAGAGTAGAACTGCCTCATAGGGTTTCCAAGGAGTGCCTGGTGGATTCACACTGCCGACCTTTTGGTCAGCGGGCATAGTATTAACCACGATGCCACCAAAGTTTCCATGACCTGTATAGCATTAAAAAGTGATTTCAGTAAAGACTTCTGTTGTTTTCTAGCTTTTGAACTTGGCGCACCTTACTAGACATCTCTGTGTCTTAGCTTCCATGTCTCTAAATTGGCAAAGATAATGTTGCAGAGAAGAGAACTAATCCAGGTCAAGATCTTAGAATAAGCCCTGGAAGACAGAAAATCTTCAGTGCCTGTTAGCCCTATACACAAAGAATTATTATGGGTTAAAGCTAGAACCTTAGTTTTCCTTATGTGTGACTTAATATGTCAGAATGTTTTTATCTTACATTGAGTAAGATTACCTAGGCAAATGATCAAAAACAGTTTTAGTGATGAACTGTTCATAACTATTTTTGAAAACTTACTTTTAGTGGTATAATAATAACAGCAATAAATACAGAAATAAAAAGAGTAAAAGTTAATGGAGTAATCTGGTGTAAATAAAAGGAGAGAGACATAGTTCTGATCCTCAAAAGACT
This sequence comes from Heterohyrax brucei, assembly GCA_028571685.1. NCBI lineage: Eukaryota > Metazoa > Chordata > Mammalia > Hyracoidea > Procaviidae > Heterohyrax > Heterohyrax brucei. The sequence continues at coordinate 5,302,084 of CM053153.1, forward strand.
CCTAAGTTAGCTACATTAACGAGTGGGTACCCAGCCCGGCACCTGGATTGGGTTGGTGGTCTGTAAGTAGGTATAGGCAGCACACAACGGGGTGAACTTGTCTCAAGGTAGGACAAGGCACAAGCCAGACCTTGTTTCTAGCGACTTATAAGAGTACGTGAGGGTTACCCCACGTGCTGAAAATGGCACAAGGGTGGGTGTGCCACGAACAGTGCCCACCCACCCCGCCTGTGCCTAACCCAGTGACTCGTGCAGGCAGGCACCTGGTGGATAGTGGGAGCAGGGCCATTCTCAAGGAGGAAGAAGTCGTGCAAATCCAGGAGGTACTCAGGGAGCACCCGCCGGGTCTCAGCCCTGCGCCAGACGTACCCAGCCGGGACACTCAGGCTCTTTCCCTTGGGAAGCCTGTGATCTTCATGCAGATGTGAGAATCAGGCTCAGACTAGTTGGGAGTATTGCAAGATATAAGACCATCCTCACAAAGTTATGTGTGGTGGAGTACACAGAAGGAAATGGACTTTGGAACTTATGAGAAAACGCAAGGACTTGAAGCCTGGTTGGCACTTAAAGGCAGAAGTGACAACAAGTCATCTGTTGATATATTGGTTGTTTCCGCATAGGGTGACATGGGACCGGCAGGCCCTCCTGGTGAACCAGGCTCTGTGGTAAGTCCTGCAGTCATCGGAAACTGGGATCACAGACTCTTCCACTGATGGAATGAGGTTGCTGGGGGAGGCCTTACTGGTAAGACTAGGGCAGAACATGAGCTAGATCGCAGGCTTTCACTAAAAATGGGATGAAATCAGACAAAAGTGGGCATCATTGTATGTGGCTGCACGCTGTGTGAACACCACCTGCAGCACTGAGGGTGACCATTGGGAAGAAATTCTCACTTTCCTCTTCCACTGATGCCTAGTTTGTCTCTCAGGTGCAGAAAGAGGGCCTGAAGGGCGAGCAGGTAAGGGACTGTGGGGCTTTGGGGGCGCGAGTGGTACAGACAGGGCACAACCCTGGGGCTGTAACTGCGTGTGGAACACAGGCTGGGCTTCGCAGAGGTGTCAGGCTGGTGTTCGGCCAAGTGAAGGTCTCCACGTGGTACCTGCAGGTGCCTTCTGGGAACTTAGGAAGTCAGCTCAGAAGGGGGGAAGGGCCAGGGGGTGGTGACCCTGTCCTACAGAGGGAAAGGTTGTGGCTAACAGGTGTTTGGGTTGTGTTCCAGGGAGCTCCAGGACCACGGGGCCACGAAGGTCCACCTGGGCCACCAGGAGCTCCGGTGAGTCATCCCTGCCCAGCAGCCCTAGGGCTACCTTTCTGATAGTTTCATGGGTCTGAAGCAACAAAGCATCACAAAGCAGGGTGGCATATAGGAGCATAAGTGTACAGTTCTCGAGTTGGGGAGTCTAGATTCAGAACAGCAGCAGCGCCGTCCCATCTCTGACGCCACCAGGGGAAGACCCTTGCTCGCTTCTTCCAGCTTCTGGTGGCCCACGCGTCTCTGGGCATTCCTTGGTCAGTCGATGCGTCTTCACAGGGCCATTGTCCCTCTCTGTGTCCCTGTGTCTCTCCTCCTGTTTAACAAGGTCAACCCTCAGGTTAGTTTGGAACTCTCCATGCTGTGCTATCACCTGCCTTAGTGTGTGACCGATTATATCCTGACAGATGTTCTTTCCAGACAGTCATGTTCACAGGCACAGGGGTTAGGGCTTTTCCACATTTTGGTGGGGGGCACGATTCAGGAACTCTGGACATCTCTGAGGCTGCAGGATGATAGCTGATCCCACTCCTGAGCACTGCGTGACCCCAGGATCTTATCATACCACCATCTTCGTGGAAGAGATGTGGCATCTCCACATTCACAGAGGAGGACACTGGGCCCAGCTGGATGACATCCCTGGCCAGAGGCCATGAAGCTACAGGTGTGGAATGCAGATGACACCTAGGCAGCCTGCTTTCAGAGGACACCTGTGCGGCTGTGGTTACGTGCTCAGCTGCTACTAGAAGGTTGGAGGTTCAAACCCCCCAGGGGCTCTGCAGGAAAAAGACCAGGTGACCTGCTTCTATAAATGTCACAGGCAGGAAACCACATGGGGCAGTTCTACCCTGTCACACGGGGTTGCTGTAAGTTGGAATTGACTTGACAGCAACAACAAACAGCTGTTTGGAAAGAGGCCGTTCAAAGGGAGCCAGGCGTGATTTTGTGCTGTGAGTTCAGATGGGAGGAGTACTCAGTGTGAGGACGGTTAAAGTCACGGGAAGGCTGGCATTCTGCCTGTGCCTTGGCAGTGCACCGCTGGCTCTTCCGTGGTGGGATTTAATTGAAATAAAACAAAAAATGCTGCCATCAAGCCAGGTCCGACTCACGGTGACCCTAGAGGGCCGAGGAGAACTGCTCCCTAGAGTTCCAGGAGCGCCTGGTGGATTTGAACTGCTGACCTTTTGGTTAGCAGTCGTAGCACTTAACCATTAGGCCACCAGGTTTTCCTGAAAGAAGTAAAGCAACTCTTATTTTTAAATGCTCGTAAATCAGATTTGCATTAAGTCCTCCAAGCACTTACCTCATTAGGTCACACATGTGTGAATTTTCTAAGATAAAGCTAAGAGAAGCGTAGAAAACCTGGGACTCCAGGGTGGCTAGGACAATTTTAGAACAAAACGTCCAGATCAGAAAGACTGCTTTCTGTTTCCATGACCTTAGTCTGATGACTGACAGATTGACACCCGGGCTGCGGCGGTGGGCTCCAGCAGAGCAGTGACTGTGACGGTGGTGCAGGGTTGAGTGTCACTTGGTTCTGTTGTCCATAGGGTCAGGTGGGTCAGAACGGACTCGCCTAGTTTGACTGCTTAACGACTCCCGGCCCCAAGCTCCGGCGCTGCCCACTGCGGTGATAACCGTGGAGAGACTGAAGCTGGATGACGCTGGTAGGGCCTTGGGTCCTCGGTGCTTCACTCTGTGCCATTACACGCGGCTCTCTCTGATCTGTAATTGGCAAATACTGAACATGTGTGCTGTCAGCTGTTTCAGTACGCACATACACATGTATGGGATCTGCAAAGGTGAAGCTGCTGCTTTACACTTTTGCCAGTGAAGGGGATGTTGCAGAGATGTTGAGTGGCTTGCATAAAGTCACAGAGCTATGAAGAAGCAGGACTGGGCTTTGAACCCAAATCTGTCTGAGCCCGAAGCCTGTGCTCTTCCCCTCACAAGTGCAATGATCCTTAATCTTAGGTCTGTAAAGGAGAAATCACTCACTTTGAGCTCCCACTAAGGGATAAGAAACAAAAGATGCCCAGCCCTGCTTACACGTGGGGCAGGCCCTGGGCCTCCCTTCCTGGCATCTGTGCTGAGAATATAGAGCAGCTCTCCCTGGCACGCAGGGTTTATGATAGGAAGGGAGGGGCAGAATGAACTGTAAATATCTGTGGCCACCTTCTTTACATAAGGAGCCCCGTGGCACAAAGGCTTAAGCCCTCAGCTAGTAACCAAAATGTTGGTGGTTTGAAGCCACTCATAGGTTAAGCGGGAGAAAGACCTGGTGATCTGCTTCCATAAAGAGTCCAGCCTTGAAGACCCTCTGGGACAGTTGTACTCTCTCCAGTGATTCACTGTGAGTCAAGATCAACTCATCAGTACCTAACACAGCAACCCTTGACATGGGGTCAACACCGGTTGGAACTGACTCAATGTCAAACCACAGTTTTTCATCAAGCAAAGCATTAAGCAGGGAGAGGTAACGGCAGACCCAGCTCATCGTCTAACGAAGGTGGCATCTGAGTAAAGGACGTATAAGTAGACATGGCGGAGACCCTGGGGGTGTAGTGGTGAAGTGCTATGTCTGCTGACCAAAAGATCAGCAGCTCACGTCCACCAGGCTCTTCTTGGAGCGGTTCTGCTCTGCTGTGCGTCACTGAGTTGGAATCGACTCAGTGACACTGGATTTGGTTTTCTTTTTGGTCTCTAGATGATTACTGAGAATTCCTTGCATGTGTCATTTCCATGGCCCGTGCTACTGGATGCATGGAGGGTTCTGAAACTCCGGTGCATTCAGACTCCAGAACACCCGCCATGCTACCCAGCAGACATCCCGGGACCTGAGGATGCCCTAGACCAGATGCTCTTGGTGGGACGGGATTCACTCCAGCACACGGTCTTAGCAGCGCAACCCTCTGTGTTCAAGCAGCAAGTGGCCCGCCCAAAGACCTGGTTAGAAAGGAGAAAAGAGAGAGGCCCGCAACGGGAAGATTTTCAAGGCTATTCCTGCATTTAAATCTGCAGTGCTGTGATGTGGTGGCAGTGTAGTCTGTGCTTGAAGAGGGGTGCTGCCACCACACGTACTCGAGAGGGTCCCCACAGTGGGACCCCACTGCAGCATCAGCTCTCACAGACGGGCACACTGTGCGGGCGCTCAGGGTCAGGAGCCAGAGGCTCTGGTTTCCTGTCTCTGCTCTGCCACCAAGTAACTTTCTGTTTTGAAGGTGCTGCTCTGCCTCCCTGATCCTCCTCATTTGCATCATCTTGGAAAATGGATTGTGGGGACAGAAATAATAATATAATCATCCTGACAGTGTATCTTCTCTGTACACTTGTCAGGAGGATTAGAGGGATTCGTGTAGGAAGCAGGGCTCTGTGCAGCCTTATTAAGTCCAGAGTCGATATTGTCATTTTTTCCACGCCCCCGGCAGCTTCCAGCTGAGGGCCTTGCACAGAGCACTTGCTCCCTTAAATATTCATTAGAGTGAATCCAACTGAGAAGCTGGCATCAGTGACTTCCGTTGAGGATGGAAAATTTTGAGTTTGTGTCTAGTGACCTCAGAGGGAGGAGCGCGTCCCTACTCCCTACACAGAAACTGTGTGTGGCGTTCTGCATCCAAATGGTGGCAGGGCCGCAGAGGCCTGCATCTCTCCCCTGCAGCCCCAAAGGGGAAAGGCTCTGCAGGTTTTAGACGGTCTGTTTGTGGGGATCGAGATGGGCCAGTTGGGTGGACCAAGTACAGGGGGTCCCCAGTGCTCACAGTGAACTCGCTCCCAGAGGCTCTGTCCTGTGCCCTGAGCCCCGCCAAGCTCTCCTTGTCAGCTGGGAAGGTGTGTCCCTTTAGTGATGGCAGCTTGGCCTGTCAGCTGCCGTCACTATTCCCATTGGGTTGCTATGAAGAGAAAAATGGTACAATGGTTAGGAGCTGGACTGCTGACTCAAAGGTTGGTGGTTCAAATCTACCGGCCGCTCCTTGGAAACCCTATGGGACATTTCCATGCTGTCATTTTGGGTCTCTGTGAACCACAGTTGACTCATTAGCAATGAATGTCTGTTTGTTTATGAAGAGAAAAGGTTCCGTGGGTGGCACAGATGGTTTGTGCTCAGCTGCTCAATGAAAGATGGCCAGTTCGAATCCACCCAGAGGCACCTCAAATAAAGGCCTGGTGATCCACCTCCCAAAGGTCACAGCCAGGAACACCCCATCGAATGCAGGGTCTACAGTGCAACACGGGAGTGCACTGTGAGTCAGAGTGGACTCAGCAGCAACTGACGACCATGCGCCAGCAGAAGAGCTGAGTCCTGGGGTGCTGTCGGGTCTGTCCCACCTAGCGTGATCCTGTCTGGCAGAGCGGCACCTCCCCAGGGGGGTTTCCAAGGCTGTCATCTTCACGGGACTAGATTGCCAGGTCTTTTCTTCCATGGGACAACTGGTGGGTTCAAATCACCAACCTTCTTGTTAGCAGCCAAGCACTTAACCACTGCACCCCCAAGGCTCCCCTGGGTCCTAAACACAACTCACTAAATAGTTACACAAAATTTGGCAATACCTGATGCTAATGTGATCAGAACAGTCACTGAGTGTGATGAAATTCAAGTGCAGAAAGGCAGCTTCTGGCCAAAATTCAGCCAGAAAATTGGCCATTCAGAGCCAGTGCCAGCTGTCGCAGTTGTTGGCTCGCATCTCCCACCTACTGGGGTGTCAGCCGACACCATCAGCTAGGACCTTCGTATCTGGTCTTTGTGTGGTCTTTACAACCACTCAGTAGGTAGGAATATTCCCCCACTTCATAGATGAGCAAATTGAGACCTAGCGATGTCAAGTGGCTTGGCTCAGCTCAGGCAGTGGATGCCTGGTGGGCAGAGGAGAAGGATCTGCATGAGGACTGGCTGACTCCTTTCTGACCCAGTGCTTCTTTGTTTAATTGAAACTGACCTTAGACCATTTCATGTCTTTGTTTAAGACTGCTGTTTGTTTTGTGCATTACTGTTGACCAACCGCCAGGTAACCCAGGCTGTTTCCAGAAGCTGCAGGGAATGCGAGATGGGCGTAGACACTTCGGTTTCAGAAAATGTGTTGGTGTCTTCTTTATATAAACAACTAAGTGATCAAGTCGGTGCTCCTGCCCTCGTCTGTAACGCATAATTTGTGTCACTTCTGCCTGGTTGTTCAGTGTATTTAATGAGATGAGATCGGTGTACATGTTTTAAAGGTTTCTGGGTATCTGGAAGAGTAGAGTACCATCCCTCTCCTGAACTTCCAGTTGCCCCCTTGCCACGGGCTGGTTTTTCTGCAGCCACTGAGAGTGAGTGGGCAGAACATACCTGTATGCTGAGCCTTATATTTATCGTTGTCTTTCTCTCTCTTTTTTCCTTTCTCTTCCTCCTAAAGGGACTCATGGGCCCAGAAGGCAAGGATGGACCTCCTGGTTTGCAAGGTCTTCGAGTAAGTAAACTGCCTTCTCCTCCCATTGCTCAGTCCCAGCCCTGGCTGCCACTCTGGGTGCCTGAGCAGAGGAGGTGTTACTAGCCCCAGGAACTTGGGGTCAATACTTGAATCAGGATGAAGGGTTAGGTTTAGCTCAGCAGACATGGATGGATGGCTTACTAGATGCTTGGCCTCGAGCTGGGAGCTGGAGGGACAAGGATGAGTCAGCTGTCAGCTGTGAGTCATAAATTCAGATCCTTACATCCCTGTTTGATCCGAGCCTCAGCAGGGGGAAGCTCAGTGCTGGGGGAACACAGAGTCGGGGCAGCTGGCTCAGCCGGGGCCAAGTGGAAGAGGTGATGCTTGAACTAAGTTTTGAGAGCAAGGGAAAATGAGGGAAAGCATTGTGATCTTCTAACATGCTATTAAAAAACAAACAAACAAACAAACAACCACAAACAGGGATCTGGGGACCATGTTTTCAGGGGACATCAAGGTCAGTTAGCATAACTAATCTTTTTCCAAGAGAATCTTCTGCACCCCATATTGCTAAATGGAATCTGGGGTCTTAAAAGCTAGCAAGCTGCCATCTGAGGAACATCAACTGGTCCCAACCCACTTGAAACATATGGCAATTGAGTATGTCAAGCCAAGCCAAAAAGCCAAGTGCCGTCGAGTCGGATCCGACTCATGGCAACCCTAGTATGTCAAAGACATGATTAAAAATGAGGCCAGGGGACAGAAGGACCCGTATGCTTGGAAGACTGTATCAACATGAGACCAGAAGAACCAGGTAGTGCCTGGCCACCACCAAAGGCAGCCCTGACAGGGGACATATTGTAGAGTCCCTGATGCAGCAGGATAAAAAAAGGGGTGTGCAGATCTAGAACTCTATTAAAAGACAGGACTTGATTGTCCAGCAACCTGGAGGGTCCCCTGAGAACATGGCCCCTGGACTTGCTGCTGGCTCAGAGCTGAAACCAGTACTGAAGCCAACCCTTCAGACAGAGTGGACTAGACCTGGGGACACAGAGTGAGGCAGGTGGTGTGTGTACTTTATGGTTTAATATGTATATGAAGTTGTTTTACTTGTCTCTTTGTAGAGGGGAGAGGAGAGAGTGGAGAGAAGGGGACAGGTGTTGGTTGAGAGGATCCTAGAATTCAAGAGTGGAAAAGAAGAGTATGCTGTCACAGGGTGAGGGGAGCAAATAGAGTTAGAGAAAGGCAGGTATTTGGGGTTTTATATGGAAAATTGATTTGGATTGTAAACGTCACTTAATCACAATAAAAAGTTATATATATATGTATGTAAAATTGTTGCCATTGGGTCCATTGCAACTCACAGTGACCCTATAGGACAGAGTAGAACTTACCAAGAGGATTTTCAGGGAGCAGCTAGTGAATCTGAACTGCTGACCTTTTAATTAGCAGCCAAGCTCTTAAACATTACACCACAGGCTCCTCGATGCTGTTAAGCCAAATAAACTAAACCCATGACTCGACGGCACTTGGCTTGGCTATGACTGTCAAGTGATTCCAAGTTGTAGTGACCCAGTAAGACAAAGTAGAACTGCACCACAGGGTTTCTGAGGAACAGCTGACCTTTTGGTTAGCAGTGAAATGCTTGACCACTGCACCCCCAGGAATCCCCTCCACGGTATTAGGTACCTTAAGAATTCACGTTATTATCTGGCATCATATTTGATTAATTAATTTAATTTAGCACCTATCTTTTTACCTAGATGGTAGGCCCAAATGGTTTTGATTCACCAATAAGTGTAGCTGCTGGCACAATGCCATACATACACTTTAAGAAAGAAGAATGTAGCCACATAACTGTGTTAGGTGCCCTCCTTGGTGCCCCTACAGAAAACTGAGCTGGGACCTAGAAGCAAGTCTGTCCCCAGCATAGTAACTGGCACTAATAGGGACTCAAGCCACATGAACTCCAACGCTGGTACTTCTGAAGATTCTGGTTGCATTTCTTGTTAGATTGACTTGTCCTTGCAATCATAAGATTTCCAATGGCTAGTTTTTTAAAGTAGGTTGCCGGTCTGTCCTCCTAGTCTCTCTTAGTCTGAAACTTGAGTCATCTTTACTAGGACATAGATGTGTAGACAATTGTCCAACAGGCTTAAACATCAAAAGACAGGATGGGCTGCTCTGGAAGATAGAGAGCTTACTGCCTCCAGACGTGGCTACTGAGAGGCCAAGTGACCAACTACAGTGAGAGGGGCTTGGGGGTCCCAGAACCTGGCAGGGCTGCCCCGGCCACCATGATGATGTCCTTTAGCCTGGAGATTCTGTAGCTCAGTGAAGTAGGTGGTTCACAGATTAGCCAGCTCCTGCTCCTGTTTTCCTCTCTCCTACCTTCCACAAATCCATTCATTCAGCAAATATTTATTGTGTGTCTCTTGGGTGGCAGACACTATTCTAGCTGAGTAGGGTAGTTCAGTGAGCAGAGCAAAGTCCCTGCATCCCATCATATTCACAGTCTAGGAAGCAAGGGAAATGACCGCATTTCAGTCGGTGACATGGGTAGGGCTCCGTGGGACCACTGCTTTTGAGCAGGCTCTGTAAATGGCTAATGCACTTGCTGCCAACTAAAAGTTCAGTGGTTCAAGTCCACTTCCAGGCACTTTGGAAGAAAGGCCTGGCAGTTGACTCCCCCCAAATCAGCCACTGAAACAACGCTGTGGAGCACAACTCTACTTTGACACACATGGGGTCAACATGGGTTGGGGTCATCTCCATGGCAACTGGGTTTATCTTGGTCTAAAGAGGAGAGGGAGTTGTCCGAGCTGATGCTGGGAGAAGGGAAGAGCACGCAGGGCACAGGGCACAGCATGCAGGGCCCAGGGAACAGCACTGCAGCTCTCTATGCAGAGGGAGCAGCTCACTAGGCATGGGAAGCGGCTTGCCAGGCCCAGGGAGCAGCACACTGGGCAGAGCGAGCAGTCAGAGTGATGCCCGTGAGGCAGGTGCATTTTAAGCAGACCTGAGTGCTGGAGGAGAGGAAGCAGGAGGCAGCTGTCACTGTGTGCCATTGACTCAATTCAGAAGGAGGAGGTGAAGTAAAGCAGAGACCCTGGGAATGACCTTGTATCAGCCCCCGTGGGCGCTGCAGAGATGTGGTCACTGTGAGTGAAAATGCGCAACTTTTTATCATGAGAAAAGCGAGCAGACACGGCAGTAGAAAGAGCAGTGAAATAAACCCCCATGTGCTCAACACTCGGGTTCAACCCTTGTCTGCTCCTGGAGAATCTGTTTCTCTTGTACCTGCATCCACTCCCACCCACCACTGGGTGAGCGTGCAGACATCTCTCTAAATGGCATAGTGTGTATCTCTAAAACATAAACCAAAAAAACAAACCGACTGCAGTTGAGTCAATTCCGACTCCTAGCAACCCTAGAGGGCAAAGCAGAACTGTCCAGAGTTTCCAAGGAGCACCTGGCGTATCGAAACTGCTGACTTGTTGGTTAGCAGATGTAGCACCTAACCACTGTACCACCAGGGTTTTCCTCTAAAGGATAAAGGAACCTGACAAGAAGCAGAACCACCACACGCACCACTAACCCACCTAAGTCACTGCAGGGTAATGCCTGAGGTCCCTCCCCGTGTTCGGCTGGAGTTTGGTGTCGCTCCTCCCGCCCCGTGCACTTTGGCTGCGGGTCACTGGCTGAGGGGTTTGGACGCAGTGGCAGCATGGGGCATCCTGTCATCCCAAAGGCACCTCAGGCTCCCGGGTTGAGAGAGCAGCCAGTGGAGAGGCTGCTGAGGGATCTAGTGAGAAAGGTGGTGGCCCAGACCCTGGGTGGGGGGCTCAGAGGAACCAGGGGCTTCCAAGCACCCCTTCTGGTCCGGGACACATGCCAGATAGCAGGAATACCAAGATGAAGACAGGCCCTGGGCCCCATAAGCTCTGGTGCCCAGCAGAGCAGGCAGGGAAGTGAGCCTAGGGTTACTGGGCAGGTGAGGAGAGTCTAATGGGTTGGGGGCACAGTGAGCATGTGGAGGGGGGCTTCCTCTTGTCCTTTATCCTCTAGTAAGTGGAGGATGATGAGCAATGTATCTTGGAGTGCTCTTGGTCTTCCATGAAGGTCCCTGGGTGGCACAAATGGCTGACACGCTTAGCTACTAATCAAAAGGTTGGAGATTCAAATCCACCCAGGGGTGCCATGGAAGAAAGTCCTGGCAAACTACTTCCTTAAAGATCACAGCCACTGTAAACTCTACAGAGCAGAGACATACTCTAACACACATGGGCCCTTCTGAGTCGGGATTGACTCAATGTCAATAGGTTGGGATCTATTGCTTTAGGCCTCTGATGGTTGCTGGTGACCCCTTGATCCAGACTGTCTCCTGCATGGATGTTGCTAGCTCCATGGCTGCAGCAAGGGGACCACGGCAGAAACCAGGGGTGGTGTCAGCGCAGGCTGTGACAGTGACTTCCCACACAGCTGCTTCTGGCTGAGTCAGGAAAACCCGAGACAAAGTGGCTTGTTCTCAAATTGCTACCTTGCTGAGACCTTTCATTTCCTCCTCATCTGCTGCCACTGAGACCTCACTCAGAAGATTACCTAAGTGTCAGCGCATGCAGGCTGAAGAAAGGGACAGTGGGACTCACAAACACAGAGACAAAAGCACAGGGCGGCAGCAGGGACCCAGGCCCTTGATTTTAGAGATTATCAGCAGGCATGCTGGCATGGTCCCTGGCAAAGTAAATATTTCATTTGGACAGAGCTGGTATCTTTCCACAGTGACACAATGAAAGGGAAGAATCAGGGCGCCAGCCTGCTCCATGCCAGCCCTCCCAGTTATGGGAGACACACTGCCAGCAGGGGGTGAGACAGTGACGGCCAGTTTGAGTTCTCCACTCCAAGATGGGGAGTCAGAGAAGGGGCTGCATTTCTGTCTCTGGGATTTTAATTTCCACCGGAATGTCCGAGCCATTACTGATGTCAGAGGGGTCAAGTGGACTGTGACTCATGGCCAAAGCAGAACAAAAGCTTGCCTCATGCTGGGTTATCCTCGTGACAGTGGGGACTTTTGAGCTCACTGCTGAGGCTGTCTTGTCAGTCCACTCCACGTCCTTGCCTAGTGATTGGTCAGGCCTGATGATGTGTACAAAGGAAGGAAGCTGCAGTATTGGACATCCTCAAATCTAAGGAGCATTCTTGTTGTGCTCCTTGTTGAGACTGATTTGTCTTTAGGATGTATGAGGTTGTCATTGATTGATCTTTGGACGTGAACTGCCATGCCTTTCTTCCTAATCTTTCTGGATCTGAAAACTGCTAAACTTGTCTACTGTGGGCTACCCTGCTGGTATTTGAAATACCAGTAACACAGCTACAGCATCAGAGCAACACACAAGCCACACAGCTTGACACACTGACAGGTGTGTGGTGGGAACTAAGCATTAAGAACAGGTCTGCTGAGTTGAGGGGAGGTGCTGTCTCAGCTCAGGAGGGCAGGGTTTCAAACGGCATCTGAAGGCCAGACCATTCAGGTAGTTAAACAAGTCTGGCTTAAGGCCACTGAGACCCTTGGACATTCAGTGTTTCTAGGAGATGGCCTTTCCCTAAAAATTCTGTCAGACCCTAGTCATCCATTCCCAAGACCACTGTCTCATCACCCTATTTTAACCTTCTGCAGAGGAATTATCTCATATTCTTCTTAGTTGAAAACTGATCTTTGTTGTTGCCACTGGAATGTAAGTCTGCGAGGCAAGGTCTTTGTCTTCTCTACATTTACATCTACAGTACTTAACAAAGTGCACAGCCCATATAATACCTAGATAATTTTATGTGCAGACATAATATGTAAACATACAAAGTGAACGTACATATATAGTGACATTAAACCAACTGCTGTCGAGTTAATTCCAACTCATGGCAACACACATGTGTCAGTGTAGAAGTGTGCTTCATAAGGTTCACAGTGGCAGAGGTCTTTAGAAATAGATCACCAGGTCTTTCTTCCTCAGTACCTCTGGGAGGATTTGAACTCTAACCTTTTGGTTAGTAGCCAAGCCCACACCTGTGAACACCACTCAGGGACTCTGTAGTAACATAAAAAACATCTCATGCAGTCCTGGTGCTCATGAATGCTTCCCTCTGGACAGTGGGAACACTTTAGGGTGCAACGAGAAAGGATGGACCCCTAAATGAGTGTCTGGTCACCTGAACTTTAATCTTGGACAGAGAACATCTTTTGAAAGATGGGAACTTGGTCCTTTGCTGTGCCTTTCTCTTGTTTTGTGACACTAAGTGCTGCCTGAAGTAGCTTAGAGGCTCCTTTTCTCTTCTCTGGACAAAAAATAAAGAAGAAGAGGAGGAGGAAGAGGAAGAAGAGGAGAGGAGGAAGAAGAGGGAGAGGAAGAGGAGGAAGAAACAGAAAGTTTTGCTTAAGAAAATTCTATGTTATTGGTTACTGGCGCACTCTACTTTCCCATCAAGGTCTTGTCTGACAGCTGGTCTTTCCCTGAGACATGTTCAAAGAGAAGAAACTGAAGCCTTGCCAGTCTCGCTTCTGAGGATTTGGATTGTGTTTCTTGTAAGATGGATTTGTTTTTCTGATCTACAGGTTTCCATTGACCAGTTTACAGAAGTAGATCTTCAGGATGTAGACTTTGGAATGAATAGGCTGTGGGCTCATTGTGACAGAAAGAGGTCCCTGGTTAGATGGCCTGCTCCCAGTCACTCATGTCTTTGTACCTGCTGTGGTGACAGTCTGATTCTCTCAACCACATCCTTGAACCCTTCTGATTTCTCTCACCTGAATACGTATAGAGTGAAGAAGTGACCCTATCGAATATGCATCTCTTCTTACTAAAGATGGGAGGTCTGTATGTTTCATGATGTATTTGGTTGTCACTTGTTTTAAGAGCACGTTTTAAAAATATATCTCTGTAGACATAGAATTAATATAAGGGAGAAAGGAGCTAACATTGATTGAACAACCACTACGTAAGAAAAACCATTGCCATCAAATAGATTCTGACGCATAGTCATCCCATGTGCTACAGAGGAGAACTGCTTCACAGGGTTTACTTGGCTGTAATCTTTAAAGAAGCAGATCACCAGACCTTGCTTTGGTGGCACTGCAGAGTGTGTTCAGAGCACCAACTTTTATCTTACTTCTCCAGTGCAAACCATTTGCTCTCTGCGTTTCTTACATTTGTGTTTCTCGTGTATCTCCCGTGGGATCCTATTAAGCATGACAGGAAACCAAGGGACAGGGATGTAAATCAAATTGCCTGTTGTCACCCAGATTGTAAGTGGTAGGACTAGGATTAGAACTTGGGTCTGTCTGGTTCCAAAGCCTTTCCTGTTTTCATTCCTGGTACATTGTGTGATCTTTCATGTCCATTCCACGCTAGCATTTTAGATGAGCAGTTAGAGTCCTAGTCTTGGATGCATCAGGGAGACCGAGGACACCTTGTAACTAACAGTCTCCATTCAGTGGACACAGTGGACACATATTGCTTTCCTCCCTGGCCACTTCCCTTGGAGTGAGGATCTTCTTACTGCTGAAAGCTGTTGTGACCACTAAATCTGATTTCTAGCAGTTTGAGGGAAGAAGTGGGAAGGTCTTTTGTCAGTGACAGCCTGGGCTGAATTTGTTTTGCTTTTCCACTTTTAAAGCCTTTTTCCCTGCCTTTTCCTGTCCCATAAGATGGTAACAGCATCATTTCTATCACAGGTGACTGTATGATTTATTACATGGCATGGGACCAGGGTTGTATCGGAATACCCAAAGTTTTCCTGGAGCACCTGACTTTAGCTCTAACCAGTAGAAAATAATCGTGTTTGACATTTGGAGGCATGGAGAACAGGAATGGAGCAAAAGACCATATGGCGCAGTGTAGTATCACTGGCACAGCCATCCTCTCATCTGCCAACAGCCCCTCCATTGGCTGTGTCACCTCCCCCTGGCTGGGAAGAAATCATTCTTCTGAATTTACAGCCTCCCGCTTCCCTGTGGGCCAACCTGCAGCCTTGGAAATATCAGTCCTGCTCAGCATCCTGGCATTCAGAATGGCTTGAAAAATCTTCCCCCATGATAAATTGCAAGCATTTACCCAGATATTGTGTTGGGTAGCAATCTGAAAGCAAAGTCATAAAAATGACAAGAAACAGGTTTAGTGTTCATAATACAATTCTTTATTGCTCGCCCAACACTTCTCAAATTCCCACAGTCAGTTAGGAATCAAAAATGCAGAGGCCGGGTCGTTGTGGCTGCTGTCTCCACTGCTAGTAGAGCCACCACCTCTGCCATCAGCACCACCTACCCACCGTGCTGTCACTATAAGTATCACTGTTGCTCACCCACCACAGTGCCACCATCACAGCACAATTGTCCACCACCACCGTTATTGTCAGCACACTATTGCTGTCGTTAAACTCACTACCAACACCACCACCATCACTGTCAGCTCCCACCACACTGCCACCATCACCACCACTCACCCACCATGCTGCTGTCACCATCACTCACATCAGCATGCTGCCACCACTGCCATCACCCAGCCACCGTGTACCACCATCACCACCGCCCACACACCACGCTGCCACTATCACAACAATCCACCCAAAATGCGGTGACCATTATCATCACCCAGCCACCACCATCGCTACCACCCACACCACTACCAGCACCACACTGTGACCCTCACCCCAACCATGACCATCACCTCCGTCGTTACCAGCACCACACCAATTATTACTACAGCCATCACTGCCACCACCGCTGTCATCACTGCCATAATTGTCATCAGTATTTTCACTATCAACACCACCACCTCCACCATCACTACAGTCAGCATTACCATCAAGCATCATTGCCACCCTTTCTGCCACCACCATTGGCATCATATCTTCACCATCACCATCACCTGCATCACCTGCTTCGCCTGCATCACCTCACCATCACCATTAATGCCGTATCCTGTGCTGAGCACTTCAGGGGGATCGCGTCTCATTTAATCTCCTTGACACTGCTGAGAGCTACATAGAGATTATTATTAGCTTTAGCTTTTAATAGGTGAGGTTACTTACAAATTCATGGAGGTATTGAGTAGCAGATCGACAGTGCTGAAACAAGACCTGCTTGGCACATGGTGTATCACCTACTACAGGGACTCAAAAAAGTCATAATGCAGATATTATCATTTTTGATTCATTGGATCATCTTCCTCCTCATTCTCAATAATACCTGAATGAGATTTGTTATGCTTTCTAAGTCATTTGCTCAAATATCAAAATACTTCTTCTGCTCTTACCTTTTGAGATAATTATGAAAATTATTGTTTTCCACATGGAGAAACTAAAGCTTAGCATCTGCCTTAGACTTAGAACTCATTTCTTTATAGCGTTGCAGAGGTAAGGGATTGGGGAAAGAACACAGTGAATCCTTCTGTCTTCAGTGAATGGCCATGTTCTCGTAACCATTTAATTAGACTTGCATGCCTCACCTCTGGAAATGCTGACTTATTAGATCTTGGGTGGGAACTGGGAATCTAGATGTGAAATATGTTTTTGTTCTTGTTGCTGGAGTGTCATGAAAGACATGATTTTCACAAGTTGAGGTAGAGAAGGGTTGTCACAAACTGAGGGAGCTGTGAGGACAGTCTCAGAGGACAGATGCCCTGGGATGATGTTTGGGGCCAAGCTCAGCAGCCCACTTGGGTTGGATGAAGGAATGGGAGGGTCCAACACTGGGTGCTAAGCTGAAGAGGTGGGTTAGAATCACAAGGCCTGACATCTCCAAATACACAACCCAGGCTTGATGTCTCTGAGATAACAAGAAGCCTCTCTGTGACTATGTGAGGGGTGGAAAAGAACGAGGGCAGGGCTCCTTTGATCTTCTAGGAAGGGTACCTTGCCAGCACAGGTGAGTTCTGGGGAGTCTGGAGAGAAGAGACTGGGCTCCAGAGCAGGGTAGGCCCCTGTGGAGGTGACTTCAAGAAGGAAAGAAGGTTCTGAGAGGCCTCAGGGGTGGCTTAGGAAGTGGGACGGGGGCGGTAAAGGCAGGCTCTGAGCTGACCAGAGAGATACTGACCGAATATTCTGTGAGTGGTGCTCCCTCTGGGATGACTCATGACACACTCTGCCTTTTTTTTTTTTTTTGAGTGGGGTAAGCAACCTTGTGACACTGCTGTGATCACCAACTTGTGGCATGTTTCTTCTCCGGCCTACCACCGTATTGCTTTTTCCACTTCACTGAAACCTACTGCTTGAGGAATTTTGCCTTCTGTAGCCCTGGCAGTGCAGTGGCTAAGCTCCTGGCTGCTAACCAAAAGGTTGGCAGTTCAAATCCACCCATCACTCTATGAGAGAAATTTGTGACAGCCTGCTTCTGTAAAGATTACAGCCTGGTAAACCCGATGGGACAACTCCACTCTGTCTTAGAGGATTCTTATGAGCAGGAATTGACTCATGTCAGTGTTGGATACAGTTGTTGGCGTTTCTCTCTTTCCCATCCCACCTCTCATGCTTGCACATAATTCCGCTTTTCCAGTTCAGTTTATGGAAGCTCCCTGATTGCACAGAAACTCACTGTGCCTCTTACAGATTCCCTTGCCAGCTTACGTGCTCATCTTCCCCAGTACTGGGAACATCATTTACATAAAAACCACAAGCCAATAGAGGAAGCAGAGAGCCACTAAGAACTCATGACCTCTCTTAAAAGGTAATCTCAACACCTAGGAGAGGGAGGCTGGTTCTGCTTCCTCCAACTGCGTCATCAGTGTGATTAGCAGTTCTTCTCAATCACAGCCCAGACCTCCGTTTGGCTTCTGTTCTCTCTGGTCCTTTCGTAACAGATACAAAGTGTTCAAATCTCCCACTTCAGACTTGACTGTCAACAGAACTCCTTGGCTAATTTTGGGTCTAGATTCTCATCATAACTCACTGTGTCATCTGTTGACCTTGAGGGACAACAGCTAATTCATCTTGTAAATAACCAGTGACTCTCTGAAGAAAAAACCTGGAAGCAACTGCAGAGATGTCTGTCTAGGCAGAAACTTGAAGATGTCTCATTTCCATTCCCTGGGGAGGACCAGCTAGTCATGTTACCTCTCTTATGACCAGCTCCCGATGTTTGCAGTATTCAGAGGACGGCTGGGTGGATGCAGAGATGGAGACCCTCCAAGGCTTTGTTCACTGCACATGGGATCTGAGACCACATTGTGACAGGAAACTCATGCTGACTAAACTTCACTGCACCCTCTAGACTGATATGCTCACAGCCCAGGAGGAGGAGAACAACACTAATAAGACTCTTGTGGATCCAAACCAACCAACCAGGTGGAGGCTGTGGCTAGTTAGGCTTTGTCCTAGCCTTCTAGTGTTGCCCTAACAGAAATGCTGCAAATGGATGGCTTTAACAAACAGAAATTTATTCTCTCACTGTCTAGAATGCTAGAAGTTCAAATTCGGGGGTCAGGGAGCAGCTCCAGGGGAAGGCTTTCTCTCTCAGCTCTGGGGGAAGCTCTTTATCATCAGTCTTTCGCTGCTCCAGGAGCTTCTCAGCACAAGAACCCCAGATCCGAAGGTTGTGCTCTGCTCCTGGCACTTCTGTGTTGGTAGCATGAGGTCCCATTCCTCTCTACTCACTTCCCTTACAGCTCAAAAGAGTTTGACTCACAATAAAACCTGAGCCTGTAGAATGGGTCCTGCTTCAGTACTGTATCTGCCTGTGTCCTCATTAACATCATAGGCATTAGAGTTTGCAGCGTACAGGTAATCTCATCAGTTTGCAAAACGGAGGACAACCACACAATACTGGGAATCAAAATTTAGCCAAGTTGACACACATCTTGAGGGGACACTATTCAGTCTGTAACATTCCTGTACTGCCAGTGACTGGCACGTAGTTTGGTTGAGTCAATGGATGGATTCACTCAACCCTACTCAACTCAAGATCAAGTAGATGGGTGAACAGAGAGGGAAAGGCAGAACTAGGAGGTAGGACAATGAAGTCAGCAAACTTAGTTGTTCTAAGTGCTACATACATCATTGCTGAATATCACTACAGTCACCTTTGAAGTACTCACCTTGGGAAGCTATGCATTGATGCCAACACATAGTCCATCCTTCAGAGCAACTTTGGAACTCTTTGTGGAGTGGCCATTGCACACAGTGGCAAGTTTGCAAACTTAATTGTATAGTTGTCTGTGAGGGAGTTTTCGGCCAGTAAAGAAATAACTGTATTGGAGCGCGCTCCCTGACTCAATTGGTCTGGCCCCAGTGACTTTTTTCTTTACCTGAAGATAAAGGAAATATTGAAAGGAAGACATTTTGATAATATTCAGGACATCAAGGTAATATGACGACAGCTCTGAGGGGTGCATTGGGCCCTGGTGTCAGTGCTTAGCTTCCCAAGGGGAGTACTTTGCTTGTGTTGTAGTGATATTCAGCAGTGACATATGTAACCTCTAGGAAGGTATGTAACCTTTCTAGGAAGAGTTTGTGAACTTAATTGTCAGCCTCATGTGATTTCTGCTTTCAGCCTCAGCAGGCTAAGTCTAGCTTGTGAGATCCTTGGGGTTTTAGGAATTCGAGTTCTTTACTGAACATTTCCCCCTGAGCTCAACAGAACTTTTCTGCTGTACAGCACTAAAGCCCATGTGCCCATGATAAAGCAGAACCTGGAAGATCCTACAGTGGCCCCCTTGAGGATAGGCTGCTTTCCTGCAGTGAAGGCAGGAAGGCGCAGCAGTTGGCTCAGGAAGGGGTACTTCAGGGAAGTTGGAGGAAGAGGGACCGTGTAGTCCGTTTTCTGGGCTCAGTACGTACTAAGTGCCCATGAAATGAGAAAGGAAGGGAAGAATGGAGCAGTGGGGGTGAGTATCAAGGGAAACAAGAGGACTGGGCACAGTCCAGGGCAAATGGTTTTACGTGTGTGTGTGTGCAGGGGTGTGTAAGGTGGGAGCAAATGGGGACAAGAATAGTTGAGGCGGAGCAAAGACTGGCTGAATGAACAAGTGAGCTGACATTTTTGAATCTTTGTAACCTAACTACACATTGGGAGCTATTCTGTACAATTTAGAAATTTTGAGTTCATAGAATTTACCCCTTTACCTTATTTCTGGAGCCCTGAGAAGGCAGCATCACTGTCTGGGGTTCAGGACCATGCCGACCTGGCACCCAGGC
This sequence comes from Heterohyrax brucei, assembly GCA_028571685.1. Classification (NCBI taxonomy): domain Eukaryota; kingdom Metazoa; phylum Chordata; class Mammalia; order Hyracoidea; family Procaviidae; genus Heterohyrax; species Heterohyrax brucei. Next base: position 5,321,920 of record CM053153.1, read on the forward strand.
CTGCCTCCAGCTTACTGGGCCTGCAGCCTGTGAGACACCACTGTGACTCTGGGCCTTGCTTTCCACACCTGCACACAGGACTGAGAACACCTGTGTTATTTCATTTACTGCTGGAGTGAATGAAATAGGGGAGATGTGCGAAAATGCAAAAGAGGGATGTACCATGTACCGTGTACCATGTAGCATGTGCCTTGACACAGGGGATCTAGAAATAGGGATGCTATTCACATTCTTGCTTTACTTTCAGTTCTGTGTGCAGTGCTTTTAGTGAATCAGCAAGACTTAAGGAAGAAAACAAAGCGAGGCCTGGTCTTCACCATTCAGACAAACACACCACGCAGCCCTGGTGGTGCGGTGGTTAAGCGTTCAGCTGCTAACCAAATGGTGGGAAGTTCCAACAGCCAGCAGCTCCTTGGGAATCCTATGGGGTGGTTCTGTCCTGCCCTGTAAGGTCACTAGGAGTTGGAATTGACTGGATGGCAATGGGCTTTTAAATGTATACGTTAAATTAGTATGCAGCCTTCCCTCTGTCTGCTCAAGGAGCTGGACTCAGAGGTTAGATGAGGCACATGGCTTCCCAAGCTCACCGGGGAGCACAGATTGCAACAGCAGGAGAGTGGAAACGTCCTACTCGCCCATCAGTTAGGGACTGTTCCAGTGAATACCACCTGCCCTTGCGGGAGAAGCTCAGGTAGCTGTGAGCCAGAGCAGAGCAGCTCTGAAGTGCTGACACAGCAGGTCATTCAAGGTTGATGTTAAGTGACAAGCAAGCCTCGTCAACAGGTTGTTTGTATGCTGTGGTTTGTGAAGCAACAAAGGGGGGTCAGGAGAGAGTGCCACTGGAATGTGTGTGGTATAGATGTGTGCACATGGTGGGTGTGAGCCTCCATGCGTGTGTGTGCAGGTGGTACATATGTCTGCATGTATGTGTGTGGGATGTATGTGTGTGTGGTGTATGTTTAGGCAAGTGTGGTGTGTGGTGCACAAGTGTGTAGGTGCATGTGTGCACACATGGGATGTGTGTGTGTGTGTGATGCCTGTCTAGGCCTAACACATTCCTGAAGCGATTAAGCAACATTTGATGGGAGGAGCAGCCACTTGGGAGAGGAGCTGAGGGCAGGAGGGAGAGAGTGTTCTCAGGTACACCTATCTGCGCCTTTTGAGCCGCAGCCTGTGTGTTACCGAACACCCTTCAGTGGAGAGCTGGGCTGTGAAGCCTGAGCCCTCTCCCAGCCACACTGCTTCTCTGTGGCCTTCTAGAAGGATGATCCGCTAATTAGGGCATGTGAGAGAAAACGACCCACTGTCTCTGGGAGACTCTCATGAAAGAGGCTCTGGGCGATGCCTGTCTGCTGCTAACTGCCTTTTCTCTCTCACGCAGGGGAAGAAAGGGGAGACAGGCCCCCCTGGAAGCCCTGGGCCGCTGGGGCTGCAGGTAACTACCTCTTCGCACTCTCTTCCGTGGCAGTGCTGCCTTCTCTGATTAAATCAACCACCAGGTAGCAAGTCTCATGCTGACGACTTACTTTCCTTCCAGTCTACCTACAAGGCACCCAGGAGAGTGTTCCAAGGCCATTGGCTGCTCCCAACAGGGCAGACAGAGAGGGAAAAGGGAAAGGTGTGGGTTTCCTGTCTGCATTTGTCGGACATTCTCAGTGTTCATGTGAAGCTGTGTTTGTGCTTCACTGCCACCCTAGCGGGGCAGTATGCTTATCTCCATCTGAACCCTCAAGAAACTGGTGCTCAGAGTGTAATTAGTGTCCTGTGTGATCGGTCTGCGCTCAGAGCATCAGGAGCCTGTATAATGCCACTTTGTGACCCTTGGGCGGCTCTTGTTCCGGATGGCTACTTCGGCCCACCGGGCATTTTCATGAGAAATATGCGCAAGCATGATGTAGTGCCTGGTGGTTTCTTTATCTTAGGGGAGTTTTAACAAAAGTGGAACTCTGGTCTGGCCAAGTGTTTATGAAAAAGCAGAGCTATATGGCAGCACACTTGAGGACGGGAATCTTTTGGAGGAGGGAGAGCATGGCCAGGGGATGGGGCTGGCCGAGGGAGGGCTGAGTGGGCTCTGAGGCTGGAACCTCTGCACAGAAGTGCCCTGAGATGGGCAGTCGTGACTGTGAATCCCAGAGTCACTGCCTCAGGGGAGCACTCACTGAGGGTGAGCAAATCCCCGAACAGCAGATGCCTCCACGGGGTCCAGATTGTGCGACTATCACGCTGATGCACGCTAGTAGGTCTGTTACACCTTCCGCCTCCATCCGCCTTCATAAAGCCATGCCAGTCAGAATGAGGTGGTTATTATAAATAATTACTACCATCCCTTCACTAACAGTAATTGGGTTAATGGGTTATTTATGCATCATCATTGTAACTATTAAGCTTATTAAAAGCTACTTAGTCACTGTGCTATTAGAGGGATCGAATGGCATTTCATTAATAATAGTGAGACTGATTCGTTAATTAATAAGTGGAGTCACTACTTAGTTGTTTTCATTGGTAATAATAAAAGTCACATATTTTGATAATATATGCATTAATTGGCTAATTTGTCAGTGTCTCCAATAATTGGTTTGACATGCTATTTAGATATTTTTACTAACGGGCAAAGAGGAGGAAGTGAAACAGCCTTGAGAATGCTCCTGTGTATTGGCTGGGCTCACACGCCTTCTGTAATCCACACCACGAGGGTATGAGGGGCCCTGGGGGTGCAGGAGTGAAGAATGTGGCTTCTAACTGAAAGGCTAGGCATTCAGATCCGCCAGAGGCTCCTGGGGACCCTACAGGGCTACTCTGGGCTATAGGGTCATGATGAGTCAGAATTGACTTAAAGGCAATGGGTTGGGTTTGGTTATTGGTTTATGAGGAGACGAGAGGAGGGAGCCCCGGTCTTTTTGTTACAGTTGACAAGGCAAAGCTGATGACAGAGAAGGTTGCTTGCCTGAGTCAGTTCAGGTAGGATGAGGCCGCCAGGGATTTGGCCTCCAAACCCAAGCGACCCTGTTGCCATTAAGTCACGCCAGCTCACGGTGGCACCATGTGTGTTAGAGTGGCACTGTGCCCCGTAATGAGTCCGATGGTGGAGTTTTCAGTAGGTTGTGAGCTCTGTCTCTGAGGTGCCCCCAATAGGCAGGAACCTCTAATCTTTCTGTGAGAAGCTGAGCGCCTGACTGTTCGCAGCACTCTGGGGCTCTAAGATCTAACCCAAACATCCGAAACCGACCCCCTATTTTCTTGAAAGTGTTACGCCACCGTGACTACCACTCGTAAAGACAGTAAGACTAAAATAGGTTTTGTAAAAAATACAGTCTTCTAGTGTATAATCTTTACTGGGTCTGTTAGGAGAGAGAGAGGGAATTTTGCTCCTTGTAGAAATCTTGGGAGGGTCGGGGTGCATCAACCCCTGCCCCCCGTGCTTGGTCCCTGAGAAAAATGGAAGCAGAGGTCTTCCCGGAGGTAGCACCCCAGCAGTCCCCAGTGCTCTGTTGGGGGCCATCTGTGAGCCGGGCTCTGGGCTGGGGGCTCGTTAACATGCTGAGCGAACACGGTGCCTGTTCTCATGGAGCTCGTGGTGTGGAAGAAACGGGCTGACCCTCACATGACACTTGAGTCCCTACCTCCCGTCCCCCGAAAGTGGAGGCTCTGGTGATCTTCCACAGCACCCATGTGTGTGCTGGGTGACTGAGGTGGTGTGGGTTCTTGTAGGAAAAAAAACCCAAAACCCTGAATTAGGAAGCTCCCTTGAAGGCAGTCAGCTCCCCTGTCTATGCCTCACTGCCCTACTGTGGGCTCAGCTTTCTCGTCTGTGCAGTGACTGGTTGTGTTCCAGGACCCCAGGGGTGCAGTCACCTCTCCCTCTGTATGCTTTAATCCTGCCCCTCCAGGAGGCAGACCTGCTTGGTGCCCAGCATGGCACTGCGTTGATGGAGGAAGCTGCCGGCCTTGCTGACTCGCTCCTCTGCGTGCCTGTCCACCGAGCCGTGTACGTGCTGATTCAGCTCCACGTGAGGGCCTCACAGGCATCAGACTCGTGACAATGCTGAGAATGTTACAGGGCCCTGTGGTCCCCGTGGGCCCTTCCCTCTCCTCTGTGTCCCCCTCTACCCTCTGTCCAGCTGTTTGAGCCAAACAGAGCCATCTAGGATGTTTTCTTTACTTCTCTCCACATACCCAGCCCTAAGTTAAAGCCTACCAGCTTCCGCTTCCTAATACATCACAATCAGATGAGTTCTCACTGTCTGCACTTTTAAAACCCCGGTGCAAACCCTCATTACTCCCCTGGAACACTGCCCAGCGCTGTCTCCTCCTCTCTCGCTGTAGCCCTGCGATATCTTTGCCATGGAACACAGCACGAGCGGCACAAGTTAGACCTGGGGTCCTCCTTGGCACCAGCATAGCCCAAGCCCACTGTCCCCTCTCAACTTCCCAAGAGTCATCTTCTAAATGGACATCGTCCGGCCGCACCTACTGAGAACCTGTCTGCTTTAGAGGTGGACAGACCACAAACATCCTATGTCCGCAGATGGGGCTTGATTTGGTTTGCATGGCTTTGTTGTTTTCAGTTCTCAAAATACTCGCCAGTTGAAAAAATAAGATCAGATTCATAGGTGCAAGGGTTAGGACTTTGAGACATCATTTTGAGGCCGCATCAACCCATTAAAAGTGTAGAACATTCCTGGAGTCATCACCGTCTCTAGAATTGGAAGGATGGGCCCAAACCAAACCCACTGCCATCAAGTCAATTCCAACTCATAGTGACACTATAGGACAGAGTAGAACTGCCCCATAGAGTCTCTAAGGAGCGCCTGGTAGATTTGAACTGCCAACCTTTTGGTTAGCAACTGTGGCACTTAACCACTACGCCACCAGGGTTTCGACAATCATGGGAGAAAGTGAATTTTCCTCATTTGTTACCAAAGACAGTGCTGTATGTGATGGGAGGTCCTCGGAGAAGCTCCATGGGGCTAGGGGTCCAGGAGGTGCGGAAAGACGGCCTCCAGCATATTTCTAGAGAGCAGAGGTCGCATTGGAGAAACTGCAGGGAGTTGGCAGTAGGGGGCGGCACAGCTGAGGTGGCAGCGAGGTGATGCCCGGCTTGCCTTTCCCCACTGTGATATCTAAGGAGGATCCATAGGAGGACCCTGGGTGAACACCTGCCAGCCGTCCGCCCTCTGCCTGGCCCCTCCGCTGCCCCAGCTCCAAGCAGATGGGTAGTGCTACAAAGATGCTAAGCCCAAACCAAACCCCTTGCAGTTGATTGAGTTTGACTCATAGCAGCCCTATAGCCCACAGTAGAACTGCCCCACAGGGCTGTCAAGGCTACACGCTTTGCAGAGACAACTGCCACACCTTTTTCCTGCAGAGCTGCTGGTGGGTTCCAGGGACCTCTCAGGTACGGACCAAGAGCCTAACCACTGCACCACTGGGACTCCTTCCAACTAGTTGCCAACCCAGACTCACTGCTGTTGAGTCAGTTCTGACTCAGAGCAACCCTACGGGACAGAGTAGACTGCCACATAGGGTTTCCAAGGAGTGCCTGGCGGCCAGAGCCCTTAATTGCTGTGCCCCCAGGTGCCCCCCGAATGTTCGATGTTCTGAGTGTATGTGACTCACGTGTGCCCCCAGTGAGAGTGGCAGGAACAGTACAGAGGTGCTCCCCACCCCCGGCTGCTCTTCAATCTGTTTTACCCTCTAGTGGTGACGTAGCCTTGTTCACTGTAGGTACACATCACAGCTGTGTTCAGTGCAGTGGACCTTCGGGCATTTCCTGAGCACCTACTCTGTGCCGAGCCTGGTGCTGGTCCCACTGTGAGATTCAGGGGAACAAGAAGGGTGTCTCCCTAACTGGCACGTGGGCCAGGTGGGACACAGCACACTGGGCTTGATGTAGGGCTTGAGGGACGGATTCCTTGTGAGGAATTGGAGGAATGCTCCAGTTTGGCAGAGACTTGATTCTTCAGTGGTGACTGGGAGGGGTGGGGGCCAGGGAGCGCCCCTGGGGACAGATGGCTGGGAGACAGTGCAGACACAGAAGTTTCCCTCTAGAAACTGCACAGGCCTTTGATGGCCAGATGAGGCGGGAGTGTGGACAGGAGGCTGGAGGAGGGGGAATGCTGTACAGAAAAACGGGAGCCCATGACAACAAGTCTTGTGCTGTGGAGTCGTTGTGCATTGTACAGGGGAGAAGGTCCCCGAGCAGGGGACTAATTGGTACTGCAAGTGCCAAGCATGCTAAGCTTTCTCTCTCTGCCCCCCGGTCCTGTTCTGTGACAGCAACAGACCCCAGACTTGTCACCCAGAGTCCACTCATCCCCTCTCCTGTCCACATCCAGGCTGTCGCTGCCTGTCTGAGAGACACACGTGACAGTGCGTGTCTTCCTACGCCCCTCTGGCTACTCTCAAGACCTTCTGAGTAAAGCCCCATATCCTCACTTGGCAGTCTAGCCCTCTGAGGTCTTGGCCATGTAACTTCTGCCCTGTCCCAGAACATGATACTTTTGACACCCCTGGCCTTGATGCGTATCGTCCCACCTGCCTTCCTCTGCCTGGTCTCTTGGTAACCCTTCGGCCCCTTGCCCCCCAGGACTTCCTGACCTCTTTACCCTCTTCCCTCCAGATGCGGGGTGTTCTGTGCTGATAGACTTGTTGCTGTTATTGTTGGGTGTGTTGAGTCAGTTCTGACTCACGGTGACCCTGTGTGACCGAATCGAACCCCCCATAGGGTTTTCTGGTTGTCATCATTATGGGAGGAGGTCACCAGGTCTTTTCTCCCTTGGAGCCACTGGTGGATTTTTGAACTGCCAACCTTTTGGTTTGCCACTGGGTGCTTAACCACTGCACCACTAGGGCTCCTTCTGATGAGTTGATCAGAGTGATTATCGTTTTTATGATGCCATCATCTGTCTGTATGTTCTGTCCCCACCTCCCTCCCTCTCAGTCTAGTGGGGGGAGCTCTTTGAAGTCAGAAGCTGGTTCTTGGGTTTCATTCACTCTTAGTGCCTCCTCCCATTCCTGGCCTAGTGCAGCCACAGGGAAGGAGTCGGTGACAGAATGGGTGGGTCCGAGCTGGGCGAGAGCTGCTCAAGACTGGTCTCCATAGGGATTGTCCAGAGAGCTCTTCCTGCACTGTGCCTGGCTGACTCCAGACCTCCAGGGTCAGGTGTTCTTGGACAGGACACCCAAGAATCCCATTGCCATCCGCCCCAGCTGGCTGTGACTCGCACAGTAGGCTGTGCTCCAGGACTCATGTTTGGGGACCAGTGCTCCAGTGCTCTAGAAGGTCTTCACCTGTGGTCAACTCACAGTCTGTGTGTGTGTGTGTCTCTGTGTGTGTGCACATTAAAAAAAAAAAAAGTGTTGCCACCCAATTGATGCTGACTCACGACAACTTTTCTTGGCTGTGATCTTTATGGAAGAAGAATGCCAGGCCTTTCTTCTGTGGTATCACTGTGTGGGTTTGTACAAACCTTTGGGTTTGTAGTTGAGAGCAAACCATCTGTGCCGCCTTGTAATCAGTATGTATACATTATTTAAACAAAAAATGCCAGGGAGCCCCACTGGTGCAGTAGTTCAGAGCTGTGGCTGCGTACCAGAAGGCTGGCAGTTCAGATCCACCAGCTGCTCCTCGGGGACCGTACGGAGCAGTTCTGTTCTGGTCTGTAGTTGTGTTTGCTGTGAGTCAGAAGGCACCTTGGTGACAACTGATTTGGGTTTGTTACTGTTCTTGTGGAGTTGATTGTGTAGGACAGAGCAGGACTGCCCCACGGGGCTCCCGAGGCTCTCATCTCTAGGGGGCTGGCTGCCACGTGCCTCTCCCTCAGAGCAGCTGGAGCGTTCAAACCACCTACCTTTGGGTTAGCAGCTGGGCGCTTTAACCACTGCACCACCAGGGATCCTTAGGTCCCTGCATCTTAAAAAGCCAGATTCATTACTATCAAGTTGATTCCAACTATAACAACACTATATATATAACATTTTTTTTTTAGTGTTTACAGCCATAGCAAAATAGATAATGTAACAGACAGCTATCTGCCCTGACCTCTAGGGTCGCCATGAGTGGTACCCAACTCCAGGATGTTGGGAACAGACAGCTGTGCCTATCATCCAATTAGGCAAAGGTCAACATTTTGAAATTTTTACTTCAGATATTTTCTTCTTGCTTTTGTTCTTTTTCGTTTCAGAAATAAGGAATTGAAAACAAAGCAGAAGTCCTCGCCCTCCTTTCATCCCCGTCTCCGCACCCAACCCCCACAGGGTAGCTGTCACCAGGGGCTGGTCTGTGCTCTTGGTGACCCAAATCCTCTCTCCACAGGGCCCTCCAGGACCGCCCGGTGTCCCGGGATCCCCAGGACCCGGAGGCCCCCCGGTAAGACTGGAGTTGATCTCTCACGAGGGCAGTGGGGCAGCCAGGTGCACACCTCTTTGTACTGCACCAGTGCCAAGGCGTGCACCAGGAGGAACACTCCCGAAGCCAACCCCGCTCCCCGGGCTTCTGGGCTCCAGGCCCTGGAGCCTCTTAGGCATGTCATTGGGGTAGTGTAGCACCTGGCTGCCCTGTCTGCGGTGTCCTGGGGGCTGGTCTGGGGCTGCCCACTGGGTGGCTTTTAGGAGTTTGGGGTTTAGCTTGGAGGCAAAGTCGGACCAGCTTGTTGTCACTGGGTCTTCTTCCCACTCGAGATGTGAAGGCAGAGGGGCAGGGCCAGAGGTCTCACCTGCCCAGTTAGTGGGGCTGGAGAGCACACCTACACAGTGGGCCATGCTGACCCAGCCAAAGGCAGAGAGCTGTGGCACCCGCCTTACCAGGTGGGGATGCAGGCAGATGGTGCCCTGGGCTGGGGCAGCAGAGCAGTGTGAGAGGGGCAGCAGCTCCACCTCCCAGTGGTGAAGGAGGGCAGCTAGGTGTCCTGCGATCCGCTCCTGGATGTCCGTGTCATGACCGGGGCCCATTCTGGAAAGCGATGGGAGGAAGGATCTGTGCGTGAGGTCGGGCTACCCTTCCTGTGGTTCGTTTCCTTTTCAGGGCTTACCTGGTGAGATTGGCTTCCCGGGAAAACCTGGCCATCCAGGGCACGTGGTGAGTATTCTGGGGCCTCATCCATGTGACACCTTCCCTCTGCCCCCTGTGCCTGAGTTAGGAGTGACTGGGCCCTCCAGCTGGCCACCAGGGCCTCACAAGCTCTGGCCCAGGTATAGAAGAGACACTGCTCACAGGCTTCCAACCCCCACTCTTTACCCAAAGATACATCCCATGTCCCTTGCTTTTTGGTTTAGATTTTCTGTTTTTTCTCTTTTTTTTCCCCTCCCACTTTTTTTTTTTTTGATTATGGTGCAAATATAAACAACACACCATTCATCAAGGCTACAGTTTCCACAGGTACAGATCGGTGACACGGATTACACAACCCCTGTCCCTATCTGTTTCCTGATTATTTCACGGCCATTAATGTAAACTCAGAGTCCCTCCCTAAGCAGAAACCTTCCCGTTTTCCCCTCCCTGCCACCCTGGGAATCACCAATAGCTTTGGGACTCATATTTGCTAATTTCAAGTAAGTGGGGTCATGGAGTATTTGTCCTCCCGTGACTGACTGATTTCACTCAGCATGACGTTTACAAGGATCACCCGTGTCACATGACATGAGGGCACTTCGTTTCTCTTCGCGGCTGAGTAGTAGCCTGTTGTACCTGTGTACCAAGGTCCTTCAGGAACCCTGGTGGAGTAAGAGCTATGACTGCTAATGAGAAGGTTAGCAGTTCAAATCCACCCGGGGTCCCTTGAAAACTCTACGAGGCAGTTGTACTCTGTCCTTGTAGGGTCACATGAGTCAGAATTGGCCAGATGACAACAGGTTTGGTGCTTGTTTTTTTCTTTTTTTTGTCTGTTTGTTTTGGGTATTTTTTTGTACCGAGGTCCTTTGCTTTGTGAAGGGACACACATGGGTAACAGATGAGATGTAGTGACGTGGGAAGTGGCCTGGACAGGGCACACTCTTCCGTGGTCATCTTTCCTTCCATCTGTGGTCAGGAGATCCTGAGTACCCAGCGTTTTGTTACTATCCTGGGGCTGAAGCTCAGCTGTGTTTCCCACTCCCCACAGTCAAGGTCAGATGTATTCCTTTGCTGTTCTGGGTCAGGGCACAGTAACAGGTATGACCTGTGCACACTCTGGTGTCCAGTGATCCAATTAATTGGGGGACCTGAAGGGCTACCCCCCAAGGGAAGCCCATTGCCACCAACTCTTTTGCAGCCCCTGGGCTGCAGGCCACCACCAGGGAGAGCCTGAGTTACCCAGCTCCCCCAGACGTTCAGGCAGTGGACACGAGCAAGGTAGAGGCTGAGCAGGTGTGCAGCACCCAGCAGTCCTCCCCTTGACAGGGGAACACCCCGGGTGGCAGTAGGCAAGGCCCTCGGGACAGAGGCCAGCGATTGCTGTACTCCAGAGTTCTGAGCTCTGGGGAGCTCTGCTGAACCGTGCTAACGCACCAAGAAAAAAACCAACTGCCATCGAGTCAGTTCCTACTCATAGTGAGCTACAGGACAGGGAACTGCCCCACAGGGTTTCCAGGGAGTGCTGGTGGCTTCCAGCTGCCAACCTTTTAGTTAGCAGCCGAGCTCTTGACCTCTGCACCCCAAGGACAGCTGATGAAAATTCAGTGTGAACTGGCACAGGCCTGAAGCACCTGGTCAGTTGCACAGTCAAGTAAATGTTTGCAGTGGAGGAGCCCTGGGGGTGGTGGCAGGGCCCTGGTTTACGCCCTGAGGGTCCCCACTCTGGGCTGTTGCCTGGAGTAAGTCACTGAGTCCTCAGAGCCTTTACCTCACCCCTGCAGAACAGCTGCAGTAGCGCCTGCTCTTGCCGCCTCAGAAAGGTGGGGTAGAGGAAGCCCCTTGCCCTGGGAATATGATGCAGAGCATGCTGCCACAGACACTGGAGTCCCTGGGTGGCACAGATGGCTAAGCACCTGACTACTAGCCAGAAGGCTGGCAGTTCAAACCCACCCAGAGGCCTGGCAGTCTGCTTCCGAGAGGTCACAGCTTTGAGAAACATTGTTGTCTTTAGGAATTAAAGACAGAAGACAATAATGCCAAAGCCCATGCCAATTGCAATTTTCAAGGAGAATGAGAAGGTAGTAGTGAGAAGGCAAGAGAAAAAAATGATAAAGAGGTTATGGAGAAGAGACAGTGGAACTGACTCGGATGCTGTCCTTTTAGGGTCCTTCCAAAGGTAGGGGGAGAGAAAGAGCCCTCCAAAGCAGACTCAGCGACGGCCAGCCCCCTCTCACCTACCACACATGTCCAGAGCTCTGGAAAGAGACACTGACTGGGGGAACTGTTTCTGTTAGGAATCCATGAGCTGGCAGAGCTCACAGGCCCTCTGGAGAGAGCATACCCCACAAAGAAGGGGAGCTCTGTGACTCAGTTCCAGCTGTAGAAGCAGCTCGTGGCTTGATACAGCTCAGTGCCATGCTTCCCTCAACATGTCTTCTATCCACCCCCCATTGGCACAGGGGTCACCTGGAAAGGACGGGCTGAATGGAGTGCCAGGCCTGCCAGGACCCAAGGTGGGTATACACAGGGTTGGCATGCATTTGGAACAGAGGCAAAAGGGATTCTAGGTTGTTGGTGAACTTTAAAATAAATTTTAAATTTTATTTTAATATCAGTACTTGGGCCCTGGTTCAGGGCTCGTTTGGATTTTTAAGGTCAGACCCAGGAGAGCTGTTATTTTCACTTAGAAAACTAGGGCAGAAGCTGGAAGCTTGGGACTTTAAAATGCATCTGTTAGAAATATTTATTTTCCTTGCAAGAAGGAAAAACTTTCATATATGCTGACTAACTTAATAACAGACTTCCAATTAAAAACAAAATTCTGGGAGGGTTCATTAAAGTAAGGGCATTAAAGTACTAGTTAGAAGTTAAAGGTCACAAAATCAGGCAGCGTATCCAGCCTCTGGCCTGCTCAGTGTATAATTTCAGATGAGCGGTTGCAACTCTGTTGGACAAATATTTTGACAGATGAAGTGTATTCTTTCATGGTAAACATACAGAGTCTCATGTATGCATGTCAACAGTCGTTCGTAAGAACCAAATCTGTTGTCAGCGACTAGATTCCAACTGACAGTGAGCGTATAGGACTGAGTAGAACTGCCCCACTGAGTTTCCAGGGCACAGCTGGTGGAGTCAGATTGGTGACCTTGTGGTTAAAAGCCAAGCTCTTAATAACCACTGTGCAACCAGGGTTGACAATCCTTCAGGGGCAGATATTAAAGGCAGCTTTTGACTGTTATGGGAAAACTCAGCGTCCTTTTCAGTAAGCAGACTTAGAAACCCAACTTTCTTGATGACAAAATTCAGAAATCATGTGGATTTAATATGACTTTGCAGACATTTTATGTAGATATTCACCATCATCTGTTCTTTCTTAGAGAAAATGACTAATCAAGTATTTTGATTTCTGGCAAACACTCTACACAATGTCTCCCTTATTCCAAACCTCTCAATAAAAGAATAGCGCCATTTATACTCATGAAGTGCAGCGGCTGCGAACCAAGAGGTCAGCAGTTCAAATCCACCAGGCGCTCCTTGGAAACTCTATGGGGCAGTTCTACTCTGACCTCTAGGGCCACTATGAGTCAAAATTGACTCAACTGCTGGGGGTTTTGATACTTTAAAAAAAAGAAAGGAAAGGCAAAGCTGTCAAATACGGGATTTAGGCAAAACGCTGGTTGCAAAGTGGTTAAGTGCTTTATCTACTAACCAACAGGTCAGCATTTCGACTCTACCAGGTGCTCCTTGGGAGCTCTCTGAGGCAGTTCTACTTTGTCCTATAGGGTTAGTATGAGTTGGCATCAACATGACAGCATTGGAATTTTTTTTTTTTTAACGGGCTGGTGTGATTAACATGTTTGTTGCTAACAGAGGGTTGGAAGTTCAAGTCCACCCAGAGGTGATTCTGAAAAAAGATCCAGCAATTTACTTGCAAAAAACCATAGCCATTGAAAACCCCATGGAGCACAGTGCTGCCCTGGTGTACGTGAGTTGGAGCTGACGTGATAGCAGCTGGTTTTGTGAGCTGGTTAAGCAATTGCACAGAACCAAAGGAGTTCCCATCCACCTGTGTGCAGACAGTTCTGTCTCTTTTGTAACTGGCACTAGGTGTGGTTAAACCAAGCCTGTTAACTTCCCCTCATGCTCCTCACAGGGAGAACCGGGAGAAAGAGGAGAAGACGGCTCACCTGGAAAACCTGGTGTCCAGGTACGGGCTTTGCTTCCTTCCCCACAACATCTGTTGTCACGGACAATGCATTTGGAGGTTGTGTGAGTGAACGTCAGCTCACAATGTCTTCAGCATCTTGGACTGGCAGGAAACACACGGGACCATGAAGTGGTCCGAGCAGGTTCCAAGAAACGAGCAGGCTGGGGAGGCTTGACAAGGACGGCCACAATAGGGCCATGATCACCCCTAAAAGCCAGTAGACCTGTAGCTGGAAGGGAGGGTCCCCTAACAAGAGCTGTGGCCTTGGGGAGAAGATAGCCACAGTCTCCTCTTGGCTGGGGTAGATGGGATAAGGGGGGGGCGCATCCATTGCTCTCTTCCTGAACTTTGATCATCTCTGGTGCTCCCCAGTGCTGAGCCATAGAGAAGGCTGGAAGGCAAGGAAGCCCCCCCACATGATGCCATCTGTAGGGACCGGCCTTCCTGGGTGCAGAGTGGGTGGAGGAGTGTGACAGATGAGCCTAAAGGGGGACATGGAGACACCTTGGCTGGGGACTTGGACTGGGCACCTCCTGTGGGGGTGGGAACACCCAGGGGCTGTGTCTTGGTGATTGTCACCATCTGCTTAAGCTGCACCATGGCAAGTCCTCCCAGGTGGCCTCTGGTGTCTTCTCTCACCTTGGAGGACTTCAGCTTAATGTCTCAGCTTGGTTCCAGGCTCATGATGCAGTGAGCATGAAGCGAGAGGGCTGGACTGTCAGAGAAAGACAGTGTGTGTGTGTGTGCGCATGTGTGTGCGTGTGTGTGTGTGTGCACGTGTGTACATGCATGCGGGCGTGTGTGTGTATGCACGCTGGAGACTGTGGTCCCATTGGAGACTATGACCACGGCAGACATTGTGTAAGGACTGCTCCTTCCCTCCTCCACTTACAGTGGAGCTCCCCCATCTACTGGGTTATAGGCATCTGAAGGAAGCCCTGTGGAGAATGCCACTCAGCCTTATAGGGTCTCTGTGACTTCAGTTGATGCTACAGCAAAAATTTTTTTGGAGGACAGTCACCTGACCTTAGCCGTCCGAGCACCTTAGCCCACTCGAGTGAGGGCTTACTAGATGGGGGATGGACTAACAAACTCAGCGAGGTCACAGGAATAGCGTGGACTCAATAAAGGGGGAGAGGGGCTACGTACCCTGCTGGAAGCATGCCCTTGAGAAATCCCTTTACTGGCCAGTGCAAGTGCTGATGGGAAAATCTGTGGCCCTTATGTTTCCTGGTCCTTCACTTTCTCATAAAGTGATCGTTCTTCAAAAGTCCAGGTGAGGAAAGAGGCAGACAAAGCAGAGATTAAATGTCCCCAAAGCGTCTCAGAGACAGTGTAGTTGTCTTACTGGTGAAAAAAGTGTTTCTGAGCATTTGTCTTGAGCTGTGAAAAGGAGTCACTCTGAAATTTCCCATTTTCTGGATTTCAGATTCTTAAACTAGTTTCCCACCCTCTCCATGAATGCAGCACTGAGCCCACTTGCCACTTACCAGTACATCAAATGCTTCATGTAGCTGCATTTTTTAAAAACGTATTTATAATGATCTGGAATTAGTGAAATGCAGTAACATGTAATTAGCTGAGTTTTAACCACACATGTCTGGAGGTGGTTGTGTAGGAGTGACCTGAGTTGTCTTAAAAGCAGCCACCAGTCTCTTAGTGTTTGTGGGTTGGTTCAAGTTCTGTCAGTTTCCAGAAAGGTCTTGACACATTTGCCTGTGAATATTTACTCTTCTTTTCCAGGCTTGACTCTGTGGGTTTCATGGGGTCGACCACATCTTATACTTGTGTTATCTCAAATTCACAAATGCTGCTGATGTTATATGCTGCACAAATTCCAAGATTCTGTTTTGTAATTTTCGGAAACAGTCTATTTCCACTGGGTTTCCTGTGCACTGTTCTGTAGATGAAGGTGGTGGGTGAAGGGAAGTACTGGGGTGAAATTAGGGGCTCTTGGAGCTTTCTGTAGCTGTTTAGTCTGTGTGTTTTAAATTTCTGGTACCAATGGCTGAAATAAGGAGCCAGGGAAGTCTATTGCCACGTCTCACAGCAGTGAGTTTTGCTCAATTTTTAGCACTACATGTTTGAAACTTCTCTCTGGAAAACCCAACAATCTGAAATTTCTGCAGTTATGGTGCTCTTCCATAATATATTCCATGCCCCAGAGGAGATTTGGCTTGGCATCATGTTACTTTATTTTATCAAAACACCAAGTGAAGATAAGAATTGTTTTCCAAGAGGATGTGGACAACTCATGGGTGGCAGATTTATGAGCATCCACTGAGGGGGTGGAGTTGGTTGTAGAGTGCCTGGGTGCCTCAGAAGCCCCAGGAGTGCCCTCCACGCCCCTTCCCGTGCATCAGACTCCGCAGCACGGATCCGGGGTGCGCTCCAGGTGGCCTTGGAATCTGTGTTCTCACTAAGCTGGCACCTCTTCCTTTCTCCATATGTAAGAAACAATTCCTGCTGCAAGTTTGTTACTGTCCTAGAAGATGCAAAGTGACAACCTGAGTGCCAAGTATTTGCACAATCCTGGTTAGGGCACTTCTGACTAATTGTGCATGTAAACATTGGTAATTGATGGGAGAATTGGAGCACCTCTAAAATGTCAATAAATCCTGCCTCCAGACGCCGGTGCCCGTTGTGATGCCAGAGCAGCTGGGCAACCTGTGCTCACACTAAACAAGGCTTTTGGAATCTCTTTGCCTTCTTCTCTGAGAGGTGGTGATGGACCTGGTCTTCACTGCCCTTTGAGTCTGGCCTAGCTGTGGGGAAAATCCGTAGTGGGTGCGTAACAGCTGTTCCTCCCGCCCTCTCTCCTTCCTTTCCATCCATCTTCCCCCCCTTTCCTTCCTTCCTTCCTTAACTCACGTGTCCGTCCACTTATCAGAAACCTGCATTTCCTCATGAGAATCTACACCAAAGCTTTCACTAGACAGCATCATAGATGTTCTAATAAATTGTCATTCAAGAAGTTAGTGATTCCTGTGCCACATGGTTGGTTAGAAATTCTAGTCTCTTCTCACCTGCGCTGTCACACACCTCTTTGTATCAGATATTTATAAGGACTTGGTAAGTACAGCAGTTTAATGGGATTGAGGGAGAACCCCTCCAGTTCTGTGTTCCCCTGTTTCAATCTGAATACAAATGCTAGTCCAGGAATAGAGTGCCTGGGCACAAAGCTTGATCCAAACCATAAGGACCAGTGTATACCTGTGCAAGGGCTTGATTTCCAGTATGAGTTCGGATGGCTAACAGAATTTCATCTGAGATTCGCCTTTATCATAACAAACCGCTAGGGAAAGTAGAAATAAAGATCATACTGGCCTCCAACCAAAGCTGGCTGCTGGTAGCTGGTATTTATCAAAAAAGTATGACCAACAATCATGGAAGAACCAAGCAGCTCAGACAAATTTAGCAACACCCGCCCCCTCTTCATTGTTAAAATCAGCATGGTTGAATTTTGTCTCCCAAATATATTTGTCAATTTAGCTAGGTCATAATTTCTGGTATTATATGATTGTCCACCATTTTGTCATCTGATAGGATTTACCTATGTGTTGTAAATCTTATTTCTATGATGTTGTTGAGGTGGGATTAACAGCAGTTATAAAAACTCAACCTAACAGATTCATCTACAGTTTAAGCCAGTCTCTTGAGATATAAAAGACAGAAGTGAGCAGAGTAATGGGGAAACTTATACCACCAAGAAAGAACACTGGGAGCAGAATGTGTCCTTTGGACACTAGGTTCCTGTACAGAGAACATCCTAAACCAAGGGACGATTGGTGATGATGACATTCCCCCAGAGCTGACAGAGAGGGAAAGCCATCCCCTAGAGCTGACACCCTGAATTTGGACTTTCAGCCTCCTGGACTGTGAGAGAATAAATTTATCTTCCTTAAAACCATCCACTGTGGTATTTCTGTTATAGGAGATCTAGACAACTAAGACAGGGTCTGTTTTCCCCGGGAGTGTAGCAAGAATGGGAGTCAGCCTGAGTCTAGGAGTTGTAGATTCACACTTCTTACTGTTTTGAATACTGAGCATTTAGATTCAGAACAAATGTATTCCACCTGAGTAAATGCTGCTGTGGTCATTCTGGAAGTGGTTTCCTTTGGGGGAATCAGACGACAGCATGAAGGAAGGCAATCTGCACTGCAGAAATTTGCAACATCTTGGTTCTCGCAGCCTCTGAGCTGTGCCTGTGACCAGGCTGTGAAGACACCGTTGTATGTGTGTCAGCTGGGAAACAACAGCCATCTCTGCAGATGTGAATGCGAAATAATGGTGTATCCGTTATTCTACTTTCAGGGTGAAGCTGGGGAGCCAGGCCTGGCAGGCCGACCTGGAGAGAAGGTCTGTTTGTCCATATCCAGTTCATTCATTCATTATTACCCACGAGGCCTTGCATCCCTCGTCTTCTGGAAGCTCACTGTATTCATTTCGTGTATTCATTTATTCAGTCAGTGATCATCAGCATCGTATCAGCTGGGTGCTGGGTTTTTAGTCCTGAGCGAAGAGGGACTGTTCAGTGAGCAGCAGTTGAGCAGGTGCAGTGAGTGGTAGCATGTGGGTGGGCACAGGGAGAGTAAGAGAGGGCTCTTCACTCCAACTTGGGCAGTGTCAGGAAGGATGGTAAGGAGGTGACATCACAGCTGAGACCTAAAGGCTAAGTAGGAGTTAGAGGTCAAGAGGGCCAAAACAAAGGTTCCAGCAGGAGGAAGCAGCTGAGGTGGGAAAGAACCCGGCACACCTCAGTAAGTGCGTCTGCTAGAATTCACCTTTCTTTGTTGCTTTGAGGGCACACCCCGATGAGGATGTTTTCTAGCATTCACCTTTCTATGTTTCTTTGAGGACAGACTCCAATGATCACTTAGAATTCACCTTTCTCTGTTGCTTTGAGGGCACACCCCGATGAGTGTGTCCTCTAGAATTTACCTTTCTGTATTGTTTTTCTTCCCTTGTGGCTTCTGCTAAGTCTCTGGGTGGACTGGAGAGCCCCTGGAGCTGGTCTGACCCATAGAAGTCTATCCATAATGGTGCTTAGTAAACATGAGCCTCCACTTTGTGTTCACAGGGAGAGGCAGGTCTCCCAGGCCTTCCCGGATTCCCAGGCTTGAGTGGACAGAAAGGAGACCAGGTATGTGGTGCAGCTTCTTTCCCCGAAAACCACCTCGACTGTGCCAGGAAAAGTAGCCCTTTCTAGAGTTCCAGTCTCTTGGGAGGAACACTGGGTTTGGCTGAGGGAAGAGGTATTGCCCCAGAATCCATGGAGCAGGACAGAAGAGAGGGCAGATGCTTTCGCCCCTCGGTGGGAACGAAGGCTGTGACCTTCCTTTGAAAGGGCAGAACGTCTTCAGACGGAACTGATGGGAACCTGCGGGTGGGAGGCCCCACCTGCCAGGTCCTCTGGCGCAAGCAGAGACCTGGGTGCTTCACCCTTAACTATCAGGACAACCTCTTGTGTTAGCCTTCACTGTGGCCATCCTGTGCTAAGGTAAGGGCTATTTAGAGGGAGGAAACCATACATTTTACCCAAAGTCATATTGCTCTTACCTGAAATAGGCAAGACTTCAATTGAGTTTGAGTTCTAACTTGTTCTAACTTGCTGTTTTGCTATAGGGAGAGAAGGGTGAACTGGGACTTCCGGGACCCAAAGGTAGTCCAGGTGAAAAGGTAGGAGCTACTCACTTTCATTGCACTCATTAATGCTCATCAATTACATTTTCCTAAAGTAAGAGTTTTTCTACCTAATGTTTATTTGCATCTTACTCACTCAGAAGAAGTGACTTGTACCTTTTTGAGGATACAGTGAATTAGAGATGAACCTCAAACATTCCTACCCTTGGTTGTCGTAAACCTAAGAAGGTACTGGTGCCAGAGACCATACATGCATCCAACCACCCTCTGTCCTCATATTTGTTAATTTACTCCGAGTGTATCGGGCACCTGTCATTGTCCGGGTGCTGTGTCAAGCCTGTTGATGGACAGTGTCTTTCTGAACACTAGCCTCACTTCCTAAAAGTAGATGTTATTTATTTTTGGGGTAACCATAAGCAACTGAGTTTCAAAGAATATGAAGAACTTGCCGGGAGTCAACCTCTGAGTGCTCTGACTCCCATGTCCCTTCTTCTGCATGATGCATTAAAACAGACAAAGACTGACGCTGAGTTGGCTCAGACTCATGGCAACGTCGTGTACGTCTCAGTGGAACTGTGTTCCACTGGGTTTTCAATGGCTGACTTTTCGGAAGCGATCATCAGAACTTTTTCATTTTCCCAGGTCCTCTGGGTGGACTCAAACTGTCATCGTTTCAATGAGCAGACAAGTCTGTTTGCTTTACCCTGACACTCCACGTGGTGAATGAAACACCCACACCACTGTTGGTCAGGGTGACCTTGGAGCCAGCTGGGTGGTGAGAGCTGGCTGTATCTCAGTGGAAGGCTCTTTGCATTCTCAGACTCCAGCTGTGCTCCTGCTGTGTCGTGGCTGTGCAGAAGGTGTTGTTGGGAAGGAGGCAGCCATAGGGTAGCTTTAGACTGTACCAGCATCTCAAAGTCCAAGGAGGGACTTGGTGAGAATTTCTAAAGCAGGAAACAGCTGATGAATTCAGTAGATAAGTGAGACTGTTGTTGAAACTATGCCTGCATAAACAGTTGGGCTCTGGTCTTATTTTCCTGGAATGCAAGAGTCTGAGCTTTTGTTAAAACAATGTAAGTTTAAATATCTATGGGATGGTTGTGGTTTCTGTGCAGTTTATCTGTTTTGCAAGTTGTGATCTTTTTAGCTTTCCACTGTATACTCTTGTAATCCTCCTGAGGATGAAACATGAGGTGGTTTCTATTTTAAGCCCTACTTTACAGACAAAGAAAGGAACTGGGGCGCTGAGAGGCTCAGCATCCTGCCTAAGCCGACAGCGCTACAGGGCGGCGGAGGGCAGTGTGATCAGTCCTAGAGCTCAGGTTTTAACCATGATGTCCTCCTTCCTTCCAAGGGCATTCCAACTCCAGAGTCTTCAGCCCAGTAAGAACACACCCACTGACCCGGACACTCAGCGTATAACAAAGACACAACACACTCTCTCTGTTGTTATGCTACTGGCTGCTACAAAGTCACCGTAACTCGTAGTGACCCCTGTGCCCGATGGAAGGACATGTGGTCCTGCCCCATCCCCACAATGCAGACTGGGCCCTGCTTTCTGTTAGAACATCACTAATACAGTGAACAGGAAACAAGATCTGGCTCAGACTCTGGGAACCTCAAAGTCTAAAGGGGATGGTGTACGTGCAAAAAGGCAGGAGCAAGACAGGTGCTCAGTGCCCGTGCTTGCTGCTCCGTGGGCAGCCTCTGACAATACGCCTCTGGTCACACAGTGACTGGAAACACTCTCCTCCCCGAGCCTCCCTCTGTGATTGCATGGCTTGCAGGTGAATGGAAAGAGCACCGTTCTTGGTGTCAAAATAGTGGCCTGCACTGTAGCCTCAGTTCTGCCTACTCCAGGCTTCAGAATGTCTTAAGGAAGCTCACTGTGCCTTTTGTTTGCGAATCTGAAAACACTTCTAGAAGTGATACCTCCCCAGGGTTCCTGTAAGATGTAGATGGCCTCCTGTCTAGGGAATGGTTGGTTGTGAATGCGTCACCTGCCAGAACCATTCTAAGCACTATACCAACAGTGGAAACCCTGGTGGCATAGTGGGTTTAGTGCTAGGTCTACTAACCAAAAGATCAGCAGTTCAAATCCACCAGGGGCTCCTTGGGAACTCTGTGGGGCATTTCTACTCTGACCTCTAGGGTTGTTATGAGTTGGACCTAACTTGATGGTGGTGGGTTTGGTTTTGGGGTCTCCGCTCACCCTGGTTTCACAGACGGGGACTCGGAGGCACAGGAAGTTGAGGGACTGGCCCAGGGTTGCATGGCTAATGCATGTCAAGATTTGAACTCTGACTGTCTAGACTCGGGCTCTGCTTGGGAGTGCCTGCCAGTGGGGACACACATGCCCAGAGGGTCCTGTCCTTGTCCTCTGCCCTCCGTGATTGTCTCTCTAGGCTGCCTCATTCTCCGAAGTTGGCCAGCTTTGTGGAGCTTTTCTCTCCCCCGCTTTCCCTTGTGCCTGTGTCCGTCCTCGGCCCGCAGGAGGTCTCTGCCACCACTCGTCCCTCTGCCCGAGGCTCAGGACTTTGTTCTACACTGACCTGCTGTCTATAAATAGAGAACCTGGTGTGGGAAGGGCTTGGCATGCTTAAGCCATTCAGGCCTGCTGCTTTCGTAGACTTTTCAGAAATGCAATCTTTATTTGAGAAACTCATTTCCAGAATGCAAAGGCTCGGTGGGACCATAAAGCCCCTTTTATTACTTTGGCAGCATTGCCAGGGCCACAACATAATCACATTCAAGCTTCCAAAGAATCTGGTTTGCCTTTCCTTTCCTCCAGAGAAATATGCAATAATGGACAATTTTAGCAAAAATAAAATTTAAAAAAATGTGCAGTAACATTAAAGCAACAGTGCCCCCTGCTGGTTAGGCCTTGCTCATCCCTCCCTCTGGCCTCAGATTCTTTTCTCCCTGCTGCCCGCACACCACAGTCTCTGCAGCCCCAGCAAAAACCCAAACCAAATCGGTTTCTGTGGAGTCAATTTCATCTTGTGTGAGCACGGAGCCGAGCAGAACTGCTTCATAGCATTTCCTTGGCTGTAATCTTTACGGAAGCAGATTGCCAGGCCCTTCTTCTGCAGTGCAGTGAGGCGGGTTCTCGTCACTGCCCTTTAGGCCAGCAGCCAATCACACACTGCTTGTGCTGCTCTGAGACCTACAACATTTTCAGAAGCCAGGGTGCCTCTCTCAGTGGGGGGGTGGCGATGGAGGGGTTAAACCACTCAGGAGCGAGCTGGGGTTGGACCCCAGCCCTGTCGCATTAACTCCCAAACTCATCCTCCTTCAACCACGCCTCTTCCCCAGGGTCAAGAGGGTCACTGGGGGTCTGTACCACCCCACCTAAAGATCCCCTCTTGACTCAGCCCTGAGGGCAAGAGCTCTCCCAGGAGACACCCCTCTCTGTGGGCTTTCTCCTCAGTTGCATCCATGCCTAACTCCAGCGAGGAAACACTCAGTGCCAAGCGTCTGGATGTTTTCAGGCAGATGCACTTACTTGGCCGATGTGAGGTTGGATCCAGGGCATGAGGTCAGCAATGCCAGGAGAAGAAGGAGCTAAACCCAGAGAATGCCCGAACACTGAGAAGGTGATGTTCCTTCCTAGTGCTTCTGGAGCTCAGTCCGGCCCATAGAGCACAGAACGTGATTCTGAGTTCAAAAGCAGGCTCAGCTGTTTGCTGGTGGTTACAACTTTGGGCAGGTTAGTGAGGTTTTTATGCTTCAGCTTCCTCGTCTCTGAAATGGGGATACTGAAGTGTCTACCTCCGAGACATTTCTACAAAGATTAACTGAGTTAATACACATGAAACACCTGAACCCTGAACAACAACAACAAAGCCCACTGCTGTCCAGTTAATTCCAGCTCCTAGCAACCCCACAGGACAGAGCAGAACTGCTGCGTACGGTTTCCAAGGGCAGCCGGTAGATCTGAACTGCCAGTCCTTCTAGTTAGCAGCCACGCTCTTAACCACCATGCCAGCGGGGTTCCTCTTGAACCGGCACCTGGAATTAATCCTATAAAGTCATAGATATAACGATACAGTGAAACTTGGGAAAGCCAGAACTTGACGGGGCCACCTTGTTTTTGCTGGTCTCACCAGTTTTCTGCCTTTGACAGGGTGCAGTCTTACCACTTTTCTCTTCCTGTCCATTAGTGCAAAATATTTGGGTTTGCTTTCTCTAACAGGATTTTACCTTACACGGGTACTGGCTTTTGCAGGTTTCACCATGTGAACAATATCAGTAGCACCAGGAAACAAGAAAACCGAATGGTCGCTGGGCTTCAAGCCCAGGTGTTACACACACACACTCACTCACACTCACTCATACAGTCACACCCACACTCTCACACAATCACACCGACACACTCACACACACTGACACACTCACACACATACGTGTGCTGTCACAGGGCTTCAGGGCTGCCCGTCAGACCCGAGAAGAGCTCAGCTCTTTCCTGGTGGTGGCCGGGGCTCCCTGGAGCCTGCAGAAGCTGGATCTTCCGAGATGCACCTGTGTAACTGCAGTCCATGGAAAACAACCTGTGTGCCGTTAACAGGAACATGGATGCTGGGTACCTGTATTTGGATGTTGTTGTTAGGGGCCACTAAGTCAATTCCAACTCACAGAGACCCCTGTGACCAGCAGAAGGAAACAACATCCTGGTCCAGCGCCTCAGCGATCTTTGTCACGCTTGCGGCAACCCCTGTGTCAGTCTCATTGAGGGTCTTCCTCTTTGTCAGTGACCTTCACCTTTACCAAGTGTGATGTCGTTCTCTAGGGACTGATTCCTCCTGATAACATGTCTGAAATACGTGCCAGCAGAGTCTCACCATCCTTGCTTTTAAAGGGCATTCTGGTTTTATTTCTTCCAAAATGGATTTGTTCAATCTTTTGGAAGTCCATTGTGTACTCAGTATTCTTCACCAGCACTACAATTCAAAAGTGTCAGTTCTTTGGTCTTGCTTATTCGTTGGCCATTTTTGCAGGCACGTGAGATGCTTGAGAACAGCATCAATGAGTCAGGCACACCTTAGTCTTCGAGGTGATGCCTTTGGTTTTCAACGCTTGAAAGAGGCCTTTTGCATCAGCTTTGCCCAATACAATGTGTCTTTTTGATTCCTTGACTCCTGCTCCCATGGATGTTGACAGTAGCTCCAAGTAAAAAGGAATCCTTGGCAACTTCAATGTTTTCTGTTTATCACAGTGGTGCTTATTGGTCCAGTTGTGAAGACTTTTGTTTTCCTTCTGTTGAGGTGTAATCTGCACCGAAGGCTGAACTCTTTGACCTTCATCTGTAAATGCTTCAAGGCCTCTTCACTTTCAGTGACCAAAGTTGTGTTATCTGTGTAAAGCAGGTTGTTAATGAGTCCTGCTCTGATTCTGATGCCTTGTTCTTCACGTAGTCTGGTTAATTAGGATAGGTTACAGTCTAATCTTATGCAGCACTAGAAGTGTCCGCCAGCTTTTGGTTAGCAGCTGTAGCACATAATCACTAAACCACCAGGGTGTCCACATATCAGCCTAGATACTTCTTAAAACAGTGTTTTCTTATGTGTAAAATATTCTGTAACTGAACTCTATGCATGTATCTGTTGGTGTATTATGTTTATCTCTGTCATCCCTCCCTCCCTCCCTCTCTCATTTATCTGATCTATGGAGGTAGATGCAGGTAGGTGAGCCTGTTGTCTGGGGAAAGGTGGGGGTCTTTGGGTCAGTCACGGGATGAGCAGAGTTCACAGGAGAGGTCACTTATTTTCACCTCTTCATCCAGGGTGAAGCTGGCCCAGCAGGTCCCCCCGGATTACCTGGAACTGTAAGTTTCTCAGATGCTAGTTCTCCGTCTTTCTCTGCACTCCTCAGGCATCAGTACCTTCCCTACACATGTGCCCATCTCTCGGTTGTAAATATCACCTTATTCAAATTCTGTAATAGCTCAACAATATGACTTTCTCTAGGAGGTTCCCTGTGTTGTATTTATTTATTTCATATAGCTAGCACAAATACTCTTTATCAGATCATGTGCTGGGCACTGAGAAGTCATTTCTGTCTGTGACATAGGGGAGAACAGACATCCATTGAGAAATGATTTGTGCCTTGTGGGATGGCCGGATGGGTTTGCAGGCTTCACCTTTAATCCTGACTCACTCCTCTGCTGTTGGAGGCACTCACCAAGTTCTGTGAGTGACAGCCTGGGCTTTGGGGTCAGAAAGAACTGGGTATGGATTCTGGTGTCACAATTTACTAGCACTGTGCTCTTGAAAATGTTACTTAATTTCTAAACTATTTCATTTTTTCACATATATATATATATAAAGGCAAAACAAAACCAATCATGATGCCCAGATACCTTGCACAATTGTAGTGAACGTTTGAGCTGACGTACCATCAAATAGGAGGTGCAGTGGCTGAGCACCCAGCTGCTAATGGGAAGCACAGTGGTTTACACCCACCAGCCAGTCCATGGTGAAAAATTGCGGTACTCTGTCCCCATAATGATACAGCCTTTGAAACCCCTTTGGGCAATTCTGTTCTGTCCTACATGCAGGTCGCTGTGAGTTGGGATTGATTCAGCTACCACAGGTATTATCAAGTACCTAGCTCCAAACCAAAACCAGACACTCTGCCATTGAGTCCATTCCAATTCACAGCAACCCTATAGGCAGGGTAGAACTCCCCCACGGTTTCCAAGGAGCACCTGGTAGAGTTGAACTGCTGATCTTTTGATTAGCAGCTGTAGCACTTAACCACCGCATCACCAGTTTCTGGCAAATAATTAAACACGAAATTAAAAATAACTACTGCTCTTATTATTCATATTATACCTCAATGTTCTATAATGAGGACATATTTTAGATTTTCCTTTTCCTTTTAATATTTCAACCTCGAGGTGGTTTAAGGGAAACCTCGTACGCCTGCACGTGCTGGCCCAGATGTGTGGACATGTCAGGGATCAGTGAGGAACTCCTCAGAGAGGGGACCACCGAGGTCTGGCTGCCAGGAGGGGAAAGCGGGGACACTGGTGACCCCCACTCACCGTCGGCAAAGAATCTTCCTCTGTGGTTTCCATTGAGGTCACCCGTCACCCATGTCTCGCTTTTCCCCGCATAACCACGCCCTCCGCTGTGACAATCAGCCATCCGCAGGGCTGCTGGAAGGGTCTCAGAACCAGAAATTCAGAGTCAGCATTAGTTGTATTAGAGTGTCTGTTTGAGCTGGATAACGTCTTGGACTGTGAGCATGCAGGGAAATCGTAGTCCCTTCGGTGGGAAGGCCCAGTGGTAATTGCCCATTTGGAAAGCCACTTAGCAGTCCCAATTGACCCAACAGTGTTGACCGTATGGCTGAGATGTCCCGTGATTCCAGTTGTTAAAATGACTAACGTTAAAGGACACTTGGAGGCTGTATTCTTTCACTTGGGAAATCTCAGACACAGGTGTAGTAGGCTGGGTTCTCTAGAGAAGCAAAGCCAGTGAAGCATGTACGTGTATATATACAGAGAGAGAAAGAACGAGAGAGAGAGAGGTGGAGAGAGAGATCTGTACCCAGGAAATGGCTCAGGCACTTGTGCCGGCTGGGGACCCCCAAGTCCCTGAGTCAGGCCAAAGGTGCCTCCTGACTCACGTAGCTGTAGGAGCTGACAAGTCCGAGGTCAGCAGATAAGCTGGAAGGTCACTGGCTCCCAGCCTGCAGAGGCTGGCAAAGCCCGAGACTGCCAGGTAAGCTGTCAGCTCAAGTCCAGGAACCAGAAGTCAGAGTGAGGAGCCAGGTGCGGGATCCCGAGCAAGCAAAAGCCCACAAGCCTTGCCAGGAGGTCCACGTGCATTGGATGCGAGTCACACTCTGAAGACACTCTCTTTCAATTAATTGGCTGCTCGTAGCAGATCTCCACATGGAGATGATTGCATTATATCAGATCTCACTTGAGAGATGATTGCATCATCACGTAGATACCAGACTACATTGTAACTGCCACACCATGGAGAATCATGGCCCAGCCAAGTTAGACACACAACCTTAACCATGAGGGCGGGTGTTTCTAAAATTAAGCATCAGGGCCCATACATGTACATCTTGCTCATTTCTGTGACTTTCTTTTCAGACATCCCTGTTCACACCACACCCGAGAATACCGGTGAGTAGCAGTGTCCTTTGAAGCCACCCTCTGCCTGTCAGCTAGCAGATGCTCCGTGTGCTCTGGGATGAGGGGTGGACTGCACGTCTTCTGACTCTCAGCCTATCTCCTGGTCAATGGTAATAGGTGTGGGAGGGCTCTTTGAAGACCTGGGTCAGGAGTGTGGACAGGTGGTACTGAGCTGGGACTGCTGTAACCAGCACGTAGGCAGGGAAGGGCATCTTCCCTAGGGCCCTCCTGTGTGCTCGTCTCTCTCCTCCCCACGTTCTCCACAGGCTGCTCCCAGGGGACTTCTCTGAACTTGGCACTCATGCTCCAGACAGCCTCTGGATGGTGCACATGGTTAATGCACTTGACTGCTATCTGGAAGGATAGAGGTTCAAGGCCCCTCAGAAGAAAGGCCGGCCTGCTTCTGACAAACTGACCACTGACAACCTGGGAAGCACAGTTCTACTCTGTCAGACATGGGGTCACCTTGAGTCTGGGTCCCCTCAGTGACATCTGGGTTTTGTACAGCATGTGTGAACTTCTCTAGTAGCTCTGCTTCTTCAGCATTTAGAAATTAGGGGTGCACTTGGCTGTGGGGAGCAGGGACTTAAGCACTAATAGTCTCAGCAAGGAAGGCTGGAGGGAGAAACGTGGCCTCAGGCTTGGTACTGGGGGAGGCAGGCACTGGGGCTGCTGTTCTCTTCCTCTCCTCCACCATCCTCTTCAGCAGGGTGACTTCCATCATGTCTGTCACCTCCTGGCCACAAGAGGGCTGCTGGAATCTGAGATAATGGGTCTGTGCAGGAAGGAGTGAGAGGAGCCAGCAGTCTCCCTCAGTACAGAGCGGGAAATCTTCCTCAGCACTGTCCTTCTCTGTGATTTCTGGGGTCTGCCACCTGGAGTTGCAAGGATGGCTGGGAAAGCAAGTGTCTGATCAAAGGGGTAGGGACCCATGACTAGGCGTCTCTGGGCAGATGAGTGACACACTCGGTGTTGCTAACTGCTGTGTTGGGGATTCACGTCCACCCAGGGGTGCCATGCAAGAACGAGGTCTGCTCTGAGACATATGGGGTTGCCACCAGCTGGGGTCAACTTCATAGGAACCGTTGGTTCACATGATTGGTTTAGACCTAGCAGGAGTCTTCTCTTGAACCAGGACAGACTCCAAACAAAGTTGGACATTGTCAGCTTGGACAGGTGATTAGAGCAGGCCACTCTGTGTCAGCCTTCCAAGCCAAGTTTAGATTCCCAGTCAGGGCCCACAAGCCATTCAGCTGCCTGCCTTCTATGGATCTCCCACTCTCCTGGCCTGGATCCCACCTAGCCTGGATCTATCCTGGCCTCTATCTCACCTGGCTTTGTGTCCCCCCTGGCCTGGGGGGGGGGACCCTGGCCTGGGTCCCATCTGGCCTGGGTCCCACCTGGGCTGGGTCTCACCTGGCCTCCAGGGCCCCTCCCGCCACCAGCCTTCATGCCTTTTTCCCCCTCAGCCCCTTTCCCTGCTCAGCTTGCCCCCTCGCACCAGCCTCCTCCCTCAAAGGCCCTGAATGCTCTGCTTCCCTCTGCCCCGGGGCCTTGGCTAGAGCCCCTCACTGACTAGTCCTGCTCTCCCTTCGGTCTGACCCGTACTGAGACATAGTTTACAGATTTGGTGATGGGAGAACAACTGGTGAGTGTGAGGGATGGAAACCCTGGCTGCGTAGTCGTTAAGTGCCACAGCATAACCAAATGGTTGGCAGTTCAAATCCATCAGGCACTCCTTGGAAACTCCATGGGGCAGTTCTGCTCTGTTGTATAGGGTCCCTGTGAGTCAAAATTGACTGGATGGCAGTGGGTTTTGGGTGAGGATGCGGAGTTACTTGAGATGGTAGAGCATTAAAGAATCTGAGGAAGAAAGAGAAGCTACAAGTGGAGGATGGCACTGAATGGAATTCAGAGCCGGGGACGTTGCAGTGCCTAGTCTGAGGGAATTCTGGACCCAGGCAGCTTCCAAATGATTGAAGGTGTGGCCAGTGCAGGGGGTGTGGCAACTGAGCATGGTCTTTAGGGAGGATGTGACCTTTGGGGACAAGGTCTGCAAGGCATGCAAGGCTGATAGTGGGGGACGTTTAACTGCCTTCTCCTAAAACAGTGAACGTTTGACAGAAAGACCTCCCATCACTTTTCCTCGTTTTTTTCCTGAGTGAGTCTTTCAAAAACGAGTGTTTTCAAGAGCTCTCTACACAATCGGGAGCGCCAGGGCCGGGAAGCGGGGCTTGTTTCAGCTCTCATGGGTGGATGTCTTCTGTTCCCACGACCTGACCCTCTGCTCAGCCACAGGCAGCAGCCGAGAGGCTTGAATGAAGAGACCCAAATGTCAGCAGTTGTCATCTCCATGCTTTCCATATTAAGTGAATAAAATTTTAAAAGCTTTAAAAAGCCTTATATGAAGTTAGAAGGAATGGAGCAGGTGGAAAGACGGAGCCAGGCGCTGGAGTCAATGAGCGTTAGAAGGGAGCATCAGAGGAGTGGCGCAGGCTTCCGGGAAAGTTACTGAGATGTCAGGGAGGAAGGATAGGTTTGGGGGCTCTAGCTGTGACTCTCTCAAGTGAGAGAAGACTCCAAAGTGAAGTCCTCCTGGCCACTCAGTGAGGACGTGGTGGCTGTGGGTACAATGCCGGCCCACTCTCCCATCCCCTGCCCCCTGTAATGCTCTGGTCAGTTTCTTCTATGAGACCCTCAGGCTCCGCAGTTATAAAACCAACTTTAGAATTTAATGCAAATAGTGTATTTTGTTATTGTTACATAAAACACTTTGAAGTTAGCATCAACAGAGGCAGAGGCTCACTACACAATATCTACATCATCACTTTCCTTCCTTTTGACTGTTCTGATCTTCTTCCCTCCTCTCTCAGGAGAGGGGTTCTTGGGTACAGGGCATAAGAGTGTCCAGTGTGGTAGCCACAGTGCTAGGTGTCTTCCTGGCCTTGTCTCATCCAATGTTCTAATCATCCTTGAGGGAACTGCCCATTTCATATGTGGTGATGCTGAAGCTTTGTCAGCCCTTTCAGGACGTAACATGATCAACAGCCGATGATACTGAAAGATGTCCAAGCTGCACTGAAGGCGTTGGTGAAAATCAGGGTTCCAGGAATTGACAAAGTACAAATAGAGATATTTCATTCAACAAATAGATGCAGCACTGAAAATGCTCACTCATCTATGTGAAGAAATTTAGCAAACAGCTACCTGGCCAACTGACTAGAAGAGATCCGTATCTGTGCCCATTCCAAAGGTGATCCAACAAAATGCAGAAGACATGGAATAGTATACCACACACAATATTTTGTGGAAGATAATTCAAAAATGATTGCACCAATACATTTACAGGGATATGCCAGAAATTGAAGCTGGATTCAGAAGAGGGATATTATTGCTGATGTCAGATGGGTCTTGGCTGAAAGCAGATTAAATCAGAAAGATGTTTACCTGTGTTTTATTGACTATGCAAAGGCCCTCTACTGTGTGAATCAAAACAAATTATATATAATATTTGAAAAATGGAAATTCCAGAATACTTAATTGTGCTCATGAGGAAGCTTTACATAGACCAAAAGCAGTCATTCAAAAAGAACAAGGAAACATTACATGGTTTACCATCAAGAAAGGTGGCCACGGGGTAAGGGGGAGGTGAGGGGCAGAGTCAAGAAGGCGGACTAGACACACGTCTCCTTAACTCACTCTGAAAACTTAGGCCAAGATTCATAATTAATCAGAGTCTTCTGGACACCCAGTGAGCCCTAGGACATGGCGTAGGGCTGTCATTTTGGACTACATGCCACTGAACAGGAAACTGCTTCTCTTTTGCTGACCCCCGCCCTTGTTGAATGGCCAGCTCTTGTGGACTGAAGGTAACTATTGGCTTTAACTTTTTTCCTTTTTGTTAGTCTGTGGCAGTGATTGGGCTTAACTGGCAGCAAAGTTCTGCCACATTGCTGATGTGACTGGTGGGTGGAATAGCCACACTTTGAGAGCCTGGTTCTGCAATCTGAGCACCACGGCCCCTCCACCCCTCTTTATGAACCTCTGTCATTGATTTGGCTATTTCCCAGTGGGCGGGAGAGCCTCTTTGAGCAGCCATCTTGTCCAATGGGGAGGTGGAGCTACCCAAACAGAGGCCTCAGCGGGGCCTAATTCCCAGGCTAAGAGGCAGGGCCAGCCTGGGGAGCACTTCCTCAGAAGAAGAGCTGTGTTTACCACAGTTAACCTTTGGGTAGGGCAGCTGAGGACAGCAGGCAGTAGCCTGTCTATACTTTAAACTAGATCGCAGCATCTAGGGATAGACATAGAGGTGCTGCCATTGCCAGCTGGAACAAGGGTGTCATGGTTTGAATTGTGTCCCCCCAAAAATGTGTGCAGCCATGTGGATGGGATATGGTTCCCAGTATCTTGGGACTGTCCTCCATTGTGTGGTTTTGCTAACCTGTATGTTAAAGGATTAGGGTGGGGCTGTGAATTCCTGCTATGGGGGAAGTTTCCCTGGAGTATGGCTTGCCCCACCCTTAATGCTTTTAGCTTGCAAGGAATAAAAGGAAAAAGAACCAAGGACAATTTGAGAACCTCGCTACCATCAAGCAAGCAGCACCGGGAGCAGAGCGCGTCCTTCAGACCAGAGGTTCTTGTGTGAGGATGCTCCCTGGACAATGACTGATGCAATACTGGACTTTCCTCCAGAGCCGTGAAGGGGAGAGTCTTTCCCTGGAGCGGACACCCTGAATATGGACTTGCAACCTACCGGACTGTGTAAGAATAAATCTTTCTTTGTTAAAGCCATCCACTCTGTGGTATTTCTGTTAGAGCAGCCCTAGCTGACTAAAACAGAATTGGTACCGGGAGTGGGGTGCTGCTCTAGCAAATACCTAAAATGTGGAAGCCACTTTGAAACTGCGAATGGATAGAAGATTCAGAAGGAACGAAGAAGGCGCAGATGGTGAGAAACAACAGAGGACCGGCAGCAGCGGCAGCGGCAGCAGCAGAACCAGAGGCAGCGCTGGAGCCGACCCGTGGAGCGAGAGAGGTCAGTGCCTGCGCAGAGCTTTCCTCGCGGAACGGGGTGCCTCTGGGCACTTGAATCGGTGAGCTGGCCTTGCTGACCCACGGAGTGAGAGAGTTGAGTGCCTTTGGGCAGGACGCTTTCCAGCAAGAGTGGGGTGCCTCCGGGCACTTAAACCAGTGGAGCTACAGAGCTTTGGAACACTTGCCCGGCAGGGCAGATGTGGGCCTGAGGCCCAGGCCATGCGGCCATAGGAAGCTGAAGCTGAAGAGGCAGATAGCGTGAGAAGCTGAGCTGCCTCAGTCTCAAGAGGTATGGCCATGACCTCAGGGGTTTGAAAGGGTGGAACCCTGGCGTGCTGTGTTCGTAAGGGTGGAATTGCCACTCAGTTGGGCTTAGGGTGTTCCTAAAGCCGATGGGACAGAGTTTCTGTCCAAGTGGGCCTTGAAGGCAGAGTTGTAGCACGGGGCTGGAGGTCTCCACTCAGAAACCTGAGAGTGTGGCCGATATCTAGAGTCTGGAGAGCATTGCTGTTGTGTAGAATGTCTCAGAAAATGTAAGAGTATTTCCAAAGCTCTGAAGGCTAATGTAATGTGTTCTGTTGACTTGCCTGTTGCCTGTTAATGCCTTCTAAGTTTCACAGATGTAGAAGAGTTTTTGTATTTTGGACTTGGAACTGATTTAAGACTTCTGTTATATTGATGGACATAATTTTGCTATGGTGAGATGAATGTGTTAAATGTTTTGTGATGTGATTTTTGGGTTGTCAAAGGGTGGGATGTCATGGTTTGAATTGTGTCCCCCCAAAAATGTGTGCAGCCATGTGGATGGGATATGGTTCCCAGTATCTTGGGACTGTCCTCCATTGTGTGGTTTTGCTAACCTGTATGTTAAAGGATTAGGGTGGGGCTGTGAATTCCTGCTATGGGGGAAGTTTCCCTGGAGTATGGCTTGCCCCACCCTTAATGCTTTTAGCTTGCAAGGAATAAAAGGAAAAAGAACCAAGGACAATTTGAGAACCTCGCTACCATCAAGCAAGCAGCACCGGGAGCAGAGCGCGTCCTTCAGACCAGAGGTTCTTGTGTGAGGATGCTCCCTGGACAATGACTGATGCAATACTGGACTTTCCTCCAGAGCCGTGAAGGGGAGAGTCTTTCCCTGGAGCGGACACCCTGAATATGGACTTGCAACCTACCGGACTGTGTAAGAATAAATCTTTCTTTGTTAAAGCCATCCACTCTGTGGTATTTCTGTTAGAGCAGCCCTAGCTGACTAAAACAAAGGGGCTTGCACACCTGACAGCCTGACTGTTTTTGGAAGCTGTCAGATAGCTTTTATCATTCAAAGTAAGACTACCTAAGGAAATAACTATGATGCAGCCTAATGGCATCTCTTCCAATCTTGACTGATCCACAATGTAGGGTCAGTTGTGGGTCAGTTGACGGCCTCCCAGTGACACCATAAGTAGGACTGTGTCTTTGCCAGCCAGGAGGTAGAGCCTACTCTCACAGAGATTCCACTGGCCTAGTCACTGGAGTACATAGAGGCAACTGGTGATCAAAGTGTACTTCATCTATTAAGGCACCATCAGAGAAACTAAACAACCTCTAGATGCCTCCAAAACAACAGATCTTGGCTTGGCACTTAAGGAAAAATCCAACCATGGCTCCAGAAAGCTCCAAAAAGAAAGAACCAAAGAACTTCCCAGATGAAGAAACCTTGCTGAAACTTTCAGAGGTTGAGCACAAAAGAATTATATATAGAGCCATCCTAGACATCATACAAAATTTAGCAGACCAAAATGAAAAATTAAGCAAGCTGTTTGAACTGATGGAACTCCAGCATTCTGAAATCCAGTACAGTAACAAAACCAGAAAACCAGAAAACTCAATTCAAAGCCAAGAGAACACAATTGAACAGATGGAAAACTGACTTTTTGACTTGGGAGACAGAACTACAGATACCAGCATTTTTTTTTGTTTTTAATTATGATTGAATGGAAGTGTACATTCCCTTATAAATTTGCATGCCCACCCATATACAGCTCCTACTGCTCTCCCTGCCTGGTGACAACACACTTTTCTTCTTTGCTCCATACGTGTCGTATCCTCCCAACTATCTCCTATCCCCTCCTCTCCACCCATTCCCCTTCCTCCAGTAAGAGGTCAGCAGGATGACATCCTATAGATGCACAGAACCATAAAGTGCACACGTGATATGGTGACTCTGTGTTGCCAAGTCCAATCTATTCTTGCCCAAGGAGTTGACTTTCATTATGATTTATGGACAGGGGCAGCATCAGGGCCAGGGACCATGCTCCCAGGGTAATTCTGAGGCTCCAGGACCATCAACTGTGGTCTTTTAATGGAGATCTCATGGTGCAGCCCTCTTTATTCTCGTGTTACCAGTGAGACTCAACTTCGTGAGCTCTGTTATGGCTATCACTGGTGGTGGGCGGGCACCATCCAATTCTTCTGGTCACGAGTCTATGTAGAGATCCACTCACATGGGTCTTTCTGTCTTCTGGGTCCTCTTTCTCCCATGGCATTTTGGTCCTTGGTGATCATCCGATCCTGCTGAGTTGGGACCATTTGCTGTACCCTCAGATGGCAGCTTGGCAGCTTTTAAGACCCCAGACACCACACATCAATGTGTGGTGCAGAGGGCTCTCTTAGCAAAATGCCACTGTGCCGTTTGGCCTCAATTTCCCCTGAGAGCATAGTCCCCGGCCCCTTGCCCCAGCTATTCTGTCCTGGAAATATTGGGTTAAGATGGGAGGAGTCATCATGTTGTGTTAACATCCAGTTAATATTGATCTTCTTTCTAATGTATGCTGTCACAGATTTCACCCAACCAAATTTCTATCAACTATTAAACCCTCCCCCCCACCCTTGCAGCCCTCAAAGAGTCTTTTCTTCTATACATGAATCTGTTTTTAATTTCTTATCGTAGGGATCTCATACAATATTTGTCCTTTTGTCGCTGATTACTTTCACTCAGCATAATGTCCTCCAATTGAAACCAGGTTGTGAGATGTTTTCTAAAATCATCATTGTTCTTTATCATTGCATAGTGTTCTGCTGAGTATATATACCATAGTTTACCTATCATTCCTCTGTTGTTGGGCATCTGGGTTGGTTCCATCTTTTTGCTATTGTGGACTGTGCTGCAATAAACATTGGTGTGCATGTATCAGTTGATGTGAATGGCCTGGATTCTGCAGGATATATTCTGAGCAGTGGAATTACTGGGTCAAATGGTATATCTATATCCAGCTTTTAAAGGAAGTGCCAGAATGCTTTCCAAAGAGGTTGCACCATTTTGCAATCCCACCAGGAGTGTAGGAGAGTTCCAATTTCTCCACAGCCTCTCCAGCATTTGTTTTTTTGCATTTTTTGGATCATGGCCAGCCTTGTTGGCATAAGATGGTATCTCATTGTCTTTTTGACTTAAATTTCTTTTAGAGCTAATGACTGTGAGCATGTCTGCATGTGTTTTTTAGCTGCCTGGATTTGCCCATCACTTAATTGGATGATTTATCTTTGTTGTATTGTTGTTTTGTAGTGCCTTATAGATTATGGAGATCAGGCGTCGGTCTGACATATAGTTGCCAAGTTTTTTTTCCCCATTCTGTAGGTGGCCTTTTAATTCTATTAGCAAAGTGTTTGGATGAGCAAAAGTATTGGATTCTTAGTAGTTCCCATGTATCTATTTTCTGTTGTTTGTGGTTTGTTTGACAGATTTTGAAGTCTGTCTACGTTGTGTATTATAACTTTCACTGTTGTTTCTACTTTTTCTTGGATGAGCTTTATTGTTTTAGATTTGATATTTAGGTCTTTTATCCAGTTGGAGTTGTGTTTTGTATACAGTGTAAGATATGAGTCTTGCTTCAATTTTTTGCAGATGGATATCCAATTTTGCCAGCACCATTTGTTGAAGAGATTGTTTTTACCCTAGTTTAATGCCTTAGGGTCTTTGTCAAATATCAACTGTTCATAGGAAGATGGTGTTGACACCAGCATTTTTGAGGAGAAATCAGAGAAAAGACACAAGAAAAATGAAGAAGCATTAAGAAACATGTGGGACTCTATCAATAGGAACAATCTATGATTAACTGGACTTCCTGAACAGGGACACCTGAAAACAGAGACAGGACTGTTGTTGACTTGCTGACAGAAAACGTCCCTGAAATTATGAAAGAAGAGAACATAGATATCCAAGATGCATATCAAGTGCCATAGAATATAGACCCCAAAAGAAAGACTCCCAGACATATTATAATCAAGCTTATCAAAATGAAACATAAGCAGAAAATTTTAAAGGCAGTAAGACTCAAGGCAAAGCTAATATTCAGAGAGAAGCCCTGTAGGCTTTTGTCTGACTTCTCAGCAGGAACTATGTTGGCACAGAGGCAGTGGGGTGGCACATTCAAAGCCTTGAAGGAGAAAAACTTCCAGTCAAGAATTATATATCCTGCAAAACTGTCTTTCAAATACAAAAATGAAATTAAGACCTTCGCAGATAAACAGAAACTCAGAGACTTTGTAAAAAAAAACCAAATCTACAAGAAATACTGAAAGAAGCTCTTGGCTTAGAAGAACAAAACCATTAACTCTATATTTTAGGAGACAATACAGGACACATCATCCAGAAACCTACTCAGTTAGGGAAAGCACAAGACCCCAACCAAAGCTATAATGCTAGAAGAAGTGATCTAGTGATTATATCATGAAAACCATGATACCATCACATTAAAAAGAGGGATATGGTACAGTAGTTATAGTGTGTCCAGATGGAGGAGAAGTTAATAAGATATTTAGAAGTTAAAATCTAGTTTAAACATACATTATTAACAGGGATCATGGGGGTAGCCAGACAGCACAACAAAGAAGTGACACATCAAAACAATAAATACAAATACAGCAGTCTCAATGAACACAAAACCACCACTGAAAAGGGTGAAAAATCAACCCATAAAGAAGAATGTCCTAGAATAGAATAATAAGAGCAACAGAGAAAATATCAACACAAAAATAAGTACAGCAAAATGACATCACTAAACACATACCTATTAACAATTACATTGAAAGTAAATGGACTGAATGCTCCAGTAAAGAGACAATGAGTGACATCTTGGATCAAAAGACACTACCCGTCTATATGCTGCTTACAAGAAACTCAACTTAGACTTAGGGATATGAACAAACTGAAAATTAAAAGATGGAATAACATATATCAAGCTAACACTATACAAAGAATAGGAGATGTGGCAATACTAACCTCAGATAAAATAGATTATACTGTAAAAAAAAAATCTGAATAAAGACACAGAAGACCTTATTGAGACAACCAATTAGACCTCATCAACGTATACAGAACTTTCTAACCACCATGTTGAGTAAAATTAGTTAGCGGCACAAGGACGAATATGGTACGAGACCCCTACTTTAAGGACTTGAAAACTGACTCATGTACAGAAGTAAAGACTCTTTGATGGCTGCAAGGGAGGGGACAGAAGGAGGGAGTGGGCTGGTTATAGATTAGATAGTTGATAGAAATCTGGCTGGGTGAAATCAGTGACAGCACACATTAGAAAGAAGATCAGTTTAACTGGACTTCAACATAACCTGAAAACTCTTCCACTCTTAACCCAATAGGTAAGAACAGAGTAGCAGGGGTGGGGTCCAGGGACCATCCTCTCAGAGGACATCGAGGTCAATTGGTGTAACTAGCCTATTGCTAGGAGAGTCCTCTCCACTCAATATTGGTGGGTGGTGTCTAGGGTCTTAAAAGCTAGTAAACTGCCATCTGAGGTACACCGAATTGTCTTAATTCATCTGGAACAGGTAATCACCGAGGACAAAAATGACATAGGGAAAGAGAACCCAGAAGACAGAAAGACCCATGTGAATGGGTGATACCATCAGCATGTGACTAGAGGAACTGGATGGCGCCTGGCCACTTCCAGGGACAGCCATGATGGGGCTCACAAAGTTGAGTCCCAGTGGCAACGTAAGAATAAGAAGGGGTGCACCCTGAGAACTCAACTAAAAGACCACAATTGATGGTCCAAAGGCCTGGGGGTTCCCCTGGGAGCGTGGCCCCTAGACCTGAAGCTGCCTCCAATCATAAATCATTACTGAGGTCAACTCCTCGGACAGGAATGGATTGGAGTCTGTGACCCAGAGTAACCATATCATGTGTGCACTTTATTGTTCTATGTAACTGGCCTCTTACTAGAGAGGAGTGGAGAGGGTGGAGAAGGGGGGACAGGGGTTTGTTAAGAGGATATGACTTGTTTAGAACAGAAAGTAGGAATGTGCTGTTACCAGGCAAGGAGAGCAGTAGGAACTGCACATAGGCGACCATGTGAATTTAAACTGGATCGTACACTTCCTCTGAATCACAATAAATAAAAAAGTTTCAAAAAAAAAAAAAACGTGGCCACGGTGTAGAGTCCCTGATGCAGCGTAAGGGAAATGGTGGTACAGATCAAGAACTCTATTAACAGACCGGATTTGATGGTCTCACAGCCTGGAGGGTCCCCTGGGAACATGGCCCCTAGATTTGCCCCTAGCCCAGAGCTGAAACCAGTACTGAAGCCAACACCTCAGCCAAAGAGTGGACTGGACTGTGAGCCACAGGGTGACATAGGTGGTGTGTGTACTTTATGATTTAATATGTATATAAGGGTGTCCTACTGGTTTGTTTTTAGAGGGGGAAGGACATGGTGCAGAGGGGTCAAGTATTGTAGTGTGGATACTGGAAGTAAGAGTGAAAAAGGAGAGTGTGCTGTCACAGGGTGACGAGAGCAGACAGAGTTGCAAGAGGTGAGTGCTCGAGGTTCTATATGAAAACTCAACTTGGATTGTAAACTTTTACTAAATCACAATTTAAAAAGGTGTGCATCAGGGTTGTATCCTTTCATCATACTTATTCAATCTATAAGCTGAGCAAATAATCTGAGAAGTTGGACTATATGAAGAAGCATCAGGCTTGGAGGAAGTCTTATTAACAACTTGCAAAATGCAGATGACATAACCTTACTTTCCGAAGGCAAAGAGAACTTGAAGCACTTACTGATAAAGATCAAAGACTAGCCTTCTGAATAGCTTACTCCTCAATATAAAAACAAAAGAAACAAAAGTCTTCACGACCAGATAAATAAACAATAGCATGATAAATGGAGAAAAGATTGAAGTCGGCAAGAATTTTTCTTTTTTTAAATTTGGATCCACTATCATTGCCCACAGAAGCAAGTGACCTACTGGGCAAATGTGCTGCAAAAGACGTCTTTCAACAGTTAAAAAGAGGACTAAGGTGCACCTGACTGAAGCCACGGTATTTTCAGTTGTCTCATGTGCATACAGAAGCTGGACAACAAACCAGGAAGGCTGAAGAAGAACTGGTACATTTGAATTATGAGGCTGGCAAAAGTATTGAATGCAAGGTCCAGCAATTAAGTCCACAAATTTAATTGTTCTTAGAGCTACATACCTCACTGCTGAATGTCATTCTGATGTCGCCTTTGAAGTACTCCCGTTGAGAAACCGCACTGAGGCCAGTGCTTAGTCCACTCTTCAAAGCAATTTTGGAACTCTTTCTGGAATGGCCATTGTGCATGGTGGCAAGTTCTAAAACTGAACTATAGAGTTATCTGTGATGGAGTTTTTATCCAGTAAACAAATAGTTGTATCAGAACACTGCCATGTCAGGCTCCCCAGTGACCAGCACCGGGAAAAGCTCATGTCCAAGGGAGACAGGAAAGGGGATGGGAAATCTCATGCACACAAAAAAACACATCACATAAGAAACACATCACACAAGATAAAGTTGGAGCCAGGTGGTACCAAGGTCTCTGATGGAGAACCATGGACCCTGGTCCTCTTTCACAAGCTTTATTTGTATGCTTAACGGGTAGGAAGATGGGTGGCGGTGGTGAATGGGTGCGTGGCACATACTGCCAAAAATGGTCATGATCTTTGTAGGATGTATTTGGGTACAGAGCCCATGGAAGTTTTGTCTTCAGAGGAAAGACAGGAACATGCAAATTGTTTACCCTGAGCCATTGTCCTGTAAACAGTTTCAAGGAAATAGCTCTAGCATTGGGCTTATTATATTACAAATAGCTTGGTCTGGGCTAATATCCTGCAAACAGTTTCAAGGAAAATAGTTTAGCCTGAGTTGCAAATGGTTTTTTCGGGGCTTATTATTCTGCAAATAGTCTCAAGGAAATACTTTAGCCTGAATTGCAAATGGTTTAGCCTGGGCTTATTATTCTGAAAATAGTCCTAAGATGCCAAACAGAGGAGTTCAAACATGGGGAGAGGGAGGAGGGCAAGGGGGCTGGGACACAGTAGCTCCCAGCGCCAAGCAAAACACACTCCCTACTTACTTGATCTGGCCCCCAGTGAGTGTTTTCTTTACCTGAAGATAAAGGAAATATTTAAAGGAAGTCATTTTGATGACATTCGGGACATCAAAGGTAGTAGGATCACAGCTCTGATGGCCATTCCGGTAAGAGTTCCAAGTTTGCTTTGAGGGTGGACTAGATGCTGGTGTCAGTGCACAGCTTCCCTGGGGGAGGACTTCCAAGGTGACCATAGTGATATTCAGCAATGAGGAGTTTATCACTTTTTCTAGGATAAGTTCACGAACTTCGTTGCAGACCTCGTGTACTGTAGACCACTGGAAGAATGAACAGATCTGTATTGGAAGAAGTAAAACCAGATTGCTTCTCGGAAATGAGGATGGGGAGACTTCATCTCACATACTTTGAACATATTATTCATAAGGACTAGTCCCTGGAGAAGGACATCACACTTGGTAAAGCAGAGGGTCGGTGAGAAAGAGCAAGACCCTCAAGACAGGGTGACGGAGTAGGCAACAACCGGCTCACCTGGCGGTGCTTGTGAGGGGGCTCAGGATGGGGCAGCGCCTCGCTTTGCTGCACAGAGGGTCGCTGGGAGTCAGAGCTGACCCCACGGTACCTAGCAGCCACAGCACCGAGCCCCAGAGAACGTCAGAAACTTGCACAGGCCCTGCCTGAGATTGTGCCCTGGCCTGTTGGTCAGAACACTGTGGCTAGACTGTAGTCCCTGCCTGCTGCTGCAGCACAAAACTCACCCCCTCAGCTGGAGGGGGCTCCCCTTCACACCACCCCACCCGCACCTCCCAGGACCCCTTGCTGTGCATCCCCTCCTCTTTTCTGGCATCCTCTATGTCTCTGGGTCTCCCCCTGAGC
Source organism: Heterohyrax brucei (assembly GCA_028571685.1). NCBI lineage: Eukaryota > Metazoa > Chordata > Mammalia > Hyracoidea > Procaviidae > Heterohyrax > Heterohyrax brucei. The sequence goes on from CM053153.1 coordinate 5,363,226, forward strand.
CCCTCAAGCAGCTGCATGTGGAAAATATGCCAGCCTTCTCAGCATCTCTATCAAAGGCCATTTCCAGAACATCCCACTGGGGAGACATGTGATGTGAGTGGGGGGCCTGCCTGGGGGGCTGACCCATCCTCCTGTTTTGAATCTGGTGAGTGATGTCCTTTCTGTGGGGTCTACAGCTTTGTGGGAGCCCAGAAGCCATTTTCCAGGGTAAATTAAGGAAATTGTGTGTACCAGAAGGGAAAAAAAAGATTCCGGATAGGTTCTTGCTGACTCTGTCTGGGCCTAGCTCATGTAGCCGTGGCAGCCATGCTTGTATTGATGGTTTCGGAAAGTATCATTCTGGTTGAGTTCTCCCTGTCCTTCCCAAGGAGACTTTGAGGTGCTCTGGAGCAGAAAGAATTGGAATTGGACAGGAAGATTTAGAGGGCTTGAGAGTGGGCAGTGTAACTCGGACAGAGAACAGAAAGGGGAAGAGGACTGGACAAACACCCAGATTCCCTCTGTTCCCATATAAGGCTGAGGGTGCTGTGGAGATAGCTGGCAGCCACAGTCCTGGTGAAACCATGAGGCGGCTGTGGTGATGGACAGCAGGGACCTCTAGGTCTTGTGCAGATCCCCTGGTCTAGAGACAGTAGATAAGAGAGGGAACCTGCCCCTTAGCTAGAGGAGGGAGGGACAGGCAGCCTCAAGCTTGAAGGGATCACAGGCTGAACTCAAGAAGGGTGTGCCATAGGGGACTAGTAGGTGGCTCAGGACCAGGCGTCTCCTCAGCCCAGTGCTACTCAAGCCACAACCGGCAAAGGAGTCTTCCAGGATGTCTCATCCCATGTCCCAACTTTACAAGGATGATACTGAGCCCCAGGGACGGGTTTTCATTTGCCTGACATCACCAGTGGGGTCAGTAGGGAGAGAATGAAGCACTTGGTGCTCTTGCATCTAACACCTATTGGTTGAGGGCCTACTGTGTGCCAGGTGCTAGCTCTAGCTGGTGCTGCCTCATGCCAGGCCAAGGCTGAGAGCCTACTCTGGGCATTGTAGTTGGGGTGAATGTGCCACCTCCTGTCCACTGGCTGGGGCTGAGGGCCTACTGTGTGCAGTGTGGTAATGGTGCCGCCTCTTGATGCACAGGCTAGGGTTCAGGGCCTACAGTGTGCCAGTGTGGTGAGGGCTGCCACCTGCTGTCCCCAGGATGGGGCTGAGGGCCTACGGTGGGTCAGTGCATCAAGGGCACCACCTCCTGACTGCAGGCTGGCGCTGAGGTGCTACCATGTGCAGCATGGTGGGGGTTGCTGCCTCCTGTCCCTAGCCTCGTGCAGTACGGTGAGAGGTGCTGCTTCCTGTTGCCCGGGCCTGGGTGGGAATATCTTGACTGTGCTTGAGTCACCAGGAAGCCTCCCCGGGTCAGCCCAACCACCCACGGGGCCTGAAACTGTCTCTCTGCCACCTGCAGTCCTTCCCCTAACACTGGTGGACAAGGGGCACGCAGCCTTCTCCCTGGTGAGTGGCGTAGAATAAGGCCTTTGTCCTGAGGTCCTTGAGGACGAGACACCAACACCAGTGGAACTTTTCTGGAAGGACGCTGGTGGGAATATGAGTATTACTGTCCTGGTGAGTGGGGTGGCTTCATCTCCAAGTGCAGCCCTAACAAGGTACCACAAAGTGGTGTCTTTAAAGGACAGAAATATTTATACCTCTCACAGTTCTGAAGCTGGATGTTCAAGTCACAGTCTTGCTGTGTAGATCTTTCTGAGGGTTTTGAGAGGAACCGTCTGTGTCTCTTGGCAATCCTGCATTCCTTCACTGATTTTAGATCCATCTGTCCCCACTGTCACGTGGTGTCCGCCTTCCTTCAGGCCTGTGACTCTGTTTTCTTGTCTGTCATTCACTGTCACTCAATGTCTGCCTTCTCACAGGCCTCTGACTCGGTTTACCTGTCTGTCCTCTTTAAAAAGTCATAACTCAAGCAGAGCAGAATTTCAAACTCCCAGGGAATCCAGACCTTTTGAAGCCATGGAACCTGGATGAACCCCTAAAACTGTTGCCCTCAGATAATCGTTAGACCTTAAACCAAACATATCCCCTAAAGACTTCTTTAAACCCGACCCCAGTGTAGCTTAGCTAGCCAAGACTGTCAGCCTGGAGTACGGTGCTCACTCAAGATCCCTCTGTATGCAATCCCATTGACAACGGGAACTTGAAGGGTTAGATCAGAACCTCAGGGGCGTGGACCACTCAGAAAAGGAGGGTGGGATTGGCTGCAGCTGGAGAATGCAAGCTGTGTCACTGACTTGGACAGACAGAAACGGTTGAGTTGCTGTCCATTTGTCGTACAAAAACATGCGCACACATTGCTCTGTAACTCTAGCTGCTCTCCCCACGCTGTGACAGCACACACCTTTCCACCCTGTTTTTTCCATTTCCATTCAACCAACTCCTCACTGCTTGATTCACATCTCACCTCTGGACAGGAGCTGGCCACTTAGCCTCCTGTGTCTACTTAAGCCAAGGAGCACACTCGTCACCAGTATCATGTTATGTCTTATAGTCCTATCTTTGAAGAGTTGGTTTGGGGAATGGTTTCCATTCTGGGCCAGCAGGAAATCTGGGGACCATGTTTTCTGGGGACCATCTGGTCGGCTGGACCATCAAGTCTGATCTTATTTCACAGAGTTTTGGTTCTGCATACCTGTTTTTGTATCAGGTGCCTTGCAGAACTTTGCCAAAGTTGGCCCCATTTCATCTGTGTCACAGCGAGGTCAACAGAGTAAATTCCACTGGGCCCATGATGACCAGAGCCATACACTGGTCATTTAGGAGCCTGGGAGGGAGGGCAGCAGGAGCCACTGCAGCAGGGTCTGCAAATGTTGCCCAGGCCTGTGTCAAATAGGACACATGAATACAGCCTTACGTAGGGAGAGGCTTTATTCAGAAGGAGCGGGAGCCAGGTCTCTTGTAGTGGAAAGAACGTTCTGGGTGTGAATTTCTCTGAATATGGGTTTCTCGCTGTAGAATTAAGGATACTTCTGGAAACCGTGGTGGCATAGTGGTTAAGTGCTACAGCTGCTAACCAAAAGGTCGGCAATTACAATCCACCAGGCATTCCCTTGGAAATTCTATGGGGCAGCCCTACTCTGTCCTATGGGGTTGTTATGAGTTGGAATTGACTCAGTGGCCATGTGATAATTTTTTTTTTTTTAACAACAGGCCAGGGTCTGAAGGGGTTGCAGGGAAGAACCCCAAGTAGAGGGTGGTTCTCTGGGGCCTGTATTGAGCCAATGCACCCCAAAGCTGGGAAGGGGTATGCCTGGAGCTAAGCGGCAGGGCCTGCACTGTGTGTATCGGGGGGTGCTCTGCTCACTTCTGACATGCTCTGTGTTTCCGTATCACCAGGGAGAGCAGGGGCCCAAAGGAGAGAAGGGCGATGCAGGCTTGCCTGGGGAGCCGGTGAGTGCCCAGCGCCCTGCCCTCCACGTCCACGCCTAGTACAGCTGGGCTTTTCTCCAGGGGGCACCCAGGGTCACCAATGGCAGGTTTCAAGCACTCTGCCCGTCCACAGGCTTCCTGCACTGAGGGTGGCCTCTTCCACATCCTCCCTCAGGATATGTACTCCCAGTGCTTGTCCATGTCCCTCCCCGTCTTCCCAGAAAGGCTGAGTGAGTCCGTTCATGCGTGGTCATTTTGTTGCAGGGACCACAGGGCATTCCTGGAGAACTGGGGCCTCGGGGACCCCCTGGACCTCCGGTAAGGAAACCCCTCTGCTGGTTTAGTGCTGGGCCTCTGATGTCCCACACTCCCTTGGCTTCTGCTGGCTGTCCCTGGCCCCTATCACTTGGCATTCTGGGAGAGCCCACCAGGGGGCACTGCCGCACAGAGCCTGAGGCCCTGAGTGTCTCCTAAAGCTTCCGATGGGAGAGGCCCTCAAAACGCACCCTAACCACAGCTATGGGGGCTGGGCCTTGCCTCTGGACCCCAGATGTCCTGACTGCTGGCTCCAGGCTCCCAGCTGCTCTCCTTTCCCTGGTTTCTGGTGCCCAGCCTCACTGCCGCTGTTATGGTTACAGATGCAGGAAGCATGCCTCCCTGCCCAGCCTCTGAGTTAAATGGTAACCTGGTGGGCATCAGCATTCTGCTGCAGCTGCCAGTTTCTCAGTTTTAGCTCATTAGGGGTCTCGACTGGGCAGCAGTGAAAATCCCCTGGGAGGCACTGAGCTGTGGCTTGTCTGCGTTCAGCTCCGCGGGGCCTCTTGCTGACAGCGTGAGCTTGGGCCCATCCTGCCCACTCTTAGTCTCCGTCACTTCATCAATGTGAAGGGTTGGCGGTGATCCGCACCTCCTGGGGGGGTTGTGAGGATGATGCCTGGTCGTTGTGAGCTGCCAACAGGGTCCTTACAACTCCCATCAGTCCTGTGTGTGCAGAATAGGGCCGCTCCATAGGGTTCTCAAGGACCTTTCAGAAACAGACCGCCAGGCCGTCTTCCAAGGCACCTCTGGGTGTGTTTGAACAGTCAGCCTCTTGGTTAGCAGTCTAGTGCTCAAATGTTTGCCACACTTGGAGTGTTAACACGCAGAGCCCCAGCAGAAGCGCAGATGTGCTGTAACCTTTAAGTCCCTGCTCCTGCCCAGTGTGGATCAGCAGACCTGATGAGCACAGTGTACCCTGGCAGGCCGCACCAGGAGGTGAGAGTACATTGCCCACCATCTCTCCTGTGCCCCCCTCCTTTTCTTTCTCTGCAGGGCACCAAAGGACAAGAAGGAACCCAGGGGGCACCTGGAGCAGCCGGAGACCCGGTGAGTCCTTGTGGCTGCCTGCCACCGCTGACCCCACAGAAGAGGGCGGGCCCAGGACTTCCCTGTGCCCAGTGCCAGGCTGACTAAGAGGAGTGTGAGAACTTACAGGCCATTCTAGGGACTGGAGCCCTGGCAGCACAGTGGTGAAGAGCCTGGCTGCTAACCAAAAGGCTGGCGGTTTGAATCCAGCAGCTGCACCTTGAAATCCCTAAGGGGCAGTTCTACTCTGTCCTATTGTGTCACTGTGAGTCAGAATCGGCTCAACAGCATTGGGTGTTTGGTTTTTGGAGGCCTTTTGAACAACGGTATTCTCAAATTGTTCTGGCTGCCAAAAAGCTTCCAGCTTTCAGGGCTCCACGTGCCCATAGGGACGCACACTGACATTCACTTTGGTACTCAGACGTGGCGCCCACCACATACCCAGGATGTTCAGCCCACACTCACACTGTGAAGCAAGTGCTTACCTATAAACCACAGAAAAATGGGCACCATCAGGAAAACACTCCGACTCTCACCTCTGCCCTCTGCTGCCATCGCTGCTGTCCCCTCCCCAGAATTGGATTCGGGTCTGTCGCAGGATCTGGGGGAGTGGTTGCTGCCCGCGGGTTGGCCCTTGTCCCAGGCAGTCTGAGTGTAGAGCCCCAGAGCTCAGGCTTCTCCACGGAGCCGACTGCCCACAGCATCTGGGTTGATCAGCTTGTCCATGTGTGGAGGTGACGCCGAGACAAGCTGCCCTGTGATCTGAGGACACAGGCCAGCATGTCTGCTTACAAGGGCTCCTGTGAACTTGGTGTCTGCGTGTGGCCGAGCATCAGGCATGGGCACCACAGGAAGTGCGGATGACAGGCTCCTGCCTGTGGGTGGAGAGAGCCCCAGAGTCGGCTCGACCAGGGGGGTGATGGAAGCCAAGCATTGGTGAGGAGGCTGGGTGCATGCTCGGTGAAGGCTGACCCGGGGATGGGCGACATTGTGGGCAGCGGGGAGCAACACATGGAGAGTCAGCCTTCAGGATGTGGGGGGCTGCTTCCCATCTGTAGTCACTGGACTGTCCTCGCTGACCTCTCTTCCTAAGGAACCACGGCCCACGGTCCAGTCCTGTTCCCAGTTACTTCTTCCGGAAGCATTCTCAGATTCTTCGATCAGAGTCAGGGCACAGACTGCACGCTTTCATGCACATACCCACATATTCACATCCCCCTCACACCATACATTTATACATACCAAACGCTTGCACACACCACGTACTCATGCTCACACATATACCACACACACTTATGTGCACTCACCACACATATGTACATGCTGTCTCATGCACACACATGAACACTGTCTTACACATGCACACACGTGTGCACTGTCTCACACTGTTACACATACACATGCACATACATCACATACTCCATGTGTGTACTTAGATCACATACCCATACAAAGAAGCATTCAGATGCACAAACACTGCATTTGTGTGTATCCATATACACTCACATACCATACATTTGTACACACACTACAGACATTCACATACTCTCTCTCATTTACACACATTTTTATATACTCTGTTGCACACTTTTATACACATATATCCCACATGCGACTCACACACAGAGACACACTCAGACACACAGTCAGCCTTAAATAATCACACACCGCGTATATTTGCAGACACAACACATACACTCACACCCACTTACACTCCTACATTTATATACACACACCACACACAAGATCACAAATACTCCTGTGCACACACGTGCACACATAGATCCCACAGTCACAGCACACACGCGCACAGACATGCCCCCCCCACACCTCTGCTCCCCCTCTGGTGTGCCCTCTCTCTATAAACAGCACGAGAATCTTCAGAGGGAACCAGGCCACAGAGGCTTTGCTGAGATCCTGTCAGACCTTGCAGCAGTCCTAGGACTGTCCCTCTCCTTCCCCCAGCAGTTACCACCCAGCCCTGACCCTCCTCTTCACAGCTTCTCCAGGAGTGCCTCTCTCTGTCTTCCTGAGGCCAGCTGTTACCCAGCCCTTGTCCTCTCTGATCTTCAATGCGGGCCCACGCCCTTGCAGCTGACCTTTACTGGGGCGCCGTGTCTCCTCTGCAGCTCAGACCCCAACCTTGACCTTGTTTCCAGTGTCCCCTCATGCCCCTAGTACCGGCTACAGCCCAGCTGTCTCAGTCACCTAGTGCTGCTCTTACAGAAATACCCCCAGAGGAGGGCTCTAACAATGATCAGTTTATTCCCTCACACTCTGGTAGGGTTCAAGTCCAAATTCAGGGCACCAGCTCAAGGGGCAGGCTTTCTTTCTCCGTTGGCTCTGGGGGAAGGTTCTTGTCGTCAGTCTTCCCTGATCAAGGAGACCTCAGAGCAGGGACCCAGGGTCCTAAAGAAGCATTCTGCTCCTGGCATTTCTTTCTTGGTGCTCTGAGGCCCCCTTGTCTCTTGGCTGGTTTCTGTTTTACATCTCAAAGAAATTGACAGAAGGTGCTATCTGATCTTATGTATCACGTGCAGCCTCGTTAATGTAGACACCTCTCTTTCTGCCTCACTGACCTCACCAAGGTAGGATTGACAACACGTAGGAAAATGACAGGGAATCGCAGAAGGGAGGACAACGACACAATGCTGGCCTTGCCAAGTTGACCCATTTGGGGGGACAGAATTCCGTCCGTGACAGCACCTAAGACTGCCTGCCGTGGCCTTGCTCTCTGGCCATGCCTTCCTCACTTCCCTGCCCCTTCCCTTGTCCCCCAACCCAAACTCTGTGCCTCTGTCTGAGGGAGCACCCCCGAGTTCTCTGGATACGCCCTCCTGTCTCCCGCTTCAGCTCTGTATTTTAGCTTGTTAGAGACTGGCTAACGAGGGTGCTGCAGCTGTCACAGAAAGAAGTTTCTAAATATAAGTGGAGAGGGATTCGGATTAAAAGAAACTCCAGCAAATTGTGGTGAAGTGAGCAGGAGGCAGGTCTGGAAAGAAAGGGGATCTTTTTTTGTAAGCAGTGCTTTTGGCCTTTCTAAGCCTTTTTTGTCTCTGGACAGGGGGCTCCTGGATCTGCAGGTCCTCCTGGTGCCAGTGGCCCTCCTGGAGATGTGGTGAGTAGCCGGGGAGGCTCGAGGACACCAGTGTTAGTTGTGGGTCTCTAGTGTCTGGTCATGTTCTCCCTGAAACTCACGGGTGCGGGTGGCATGCCAGGCATGCGTGTTAGGAGATCAGATGTGTGACGTGTGCTGCGAGCTCCAGAGGACAACCAGGTGCAGGGGGGTCCTCAGGCACGGAGGTCAGGGAGGAAGGGATCTGCAGTTCTCTCTAAGCAGCTAGCAGCTGATGGGAAGTCGGGGAGCACGGCTACAGCCATTGACAGAGATGGGGCCTGGGTGCCCCCAATCCTCATGGGTCCCACCCTTCGCTGGTAATATCAAAATTCATTGTGTCAATAACTTTCCTTTCTGCAGGGTCCCCCTGGCATCAGAGGCCCACCTGGGAAAGATGGGGAGCGCGGCGAGAAGGTAAGACAGAGTGTCCATCTCTGCAGGCAGGTGGCAGTTGTGACTGTCTGGTGAGGCCAGCGTGGGTGAGCTCAAGCTACAGGGCCAGCTGTGTCACTGTTGTTGTTAGCTGCCATCAAGTTGGTGCTGACGCGTGGTAACCCCATGTGCAACAGAAGGTGACACTGCCTGGTCCAGCACCATCCTCACCGTCGTGTTTGAGCCCGTGGTTGCTGCCACAGTGTCAATCCGTCCCGTTGAAAGTCCTCCTCTTTTTCTTTCTTTCCTTTTTTTTTAAATTAAATAAAAAATGAAAGTGTACATCCTTTGTGCTTACAATATTGGGTAAAGATGGGAGAAGTACACAAGTTGTGTTGAAGTCCCATTAATATTGATCTTCTTACTAATGTGTGTATTGTCACCAGTTTCACCCAACCAAATTTCTAACTCTTCCCTGTGAGACAAAGTCTCACCACCATTGCTTCTAAAGAGCATTCTGGCTGGGCATCTTCCCAAACAGATTGGTTTGTTTTTCTGGCAGAAAGTGCTACCTCCAGTATGCTTCACCAGCACCATAATTCAAAGGCCTCAATTCTTCTTCTGTCTTCTTTACCCACTGTCTACTTTTGCCTGCATGTAGGGTGATTGAAAATGTTGGGGTTTGGGCCTGGAGCATCTCAGTCTTTAAGCTGACACTTTCGCTTTTTAACACGTTCAAGAGGTCTTTTGCAGCAGATTTGCCCGAAGCAATGCATTTTTTTATTTCCTGACCGCTGCTTCCCTGGACACTGATTGTGGATCCAGGTAAAATGAAATCACTGATAATGTCAGTCTCGGCTCTGTCCGTTGTGATGTTGCTTATTGGTCCAGTTGAGAGAATTTTTGTTTTCTTTATGCTGAGGTGTAATCAGTACTGAAGGCTGTGCTCTTTGATCTTCATCCATAAGTGCCTCAAGTCCTCTTCAATTTTAGCAAGCAAGGTTGAGTCTCTTCTTGCACCAAAGTGGGGGCTAAATAAGAACCAATTTAGCTGTTCTTACTTACCTACAAATTCAACTTAAAGACACACTCAGGAACTGATCTTGTTCATAACTTGAGGCGTCCTGTACGAACCGTGTTTGATGCAGGTGATAACTTTTTTATTTTTTTGAAAATAAAGCAGTATCTTGGACTGCAGTGATAGGCTTAGAACAGCTTGCATAAGTAAGGAAAGTCTTGGCCTGTTCTGTTTTGCCTTGACTATAGTGCGTCTGAAGGATTGTGCTTGAGTCCATGGCCGATTGTAAGCACGACTTTGATAAACTAGATGGAGTTAACAGGAGAGTTAGAGGTCTTGGAGACTTCGTTGAGCTCTCTCCAACCAAAAACCCAAGACCTCTGCCTTAGAGTCGGGTCCGACTCCTAGCTACACTACAGGTCAGAGTACAATTGCCTCATAGAGTTTCCAGGGAGCACCTGGAGGATTTGAACAGCTGACCTTTTGGTTAGCAGACGTAGCACTTAACCATCACACCACCAGGATTTCGTTGAGCTCTCAGAGGCCAGGAAATTGGTGAGCTGCATGCATATTGCAGCCTCCAGGGGGCACCAGACGCCTCCCGTTGGCTGACCGGCAGCGTGAGGCCCAGGCCCAGGCCCAGGCCGGGTCTCTGGTTACAGCGGAACTTCTAGCAGTGGTGTTCTGATGCCCTGGCGTGTCCAGGGGCTGTCCTGGGCTCAGGGTGGCCAATGCCTCCTGAGGTTTAGAGAGAGACGCCGTCCCACTGCTTTGCCCATCATCGGTTCATCTGACTGCATTGTTGTGCAGCCAACGCTGCCTGGAGACAAGCCACCTATGGTTTAAGCACATCTGGAAAAGGGGCTTCAGTGGCTCCCGGGTCCTGCGAATAGCCGCGGCAGGGGCTGCACGCAGGGGCTCCCGTCTCTGCACTCATACACACGGGGTGCTGCAGCGAGTGCTGTGCCTGCCAGCTCCCTCAGCAGGCCGACCCGGGAACGCTGCTCTCATTCTGTCCCCCACTGGGAGCCCTGAGCTCTTGAAAGTCTAGAACATGAAAAGGAGTTAGATTTTGTCTCCAAAGCACCAGGGGACAGGTGACCCAGTGGCTGGACGACTTCAGAAGGGTCGGCTTGGCTGAAGGTAAAGAAAGGCGCAGCGGTGGAGCTGCCCAGGGCAGGAGTGAAAGCCTGGCGAGGTGGTGAGCTCTCTGCTCCCAGAGGAGTTCCAGCAGAAACGGAGCCCACTGTGAGAGAGGTGGCTGGGGGCTTTGCTGCTCTGCGCGGGCTGCGCTAGGTGGCCGCGGAGGTCATGTCCATTTCCATGCTGCACTTGCCCTGGTCCTCTTGCTGCGTCCTCAGAAGGGGTAGGCTTTCCGAAATACGGCTGCGTTGGGAAACACACTGACTCATCTCAGCTGGTTCATCATTGAAGAGTTTAACCCCCAGCATGCTACTGATTCTGAAAACTGTACATTTCTCATTCCAGGGAGCGGCTGGTGAAGAAGGAACCCCAGGGCCAGCTGGGCCTAGGGGTGACCCGGGGGTCCCTGGGCTGCCGGGACCGCCGGGGAAAGGGAAAGATGGAGACCCGGTAAGTGGGATGCCCAGAGCTTCCGTGCCTGTGGCACAGAGAGTAGAGCTAGCACCACCAACAAGAAAGACTCACTGCCGAACTCTGCAGACATGGAGGGGGGCAGTGGCAGAGTCCCGGTGCCCACCCAAGACCCTCGTGCCACCCCAAGATCCCCTGCCCTTTACCTAAGACTGGGGTCATGGTGGAGTCCATCCACCAGAGGGCAGCCTTGAGCCAGACAGATGGGTGAAGGCTCCCTCCTGGTTTGGTCACAGTCCTTGTCTTCGTTTCACCAGGGACTTCGTGGACCACCTGGATCACCGGGGCCCCTGGGAACCAAGGTAACTCCCTGTGCAGGCGCGTCATGAGTGTGACTGGCTGTGTATTGAAAGGGGTCATGGACAGTTTTATTGTGAGCATCTTGGGTCGTCTCCCTCCGCTTGCAGCGCTCACAGTTCATCACGGCCACCTGACTGCAGGCTGGATGGCTCTTACCTGTGACAGCGACGTGCTTGACACACAGTAGGTGCTTCGTGAATGCTTGCTGATTCAATGAAAGTACAAAAGACACTGGTTTTCAACTGCCAGAGCAGTCGATCTAAATAGTCTGATAGGATTAATCTAATTGTGGGTTTGGATGACCTGCAAATTTCAGTGCCTTACAAGATGAAGGTTGATTTCTCAATCAAAAGAGAGTCAGAGCCTCAGGCTCCATCGGTTCACCTCCCAGCCGCCTTTTTCTGAGACTCCAGTGCCTTCTACTAAACCCTTGGTTCCCAGCAGTGAATGAAGAAGATTATGGGGAATCTGCTTGACGACGGTGTGGGCCACGTCTGAAGGCAGTGAAATCCATCCCCACCAGTCTCTGTTGGCACTGATGACAGGAAGACTTGGGCAGGTCACCTAGCTGTGCACCCCGGAGGCAAAGGGTACTCTTGGGTAACTATGAGCCAGTCTTTCTCTCAGAGTGCTTTCGACTACAGTTCAGAAAAGATGACTTTGCCCATGAGGCGATATATGTATATTTAATGTTTTACCTCTTTTAATAATATTTTTCTCCATCCTAAAAATATTCCCTGTTCACTGGAGAAAATTTGGAAGTTACCTGAAGCCAGCCAAGCCAAGTAAAGAAAAAAATGCATCCACTGTCCGCCATCTCATCGTGACTGCTGTTGTGTGCCCTCTTAGGCTGGTTCCGACTCATAGCGACCCTGTAGGACAGAACTGCCCCACAGGGCTTCCCAGGCCGTAATCTTTATAGCAGCGACTGACAGGTGGGATGAAGCAATGTTCTTTCCTCAGAACTTTCCTAAGAGAGCAAGACAGTCTCCCCGAACTTGCTGTTTCATTGAATCCTTCACTCGTTAACTCATTTGTTCATTCATTCATGCATGTCCGCTGACTTGCTACCGTGTGTCAGTGGGATGACAGTGATAAATGCGATACGGTCCCAGCCCTTCAAGAGCTGGAATTCCAGAAGCAGGAAACAAATGTATAGGCAAGCAGGAACAGACAAGCGCCACCTTAGGGAGAGGCTCAGAAAACAGTGAGCTCAGAGGAAGGGCTCTAAGCCCACCTGGTTTGATTGTGGAAGTCTTCTTGGAGGAGGCAATGTCAGTCTGATTTTAAAGTGTCTGTAGCACTTGGTGGAGTCCGTGGGTGGTGCAAACAGTGAAGTGCTCAACCACTAACCAGAAGTTGGCAGTTCTAGCTTCTCCGCAGGGCCCTTGGAAGAAAGGTCTGGCAACCTACTTTCAAAAGATCACAGCCATGAAAACCCTATGGAGAAGTTCTACTCTGACATATGTGGGGTCCCCGTGGTCAGAATCAACTCAGTGTCAGGTGGCTTGACAGCTCTTGACTAGGGAAGACAGTGTGGAAGGAGTTGGGGATAGGGATCCTGACGTGGAAGAAGACACTGAGGCCGGAAATAGAGTGTGTTCGGAGAAAAGCATGCACTGTGTGTATGTCCGTATCCTAGGAAAATGATTGGACCAACTCACTTGTAGGTGCTTTTAAGAATGTGGGTGAAACAGGTAATTATCGACATTAGAATGCTTAAAGTTTTTGCTTTATTTTTGACGTAAACCTGTTGCCAGTGAGTCAGTTCCAACTCAGAGTGACTTTACAGGACAGAGTAGAACTTACCCCCAGAGGGTTTCCAGGAGTGTCTGGTAGATTTGAACTGCAGGCCTTTTGATTAGCTGCAAAATGCCTAACTCCTGGACCACTAGGGCTCCATTTTTAATATACATATTTAAAATCACATGCATGTCCTTCAGCTCTAGTATTCCTTTTTACTCACTTTCATACATTTATGAAAACTTTTTTTTTTTTAGGCATCTTCAATTCCATTGTCTTTGTATCCCTAGAGCCATTTTGAGTCAGCCAGGACTTTTCCAAGGCCTGCCACCCTGCAGCCCCTCTGATGTATTTAAGATGCAACCTTTTTGGCATCAGTGTGTGCTGCTCTTACTGAAATTGTGGCCCCCAAACCTGTACCCTCATTCACCTAACATCAGAAGAGCCTTTTATTTCTGTCATCTTTGCAATTTGCAATCTCTATAACATAGCTATGGACTTACTGCTTTTCAAATTATAGTTAAAAGGCTTATTTACAGTAACATGCAGCATATCAAATCCGAGGACCCAGGAATAATTGCTCTACCTGCATTTTGCTTCAGGATTGTTTTGTCCTATCCAAGTGAGTGACCTCTGTAGATCTGGAGTTCTCACTAATTGAGGTCATAGTAGGCTAATGTTTTTCTTGATCCAAGTAAAAAAATTTACAAAATTGAGCTCTTATCTGTGAGCAATAGAGCTGTCTATAGAGAAAAGCTTCAACACTTTAAGTTATAACAGAGAAGTTTATTAAGGGTTTAAAAAAATTGCAATTAGGGAACTACATTAAAAAAAAAAACATTCCTGTCAAGTTGATTCCAATTTATAGTGACGCTGTAGGACAGAGTGGAACTTCCCTCCAGGGTTCCCAAGGAGCAGCTGGTGAGTTCAAACTGCCAACCTTTGATTGACAATGGAGCTCTTAACTACTGCCCACTGAAAACCAATCCGGGTGGTTCTGGGGTCCTTCCATTATCCAAGTGTTCTTAGGGATAAGAGGAGGAACTGAACCATTGGGGGCAAGGGTGCAGTCACAGGAAAATCAGTGAATATTGTCTTAACCATAACTGAAAGGTTACTGATTATTGATAGCGTATTTGTGATTACAGTTTCACAGGATCCTCCCATGTATTTTCTTGGTCTGTCTTGCAAAAATACCTCATTGGTAACAATGCCGAGATGACACTCTTTCTGAGTCCATGTAGTTTGAGGGTGCAGATGTCACTTGGTTAAGACCCCTCAGAGCATATGATTTTGGTCATCTGGGGAAAAAAACATGTTTAAAAAGAAATACCGAGCTGTTGGTCTGGAAATCCAGTTGAAAATTTGTGATCCGAGCCAGCATATCATGCCTCTGTGTTGTGGCTGCCCTGAAAGGTGCCTTTCCCTGAGACGGAGCAAGTGTACTGAAACCCACTGTCTTTGCTGAGTGAAGAAAACAGCTCACCTGTGCCTGGCCTCATGCAGGTGGCTTCCTGTGCCTGGAGCACGGGGCCTCAGAGGGACATGGGGCTCTGATCAGCGGGACCCCCTGGATGAAGACCCTCGGGAGCACAGCTGTGTCCCCTTTGATGCCCAGGGCAGGGTCCAGGTGCTCTCACTTTTCTTTCCTTAGAGGCTGGGCTTTCAGAAACTAGGAAGCACGGACAGCCCCTTAGAAGAGAGGTAGGCAGAGGGCACTGGGCAGAGCAGAAAAATAGCTTAGCACTTTTAGGGGAATAGGGGAAATCTGTTCTTTCCATGTGATGATTATTCATGAGGTTGTTAAAACTGATCTCCCAAGCAAGGCCTGGATGGAAATGAAATAATACATATGTACAAATTGCTTAGCCTAGTGCTTGTCAGACATACAAGCTCCATAAACATTAAAAATGAAAATAATCGCCGCTGAGTCAATTCCAACTCACAGTGACCTTGTAGGATGGAATAGAACTGCCCCATAGGGTTTCTAAAGAGTGGCTGGTGGACTTGAACTGCCAATCTTTTGGTTAGCAGCCTAAGCTTTTAACCACTGTGCCTCCAGTGAACACTAGTGCTCCTTACTATTAGGTCAGGAGCCCCTGGGTGGTGCAAAGGGTTAAGCACTCACCTGCTAACCAGAAGGTAGGTGATTGAACCCACTGAAGGGGCCCCAGAAAAAAAGGCTAGCTGCTTCCAAAAGATCACAGTTTGGGAAACTCTGTAGAACACAGTTCCACTCTACCACACTGAGGTCACTGTGAGTCGAAATTGACTTGGTGGCAACTGGTAATTAGTTATTAGATCACAAGGTAAAGGTGGTTCAGTGGTAGAATTGTCACCTTCCATGAGGGGACCTGGGTTCAGTTCTCGGCCAGTGCCCCTCCCGCGCAGCGACCATCTGTCGCGGGATGCTTGCTTGTTGCTGTGATGCTGAACAGGCTTCAGGGGAGCATGCCAACTGAGGCGAGCTAGGAAGGAAGAACCGGTGACCTGTGTCTGAAACCCAGGCCATGAAAACCCCGTAGGTCACAAAAGTCTGATCTGTCACTGCCCCCGGGGAAGGTGTGGGACGGGACAGCATTTTGCTCGGTTGGAGGCTGACTGTGCAGCAGCTAAACTGTTATTAGATCACCCTGTGGAATCTGCTTTAGGGGTGCAGCAAGAAGGCAGGGGTCCAGGGAGACCTGACTCATCTCTGCCATGTGTTGTTGGAGAGAGAAAGCAGTGAGGAGATAAACAGGCAGGCTGAGCCTGTGAATGAGGGATGCAACCAATTTTGACTTTGACCTTGACTTTGGGCCCAGTTGGCCAGGGTCTTTGGTCAAATGCTGTCCCCTATTTGAAATGTAAGACACTTAGGTGGGTGGGCTATGTTGATATTGTGTGTATGTACAAGTGAGAACATGGTTTTGAAGTAAGTCTTTCCGTAGTCAGTTGGCATTGGGAAGAGAAGTTGGAATTCAGGGAGGTGTTTACAGGGAGTTGTTTAGCTGGAGAAAGAGGACTTATAAGGAGAAAGGGGAAACAGAAGAAAGGAAGGGAGGGGAGGTGGGGGAGGGGAGCCAAGAGAGCTGTCCTGTGTACGGCAGGCTCTGGCGCTGTCCCTGGTGCTGACTGTGAAAGCCCTTTAGGCCATCAAGAAGGTTGCTACAGAAAGATTTCACTGGCACCCCTCAGTCTTTCTTGATTACTTAGAACTGCAGGAAGACTCTTGGCAGCAACCTGGGTGGCAGCCGTTTCCAGTAGAATGATTAAACTCCACTTCACAAACAGCTGGCTTAGAGTCCCTGCTCAGCTGCCTACAAACTAGATGATTTGAGACAGGTGACAGTCCCTGAGCCTCTGATCCTGTAAAGGAGTAAAGAACACCATCTGAGTTATCTACTGCTGCTAGAACAGAAACACCGCAACTGGGTTGCTCTAAGAAACAGAAGTGTGTTTTCTCACAGTTCAGGGGTCTAGAAGTCCAAGTTTAGCATGCCAGCTCTATGGGAAGGTTTTCTTTCTCTTTTGCCTTGGAGTGGGGTGTGGGAAGATGTTGCCTCTTCAGCTTCCATTCATTGGCCCCATGGTGATCTTTATGTCATGTGGCACCACCCATGTCTGCTCTCCTGCTTGCTTGTTTAATCAACTTCAAACCTATTGCTGTACAGTCAGTTCTGATGCACAACGACCCTATAGAACAGAGGAGAACTGCCCTGGAGGGTTTCCAATGCCTAGTCTTTGCAGAAGCAAACTGCCTTATCTTGTTCCCGTCGTGTGGCAGAGGACCTGAACCAGTAGCCTTTAACTTGCTGCACCAGGGCTCCTTACATAACCACTGCAAGGGCTAGGATTTACAAAGCACAGAGGATGCAATCCAATCTATAACATATGATACCCCCAAAAGGGCTCCTGGTAAGATATACAGTACCCCTAAACCAAACGTGTTGTCGTTGAATCAATTCTGACTCATAACAATTCTCTTGGACAGAGTAGAACTGCTTATAGGGTTTTCAAGGAGAGCCTGGTGCATTTGAACTGCTGACCTTTTGGTTAGCAGCAAGCAGTAGCTCTTAACCACTCTGCTGCCAGAGTTTCCAGATATGCTATAGGTAGATGTGAATTTTCAAGGCAGTCGTCTTAGGGCAGGGACGGCAGAATAAATACGTATTCCCAGGAAGCAGAAGGTCAGGATGTCAACAATTTGTTCCTGGGAAGAGAGGGTGTAATGGAGTTAGGTGGCACCACTCAGCTAGGGGGTAAGTTCACTGCACAGCTGCCATAGCCAAAATATCAGCCTTTATACTTCAACAGGCAAGAAAGGTGAAGCTGAAGCAATCATAAATTCCCTACTTTTTCTATGTGTTCAATGCATGAAAACTTTGAACTTGGTAGAGAGAGTGGAGTTCTTTGTGTTTTTGCTTAGTGCTGCCCAGCTCCAGCTGTATTATTTCTTAAGTAAATGCCTAGCCTTTCACTCATAACAAAACAAACAAACAACAACAACCAAAAAAGCTCACTGCCCTCAAGTCCATGCCGACTCATAGGGATCTGCTCCTGGCAGATTTGAACTGCTGACCTTTTAGTTAGTAGACATAGTACTTAACCACTATGCCATCAGGACGTAGTAGATTTTCTTCTTTAACAGATCTTCTGGCATACCATGTACACTCAGGAAATGCTAGTATGTCCACATCGCCACCTCATCGCACGTGTCTTCCCCGGTCACAGCTGAAAGGGCCAGAGAGCTCCCTGCAGCCTAAATTGAGGCTGGTGCCTGTACAGATTGCTGCTCAAGTGCCCCTTTCTGTCACGCCCAGGAAGCCTTCTTACTTTCGCTGCTTTCTTAGGGAAGATTTCTGAAAAGTTTCAGTCCGTTGAGCTGTGAAGTCGTTTCCTGGGGAAAATGTCAGTGTCACAAGGGGCCATAAAGCTATCAATGTGCAAATGAAGCCAGACTTGGCTACTGTGCTGGAGGGAACAGTGACTCAGAGCTCCCTGCAGGGCTGAGGTAGGCCTTCCAGATGCTGAAAGATTGGTTCTGGTCAAAGGCAGAATTCAGTGCCTGCGACAATGGGGGGGGAGGGGGGGATGTATTCCTTCTTTCGCATGTTCAAGAAAGGGCTATTAAAGGCTGACGTCTTGTGCCAGGCCCTTGCTGAGTGTTGCAGGTGCACAGGTGAATCAACACCTGGTCTTCTCTAGTGCTGCTCTAACAGGAATACCACGAGTGGATAGTTTTAATGAACAGAAATATATTCCCTCGTAGGTTAGGAGGCTGAAATTCTGAATTCAGGGTGCCAGCTCTAGGGGATTGCTTTTCTCTGTTAGCTCTGGGGGAAAGTCGTTTTCTCTCTTCAACTTCTGTTCCTAGATTCCTTGGTGACCTTCATGTGGCATGACCTCTGTCTTCCCCTAAGGGTTTTCATGTTTCAGCTGCTCTTTCATGTCTCAATAGAGATTGATTTAAGAAACACCATCCACAGTACTGACTCATTTACATAACAAAGGAGACCCATTCCCAAATGCCATTAGGACTTCAGGTATAATATCCACCCACTGCTGTCAAATCAATGCTGACTCGTGGACACTATAGGACAGAGTAGAACTGCTCCACAGAGTTTCCAAGGAGCACCTGGCAGATTTGAACTGCCAGACTTTGGGTTAGCAGGCATAGCATTTAGCCACAAAACCACCAAGTTTCCTAACCCTAAATACTGGGATTAGTATTTACAATGCATATTTGTGGGGAAGGGGAATACAATTCAATCCATAACAATGATGTCCCAACACAGGGTCTCACTCATTTTAAGTACTTGATGAATATTTGTGGAATTAGTGAATGAGTGAATGAATGACTGGATAGCTTCTACTTTCAGTTTGCAGAGAAGTCAAAAGACCAGACTGGCAAACGGGTAATTGGAGGATAAAGTGTTAAGAGTAGTGATACATCCAAGTATCTGCAAGCTGACGGAAGAATAAGGTAGTCAGGGGTGGCTTTATGAGAATGAAAGGATTGTGCTAAGTCTCAAATGATGGATAGGTGCTTGGGGACATGGATGGAAGAGCACCCCAAATAAAGAGAACAGTGTATGAAAAGAAACTCAGGTGTAGCAAGCTGTGTGGAAGAATACAAATTAGGTTGCTAGTGTGGCTTAGACTGCAGCTCTTAGAGGTTACTCACATATGTATATGGAGATGGCCTTGGGAAGGTGAGGGGCGCCAAATTAAAACACAAAATAACAACAGGAAAGTCTGCATTATTTTTAATAAAAGGAACCAGGGGACAAGAGGATATGGACTTCTCTGACATTTTTGTATGTATTTATAATCTGCTGTCTAAGTCTGCTGATAAATTATAATAGCCAGCCAGCATGCAACTGGAATACCTTGGGTCTACGATCAAAACCCATGGAATCAGCAGTCAAGAAATCAAAAGACGCATTGCACTGGGAAAATCTGCTGCAAAGGATCTCTTTCAAAGTATTGGAAAGTGAAGATGTCACCTTGAAGACTAAAGTGTGCCTGCCCCAAGCCATGGTATTTTCAATCACATTACATGCATGTGAAAGATGGACAATGAACAAAGAAGACAGAAGAAGAATTGATGCCTTTGAATTGTGGTGTTGGAGAGAAATGTTGAATGTACGATAGACCACCAGAAGAGCAAACAGTTCTGTGCTAGAATAAGTACAACCAGAGTGCTCCTTGGAAGCAAAGATGGCAAGGCTGCACGTTAGTACTTTGGACTTGTCAGGAGGGATTGGTCCTTAGAGAAGGACATCATGCTTGAAATAGTGGAGGGTCAGCAACAAAGAGGAAGACACTTGACAAGATGGATTGACACAGTGATGGCAACAGTGGGCTTAAGCGTAAAAATGATTGTGGACATGGTACAAGACTAGGCAGTGTTCTGTTCTGTTGTTCACAGAGTCACTATCAGTCAACACCAACTTGACGGCACCTAACAGCACCTAACAACAATACCTTTCGATGTTTTAAGTGAGTCTTCATAAGACACATGGGGGTTTGGTAGAATGTTTTGTTTTTATTGATAAGGGCCCTAAGGTGCAGAGAAGTTGTGGGACTTACTAAAGGTCACAGAACAAGGCTGGCGTTACTTTGGAACTAGACCTGAAGTCACCTGACTACCAGTTTGGAATTGTCCTACCTGACCCTTCCACTGTCACAATGCGCTGGTGACAAATCACTAGACTTGTTTATTCTCAGTTCATTACACTTGTTTATATGTTTTTTATATTTTTTGCTTCCTCCCTGCCTGAAACTTCCCATACTAGTTAAATTTTTCTAGTCCTCTGTCTTAGTTATCTAGTTCTGCTGTAGTAGAAATACCACTAATAGATGGCTTTGAAAAGAGATGTGTATTTTCTCACAGAAAATCAGGCAAAGTTCAGATTCAGAGCATCACTTCATGAGACTGCTTCCTCTGTTGGCTCTGGAGGAAAGCCTTTGTTGCCAGTCTTCCCCTGGACTGGAAGGCTCTGGGGCACAGGAACCCTGTGTTCAAAGGACACGCTCTGCTCCCAGTGCTTCTTTCTTGGTGGTATGAGGTACCTAGACTCTCTGCTTACTTTTCTTTCTTTTGTATTCCAATAGATGGGCTCAAAGCATAGTATTGCCTCATTAACATCACAGAGGCAGGATTTACATCATAGGAACATCACATAATACTGGGAATCATGGCTAGCCAAATTGCTACACACGTGTTTTTGGAGGATGCAGTTCAATCCATGATACCATGCTGAACATCTTGTACTTTCCAGAACCAGCCTTACCACATTATTCTAAAGAAACAAAATGTGCCAGATGGTAATTTGAAGACAGTTTGGTGAGGGGAAAGGTGAGGATGGGGTGAGGGGACACTATGACTCCCAGGGACCAGTGACAGCAGGAAGCCACCATCCATGGCCCTGAGAGACAAGAGGAGGAAGAGGTGTTAACAAGTCTGGTGAAGTCTGGAACCATGGAAGAAGGGCCAGCCTACCAAAAACCAACCCCATTGCTGTTGAGTTGGTTCCAACTCATAGCAACCCAATAGGACAGAGTAGAACTGTCCCATAGAGTTTCCAGGGAGTCCCTGTGGATTTGAACCACCAATAGCACTTAACCACTACACCACTAGGGTTTCTACCCTACAGGATCTGAAATCTGCCATAAAGGAACCCAGACATGGTCATGGTGCTAAAGGAGGTGGAAGTCAGAGAACACCATCTCCTGACCTTGCTCCTTTTTCACCGTCTGATCTTGTGTTCGGTCCTCCCTTTGGCATAACTAGTGATGCTGGTCTGTAGGAATCAGCTTTCTTGGGGCACAGAACAGGGCAGAGAATGAACCTAGGAGTCAATAGCGAAGAACCAACGCATGCCACACATGTCCTCATGCTTTTGCTCATCCAGTACCGTCTGGTTAGGATGTCTTTTGTTCATTTGACCAAATGAGAGACTTGGGTTATGGGCTATCTCTTCAGTGAGACTATCTCAAGCCCTAGTCCTACCACTATCCATGAACTAGATTTGTATTCAGAACTTAGCACTGAGTATGTGGTCCCTGAGTAAGGCAAATGGTTAAAGTGCTCGGCTGCTAACTGAAAAGCTGGTGTTTCAAGTCCACCCAGAGGCTCCTGGGAAGAAATTCTTGGCAACATACTTCTAAAAATCAGCCTTTAGGAACTCTAGTGGAGCACGACACTACTCGGACACACGTGGCATTGCCATGAGTCTGAGTCAATTCAGCCGCCAGTGGTTACAGAGAATGTGAGTTGCTGTAGCGCAGGACTCATGGCTGAGTCATGTTTTGACCTTAGAGCCTGGATCTCTGCATGCATGAATAAACAATAAGTACTAGTTGAATGGATATGTAACATATATAGTCATCTAAGCAACAGTTAAATTACAAGAAAAACATCAGTTTAGAAGCATTTATTTTTTAAATCTAGAATGCAAATTTTTCTTATTGAAACTCAAAGAACAGGCTGGTTATTAATGAAATTTTTCAATACTTAAAAACATAAACCTTAATAAAACTGCAGGTTGCCTAGCAATATTGGGTAGTACATGAAGTCAGTTTGGATCTCGTTGGATTGTCTAACAACTTCCTGAGATTGTTTCTGTTTGCCACACAAGTGAGCACATTCCAGATGTTAAGTGGCTCCAACAAGGTCGCCTGCCATCTCTGTCCCAACCTTGACTGCAAATCAGCTGACCTAGTACCGGTACACAGTCTCTGACACAAAATCACTGGGTGTTGGAGGTGGGATTTATTTGGGATTTTTACTGTTAGCTGCCCTGAGTCATTTCCAGCTTAAGGCAACCTTGTGTATAAACACAACAAACCATCCCCTGGTCCCGTGACATCATCATGGTTGTTTGTCAGTTTGAGTCCATTGTAGCAACTCTGTGTCACTCCATCACGGTCATCATTGTCATCAACCATCTACTTTACCAAAACCGCCCCCGCAAAAAAACCCGGTGCTGTTGATGTTGCTTTTAAGCAGTGCTGTGTTCCAGGTGAGTGGGCTGACGCTTCACCATCCTTGCTGACTGCATGTCTTCTAAGACTGATTGGTTTGTTCTTCTGTGTCTTAGTCAGCTAGTGCTGCTTTAATAGAAATACCGCAAGTGGACAGCTTTAAAAGGAGAAATTTCATTTTATCAAGTAGGCTAAAAGTCCAAATTCAGAGGGTCAGCTCCCAGGGAAGGCTTTTTTTGCTGGACCTGGAGGAAGGTCCTTGTTGTCAGTCTTCCTCTGGACTGGAAGCTTCTGAGGAGCAGGGACCCTGGTCCTTTCTAAAGGATATGGTCACCTTCCTGCACATCTGCTTGGTGGTATGAAGTCCCCAAATCTCAGATAGCTTTTTTCCTTTCTGTCTCAAGAGACTGCCTCAAGACATGGCATAATCTTACGCACTGAGTCCTGCTCCACCAACGCAACTGCTGTCCATCTGCCCTCATTAACATCGTAGAGGCAGAATTGACAACTTGGAAGAACAGTACACAATACCAGAAGTCCGGGCCTAGCTGAATTGCTTCACAGATTACTTGGGGACTACACTTCAATCCATGACATTGTGACAGTTCCCAGTACACATCGACATGGTAACACCTGGGAAAGCACCTCTAACCAGACTCATTAATATGTACACAATGAAAGGCATGTGCGTTCAGGCAAAATGACACAACTCAAGACTGTGAACAGCCTTGTGTCGATACAAGTCAGATTTTGCTGCCAGCTGAGTTAGGCTGAACACTGGTTGCTTTCAGAGGCTGAGGATTTGAGAAGTGGGGCAAGAATGTGTGGCTTTTCCTAGACTGCCTTCTGCTGGGCCAGCAGGGTCTCTGCACTTGTTCTCTTTCTCCTTTTTGGTTTTCTAATCCGAGTCCAGAATGACGGGTGGCTGGTAGTAACAAGACGGCAGCAGCTGACGAGTGCTGAGTGCTGAGATGGCAGCTGTGCTGAGCCCTCCGGAGGTGCGCTTCCCTTTAATGAGGACAGTGTCTGCTGAGACGACATATCCAGTAGCTACCTACTTCCCTGCGGATGAAGATGCTGAAACCCGAGGAGCTTACCACTTTCTGTAGTGAATGATTGCTAAGTACTGAAACACAAATTGAAACCCAGGTGTCTGATACCCAAGTCCACACTGTTAACCATTGTGCTTGAAGAATCTTATCTCAGTGATTGATTTAACCCCCACCTCAGGAAAAAGCAAAAACCAAACCCATTGTCTTCCAGTTGATTCCAACTATCGTGGAGGAAACTGTGCCACCTCTCATTTGTGTATCAGTTTGTCTGGACTGTGATTGCCACTGTTGTGTGGTTGTCTCCGTTTTGTGATTTTCCTAAATTGTAGATGCTAATCTCTGCCTGCGGTTCGTAGGGCAAGAATGGATTATGTTAAAGAGGATTAAACTGGGACTGTAACACTGTTACTCAAGTTGTCTTCCTGATACAACATAAAGGGAGTTTCCCTAGGATGTGGCTTGCACCACCTTTTAGCCCTTTATCCTATAGAGATAAAAGGAAAGGGAAGCAAGCAGAGAGTTAGGGACCTCGTATGACAAGAAAGTGGCAAGCAAGTCAGAAGCCAAGCAAGTCCTTCAGGCCTGAGGTTCCTGTGCCAAGATGCTCCCAGATCAAGGCTGGTGCAACACAAGGACCTTCCTCCAGGAACGGTGAGAGAAAGCCTTTCCTTTGGCCAGGGCCCTGAATTCGGACTTCTAATTTACTAGACTGTGGCAAAACAAACTTTTCTTTGTTAAAGCCATCTACTTGTGGTATTTCTGTTGTAGCAGCACTAGATGACTCAGATCCAGACCTATGGTGTCCCCTGTGTTACAGAGCAGATCTTCACCATAGGGTTTTCTGGGCTTTAATCTTCCTGGAAGCCATCTCTGGGCCTTTCTGTCATGGTCCTATTGTGTGGGTTCCAATCCCCAAGCCTTGAGTTAGTTACTGTCATCTGTTAGGTGCTGTCAGGTCTGCTCCAACTTGTAGCAACTCTATGTACAACAGAATAGAGCATCGCCTGGTTCCCTGCCATGTTCACAATGGTAGGTGTGTTTAGGTTGGTAGTTCTATGGTAGCAGCAGTGTGTGCCAGCTAAGATCCTCAAAAAAGTGAGTTATAAGATCTTGGTCCTTGGTAAATTTTTAGTGAATCAATTTACTGGAAATTTGGAATCCAGGTTGAAACGTGTGTGTGGTCAAATCTAGAGTATGGTCTGGTGGGGGCATAATGGGGTTTGCAGAAAGCTTGGTAAGATTTGGAACAATGGCCACAAGTGTGCAGAAGGGGTCATATTGGAGCTGTGATAAACCGTGTTGGACTCCATGGTCGGGGTTCAGGCATGGTGAACCTTGAAAGGTGTATGACCACCATTGGTGGCTGTGGTGCATACAGTGTTGGATGAGGGGATGGATGCTGGCCTTTCTAAGTGGTCTCTCAGAGCGGCCTGTGAAGTCCAGGTGGAGGGAGTACTATGGTATGGAAGTTATAGTCAGGACAGTGGGAGAGTGTGGTTGGTTTGTTGTGGTTGTTCTCTGGCCTCTCCTTACTAGCACTGACCTCTTGATCTTATTTCTGTCTTTCCAGGGGGACCGAGGTGCACCTGGGATTCCTGGCTCTCCTGGCAACCGTGGTGATCCGGGCATTGGGGTTGCTGGCTCTCCTGTGAGTCCTTGTTCTCAGGCCCTTCAGCATGGCCCTACCTCAAGGATACTGCTTTTCCACATAATCTGGTAGTGGGTCACTGGTCCTGTGGCTAGTTAGGGGGCAGGTCTGTCTACTTTTGCTGACACTGTCTACTTTTGCTGAAACCTGGCGTATTTTTTATGGGAACAAGGCTTTCTAGGAGATCAAGATTCACTTCTCTGATTCAAAGAGAAATGAGAGTGTAAAACTCACCAAAATTAAAAATGAAAGAGAAAAGAACTCATTGGCCAAATCAGATGTCGGAGAAAATGAGTGCTTTCATGCATTTCAGGCCAAAACAACAACAGTATCATTACCCATCTTCCTCCAGTTAGTACAGGTGAAGAACATAGATGGGACTGAAAAGGACTTTCAAATAGTCCTCCAAGTAAAATCCATGAAGTGGTCCTTAAACTTCTTGTTTTAATGAGTAACTCGCTTAAGTCTCTTAGGTAAGAGTTTCCAAACTCCTTAGAGGTGTTAATTTGAAGAATCCTAAAACCTTTGAGTTAAATAAGGGATGATGAAAAATCAATGAAACCCAGTTGTCCTTCCAAGTTGAGGGCTGCTATGAGTGTACTGAACCAGCCTCCACTGAAATACTGCATTTATTATTTCAATAGAGAATAGAAATTTCTTCTCATAGAGAATGGGATTGGGATCTTCTGTACATTTCAGTCCCAGATTCCAAATTTTCCCTTTGTGCTGCAAAGAACACATCTTTTTTCCACCTCTCCTTTACATAACAACAATCTTCAGAATTTGAAGACAGTTTTTAATCCTGGCTTGTCTTCTTACTTTGCTAAAGATACTTGTTGCAAAGAAAGAAACCACTCAGTCCTTGAAATAAGTTTAAGAGGATTTATTCAGTTTTTAAACAGTAAGAATGAGAGTCAGGAGGGAGGAAGAAGGGAGGGAGGGGGAGATACACTGAATTACAGGGAGGCAGTGTCTCAGGTCAGTGAGAAGTGAGGACTGCACAGAGACGGCCTCTAAGTGGAGTGGGTACAGTCTAAGGAGCAAACTGTGACAGAACAGTTGTTTGATCAGTTCATCTTTATTGGCGGTCTCCAGAAGACTGGGTTAAGAGGTGGGGAATGGGCTTCTGTTGGGTAACTAGGTACAAAACAGTGATTTATTTCAGGCACTAATTACAGAGGCTTTTTCAGTCCTAGTCATGTGTCCTGCAGGAGGGGCCATGAAAACATCATTGGTAGATTTTAAGGAACTCTAGCCATTTAAGTATCAATACATAATTTCCTAGAAACAGCTTTTTAAAACAAAATCCTTTTAAGTTCTAGGAAAGTTTCCATAAGACTAGCTGCAGGATCCTTTGAAAATCTTTTTTTTTTTTTGTTACATCCTTGTCATAAATAAACATTTTTTAGGCCCACTTAGGTTGCCATGAGTCGTATCCAACTCGATGGCACTTGGCTTGGCTTGGCTGGCCCACTTTTCATGAAAATACACCTGTGTCAGGATTTCCTTACTTGGAGAGTATTTTTTTTTACATGCTGGCTTGATGGCACAATGAAACTCTTTTGGTTCCCATGACTAATAGCAATTAAGGGGTCAAATTGCAGGTCCCTGTGAAAACTCAGAGTTGACTTGGCTGACAGCCAAGAGCCTCAGGCAGACATGTAAAAAGATCAGTTTAATTCACCAAAAACTGCATTTAAAATCAGTTATTTAGTCCCACTCAAAGACATCATTAACTTCTCCATTACACAATGTACCTTATTAAAACACCTTAAAATTGAATTCCCTTTTTTTTTCTTGACAGCCCTATCTTACTAGTATTCAGAAGAAGCCCATGTACCCAATACTTTTAAAATGCTGAACAGTTGACCTGCTCAGCTGGTAAAAGAAAAGTGGGAGATTCAGGTCCACCCAGAGGCACTTGGGAAGAAAGGCCTGGTGACCTGCTTCCAGAACTCCGGCTCCGAAAGCCCTGTGAAGCGCTGTTCTGTTCTGGCACACCTCGGGTTGCCACGAGTTGGATCCAACTTGATGGAAACTTGTGTTTTAAGTCTTGTCATAACCAAACTACCTGTGGTTTAGTAGTATCGTTGTTGGTGTTATTATTTTAACCCAGAAGTACAATCTGACTTGGTCTCTATGGCATGAAACTAGAATATATACCAGAGTGCCACATGACTACGTCTCTGCTTGGCTTTGTATTCAAGGAAAGCAGACCACACCAAAAACAATGAAAACAATGTAATTCTTTCTTTGTGTTTGTCTTTCAGAGTAAGACAAAAGAGCCATTTATAATCCACAATAGCACTTGTGTAATGAAAATCTCCTCCCCACACCCATGCAGTTTTCTTTCACAAGAGTTGTTCTGGGGTGTCTCAGTCTCCCCTGAAACTCTTCAGCTGCTCTCTTCTCTTGCGCTGCCCCAACCCAGCTATGCCTCCCTGGCTGACCGTCTGAAAGGACCGCCTTCTTTGCTGCCCACTGGTGACGTGGGCTGTTTCCATGGTGGTAGGCAGCTCCACAGTGGTCCCTGGGTGTGGTGGAAGAGGGGAGGTGGAGTCCTCTGAAGAGTGTCTAGTTTTCATCTGTTTTCTTAAAAAGAAATTCTTAGCTAGAATTTCTGATGAACAAGACCTCCGCCTCATTACATCCCCTTTACCTTCGGCCTTGGCGATCTTTTGTCCGTTGCCATCTGGAAGGCACTGTGTGACGCAGGATGCTATGAGGGAACTCAGTGGTTCCAAGTTTCTGATTTCTGGGATGATGTGCTGGAGTCAGAGTTCTGAATCCCACAGGAATCACCCCTTCGTCTTGAGAACTGGCTGTAAGTGGAACTGCAGAACCTGTTCTGGGTGGGGTACCCTCCTTTGCTGAACACGTTAACATCCCTTAACATATTCCCATCAGCCTCCCAAGAATTTACTGAATCAGGCCCTTCATCTGAATAGTAGCCAGCAGAGGTGGCCATCATTCATGTCCTGCTGAAGAGCCAGCAAAAACACCCCATGAAATATGTTCCAGCCTAAGTGAGTCCACCTGAAAAGTAATTGGCTGACTTCAGCCAAGAGGCCGTAAATCAATGGTTTAGTGGCTTTCCACCAGTCCGACTTATTAAAAGCTTCCGTCGTGGATGTTACCTGACTGGATTTTCATAAATCTTGCTGTTGGCCACTAGCCAGGGATGCCGATAGCCTGGGAGTCTGTACGGTGGGTTGGGAACAGGCTGGGAGTAGACGTGTGGGGGAGGTGAAGCAGTGGGTGGCCAGGGAGAGGGTGTCAGTTCATTAGGCAGGCGGTTGCCCTTCACGGGTGCAGGCTACTTGGCTAGCTCCTGAGTAGGTCTACAGTCCTGCACCAAACTTAGAAGCATTCACTTGCTCCACCTCACTGGGGCCTTTCAAAGCGGGTTGAGCCCTTGGCCATGGCAGAGACCCTGAGGACGTCCCCTGACAGCAGGAGTCAAGGGCAAGTTTATGTGGGAAGTAGCAGCAGAAAGCAGCACTGCGGGACTGGCAATGTGAGACTGGGAAGCAGGAAGCAGGGCAGCATGGGTTAACAAGCAGTTGCCCTGTGGCAGCTGGCCCTCGATCCCCAGGAGGACTGTTCCGTCTCAGAGTTAACTCTGCCCAAGAGGGGATGCGCTGAGTGTTTATGCACTGGCTCCAGTCTGTCATTGGTTTAAGGCTGCTCTTTGGGAAGTCAGCTCCCAAACACGCAGCCTGCTCCATGAAGCCTCCCTTCTCCTGCATCACCAGCTTGGGGTGTCTGTGGGATGGCAGGATTTATTCATTCTGTTAAGCTCTCAGAGAAGATGCATTGAGGCTGGATATATGCCTTCATCCTGTGTTTTACTCTCCAAGGTCTCCCTGGGAGGAGCCCCTAGCTTTCTCTGCAAGCTCTGCACCTGCCTGGTGGGCAGCGGGGCAGAGGGGGAGACTTCAGGGTGGGGTTTGCGGTTCTCTCTGCAAGATATTAGCAAACAAACAGAAAAATCCCTTTAACCTTCAAGTTGCCTCTAATTTTCCTCTAAGATTTTAAAATACTTGAAAGGGACCCCACCCGGGCTCAGAGACAGATCAGGGTGGTAATAGTGTTGACTAGAACCCAGAGATTGGGGTTTGGACACACAGGATTTCTGTAAACAGCCAGGTGACCTGGGATCCCTTCCTTCCATTCTGGACTAACGGTTTCTCGTGGGTCAGTTGCCAGCACCCTCAGGTGCATCAGCAGGTTGTGATATGAACACGTTGGTGATGACGCTGGTACCCCACTTCCATCCCGTGACGCCCTGTCAGTCCTCCGTCCTGGACTCGTTTCTTGGCTTCCTCCCTTTCCTGAGTGCCGTTAGCACTTACACTCTGCAACTGCTTGTACTGATGCCTTACTTTGAACACTGGGGAGATTCTTGTGTTGATGGGAAAAACAGTTCTTAAATCGGTTTCTGCTGTCACTACTGATTGGAAAACTCTCCTTTCTGAGCTAAATCAGCCTGAAATCTGCTCATTTAAATACTTAGCACATACTTCCCTCCCTTGTATTTCCTGTAAATTGGTAATTGGACCTAGAGGCTGAATCAGATTCGGATTTGATGTTTTGGACAAGACTTCATAGGTGGCGTGTCGTTCCATTAAAAGAGTGTGATGTCGGTCCTCTGTGATTGTTAGCAACCTTTGATGTCCACTGCTTAAACCCATTAGGACATCAAGCATTGCAAATTGATGCTGTTGTAGTTCTCCCACGTCTTTTTTTATTTATTAGCTGGAATGCTTCTATATAGAGAAACATCCCTTATTTACTGCTTGGATACCCAGCGGCACAATTCGTGTGGAAGATAGAATATAAAGACTCTTTTTTTTTCCTTTTAATTGTTTTCAAATAAAGATGTAGTTACTCAACATCCTGCAAAGATAATCAGTTAATTCTTTTGTTATTTTTAAGAGTGATTTTTTTCTGCTCGTGGTTTTGGATATATTTGATGTTTCAGTATTTTGTAGTTATTCTTCCTTGTGAGATGTTCCTTGTCCTATCTTTAGACACTAGTAGCCTACTGAAGTTGGTTTCCGACTCTTTTTGAAAAATAACATTTATTGTGTTTCTTGGTAGGTTTGAAGGTTTACACAGCAATTTAGGTTCTCTTTCAGATAGTTCTACATGAATTGTTCAGTGACATCAGTTATATTTTTCACAATGGGTACATATTGCCATTATTTCCTTTGTGATTGTTCTGTTGTCCTTAATCCAGTTGGCTCCTGAATGCTCCTGATACACGCCTCACAGTCATTGATAGTTTTCTTGGTCTCTGAAATGACAAAATGTTATAGCGTGTGCATCTCTCACCTAGAACATAGATCAGTCATTTCTCCATGGAGTTGTATTTCCTTCTAGTGGAAATTGGTATGTGATGGCCCAAGCCTAGGTGACACCTATACATTCATCTAGGGGTATGACAGGAATCAGCATCCACTGGATGGCAGTGGGTATAGGGATTGATTCTTGTTTAGGGTGCACAGAGGTCCCAGGTTCAAATCCTGGACATGTTGTCTGTGGAATCCCTGGTGGTATAGTGGTTAAATGCTACAGCTGCTAACCAAAATGTCAGCAGTTCAAATCCAACAGGCACACCTTGGAAACTTTATAGGGTAGTTCTGCTCTGTCCTGTAGGGTTGCTGTGAGTTGGAATTGACTCAATAGCAGTAGGTTGGGTGGGGTTTTTGTTTTTGTTTTTTAGTATAGTATCAAAGCAGCTGCAAGAATACCTGTTATGGGCCAGTCCCTGGCCAGAGTCTCTGTTTAGAGTGGTGTCTTTTATTTCTCAAAACACAATGCAGTGTGGCCTGCCTGCCTTTAGGTCACAGTCAAGGAAACTGAAGTTGGGAGATTACTGTCACTAACTTGAGGTCAGGTATCTAATAATTGCTGCTGCTAAGCTTGCTAGGAAGGCCTTTGTTAAGGAGATAAGTTGAGAGCAGATAATGGTCTAACGATTAACTCCAAGAACTTCGTTGTTCTCAGTGGTACATACCTCACTGCTGAGTATTGCTTTTGACACCTTCAAAGCACTCCCCTTGGGAAGCTGGGCACTGACACCAGCACCTTGTCTACCCTTATAGAACTCTTTCTGGAACGGCTGCTGTGCAAGTGGCACGGTGGCAAGTTTGTGAACTTAATTGTACAGTTGTCTGTGAGGGAGTTTTTAGCCAGGAAACATCTGTACTGGAACACCCTCCCTGCTCCCCTGACCTAGCCCTCAGTGACTTTTTTATTTACCCAAAGATAAAGGAAATGTTGAAAGGAAGACATTTGCATGACATTCAGGACATCAAGGGTAATAAGACAGTAGCTCTGATGGCCATTCCAGAAAAAGAGTTCCAAAATGGCTTTGAAGGGTGTACTAGGTGGTGGCATCAGTGCATAGCTTCCCAAAGGGAGGGCTTTCAAGGTGGCCATAGTGATATTCAGCAATGAAGTATGTAACACTTTTTCTAGGATGAGTTTGTGAATGTGACAGTCCTCATATATGCTTTGATTTGGGTGTTCTCTTACTCATGAAGAAACCCTGGGGGGGTAGTAGTTAAGTACTGTGCCTGCTAACTCAAAGATCAGCAGTACAAACCTGCCAGGTGCTCCTTGGAAACTCTATGGGACAGTTCTACTCTGTCCTATAGGGTGGTTATGAGTCAGAATCGATTTGACAGCTGTGGGTTTTGGTTTGTTTGTTCTTACTCATGAAACCAAAATGTTTACTGTAAAGAAATTCTTGACCAAATGTTAATCCACCAGTAGGGTTTCTTGCCCCCCAAATTGTACATGATTTCTTTTCTGTTTGAAGCCAGACTTAGTACATTTGAATTCAAAATGCTATGACTGGATGGAAGACTGGAGACCACGCTGTGGCCTGACACCAGTTGGTCTCCATCAAAGGCAGAGGGCTGGGTTCAGCCAGTCATGTTAAGATTAGCACAGTGGTTGATCTTCTGTATTTCTCCTCCTTCTTCTTTTCATAAACCTTATTATACCTGGTTTCTTGCAGCCATTTGCTTTTTCTGGAAACCTAAATAGTCTCCTTAGATGCAAATAGAATTAACTGTGCACATTAAATTTTATGTTCAAAGTTCATTGAATTTTGATGGGTTTTTAACACCTTCAATAACAAAGTCCATCCTTCGTGGGTGGGTATTATATTAAATGACTTAATAAAGGAATTTGGAGCTTAGCGTAATGACCCAGTTACATGACTGAAAGGTAGATCATGGTATTTAATTTGTAAACAAAGGGTGTCTCCAACAGGACAGCATTCTCCATGTCAGTAATACACTACCCCTTAGGACTTTTCCTTGTGAGAAGTCCTTTTCGAGTAAGTATGCAGCTTCATAGGGTGCAACTCTAACAGGAACTAAAGTCAAGTATACAAGTCTTGGTCCACCGACACCACTGACTTACAATTAAGCAGAGCTGCAGTGCGGGAAGCCACAGATTCTGAGTTGGGTAGACCAGAGACAAAGCGCTGAATCCGTTATTTTAACTGCTTGACTTTGCATAAGTGACTTCTCAAGGGCTTTTCATTTCACGTTTTCTATCTGGAGCAAAGAGATGTGGAAACTCGAGGTTGTAGATTTCCTGTCAAGATTAAAATGTCATTCTCCATGTGGAGAGCAGATAGCACCACTCCAGCATGGAGACGGATGCCTGTCAATGCCTTTCCTTTGCACCTGTAACTTGCGCGTCTGAGGATCTCCCTAGGTAGTCCTCATCTGAGTCTTGTCATCATGGTTATTGGGTGACTTGGGGATTAAATTTCCCACCTTTTTCAGTTCAGCAGCTGCATAGACCCCTCAAAAAACAGGATTCACCCTGATTCTTAAAAACATAAGTCTTCCTGAAAATTCCTATTTCATACTAGTTTCAGTCTCATTTAAACTGTTTACTGGTATTCCCACTGCAGTATCTTTATTGTTCATTTCTGAAAGTTATCTCTGGCTCTTTTTGATGTCTGCGGGTAATAACAGTTTTGACTATGTCATGTGTCATCATGATAAACCACTCAGACCCGAAAATTAAAATTCAGAGGATTTTTTCAATGTTCAGGATCCCTTCACATGTGGGAATTGCCAGCTCACAAAAGTGAGTGCCAGTATAGGGCTTGAATGGGAAGCTACAGCAGAAATCTTTGCTTGGTTAAACATCCACTGAGGCCAGAGGAGGGAGCCGATGGAGGGTTGCAGGGAGAAGGCCTCCGCTGGGTACGCAGGTACCGATGGACTACAGAGACTGGTTACAAGGGTTAATTACAAGCATTCGTTTGGGCACAGAGATTACAGTCATAGTCACAAGTTGATTGTCAGACATACTTTCCAGAACAGATCATTAAAATGTCTTACTTGATATAAAACATTTTTGGGGAGCTATAGTCCTGGAGGTTTGTTGTAATCACTAGCACCAAGCAAAATCTTTCTAGTTGCCTAGGGTTTCCGAAAATGGGTTGATGCCAAAGTCTTTTTCCTGTGACTTTATTTCTCCATCCTTATTGGAGAGGGAATGTTTCTTGAGACCTTTATACAATGTGTTTCTATTAAGACCCCCTCCTTGGGATGCATACTTTCATATCCTGACTTGACCACAGGGAAGCTGACTCCTTAGCTGCCTGTGGCTGCTGGCCAGATAAAGAGCCCAAAGCTCAGGCATCTTAAAAGGTCCAGTCAGATTCAGCAGAATGCAGCAGGGGCCTGGGTCAGTACACTTCTTTTTACTGTGGTCAAGGGAACTTCAAGAGTTTCTCCTTTACACACGCTATTTTCTACTGCTTTTGATTTCTTTTATATATTTGGTCACGTGAACAGATGTCTTTTACCACTTGTATTGGGTAAGTCACCCTGCTCTCGGAAGCTCAGGAAAAGTCGGATGTCTGCTGACCCTCTCATGGTGAATAATTTTGTCATTTGAGACTGTGAATTCATGTTCTTTGGGAATGTACCTGTGAGAATCCTGTACCCCAATGCACTGAGAGGTGATCTCGGTTTGCTTTTGCAAGGAGCCCCAGAGATCCGTTTGTGTATGAAGGGCTTGGAGCTGAAGCAGTGCTCCTATTGAGCTACGTGTATCACCAGCCTCAGTAGCTACGTGAGGGCAGGGCTTCAAGAAGGAACCCTTAAGGGGGCTTTTCTTCATGATGTG
Organism: Heterohyrax brucei; assembly: GCA_028571685.1. NCBI lineage: Eukaryota > Metazoa > Chordata > Mammalia > Hyracoidea > Procaviidae > Heterohyrax > Heterohyrax brucei. The sequence continues at coordinate 5,397,500 of CM053153.1, forward strand.
CCTGTATCTGAGGCATCTCGGAAGCAAAGCCTGTCAGTCTACTTCTGAAACATCAGTCGTAGCAAACCCTCTGCAGCACAGTTCTGCTCTGACACACGTGAGGTTTCTGGGAGTCAGAGACGACTTGATGGCGATTGTTTTTTAATCTTAGACAAAGATTGATGAGTCTGCTTAACGTCTTTCCTTTTCCGTCCCTTAGCTGAGCTTGTCACCTGATGGTCCACAAGCCACCCTGTGTGTCAGACAGCCCTTAGGCCTGTGTCTGGGCAGACTGCATACTCTGTTTCACATTTTTAAGTGTCTGAAAAAAAAATCAAAATAAGAATCGTCTTTTATAACGTGTGAAAATTAAATGAAATTTAAATGTCAGTGTGTCTAAAGGTTTGCTGGAATGCCACCCTGGTCATTCATTAACAGAGAGGACATGACACAGTGGCTTCAAGATGAGAGAAGTCAGGTCCTCCTTCTGGGGCCATGCAGCTTCTGGTTCCAGTATAAACACTGTGTCCCATCTGAATGAGCAGCAGCTCATTCCTACTTGGCTGATTTGTTTGCTTTCTTCTCAGGGCTCCGCTGGACCTCCAGGAGAGAAGGGACCACCGGTACAGTATGACTTAAACAAAGGGTCTCAGGGAGGGGTTCTGCTCTTATCAAAGCTATTTTCAACAAGAGGGGCCCTAACATTCCTAACATTAAGCAGTGCAGACTCTTCAAAATACAAAATAATCAACTTATTTAATGATCGAGTGGGAAGGGGATAGTGGGGTCAGCTATTTAATCTGCCCATTTTATGGTTGGGTAGACTGAGACTAATTTTGCTTCTTGGCATCTCTCCATCATAGAAGACAGTCACTGTTTAATAAATTTAATCAGACCATTGCCAGAAGCCATGACTTTGACTTCTGGCCTCTCCATCCCTAGCCTTGTGGTCCTCTGTAGAATGGTCACAGTGATACTCAGGGTCATGGAGGATGGAATAATTGTTACGTTAACAGGAATGGTCTCAGTAAATGGTTGTTGTTAAGAGGACCAGTAATGATGATATGTCTACATGTGTTTATCCAGAAAAAGTGGATTCCAATAAATTCACCTCAAAGGAAGAAGAGCTGTGTACGAGTGGCTTTCATGATACCATGCCTTCTGTCATGTATACTTACTTCAGATTCTGCTTGTTCATGCCGTCCCTGAACGAAGGAGGCAGGGATTTGATGGAGCCCTGGTGGCACAGAGGTGGAGAGAATCTACCAGCCGCTCCTTGGAAGCCTTATTGGGACAGTTTAGTCCTGTGGGGTCACTGTGGTCAGAATTGACTCAGTGGCAGAGGGTTTGGTTTGATTCCGTAGATGAGGAATCTGAGGCCAGGACAGCTCGCTGCTGGGCCTGCAATGTCAGAGAAAGTTATCAACAACGTAGAAGCAGGTCAGACTCTAAACAGAGGGGCAGTGTGAAGGGGAGCTTGGTTCACCTGGTTCCAGAAGAGGCTGTGTAGCTCAGTTCTGGTGCATGCTGGGACCCAGAGTGGACTTCCACCTGCAGATCTATTTAAGGAAAAATGCCTTACGAGAGCGAGGTCCATGGTGAAAGGCATCTGTGCCGTTTCCTGATGCTGTTTTCACCACAATGGGAATGATTCTCTTGTAAACATCAGTGAATGTTGTGCACGTGCTGCCGTGCACTGTTCCTGTGATGCTGAGTGCTGTCGGGGGGTCTTACGCAAGTTAACGGTTTAGCATGTCAACCACCAAGGGGCTGGTCATCCAGGGGGTGAGGCAGGGGTGAGTTGGAGGTCATCCAGGGGCGAGGCAGGGGTGAGTTGGATCTGCATCCAGGCTGGTCTCACTGCAGGGGTGTCATTTCCACTGCTCAGGGGCCGGAGAGGATCCCACAGCGTGGAAAGTCGCGTGTCCCCTGCGTGCATTAGCACGTGGGCACACACAGGATGTAGAGAGCTGAGTCTGTCCAGAGCAGGGCGCTCTTTGACACCGTTTCATCATCTTTCTCGCAGCAGCAGGGAGTTTCCACAGTGACACCCAATAAGTCCACCATTTGCTTAATACTTGAAGGTGTCTTTTGTTCTTCACCAGGGACCTCGAGGCTTACCTGGATTCCCAGGGCCCCAGGGACCAGCTGGCCGGGATGTAAGTAAAGAGTAGCTGCAGGGGCTCGTTCAGGGTACTGTGAGCACCCGTAGGCCCCCTACACCCCATGGTGGGCCCAGCTACCCCTAAGCCCTCCTCGAACCTGTGGCTGGCGTCATAGTTCAGCCCGGAGTTCTCTGAAAACTCCAGGGTGAGCTGCTGTGTTCCGTTCATGCCTGACTGTGCCTTATCAACAGTTGTTTGTTTGTGTGTTGGTTTATTATTTCTCTAGCTACCTGTTCTTTTGATTGTGCCTACATTTTGTGTTGTCCAGCTTTCTTTCTTAGGCTTTTGTGTTGTACTTTCAGAGCCCCGTAAGTGCCTGGCTGTCCGTGTGATGTGTCCTGTTTTTATGTCACTTGTCTTGCATACCTGTCTAATCAGGTCTGCACAAATCGGGTACCTCCGTGGGCTTGTTCGTGATCTTCGATAGAAGGTTCTCTCCCTTCCGGGGCATTATACAGCCTCATTTGAGGCTCACTAAGGGGCCTCATTCCCTACCGTGCAGTAACCCTAGTCATCCCTGCTCTCTGTCATCTCACTCTTTCTCGGATAGAGCTGGGTACCAAGTTGGGAAAGCCCACGTCATATGCATCTGTAGGTCTGTGTCGCCTAGTAGCAAGCCAGGTACCTAGAGGGACTCAGGGCATACTTACTGATTAAAGGACTGAATGGCAACCGTGAGTTCTTACCGATCAAAGATGCTCGGCACCAGCTGCTGAGACACGCCTCTTTCCCCGTGTAGCATTTTAGTTCCTTGTAAGCAGCAACGGGATCCCTGGTGGTACAGTGGTTAAAGCATTCAGCTGCTAACCGAAAGGCCAGTGGTTTGAATGCCCAGCTGTTCTGTGGGAGAAAGATGTGGCGGTCTGCTTGCGGAAGGATTTACAGCCTTGAAAATGCTGTGGGCAGTTCAGCTGTGTCCTGTAGGCTTGTTATGAGTTGGAATTGGCTCGGTGGCAGTGAGTGTGTTTTGGTTTGCGTATAAGCAGCAGCAACAAAACATGATCTTCCCCTTGGCTTCCTTGGCTTTTATTTTATAGAGAACTGAGCTAGTTATTCTCCTCCTGTTCCTGTCGCCAGGTCTTGAAATTGATCTGCCTTGCTCTCAGTGTTGCCTTCGTACTGCTTGTCCAGTGCACATACTCTCCTGCTTTTCAAAGCCAGTCCTTCTGCCTGTGTTTGCAAAAAGCTGGTGCATGTTTAAAATAGGTGTATGGGTGAGTATATGTGTATATTCACTCTATGTTGATAAAGTTGTTTTTGTTCGGACTGCTTTAAGCCTTTGCCACCATTGAATATTTCTTGGGAAGCCCTGATACTCAGCTGAGAGTGGAGACCATGAATTTTTATTGGCTTGGTGACTTTCCCCATGAATTACATCTGAGGGGTACAGAGGTTGGGCGGAGGGAGTCAGCATCGTGTGCTGAGCAAAGTTAACATTCTCTTTCTTTTCTTAGGGCGTTCCAGGGAACCCAGGAGAAAGGGGCCCTCCTGGCAAACCAGTACGTCACCTTACTTTTCTGGATGAATACTGATTATCACTCCGGGCACTGGAGAGAAAAAAATGCAACTCAGATGCTTCAAGAGATTTTCTGGAAGGGCTTTGTGCAGAGATGTGGGCAGAGGGAACTGATTTGGGGAGACTCAGACAGCCTGATACAAGCTAACAGGCAGCCAGTACAACCATCGGCCTGAAGGAGCAAGGGGAGGAAAGGGTGTTTTCAGGACCAAGGGAGAAGGGAAACGAAGGAAAGGAAACTGCTGGGTAGGAGAGTTGTGAGTTTGAAGCCACTGCTGAAAACCTTGGCCTGAGACAGGAGGGAGCAGATAAGCAGCACCCAGTCCTCAGCGTCTGCCTCACCCTGCTCAGCCCCAGGCCAGCGAGAAAGTGAGCCAGTAACACACAGCCAGGGTCCTGGGGCATGGAACCGGGCTCAGGGCAGGCTGGAGCTGAGGCTGAGGGCATGGAGAAGGGCAGCACTGTGGACTCGAGCCAGGCATGCCCTCGTCCTTGGCACGGTAATGTCACACCTGCCGGCTGCCCACTCTCCGCAGGGGCTGAAGCCTTCTCGCTTCTCCCATTGAGCCCCGTGGACACTGTGGGACACTGCGTGGAGGTGCACTGTCCTGAGGGCTGGGTCCTGGGCAGTTGGGCCCAGTCTGGCCTCTGCTCTTGACTACTCCCACATTCCCCGTCGAGGAGACTCTCTGGGTGGGTGAGCAATGCCCGGGAAGCCCGAGAGGTGCAGCTGGTTGGCCAGGCCGCGGGGAGGGAGGGCCAGTGATGGTGAACACGTGTGTTTTCACCTGCTGCGGGTGAGGAGGAAGGCTGGCTGTGTGTGACAGGAGACGTGTGTGCCCTGAAGGAGGCTCTGCCCGTGGAGCAGGCAGTGGCAGTGAGGCTGGGGCGTCACAGACCTCGGAAGGCAGGGCCTTAGGCCTGGTTTCAGGAACCAAGGTGCCCTCTGGGGCAGAGGCTGCGCATCAAGATGGATTTGAAAGGCTATCAGTGTCCTTGGCAAGTGTGGCTTGTGACAAGCTCAGGAAAGGATCCCAGGCATACAACCCTGTGAGCTTGGGAGACTATCTCTGCCCTACCCATGCCAGCGGGCACTGCGCAGACCTGAGCAGAGAACCTGGTCTGTCTAGACAGGTCCTGAAGCTTTTCACTGAAGACTTCCCAGTGGGATCAGTGGACCGTCTTGTGGGTGGTCAGGGACAACCCAGCGACTCAGCCCTCCTCTGTGGAATCAGCTTATACAGTGGCCAAAGGAGCCCAGGAATCAGCTCCTATGCCTACAGTGCGAGGCCTTGGTCAGGTAGGCAGACAATAGGGTTCAGACCAGAGGCCGAATGAGGGTTCAGGTTACCCAGGCCAAATCTAGAGCTTACTTCTCCTCGGTAGAATCATTAGCAGAGTTCAGCTGACAGTGTGGATGACCATGGCCGGGGTGTAGCTGGTTGGCAGCTAAACAGCAACAGAGAAGGGAAGAAAGAGCCAGAAGGGGAGGGAGAGAGGACTTAGGCCTGTGTTTTACTACTTTAAATTCACTGGACACCCTTCCACATTGTCCCCCAAATGGTCCAGGGGATATCAGGTTCTTGTTTATCTCCATAATCATATAGTCTTTGTGTTGAGGGTCCTTAGGGCCACCCTCAGGTTCACTGATTCACTAGAAGAACTTACAGAACTCAGAAAAGCTGTTGTACTTGTGGTTCCAGTTTATTACGGTGAAAGGATGCAGATCAAGGGGGAAAAATTCACAGGGTAGAGTACAGGGGATGTCAGGAACAGGCTGCTGATTATCTTGTCCAGTGGGATTTTAAAGATAACATGCAAGTCTCGCAGCAGTAATTTGTGACGATACACATGAGGTATTGTCAACTAGGGAAGCTGACCTGAGCCTTGGTGTCCAGGGTTTTGTGGGGAGGTTGGTCACATAGGCACAGATGTCCCCATGGATAACCACAGTTACCATGTCTTCAGCCTCTCCTGAGGTCAAACCACAGTGCGTGGTCTCCTACTCTGCATCACATTGTTATCATAAACCATGTGGCCTGGCCAAGCCCCAAGTAGACAAAGATGCTTTTCTGAGGTGGGATCTTCCAAGGGTTTAGAGGTCATCTCCCAGAGGCTAGGAAACAGATGTGGAATGTCCAGGCTTTGGACAGCCCAGACCTGCTGAGTTCATCCTTTAATGTATGGTTGCTCTGTGAGCAAAGAGAAGGACAGGGAGAGTTTCTCCGTATTCCTCTTCAGGCACCCATCTATCCCCTCGTCTCAGGTTAGTCCTCTCCAAGCAGAGCCCGAGGTGGGGATTCACATTCAGGTGGCAGGCACTCCCAAGTGAAACCTGCAGGAGCATGAGGGGACCAGGGTATGGCAAGGGAACAAAGGAGCAAGCGAGCTGAAGATATGGATTCAGCGGAAGTGTAGCCTGGGTCTGATTACATAGGAAGCTCTGGAGTGTGAGGGAAGCAGGAGAAACCATCCTTCCTGATGCTCGTGTGGTCTGTCTTTGGCCATGGGCTGCCTCTAGCAGGAGGATACAGTCTCCTGCAAGTTTCCAACAGGTGACAGAGACCTGGACGGGGCACCAGCTGTGTCTTCTACAACCCCAACTCTTCCAGTCCTTTCTTCTCTTGACCCATTGGGAATAATGCGTGATCTACTGTGTGTGAACAACTCCTCATGGAATGGGAGGGTCACTTGCCGCAGGCCTGCCCTCTGAGACCACTGCCCCCTCACAAACCTCTCCTTATCTGTCTTCTTAAAGTCGTTGAGAGGTACAGATAGGGGTCAGAACAAGACACAGCTGTAGTATCTGCAGAGCCATGCTGTACCTAGACTGAAAATCTACTCTGTGCTTTCTCTTCCTCTGTAACATACCCAGCCGTGCTGTCTGATCAGACACACTCGAATGACACAGAGCTCAAATGGCAGCACGATAAAACCCAAGTAACGCAACAACAGCAATATAGAAATGTCCTCATTTCACAATACAAAGCCTCTTTTTTTAGTAACTTTCCAAGGGAAAAAATACAAGTCTTCAAAATTAAGACCACTTCCCTTTTCTAAGTGAAAGTTTTGATAAATGAGTATTACAAAAGTCAGACTTTGTCTGGAGGGCCTCCCTCAGATACGCAGGGAGGGTCTTTGCCTTGTCTGTAGCAGCTGTACCCTAAGTGAGTCTTCACTGCAGAGCTAGGAGATCTTCATCATCCACTAATCTGAATTAATCTGATCCCAAGCTCCTGTGCCCCCACTTTAACTGCGGTGTCCAAAAGAGTCATCATATGCTTTGAACTGTCAACACAATAATCAACACAGATGCCTCCCACCTCAATGGTGATTCTGTGCCTACTTGTGTTACGTATTCGTGTGGCTCTTGCTAGTGACAGGCCATGGTGGAAACCACATTTTAAGGGGAACGGTCCAGGGAAAAGGTGGTAGACAGAAACATTGTTGTGGTTTAAGCCTTCCTGAGATACCAGACTGGATTCATAATTCATAAAGCTGAACACAGTCCGAAGAAATTACTCACAAGTTTAATTGTGACCAGAGACTTCTTATATTCTAGGGAAAATTCTAATACTTCTGCTCTAAATTCTCTGGTACTCTTTTTCCGAGGTGAGATTTCCGTGTTTCCAAAGCAGCACCCCACTCTCCAATTCATATCTAAGACCCCTTCCCTTTAGCTGTCGGACTTTTAATTTCCAATTTCTTTCCTAACCTGTTCCTTGCAGCCCACTGGGACCCAGGCCTCCAACTCATCTTAGTCTGTGGGCTGTCCACAATCCTTACAGGCCACACTTCAACTCATAGTGGCCTTGAATGTGAATTCAGTCACCTACAGATGTATACATACTTTCAGAGGGTTTTTAATTACCCTTGATTTCTCAAATCTCCTTTCTAAAATAAAAAGCTTTCAAACCGTAATGACAGACGAGGTTTAAAATGCAATTTCATCTGGAAGAACTGAAGATCATTGGTTTAAATTCTTACTAGGTTGTGAATGACTGATAGTGACAGCTGTTACCCATGTGGGAAATCCATGACAGTCCAGATCACAGATACCTGCCCATTTGCCTTGTCTCATGCTCCTTGAATACTCTGGGGCTCAGTTCTACCCTGGCCCCTAGGATCACCATGAGTCGGATCCAACTCAACAGCACTTGGCTGGCATACTCATCTGACCTATCAGGTATAGATCTTGGGGGCTTTGCGTAGAGAAGAGACCACCAAGAGAAGAGAAAGAGCCAGTGGAGGGAGACTGGGGACCAAAAAAACCTGACATCAGTCAGGCATGGCTGGGACTGGCAATTCATGCAGTCTTTGTGGCTCTCAGCCTGTTGTATCAACAGGGCCACTCATGTCTCATATATGACACAAGTGTTATAAGTTATGGCTTATAGTCAGTAGGCCTCTCTGAGACTGCTTGGCACATACTGTGTTATATGTATGTATTTATTTATTTTTGCTTTGACAGGGCCCCTCTTCACTACTGTCTCCAGGGGACATAAACCTCTTGGTTAAGGTAAAAGCATGAAGTAAATTCGCATGTGTCTTGAGAACGGTGATGGGGGACTGCAGATCTCAGTAACCAACCGTGTTTTGTCTGAGCAAACTATAACCATAATAACGATAACGTGCCTCGAGAACGTATAATGTGACTGCCAGTGTTTCAGACCCTCACTGTCCAGTATGACAGCCACTGGCCACGTGTGTCAGTTTAAATTGCTTAAAATTAAGTGCAGTTCCCGATTCAGGTCCTTGAGGAAATAGAATCCTTGAACAATTCCCTCCTTTGCTGTGAGACCAGGGGAACTGGCTGGTGCCCGGCTACCCTTATGGAGCATTTTGATCAAAGGTTCTGTAGACGAATCCTGATCCAGAGGGAGAAAGTGCAGAACAGAATTTCAGACTCTCACGGAATCCAGACTTTTTGGAGACTGGAGGCTGGATGAAGCCCTGAAACTATTGCCTTGAGATAATCTTTAATCTTTATGCCTAAACTAACCCGTGAAGTCTTCCGCAAATAATAGCTAGTAAAGAATGTCTGCCTTGAGCATTGTGCTGTTTCCAAGATCTGCTGTAGGGGATCAGACTGACAACAGCAATTTGGGGAACAGTGAGTTTATGTTACTGGAGGTGGAACAATTCGGAAAAGAAGGGTAAAAACGGCTGCACCACTCAGATGTAACTAATGTCACAAAATTGTAGAAATGGTTGAACTGGTTGTACATTCTGCTACATACATTTTCCTCACCACCACTGAAGAAAAATTGTTTTTTTAAAATTCAGGTTCTTGGTCACACTAGCCAGATTTCAGTTACTTAACAACCAGATATGGCTGGTGGCTGCTGTTTCGGACAGTGCAGGTGTGGAGAATTCCCACTGTAGCAGCAAGTTCCCTGAGCAGCAGTGTGCTAGATGCTTGATGTGTGTGGCTCGGTTCGTTTTTACAATGTCTGCAGTGTCAGTCCTGCTGCTGCGCTTGTTTTGTGCATAGGGAAAGTGAAGCATCTTGGGGGCAGGTCACTTAGGAACAGAATTCAGGCCCAGAGTCCAGCAGCTGTGGATGTGAAGCCTGCTGGTCCCAGGGGGCAGATGGAGCTCAGGTCCAGGGAGGTCAGACACTGCTGGGCGGCCTGCTCCGGAAGAGTCCGGACTTGAGTGCAGATGTGTTTTGATTTCCAGAACCATATTCAATTTCTCTGTGACTGACAGAGACCCTGAGAAGTTAGGCAAGCGTCAGTTGAGATAGGAGAAGTCAGACCTGGATTTCACCCAAAGGTTCGGTTGTGGAGGTACAAAGACATGTGGCAGAGGACCTTGAATGTTAAAGGGTTGTGGGCTGGGAGAGGCTGTGAGCAGGGGGGGCGCTGGGGTAAGGTGTGTGTTATAGGTAAAAAGAAAAAGAATCTTGCAACAGTGATTGTGGAAGACCCTTTCGCTGCTTCTGCTTTAAGCCTTAATGAATCCTGGTGATATACTCAACTGCTAACCGAAAGGTTGGCAGTTTGCAGCTAGCCAGAGGGGCTTGGTGATCTAGTGACTCTATGGGATAGAGTAGAGCTGCTCCATAGAGTTTCCAAGGAGCTCTTGGTGGATTTGAACAGCCAACATTTCTGTTAGCAGATGTAGCACTTAATCACTGTGCAACCAGGGTTTCCCTGGGTGGTCTAAGTCCAGCAAAGCAGCCAGCTGAAAACCCTAAGGAGCGCACTTCTACTCTGACACACTGGGGATCTCTGTGAGCTGGAGTAGAGTGGACGGCGCAGAGCAACCCTGGCAGATGTTGTTGTAAAGCTGGTGAAGCTGGGACCTGGATTCTAGGGGCAGCCGCTTCCTGTGCTTTCCTATTTGACTAACAGCATTTGGATGATGACAGAAAATACCAAACTCATGCATGAGACCCAGGGAAGAGAAAGAAAACCTCACACGCTCAGGACTTTTAATTTCACTGCACAGTGAGATGCCTTGTTGGAGAATTATACATTTTATTAAAAAATGAGTAGTGGTAGAAACTTTACTGGTTTTTATTGACAGGAGAGAGCATTTTCCCACAGTCAAAAACATGACAAGAAATCACTATCTATTGATTCGATCCCTTGTTTATTACAGGCTTTTATTAGCTGCCATCGTTTGTCATGGTCCCGTCTCTCTGGAAGGAACTCGGTTTATGTAGCCTCCTCTCTCCCAAAGGATTTCAGCCTCAAAACATGCCAATTTTTTAGCCAATAATAACAACAGTGAGTGCCGAGAAGTCTGAGAATCATGCGTCTCGTCTATACCATTGAGACAGATACCTCACTACGGCACTGTTCCCTTTGTGTGAAACAGTGCAGCTGGGTTCATCTGAATACCTGGGGGCCTCAGAGGGCGCGTGAACAGCTGTACTGAGGACAGGGCCCCTGGAGGTTCCCTGGCCCCACTGAGATGTTCCTTGCCTGTAAACCTTATAGGCAGCTGCCTGGAGGAGGGGGGGTTGACCAGATGTGCCACGAACCAGCTCTCACCCTTGTTCTGTGAAGCCATCCGCGGCCACCTTGAAACGGCAGGAGAAAGGCTACTGGTCAGGCCCAGGTACTGGCAGGAGGTGCCTCCTGCCAAAAAGGTGTCTTTTACTGCAGGAGAATCATCTCTGCCCCTAAGAGTTATATGGCACCTGATAACTCATCCAGAGAGATAGATAACTGCCTAGGGGGAAAGCTTATTGTCCAGGAGCCCTGTAAGATGAAATTCTGTGGTCAGATCTCTGCCTGGGAAGGCTGTCCTCATGCTGTCTCCAGGAGATGACTCTGGTGCATGAGTGCAGTTTGACGGGACACTCGTGGACAGCCTGGTGGCGTAGATTCTGTTGCTGTCTGTGCTTTATAGGGGAGGACATGGAGGCACAGATGGTTAAGATACTTGGTGAAGGCCACAGAGCCAAAAAGTGGTGGAGCCAGGACATGCCCAGCGGGACCTTTGCCAGCATCCTTGTGCCTAACCTTTCTGCTGGCCAGCCTCATCTGAGTGTGAGGTGAGGTCCTGCCAGCTGCTGATGGAGTGTGGGCAGGTAGTGAGCTCCTGCTAGTCACCAGAGGCACCGCAGTGGTGGCTGTCCTCTTCTTTAGCAGGAGTCTTGTAGTGAGGACTCAAGTAAGTAGCATGGGGAGTCCCCAGGTGGTGCAAACGATTAAGGACTCAACTACTAGCCAAAAAGTTGGCAGTTCAAACCCATGTAGTGGTACACTGGAAGAAAGGTCTGGCCATCTTCTCCTTCCAAAAGGTCACAGCTTTGAAAATCTTTTGGGGCAGTCTTATTCTGCACGTGAGGTCATCATGAGTTGGCATTCAGTGGGTGGCAACTAGTAGCATCACAACGACTGTGAGGGGTTGGATGAGATGGCTTGGAGGCTATTTCTATGCCTGAGAAGCAAAGAATATCTTTCTTCCTTGTAGCAAAGTCTGTGGCATTCCTCCGTATGGTAGGCATCTTTTGAGCACTTACTCGGTACCAAGCACTGCACTGAATCTAACACAGTTACATTTTTCAAACCAAAAGAACTGAAGAAAAAATGTCAAGCCTCAAGTTGTAATATGAAAGGATTCTATGGGTAAAACAGAGAATGTGGAGAAAGTATTGAAAAAAGATGGAAAGAATACACAGTCACTGTAACAAAAAATAGGAAACCTTGGTAGTGTAGTGGTTAAGTGCTATAGCTGCTAACCAAAAGGTTGGCAGCTTGAATTCACCAAGTGCTCCTTGGAAGCTCTATGGAGCAGTTTTACTCTGTCCTTTAGGGTTTCTGTGAGTCAGAATCGACTCGACAACAGTGGGTTTGGTTTGTGATTTGCTACCAATAATAATTGGTCAGCCTTCACCATTTTAGGGGGTAGCGTATGATCAAGAATGAGTGGTACTGGAGGAAGAAATCCAGGATGAACTGAAGGTATTGATAAAAATAAAACACTAGGAACTGATGAAATACCAATTGGGATGTTTCAACGAGCAGATGCAATGCTAGAAGTGCTCATTCATCTGTACCAAGAAATTTGGAAGACAGCTCCCTGGTCCGCTGACTGGAATACATCCCTGTTTGTGCCCATTCCACATAAAAGTGACCCAACAGAATGTGCACATTATCAAACGATATTATTAATACCACTTGTAAGTAAAATTATGCAGAAGCGCATTCAAAAATAGTTGCAGAAGAGCATCAATAGGGGAGTGCCAGAAATCCAGAAAAGGACGTGAAACCAGGGACATCATTGCTGATGTCAGGTGGATCCTGTCTGAAAGCAGAGAATGCTAGAAAGATGGTTACATGTGTTTTACTGACTATGTAAAGGCATTCAACGTGCGGATCATAACAAATTTATGGATAACACTGTGAAGAACAGGAATTCCAGAACATTTAATTGTGCCCATGTGGACCTTGTACATAGACAAAGAGACAATTATTCTAATAGAAATGTGTGTTCCACAATTGTGTCCTTTAATCCTACTTATTCATTCTGTGTGCTGAGTAAATAATCTGTATGTTAAGTAAATAGCTGGACTATATGAAGGAGAACATGGCATCAAGATTGGAGGGGGATTCATTAACCTGTGATGTGATGTGACCTTGCTTGCTCAAAGTAAAGAAGACTTGAAGCACTTACTGATGAAAATCAAAGAGTACAACCTTCAGTATGAATTATACCTTAAGAGAAAGAAAATATTCATCACAACTGGACCAATAAGAAACATCATGATAAACAGAAAGAAGGTTGACATTGTAAAAGACTTTCTTTTACTTGAATCCACAATCAATGCCCGTGGAAGCAGCTGTCAAAAATCACATGATACATTGCCCTGGGCAAACCTGTTGCTAAAAAACTCTTTAGAGTGTTAAAACAGCAGAGATATCATTTTGAGGACTAAGTTACACTTAATCCAAGCTATAGTATTTTCAATTGCTTCAATGCATTGTATGTGAGAGTTGGGCAATGAGAAAGGAAGACTGGAAAAGAATTGATGCCTCCGAATTACCATGCTGGTGAAGAATATTGAATATACCATAGACTGCAAAATTGAACAAATCCCTCCTGGCAGAAGTACAGCCAGAATGCTCCTTAGAAGTGAGGATGGTGCCACTTCTTGTTACTTACTTTGGGCATGTTCTCAGGAGAGACCAGTTCCTAGAGATGAACATCATACTTGGTAAAGTAGAGGGTCAGGAAAAAAGAGCTAGACCTTCAAAGGGATGGACTGACACAAAGACTGCAGCAACAGGCTCAAACAGCAGATCGTGAGGGTGGCACTCAGCCAGGCATGTTTTGCTCTGTTCTCCCATGAGCTGGAATCCACTTGGCAGCACCTAACGACGGTAATACGGAATCCTCGAAGACTGATGAAGCGTGAGGCAAGCAAAGCGAAGGTTGCTCTCGTGATGGAAACTCTTCCCTCCTGAATCTGGAGACTAAGAACAATCCCAAATCATCTCAAACTTCACCTCCTTCCCATATGAACCCGTACAAATTCCACCTGCCTTGTGGAACCCTCTATAGAGCACTCAGAAATAGTAGTTCAACTATTTATTTTGTGCCAGTCACTGCCACATGGCCATCAGCTCTTGGAGATTGCAGTCACTGTGATCTTGAAACATAGCCCAAGAAAAGGTTCTTGAAAATATGTTTTCCATGAATAAGCAGCTGAATGAATTAGTACTACTAAGTAAGTGCAGTGAGTATCACCTATCTGTGCTGACACCATTTTAAGTGTCTTCTTTGTATCATAGCATTTAACTCTCATCACAAAGACACAGAAAGGGAAAGAAGGAGAAAGGACTGAAGAGAAAGACGTGCAGGAAGCAATCCAGAGAATCAGTGTATGAGTTTGGTGCCATTGCCTATGTGTCTTTTTGTCACGTTGTTGTGGCTTTGGAGCCAGGTTGTGTAGTGGTTAAAGTCTTGGCTGTAAACTGAAAGACCAGTGGTTCAAATTCACCAGCCACTCCTTGGAAAGCTGATGCAGGCAGTTCCACTGTGTCCTGTAGGGCTGCTATAGGGTGCCATGAGTTGGAATTGTGGGTTTGGTGGCTTTCTGCCTGTGGCTGTGAGGCTGGAAGCAATGCCACAGGTATGTCCAATACCAGCGAGGTCACACAGGGAAGACAGGTTTCGTCAGAGCTGCCAGACTAAGATGGTCTGGGAAGAAAGGCTTGGTGATGGACTTGCAAAAATCAGCCAGTTAAAACCCTATGGATAACAACCGAATATTGCCTAATAGTGGGCTGGAGGATGAACCACCTAGGTTGGAAGACACTCAAACTGCAGTGACCACAAACATGGCCACCAACATGGACTCACTCAAGTGTGCCATTAGCTGTAACGATGGTACAGGACTAAGCAACGTTTCGTGGTGGTGTCCACGGGGCTGCCATGAGGCAGTCAACCGAATGGCGGCGAACAACAATGTCATTGTCAACACGATTGTCACTTGGCACGTTGTGCTCTAAACTGTACAATCTAGAGATGATACAGACAAATTAGAAAGCTTGGTCCATGGACTGAGAAAACTCTCAGTTCACTTCAGTGACAGAAGTTATGTGCCAGAAAGAAGTAGAGCAAGCTTGATGCCAGGCAATGTGTATTGAATGCTTTCTTGGGCAGAGAATAGCAGTGGCATGGCCAGATCTCAGACTGCGTGACACAGCAAGCGTGCCCTGAGGGTATGTGCCTTTGTTTGTTCTGCTTCTGTTCAGAACACCCTTTGCTTAGGCTGCCCAAGGACAGAGAACTCAGGTCTCAGCTTTGTTTTGTTACTAGCCTTAGGGGATAGAGCGTGCTATTTCTAGTAGTAGTAAATGCTTGCATGAAATATGCACAGTAAATATTTTAGACACAGGCACGAGTGCATGGGTTTTGGCATCATTTTCAGGGCCAACCTCTAGTAGTCTGGCTGCCAGGAGCTGGGGGGATGTCAGGGCTGGAATGTAACTTTCTGTAAAGAGAGTGCAAATGCAGTTTGACACAAAAAACATCTGAGTAGTGACTCGACCCACTTGTGTGCTCTGCCATCCCTGGATGGCATCATCCTCTCTGGAGATGAGGAGACAGGAGCTGTGGGCCATCTTTGCTTTACAAACCAAGGTATTATCTAAGCACCTTCTTGCTCTCTCTCTCAGGACGTGTGTAATGACTGCCCTCCTGGTCCCCCAGGCCTCCCTGGTCTGCCAGGTTTTAAAGGAGACAAAGGACTCCCAGGAAAGCCAGGGAGAGAAGGCCCAGAAGGGAAAAAGGTAAGGGGAAAAGGTCCGGGTAGTCTTTCCCATTGCAGTGAGATATACAGCCTGCTGGAGTCGTCAACACTGCTTCTCCTCCTTCCCAAACCAGTCAGGCTTTGAGGGGTGTAAGACAGCCAAGGAGCACTGGACTGAGGAGACATAGCTATGAAAATGGTGAGGAAATGGTGAATCTTTATCACTTTAAGAAAATGTTGACTCTGACATTCCAGTAGATTTTGAGGTCTAAAACACAGTCATTCTTCACTTCTCCTTTCTTCCATTGCTCCTTTTTTCTTTCTTCCTTCTATCCAGCTTTTAAGCATCTAATATATAGCAGATACCAAGAGAGGTAATGATACTTTATAGATACTTTATAGACTCATCCATCCGTCCGTCCGTCCATCCATCCATCCGTCCATCCGCCTGCCCGCCTGCCCATTATTTCCCTTGTCATTTACCCATCTATTATGTGTCAGGCATCACAGTTTTGTTCTCCTGGAGTTCATGGTCTTGTGATGGAGCTGGGGTGGCTGAAAGACAGACAAATGCCAATTTGAGATGTGATCTTTCTTCTGAGCCTCTGATCTTTAGGCAGCATCCCTTTCTCTTTCCATAGACTCGGATAGCTATGTGATTTTAACATTAGCCCTACCGTTGTCTACAATCTCTGCTTCTCCTCCGTAACACTCCAGGTCCTTAGGAGAAGACACAGGGCAATTCCAGAAGTGATTTGACTGACACTACTTTCATATAATCCGATTATCTTGATGGTCAAGTCATCAAAAGTAGTATTTATTTAATTTGCAACATTTCTTGCATTGCAATATATAGGACAGTAAATAGGCTGTCTGAATTGTTTTATGTCCATGTTAGCTCCCTCCCCCCAGCACTTCAGCATGCTTTTGAACAGGTTAAAAGATTTCTTAGTTAATGAAGATTGAATGGGTTCGCTTCTTTGGGTTTGATTTCAGGTGTCTTAATCTAAGAGGCTCTTAATATTACAAGAACATGTTGGCATCACCTTGGTGAATGGTTCTCAGGGAAGCATCTCCAAATCATTTAGGGAGATTTTTAGATAAACCATTTCTAGAAGCCTCACCCCAGGCCCTCTACATCAGATCACCAGCAAGAATCCTCAAATTTTTTTTTTTTTCAAGAACTGAAACAATTCTGACATTAAGTACCTCTTACTGAAGTCAACTTTCCATGTTCTATTGGTTTTGGCAGAACCTAGCAGCTGGCTAGAGACCCCGTTGTCCTCTCTGGGGCAGCCCCTCTCCAGGGTCAGGTGGCTGTCCTACACTGTGCAGACACTCAAACCAAACCCAGTGCCGTGGAATCACCTGTACCTCAGAGCAAACACTCTGGGTTATAATCAGTGTAATGGCAGGATATGTATACTGTGTGTGTGAGTGCATATGTATGTGTATAAATATGTATAAATACATATGTATGTGATATGTATTTATTTACTCTGTAATTTACTTGTTTTCTTATTGTAACAGGCCTCCCCTCTCTTCTCAGCTGTGTTATTTATCTATTGCTGTATTGTAAATTGCCCCAAACTTAGTGGCTTAAAACAACAAACATTGATTACCTTCTCATTTCTAAGGTCAGGAACTCAGGAGTGGTTAAGCGGAGTGGTTCTGGCCCAGGGTCTCTTATGAGGTTGCCCACAAACTGTTGACCAGGACTGCAGTCGTCTCTCCGTTTGACTGTTGGAACATCCACTTTCAAGTTCACTCGTATGGCTGTTGGCTGGAAGCCTTGGTAAAGGCCACGTGGGCCTCTTTGCAGGGCTGCCTGAGTGAGCTCAAGATGTGGTCGCTAGCTTTCCTCAGAACTAATAGTCTGAGGGAGTGTGTGTTCCCAAGGTGGATGATTTTTGCATCTGGACGTTCTCTCACTTCTGCCATACTCTGTAGGTCACAGAGCCCAGCCCTGGTGCAGTGGGAAGCCAGTAAAGGAAGATACGAACACTAGGGGCAGGGGCCATTGATGGCCATCTTCAAGGGTGGCTACCACACCAACTGCCTTTGTCATCTAGTATGGTGTAAAACAACTACCATGAGTGGATGGCTTTAAAAGAAAATTTTATTCTGTTACAGTCCAGTAGGCTGGAAGTCCAAGTCCAGGGCACCAGCTCCAGGGGAAGGCTTTCTGTGTTGGCTCTGGAAGAGTGTCATTGTAATCACTCTTCCCCTAGACTGGGAGCTTCTGTGGTGCAGGGACCCCAGGTCCTTTCCAAAGGACATGTTCTGGTCCTGGCACTGCTGCTTGGTGGTATAAAATCCCTAAGTCTCTCTACTTGCTTCCGTTTCCTTTATATCCCGAGAGATTGCCTTGAGACACAATGAGTCCTGCCCCACCAACATAACTGTCATCCATCCTTACTCATTAACATCATAGAGGCAGGATTCACAGCATGTGGAAACATTGTACGACACCAAGAATCGTAGCTCAGCCAAACCAACGCACCCATTTTTGGGAGGGGGCACGAGTCAATCCATGACACCAACTACCTGCATTGATTGTGGGTTATACCTTTGAATGCACAACCACACTGGATACTGACACATGCCTACACTCTTGGCTCAACATGTTAGGGTCCCAGGGAAATTCTCATTGGGAATCAGTGGCTAGCTGTCAAAGTGGGCAGCATGGTGACGACTCTGGGGACAGGCTCCAGTCACTCACTGGGTTTTCTCTTTTGTCCCTGCTGCAGGGGGAATCTGGGTCCAGAGGCCTCCCGGGTCCACCAGGGATAGCTGGACCACAGGTAGGTGAGACTTCACAATGTGTATCCGTTCTGTTCATTCTGCTGCTCCTTGTAGTTTGGGAGAACAATGGTGTCAAGTGTACAAGAACAGTAGTTTCAAAGTCAGAAAACTCTCAGTCAAAGTCTAATCTAAGCGCTGGCTAACTCAGTGACCTTGGGCAAGTCATTACAGCGTGTTGAGCTTCAGGTTTCTCATCTGCAAATACCCAAGTGGTGGATGTATTATGAACTAAGAGATTGGAACATGTAGCATTTTCTGGTTAGACATGAACTCTTGAGGTCAGACAGCTCTGACTTGGAGTCCCATCCCTGAATTTAGTGTTCAGAGATGTGTGTTTTCGTTGTCATCTAGTTGATTCCAACTCATAGCCACACTATAGGACAAAGAAGAACTGTCCCCATAGGGTTTTCAAGGTTGTAAATCTTTATATTCCCCCCGGAGGGATGAGGCTTCTGTATAAATTCAGCAGAACAGCTCTGTGATTCACAAGGCGGGAGAAAGCATGGGAGGGAGGGGAGCGTGTTATGGGCTTGTGGCTGTGTTGATTATTGCTGGTGGCGCTGTTTAGTACTAAGGAAAAGACCATATGAGTGCCAGGATGGGCGTAGTCAGAGGGCGAGAGCAGACTCTCACTCCCTGTCGGCCCTCCTTGTCACTGGTGCTGCTCTCCCTGAGCCCCTGGGGTCCCTCTGCTGCTGCACCCTCCGCAGCCCTCTCCCCAGACTCAGGGACAAGCCTTCCCGTGGTCTTGTCGGGTCACAGCACAACTCACTGGACCAGAGAGGCGCCTGAGAGTGATTATGAGGAGTGAGCGCTCCAGAGCTGGACTTCGGGGTGGGAGTCTCATCTCCGGCCCCGGGGGTGGTTTCTGAACCTCTTGCCCATCTGTCTACCATCCAGAAGCCGGGAGCTCTGAAAGTGGCCACTTTACAGTGTCATCGGGGTGGTGACCGAGTGCAGTTGCAGCCATGCCTGGTCTGTTGAAAGCATTAGTCAATGTTAGTCCCTACTGCTTTTCAGCTGGGGACAGGATGTCATAAGAAGCAAGGCCAAGTTTAGGATGGGGTTTCCGGCACAGTGTAATCCTAATCCAAACCCATTGCTGTCAAGTTGATTCCTATTCATAAGGCACAGTGGTTAAGAGGTCGTATGCTAACCAAAAGGTCAGCAGTTCGAATCTACCAGCTGCTCCTTGGAAGCCCTGGAGGGCAGTTCTGTGCTGTCCTGTAAGTTGTGAGTTGGCAAAATGTAAGGGGTGCCAAAAATATCTATAACAAAGATAGCCAAGCCAAGCCAATGCAGTACTTTAAATTAAACTAATGCAAAAATGCAGTAAACCATGAGGACAATATCAAAACTTTAAATGAGAACAAGGCCCAGCCCTCCTGGCATGAACTCCTTCCTCACCTCTCCCTAATTGGGGCCTATCAGAACTCAGAACTGCATATTTTGTTCATCTTGACCTTGTGTGTATGTGTGTGTGTGTGTATGTAGTTTAGAAAATATTGCTTTAAAAGTATGATGTGTTTCAGTTGCTGAGTGTTTTGAAAGTCTCTTTGGTGGTTCAAATCCGTGCAGTAGTACCACAGAAGAAAGGCCTGGTTATCTGCTTCTGTTATGAATACAGCCAAGAAAACCCTGTGGCCCAATTCCACTCTGTAACATGGTGGACCAGCGTGACTGGACAGCAGAGGGTCTTTTGTTTATAATTTGCACCCAGGGTGAGTGTCTCGTTCACTGCACCCTAATCTCAACCCTGGTGAGTAGGGTTGAAGTTACTATCATCATTATTAGTACTGTGAAAAAACAAACAGACAAGCAAACCAACCACAGCATTGTTCTGCAACACAGAGCCCTCAGGACTTGTATGTTGTGTATCCTGGAGTTGATTCTGACCCCAGTGACCCCGTAGGGTCCTGCAGAACTTCCCCATAGGCTCTCCAAAGCTGTAAATCTTTATAGAAGCAGGCTACCTCATCTTTCTTCCCAGGAGCGGCTCGTGGGTGCAAACCACTGACCTTCTGGCTAGCAGCCAAATGCTCAGCTGCTGCCCCACCAGGGTTCCCGACCCATGACACATAGGGACAGAAAGC
The DNA here is from genome assembly GCA_028571685.1 of Heterohyrax brucei. Classification (NCBI taxonomy): domain Eukaryota; kingdom Metazoa; phylum Chordata; class Mammalia; order Hyracoidea; family Procaviidae; genus Heterohyrax; species Heterohyrax brucei. The sequence continues at coordinate 5,417,774 of CM053153.1, forward strand.
ATTCAGGGCTTTCAGGGCCCAGGTGACAGGATGTTCGTGGTGGTGCAGACGGCGGAGGAGCTCGGCTGGTAGTTGAAAGGGAGGCAGTTGCAATGCTCTCTTTGCTCTCTGACACCTACAAGGTCACCTTGAGTTCAGTCAGCTCCACACCGTCTGGTTCGCAGGGTTTTGACATAGCTGGGACTCGTGCTGTGGAAGCTACACCGTGTTAGGTCCTCAGGTAGAGGCAACGAGAGAGATTAGGCCAGAGCAGAGTTAGCTGGAGAGCCGCTGGAGGAGCAGCCCGGCTCTGAGCAGCCAGCCCAGGCTTAGTGCTGTTTACTGCACATTAACCTTCCTGTCTGGAGTCACTGGCAGCTGTGGCACCCATTTCTCCGGGCCAGTGATTTTGGCTAATCCTTAAGTAACCTTGACTGTCAACTTGTTGGCTGTGCGGCTGCAAGGAATGGCCCTTATTCAGAGAAACAAAAGCAAATCACTTAATCAGATAATGTGTTTCCTCAGCTATCAAGCCAACGTGTGTGCAGTGCTGATTGCCTTGGGATAAGGGCTCTGCTCTTGCTCTTCTCCGAGCCCTGGCGGGTTTGAACTGCCAACCTTTTGGTTAGTAGGACTTAACCACTAGTCCACCAGGGTTCCATTTCTCTCCAAAGGAGGCTTTGCTCCTAACACATTCTGAGCAAGTAGAAGAAATCATCTACCAGGGAAAAGAAAAGAGGGGTGGCCTATGGCAGTTGCTGCAGCTTTTTCACTCGGGAGCCTTCACTTTGGTGACCTTGTTCTCAAGGTCTTGGGGCTTGGGGCCCACCTGCTGCCCTGCGCTCACGTTCTGAATGTTCTCGTGCCAAAGGCCAGGTTAAGTGCTTTGCAGCGTCCTCTGCTGTAGGGCTCAGCATAACCCTCGGAGGCGGAGGTGTTTTCCCACTTGTCGGTGTTAGGCGCCACTGAGTGGGCTCTGACTCACAGCGAGCCTCTGCACAACAGGACACTGCCCGGCCGGTGCCCTGTCCGCATCGTTGTTATGTTTAAGGCCGTCACTGCAGCCGCTGTGTCAGTCCATCTCTCTGAGGGTCTTCCCCCTTTTTGCTGACCTTCTCTGTACCCAGCATGATGTCCTTCTCCAGGGACTGATCCCTCTTGTCACCATGTCCAAAGTATGTGAGACACAGTCTCACCGTCTTTGCTTCCAGGAAACACTCTGGTTGTACTTCTAGAACAAACCTGTTTGTTCTTTTGGCCATCCACGGTACATTCAACCTTCTTTTCCAGCACCACAATTTAAAGGCATCAGTTCTTCTCCTGTCTTCCTTATTCATTGGCCAACTTTCTTATGTACATGATGTGATTGAAAATATATGGCTTGGGTTAGGTGCGCCTTAGTCTTCCAGGTGACATTGGTACTTTTCGGTACTTACAGATGAGGAAAACAAGATTTATTAAGATTAAATATGAATATTACAAATCTCATTGTTAGCTGCTGCTGGGTGGGCCCTTGACTCCTAAAGACCCTGTGCACAATGGGACTGGACTGCTGTGACCCACAGGGCTTTTCATTGGCGGATTTTTGGAACAGATTGCCAGGCTGTTTTGTTCCTAGCCTGTGTTAGCCTGAAACCTCTGCTGGGACCTGTTTGGTGTCATAGCAACACGCAAGCCGCCTCTGACACAGGGCATCCCACTGTGCTTGACGTGCGTTGCCTGGGAAGTGATCTGAGGTCTTCTTCACAGATGGAGACAATTCTACCACTGAAACTAGTAGGTTGTGTAGGCAAATTTGAGCCCTGCTTGTTGAGCTCCAAGTCTCGCACTCGGTAACGTGGTGCCGTGTTCCTGGTAGCACGGGGAGCAGGGCTTTTGTGCACACAGTCTCTGGCAATGTCCCCTGTGGAGCATCTCCTAGCATCCACTTACTGGTGGCAGTAGACACCCCAGTGAGGTTAAACATGTCCCCTGAGGACCCCCACAGCTATCTTGCCTCTTGGCTTCAAACCCAGGCCCATCTCTGCCCTTCGTTCATCCCGGGCCACTCTCCAAAAGCTAGGGCTTCACATTGGTTGATTCTGGTTTGAATCCCTGCTCCAAATATGTATTTCTAACAAGTTCTCAGGCAATACTAATGCTGCTGGTTAGGGGCTAATTCTGAGAACTGCTAGCAGAGCAGCGGTTCTGAAAACTTGTATGTAAGAATCCCTGGAGAGCTCATTAAAATGTAGATCCTGAGTCAGTATAGCTGGGGTAGAAATGCAAATTCTCCAAAGGGGTTTGAACCAGAACAAACTGGATTAATGCCCTGCCAAAAACCCAGAGGGGAGGACTTTTTCATTACCTCTGTGCTCAGCTGCACTTATCCAACAGGATCTTTGCTAGAACTACAGATGTGAAGATGAATTTGTACCTGAATATGCTCTCCAGCCAGAGTGCTTAGGATAGCCGGTGGCATCCTTTGAGGCCAAAGGCCATGGGAGCATATGGGTCCCGTGCATCGCCAAGAGGGCCTTGTTTCCTTGTGTGTTTGTGGCTGTTGTTGAGCAGCTAGGAACCTGTTTCCCTGAGATTTGTCTCACAGATGTACAGCTGCTGTACTCAACCAGCTGGCCCTGTGGAAGTTAATGTTACCTTCAGTTACTGAGCTCTATCCTAGGCTTTCAAAGCACACAAACCACGGACTACAGGAGTTGGGTTGGGAGATAGTGACTACTGGTATGATTGTCATCCACAGACAGGAAGAAGAAGGAGAAAGACATAATCAGAGCCATCACCCTGGAACATGGGAGGCTGCAGAATCGGATTTAAAAGTCCCTCCTGAGTTGGAAATGCTGCTGTTCTAATCCCCATGCAAACATTTTATTTCCTTTGTCAAAAACTTAAACTCATAATGAAGGTGCACTCTTCGGACACGAATGGATTGGACTTGGTGATGCAGAGTGACCGTATATTGGATGCACTTTATGGTTCTGTACATCTATAGGATGTCATCCTGCTGATCTCTGGCCGGAGGAAGGAGAGTGGGTGGAGAGGAGGGAAAAAAGAGACTGTTGGGAGGATGAGACATGTATGGAGCAGAGAGGACTAGTGTGCTGTCGCCGGACAGGGAGAGCAGTGGAAGCTGCATATAGGTGGGCATGTAAATTTACAGGGGAATGTACATTTTCACTCAGTCATAATAAAACAAAACAAAAACACTTAGAGAAACGTCTGAAATTGGCATAGCAAAATATATTTACTGTGAGTTTGATAGTATTTGAAGTGGGTAGCATTAATCTGAATGTTTTGAGAAGGTTCTTGAAAGACGGGACAGTGAATGTGGGTGTCATAGTTACCTAGTGCTGCTATAACAGAAATCTCATAAGTGGGTGGCTTTAACAAGCAGAAATTTATTTCCTCATAGTTAAGTAGGCTAAGAGTCCAAATTCAGGGTGTTAGCTCCAGGGGAAGGCTTTCTGTGTTGGCTCTGCAGGAAGGTCCTTGTCATCAGCCTTCCCCTGGACTGGTGGCTTCTGAGGCACAGGGACCCTGGGTCTTTTCCAAAGGACAAACTCTGCTCCTGCCATTGCTTCTTGGTAGTGTGGGGTCCCTAAATCTTTCTGCTAGCTTTTCCCCTTTGTATCTCAACAGATTGCCTCAAGGCACAACGCAGCAGCTTTGTGTATTCAGTCCCGCCCCACCAATGCAAGTTTCGCCCATCCTCCCTCATTAACATCATAGGGGCAGGATTTTCAGGGCCCAGCCAGCTGCTATGCACATTTTTGGGGGACACAATTCAATCCATAACAGTGGATTATATAGGTCATTGTCAGATTCATTTTTCAGGAGAGAACACCAAAACACAGTACAGGGTTTCAGGGTTATTGAGTCACAGAAACAGTGTCATCAAGGATACACCATACATCCTAAAACACAGCCTTTAGTCAGGCCCATGGGAAACCCTGTTGGCGTAGTTATTAAGCGCTGCCACTGCCAATCAAAGGGTTGGCAGTTCATACCCACGAGGCACTCATCAGAAACCGCAAGGGTCAGTTTGACTCTGTCCTGTAGGGTCACTATGAATTGGAATCAATTCTAAGGCAATCAAAGTCAGGGCTGGAGTTCATAGTTCTCAAAGCTGAGTGCACAGAGATGATTTTCCAGAAGAACCTGATGCCTAAGACGGACGTTCTTTCTCAGCTGCTTACTAGGCTGCTGCTTGACTTGAAGGGGACTTTATGGAACCAGTTTCTTAAAGGCTCAAAGTCCACAAGAGCACCTAAGGGTAAATGGTCTGGGTAGGCCAACCCAATTCCGTGAATCCAGAAAACTGGATTCCAGAAGAATTAAAATCTTTTTGTCACCTTGCCCACTTGTCTACCACCCGGGTAACACAGACTAAGGGTAGACTGTCCTGGACTGTTAAATCATCGGTGTGTAGAAAGTTGCCTGGCAAATTGCAGGCATGGATGAACCCAGGCTTTCTGACCATAAATCCATTGGTCTTGCTTGAGATTATAAAGCTGATGGGATAAAGTGTCATGGTTTGGGAAAATAACCAGGAAAGTCACTAGGTCAGGGAGAGGTAACCAGACACTGAAGAATAAGCCCTCCAGATCTGGGTTGATTCCCAGACTTTGATTTTTATCAGCTGTGTGACCTCAGGTGAGTGGCTGAACCTGTCTGGTCTTTGCACTGTGACAAGAAAGCACATTTCCTCAGGTAGTCTTGATGGCAAAGTAAGGTAATGTAGACGTAGTAAATACTATGGATCAGGGCAGGAGATGGACAGAGACATGCCTGGGATGGCATCTCTTGTGGGTAAGCTTGAGCAGAGGGCAGAACAGAACAGGGGCTCTGTCAATGCCAGTCCACTTCTCTGGAAGGAAGTGAGGCAGGCTCGGGGGTGGCTGCTTTGGCTTCCATGCCTGGCTGCGTTGGGGAGTGGGAAGGGCACCACAGTGGAGGTCCTTGAGCTGCTGACATTGTCATTGTTGTGAGGTGGGTTGAAACCCCTCCATGTCCAACCCGAGGGTTGCAATTTGAAAGGAAACCATTTACCTTTAAGGCAATTGTCCATAACGTCAGGGAAGCAGCAGGCTATTGTGCCACTTCTTTTCACGGAGCTTACAAAGCGATCAGCAGACAGCATGCTGGTTTTATAGATTTAGAAACAGTAGAAATAATAACATGCAGAAACATTGGAACAGATGCTTTTCCCCTCTGAAGCCATTTTTTGTTTCTCCTCTGAACAATGGTATGTGGCACTTTGCAGGTCTGAGCTAACCTCAGCCCTCCTGATAAACATAGGAGGTGGGGAGGGAGTCTGCTTCTGCAGCCCTCGCTGAGCTGTGGGAGCGTGCAACTGTCTGGAGCTGCAGAGGGCTAGGCCTGGTATCACAGTGACAGAGCTGTGGGGTTCTGGAGCTGGAAGGACCCTCATAGCTTGACCTGCCTCACCCTACACCATCCTTCATTTACCGGATAAACAGTCAGCTAAGAGGGGACATGACCTACCAAGAGATACAGAGATAAGCAATGACAGTTCTGGAACCAGAGCTAAGACTGGCTCACTGCCAAGAGCTTATTTTACTGCATCTTGTGTGCTTTTGAAGGAGCCAGAAAGTTTCTGTTTAAAAACACTTTACTTGAATACATTTGTTGACACAGTGAATACAGAACCAAAATAGGTGACAGTTAAGATATTGGAACTTCCCACGTTACTTTCAGGACTAATCCATAAAAGATAATTTTGATGGGTTGAATATTTTGAGTGCTTGATGATGGCAATGATGATGGTGGTGACTTATGATGATGATGGTGATGCTGGTGGTGATGGTGATGATGACTGTGACGGTGATGCTGGTGGTGGCGGTGATGCTGGTGGTGATGGTGATGCTGGTGGTGATGGTGATGATGCTGGTGGTGACGGTGATGCTGGTGGTGACGGTGATGCTGGTGGTGACGGTGATGATGCTGATGGTGGTGGTGGTGGTGGTGGGATGGTCGTGATGACAGTGATAATGGTGACATGACGATGATGATGTTGAACCAATGACGATGATGGTGATGATGATGATGATGACAGTAATGACATGACAATGATGATGATGTTGAACCAATGACGATGATGATGGTGAGGAAAATGGTGGTGGTGATGATAATAGCTAATATTTATTGTAGGTTAATTCTCAGCCTGTCACTGCTGTCAGCAGTTCATACATTTTAGGTCATTTAATCCTTACAAAACCCTATTGCTCTTATTTTAGAAGTTAGGAAACAGAGAATCAAAGCACCTCCCTCAGGGACACACAGTAAATAGCAAAGTTGGAATTCAGAAGCAGTAAAGCAGGCTCCTCAGCTCCCTGTAGAGTGCTGCCCAATCACCCCAAAATCATCCCAGATTTTTCCCCTTCTAATACCTCACCCTGTTGACGTAGTGGTTAAACGCTACAGCTGCTAACCAAAAAGTCGGCCATTTGAATCCAGCAAGTGCTCCTTGGAAGCTCTGTGGGGCAGTTCTGCTCTGTACTCTGGGGTCTCTATGAATTGGAGTTGAACTCAAAGGCAGTGGGTTGGGTTTGGTTTGGTTTTTCGCCCCACACCTATTCTGCCAGGCTCACAGATACTGCATGACATACAACTTTTCCTCTCACACCTGCAACATGGCAATCTCACCCCGACTGATCCTTGCCTCTCCAGCCTGGACCTTCTTGCTCATCTGTCTTGCAGTCAGCAGAGCCCTTCTAAAACCTGCACCCATTCCTTGAATGGTTTCCAGTGCCTCCAATTAAATCCTGATTCACAAATCATCATACAAAACACTCAATCACTTGGGCTATGCCTACCTCCCCAGTGTTATTTCTCACTACACCCTACCACCCTACATCCCAGGTAAGCCACACCACCTGCAGTTCCTCAACCAGGCCTTGGTATTTCTGTCTGAATCCACTGTGCCTAGCTTACAGCATGAATTTGGTAAGAGACTGTGGAATGAATGAATGAATGGGTGAAAGGATGCATGAAAACTCTTTTGCAATATAACTTTAGTAAAACTTTTCTTTCTTCTTTTGTCTTTTCTTGCAAGGGAAGCAAAGGAGAGCGTGGTGCAGATGGTGAGGTTGGACAGAAAGGTGATCAGGTAAAAACATCTTACTTTGTTGTGAACCATTTGCCCTGAAGAATGCCAGTGTCGTGATTGAGTTGTGTCCCCACAAAAATGTATGTGTTGATTTGACTTGGCTATAAGTCCCCATATGGTGCCCTCCTCCCATGTGTTGTGAATCCTGCCTCTGTGATAATTGATGATGGAGAAAGGGCACCAGTTGTGTTGGTGAGGCAGGACTGAAGCTACAGTCCTGTGGAATGTAAGGGAGAGAAGTGAGCAGAGGAAGTCGGGAACCTCATACCGCTAAGAGAGAAGCACCGAGAGCAGAGCACGTCCTTTGGACCCGAGGTTCCTGGGCCGAGATGCTCTCACTGGATTTGGACTTATCCTACTGGACTGTGGTGATTTCTCATATGGAATGGACTTGTAACTTGTTAGCGGATTTGTGGCTTACTGGACTGACAATAAAAGCTTCTCCATGTGAAGCCCCCACTTGTGGTTTTTTCTGTTAGAGCAGCACCAGGTGACTAAGGCCGCCGGTGTTTCCTCCTTACAGGTAGCATCCATCCTACCATTTCTGATGGCATTCTGTGTTTGCAGTAGGGACACTGAAGAGATCACATTGTCATGGTTTCCATTTTGTTCCCCTGGATCCAGTGTCATCACTCCCCCTCCTCTGCCATCCCTGCAATTTTCTGAATATCTGTCTTTTATTTGTTTTGTTGAATCTTGGACTCTTTCGTCTTGAGTGTTTCTTGTTGTCAGAAATGGTTGTCATTCATTACAAAACGTTACTGTCTTCCCTCCCTCCCTCCCTCCTCTCTCCCTCTGTCTCTGCTTTACTCCCGTGGTTTCTCCAGTGCCTGTCAGGTAACTCTTACAAAGCAAAGTGAAATGCTTAACAGACACCCCATTTTCTGGTCAGTGTCCACCCGGTCTCTGCTGGGCCATGTCTCCAAATGCATTATAGGGTACCTTAGTTTCATTGTGGTACTGTAACACAAATACCACAAGTGGGTGAGTGGCTTTAGGGGCAGAAATTTATTTTCTCACAGGGCTCTACTCGAAGTCTGACTGTGGTGCTCAGCTGAGATTCCATCTGTATTTGGAAAACAAAAATGTGTTGGGATTGTTTTTTAGATAAATTGTCCAGGGCAGTGCACTCTAGACTGAATGTTATAGCTCATATTTTCCAGGGGCAAGATGTGGAGGGTGGAGGTCAGGGAAATCATTGGTGTTTTGGTGTTGGTTTGTTTTTACATCATTGTATAGAACTAAGTGTTAGATGTCGTACACTTGGCCCTACAACTTGTTTGGCTTGCTCTGTAATATGCAACAGATTCTCCTTGTCATGCGGGAAGGATTGTCTTTCTTAAAATAAGAACATTGTCGTAACAGTGATGCCATGATTTGATTAACCCATCAATTTCCATTGTGGAGATGGGTGTGTGCATTTAATTGTTTACAGCTTTTTCTTATGAAACATTCCAAACATATGTGAAAAGTGGAGAGTATGATAAAGTGAACCTTGTGTATTCATCACGAAGCTTAGCAGCCATTAACTATTCTGGTCTCTCTGTTTTCTTCTATATCCTCCACTACTTCCTTACAGTCCTCGCACAGCCCCTCACATTATCCTGAAACAAATTTATCCCCTTTCAGGATATATATTGTTTATAGATACTGTCAAATACTTTCCCAGACTACTGAAGCACCAGCAATGTATTTAAAAGAAAGTCCTTCTGTTCTCCGTGTATTTACTGAAGCTTGCTAGTCTGTGGCCAGAAGGTAGATTCTGGATTGCTCTAATCTAGTTGTTGAAACTTTGGTATTTAAACAGCAACAAGAACTTTTCATGTGTCACTTTTAAACACCATCTCCCCTCCTGTTTTCCTAGGGTCATCCTGGAGTTCCAGGCTTCATGGGTTCCCCCGGGAACCCTGGACCACCAGTAAGTAATGGTTTTTAATCACTTCATTTTAGCCTTGACATCTGAACCCATTTCCACACTATACTGGAGATGGTGTCACACTGGGCCTATCTCTTATTCTGTAAAGTGGGCTGGAGTCTGAAAGGTGCCCAGGGATGAACTAGAGGCCCATGTCTTGGAAAATTTCCGAGTACAGGGGGGATTTGGGGAGGCTTAGTGTACTAGAGGGTCACCTGGACTGAGTGGTGCTGGCAGGAAGCTTATTTCCATAGTGCTGCTGTAGGCAAAAAACCACAAGCAGGTGGCTTTAAGTAAGAGGAGCTTATTTTCTCACAGGTTAGGAGGCTGAAAGTCTGAATTTAGGGCACCAGCGCTAGGGGAAGGCTTTCTGTCTCTTTCAGCTCTTGGGGAATATTCTTGTCCCTTCCAGCTTTTGCAGTCCTTGAGGCATCACTCAGTTCTTTGGCAGTTGCCTTGTAGCAGGTCTCCCCGGACCCCCTGTTTGTGCTTCTGTGTCCAATCTGCTATTTTTATATCTTAGTAATAATTAAGTTTAGGATACAGTCTGCACTGTGTGGACTTATTAACATAACAAAGAAAATCCCATTCCCAAATGCAATCCATAACAGTAAGGATAGGTAACTCGCTTTTTAAAATTTTAAACCAGCATGTAGGGTGGGAAGCCATGGGATAATTGCAATATTAGGATGTCGAATAAAAAATATGGAGCCAACTTTCCTCCTTCCATAAGAAGCTATCTTATGGTGAAAGGCCTTGAGGATCGAGGAATTGACTGTGATCTTAACAATGATAATAACAAACAACAATTTTATTCATTATTTCAATTTTTAGCAATTCTTACTTGTTATACTTACTGTAACAGGTTATTATATTTTTAATTATTATCTCTTATGATCATTATAACTACCAAAAAAATTGACTTGCCCTGAGATAATCTTTAAACCAAAACTACACCCTCAAATCCTCTTTAAACCAAGCAGTAGGTTGGCTTAATTGGTGAAGAATGTGTGCTTTGAGCACTGCGCTCCTTTAAAGAGCTGTCCGTAAGGGACCCAGCCAACAGTGGCTCCTCTGAAGGTTGGAGAGGATGCTCAGGGAACAGCGAGTTTGTGTTCATAGAGGAGGAGCTGTTTAGAACAGGAGGGTGAGAAAAGTTGCACAACTTATAGAATATAATCAGTGTCGCTGAATTGTACATGTAGAAATGGTTGAACTGGTATGCGTTCTGCTCTCTGTGTGTATATACATATATATAATTTTTACTGTACTTTAGATGAAGGTTTACAAAGCAAACTAATTTCTCAGTAAACAGTTAATGTACATACTGTTTTTTGATGGTATTCGCCATTCCCAGGACTTGTCAACACTTTCTGCTTCTCGACCTTGGGTTTTCCTCCGTTACCGGATTTCCTGTCCCCTCCTGTCCTCTCATCATTGCACCTGGGCTGGTGTCCCCTGGACTCAGTCTGCTGGACACTGTCATGCTGGTAGTCCATTAATCCTTTGCTTTTCTTCATTCTCCCTTGGTCTAGACAGTGTGGAACCAGTAGGGTATCTTAGACAGTTTCTTACAGCCTTTTCAGACCCAAGATACTGCTCATCAAAATAGAATTTAGAGCATGTTCTTTATGAACTCTGTTATGCCAATTAAGCCACATGTCCCTGGAGACCATGGTCCCAGTCCTCAGCCAAGTACCTCAGTTCCTTAGGCAGTCTGGATGTGTCTGTTGAACTTTGTATGCTGTATATTCTTAATGACAGTAACAACAGTAAACTAAAAAGCAAGCAGCTCACCACTGATGTCCTTCAACTTAATGTTCTCACTGCTCTTGTAACAGCTTTGGCCTGGGCATCGATTGGTGCCCTTCTCAGCAGTTCTCTCTCCTTTCCATCTCGGCTGGCAGAAGATGGTCACTGGTCCCTCTGCTTGCAATCCACTGACGCTGCTGCCCACTAGCCATTGAGGATTGGTATAGCAACAGGCAGGGGAATCTGCCCTTGTGAGCTGAGGACCAGTCCCCTAGGATCTTCTATCATTTCTCCATTACCCCAGGTCTCAAGAGATCCCTGAAAAGAAGCCCACTTCTGAAAGAGACCCACATGTCATAATACACAGTGGGAGGAAAGGTTGAGTTGGGAGTTTACCTTGGGAGATGAAGTTAAAGTGTATGAAATGAAGTTTGCTTTGTCTTCTTTCTAACCTCTTTTGACTTCTAACTGTAACTATGTGTTCATTAGAAATCAATTGAGTTGTTTTAAATGCATTTTTTTCCCAAGAAAATCATGACAGCTCAAAACAGCACTTTTCACTTCTTGATTGATTTTCACAGCAATTCATAAAAGATAAATCATCTACGAAATTATCAAAAGCTCTCTCGGTTTTCATGAGAGCCTGCCTTCAATCTTTGGTATGCAACTTGATCTCCTTGTGCCCCCCCCCCCGCCCCAAGGTACCTTTGCTGTTAATTTCCTTTCAGTTTATTAGCCTCAATTTTTGTTTTGTCCACTTTTGCCACCTGGGCATTGGTGATTGTCGCTGTAGGGGACTGATCAGTTTGCTCTCCTTTGCCACGACTTCATGAAATTCTACCTTTTTTCCCAAGATTTTGTATCCTATTTCATGTATTGTTGGATTTTGTAGCATTTGACAATCAAAGAAAGGACCAGTGTTAAACAATGGTAATAATGAGGGTGGTGGGGAGAGACACATGTGTTAAGCCAGGAGGGACATTTGCCCAAACTCACTGCCGTGGAGTTGATTCTGACTCAGCAACTCTGTAGACAGGGTAGAACTGTGCTGTAGAATTTCCAAGGAGTACCTGGTAGATTTGAACTGCTCACCTTTTGATTAGCAGCTATAGCACTTAACCACCATGTCACCAGTGAACGTTTGAGAGAGAACTAATTTTATAAAACAGACAAGCAAACTCAACACAGTTCATTTGGAATAATTGCATATTGTGATGACTTTAGCTTCCCTGTGCAACCCAATAGCTGAACATCACTGGTATTGGCTGTTGGACAAAAGCTCCATCCGAACAAGAACTTGGAGTGTCGAACCAACCTGTCTTCAATTCCAATAAAAGCCTTTATTTGAAATTGCAGGTGCTTAGAACTCTATATAAACTGTGAGGAGTGGCCCCTGTTAGATGATGAAGCTGAGGTCCAGAGACAATTGTAATCAGAAGCCATCTTCTCCGTTTCTAACTGATTAATGTGCTCAGTGTACTGAGTAGATGTTCTTTGAGCATATACTTTGTATGCAATCCACTGTTGGTTGCCTGTGGACGTCGGGGCTGAATCAGTTTCTGATTCAAGTTCAGCAGCCAAGTATTCAGAAGCAACTCAAGTGCAGGACACTATCCTTTCTGTCATGCAGTGCTCTTTGAGTGTTATTATAAGTCAGACACTGTCCAGGGTACCAGGGACTTAAGGGCCAAGCTGGTGGAGCTCCTCTCTCACGGCTTCTTTTCCGATGATCAGTCAGCATCCTTTTTCCAGATAAAACAACAGGCTCCCAGTCTGCAGCACAGATTTGATTCCAATTTAGCTAGTTCTAGGAATCCAGGATCCTAGCAGCTTTTGCCAGAATTGTGTAGAAGAATCAACACTTGGTGAAGAAACCCCATTGTTCTGTTAGCTTGGGACTACACTTGCAATTTTTGTCTGTAGCTACCTATAGGGAAGCAGAGCCTGTTGGCTGTTGATTCAGATGTTATACCAGTCTCTTCTGAAGATGAATCCAAGGGTTAGTTTCTTGTCTTCTGCTCAGAAATGTCCCCTGATGTGTAGCGGGAGAAGTCTACTCTGAAGCAAGACCATGTATGTTGCTGTAGAGTGACTGGTTTGCTGATGCTTTGTCCTTTCCTAAAATGCTGCTGCTGTTCCACTGCCTCCATGGCACTCCTGGGGAAGGTGGATCAGCACCGTTGGGAGGCAGAAGTGCATGTGAAAAGTTAATAGTTCAAACAGCTGGAAGGGCAGGTCACAGAGGATAGAATCTGTCCACCATTCCATTTACAAAGTTGTTAGTTGTCCTTGGACTTGATTCCAATCTGTGTGCAGGGTCGAAGTGTTCTGTAGGATTTCTAGGGCTGTGACCTTTTGGAAGCAGATTGCCAGACATTTCTTCTAAGCCACCTCTTGATGGGTTTGAATCATTAGCCTTTTGACTAGCAGTCAAACACTTAACTGATTGAACCAAAGAGGAAGATGCTGATGACCTCTGATGACCAACTGCCTGCTTTGTCCTCTGTAGGGAGCAGATGGAATTGCCGGAGCTGCTGGGCCACCAGGAATCCAGGGACCCCCGGTGAGTTCCTCAACAAAGAGGACCTGCCTTGCTTTCACTGTTTCCCAGCCCCTCCCTGGCCTCCCTGCCTCCTGTTGCTCATACATTCTCGGGTTCGTTTTGATACTAGTCTTACAGTGAAGACAGTGGCAGAAATCTCAGGTTGTTTCAGCACTGAAATAATGATGACTGGTGATGTGTATTCCAGAATCCAGCTTAACAGCCACCAATGCAAGCAGGTCCTTAAGTTTAGTCCTATCTCTCGATACTGTCCTGAGCAGACACTGGGGACCAAAAGGACTTGGGGCTAACCCACTATGAGCCTAGCTGTGTGTCAGGTAGCGTGCTAGGCAGGAAGTAGCTACTGTTACCTCACTGCTCCAAAGAGGAGCATGAAGTTCAGGAATGGCAAGTCACTCATCAAGATCCCACAACCACAACTGGCAGGGCTGGCACTGGAATCCCGGGGTTTTAACTCAGAAACCAGAATTCCTTTCATTGTGAGAAACTGCCAAAACTACCCCTGGTTTTAAAGTCATAAAGCAAAGGATGATCCTCAATTCATCAGGCATTTTGCTAATACCCAGAACATGGACGGCACTTGAAGGACTATAAGTGTATTTGTTTAAGTACATAATTTCTATCTGTATTCTCCTCATTTTAGAAATAAGAAATGTGGGGATCCAGCAAAGTGCAGTGATAAGTATGGGATCACTCAGTGATTGCATGTGAGATCCAGGCACAGGTCCTCGTCTGTAGGAATCTCAGTGTTATATTCCAAGTCCAGCTAGCAAGAGACTCCACCCTGCCCTGATACACTTGGACTCAACAGCCAGATAAATTTAGGGATCACCTGGGACAGATTCCCCTTCTTCAAACAGAGCAGCAAAGCCAAATGGGGTTAAGTACTAGGTATTACAGAAAATTAAATCTAAATTGGAAGTTAAGTCAATTTGAAAACTTGTGATTGGAGTTATTTCTTCAATTTCATTCTGACCCACAATATGGGATGGCTTGTGCTGGGGGATGGAGGATGTGGAGATGTAACAATTAAAGCTGCGTGGTCTTGCTGTCATCTGATGAGTTCTTTTTGAAGTAGCCCACCTATAAAACATATCAGAGGCAGCTTTTTGTTGATTTTCAGACAACAAAAAATTTTTCCAATAAAAACTAATGGACTGTCTTCTGGAGCACAGATATAAAATCACTGCATTCCTGGGAGTTAAACTGTATTAAATAGAACTTTTATTTCATCATGGGGCACACTTGGAAAAGTAGGAGTTGGCTTGAAGCTGTCCATGGTCCTGACACATCACCATAAACATCAAACCAGAGAATGGTGAACATCCTCTGGCTCAGCAAAGACTGGCAAGTTAAGGGGTATGGAGGAGTTTGCATGGGAAATAATAATAACAGAGATACATGCAAACATTTTTCATTATGTTTTGGATTTAAGCATAATTCACATCTGTTTGCCAGTCTTCTGATACAGGTTTAAGGTGAAAGTTTTAGTTTGAGTCACATGCCGTTATTCTTGTAAAACGAGCATCTCTGTGTCTATTTGTGGCTTTTATAAAAAGTAGTTTCAGAATATAAAGTTCCTGTGAAGCAATCTGAATGTCAAATCTTAGGTTTTTTAGGATTTATCTCTCCTCCCCCAACTCCATATGACTATCTTATAGCTACTCAGACAGTCAATGACTCATTTTTTTCAGATATTTTCAAACCTCAAAGTTAATTTGTTATTATAAAATCAAATTTTCTTTTTTATTTCCAACTTAAATTTTACTAGGTACATAATATATAATTTTGGAGTCGTGGTGATGAAGTGGTTAAGTCTGGACTGTTAACTGAAAAGTCAGTGATTTGAACCCAGCAAGCTCCACAGGAGAACGATGTGGCAATCTTCTTCCTTAAAGATTACAGCCTTGGAAACCCCATGGGGCAGTTCTACTCTGTCTTACAGGGTCTTTATGAGTCAGATTCACCTTGATGGCCATGGGTTTTGTTTTAATACGTAATTAAACTATATAGTACCCATAACAAATGCACCAGGTTGAAGTAGGTTTAGGAGCAAGCACACTGACTCCCAGTGAACCCATAACTCACCTGGTGGGAGCAGAGATACAGAGGTGTACTGCAGTATAGCTGCTAGATGCAGCATTTGGAGAGAACAGAGGAGCTGGCTTATTATGGGGTGGCTATGTGAAGGTTGGTTAAGAGAGTGTTCATTGTATTTTAGCTCCCTAACTGGACCACTTTTACATGACAACATATAAAATGTATAGTGATCTGAAATAAAGGTCAAATTTTGTTTTTATTTTATTCTATGAGGTCACAATCACAACCCTCAAGAGTAACTAACTTTGTGTAGCCTTCAGATAGGTATGTAAAATCCTGATGAGTATATTACCACAAAAGACATAGGTGGGTATCAGATTATAAAGTTTTCAGGAATTCTAAATAAAACTACAAGCCAAACACATTGCCGTCGCGTTGATTCCAACTCACAGCAGCCCTATAAGACTGAATACAACTGCACCAAAGAATTTCCAACGGGCGCCTGGTGGATTCGAATTGCCAACCATTTGGTTAGCAGCCATAACACTTAACCACTATGCCACCAAGAGTTACATCAAGATCCATAAATACATGACAGTGCTTTTTGTGATAGAAATGGTAACACTGATGACCTCATGCTGACTTGGAAGCTTTGATAGAAAGATATATGTGCCTTTGAGGAATAAAATGGGCATTAATTGTTAATGCAGTCTTTCATGGTAAGGGCTCTATTTCACAAGGAAAGAGATACTAAAAACAGTTATCAGTGGTAAAAAGTTTGGGAACCGCTGGACAAGAAGACGATAATGATAAAGCCATCCATGATGCATGTCCCTTGGTCATCTGGTCACTTGCATTGGCTTCCATGCATGTATCGCCTTCTAGTGAACTTGTCTGTGCTGTGTGGGTGGGGTACCCCATCTCAGAAACTTTGGAGATGAAGTGCAGAGTTGGATCTGGACCTCGTCTTTTGGACTACAAAGCCTCAATCTCTTCTTTCCACAAGAACTGTCAATCTCGTACTTCCCGAGTCTGCAGAATAGGGTCTTCCCGTGAACAAGGATAGCTATGCTCTGCCCTAGGGTGCCTCTTGCACAGGGGCAGGCAAAGGCTGGGAAGCAGTAAGGCTGCTAGAGGCACACATCCTTTCCAACTACAAACTGGTTCTCCACAGCTGCAAAGGCAAGGCTGTGCTAAATCGTTTACTTCCAGAAAAGTCTGTGAGAAATCATCTTCAGATGGTAAGCCTTAGCTGAAACTATCTTCCCAAGTCTTCTTTGAGCCCCAAATTATTGTTTTTAGGTGTTTTCAAACCAGTTCTGACTCATAGGGACCCTGTGTACAATCCAACAAAACACTGCTTAGTCCTAGACTTATGCTCTAGCACTAGACTTATGCTCATCGTCATGCTGAAGCCCACTGTTGCACCTACTGCATCAGTCCATCTCGTTGAGGGTCTTCCTCTTTTTGATGACTCTCTACTTTACCAAGCACAAGGTCCTGCTTTAGGAACTCTTCCCTCCTATGAAATGTGTTTACCTGAGTATCATGTTCTATGTGAGATCAGGTTGACAACAGCAACCTGAAAGGTTAGATGAGAAACTTAGGGAGCATGAGTGTTAAGTCAGTAGTAGGGCAATGTGGATAAGGGTTGTAAGAATGTTTGCACAACTGCAAGAATATAACCAATATCAATGAGTTTTACATGTAGAAATTATTGAAATGGTATAAGACTACATTTTCTCTCTCACACACACAAATATAATGCAAAACAAAACAAAAAGTCGATCAGAAAGACTGAATGGTGTTTTTATGTCTTGGATCTCTAGGGGAAAGAAGGTCCTCCTGGCCCCCCTGGCGCATCTGGACTACCCGGAATCGCAGTAGGTGGTATTTTTAAAAATATAATTTCTGTATTACAAAAACAAATATGTTTCTTGCTATTGAAGCAAAGCATGGTCATACAGAGGAGTTTTGTATCTTACTGAAAGTCAGAAGCAATCAACTTATTTACCAGCCAGAGCCAACTGTGATTAAAATTTTGATGGAGTCAGTCTTAATCTTGTTTCATGCATACTTTCATTGTCGCTTACTTAAGTAGTGTTTTCGTCACCACAGTGCTAAGTAGCTGCTTTGCAAATCTGGGCTGAGAGAATTGCAGAATGAATGAGTGATAAATAAATGAGAAACTCACTTATGACCTGTGTCAGCACTTGAGGAACAGATACTGTGGACCCTTGGGGGGCCTACAGTTTTAGGGAGGACCGTGGGCATCAAGCATGTTGCATGCTATGACCAGTGGAAGCACAGGAGCTGTGTGAGATCAGGGATGAATGCCCAAGCAGACTGGAGATGACCCTGGGCTTCCTGGGGGAAGCAGAATGTATTACTTACACCAACTGGCTATAAGAAATATGAATTCCTTCTGTTGCTGATAGGTGCTGTGGAGGATGCAAGACCAAGTAACTATATACCAACATTGTCAGGCGCTACCAGTCATTTTCATGAAGTAAAATGATCAAGCTCCAATTTACTGAGTGCTGGCTCAGTGCTAGGCACCATGCAAGGGAGATCCTTTATGTTACATATGATATATTGGAAGCATATAATATGTAACATAAGAGCCATAAGGGACTGTCCTGGGTCACTCTAGAGATGCAAACCCTGTAAAGTCCGTGAATACATATACACATATACAGAGAGATTTACATCATGGAATTGGCTCATGCAGTTGTAAAGGCTGAAATGTCCCAAGTTCATGGGTCAGGCTAGAGGCTTCTCCTAATTAACATAGACACAAGGGCTGGTAAATTCAAGATTGGCAGATCAAAGAGCAAGGCTCTTGCTCACAGGCTGTGGAGATGAATGAGTCTCGAGATTCATAGGCAAGATGGCAGGTAAACTGCTCAAATCCCAAGAACTAAAGCTAGCTGCAGGATCCAGATTGAGCAAAATCTCTCAGCGTTTGCCAGAAGAGGCCACACCCCCAAGGAAACATCCTTTCAGCTGAGTGGCTACTAATAGCAGATTCCATATTGGAGGTGATCACATCATCCTACAACTGCCAAACTACATCATAACTGCCAAATCACTGAGAAGTATGGCCCAGTCAAGTTGACACATAACCTTAACCATCACAAACTCACTTACTGCTATTGACTCAATTCTGACTCCTAGTGATCCTATAGGTCAGAGTAGAACTGCCCCATAGAGTTTCAAAGGAGTGCTTGGCAAATTTGAACTACCAACTTCATGGTTAGCACATGTGGCCCTTAACCACTACACCACCAGAATTTCCTTAACCATCACAAGGATTCTAAATTTCTTATTATTTTGTATAAATTATAAATTATTAATTTCTTAATAGCAATATGTTAAACAACTTTGGTTAATTAGCCAAGCCAAGTGCCGTCAAGTGGTTAATTAGGCACAACATATATTACAATGTTAGATCCTCAGCCTGCAGTGTAGCTGTGATCGTCTGTGTTTCTTAAAGGTGAAGCCCCAGGATGCTACAGAATGTTCTGTGATAAAATTAGCAAGGGGCAGCCTTTCTGTCTCCAAAACCCAAGGCTGGATACCCCCTTGTATCCATCTACCCTCAGCAGGGTAGTCCTGCCCTTCCAGTGACCCAAACACTGCACCTGGAGTTTGCTCAGGGCCCCCTGCCCACCTCCAGCCTGAGTCTGCTGGTCTCTCTCCTGGATATTTCATCCTATCACCTGGGGCTTTGTTTTCTCTGTTCTTCTGCCCCTGCCTGCTGCTGTCTCCTTGTACCAGGAGAAAAGTTTCTGCAGTTAAAACTTTTGCCTGAAACAAGGAAGGATGCAGCTCTACCTTGCAGACAGCTCAGCTGGTTTCTTTGGGGGTTCACACAGTGCTGCCTGGAGTGGCGTTCATAGGGAGTTACAGGTAGACATTGATCCCGGGGACAGCATTCTGGCAGGTCAGGAAGTTCAGATCTCTGACCACCAGTGCCAGGGCCCTGAGGTTGAAGGCACTGACGGGGAATAGCACAGCTCTGCTTCAGCAGCTACTGCAGCCGGGGCAGCAACAACCTTGGCACCGTTATTGGTGACTGTTTCGTTCAGCACTGCAAGCAGCAACATGGACTCTGAGCCACCTCGAGACTCTGCAAGGCAGGCTTATCATCTCTGTGCAGGACATGAGGCACTGAGAATACCGGAGGTGAGAAAACTTGTCCAAGGGCACATGGCCGGTAGGTGGCAGGCAGAATTCAAACTTTGCTTTGTTGACTCAGTTTCCCATTTCTATCCAGAATAGAACCTCAGACTTTCTGGAGCCCTGATGGCAAAGTGGTTAAAAGCTCAGGCTACCAAAATGCCTGCTGTCTGAGTCTACCAGCTGCTCCTGGGAAGCCCTCTGTCCTATAGGATTGCTGTGAGTTAGAAGCAGCTCGTCAGTACAATACAACAGTTACCACACTAAAATACCTTTCTCATCTCTGACTACTTTTCTCATCTTCGGAGGCTCCTGAAGAAATCATTAGCATGTAGATAAACAGAAGCGTTATAGTTGCCATGGAGAGCAGCATGTTGGCTGTTGAGGGTGAGGAAGAGGTGGGAGGATGATATCTGGATTTCATGAAAGGAAACAGGAAATGTTCATGGCCTTCTGCTGCCCAAGCGCAGTCGTAGCTGTCACTCACACTCGTGTTCCAGGAGCCATGTGGAATGCTGGTTGGCTCGGTTTTTAATGCTCTCAGCCACCTCAGGACCCACAGGCTGTGCCTGTCACCTTGCTCAATCCCCGAGGCCCAGGCTAGAATCCCTGCTGTGCTAACTTGGACTTCATGAGAAGGTCCAGCAGGGGCCCCTTCAGATCGGTGGCTGAGACAATAATGCCGCTGCCATTTACCATGTTCCCAGGATGTGCCTGGCACCAATCCTCACAGATCCAGAGCTAGAATTCTAGCGTTGGAAGAAACCAGGAAACCAAACCATTTCTTCTTGTCTGTTGAAATAACCTTTTAGCTGCTAACCATAAGCATAGCTGTGTTCTAGAAAGAAAGATGCGTTGAATCTGCATTGCATTCTTTTCTCTCCCATGATCATTGACCTGGTAACCCAAGTTGAGTTTCTTTTACAGGGAGAAGAAGGCAAAGAGGGCAGAGGTGGAAAACCGGGCCCCCCTGGAGAGCCAGTAAGAGCCTCTTACCATTTCCTTTTCATACAAGTTAATGATTTTTCAACCACAGCAACAACAACCTGTAGCGCAGCACTGTGAACAGGACACAGTGAAATCCTCTTCCACTCATTGCCTTGGTTACCTTCCCCCAGGGAGCCTGTAAGGTGAACATTGCTGTTGCCGTTTTATAGCCGATCAAACTGAGTCTCCAAGAGGTGAAATGATGAGCCCCAAGCCGCATGATGGGCTGGTGGCAGAGCTGAAATCCTAGTCCAGCTCTTGTTTCTCCCTCAGCATTTCTTTGTTTAACTGCCCCATGTAGCCTCAGTCCTATTGATGTGGGAGGGGAAACTGAGGTAGACGAGCAGTGCCTGGTGTGGAATCTGTCATAGCTGCTGCTGAGTTCGCCCCCAACCCGTGGCAATGCCATCTACAGCAGAACGAAATGTTGCCCAGTCCCGTGCCATCCCCACAATTGTTGTCAGTGAGACCACTGTGAGCCAAAGGGCTCTCACTGGCTGATTTCCAGAGGGAGATGGCCAGGTATAATTTTCTGAGTCCATCTTAGTCTCACTGCTCTGCTGAAATCTGCTCAGCGTCACAGCGACATGCAAGCAGCCACCAACAGACAGGTGGTGGCTGTGCCTCAGGTGGCCAGGGGTGGAGCCTGGTCTCCAGCAAGAGTCCTACTGCAGACCCACCTGTGCCCCGTGCCCCATACCCCACGCCCCGTGCCCCATGCCCCGTGCCTGAAGGCTGGCATATCCATTGAGAACCTATGCTTCATCCCTTATCTGTCTAGGTGTTGGGAGTTGTCCCTTTTTTCAACTCTGACATACAGGTTTTAATTTTTTCTTTGATGCCCCAGGACACACTGTGAGAAGGACTTTGGGGCCCCAGAGCATTCCCATGTAGCTGCTGGTTGGAGGTGTGAGGGGTCTCTGTGGACCTTTCCCTATGGTTGACAGTGGCGTGCACTTGGGATGATCTGTTCTTCTTGATTAGGCATGGCCATGACAATGACTCTTCAGTTCCTGGCAGTGCTTTCTCTTCCCTAGTCCTTTTCACAAGAGTCGTTGAGTGGCACAAACAGGCCCTCAACGAGTAGCTAAGTGAAAGACAAGCCTGGCTGTCTACTTCTGAAAGGTCACAGCCTTGAAGACCTCATGTGCCAGTTCCACTGTGTACACAGGAGGTCATCATGAGCTGGAATTGACTCAGTGGCCACATTTGTTTTCTTTTTAATCCCTTTCATAGTCATATCCTCAAGGAGAAGCTAGAGCATGGTGTCTGAAGGTCAGAGACCTAGGTTTTCCAAATGTCCTCTAGCAGGAGACTACATAGTTAAATGGCAGTCTGTCCACCCAATAGAATACCAGGCAGCTAATTAAAAAAGAAGGACGTTCTCTAGGTGCTAGTAGGGAACTTTGTCAGGATAACCTGCCAAGTAAAACAGCAGAAACACAGAGTGGTGAGTTTGCACTATTTTGTAGAAAAATGGGATGAATATGTAATGAGCTCCCTGCTGGATGCGAAATACTTGCTTCTTGGTTAGCAGCTGTAGCTGTTAACCACTGTGACACCGGGACTCTGCGTGTGTGTGTACGCACACGTGTATGCATGTGCATGTATATGTACATGTGTATGTATATATGGAAATATAAATGTATTTTATTTTATATATATACATATATATGTGTGTGTATGTATTTTATTTCTAGTATTTCCTCCACAAGGCACTAGAGAAAGTAGTTCTTGCCCGTGGGAGAATGATTTCAAGCAGACGGGGCCTGGGTATGAGAAGGAGCTCTGTGCTCCACAGTATTTTAATTTGTCGTTACCTGTTTTTTGTTTGGGGAAACACAGGTGCCTTACTTATTCATGAAATTAAATGGAAAATATGACTAAATAAAAACATGAGATGCAAACTAATCATGCAAATAGTAAAAACTGTGAAAGCTGGACCTTGTGGAAGGTGGAAACCTGTGAGAGAAGGAAAACTCACTGGGTGACAACCAGGGAGGGTTCTTAGTAGAGAGAGGTAGAAAAGTGGTAATAAGCCCACACCCTGGAAAACCTGTCAAAGGTGGAAAAATTTTGAGATCTGGAAAAAATGCAGCAGTTCTGTGAGTTCCTGCTGGCACAGTTTTCATTGTAACAGCAGTAATGGTAAGTGGTCAGGATGCTGGCTTCACGCTTTACAAGCCCTGTCACTTGGGTACATCCGAAAGCATCTCTGAGCCTCAGTATCCTCTTCAACAGAAGGAAGATAACAGGGCCCACTTGCCAGAGTTGCAGGGAATCCTGGGAGGTGGAAATTTTGCTAAATACACCTAGCTAATCTCTTAATGGAAATCCTGGTGCTGTAGTGGTTAAGTGCTACATCTGCTAACCAAAAGGTTGGCAGTTCCAATCCACCAGGCACTCCTTGGAAATCGTATGAGGCAGCTCTACTCTGTCCCATAGGGTTGCTATGAGTCAGAATCGACTCAGTGGCAATAGGTTTGTTCTTTTTTTTTTTTTTTCTTTAACCTGTTAATAACTAGTGAGTCCTTTTTTCCAGCTGTCCTAGTTTTAACTTCTGGTGAAGTTAGAACTGCACATTGCTCGGAAACACTACGTGGAATCTTATAGAAGTTTCTACAGCAAAGTTTATATTCCATTTAATTTGTTTGGTCATAGCTATGACTAATTTGGAGTTGTGTGCAACTTGTTGGGAGTACCTTATTAGTCATTTTACACTGGTGGCCTCAAGCTGAAACACATCAGGGCTTTAAACCAGTTCCCCATCCTCCCAGATCAGCTGAACCAGAATCTACATTTTAACAGACCTGTAATTCTTGTGCATGATATGTTCTGAGGGTGAACCACAGCCCAGCTTGTTAGTGGTTCTCAGAACTGGCCCCTAACCAGCAGCATTAACATTCCTTAGTCTGTCTGAAAGGTCAGCAGTTCAAACCTGTCAGGCACTCCTTGGAAACTCTATGGGGCAATTCTACTCTGATTTCCAGGGGCACCATGAGTCAGACCCAACTCCACGGCAGTGGGCTTAGGCTGAGTCTGTCCTGTAGGGTAGCTGAGTAGGAATGACTTGAAGAAAATGGTTTGTTTGTATGTTCAAAAGCTTGTTAGAAATGCAAATTCTCAGCAGAGGCTGAAACCAGAATGAATCTGTTGGTTGCCCTGAACCAAAGTTCACTGCTGAGAGGAAGAGAAAGAGCGTTCAGCAGACCAGCAAACAGAAAGATCCTGCCCAGCTCTGCAGGCTCACACTAGGCCGAGCTGCCCGTGGGGACAAGTAGCTGTTAACCAAACAACCAGCCTTGCAGCTGAATCAGTTCCAACTCACGGTGACCTTACAGGACACAGTGGAACTACGCTGTAGAGTTTCCAAAGGGCTGCCGGTGGGTTCAGAGTGCTGATTTTTGGGTTAGCAGCCCAGCTCTTAGTACCGCAGGTCAAAACAGAGGAGGTGAGGAGGGAGGTACAGCTGTCACCAGCTGGAAAGGTCCTTCCTTTGTTTCTCAGTGCCGTCTCCATGGAAACCTGGTGTGGCGTGCACCCCCTGTATTGTACCAGATAAGGCAGCAAATTCAGCGAGGGGTTCAGGAGCTTGGCCCAGGTGTGGGGTCCTTTACCGCCAGGATGTACAGCTAGTTTCTCATCCAGACCGGGACCCTCTTGAGAATTAAAGGGGTGCCATGAGCAACGACTTCAGAGGTGAAACCCCGGTGAGGAGACTTGTCTCAGGGAACCGGGAATGCAGTGAGCCCTGAGTACAGGGGCTATTTGCAAGGGCTGAAATAGTCACGGGCTGGCGGCGGGACAGAGGGCGGCCTCTGGAAACTGAATGATGTGAGGCCCTGGTAGCCAGCAATCTAACCACATCCTCAACCTCTCTTGTGTCCCCTCAGGGCAAAGCTGGGGAGCCAGGCCTGCCAGGACCAGAGGGGGCACGAGGCCCACCTGTAAGCGCTGAGCATGGGTGTGTGAGTGTGTGCATGAGTGTACATGCATGCCCGTGGGGGAGTGAGCGTGTGTGTCAGCGTGTGCATGTGTGTGGGCTGAGTGTGCCTGTGTGTGTACATGTGTCAGTATATGTGCGTGTATGGGGATTGTGTGTCCCCATGTGTGTACACCGTGTGTGTGCAGGTGTATGATTGAATACATGTGTGTGGTATGCGTGAGCACACATGTGTGAAGGGGTGTGCCTGTGTGTGCGCACACACGTGAGAGTGTATGTGTATGTGAGGGGTGTTTTCCCATGTGTGTGCACAGTATATGAGTGTGTGGTGTGCATGGCAAGGCAGTGTGTGCACATGTGCCTGTGTGCACGTGTGTGTGCGTATGCACATGTGGTGTGTGTGAGGCGGTGTGTGTGCCTGTGTGCACACACATGAGAGTGTGTATGCTTGTGTGTGTCGAAGAGGGAATCTGTGTTTATGTCTGCACATGTGTGTGTGGGTTTGCCCAACATGTCCATGTGAGGGTTGGGTTGTGCGTGTGCGTGAGTGTACTTGTGGGGGGTTGGTGGCAGAACAAAACTAGTCAGCCTCCAGGCTCACACCCCCTGGCGGTGTTCACCAGGACTGACGAGTGAGCTCATGCCCTGATGGGTAGGACTGACCGGGCGTTCCAGGCCGCCTCCTGTCCAGGACAGAGGTGTTCCCATGTGGGCAATCCGGTTGTCTCCCACCCCGTGACTGTAAGGGGTCTTTTCAAACTGCAGCCATTATTGCCATTGTTTTTTTGTCAGTGTTCTTTGTTTTCATCCTATTTTGGTATTATAATGGGATTTCTCTGGATGATGGAACCTAAAATGAGTTTCAATTTTAGTTTTGAACATTTTCCATAGCTAGAGTTTTTTCCAATTATAAACTAAAAATTCCATTCTCATTGTATAATAGCAATGATAATAATGACAATAAGAAAAAGAATAAGAAGAGAATCAAGTTATACAGAATTCTGTGGTACAGAGGTAGAGCTCTGGTAACATTCTAGCATATTTTTTCTAATAATTTTCTCTGTGTATGAATTCCCACATCTGTTTATCTAAGCCTACTTTTATTATATAGATATTATATGTATAAACATACACAGATAATGTTTTTTCTCCTAAAGATGAGCTCAAACTGGGTTTTTTTTTCTCTTTTCTTAAATGCATTAGTCCTTCATCATTTCAAAATTGCTTACACAATTCTTTAAATTAGTTGTTGGAAAAAATATGACTTTAATGAAAATTTCCAAATCCAATTATATGGCAAGAAATAGCAGATCAAAATGCAAGTTCTATTTCCTTAATGTTTTTCTAAAAAAAAATCAAATCATGTGACAAGTATTCAATAAGGAGGAAATAAAATGCAAAAATCGTTTTCCTTTTTCCTAAGCCCCCTTGTGTGTCCCATGGTTGTGGCAGAAGAAGGGCCCTTGGCCTGGAGAATACTGTCCCCAGAGGGGGAGGGAAACACAGAGTCGGCCCTCAGGTCTTTTCATTTGGTTCCTCTCTTGTTGGTGGGCGACGGACTCCCTTCAGACAGGGTAGCCCTTTTGCTAGAACCACCTTGAGGCAAGGTGCTTCTCTCATCTTGGAGTTGTAAGGAGTCCTCCCTCATCTAGGGACTAAAGTTAGACACCTGGTAAGCAAAGGAAGACCCCACTCGTCTGGCTGGAATGGGTCAGAAAAAAGCTTTGAAGGACAGCATGGGTTTTGAATTAGACAAAATGCGTTCACCTTTCATTTTGCCATTTATTAACATGGTGACCTCCAACAGAGTGTCTTTCTGACCCCATGTTTCTTCTTTTATGAGATGGGAATCCAATCACTCCTGTTTCCATCGGGTGTCCCTGAGGATTAAGGGACGAGGCACCATCTGTAAAATCGCTGGCAGCGTCTGTTCTGTTGTACGTGCCCCCCTGATTACACTTTTGTCATCATGCTTAAATGGAAGAGGAGCATGCCGGGGTCCCTGTCCACCTCTGGACTGGCTGATTTGGGGCTCCTGGAGGGGCTTGGAGCTCCATGTTGGCATTTCAGGCAGTAAACACCCAAACTGCTCCTCTGGGTAGGGAGAGTCCAACACTGTGGCCCATTGTGGTTTCCAGAACTGGCCTGAATCATGGGTGTTGGATGAGAGCAGCTGTGGCTACAGGAATGAGTAATGACCTGAAGACCTCACTCCAGGTCAGGGCAGTGTTGGCCACAAGGAGCCACCTGACCCAAGTGTCTGCCCCAAAAGAGTCAGGCAAAGGGGTAGTGTGAGACTGGAGAAAGCAAGAAGAGCAGGGAGTTGAGCAGACCCCCAGGGTGACAGGCCAACGCTGGTGCTGTGGGTCCGGCCATCCAGCGCTGCCTACAGATGCAGAGTGAACAGGGATGGAGCGGTTGGGCTGCTTGAGCATCACACACCTGATGCTGGACTGGGCACACAGTAGGCCTCCCTGCAGTGCAGCTTGGTGGCTAATGCAGGGACTCAAGACAAGCTATGGAGACAGCATGAGGACTTAACTGGACTGCCATCCCTGACGCCTGCCCTTGTAGCCTTACTGTGTGGTCTTTGGTGGAGTAGCTGCGTTCTCTTTTTTCCAGGGCTTCAAGGGCCACACTGGTGATTCTGGTGCACCTGGTCCCCGGGTAAGTGGATACCTAGCCCTGGAGGTCACCCCAGGTGACATAGAGTGGGTACCTACTTGGGTGACCTGAGGGTAAGCTCCAAGCAGGGGGCAGGATGGAGCATCCTTTCCCTTCTTGGGCTCGTTCTTCTAAAACTGTCTTCTAGGTTCCAGACGTGGATATAAAACTAATTTGGCCAAATCTGTGTGAAATCAGGTGTCATCCCCTTGGCTGTCCTAGGCAGGGCAAGTCTGAGTTCTGTGACCAAGGGCTCCTGACCAGCTTACCTCATGGAGGAGAAGACTGAGGCCCAGAGGGATGGGGGTTTCCCCAAGGCCACAGAGCCCCCACTCAGATGTGCCCAGCTAATCTCAAAGGGGAGATTCCTGAGACAGGCTTCTTATCCTTAGGTCTTCTGTCTTTTCAAAGGCCCCAAGTAGAAGGATCCCTGGAGCTTGGTTAGTTAGATCTTGGCCATGCTCTACATAACTGATGACAAAGTGGAAGGCAGAAAGGTCACCTAGGAGCAGAAGCACTGGGTCTCAGCTGGTACGTTTTCCTCCTGCCTCAAAGATCACAGCCCAGGCCTCGGGGGCACTCAGACCAAGGGACAGATTAGCTGATAAGCAGGTACCCACGGGCTTAGTTGTATCTACTCACTGAAGATGTCACTTTAAGGATTGAGGTGTGCCTGACGCAAGCTGTAGTGTGTTCAGTCTCCTCATATGCGTGTAAAAGCTGAACAATGACTGAGAAGAGAAGATGGAAGAAGAATGGATACCTTTGAATTAATGTGTTGGGGAAGAATAGTGACTATACCGTGTTCAAAAGAACGAACAAATCTGTCTTGATACAACTAGAATGAACCTTACCAGCAAGAGTGTTGAGACTGCACATCACATACTCAACACATGTTATCAGAGGGATCAGTCCCCAGGACGTACTGGCTAATCCACCCTGTGAGTTGGCTCCCTGCTGGGCTAGGACCCTGCCTGGGAGTCAGACCCCAGCAGGGTGCCCTTATAGGGAGTCCTTCCAGATCTGTGCCCCCCAGATCCTCAGAAACGCTTGCAGCTGAGGCAGCTGGTACCCAGTGTCTCCTTCCCTAAGAGTGGGTTCTTTGTTTCTGTTCCCCTTTCTAGGGAGAGCCTGGTCCCGTGGGCCCCCCTGGGCAGGAAGGGTCTCCAGGAAAAGATGTAAGTGTGGGTGTCCTGTGGGGCTGGGCTGGGAGCGAGGGAGGCAGGGGTGTAAGGAACTACACATCACTGAGGGACCAAAGAGAAACCCAGAAATGGTATCGCCAAGGCTGGGCCGGCACCAGAGATCCACAGGGCCTCGCCTGCTGGTATCCTGGGTCCCTGTGAGCCTTCCTGACCTCTCGGAAATCCTGGGGTCTGGATGGCCAGAGCAGGGCTTCTGATTTAGTTGTAGT
Organism: Heterohyrax brucei; assembly: GCA_028571685.1. Taxonomy (NCBI): domain Eukaryota; kingdom Metazoa; phylum Chordata; class Mammalia; order Hyracoidea; family Procaviidae; genus Heterohyrax; species Heterohyrax brucei. Next base: position 5,446,339 of record CM053153.1, read on the forward strand.
TTGTCTTACTGATACTACCCAGGCCAGTTGGGTGTCTTCTTCAAAGGACGTCAGCAGCCCTTGCTCTGTCCTTGCTGATTATTTCTCCATCTCTACTGTTGTGTGGTCTCGGAGTGGTCCTGAGCCGTCCGTCACTGTGTGTGGTCTCGGAGTGGTCCCGAGCCGTCTGTCACTGTTGTGTGGTCTCGCAGTGGTCCTGAGCCGTCCGTCACTGTGTGTGGTCTCGGAGTGGTCCTGAGCCGTCCGTCACTGTGTGTAGTCTCGGAGTGGTCCCAAGCCATCCCCTCCACTGTCACCTCTACCTTCACACCAGAGCCTGGCCAAACTGCTCTCATTTTTGCCTGGTCTAGGAGTTGGGCAGGGCAAAAAGTACCCTTACCCAGCTGTACAGATGGAAGAACTGAGCTGCAGGAGACTGCAGGGTTCTTTAGGTCACGCAGAGTCAGGGGCGGCAGGGCAGCCTGGAGCTGCGATCTGCCCTCCTGCGTGCCTGTGGGGTTGTGCACAGTATCCTGACCTGAGCATCAGTGTGCGGTGGCATCAGCAGGAATGGGGCATGGGCGAGCAGGTGCGCAGTCACGAGCGTGGCCTCGGGTCCACCTCTCTGCTGCCCCCTCGGGCTGTGCCTTGAGACACGGGTGAGCGCCTCCTTTCCCAGTGGTTCACACGGCCTCAGAGCAGGCAGACTTTTGGCTGATCTGCTGCGAGGAGTTGATGGAGCAGGAAGAACGGTAACCTAGGGCATACATTCTTCCTTAGAAGTGGAAGTTTCACAGAATGAATCTGTGTGGAGAGTCCCAGAGCACACAGCTAAAGGCAGAACACCTGTGCTGACCCAGAGGCCGGCCTATGCCACCCCGACAGGGCAGGCCTCTGGCACTGAAGGGCACAGTCCCACCACACTCGCTCCAAGTTATAGAAAACCAAAAAATTCAGATCAGTTCCACTGAGTCTGTTCCAACTCACGGTGACCCCTTGTTTGTGGGAGTAGAACTCTGCTCCCTAGACTGAGCTTTTGGAAGTTTATCACGAGGAATTTATTCCAAAGCACTTCGACCTGCGAGGGACTCAAACTGTCACCCTCTCAGTTAATACCCCAAGTCTGTTAACCATGTCTCCCCACCCCATCCCAGGAAAAGGGGTGAAAGGAGCTTCTCAGACAGGAATGAGGCTGAGGTCACCCAGTAAATCAATGGTGGACTTAGGGCTGGAGCCCAGAAAGTCAGGTCTTGTTATGTGACTCTTGCAAAAAATTCATTTACTAGAGTACCTTACAGTTTGCAGTGCCTGGAGGCATGTTCAGGTATCTGTTTTTGTGTCTGTAATATGGGTAGAACTATAGGTGTCCTATGAGGCTGGCTGGAAGATTAAGCAAGATGGTAGCTGGGAGTCCATGGGTGGCGTTTTCCTTACTCTAGTGACTAAGGCAAGGTTGTTCCAGACAACTACTGCTCAAATGAAGGATTTCAAGGGAGCTTAGGTCGTGATGGAGTCCCCAGATTCCTTATGCGGCAGGTGAACTATGTCCAAGCAAGGAGAGCCAAGAAGGCATGTAGGCATGTTTCCATGTGATGACTCCTTTCAATGAACTGAGTTTGTCCACAGCAGGAATCATTGGCCATTAACGATCAAGCATTTGGGACACAAGTTGGATGATGTTGGAGCACATCTGAAAGCTCTGCCTCTTCTTCTGCTGGGCCTCTGTGATGATATGACTCTTTTCTGCTCATTCCAGGGTGATGCTGGACCCACAGGGCCACAGGGTCCCCCAGGACTGAGGGGCCTGCCGGTGAGTTTTGCTTTGACACTGAATTGTTTCATGTTTTGCCAGGGCCTGTACTCCTGGCAGAAACCCTGGTGGCGTAGTAGTTAAGTGCTGCGGCTGCTAATGAAAAAGTCAGCAGTTCAAATCCACCAGGTGCTCCTTGGAAACCCTGTAGGGCAGTTCTACTCTGTCCTTTAGGGTTGCTGTGGCTCAGAATCAACTCAGTGGCAATGGGCTTTGGTTCTCGTGCTAAAGTCCTGTGTGTCTCAGCAGCTGGTAAGTGATCAGAGCCCAGGCAACCCCTCATGTCTTCCCACATCCTAGGCTCTTTTATGGGTTCTCTCTCCACAATCTGGAAATCACTGAGGTACTGTCTTGCTTGGCAATTGGCCTTATAGGACCTCCCTGGGGCCTTGTTCTGAGTTTAACCCCTTGCTGTCAAGTAGACTTAGAATCACAGTGGCCCCATGTGGCAGGGTAGAACTGCCCTCCATAGGGTTTTCAATAACTATAATCATAGAGTAGATTACCAGGCCTCTCTTCTGAGGTGCCAAATGGGCTTGCCCCAAAGCGCGGGCTGTGGGAGCGTGAATTCTCAGCACGGCTCTTACCACCTCCAGGAGGCCAAACATTTTCTCCTGGGGAGCAAAACTGAAAAAAGCCTTATTCTTTTTCTGTGTTGAGAGCAGATACACATACATTTGAACAGATACACAAGTATCATTGGTATGGTATGATAATGTCATGGAGGGATTGGGGGCGGGGAGAAAGCAAAAAGATCTGCAAAGGCTCCTGGGGTAACAAAGACAAAAAGTTGAGAAGCGCCACCTGAGAGCCTCCAGGGGTGTGAGTGGCCCCTGATTGAGGGCTCGCCTAGCCTGGTCATCCATGCTCAGGAGTTATGCCATCTGGGGTAGATTCCCAGCTCATTGTGTGGACTCGGTGCTTCTTCACCTCTCTTAGGCCTCAGCTGTCTCATCTGTAAAATGGGGGCAAAAGTAAAAATCCAGTAAAGGAATCCTGTGAAGTGGTCAAACTTCACAAACTTCAGAAGCACCCCCTCCTGGAGGCATGAGTGGGACCTTTGGTTCTGTCTTCTCCCAACCCTGGTAGTGTAGTGGTTAAGTGCTACAGTTGCTAACCAGAAGGTCAGCAGTTCAAATCCAGCAAGTGCTCCTTGGGAACTCTATGGGGACAGTTCTACTGTGTCCTCTAGGGTTGCTGTGAGTCAGAATCAATTTGACCACAATGGGCTTGAGTTGATTTTTTTAACCCCAAGTGTGACTTGCAAAGGGTAGTTCACAGTGTGTCCCCAGTGAGCAGTGTGTCCCCGGTGAGCAGTGTGTCCTCCGTGAGCAGTGTATCCTGGCTGAAAGCATTAACAAACAAAAAGCAGATGTGTTTGGAGGAGCAGAAGAGGGAATCTGGGATGTCAGTCTGCAGACGGTGTGTGCTCAAGGACAGGTGTGCTGGACTGGTACTCAGCAGCAAGCCTGGAGATGGGGCTGGGGACTAACACTGTGCGCTTTGCAGGAGGCAGGGCTTGGCGTCAGGGGCCCCAAGTTCTCAGAGTTTATAGTGTTATAGGCCTTCATGGAAGCCCTGGTGGTGTAGTGGTTAAGTGGCACAGCTGCTAATCAAAAAGGCTGGCAGGTCAAATTCCCCAGCTGCTGCTTGGAAACTCTGTGGGGCAGTTTCTGCTCTGTCCTCTAGGGTCTCTAGGGGTCTGAATCGTCTCAACAGCCATGAGTTTGGTTTTTGTTGGTTACAGTACTTTTGTATCAGTCCAGAGGAACAGTGTAAGGACTTTGTTACTAACAGTCCGCTGCTAAAGCCTGCCAAATGTCTTCATTTTCTTTTTTTTTGAAGCACATCCAAACAGGTGTTGGGTTACTTCTCTGACAACCTTACTCTTTTCTTTTAAATTTATTTCATTTTGTTGTCATTGAGAATGCCCACAGCCCCCCACGCACACGCACAGCTCAGCGATTTCTCCCTGCACAGCACAGTGACGCTGATTCTGTACTCCGAGTGCGAGGCCACCCTCAGCCTCCGTCCAAGCTGCCCCTCTGACGACCTTGCTCGTGCTCAGCTGCACTTGAGATGTTTTCCGGAGTGATGGGAAGGTCGTCGGCAGCCCCAGGGAATTCACTCTGCCGGGAACTCCGAACCCAAACCCATTGCTGCGAAGTTGGTTCCCACTTACAGTCACCCTCTAGGACAAAATAGAACTGCCCCGTAGGGTTTCTGAGGAGCTCCTGGGAGATCGGAACTGCCCGCCCGCCGTCTGATTAGCAGCCAAGCTCTTAAGTGCTACCTGGTTTCCTACCTTGAATTAGACATTGTGGTTGATATTGGCAGGGTGACTCTGTTGATAACTGTGGTGACTGGGAATGTGAGCACTGCCTGGAAGCTTCCATTTTGCTTTCTTTAAATCTCCACTCTGGCTCTGGAAGGAATAGTGTGGCCTCGTTGCCACTGGGAGCATCAGAACCCACCCTCCCGGAAACATCTGCAGGCTCAGGGCAGGGTCTGTGCTAGCATTTACATGCCTGAGCTCACTGACTGCACCCCACACCCCAGCGGGAGGGCCCCATTACTGCCCCTGTTTGCAGATGAGAACTGGAGGCACAGAGAAATCAAATAACTTGCCAAGATCACACAGCTAGTAAGTGGCAGATCCACGCTTGGTGACCAGGTAGTCCAGTTCCGGCGGATGTGGCTTTGGCTCTCCCTGGACCTCCTGCTTGCTGAGTTTCCAGGTCACAAAGAGCACTCTGGGATGGGGGAGGGGCTTGGGACAGGAGTCCGGAATCCAGAGCATTTGGGATGGGAGCACAGTGGCCTCCATTCCTGGGCTGCAAAGATCAAGAGGCTCCTGAGGAAGGATGGGGCGTGAGGAGTCTAGGCCCCAAGAGATGTCAAGCACACGGAGCCCTGGGGGGCCGGGCAGGGACCAGGGGGCTGCTCAGAGGCCAGTTCCAGGTGTGTACCCCCACTGTGTTGGCTCTACACACTAATGTGTCTGGGCCCTTCTCCCTGCAAACGGAAAAGACCAGAGGGAGAAGGAGGAGAGGTATAATTATCGCAGGGATGAGCTGAAGCACATATTTTTAGAGGGACACAGATGGGTAGGTGGGTGGAGGGGGTGCGAGGAGGAGCCAGCCTCCTGTAGCTTGTGCTGGGAGGGATGAGGCTGGGCTCGGTCTGCAGGGACCTTGTTTCGGGCTCTGTTCACCAGCTGGGCACCAGCGCAGGCCCTGGGCTATCGCTGCGCCTGGGATTCCTCCTCTGTGGAGAAGGGTGAAGACACTTACTCTACAAGACTCCTGAGAGGGGTGGTAAGCTGAGACAGAGGAGGTGCCCTCAAGGCCATGGATGCCTGGTAGACACAAGGGCGAAAGGGTGTTTATCATCACTGACTGCCAGCTCAGAGGACAGTGGTCACTCAGTGGTTTGATTCCATGCCGTTGTACCTGTTGTGGGTTGAGGCTTGCTTGTTGATACGACCATGAACCACACTGCAGCAACAGTACCCGTGGGGTCATCTTGGGTTGGAATCAACCCCTTGGCCATGGGTTTGCTCCTGGATTCCAGAGTAAGACAGACTAGGAAGAAAGGCCTGGCAGCCTACTTCTGAAAATCAACCAGTGGAAACCGTATGGGTCACGATGGTCTGAAACCATCATGCATGGGGTTGCAAGGAGTCGGCCATGAGTTGGAGGTCTACCTAACAAACCAGCAAATTGGGCCCAAATTGAGTGCAGATGCAGGCAGAACAGGAGCGAGGGTTGACAGTACCCAGGGCAGTCTCTGCATCATGCCCTCCCACCATTTCAAGATGTGTGGATGTCGTAGCCAGGAAGTTCAGCAGAAATGCTTTTTTCCCTCCTTATCCGGCTGCCTTGGTCAGGCACCTGTGATATTTGTGGCACTTTGACATGTCCTTCTGCACCTTGTCTTATGCCCCCTTTGGACTTGTGCCCAGACTACAAGGTCCCATCTGTCCCCCACCCCATTGCTATCCCTCTGACCACAGTTCCTCCACTTCCTTCTTGGATGCTTAGCCTCCGTTGCCTCAGTTTCTCCATTTGTAAAGTGGTGGTGAAGTTAGTTATATTGTGAGCAGTCAGAAGCCCACATATGGGAGCATGGCACGTAAGACCTGCAAGGTCGGCTTTGGCCACTGCTGGCCGCAGTGTTACCCCAAAGCAGATACAACGGTGGGTGTCTGCTTCACCGAGGAGCTCAAGGACATCCACACCTTTTGGTTGATGGACCTGTAGTTGCTGGTCTTCTGGGACCATCTTGAGTCATGCCTTTAGCCCAGCCCCTCCTGCTCATTTGATGCTGTGTTGGATGCTGGGGACAGAGAGATGGGGCCCTGGGAGGAGAGTGATGCTATGACACGCCCCAGTGTGGGTGGTTCCCAAGAGGGAGGAAACAGTGGGGTTGGGACCAACTCATCCTGGGGGACGGAAGTGTAAATTTTAGGGTTAGCAGAAGTTTCTCAGGAAACCCTGATGGTGTAGGGGTTGAGTGCTACAGCTGCTAACCAAAAGGTCAGCAGTTCAAATCCACCAGCTGCTCCTTGGAAACTGTACAGGGTGGTTCTAGCCTGTCCTATAGGGTCGCTATGAGTCCAAATTGACTCCATGGCAACAGGCTTGGTTTTTTGATCTAGAATGGAGGTTGTTGTCTCTGACTGCCTTTGAGTCAGCTCTAATTCCACAACAACTTTAACGGAGAACAAAAAGATGCCCCGTCTTGTACTGTTCTGTGATGGTCAGTTTCTTTGAGTCTGTTGTTGGGGCCGCTGTGTACCTTGAGTGTCTTTCAACATAAGAAGCTCACCTTCCGACCCTATATTGGACAGTATCCCTCTGTGACCCACAGGGTTGTCGTCAGCTATTTTTCAGAGGTAGATTACCAGGCACTTTTTCCTAGTCTGGCATCCGCAGTAACATGCTAGCTGGTCACTCCTGAGCACTCTGAGTCTGACTCTAGTCAGGATCTTATCAGTTAAGTGTGTTTATCAAAGATACAAAAGTGCACAAAATACTCAGCACCCTCAAGAATGTTAGGCTTCTGTCCTCTAGTCTGGAATGAATGCACCTTCCCTTTAGCGACTGTATGAGTCTGTGCAAGTCATTTTTTTTATCTTGGCCTCAGCATCTTCATCTGTCAAATGGGTGTACAATGATGGTTAGCAGAGAGTACAAGAGATGAGCAGGTGGCCTGCTGTCTAAGCTGAGGGACACTAGTCAGCTGAGCAGGTTGTTGTAAGTCGGGCTGTGCTGGATGGTTTATTTGTCCCTTAGCACAGCACCTGCATTGATGGATGAACATGAATGTAGCTGTGATTATTTAATACATCCGCACTGTGGGTACGAGGTACTGGGTTAGGCTTCTTCATGCACGCAACAGTGTTTAATTTCACAACAGTGCAATGAAATAGAATCTTTGATGTCGTTGTCGGTTGCCATCAAACTGGCCCCAACTCAGGATAAGCTCCCGCATAACAGAACAAGACCTTGCCCAGTCTTTCACCATCCTCACAGTCATTGATATGTTTCAGCCTATTGTGCAAGTTGGAAAACGCATAGAGGTAACAGAGCAACCTGCTGAGAGCCACGGTGTAGGTGTGTAGGTGTGACGTCCAGGCCTCTGCCCCTAGTCATCTCTCTCTTCCCTCATCTTGCTCTCAGATGCCCCGCGGAGACTCTCAGCTGAATGACCATTTCCTTTTTTTCCATCAGGGCAAGACTGGATCACCTGGATCCCCAGGAGACCCTGGCCCTCCAGGAGACCTGGTGAGTGCTCTCCAGCTGCTGAATGATGGAGTTGGGGTGCTGGCTTTAAAAAGGACATGGGATTAACCTTGTGCATTGTCTGTTTCTACCCCAGCAGCATCACTGGGGAGATAGAGGAGATAGAGGAGAAGCAGGCTGAAAGTGAGCCGGTGCAGGACGGCCCCACTGGAAAGTTTAAAAGACGCTTGATTGTGTACTTCACTGTCTGGTGTCTCCAACTGTAGGCATCTACAGAGATAAAACTTACAAACTTACACATATATGTATATACGTGCTCAAGCAATTAAGTTCAGGAACTCATCCTTGAACAACTGTTAGATAGCTCCTTGCTGTCACCGTGGTCACCTTCGAAGTAGTCCCCTTGGGCAGCCAACGCCAGTGCCTGGTTCACCCTTCAAAGCACTCTTTCTAGAATGAGTTTGAGAACTTCATTGTCAGACCCCGTATGCTGACAGCTCTGATGGACATTTCAGAAAAGGAGTTCTAAAATTGCTTTGAAGCGTGAACCAGGCGCTGTCATCAGTGTACAGCTTCCCAAGGGGAGTGCTTCAAAGGCGACAGTAGTGACATTCAGCACTAAGGTATGCAGCACTGTTTCTAAGGATGAGTTTGTGAACTTCACTGTCAGGTCTCGTTCAGATATACACATACACATATATATGTATATACATAATAAAGTTGCACACCGTTGTTTGATATTCTTGGAGGGTGAAAGGACAGTCAGACTGGCCAACCCTTACCTTCTCAGAGGACGGGTAAGCATGCAGCATAGGGATGCGGCTAGAACAGTCTTGGCTTAGGCTGCCCCTCCTGTTGGTAGGAGGTAGGAATGAGGACGGCGGGAAGCGGGAGCATGTGTGTAGTAGGAAGGGGGTGTCATGAGCAGTCTGCAGAGTCCTGACCTCTGGGAAGGAGGTTCCATGACTGGGGGTGAGGCGGGAGACAGGAGACATGGTGGGAATCGTGCTTCTTGGATGAACTCCGGGGCATCTACTGGGCTCCTCCCAGTCCAGCCTTCTTGTATTTGTATTTGCTGAAATCGGTAACCCTGCACAGAAGGCCCATTCGCAGGTGATGCTGGGTCAGAAACCTGTGCCTGGAGCAACAGTGCAGATCAGTCCTGGCCAGCTAGTCATTGTTGCCATGGAGATGTGTATGCCAGCTCTTCCTGGTTTGCCAAGAGCTTCCCAGTTTCAGTAGTGAAAGTCCCATGTCCCATGAGCAAACCAGGACAGCTGGTCACCCTAGTGGAGACCCATCACTTTTGGGGCCAGGAACAGCCACAGTGATGGAGTCTGAATTTCTACCGGATGTACTGATGGGCTGCAAGAGCCGTGGTGAGACAGAGCAGATGGGGTGGGGTCGGGCCTTCTGGCTGTGTCCTCTCATCCTCACTGTGGAGCTCCCCTAGAACAGCCAGCCCAGATATCGTGGCTTCCCAGAAGGCTGAAGCAAGAAGACTTCCAAAGGCTCCCACAGTCTGTGGGCCTGGGCGGTCTCATTGGAAGAAGTGTGAAGTCTCACTAGAGGGCGACCTGGAGGGGTCACCCACATGTTGGAGTATTTTGTCAAGTATTCCATTTTGGTTTTGTTTCCTTGGATGGATGGGCCACTGACTGTTTTGGGGTCACTTCTCACTACACCCTCCCCACTTTCCATGCATCTGTGTCTTCCCGTCTCCTTGTCTCTCCCCAACCCCTTCCTTACTGTCTCAGGAATGAGGTCTCTCTTCTCTTCAGGTGGTGCCTTGGGCCTGCAGTGCACAGTGGCCTCATGAGGATTCTGCACCAGCTTGTGTTTGCGTTTCATCTTGAAGAGTTAATTCCCTGATTTTTCTCTGCAGGGCCAGAAAGGAAGCAAAGGAGAAAGTGGCAGCCCAGGGCTTCCTGGCTTCCAGGGTCCCCGTGGGCCTCCGGTAAGCAGGGATTCCCAGTGGGGCCAAGGTTCCTGGCTCTAGATCCTCACCTTCAGGCCGTTTTTGCCACCCTGAGTCCTTGGGTCATCGGTGGTTGTGAGCTGCTGTTGAGTTGGCCTAGCTCCCCTAAATCCCATGCCTGGTCCTCCACCACTGGCATGTTGAGCTGTGGATCAGACTGCTGTGATCCATGGGGTTTTCGCCGGCTGACTTTCCTAAGTGGATCTTCCTAGTGCATCTTAGTTTGGGAACTCTACTGAGACCTGTTCAGTGTCCTAGCAACACACTGGTTTCCACGGACAGGTTGTGGCTGGGCATGAGGTACACTAGCCAGGAATTGAACCTGGGTCTCCAGCATGGAAGGCGAAAGTTTTACCACTGAACAGCCAGTGTCTTCACTCAGTCTTCTGCTCAGCTGTAGTGAGCTGCTCACAGCTGCCTTTTGAGCTGGTCAAGGGCAGAGTACACTAGTGACAACATGAGCTCAGAGGTCCTGTCTGGGAGGACTCTCAGCCCCTCGGTCCCTAGTGGTGAAGACCTTAGGAGAGTCTCCTGGCCTCCGTATGCCTTCCTTCTTTCACTGCCCTCCTGGCCACGACAGCAGCTCCTGCCTCTGAGGATGAAAGGAGATGATTGACATAAAGGGACCAGGAGTGGTGTCTGGTCCATCCCAAGTGCCCAGTAAATAGGAGTGGTTGTAGTGATGGTCTTGGTGGGACAGTGGCCATGATAATGTCCCTGCAGCTTCAAGGGCCCTCAATCATCACTTTGAAGACAAGCAAGTTTGAGCTTCAGGGTCAGGATGTGTAGTAGACCTTTTAGTGAAGATCATACAGAAAGCTAGTGCCCTAGCTGGCATGTGTGTCCCCATCTCCTGAGCTGAGAGCTTGATGCAGAGGAGAGCTGCAAGGTGATCTTTATCCTGTTTCCCGGCAGAGGTCCCCCTCTAGCAGGATCACTCCAAGACACTGAAAGATTCAAATATTTCCAGACTGAGCTTGCAGGTGTGTTAGCACGCAGGAGCGCAAGGCTGACCCGTGTTCCCACCAATCTCACTGCCTGTGAGTCCCTGACCCATGCAGCTGACCGCCACTGCCGGTCCAGCCCAGCACTCTGCAGGTGGCAGCTCACCTTTCACCTTTTCCTACCACGGCAGCCCAGCCCTAAGAGGGCCTTGTCCATTGTCATTTCAGTTATTGTGGTGATCACCCATAAAACAAAGCAGTCTCCAGTTCAACCGTCTCTGCATGTATCACCCAGCAACACTCATCACATTCTTCCCGTGTGACCATTGTCCCTATCATTCCTGGATGGTTCTCCCACTGTACAACAAACCCAGTGCCCCATAAGCAAAACATTCCCCTTTCTCCTTGCTAATAATCCTTGATTGCTATACATGGGCTCCTTCTGCCCGCTTATTTTTGCTTGAAGTTCTCCCTTCAGTTGTGCTGTCATTCCAGACCAAAGCCACCTCTCCACCCTTTATTACTGACAGTAGCCACTGAGCCTCCAGTGCCCACTCTTCCAGAAGAACTGCAGCAGTAATTCCTCGGTCACAACAGCAGTGGTCATTTGCTGAACCCTCACTACAGGCTTGTTGCTCTTCTGAGTCCTTTACAAGTACTAGCACAGTTAACTGACTCAGTAGTTAAGAGCTACAGCTGCTAACCAAAAGGCCAGCAGTTCGAATCCACCAGGCAGTCCTTGGAAATGCTCTGGGGAGTTCTCCTCTGTCCTGCAGGGTCACTATGAGTCAGAATTGGTAAACGGCAATGGTTTTTGTTAATGCATTTAATAGGAAGAAAAGCCTGGTGATCTACTTTAAGAAGTCAGCCAATGAAAACCCCACGGACCACCATGGTCCAATGTACCCTTGATCACGGGGATGGGACAGGACTGGGCACCTTTTTGTTGGGCGTGGGGTCACCATGAGGTGAAGGCCAAATCAACACTAGCTAACAACATAAGCACATTTAAATGTATGGCAATCCCATAAAGCAGGGTCAGCTATTCTTCTCATTGCCTAGATGGGGAAACTGAGGCACATAGAGCTTCAGGATGGTCCAAGCCACAGAACTAGTAAGTGGAGGAGCCCAGGTTTAACCCTGGCAGTCTCAGCCGTGTAGTACTTGCTGTCTTCTTTCACACTATGGCTCTGCTCCTCATTGAGGCCTCCTGACCTCAACCAGATCATTTGTAAAGGCGCGATCCCAGAGACAATCTACTGGAGTCCCCTCATCCCACTGACTGGGAGCCCAGCCCCAGATGGTACCCTCCCCACCTTAAACAAACAAACAAACAAACAAACAAAAAACAAACTCACTGCTGTCAGATCCAATTCATTGTGATCATATAGGCAGAGTGGAACTGCCTTATAGAATTTCCAAGAAGCACCTGGTAGATTTGAACTGCCAGCCTTTTGGTTAGCAGACATTGCCTTTAACCGCTGTGCCTCCAGCGTTTCCTCTCCCCACCTTAGGGCATGTCTCGTCCTTTGCTCTGGAAGGGGTGGCCGGAGAACCCGCATAGGGTGCCCTTGGTCAGCTGGATCATTGATCGCTGTCTACTGGCAACATGGCTTGAATGCAAATGTGTTTTGAAGATGTCATGTGATTCACAAGCTGCTGATGCTGCAACCCACTGATCTGTTGTTGCATTTCCCAGGGAGAGCCGGGAGAGAAAGGAGTCCCAGGCAAGGAGGCAAGTATCACAAACATCCTCAGTCTCTCGTTGAGCCGGTCCTGTGTGACCTCAGGGCAGGCTGTGGGTAGGGGCACTGTGTGTTCCTGGAGCCCTGTGCTCAGAAGGTCCCCATACTTGCTTTAATTCTCTGCTGTCACCATCTTTAAATTCTTTATGCTTTTTGAACCAGGGACCTCCATTTTAATTTTTCACAGGGTCCTATGAATGATGTAGCCGTCCCCAGAGGCTGTCTTGATAACATCTCTGGCACTTACCTGTCCCTGTGCGTCCCAGCAACAGTCTTGTCAGCTCTACTCCAAAACCCCTTTCGGTTTTGTTTCTTTCCACTGCTGCTCCTCGTGTGCTGATCTGGTCTGTCGGCTGGCTCTCACCCGGATTAGTCCCCTGACCTCTCAGGCTTTCCTTATTTCTGTGGCCTTTCTCCATTCAGCAGCCAGGGGAATCTTTGGAAGATCATGTCACTATACAGGTCACAACTCAGATCTGTGTTCCCCTTGTGTTCTCAGTACAGTCTGAGATATCAGGACCCCTACCTACTCTTCCCCTTCTTTTCTACACCCCAGTTACTCTGGCCTTTTAATTCTTGCAGCTTTGACATCTTCTTCCAGCTGCCAGCTCACAGGCTGGGTCCTCTTTTCAGAAAGCCCCATCCCTGCTCCTCTTGTATGCCATGCCCACTGCTTCTCATCTGGAGGTCTTTGCTGAGATGCCACTTTTGCGAAGAGACCTGTGGACCACCGGGAACACAGTGGGCACCCTGCTAGGCCTACCTGAGTGCATGCACTCTTGCCATAGCCCAGGAGCTTGTTACAGGGGGCTCAGAAACATTGGGTGAATGAAGGCGTAAGGAAGGAGTGAATGCAGGGAAGGGAGCCCAAGGCTGCGCGTGTGTTGTGTGGTAACTGGCTCACCCGTTTGGGAGCCTGGACATTCTCTCTTGAATGAGGGAGACCTATCTCCACTTGGAGTCCTTGAAGTACTTTCTTAAATAGGTAGAATCTTCTCGGAAGACTCTACTGTTCAGCCTAGCTGCCCACTGACAGGGCCTGTCACTTTCTGCGGATCTGTCCTCCTGCTGATGGGACGGAAGCCCAGGGGAAATGTCACAGCCCGTTGAGGAGGGCTGTGCTGGCCCTAGGAGCCCAGGTGCTGCAGCGATTAAGTGCTCAGCTGCTAACTGAAAGGTCATTGGTTTAAACTCAACAGCCAGTCCAATGCAGCACTCTGGATCCGAACACGTTACAGCTTTGGAAATCCTACGAGACAACTCTCTGTTCTCTAGGGTAGCTGGGAGTCCTGATGGATTTTCTGAGGGTGCTGGCCCTGTGTGCGTGGAGTTGGGCAGTTTCCTGCATTCCCTCTTTCTGGCTCCCCGTTGCCTACTGGGGTACCCTCCAGACTCCAAGAAGGCCTCCAGGTCTTCCTGATCTCGTCATACCCTCTCTCCTCAGCATGAGTGCTTTTTCCTGGTTACCCTGTGCACAATGTCCCTCTCTTCTGTGTCTCCACTGTCACTCTTCTGTCCACCCACAAAGCCTTTCCCTGTCTCCTCTACCTGTTAGAGTGTATGTGTGCCCAACACGTTAGCCTAAGCTCTTTGTCCTGAAGCCCCTGAAATGGTCGCGTTTCCACAACATAAATCACCTCTGCTGTTTTGTATGTGTATCAGTCCTGCCCACACCTGCAACTTAGCCAGACTGTGAACGCACTGTGTCTTGGTCTTCTTCTCTGGATACATCACGGGGCTCACTGTGGCTCTGTGTAGGAAGGACATGTGTTCAGTGTTGCTGGGACCCCGATGACAGCTTTGGCCTGGGCTCAGAGCAGGTCAAGAGTATTTGCTCTCTGAATTTCCTATCTTGAATCGGTTTGGCCTCCGCTGGGCAGGAGATGTGACGCGACCCGCTGGCTGAATTTGCTGCACACATTCTGAGCCCTTTTGCTTGTGTTTTCTGAACATCTTAGGTGCAAAGCATGGCTGAGTGGGAAGAGTGAAGTCCAGGGGGGAATTCAGTGTTGGCCCTGCTTGGCAAATGCTTGTTGTCTAAATGCACACCTGCACCACATCTGAGTGGGAAGAAAGCTAGGTGTCAGCCAGGGCCATGTGACCCAAGTGGGAGGACGGGACCCAGGTCAGTTAGGAGGGGATAAGGGAAACGGACAAAGCAGGAATGGACATCCCAGGTGGGGAGAGTCACAGGGCAACATCAGCAGAGAAGGAAGGGTCTCAGCAGTAAGGGCTATGTGCCCCAAAGTGACACTTCTCCAGGATGAGGCTGAGGCCATTGGGGCACTGAAGAGGGCCCCGTCACCAGGTACTGGGTGGTCAGGGAGGACTTCCTGGAGGGCACCTGAGGCCAGGTGGAAGCTGACTATCTGGCAGAGGGACAGTGGAAGCTACCCTGGCTCCTTGTGGCAATGGGGGAGCTACCATCACTGGGTTTGGCTGGAGCACAGTCGGCTGGCACCCAGGGCAGTGAGGCTTGGTGGAAGGTCTGCTCAGATAAGGCCTCCTGGGCAGGTCATGGAGCATGGATGCTGTGGAGAACAGGATAGAAGGGGAGCAGGAGGGGACAGGCCACAGGTCAGGGGACCAAGTAGCAGGGTGGTGCATCATCCGGGGGTCCCGGGGAGGGTGGTGGCAGGAAGCATGGAGGGAGGTGGCCATGAGCGAGGCCGGCAGTGTCTAGATGGCCCACAGGTACTCTCGGAGGAAGCTGTTGCCCCAGGTCCCTGGTGCCAGCCCGCCACAACCAAAACCAAACCCACTGGTGTCGAGTCAATTCAGACTCGTAGGGACCCTATAGGCAAAGTAGAACTGTTCCGTAGAGTTTCCAAGGAGCACCTGGTGGATTTGAACGGCTGACCTTGTGATTAGCAGCGGCAGCACTTACCTACTAAGCCAACCAGGGCTTCCTGCCCGCTTGTAGGACTGTGTAAAAGAGCAGGAAAGGCAGAGAACCTGTGCATGCGATCCGATCAGTGACCGCCCTCCCTTTGGATGTCTCATTGCAGGGTGCTGCCGGGAAGCCTGGAGAGCCAGGTTCCAAAGGAGAAAGGGTGAGTGGCACAGGGCTTTCAGAGGGAACGTGCCCTCCTCATGGTGGCTGGCTGTGGCCTCGGGGGAACGTGAGGCCAGGCTTGGCCCAACACAGACTGCTGGCTTGCGTGCAGCCTACAGGGGGAGTTGGCTTTCTCCCTGGTATTATTGTCATCGATGTTATTGGCTTTTTCCTCTTCACTTTTCCTTTGCTTGTTATTTTAAGGCATAAAATCACTGCAATTACCCCTTCAGAGGCAAGTGTTCAGGATGGTGACAGATTCTGTCTCCCTGAGAAAGCCCCTTGCATGACAATGCAGCCTGCAGCTCCAGGCTCCCCAAGTGCCAATTTGCCAGAAGCCAGCTTTGTCGCTGGAGGTGACAGGAGAACAGCTTGTCCCATAATGAATCGCCTAGGCTACACTCCAAGAGGCTTTCTTTACATTTCCCCAAAAAACAACAGGGAGCGGGAAACAGTTCTGGAGAAAAGTTGGAGTGGGGGGCAGGGACGTTCTCCCATTCCCAGCAAAGGCTGCTGCTTTGGGGGAAGCCAGCGTCCCCTTTGTCCACAGCCCTTGGCTTGGTCAGCCTGCATTATTCTGTCGTATCACATGGCAGTCACCCCCACTTGCTTCCCCACCCCAGCTTGTTTTTCATGATCCTGCAAAGAATTGACTGCGGCTTTCTTTGCAGTTTGGACGAGTGTGGAGCTGGCTTATCCTGCAGGCTGGAGGAGACAGACAAAGTCGCTGGTCTTTCTCCCTGTTGTTCCCACTCCGCTCTCCTCTTGCGTGTCTCACTTTTCTGTCCTTTAGACTGGTACCCTTGAGTGGCAGAGCCAGGGTGGTGGGGATTTTGAGGTCCCCCCGTGTTAAGAGTCAAGTGCCCGTCCATGGGAGCTGCTTCTGTAGAGCAGGAAGTTGAGTTCTGGCTGGGAGCTCAGGCCTTCAGGAGCTGGAATCCTTTCTGTCACACCTTAATAATGGAATTCTGTCTTCCCCCTGGGAAGTGGTTTCAGGGAGAGGTTGCGAGGTGGCTGTTAGGCCCCCATTTCCTCATCTCCTGAAGCTCCTGGGGATGTTTGAAATCTGGGAAGATCTTCTCACCACAAAGGGTTATTGAGACATTTAATGGACAGGATACACCGTTCAATGGCACTGAGACCCAGGGGTGGTGGGTTACCCGGTAAGCAAGAAGCACATGAGCTGAATCGGGCTTGCTTAGTGATCTGTAGTGCATGGTTTTACACTAGGTGAAATCACGCACTACAGGCTAGCGGGTAAGCCCAACGAAACCCGCGCCTCACCTGCTGGCTGTAAGCCAGTGCAGACTGTGCTTCTCTGGCTAAGCCACCCTCTCGAGAACTCACACTTTCACAGGCCTTGATTTAAGATCTTCATTCCCATAACAGAAACCCTGGTGGTGTAAGCTACACCTGCTACCCCAAAATTGGCAGTTCAAGTCTGCCAGGCGCTCCTTGGAAAATCTATGGGGCAGTTCTGTTCTGTCACAAGGGGTCGCTGTGAGTCAGAAGTGATTCAATAGTGCAATAGCATTTTCTTTTTCCTTTTAAATCTCCCTGGAAAACTTTCCATCTGGAAAATTTATGTGACCTCCTTTGGATTTGGTCAAAATCGTTATTTTTAAATCCTGCTGCTGCTTGTTGTCGAAAAAGGGATATAGTTAAACAATGCAGACTGCGCAAAAGTGAGTACAGTAAAAACTATGTCTGTATCTACTTGATCCCCCGGGTCCCATCTACCTTCCTAGAGTCTGTATCTCTATATATTTCCCTTTCCAAAGAGATTCTGTGCATACACAGCCATGAGGGTGTGTGTTACAAATGCGCACGTGCCTTTTTGTCTAAAGCCCCAGCGACTCCTTCAGTTTATCCACTGTTTTGCTTCTTTCCTTTGAATACATGTTGGAGATGGCTTCATTGCTGCCATGGGCTCAGTCACTGTCACAGCTGTGTCCTCTTGACAGTTACCGTCCTCTTTCTCTCCCTTCTCCCTTCTCTCGTCTCCTGGCGGGTGACCCCGGTTCCTCCTCTCTGGTCGTCCTAACAGCGCAGCAGGATGTTCCACCTTGAGGCCATTAATGGGGTAACCATACTGTCAGACCCACCAACCACTGGGGCTTGTGGGGCAGACATACAGTGGCAGGAAGGGACAGAGGATGGGACAGCCTCAGTTCCCAAATGCTTGGATCCAGCACTCCCAACTTTGGTCAAGTTGAGGAGAAGAGTCCCAGGCAATCTTCCCTGAGGGTGATGGCTAATCAGGGGAGCTAGGAAAAGAGAGTGGAAGGCAACGGAGCAGAGCTGAGACCCTCTGTGTGAAGAACAACAGTATCTCCCCAGCTGCCGAGGACAAGGCCTGCCTACTGTATGCTGGCCCTGTCTACTTGGGGGAACATGGCATCAGAGTTTGGGAGTTGGGTTTCTCGTTCTGTCTTCTTCCTGCTCCCCGTGTGACTTGGGCAGATGACTGTTTCCACATCTGTGCAGTCAGGCCCACAGATGGGATGGACTCCTGAGTCATGAGTGGTCAGGGCCCAGGTTTCCTTTTCAAGGCTCCAGGAGCAGAGGTTGCATGAGTCTGCAGGAGGTACAACCCAAACTCTCTACCTGATGACATGTTTCTTTCCTCCCCCAGGGAGATCCCGGGACCAAAGGGGACAAAGGACCTCCTGGTGGGAAGGGCCAGCCTGGGGACCCTGGAATCCCTGGTCATAAGGGCCACACTGGCCTGATGGGCCCCCAAGGTCCACCAGGTGAGAATGGACTGGCAGGACCCCCAGGGCCACCCGGCCAGCCAGGATTCCCAGGACTGAGGGTAAGGATGCTGGTGGGGCCTGCACTTGGGGCTGCCCTCAGCACAAGTGGGAGGAGCCACGGGGGCTTGGTGACAGATCCCAGCCTGCTAGTGACTGGCTGTGGGACCTGGTCTGGATCACTCCCCTTGCTGAGTCTGCCTTCCTCATCTGCAGGTACGTTATGATGATTAAAGCCAGATAGGGTGCACCACTTAAGAGGTGTTCACAAAGACAGAGCAAAGCTCCTCTGACGTCTGCCCTCTGTCTCAGCGCAAATGACTCCTACTTGGCCGTCTTGGTGTCAGGACTGCCCTGAAACGTGGGAGCCAGCTTAGGAACATCTTGCTGTGCCCACCTCACTGGGTTTTAACGATAGTAATTTCAAGTTAATAACCAAAGAAGACAACAGAAAGGCGACCTCAAAAGGGACTGCTTTCCGAAAGCGGATGCTTTGTTGCCATGCCAGCTGCCGTGGAGTCAGCCCTGTTCATAGCAGCTCCATGCACATGGGAATCTGTTGGGTTTTCACTGGCTGATTTTTGGAGTTAGATATCCAGGGCTTTCTTCCTAGTCTGTCTTAGTCTGGAAGGCGCTGAAGCATTGTCACAGCAGCACACACTGACTGATGGATGGTGGTAGAACTGGATGCCAGAAGCTTTCAACTCTGTTCTTCAGTTTGAAAGCTGTGTGGGGCAGTCTTGTCCTTGGCCTGTCATCATTCAAAAATATCTCGTCAGTGGGGACAAAAGGAAAGGACTGGTTGAAAACCCCAGTTCTCCGTGGAAGTCGATGTGCTATTGACATACATCAATGTATGTGTTGTTTGTATTCTGGAGTCCCCAAGTAGTGCAAATAGTTGATGAACTCAGCTGCTAACCAGAAGGTTGGAGGTTTGAGTCCACTCAGAGGCACTTCAGAAAGAAGGCCTGGCCTTCTACTTCAAAAATCAGCCACCAAAAACACAACGGAGTACAGTTCTACCCTGACCTGCATGGGATAGGTGTGAGCTGGAGTTGACTCGATGACAGCAGGTGTCTCTGGGAAAGGGTGTGGGAAGGACACATCCCAGGGTGTGTGCTGTCCATGCTGATCTCAGCTTCTGAGCTGCTGGGGTCTCTGGGGACAGATGTGCTGTGATAGAAAATAACCCTCGCTTCCTCCTTCCTAGGGGGAGTCTCCCTCCATAGAGACCCTACGCCGGCTTATTCAAGAAGAGCTTGGGAAGCAGCTGGAAGGTAAGGAGCTGGACTTTATTACAGCCTTGCTGGTAGGGCCTGGAGCCCTGCAGCAGCTCCAGGAAGCCAGTCTTTCATGTGGACTTTGGAATTTATAGCCTGGTTTGGGAAAAAAGGAGTACTAAGACCAACTCACATGTAAAATTTCAGGATTTAAAAGAAAATCAGCATCTCAAGTTTAGCCTTTATTTGACTCAGTAGACTCTCTTTTCAGAGCTTGATTACCTTCGCTGAGAGGGAGCTCACCACCTAGAAAATCAGCTCTGCTGTGATCATTCATTCTGTGCTTTCAGTCATTTATTCAGTCAACGAATAACGTTGGTGGGTACTGCTGTAGGCCTTAGAGAGGTAATGGTCTGGGGGAGGAGATACGTAAGTAAACCAAAACCCAAACCCGTTACCACTGAGTTGATTCTGGCTTGCCAGCCACCCTGTAGGGCAGAATAGAACTGCCTCATAGGATCACCAAGCCTGTAAATCCCTACAGTAGCCGATTTCCACATCTTTCTCCCATGGAGTGGCTGGCGGATTTGAATCACTGACCTTCAGGTTAGTAGCCAAACACTTTAACCACTGTGCCAGGGCTTCTTAGATTAGTCAACAGATGAGATGATTTCAGGACAGTAAGGAAATTTCTGTTCTATGACTCATCATGGGGGCCATTGACAGAGGACACATCAAAGCACCTAAGAAAGCTTAGAGGGTGGGAAATGATGAGGGTCTTCCTGGGGGCAGAGCCACATAAGCCATGAGTGGAAAGATAGGAAGAGACCCCAGGCCATCAAAACAGCATGTGCAAAGACCCCAAGGGGAGCAAGAAGACCCGGCTCATTCAGGGACCTATTCAGCTCTGCTTTGTTGGATTCATTGTTCGGTCCCTGAGTCTATCATGTGTCTGGTCAGCAGAAGGTGCTCACAGAGGAAGAAGGGGGAGAAGGAAGGGCAGTAATGCCAGCAGGCAGGGTCTGCACAGTTCTCAGAGGGTTCTAAGCACGTGCACTTGCTACCTCATGGACGTCTTCCAACAACCTCTGGACCCATGCAGTTGTTAAAAGTATTGTTAGGGTCCAAAGAGTGCAAGTGCTAAGGGAACTTGCCAAAGGCTGAAGGTCTGGGAAGTGTCAGAGCCAGCTCTGCCTTGGCAGCCTGCTATAGAAGCCACTCTTTTAAGCAGCATACTCTCTTGAAGAGTAGCTATTCCCACATCCCTCTCTGACAGAAACTGTAGAAGACAGTCACCCACAGCCCTAGGTCGAGGAAAATGAGGACTCAGTAAGTGCTCCCCAGGGACTGATGTAAAAGAGGGAGACACATCGGTGCGCATGTCACACCTTGGATGATACTCTCACACCTGCTGTGTGCCAGGTTCTGTGCTGGGCATGAGACAAGGGGAAACAAGACTGCACTCATCCCTGCCCTGGTTGATTGCCACACACGGTGGGGCATGAGATCATTGCCTGGAGCCAGGAGCTGGGGTTGAAGGGGTAGGGGCCAAAGAAAGAAAGGAAACCAAGGGCTGGAATGAGAATCTGTGGGATGGTGGGTCCTGAGGTCTTCTGGGTGGTGTTCTCCAAGTTCTTCTTCTGGGCCTTGGGTTTATCAGTGAAGAAATGACCTCTTCCTTGAGGCAAGGTGAGGAGACAAGACCTGCTGCTGTCTTGAACTGAATGGAACTTCTTCTGCGCTGAGTGCTTTCTTCCAAACAATCCTTTAAAGGAAGCAATTCTGTGTGAAGATGAGAGAGCCAGATTCAGAGAAGTAAATAGCCAGTGTCACAGAATGAGACCATGCCACCCCACCTGTCCCACTGAGTGGGAGGAAGGGGCTTCTGGGGGAAGTACGTGAGCCAGACAGTCATCAGACCCTGCTTCCAACTTGGTTTAGCTACCCAAACACCAGGGAGCCCCTTGGGCAGCCTCCCAGCCTCTCTGGGCTCCATCACACCGCCTACAAAATGAGGGCCGTAGCTGCATTTGTCTGTGATTATGACAGACCAGGTGGCCCTTGGAGGCCATCAGATGGGCACTGCGGACTGTCTGACAGGAAACTATGGAAAATCAGTAACTGGAACTCTGGGAATTTGAACCCATTCTGTAATCTTAGTGTTGCAGACACATAAAGCTCTTTGTTGTTCTTGCTGGTGTTAGGTGCTGTTGATTGTATTCCAACCTATGGGGACAGAGTGGAACTACCCTCTGGGATCTCCCAGGCTGTAATCTTTATGGCAGCAGATCATTGGGTCATTCTCCTGAGAAACTGGTGGCTGAGTTCAAACCACTAACTTTTTGACTAGCGGCCGAATGCTTAACTTGTGTCAATGGAGCTCCTTATAAAGATCACTGATGACCAGCATATCCAGCCCTTCAGGTTGCAGATGAGGAAGCTGACACACAGAGAGGAAGAGTCACTAAGTAGTTTTGTGTAAGCTTTAGTTTCCCTACCTAACAGTTACTGCAGCTGCTGCTGTATCTGTGGATTCCACTTCTGTGGATTCAACCAACAGTAGATAAAAAAATATTCAGGAAAATAAAAAGAAAGTTTGAAAAAGCCACACTTGAAATTGCTGCTTGCCAAGCACTCTGCTGAATCCATACAAATGAGGTGATGTGCAGCACACCCGGCTGTAGCCTCCTGCCCTCTCCTGGTCCTCGGTGTCTCTAGCACTCATTGTGTGAACCACCTCTCTGCTTGGCATTATCCCTGGACAGCCCAGAATTGTGTAACAACTATCCGCCTAGTGTTTGCATTGTATTAGGTATTATAAGTAATCTAGAGATGATTGAAAATATACAGGAGAATGTGTGTAGCTTATAAGCCGATACCGTAACATTTTATGCAATGGACTTGAGCGTCTGCGGATTTGGGTATCCATGGTTGTCCCAGCAGATACTGAGAGATGACTCTACTGCTGTTTCCATCACCATTGGTACTGTCACTGCTGTCAGGGTGTCACTACTGCAGCAGCCAGTGGCTACTGTGCACAGAGCATGATCCAGCCTGTCTTTCCTATGCACCGGCTCATTTACTCCGTCCTCTCACCAACCCTGTAGATAGTCATCCTCTCATTGTCCACATTCTACAGAGAAGACAGTGAAGCTAAGGGAGGTCAGGTAGCTTGCTCAAGGCCACCTGGCTGCACTGGGATCCCAGCTAGGGAGAAGCAGTGATGGTCACCACTGTGGCTGACCCACCCCTGTGGTTGGCCCATCTGGCAGGTGCAGGTCCAATGCAGTGTTCTCTTGATGATCTCCCCGTCATGGTGGGGGTTGACGTTGTCTCCTGAGTTCAGAGCTTTGCAGAGGATGGTCCTTCCATCTTTCCTCCACTGTCCTTCCTTTTTAAAATGCCTCTCTCTTTTTCCTGCTTCCTAGCCAAACTTGCCTACCTCCTGGCTCAGATGCCCCCAACACACATCAAGTCATCTCAAGGCAGACCGGGGCCCCCAGGACCTCCTGGAAAAGATGGGCTGCCAGGCCGAGCAGGCCCTGTGGGGGAACCAGGCCGGCCGGGGCAGGGGGGTCTGGAAGGACCCTCTGGACCGATGGGTCCCAAAGGTGAGTGAAGCCCCTGGAGGAGACCCGCCTGGCATCCTACATGGGGGCTGGGAAGGAAGCCAGGAGAGGGGGGCACTGCCCACCGTCCTGTGTTATTCATGCTTTTCTCATTCCCTACAGCTTGGCAACACCCTGTATTTCAGCTTTCTGTAATTTTTTCATATGTATAAGAGGTTTTCATACTTGGTATTTTTGCAAAATGAAGGTTTTTGCTAGGAAGATTGAGTCAGTTCCCTCCTACTTTGTGTTTGCTTTCCTTCTCTTCCATCTCAGCATTTCTGAGGGGCAGTACAATCCACCCTCTTCTTCTCTTTCTGAATTGAAACTGAGAAATAAAAGGCATTTAATTTTTAGCAAAATGGACATTCAATGTCAGCCTTATGAGTGGAGAAAGTGGCTTTGGAGGTGCAACTACAAACGGCTGCCCCCCCAGCAGCCCTCACGTGCAGTGGCTCACCTGGACAGCAGCAGTCGCTCCTTGCTGCGTGGTTTACGTGTAGCATGTAGTGGCCAGCAGCCTGTCTGCAGGCAGAAAGCTAGGAGAGACACAGAGCAGGACCAGAAGCCAAGCTGACTACTCACACCTTCCTCTTGGGGACAGAAGGCGTGGGTTGTGGTTCTAGCTGGTTCCATTTTGAGGAGTGTGTGTGAGCAAGTGTGGCCTGGAGTGGAGCTCTGTGGCAGTGTGGCGTGGGACTTGCACATCCTGCCAGGGGCTGTCTGTGCTGACCTTCCTAGTGAGTCTCCGCATCCAGGGTACGTGTTTCTCACCAGGTGAGCGAGGAGCCAAAGGTGACCCTGGGGACCCTGGAGTTGGCCTGCGAGGCGAGATGGGACCCCCTGGAATCCCAGGTAGGAATGGTCTGGTTTGATGAAGGGGTGCTGACTAAGAAGTTGAGAATCACACCTTCAGCCACCAAGGGGCCCAGGAATGGGTGGGGGGAGGGTGGGGGAGAGTCAGGCTTGTTTGAAGAGGAGCCAGAAAACGATGATTTGTTTTTAATTAAATCGTTCTAAAATGCCAGCTTCTTGACTTACTGAGACAACCGTAGTAGATCCTATGAATTCTGGAAATGGATTCCACAAATTGCAAGTCTTTGGAAACTGTCCCAGAAGGAACCTGAACTGTCTTCTGTTTTTTTTCCCACCCTTGCACCAGGTCAACCTGGGGAACCTGGCTATGCTAAAGACGGCCTTCCTGGGGGCCCCGGTCCTCAGGGGGAGACAGGGCCGGCCGGACACCCTGGCCCCCCAGGGCCTCCTGGCCCCCCTGGCCAGTGTGACCCCTCTCAGTGTGTCTACTTTGCCAGCCTTGCTTCCCGCCCAGCTAATGTGAAGGGTCCCTAGAAGATTCCAGAGAACCCGGAGACTGCAGTGGATTTCCTGAAACTTGAACTCAGAGTCCCATGGGAAGCCAGAGGTCTTGAAGCACTTCAGCCACGTGCATTTGTCTTTCATTTCTTTTATTGCTTGTGTTTGTTTTATTTTTGTGGGAGACCTCAAAATGATTAAAGCCAACAGATGCTGCTGGTCGGTCAGATTATTATTATTAATATTATTATGTTAATTATTATATTATTATTATTATCTCATATGCTGATACTATGTGAGATACTTTCCCATCCCTTTAGACTTGAGAAAACTTGATGTCTGGGGTGGCAGATTTTTTTCTCTGTTGTTCGGACAGCCCCAAGTTGAAGTGTAGCTGTCGATTTTAAGGAAACTCTTGGTGCTATGAAATCCTGACCAGACACTTGCCAAATTTACCTCTTTCCTCCAAAGGAAACTTTAAGAAAATGAGCCAAGGAGCTTATGTTCTTAGTTGTGCTAGAAGTCACACGGGGAAAAATTGTCCCCAGAATGCCACTTCCCAGGAGAGAGACAATCGGTAGGGAGGCAGAGAATTCACAGACCAGAAGAAGGTTCCCTCCTGTGGATGGGAAGTGTACACAGAGGCTGTCATTAGGGACACCAAGTTCCCGTGGTTTCTCAGGCTTGCAGAAGGAGAACCATGTTGGTGGCCAGCAGCTTGGTGGGCTCTTGTGTGGGGGCTTAAGATCAGAAACCATGTGGACAGAGCAGCCCCTGAGTGTTAACCTGGCTTCTAAGCCCTGAGTGGGTTGCTCCAACTTCCCCAATGCCACTTTCAATCATGTTAATTATAAAATAAAATGTCCAGTGGCCACTTCCTTCTTTCTCAGATGATGGGAACTGGCCGGAGTGCTGCCTGGAGGTGGAAAGCCTCTATAATCCCATCTCTGAAAAACTGTATTGGAGTGTTTTGTGTTTGTGGCATGCTTGCACCAGGAGGTGTGCAATAAATCTGAGTTTCCTCCTCCTCATTTCCTCTTGCCAGTTTGTTTGTCCCCCGCATCCACCCGAATGTGGAACCGTCAAGCACCTGGGTACATCTTCTGCAGCTGTGAGGTTCGGTATGGACTGTCCACATGATGAATGAGTGAGCGAGTCAGTGGATGTGTGTCACTGAGCTAGTTCCAGGGATGTGGATTTGTTATCACCCCAAGCCAGAGAGCCTCTGTAGCCCGTGTCCTGAAAGATTCGTCTGAATGCACACATCCACACAGGATGGTTTGACAAAGCAGAGAGTCAACAAAAACATGGTAAAAACTTGATCAGATGAACTGAAACAATAGCCACAACAATACACTTGAAGATCTTGAAAATCCTAAAGATGGTGTATGCAAGGACTGCCAATTAATTTCATGAACTCTTCCTAGAAAAATATCACTATGGTCACCTTCGAAGTACTCCTCTTGGGAAGCTATGCACTGAGGTCAGCACCTGGTCGATGCTTCAAAGCAATTTTGAAACCCTTTTTCTGGAATGGCATCAGAGCTGACATCATGTTACTCTTGATGTCCTCAGTTTCTTCCACATGTCTTCCTTTCAATATTTCCTTTATCTTTAGGTAAAGAAAAAAGTCATTGGTGGCCAGATCAGGTAAGTAGGGAGGGTGTTCCAATACAGTTATTTGTTGACTGGCTAAAAACTCCCTCATAGATAACTGGACAGTTAAGTTTGCGAACTTGCTACCGTGCCACCGTGTGTAACGGCCATTCCGGCAAAAGTTCCAAAATTGCTTTGAAAGGTGGACTAGGTGCTGGCATCAGTGCATAGCTCCCCAAGGAGAGGACTTGGAAGGTGACTGTAGTAATATTCAGCAGTGAAGTCTGTAGCACGTAGAACAATTCAGTTCATGGACTTAATTGTCACACCTTGTATGTAAGGTTGTCATGAGCTGGAGATGACTCAAAGGCACTAGCAGCAGTGACACCATGCAGAGGCACTGAGTGGGACTGCGAGTGGCAAGGGCGGATGTTGCTTTCCACAGAGCTGATGGCTTCGTCCTGTCAAACACTGCTGCTAGGTGACTGACCAGTGGCATTAACGAATAATTCCGGGGCTGTACTCATCCGTGTCTTGATTGAATGATTCGTGGGTTGACTCTGTTTTGTTTTCTCAATCAGTCACTGATCGACTGACTCCAGTGTCTTCTTTGTGTCACCCTTGTACTTGAGTGATATTTGAGTTAGGAACCAAGAGTACATGCATCCAAAGAGGATAGTTAGAAGGCTGTTTGCGGAAAAGAACTGTTATTCCAGGCCTCCTCTTCTTAGCCGATTGCTGCTGACACTGGAGTCAGCAGGTGCCAGGTTTCTGAGGGAAGCCATGCCCCCGGAGTAGAATGAGAAGTCCTCCTTGTAGAACCTTTTCATATATTCCATCCCGGTTGTTACGACCTCATAAAATGCGAAGAGGTAACTACAGCACATTTTCCTCATTAAGAGGCAGTCTCAGGGACCTTAGAAAACCTCCAATCCAGCGGCTTTGAAAATAGGGAAAATGAGACTGAGAAAAATGGGGTGATTTTCCCAATTATGAAATATGTGAACAATATTTGGGTACAGTGGCTCAACCTACATCTGTATTGAGTCCCCAGTGTTTCCTAAATTCAGAATTTATAGGGAAACTTTTAAAAAAACATTTAAAAAGTCAGTATTTTTTATTGTAGTAAATTATTTGTGCAACAAACTACTTGCCATTTCAGCATTCTTTACCTGCTCATCACTTACTTTCATCACGTGGCGCAGCCACCGCCACTGTCCTTTTCCGGGTGTCCCTTTCACCCCTAAAGAGGCTCAGGGTCATGCTTAGGGGGCACAGAGCTTAAAAGAAATGGATTTAAATACTACTTACTAGGATGGGGTCTGAGAACCACTAACTCACGATCTCCAGGGCTGGGCACCAAGACCTCATAAAAGGTCTCCCCAGGAGCACTCAGGCTCTGGGGGCTCTGGGACTCTCTGGCCTGCCTTCTTTGCTGCTGTCCCTGAGTTGAGCAGCCTGGTGACCTCCTGGTGTCCTGGAGTGACACCTACCTCACCCCTAGCCCAGAAGCTCTGTGTTCAAGAAAACCTAGAACTCAGCCGGACTCAAGTGCTCCACAGCTTGTAAGACCTATGAGGAAGAAGCATCCCATTGTGATCCCTCTGGGAACCCAGCACGTGCTCAGGTGCTCAGAGAGACATAGATAGATAATACACACCTGGGGCTCTGGTGGCATCATGGTTAAGGGCTATGACTGCTCATCAGAAGGCTGGCAGTTCAAATCATCCAGGTGCTCCTTGGAAACTCTATAGGGCAGTTCTACTCTGTCCTACAGAGTCACTATAAATCAGAAGCAGCTGTATGGCAGGGTATTTTTTTTTTTTTTTTGGTTTGGACCCAGAGCATTTTGCAGCCTATGGGGCTGGCCGCCCGTCAGTTCCTGCAGCCGAGGCCCACTCTGCAGCCGGCACCCCTTTCCTGGAACACATGGGGACGGCCCTGAGGAGCCCATCCTGTGCCTTGGGACAGAGGGCTGGTGCTAGGAGCCGTAGATGCCCAGGGAGCGGTGGCTGAGACCAGGGCTTCCTGAGGCCCACTGTGAAGTGTTCTAGTGTGCCTGGTCCTTCCTGGCTCTTTCCTTGGAGAGGCTTGTGACGCAGATCCTGCCGTCATTTTCCCAGCGGGACCTGAAGGTATGAAATGCTGCCCTAGTGGCCTGGCTCAGGGATCGCATTGTCCCCTGCTCACTGCACATCTGTGGTTTCTTGATGAGGGACAGATCGGGACCTTCCTGGTCTGCAGCAGCTAACACAAGGCGTCTCTGAGCCAGGAGGTTTTTTTAGAACTTCCACAGACCAACTTCTGCAGGTTGAAGGGCCGAGTTGCCCCATTTAGTTTGCTAAGGAGCCCTTCTCTGGGACCCTGGGTGTCTCCCTGGCTGGTGCCAATGGTTACCAAGCTTGCTGCTAACCTGAAGGTTGGACATTTCAGTACAATCAGAGGTACGTTGGACGGAAGGCCTGTTGGTCAGCTTCTGAGAAACCAGCCATGGAGAAGGGAACGAAGCAGAGTTCTGCTCTGGGCACTCACAGGGTCACCACGTTTTGGACGATGGTGGCTGGTTCTGGTCCCTAAGGGGCTTTCTATCGTTGAGGGGAGCCTTCCATCAGCCAGCTGCTGCCTCATGCACTCCAACTGTGCAAACCTGGGCATCACTTAGCCTCTCTGAACCCGTTTTCTCCTCTGTGAAAGGGAGATGACATTTACTTCAGAGGATCTGGGCACAGATTAAATGACTTAAAACATTAAGATAATAGTTATTTAATTTTAATAATTAGAATCATTAATCCTCTGGAAAGGAACCAGTGAGATGGAAAGGGGAAACCAAAACAGCCTTGGCCACGGCCCGTTTGTGATCCCCAGGGGCAGCTGAGTCAGCTTTGCCTAGTTGTTTATTTTAACCTAAGGGGAAAAGCCCTTCCTTTCAAACCAGCTGTTGCTTTCTGTCTTTTTCAAAGCACATTCACTACTGTTGCATCTAGGACTTTGAACTGGTTCGTTGTGGGTCAAACTTCTGCTGAAAATTTGTGTTTCTAACGAGTTCCCAGGCAGTGCTAATGCTAATGGTTAGGGATCAATTCTGAGAACCAGTAGAAGAGCAGTTCTCAAAAGTTATGATACATGAGAATCGCCTGAATTCTCTAGATTCTGATTCAGTATATCTGGGGTGGAAATGTAAATGATCAGCAGGAGTTCAAACTAGAATGCACTGTCCAAGCTCTGGTTTCACCATTTACCCTTCACAACATACATGTGAGGAGCTGGGGTAGGACTCTTACCCCCAGCCCGAACTAGGAAGCTGTGTCAGATGGTGGGGCCACCAACTCGTCCAGTCACACACATAACTCATGTCCCCAACACCTGGCAGCGAGGCTTGGTAGAGGTACACTGCTGAGCCTGCCGACAAGAACTTGGTTCTGGGATGCTGTTGTCTGTTCCCACCCGTGCCTTCTCAGGAGGAACTGGGGCCTCCTGGCTCCATGCAGGGGGCAAGACTCCCAAGTGCATTTTCTGGAACACACCCAAGGGTAAAGACGATGACATTTGTCAAAGTGCTGTGAGGTGGGGGTGGCATTTCTCATGGATCTTTGATGTAGCCGGAGGGTGCCATTTCAGAGCAATCATTTTGTTTATGTAGCATTTCTCTTCTTCCCCTTGGTGAGGATCTGCCTGCAGGTTTTCTGTTTGGTGAAGTCCAGGTCTCATGCATGCTGTGCACCGGTGTCCCTAACACCGTGGGGCTGTCTGGGAGCTCCATTTGGGAAGGGAGAAGACGTGGGCTAAGGCGTGTACATGTCCTCAAACACTTGAGGCCTAAACAGGTGCATCTGACTAAGAATCCCAAACACAGGCCCCAGTGCTCTGCTGCCGCCTTCCCACCGCCTCTGCCTCCTGTGGAGTTCCTTGCTATTGACTGTAGCCCTGAGGCCGAGGTCACAGCAAGTGAAAACGAGCGTTTCCAACCCTGTTCTGTGCTCTACCCGGTGAAGGGTTCACCTGACAACAGGCATCTTGACCCTATAATTAACCAGTTAACCAAGAGCCTTTGTGTGGGGTGTGACAAGCTGTTGTTACATTTGCAAGGTCTTCTGACCCAGTCTCATCTTGTTCCATTCTGGAATGTTCTGTGAAGTCAGGAGAGTGGAGGACTTGGGGGGAATGACCGAGAGTGCCTCTCAGAGCAGTTGTATTCCCCAGTGGTCTGCGCGGGTGGGGGTGAAAGGGTAGAGGCGTGGCAATGTGGGAAGGTAAGTGTTCACTCCCAGGTGGCTGTGCATCTAAGTTTGACCCACATGACACCATGTTGGGTTACCAAGGAGGATAGGACACCAGTCCGTTCTCGAGGATCTCTCAGGTGAGAGGGGAGAGAGATTGTTGATAGTTGCTGTAGAGTCTGTTGTGATTCACGGTGATCCCATGTGTGCAGAACAGAACCCGTCCACAGGTTTTCAAGTCTGCGACCCCTTGGAAGCAGACCACCAGGCTTATCTTCTGAAGCCCCTCTGCGTGGGTTTGAATTGCCAACCTTTAAGATAGCAGTAGAGAGCTTAATGGCTTGTGTCACCTCCTCTTTACCCACTTACCTACCCATTGCCATCAAATTCATTCTGATTGACAGCAACCCGATAGGAACAGGATTTCTAAGGAGTGGCTGGTGGATTTAAACTGCCGACCTTCAGGTTAGCGGCCGAGTTCTTAACCAGTGTGTCACCAGGGCTCCCATAGTTAACTCCAAAACAGTGTTTCTGGGCAACAGATGGTGAGATAGAAACAAATGAAATGAAACTCTACAAGTAAATTTGATTGGTGCTATTCAAATTCAAATTTATAGATATTGTGAAGGATTCTAACAAAAGAAAATGAAAATAATAACACCTGGCGACGGGTATGTCCCCTGTGCGCCTGGATTCTCATGTACATCATCTCACCACCATTGTGGTATCCCATTGCCATTGAGTCCATCCCCACCCGGAGCAACCCTACAGGACAGAGTGTACCTTCCTTACAGGGTTTCTGTTATGGATGAAATTACGTTCCCCTAAAACATCTGTCTATTTAGCTAGGCCGTGATTCCCAGGACTGTGTGACTGCCCACCTTTTTGTCATGTGATTTGATTTTCTTATGTTTTTAAATCCTGTCTCTATGTTGTTAATGAGATGGGATTGTTGACGGTTATGGTAACGAGTCAGGACTCAAGATACAAGATTTAAGCCAATCTCTTGTAAGATATGAAACAGAGAAGCTAGGAAAGTGGCATGGAGACCTCATAGCACTGAGAAAGCAGTGCTGGGAACAGAGCACATCCTTTGGACCCAAGCTTCCTGCATGGAGAAGCTCCTGGACCATGGGAAGATGGATGACAGTGACCTTCCCTCGGAACTGATGTCCTGAATTTGGACTTGTAGCCCATTAGTGATAGAATAAATTTCTCTTTGTCGAAGCTATCCACTTGCGGTGTTCCTGTTACAGCAGCACCACGTGACTGAGGCAGCTTCCAAGGCTGTAATCTTTAGGTAAACTGGACTCTCCTGTGCAGCAGTTGGTAGGCTGAAACCACCTCCCTATCACTGAGCAGCCAATCCTTAACCACTGCTGCCAGGACTCTGAGCTATTTTTAGCCTCATCTTTATGGCTCATAACACAGAGGCTCAGGTAAATGACCATTAAAGAAAGGATGTCAGCTCCATTGTGGGCCTTGTCCCCGTGCCCAGACGCACTCTTGGGGCCCTTACCGAGGGACTTGATTAAGTGGGTGGCAGGGCTATCCTGCCTCGGGACTGACCTCGCCCCTCGCAGCCTGAGGGAGAAGTTGTGAGGCTTCTGAGCCGCATGCCCGGCCCAGCAGAGCCCTGGTGATGCGCCGGTTGAGTGCTCTGCTGCTACCCGAGGTCAGTGCTTTAAACCCACCAGCGGCTTGGCTGGAGAGAAGCCCTGGTGGTCGGTTCCCGTAAAGAGGACAGCCTAGAAACCGTGTGGGACAGTTCTGCCCTGTCCCACAGGCTTTCTGTGAGCCAGGATTGACCCAGCGGCGTATGACGACCAATTGCCTGGCCTGGATTTGGGCCATTCCTTCCGGGACTGTATTGAGATAAGCAGTGTATCGTTATCTAGCCAGCAGCTGCAGTGGGTGTGTGTGTGGGTGTGCATGTGGGTGGGTGTGTGGGTGTGTTCCTCTGAAGCTACTAGGTTAGCAGAGTAGGTAAGTTCTCTGCCCTCCGTTGGAGGGAGGGCTGTCTGCTTTGTGGGACTGAGCTCATGGTTTTCAAAGCCTCTCTGGTTTCCATCTCTTTGGACCTCTGGTTAGGAAACCTCACAGGCCTGGTAGTGAACATTGCCGCCTCTGTGCCTAGAATGCCAGTGCTCTTGATGCCAGTCTGCCGTGCACTTTGGGACTGAGGATAGAGCTGGGCCTCCTCCCGCTCCTAGATGTTCCTAGCCTCCTCTGAGAGTTTCCCTCATAGGGCAGACAGGGAGCCCTCTGCTGAAGCTTGCTATGGAGTCTGGCAGTTTCCTAGCACATCTGTGTCCGATGTAGATGGCAGCGTGGCTTGTTGTGTGCCTAGCTCCTCTTTCTGGTAACTTCTACTCTGTGTCCCATCTGGCCTCTTCTGAGGGCTGTGGTGAAGGCTCACTGTCTAGCCTTGGCCTCTTGGTGGCCTTCTCGAGGTCCTTCTCCACTAGCCACATCTAAGAACCCTGGATCTCTGAGTGCCCTGTTTCCTGCAAAGAGTGCCTCTCTTCAAGGGGCCCAACTTCACCCTCTACTTCAACCCATAGCTCCCTTTTAGTGCTCCCTACATCCAACAGTGATGTAATGAAGACAACAGATACCCCACTTTGGGACAAAGAGAAGGGGGAACCTGGAGGAGACAGGAGGATGGGGACTGGGGACTGGAGAGTAAAAAGAGATGAGAAGAGCTGCCGCACTGTGCAGGGCAGGGGCAGATGGTGTAGGAGAAGCGTTTCAGCCCACCAGGGACATGGCTCATGTCTCATTCTAGCTCAAGGGAGTGCTGAGCCCACCTCAGGCTCCGGGGAAGTAAATCACTGATGTGTTTTGGAGGAAGGAGCCCAGGTGGCATCATGATCAAGGTGCTTGGCTGCTAACCAAGAGGTGGACAGTTTGAATCTACCAGTCTACCTCCATAAAGATTACAGCCTAAGGAATGCTATGGGTCATTTCTGTAGGGCCACTGTGAGTCTCATTTGACTTGATAGCATGAGCTTGGTTTGGTATGTCCTGGAGGCATCACCAAAGGACTTTACTGATACAGGGGAAAGTGTAAAGACAGGAGATCTCTTCCATCTTAGTGTGAGCTCAGGGCCAATAATGGAGATGCTGATTGAAATAAATAATTCAGGAGTGTGGGAGAAGTTGGAAAGTGTTTGTATGGGGGAAATCAACAATCATGTTTTAGAAAAGTTAATGCTGTCTTGCCTTAAGACATTCCAGCAGAGATATTCTAGTATATCCAGTTCAGTGTGTGTCAACACTCATAGGAACACCAGCTAAGAAGTCAAACCATGTATTTTTGCACTGTGTAATTCTGCTGCAAAAGACCTGGTTCAAGTATTAAAAAGCAGAGATGTCACTTTGAGGACTAAGGTGCACCTGACCCAAGCCATGGTAGTTTTAGTTGCCTCATATGCATGCAAAAGCTGAACAATGAATAAAGAAGACGGAAGAATTGATGTTTTTGTTATGCTGTTGGCAAAGAATATGCTATGGCATTCTAAAAGAACAAACTAATCTGCTGTGGAGGATATACAGCCTGAGTGTCCCTTGGAAGGGTGCATGATGACTTGGTCTCACACATTTCTGACACATTACCAGGAAGACCAGTCCCTGGAGAAGAACCTCATGCTTGGTAGAGGGTCGACGAAAGAGAAAGACGCTTGATGCGATGGACTGACAAGACAGCTGTGACAGTGGCCTCAAGCATGGCAGTGATTGTGAGGGTGGTGGAGAACCAGGAAGTGTTTCACTCTGTTGCGCGTGGGTCACTAGAAGTTGGAACTGACCCAGCGGCACCTAACAACAGCATCTGGAGTTGAGAAAAGAGATGGAGCTAGTGAGGCCATCGGAGGGGGTTTACCATGGAAGATCTCTGGTGGGAACGTCGTGGGTGTGCTCCGTGCTTTGGCAGTGGTGGGCTCTCTCCTCCAGTAGACGTTATTTCCCCAAGGAAGTGATGTGATCCGGACCATGTTTAGAAAATAAACTATGCTTTTTAAGTGATCTGAAGAGTAAATATGAAAAGAAAAAAATTAAAGGAAGACAAAAATTAAAGAAAGAAAAAAATGAGAGATAAAAAAGAACCAGCAAGGTGAAATGCAGTATGATCTGGCGACTCTGAGAGCAACTTGGAGATGGGAGGGAGTGAAAGGGCAAGAAGCTCACTGGAAGTGTTTTAGTACTGAGTCCTTGGAGGGGTGCTAACGGCTAACACGCTAGGCTGTAAACCAAAATGTTGGACATTTGGGTTCACCCAGAGGCACCTTGGAAGAAAGCCCTGGTAATCTACTTTCCAAAACTCAACCCTTGAAAACCTAGTGGCAAAGTGTTCTGCTCTGACATATATGGGGTCTTCAGGAGCCAGAGTGAACCCAGCAGCCACAAGTAAAGCCGGCAGTGGTAAGAGGAAGGATGGAACCAAAATAGAGCAATGTCACAACCCAGAGTCAGAGAGGCTGAGTAAGACTGTGCTGGGCTCGCAAAGCCAGGCCTCATTTCCCACTGAGAGAGGACGTCTTGTGGGTTCCTGCCACTTCTGCCAGTCAAGGCTCCTTGCTGTTCTTTCTGGCCAGTGTGACTTTTTGTCCCCAGCTTTCTCAAATACTGAATAATCACAGTTCCTCAGTTGAAAGAGTTTTGTGAGAAGATAAACAGCAGAATCACCTCTGTCAATCCACGTGATGTTACTGCACCAAACCAAGATTAACTTGAGCTGCTTCTCCTGAAACAAGATTAAAATCTAATCAGGATGTTCAAGAACTCCTCATCCTACCTTCAGTTTGTGGTATGAATCATGGTTAATATATCTTGTTTCCCAAGTGCTCATTATAACCTATGCCTCTCACTTCAGAAGCGCAATCTTCTGTTACCCTAGCCCCATTTGTGCGGACCAACGGATATTTCATATCTGTGTGAGAGGAGGGTTAAGTGTCTTTTTATAGCTCCTGCTGAGAAGCTTGACTGGGAGCTGTCCTTGGTCCATTCTCTGTTACAGGGAGAGCAAGAAGAGAAGGAAACAAACAAAAATTCAGACTCTGCCATCGAGTCGGTTCCGAGTCCTGGTGACCCCATGTGTTACAAAGTAGTACTGCTCCATAGAATTTTCTTGGCTGTAATTGCTATGGAAGCAGACAGCTGAGTTTTCTTCCATGGTGCTGCTGGGTGGGTTCAAATCACCAGTCTTTAGAGTAATAGATAAGTGCAGATCATTTGCGTCATCCAGGAAAAGATGGTCATTGCCATCAAGTCAGTGACCCAGTGTGGCAGACTAGCACTGCTCGTATGGCCTTCCAGGCTGTGATCTTTACAGCAGCAGACCTCCAGGCCTTTTTCTGTGGAGCCACTGGGTAGATCGGAACTACCAACTGTTCAGTTAGCATTTGAGTAAGTTCTCGACCATGGCACCACTAGACCTCCTAGACACTCCTGGGCACCTTCTCTGTCCAGGGCTATTGGCTCAGAAACAGTTCAGGGTCGGGGGAGAAGCTTGAAAGGGAGAAGCGTGTAGAACACCGGAACCCTGTGAGACAGACTTCAGACATGCCCCCATCTGAGCAGCAAGAGCCTTAGAGCAACCCAGGGTCCAGAACCAGCAAGGGAGCTAAGGAGGCTCCAGTGAGCACAGCTGCACGGTGCTGTCCATTGAGTGTTGTGCTCTGCGGTGTGTTAGCCCAACTGGGGTCAGGGGGGAATTAACAGTCCCCTCCCTGATGAGGGTTGATGGTATATCCCACCACTCTTTGCTGTCTCCTGGAATAGCACACTAACCCCAGCCTGGTTTCTCTGCTACACTTTACCTCGCTCCACTCCTTGCAGGCTTGATTCTGCAGAGAAATCAAAGAGATTCTCAAGAACATAAATCAAGCCATGTAAGTCCTCCACTCCAGCCTCCCACGGCATTCCCATCTCATTCAAAATAAAAACCCAATTCCTTACAACTACCTATACCAAAAGCCAAACCCATCACTGTTGATTTCAATCCAATTCACAGTGACCTTATAGGACAGAACAGACTTGTCCCATAGAGTGGCTGGTGAGTTCAAACTTCGGACTTTTGGTTAGTGCCAAGCTCTTAACCACTGTGCTACCAGGGCTCCTCAGTAACCTAGAAGGCTCTGTATTTTCTACCCAACTCACCCCCCACCTCACCCGTCCTCCACTTCCACCTGATTCCTGCTCCTACCACCTCCTTGACGTTTTCTTCTACTTCCTCCCCAGTCTGGCTGCACACAGGCTCCTTCCTGGGTCTCGAGCATCAGGGCTGGATTGCCCAATGAGCAAGGCACAAAGGGGCCTATTTGTGCCTTCCTGCCAATTTGTAGTGCACAGTGCCACCTGTCCCTAGTCTTGGCAAAGATAGGGGGAAACCCATGTGAAAATGCCCACCACGGATAAACAAGGAAATAGGATTAAGCCCACGCATGTCTTTCTCAGTGCAAACTGGGGCGTGCATGCTCACTGGTTAACTTGCGCTTGCAAAACATGGAAGAAAAAGTGTGCCCAGGGCATTTGCACATGCAGTCCTCTCTGGCGCTCTCTTACTACAGAAGGTCAGATGGCCCTCTTATATTCTTTGGGTCTCTCCACAAATGCCAACTTCTCCATGACTCTTTCTGAGAGCTGAGTCTAAACTAACCTAGCCTAACCTCAGGCTCCATTGAACCCATGAAACTCTTTTGGTAGAATTGATTCCAACTCATAGCAACTCTATAGGACAGGGTTGCCTGTCAAAGAGTGCCTGGTGGCTTTGAACTGCTGACCTTTTGGTTAGCAGCCTTCATTCTCAATCCCTGCACAATCCAGACTCCTGTTTTATTTCTCTCCGCATCTGACAAGCATGGTCCTTGCTTCCTTGCACCAGAACGTAAGCTCTGTGGGGGCAGAACTTTCCTTGTTTACATTACAGCTGTATCTTCAGGGGCTATAAAGCCTTTTGGAGCGTAACTTGGTGGTTCTCTACAGGCTGATTAAGAACTTCTCAGTGAGTCAGGGAGTACTGCAACAGAAAGGCGAATCTTTTTCATTGTCTGACAATGCTGATGGTTGCTGAGACCAGGCACTGCTTTTTTAGAGTCTATATTTAGAGAGATTATTTCCTCAACCCCATGGAAACTAACTGATGCCATATGATTTTCTTTGGCCAAAAAAACATGAGCAGAAGTAACCTGGGTTGTGCTGGGCTACAGCTTTCAGACTGTGTGGGGTGTGCCCTTCCTGCCACTGTGGTATCACAGGCAGAGCGGAAGTGTCCAGAGCCTGGGCCCCTGGCTGACTGTGTGGTGCAGAAGACACCCCTGACCCACACTGAGCCAGACTTAACACTGTTGGAGAGAAACACTGCTGTGCGTTGGGGCCAGCAGAGGTCTGTGACGGCCTCTTAGATGCCTGCCTTCCGGGGGACACACCTGCTCCTAATTATTCAAACACCGAACTTCAGGAACACTGCAATGGGATTTTGAAGATGTAACAAAGGCCCCTAATCAGCTGACTTTGAGTTAAAAAAAAGGAAGCACATCCTGGGTGGGCCTGACCTAATCAGGTGAGTCCTTAAAAGGAACCACAGTCACAAGTGCTCCCCTGCTGGCTGGAGGGAGCAGACTGCTGTATTACGAATGGGACATGCCATGGATTGAATTGTGTCCCCCCCAAAATATGTGTGTTGATTTGAGTTGGCTGTGAATCCCAGTATGGCACCATTCCTCCCATGTGTTGTGAATCTTGCCTCTGTGATGTTGATGGTGCAGAATGGGCTGCAGTTGTGTTAGTGATGCAAGACTCAAGTTACAAGCTTGTGGGATATAAGGGAGAGAACTGAGCAGAGGAAATTGGGAACCTAGCACCACCAAGAGAGCGTGACATAGAGCAGAGCATGTGTTTTGGACCTGAAGTTCCTATGCAGAGATGCTCTCCCTGAACTTGGACTCAGCCTACCAGATTGTGATAACTTCTCTTGTTGAATGGACTTGTAACCTATAAATGGATTTGTGGCTTACTGGACTGTTACAATAGAAGTTTCTCTTCATGAAGCCTTCCACTCATGGTATTTTCTGTTGGAACAGTACCGGATGACTAAGGCAGAATTTGATACCAGGAGTAGGGTATTGCTATAACAAATACCTAAAATGTGGAAGTTTTTTTCTGAAACTGTGAAAGGATGGAAGAAGATACCCAAGAGAACTGCTATCACCTGAGGGGGCAGCAGATGGTGAGAAAAGCAGCAGCAGCAGTGAACTGGCAGCGGCAGAACCAGGAGCTGATCCACGGAGCGAGAATGCTGAATGCCTGTGAGTAGGAGGCCTCCTGGGAGAGTGGGGTGCCTCTGGGCACTTGAATAGGTGGAGCTAAGCTTACTGACCCATGGAACAAGAGAGCTGACTTCCTGTGTGCAGGAGGCTACTTGATGGAGTGGGGCACCTCTGGGCACTTGAATCTGTGGAGCTAAGGAGCTTCAGAACACTTGCCCCTACAGGGCAGATATGGGCTTGAGGCCCAGGCCGTGAAGCCATGGGAAGCAGAAGCTGATGAGACAAGGTTGATGAGAGGCTGAGCTGCCTCAGTCTCAGAAGGTATGGCTGTGAAAGGGTAGAGCCAGGGCTTTCTGTGGAATTGCCACTCGGTTGGGCTTAGGGTGCACCTAAAGCTGAGGTGGCAGAGTTGCTGTCCAAGTGGGCCTGGAAGGCAGAGCTTGAAGCCTAGAGGTTTCCACTCAGAATCGGAGAGTATGGTCAATGCTTAGTCTTAAAGGAGTGGTTATAAAATGTCTCAGAGTTTAGAATGTTGTTTTTGAAGCCATGAAGTCTAATGTAATGTGTTCTGATAATCTGCTTGGTGTATGCTATGCCTTTCCCTGCAATTTCTCCATTTGTGATGAAAATGTATAATTGATGCCTGCGTGTTCTACCATTGTATTTTGGAAAGATAATGTGTGTTCTGGATTTCACAGTTGAGGAGAAATTTAGGGATTTTGAATTTGGAGTTAAGATAGGTGCTATGTTATGAATGAAGATTGTTGCTATACTATGAATGAAAACTGTTGCTATGCTACAAATCAATGTATCTTGTATGTTCTAATGATATAATTTTGGGGTTCCAAAGAGGAGGATGTCATGGATTGAATTGCGTCCTCCCAAAAATGTGTGTTGATTTGACTTGGCTGTGAGTCCCAGTAGGGTGCCTTTCCTCTCGTGTGTTGTGAATCCTGCCTCTGTGATATTGATGATGGAGAATGGGCTGCAGTTGTGTTAGTGAGGCAGGACTCAAGCTACAAGGTAGTGGGATATAAGGGAGAGAAGTGAACAGAAGTTGAGAACCTCACACCACCAAGAGAGCGTGACAGAGAGCAGAGCATGTCCTTTGGACCTGCGGTTCCTGTGCTGAGATGCTGTCCCTGAACTTGGGCTTAGTCGCCTACCAGTCTGTGATAACTTCTCTTGTTGAACGGACTTGTAACCTATAAATGGATTTGTGGCTTACTGGACTGTGACAATAAAAGTTTCTCTTCATGAAGCCTTCCACTCATGATATTTTCTGTTGGAGAAGTACCAGATAACTAAGACAGGGCATACATATGTCAAGGACCCACGAGTGGCATCTAGATTCTGAGAGAGGTCCCTGACTGACAGCTCACAGGAAAACAGGGGTCTCAGTCACACAGCTACAGAAAAATGGATTTTGCCAATACCCTGAGGCAGCTTGGAAGTAGGTCTTTCCATTCTTGACCCTCCAGATGAGGACGGCCCGCCGACACCCTGATCCCGCGGTGTGAGGGCCTGAGCAGAGAGCCTGGTGAAACCTGCCAGATTCCTGGTCCCCGGAGCCAGCCAAGTGCCGTTTCCAGATGTTGAATGTGTGGGGACAGGCTACACAGCAGCTGGAAACAACACAGCCATGTCAACCTGGTGGATGATTGGGGGTGGTAATGTTGCCACGGCGTAACCCACCCATCCTAACTGATAAAACCGTGATGGGCCACCACCTCCTTGGTGGCAGTTAATACATTCATAACCATCCAGCCACTAATTTTCCCACCATATGGTGAGCTGCACAACTCGCTGGAGAGCTTGTCCTTATTGTTAGTTGCATTTGAGTCGATTTTGACCCATGTTGACCCCGTGTGCACACAGCACAACTACTCCATAGGCGGCAGATCACCAGACCTGTCTCCCAG
Organism: Heterohyrax brucei; assembly: GCA_028571685.1. Taxonomy (NCBI): domain Eukaryota; kingdom Metazoa; phylum Chordata; class Mammalia; order Hyracoidea; family Procaviidae; genus Heterohyrax; species Heterohyrax brucei. The sequence goes on from CM053153.1 coordinate 5,486,494, forward strand.
GTACCTCTGGGCGGATTTGAACTGTGAAACTTTTGACTAGTTGCTGAGAGCTTTGTTCTGCCCAGGACCTCCTTTTGTGTCCTCAGCATTTACCAATGGATCTGGTGCAGGGAAGACATTCAGCTAGTGTTTGTGGATGAACATATGAAAGGAGGTGAGAAAGTCATGTTCACACTGGCACTGAGGGAAGAGTAACCCACTCACTGTGGGTGAAGGGGACAGCAGGGAGGAAGCCTTTCGGGAAGCGAAGGAGAGAGAAGACAGATGGGTGGGGAGGGCATCTGCTGCAGAGAGGACGCACACGGGGTCCGGCAGCCACACGGCATGCCTGAGAACGGTACGCTGTGGGCAGTGGAGCCAGGGAGACAGTGTGGAAGCTGGAGCCTCAGGTTGGGGGCATTCTCTAGGCAGAGAATGGCAGCTCCACTCTCAGTGACACACTCAGAATCCCAAGTGTACCCAGGAGTAAAAGCTGTCAGAAGTAGCAAGTGGTCACAGATGAATAGGAAATTACAGAGCTTTCTTCCCCAGTAAAAATATAAAACTACAGCTTGACAAATCATTTTAGCCCAAGGAGAGGAGGGAGAGTCTGAAAGCTGAAATCCTGAAAAAGACTGTTTTTTGATCTGATGATTCCCTAAAGTGAAGCTTAAATCACTTGGGCTGCCAGAAAACATATATATGCAAGTATATTATACACACATACATACATAAAACAAAACAAAATTGTGCACACATACATATATAAAACAAAACAAAACAAGAAAACAAATCTGTTCCTGTGGAGTCGACTCCAACTCATAGTGACACTATAGGACAGAATAGAACCACTCCATAGGGTTTCTAAGGAGCAGCTACTGGACTCAGAGTGCCAACCTCTTTGGTTACCAGCTGAGCTTGTAACCACTGTGCCACAAAGACTCACATGATACGCATATACACTTGGATGTATAGACGCACACACATAAAAACAAATCCACTGCTGTCGAGTTGATTTAGACGCACAGTGACAAAACAGCTGCCCCATGGATTCCAGCGGCTTTAATCTTTGCAGAAGAAGACTGCAGCATCCTTCTGCCCAGGAGCAGCTGGTGGATTCTAATTAGTAAAATTTCAGTTAGCAGCTGAGCATTTAATCACCCTGCCACCAGGGCTTCTGTGCACATGTGCCTATACATACACACACACACACACGAGTGCACACACACATATACATGCACATACACATATATATTCTTCTGCAATAGAGTTGCTCCCTCTACTTACCTATTCAACATTCCAGAGAAAATTCAGCCCCATCATATGTTTTCAGACTGACACCCTCAGATTGTGTGTTCAATGATGTCTTAGCTTTTATTTCTCCAGGTCCTACCAGGTCCTGGATGCTTTGCTCCCTTGTCTCATGGCGGTGGAAAAACAGAGGAGGGGGAGGCTAGCTGACTTCCCCAAGGCCACAGAAGTGCTGGTGTGTAGACCCCAGGCTTGGGACCCAGGGAGGACCGATTCTGAGGTCTATGTTTTTCCCATTCCAGCAATCATGTCTGTGTCAATGTCATTTTGCTTGTATGAAGCATATGTATTATCACAAATGTTTCCCTTAACTATTCTGGGACAGGCAGGGCATTTTGGAAGGGAAGGAATGAGATATTAGAGAGGTGAAAGTCACTCTTCTCAGCCTTCCCTCTCCTTTCCCTCCCTCCGTTCCTGCTCTCTCTCCTCCCTCCTTTCTTTCCATGAATTGTCCTTGAGAATTTTCAGGATCTTTGTCTGTTTTTGATTGGGTTATTGATCTGTTCGTTAAGTTATAAGAGTTTCTTTATTGAAGCTTTTCAGTGGTTATCAGAGATGGACAGGGAGGAGAGGAAAGGTAGACTCAGGGATTAGGGGACATGGAGCTTCTATCAGAGGTGAGGGAAAAAATTGGGGACAGGTAAGGGTGATGGCTGAACAGCATGTGAATACAATCATCGTTGCTGAACTGTACATGCGAAAACAGTTTAAATGTCAAATGTTTTATTACACATCTATTTACCACAATAAAATGTCCATGCCTAATATGCACACCCATGTTCACTGCAGCATTATTCAAAATAGCAAAAAAGGTAGAAACAGCCAGTCTAAGTGCTCATCAATAGATGGATAAATAAGCAAACTATGGTACATGCACACAATTGACTACTTTGCCAAGATAAAGAACAAGGATGAATCTGCATAGCATGTCACAGAATGGATCAATCTGCAGAGCATTATGCTGAGTGAAGTAAGGCCATCACAAAAGGACAAATACTATATGAGACTATGACTGCAAAAACTCATGAAAAGGTTTACACACAAGATGAAACAATCTTTGACAGTTGCAGGGTAACGGGGGGAGGGAAAAACACTAGACAACAGATGAGTGGTAACCATGGTGACAGGTAAGACAGCACACAATACTGGGGAAATCAACAGTTTGACCAAAACAAAGTCATGGAAGTTTCATAGACACAACCAAACTTCCTTGCAGGATCGAATTTCTGGGCTGAGGGCTGGGACCATGGTCTCAGGGGACATCTGGCTCAACTGGCGTAACATAACTGACACAGAAAATATTCCACATCCTACTTAGATGAGTAGCCTTTGGGGTCTTAAAAGTTTGTGAGCGGCCATCTAAGATACTCCACTGGTCTCACCCCAAAGACAAAAAGGAAAGATTAGTCCAAGGGACTAATGGACCACAAGCACCACCATCCACCAAACTGAGTCCATTGCAACTGGATGGTGCCTGTCTACCACCACTGACTGCTCCGCCAGGGACCACCATGGAAGGTTCTGGACAGAGCTGGAGAAATATGTAGAACAAAATCCTAACTCTCTCTCTCTCACACACACACCCCCACTCGCACCCACATACCTACAACCCCTCCCTCCCCCCCCTGGCTTGCCCAGGGGCCAGGATGAGAAGGCAGAAAGGAACAAGAAAGCTGGTAACGGGGAACCCAACATTGAAAAGGGCAGTGTGTTGACATGTCGTGGCATTGGCAAACAATGTCACAAAACAGTATGTGCATAGTTTAATGAGAAACTAATTTGCTCTATAAACCTTTGTCTAAAAAATTGTTCAAGAAGTCTATGTCTAAAGAAAAAAGTAATTAGACTGAAGAACTTGGAACACTAACTATCTCATTGATATCTCAGGGAGCACAGGGAAAAACATGCTGGGCTTCTTGTTAATTATGAGGCTTGAATATGTGTTCATCTCTGTTCCGTCCAGAAGCCCTACTAATACTGTAATAAAGATATAAAAAAGACAAATCCACAAAGACACAAAATAGACAAAAGAATCAATCCTATAGTGTGTGACCTACTTCTTTGACATCGACAGCATTTTCATTGATGAATTCAAAGGAGGCCAACTGAATGGTTGGTTGATTGTGCTTCTCGAGGTATGAAATTGTAGTTTTGTTGGTGGTGGTAGGCAGCTATTAGGCACACAGGTTATTTAGATCTGAATTCCCCATCTTTTACTTATTTCATTAAAATATCTTTGACACTCTTAGGTACTGCGGCACAAAGAATAGAGTCGTTACTCTCAAAAAACTTATAATGTGGTAAAGAGAGAATGATTCACCAGAACTGCTCAAAGCAAAAGGGAAATAAATCTCAAATTTCATCTGTTTATTAAAAAAAATTATTGGTTGAGTGCTCAACTGCTAACCAAAATGTCAACAGTTCGAATCCACCAGCTGCTCCTCGGAAACCGTATGGGGACAGTTTTACTCTGTCGAACAGATGTGCTATGAGTCAAAATTGACTGCAGAGCAATGGGTTTGGTGGCTTTTTGTTTTTCAGATATTTTATTGTGCTTTAAGCAAATGTTTACAATCCTAGTCCATTTGTCATACAAAAACTTGCACACACATTGCTGCGTAACTCTAGCTGCTCTCCCCACCCTGTGACAGCATACTCCGCCTTTCCACCCTGTATATCCTGTGTTCATTCAGCTGGTTCCTGTCTCCCTCTGCCTCTCGTCTCACCTCCAGAAGGGAGCTGCCCAGTTAGCCTCATGTGTCTACTTAAGAAGCACATTCTTTGCCGGCATCATTTTATGCCTTATAGTCCAATCCAATCTTTGTCTGAAGAGCTGGCTTTGGGAATGGTTTCATCTCTGGCCTAACAGAGAGTCTGGGGGCTGTGTCTCTGGGGGACCTTCCAGGCTGTCTTTGTTTGTTTATTTAATGTGCCAGGCAGGAGTCCCTGAGTGGTACAGACAGTTAACACACTCAACTACCAGAATGGTTAGAGTTTGGAGTCTATCCAGAGTCACCTCAGAAGAAAGACCTGATGATCAACTTCTGAAAAGCAAAAAAAAAAAAAAAAGAAAGAAAGAAAGAAAGAAAGAAAATTAGACCTTTAGAAATGCGATAGAGCACAGTTCTACTCTGGCACATACCAGGTAGCTGTGAGTCAGAATCGCCTCGCCAGCACATGCCCGGTTTTAACTGGTACATGCCAGGCACAGTTTTAGATTATAGGGATATAACAGTGAGAAAAATAAAGCCCCTAACTCTGTGGAATTCGTGTTTTGGTAGGAGGAAGACATAAACAAACAACGAATATGATGTCAAGTAGTCTAGCGTTCTATAAAGCCAAACAAAGCAGATAGAGAGAGAGAAGGAACGTGATGTTTACTGTAGGTACTTAACTGACATTAGGTACAGTGATCTGCAAGGATTTTGTGAGCAGAGACCTAAGTGAAGGGGAGACGTAAGCCAGGTGTCTCTTCACGGGAGAGCACCTGGAGTAGAGGAGACCCTGGTGAGACCCTGGGCTGAGCATACCCCGGCGAGTTCCAGCTGCAGTAGTGGCGGAGACAGGTGTGGGCTGAGAGCAGGGGCAGCAAAGGCAGCCCACACACGCAGGCCCCGGAGAGCTGCAGGAGAGCGTCTGGGTGTGATTGCCATAAGATCAGAAGCTCATTCAGGTCTGGGACCAGGGGGAGCAACGTGCTCTGGTGTGGTTTCCACACCAGAGAATCACTGTGGTTGCTGCAGGGACACCAAGGCTTCAGCAGGCAGTCTGGTCAGGAGACCATGGTCCCAACCCCAGGTGAGAAAGGCGTTAGCTCGTTCCAGGTGATGACCGTGGGGAACAGGAGAACTGGCAGGATTTGATGAAGGAGCCAACAGGACTTGTTGGTGAATTGGACGTGGGGTGAGAGAAAGGGCAGAACTGTGGGTGACATGAATGACAGAGGAAAGTCAAGGTTTTTGAAGGAAACTTGGTACTTGGTTTGCACTCAGCTGCTAACCGAAAAGTTAGCAGTTCAGATCCACCCAGCCCAGGCCACAGAAAGAAAGGACTGCTGATCTGCTTCTGTAGGGACTGTTGTAGTTGTAGTCAGGTGCCATTGAGTTGGGCCCGACTCAAAGCGACCCTGTGTACAACAGAACAAAATATCGCCCAGTCTTGTTCCACGTCCACAATTGTTTTTATGCTCAAGCCCATTGTCATGGACACTGTGTCAGTCCTTCTCATAGAGGGTCTTCCTCTTTTTTACTGGCCCTCCACTCTACCAAGCATGGTGTCCTTCTCCAGGGACTGATCCTTCCTGACAATATGTCCAAAGTATGTAAGACACAGTCTTGCCATCTTTCCTTCCAAGGAGCGCTCTGAACTTCTTCCTGAACAGATCTGTTGGTTCTTTTGACGGTCCATGGTACACTCAATGTTCTTCTCCAACACCACAATTCAAGGCATCAATCCTTCTTCTGTCTTCTTTGTTCATTGTCCAGCTTTTGCATGCTTGTGATGTGATTGAGGATGCCACGACTTGGGTGAGGCGCACTTTAGTCTACAACGTGCCATCTTCACTTTTCAATACTTTAAAGAAATCTTTTACAGCAGATTGTCCCAATGTAATACATCTTTTGATTTCTTGACTGCTGTTTCCATGGGCATAGGTTGTAGACCCAAGTAAAAGGAAATTGTTGACAACTTCAATCCTTTCCCATTTATGATGATGTTGCTTACTGGTCCAGTTGTTTGGATTTTTGTTTTCCTGATGTTGAGATGCAATCCATACTGAAGGCTATGGTCCTGGATCTTCATCAGTAAGTATTTCAAATCTTCAGTTTCAGCAAGTAAGGTGGTGCCATCTGCGTGACACAAGTTGTTAATGCATCATCCTCCAGTCCTTGTGCCTTGTTCTACTTCGTATGATCCAGCTTCTTGGATCACTTGCTCAGCATACAGATTGAAAAAGTGTGGTGAAAGGATACAACCCTAACACACACCTTTCCTGACTTTAAACCATCCAGTGTCCCCTTATTCTGTTTGCACAACTGCCTTTTGATCCATATACAGATTCCTCAAAAGCACGATTAAGTCTTCTGGAATCCCTGTTTTATACAATGTTAGCCATAATTTGTTACAACCCTCACAGTTGAATGCCTTTGCATACCATGAAACACAGGTAAACATCTTTCTGGTATGCTCTGCTTTCAGCCAGGATCCATCTGACATCAGTAGTGATATCCCTGGTTCCACATCCTCTTCTGAATCCAGCTTGATATGCAAAGATTACAGACAAGAAAATCCTATGGAGCTCAGTTCTGCTCTGTAACACATAGAGTTGTCATGTCACAACTGACTCAACAACAATGAGCTTCAGTACTGTTCTACTATTTTCCACAGATCAGCTCTCTGGGTTTAGTAAGGCAGAGGGGCTTAGGGCTAAAGAAAAAAAAGAAGTCCACTTCCATTGAGTCCATTCTGACTCATAGTTACCCAACAGGACACAGAAGAACTGCCCTTTGAAGTTTCCAAAGAGCATCTCGTGGATTTGAACCATGACCCTTCAGTTAGCAGCCATTGCATTTAACCACTACACCACCAGGGGTTCTAACTTGGGACTAGAAGGAGTTACGTGGCAAATTGGTTGAGCAGTAGGGTGTCAGGCAGACCTGGGCTCTGCCCTCTCTACCTGGGCGAGCTGCTTAACTTATCTCATTGGCTTAAGAGTCTGTTAGACCCCCCTGTAAAAGAGGGTTTTTTTAAATGTCTTTTTTTTTATGATTGAGTGAAAAAGTACAATTTATACAATTTACATTATGATGGTGTTGCTTACTGGTACAGTGTTGCTTACACTGTACAATGCATAAATTTGCATTGCCCCCTATGTGCAGTTCCCCCTGCGCTCCCTACACAGTGACAGCACACTCCTCCTCTCTGTTCTATACATGTCGTATCCTCCTAACAATCTCCTATCCCCTCCTCTCCACCCTCTCCCCTGCCTCCGGTAAGAGGTCAGCAGGATGGCATCTTGTAGATGCATAAAACTATAAAGTGCACACATGATACGGTCACTGTGTGTCACCAAGTCCAAACCATTCGTGTCCGAATACTTGACTTCCATGGACAGGGCAGCATCAGGGCTAGGGGCCGTGCTCTCAGGGGAACCCCGAGGCCCCCAATAGTCTATACCGCACATGGTTTCGACGAGGATGGAGTGAAATAATGCAGCGCCATACTGAGCACTGTGCCCGAGACGAGTAAAAACCAGAGCAATGTAATTATGAAGATTAAAGACTGTAGTTGGTGTGGTCTTGTCTTGGGAAACGGAGTCAGAGCGTTAAAGAGCAGCGAGAGGAACATTGCCAGTAGACAGAGGACAACGGACAAGGATTCAGGCAAGGCTCTGGTTTCTCTGGCCTCAGTTGAGGTCCTTGAGTGGCCCAGATGGTCTGCTCTTGACTGCTACAGCTTCTGTAAAGATTACCCCCCAAAAGAAGCCCGTGCCATCGTGTCAGTTCTGACTCACTGCAACCCTATAGGACAGAAGAGAACTGCCCCATAGGATTTCCACAGCTGTAAACTCTTTACAGAAGCAAGCTATCACATCTTTCTCCTGCGGAGCTGCTGGTGGGTTCAAACCGCAGAACATTCCTTTAGCCGCCAAGCAGCTTTAAAGACTCTGCTACCAGGGCTGTCCCACGAAAGCACACAGCCAAGAAAACCACATGGAGCAGCTCGACCTCTAACACACAGGGGCGCCGTAGTCCGAACTGGCTCGACAGCAGTGGGGCTGCGGCTGTTTCTTGTGCCTCTTTTGCAGTGTCTGTAAAGGGCCCTGTGGCTCTCTGCTGCAGAGGGTTTAGGTGAGCATGAAATAAACAGAATCTGGTGGAAACCCCATCCCCAGGCCTGGCATACAGCAGTCCACAAACACTCTGAAAAAACCAAACACATTGCTGTCCAGACCCAAAAAAACCCCAGTGTGGTCGAGTTAATTCCAACTCATAGTGACCCTATGGGACAGACTAGAACGGCCCCATAGAGTTTCCAAGGAGTGCCTGGTGGATTCAGACTGCTGACCCTTTGGTTAACAGCCTTGGTAGTTAGTCACTACACTGCCAGGCTTTCCCCATGAACACTGGCTGTTCTCAAATTCAATGAGTATGCTAAGAACAAGCTGGGGTGCTTTTGCATGTTTTAATAAGGGGGAGCACCCTGACACGAGATTTTAAAATCTGCTCACCATCGACCTTTTCTGAATGGCCACAGTTCATAATTGTCAACAACCTTGCCCTGCCATACCCCGCAGCTCACACTCCTGCCAGGGTGGAACCAAGCAGTATTAAGAAAGACTGAGCATCAGAAATTAATACATCAATTTTGCAAACTCTTCTGGATGCCTAGCAACCAATGCTATTTCTCTCCACTTCTTTTAATTTCCAAAGCTTTCCTAGTCACCAAAGTCCGTGACCAAGCATGCCTGAGGACAAAGCAGTGTTTCCTGGTTTGTGACCTTGGTATCAACATCCGCTCCTACCCTCCGCTAGGCAGCAGGTATGGATGAGAAAATCTCCCTCACAATGAGTCTCTTTCAGCTCTGCCACGTGGGCTCTTCCGGCATTGATTGTTCGTTCTGCATCCTACAGTGATCACTGAATGGTCCTGGGAGAAGAATAAATAAATACACCAAGTGTCAAAAGTAGAGGACATTAGCCTTCCATCCCGTCTGTACCTCACTGAAGATGTTATGTTTAGTCAAAACACAGCAGGTATTCCCACTGTATCTGCTCAACTCATTCACACAAACTGAGGCCCAGAGAGACAAGGACCCTTGCCTGGGCATACCCAGTAATCCATTGCCAAATTTAGGACTATAATTCAGGAAATGTGACTTGAGGCTCAGTGGTATCCTGTACCCAGGCTGTCCCCTGGCATATATACAGACTTTGGAGAAGTTCATTCTTGGAGATACTTGACTGTGAAAATCCAGTGTGCCTATAAGGGTCAGAGTCCTGAAGCGCAGAGACTATCTCTCATTTGCCTTTACATGATGGATACTGAGGGGAGTACTCTGCAGATTTCCAGGGGAAATTGTCTTGGTGCTCCAAATTCTGTAGCTTGTGGCCGTCCCAAACTCTCCTAGTTTTTTATAAACTTAGAAAGTGTTTTCCTTTCTTTTTCTTTGACCCCTTCACCCCTTGGACTAAACCTCCTGTGTTGTTTTGGGTGTCTGTCATATTGATTCAGACGGAACTCCAAACCTTTCATCTGCCTCCTTCGGGGAACAAACTCACACAGAGTTCAGATACCCCATTAACTTTGTAAGAGTGAATGACCCGATGGAAGGGCTGGGGAGAGGAGGTCAGAAGTGATACCAAGAAAGGCTCATGTCTCTCAGCACATCATCAGCTGACCCATTTTAAGGTGTAATCTTTGATAGGCATCTTCTCTCTAGGAAGTCCTCTTTGGCTCATCCTTATCACAGCACAAAGGTTTTTGTTTGGTCCTGAATCCAGACATTGTGCTAAGAAGTGAAAATATATATCACAAAGCAGAAAACAGGCATGCTTCTTGCTTCCCAGAAACTTACAACATATTGTGGGTAAAAGACTTTTTTTTTTTTTTTTTAAAAAAGAAATCACATAGATAGCAATACAGTGTAAACTGTTAATAAGTGCTGGGGAGAATTTCAAGAGTGGATAGGTGCTTTAGGTGACACTGTGCAGAGCAGATTCATTTCTCCTCCAACAATTCACACACATTGTTTAGGCACATTGGTTGCTATCCCCAGGATGTCTCTCCCCCTCTGCATCCCAGGTCCCTGTTTCCATTGTTCATTTTTCCTGTCCCTTCCTGGCTTCTCATCATTGCTTTTGGGCAGGTGTTACCTTATTGGTCTCTTACACGTGACTGAACAAAGTAGCAAGTTCCTTATCACGTATGTTATTGTTCTAGAGAGCCGACTAGGTCTTCACTGAAGGGTGAACTTTGGGAGTGGCTGCAGTTCTGATTTCGAAGGGTGTCTGGCAAAGAGTGGACTGGATTGGACTTGGGGACACAGAATGATGTATGTGGTATGTTTACTTTACAGTTTAATAGGTATATGAGGATGTTTCCCTGGTTTCTTTTTTTAGAGGAGAGAAGAGGGGTCAAGTGTTGGTTGAGTGGCTACTGGAAGGAGTGAGAAAGAAGAGTGTGCTATCACAGGGCAGGGAAAACAGAGTTGGAAAGAGATGGGTACTCACAGTTCTATGTGGAAAATTGACTTGGACTGTAAACTTAATCACAATAAAAAATTTAAAAACATACAGGAAAGATCAAAGATAAAAATAAAAGGGTGTCTATGGGTGATAGCCTTGGGAGTTCCTCTAGTTGCTGTCAGACAAATAAGCCTGGTCTTTGTTTCCCATATGATCTCTGGACAGTTAGTCAGAAAAACATGTCTTGTGTGCCACATTCTATTACCTAAATGAGTTGCCAGATCAGGTCAGGTTCAAAGGTTAGAAAAATGGACTTGTTGGGAGACACACTGGCTGCAAAATCCTATTGCTAAGGGCCTGGCTCTAGGAAGGGATAGAGATTGGATGGAGGCCCTAAAGTAGTTTCCTCTTCACCCAAACCAAACACCCCCAAAGAGACATGCATAAAGTGTGTCTATAATTGGGGGTCTTCTAAGTGGGGAGACCATGCTGCTCCCCATTTGACACCCCTCATCCACTAGGCTTACTGATGTGGCTGATTTTCCTGAATCAGGCAACAGAACTTTGGGGAAAGCTAGCCATACAGCCAGTTTAGGCAATACAATGCATGAGAACCATTTTCCTTGTATTTCCATTCCCAACAGGAATGAAAAGAGACCCTTCCCATGTCATGGTTCTAGAGTTTAGGGCCACGACGATGTGTGAGGCTGAGGATTTGGGGCTTACCGAGGAACCTTGCGATAGAGCAAGGAGGTGCTTGCAGCAGGGCATGCTGGCTTAAAAGTTCTGCAGGCAGATGTGGCCTCCTTGGGAATCTCTTGCCAAGTGGGCACCGTGAAGCCAACACCTGCCACCATCAAAGTCGTCTTCAACAATCTCGGCACAGGAGATCACTTAAGAAGCTTCCCTTTCTCTGCTGTTTTCCTGAAAGAAGGGAGTGAGACAAGGAAGAAAGTGAGATGGGAATACCACAGTTTCTGCTGTCCGTGCCATGTTTCTGGGGCCACCAGTTAAAGACCAATTAGCCCGCACTGGTAGCAGGGTGGTGGGGGTAGGTGGGTTACCTGGAGTGGGGTATGGAATGGAAGTATGAAAAGAAACTGGTAAGCCTTAATAACTTGAGATGCCTTAGTGTAAACTGTAATTGAATCTCTGCCTTGAGTGCTAAAATTTCACAGCCCAGTGGGAAGGATGATTCTTAACAGGTCACAACTGGTCATAGTTACTGAGACAGCGATCACTGCGCCGCATTTCTACTGCCCGCATATTAAGGCCCTTCATTAGGAGAGTCACTTAATGATTACAACACTGATTACATAAGACTGTTGTTATCAAGGGGATCTGTTAGGTAAGATCAGCTTCTTCTCTCTGTCAAAAGTTTCTCTGTTTTTTCTCTTGAAATATCTATAGTTGTAAACACTAGAGAATGGGCGAGGGCTTTCAAGACTTCATTCTGTTCTTTGTTTTATAGTTTTGTTGCTTAAGCTATCACAGAGTAACAGTCTTAAAACATCTTTTATTCTGACTGTTTATCACTACACACAAGATACATGACGTTGTTTCTGAAGAGGAGAAAGTATTAATTTCCCAGAAGAAGAAGAAATTAATGGAAAAAGTAGGTGAAAGTCAAGGAAAAGATTAATTCTTCTGGAAACAAAAATATCATGTAGAAGACAGATACAGATAAAAGGAAACACAGCCACTTGGAACTGTTCACTGAATTCCCACAAAATAGTAAAATGAAATGGAAATAAATAGTGAAGGCATTCTTAATGAATTCATCACTCAGGATTCATTAAAAATGTGAAGTCAACAAATACCAGATAGTTCAAGGAATAAAGGAAAGTCATTATGTATAATACACTGATATTCAAATACTTGATGCATATTGAATTGACCTGGTGCTGATTTCCTATAAATGCCAAAAAAATTAGTGATTGTCCCCTGAGCTGCTCATTAAATTTCAAAAGTCAATGAATAATGAATAGAAAAGCCATTTGTTCATTAACTTGGAAAATGAAAAAAAGTCTCCTTCTCCTCTTACGTCTCTGATTAATTTGGCTTTGCAACATGTCAGCAGGCCTGTAAATGCTCCCTAGGGCTCAGGACCAGGCGTGGAGCCCGGGGCCAGGGTAGCCAGGACGCACGGTGTGCACCAGCTTGTGGTAAGCAAGGTGCACACGAGCTTCACGTGTTTACTTACTGGTCAGTAGTGCACAGTTTTATGTGAGTTTCAGCATGCCTTTGCTTCACCTTGCTTACTGGGTAATCCATCCCTGGATGGAAGCCTGGTGCCCGTCTATACTGTACCTGTTAGAACCTCTCCTCCAAAGATAGACTACTGGGCTTCACCCAAGCGGCTTTTGTCACAAAGAGGGGCTGGGGATCTTCTAGAGTCCCCTCAAAAGAAGTGTGGTAATCTACTTCTAAAAGACCAATGCATAGTTCTGCTCTGGTACACATGGCATCACTGGGAGTCAGAACTGACTTGATGGCCACTGATTTTAGTAGCAGAAATCCCCACACAGACACGGAACAACAATGTATTCCAGCAGCAGCCACCACAATTCCACTTCTGTGGACTGCCTTTAGGTTTACTGGTGCTCCCATCGCTGCCACGGGGCTGAGCTTTCCTTATTATCTATCATTCTTGCGTCCACTTACCACCTATCCATCCACCCATCTATTCATCCACTCGCTGAACACAGGTGTCGGTGGAGTGCCTGCTGTGTGCGGACACCACAGGAAGCATCTAAGGCAGAGCTGCAGGCAGGACAGACAAGGTCTGGGCCTCAACGAACTTACGTTCCAGTATGAATGAGTAAGCAAAGACCAGATAATTTCATTGATGGTGGCACATGGTAATGTGTGCCATAACCGAGGGAGAAGGCGCAGATGGTACGCAGGCTCCAGGGTGCTGTTGGAAGAGCTAGGACCCTAGAAGTGAGAAAGATTTTCAGCCAGAAATCAGGACAGTCCCTCCCTTCCTGCTGCAGCTGACAGACAACAGGAAAGGAGGAGCGGAGGGCGAGAGACTGAGAGCAGTGGAAGTCACTGGGAGAGGTCCAGGGAAGGAAAGGCCATAAGGGAGAGGAGAGAGACCAGCTCTTCAAGGCTCTTTTATGATTAAGCATTAAATGTGTCACCTCATCTAATTATCACAAACAAGAGAGGAGAAAAGTGAATCTCAGAGGGAGAAAGTGATTGCCCAAGGCCAGACAGGTAGGAAGAAACCAAGGTGGGAAAAGTTTTTCAAAGGCAGAGGAAAGAGGTGAGGAAGAAGGAGAGATGAAAGTGGAGGGAGAAGGAAGACAGGGGGGTGAGCAAGACGGGCAGAGAGCAGGGCAGGGGAGTCAGGAGAGGGATGAGAGAGAGGGGTTCTTCAGGGAGCTGAGCCAGAAAGGGTGCTGAAGTGGAGACAGCCTGGAACCCAGAAGGCACGAGAGTCCTGGGAAGGAGAGGGTGATCTGAGTGGGCAGTGAGACACAAGCCAGGAACAAGTGAAAGAGACACAGAGGGAGGGGAAGAGTTGATGTAACTACGGAAGACAGAAAATACAGGCAGTAAAGCAGAAAGGGGGACGAAGCAAGGAGGCGAGGACGTGGGGAGACGGAATGCAGAGCAAACTAGTACCAAGAAAACAAGAAGAGTCCGAAAAAGGGAAAGCCCAGCCAGGGTGCCCAGAGGCACTCAAGGAAAGCATTCCCTGCCCTTGTTGGAGGAAGCCCTGGTGGTGTGGTGGTTACGTGCTATGTCTGCTAACCGGAAGGTCGGCGGTTCCAGTCTGCCAGGTGCTCCTCGGAAACTCTGTGGGGCAGTTCTATTCTGAATGTGGGGCCATTATAAGTCAGACTCGACTCGACAGCAGTGAATTTGGATTTCTTTTTGGCCTGTGTTGGAACTTTCTTCCAGACGTACCCCTGCGAGCTGCCTCCCAGCAAGTGCAGTTCTCTCTGCTGCTTTTCTCTCCTCTTTCTCCCTAGGTCCTTCTGGGCATCTTACCTCAGCCTTCCCTTCGCCCCTAAGCATAGCCTCCCTTACCTCCTGCGGCCTCTGGGCTAGGCCACATCGCTAGGCGGCCGGAGTGAGACTGACCCCAGTGGACTGCCACGAGGTGGAATCAGGCATCACGTGAGAAGGGTTCTGCAGTCAGATCAACGGTACTACCAGAGGCAGCCATTCGCCACCCACCCCAGGAGGCCTCTTTTCAGCCTAAAGCTTCACTCAGCCACCTCACGTCTCCTTTGTTCTTGTAAGTCCTCCTAGCAGAGTGGAGCTCACGAAAACCAAACCAAGCCCACTGCCACTGAGTTAATTCCAACTCATAGTGACTGCGTAGGTCAGAGCAGAACTGCCCCACAGAGTTTCCAAGGAGCACTTGGCAGATTTAAACTGCCAACCTTTTGGTTAGCAGATGTAGCACTTAACCACTGTGCCACCAGGGTTTCCAGAGTGGAGCAGAGATCAATTATTCTCCAAATGGCCTTAAAGTCCTTTCAGGGAGGGTGCCCGCTGAAGCGTGCTAAAGAGTCCGCTGCCAGGAACCTGGATTCCTCGGGTCACTGCCCGCAGACTGTCTGCCACCAAAGCTGGAGCGTGACCCTTCTCTCCTAAAATCCCTGGAAGGGCTCTCCACCTTCCTGGGGTGTCCTTTTGTAACTGGGTTGTTGATTTTCCAACTGTTGAGCTTTAAGAGATCTTTGTTATCAGACGTCCATTTTGCAAACACTTTATCCCAGTCTATAGCTTGTCTGTTTATTTTCTTAACGCATCTTCAGCAGAGTAGAAGTTTTGAATCTTAATGAGAGCCAATCATTTTTGCTTTTATGAATTGTGCTTTTGGTGTCATATCTAAAAAGTTGTCACCAAACCTAAGGTCACCTGGATGTTCTCCTGTGTTACCTTCTAGAAGTTGTATATAGTTTTGCATCTTCCATTTAGGTCTATGATCTGTTTTGAGTTTTGAGTTCATTTCTGAGAAAGATGTGAGCTCTGGTATTGACATTCTTTTTTTTTAACATTTGGATATCCAATAGTTTCAGCATCATTTGTTGTGAAGCTTCTCCTTTTTCCATTGAATTCTCTTTACTTCTTTGTCGAAGATCAGCTCACCTATTTGTTTTCCTTCATTTCCAGAATCTCCATTCCGTTCCACTCATTTCTTTGTGTCTTCCTTCACCAAAACCACGTTATCTTGATCACTGCAGTTTCATAGTAAGATGTGAGCTGGGTTCTCTCTCCTCTAATCTATACTCTTCTTTAACAGTGTATGGCTATTCAGGGTCTTTTGTTTTTCCATACGTTAGATTCAGCTTGTCAGTATCCACCGTGGATTGAATTGTGTCTGCTAGAAGAAAATGTGTAGCAATTTGCCTGGGCCATGAGTCCTGGTGTTGTGTGATGTTCCCATATGTTGCAAATACCACCTCTTTGATGTCAACAAGGGATGACTGGTAGTGGTTGTGTTTGTGAGGCAGGACTCAGTCTATATGACTATATTGTGCCCTGAGGGATTCTCTTAGGATATAAAGGAAAGGGAAGCAAGCAGAGAATTGGGGACCTCGTGCCATTAGGACAGCAGCAGTACTGGGAGCAGAGTGCATCCTTTGGAAAAGACTTGGGGTCCCTGTGCCTTGAAAGCTCTCACTCCAGGGGAAGATAGGTGACAAGGGCCTTCCTCCAGAGCCAACAAATGAAAGACTTCCCCTGGATGCCCTGAATTTGGACTTTCAACCTACTATTCTGTGTGAAAATAAATTTCTCTTTATTAAAGCCATCCACTTATGGTGTTTCTGTTATAATTGTCTTAGATGACTAAGACAATTCTGATCAACTATTTCATTGCATATGTAGCTCAAGTTGTAGGGAATTGGCATCTTGATAATGTTAAATGTTTCTGTCCACAAATGTGGAATTTCTCTCCATTTATTTACATCTTACATTTCTTACGGCTTTGTAGTTTTCTTCATATATACTTGTACATATTTGGGGGGGTGCTATTATACATTGATTGCTGTTATTTAGAAAAGCAATTGACATTTGCATTTTTAGCTTGTACCTTTCAGCTTTGTTTGGTAGATTTGTTGGGAATTCTTCCAAAGACAATCACATCACCGTCAACAAAAAACAGCTTTATTCTTCCTTCCTAATCCGTCTGCCTTTTATTCTCCTTCATTTTAAGAAGTCTTGTGATAACACTGGCCTACCTAGGTGGATGATATGGGATAGCCCCCCTATTTTAAACTCGGCTGGTTAACAACCTTAATCTAACTTGCAACTTGACTGTTTCTCTTCTATGTGACCCCAAATATTCACATGATCCAGGTATTTGGATGTGGCCATTTTTCTAGGATGCTTTATTCTGCCCAGCACAATAGCTGTTGTTCACAACTGCAGAAGGCTCAAGAGATATGGCAGGTAAAATGCCTTGTACAGCAGCTAGTCCACAGCAAGGGCTTAGTAAACTGGACTAGCTGTTGCTATTTGTGGTTTGGAAGCGGGGTCTTCACAAGAAACCAGAGGTGGGTTGGGGAGGAGCTATCCCTCTGTGTTCCGGAGGAATGAATGGAAGCCCGGGGAGGTGAGGAATCTCTCCCAAAGTCCCAGCTAGCAAATGGTTGGGTAGGCTCTCAGTTAATCTTGCCTCAGAATTCTGGGGTAAGATCAAAGGAAAGTTTTGAATGACAAAGCATTTCTGGCTTTTAAGAAATGACTGCAAAGCCCCTGTCGTGTCTCTCTGCTGGGCTGTGCCAAAGCTCTAATGGAAGGCATTAGTCAAATTGGAAACAGGCTGTTCTCATAAACCACCCCATTTCACGCCCAGATGGAAAGCATCCCGCTGTTCTCATCAAACCCTGCTCGCTAGCCTGCGGTCTCACTAGATTCAAGACCTCCTGGGGCTACAAGGCAGACCCCACACCAGGGCTCTCAGTTTGCGTTTGTGTCCGGCTCGGGGTGGCAAAGAGGACAGGTGTCCTGCCCCCAGCGCGCCACCTGGTGGTGAGATCGGAGTCTTGGTGGGTTTTGGAATATGGGGTAATGTGCTCAGAGACAGACTTGGAAACTGGGGTTTGTGGTGAGGGTTTGAATGCAGGCGTAGTCCGGGGATTATTTCAGTAGGTATTTTAAAAGTGAAACCACACGTTGAGTTACTCCTTAAAAACTTCCCCAGCATCTTCTTGAGTGTTGAGCGTTGGGGATTCAGGTAGTGTTAGGAAGGCATCTCATTCTCTGGGAACTTTGGGATTCTGCTGACCCTGTGCTGAAGCCCGTCCTTTGTAGAGTCGGGGGTAGAAGCCTGCGAAGGACGGAAGCACACCGGATCTGTGTCCAGTTGCATCATTCTGCTACAGCCAGCCTGTTAAGCGAACCCCTAGCTCCTGGTACCTAAAACGGCAACGGCAGCGAGTGGTTGTAGACCTGGGTGGATCAACGTGAGGGTGGATGGGATACGCGTAATGATCTTTCCAAAACCTACCATGATGCCGAAGCACAGGGACCTTCTCTGTCTAGTTCTCTGCTGCATCTGTTGCGTTGAGATCACTGTCTCTCAGGTGGTAACCCTAAACCAAACCCGTCGCCATCAGGTCGACTCTGACTCTTGGGGATCCCGTATGTGTCAGAGTCAACTGTGCTCTGTAGGATCTTCAATGGCTTATCTTTTGGAGGCAGACTGTCAGGCCTTCTTTTTGAGCCGCCACGGGGGGGATTTGAACCTCCAACCTTTTGGCTAGCAGCTGAGCACTTAACTGTTTGTGCCACCCAGGGCTGCGGCTGTCATAGACACTCGCATACTCTCCATCTTTCCGGCACTGACACTCCACCACCAGGGGGCGCAGTGGGGGCTCGACGCCTGCCCCCTCTGAGTCCCCGATCCCCTCACAAATGCAAACCGGGATCCTTCTTCTGGGTTCAGTAAGTCAAATAAAGTGCTGATTCAGTATCAAAGGTTTCTGGAATTTTGAAAGTCAAACACTATGCACAAAGATGTTTATCATTACTAAGACTAAAAAATTAGTAGAAACGACTTAATGGCAATGATGGTGCAAAATGAGGCACGTAATGAGGTGTTTTGCAGAAAATCACAATTTCATTCACAGACCTAAGCAAAGATGTGAAAAATGTGTCTTATAAAGTAAAGCGGAAAGCAAAACAAAATAAAATGCTGCATCTTGTATAGCATATTATCACTGTTTTAAAAAAAATCCCTCAAAGTTTCTTGTTAAAATCTATAAACAAGAAAATGGTAGTCCAAAGGGAAACATATTAAAATGTTAAGAGTATGTCTGGCTGGTAGGTTGGTAATTTTATTTTCTTCTTCCTGCTTTGATGTAATTTTGAAATCCTTTTAAATGAGTATATATGACTTTTGGAATGGAAAAAAATAACTCATTAAAATCACCACGATGCTGCTTCTTAATGGTGTGTACAATGAGCATTTTC
Source organism: Heterohyrax brucei (assembly GCA_028571685.1). NCBI lineage: Eukaryota > Metazoa > Chordata > Mammalia > Hyracoidea > Procaviidae > Heterohyrax > Heterohyrax brucei. The sequence continues at coordinate 5,505,411 of CM053153.1, forward strand.
TTCCTACTTGGCTAACTCGGTGTTCTTATGCTCTGACTCATTGAAGCCTGTACCTTTTTTACCGGGAAAATAAATCTATTTCACGCTGTGGACTTATAAGCACTCCGACAGAGCACTCTAATCACTGCATTTGTTTGTCACTGCTCAATAGATGTTCTGCATTTTATCTTGTTTGAGTCACCAAATCCCTGCAGAGTTTGACTTGTTTAATACCATAACGCTACCTTATTTTGAGTCCTCTTCGTGTCCCAGACCCCATAACGACTATTACTTAGAAGGGATTCACAGAACTCCCACAGCTACCGTGTTAACACAGAGAAGAAAACAGATGCCAACAAGTCAAGTCACAGTCAAAGTCACTAAGCTGATTGCAAGTTGCGTGTCTTTTGTTTCCAAGGCTTGCTTGCTGCCTCTTTTCCTTTCCTTTTCCCTCGCTCCTTCTATCCCTCCCCCCTCGGCCTCCCTTCTTCCATCCCTCCCCCCCTCCCTCCCCCCTCTGTCCCACCCTCTCCGGTCCCACCCTCTTCTTTTCCTTAATCCCTCTTCCTCTATCTCCCTCTACTTCTCTTCTTTCCTTCTCATTATTCATTTATTATCAAATAATTAACACATTTTCTCCTTCTTTAAGTGGATTAATTGTCAGCTTGCTGAGCAGGCAAGTGAGTTACATGAAATGCTCACAGGGAAAGCATTTATTAAGATGTAAACTGTTCTTGGCTGTCAGCCTGGCCCGCTGGCCCAGGACTGGACACTGCAGTGACTTAGAACAGTGAATATCTGCCTTCTGTGGGGACCAGAGTCAGGCTCTGCTGAGTATCACAGTGATCCCTTCCTTTAGAGTCCCCCCTTACTGAAAGGGACTTTCAGTAAATGTAGAGGTCATGTGTTGGCATCACACTGAGTCTCACAAAGAGGTGTTGCTTAGGAACCTCACGACACGGTGAGGGTTAATTTTCTGTGTCAGTTTAGCTAGCCTGTGGTTCTCAGTGGTCTGGCCTGCTATCAGACTAGTTGCTGTTTCATGATTACTTGACCCTGTATTCTTCTTGTCCCATGACCTTTGAATCTTGGAATCAGCTTGCAGAAGCCTCTGACTTCTGGCTGCCTACCTGTCATAGATTGAACTGTCCTCCCCACCCCCAAATATATATATGTATAGAAATTTGGCTGGGCCATGATTGCCAGTATTGTGTGACAGCCCCCCATTGTGTGATTTTCCCATGCTGCATGTTAAAGAGGATTAAGGTGGGACTGTCATTCCCTTCCTAAGGTCACCTCTCTGCTCCGTTGTAAAAGGAGTCTCCCTGGAGTGAGGCTTGCTCCACTTGCAGGAGATAAAAGAAAAGGAAACAAGCAGAGAGTTGGGAATCCCTTACCATCAGGGAAGCAGGACTGGGAGTAGGACCTCAGACCTGAGGCACCTGTGCCAAGACTGTCCCTGACCGAAGACTGATTCAACACAGGGACCTTCCTCCAGGGTTGACAAAGAGGGAAAGCCTTCTACTTGAGCAAAAATCCTGAATATGGACTTGTAGCCTACTGGACTGTGTAAGAATCAGCTTTGCTTGTTAAAGTCATCCACTCATGGTATTTTCATTAGGGCTGTACTGGATGCCTAAAATGCCACCAGACCTGTGAGTTTGGGACTTGCCAGCCTCACACCTGTGTGACCCAAACCATTGAAGAGAATATCAGCACCTCTGACCGGGTCTCTGTCAGTCTGTGTCTGTCTGTATGTATCTGTCTGTCTACCCTCGCTGGTTTTATCTAGAGAATCTAGACTAAGACAAATATCAGCCTAAGGACCTGTGATCTGAGTACCTTCCTGGAGCTACTTGAGAGCTGTGAAAAAGTTCATCTGGCAGGATGCATAGGTGTTCTGAAGCCAGGTTCTCCCTTCGCCTACCATGGGCTACGTACCTCCGTATATCCACCCTCTTACCTAATCTCAACAATCCTATAAAGTAGACATCATGTCCATTTTACAGATGAGAACACTGAGTTTGAGACAGGTGAAATGACTTGGCTGGTAAGGGACAGACTTGATACTAGAGCCCTAATCTGCACTAATCTAATGGTGGTGAAGTGCTGCTCTTTCTCTCATACCAGGTGGCCTCTGTCATATGTCTTCTGGGGTCCACTGAAAGGCTGAGAGGGAGGCAGAGCATTTCTTGATGCTATCTAGGACAACTTAGCTATGATGACGCTTTTCTGAGCTTCCAGAGATTTAACTGCAATATCACAGTAAGAAAGGAGCCCTGGTAGTGGAATAGTTAAATTTGGGGCTGCTAATAGAAACATGGGTGATTAGAACTCACCCAGAAAAAAGCTGGTGATCTGCTCCTGTGAAGATTACAGCCTCGATACCCTATGGGATGGTTCTATTTTGTCACCTTGGGTGACAATGAATCGAAAATCAACTTGACAGCACTTAACAACAATAGCAATCTAAGTCCTGCACTGGGACATAGATGATGCCAAAATTTCCATGCAAGACCATGCAGGGTAAACACCGTCCACCTCTTACCGTAGTTGTCACTCATTATTATCGACTGTATGAAAGTTCATCCTAAAGCCATGCAAGTCACAACGTATGTGGCTGTGTGGGGCATTCTTGTGTGTGTGGTAGCCCATGTTCTTAATGCACCTTGGACATTGGATGGCAGGGCTGTGCTAGAATTTGTGTCTGTCTGGGTGTCTGTGTTGATTGTGTCACTCACTGTAATGCTGGCTAGATTTTCCTTCTATTTAGTTGGATCTGGGCTCTGGGGACATTCTGCTAGTACCATCTAACAGAACGTCTTCCTTGTATCTCAGAGCCCTGTAGCTCCTAGCAAGAGGCGAACACAAGCACGCACATTTGTTTGCCATACCACGCCAAGTACCATAGCTGCTGTAAATTACCATACACTTACTAACATAACACACTTCATTCTCTTAAAATGCTGGAGGTCAAAGTCCCAAATGGGTCAGCAGGGCTATGTTCCTTCTTGAAGTTCTAGAGGAGAATCTGCCCACATCCCTTGGCTCGTGGCTTCATCACCCCAATATATGCTTCTATCACATGTCCTTCTCTGATGCTGAACATCCTGCCTCCCTCTAAAGACCCACCGGCCACATTAGACCTGAATGGATGATCCAGAGTACTCTTCCTATCTCAAGATCATTAACTTGATCACATCTACCAAGTCCCTTTTGCCACATAGGATGACTTAGTCACAGATTCTAGAGACTTTGATGTGGACATATTTGGGAGGCTATTATTCTATCTGTCAAAGAATGTACAGCCCAAAGTAAACACCCATTCAACCTCTGGCTCAAACAAGATGGCTCCACTTTATGAGTTCTGTATATTCAATTTCCATCTTAGGTTTGCTGGAAGAAACACCTCCACGAAGCATTAAAAAAAATCTGATTTGATATGTCAGTTGTCCAGAGTTCATTCAGCTCTGAGATTGCAGAAGTCTCTCTTATTCAGAGACTCAAGGTTGTCTGTTCCATGACGTCGTCTGTAGACTAAGCATTTCCTCATCCCCAATCCCCAGCTCTGGAGACACTGACCAGGGGGCTGGGGATGGGATGCGCTCTTTAGCGTTTCTAGCAGGGACCCAAAGGTTTCTCCTACCACCAGCCTGTCGGTTGATTGTACTGTGGTGTCTTGTGTGTTGCTGTGATGCTGGAAGCTATGCCACTGGTTTTTCAAATTCCAGCAGGATCACCTAGGGTGGGCAGGTTTCAGCAGTGCTTTCAGCCTACGGCAGACCAGAAAGACAGGTCTAGCAATCTACTTCTGAAAATCAGTCAACAAAACCCACATGCAACACAACAGAATATTGCCCAACGTAATGGTAGGCGATGAGCCCCCAGGTGGGAGGGTGTTCAAAATACACAGTGGCTACAACAGTGAACCCAAGCAGAGTGACCATCACAGTCACAGTGCAGAAAGGGGAAACGTCTCCCTCTGCTGTGCACGGGATCGCCATAAGTTGGAGACAACTCCTTGGTGACTAACAACAACAGGTGCTTGGCACTAGAGTAATTCGGGAGATACATCTCTCTTCACCCTGTATCCACACCATTCCCTCTCTGAACCCCAATCTCCAGCAACAACCTCCTGGAAGAGAAGGGACAGGGAGGTAGGAATTCCTTGCCTAGGAGCCTGCTGGAAGTTGGGCATCATGCCATACATAGACCATTCCACCTAACACAGTCAACTGGAATACTGGCATTGCCATCCCTGTTGGGTGGATGAAAGAGAAGGGACACAGGGAGCTTCCCTCATCTCACAAGTAATAGAGGATGGATCTGGGATCAGAGCTCGGTTCTGTACAACCTCAACCAGGCTTGCTTTCATTCCATACGAAATGTGTCGAAGTTTTGACCAGAATCTATTCCTGAACAAAGAGACATTGGACTGAAGCTCCCACAGCAGGTACAACAAAGTCTCTGACTACAGAACTCACTGGAAAGAACCTGTGAATTTAATCATTAGGAGGAAGAGTTTGACTAATAATGACATCTCATTTGTATAACGTTTACTGAAACATGCCTTATTCTGCACTCAATTATTGTTTTCCTTTTAGCCCAAATTATCTGGATAACTGTGTCAATTTTCCACTTTGCTCTGTGTGTTTAAACACAACCATGGCTTGCTGTTGCTCTCAAAGGAAAAATTGGACAACAAACAGCCAAGCAGAGATTGGACCAGCCATTATTCAGAGAAATAGAGGGGCTGCTAAAAGATGTAATTTCAGCCAAACTCAAGGCTTGATTTTCATTAACAGACTGAAGCAGCTTAATTGAAAAGCATTATTTGCAAATGGACAAAGAGGGAGCAGTAGGTAGGAGACTTGAGAAATAATGGCCGGCAGTTGAGTTTCCTCCTCATGTACTTTTATTTTCTTAGAAAATTAAGGGAACAAATGGCGGCATAATGCACCTTTAAAGCTAGCAGTGAAACCCCTTCTCCACGGATTTCAAAAGAGGCCCTGGCATAATATAGTCCTGTCAACTCAAGTTCATGCAAGCCATTTTTTTTTTACAAGAACAATGACAGATCCAGTACTTGGAAATAGGTGAAGAATGAACTCATGTCCTCTAATGTCGTACTGGACAGTTGTCTAGCAGGCACACAGAGAATAATTCTCTGTTGTTGTCAGACACCGTCAAGTCGATTTCAATTTATAGCAACCTTGTGAGACAGAACAGAACCAGGTGAGGTAAGCATGGTGCCTACTTTGCTTACCAGATCACCTGTGCTAGCGGACAATTTCATAGTTTTTCAGCACATCAAAGATTCTGCTCCTAGGTATGGCTGGCATATGTGTCTCTCTGAAACCCACAGGACCTTCCTGCAGAATCAAAACTTCTTTTCAAATTCATAATCCCTGGCAAGTGCAGACGACTCAGTAAACAAGTTAAGCTGGTGAAACTCGTGTGAAATCAATTCATTGCTGATTAGTACACAAGCACGAGTAAGCAGACATTTACCTGGCTCTTGGATGATCTCGCCCCGTGTAAGAGATCACATGTCGCTGAGCAGAGCTACCCCATAGACATTCCTATGACATAGTCTTCACAGGAGCAGCTTGCCAGGTCTTTCTCCTGGAGAGCCGCTGAGTGGGTGTGAACCTCCAACCTTCAGTGTAGTAGCTGAGTGCTTAACCATTTCACCATTAGGGTTCCCTGTTTAATTCCCTAGTGGAGATTTTCTTTCTTTTTAAAAAAGAATACTTTATTGTGCTTTAAGTGAAAGCTTACAATCTAAAGTCAATTAGTCATACAAAAACTTACACACTTATACTGCTGTGAAACTCTAGTTGCTTTCTCCACCTTGTGTTTTCCATGTCCATTCAACCAGCTCCTGTCCCCCTCTGCCCTCTCATCTTGCCTCTGGATGGGAGCTGCCCAGTTAGTCTCATTTATTTACTTAAGCCAAGCAGCATATTCTTCACCAGTATTATTTTATGTCTTATAGACCAGTAGAAGCATAAACCTTTATTTTTAATTACAATTAAGTGAAAGTTTACAATCTAAGTCAATTTTCCATATAAAACCTAAGCACCCACCTCTATGCAACTCTATCTGCTCTCCTTACCCTGTCACAGCACAGTTTTCTTTTCCACTGTTTACTTCCAATATCCACTCAGCCAATACTTGTCCCTCCTCTCTACCCTTTTCTCTACGCTCTAAAAGGAGGCCAGTAGGACAACCTCATACAACCACCTGCATCACTCTGTGTCCCCAAGTCCAGTCCATTCTTTGTCTGAAGAACTGGCATCAGTACTGGTTTCGGCTCTGGGCTAGCAGCAAGACTAGGGGTCATGTTCTCAGGGGACCCTCCAGGTTGTCACACCATCAAGTCTGGTCCTTTAATAGAGTTCTTGATCTGCACACCTGTTTTTCTCATGCTGTACAGGGGCTCTACATTGTGTCAAGGCTGTCTTCTGTGGTGACTGGGAACCATCTAGTTTGGTTTTGTTGATGTAGTCTCCTAATCACATGGGTCCTTCTGTCTTCTGGGGTCATTTTTCCTCATGTCTGTGATGTTCTTGGTTTTCATCTGTTCCAGGTGGCTTGGTACAAGTTGACGTTCCTCAGACGACAGCTTGTTGGCCTTTAAGACATCAGGTGACACTCACCAATATGGGATGCAGAAGACTCTCTAAGAAAAAGACCAGTTATGTCATTTGACCTCAATATCCCCTGAAAACATGGTCCCCAGACCATTGTCCTTGCTACCCTGTCCTTTGAAATGTTGAGTTCAATTTAGGCAACATTTTAGCTTACGGCGTAGTTCAGTTATGCTGAGCTGCTTCCTACTAGCTGCTATTTCTACGTTCACCTAACGAAACTCCTATTGACTATCTAATCTATGAATAACCCTCACCCTCCCTTCCTGCCCTTGTAACCATCAAAGAGTATTTTCTTAAGTCCTTATAATAGTGGTCTCACTAAATATTTGTCCTTTAGCAGCTGACTGATTTCACTCAGCATAGTGTTTTCCAGTTGATTACAGGTTATGGGATCTTTCCTAAAATCATCATTGTTCTTTATCATTGCATAGTGTTCTATTGTGTATATGTACCATAGTTTGTTTATCCATTTATCTGTTGATGGGCACTTAGGTTGATGCCATGTCTTTGCTATTGTGGACAGTGCTGCAACAAACACTGATGTACATGTATCTGTGTGACAGCCCTTATCTCTGTAGGATATATTCCAAGCTGTGGGACTGCTGGATCATATGGTATTTCTATTTTTAGCTTTTTAAGAAAGCACCAAATTGCTTTCCAAAGAGTTTGTACTATTTCATACTCTGACTAACAGTGTAAAAGAGTTCCCATTTCCCCACAGCCTCTCTGACGTTTGTTGTTTTGTGTTTTTTGAATTAGTGCCAACCTTGTTGCAGTGAGATGTCTTCTCATCGTACTTTTGATTTGGATTTCTCTGATGGCCAGTGATCATGAGCATTTCTTCATGTGTCTTTTGGCTACCTGAATGTCTTCTGTCAATAAGTGTTTGTCTGTACATGTCCTGTGCCCAATGTTTAATTAGGTTAGTTTCGTCTTTTTCTTGTTGATATTTTGCAGTACCTTGTAGATTACAGACACTAGAGATTGATTCAATACACAGTTGCCATTTTTTCCAATTCTGAGGCAGTCTTTTAAATCTCTTGATAAAGTCTTTAGCTGAGCATAAGTGTTTGATTTTTAGTAGTTTCTATTCATCTGTTTTCTCTTCAGCTGTTTGTGCATTGTAAGATTTTGCAGTCAGTTTAAGCCATGTATTAGAGCCTCCAGTGTTGTCCCTATTTTTTCTTACATAATCTTTATCGTTTTAGATTTGATATTTAGGTCTTTGATCCATTTTGGGTTAGTTTTTGTGTAAGCTGTGAGATACGGGTCTTGTTTCAGTTTTTCTGCAGACGGATATCCAGTTTTGCCAAGACCGTTTGTTAAAGGGACTGTTTTTTCCCCAGTTCACAGCCTTTGGGCCTTTGTAAAATACCAGCTATTCACAGATGGATGGGTTATTTCTGGATTCTCTGTTCTGTTTCATTGGTCAATATATCTGTTTTTGTACCAGGCTGTTTTGACTGCACTGACAGTGTGATAGCTTCCAAGGTCTGGTGGTGTGGGGCCTCCTGCTCTGTTCCTCCTCTTCAGTGGTAGAAGCACAAATATTTGAAGCGTTGGCTTTGGGAACGGTTTCAGTTCAGGGCTAACAGAGAGTCCGGGAGCAACGTCCTCTGGGGACCCTCCAGTCTGCTGGACCGTCAAATCTGGTCTTTTTAACAGGGTTCAAATTCTGTACTCCATTTTTTCCCCCACTTCATCAGGGATCTTTGTTGTGTTTCCTGTTAAGGCAGTTACTGGTGGTCACCAGGCACCATCCAGTTCTCCCGGTCTCATGCTGATGTAGTCTCTGAGTTTTGTGGCCTTTTTTGTCTCTTGAGCTCATATTTTCTTTATGTCTTTGGTGTCCTTCATTCTCCTCTGGCCCAGGTGGATTGGGGCCAACTGATGCTTCTTAGATGGTCATGTAGATGCTACTCACCGAAGTGGGATGCAGAACATTTTCTAAAAAAAACCTTCCTATGCCAATTGACCTATATATCTCTAGGGGAGATTTTCTTGGGTTACTATTATTTATTGGTTGATTCGATCCCAAGCTCTGAATTTATATGAAAATAGTGGGTTTTTTCCCTCATAAAGGTATAAATTATTTCTGTCCAATAAAGACAATAATCATAAAGCTTAAGGTTTTATTGACTAATAGGGTATTAACTGGTTTTATCTGTAGTTTAACAAACATATTATGTATGAAATACTTTTGACAATTTGCATGTATGTGTATGTGTATTACGTCACTGTATGTATACGAAATACGGTGCTGTCAGTGATAGGATAACATCCATACATCTATAAAGAAACCAGTTAATGACTATTATTCAAATTTATGTACCAACTACTAATGCCAACAATGAGAAAACAAGATTTTACCAACTTCTGCAGTCTGACGTTGATCAAATATGCAATCAAGATGCATTGATAATTACCGGTGACGGAAACGCAAAAGTTGGAGACAGAGAAAAGGGATCAATACTTATGAAGCATGGTTTTGGTGATATAAAAGACACCAGAGACCATGTGACAGAATTTTGCAAGACTAATGACTTCTTCATTGTAAAGGCCTTTTCTAAAACAACATAAATAGCAAGTATGCACTTGGACCTCACCAAAAGGAATATACAGGAATCAAATTGACTGTATCCATAGAAAGAAAGTATGGAAAAACTGAGTATTGTTAGTTAGAACAAGACTAGGAGTTGACTGTGGAGCAGACCATCATCAACTGTTCACCAACAAACTCAGTTTGAAGCTGGAGAAAGTTAGAGTAATTCCACACTATCCAAAGTATGACCATGATCTGACCTGAATTCAGAGACCACTGGAAGAACAGATTTGACATGATGAACACTAATGATTGAAGGCCAGATGAGTTGTAGAATGATATGGAAGACATCATACATGAAGAAAGCAAGAGTCATTAAAAAGATAAGAAGGAAAGGAAAGACTACAAGGGACGTCATAAGAGACTTTAAAACTCGCTGTTGAATGTCAGGCAGCTGAAGTGAGTGTAAGAAACAATGAAAGAGCTGAACAAAGGGGTTCAAAGGGCTGCTCTGGAAGATGAAGTATTATAATGAGTTGTGAAAAGACTTGAAAGAAGAAAATCAAAAAGGAAGAACACATTCAGCATTTCTCAAGCTGAAAGAACTGAATAAAATATTCAGCTCTCAAGTTGCAGCAGTGAAGGAATCTGTAGGCAAAGTATTGAATGATGCAGCCAGCCAGCCAAGTGCCATCGAGTCATATCCAAGAAGCATCAAAAGGAAATGCGAGGAATTTAGAGAGTAATTGCACTAAATAGAATTGTTCAGCAGGCAACCATTTCAAGAGACAGAATATGAAGAAGAATTGATGGTACTGAAGAAAGAAGTCCGAGCTGCACTGAAGGCATCAGTGAAAAACAAGGCCGCAGGAACTGGTGCAACACCAGTTGAGATGTTTCAACCAATGGATGCTGCGCTGGAAGCACTCATTCATCTATCCCAAGACATTTGGAAGACAAGGGCATGGCCAACAAACAGAAGGAGGTCTGTACCTACGCCTGTTCTAAATGAGGGTGAGCCAATAGAATGCAGAAATTATCAAACAATATTATCAGGGTTGTATCCTTTGACAATACCTATTCAATCTGTATGCCAAGAAAATAAGCCAAGAAATTGGGCTATATGAAGAAAAAAAGGGCATCAGTATCAGAGGAAGACTTATTAACAATCTGTGTTATGCAGTTGATATAGCCTTAGTTGCTCAAAGTGAAGAGGGCTTGAAGCACTTACTGATAAAGACCAAAGGCCACAACCTTCAGTACGGATCACACCTCAACGTCAAGTAAACAAAAATCCTCACAACTGGACCAGTAAGCAAGATCATGATAAATAGAGAAAAGATTGAAGTTGTCAAGGAGTTCATTTTACCTGGATCCACAATCAATGCTCATGGAAGCAGCAGTCAAGAAATCAAAAGGTACAGTGCACTGGGAAAATCTGCTGCCCTTCTGCTGAAAAAGCAAAGACGTCATCTTGGAGACTGAGGTGCATCTGACTCAAACCATGTGTATGCATGTGAAAGCTGAATAATCAATAAGGGAGACAAAAGAAGAATTGATATCTTTGAACTGTAGTGCTAGTGAAGAATATCAAATACACCATGGACTGACAATAGAACAAACAGATCTGTCTTGAAAGAAGGACAACCAGAGTGCTCCTTGGAAGCAAGAAAGGCAAGACAACATCTTACATAACTTGGCACAAGTTGTCAGGAAGGATCAATTCCTGGAACAGGACATCATGCTTGGTAAAGCAGGACCTAACTTCACTGCTCTGAAGTTGATTCCAATTTGTAGCTACCCTAGAGGCAAAGCAGGGGGTAATGAAAAAGAGGAAGACCCTCAGGGAGATGGACCGACACAGTGGCTGAAACATGGGCCCAAGCATAACCATGACTGTAGGCCTGGGGCAGGACCGGGCTGTGTTTCATTCTGCGGTTCCTAGGGTCACTGTGAGGTGCGACTGACTTGATGGTACCTAAAAACAACAGCAGCATTGAAGGTTCACAGAGAAAATTAGTTACTAATTAAACAATTAATACATACATTGTTTTGTGACATTGGTTGCAAACTCCATGACATGTTAACATTCTCTTCTTCTGAACTCTGCGTTCCCCATTAAAAGATTTCCTGTCCTCTCCAGCCTCCTTGTCCTAGTCCCTGGCTGATGTACTTAGTCTAGTTTTGTTCATTGGCCTGTCTAACTTACGGACGAAGGGTAAACTTCAGGAGCGTCTTCAGTACTAAGTTAAAAGTGTGTCTAGAGCCGGGTGATCCCTAACTGTAATGAAATTTGACAACCTACCCTGCTAGCAGTTCTTAGAATTGGTCTCTAACCAGCAGCATGAATATTGCCTGGCAACTTGTTTGAAATGAAAATTCTTAGCAGGTCTTGGAACCCGAATGAGCTGATTCTTAGCCCTGCTGCAAACTATCCGTGAAAGCAGTCCAGGTGAATTGGAGCCCTAGTAACTGCAAATCTTGGAAAGAGCTGTGAGGTTCGAAAATAAAACAGCTTTTGAAGAAAGGAATAGAGCAGTCTGACTTCCTGGTCTTGAGACAAGGGCTTGGTGAGGAGGACTGTGACAGTCTGATTGCAGAACTAGCTCCACTTGTAAATATGCCTCCCTATAACCAGACACCAATGGAAAATACTGCCTGTGGCGAATAGTTTTAAATGGCTGAATGATCTCCTACAGCAGTGGCAAAAACTGCCATGCCCAATAGAAACTGCTCGTTAGCATCCTCTCCAGTGGCACTGAGAGCCTGTTCTCTTGCTGCCCTACCTTAGTTATGCCTCTGCCTGTAACCCCTCCTTCTGGCATTGCCCTTCTTTATTGAATCTGCTACCACTGCTAACCACAAGGCTGGCAGTTCAAATCCACCAGGCGCTCCTTGAATACTCCGGGGGGTTGGGGGTCAGTTCTACTCTATCCCCTAGGGTCGCCATGAGTCGGATCCGACTCCATGGCACTAGGCATTGGCTTGGCTATTGAATCTGAATTTGGCCATACATCTTTATTTGTCAAAGGAATAGTTACAAATACAACATGAGAAGAGCTTGAAATACATGTGCATATTGGGTTTGCTTTCTCGACGGCACTTGGCTTTACTTGGCTTGGCTTCTTTAAACTCTTGGAATCCTACTGTCATGAACAACCACAGGATAACCTGTTGGAAGATGAGAGACCCGTGGTCCAGTTGCTCAATTACCCCCAATGCCCTTATTACCTCAGTTGACATTCCAAATGTCAAAAGTAGAGCTTTCTAGCTGATCTGTAGTTGACCCAGGATTCATGAGCAAACTCAACCAAGACCAGCAGAATTACTCACATGGACCCAGTCCCCTAACCCACAGAGTCATAGACTGAGAAACTAAGTCCTTGAGTGCTGGGATGCTTTGTTACACAGCAAACACGAACACAATGCCTGCTCTGGGACCTTTGGGACTATGAAGAGAATGTGTCCTTGTCAGAGTCACACACAGGGCTGTGCCTCAGGGAAAACTGACTGTGAGTAGTACCCATGGAGCCTAATCTGAGGATGCCAAGACGACCTGGACAGTGACCTGGTTCAGAAAGTATCCTGGACATAGCGGACATTTGTCTACTGAATACCATAGACCCAATCTCTACTGCTGCATTTTGTACTGGCAAGAAATAGTTATGGATTGATCAGATCTAAGTTCTTTCTCTGTTAAGCAGTTATGTACAGGTTTTAAAATCCACTGGGACAAAATAAGCCTGTGGATATTTGGGTAATTCAACTCTGGATGGGGCCTATTCTAACTGGGCATATGTGTATTTGAACAAAACCTGAAAAGTGTAAGATCTGCTTGATCATGTTCCCTGAGGACTTGGAACTGGTTTGAAATGTGGTTATTTTATTGGACACTTTGGCTATGGAAGCTTGTGTGAGGGGGAGATGAAGTGAAGCCAGCAGAAGCTTTTAACTATAAATGAAAAACAGTGGGGAAGAAGGGGAGCAGGAACTAGACCATCAGTACTAGCAATTAACACCAGCTCTGAACTTAGGAGAAAGGATACTACTTTATGAAATAGACTGATGCCATAGAAATATCGGTAGATGTGTATTAAAAAGGCAATGGGGTGCAGTGGAAAGAATAGACAAATTTGGGTTCAAATCTAAGTTCTGTCTTTGCCTAGCTAAGTGCTTTTGGGAAAGGCAATTGATTACCCTAAGTTTCTAGCTCCTCATTTATAAAACAGATTTCAAGTATTTCAACTGTAGGGATGCTGTGAATTTAGAGAAAATACACATGGAATTGTTACCTGTAGAGCCCGGCGTGGAGCAGCTGCTCAGTACATTTGTTCAATGCTGCCTATGGAAGGCAGTGTTAGCGGTGTCCGTGTGGCACTGAAGGGAAAACAACAGTCAGCGAGGGTTTCTCTGTACTCAAGAGAGAGGCAGGTCGTGTTCCTGTGCAGATCCAGGCAACAGCAACTCAGAATGATCAGCACGCAAGCCAGAACGTATCTGAGACGAGAAACATGAGTCAAATAACGCAGAGAGAAAACCCTAAAGAAAGGTTTTAATATTAGAGACAAGGCCTTGTAGTTTTCTTCTCCAGGTATTCACATTTGAGTGTGGGCAGAACCTGTGACTGGCTTCTAACCAAAAGCATTCAGCGATAGTGAAGGCATGTATGTCATTACAATAAAGCAGATTGAAATGTCCACCGTCACACAGAACAACTGTTTCTCACCGCATTTGAAGAAAGTACTTGCGTGTTTTGAGATGTCTATGGAGATGGTCATAAGGCACGGTGTTGAGAGATATCTCTGGATGATGACTGATGAGAAACGGAGACCCTTGGCCCAACAATGTGCGGGGGGTGGAATGCTGCCAATATCCAGATGAGCTTAGAAGTGGCTCCTTCCCCAGTCCAGACTTTGTTGAGACCACAGATCCAGCTGATAGTCTGACTGTGACCTTATGGGACCCTGATTCAGAAGACCAGCTAACTTAGATAGCAAGTATGTGTCATTCTAATCTGCCAAATTTGTGATAATATGGCTATGCACCAATAGACAACTAATACAGATTGTGATCCATGGCAGCGGAGTACTGCTATAACAAATACTTGAAAATGTGAAAGTGGCTTCGGAAGCAGTGAGTGGAGGCTGGAAGAGTTTTGGGGGAATGTGGTGGAAGAAAAACCAAACATGACAGACTTCTTTTTAATTAAAAAAAATTGGCGAAATTCATGTGATGGAACCAGTGTCATTTCAACCATTTTTTTCATGTGTAATGAATTGCGTTCTCTGTGGTGAGCAACCATCACCGTTATCCACTTCCAAATGTTTTCATTACTCTTCACAGAAACTCAGTATCCCTTAAGTAAAATCCACTTTCTCTGCTTACACCAAACCCTGTTTTTGTCGTGTATCACTGATTTGGTTTTGACTCCTAGCAAAGCTATAGCACAGAGTAGAGCTGTTCCACGGAATTTCCATGGCTGTCATCGTCATGGAAGCAGATGTCCAGTTCATCTCCCACAGAGTGGCTGGTAGGTTTGAACTATTGACCTCTCAGTTAGCAGCCAAACGCTTCATCACTGTGTCATCAGGGCTTGCACCTAGTAGCAACTAACAAACTTTGGTCTCTACATATCTGCTTATTCTAGTTACTACCTCCTCCTTGTGCCCTTCATTTTGTCATATAGTGGGGGTTTGTGTATTGCTGTGATGCTGGAATCTATGCCACTGGTCTTTAGATAAAGTGCGTCCACCATGGCAGACAGGTTTCAGCTGAGCTGAAAGACAAAGACAAACCACAACGAAGGATCGATAGTCTACTTCGGAAAAGCATTAGCCAGTGAAAACCTTGTGAATAACAATGGAGCATTGTTGGATATAGTGTCAGAAAATGAGCTCCTCAGGTTGAAAGGCACTTGAAAGACTACTGGAGAAAAGCTGGCTTCTCAAAGTGGAATCAACCTCAATGACATGGATAACTTATGAGAAGATATAATGGAAAAATTCAATATCAGTCAGAGTGAGACTAGGAACCAACTGTAGAACTATTAATTGCTCACATGCAAACTGAAGTTGAAACTGAGTAAAATTAGAATGAGTCCCTGAGAACCAGAGTAATACCTTTAGTATATCCCACCTGAAGTTAGAGACCATCTCAACAACAGATTTGACGCACTGAACACTAATGACTGAAGACCAGATGAGTTGTAGAATGGTATCAAAGACATCATTCATGAAGAAAGCAAAATGTCATCCAGAAGACAGGAAATAAAGACCAAAACAGATATTGGAAGAGACTCTGAAACTTGCTTTTGAACGTTGAGCAGCTAAAGCTAAAGAAAGAGATGATGAAGTAAGAGCTGAACAGCAAATTTCCAAGGGCAGCTTCAGAAGGTAAAGCATTATAATGCTGTGTGCGAAGACCTAGAGACATAAAATAAAAAGGAAAGAATAAGTTCAACATTTCTCAAGCTGAAGGAAAGGAAGAAAAAATTCAAGTCTCGAGCGGTAATATTGAAGGATTCTGTGGATAAACAATTAAACAACGCAGGAAACATTAATGGAAGGACTACACAGAGTCACTGTATCCTAAAGAACTGTTGGGCTTTCAACCATTTCAGGAGCTAGCATATGACCAGGGGCTGGTGACGCTGCAGTAAGAAATCCAAGCTGTACTGAGGGCACTGGTGAAAACAAGCCTACAGGAATCGACAGAATACTAACTGAAGTGTAGTGTTGACTCATCTATGCCAAGAAATCTGAAAGACAGCTACCCGGCCAATCAACTGCAGAAGATTGATATTTATGCCTATTCCCAAGAAAGGTGAGCCCACTGGATGTGAAAATTATCGAACCATATCATTAATACTACATGTAAAATTTTGCTGAAAGTCATTTGAAAGTGGCACAGGCACCTGGCAGAAGTTCAACCCTGACTCAGAAGACGCTGTGGAAACAGGGATTATCATTGCTAATGTCAAGTGGAACATGGCTGAAAGCAGAGAACACCAGAAAGATGTTTGTCTGTGTTATGTTGACTGTGCAAAGATATTTGACTGAGTGTATCATAAATTATGGCTAACACTGCAAAGAATGGAAATTTCAGAGCACTTAATTTTTTTCATAAGGAACCCGTACATAGATCAGGAGGCAGTCATTCAAACAGAACAAGGGAATACTGAGTGATTTAAAGTCAGGGAAGGTGATCATCGAGGTTGTTCACTTTCGTTCTACTTGTTCAGTCTGTATGCTGAGCAAATAATCCAAGAAGCTGGACTATATAAGAAGAAAGGGGTATCAGGACTGTAGGAAGACTTGTTCACAAGCTGTGTTAGGCAGATGACACAACTTTATCTGATGAGAGTGAAGAGGGTTTGAAACACTTATTGATGAAGATCAAAGACAACAGTTTTCAACATGAATTGCATTTCAACATCAAGAAAACCAAAATCCTCACAACTGGACCAATAAGAAACATCATAACAAACAGAGAAAAGATAGAAGTTGTCAAGAATTCCATTTTACTCAGATCCACAATCAATACCCAATTCATTGCATGGGGCAAATCTGCTGCAAAAGAACTCTTTAAAGTGTCAAAAAACAAAGAAGTCTTCTTGACAACTAAGATGAGCCTGACCAAAGCCTGACTGGTGTTTCCGGTTGCCTCACATGCATGTGAAAGCTGGACAACGGTTAGTGAAGACTAAAGAAGAATCCGTGCCATTGGATTGCAGTGTTGGAGAAGGTCATTGAATATACTGTGGACTGACATAGAAACAACCAAATCTCTCACAGAAGAAGTGCAACCAGAATGTGCATTAGAGGCAAGAAAGGCAAGACGATGCCTTACATACTCTGGACATGTTACTGGGACAGCCCAGTACCTAAAGAAGGACATTATGCTTAGCAGAGGGTCAACGAAGAAGAGAAAGATCCTCAAGGAGAGGAACTGACACAGTGGCTGTGTGAGGCTGGCACAGGATCGGGCAGTATGTTGTTCCATCGTACATAGGGTCACTGCAGGTTGGAGCCAACCTCATGGGTCTGAACAACAACAGTTTCTTAATATAAGTGGGATCACACAATATTTGTCCTTTTGTGTCTGAAGTATTGCACGTAACATAACGTTTTCAAGGCTCATCCATGTGATAGCATGTGTTAAGACTTTATTCTGTTTAGGACTGAAAAATATCACAGTGTATGACTGTATGACCATACATAATTCAGCAGCACCTCACTGAGAAAGGAAATATGGGACACAGGTGATGGCCTTTCCTGTAGATTGCTTTTGATATACACATGTGTATATTTTGTTAAGATGCTACCTAACATTGGTTAGAGTTTGAAATGTTTACACAGTTGGCATCATATTATATTGATTCCTTTGCAGCTTCTTTTTCTGACAAGTGTGAATAATCTATGTCAGACATTTCAACTTGTTACCAGAGATTGGCACACTCCAGGATGCTGAGGTTCAGGGGCACCTGCTCTGTGTTTACAAAGTGGAATTCCAAAGGAATAATAGGAGTAATAGAAGAGCACAACCTTTAGTATGGATTACACTTCAACACCAAGAAAACAAAAGCCTCCATGCCTGCACCAATATGCAACATCATAGTAAACAGAGAAAGGAAGGACACTGTCAAAGATTTCATTTTACTTGACTCCACAATGAATGCCCATGGAAGCAACAGTCAAGAGTTGATGCCCTTTGGACTGTGGTGTTGGCAAAGAATATTTAATACACCGTGGACTGCCAAAGGAAGAAACAAACAGCACTTGAAAGAAATACAACCAGCAAACTCCTTAGAAGCAAGGTTGGTGAGACTATGCCTCACCTACTTTAGGTATGTTTGCAGGAGAGGTCAGTCCCTGGAGAAGAACATCATGCTTGGTTAAGGAGAGGGTCAGTGAGACAGAGGAAGATCCTGAATTAGATAGATTCACACAATGGCCGCAACAATGGGCTAAAGCCTAGTAATGACGGTGTGGATGGCACAGAACTGGGAGATGTGTTGTTCTGTTCTACACAGGGTTGCTATGAGTAGGAACCTTCTTGACAGCACCTAACAACCACAAGAGAACCTCACTGACCCTCTGTTTCATTGTTTTATTTTCTCTCTGCTGATTACATGTCTTTGGCTTCTGCACAGCAGGTAAGTCATCTCCCACTGGTGGCCACCAAATCAATCACCAAACCCATTGCCATCAAATTGATTCTGACTCATTATGACCCAATAGGACAGAGTAGAACTATCCCCATAGTTTCCAAGGAGCACCTGGTAGGTTTGAACTGCTGACCTTTTGGTTAGCCACCTTAGCACTTAACCACTCTGCCACCAAGGTTTCCACTGGTGACAAAAGTGATTAGAAAGAGGTTTGATGGCATTTTTTGTAAGTAGATTTATAGAGTATACGTATCTATTTGCTCTTGTATGAGATGTGACAAGAGATTCTGGGTTTTAGTTTTTCGCTTGTCTATTTGGGCTCAAATTGAATTAAGATATGTTATACCTATTGGTAAGAGCTGCTCTTTAATATCTGGGCCTGTAATTTTTTTTTTTTTTTTGTATTTCTGTGTCTCCTTACCTGTAGCTGAAGCCAAAGCTCTCTGTATCTGTATGTTTGTATGTCTGTAATTGAGAAAAGACTGCCTGTCCCTGTGTAAATTGGAGAAATTATTGAGGCACACTGCTCTGTTTGGTTCAGAAAGATAAAGAAAAAAAGGGTTCATGTAAACGAAATACTCCTAAACTTCTCAGAAAATAATGCAATTAAACTTATGAGATTTTAAATATGATGGAATTAAAGAAAAAAATCTTATTGAAGCAAATTCAGCAATATTTTCAGAATACAAGGCAAAGAAAATGTCTACTACAAGGATGACACAAGACTGGGCAGTGTTTTGTTTTGTCGTAGGCAGGGTTTCTTTAAAGCAGAAGCAGCTCGAAGTCACCTAACAAAAACAACATTAATTGTGAGTTGTAATTTATGATGTGAGCTCAATTTGCATCTCTGAGTAGTTGTCCGAGCACAAGTATCTCTTTAGCACTTCATGACAGTCTGGGACACATCAATTATCCCCAGGAATGTCAACAACCTGCCAGAACAACTTAAATGAAATTGATTTGCATTTTAAGCAAAAATGACTTCTATTTCTTCAGCAATTTTCAAATATCTGCAGTAATTGCTACCTGCAGACATGCTGACATGGAGATATCTTACCTGATAAACGTTCAAGGTGCAAATACGAACAGCTAACACTGCGATGAAAGGAGCAGAGAGGTTTCAGCTGGAGTCAATTACTACTTTCCTCTACTTTGGAGCCAAGTGAAGGGCTTTGTGGCTAATCCATGAGTTTTCAGTTCGACTCAACCAGGTGCTCCTAGAAAACCCTACAAGGGCAGTTCTACTCTGTCCTACAGGATTGCCATAGGTCGGAATGGACTTGATGGTAATGGATTTTCCCTGAAGTTGCATCTTTTATTTGCCAGGTAGAGCCTGAGTTTGGTCCTTGAAAGTTTGCTGACATTTCTTCTTTGTAACTCATTTTAGATTCAGTCTGGTATAAAGTCATGGCGACCGATCCGACTTGAAGGCACTTGGCTTTGGCTTGGCTGGTATAAAGTTAAGAAGCCCTGGTGATACAGTGGCAAGGCACTCATTTGTTTACTGATACAGTGGTGGTACTAACCTGACCCCTCCATGGGAAAAACCACGTGGCAGTCTGCTTCCTTAAAGATTACAGTCTAGGAGACCCTATGGGGCTGTTCTACTGTGCCCTGTGGGGTCACCATGAGCCTGCTGTGCCCTATAGCATCACCACGAGTCAGAATTGACTTGATGGCAGCAGGTAAGGTATAAAGGGGGAGTCCTAGGGTAGATCCAGGTGATGTAAACACCTAGTATGTTTGGCTACCTAGTATGGAAAGCTTGGAGCTTCAAGTCCAATAGAAGTGCCTTGGGAGAAAGGCCTGGAGATCTACCTCCAAAATCAGCCATTGAAAACCCTATGGAGCGCAGTCCTGGTGTGACACACCTGTGCAATTCACAAGTCGAAGCTGAGTCCACAACAACTGGTTATAAGTTAATGATACAAAGCCACAAGTCAACCTTCAAATCTAGGTGGTTTTCATCTGGATTCTGTATCATGGGCTCGTGGGAGCTGGACTAACCTTGCTGTGTCTTTGCTTTTTCAAGTATAAAATAAAGCTGGAATACCTATCAGATAGCGCTGCGATGAGAATTAAATGAGACTACATGCTGAAGGGCTTGCCTGACGTTTACAACTTTTCCCCCACCGCTCTTCCATCCGTAAACAGCCTTTCCCCTATGGTTTTAATTGTAATTTACTTTGCATTGTAACTGCTCATTAGTCCTGAGCTTCCTGTGAGGACAGGAAACGTTTCCTTGAAGACCGTAAGCCCTGCCGCGGTCTCCCCTGCATACAGCAGGTGCTTAGTGAATCACGGAGGGTTTGGACTGGAGGGATCCTTGTACTCTCAGCTGAATAGCAGCCCTCTTGCTTGCTAAAAGAAGCTTCGGAACAATGAGTCACGTGGTTTCAAATCTGTTCCACACACTCCACGGGAGATGTAATGATGTGTCAATTAAATGGTTGATTATGCAACAAATATATAATTTTCATATTCATAAAGCAATCATCTATTATTAAGATTTCTTCTCCATTTAAATGAAAAGGATCCTTTCTGTAGGAAGTTCGTAAATTACTTCTACAGCATAGGAGATGGTATGCATTTTCTTTTAGACACCGAAATCTTAATTGGAGGCTTGACGGCTGCCAGAGATTCATTTATGTGATGAAAAGAGTGTTGTTTGTGGGATGCTTTGGGTTTCTGTGAAATGAAGTCACAGGTCTTGCACCTAGAGAATTGAAGATTTAAATATGTTTTTTCATCTGTTAGTCCATTTGTTGTTTGAAAGGACCCTCAAAAGCAAGCATGGACCTTTCTTACAGATGCTGAAACTGAGGACAGAGTGTTAAGCAAGGTTCCTAAGGTCCCAAAGCCACTGAGTGACACAGGTAGCACCTGGGGGATCCGGAGGAGGGAGACGGAGACGCGGCTCCTTCTAAGGACTCAGCCTTTGAGCATCCTGGGCTGCATCATCTCCTTGACCTTCATTTTCCTCCTCAGCATAATTGACAGGATATCACATGATTAGTAGAGTGTGCAGCTCTGAGACATGCACAGGGCTTGGCTCCTGTTAGTTGTCCCTGTCACAGCCAGCCCCTGATTCTGGGACTCTCGTCTGTATCTTTCTGTCAGCATCCACTGTTTTCTGAGTCTTAGCCTGCATCTGACTTGCTCAGCATGTATCTGTCGATTGGCTCCACACCCTACTGCTCTCATCTGCTGCTACCAAGCCTACAGGAAGGAAGGAGACACTCCGTGTCTTTGCCCCACAGTTTGCTCAGGTCTCCCTGTAAAACAGTGTGCAATGAAGAAAGGGTGTATCAGCAGCCCTGGAATCTTCTTCTCTCTGCTTCGGCAGATATCACATCTCTTTCTGGCTTCAGCAATAGTCCAAGCGTCTTCAGTGGTGGGGCCAAAATTCTGAGGTGACTTCTTTGTCCAAAGATGGATGGATGGAAGGAAGGAGAAATAGAAGGAAGGGAGGATGGGTGGATGGATGGATGGGTGGATCAACGGATAGACAGATGGATGAATGGAAAGCAGAAAGTGGTTGGAAGGAAGGATGGATAAATAAGTGACTATTAAAATGCACAAATATCTAGAATAAAAAATTTGGATCATTTTACCACATTCATTTTTGCCTGCTGAAACATAAAGAATAACTTTTTAAAAGGCATTTTTAAAAAATGTAGAAAAACCCAGTGGGGAGACCCCTGTACTCTCAATCTTTAGAGATAATCTTGATTTTATATGCTTTCATGGTCTTAACTTTCTGTCAGGAAACCTGCTGGTGCAGTGGTTAAGTGCTACATCTGCTAACCATAAAGGCTGGCATTTCAGATCTGCCGGGTGCTCCTTGGAAACTGTATGGGGCAGTTCTGCTCCATCAGATTAGGTTGCTGGGAATTGCAGTCGATTCAACGGCACTAGGTTTTTTTCTTCTTTATGGTTAACTTTCTATCCAGTGTCTTACAAAAATGAGATCATAGGATAATGCTATTTTACAAAATCTATTTCTCCACTTACTAGAACAATTTACTTTTAATACTTCAAAAGTGTAACAGTAACACCTACCTACCAGCTAATCTTTGGAGTCCCCGGGTGGTACACATGGTTAGTGCACTCAGCTGTGGACCAAAAGGTTGGAGGTTTGAGTCTCCCGGGAGGTCCTTTGGAAGAAAGACCTGGAAATCTACTTCAGAAAACCATCCATCAGAAACCCTATGGCACAGAGTTCTCTGACACACAGGAGGTTGCCATGAGTCAGCGTCAACTCAAGGACAACTTTTTGACTTTTTTTAATAGCTTATTTTATTTTGTTCAAGTTCCCCCAGTGTTGGTTATTACACTGTTTTCCCCAGTTGCTGACACTACAATCAGTGTGGGGTGCAAGGATGGACATTCTGCTTCACAGTGAGAAAGAGCCCTGAGTTCCCCGCACTGTGCTTCACTCTTACAGAGTTAGCGGTTAGAATCAGAAAGAGGAGATTGAAAGCTAAGAGCATCCGTCCACTCTTCTTCACTCTCAGGCTCTTCAGAGCCAGAGGCATCTTGAAAAGGTTACTAAGAAGTATTTAGTGAATTTTAACTTCTCTTGGTTATCTGCAGTGCCATAGTGGTTAAATTCTACATCTGCTCACCAAATGGTTGGCAGTTTGAACCTGCTAGGCACTCCAGGTAAACTCTGTGTGGCCCTTCTACCCTGTCCTATAGGGTCACTGTGAGTAGAATGGACTTGATGGCACGGGGTTTTTTGGTTTGGTCACATGTTGGAAAGACTGCTCTTGATCCATATACAACTTCCTCACGAGCACAACTAAGTGTTCTGGAATTCCCATTCTTTGCAATGTTATCAATAATTTGTTATAATCCATAGAGTAAAATACTTTTGCATAGTCAGTAAAAAGTAGACAGATATCTTTCTGGTATTCTCTGCTTTCATCCTGGATCCATCTGACAGCAGTAATAATATCCGTGGTTCCACATCCTCTTCTGAATCTGACTTAACCTTCTGGCAGTTCCCTGTCCGGATATTGCTATGGCCACTCTTGGATGATCTGTGAAATTTTACTTGAGAATGATATTAATGATACTGTTTGATAACTTACACATTTAGTTGGATACAGTTCCCAGGAATAGGCATAAATGTGGGTCTCTTCCAGTCAGTTGGCCAGGGAGCTGTCTACCCAATTTCTTGACGTAGATGAGGGAGCACTTTCAGTGCTACATCCATTGGCTGAAACATCTCAGTTCGCATTACATCAATTCGTGGAGCCTTGTTTTTCACCGCTGCCTTCAGCGCAGCTTGGCCTTCTACTTTCAGTGTCTTCAGTTCCTGATCATATGATACCACCTGAAATGGCTGAACACCGACCAGTTCTTTTTGGCATAGTGACTCTCTGTATTCTTGCCATCTTCTTTTAACTCTTCGGCACTTGGCTGGCCTTGGCTCTGTTGTTTAATATTTTCCCAGAATCCTTCGATATTAGAACTTGAGGTTTAAAATTTTTTCTGAGTCTTTCAGTTGAAAAAATACGAAGTGTTTTCTTCACTTTTGTTCTTTCCTTTGCACTGCAAATACGTTTTTTCACCAATATAAATGATAACTATACATGTGGATCTCATTGGATAGAAAACAAAGTGATCAAATTGACTACAGCTGTGGTAAGAGATGATGGAAAACTCAATATCATCAGTCAGAACAAGGCCAGGGGCCAAATGCAGAGCAAACCACTAATTGTTCACATGCAAGTGCAAGTTGAAACTGAAGACAATCAGAACAAATCGACAGCAGCCAAAGTATGACCTTCAGCACATCCTACCTGAATTTAGATACCATCTCATGAATAGATTTGACACAATGAACACTAGTTTCTGAACACTAGGTGAGTTTGGACTCAACATCAAGGACATCACACAGGAAGAATGCCAGAGGTCAGAGGAACTCGGACATTTGCTCTTGAGCATTGACTAGCAAAAGAGAATGGAAGAAATGATGAAGTAAAAGAGCTGAATAGAAGATTTCAAAAGGTGGTTTGAGAAAACAAAGCATTATAATGACATGGGCAAAGAACTGGAGGTAGAAAACCAGATAATACTTAGAGAATGCTTGTGTTTGAGGGACATTTGTAAATAATTGGCATTTATTAATATACTTGTTATAACAGCCCTACAGAGAAGGGATATTGCCATGAATATTTAAAACTGAGACTGGGACATATAGGAGTTAAGATTGGACTCAAGATCATACAGCTAGTTAGTGGCTAACGTGCCCTGGTGGCATAATGGTTAACAGCTTGGCTTCTAGCCAAAGGGTTGATAGTCCATACCTACCCAGTGACTCTGTGGAAGAATGACCAGATGACGTGCTTCCGCAAAGATTATGGCAAAGAAAACCCCATGCGGCAGTTCTGCTCTGTCACCTGGTGTCTCTGTGGGTTGAAATGGACCCAGTGTCACCCAACAATAGTAAGTGGCTGGACTGGAATTTAACCTTGGCACCTTGGTATAGGAGTTGACCAGCTGATCCTCAGTCTCTCCTCCTGCTGTCAAGTTTCAGGGTCCTGATGCTGGTACACAACCAGTGCTGCCTCTGCTCATACTGTTTCCTGTCTCTTCTCAATCTCATACCACTCTTGTACATGATCATATGACCTACAGGCCTTTTAGGACTTATGCCCCCACATGAAGACTGCGGCTCCCGAGGGCCAAGGAGACAGTGGGCACTTTCCCAGGTCTCTCTTACCGCATTCCTGAAACCTGCTCTGTGCGTAGCTCCCTGGTTATTTTTCCGTATGTCTGATGGCCCTCCAGGTCTGGAGACCACTTAGAGGCAGAGGCCAAACCCAGGCGTCTTCACAGGGTCCCTCATGGGGGAGGGCTCAGGCAACACGTGGCTGAGTAAAGGACGACATGAGAGGAAGAATGCTCACTCTTTGCTGCTGTCCCTCTTTTCCTTGGGGTGGGGCCTTTGGAGAGCTTGGAAGGTGGCTCTGGGTCTCTTGTCCTTGTTGTTATTGGCGGTGGTGATGGTGGGCATTGCTATCTGCCGGCAAGTGGATCCCTGACTCATGGTAACCAGAGTACAACAGAACCAAATCCTGCCTGGTCCTATGTGATCCTCTTGATCCATTGGGGAGCAAACCATCATCACAGGGTTTTCACCGGTTAATTTTAGGGACTCAATGGTCAGGCCTTTATTCCTAGTCTATGTTAGTCTGGAAGTTCTGCTGAAACCTGTCCAGCATCTTAGCAACAGGAGTCTCTCACAGAATCTTCCTTTGAAGCAGAAAGATCCCAGGCTCTAGAAACCAGGAAACTCAGGTTAGTATCTGAGCTCCATTTTCTGGAGCAAATTATTTTACCTTTCTGAGGCAGTTGCCTAATGTGATACTACTGACAACGAGAATAGCTGATCAATACTGAGTTCTTGTGATCTGACACACTCTTTTCAATGTTTTGCTTGTAGTAATAGATCGCTTAACTCTTAGAGCACCATTATCAGGTAGGTTTTATGATAATTGTTATTGCTGCTTTACAAGTGGGGAAACTGAAGCCCATGGATGTGAACTTCCTGGACCTGGAGGGTCAGTAATGGAAAGGTCTAGAATTATTCTCTAGGCACCTCACTCCAAATCTATGCTCCTAACCAATGTGCTACATCTATAAAATAATGGAAATACTGATGCAAGCTTAGTGAAGGAATTAAAAAAAAAGAAACTCAAATGGAACACGTTAAAAATGAGCAGTGGGTGCCTGACTTTCTTTCCCCCACTCATCACAGACTCGTGTCTGGGTTCAACATCTTCACATCAAATACTGCTTCCTCCTGGTGCTATTAGATGGGCTCTACCAGCTGCATGCCTCCACCTACTACCATCACAAACCACTGGAGAATTCTGCCCTCTGCCCAGGAAGACAGTTGGCAGGTAGAACAAGGAGTACCAACACTCACTTCTCTGGCCTGTGTAGTGACTTCTACAGGCTTGCTGGAGGTCTACCCATTGTCTCTAAAGACGAGGTTGATTGGTTCAGTTCATAAGGACACCTGGTGAGTGATGGCTGTGGCCAGGTCCTAGGGAGCCCTGGACTGAAGAGAATTGAATTTCCGGCATTCAAGCCTAGAGAATGACCCTTTGTCTCATAGTTCTCAGGTAGCCTGCAACCTCCTGGCTTAGATCACAGGCTAGCAAGATGTAAGAGCAGGTACCCCATCCTAAGCCAAGCCAAGTGCCATGTATGTATTAGTCCCTTGACTTTGAACATGAGTTCTTGGTTGCTGTAGACAGTTAACATGCTTAGCCACTAACCAAATGGTTGAAGGTTAGAGTCTAGGTAGAGATGCCTTGAAGAAAGTACTGGTGATCTACTTCTAAAATCTCAGCCCCTGAGAACCTGATGGAGTACTGTTCTACTCTGGTGCAGATGGGGCCACCATGAGTTGGAATTGACTTAAAGTCACCTGGTACAATTTTTTGTCTTGTGGCTTTGAGTGAGTGGCAGGACTTCCTTGCTGATGACCATAATAGTACTCGTCTTTCTCAGTAGGTTCTGGGAAGAGCTACATCAAGAGGGGATTATAAATGCACAAGCAAGTGGCAAATGATTTCTCTTTTAAAAAAGGCTCCACAGCTTCAAGTGTGTTTATGCCGGCCAAGTCTCTTAATCTCTCAGCACCTAAATTTTATCATGTGTAAAAGTGGGATCATATCACCTAACTCACGAGTGGTGATGGGGATTGAGGAGAAAGCTGAATGTGAAATGCCTCATCCAGTTCTCCTGTCAATCCTGGGAACTAACAAAGGGACTGCAGAAGACACCTAGCCAGCCAAGTGTCGTCGAGTCGGATCCAACTTATGAAGACACTGAGAGCAGGGTTTATTTCCTATTTTTTTGATTGTTTAGGGGGTGGTGGTGAGGAGAAAAGGAGACTCTTAAGTCATATTTGTACTAAAGTACAAAATGAATCTACCTTCATAACCGCAGATTCATTCAGTTTCCCTGACTGTCGTAGTCCCCTCCCCTCCCTGCCGGCAGCACCCATGTACACAGAGTCCCCCTACATTTAACCCTCGAGGGAGCTTGAGCCCTGGGTGCTCTGTTGCTGGGTCCACTGGTCTGGCCCTGCAGTGCAAGTGCTGTGACGGCATCAGGCTCAGGAAAGACGCCCAGCCGAGGATCAGCAGCTGCAGGTCGTGCACTCAAGGGCCAGGCCAGGGGAAGGTGCCACCTCTCCATGTGCTTCGTAGGATCAAAAAGTCTGCCTTTGTGGCCACATCTCAGGGCTCTGCCATCTCTCCTGCCCAGAATGTTTTCCTCACCTCCTCCCACTCTCTGGGCCGCACCCACTTGTCTGCCGGTTTTGTGGCTTCCTTGTACACACACCTCGCCTTCTTTGGGAAGTCTTGTAAGCAAAGTCAAGCAGTGTCTCCTCCACCTCCCACGGCTCTCTTTACACATCTCTCTTATGGTTCTTTCCACTTTGATGTGACCCCGACCTTTCCTTTCCCATGCTTCCTACCACCCGTGTGTCCCCTGTATCTATCTGCTGACTGCCTTCCCACAGACACCCCTGTTGCTCTAGTCGTGTGAGCTCTGCTTAGCTCCTGGAACACTCTGCACTGCTCTAGGGCTCTAGGTTTTCTCTACATGGAATCCCACTACACTTCCTGGTAATACTCATGCTGCGAGACGAAACGCCACCTCCTTCACAGAGCCACCTTTGATCTCTCCATGCAGATTCTAGCCCAGGACCCCAGACCAGCTTGTTCTGCATGTGGCTGTACAGGTTCTGTTGTGTCTGGGCTGTCGTGCAGCCCGTGTGATGGCAGCACACCTGGATCCTGGAGGCTAACAGTTCCTCAAGGGCAAGGCCAGAGCTTAACCGATCCTTGACTGTCCCTTGGGTCTCCTTGTCTCCTGCAGCCATTTCAAGGCTGTAGTTCCTTTATCGGCCCCCACATGCTGGCTTTCCATGAAACTTCAAGCGTCTACTCTCTATCCATCCAGTGAGGCTTCCTGGAGGCTGAGACAACAGGCTCCTCCACCTCTTCTCTCTTCACTCTGATGTTGGCTGACTCAGCAGCTTTCCATCCAACCCAAGCCCTGCTGTGACTCAGAGATGTCAACACCCAATGAGCAATTCACACAACTTCTTGGCCTCCCTACAGATGTGGGATGCTAATTAGATGCAGGGACATTGGGATCAGAAAGAGCTGGACTCACAACCCATCTCAGAGATGTCCCAGTTGAGCATGGCTCCAGCTCACTGAGCATGTTTCATCTGTAAATTAGAGGTAATATTAGACCAACCCCACGTTTTCTTGTGATGATTGGATTATCTGAGGTATGTGAACTCCCAGACAATCTGCAGGGCAGATTTTGCCCCGATCAGGGAGGAATAAATAGAGCCTGATCACTGCAGTTGGAAACCCTGGTGGTGCAGGGGTTGAGTTACAGCTGTTAACCAAAAGTCAGTGGTTCAAACAAATCAGGCACTCCTTGGAAACTCTAGGAGAGAGTTCAACTCCATCCTATAGGGTTGCTATGAGTCAGAATTAACTTGACAGCATCAGGTTTAGTTTGGTTAGGCTCATTACTGTGGTTGGCCCCATCCGGCTCTAGCTCTGGTGCATGTCACCACAGAGTTTCCTGTACTCCCCCCCCATAGTGTCACTCAGGATCTGTCAATCACCCTAACTCCACCCTAAACATGGAAAACTGAACCTTAACAAGCATCATTTTAGGCTTGTCTCTGATCAGTGTCTGTTGTTCAGTTTCTTCTTTCCCTCCCAATCTTCTACTCTGCCTCTTTTTTTGGTCATTTCTTCCAGCTTTGCAGACATATCCACATCCAGATCCATTATGTTATCTCCTTCTGTCATGCTCCGTCCCTTCCACCAATGTCTTGTGATTGCCTTGAGCCTCTCCACTCCTGCCCAGTCTAGAAAGCCCCTCTGGAATCCAAGTCACGGCCTATGACTTGTGCTCATTGCAAAAGCTGACACTGTGCCCTTGACCACTTCGCTCTTTCTCCTCCACCAGCATCCTCGTCCAGTCCATTTCCCATTTTCCTTGAGCTAGAATTCCCATTTTCCCTCTCCATGCAGATAATAAATAAAAAATAAAAAATAAAATAATGCACATTTGGGAAGACTTCCTTCTACTTCCTGCTCTCTGAAACCCAAAACCCATTGTCATCAAGTTGATTTTAATTCATAGTAAGCTTGTAGGATGGGGGAACATTATGGTACAGGGTTTTCAAGAAGTGGGTGGTGGATTCAAACTGCCAATCTTTTGGTTAGCAGCTGTAGCTCTTAGTCACTATTGTCTTTAAATACGTTCTAACTTTCTTGACTTCCAGAGTCCCTGGGGGTGCAAACAATTAATATCCTATGCAGCTTACCAAAAGGTGGGAGGTTCCAGTCCACACAGAAACAACTTGGAAGAAAGGCCTGGAGATCTACTTCCTAAAACTCAGCCACTGAATACCCTACTGAGCATACTTCTACTCTGACACACATAGGGTCACCATGAGTCAGGGTTGACTCAAGGGCACCTGGCTGTGACTTCTGTTTTGTCACAGTAGCTCAGCGCTCACTGTACTGGTTGCAGTCTATACCCCACTTGCACTGAAATCACCTCTTCCTGCCACTCCAAGGCCCTCACTCCACCTTCTGTTTCTCTTCTTTATCTGCAATCTCTCTCTCTAGTTATGTCCTCTCAGTTTGTATACAGCATCAAGATGTTTCAATCCTAAGAGAATTTCTCCTTCTCCTCTGAGATTTCCCTGGCAGTTCTACCCCCTTTATCATTAAAATTCTTCCCACAAAGAAAGCTTTAGACACCTGATGACTGTGTGGTTGTTCTTACTGCCCTAGAGCCACCCCCCAACTCATGGTGACCCCCTGCATGACAAAATTCAACCAAGTCAAGTCCATGAGTTTCCTTTCTTCCTAATCTTAGACTGGAAGCTCCACAGAAACCTGTTCAGCATCCTAGCAACACACAAATATTCACTAGCAGATGGCTGGGGGCTATGCACAAGGTGCACTGGCTGGGAATCAAACCCTGGTCTCCTCCATGGAAGGAGAGAATCCTACTGTTGAATCATCACAGCCCACCACCCCAGATGATTATACAGGGAAGTTAAACATTTAAGAAAGAGAAAATGTTAGCACCACACAAAATATTTTAAAGAGGAGAAAAAGAGGCGAGACTGTCATGGATTGAATTGTGTCCCCCCAAAAATGTATGTGTTGATTTGAATTGGTTTGGCGTTCCAACATGGTGCCCTTCCTCTCACGTGTTGTGAATCCTGCCTCTGTGATACTGATGATGGAGAATGGTTTGCAATTGTGTTAGTGAGGCAGGACCCAAGCTACAAGCTTGTGGAATATAAGGGAGAGAAGTAAGCAGAGGAAGTTGGGAACCTCATACCACCAAGAGAGAAGCACTGAGAGCAGAGCATGTCCTTTAGACCCATGGTTCCTGTGCCGAGATGCTCTCACTGGATGTGGACTTAGCCTACCGGACTGTGATAAATTCTCCTACTGAATGGACTTACAATTTGTAAATAGATTTGTGGCTTACTGGACTGAGACAATAAAAGCTTCTCTACATAAAAACTTCCACATTTTAGGTATTTTCTGTTAGAGCAGTACCTGGTGACCAAGACAGAATTTGGTACCAAGAGTGGGGTACTGCTCTAACAAATACCTAAAATGTGGAAGTTTTTCTTTGAAATTGTGAGCACATAAATGAAGGCATCCAAGAGAACCACTAGCACCTAAGAGCACAGCAAATGGTGTGGAAAGCAACAGCAGCAGTGAACTGGCAGCAGCAGAACCAGGAGCCTACCCACGGAACGGGAATGCTGAATGCCTGTGCGCAGGAGGCTTCCTGGTGGAGTGGGGTGTCTCTGGGCACTTGAATAGGTGGAGCTAGGCTTGCTGACCCACGGAACAAGAGGGCTGAGTGCTTGTGTGCAGGAGGCTATTTGATGGAGTGGGGTGCCTCCAGGCACTTGAATCAGTGGAGCTACGGAGCTACAGAGTGTTGGAACACTTGCCCTGTAGGGCAGATGTGGAGTTGTGGCACCAGGTTGGCAAGAAGCTGAGCTACCTGAGTCTTAGAAGCTATGGCCATGAAAGGGTGGAGCCAGGGCTGTCTATGTTTGTGGGAATGGAATTACCACTCTGTTGGGCTTAGGGTGCACCTAAAGCCAAGGGGGCAGAGTTCTGTCCAAGTGGGCCTGGAAGGCCAAGATGAAGCCCAGGTGCCTCCATTAAGAATCTGGAGAGTGTGGCCAATACCAAGAATTTGAATGGAATGATTATGAAATGTCTCAGAGTGTGAAATAATGTTTCTAAAGCCATGATGTTTAATGTAATGTGTTCTGATAATCTGCCTGGTATACGCTATAGGTGAAAACTGTTGCTATGTTATGGAATGAAAACTTGCTGTGCTATGAATGACTGTATTTTGTATGTTCTAATGATATGATTTTTGGGGTGCCAAAGGGTGGGATGTCATGGATTGAATTGTGTCCCCCCAAAAATGTATGTGTTGATTTGAATTGGTTTGGCGTTCCAACATGGTGCCCTTCCTCCCATGTGTTGTGAATCCTGCCTCTGTGATACTGATGATGAAGAATGGTTTGCAGTTGTGTTAGTGAGGCAGGACCCAAGCTACAAGCTTGTGGAATATAAGGGAGAGAAGTGAGCAGAGGAAGTTGGGAACCTCATACCATCGAGAGAGAAGCACCGAGAGCAGAGCACGTCCTCTGGACCTGAGGTTCCTGTGCCGAGATGCTCTCACTGGATATGGACTTAGCCTATCGCACTGTGATAAATTCTCCTACTGAATGGACTTACAATTTGTAAATGGATTTGTGGCTTACCGGACTGAGACAATAAAAGCTTCTCTACATGAAACCTTCCACTCGTGGTATTTTCCATTAGAGCAGTACCAGGTGACTAGGACAGGGACTACAGAACTTATCTCAAGAGGAGAATGTAACCTAGATTCTGTGATCAAATAATTCTGGTAAAGTATAGGATGAATTGCCTTGGTGTCTTATTCCTGAACATAATGAAACAATTCTAAATGTAACACTGGCCATCCAAAAAGGACAGTTTGTGAAAAGAAGAAAAAAAAAAAAGACAGTGCATTGTGACCGACTGGGATTTATTCCAGGAATGCAAATTTGTGTCAACATCACAGAATACATTTAACATAACTTACTGTATTTATAGAAGTGAGGGGGAAATCACTTGATCATCTTAATAGATGTAGAAAAGAACTTCTGAAAAAATTACAGCTGTCTACAAAAGAAACCAAAACCAAAAAAACTTATAGGCAAGGAATTAGTCACAGATTAAAGGAATATGATCAATATAAACCAGTGTTACAGTCAACTGCATGTCAATCTCCAAATGATAATTAGAAAATATAATTACAAAAGGTAGATATTTAAAATAGCAACACACAACATAGGTTGCTCCTGGTCTAAATCTAGCAAAATATTTCAATATCATTTAAGTAGACAATTGTATAAGTTATTTCTCGAAAGAAGATAAAATTAAATGTATAATCACTTTTATAGTGATGACAGTTATTCCCAAATTCCCCTATAGATTTGATGCAAGTCTAATAATAATAATAAAACTAATTGGTGTGGTCACAGACTTACCAAAGCCTACTCTAAAATTTAAAGGAAGAGGAAATGACTAAGAATGATTGACATACTTTTGAGAAAGATTAGGTGCATGGGAAGATTCATTGTAAAGCTATGGTACTAAAAAACAGTGTGATCTTGTTGGGAAGGAGGAATGAAAACCAAAAAAAATGTATGTCAGTGACACAAGAGCATCCCAGCTCTGGTTCTCTCACTGTCTGACAACTTTGTAATAAAATTATCATCGCAGACTACTGGGGGAAAGATGGACTTGACATTGAGAGTGTTGCTATGTCATCAGAAAGAATACTTAATGGTAAGAAAGCAAAGTCTTACAATTTAAGAAATAACATGGTGGAATCGTAGTGACCTTAGAATTGCAAAGTGTTTCTAAAAAGCATACATACACAGAAAGATTAAAAATAAGAAAAAGAAACTTCAAACTTGACATTAACACAAAGAATGTCTAATCTTCAAGAGACATCACAAAATGTAGAAAAAACAAGCCACAGCAGGCAGTAAGATACTTCTGCATGTAAAATCTAAGAAATATTAAGGATTTAGGAAGAAAACAACACACTTATCACTGGGCTCAAACACATCAAAGATCCTGGAGATGGTACAGCCTGGAAAATATTTCCTCCTGCTTTACGTAAGGTCACCATGAGTCGGCACTGACTCAACAGCACCTAACAACAACTTACAAATTTATGAGGAAGAGATAAACAAAATCTAATACTAGTCAGCAAACTAGCAAGTTTTTAGAGAACAAGAAATGTGAGTGGCTAGTAAGCACAGACAGATTTGACAGTTATTAGTAATCAGCAAAGTTATTAAAATCATTTCTGAATGAGGGGCCATTTGCCATCCACCATACTGGAAAAATCAAAGCCAGCCTTCCCTGCAGTTGGAAAGATAAGCAGACATGGGAACTCACATCTCCTGCCGATGTGAGTGTTCAAAATTGCGATCATTTTGGAAAACAAAACAAAAAAAAACTTCAAACTTGACTTTAACACAGTTACTCCCAAATGATTCCAACTTGACATTAACACAATTATTCCCAAGTTATTCCCAATAATAATGTGATGCTGTTCAGTATCCTGGAACATGTTCGGACCCTGTAATTCAGCCACTGCCCTCCTACATATAACCCATGAAATGTTGGCCACGTGTGTCAAGCCTTGCATGTGTGGATATTTATAAAACCACTCCTGGAAACAGTACATGCTTGAGTGGCCATGTGCTTGTGCACATGCACACATGTGCACATGCACACATGAGCGCACACACACACACACAACCAGGAAGCAACCTGAGTATCCTCCAATAAAATCCACAAATGTGTTCTGGTTTCTGGTTTCGCACTGTGATCGAATATCGTGCAGCAATGAAAGTAGAGGATTTGCACACACCTGTGTCAGCATAGCTGACTCAGAAGCATATTGTGGGGCAGGTCCCAAAAGAATACAGGGAACATCATTCAATTTATGTAAAATAATCAACGAATTTCAAGTGATACCTGTTGTCACTGTTAGGTGCTATGGGTTGATTTCCACCTGCAGAGACCTCATGTGACAAAGTGGAACTGTTTCACTGGGTTTTCTGGGGAAGCAGATGAGCACGCCTTTCTGCCTCAGAGCTGCCGTGTGGGTCTGAGCTGCTGAGCTTTGAGTTGGCAGCCGTGTACCTGATTGTTGCACCACTGGGATCCTGAGTGACACCTACCTGTGACGCACATGTAGTGGTGAAATGATACACAAAGTGGACACTTCACCACCAGTTTTTCAGAGTTGTGTCAGCTGACAGGGCAAAACGGAGGTAACATAACCAGAAGATCCCTCATAGCTACCAATCACACTTCCGTTCTTAAACTGGGCCAAACACCCAGCTTTTTGTTTTGTTTTGTTTTTTAATGAGGATGCGTGTTTATGTTCTCTGTCTCTGTGTCTCTCCCCACCCCACACATTCTTTCATTATTTTGATGTATTTATCAATGAATAAAATCTAAAATGGTAAGAAACACATTAAAAGAAAGGAAGAAAACATAGCTCTCATATAGGAATGATATTTGTGTCAGTTTTCTTGGTGAACAGATATTTTTCCATCCCAGGCAGCACAGTCACAGAGGAGGTGGAGTGTGGCCTAGGGACACGTGGACTGGGTTATTTGGGGGTTTGGGGGTTGTTGCCTGATCATAGAACCTCTTACCTCCCCTTAATGGAATCTCAGAATGAAAGTGAGCCACGTAAGCACTTGTGTTCGAAGTAGGTATGGAAGGAACGGGGTTAAGACTGGCTGGGTGCTCCTTTAGGGCCAGGGCCCAGGCCAGGTACCCGCACTGCTTAATTGTCCAGATGGCTCTGGAGCATTGAACAGTTCAGACTCTGTTCTACAGAAGGGGAAACAGAGTTTCAGAAAAAAGGGGAGGGAAGGTCCCTGCTCAAGATAAATTGTTCCCCATTACAATCCAGC
Organism: Heterohyrax brucei; assembly: GCA_028571685.1. Taxonomy (NCBI): domain Eukaryota; kingdom Metazoa; phylum Chordata; class Mammalia; order Hyracoidea; family Procaviidae; genus Heterohyrax; species Heterohyrax brucei. The sequence goes on from CM053153.1 coordinate 5,540,894, forward strand.
AAGGGCGGGTCTTGGGAGCAAGCCTGCAGGCTCTGCAGCCAAGAGCTATACTGAAGTTTCAAACACTTCGACTGAGAGAAGTGAGAATGGCATGGCCAGGTCCCAAGCCTGTATTCTCAATAAAGGGATGAATTTGTCACCAAAGCACTAGAGTCATTTAATTTCACGATTTACTGACTTAAAATGAGGAAGATGGGCATATGTGTGTGTGTCCATGCATATAGGAATCCATCCTTTACTGAGTTGAAAAGCAATGTCATTATTTTATTTTAATAACTTTGTAAGAACATTGATTTGTTATTGCCATCATGTTCATGATCAACACAATAAATAGTTCTTTTAAAAAAAGTTGCTGACATTCTAAAGGGTACCAATGATTTATGTGTCACCCACTAGCTTTCCTTCATGACTCAAGCTTTTCTTGGCAGTCAAGTGGGGGCATCATTAAGTGTGATGAATAAATACAAATCTTGCACCTGGGATTCTATCCATCATTCATGACACCAGCTTTACTGAGGCTACCCCATGCATAAGCTAAGTGCAGACTCCTGGGACCGGGATGTACAGGACCGAATCAGGTCTCAGCCGCTTTCTAGCTGGAATAAGCTACCCAGGCCTCAGTTTCCACCTCTGGGGGAAAAAGAGTAAAATAGTACCCTCTCATGGTGTGGTCATATGAATTGTTGGGATACCTTTTTGGACAATTGTCTAGCAGCTTGCAAATGTGTAGGTCTCTGTTTCCATCAGAAATGACTTGTCTAGACTATGTAAACAGACAGATCCTGAACTCTCCAAGCTGGAAAGCAAGATCAATTTTGGCCATTCACAGGGGCTGATGTAGGTCAGGCAGTTACCAGGAGGAGCTTCCAAGGCAGGGATCTAGCCACGCTCCGCCTTGAAATTTGCTCCCTTGGGCATCTGGCCATCTTCCCTTTTAAAATTTAGGATTTTGTTCTTCTCTTTTATTTAGTTCTCTTTTGTTTTCAGTTGAACAATAGGAGAGAGAGAAGGAGAGACAGAGAGGGAGGGAGTGCGTGTGTATATGTGTAACTCACAATTCCTCTTCGTTTCTTCCTACAGGAGATAGCACAGGACTTCAGCCCATTTGTCCATTGGTGAGAGCTCTATCACAGAGCCCCAGAGCAGCTAAAAGAGGACTAGCAGATTCAATAGGGTGGCTGCAAAGCTGAGCTAGAATGGCCCCCATTCCTGAGGAAGTCCTGGGTGGTATAAAGGCTTCATGTGCTCAGCTGTTGATCACAAGTTTGAAGGGTTGAGTCCACCCAGAGGTGCCTCAGAAGAAAGGCCTGGTGATCTGCTTCTAAACAAAGCAGTCAGTGAAAACCCTGTAAAGCACAATTCTACCCCGGAAATGCCTGGTGTCTCTGTGAGTCTGCGTTGACTCCTCGACAACTGATACCATTATTGGGAAGTCAACAGAGATTAGGGGCTCTTACATGTAGGCATGGAAACCCTGGTGGCATATTGGTTAAATGCTATGGCTGCTAACACCAAGGCTGGCAGTTTGAATCTACCAGGCGCTCCTTGGGAACTTTGTGGATCAATTCTACTCTGTCCTCTAGGGTCCCTATGGGATGCCTTGACAGCAGTGGGTTTGGTTTGGTGTACATATAGCCATTTGATGCTTACGTATCCTGCAGAGGAGGAAACTGATTTTTCAGGCAGCTCACAAGTTGTACATGAAGTCACAGGGAAGGAAGCACGAGACTGAAGGGGAAAGTCAAAGCTGGTCACTTGTTTCTAACACCCATGTGCCTTCCACTGGAATGGGCTGGCTTCTAGGTCCCTCCCTCTGTTACTTCCTTAATGGGTCAGTTTAAACACAGCCACTGAGCACCTGTTGCATACACAGGCTTTTTTGGGGGGTGGGGGGTGGAAGGACAAGACAGTTATGTGAGAAGAAATAGAACCCCAAATCTGTTGAAATCAATTAAAAAAATTTTGAACACCTTTGATGTGCTCCCGCTACTGTGCTACATGTCAACTAAAGAAAGATAAAAAGACACATTCTTCAAAGAGTTCTTAGTCCCTGCAGGACCACCTTCTTGATACAGATGATCGTACTAGGAAGCTCAGAAAGTATTGTCAAAGTGGGAGGCTTGGGCGCCTGCTGCAGGAGGGGCTGAGCCCTGAGGCAGGACTGAGTGGCTTCCTCAAGGAAGCGACATGTGGCCTTAGGTTTGAAGGAATTCAGGGCTGCACGCAACACCCTGGGCTTTCTGCAAAGGATAAGCAGTGTAGTATTTACGGGCTGAGGGTAGTGAGAGGAGCCTGGGTAAGAAACTGGAGGCTTATTCTGAAGTCCGGACTGACTCCTGAAGGACAGGAAGCAGAAGAGGGACTAGCTCAGATGTATACTTTTAAAAGATGGGTATGGTGTGCACGGCGAATGGTTACAGGAGATAAAGATGGAATTAGGGAGATTACTTAAGGAATTACTCTGCTGAGATCCTTGTCTATTGAATGTGAGAATGTAAAGTGACACAGTCGAGGCTGGAGATTCATCAAAAAGCTAAACACGGAATCACCATATGACCCAGCGATTCTTGTCCTGAATGTACAAACAAAAGAACTGAAAGCATGAGTGCAAACAAATACTTGCACAGCAACTTAATACAGTGTTACTCACCACAGCCAAAAGGTAAAACTAAGCCAAGTGTCCGCTGACGGATGAATGGGTATGCAAGACAGTATATTCATACCAAAAATAAAATAATGGAACCCACTGCTTTCAACTTAATTCCAGTGCAGAGTGTTCCTATATGACAGAGTAAAACTGCCCTATAGGGTTTCCAAGACTGTTGTGTCTACAGAAGCCATCTGCCTCATCCTTCTCCTGCAGAGCAGCTCATGGGTTAGGACATCAACTACTTGATTAGCAGCCAGAGGGTTTAACCACTGTCCACCAAACCAAAAAAAAACGAACCCACTGCTGTTGAGTCAATACTGACTCATAGTGACCCTACAGCAGAGAGTGGAACTGCCCCATAAAGTTTCCAAGGAGCGCCTCATGGATTCAAACTGCCAACATTTTGGTTAGCACCCATAACACTTAACTACTACACTGCTAGGGTTTCACCAAGGCTCCTTACATCCACTAAGTGGAATGTTATTTAACCATAAAAGGAACCTAGTTCTAACACATGTTTTATTTTTGTTAGGTGTCCTGGAGGTGTGTCCCCCCCAAAATAGGTGTAGCCGTGTGGCTGGGCCATGATTCCCAGTATCTTGTGACTGTCCTCCATTTTGTGGTTTTCCTATGCTGTATGTTAAAGGATTAGGGTGGGACTGTAAATCCCTTTATAGGATCACCTCCCTGCTCTACTCTAAAGGGAGTTTCCCTGGAGTATGGCTTGCCCCACCCTTAATCCTTTCATCCTGCAAGAGATAAAAGGAAAGAGAAGTAGGCAGAGAATTGGGAACCTCGTTCCATCAAGAAAGCAGCATTGGGAGAAGAGTGCGTCCTTCAGACCTGAGGTTCCTGTGCCAAGACGCTCCCTGGACAAAGACTGGTGCAATACCGGACTTCGCTCCAGAGTCGACAAGGGAGAAAACCTTTCCCTGGAGCAGACATCCTGAATTTGGACTTGTAGCCTACCGGACTGTGTAAGAATAAACGTACCTTTGTTAAAGCCATCCACTCTGTGGTATTTCTGTTAGAGCAGCCCTAGAGGACTTAAAACAAGGTGGTTGCAGCTGATGGGGACCTGATGTAAAATGGAATAAAATACTACTCGGCACTGCGCCATCCTCATGGTCACCACTGTGGTTGAGCCCATTGTTGCAGCTACTGTGTCAATCCATCTTGTTCAAGGTCTTCTTTTTCGCTGACCCTCTGTCCTACCAAGAATGTGTCCCCTCCAGGGACCAGCCCCTTCTGATAATGTATCCAAAGTACACAAGACCAAGTCTTGCCATTCTCACTGTCAAGCAGCACTCTGGCTATACTTCTTCCAAGATAGACTTGTTCACTCTTCTGGGAGTTCATGTTGCATTCAATATTCTTTGCCAGCCCCGCAGTTCAAAGGCATCAGTTCTTCTGTCTTCCTTCTCCACTGTCCAGTTTTCACATGCCTATGAAGTGACAGAAAATGTCACTGCCTGAGAATATCATGGTCTTTGGCAGCAGATTTGCTCGATGCAATAATACATCCTTTACTTTCTTGACTGGTGCTTCTTCGGGAGGAGGATCTAAGCAACATGAATTCCTTCACTTCAATCTTTTTCCATTGATCATGATGCTGATATTGGTCCAGCTTTGAGGATTTTAGGGGGTAGTTCTACTTTGTCTTATAGGGTCACTAGTAGTAGGAATCAACTGAATGGCAATGGGTTTGATTCTTGGGGTTTTGTTGAGATGCAATCCATACTAAAGACTGCAGTCTTTGAACTTCATCAGTAAGGTCTTCAAGTCGTCTCAGTATTCAGCAAGCAAAGTTGTGTCATCTGCATAACACGTGTTGCTAATGAGTCTCCTATCAATCCTGATTCCCTGGTCTTTTTCATGGTCCAGCTTCTTGGATTATTTGCTCAGCATACAAACTGAATAAGTATGGTGAAAAGATACAACCCTGATGCACAACCCTGATTTTAAACCACTCAGTATTCTCTTGTTCTTTTCCAATGACTGCCTCTTGGTCTGCATATGTAGATCAATTAGGTATTCTGGAATTTCCATTCTTCATCATGTTATTCATAATTTTTATGATTCATGCAGTTAAAGGCTTTTGCATAATCAATAAAACTGAGGTAAACATCTTTCTAGTATTCACTGCTTTCAGCAACGGTATCTTTCACTCAACCTCCTCTTCTAAATTTGGCTTGAATTTCTGAAGTTCTTTATTGATACACCACTGCAACTATTTTTTTAATTCTCTTCAGCAAAATTTTACTTGCATGCATATTGCTGATATTGTTGGATAATTTATTGCCTTTGATTGAATCATCATTCTTTGAAACAGGCACAAATATGGATCTCTTCCAGTCAGTTGGGCTGTTCTCCCAATCTCTTGGCATAGACAAGTGAACACCTTCAGTGCTGTGTCCTTTTGTTGAAATGTCTGAATTGGTATTCTGTTAATTACTGAAGGCTTGCTTTTCACAAATGCCTTCAGTGCTGCCAGCACTTCTTCCTTCTTGATTATATTCTACCTCCTGAAGTGATTGAATGTTGACCAGTTTTTATGGTGCAGTGATTTTGGGTACTTATACCTGCTTTTGATACTTCTCGTGTCCTTCAGTATGTTGCCCATAGAATCTTTCCATCTTCCATCTTGCAACTTGAGATTTGAACTATTTTTCAGCTTGAGAAATGCTGAACATGTTCTTCTGTTTTGATTTTCTAACTCTAGGTCTTTTCATATGTGTTTATAATACTTGGCTTTTTCTTTTTGAGCCTCCTTTTGAAATCTTCTGTTCAGCTCTTTTACTTCATCATTTATTCCATTTGCTTTAGCTATTCAATAGCAAATTTCAGTCTCTTCTGGTGTCCATTGTGGTGTTTTATTCCTTTTCTGTCCTTTTGATGTCCTTTTACTTTCTTCATCTATGATGTCATTGCCCAGCTCATCTGGTCTTTGGTCATGAGAGCTCAGTGTGTCAAATCTGTTCTTCAAATGGTCTCCAAATTCAGGTAGTGTAATCTCAGAGTCATATTTTAGCTCTTGTGGGCTTATTTTAATTTTCTTCAGCTTCAACTTGAGTGTCCACAAGAGCAATTGACGGTCTGTGTCACATTTGACACAGCGATATTCAGATTGTCATCTGTTTCAACAAATGCAGTTGATGTGACTCTTGGATTTTTTATCTGGTGAGGTCTATGTATAGAGTTGCCACTTACATTACTCACCAGAAGGGATTTGCAAAGGAGAAACCACTGATCTTGCAAAATTCTATCATTCTCTTGCTGGTAGTATTTCTATCATCAGGGTCATATTGTTCAACTACCAATTCTTCTTGTTTCTAACTTTGGAATTCCAATCATTAGTAATTATCAATGCATAGTGATTGTATGTTTAATCTATTTCAGACTGCAGAAGTTTGTAAACATCTTCAATTTCCTCATCTTTGGGTTTAATGGTGAGTGTACAAATTTGAATTATAGTCATATTAGAGGGTCTTTATCTGTGTATGGATATTACAGTATCAATGACAATTTTGTGCTTCAGGATAGATCTTAAAATGTTCTTTTTGACAGTTATGTGATATCAGTCTTCTTCAATTTGTTATTCCCAACATATCACTGTCTGACACAAAATGGCGAATACTCATCCATCTTAGCTCACTAATGCCTAGGACATAGATCTTTATGTGGTCCATTTCATTTTTGTTTTACTCTTCCTAGATTTGAATTTCACACATTCCATGTTCTGCTTATTAAAAGATGATTGTAGCTGTTTCTTTTCATTTGGAGTCATGCCACGTCAGCAAAGGAAGGTCACCAAAGCTTGACTCAATCCATGTCATTAAGGCTGACTCTATTTTGAGGAGGCAGCTCTGCTTCAGTTGTGCTTTGAGTGCCTTCTAACTTGTGGGGCTCATCTTCCAGCACTAGATCCAACACTGTTTCACGGCTTTGAGGACTGCCAATTATGTTTGGGAATTCATCCTAGAATAACTGCTACATACCTGGTTGCTGAATATCACTATGGTCACTTTCAAAGGACTCCCCTTGGGAAGCTATGCACTGACAGCAGTGCCTAGTTTGCCCTTCAAGATAATTTTGGATCTCTTTACTGGAATGGCCATCAGAGCTGTCATTGTATTACCCTTGATGTCCTAAATGTCATCCAAATGTCTCCCTTCCAATATTTCCTTTATCTTCGGATAAAGAAAGAAGTCATTGGGGGCCAGCTTGGGTGAGTAGGGAGGGTGTTCCAATACAGTTATCTGTCTACTGGCTAAAAACTCCCTCACAGACAACTACACAGTTAAGTTCGTGACTGTGTCACCTTGCCACTGTACACAATGGCCATTCCAGAAAGAGTTCTAAAATTGCTTTGAAGGGTAGACTAGGCACTGGTGTCAGTGCCTAGCATTCCAACAGTAGGACTTTGAAGGTGACTATAGCAATATTCAGCATGACGTATGTAGCGCTTAAAGTACTTAAGTCTACAGACTTAATTGTCAGACCCCATAGTCTTTAGGTTTTCATTGGCCAATTTTTTCAGTAGACTTCTGGGTCCTTCCCAGTCTACCTCAGTCTGTAAGCTCTTCTGGAACCACGGGTGACCTGGCTGGTTTTTTGAACACAGCAGTGTGTAAACCACCAACCACAGTGTGACAAACTGACAGACGTTTGCTGGATAAACCTCCAGTATGGTATGACGGCATGACAGAAGCATGGTGGAATACATGCTAGATCTTGGATAAACCTTGGAAACATTATGTTAAGTGGAATAATCTCGACACAAAGGACACACACTGTGTGATCCCACTTATGTAAAAATTTCTAGAATAAGAAAATGTATAGAAACCAAAGTTTAACAGTGGTTGTAATGGGCTGCTCCTATTGACATTACAGCCTAGGAAATCCTATGGGGTATTTCTAACTTGGCCATTTGCAGGATTGCTATGAGTCAAAATGACTTGATGGCCCCAAACAACAAGTGCCGTCATGTGCTGGGAGATGGGGAATTTACAGTTACTGCATCATGTGCACAGAGTTCCCTTGAAGGATGTTAAAAAACTTAGAAATAAGTTGCGGTGATGGTTGTACAACACTGTGAATACCGTTATTGCTACAGAATTGCACACTTAATGATAGTTTAAATGGCAAATTTTGTGATATATTTTACAACAATTAAAAAGATATGCTTTCTCGGACTGCCTTTGGCCCTGGTGAAATTATTTAAGTTCATGTGCCTTCTCACTATCAATCTTTTAAAGAGGTGTATTCCTCTGCCCTTAAAATTAATATTTCAGGTGAAGGACAGAATAATCCTGGGCCAGGGTTGTGGCAGAGAGGTGGAGAGAAAATAAGTATAACTGATGGAGAGAACTACTCATGTACTTCCATTTCTCCAACCTGTCCCATCCTCTTCAGAACAAAATGAACTTCCTCTTCTATCAAGTCACTTCCATGTCAAGTGTTGTTCTATTTTCACTCTTTAAGTTTCACACACACACACAAAACCCTACGAGTTATATTTTATTATCATTCCTTTTTCATGGATTGGTAAAACTGAGATGCAATTTGATTAAGTGATTCCTCCATAGGACATATCCATTAGAGTGGCAGAGCCTGACTTGTGAGCTGTGCAAGCTGGCACCAGCCTGGGCTCTTTTGCTAGTCAGAAGTGAAGGACTGCTCTTGGGACCTTGACTTTGAAATTCCTAAGCTGTCCTAAAACAAGAGCATCTTGCACAGTCTCAAGGGACAGCCAGGCCACTGTCCTCCCTGTCCATGGAGAGCATGGAGTCTGATCAACATTTCAGGACAGTTGCCTCTTGTTACTAGAGAATGTCACCATTGAAGACTGGCCTTCTTGGATATGTGGGGAAGTATTGGCCCCTCATCTGTGATCCTTTGTTCATTCTGAGACATCCCAAGCCCCCATGGCCCTGTCAGGGGGGTGACCCCACATCTACAGCCAAGCTCTGCCAGAAGTACCTAGCCTTGGATCTCCAGACTATCCCTGGGTCCTGGTCTTTGGCTTCTCAAAGTGTGTGCCACCCTCCAGCTATGCCAGAACCCATGGAGTCCTGATGGTTATACTCATTTCCCTGGACACGGAGTCATTCACACCCACTTGGTGAAAGAGATTTGAAAATATTTCTAGTAAGGACCACAACAGTGAAGGAACAGAGGATGAGGACAGGGGCTACTTGCCCCCAGCCACAAGTCAAAGGTGGTACCAGAGGAGGCATGAATGACATTCTGAAACCCCACAACTATGAAAGCCAGACAAGGGAGGGGGAAGGCATTTCTGCTGATACGTTGCCACTGTCAAGATTGATTCATCTTAAAACTGAGGGGTGGGCAAAATTTAGAGATTGCCCCTGGGCACTCCTCACTCTTGCCTCTTGTTAAGCCCTTCCCTGTTAAAGAACATCCTGAGAGCTGCTAACATGGTGAGATCGCGAGAAGTTGGTATTTCATTAGATGTGTGGGGATAAGGGAGAGAGGGAAGGAGGAAAGGAGGGGGGTAGAACGAGATAGAAAGAATGAGAGATTACAGACAGAAGAGACAGAGACAGAGACGGAGATCTGGAAGCCTAGCATGACTTCAGGCTTCTGGTTTTGGTGATGAGGAGGCAGGTAAGACAGCCCTTAGGAGGGGACAGTGTAGTGTGAAGTGTTCTGCTAGTGAGTAGCCCTATCTGGCCTGCTTTGGGCAGGGAATGAAAGCTTTTCCTTCTTGGCCTCCAGCAGTCATCTAGCTCTTCAGGCCCTGACTCTCTTGGGCTGTGGAGGTCCCAGGTAGGAGCGGGGCACTGCGTGGGGCCTGTTCCCTAGGAGGACATAGGAGAATGTGCAGAATCTCTGGACCCAGAGGGTGCATTCCAGGGGGCCAAAGTTTGGGGGCTGTGCTGACTGCTGTGGGCTGTGATTCTCACAGTGTGAAGACCCTTCTGCTGCTGGTGGCTCTGTTCCTGTCCCTGTCCCTATCCCTGCCCTGGGTGTTATTCTCTCTCTCCATCTCCAATTTATAAGTAGAGATTCAAGAGAAAGATCTTACAAGTGATAATTAAAAAGATGATTTTCCTACATAAGCAGGTATCTGTGAAATATCCGCGTGTGACACACTGTATTTGAGGTTATCTCAAGGTTTGCTGATACTCCAACCACAGGTGGGATGAAGCTATCCTAACACACACCTTAGGGAGCACTGATGTGCTGTGGTTAAAGCCCTCCATGGCTAACCAAAAGGTAGGTGATTTGAATCCACCAGCCACTCTGTGGGAGGAAGACGTGGCAGTCTGCTTCCACAAAGTTTTCAGCCCTGGAAACTTATGGGACAGGTCTGCTCTGTCCTATAGGGCTATGAGTAGGAATCAACTTGAAGGCAGCGTTTTTTTTAAGTATATATATGTATATATGGAGCTCTGGTGGCAGAGTGGTTAAAAGCTCGCCTGCTAACCAGAAGGTCAGCCATTCAAATCCACCAGCCACTCCTTGGAAACTCTATGGGGCAGTTCTACTCTGTATTGTAGGTTTTCTATGAGTCAGAACTGACTTGATGGCACATAGAAACAATACCAAATATATACATACACATAATACAAATTACATACAAGTATAATACAGAGAAATAATATGACAAATATATGTCTAAAAACTGTTGCCATCAAATATATGTATATACATATACTTTGACTTGTGTGTGCAATCTATTTAGGATTCAAAAATCCAAATGAATTTTAAAATGCACATTGAGGAGTTAGCCTCACTTCCATTCAGAACTTGTCTGCCCAGTTCTTCCACCCAGATCCACCCTGTAGCGAACACCCACATTTACATGTTTTTCTGCACAGCCTTCCAGTGTATTTTATGCCAATAAAAGCAAACACAAATAAATATATGTTTGGGTTCCCACTTCTTCCACAAGAGTTATTTAATTATAAACACTGTTCAGTGTTTGCGTTTTTTGGTTACCAATGTATGCTGGAGATCTTTTTGCCAGACAAGTAAAATGGGGTCCCATGTTTCTGGTACGTCTGCATGCTTAACCTGCTGCCTTCAGGCCAATACCTACTCATGGGGACCTTGTAGAACAGAGCAGAACTAGTCCACAGGGCTTCCAAGGCTGTAAGTCTTTACAGAAGCAGACTGCCACTTCTTTCTCCCCAGAAACCAGAGGTGAGTTCAAGCCACCAACCTTCTGGTCAGCAGATGAGAGCTTAACCACTGCACCACCAGGGCTCCCTTCTGCATGGCTGAGGGCCTTGTAAGAACAGATGAAAACATCAGGACGTGCACTGACTATCTGAAATAAGCTGTATGAAAACACCAGGTCTATGGCAAAATAAATGTCATTGGACTTTGACTATGTTTTGAGGACAAAGATTGTAAAAGGAAGACATCCATTTTCTCTATGGAGAAAGGAATTAACCATTAATTGCCATTCCCCAAGGATTTGCCTAGGAGATTGTCTGCCCAAGGCTGGGTTTGAGCCTAGGGGATGGCTCACTGCCTTGCCCTGCCCTGCTCTGGCACGGGGAGCTCCTTTTAGCACCCTTGCTATCACCCTCCCCACCCCCACCTTCTGGAGGGATCTTGACAAAACCTTGACCCAGCCTTTCCCTGATTAAACTCCTTCAGTGGCTCCCATTGTTTGCAGGTCAAATTTTGACCCCTCATATAGACCCCAAGACCCTTCACCTCAATGCTAAAAACTTTCATCTGGATCCCAAGATCTTTTGCCTGGACATCAAGACCTTTCACCTGGGCCCTAAGGCCTTACACCTGGACCCCAAGACCCTAAGAGCTTTCCTCTGGACCCCAACATCCTTCACCTGGACCCTAAGACCCTCCACCCCAACCCCCAAACCCTTCATGTGCAGGCCTGCCTCAGAGCCTTGTGACTCTCCTGTCTCCTGGCATGATCAGCTCCGGCCACACCTTACCGTCTTGTCCCAGATCTTTGTGTGACCCTCCTTTCAGTATGGAAGGAACATTGTCCTCTCAGCCTTCACCCATCACCGGTGCCTGTTTGTCCTTCTAGGTTGACCCTAATGCCATCTGTTTCAGGAGACTTTCTCTGACTCCCATCTCCCTACACCGAGTTAGATCTGGTCACACTGACAGTGAGGACTTGCTTACAATCAGCGTTTCTCACTGGATAATGAGCTGGCGCAGCCTGGCCAAATGTACGGAGCGGTGGGCTCTGGAGCCAGCTCTGTCTGCCAGGCTGCCTTCCCACCTGGAGCCTGGGTGTCACAGGGCCTTCCTAAAGGTGATGGTGTGGACTGAAGAGCTCGTCACTGTAAATGCCTGGCAAAGAGCGCTCAGGAGATGGGTTTTCGTTTGTTGTCATTGTTGTTGTGAGGTGCTGTCAAGTCAGGTCCGACCCACAGCAACCCTGTGCACAGTAAAACAAAACACTGCATGGTCTTACCTCACACCTGCAACCATTTTTATGCTGAAGCCCGTTGTTGAAGCCACTGTGTCAGTCTACCTCCTCGAGGGCCTTCCGCGTTGTCAGTGATCCTCTACGTTAACAAGCATGATGTCCTTCTCCTGAGGACATGTCCAAGGCATGTAAGACGCAGTCTCCCCATCCTGGCATCCGAGGAGCGCTCTGGCTGTATTTCTTCCAAAACAGATGTTTGTTGTTTTGGCAGTCTGTGGTATGTTCCTTATTCTTCAACACCACAATTCAAAGGCATTGATTCTTCTGTCCTCCTTATTCATTCTCCAGCTTTTGCAGGCACATGATGTGATTGCGAACACCATGGTTTGGGTCAGGTGCACCTTAGACTTCAAGGTGACATGTTTACTTTTCAACGCTTTAAAGAGGTCTTTTGCATGAGATTTTACAAATGCATTGCATCTTTTGAGTTGCTGACTGCTGCTTTGATGGGTGTTGATTGTGAAACCAAATAAAATGAAATTCTTGATAACTTCAATTCTTTCTTCATTTATCATGATCTTGCTTACTGGTCCAGTTGTGAGGATTTTTGCTTTTCTGATGCTGAAGTCCAACCCATACTGTCTTTTATCTTCATTGGTGTTTCAAATCCTCTTCACTTTCAGCAAGCAAGATTTTGTCATTTGCATTACACAGGTTGTCAGTGAGCTTTTCTCCAATCTTGATGCCTTGTTCTTCATATAGTTCACATTCTCCAATTATTTGCTTGGCATACAAGTTGAAAAGGCATGGTGAAAGGATACACCATGAGGCACATCTTTTCTAACTTTCATTCATGCAGTGTCCCCTTGTTCTGCTGGCATGACTGCTTCCTGATTCATGTACACATTTCCCATGAGCACAGTTAAGTGTTCTGGAATTTCCAATCTCCACAACGTTATCCATAATTTGTCATGATCCACACAGTCGAATGCCTTTGCACAGTCAACGAAACACAGGGTCACGCAAAGATCTGGGACAAGACAGTAAGGTGTGGCCGGAGCTGATCATGCCAGGAGACAGGAGAGTCACAAGGCTCTGAGGCAGGCCTGCACATGAAGGGTTTGGGGGTTGGGGTGGAGGGTCTTAGGGTCCAGGTGAAGGATGTTGGGGTCCAGAGGAAAGCTCTTAGGGTCTTGGGGTCCAGGTGTAAGGCCTTAGGGCCCAGGTGAAAGGTCTTGATGTCCAGGCAAAAGATCTCTGCTTTCAGCCAAGATCCATCTGACATCAGCAGTGATATCCCTGTTCCACATCCTACTCTGAATCCAGCTGAAATTTCCGTCAGTTCCTTGCTAATGTACTGTTACAGTCACTTTTGAATGACCTTGAGCAAAATTTTACTTGCAGGTGACATCAGTGATGCTGTTCGTTAATTTCCACATTCGATCGGATCACCTTTCTTGGGAGTGAGATTGGTTTATCCTTCTTCAAACTTTTCCCTCCCCATGGACAGCAAGGAAACCCTGGTGGCACAGTGGTTAAGTGCTACATCTGCTAATCAAAGGTTGGCAGTTTGAATCTGCCAGATGCTCCTTGGAAATTCAGTGAAGCAGTTCTACTCTGTCCTTTTGGGATCAGTATGAGTTGGAATTGACATGACAGCAGTGGTTTTTTGTTTGTTTGTTTGTCTGGATGAAGAGTAAAGTAGAAGGGCAGCCAAAAAGACGAAGTCAGTCAACGAGATGATTGGCGTAATAGACCCCGCAGGGGGCTGAGCATAAGAACCGTTGTGAGGATGCACAGGAGCCGGCGGTGTGTCATTCTGTTGCACACGGTTTCGCTATGCATGGGACTGACACGACGGCAACAAAGGACATGCAGAAGATCTGAAACATCTGAACCTCCAGTATCTAGTATGCAGTAAAAAGTAGCTATCATTAGGTGGGCTCTGTGTTACCGCAAACCCAAGTCTGGGGAAGCAGAACTGTGCTCCAGGAGGGTTCCAGGAGCTGGTTTTGTGAGCAGACGGCCTGGCCTTTCTTTCAAGGTGCTTCTGGGTAGGCTGAACTTCCAACCTTCCAGTTTGCAGCTGAGCCCGCTAATCCTCTGCAACACCCAGGGACTCCTGATGGAGTCACGACCCACTGCGGTGGAGCTAACTGTGACTCATGCAAGTCCACAGGACAGACCAGAGATGCCCCAGAGGGCTTCCCAGGAGTGCCTGCTGGATTTGAACTGCCAACCTTCTTTTAGAAATCAGTCTCTTAACCACTGAGCCACTAGCGCTGCTCATGAAGCGGAGGGTGGGGGTGGGGGATTGGGGACTAGGGAGGTGAGGGGGCGCCCAAATCCACTGCCTTCGAGTTGGTTCCAACTCACAGCGACCCACAGTTCTTAACCACTATGCAACCAGGGCTCTGCGCGAAGTAAAGGGGAGCAGCAAGGGACCAGGTGGTTTGCTGCCCAACTTGCTGACTTAAAATTGGAGGTGCAGACTGCTTAGGGCTTTAAGTCGTTCTCTGTTATCCGCTGAGTAAACCCCCGGACCCTTCTCCGAGTGTAGCCGCCCCCTCCCGCCCCGGTTGCATCTGGGCAGGACGTTTGATCTTCCTGCGGCATTCCAGTTGGAAAGGCCCTTGTGGCGCGCGGGGACTGAGCATGCTCGGCCGGCGGGCTGGTGGGGCGCGTCCGGCGGCCGCGTGCGCCCTCCTCAGGCCGGGCGGGCACGGGCGGGGTCTGGCCCGGGGCAGCTGGCCGCCCGGAAGCTCCTGTCGCCGGCTGGCGGCGGACAGGGACAGCCGCGCAGGCTCCGGCGCTGCCTCTCCACGGTGCGCGGCGCGGCGGGCGCTCAGGGTGGGCTCTTCGGGCGGCGAGGGCGCGCCGCGCGCCGAGCTGGCAGCGTCCCGCGGGGCAGGAGGGAGACGGGCGCCGGAGGTGAGCCGGCCCGGAGCGCGAGCGCAGGGGTGCGCGCGGGCAGCAGCCGCTGCGCGCGGCCAGTGCGGCGGGAGGGATTCCGTCGCCTTACTGACAGCTCCACCTCCCGGCGCCAGCTCACTGGGGCGCCCGAGGCCACGGCCGGGCAGCTGTTGCACCTAGAGGGGGCAGCTGCGGAGTTCCATAACCATAGCAACCGCATCAGCACCACCGCGGCGGCGGTAGCGCGGGCAGCATCCGCTTGCTCCTCCTCCAGGCAGCCTCGCCGCGGGGACCTCGGCCCCAGCTCGCAGGTGCCCCCGACTCCGAGGCCCTCCCACCGCCACTGTGGGCGGCTGCGAAAGGAGGCGGAGAGGAGAGCGAGGGATCCAGGAGTGTGGCCCAGGAGGAAAGAGAGGAGAGCCCTGCAGGAGGAGACAGGTAGGTGAGAGCGCTCCGGGCTTCAGCAGCTGCAAAACTCTCTCCTTGGTGACAGTAATGTTTCTGGAAGCTTGGTTGCTAGTTGGATAGCTTTCTGCTACTTAATAGGGATTTTGTCTCCAAATGTGATTTATCTCCTTCTAGCTCCCAGTATCTCTCTGTGATCCAGTGCCCTCCGCACACCTGGCAGGTCTCCTGAGAAGGCAAGAGGGGCACGTCCACCGACGTGGTAGGCGGAGAGACGCTGGGTTAATAGGGTGGTGAGTGCAGAAGTCTGCCATAGGGGTGGAAGAAGCAGTTGGGGAATCCACACTGCTGACCCTCTCTTAGAGGGTCTTCTGAGCCAGTGAACCAGGACAGGTTCAACTGAAGACGGTGGTAGGGGTGTAGGGGACAGTGGTGACAATTTTCTGTGATGCCGGTTTGACCCAGAGACCTGTTCTTCCTGTGACTTGACTGGGCACAGGGCTTGGAGGCACTGCAGCTAGCTGTGCCATGGAAAGGGATGAGCGCACACAAGCTCAGGATCTGTAAACTCAGCTCTGAACCCAGCAACTCGAGGGGCTATAGAGACAACTCCAGTGGAACCCATTACTGTTTGGGGACCCAGGGCTTTTCCTGGACTATTGAGGTCAGCTGGGAGTAGGAATAAAGTGGCAAACCTTCGGTCACAACCCTTCCCTCTTGTTAATTGCACCTGGTCCTAGATCTGCCTGGCCCCCCTCAATTGTTCTCATCAAAATAAGAAGTACGCTGAGCACAGTGACACCCTTGGTCTCCTCCCAGGGCTGCAGCCATTGGCAAAGGATCCCACTATAGACAGCCGGAGAACCCCCCGCTTCAGTTCTCAGTGTGAACCAGGGGGGCATTGTTTTCCATCAGGTTCTGATGCTCTTAATATTAAGTGATGTGTCAGAGTCCAGACGCACCGGGGCTGTCTGTGCAGAATGAAGGACTGGTCACCACGGCTCAGCACGACTGCAGATCCCCCTTGCCTGGCTGGGGCCGGGAAGACTGGGAAAGAAGGGAGCTAGAGTTACGCTAGGTGAGTGCCTGGGATATGGGAGCTCTCGCATATGGGTAAGTGGGTCTCTGGGCACTTTCCAGGAAGGACAGCTGTGGACTTAGGAAAGGTTCTGTCTTTATGTGCTGGCCTCAGGGGATAGGAATAAGTTCCAGTTTAAAGGCTGAGTTCTTTAATTGGGCTTTTAATTTATGCTGTAGTTCTGTGGCCCGAGGGGATGGGATTTGACTGGCATTTCGTCTGAGATTTGTGTCATAATGAGGTGATATAATTGTATTCTAGGCAGAAGGTAAAGTATATAAAAAGAGGGCAGGATTTGGGAAACAGACTGGTATGATTTCGAGGTCTGATCTCATCAGACTTGCTGTGTGACCTTGAGTCCCTTCCACCTCTCTGAGGGTCTTCCTCTCATCTGTGAAATGGGGATGCCAGCAGTTCCTGTACTTTCCCAGGCTGTTGTGACAATCAGACAGGATGATGGAGACAGTGCATGGGGTAGGGCTTTGCACGGCCTAATGTGTATGCAAATGAAAGGGATTGTCATCATTTCCTAAAGAAACCCCTGCCTCCCATCAGTCGGAGCATTCAACAGACATCAGCTATGAAGAGGGAGCAGAAATATTTGTTGTGACTCATAGTTGGCACTCTGTAGTCTGGTCCAAAATTGACTCAGGGAAATACAGGGAGGGCTTTGTCAGGGGGACCTGACATGCCATCAACCTGGCTCACCATCATTGAAGGTCGAGGGTTTTTTTTCAGGTTCAGTGCTTGTCTACTTCCAACATGCTGAGGTCTGCTTGTCACGGATTGGAGTCAGCATTTTATAGTGCAAACAGGGATTGGTACATGGTAGGGACTCAATTTTAGGAGCCTTGGTTTATTCTGTCCTGTAGGGTCGCTATGAGTCAGAGTTGACTCGACAACAATGGATTTGGTTTGGTGGTACAGTGGTTAGAGGGAAAAGGTTGGTGGTATGAAGTCAGCCAGTGGCTGTGTGGGAAAAAGACTTGGTAGTCGGCTCTGTAAAGATTTGTTGTTGTCATTTCCCATCAAGTCTGTTCTGACCCATCCAGACCCTGTAGGGCAGAAGAGACCCCCCCCACAGGGCTTCCCTGGCTGTCATCTTTACAGCAGCACAGCATCAGGTGGCTCCTGTGGAGCCACTGGTGGTTTGAACCACAGATCTTCTGTTTAGCAGCCGAGCACTTAACCACAGCACCCCCAGAGCTCCCTGCCGTAGGGATTAGAGCCTAGAAAAGCCAGTGGGGCAGAGCTACTCTGTCCTATGAGGTTGCTGTGAGTCACAATCGGCTCGACAATATCTAACAACAACAGCAACGAGTCATTTCCGTGGTTGGATAGATCTGTTGGACACGCTGTGAGCTCCCTGTAGGTGCAATTTACCTTCATCCACTCTTCTCTGCAAAGCCAGATGTTCACCAGATGTTTGTCCAATTTGACTGGATGCATACAAATTTATTTAATTGCAAAAGGAACTGTAGTTTCTTGAAGGAGTCAGGACTATCTTACATGACTTCCTGCTCTTTTAGTCCCCAACTTTGGCACACTAGTCTCTTTGCCTAGGATGACCGCTTCTTACCTGTCTCATCCGTTAAGGGAACAGTCACCTCTTTCTACAGTCTTCCCATACTCTCTCTGTGCTCCCAGATCTTTCCACCTGCTCTGGGCCAGGCTGTGTATGCCATATAGTCATCACTCACACATATACCTGTCTGCCTCTGGACTATATGCTTCTGGAGGGCGGGGGTGTTGCCCTATTCTGTCTTCACTGTGGCCCCAGGACCTGGTGCAGCAATTGCTGTGGTCAGCAGTAGTCGGGTGAGTGACTGGATCCTGCCCAGAGAATGAGTACCTACACTGGAAGAGGCTTTCACAGTGGCTGTTCTGTCTCAGTACCTGCAGCCAGCTTGGGGGTTGGTCGCTGGGCTGCAGAGCACATTTGGGGAGCAAATCCACTGAAGTAGAGTGAGGAAGAACACAAACACATATTTTGCCATAAAATGCTGTTTTTTTTCCAAGCAGACATTTTAGAATAACCGTAATCTGTGTCGAATGGCCTTCATTGCACATTTGCTGAAAACATCTCACAGAATGTTGTAAAGTTGAAACATTTTTCTTTCTTCAGTCTCTCTGCTTGATTCTGGCTTGAATAGAGTAGCAAAGTGCAGGGACTGGAACAAAAAAGCCTGGGTTTGGACCCTGGTCCTAAGGACACCTGGGGCAAATGTATTGATTGCCTTGTGCCTCAGTTTCCTCATCTGTAAAATGTAGGTGATAGTACCCACATCCCAGGAATGCTGAGTATTTGGATTAAATTATTAGCTCTACACTAAAGGCCATGCACAACTTATAAAATGCTCTATCCAAGCATTTTTCTTTTTCTTCATTTTGGCTCCAGAAAATGAACAAAATCCCTGTATCTAATTACACAGTTTCAGACAAATTGGCTTCAAATCCTGGCTCCTCCATTTCCTCACTGTGGGTGACCTTCAGTAAATCATTTTGCTGCTGGACCATTTGCCCTATCTGCATGTCATTACCATGGTGGGTGCACTTCAAGATGGGCTAGGAAGAGATGCATTAAGAACTGTTCCACGCCTGGCACTCAGGAAGTGGTATCTGTTAATGACAAGTGATAGATATAATTACCAAATGATAGATATAATTACCAAAGGATGGAATTTTCAGATTGTTTGAAATGCCCAGAATGCCTTTCCTCCTCTGCTTCACCTGCCTTTCTACAGGAACGAGAGATGGATAGATGGTTACAGAGGTAGAGATACAGAGAGAGGTAGACAGAAAAGAGAAGATGTGGAGGACGAGAGAATGAGAATGAGGGTGCTAAGAATATAGCAGAAGCAGGAGGGACCGATCCCTGGTGAATGACATCAAGCTGGGGGAAGCAGAGAGTCAGTGAAAAGAAGATCTTCGAAGAGATGGCTTGACACAGTTGCTGCAGGAATGGGCTCAAACATAGCAGCAGTGGGGAGAAGAGCGTGGGACTGGGCAGTGTTTGGTTCTGTTATATGCGGAGCCCCTGTGAACTGGAATGTGCTTGATGACTCCTGATAACTGTCACCACCAACAGCGCCACTCATTCCTCTTTTTCTGTTACTCATACGAGATGCCAGGAAGGAGTACAAAGAGCTAGAGAATTAGATTCAGGAGCCTGCTCTTCTCTCCAGCTTTGACACTAACTGCTTACAGGACTGTTGACTTGGCCTCATTACCTTTCTGGACCTCTATTTCCTTAACTGTGAATGGGCTGGATGATTTCAATGGCTCTATCTCTGCTTCAGTGATCCTGTACACTAAATCGGATTTCTCCACACTGAGGTTATATCAATAGTCCCCAGACTGTGCTTTTGGATCTTACCTCATCGCCCTGTCCAGAACTCTTACCATTCAGTGGATTCCAGAGGGTTTTCAAGGCTGTGACCTTCTGGAAGCAAATCGCTAGGCCAGTCTTCCAAGGCATCCCTTGGGGGATTCCAGCTGCCAACCTTTTGGCCATTAGCTGGGCACTTAAGCATTTGTGCCACCTAGCCACCTATTTAATGGACTATACAACCTGTATCTATGCCCTGGATTTCTCTTCTTTTAGAATTCCCTCCAGTCTAGACGTGCCCAAGATAGTTGGAAGTTAGGATGTTATTGAATATACCATGTCTTCTTGACCCAG
The DNA here is from genome assembly GCA_028571685.1 of Heterohyrax brucei. NCBI lineage: Eukaryota > Metazoa > Chordata > Mammalia > Hyracoidea > Procaviidae > Heterohyrax > Heterohyrax brucei. Next base: position 5,561,007 of record CM053153.1, read on the forward strand.
CCCAAGACTTAGTGATCCTAGACCGTGTGTCTGCTGCTCTGTCCAGCCTGGAAGGTCTCCTTCATTCACAGTGCAGTAAACTGTACGTACAGAGCCCAGCCTTTCCTGAGAGAGCTGGAAGGAGTTGGTAGACGTCTCTGATGGGGGCTGAGCTTCCAGACTCTGGGGGGTGCAGCAGTGCCAAGGGTTTCTACTCACACATGAATCATTTCCAGGTGGGTACACACCCATCTGGGAGTTATTCCTGACCTGGGGGATTTTAGCATCACAAAGGGAATTGTCACTAGGGGCTGGGGCTCTGTGTCATGGGCGGAGTGATCTGTGTCTGCCATATGCCATATGCCACTTTTCATGCCACTGAGACCCACTGTGGACAAGACAAGGTCCTTGCTTTCCGAATGCTTACTATGTAGTTGGGGGAATAGGTGGATAGACAAATGAGGAAATGGAATCTCTGCGATTGGAGAAGGGGCTCTGACCCATTTCCTGGGCGAGGATGCTAAGGAAGGCTCCACCAAGGAGGGGACATCTGGCTGAGACCTGAACCCCATTACCTCAGTGACTGTGAGTCAGTTTAGACGTTGGTGGCATCATGTGTGTCACAGTAGACTTGATCTCCATACACTTGTTAAAAATTTTAATAATATTTTATTGTTTATGTGATAAAAGTTTTCATAGGAAATTAGGTTCCCATTTAACAATTTCTATACATATACTTTTGTGACATTGGTTACATTTTTTCATGACGTGTCTATCTTCTCATCATTTCCATTCTGGTTGTTCTGTTTTCGTTATCTAGTTTCCCTGTTTCCTTTTACTGTCTCACGTTTACTTTGGGGTCATTGTTGACTGATGTCATATAGATGATTTTTTAAGGGAGCCCAACACAGGTAATATTTTTTACTTTATGAGTTAATCTCTTATTTAGTTGGAAGGTGATCTCTAGGAGTAGTTTCAGTTCAAAATTTAAAGGGTAACTGTCTTAGTCATCTAATGCTGCTATAACAGAAATACTGCAAGTGGATGGCTTTAAAAAGAGAAATTTTATTCTGTCACCATCCAGTAGGCTTTAAGTCTGTATTCAGGGCATCAGCTCAGGCACAATTCAATCTTGTAGATTGATTGCTCTCTCACAAACACAAGTCAACTGCTTCCCATCCTCCCTCGTTAACATCAAAGAGACAGAATTTACAACATACGGGAGCATCACACAATACCAGGAATCATGGCCTAGCCAAATTGCTACACATATTTTTTGAGGGACACAATTCAATCCGTGAGAGAAACTCAGCATGATAGTCTGGGGGTAGGATGGTTCCCCTAGTCTCAACTGGTACATTAAGTCTAGCCCTGCCCTCCCTTTTTTAAAAAAGAATTTGGGGTTTATTCTACATTTTTCTCCCATTCTAGCTGGAACTATCTCTTGTGGCCCTAGTCAATAGTGACAGCAGTTTCCATTTTTTCTTCTGGTCTCAGGGGAGATGAGATTGTACGTTTGTGTAGACTATTAGTCTTGCAGAGTAGTTTCCTCTCTGAATCTTTGTGTTCCTTCTTTCTCTTTTACTTCTGATGAGTAGAGACCAGTAATCAAAACCAAATCAGACTGTTAACATGGACTTGACTCTGACTCATAGTGACCCTACAGAGTAGGAAACCTGTAGGGTTTCCAAGGAGCACCTGGTGAATTCAAACTTCTGGCATTTTCATTAGCAGCTGAGTGCTTAACCACTGTGCCGACAGAGCTCCAGCGACCAATGGTTTTACCTTACCTGTAGGGTTTTCGGTGGCTGAGTTTACAGAAGTGGGTTACCAAGACTTACTTCTGAAGTGCCTCCAGGTGGACTTGAGCTACTAGCTTTTTGATTAGAGGCCAAACCCATTAACCATTTGCCCCACTCTAGGGTGCAAACTTCCCTTTCTATGGGGAGACTTTCAGGGCCTCAAGGTCTGAAGGAATTAAATATAGACCATAGGGATGGACAGTCAGATGGGTTGTAGTATGTCAAGGCCTAAAGGCAAACACTAGCAAGGAGAGAAAAGGACTTGGGAATGACTAGAACAGAGGATAAGAGGCAGAGGTGAAAGTTGAGTCTCAGGAGATGAATGGGGGCACAGCTTGAAGAAGCTGATAGGCCAGGTGAAGGTGCTTGCCTTCTAACTTGAGGTCATGGGGGAACTGTGGAAGGCTTGTAGTTGGGCAGGAGGCTCCCCTCTAGTGCAGAATGGAAGTTGCGTTAGCAAGGATAGACTGGAGGGGTGCGAGCTGGTCGTGGAGGAGATCTAGCAGTAAGAGATGTTTGAGTCGCAGCCTGGACAGTTGGGATCAGAGTCATGGGTAGGAAAAGTGTGAAAGAGTATTAAAGGGGAAGAGGAAGTGCTCCAGGTGAGGTGACAAACCACACCCTAGTGCACAGAAATACATGTGTGTCTCCCATGGAACATGCTGAGTCCCTGGATGGTACAGAGAGTTAGGTGCTCAGCTATTAGTCAGTAGGTTGGCAGTTCAGATCCACCCAGAGATGCTTTGGAAGGTAGGCCTGGTGATTTGGCTCCAAAAGGTCACAGCCTGAAACCCCCTGTGGAGCAGTACCAGTCTGCACACGTGGGCTCGCCATCAACAGTGGGAATCCAGCTGTTGAGGAACAAACGGCAGCAGCAACATGGGTACACTAAGGACTTTTGACTGTCATGACAGATTATTTAAGGGAGGGGTCATGAGCGACACTCAGGATCTTCTTTCCATCTCTGCCAACAGTGATGTGGTTCAAGTCCCAGCTTTTCCACCTGGATGAATAAATCAGTCTCCAAACTGACATCTCCGCCCCTCCCATCCCCTGGTATAGTATGATATGCACATGGAGGACAGGGAGATCTTTTTAAGGCCCAAATCAAATGACCTGTCTGTTCAGAACACTTGGTCCCTGTCATGGGTTGAACTGTGTTCCCTTCCCCCGACCCCAAATGTGTGTATCGTTTTGGTAGGTCGTGATTTCTGATATTGTGTCATTGTCCACCATCTTGCCATCTGATATGATTTTTCTATGTGTTGTAAATCATATCTCTGTGATGTCCATGAGATGGGATTATCAGCAGTTATTACCATGAGTCAGGACTCAATCCACGAGATTAGATTGTGTCTCAAGGTAATCTCTTTGGAAATATGAAAGAGAGAAGTCAGCAGAGAGGCATGGGGACTTCATGCCACCAATAAACAAGAGTCAGGAAAACAGCATGTCCTTTGGACCCAGGGTCTCTGTGCTGAGAAGCTTTTACATTAGGGAAAGACTGGTGACAAGGATCTTCCTCCAGATCCAACAGAGACAGACAGCCTTCCTGTAGAGTTGGCACCTTGAATTTGGCCTGCTAGCCTCCTACACTGTGAAAAACTGTTTGATAAAGCCATATATTCTCTTACGGAAGCACTGGATGCCTAAGACAGGCCTTATCTCAGAATAAAGCCCACAGCTGTCTCCAGAATCAGCAGCTCTGCGTAGCTTGCGGCCCCACCACAAACCGAAGCACACCTGTCTGCCGTATTCCCTTCAGCTTCCTCCACGAGCACTCAGCTCCGTGCTGATCTCAGCAGTGCCTGCTGACTGTGCCTTCTTCCTGGAGCTCTCTCCTCTCAGATGACCACTTAGTTGTCACCTGCTTTATTCTTGGTCACCCTGTTCAGCAGATGATCAACCCCTCTCTGCCCACACCTCTTTCTAAAACAGTAGCTTTTCTTTGATGTTCTTTTTTCATGGGACTTGTCACCGTAGTTTCTTACAAACCACACTGTTTTGTTCATTGCTGGACTGCTAACAGTAGGATAGAACCTCTCACATAACGTGTGCTCAATTAGATTTGTTCAGTAAATACCTGTTAGATTGACATGGCTTCAGTGTGGATACTGGCTCTTCCATTGAAAAGAAAGGCTGAATGAGGAGCAGATTTAAAGCAGTTGTGTGTTCCAGAGCGTGGATTAAAAGCTGAAGTGACTGTTGACCGCATAGAGGTATCTGGCTGGTGCAAGTGGTTTGCAATTGCCTGCTAGCCTAATGGTTGTCAGTTCAAACCCACCCAGTGTTGCTATGGGAGAAAGGTCTATCAATCCACTTTGTGCAGATTAAACCTGTTGCCAATTCTGACTTGTAGCAACCTCATACGACAGAGTATAACTGCCTCGTAGGGTTTCCAAGGAGCACCTGGTTGCTCTGAACTGTCTGTCTTTTGGTTAGCAGCTGTAGGTCTTAACTGCTGTGCCACCAGGGTTTTCTCCATAAAGACTACGGCCAAGAAAACCATATGGAGCACTTCTAATATGTAACACATAGGGTGCTATGAGTCAGGATTGGGTTGATGATACTGAGTGTGTTTTTGTTTGGTCTTTTTTTTTTTGACTGCATACTTCATATAGGCATAACTAGGCAGTAGGGTAGCAAGGCTATCAAGAGCTAAACTCTTATAAGGTGTTCCTGGGGACACTGGACATGACAGGTTTGTATTCCCAGAAGAGCCCTCAATGGTGAAAAGGAAGTATGGGCCTGTTGGATCTCACGTGATTGCTTTGTCTGTCACTTTAGACATGTCTTTCCAACTCTATTCTTTAAGGCTTGGCCAAGATTTTAGTGATGGGACACCTTTTCTGTTTGACCTTCTGATACAGAATGAGTTTTTCTTGGCCCTTGAAGATTTTGTTTTCAATTGTGATTTATCTAGACAGATGTTGGAATGACCACATGATTTCTAAGCTGACCACCTTCAATTACTGGGGGGAGGGAAGGTAAGGACAATGGGGAAAGAGTGTCATCATAAGTGGGTGGAGAGGAGACAGTGAGGTGCTGTCTCTTCTGTGGACTGGCTGGGGCAGAGCCTCCCATGGGGCATCAGCTTTTTAGTGTAATTCAACAGGCAGTTCCTGCCGTGGAAGTGAGCTTTGGCAGCAAGACTTGGGGCACCTGGGAATCCCTTCACATGCTTTGCAGGATGGAATGGCAGGGACGAGGTCCCCTATCTACCCATCTCTTTTGAGCCCACCTGCCTCTGTCTGGCACACTCTCACTCCCCCTGACAGACACACCCTTGGCCATGTCTCCAGGCCTGGCCCAACTCTGCCATGGAACCTCCATGGACACCCTGTCCAGCAGAGGCCCTCCTTCCTGGCTCCCACCACACAGTAAACCCCTCTGGTTTTGCCTTCCACAGATCTAACTTTTCATGTATACGTCTTGAGTTAGTGCTAGACTGAGATTTTCTTTTCTTTCTTTTTTTTTGAGATCAAGAACCATTTTTTTTTAACCTTCTGTGAGAATCTGGTATCCCAGAAGAGCACTGGATCAAACATCTTAGACTGGCATTCTGAGGTCCACTCAGATATGCGTTTGCTGTGTTATTCATACAGGGGATTTTACTCTTGGATTGCTTTGGATCCAATGTACCCGTTAGGTCCCCACACATTTGGTATCCACCTCTGTGTCCGTGTTGTGTTCAGGAGACTGCGGAATGCCAAGGTGGAGAAGTAGTACTGATGTTTTCAAAGACGTATAAGACTTGGGAGGAGAGGCAGACAAGTGGATAAAGGATGGTGACGCTCAGTGACCAACAGCAAAGTCAAGATCAGACCAGCATGCTGGGAGTATACAACTGAAAGACTCAACCCCACCTGGGAGCAGGGGGGAACATCCTGGAGGAAGAAGAAGAGAAGTAGGCATTTGATAGATTCACACAAATGACGAGGATTGGGAGGATATTTTAGGCAGAGGCAAAATCAAGGTGTTGACCAGGGGCTGAACCAGAGTGCCATGCCCTGGAGGACTTTTGAGCACAGGGAGGTAAGGTGGACAGGTACAGGCATCCACCCTGGCTGCTGTGTGGAGGATATACTGGAGGGAAGCAAGAAGAGAAACAGGCCTGGTGGGAGGCCAACGTACACAGACAGGAGGATGGCAGGGAGCGAGGCAAAGGCAGCAGATACGGAGTCAGCCGCCCTGAGGAACGTCATGGCAGCAGACTCTTGGGACATGTTGGCTGATACCTCTTGTAGCCTCTGAGAGTGGAAACGTGGTAAGGATGCCTCCTGGTTCTCTCAGTTGGTCGGATGGATTGACTTCGTGCTGGTCGCTGGTCTGAGGACTCAGTGGAGGGAGCAGTGTTTGAGGAGGAAGTGGGGAGTCCTGACCTGAGTGAGTTGGTTTTTAGGTCTGTGGAGCACCCATCCACACTTTTGGCCATTAGTGACATCAGTCGAGCCCAGTGAAGAATTGTAAGAAAACATAGACCCAGGGGATGATCAGCACACGAGTGCCAAGCGTTTAGCTTTATTTTGGAAGTCTATCCATCACTATGCATCTGTTAGTTTGTTATACTGGGGGGGGGCTTGTGTGTTGCTGTGATACACTATCTGCAACAGTGGACCAGCTTTAGTGGAGTGTCCACACTAAGACAGACTGGGAAGAAGGCCTGGCGACTTCTGAAAATCAGCCAGTGAAAACTAAGGGTTACAACACAGCGTTGTCCCATCAGTACTCGTGGGAGTAGAGGTAATGACCCAGTGAGAGTGCATTGAGTGAGGAAGTAAAAATGTTCTTAGAGACACACAAGGCCGTATCACTGCCCATGAAACTGCACAGACATGCACATACACACATACACACAGACAGACACAGACACGCTGTAGTTATTCTAGTAGTTTGGAGATCTTTGCATTTTGTGTCCACACTGCTGACTGAAAAAAGTAATTCCTGGTGTTCCCATGACAAATTCTCTTTCCTCCTCCAAGTCCGTGCTTTAGAAAGGCCTCCTTGGACCACCCTTGTCAAATAGTCCCTTGTAATCTTTAACTGGAAACTCCGGTGCATAGTGGTTAAGAGCTATGGCTGCCGACCAAATAGTCAGCAGTTTGAATCCAAGGCACTCCTTGGAAACTGTGAGACAGTTCTAGTCTGTCCTATTGGATTGGTGTGAATTGGAATCAACTCAACGGCAATGAGTTTGGTTTTGTTTTGGGAGTCTCACTGTCACTACACACTTGTTAGTTTGTTGTACTCCAGTGGCTTGTATGTTGCTGTGATGCACTGTTTGCAATAGTGGGCCAGCTTTAGTGGAGCTTCCAGAGCAAGGCAGACTAGAAAGAAAGTCCTGGCAGCTTCTGGAAATTAGCCATTGAAAACCTGAAGGATCACAACAGAACACTGTCTGATATACTGCTGGAAGATGACTCCACAGGCAGAGAGGTCCTGAAGGTGGCACAGGACTGGGCATGGTGTCCTTCTGTGACACGCAGGGTCACTATGGGCCGCTGCTGACTTGATAATAGCTAACAACAGCATCAAGTCTCCAACCACCGAACCCGGTTTCCGGTTCCCTGTAACACTTACCACTCCATCACCATCTGAGGTGTTATTACCCACGGACTGGTGTGTGTTTTCATAAACTGTCTCCTCTGCAAGATGGTCAGCTCTACAGCACAGGCACTCAGCCACGTTGATAGCTTCTCCAAATGCTGAGAGGGGTGCCTGGCACTCAGTGAGCACATAGCGAGCATCCAGTACTAAACAAATGAAAGAATCCATACTGGGGATCTCCAATGACAAAACAAATGCTTTCCCAATAAAAAAGAAAAATCAAACTCTCACAGTCCCATGCAGGTCCCAGCACAGGTGAGCTTCCAGTGCGAGACAGGAAGCCTCTCCCCTGAGTGGTCTGCCTGGCCGTTCTCCTCCAGCCAGTGCCAGCAAATGTTCTCAGGTTTTGGTTTCAATGGAAAAGTTCCTCCCCTAGTGCAAGAATGAGCCCAGCCTGTAGATGAGTGGATGGCTTCTGGCCGTTGTGCTTTGGCGGATGTGCAGAGGGTGTTTGGCTGTTTACTAGGCAATAAGTAGTACTGCTGGAGACCAGTAAGTATAAGGTTTGAGTGACACTCCCCACTGTTCTGCTTAGTCTAGAGATAAAGCAGCATTTTTTTCAGGTAATTGTCCTTAACCTTGATTATGTCAAGGGTCTCTTGGAGTATGTGATGAAATCTATGGCCATTCTACTCAGACAAAAAGAGACAGCTCATGCCCGGGGTGGGTGTATGGGTTGGGAGGCATTCATGGACCCCTGGGAGCCTTCACATGGGCCCTAGGTAAGAACACCCGAGTCAGGAGAGGGATGAGTCTGTGTGAGAGAGTGTCACCATTCCCGCATCGGCACCGTGTTGCGATTGCCTTCCGGTCGCTCCTCCCTGTAGTGCCTGTGTGCGTCTGGGAGGCAACGTCGCCCTGCTTTGCGCCATCCTCATTGTCTTTGGTGTATTGGAGCCTGATGTTGCAGCCACTGTCCGTCCGTTGTGTGCAGGTTTTCTTTATTTCAGAGACCCTCTGCTTTGTGAAACAGGGTACCCTCTGCTGGTGATTGGTCTTTTCTGATGGTACACCCGAAGTAAGCAAGATGAAGTGTTGCTTTCCGTGCTTCTAAAGAGTATACTGGTTGTACTTCCTCCAAGAATTCGTTCATTCTTGTGGCAGTCCACAGTACACTTAGTATTCTTCACCAGCACCACTGTTCAAATATGTCATTTCTCCACTGATCTTCTTTCTTCAGTGTCCAGCTTTCACACTCATATGCGACAACTGAAAGGCTGGGTTAGGTACACTTGAGTCATCAAAGTGATGTCTTTGCTTTTTAGCACTTTAACAAGGTCTTTTGCAGCAGAATTTCCCAGTGAGCACCACTTGGTAAATTCATACTCTCCCAGACGATATCTGAGACAGCCTCATGTCAGTGTAAGGGCACAGAATTTAGAGTGAGCCAGACTTGGGTATGAATCCAAATTCTGATTGTGTGACCCACTCATCCCAATTTGCCCAGGAATGTGCCAGATTGAGAAGAGAAAGTTCTGTATCCATGGAGTCCCTCAGTCCTGTGCCTGACGTGATAGCCTAGGGACCTGAGTAGCTACTTGGGCTAGAGTACGAGCGATCCTTGTTCTTTGTCTGAAGCCAGCTTCCTGATAAGTTGATTCTGAGGTGGAAGTTCAAGTGAGAGAGGTTCAACTGAGAGGGGGTGCCATCTCAGGTGTAGCCTCACGGAGAGGGAGGGCAGCAGCCCTGGGAGAGAAGCCAAGTGAGGATGGGATGCATCTGACTTCCATTCTGCGCATGAGTGCGCCAGAGACAGCCCCTCAGTGGTCTCCTCCTTGAAGCAATGATCCAGCCTTCTGTTCTAGCTTGTGGTCCTGGGTCTGGGGGTCTATTCCTGCAGGCTTTTCTGCGGTAAATAGCTCTGTTAGCTGATGACGGGTTTTAGGAAGATGAGGTCATTGTGCGCTGTTACCAGCCAGTGCAGCAGCTGGATGATGGGGGCCCGAGCCGAGCAGATCCGGAAGGGCGCAGACAGTGTTCACTGCACTCTCAATGACAATTTCTTTAGAACTGCCTAAGTCTTCCTTTAAGAAAACAAATTCTCCAAATCTGCTATCTTGGGGTGCATGAGATTTAGCTGTATCACGCTCGGGTTGTCTTAGAATGTCTGTGCCCTGAGGAAAAGGGCCACCATGAAAACATACTGCGACAAGGTTCTCCCTAAACTGTGTAATGCTTTGAAGCTAAGCATCCCGCGGTGAGATTCCCAGGCCAGCTGAGGCACAGACTTATTCATCTCTTTGAAAGCATCACTGGCCAGGATGACTTACGGTAGGGTTCAAGCTACCTGGGTGCCTACCAGCCAGGCCCATCACGCACTGGAGGGCACTAGCTTTCTGCCCAAACACTGTTTTCACTCTCTGATGGTTTGATGCCTGGGTCATGGTTTTCCTCACCATCCTAAGTCCTGTTGGCATGGACTGAACTGTGCTCTTCCAAGGAATGTATCAACTTGGCTAGGCTGTGATGCCCAGTATCATGTGATTGTGCTCCATTTTGTCATCTGATGTGATTGTCCTATGTGTTGTATATCCTACCTCTATGATGTTAATGAGGCAAGATTAGAGGAAGTTATATTAATGAGGCAGCACTCAATCTACAAGTTAGGTAGTGTCTTGAGTCAATCCGTTTTGAGATATAAATGAAAGAAGCAAGGAGGGGTTTGAACTCATGCCAGGAAGACTGAAGAACCAGTAGGATGTGTGTTCTTTCTCTGTGTGCTAAGAAGCTCATAGACTAGTGGAAGATTGATGACAAGGACCTTACTCCAGAACCCACAGAGAGAGAAAACTTTCTCCTAGAGCTTGTTGGAGAAGCATGTTGAATGTAACATGGACCACCAAAAGAACAAACAGATTTGTTTTGGAAGAAGTCCATCCAGAGTGCTCCTTGGAAGCAAAGATGGCAAGACTGAGTCTTACATACTTTGGACATGTTATCAGGAAGGATCAGTCCCTGGAGAAGGACATGATGCCTAGTAGAGTGGAGAGTGTGAAGGACATCATGCTTGGTAGAGTGGAGGGTCAGTGATAAAGAGGAAGACCTTCAATGAGATGGAGTGACACAGTGGCTGCAACAATGGGCAGAAGCATAAAAATGATTGTGGATGTGGTGCAAGACTGGGCAGTGTTTTATTCTGTTGTTCATAGGTTTGCTGAGTCAGATTTGATGACTTGACTGACTTGATGGCACCTAAAAACAGAGCTAGCACTCTCAAATTGGACTTCTAGCCTCCTAGAATGTGAGAGAATAAATTCTGTTTGTTAAAGCCATCCACTCATGGTATTTCGCTTAGAGCAGCACTAGATAACTGAGATACCTGCCATCATTTTGGGTACCTTTGAAGTCTAGGCAGATGGACCATGAATATCTGGCCTTCACCTCTTTGGCTCTGATGACTTTATCTCTATTCCACTCAGCCATCGCAGTCGTTGTGTATTCCAGGTATTGACTCCAGCCTTTCCTGCTGGCTTGCTTGTTCCATTTTCTTATCATTGCCATTCTTTAATTACGCAGAAGTCTCTGGCCAATGACTTGTCTTCTCTCACTCTGTTAGCCATCCTTACCTCATGTGGGGTCCATGTGCCTTTAACTTCATCAACACTCTTTTCAATAACCTAGCTGTAATCTCACGTTCAGGAGCTCTGGTGGTACAGTGGTTAAAGACAAAGCTGCATACTTTAATACCAGCTAAGAGGAAAGTGGGGTTGACACTTCACTATGAAAATGGAGGACCCTGAATGAGATTCTTTCTTAAGTGGAGTCTATCTATGTAGTGTGATAAGGATGGCCACTGGGCAGGAGCTGGGGGTTCAGAGTAGTGTAGTGATTAGGTGCTATGGCTGCTAACCAAAAGCTCAGCAGTTCAAGTCCACCAGGTACTCCTTGGAAACCCTATGAAGCAGTTCAGTTCTACTCTGTCTTGTAAAGTTGCTGTGTATTGGAATCAACTTGATGACAATGGGTTTGGTTTTTCAGGACACGAATGCATGATGATACTAAGCGATGACTTGTGTTCAGAAGTGTGACAGTGAATCATCATGAAAATAAACTAGTGTGCAAATTTGCCTGAAATAAAGCAGACGGCTATAATTTCTAAAATAAGTCACATTAGAAATGACCAAAATGAAATTTACTTAGTGTTTAAGGATTTGGTAAGAAAGAGCTGAGGAGTTGTGGTGGCACAGTGGTTAAGGCACTCAGCTGCTATCCGAGATGTTGGCGGTTTGGATCCACCAGCTATGCCTCATGAGCCAGATGTGGCAGTCTGCTTCTGTGAGGGTTTGTGGCCTTGAAAACCTCGGGGCGATTCTACTCTTAGAATCATTGTGCCCTTTAGAATCATTGTATCTCGGCCTCAACTTGACAGCAGTGGGTTTGGGTTTGGCTTAATAGTGAACTGGAAAGTGGCTTTCTGGGTGCCTGTCCTGAGGATTTACTGCAGGAAGAGCATGATCAGCTATGCTGGTGATTTCTGTGAAAACGGAAAGTGTGTTGATTTTAAATCAGAATGAAAAAATGCACTGAAGAATAAATTGACTTTTTCAGTTTGTTTAAGGGAAATATGTAAAGATAAGATTATCCTTGGAATCCTGGGCCCGAGGTAGAATTCATCAAGCTCTGTATATTATAATGCTGCTTATGTTGGCCTTTGAGAGAGTAAATGAATAAGAATATAATTGCTTCTGAAGAACAGGATGAAATTCTCTTGGTTTTCTTTTTTTTTCTTCTTTTCTAAAGCTTGTGGATATTGGAAACAAAAAAAAAATTAAAAAATACATGAACTCACCTTTAAGCGATAGATTAGAATTGAATTATTGGGTGGTACAAATGAGAGGGAAAATAAAGCTGCTTCTAAACACCTACTATGTGCCAGGAAATTGTACTACGTAGTTTCTTTAATCGTCATTTAGGAGCCATTGTGAACTCCACTTAAAGCTGAGGAGGCCCAGGCACAGGTATGTAGAATAATTTGTTTATAATGACAAGAAAGTAAGAGACGGAGTCAGCATCCAGCCTCCAAGTTGGTCTGATCCACAAACTCATGTCTTCTCAGTCCCCTTGTAGTATTCTCTTGTGAAGGGCATTTAAAATTGTCACAGATTTTTTAGAAAAAGCAAAACACAACATACCTTGCCAAGATCTTTAACTTGTAACTATCAAGATGTGTGAGCCTGGGAAAATGATTGAACTTCTTTTTGACTGAGAACAGAAAACGATTATGTAGAGGGTTTAACTCTAGGACCTCTAACGTCGCATAGGTCTCTGGGTGGAGCAAGTGGTTGTGCTTGACTAACTGAAGTGCTGGAGGTTAACACACCCACAGTGGCCCCACAGAAGAAAGGCATGTCCATCTATTTCCATGAAGATTACAGCACAGAGAGCCCTAGGGGGCAGTTCTACTCCGTCACACGGTGTCAGCATGAGTCAGAATCAGCTCGGCGGCAGCAGGTTAATGTCATGATTCAGGAACGTACATGAAAGGCTGTAAATGTGCTTGATTGGAAAGACCTTTCATGCCATTAGGGGTCAGCTTAAGTTTAAAAACAAAACAAAACAAACCCTCGCCCACCTCATCCCTACCGACTCAGGTATGAACCAACTGGCCCATTGCTCTCATGTTGGTTCCGACTCAGGACACAGTCAAGAAGCTAGGTGCTCATCTTTCTACTTTATTGGCTGCCTTGAACTAGTCAAGAAATAAAAAATAAAAACGACAAAACAAAAATACATATAGAAATACTGAATCTGCCCTTTTCTCTGTTTGTTCTGTTTAACTGGATGGTCTCTGGCCATGTTTATTCAAAATTCAATGATTAATGTCTGTGTCAAAGCTTCTGGGATGGCAATATGATGTATACGTGGCTAGACTTAAAACCCACCTGATTCTTTAGACTGTACGCTCTCTTAAGTTACTGTGAGGCTGGATTGGCACCCTGTCACCTTCTAGTGAATTCTAACTCATAGTGACCCTGTAGGACAGAGTAGAACTGTCCCATAGGATTTCCAAGATAGTAATCTTCATGGAAGCAGACTGCCACATCTTTCTCCCATGGAGCTGCTGGTGGATTTGAACTGCCCACTTTCTGGTGGGCAATAGAGTGTTAACCACTGTACCACCAGGGCTCCTTGTGTTGGCACCTGTGGGATGTGACGTAAGACTTGTCTAGGTCACTGACAGGATGAAGAGTACATATTGGTCCTTATGGACAGTGGAACGAAACATAGCCCAAGCCTTAACCATCCCTGTAAACTGGTTACAGATCAAATTATTGCCATCCGTAGGATCTCATTTGCTGATTTTCAAAAGCAGATCACCAGGCCTTTTTTTCTTAGTCTTAGTCTGAAAGCTTTGCTGAAACTTGCTCAATACAGTAAGAATGCACAAGCCCCCACTGACAGATGGGTGGTGGGTACGCATGAGGTGCATTGGCTGGGAACTGAACCTGAGTTTCAGGGAGCAGTGAATTATGCCACAGAATTATCGATGCCTAATGTATGCGGTAGAGAGAAGCCAGAGATTTCTTTCTTTCAGCTGTTTCTTTCTTCTCCTCTAAATGATACACACTTATTCATTCATTTGCTCAACAAGTATGTGAATGTCTTCTTTGAGCCAGTCATTTGTTGCGGGTTTTCTCATAAAATCCTTGTGACAGTTTCATGAGCTAAAGGGATTCCTACTAGTCCCTTTTTACAGATGGAAAATCTGAAGCTCAGAGAGATTATCTTGCCAAAAATCACACAGATGATCAACCACAGACCCAAATTCCAATTTGGAGTCATCCGATGCCAGAGCTCTTTCGTAGGGGCTGTGTCATAAAAATAGAGGGATCCTAATAGTGCCCAGAGAGCAGTGCGTTCTGGGACTGCTTGGCTTACTCGAGAGCCCCAATTTCCCCACTTTCAAAATGACAGGCGGAAGAGATGCCCCTTAGTGTGCTCTCTACTGGGCTTTCCTCCAGTGGAAATAATTTCTGTTTTCTTCAGATTTGCTCCGTCCACTGAACCTCTCTTACTGTTTGTTTTATAATTCATGTACCCTTTACTTCTTTCTCTCTTTGGTGGTTGTTCTTAGCTGCTAACTTGCAGAGTTCCCAAGTATGCAGAGTAGTGCTGCTCCCCAGGGTTTTCAAGGCTGTGAACTTTCGGAAACAGATCACCAGTCTTGTCTTCTGAGGCACCTCTGGTTGGGTGTGAACTTCCAACCTTTTGGGTAATAGTCGAGTGATTAACTATTTGCACTCCCCACAGACTCCTCTCTCTTTTTCTGTTTCTTTATGGTTTTTTTTGGTCACTGTTGCTGATGAGAAAACAGGAAAACACATACCAACTAACCATTTCTGTGTGTACAGGGCAGTGGCACTGATGACGTTCTTCAAGTTGTGCAGCCGTCTCACCCCCTAGTATGAATTGTTTTCCTCCGTAACATAAACTCACAGCTGCCTAAGTTCCTGTCCAATCTTTTGCCTCTGTCAACTTTATCGTGTATAGATCTTAAAAATACATAATGCTTGAAGGCAGACATTCTCTGGTAGTTAAGCTAAACCATTGGTTTTAAGATGTCAAGGTTATTTTTGGTTTAAAGTTGAAAGGTTTTATCAAGGCAGTAGTTTGGTGGATTTATCCAGCCCTCATTTCTCCGGAAAGTCTGTACTCTCTGAGGTTTTAAAATTATGCTCTGCAATTCCACACTTTAAATCAAGGTTCTCCTGTAGAATCCTTGACCTAAATGTTCAGTAATGGTAGCCAGGTATCATCCGGTTCTTGCCTCATGGTAGAGGAGGCAGTTGCTTATGGATCTTCTCTCTTTTAGGGGAAGTAATTGTGTATGTGGGTTTTTTTTTTCTTTCATAATCATCTATCACCAGTGTGCTTTTATACCACGTAAGTGCACACTAAATGTTTTAATAGTTTAGTCATGCAACTAGGATTTAATTATACCACCCAGAAGCAACAATCCTTAGAATCAGGATAATCCCATCATATCAAAGAAGACATTTTGAACAATGTGGGTCAGAATTGCAGAAGTCTGAGATTGCCTTGGTGATGCAGTGGTTAAGAACTTGGATGCTAACATGGTTCAAACCTACCTGTTGCTCTGCATGAAACAGATTTGGCAGTCGTACTCCATAAAAAAATGCAACCTTGGAAACTCTATGGGGCATCAGTACTCTGTCCTATAGGCTCACTAGGAATTGAAACTGAATGAAAGGCAATGGTAATGAGTATGAGGCTGCCTCTGAGCCTCCAGTACAGTTGCACCTGAGATGAGCCCTGGTTGTGAATGGGTGTTCTCTTCTCTCCTACCTTAATTTATCTCAGGGAGGCCTGGTGGAGGTGACACATGGTAGATTAAGATGTCAGGAATGAAGGGGCCAGGGCTGAACTCCTTGAGGCCCATGGGCATTGTCTTAGGCTGGGTTTTCTAGAAAAGCCAAACCAGTGCAATGTGTATGTGGATATACATAGAAAGATTAACTTCAAGGAAAGGCTTTCATGGTTGTAGAAGCTAGCAAGTCCCAAGTTCACGAATAAGGTACCAGGCTGGAAGCTTATCCTGGATCATGTAGTTCTGAGGCTGAAGAACCTAAGACCAAGAAGTCATAATGGCAAGATGATGGATTATGAACTATAGAAATTGACAAATTCAAGATTGGCAGCTAAGAGGGTAGGCTGCTGGCTCACAGCTGTCTTAGGTGGGGTTCCCTAGAAAGCAAAGCCAGCGAGGAATAGAGACAGAGAGAGAGAGAGAGAGACAGGAAGAGAGAGAGAGAGAGAGACAGAGATTGATTTATATCAAAGAAATGGCTCACACGATTGTAGAGGCTAGAGTATCCTGAGTCTGTGGGTCACTATGGAGGCTTCTTTTGATATGCATTTCTGCAGGTCCTGGTAAACCCTAGATCAGCAAGTCTGAGAGCACGGCTCCCATTTTTAGGCTGTCAATATCAAGGAATTCCAAGATCTGCAGGTAAACTGATAGCACAAGTGCCAAAAACTAGAGGTCAGGAGAACAGGAAGCAGCTGGAAGCTCCAGAGCAAACAAAAAACCAGAATGTCTGCTTACATTTGGATGCAGGTCACACCTCCAAGGAAACTACCTTTAAACTGATTGGCTACAAACAGCAGATGCAGTTATGGGATTGATCACGTACAAACATTGAGAATCATGGCTCAGCCAAGTTGACACATGATCCTAACCATCACACAGTCAATGGAGGCTGATGAGTCCCAAGATTGACAGTCAGTACTTCAGGTCAGTGACTGAAGTCATGTTAACTGGAAGTCAGATGATGTCAAACCAGATGCAGGATCCAGAACAAGTAAAAGCCAGCAACTTTGCAAGAACATATATCTATATTGGATGCAGGCCACAATCACATCCCATCACATCATGGGGGTTATTACATTATATCACAGAATGGGAGATAACTACATCAATATATAACTGCCACGTTACATCATTACATAGTGGCAAAACTGTATCATTACATAATGCTAAACCACTGAGATCATGGCTCCTCCAAGCTGACATATAAACTTAACTATCATAGCCATCTGTTGTTGTTAGATGCTGTTGAATCAGTTCCAGCTCATGTTGTTGTTGTTGTTAAGTGCTGTTGAGTTGGTTCTGACTCATAGAGATCCTATGAACAACAGAATGAAACACTGCCTGGTCTTGCACCATGTTCGCAATCGTTTTTGTGTTTAACCCGTTGTTGCAGCCTCTGTGTCAATCCATCTCATCAAGGATCTTCCTCTGTTTTGCTGACACTCCTCTCTACCTAGTGTGATGTCCTTCTCTAGGAACTGATCCTTCCTGACAACCTGTCCAAAGTATGTAAAATGCAGTTTTACCATCTTTGCTTCCAAGGAGCAATCTGGTTATACTTCTTCCAGAACAGATCTGTTTGTTATTTTAGCAGTCCATGGTACATTCAACATTCTTTTCCAACACCACAATTCAAAGGCATCAATTCTTCTTCTGTCATCTTTGTTCATTGTCCAGCTTTTGTATGCATATGATGTGATTGAAAATGCCATGGCTTGGGTCAGGTCTTCAAGGTGGCATCTTTGCTTTTCAATACTTGAAAGAAGTCCTTGGCAGCAGATTTTCCCAATGCTATGCATCTTTTGATTTCTTGACTTCTGCTTCCATGAGTGTTGATTGTGGACCCAAGTAAAATGAAATCCTTGACAACATCAATCCTTTCTCCACTTATGACAATGTTGCTTACTGGTCCATTTGTAAGGAATTTTGTTTTCTTGATGTTGAGCTGCAATCCATACCAAAGGCTGGGGTCGTGGATCTTCATCAGTAAGTGTTTCAAACCTTCTTCAGTTTTTGCAAGTAAGGTGGTGTTGTCTGCATAATGTCGTTGTTAATGAGTTGTCCTCCAGTCCTGATGCTTTGTTCTTCTTCGCAGAATCCAGCTTCTTGGGTTATTTGCTTGGCATGCAGATTGCAAAGGTATGGTAAAAGGATACAGCCCTCATGCACACTTCTTCTGACTTTAAACTATGCAATGTCCCCTTGTTCTGTTTGCATGACTGCCTCTTGATCAATATACAAAGTCCTTAAAGGGACAATTTGATGTTTTGGAATGCCTATTCTCCACATGTTAGCAATAGCTTATAATCCACACAGTTGAATGCCTTTGCACAGTCAGTGAAACACAGGTAAATATCTTTCTGGTATTCTCTGCTTTCAGCCAAGATCCATCTGACATCAGCAATGATCTCGCTGGTTCCATGTGTTCTTCTAAACCCACTGATAGTGACCCTATATACAACAGAACAAAACACTTCTTGGTCCTGCTGCACCATCCTCATGATTGTTGTTATGCTTCAGCTCTTTGTTGCAACCACTATGACAGTCCATTTCATTGAGGGTCCTCTTCTTTCACTGACCCTCTACTTTACCTAGCATGCTGTCCCTCTCCAGCGAGTTGTCTCTCCAGATTACATGTCCAAAGTATGTGAGATGAAGTTTCATCATCCTTGCTTCTAAGGAGCATTCTGGCTATACTTCTTCCAACACAGATTTGTTCATTCTTTTTGCAGCCCATGGTGTATTTGGTATTCTTCACCCACACCATGACTCTAAGGCATTTACTCTTCAGTCTTCATTGTTTAACTTTCAGGTGACTGTGAGATGATGTGAAAATACTATGCTTGGGTCAGGTGCACCTTAGTCCTCAAACTGACATTTTTGTTTAGAACACTGGGAGGAGGTCTTTTGAAGCAGATTTGCACAATGGAATGTGTTCTTTGATTTCTTGACTGCTGTTTCCAGAGACATTGATTTTGGATCGAAGTAAAATGTAATACTTGATGACTTCTAACTTTTCTCCATTTATCATGATGTTGCTTATTGGTTCAGTTGTAGGTGTTTTTGTTTTTTTGATATTGAGGTGCAATTCATAACTGACGGCTATGATCTTTAGTCTTCATTAGTTTCTGTTTCAAGTCCTCTTCACTTGCAGCAAGCAAGTTGTATCTCCTGTATAACCTGTGGGTTATTAATGAGGCTTCCTGCAATCATGATGACTTATTCTTCTTCATGTAGTCCAGCTTCTTATTTGCTCAGCATAAAGATTAAATAAATAGGCAGCTAGATCCAGCTAATAGTAACCCCGTTCAGCCATCTTTGTCATTATCCTTGTCTTGCTAGCACAACTGGTCCCACTGAGACCTTCTTTGGAAATTTTCTGCCCAGGGTTTCACTGTGCTAAGAAACATATTGTCTCAAGTAGATGTCAAGAGCCTCTGTAATGAGCTATGCTTCTGGGGATGAATACCAGGAAGCATTTTGTGAGAAAATTAGGTCCACAGGGATACCATTTGATTTTGTCCCATTTTGGGCTGGAACTTGAGAGTGCTTCATAATTTAGAACCAAGAATAAAAGACCTGCATTTCATTTTATTTATTCATCCAGAAAACATTACTCAATGTTAAAGTTGGGCCAAGCCCAGCACTCAGGATACAAAGATGTAATAATGAGTGTTGTTGTTGTTGTTAGGTGCTGTCAAGTTGGTTCTGACTCACCGTGGCCATATGTGAAACAGAACGAAACACTGCCTGGTCCTGTGCCATCCTCCCAGTTGTTGCTATGCTTGAGCTCATGGTTGCAACCACTGTGTTAATCCATTTCACTGAGAGTGTTTTTCTTTTTCAATGACTTTCTGCTTTACCAAGTGTGGTGTTCCTCTCCAGGTACTGGTGTCTTCCATACTTGCTTCTAAGGAGCAGTCTGCTATACTTCTTCCAAAATGGATTTGTTCGTTCTTCTGGCAGTCCATGGTATATTCAATAATCTTCGCCCACACTATTATCCCAAGGCATCAAACCTTTTTCAGTCTTTCTTATTCATTGTTCAGCTTTCACAACATATCAAAATATTGAAAATATCATGGTTTGGGTCAGGTGCACCTTAGTCCTTAAGATATGCCTTTAAAGAGATCTTTTTGGAGATTTCCCCAGTGCAATATGTTCTTTTGTTTCTTGGCCACTGCTTGCATGGGCCTTGTGGGCTGCAGTAAAATGAAATTGCTGACAACTTCATTCTTTTCTCTGCTTACCTTGGTGTTGCTTATTGGTGCAATTGTGAAGACTTTTGTTTTATTTTTGCTAAAGTGTAATCCATCCTGAAGACTGTGGTCTTTGATCTTCACCAGTGTTTAAAGTTATTTTGACTTTTAGCAAGCAAGGTCATGTTATCTGTATAATGTAAGTTGTTAGCAAGTCTTCCTCCAATCCTGATGTTGTGTTCTTCTTCATATAGTCCAGTTTCTCAGATTATTCACTGAGCATACAGATTGGATAAGCATGGTGATAGAATACCGCCCTGATGCACACCTTCCCCCATTTTAAACCGTATAGTGTCCCCTTGTTCTTTTTGAATAACTGCTTAGGTTTCACATGACCACAATGAAGTGTTCTGTAATTCCCATTCTTTGCTATTGTTTATAATTGGTTATGATCCACACAGTTGAATGCCTTTTCTCGATCAATAAAACACAGGTAAACATTTTTCTGGTATTCTCTGCTTTCAGCCAAGATCCACCTGACATCAGCGATGATATCTCTGGTTCCACATCCTTTTCTGAATCCTTCTTGAATTTCTGGAAGTTCTGTATTAGGGTACCGCTATAATAATTTTTGAATTACTTCCAGCATATGGTTGTAATAATGATAATAACAATAGAAACACTGGTTAGGGAAAAACAAAACAAAACAAAACACCAAACACGTGGTTGTTGAGTCTGATTCTCTTGCACTCGTTGTAGCAGGCCTTTTGTTAAGCACCTTGAAGGTGTTATCTTATTTGGTCTGTGGAGTGTTTGTCTCTAGAGATGCCAGTCACGTATTATTCTCTATATATTTTGGAGGGGCACTTACTATAGAAAATGCTTTACTCCCTGGAATTCTGTTACTTGACAGCCCTGATTAATAAAAAATCCGAGGGGCTCTAGAGTTGATTCAGAATCATGGCAAAGCCACATATTTCAGAGGAGAACTCCGCTCCATAGGGTTTCTCTCGTTGTGATGTGTGAGGAGTAGATCATCGGGCCTTTCTACTGAGGTGCCTCGTGGTGGGCTTGACCAGTGAGCAGTGGAGTGCTTCCAGTGTGTGCCACCTGGGCCCCCCAAGCTGTCTTTATTTTGTAGATAAAAATTTGATACAGGTTTTCAAAAAGATAATCCATTTTCTACAAGTTACAACTTTAGTAGGCAGAGATGTTAGATATACTAACACCCTTAAAACACTAGGCCGAATGCTGATAAGGCAAGGTCTCTGCCTTCTAGGGTTTCAAGTTCTGGTTGAGGAGACAGATGACTAAATGAGTCCTTTGGAAGATAAGTGTTAATTGCTGTATCAGAAGCAACTGGGTGCAGTCTCTGGAAGTTCAGGGCATGGAGACAGGATGGAATCAGGGAAGGTTTCAAGGAGAGGTACTGTGTGCTGTAGAACTGGCAGGTGGGCGAGCTGGGGTTCTCCACAAGAAGTCAGTGGGAAAAGCCATTCTGAAGCTGAAGGTAGAGTCCTTGGCGACAAGGATGTGTGACAAAGCATAGGGTTTTCAGCGGACTTGCTGATGGAGCAGTCAGAATTACTGGGGCTCAGTGGGTGTGGTGGGTGTGGCAGGCAGGCCTGAGTTTCTAAGGTAGACTCTTAGGCAGACATGGGAATGAAGAAATTAGGTATAGTTGTGTGTTAGTGAACACTGTGTTTAGGTATAATGGAAACGTGACAACAGTGGCTTATCCAACACCACTATTCTCTTTTCCTTGGGTAATGACAGATCTGGGTCCTGAAGTTGCTGTAGACGTCATCAGGGACCCAGGCTCTTTGAGCTTCCTGCTCTGTCATCTTTAACATGTGACATTTGCTTTCAAGTTCATGGTTGGGACATGTCTGCTCTACTACTAGTGCTAGCCATGATGTCCATGCTTCAGATGTGAAGAAGGAAAGAAGGATGAAGAAGACAAGGCGTGTGCTGGCCAGATTTGTCTCCTGACCAGGAACACAATGGCTCTCCCATAATCCCGTCTGGTAGACTTTCCCTGACCCCTCCTTGGACTGGTCAGGGTCTTGACCTCTCCTTAGACTGGTCAGGGTCTTGTGGCTGCTACTGACTAAAAGGGCATCTTAGGAGGTATCTGTTTGTGCAAATGGCTGGACCAGACCAAATCAGGGAGAATGGGTTGTCTGGGATGAGAGTCTAGTGGTGCCTGCCATGGTGACTGCCACAGTTAGCTTTATGTTTTGCAAACATGGTTTCAGCTATCATCAAGGGGTGCATTTTGCAATCATGACTTGCAAGGAGGGTGTGTAGTGATAAAAAAGGCAAGTAAACAGATGATTTTAATATCGCATCTATTCCCCATCAGTCTGTTGTTCTGTGGTGACTTGAATGTTTCTCTGTTGCTGGAAGCTGTGCCACCAGTGTCTCAAATAACAGCAGGGTCACCCGTGGTGGGTTCAGTGGACCTTCCTGACTAAGCCAGACTAGGAAGAAGGACCAAGAAATCTACTTTTGAAATTTAACCCATGAAAACCCTCTGGATCATGTCAAACCATTAGCTGGAGTCTCATAGAAACTGGAATGCTAATTGGGGTCAGTCTGGTTTCAAAGTCCCTGTCCCCTTCACCAGGCTGCAGCAATGGCTCTGTCCACTGTGAGCCCAGTGGGTGCATCCATATGCTCTCCTCTCCAGAAGGAAGGAGCCAGGGCCGGGGTTGTTTTCTGTTGGCTGGCTCACTCTACACGATGGTATCTGTGAACCTTCAGACAGAATCGCTGAACCTGTTTCTGTCTTTGCCCAAGACGAGCTGATGGAGCTGAATGAACATGGAATACTTATCTTTGTGTGTTGTGCATAACGTATCTATCCCAAGGCACTCCTTGCGGTGCCGAGGTCCCCAGAGAGGTGCTTGTGTTCCGGGGAGCTCGTCTGTTTATAGTTTTATAAACATTTACACAATGCACAGAGTGAATGAAAATGATAAATTTATATTTGAATGGAAAATTTCTCTCTCTCTCACATTTTGGGTTAAAATAATCACTCAACGATGACTACCAACTGGTTAAGAATTTCTTTACTCTTTTTTAATTTGTTACATCTTTCTGTAATATTACATTTACCACTTCAGCATTCTTCACACATGAAATTCAGTGACATTGTCTTCATCGTGTTATGTAACCGTCACCGTTGTCCACCTCCATATTTTTCCATCACCTTTAACAGAGTCTCATCCTCCTCCTTTCACCCTCCCTCCTGCCTGTCCCAGTGACCACTAGTAAGCCTTAGTCTGTGTGTTCTTTTCCTTCCTCTGTCTGCTGTCTGGACAGATATCTTGGTTATGTACTAGTGAACGGTGTTATTCTCGTTGGCAGCAAATGGCTGCGTAGTCATCTGGTGCTATATAACACCAATACACAAGTGGATGGCTTTAACAAAGATAAATTTGTTCTCTCACAATGTAGTAGGCTACATGTGCAAACTCAGGGCGTGTTCTCTAAGGGAAGGCTTTCTGTGTCTGGCAGCTCTGGAGGAAGGTCCCTGTCTTCACTTGTTCCCTGGTCTAGGAGCTTCTCTGCCCAGGAATTGTGGGTCTAAGGGATCCTCTCTGCTCCTGGTGCTGCTTTCTCGGTGGCATGAGGTCCCCTGTCTCTCTTCTCTTTTCTTTTTTGTATTAGACAAATCTAATCTTGTAGATCTCATCAGTGTAACTGCTGCTAGTCTGTCATCCATCTCATTAACATCATAGTGATGCGATTTACAACGTATGGGAAAAATGGTGGACTATCACACAATGTTGGGAATCACAGCGCAGTCAAATTGATACTTATGTTTTTGGAGAACACAATCCAATCCACTACAAGTAGCTAGAAAATGATTAGGAAACTGCTTTAAAAGACATTAGGACTCAGGGATTGCGTGGTTCACAGGCTCTGTGAGCTCGGGCCTGGGAGAACGAAATGGTCTCTGGCTTTCACCAGCAACTGCTCTGACAGGGATTGTGATAGAAGATCCCAGAGAGGGGGAGAAAAATGTGAAGTAAAAATCAAATTCACATAGATACACAGAGACCATACTTACTGGTCTGATGGAGGGTAGAGGAACCCCTGAGATTATGGTCTCTTGACACTGCTTACTCAGAACTGAAGCCACTCCTGTGTCACCTTTTAGCCAAAGATGAGACTGGCATATAAGCTAGACAGTAGCCATGTGAGGAATGTGTTCCTTGGTTCCATCAACTGTAGGAGACTAGATGGGCAACAGTTGCTCCAAGCAAAGAACAGAGGACAGGAAAGGGCAGAAAAAGCGACGAAGGGACACAGGGAGCCTAAGTTGGCAAGTGGAGAACTGACACATTGTGGGGATTGCAACCAAAGCCACGAAAGCAATTTGTATAGAAATTTTGAAGGAGAAATTACTTTGTGCTGTAAACTTTCACCGAAGGCACAGTAACTTTTTTTTTTAAAAAAAGGTCATTAGCCTGAATCTGCTTACAGTAGTGTTTCAGAATGACTATCTCTGAACAGCTGGAAAGGAGTTGCTATAGAGGTTTAGAGCTCCCTAGGGAATATGTGGAAACCCTGGTGGCATAGTGGCTGAAAGTTCAGCTGCTAACCAAAAAGTTGGCAGTTCAAATCTAGGCACTTCTTGGAAACTCCATGAGGCAGTTCTATTCTGTCATATAGCATACTGTAAGTCAGAGCTGACTCAACATCAATGGGTTTGGTGTTAAGATGTGTGTTTCTGTGTTGCAAGAGCACAAAACTGTGGTGAGAGAGAGCAGGGAGAAAGCCGGAAAAGCACAAGGGCTTCACCCTAGGGGCTGTGTAAGGCGGTCCAGGGATGCTATGTGTTTGTCTGTAGGCACCATGAAGTAAATGACAAGTGAGGTTATAAGGACAATGAGTTTAGATGCCCTTTTTCAGACTGGCTGTGCAGGAGAGGAGAGAGAGCAGGAGCCAAAAGGGGACATGGGGTTAAGGGTGAGGTTTTAAGAGAGGGCATGGCATGAAGAGGTTGT
This sequence comes from Heterohyrax brucei, assembly GCA_028571685.1. Lineage (NCBI taxonomy): Eukaryota > Metazoa > Chordata > Mammalia > Hyracoidea > Procaviidae > Heterohyrax > Heterohyrax brucei. Next base: position 5,585,944 of record CM053153.1, read on the forward strand.
GAGTGTTTCATGGATTATTCTGTGGTGATGAGAATGCAGTAGCAGGCGACATTATTGTGGATTTGTCAAAGCCCATGTAAATTACAGGCTTTAGCTCAGAATATGGTGTAAGTATGGATTTATCAGTTGCAACAAATGTGCCACACTAATGCAGTGCTATTAACAGGAGGAATGGTACATGTGGTGGTGTCAGAGGTACACAGGAATTCTCTTTACAGAAGAATTGAGAAGAAAATTCAGAGAATTTGTTTTTATTGTGATTAAGTGAAAGTATACAATCCATTTCAGTTTTGCATGCCCGCCTATCTACAGCTCCTCTGCGCTCCTTGCTCCGTGACAGCACACTCCTTTTCATTTTATACTTCTCGGATCCTCTTAAGAAGCTCCTCTCCCCTCCTCTCCACCCTCTTCTCTCCCATCTAGAAAGACACCAGTAGGACAGTCCCCTATAAATGCATAGAACCATAAAGTACACCAATTATATGGTCACATTGTGTCTCCAAGTCTAGTCAGTTGTGGTCTGAAGAGTTGACCTCAGTAGTGTTTTCTGGTCAGGGACAGCAGCAGGTCTGGGGCCATGCTCCCAGGGCATCTGCCAAGCTGGATGACCATCAGTTGTGGTCTTCTAGTAGAGTTCTTGAGCTGCACCCGTCTTTTTGTTCAGTTGCCACAGGAACTCAACATTGCGTGCACCATCGTGACTGTCTTTGGTGGTGGCTGGGCACCATCTGGTTCTGGTCACAGGTTGATACAGTCTCCCATTTACACGGGTCATTCTGTGTCCTGGGCTCTTTTTCCCTTGTATCTTTAGTGTTTTTGGTGATGGTCTGTTCTGGATGAGTTGGAACAACTTGGTGCACCGGAGATGGCAGCTTGCTAGCTTTTAAGACTCCAGATGCCACTCACTGATACGAGGTGCCGAAGACTCTTTTAGCAATAGGATAGCTATGCCAATTGACCTTGGTGTCCTCTAAGAGCACGGTCCCCAGACCCTGGCCCTGCTACGCTATGCTTGCACTATTGGGTTAAGTTTAGAAGAGTTTTCAGTTTATGGGGAAGTCCAGTTAAGTTGATCTTTCCACTGTGTGCTATCACTGCTTTCACCCAGCCAAACTTCTATCAACTATCTAATCTATGACCCACCCATGCCTCCCCTCCCCACCATTGTAGCTGTCAAAAATCTTTTCTGTGCATAAGTCTATTTTTAAGCCCTTATAGTAGGGGTCCCACACAATAGCTGTCCTTTTGCCACTGACGGATTTCACTCAGCATGTCTTCCAGTTGAAACCAGGTTATGAGGTGTTTACTAAAATCGTCATTGGCTTTTATCGTTGCATAGTGCTCCATTTAGTGTATGTACCATAGATTGTTTATCCATTCATCTGTTGATGGGCATCTAGAGCGATTCTATCTTTTTGCTGTTGTGGACTGTGTTGCAATAAACATTCATCTGCATGTGTCTGTTTGTTTGACAGCCTTTGTTTCTTTAGGATAAATTCTGAGCAGTTAGATTACTGGATCAAATGGTGTATCTATTTTCAGCTTTTTAAGGAAGCACCAGATTGCTTTCCAAAGAGGTTGTGCCATTTTGAAGTCCTATCAGCAGTGTGGGAGAGTTCCAATTTTTCCACAGCCTCTCCAGCATTTGTTGTTTTGTGTTTTCTGGATTATGGCCCACCTTGTTGGGGTGAGATAGTATCTTATCATAGTTTTGATTTGGATCTCTCTGATAGCTAATGATCATGAGCATTTCATCATGTATCTTTTGGATGCCTGGATGTCCTCTGTAGTGAAGCATCTGCCCATCTCCTTTGCCCATCAATTTGGTTATTTATATTTTCTTGTTGATATTTTGCAGTACTTTATGGAGATTAGATGTTGATCTGACATGTAGTTGCCAAATATTTATTTCCCATTCTGTAGGCGGTCTTTTAACTCTTTTGATAAAACCTTTGGATGAGCAAAAGTGTTTGATTCTTAGTAGTTCCCATTTATCTATTTTCTCTTCTGTTGACTGTGCTTCGTTTGTCGGATTTTGAAGTCTGTCTAAGCTGTGTATTAGAATTTCCATTGTTGACCTTATTTTTTCTTGCATGATCTTAATTCTTTTAGGTTTGATATTTAGGTCTTTGATCCATTTTGAGTTAGTTTTTGTGTAAGGTGTGAGATAATGGGTCCTGATTCATTTTTTTTTGCAGATGGAGGTCCAATTTTGCCAGCACCATCTGTTAAAGAGACTGTTTTTACCTCAGTTTACAATCTTAGGGCTTTTGTTGAATATCAACTGTTCATAAGAGGATGGTGCTGTCTCTGTGGTCTCAACTCTGCTCTGTTGGTTTATATGTCTCTTTTTATACCAGTGCCAGGCTGTTTTGACAACTGTGGCAATGTAATAGGTTCTAAGGTTGGGTAGTGTGAAGCCTCCCACTGTGTTCTTCTTCTTCAGTAGTCCTTAACTTATCTGGGGTTTCTTCCCTTTCCAAGGTTGGTGATTTGTTTCTACAACTCGTTAAAAAATGACACTGGCACTTGTATTGGGATTGCATTGTATATGTAGATCGCTTTGGGTAAAATAGATGTTTTTACAATGTTAAGTCTTCCTATCCGTGAGCAGGGTATTTTCTCCATTTATGTAAGTCTCTTTTGGTTTCTCGCAGTACGATCTGTAGTTCCTTCTGTATAGGCCTCTTATTGCTCTAGTTAGATTTATTCCTAGGTATTTTATCTTCTTGGGGGCTATAGTACATTGTGTAGATTTGATGATGTCTTTGTTGGTATAAAGCATAATAATTTACTTATGTTTACTTTATATCCTGGTACTTTACTGAACTATTAGTTTGAGTAGTTTACTTATGGACTCTTTAGGGTTCTCTGTATGTGCAATCATATCATCTGCAAATAGGGAGATTTTTACTTCTTCTTTGCTGATGTGGATGCCTTTTGGTTCTTAGTCTTGTCTAATTGGCCTGGCTAGAACCAGAGTACGATGTTAAATAGAAGTGGTGAGAGTGGGCATCCTTGTCCAGTTCCCATTCTCAGGGGGAATTCTTTCAGTCTCTCACCATTCAGGATGATGTATGTGGCTGGCTTTGCATAGATAGCCCTTATTGGGCTGAGAAATTTCTTCTCTGTTCCTGTTTTGCTGAGAATATTTTAGCATGAATAGGTGTTGGACTTTGTCAAATGCCTTTTCTGCATCATTTGACAAAATTAGGTGAATTGGGAGTATTTCATCTCTTTCTATGCTGTGAAATAGTCTCAACAGTATTGGAGTTAACTCTTCTCAAAAAGTTTGGTAGAATTCTCCGGTGAAGACATCTGGACCAGGACTTTTTTTGGTTGGTAGTTTTTTGATGACTTTTTCAATCTCTTCCTTTGTGATTAAGTTTATTTTTTGTGATTAGGTTTATTAAGTTGTTCTACTTCTCCTTGTGATAATTTTGGTAGGTGAGATAAATCTAGAAATTTTTCCATTTCCTCTAAGTTTTCAAATCCGTCAGAGTACAGTCTTTTGTAGTATTCTGTTATGATGCTTTTGATTTCATTTGGGTCTGTTGTGACATCTCCCATCTCATTTCTTACTCAGGTTATCTGTTTCCTCTCCTGTTTTTCTTTTGTAAGTTTAGCCAGTTGTTTGTCAATTTTGTTGATCTCTTCAGAGAACTAGCTTTTATTTTGTTAATTTTTTCAATTGTTTTTCTGTTCTCTAGCTCATTTAGTTTTACTCTAACCTCTATCATGTGTTTTCTTCTGGTGCCTGGAGGCAGGGGTGGTTCCTCTGTTGCTCTCTTTCTACTTATTGAAGCTGTATGGTTAATTCTTTGGTTTGGATCCTTTCTTCATTCCAGATATGTACATTTATAGAGATAAAATGACCACTAAGCACAGCTTTTGCTGTATCCCATAGGTTCTGGTAGGATGTGTTTTCATTCTCATTTGATTCCATAAGTTTCTTTATTGTGTCCTTGATTTCTGCTATAATCTGTGGATTTTGGGGCAAGATATTGTTCAGTTTCCAAGAGTTCAAATTTTTACCTATGATTTTTGTGCTGTTGATTTAAACTGTTGTGGCTTTATGGTCCAAGACGATGCTTTGCAATAATTCAGTAATTTGGATTTTGTTGAGATTTACTTTGTGTCCTAACACATGGTATATTCTGGAAAATGTTCCATGTGCGTTGGAGAAGAAACTGTACTTATCTGTCGATGGGTAAAAAGTTCTGCCAGCCGAGGTCCATAAGGTCTAGTTGGTTAATTGTCACAATAAGATCTTCTGTATCTTGACTGAGTTTTTTTCTGGATGATGTGCCCATTACTGAAAGCAAAGTGCTGAAGTCTCCAGTTATTACTGTTGAGTCATCTATCTCATTTTTCAATGTTGTCAGTGTTTGTTTGATGTATTAAATGCTCTGGTATTGGGTGCATAAATATTTAATATTGTTATGTCCTGCTTATATATCGAACCTTTTAGCAATAAATAGTGAACATCCTTGTCCACGATGGTGGATCTTAGATTAAAGTCTACTTTATCTGAGATTAGTATTGCCACACCTGCTCTTCTTTGTATGTTTTTGGCTTAGTATATATTTTTCCATCCTTTGATTTTTCAGTTTGTTCATATCTTTGAATCTTATACATATATCTTGTAAGCGAAATGTAGATGGGTCTTGTCTTTTGATCCAGGATGTCACTTGCTGTCTCTTTATTGGAGCATTCAGTCCATTTAAAGTCAATGTAATTTTTGATAGGTATGTGTTAGTGCTGTCAATTTGATATATTCATTTTGGTGTTGATGTTTTTGTGTTTCTCTTAATACTCTCTTCTGGGTCATTCTTCTTTATAGGTTTAATTTTCATCTTTTTCAGTGTTGGTTTTATGTTTGTTGGGACTCCAGTGTTGTGTTTCTTGCTTTCATATGTTACATTGTTATTGTGCTTTGTGGCTACACCTGTGATCCTCTTAATGTTCTAAGTTTAAACCCAATTTTAACTTCTGCATGTTTTTATCTTCCTCTCCATCTGAAAGGACTATAACTACTGTAGTATATCCCTCTTTTTAGTGTAATGATGTCATAGTTTTCGTGATATGATCATTAATTCCCTTCTTTTAATGTTGTAGCTTTGACTGAGTTTTGAGCCTTTCCCTAGCTGGGTAGGTTTCCAGATGCTGTGTCCTGCATTGCCTCACTAGATATACACTTTATGGTTTTGTTTTTCTAAGCAAAGATCTTCTTTCATATTTCTTATACTTTTGGTTTGGTTTTCACAAAGTTTCTAAGCTTCTGTTTATCTACAAATGCCTTAATTTTGTCTTCATATCTTAGAGACAGTTTTGCAGAATATGTTATTCTTGGTTGTAAGTTTTTCTCCTTCAGGGCCTTGAATGTGTCATCTTACTGCCTCCTTGCCAACATTGTTTATGTTGAGAAGTCAGATGAAAGCTTACAGGGCTTCCCTTTGAATGTTAGCTTTGCTTTGACTTTTGCCGCCATTAAGAGAATCTGTTTATGTTGCATTTTATTAAGCTTGATTATAATATGCCTTGGTGTCATTCCTTTGGGGTCTAATTTTTGTGGCATTTGATACACATCTTGGATATCTGTGTTTTCTTCTTTCATAATTTCAGGGAAGTTTTCTGTCAGCAACTCAACAGTAATACTCTGTGTTTTCAGCTATCCTTCCCTGTTTAGGAACTCCAGTTAATCATAGATTATTCCTCTTAATACAGTCCCACATGTTTCTTAATAGTTCTTCATTTTTCTTATTTATTTTTTTCTGATTTCTGTTCATAAATGCTGGTGTCAGTTCCTCTGTCCTCAAGATCACTAAGTCTGACTTCTGTCTCCTCAATTCTGCTCTTTTGGCTTTGGGTTGCATTGTCTAATTCTGTAATTTTGTTATTGATCTGCTGGATTTCAGATAGTTGATGTTCCATCTCTTCAAAAAGCTTACTTAATTTTTCATTTTGTTTTGCTGCATTTTGTTTAATCTTTAGGAGGGCTTGGTTCCGACTCGACAGCACTTGGCTGGCTAGGAGGGCTCTTATGTAATTCTTTTGTACTTGACCTCTGATAGTTTCAGAAAGTCTTTATCTGGCAAGTTTTTTGATTCTTTGTATTGGGAGAGTTCCAGAGACATGGGGGACTGCTTCTTTGAATGGTTAGCTATGGACTGTTGTCTGTGTGCCATCTAGAAGCTGTTTGATTTCTCTGATGTTACATCAGCAAGACTGAGATGTAGTTCTAAGAGGGGGTGGTCACCAGCCATCTCTGTATACTCTAGTGACTGGCCTCAGGTGAACTCTCTGGGGTGGCAGCTCTGCTTCCTGACTGTCAAAGATGGCGTCCTACTGATGGAGTCACTGAGGGACCATCAGCTAATCCTATGATGTGGATCAATGAAGGCTGGAGGAAATGCTGCTGGGTCTCTCAGCAGTCATTTTTCCAGCTGGTGTTATTTAAAAGAGTATTTTATTTCTTAGTCAAGAGCTGTCCAACAGCTGCTGAAAATAGTCAGACCCTCATGTGTGGCAGGTCCTGCCTTCTGGTTGACAATAAAAGTACCTTGTAGGCTATCTGCAGATACCATGACATGGTTCAAAGTAGGGAGAGGCTAGGGCCTTCCTGTGGCCAGGCCCCACCCATAAGTCTAGACACAGATTCCTCAAATTCCACTTTTCTGCTGGAATAGCACTTGCCATATGGGCTACTGCTCCGCTTGAGAATCAGCTGCAGGTAATGCCCCAGGCAGGGTGATTCTGCCTGCCAGCCAACCATATGGGTTGGCTGCCCTTCCTGCCATGGTACAGTAGAGTCTATGGTGTAGGTCAGAAAAGAGCCGGTAGAGGGGCAGTGGTGCCTTCAGTCAGCAGGTGGGCTCTCAATATGTGGCTACCCTGTGCACTGTCTCTCTGTTCTCTAAATGCTATTTACTTAAGTGTGGCAGTTCAGTGTATTTGCTGGCTCGTGGCCAGTCCGTGCCTCCTGGATAACAAAGAAGGCATCAGTACCTACAGTCCTCTGAAATGGTGAGTCAGCAGGAGCAGGGGTCAGAGGCCACTGGCTCATCTTTGAGAGGGGTAGTTTAGTCGTTACGGGTGCCTAGTCAAATCTGCTAACACTATGCCAGATCCTAGGGCTCCCTGGATGTCCACTGCTTGATTCAGTTATCAAGAATTTCTTTAAATGTAAAACTTGTTTTCTACCTTCGAGAGGGTGCAGTCTTGCTTTTCGTGTTATCTTTTGCTGTTAGTGGAAAATATTTGAGTTTTCCTTCTCTGGCCAGGACCTGTGCCTTACACAGATTCTAGTTCTGGCTTTCTCAGGTTTTATAGGCATACACACACACATACAGACACACACACACATTTAAAATAGATATGCATATGTGGACTAATGGAGCAAAAGCAACTGCAAAAATCCTGTTGATCTAGAATTGATTCCTTATAGCGATTTTATAGGACATAGTAGAACTGCCCTGTATGGTTTCCAAGGAGTGCCTTGTGGATACAGATTGCAACCTTTTGGTTAACAGTTCAATTTTTAACCACTGAATCACCAAAACCAAAACCAACTCTATTGACATCAAATGGATTCTGACTCATAGTGATGCTATAGAACAGAGTAGAACTGCCCCATAGAGTTTCCAAGGATTTCCTGATTCGTAGATTCAAACTGCTGACCTTTTGGTTATAAGCCATAGCATTTAACCACTGCCCCACCAGACTTTGCAACCCATATACATATATACATACATAGGTGCGTAATACATATTACTTATATATGGGGGAATGGAAGAATGGAAAATGGAAAGTGAAGGAGCTAGTCAAGTGGATGATGCTGAGTTGTGATTGGGAGATGTAAGCTGGAAATGGAATGTGAGTAGAATGTGCAGGCTTCTGTCCACGGATAATGGGTCATGAAAAGCTAAAAGTCACCATGAAATTATCCTCTCGTTGGATCTCCTTGACACAATGTAAATAAAGCAGTGTTAGAGGAATGGACTGTCCATCACTCTGTGAGGAAAGCAACAAAGAGCTTTCAAACACAGACTGCTGTTGAGTTTTGAAACATGCCAGGCTCAGTACATGCCACAGGGATGTTGTTTCACAAAAATTCTATTATGAAAAATTTCAGTCACCCAGAAAAGTTGAAGAATGGCACAATGCATACCCACGTTCCTGTCCCCTGAATTTAACAATTGGTAATGTTTTGCCAAATTTGCTTTATTTGTGTATGCATTGTGAATAAATTTTACATCATTTGAAAAGAAGTTGCAGTTACTTTTATTTCTGTGACTGTGTAATTTAAAGTTAGCTGCTTCAACACAAATACTTCAGTATGCATCTCCTGAGAATAAGGCATTTTTCACTGTGACACCAATGACATCATCATGCTGAAAAAAGTTATCAATATTTTATAGTGTCATCCAATGTATACTCCATATTCATGTTTCCCCAGCTCTTGAAGAAAGTTGTTTATAGCTTCTTTATTTAAAGCAGAATTCAGTCAAACTGTACACCATTTCTTTTGTATGCCATTTCTCTCTATCCTCTTTCAATATGGAAGAGTTCACCAAACTTCCTATGAGAACCCTCTGCCCTTGACCTCTACTGTTAGAAGAGTCTGGGCCAGTTGTCTTATAAAAGTCCTGATGCTGGAGTTGCCCGACTGTCCCCACATAGTGTCATTTGTCTTGGTGCTCTATCTCCTATGCTTCAGTGACACTGAGAAAGGCTAAGTCTAAGGCAGTGCTGTCCACTGGAGCTTTCTGTCATGATGCAAATATTCTATGTGTGTGGTCCATTCTGATAGCCACTAGCCACATGTGGCTGTTGAACACTTGCAATTTTGCTAGTATACCAGGAAAATTAATTCTGAATTTTATTTAAGTTTATATAACCACATGTGTCTAGTGGCTACTGGCTTTGACAGTGCAGATCTAGAGTCTTGACTAAATTCAGATCAAATAGGCCAGCAGGAATGTTTTAAGTTTGTTTCGTCATTTTGAGTGTTAGGGTTCTATTTTCCCTTAGGTTCATGGTAGCGTTGGATTGGGCAGCAACTGATAAAAGCTAACATTCAGTGACTCACAAACTATGTTGTTCTGATCAGTATTTGGGAAAGATAAAGTCTACATAGGCTTTAGAGAATAAGGTCATGGTGGAAGTTTGAACGAATAGATGGATTATTAGAAAACAAACCAGGAAGACTTTTTTTCTTTGTTCTTTATGTTTTATTTTTATTGTGATTACATGAAAGTATACAATCCAAATTAGATTGCATGCCTGCCTATCTGCAGCTCTCATTGCCCAGTGACAGCACATTCCTCCTTTTCCTTCTATACTTGTATCCTCTTAACACTCTTCTATCTCCTTCTCTCCACCCTCTCCTCTTCTGGATAGAAAGAGACCAGTAGGACAGCATCTCATAAATACATAGAATCATAAAGTACACACACAATACAGTCACATTGTATTCCCAAGTCCAGTCCATTTTTGTCTAAAGAGTTGACCTCAGTGGTGTTTTCTGGACAAGGGCAGCAGCTGGTTTAGGGGACATGCTCCCAAGGGATCCCCCAGGCCATTGGATCATTGATTTTGGTCTTTCAGTAGAGTTCTTGAGGTGCACCCCCTTTTTTCTCTGTTGCCAGAGAGACTCAGCATTGTGTGCCCCATCATGGCTGACAGGAATACAATTTTTATCACCATCTTTAGTGCTGGGGTTAGCTTCCCTTTATCCTACCTGGCCACACCTTCATAATCCATGTTTTCATATACTAATGAACAGTGCATCACTTGATGACATAATTGTTTGATCTTCTATCAGTAAAGCAAGGTTTGTATAAATTTACCACATCATCTTTATTAAGGAAAGAAAAAATTTGATATCCAAGATTGATGCAAAAATTATCTTATCTCATCCCTTTAATCAGATGTGAAGAAAATTAAACAATAATCCAGCTCTAAATATTTAACTCAGAGCTTTGAAAACCTAAAGTTTTCTCATCAGCTACTCTCATTGCACTGGCCTAGACGTATTTACTTACCATTACCTCTCATTCTGTAACATACAGCATCCTTTTTTTAAATTTGATTTTCAGATTCTGTCTTTCAGATATTAATTTCCTGAGAAAGCATTAGTGATCTGTATTTCTTTCATTACTGTAAGGCTGCCGATCTATGTACCTGAGCCTGGAAGCATGTAAACAAATGTTATTGCTGTTGGATGCCTCTTGAGTTGATTCCAATTAATAGCGACCCTATATGACAGAGTAAAACTGCCCCACAATATCTGAGAAACCCTGGTGGCATAGTGGTTATGAGCTATATCTGATAACCAAAAGGTTGGTGGTTCCATTGCCTGTGTGGTCTTTGTAAACTCTGTGGAATGGTTCTACTCTGTCCTGTAGGGTCGCTGTGAGTCAGAACTGACTCAATGGCAGTGTGTTTGGTTTTTAGTGTAGCACTTTCTAGGCTGTAATCTTTACAGGGGAATAAAGATCCCTGGGGGAAGAGTGATTAAAGCGCTTGGTTGCTGCTGTGACAGTCTGCTTCTATGAAGATTTACAGCCTTGGAAACACTATGGGCAGTTCAGCTGTGTCACAGAGGGTGACTGTGAGTCAGAATCGACTCTATGGCAATGGTTGTTTAATTTTTAAGGGAGCAGATTGCCAACTCTTTCTCCTTCAGTACTTAACCTTGGCATCAGCAGGGCTGCTTTCCAGCAAACGCTAGTGAACAGTTTCTAGTGCTGGCGGCCAGCTCACAGGCATTGGGGGGCTCCCCCGGTGCTGCAGCTCTCCCACACCCACCGCTCACCTGAGCTCATCTCGTTCTCTGGTACACTGGTCCCCGCTCTCGTCCTCTCACAGGCCTTTTCCATTTTCTTCTCCAGGCTTGCTTTGCGCTCAGCCTGAACTGACCTATTTCTCGCTCCTGACCGAGATTCTGACCCACTCTCTTAACTGGGTCATGGGCAGCTCTCTTGCTGACGTTGGCTGGTCTTAGCTTCGGTGCCAGATAAGAGGGCATCAGGAGCAGGGACTGGCCATCCTTCTGCTGTGACTGATACAGGCATTACCCTCTCTCAGAAGCGTCCTCAGCCCTCAGCATATGGGCAAGCCCTGGAACTGTCCCAGCTAGAAAAAAAAGGAAAAAACCAAACTCACTGCTGTCCCATCAGTTCCACTCATGGCCTCCCCATGAGTTACACAGTACAACTGTTCCATAGGGTTCTTTGACTATAATCTTTATGGAAGCGGTGCCACCGGGCGGGTTTCCACGACAACCTTTATGTTGTGCTGTTAGGTGCCGTTGAGTGCATTCTGACTCATAGCAACGCTATGGACAATAGAATGAAACACTGCCCAGTCTTGTGCCATGTCCGCAATTATTTTTACGCTTAAGCCCATTGTTGCAGTCACTGTCTCAATCCGTCTCTTTTTATTGCTGACCTTCCACTCTCCCAAGCATGATGTCCTTCTCCAGGGACTTATCCCACCTGACAAACATGTCCAAAGTATGTTTAAGACACAGTCTCACCATCTTGCTTTCAACGTGCACTCTGGTTTTACTTCTTCCAGAACACATCTGTTGGTTCTTTTGGTGGTCTGTGGGACATTCAACAGTCTTCTCCAGCACCACAATTCAAGGCCATCAATTCTTCTTCTGTCTTTTTTGTTCATGGTCCGTAACCTTTATGTTAATGCCTATCAATCTTAACAGGACATAGTAGAACTGCCCCATATAGTTTCTGTGACCTGTAGGACAGAATGGAATTGTCCCACAGAATTTCCAAGGCTGCAATCTTTGTGGCACATTGTTAAGGTAAGCCATGCAAAGGAGTAGGGAGATGGCATTGGGATGAAAAGCATGTGTGGACAAAGACTGTGCACACACACACACACACACGCACACATACACACAGCCACCTCCACTCCCACTCCCACTCCCACTCCCACTCCGTGCCTTTCCCAGCTTCCTCACTTCCACAGCTCCCGGGGAATTCTCATCCGTGTGTGTCAGAGTAGAACTGTGCACCATAGGGCTTTTAGTGGATGATATATTGGAAATAGATTGCCAAGTCTTTCTCCTAAGGTGCCTCTGGGTGGACTTGAACAGCCAAGTACATTAACCATTTGCACCACCCAGGTACTGCTACAAAAAACCCATTGCTGTCGAGAACCTATAGGACAGAGCAGAACTGTCTTGTGGGATTTCTAAGGAGCAGCTGGTGGATTGGAATTGCCCACCTTTTGGTCAGCAGCTTAGCTCTAACCATTGAACCACATGTATTCAGAGCACCATGTAATTTTCATGAAGGCCCTAGGCAGTGGGTGTCATCATCCTCCTTCAAAGGTCAAGTACCAGAGGCTCATGTGAGTTATGTATGTAACTTGCCCCATCCCAACCCTCCCAAAACCTGTTGCTCTCAAGTTGATTTCAACTCATGGTGGCCGATGTCGGCTAGGGTAGAACTGTGCCCGGTAGGTTTTCAGCAGCTGAGTTTTTGGAAGTAGATCTCAGACCTTTCTTCCACTGTACCTCCAGGGGGCTTGAACCTCCCGCCTTGCTGACAGCAGCTGAGCACGTTAACTGTACTACCCAGGGATGCCTCCCCTATTTCAAAACCACCGCCACGGTGTCAGGGCGTTATCTTGGATCCTGGGAGCTCCTGGCCCAGCCTGTGGATACTCTCTCTTCCTGTTCTCAACTTGATAGTTTGTCTCTAAATGGCAGCCCGTAATTTTCCTAATTGCCAAATTGCCCACAAGCCTGTGATGCCAGCTTGTTGCTGTTTGCTCATTAATTGTTCTTTAACAATGAGTGCAGCTGGGAGGTGCCCCATCTTCTGAGCTTATCCTTCTGCCCTCAGGAACTCGTTATCATGTGGCCCTTGAGTTCTGGGTGCCCAGGGGCAGGAAGAGTCTGCGTCTGCCACTTAGCTGCCTTATTCACCGGCCCGGTGTGGGGTGCGGTGCAGTCTCGGCATTTAGGATGATGTTCCAGAATGTTCGGGCGCATTTCCCAGGATGCTGTGCTTGCTTGTTTTCCTGCTCTGAGTTCTGGGCTACTGGCCCACAGTCATCCAGCCCCAAGGATCTCTGTTGGAGGGATGGCAGAGTATCCTGAAATCCATCCATTCTGGTTTTTTCCATCTCAGCATCTCACTGTGGCCTCACAAAACCTCACATCTCCCTACGTTCCTTCCTTGAGACATTCATGTCATCCCAAGTTCTCAGGCTAAATCTCCTTGTGCTTACTGGGGACTGGAAGGAGCTCCTGTCTGTGACTGGCCCAAAGCTGGGGGGATCCGGTGTGACAACTGAACTCTTGCTCCAAGGGAATGTGACAGCCCTTCCCTTTTGCATCTTGTGCTGTGATGTGTGTGTTGGGGGTGGATGTTACGGAGTTCCTTCTCTGAGGGGTGCGTAGGAGTGAGAGAGGCTGCTTTGGTAAACCCCAGCCAGGGGACAAAACAGAGTGGGCCAGGGAGACTCTCACTGTCTCAGGAAGGAGAAGACCCTGTCTTGTGCATTCACGGCCCCTCGTCCTCCACCTAGTTGACTTTGCTGTGGCCCATCGTAGACACCTCCCTGTCCTCTGTGCCAGAACACAGCCTTCCAGAATTCCAGGATGGTAGCCATCATGTTCCTGTTCATGTTCCCTGTCCAGTGGCTCCTGGTACGCTGCTCTGACAGCAGCACCTCGTGTGTGAGCGCGCGCTCTGACGGCAGCACCTCGTGTGTGAGCGCGTGCTCTGACGGTCAGCACCTTGTGTGTGAGTGCGTGCTCTGACGGTCAGCACCTCGTGTGTGCATGTGTGCGTGCAGACAGGTCTTCAGCCTCTCCCAGCACCGTCGGACTGGCTGGGGAGTGATGGGCCCGCACCCAGCTGTGCTCCGGCTCATCTTCCTCTTCTGCGTCTTGCCTGCATCCTTCTCTGCATCTCATGCTGTCCTAGCCAGATGGATAACGTCTGGTGTTTTCTCTCTCTTGTTTATGAAAAGGCGCCAACTCCTTGTTTTTCAACTGAAATTGAACACAAAATCTCTTTGTAGAGAATGGATAGGGAGGTGACGTGTTTGAGCTGAACTGTGGGTTGGAGGTCTGGGATTGCGTGGGCTTGCTCTGGCCTTACTGTGCTCCCTCTGCTGGTACCCGAGCAGCATCTGTAGGCCCTCAGGCTCTCAGAAGGAGGGCTTGACGCTAGGTCACTCTTTCCTGCCTCTGTGCACATGTCTACATTCAGCAGTGGTGTTGACTCACCTGAAGCAGCCTTCGTGTGCAGCAGAACACTGGGACCCTGATCCCTACCCACTTGAGTAATAGAATAAAGTATGTTGTCCGCAGAGAATCTCTGAAATACGGCGGAGCAGAAATCAGTGGGGAGGAATACAAAAGACTTGCCCTGTGACCTGTAGTCATGCAAATGCTTATGATGCTCAGCTTCTGACCCCGAGGCGAGGGCTGCCAGTCCATTGGGAACCCAGTGGAGCACCGCTGTCCTCTGGTAACAAGAGCACCGTAAAGTTGGAATCAACTCCGTGCCAATTGATTAGGGTTTTTTTGGTTGTTGCTGTTTTCACTGGTGACCACTAGAGTGTAGGTATGGAGTCCCCTGACACCGAGAAGTCGAAGGAAATACAGCCAAGTCATGGTTTCTGTTTTGGTCATCTGGTACTGCTCTAACAGAAACAGCACAAAGTGTATGGCTTTAACAAAGGAAGGTTCATTCTTACACAGTCCAGTAGGCTCCAAGTCCAAATTCAGGATGCCTGCTCCAGGCGAAGGCTTGCCTCCTTGTCAGCTCTGGAGGAAAGTCTTTGTGTTGTATCAGTCTTTGTTCAGAGAGCATCTTGGCACAGGAACACTCAGGTCTGAAGGATGTACTCAACTCCCGATGCTGCTTTCTTGATGGTGTGAGGTTCCTAATTCTCTGCTTGCCTGTCTCTCTTTTCATCTCCCATAGAATGAAAGGAAAAAGGGTGGTACAAGCTACACTCCAGGGAAACTCTCTTTATAATGGAGCAGGGAGGTCATCTTACGAAGGGGTTTATAGACCCACCCTAAACCTCTCTAACACAATCCATTCTGTTAACCACAGGCAGAGATTAGGATTTACATCATAAAATCACAAAATGGAGGGCAATGCCCAAATATGGGGAATCTTGGCCCAGCTGAATTACTACAGATATTTTTGGGGGGGCACAATTCAATCCATGACTGCTTGTGAGTCCACACAACTACCCCTGCCCCCCAAGTAAATAAATAGATAAAATATTAGCCTGGAGCAAAAAGAACTGGGGGAAGTCATGCTCACAGCACTGAGATTCTGCAGTGGAAGACCACAGGCCCCCAGCAGGTGCAGTAACTGGCAGAATGGCAGAGTGACCAAAAGAAGAGCAAAAGGATTGCAGGACTTGGGTCTCTTTACCATTAAAACCAGCAGACCTTGAAAGCACCAGTTCTGGGGAGTTTGGGGAATTTGTTGACAGTGTTCCACAATCATTTCTCACATTGACAAGATGCCCTGGGATAGAAAAATAGATGAACCCTGTGGTAGTGATGGGGACCTGGTCGGGTGCTGCAGGGAGCCAGGGACCGCGCTTCAGTGGCCTGGAGAGCTGGAACCCCCAGGGCTTTAGCGTCTCCACGTCAGATTTTGACAAAGGCACTTAAGGAAATACCCATTCCCTTGGCCAGTCCACCACCAGAGAGGTCTCCCTCAGTGTGTCCGTAGCCTTGAGGGTCTCTAAGGCCTCGTTGCCAGCCAAGTGCCATCAAGTCGGATCTGACTCATGGCGACCCTAGTGGCCAGGGCAGAACTGACCCCCAGGGTATTCAAGGAGCGCCCCATTAGCAATCTCTTTAAGGACCAGGGTGATTTGATAGGCACGGGGGCTGTTGATACATCCTGCTGCTTGTGAGACGAAGAGACATGGGCACCTCCTCTCATCTCTTTCTCTTAAGGAAAATCTGCTCTGAGACTTCTCCCAGATTTGCTTGAAATCTCCATGGAGGGTCCTGGTGTGCTGGCTGCCAGAGCGCCTGTATTCACAGAGCTCTGAGTTCCCATCTCCTCTTCCAGTCTGCAGCAAAGGGATGAGAGAAATAACCAGCAGGCACCCTGGGAAAGCCTGGAAGAGCCACTTTCACATAGCGATAGAACAAGGCTAAGCCCAGAACACCTAGGTCTGAGTCCCCAGTGATGTGAGCTGGTTGCTTCACATCTCTCTGCCTCAGTTTCCCGAGCTTCTACATAAGGACCATAATAGAACCTTCTTCATGAGTTTGTTATGAGGATGGACTGGTTTAATATATGTAAAAACACTTTGAATGGGCTTAGGCTCATAGTTAGCGTTAGTGAGAGTCCCCTGGGTGATAGACAATGCTAATGTACTCAGCTGATAACTGACAGCTTCGAGGTTGGAGTCTACCTAGAAGTGCCTTGGAAGAAAAGCCTGGAGTTCTATTTCTGAAAATTGACCCATTGAAAACCCTACAGAGAACAGTTCTTCTCTGATGTACTTGGAGTTGTAATGAGTTGGGCTGACTTGATGGCAGGCGGTGCTGGTTAAGTGTTAACAACTGTTTCCCTGTCCTGAAGTTTAAGCATTTTCCTGGCACTTTTCATTCATTGTCTCACTTATTCCTCACAACCACTCTAGGAAGCAGATGGATTGCCTGAATTCTACAGATGAGGAAACTGAGGCACAGATAAGGGAACTGTTTTCTTTGGATGCATGCAGATAGCAATCAGGGGAGCCAGGGCTGGAAGGTTCTAGGGACTGTCTGTCTTCGAAGTCCAGGATGATCACAACCTGGTACCCACAGTCCAAGGGAGCTAAAGTCTTCCTTATGAGTACAAAACTTTAGATAAGAGGAAAGTGCACTCAAATCCACAAGGTGAAGGGAGACAGGGACACCGTGAAAGTCCTTAAGCTATTATGCCAAGCAAGACAGATACTATTGGCTTTCTAATCTAAAAGCCATTCCTTCTAGTCTCCTTTTTTGTGTCTCTGACTATAAAGACTGGGGAAAAGAAGACCAATATTCACTTCCTCACCATACCATCTAGTTAAAATGACCATGTGACTCAGTTTTGGCCAATTAATTAACAGGAGAAGTATTTTGGTAGACCTCTGAGTTTTTTTTTTCCCTCCATGTTTTAAAAGGGACAAAGGAGGAAAGTAGACGAGTGACTGAGGTTGCATTTCCCTTTCCTTCAGCTTGGAACACAGACTGATGTTTGGTGCGATGGCACCCGTATTGTAAGCATGAGGTAATAAATCAATAATGAAGGATAGCAAAGATAAACGCCATCTGAAAAACAGGAAATTGATGACTTTTCATAAGGATGAAAGAAAAATGTTAGGAATTGGCCACTTCCAGGCTTACTGAGTGACAAATTCAGTGCCACTGTTAGTCCAGGATATTGTTAACATAGAGCTGAAAGTAATCATGGCCAGCATGTTGAGGTTGTCCACCAGAGAGAGAATGTCCTCCCTGAATTATCAGTTCTCAGTTGGAAAATAAAGAAATAGAATGTCCACAAAGGATCATTTAAGTTCTGAGGGTCTATGCCTTTTTGCAATGAGAAGGTACTGAAAAAGATCTGAACAGCAGTGTAGCATGAAAGAGACAGAGTACACCTCCAGTAACTTACTGGACAGATCATTTAAACATGGCCTGAGACACCAACTATGGTCTTGGTGTTAGGGTTCAGTTGTGGTTCTCTGCAAAGACATATGGAAGTTCTAATCTGGTGGCAGTGAATGTAACGTTATTGGGAAATCGGACTCTTTGCAGATGTCATCAAGCTAAAAGGAAGTCATACTGGATTAGGGGCGCTCTAATCCAATGGCTACTCTCCTTGTAAGAAAAGAAGAGAACAGAGAGATAGAGAAGTACCTCTAAAAAGAAGCAGGACTTGGAGTGATCCATTTACCAGCCAGGGAACAAGAGTTTCTGACAAACGAGCAGAAGGCAGGAAAAGGCAAGGGAAGAGTCTTCCCTAGAACCTTCAAAGAGAACATGACTCTCTTATCACCTAGATTTTGGATTTATAGTTTCCAGAACTGTTAGAGAATAAATTCTTGTTGTTTGAAGCCACCCAGGTGGTGGTGCTTTGTTATAGCAGTGGTCAGAAACAAATAAATACACTTGTTTTTCATAGTCACATTGACCTATGTAAATAAAATGGTAGCAGTAGCCAGTTCCTATAGATTGGCCATTGTAAGCAAGAAGCCCTGGAAGCTGGGCTTGGTAATAGTGGTTAAAGTGCTCAGTTGCTAACTGAAAGGTCAGCGGTTTGAACCCCCCCAGCCACTCCATAGGAAAGGATGTGGCAGTGTGTGTCTTTAGAGATTACGGGCTTAGAACCCCGAAGGGGCAGCTCTCTCTCCTGTAGGTCGCCATGAGTCTCAATCAGCTCCATGATGGGAAAGGATTTGGGGTTTTACCGTGTTTAGATCTTTATAAGGTTCGCTGAGCATTTCTCACTTAATCCTCATGAGATCCCTGTGAAATGGGTAGGGTTACCCTTAAAAAGCAAGACCTAAACAGATGACCCAGCATCTCATAGCCAACTGTGACAGGAGTAGGGGTCTGTGTCCAGACTTGGCTTCCTGTACAGGCTGTCATCATAGCGGCACTGTCCCCTGCCTCTTCTGAGAGCCAGCACACACGGACAAATGATGCCCTCTCTCCACTGCATTCTGTCTACTGGTGGCAGAGAGCTGCAGATAGCCACCCACCCAGAACAGCATGACTCATGTGGCCCTCATTCAGCTGAGTACACAGATGCTGGTGATGAGCCACTGGTCTCCTCTCAGAAACTCAGACACACGATGGCCAGCAGAGCCGATTCCGCAAGGCTGGCTAGGCAGATATGAAAAGAATAATACAGAGAAACAGATCCATCCAATGCCAACACTACAGAATCAAATGAAAAATATGTTCATGTGTCATGTACCAGTGACTGTCAACAAGTCAGTTCCAGCTGATGGCTGCTCATTGCCATGTGGTGGGTTACCATTGTGTTAACCATGAGAGAGTCAATGGCGAAGAGAACAGTACAGAATGTCTCATGTAGCTTGCAGTTTAGTAAGAAAACATATAGCAAGTTATCTGACGCTTACTTGAAAAACACTAAAAACAAAACATTACCATTGAGTTAATTTTGACTTTTGGTGACCCCTAGGGTCACCATGAGTCGGATCCGACTCGACGGCACTTGGCTTGGCTTAGCTGGTGACACCATGTGTTACATAATAGAACTGTGCTCCATGGAGTTTTCTCGGCTGTGATCTTAGGGAAGAATATTGCCAGGCCGTTCTTCTGCAGTGCTCCTGGGTGGGTTTGAACTAGCAACCTTTAGATTAGCAGTGGAGAGGCCTGTTGTATGGCCGTAAGAATGTGTAATATATATGCAGACAAGTGCTGCAGATGTTATAAAGCAGAAAGGATGATAAAGATCTTTGTAAATGTCAAAACTCTGCTTAAAAACCTTTGCTGGCTCCCTATTGCCTATTGTGGTTATCAACTAAGTGTACGTGGTGGTCATCAGGGATGCTGGTGACACCATAGCCTGTCATTCAAAAAACCCATTGCTGTTCATTCAATTCCAACTCATGGTGCCCCGATGGGACAGAGTGGAACTGCCCCACAGGGTTTCCAGGGAGTGACTGGTAGATTGAACTTCTGACCTGTGAGTTAGCAGCAGAACTCTTAACCACAGCACCATGAAGGCTCTGCCACATTGATTGGTCAAATCTGGGAAAGGACCATGGATCTGTTATTTTAATGGCCATATCTGGTGATGCTGAGACAGTTGGTCATAGTTACTAGTTGAGAAAGTCTGGCCCCCAAATTTGGCAAGTGGGAACTGTACGTGGCACACAGCATCTTGCATGATGGGCCCCCTTTACCATCCCCTCTGCTGGGGCTCCCACCAGCATGCCGTGAGACGCCATGAGCTCTCACCATGCCCTACCACTCCAGCCAGCCTCCTCCATCCTTCCTTTGCATACACTGTTCCCTCTGCTTGGAGTTGTGTCCTTTTCCTTTGTGCCCAGCTCCCATGCCTCTTCCCAGGTCCTGCATGGAGAGGCGGGATACAATCCCTGCTCCTCTCCAGAGGCATTTTGACTGATGTTTAGATTTTAAGTCTGTATCCACACCTTTCTTTGTGTTCCTTTTACTTTTCCTCCTACGTCTCCAACGTGCCCTAGTTTTAGTCTCCCCAAAGCATGCAGATGGATTTTCCTGAGTTCTTCCTTCGTTTCATCTTCCCACATGAGAGATGAGAGCAATGGGATGCGACTAGACGAAGGGATGTGGTTCAGGCCCGCACCGCCCATCTCACCTTCTTACTAAACACTGATCTAGGGAGAACACAATGGTGAGTCCTTTGCTTTCACTGTTTCAGTGTGAACTTCCTTTTCATCTTCCCTTTGATGGGGAAAATGTGCTTTCAAAGAGCTTCAAGGGAATATGGAGAAACCACTGTTAGGCGTGTATTCTAGTGAAACGAAGGCTATGAAGGCCTTAAACTGATCTTGCTTTTCCAGCTGTGTGCATAATTATTACCCAGGGGTCAGTGGAGCTGCTCAGGAGAGTCTCAGTTAGATACCCATCCCTTAAGAGCCTCATGACCTTGAGTGCAGGGACTCTGCATTTAAGTGCTGGGTCATCCTAGGCTGGGTGTGTGGATTTAATGCAAATAGCCAGCACAAAGCAGCTTAGACCTTGCTGTAACCTTGCAGTTACTCCCTGAAAGTAGTTCCTTCCCACTCCCCTCGCCCTCTGGAAACTCACTTGTTTTTGGCAAAGTGCAAATCTGTAGTTCAAAGCTACAAAGAATTAGGGAGATTACCTGGCTTTGTAGAACACAATTAGTTCTTAGTTCATTTTGATGACTTGAGTGTAATCGAATGTTCAACATTTCCAGTGCACATCCCAGGATATGCATATGAGCTTAAAATATAAATCTGGGGATTTTCCTGATTTTGCTGCATTTGGGGTATTTTTAGCTTGAATCATAATGCAAGAGAGACCCTCAGAATCTAGGTTTTGATTCAGATTTCTTTCATGTGCATGACAGATATGTCATTGACTCATTTGCTCCTTCTTTCACCCTACGTATACTGAGCTCCTACTATGTGCCAGCATAACATCTTACTCTCACACATTTGTCTGAGTAGATGATTTGTTTATCCCACTTTATGAAGTTAGATATGAAGATATGGGGAAAACACCCAGAAGGGCAAACTGCTCGTGGGTTGTGCAGCTGGCGTACGGATGGGTGCGTTTGACTTCAGATCCTGCACACCCATCCATCATCCTTGGCCTCCCCAGCAATCCCAGTAACACATAGCCTCAAATAGGAATCTACACTGTGAACCAGGAAAGAGAGTGCGTACTCAGAGATGGCATCTCTGTAGAGGTGATGCTCCCTCACTGGTCTTCTGTCTTGTACATTTTTTATTAACTCATCTGCTACCCATCCTTCCATCCATTTGTCTACCCATCTGTCTACCCACCTATCTACCCATCCGTCTGCCCACCTGTCTACCCATCTATCTGTCCATCCACCCACCCCTTTACCCATCATTTTACTCATCCATCTCCCCAACTGTCTACAAATCCATCTTCCCACTCGGTTACCCATCATCTACCTACCCATCTACCCACATGCCTACCTATCCATCTGCCCATTTATCTGCCCACTCATCTGCCCATCCATCTACCTACCCATTTTTCCACCCACTTATTTATCCATCTACCCACCGTATTCCTATTCACCTACTCACTCATCGACCCACCCATCTTTCCATCATCTATGCACCCACTTGCCCATCCGTTTATCCATTTTCTTAACCACACACCTACATATCCACTTAATCAATCCAGCTACCCATGCACCTACCCACCCGTTTACTCATACATTCACCCCCTCATCTACCCATTCATCTGCCCACCCGCCTACCCTTCCATCTACTCACACATTTGTCCATCAGTGTACTCACCCACCTAACCATCCATGCACCTAGTCACCTGTGTACTAATCTACTCACCCATGTACCCATCCATCCACCCATGCGTCTACCCAACTATCAGCTTACCTGTCTACTCACCCACCTGAACCCATCCATCTACCTATTCATCTACTCACAAGGGAGATAATGCCAGGAAAGAAGAGGCAGCAGCAGGATTTAGAAGTGCCCCATCTGTTGTTATTTTGGTTAGGTGCCATCGAGTTGGTTCTGACTCATGGTGACCCTGTGCACAACAGAACAAAACCCTGCCTCATCCTGCCGCCTGTCCACAGTTGTTTTTATGCTTAAGCTCACTGTTTCAGTCACTGTGTCAGTCCATCTTATTGAGAGTCATTCTCTTTTTGTCAATCATGTACTTTATGAAGCAGGATGTTATTCTCCAGGGACGGATCCCTCCTGACAAACACGTCCAAAATATGTAAGACACAGCCTCACTGTCTGTGTTTCCAAGGAGCACTCTGGCTATACTTCTTCCAGAACAGATCATTATGTTCTTTCAACAGTCCTTGATACCTTGAATTTTCTTCTCCAACACCACAATTCAAAGACATCAATTCTTCTTCTGTCTTCATTATTCATTGTCCAGCTTTCACAGGCATATGACACCATTGAAAATACCATGGTTTGGATCAGGCACACCTTGTTATTCAAGATGACATCTTTACTTTTCGACACTTTAGAGAGATCCTTTGCAGGAGATTTTCCCAGTGCAGTGCATCTTTTGATTGGACATTGATTGTGGAACCAAGTAAAATGAAATCCTTGGTAACCTTAATCCTTTCTCCGTTTATCAGGGTGTTGCTTACTGGTCTAGTTGTGAGGGTTTCTGTTTTCTTGATGTTGAGGTGCAACTCATACTGAAAGCTGTGTTCTTTGGTCTTCTTCAATAAGTATTTAAAATTCTCTTCACTTCTAGCAAGAGAGATTGTGTCATCTGCATAACACAGGTTGCTCATGAGTCTTTCCCCAGTCCCCATACCTAGTTCTTTATAGAATCCAGCTTCTTGGATATTTGCTTGACATACAGATAGAAATACTGGATCTATGGGATTTAAATACTTCTCTCATCCTTAGCTGTCTCATCTGTACAGTTGGGATTAGGCTTGTTGTGAAGATTAAATGAGTTAATATATGTAAGGTTCTCAGAATAATGATGAGCACTTTGCAGTTACTACTGCTGTTAGGTCAACCAAATTACACTTCATTTCATATGCTTGGCTAGAATCTTATTAAGAGTCAGTTAGACCAATTGCTTGGAATTTAAAGAACAGGAAATCCCAGTAAATTTTGATTTCAGTCGGATCTGACTCGACGGCACTTGCATTGGCAACTTTCATGTCTAGTACAGTAAGTAATACGACCAAGTATAGACCAAGACCGTACTGCGGGTCATGTTTATATATGCACCTTAAAACATTTCACTGAGCAAATGAGCACAGCCCCCCAAACTGTTTGGGGACATGTTTAACCTCCAAGGCACTTGAAAGGATCTGTTTTTCTGGAGTTCAAAGCAATTTTGTTTCTACATTAAAACAGACTACCCTCACCAAGGTCCTCCTCTTTCTAAAGCTCTCGAAACTACTTCTAGTTCCTATATTTAAGTCTTATGTGGCTTGAACATATCTTTTAATGAATCCCAGCTTTAGTTCTTTCATGTGTAACCTCATACTCTTCTGGTCTCGTAAGGTTTAAGTGATCCCATTCATCTCCTCAGCACATTGATTGAACGCCTTCTGTGTGCCAGGACCTGGACTGAGGGTTAATACAGTGGTGAGAAACAGCGAGTCAGTTTCTAATTTGTGGAGCCTACCGTCCTGTGGGGAACACGGGCTCTCTGCAGAGTATGTAACGGACTACCTGGTGTGCAGTGAGACAAGCAAACCCAGACTTGATTCCGCTGAGCTGATTCTCACTCATAATGACCTTATAAGACAGAGTAGAACTGCCCCATAGGGTTTCCAAGGCTTGTTCATTTGAATCCTGTTGGTGCAGTGTTTAAGACCTAGGCTACTAATCCAAAGGCAATCGGAAGATAGGCAGTTTAAATCCACCAATTCCCTGGAAACCGTATGGGGCAGTTCTGCTCAGTCCTGTCAAGTTGCTATGAGTTGGAATCGACTTGACAGGAACAGCTTTAGGTTTTTGATTTTGGAATCTTTTACAGGAGCTGAATGCCACATCTTTCTCCTGTGAGGGACCTGGTGAGTTCGGGCCACCCCCTTTCTGGTTAGCAGCCAAGCACGTGACCACTGTACCACCCAAGCTCCTTGGAGCCCAGGAGGTCCACAGTAATCCATTGTTCCAATCCCTTCTGATGCGTAGTTGAGCAGTATTCTTCATCTGTGGGTCTATGATAGCCACAAAGTGGAACTGTTCCAAATGAGCTTCAAATGAATTGAGAACTCCAAGAATCCTTTTAATTTTTTTTTTTCTTTAAGTAATGAGTGACAGAGAAGAAAGGGTACAGAGTCAGGTCCTGCTTCTGCATGTCTTTGCTCTAAAAAATCAAGAAAACCATCTACTACCTTTGGCTTCAGCTTCCTCATCTGTTTGATGGATGGTTTATGTAGATACAGTCCTAGGTCCCTTCCAGGGGAAGATGCTGGGACTTCTCAGCCATTCTGTAACACCAATCAGCAGCAGTGAGACTGTGAGTCCCTCAAAAGTCATCATTCAGTGGAGGCATTGAGGACGGTCATTTTCCATCTGATGGACGAGGGAGAAAACAGGTCACCGACACGTGGCTCCTTTCCAGTAATCCACTTTGGCTTAGAGACCTGGCTTCTGCGGAGACTTGGCCAGCTCAGTGGCTGAAACACTTAGTCTTCTTGTCAGGAAGCATTTCCAGAATTATTCTTTGCCATTTTAAAAGCTGTGGACTTCAAAGGTGCACTCTTATGCCATTACCTTCTGTTTCTCCCGCCCAAGCAGAAAGATTTTCTGTCTCTGCTGTTTGGACCGTCAATGCCAGGCCCAGGCTTGGCAGTCGCGACTTAGGAGTTCTAAGGACTTAGGCCTTGCTGCATGGTACATTCAGCATTCTTCTCCAGCACTGCAATTCAAGGGCAAGAATGTCAAATGTGTCATAGACCATCCAAGGAACAAACAGGTCTGCTGTACGAGAAGCACAACCAGAGTGCTCCTTGGAAGCAAAGACGGCAAGTCTGTGTGTTACATGCTTTGGAAATGTTGTCAGGAAAGATCAGTCCCTGGAGAAGGACATCAGCCTTGGTAGAGTGGAGGGTCAGTGAAAAAGAGGCAGAACCTCGATGAGATGGATTGACACAGTGGCTGCAACAGTAGGCTCAAGCATAAGAACGATTGTGGCCATGGTACAAGACTGGGAAGTGTTTCGTTCTGTTGTGCACAGGGTTGCCATGAGTCAGAACCGACTCGACGGCACCTAACAACAACAACAACAACAAGGCCTTGCTCTGTACTCCGGGACTGAGAAGTTACTTTTGGAAAGTGAGGAGAGTGTGACGGCGCCGGGAGTGCAGGGAAGGTCCTCGTCCTCCTTTTGGGTGATTTAACTCAATGGGCACCTGGCTTGATGAAGGTCTCACTGCCCTCGAGTCTGTTCTGAATCAGAGGACCCTGTAGGAGAGAGTAGAATTGCACTACAGGGTTCCAAAGCTGTAAAACTTGGTGGCAGCTGACTGCCACATCTTTCTCCACAGAGGGGTTGCTGGGTTTGAACAGTTGACCTTACAGCCAGCAGCTGAGCACTTTAACCACTGTACCACTAGCACCCCTTTAGCACTGTTATTATCTCCCTTTACAGATTCTGAAACTGAGACTCATGAGGTGTGAATAACTTAGCAAACTCACCAGGCTCCGCTCAGTAATCACCACGTGGCCAACATCTTGCCGAAACTTGGTCTCTGATTCCTGTTTCCCTTCCAAACACCATCCTGATACCTACCCCAGCTTTTTCCTTTTCTTTTCTGGTTCATTTCTGAGCTCCCTCTCTGGCTTCTGCTCTTTGTTATATAGCTCCTGTGCTTTCTTGACTTTACCCCCCTTAGCTTTGTCCGGTATACTGATTCTGCTCAGCAGATTTAATTATGGGAGTGGGCCCACCAAGCAAGGCTCTTTCACTCTCAGCAAATGTGAAAGAAACGGGAGGGAGACTCCACGATACAGCCCCTTATAAGTGAGAGCATGCTCAGTGATTCCTGCTGCTGAGAAGTTTCCGCACATTTCCGTTCTCTTAGTCTTCTTTGTCCTCTTGTAAGGGAATAAACTAGTTGCTGTTAGCCAACTCATGGTGACACCTGGTGTCATGGTGACAGCAGGAGTATCAGAGCAGAACTGTGTTCCGGAGAGGTTTCAGTGGCTGAATTTTTAAAAAACATGGCCAAGGCTTTCTCCTGAGGCACCTCTGGGTGGCATTGGGACTGCTGGTCTTTTGATTACCAGTCAAATGCTTTAATCGTTTGTACCAGCAACTCCCATAACTGCATATTACCTGGTGATCATACTTTAGGATTATCTAACATATAGCACATTTCTTTGTTGTTGGTGATGGTGATGGTAGTGCTCCGTGTGTTGTGTGTCTGCTGCTCTATTCCAGTGCTGAGACTAGTGGTTGCCACGCAGGCAGGGTTAGTAAACACTTGCTGACTGAGTTCATTTAATTGAGAAGTTCAAAAATAAGGATGTCCTCGATTAACTAATTACCAGTTCTTTTTGTGTAAGCACTGCCTCCAGGTTTGAAGTAAGATTTTGAAAAGATCACACATCCCTTTTTTTATTTGATTTTTTATTTTCTGTTTTGTTCCTCATAATAAAAGAAACTTAAGCCTAACCTGTTTAGTAGTGACCAGATGAAGTGAGCTCCTGGTTTTTGGTTCCTTTTCGGAGACATTCTTTGGGACCAGTATGAGCTACTAAAAAAAGAGAAAAGTTTATCTGATTCAGACTTCAGATTTCATCTCAATCACTTGTAACTTATGGAGAATTAGGAAAATCGTCCATGTATTTAATTAACCCTTTGTTCCCTGGTGTCCTATTTGGGGTTGACAATATGTACTTCACCCAGATGTAATGATAAATGGTACTTTTACTGCTTTGCATTATAATAGATCAGTGGACTATACCTCTGAGTAGCACAAATGGTGAAGTGTTGGGCTACTAGCCGAAGGATCGGTGGTTGAACCCACTCAGAGGTGCTGCAAGGCAAGGCCTGGCTGTTTGCTTTTGAAAGGTCACTCTGCAACACATGCATCTCCATTAGCTGGAACTGACAGCCACTGTCCCCACACCCTTGGTGGATGGATTTTCCATCTCTCCCACAAACAACTCCACAGACATATTCTGTCTGGAGACAGGGCCCAGTGAGGTCCTTCCATCCTAGTCAGTACTAGCCATGGGATAAACCAAGAGTCACTGGTGAGGAGAAGCTGCTTCTGAGCTCTTAGTACTGACCGCCTTCCAGATGCATCGTCTTCACACGTGGAGATGAGGGACATGAGCCTGTTCTCCAGAGAGCAATCACCTAGTCCCTTCTGATTTGTCAGTGATATTGCATTAAAATTGATCCATTTCCCAAACTCCACTGCTGCTGTCCTCTTATCTAATTACAGACCCAGCTAGAGCTCGTCCGTTGCCCCATGGGAGGCAGGGACTCCCAGCATGGCAAGGCTCTTTGACAAAATACGGTTTGGTTGGAATTCATTACTGTGGGGACTTGATGAATCGAAGAGCTATTACTTTTTACATTCTGCGTTCTGTGGAGTGCCTCAGCAGAAAGCACTGTCCTGGCCATCTTCCAAATTCTTTTTGATTGTTTCTGTGCCTTTTTTTTTCCTTTTGTCTTTGTTTATTTTCTTTTGTGTTGGGTAGTGGACGTTAGGCAGAGATAATGCTGCAGTGGAAGGTGTCAGTTCTAGCTCTGAAAAGCAGAACCTGAGGCCTCGCCACACCTGCTCATTTGACATGTTTGAGGCTTTGAAATGAGACGGTGTTGTTCTTGACACATGGCGCTTTTGTTACTTGCTGTCAGCTGGGACTCCTAGCACCTATGTCTAACAGAATGAATCGTGCCCACCCCTGCACCATCTTCATGATTGTTGGTGTGTTGGAACCCATTCTTGGGGCATTGGTGGCACTCTGTCTCACTGAGAGTGCTTGGATAGGTTCTCAGTAAATATGTGTGGAGTGAACAATATTACACACACACACAGACACACACACACTTTATGACCTAGAAAGAGACTTCATCTGTCAAGAGTTATGATGCCCATTTTCCTCTTCTCATTAAACTGGAGTTCTCTCTGAACTAAAGATACTTGACTTGCTGTTGTTATAGTCAGTGTTTGGCTCATTGTGACCTCATATAACAGGGTGAAACTGCCCCACAGGGGAGCCGATTGACAAGTCCTTCTCCAGAGGTCCCGATGTGTTGGTTCAAAATGTGTTGGTTCAAACTGCCAAACCTTCAGTTCGCAGCTGAGTGCCCAGGACTCTGGACACTGGATTAGACACTGGATTAAGACTGTGGAAACCTGAATTAAATCATACCCCTTGGAGACTCTTTTGAGCCCTCTGTTCCCTCATGTATGAAATGGAAGCGAGGTGATAACTTAGTGATGCTTTATATCCTTTGTCTGACACATAAAATACCAAACTGTGTCTAGTCTGCATCTCTGTTTGTGTGTTTATTTTTAAAATTTGTTTTGCAGTGCTTTCTCTTCTGTTTTCCTCCCATCCTCCTCCCTCCCAAACCACTTCTATCTCTCTGTCTCTCACTCTTTATTGAGTATCTACTACCTGCAGGGAAACGCTGGTGGCATAATGGTTAAGTGCTATAGTTGCTAATCAAATAGCCACAGTTCGAATCTCCCAAGCACTCGTTGGAAACTCCGTGGGGTGGTTCTACAGGGTCACCGTATCCTGTAGGCTCACTGTGAGTCAGTATTGACTCAGTGGCAATGGGTTTGGTTTCATTTTGGCTTTTACTATCTGTAGGCACTGTTTGAAGTAGTGAATAAACAAGTAAATATCCTTTCTGTCATATTTATATGCTAGTAGAGGATAGAATGGGAATAGTAGTAAAAACACTGACCAGGTTGTCAGGATACGTTAAGGTACTGTGTTAACGTCACGGTGTTTGAGGATACACAGTAGCTGAAGGTTTTCGTTTGGGTCTGAACAAGATCATGTGCCCTCAGTGGGGGTGTCTGTGCCCTACAGCTTCCCAACTGATGCTCTAAGCTCACATACAAGACTTGATGAGTGTGTGACTTCAACTTACCTTGTAATTCTTCAACCTGCACAGATACATTTTAATTTTTAGCCTCATTTTCCTAGTGACTGTAAGAAATAGGAGCTCTGGTGATACAGTGGTTAAGAGTTCAGCTGTTAACCTGGAGGTTGGCAGTTCAAATCCACCAGCTGCTCCTTGGAAACACTATGGGGAAGTTCTACTCTGCATTATGGGGTTGCTATGAGTTGGAATCGACTTGACAAACTTTTTTTTAAAAGAAATGGATTGTTATAGGGCTGCCACAGAAGCACCCTTATTCTGTGATTAATACTGATTTGATACGGCAGTTTGAGCCCAGATCTTGTTGTTTTCTCTCTCTAGTGCAGTAAGAAGTATCCCTCCCACCCAGTGTCCTTATGGTCATCATTAATGATGGAGCCAAGGGCAGGAGACACTGGGTCCTGCAAGGCACTTGCTGAAATAGACCCTTTGCCTCAAGGGTCCATAGGTGTTAAGTGAATTGATTGTGATACCCTTGCTTTCCATTGATTATCAATAGCTTATTTCTTATTGGCAAGAAGTTCAGCACCTGTATTCAATTCCAAAGACATAAATAAACCCATCCTAGAGTTCTGTCTTTGAGGCTATGTTTCCTTGAACTACTTTTGGTACTAAATAGAGTAGTAATCAAAGCCCAGGCAAGAAAATAGCATTGACACTAGTGATTTCAAACCAAGGATGTTTAACATGGAATTGTTTGTATAAGTTTTGGAAGACTGATGAGGCCAATAGGGGCAAGTGAGATGGCACAGTGATTGATAACTGCAGGAAGAGGCAGCGACTGTGAAGGCGAGGTGGACAGAGAGTCGCTGGAGCTCCCAGAACCTCAGAGTTCTACGGAAGACTTTGTGTAGCTGTTGCCCCGACCTCCAAGGACAGACCTCTGCAAAGCTTGTGCTGTGTTGGCTGGAGAGAGCTACGCTCAGAAGCCATTTTGACTGATGAGGAAACTTTTCTATCTTAACCACTTTGAGGGGCAGCGGGTGACTGCTGCAAGGGGTGCTGAAGGAGACTGAAGTCCAAGAGAGAGCTCTCTGCTGTTGCTAGGGCAACACTGACAGGAACTGAGAAGATAGATGACACCCATTTGCCTTCTTTGTCTCTTCCTCGTCTCCTTATGGTACCATCCATTGACAGAGTCTAACAGGATGCCAGCCTGCCAGGGTCATGTGGTTTTAAGATTTCCAGCTTGAGCAAACAGTAGAAGGCAGGTCCGTGTAACTGGACTACATTGTAAGCTAAAAGTTTTCTAAATTCAATCCCACATTTCAAAGGACAGAGCAGCAGGGACAGGAGTTTGGGGACTATGTATTCATGTGACATTGAGGTCAATTGGCATAACTAGTCTTTTTCTGAGAGAGTATTCTGCACCTCATATTGGTGAGTGGCACCTGGGGTCTTAAAATCTAGTAACCTGCCATCTAAGGAATATCAGTTAGTCCCAGCCCACCTGGAAAACATCAAAGACATGAGGAACAATGACCCCAGGAGGCAGAGGACCTATATGATCGGAAGACGACATCAGCTGGAGAACAGAAGAACTAGATGATGCCCGACCATCACCAAAGACAGCCATGACAGGGAACACAATGTAGAGACCCTGATGTAGCTTGAGAGAAAGGGCTGTGCAGACCTAGAACTCTATGAAAAGACCAGACTTGGTGGTCTGACACCCTTGAGGGCTGAGAACATGGCCCCTAGACTTGCTGTCAGCCTAGAGCTGAAACCAGTACTGAAGCCAGCACTTCAGATGAAGAATGGACCTGACCTGGGAACACAGAATGTTGCCGGTGCTGTGTGGACTTTATGGTTTCATTTGTGTATAAGGCTGTCCTACTGGTTTCTTTTATAGAGGGGAGAGGAGAGGGTGGAGGGCAGGGGACAAGTTTTGGTTGAGTGGATACTGGAAGTAACGAGTGGTGTGCTATCACAAGGTGAGGAGTGCAGATAGACTTGCAGAGAGGTGGGTGCTCAGGGCTTTATACGACAAATTGTCTTGGATTGTTAACTTCCACTTAATATCACACACACACACACACACACACACACACACACACACACTAAATAAATAAATAAATAAAAGATTTGCAGCTTGAGTATCACAGAACAGAGTTGAGGTAGGTGCGCTTGTAGCTGAGAGACACAAGAGAATAGAGTTATAACCCATTGCTGGAAGACCCCTTACCGTCAAGTCGATTCCAGCTCACAGCAACCTATAGGACAGATTAAAACTGCCCTGTACATTTTCCAGGTAGTGCCTGGTGAATTCAAACCACTGACCTCTCGGTTAGCAACCCATAACCACTAGTCCACCAGTGTTTCCATATAGAGCTATGGAAAGGTGGAAATCAGAGCTGCCATTTTAGGGCATGTGATGAGTCCCGGGCACTAAGTAGGCCCACTGCATGGTAAGAAGGCTGTTGACCAGTGTGAGTCATCATTGTTTTCCGCTTGTTA
Organism: Heterohyrax brucei; assembly: GCA_028571685.1. NCBI lineage: Eukaryota > Metazoa > Chordata > Mammalia > Hyracoidea > Procaviidae > Heterohyrax > Heterohyrax brucei. The sequence goes on from CM053153.1 coordinate 5,617,733, forward strand.
AAGGCTCCTGTGTGCAGGCCCCTCTTGGCCCAGTGTAATTTACATAATGTTATTCCCTCTCTTTCCTCTTCATTTCCCACATCCAATTCACCTTGCCAGGTCTTGTTAGTTGTGCCTCCTAAGTGTTTTGCAATTTTTTTTCTCATGCTTTGTGTCCTCAAATTCAGTGTAGTTTCAGGTTTACTCTTGTTTTGTTTCTGTTACCCCAGGGTCTGTCTGGTCTTCTTCTTTCTCTATACCTTCTCTAAGCTAGCCTGCATCTTCTGGTCGGATCATCTTCCTTCCAAGCCAACATTTGGTTATACCATTTCCCAGCTAAATTATTTCAGTCACTTCCCATGGCCTGCGGGATAAATTCAGACTTTGCATACATCAGCTAACAAGGCCACTGATGGTCTAGCTTAGGTCAGTCTCACGTGCTTCACCATTGCACGCCTTCCTGCCGTTGCTCATGCTGTCACTTCTGCCTGGGATTGCCCTTCTGTCCTTCATCCATCTGCAGACGCTGTTCAGAGAGCACAGCTCCCTTCAGTGGCCACATCTTCTCTGAAGCCCTTGCTCATCGCAGTGTTGGCTTCCAGGTTAATGTGTGTGTGTGCATATGTGTGTTTGTACCTATGGGTGTGTTCCACCGGACAGCTATTTGTATCTCCACTGCATTTATTTCATTATTGTGAAATGTGAAGCATAGATAGAAGGGAAAGAGCAGTAAACACCTTTGCTGTCATGGTCTACATGCTCATAGGGAAAAGAATAAAACATCAATAAGGAATCGAGGTCTAAGGGTTAAGAAACTTGTCACATACAGTGTCGTCTGGCCGGACCAGAACCCGGGTCTGTCTGATTCTGTGGTCTTGAGATTAAACTGAAACTGTAATACCCAGATGCTGTATGATTTTGTCCAGGTGTTGTAGTCTCTCTGAATCTCAGTGCTCACATCTGAAAAGTAGGAATATGATGCCTTCCTCACAGAGTGATTAGATAAATTAATTCCAGCATTAATACTTGAGCCCAAAGAACCTGACTGATTTGGTTCTCTATATTTGCCTTTAAGGGGCCTGGAATGGTGGAAGGAGCCCTGGTGGTGCAGTGGTTAAAGCGCTAGACTGCCAATCCAAAGATCGGTGGTTTGAAACCATCCGCTGCTCCACAGGAGAGGGCTATGGCAGTTTGCTCCCCTAAAAACACAGCCTTGGAAATCCTATGGAGCGGTTCCACTTTGTCCTAAAGGATCACTGTGAGTCAGAATTGACTCAATGACCGTGGTAAGGAGTGGTAGAAGTGGTGGAAAGCACTTCAGCATGGAGCCATAAAGACTTGGGATCAAACCCAAGATTGACCTTTTTATTTGTGCAGTAACCTTGGATAATCAAACTTACTGCATGCCTTCTTCCACATGGGACTCAGTAATTCTTACCTGGCAGAGGTGTGATACTCAACTAGAGAGCATCTGTGAAGTACCCGGGAGGGGTCTGGCACATAAAAGTAGCTTAAAAATAAGCTCTCTCTCTCTTTGGTACGGTAAAATCTATAAATGCAGAAATCTATTATAAGTTCCTTGATATGCCCCCAAAGTCAAACCTTTTGCCATCGAGTCGTTTCTGACTCATAGCAACCGTATATGACAGAGACAACTGTGCCATAGGATTTTCCAAGAAGCAGCTGATGGATTTGAACTTCAGACCTTTTGGTTAGCAGCCAAGCTCTCAAGCACTGCACCACCAGGGCTCTTATTGACCCTGGGACCTCACTTATTGTTCTGTGACATGTGGATTCCCTTGTGGGACTATCATAGAAGGGTTATTGATAATTCAGAAGAAGCTAATTGGTAACCAGTAAGAAAACCATCTTTCTGAGGAAGCCTCAGCCAAGAATTTCCATGGACACAGATATTGAAAGCCCTGCTTTGTGCAGGTTCCCGTGGATAAACAAGGTCCTTCAAATGGGCAGGAAATAATCCAGTTTTCACACAAGTTAATTGATATTTGTGTTTTCTAAAGGCGAATGGCCAGGGGAGCTCAGTCCTGAGTCAGGTGAATGTGGTAACACATTTGTTTTTTCAGGTACCAATTATCGAACATAAATCACACCTGCCATGGTGGACACGTTTGCACAGTGACCTCTCCTACGTCACCCGCAAGGTCTCCACGGCAGTTATAGGGGAAGAGGGTGATCCCAGTGAAAGACGTTAAATACTAATGAGAACAATGAAGCCTTCAGGAAGCCTGGATTTGGTTATCACTGCACTTCATGAAGCAGCTGGACACATATCCTTTCAGGACTACTCTGTGCCAGGCACCAAGGTAGACACAGCCTCAAGGAGAAGCCAGGACCTCTGTTGTTAGGTGGTCTGCATCTGTTGGGGTGCAAAAGAGATTTGAAACCAAAATATCAGTACAAGTGCAGCCATGAATCAGTGTAAGCCATGGGTGAGGTGAGAGCGGGCCATCATGAACAGCAATTAAGTGCGCTTTAGGGGTCTTTGATGACTTGAAATTGTCGAAGACAAAGTGTAAATCCCGCGGTATGGCAGAAATTGGGAAAATGACTCCACCCCTTACCCTAGCCAGGCTCATTTGTTGTCTTGATAGCATTTATCAGGATATGAGTTGTATTTTTCTCTTGTTTATTCATATATATGTATATACATACACACATATATGTGTATACATATATTGGTTTATTTGTGTATCATGCTCTTTGTTGTTGTTCTCTTTCCACTAGTGTAAGATCTCTTTCTTTTATCCTGTTTCCCTCTGGTCTCTTTCTGTCTTGTAATCCCTATCTGCACTGCCTCAGCTGCTAACTGAAAGGTCAGCAATTGAAACCCCCTGACTGCTCTGGGCTGGTGATCTGGTGATCTCCTCCCATAGAGGCTGTTGTTGTTGTTAGGTGCTGTTGAGTCGATTCTGACTCACGGTGACCCGTGCACAACAGAACAGAACACTGTCCGGACTGACACCACGCCCGCAATCGTTTTTGTGCTTCAGCCCATTGTCGTGGCCACCGTGTCAGTTATTCTCACCGAGGGTCTTCCTCCTTTTCACTGATCATCAGCTCTGCCAAGCATAACGTCCTTCTCCAGGGACTGAGCCCTCCTGACAACATGTCCAAAGTATGCAAGACACAGTCTTGCCGTCTTTGCTTCCAAGGAGCACTCTGGTTGTACCTCTTCCAGAAGAGATCTGTTGGTTCTTTTGGCAGTTCATGGTGCACTCGCTATTCTTCTGCAACACCACAATTCAAAGGCATCAGTTCTTCTTCTGTCTTCCATAGACACTGCAGTCTCAGAAAGCCTACAAGGCCGTTCTCTTCTGTCATGTGGACTCATGATGAGCTGGAAATGATTTGATGGCAGCAGGTTTGGTTTCTGTTTCCTTAAAGGTATCACAGGTGCTCAGTGAGTACCCAGTGACGAGGAGGCCCTCTGGACCTCTGATTCCGTGCTTGGATGTGCAGTATAGCAGTTTTCAATCAGGAATCTGGGACTGAGCTCCTAGTTCTGTTCTACTGTTTATCATTCTGCAGCTGCTTAACCTTTCTGAGCCTCCATTGTCTCATGGACAGGGTAATAACTGACCTCTCTGGAGAAGAGGGTGAGACAATGCGTTTCAAATCCCTGGGCAACACATGACAAGAGGAAGTCCTCCAGAAACAGCGTCAGCTGCTGTTGTTAACTTAGAGCTGCTTTTCTTGTGTCTTCACCCATCCACCAAACCTATACCTGTAGAGATCTTGGTATTTATGTGAATATAAAATGAGCATGCCCAAATTTGAGCAATTGTAAGCTTTTAAAGTCTGTACTCCCATACCCTATCTTGTTTCTTAAACACACAGAGTCCTGTAATCTTCTGTGTCCCAAGACTTAGTCCTCAGCTTGCTTCTCTGTTGACTGTTGTTCTCAAGGTAGCCTTACCTGGTCTCAAGGCTTTAAGGCATTCTGTATGCTGGCTGACTCCCAGTTTCATACCCAGCTAAAATCCTAAGCTCTAGATCTATGCCTACGATTGCCTTTTCATCTCTCCACTGGAGTGTTTAACAGACATCTCATGATGATATCTGTCCATCCAAAACTGCACCTTTGATCCTCCAAATCCCTTCCAACTCCATTTTATCATCTTTCCCATTTCAGTGAATGACAAATTACATTCAGTAGTTGCTCAGACCAAACTTTTTGGAGTTTTCTTTGATTCTTCTATCCAGATCAGTAGCACATTCAGTGGCTCAACAGCACATACCTGTAGTCTCATCTCTTCTTGTTTCCTCCACAGTGCCATCCTCGCTGGTATCTGCGGTTCCGTCTATACCTGCATATCGTCTGTTCTCCACACAATAGTTAGAGCATCTGTTGAAATGCAAATGAGATTGTCATGCTTCTGCTCAGAACTTTTCAAATTCCCCACCTCAGTCATGTCAAAGGCCAAAGCTCTTCCCTTAGCCTGCAAACTCCTTCATGATGAGTCCCTGCTCTCTCTCTCTGTGACCTCATCTTCCACATCGTGGTACCACCTTCATTCTGCGTCTCCCACGAGGACCATCTTGGTGTTTCTTCAAATTTCTAAGCTGTGCCAAATTGGGGTTTTGCAGTGATATTTTTTTTCTCCCTGGAAATATCTTGTCTCAGATGTTTAAAGGGCTCACACTTAACTGTCTTCTCTGCTCCAGTGTCTCCTCAGAGAATGCTTCCTTCCCTGACCACCTCATATATAATGCCCCTTGCCCTCAATACACTCCCGTCACTGGCTCAGGCCCTGTTCATTTTCATCGCAGCTGGAGACATTAATTATTAATTAAATAGTTTATTTTTATTGGTGCCATTTCATTAGACTAAGATCAATGAGAGTAGGAACTCAGTCTTCATCAGCGTCTTTGTACCTAAGGAATAGCAAGACACCTTGTTCAAGGCAGTTCTGTGAATAAGTACTGAATGTCCCAGAGCTTGGCATGTGGCTATTCCCTCAACAGTACTCCCTGCATCACTGCTTGGACAACTCTTGTTTCTTCTGTAAGGCTTTTCTCTTATACTGCCTTCTCTAGCAAGGGTTCTTGATCCACCTCTAGAAATGAATTGGTCTATTTTTCCCCCTGCACTTCAGTTATAATTCTCTCACATTATATAATGATGTGTTTGTTGAATTTATCCCCTAAGTGATCTCTCTACCCCTCAAGGGAGGAACTACTAGTTCTTGTTATTTTGTCCTTATTGCCTGTAGAGCTACAAAACTAGTACATAGTGAAGTGCCCCAAATCAGGTTGGAAATGAATGAGTACTACAGATTTTCCATGGACGGGAAACCTCTTGATACCTATGTCAGTAAATGAGACGTTAGGGAGAAGATGAGGATGCGAGCCAAGGAATCAGCTTAAAAAAGAGTCAGAGAAAAGAGTCTCAGTAATCAACTGTATGATAGAAACTAATGTCAAAGCCAAGTGCCGTCAAGTTGGATCTGACTAATGAACTCAGATAAAACAGTGAAAATCTATGGTGAATATAGAAGAGAGAGTCTAAGAAATATATCTTGTTGAGGTCAATTCTATATTTGTGGCATCTAGAACTATATTCAGGACATAGTGTTCATCAATTATTTGTTAAATTAATAGATTGATTAATTAATTAGCTAATCAGTTTTATTGAGTTGCTCATGTTCATGGTACCAAGTAGCTAGTCTATCAAAGGTTTTGTCCTCAGATAAAAGGAAACTTTCCTAAAGCTATTATGTAATTAAAACTTTGCAACGCCATAGAGTACTTGTTTCTGACTTGTAGTCTGAGGTATTTGTTAGCTTATAGCTAGTTTTCATTGATGATAGATGTGTTTTCCATGATGTTGTTGAGCATCGTTGTGTTATTATTATGTACCATCTAATTGGTTCTGACTCCTGGTGACCCTCTGGGTGATGGAATGAAGCCTTGCCTGGGCCTGTAACATCCACAGAATTGTTGCTGCACTTCATTCAGCCCGTTGTTGCAGCTTCCATGTTCATCTGTCTCACTGAAGGCCTTCCTCTTTTTCACTGATCCTCTACTTTAGAATATATATAATGTCTGCTAATTTTCAAATCTGGATGCTTTTAAGTCTGTCTCTGTTGATTGTCTTTGCTTTTGGGAATGAACCCAATTTTTATACTGCTGTTGATGAGCAATTTTGGACTGTAGTCTGGATATGGTGAATTTTGTGGTGTTGAGATTCTGGATTCTGTAGTACTTCTTCAGCATGCTTTTTGTTGTTTTATTTGTTGGCTGGTTTGTTGTAGCCAACAGTTACATTGGTGAGACTCAAACTGCAAACTGTGTCTTTTGGGCTACAGCTCCAATCCTTAGCTCAGTGCTTTCATTCTTGGTCACATTGCTTGGAGTTTACCCCACACATGCAGGGTTTGGGATCATCCAGAGATTTGGGGAGGATTTATACAGAGTGGCTGGCTCCCCTCTGGCTCTTTCTTTTTCAGAGGTTGAAGTTGCCCAGAGTCCTGTCCTCTGGTGCTTCCGTCCAGAAAGACTACAGTCTCCTAGCAGAGCACATCATCCTCCTGGTGCACAGGAGCCATGGCCTTACCTGCAGCCTACAGCTATGCAAACAGGACACTCGCCCCCTTTCTCTCCTTTCTGTCGAATCTTGTTTCTCCTCCAGGACCTGTCTGCTTTTATGTCCTTTGCCTCAACCCTGGTGGGATGGTAGGTAAGTGCTATAGTTACTAACCAAAAGGTCAGCAGTTAAAATCCATCGGACACTCCTTTGAAACTCAATGGGGGCAATTCTACTCTGACCTATGGAGTTGCTGTGAGTTGAATTGCCTCAATGGAAATGGTTTTGTTTTTTTGGTTTCCTTTCAGGGGGTTGTATTTTGCATTATCCAGAGTTTCCGTGTATTACCTGTTGGAAGGCTGGTCTAGTGGGAGCTCACTCAACCATATTGGAAGCTGATTTTCGACGTGGTGATGACTTGCATCTTTAAGCAGTGGTGCAGGATCTAGCCTCTATCAGCTTTTGGTCTCCACTCACTTATGGAACATTCTGGAATCAAAGACCTGGTTGTAAAGAAGGATAATAATTCCATTGCCACATTTTAACAAGAACTTCCATTTAGCCATGAAGTTGTTGCCATGAAGTCCATTCTAAGTCATAGTGACCTATAAGACAGAGTAGAACTGCCCGATGGTGTTTCCAAGGTGCACTTGGTAGATTTGAACCGCTGACTTTTGTTTAGTAGCCAAGCAATTAAGCACTGGGCCACCAGGGCTCCCATTTAGCTGTGGTGGCCAGTAGTAGTGAATAATGCTAAGCTGAGTAGTTTTCATTTATTGAGTGCTTACTAAATGCCTGTATCTCATAAGCTAGGCATTGTGCTTTTTTTTTGGTGAAGAGATTCAAGATCAGTGAGCTGCTTCAAATTCAGCGTCTGAGTCCTGGTTGTCCCTGTAGCCAGTATCATTGTCATTATATAAAGAGGGAGGCTGTTTTTTGTGGGGAGGGTTGGAGGCAGTGGAAGGAGAAGGAGATCAGAAGCTTGGTCTCAATGCAAAGAAAGAAAGTAGGCTGGCCGCCTCAGAGGTTGGAGAAGCTTTTGGTCATACTAGGACTTGATGTTTTATAGGAGTTTGAATTGCCTGGGAGTTGTCCAGAGAAGTGTGTCCAGTAGGTCTGGAGCTCAGGAGTATGAGTAGAACTTGAGCTGTAGATGCAGGAGGAATTGACATTTATTAGCTGGCATTTCAAGGACTCAAAATCTACCTCCTGTTAGTATATATTATTGCATTTTCTTATTCTGCTCCACATTTCTGCTGTTACAGAGGTGTTCTAAGACCTCCTATGAGGATCAGGGGCCCCCAGGCCTCAGGTAGGCATTGTAGTGCCTTCTCCCAGGGAAAACAGAAAAACACAGCCAAATGAGACAGCTGTCACGTCGTTGCTAACTCAGGTGACCCCAGGTGTGCAGAGTAGCGTTGTGCTCCAGAAGGTTTTCGGTGACTGACTTTTTCTGCATTGCCTAGTCTTTCTTCCGGGGCACCTGCAACCCTTCAGTTAGTACACATTACCTAACGTGGTGTGCCGCATGAGAATTCCTTCTCTTAAGTAAGAGGCGTGGAATTTCAGCAGCTCCTTTTTGCTTTGAAGTCCCTTGAGTAATAATCATAAAAAGGTGTTATAAATACTACTTCACTTTTAAATTGCCTTTTATTCTTAGAATGTCAAAGTGCTTTACAAACATGGATTGCTAGAAACCTTTTAGGTTAATTAAAATGAGCAGGTTTCCCAGACAAAGACAGTGACTGTTTTTATACTTTCTGGTGTCTTTACAGATGGGGGATTTGAGGCACTGCTAAATTCTTTAGCTGAACCAACAGTGACTTTCTGAGTATAGGTGAGTTCAGCATGAGCACACCAACCCCCTTTTCAAAATTTTGTTGTTCTTCAGGTTCTTAAAAATATCAGAGAGCCTTGAATACTGGTACCCATGATAAGAGCATCTGTGCTACCGTCCTCTGAAAGGATGGAACATGCCAGGCAGCAGCTGAGCGGTTGGTCTGCAGTCATTCATTGTGTCCTCACAATGCCTCTGTAAGGCAGGGCTTATCTTCACCAGGCAGCCCAGGAAACTAGAGCCCAAAGCAGCGAGGAGCTTGCCACAGGCCCTCTAGGTACGAAGAGGCAGAGTTTGTATTTTAACCCCAGTTCATCTGGTTCCCAAATGCGTGTTCTTTTACTCTACCAACGTCGTCATCAAACTTTATTACTGTTTTTCCCATCTCCTCAAAATCCTCAGGGATGTAACAAAACACATTCCCATGAGAAATGAAAGCTCTTTGTTGAAAAGCTTCCTGTGCTAGTTTTCTGAAACTTCTGTAACAACTGGGACGTCTTCAAACAACATGTGTATATTCTGCCATAGTTCTTCAGGCTAGATGTCTGAAATCAAGGTGTGAGCAGGGCCTTGGTCCCCTGAAGACTTAGGGGAGAAGATTTTCTTGCTTTTTCCAGGCCCAGTGGGATAATCTAGGATGCTCTCCTGCAAGATCCTTAGCTTAATTACATCTGCAAAGACTCCTTTTCCAAATTAGGTCACATTCACAGGTCCTAGGATAGGGCATGGACATATCTTTTACCATTATCATTAAGCACACTGTATCTGCTGACTTGGAATGAGCATTCCATACTGGTGGTTACAGGAGAAAAAATCAAGCTGCTGGTGGAGGTCAGAACACGGGTGGCCTTGCCAAACAAGCCAAAGCATGTGTACTGTCTCCTTACACGTCCTCTGTTTATCAGTACTAATCTACAGCATACAAGAGGCAGAGGGAAGTAGACTTCTTTCCCTGGCCATTTACCTTGAGAAGACACTCTAGTAAACATTACTAAATTTAATTCCTCACCACCTAAAGGGTAGGTCTAGTGGGTGTAATAGTTAAGAGCTATGTCTGCTAGTCAGCAGGTTGGTCGTTCAGATCTGCCAGGTGCTCCTTGGAAACTCTTTGGGGGCATTTCTGCTCTGTTGTATAGGGTAGCTATGGGTCTGAATGGACTCAACAGCAATTTTTTAAAACATAAAGCAAGACTTCTTCTCTATTTAAAGAGCAAAAATCTAAGACTTAGAAGGATTTGCCCAAGGTTACACCAAACAACAAATAAGCCGGCTGCTATTGAGTTGATTCCAATTCATAGCAACCCCAAGTCTGTCTGAGTAGAAATGTAATCAATAATTTTTAATGGCTGTGGTCATTCAGAAATATATTGCTGGGTCTTTCTTCTGAATTGCCTCTGGGTAAACTTGAACCACCAACCTTTCAGTTAGTAGTTGAGCACTTAACTGTTTATGACACCAGGGGTACAAAGTTGCACAGCCTTTACAAAATGCTGCAGCTCACTGAACTGCAAATCCAGTTCCTGTCATTCTCACACTATTTGAAAAGTGACATTCTAATCTGAACTGATGGGTAAATTGTTCTGAATTGTCTGTGACAAACATGTACACATGCTATGTAAAGATTTTATGCCCAGGGTAATCACATGGTCATTAAATTTACCTTTGGGGACTATTGACATTTAGAATCCCCGAGGAGCAAAGTACAGGAGTATCACACTTTTTAATCTTATCCATCCTGGCATCTGGTGGTATAGTGGTTAAGAGCTCAGCTGCTAACCAAAAGGTCAGCAGTTTGAATCTACCAGCTGCTCCTTGGAAACCCTATGGAGCAATTCTCCTCTATATTATAGGGTTGCTAAGAGTCTGACTCTACTCAGTGACAATGCGTTTGGTTTTTATAGACTTATTCTAGTGTCTGGTGTGTTTATATTCAGAAATGACTTTGTCCCAAGACAAGGCAACTGGTATTACTTTGCTGAGCTACATTTTGTGCACAGAATTGTTAATAATGCCAAGGGTTCTCTGGCGCCTCAGAGGCTGTGGATTCATGAGCAGCAGGGTAGTGGGATGACAGTATAGGCCAGGCCACCATGTGTGTTCCTCAGAAGGCTGTGATTTTGGCTTGGTGTTCACTGGCAAAATAAGCCTGCACTTTGATCCCTGCTGTTGGACTCAGATGGATGCACATTGACAAATATTCCCATACAGTGAGCACTCTACACATTGCATCATACAGCTTTTCCTTGAACAGTAACAACATGTATCATACTAAACCCCCTGAAGAGGGTTTTCCAGGGAGCTAGAAGAAGTGAGCTTCTAAGTGTGACCTTTTCCCGAGTCCAGATACATCGGTCCTACTAGGTTGCTCCTAGCAACTTCTCTTCTTGTCAAGTTGTTGCATGCAGCCACGTTGTCACCACCAAGGATGCTGCTGAGTCCCATACTTTCTCTCCTCAGTGCCCAGTTACCACATACAAGGCAAGAACTGTGATTAAATAAGTACTCTATGTGCATCACGTGGATTCAAAGTGAAAAGTTCCCAGCTCTAACTCTTTAACCCTACTTGCAGGACAGAGTGAGAAAGTCTGAACCGTCTCATTAGAGTAGGGCCCACAGGTGGTCAAGATGGAGCTGTCTGGAGGTCAGGAGTTGCAGGAGGTTGGAAAGCTGAGGCAGCCTGAGCAACAGGGCCATGCAAACAGAGTGGTTTGGAAATCTTTGCTCATTCTGCATGTGTTCTTTTCATCTTTTTCATCATTGTTGGTTTCATATGTGCCAAGACTTCATGTGTTTCTTGTTTTTTTGTTTTGATGTGTAGGACTGTTAATTTTCCTTGTGGTTCTCTTACTGTTTACCCCCATTTGTATAAATTTAACCCAGTCTCTTTTATTTCTCTGTGTCGCATTGACTTGCTCTCCATATGAAGGATCTATTACTACATTTTTTGTCCCCCCCTTTTTTGTTGTTATAATGTCATCTTTTACATAGCGACATCTCTGTTTCCCTGTTTTCCAGTGCTTTAGCTTTATTTTTATGATTTCCCTATCGGGATTAGTATCTGTGTGCTTTGTCCTGCATTCCAGTCTTGCGTTATCATCTGGTAACATTGCTTTTCTAACTGAAGGACTCCCTTTAGTGTTTCTTCTAATTTTGGTTTGCTTTTAGCAAATTCCTTAAGCTTCTATTTGTCTGGAAATATCCTGGATATATAGTTGTTGTATGCCAGTTTTCTTCCTTCAAAGCTTTGTGTATGTCATGCCATTGCCTTCCTGCCTGTGTAGTTTCTACTGAGTATGCCAACTTTAGTCTTATTGACACTCCCTTGAAGATTATTTTTTGTTTATCCCTAGCCACTTTCAAAATTGTCTCCTCATCTTTTGTTTTGGCAAGTTTGATTATAATATGTCTTGGTAACTTTCTCTTGGAATCTGCTTTGTGTGGAGTTTGATGAACATCTTGGATAGATATCGTCTCATCTTTCATGATATCAGGGGAGTTTTATGTGAAGAAATCTTTAACAATTTCTCTCTTCTCTGTATTTGTGTCCCCCCATTCTGACACTGGGAAACTCTGGTGGCATAGTGGTTAAGTGCTATGTCCGCTAACCAAAAGGTCAGCAGTTCAAAACCGTCAGGCACTCATTGGAAACTACTGAACAGATTTACTCTGTCCTATTGGGTTACTATGGGTCAGAATCAATGTAATGACAGTGGGTTTGATTTGTTTTGGTTCTGATACTGCAGTCACTTGTAGATTGTTTCTCTTAGTAGTGTTCCACATAATTCTTGGTGTGTCTTCATTTTTAAAAATTCCTTATCTGATTTTCCATTCAATATGTTGGTGTCAATTTCTTCATCTTCAGTTTCACTAATTCTGTCTTTCAATGCCTCAGTTCTGCTCGTTTGCCTTTCTATTGAGTTGTCCAATTCTGTAACTTTATTATTAATCTTCTAAATTTCTCATTGCTGTCTCTCTGTCCTCTCTTGCAGCCTGTTTGATTTGTCATTATGCTCAGCTGCATTTTACCTGATCTCCTTCCTGACCTCTTGAAGAGTTCTAAATATTATTCTTTTGTATTCTACCTCTGATAATTCCAGGAAGTTCTCTTCATCTGGAATAGTTCTTGATTCTTTGTTTTAGGAGCTTTGTGAAACCATCGTAGTCTGCGTATTTAAGTGAGTTGGTACTCACTGCTGTTTGTCTGAGCCATCAGTAAGTTGTATTTATTTACTCTATGTTTGCCTCCTGTGTTCTAGCTTCATGTTTTTTTTCCACCTCCAAAATGCCAAAATAAGCTGTTGTGTGAGAGCTAGTTTGATTGTGGGTGCCTTTGAGGCTTTTGCCTAACTACCGTCAGCAGGTAGTTAGAACTGTTACTGGGCATGTGAACCTAGGCAACTGTTTACTTTTCTTATAGTATTCAGCTTAGGTACCCACGTAGTCAATCTTTAAGTGTGTGGTTCAGACTCTCCCTTAGAGTTCTAGATGGGCAGAGTGACTCCATTAGAGTTCTAGATGGGCAAAGGAACTGCGTCTGCCCTGAATTCTTGTCTTAGAGGAGTCAAAAGATTATTCATCATTATTTCACCAATTGTTTGTTAAATTGTTCCTTCTCCAAGTCTAGGAGAGTGGTTCACAGCATGTGTAAGGAGTCCTACTTCTGGCTCAGGTAATGTGTCAATCTCTAGAGCTAAGTGCAGTGCAGAGAAAGGAGGAGGGAGCGCTGGAAAAAAGGAGAGAGGTTTATCCTGAAGTGAAGTTTTAGATCATTGTGTAGTAGGTTAGATGAAAGCTACTTAACTTTTGACTATCTAATGCTATTTTTCATTTATTCTGGAGGCACAGGTATGTTCTCCACTGCTCATTCTTTCCTGCTGAGGTAGACAGTTTCTGAATGCTGCTGCTCCCCTTACCATGCTTGCTGCTACCAGTCCAACTTGAAGTTGCTGATTCTAGTTGGATCCGGCGTGGCCAGTCCTAGGTACTTCTGGACCTACTCTTCCTTGCCTGTCACTTGGTTTGACTTCTTAACCTTCCCAGTGATGTTCAGGACTCCTAGAATGTTATATACAAATAATTCTTATTTATTTATTTAGTTTGGTCTTTGTTGTTAGAGTGATCACAGGAAGCATCTGATTACTCTGCCGTCTTAGCCCCACCTGAAATATCTGCTGAATCTAGACTCTTGGTCTTGAGTTGGATGCCTGGAGTAGCTTACTCTAATTCCACTGGGGAATCAGTTTCAAATTCTCCCCTACAATTTTTAGACAAAGGTAATATACGAGCAAACTTACACTTTAGAAATTATTTTGAGAACAGATTAGCGAGAGGTTTAAGAACTCACATAATGTGTTTTGGTTCACTTATGTGATTTACAAACATTTATTGTGGGTGTGACTATTAGAGAAAAGCAAAGTCTGGTGAGATAATGCAGCTGAAAATACATGGAGGTTTCTAAAATATATAAACTATTGGTATTCTGATTTATACCCAGTTGCCACAGAGTTGGATCTAACTCCTGGCAACCTCATGTGTCACAGAGTAGAGCTCTGTTTTTATTGGCTGATTTTTCAAAAGAAGGTCACTAGGCCTTTCTTTCCAGTCTGTCTTAATCTGGAAGCTCTACTGACCCTGTGGGTGTTTGAAATACAGGTGGCATGGCTTCCAGAATCACCAACAACATGCAAGTCACCACAGTATGTTAAACTGATAGAGTGTTGGATATAATACAACATTTTCACTATCACTGTGAGTATAATAGAGATACTGGTTAATAAAGCAGCCCACCTATGGATCTGTCCATTCCTGGAGCTTCAGTTTCCTTTAGCTACCCTTATGGTAAGGAGATGTCAGTGGTATGCTAGGTATCAGGATGCTAAGCATAGAGACCAGTGTGCTCTCCACTGCTCATTCTCTCTCGCTGAGGTAGACTGTTTCTGAATGCCACTGCTCCCCTCACCATGCTTAGGGCAGATTTGAAAGATTGGAATTTTCACATTGTCTAAGAGGAAGAGCAGGATTTATGCTAGAGGAACATTCTTGCCAGGCAGGTGAAAGTGCTCAGGACATGTCCTGTAGCCGAGTTCTCCAGTCTAATTGACACACATGTTTTATAATTATGAAATAGTATCATAGAACCTCACCTACTTGATCCATGTATTTCATTTTCACTCTATGAACCAGACTTGGTTGGTATGCCCACTTCATATGTAGTGAACAGCTTCAGAGATGATTGGTTTCCCAGTGCTTAATACTTAATGCTTAATCCTGTGTCTTAAGGATGACGGCCAAAATCAAATATCATAGACATGTTGGGAAGAGCCTTGAATGCCATTGCTGAAAACAGGTTTGTAGCATGGGGTCAACCTGATACTGTGTGCATATGTGTGATGTAGAAGCCCAGTATTTGTTGTCTCACGTATTTGAACCCTAGTTGTGAATTATTGCTAGAAATAAATTATTTGGCTTTACCAGCTTCAGAAGAAATCTATAAAATGGGAAAGCTTATACCTACCTTGACTTTGAAAACTACAGAGAAGGGTCATAGAACGGGCATTCAATAAATGTCACCTTCTTTTCTTAGCTTTGCTGATTATTCTAGTTCCCAAAGAAAATGAAGGCTCAGAATTGAATAAATTGAAGAGCCTCTGAAGCAACATTAGATTTGTATTTAGACAGCAATTGATTTTTTTGTTGGGTAAGAAAAATTACACATTTGCTTCTAAACTGTGAAGAGTGATGATTATGATTCATGCACACATGATTCATAGAGAAAGCTAGGGCTAAAACACAGCTAAACTAATTATATTTCATCCTTGTGACTAAAGCTTGTCTAAGCTTAGAATGTGTACCCAGAGTTAGGTGCAAAGAATCCCAAGGGCAATTTGGATGTTTTGTTTTGGTAATGGTGGCTGCAAGAAGAGACTGAACAGGGATGCAGCAGGAGCAAAATAAGGTGCTTATGTAAGAGTGGTGGTTGATTTTGAAGAATAAGCTGCTGAAAGGGGCAGTTGAAGGAAGGTAGGGCTGGAAAGGTGGAAAAGGACCAAAAGTCAGGTTAAAAAATATATATTAAATTTGCAATCTGTGTAATCGCTCCTTTCTGTCAAGGGCCTCTGTAGCTTGAATTTTGTTCTTCAAGTGAGTTATTGAAATAATTGCACAATTAGAGGACTCTTGCATGAAAACTACAAAACTGGAAGCCAGCACCCTGTTTTGTCAGTAGCTGGTCGCATGATCTGGAGTTCGTCATCTCAGGACTCAGTCAGCTTCTTTGTCCATTGCAACAGTTGAAAGGGGCCCTCAAGATTCAAAAACAACAACCAAATCGATGCTGTAATTTTTAAACCACCTGAGAGAAAATCATCTGTGCTGCCAGGTTTCCATCTTTGATCTCTTCCCTGGGCAGGATGATGGAAGCGTTGTATCTGCTGTCTTATTTCTAAGCTAGTGTTTTAGCCAGGCTTAATACAAAACATAATCATCATAGTAGATTTTAGGTGGCTAGTAGAAAGCTGCCCTTGCCACAAGATTGTAAAATTGCTATTAAGGACCAGAAAAGGGGCACTGAAAACAAATGAACATTTCAGAGAAGTGGTTGGGCTAGTCGGCTTTCTCCTTTCTTTTGTCGTCAACAAATCATTGCTTTCTCTCTTTGGGTGCCAAGTTAGCGCAGTGAAAATGAAATTCGTTGCACAGGGTTTGTAGCCACTCAGGCATCCCCTTCGTTTTTCCCCACTAATGATGGCAGCCACAAGAATAACACGAGTAACGAGCATGAGAATCAAAATAACCTCAAGAACACTTAAGGGGATATTTTTGGTTTACAGCTTAAAGATTATCTGAAGGCATAGTCTCAGGGGTTCATCCAGCCTTCTTGGCTCCAGAAGGTCTAGATTTCATGATAACTTGAAATTTTCTTCTGCATTTTCCCCAGGATTCTCCTACTGAATCTTTGATCAAAATGCTTACTAGTGCTGTTTTATGATCTATGTATGTGGGATCAAACCGATGATACAGCTCAAGTGTTAGATAGGAAACTATGGGGCAGTGGGTTCATTTAATTGCAGGAGCAAAAGCTCAGAAAAGTGGATGAGTATAGTTGCACAACTCGAAGAATGTAATCAATGAAACTGAATTTTACATGTAGAAGCTCTTGAATTGGTGTATGTTCTGCTGGATATATTCTAAACAACAAACAAAGTGTAACAGAGTTGAAAAGAGGGAGAGGACTTTGGGGAGGTTCCATGAAATAGGGCAGCTCTGGACAGGTTGGTGGGATGGGGATTCCAAACAGATAGAACAGCCTGAGTTGAGACCAGGTACGGAAAGGCACGGAATACTTTTGGAATAAGGACTGTTAGAGTAGGTATGAAAGGTGCCTCAGGGACCCGTATTGGCAATATAAATTGAAATACTGGAAACTACCAGGAAATAGAATAATACTGGTTTTAACACTCTACATTTTAGGATTGAATTAACTACTCTAGAGGGTATATGTGTGTTCCATATTAGTAGACACTGCTATTAGTTTCCCAAACTATGCAATGAAGTTTTTGTGCTCATGCATTGTTCATAATTATAGTAATGGCACTAAAATAATATCATTAGTAGGATTCACTTGCTCACTCACTCACTCACACACTCCTTACTAAACTTTATTGCAATTTCACTATATGCCAATAAATTGTCATGGTATGAATTTTCCAATTTATTGCTCTCATCTATGTCTTGAAGGTAGATATTATAATTCTTATCTCACAGGCTCAGAAAATTTAATTTGTATCTTTGGAATGTAAATTTTGTTTCAGGATAAATATAGGTTTTGGGGAGAAATCAAGTTAAGATACATACCTAAAAATGTGAATACAATAAGAACACTGAATGTACACAGTATGAATAGAGGCAAGCTGGAAGTTGTAAAAAATGAACTGGAATGCATAAAGATTGAGATACTAGGCATTGGTAATCTGAAATCACTGGTTTTGGGAATTGTTTATCTGATAATCATGTGGTCTAATAATCTTTGAATGACAGGTTGAAATGAATGGCATTACATTTATCATCAAAAAGAACATATCAAAATCTATCCTGAAGTACAGCTCTGTCAGTGATAGGATAAAATCCATACACCTACAAGGAAGACAAATTAATACAACTTTCATCCAAATTTACACCAACCATCAACACCAAACATGAAGAAATTGAAGATTTCTACCAACTTGAACAGTCTGAAATAGATCAAACGTGGCAGTCAGGCTCATAAAGAAAGATCAGTAGTTGGAAAACATAGCATTGATGATAGAAATGATGCCAGAGATCATGTGAAAAAGTTTTGCAAGATTAGCACTTCTTTACAAATACCTGTTTTAACAACATAAATGGTGACTCTTCATGTGGACATTTGCAGATGGAATAAACAGGAATGATTTCAGCCACATCCATGGAAAGAGATGATGAAAAGCTCAATATCATTAGCCATAACAAGACCTGGGGCCACCTAGGGAACACACCATTGATTGCTCATATGCAAGTTCAAGTTGAAGCTAAGGAAATTAGAACAAGCCCACCAGAGCCAAAGTATGACCTTGAGTATATTAACCATCTGAATTTAGAGATCTTTTTTGAAACATTGAACATGAATGACTAGATGAGTTGTTGGGTGACATCAGCCAGCCAAGCCAAGTGCCATCGAGTCGGATCCGACTCATCAAGGAACATCATATAGGAGGAAAGTAACATGATTATATAATTAATTTATATTACTGCACATAAACCCACTGCTGTCAAGTAGAACTTCCCCATAGGGTTTCCAAAGAGTGATGGGTGGATTTGAACTGCCAACATTTTTGTTAGCAGCTAAACTCTTAATCACTGTATCACCAAGGTCCCATTGCTACATATAATAGTATTCTTTTTCTCTCTAACACAGAAAATCAAACAACTAAACCCACTGCCTTGAGTTAATTCTGACTCATAGCAAACCTATACTAATCCAAGGTATAAATACACCACAATCAGTTTACTCAGTGTATTGAGATATGGGTATTTTCTTGTGTTAGAGTGTTATAAAAAATAAGAACATTCATGTACATGTCTTTTAATGTCTTTGTATATGTATTTTGGTTGAGGATATGTCTAAGAGCAGAAGAGCTCGTGATACAGTATGTGTATATTAAGTTTAAGTAGATATTGCTAAATAGTTTTCCAGTTTGCATATTATACAGTGCACATTTTCTCCAGCTCTATGTAAAAGTCAGTATTCCGCATTCTCATCCATACTTGTATTGGCTACCTTTGTTTTGTATTAGTTAACTAGTGAGTGTTGTAAGTGGTATGTTATGATTTTAGTTTACATTTTCCAGATTACAAATGAAGTTGAAAGTATTTTCACTTTTTTTGTGTAGTACCTTGATGTTTTGTTTGACGCTTGAATATTTTCTTCTTAAAGTGCCGTTCCTTCTGTGTTTACCATGTTTTACTGAAATTCTCCAGTTCCTGTGAATTCCTTGATGGAACAAACTGAGTCTGTTAGCTTTGTGTGGTTTTGGCACCAAGGACAGTGTCTGTCAAGCAACTTGACCAAAAAAACCCAAACCCAAACTAACTGCCGTTGAGTCAGGTCCAACTCATAGCAACCTTAGAGATCTGGTGAAATCTGAAAGTGTCTGCCTCCGTAAGTTTTCCAGGGAGGCGCTGGTGGATTCCAACTGCTGACCTTTTGGTTAGCAGCCAAGCTCTTAACCACTGTGCAACCAGGGCCCCCAGTCATTTGAGTAAAAGATGAAGCCAAGATGGAAAGCCAAGCCTGTCTGATGCTAAAGATGTGTTCTATTTATTCCACAGAGAGTGAGTAAAGCTTACCCCACTCTCTATTTCTCCAGTACACAGAGCCATTCCAAATGGAATGTTCAATTAAGACAGTGAGTGGAGTCCTTGCCAACAGTGGACATCTGACTAGGGCCATTGTGGGGAGCACAACTTCTAGAAGTCTGTTCCCTCTGAATGGTCCTTATGAACACATGAGGAGGCTCAGCCCACACCCTCACCCCAGCAACATCTTACTGATGGGGAGCCTTTCTCAGAGTGATGTTTGTCTTCCACTTAACTGCACTTGATCTTTCCAAGTAAGTGCTTGTGGACAAAATATAGTAAGTACAAAGTGTGTGCTTTGGGATCCAGTTCTCCTTGTCATTTCCTGTCTGTGAGCTCTGGTCAAGTTGCTTGCTATTTCTGAGTCTCTGCCTTTTCGTCTGTAAAACTGGAATAACTTGCCTACCTCAAAGGTCATCATTGGGATCAAATATGTAAGTGGGTTTAAGATGCTCAGGAGAACTAGTGAACATTCGTTCACTGCTGCTGCTGTTGCTCATTGCCACTGAGTCAATTCTGAATCAGTGCTAGTGCTTATTAATGGTGGTAACTGGAGTATGCACTTTTGAGATTTAGTCGTAATAATAATAGTATGACTATAGTATTAGCTCAACATGGCATTTGGATGCGCTTGTGAAGGAGATGTTTTGAAATGGGAGACAAATCAATGGAGTAGAATGTGGCTAACTGAGCACTGCAAGGGTTAAGAGAGTGATTAGCATACTTTGGAAAGTCAACTGAGAAATAATATTCATAAAATTCCATATAATGTATGATTCAGAAAATAGCATAGCTTCTGATTTTAGAAGTCACAGCCCAGATGGAATACAGAATGTTATTTTTTCTCCTTTTAATATTCATTCCTTTATCAGTTTACTTATTGAGCCAGTGACTATGTATTTCATGAGTAGCAGCACTGAAGCCAGAAACCCTGGTGTCATAGTGGTGAAGTGACACTGTTGCTAACCAAAAGGTTGGCAGTTCAAATTTGCCAGGTGCTCCTTGGGAGCTCTATGAGGCAGTTCTACTGTGTTCTAGAGAGTTGCTATGAGTGAGAATTGACTCAACAGCACTGGGTTTGGTTTTTGTTTTAGCACTGAAGACTAGTAGAAGAAGGAGGATTTGGGGGACCAGGCAGACCTGTGTTTGAATTCAAGTTCTGTTGCCTCCTAACTGTGTATCCTATACCAAGCTACTTTATTCAACAAAGCCACTTTTTTTTTTGCTTTTTTTTTCGGTCTAACATAGGAAGGTCTGAGGGCCATTGCCAGTGTTCACTGAGGTAACGTATACAGTAAAGTGCTCGGTCTCGTGCTTGACGCATAGAAAGCACTTCATCATGCCAGCCAAGCCAAGAGTAGACTTGAAAAACAAAACCAAACCAAAAAAACCCCTATGTTGTATAGATTATTGTGCTAGTTACTAAGAAGAAATTCAAGGTAAACATATTTCTACATCTTTTCTTCTCAAGAAGACACTGTGATCTTTGGTTAGGAACCTTTTTGTCCCCCCCCCCCCATTATCTCCAGGACTTAAGTGAATTTTTGACAGCTACTGATGTCTGACAAATGGTTTTTAAATGAGTGAATAAACATGGCATAAATCTGACCCCCTAGAAATTTATATAGTGCAGAAAATTGGAAAAGATAGACATTTAATTTTTTTCCGTGTTTAATATTTGATTATATTTCAGTGAAAGCTTACAAATCGAGTCAGTTTGTCATACAAAAACTTATACACGCATCATTAAGTAATTCTAGTTGCTCCGTGTGACAGCACTGCGACAGCACGTTCCTCCTCCCCACCTTGTCTATTTCCGTGTCTATTCAACAAGCTCCTGTCCCCTTTTGCCTGTTTGTCTCACCTCCAGGCACGAGCTGCCCAGTTAGTTTCATGTATCTACTTCAAGCAAGAAGCACACTCTTTGTCAACATCATTTTGTGTCTTATAGTCCAGTCCAGTTTTCATCTGAATAGTTGGCTTTGGGAATTGGTTCAATTCTGGGAACTAAGAATCCAGAAGCCACGTGTTTCAGGGACCCTCCCATCTGTCAGACCAGGAAATCTGGTTGTTTTAATTGAGCTCAAGTTTTGCATCCCATTTTTCTCCCGCTGTGCCAGGGACTCTTTGTTGTGTTCCCTGTAAGCTAGGTCATTGGTGGTGGTTGGGCACCATCTAGTCCTTCTGGACTCATTGATGCAGCCTCTGGATTATGTGGCCGTTTCTGTCTCTTGAGTTCATTTTTTCATTACATCTTTGGTGTTCTTCATTTTCCTTTGCTTCAGGTAGGTTGTGGTCAATTAATATTTCTTAGATGTTCACTTGCTAGCTTTTAAGATGCAGACACTACTCACCAAAGGGGGATGCAGAACATTTAAAGATAGACATTTTAATAATAATTACACAAGAATACAAAGTCAGACATTAAAACAGAATAAGCATATCACTGTATTATAGCTGTGTATAGTTGTTGTTAGCTGCCATGGGTCTTGACTCATGGTGACTGTATACACAGCAGACCAACATGCTGGCTAGTCCTGTGCCCTCTTCATGACTGGCTGGAGATCAGACTGTTTTGATCCGTATGGTTTTCGTTGGCTAATGTTCAGAAGTAGATCACTAGGCCTTTCTTCCTAGCCTACATAGTCTGAAAGCTCCTGAAACCTGGTCATCATCATAGCAACGCACAAGCCTCCACTGCATGATGTCTGTGTGAGAGGTGTGTTGGCCAGAAATTGAATCTGGGTTTCTCTTATGGAAGGCAGAATTCTACCTGTGAACCACCACTGCTGTCCTTATGTTAGAGTAGATGGAATAAAGTATTGTCTTAAGCATGTTACAGGTCTATGTCTCCTGTAAGTCATTTGCCCTATAACAATGTCTAATCTTACAAACTGAAGTTTGAAGGGCATTTGGAAACTTGCCCATGGTCACATAACTAATAAGCAATAGGTCTGTATGTCTTGAACTCCTGGGCTGTAGTCTCTCTACTACTCTGCTGTATCCCCTATTAGTTACATATTCCAGGAGGACAGGGAAAGGAGATTTATTTTGTTCTGAGAGGTCAAGGAGAAATGCTATCTAAATTGTGTCTTCCAAGCTGAATGGGATATTGATAATGTCGAGTCAGATGAAAGGAGGGAGACTAAGAAAAAGGGAGAAGGCTGAACATGACAGGTCAATGGAAACATGGGCAGGTTGCCTGGAGGGCTGGCATCAGGGATGAGGCTACAGAGGCACGTGGAAGCCATATCAGAGAGGGCCTTGAATGTCATACCAAACAAGTTGATCTTTAGAGAGATAAGAACCCACTGCTGTCAATTTGATTCTGACTCATAGTGATCCAAGAGGGCAGAGTAGAACTGCTCCATAGAGTTTCCAAGGAGCACTTGGCGGATTCAAACTGCTGACCTTTTGTTTGGCGGCTGTAGCACTTAGCCACTATGCCAGTAGGTTTCCATAGCCACGATCAAGTCTGTTCAGACCCGTGGTGACCCCCTGCACAAGAGGAAGAAAAGTTTCCTGGTCCTATGTCATCTCATGACTGTCAGCATGCCGAAGTCCATCTTTGCAGCTACTGGTCCCACCCAACTTAGTAAGGGTCCCCCTTGTCCTTGCTGGCCCTCTGCTGTACCAGATGAAGTGTCTTCCCCTAAGGATTGATTCCTCACGGTGACAGGTCCAAAGCAAGTGAGTTGGACAGCATTCTGTTGTGGTCCATAACATTTTAATTGGCTCATTTTCCTAAGTGGATTACAAGGCCTTTTCTTCCTAGTTGCTAGATATTGAGAAGTGAAGGGAGATAGCTGATCAAGGAGTGAGTGGGTGAAGACCATGTTTCAGGAGACGGCCTGAGGGCACTAAGGAATTAGAGCAAGTGAAGTTACTGCATCACTGCCCTTTGTTCATGGGCTCTGGAGTGATGGAATTGGATTCCCCTTGGGGCCATGTCTCTTCCATTAGCTCTTCCCACTAATTGACTGCCTGTCACCCTTCTGTCTTCCACCACCTAAATCACCGAGGGTCTCCTGCAAAGTTATCTTCTGCTTCACCCCTTGGGAAGCTTCATGGGAAATAGAAGTTCCAGCATGAATTCAAGACCCTTGGTTTCAGTCCTACCTGCTGCTACCTTGTGAAGTCCTGGGGCATGTCCTTTCTCCTAGATTGCAGTCTTCAAACTCTAAATTGAAGGAACTGACCTGGAAAATTCTCTTTCAGGCAAAGAATATGTAATTGAATCATTTGTCATTGTCACCACACATAGCTAAACTTGGAGCCATGGGAATGTGGCAGGAATGCTAGGTCCCTCTCACAGGATGCCGTTCAGTGCTTGGGGACCTCCGAGGACCTGCTGTGTCCCCAAGGTTAACCAAGGACAAGGACATGGGTGCCTTCTTCACAGAGATTCCTCCAGGCAATCTGCAGATTCTTTCATTCCGTCTTGAGAGTAAGGGAGCCCTGGTGGTGCAGTGGTTAAGCACTTGGCTGCTAACCGAAAGTTGGCAGATCACATCTAGCCAGTGGTTCTGTAGGAGAAAGATCCCGTGATCTGCTTCCATGACATTTACAGCTTAAAAACCCTTTGGGGCAGATTCATTCTGCCACATGGATTGCAATGAGTTGAAGTTGACTCCATAGCACACAAAAACAGAATCTTCAGGGTAAGGGCAGTTAGCACAGATCTTGGTCTGTCATGTACACAGGTGTGTATGCACACGTGCACACATACATGGGCACACTCACAAACATGTACACACCAGGGGCAGACACACAGTAGGGATGCATAACTACATGTTATGTGTTTGACAGGTGTGCTGATTGTATGTGAACACTGTAGAGAGCAGGGCTTACTGTGGATAAGCTGTGCCTAAGTTCCCGTAATGCCGGTGTTCTCAGTGAAGACCCATTGAAGCCAGATGAAAGCCGGATGGTTCTTACAAGTGATGAGATGAGTTTAGTAGGGTAGCATTTTGGACTAGGACTGGATTACCCAATGAGCAAGGTATGCATGGGCCCTTTGTGCCCTCCTATCAATCTGTAGTGCACAGATTCATTGTCCCCAAGCTTATCAGAAATGTAGCAGAACTCCAGGAAAACTGCTCACCACTGATTAGCAAGTAAGCATAATTAAGCCCATGCATCCCTTTCTCAGTGCAAACTGGGTGCAAATTATGCTCACTGATGAACCTTCCCCCACCGATGTTGCCCTGAGATGCATTACCTGGGAGTGATGGTGTATGTCCGTTACACGCTTCTCAGCCATCAGCCACATTCATCACCTGCCTCTGGAGAAAAGGACTATAGTTACTTGTTGTCTCTGTAGGAAAATATTGCATTAGCTCGAAAGACTCTTTCCTCCTTTGCTGTCCCAGGTCCTATTGCACTGTCAGCTGGGGTGAAAGCGCTATTTTTCTTTCTTTTTGTGGAGGACTGGGAAAATAGATGTGGAAACATCCCAGGGACCAATGTTTGGCTTTGAGTGTGGTGGGTGAACAGATAGCCTGCTTTTGAGCCCGTGCAGTCCCTATTAGGGGAGGAACAGCGATGTGAGTGCGTGTGACTCCTGCATGCTTGCTGGTGAGCTGCAGCCACACCGCTTGTGTCTTCAGCTCCAGAATAGAACTGCAGAAGTGGTGACCGATGGCCAGAGTTGCCCTGATTCACTCCAAGTTATGGAACTGGAAAATTGAGGTTTCCTGAACTTTAATAGAAGGGTGTTTGATTATATCCAGCTTTTCTTGAAGTGTGTGCTGTAGACTCTTAGTCCAGGAGTATTCTTGAATGTTTGGGGTGTTACTCATTAAACACATTGCCCCGTGCATTGTTAGCAGAGATACCAAAAGGGCTGATGGTTTAGTTTCTGCAAAGCCAGGAACCTTTAGTAAATAAACGGTGAATTGCTTAGGCCAAGAAATTTAGAAGAAAGCTACTTGGCCAGCCAACTTGAAGGGATCCACATTTGTGCCCATTCCAAAGAAAGATGACCCAACACAATGTGGAAATTATCAAACACCATCATTACTTTGTAGATCTGGTGGCGAAGTGGTTAAGATGTCAACTGCTAACCCAAAGGTTGCCAGTTCAAATCTACCAGCCATTCCTTAGAAACCCTGTAGGTCAGTTCTACTCTGTCCTGTAGAGTTGCTGTAGGATCGCAAGGAGTCAGAACTGGCTGGGTGGCAGTGGGTTTATCATTAATATCATGCACCAGTAAAATTTTGTCAAATATCGCTTGAACAGGTTGCAGCAGTACGTCCACAGGTGCCATAGTTACCTAGTGCTGTTATAACCAATACCACAGGTGGGTGGCTTTATCAAAGGGAAGTTTATTCTCTCACAGTCTAGGCTAGAAGCCTGAACTGGGGCCCTGGGTCTAAGGGAAGGTGGTCTTTTTTGGTCGGCTCTGGAGAAAGGTCTATGTCATCAGTCTTCCCCTGAACTAGGAGTTTCTGCACAGAGGAACTGTATGTCCAAAAGACGGGCTCTGCTCCTGGCACTGCTTTCATGTGGTATGATTCTCATTACCTCTCTCCTTGTTTGTCTCTCTTACATCTCAAAAGCAGCTGACCCACAACACAGTCTGATCTTGCAGGTTGAGTCCTGCCTTGTTAATGTGATTACCACCTGTTTTGTCTCGTTAACATCACAGAGGTAGAGTTCACAACATATAGGGAAATCACATCAGATGGCAACATGGTGGACAATCACGCAATACTGGGAATCATGGCCTAGAAAAACTGATACTTGTATTTTTAGGGGACACAATTCTATCCATGACAACAGGGAATTGCCAGAAATTTCAAGCTGGATTCAGAAGAAGATATGGAATGAGGAGTTATTGCTGATGTCAGGTGGAGCAAGGCTGAAAGCAGAGAACACAAGACAGATGTTTGCCTGTGTTTCATTGGCTGTGCAAAAACATTTACCTGTGTGAATCATAAGAAATTATGGGTAACATTGTGAAGAATGAACCTTTCAGAGCAGTTAACTCTGCTCAAGAGGAACCAGTGCCTAGACCAAGAGGCAGTTGTTTGAGCAGAACGAGGGATACTTCATGGCTTAAATTCAAGAAAGATGTGTCAGGTCTGTATCCTTTCACTATACTTATTCAGTCTGTTTGCTGAACAATCTGAGAAGCTGGGCTATGTGAAGGAAAAGAGGCGTCAGAATTGGAGGAAGACTTTAACAGCGTGTGTTGTGCAGGTAACACAACCTTGCTTGTTGAAAGTAGAGGGGACCTGAAGTGCTTGATGAAAATCTTAGATTGCAGCCTTCAGTGTGGATTACACCTTATCAGAAAGAAAATGGGAATCCTCACAGCTTTACAACAAACAGAGAAGAGATCGAAGCTGTGAAGGACTTCACTTTACCTGGGTCCACCATCAACACCCATGGGAGCAGCAGTTAAGAAATCAAACAATGTACTGCCTTTGGCAAATCTGTTACAAAAGACCTTTTTCAGGGGTTAACCTCAAAGATGTCGGTTTGGAGACTAAGGTGCACCTGACCCAAGCTGTGGCGTGTTCGATAGGCTTACATGCATGCAGAAGCCGGACAATAAGTGAGGAAGATTGAAGAATTGATGCCTTTGAGTTACGGTGTTGACTAAGAATATTGAATATACCAAGCATGGATAGAAGAATGAAGAAATCTGTTTTGGAAGAAGTACAACCAGAGTGCCTCTCAGAAGTGAGGAGACTTTCTCTCACGTAATTTGAACATGTTGTCATGAGGGACCAGTCCCTGGAGAAGGCTATCATGCTTGGTAAAGCAGAGGTCAGTTAGATGGATTGACACAGTGGCTGCAACAGTGGGGTGAAGCACAACGGTTGTGAGAAGAGTGCAGGAACTATCAGTGTTTCCTTCTGTTGTACACGGTGTTGCTATAATTTGGAACAGACTTGAAAGCACCTAACAACAGCAGCAGTTTTTCATTGTGTTAACCCTGGCACTAAGATGGTATTTTCTCATATATCCCAGTTTCTGGACACACAGATCCATGGACAGAGACAAGGACAGTAGGAAATTTGTAATTGTCCAAATATGAGGAATGGGCCACTTCCTGTGAGTAAAAGATGAGGCTGTGGGTAGCCCAAGAACAAACAGGTCGTGATATCTTGTAAGTAATAATCTCCTTGCCTTTGATAAGTTTGAAAAAAGGCTGAGCAACAGTGTGCTAAGGAGCTGAGGGGGATCCCACAGGCCGCACCATATAGCTCCTTCCATGTTTGGGATTCTTCTAGAGAGTAGGAGTCTGACCTATTTTTTCCCTGACTCATCTCTGCTAGTCCTCCTCCTCTTATTGTCTCCTTCCTCCCACTTCCTTCCAAAGGTGGTGAATAAGGGATGAGGCTCGGATAAACCTAGGGTGTCACAGAGACCTTAGCCATATAGGCATGACCCGGCTTCCAGCCTTGTACCCAGTCTCTGACACTAAACTGATCCCTGGCACCATCTTCTGCTCCTCAACCATCCCAGAGCTGATGTTTAGTCATGTATCATGATGGTCAGAGCCCTGGATAAGCAGTAGAGTAATTGGCCTTTTGTCTGCTGGCCTTGGGCATCCAAGTTCCCAGTAGCCTGACTCAGTGTTAGCCAGGCTGCCTTTGGACTCAAGCAGAACACTCTTAGTTTAGGTTTCCCAGTAAAGGATGGTGGTACCTCCAACACAGCCAAAAGCTAGGTCACAGAGAGACCTCCTCTGAAACAGCCCTGTACTCTTTCTGTGTTTTTTTGAATCTTGACCTAGTGGCAGAATACTCCTTAAAAGTGAGAATGGCAAGACTTTGTTTTGCTACTTTGGACATGTTATCAGGAGGGATCAGTCTCTGGAGAAGAACATCATGTTTTGTAGAGGGTCAACGAGATGGGTTGACCCAGTGGCTGCAACAATGGGCTCAAACATACTCACTCTTCTGAGGCTGGTGGAGGACCAGGCAACATTTTGTGCTGTTATGTGTATGAGGCAGAGCTGACTCAATGGCATCCAGCAGTAACAATAACAGCAAGCGCTATGAAAGATACTTGGAAGATGAAAAACCTAAAACCCATATCCATCAGTGTTGGGTCAATTCCAACTCACAGCAACCCTGTAGGACAGAGTAGAACTTCCCCGTAGTTTCCAAGGAGGGCCTGATGGATTCCATAAGCTGACCTTTTGGTTAGCTGCAGTAGCTCTTAACCACTACACCATCAGGATTTCTATATAGATTTGGATAAAACTTAACTTCCTGCAGTTTCTGTTGTAAAGAGAAGAGAATAGAATGAGTATGCATGTGCAAGTGGAATCATTCAGTGCCTGCACTTTTATGTGTGACTTACCTCACTCAGCATGTTTTCAAGGTTCCTCCATGCTGTAGTCATTCCTTTTAGTGTCTGATTAATATTACATGGCATGTGCAGGGCACATTTTACTGATCCATTCATCCATCACTAAGCAAGCAAGACTATGGAACAAAGTCAAGTAAAAGTACCACAAACTTTTCTCCCATTTTCAAGTTGCCTTTATTTTCATTCAGACTGGCTCTACAGAAGCTGTAAGCCTTTGTCTTCTAGAGTTCAGACCAAGTTGGGTCACCATTTTTGCCTGTTTTTCAGTGTTTCTGTGGGGGCTGAGAACTTGGAGCTACCTACGGCAGTGTTTGCTGGTGCCTCTCCTGTTGTTATTCCTTGATTGTCTGTTTCCATATTATCTCCTCCAAGATTTGTGTTGGATGGTTTTCATGCAATTTCAACATGGTTATAATTGGTAACCAAGAAGTCTGTTTCAGTCTTTTGCAAAATGTCCATCAGCTAGGGGAGCTAGTGGGTAATGGATATGATTCATTCAGTCATTTAGCAAACATTTCCAGGGGGCCTACTTTCTGTCCAGTGCTGCTCTAGGCACTGGAGATGGAGAAATATATTAAATAATTTTGCTCATGAACTAACACTTTTTTAAACCATTGGAAATATTTCTTTTTCCAAATGAACTCTTACACCAAGCCTTCGTTTATAAAATACTATTGGGGTGGTCTGGTGGTGGTGGCAAAGACACTCTTCTGAGCACTGTGGGCACTCTCTGGACTTTTCTGTGTTCCCTCAGTGGATGCTAAGGAATGCTTCTCACCTGCCCTGGGGCTGAAGGGATAATATTTGAAAATCCACTCATTTTGAGACTAGGTTGTTGGGTGGAAGTTGGAGCTCAGTCTCTGTTCTAAAGGGAGAGGGGGAATAGATGTGAATCTTCACCTTCTACTTTGCAGAAATGCTTATCCTGAGACTCAGTTATTCATTTGTAAAAGAGAGCAGTAATAAGTCATGTCCATAGGATTGCTGTTAGTATGATGAGTGTATGATGTATTGTTTAACCCTGAATGCTTCTGAGACTGGATGAGGATGATAATAATTCTCCTGGGGCAGAAGACATCAACTAGGACCGTCTGAGGAAAATGAGGACCTATGGATTAATTAAGATGATATTGGAGACCGTTAAAAGATGGTGGACTAGATGTATGTCTCCTCATTTCCCGCTGAGAACTAAGGCCTAGAATAATACTTGTATGGAGCACTGAACATTGGGGAGCCCTAGGAAATAGCATATTTGACTAGGCACCAGTATTGGAATAATCTTCCCCTCTCAAAAATGAGCCAGTGGCCTTTTAACCTCTGCGTCTGCTGTTTCATGGTATTGGAGAACTGCAGCTTCTGTGAATGGCTGGTAATGCACTTTCATTTTCAGCTGGAAGGCAGAGTCTACTGGTCCTGAAAGCCTGTTTCAGTCAGCACATTGGACAGCTCCTAGTTCAACACCTGGACAGCACTCCACATAGTAGTGAAGTTTACTTTTAAAGCTGAGAGGCCTACGTATTTGCCTGGAGATCTGTCTGTTGAGAGGCCTGGCGTATTTTCCTCCCACCCTTCTCTGACACACATTTAGGGTTGGCTGACAGCCCCCAGTTTCTCCATAAGTAGGGCAGCATTTTTGTCACTCAATAAGCAGAGACTTCCACCCCAGAGAGTCCACCTGGAGCAAATCACTTGAGTATTAGAGACAGTTGGTGACCGATAATTCTCTTAGATCTGATACCAGAGAAATCAAACAGTGTCTAGACGGCATGCAGGCAGCACACCATAATTAATCATTTAAAGAAGCCTTCAAATACTCCAGAAAACTCTGAAAATAAAGATTCAAAAAATTTCCCAGATGAAGAAGCCTTTCTGAATCTATCAGAGCTAGAGTACAAAAGAATTATATATAGAACTCTCCTAGAATTTAAACAAAATGCAGCAGAACAAAATGAAAAATTTAGTAAGCTATTTGAACTGATGGAACATCAATGATCTGAAATACATCAGATCAATAACAAATGACAGAATTAGATAATTCAATCCAAAGCCAAAAGAGTAGGATTGAACAGATAGAAGTTAGACTCAGTGACTTTGAGGACAGAGCAATTGGCACAAGCATTTATGAGGAGAAATTAGAGAAAAGAAATAAGATAAATGAAGAAGCATTAAGAAACATTGGGGCTCCATTAAGAGAATAATTTATGTTTAATAGAGGTTCCTGAACAAGGGGGGATAAATGACAATATAGAGAGTATTGCTGTAGAGATGCTGACAGAAACCTTTCCAGAGATTACGAGCAAAGAGAACATAGGTATCCAAGATATTTATTGAGCATCACAAAAGCTAGGCACCAAAAGAAAGACATCAAGACATATTATAATTAAACTTAATAAGCTGAAACATAAACAGATGCTTCCAAAGGCAGCAAGGCTCAAAGCAAAGCTGACACTCTGAGGGAAACCTTGTAGGCTTTTGTCTGGCTTCTCTGCAGAAATGATGCTGGCTAGAAAACAGTAGGATGACACATTCAAAGCCCTGGAGGAGAAAAACTTCCAACCAAGAATTATGAATCCTGAAAAATTGTCTATCAAATATAACAGTGAAATTAAGACTTTTGCAGATAAAGAGGAGCTTAGAAACTTCATAAAAACTAAACCAAAACTACATGAAATGTTGAAAGAAGCTCTTTCCTTAGAAAAACAAAACTAAGGTGACAATGCAGGACACATCATCTAAAATTCTAATCAGTTAGGGAAGTCACAAAATTTAATCAAAGCTACAGTATTAAAATGGGGGAATTTGTAATCATATCATGACAACTGTAACACCATCACATTAAAAGAGTATACACTACAGTAGTTATAGTCATTTCAGATGGAGAGGAAGTTAAAGAGTTATGTAGTACTTAAAATTGGGTTTAATATTAGTATGTTAAGGGGGATAATAGATGTAGCCATAAAGAAAATTAAAAATTCGTCGTATCAAAATAAGAAATGCAATACAGGAGTCTCAGGAAACACAAAACCAACACTGAAAAAACAACCCATAGAAATGAATGGCCCAGAACAGAACATTAAGAGAAATACAGAAAACATCAACATAAAAATAATTACATCAAAATGATGGCAGTAAACATATACCTATCAATAATTACACTGAATGTAAATGGACTGAACACTTCAGTAAAGAGACAGCGAGTGACATCCTATATCAAAAGACACGACCTGTCTATATGTTGCTCACAAGAAAGACACCTTAGACTTAAAGATATGAACAAATTGAAAATTAAATGATGCAATAATATATACCAAGCTAACAACATACGAAGAAGAGCAGGTGTGGTAATACTAATCTCAGGTAAACAGATTTTCATGTACAATCTGCTATTGTGGACAAGGGTGGTCACTATTTATTGCTGAAAGGTTCAATACCCAAGCAGGACTTAAGAATATTAAATATTTATGGACCCAATGCCAGAGCATCTAAATACACTGAACAAATACTGACAACACTGAAAAATGAGATAGATCATTCCACATTAATAGTTGGAGACTTCAGCACACCCCTTTCAATTGTGGTTAGATCATCCAGAAAAAAGCTCAGTAAAAATACAGATCTTATAGCAACAATCAACCAACTTGACCTTATCGATATATACAGATCTTTTCATCCATTAATGGATAAGTACACCTTCTTCTCCAATGCACATGGAACATTCTCCAGAACAGACCATGTGTTAGGTCATAAAGCAATTCTTTATAAAATCCAAACCATTGATTAACTGCAAAGTATCTTCTCAGACCATAGATCTATAAAGTTAAAATCAATAACAGAAAAATCATAGGAAGATATTCAAACTTATGGAAACTGAACAACTTTGCTCAAAAATCCGTGAGTTATAGAAGAAATCAAGGACAAAGTAAAGAAAGTTATGAACTCAAATGAGAATGAAAACACATCCTACCAGAAAAAGTGGTGCTCAGAGGTCAGTTTATCTCTGTAACTGCATACATCTGGAAAGAAGAAAGGGCCCAAATTAAAGAACTAACTTTACAGCTGGAACAAGTAGAAAGAAAGTAACAGAAGACCCCCTCAGGCACCAGAAGAAGACAGATTATAAGGATTAGAGCAGAACTAAATGAATTAGAGAATAGAAAAACAATTGAAAAAATTAACCCAAAGCTGATTCTTTGAAAAGATCAACAAAATTGATAAATGATTGGCTAAACTTAAAAAAGAAAAACAACAGAAGATACAAATAACCCCGTTAAGAAATGAGATGGGAGATGTTACAACAGACCCAGCTGAAACCAAAACTATTGTAACAGAGTCCTATAAAGGCTATACTCTTAATGGGTTTGAAAATCTAGAGGAAATGGACAAATTTCTAGATTCATCTCACCCACCAAGATTATCACAAGGAGAAGTGGGTCAACTCAATAAATCTATCACAAAGGAAGAGACTGAAAAACTCATCAAAAATCTGCCAACCCAAAAAAGTTCTGGTCCAGAAGGCTTCACCAGAGAATTCTAACAAACTTTTAGAGAACAGTTTAACTCTGATACTACTGAGGCTATTTCACACCATAGAAAGGGATGGAATACTCCCAAATTCATTCTATCAAGCCAGCATAAAGCTTATACCAAAGCCGGGAAATGATCCCTCAAAAAAAGAAAATTACAGACCAATATCACTCATGAACCTAAATGCTAAAATCTTCAACAAAATTCTAGCCAACAGAATTCAACAGCATATAAAAAAAATAATACATCATGATCAAGTTGGTTTCACTCCAGGGATGCAAAGCTGGTTCAACATTAGGAAAACAATTAATGTAACCAACCACATTAATAGCACAAAAGATAAGAATCACCTGATTTTGTCAATTGATGCAGAAAAGGTATTTGACAAAATTCAATACCCATTCATGCTAAAAACTCTCAAAGAAATAGGAATGGAGGGGAAATTCCTCAGTACAATCAGTAGCATCTACACAAAGCCAACTGCCTTCATTGTCCTGAATGGTGAAAGACTGAAAGAATTCCCTTTGACAGTGGGAACTAGAGAAGGATACCCACTCTCACCACTTCCATTCAACATTGTGCTAGAAGTTCTAGCCAGAGCAATTAGACAAGACAAAGAAATAAAGAGCATCTGTATTGGCAACGAAGAAGTAAAAATCTCCCTATTTGCAGATGATATGAGAATCCAAAAGAATCCATAACTAAACTACTGGAACTAATAGAGAAGTTTTAGCAAAGTATCAGGATACAAGATAAACATAAGTAAATCAGTAGGATTCCTTTATACCAATAATGAGATTATTAAAGAAGAAATCACCGAATCAATTACATTTACTATAGCCCCCAAGAAGATAAAATACCTAGGAATAAATCTAACTAGTGCAATAAGAGACCTTTACAAAGAGAACTATAAGACCTCACTACAAGAGACTAAGAGAGACTTACATAATGGAATAATCTACTCTGCTTATGGATAGGAAGACTCAAGATTGTGGAAATGTCTATTTTACCCAAAGCAACCTATTTATATAATGCAATCCCAATACAAGTTCCAGTGACATTTTTTAATGAGATGGAGAAACAAATCACCAACTTTGTTTGGAAAAGGAAGAAACCTTGGATAAGTAAACACTACTGAAGAAGAACACACTGGGAGGCCTCTCACTCCCTGACTTTAGGACCTATTACACTGCTACAGTTGTCAAAACAGCCTGGTACTGTAGAAAAAGAGACAGACAGACCAGTGGAGCAGTGCAGAGACCCCAGAGATGCCACCATCCTCCTCTGAACAGTTGACATTTGACAAAGGCCCTAAAATTTTAAACTGGGGTAAACAATGTTTTTTTAACAAATGGTGCTGGCAAAACTGTATCTCCATATGCAAACAATTGAAACATGACCCACATCTCACACCTTATACAAAAACCAACTCAAATTGGATAAATATCAAATCTAAAACAATAAAGCTCATCCCAGAAAAAATAGGATCAACAATGGAAATTTTAATATGCTATGTAGAAGATGGTAAAATCTGACAAAGCACAATCAACAGAAGAGAAAATAGATAAATGGGAACTACTAAGAATCAAACACTTTTGCTGATCCAAAGATGCCATCAAAAGTATTAAAAGGCCACCTACAGAATGGAAAAAAAATATTTGGCAACTATATGTCAGACTGACATCTGGTCTCCATAATCTACAAGGTATTACAAAGTATCAGGAAGAAAAGGATACTCCAATTAAGCCATGGGCAAAGGAGATGGTCAGACATTTCTCTAAAGAGGATATCCAGGCAGCTGAAAGACACATGTGGAACTGCTCACAGTCATTAGCTATTAAAGAAATTCAAATCAAAACTACAGTGAGATACCATCTCACCCCAACAAGGTTGGCCATGATCCCAAAAACACATAACAACAAATGCTGGAGAGACTGTGGAGAAATTGGAACTCTCCTACACTGCTGGTAGGATTGCAAAATGGTACAGCCTCTTTGGAAAACAATCTGGCATTTCCTTAAAAAGCTGGAAATAGATATACCATTTGATTCTGTTATTCCACTGCTTGGAATTTATCCTTCAGAAACAAAGGTTGTCACACAGATGGACATATGTATGTGAATGTTTGTTGCAGCACAGTCCACAACAGCAAAAAGATGGAATCAACCCCGATGCCCATCAACAGATGAATGGATAAACAAACTATACATATACTCAATGGAACACTATGCTATGATAAAAAACAATGACGATTTTAGAAAACATAACATGATCTCATTTGGAAGATTATGCTGAGTGATATCAGCATCAAAAGGACAAATTTTGTAGGAGACCCTGTTATAAGGACTTAAAAATGAGTTGTCCACAGAACAAAATGACTGTGTTGGTACATGGGGGGTTTATCATAGATGAGATAATTGACGAATGTTAGAAATTTAATTCTTTTACTGTAATTAATAAAAAAGTAAAGATGATATCACAAAACAAGCACCTAGGTGGCACAAAGAGTTAAATGGTTGATATTAATTGAAAGGTTGTTGGTTTGAATCTACCTAGAGGTACCTGGGAAGACAGTCCTGGTGATTTGCTTTGCATAGGTCGTGGCCTTGAAAACCCAGTGGGGCAGCTTTGCTCTGTGTGCCTAGGGTCACTGTGAGTTGGAGTTGACTTGATGGCAACAGATTTTTTAGTTTGTTTTCTATAACCAGAACCCTGGCTTAGTACTTTCTCTTTTATTAGTAGTAATGAAGAAATCTCAGTTGCTCATTCAAGGCCCTGGTCGGACTCAAGTCTGGTTAACAGGGTGGATGTTTTTCTCACTGGCAGTCTGGCCAAGAGCGTGTCTAAGAATCTTCCAGATTGTGTGTTGGGGAAGTAGAGGCCGAGAGCTAGGCCAGGTGGAGGTGAAACTGAGTACCTGTGAAAGACTTGCTGTCTTTACTACCTGTTTTTGGTACCTTGTGGCCTGACTTCTGGCGTCTGTTATCTGTTACCTTTTCAAACATCTGTTTATCACAGGCTTGGACTCACTGTGTTGATATGCTGCCGTAACCATGTACTCAGTGACTCCACGTGGGAGGAATCTATTCCATCACTCTGTATCTCCTCTTTACCCCCAAAAACCTGTTGTCGTGGGATTGAATCTGACTGATAACAACCCTACAGGACACAGTTGAACTATTTCATAGGTTTCTCAGGGCTATAAATATCTATGGAAGCCCGCTACCACATCTTTGTCCAGCAGAGATGCCACACTCAAACTGTCGACTTTTCAGTTAACAGCTGAGCGCTCAACCAGTGCACCACCAGGGCTTCTTCTCTGCATGCGCGCGCACACACACGCACACTCTCTCTCTCACTCACTCACTCACGTATACACACATGCTTCTCATGTCTGCTTTGCCCCTGAATCAGGCCATCGCTGCACACCCTGGGGCTACAGCTGCAGGTAGACCAGCTGGATGCCTCCTGCCTTCCTCTGGGCTCTCTGAACGTTGCTGATTTCAATTAAAAGTCACAATCACTCTTCTGAGCACTGGGCACATTTTCTGAGTCACACAAGGCCTGCAGGGTAGAGGAGGCCACAGTAGGATTTCCACGTGTAAATAGAGCTGCCTTAATGTAAAGTCATCTGTGGAAAGAAATATTATTTTTTAACAGCCTTCTTTTGGCTACAGATGCATGCTTATACCCTTAATAGTCCATAGTCCAATGGGTGCCTTCCTTCCACCATCAGCTGTTTGATCTGTATGGAGAGAAGGCACCCAGTGGGTGTCAGGCACTTTGCCAGGGAGAGTCTTATGCACTGTCTTTTGACTCCTCTTGGCCCTGTCAGGGTGGGTGGTGGTATTATTCCAGCTTTACAGAAGGGGCGAGGCAGCTCACCTCAAAGTCACATAATACTTGAACCTAGCAGCCAGGATGCAGAACCTCGCCCCGCCCCCCCCACCTCCCCACCCCCCCGCTCCCGAGCCCAGCCTCTGAGTCTGCATTGTCTCTTAGGGCTGAGAAGTAGGAACAGACTGAGGTTTACTGAGGTCAGAGAACATTCCTGTTGCCCAGGCCAAGGGTGTGCCAATGCCCAAAGGCTGGTGTGTGTACTTCTTCAGGCTTCTGAGGACTAATCCTGTCTGAGTGCTGGGAACTGGCAGAAAGAGAGACAGAAGAATGGCCCCGTAGAGATGGAGAGCAAACACAGCTACAAGCCACAGGAGGCCGAGCGTTGCTGGGGAGAGGCGAGAGGGAGGCGTGCGTCTGCTTTTTCTCAGAGCCCTCGGGAGAAATCAACAAGGGTGTTAGGGATCAAATTGTGTGCCCCTAATATGTGTGTTGTAAATCTTACTGAATGGAACTCACCACCGTCAAGTCGATTCTGACTCATAGCGACCCTATAGGACAGAGAAGAACTGCCCCATAGAGTTTCCAAGGAGTGCCTGGCGGATTCAAACTGCAGACGTTTTCGTTAGCAGACATAGCTCTTAACTGTTATGCCACTGGGGCTGGCGTGGTGGTTAGAAGCTGTGGCTATTAACTAAGAAGTCACAGTTCAAATCCACTAGGCACTCAGTGGAAACTCTATGGGGCAGTTCTACTCTGCCCTATAGGGCCGCTATGAGTTGGAATTGACTCAATGGCCATGGGTTTGGCTTGTGGCTTGTTTTTTCATGCCTGTGTGTGGAGCCCTCATGGCACACTGGTTAAGAGCAATGTTTGCTAAGCAAAATGTCGGCAGATTGAGTCCACTGGCTGCTCCTTGGAAAGCCTGCGGCCAGTTCTGCTTTCTCCTGTAAGGAGAAGTCACTAGATGGTAATGGATGTTTTATACCTTGCGGTTATAATCCCAACTGGGAATAGGGTTTCTTTATGATGTTAATGAGGCAATATTAGTGTGGTGTGTATTTTAAGTCAGTCCCCTTTGGGATTCAAAGGAACAGACTAAGCGAGTGAGCGCAAACAGGGGAAGATACGTTGCACAGCATCTCCAGGGACCGTCCCCCAGAGAGAGGACCCAACAGAGAGAGGGAGAGAGAGAGAGAGAGAGAGAGAGAGAGACAGAGAGAGAGCCTTCCTCTCAGAACCAGTACCCACGTTAGGATGTCTAGCCCCTTAAACTGTGAGAGGGAAAAAATTTGATTCCTGCAAGCTACTGGTTTGTGATATTTTTGTTGTATAGTGCTGGATAACTCAGACAAAAGGCTACATCCTACTTTGGATATCTGTCCCCTAGAACTGTGAAACCGTAGACTTTTGTCCTCAGAGCCATCCTCTTGACAGTATTTTGTGATGGCAGCCCTGGGGAACTGCCTACGTGGAGAAGTGTGTAGTGGCTGCTGACTGGGTGCTGCCCCACGGTTTTCCTTGGTGGTGGTTGGTAGGTGCCATCAAATCAGTCCCGACTCCTAGCTGCCCTGTGCACAATGGAATAAAACACTGCCAGTCCTGTGCCATGCTCATGATTGTTTCTGTGCCTCAGCTCATCACTGCAGCTGCTATGAATGTGACAAGCCATCTTGTGGAGGGTCTTCCTCTTTGTCGCTGACCCTCCACTCTGCCAAACACGATGTCCTTCTCTAGGGATTGATGTCCCCTGACAACATGCCTGAAGTGTGTAAGACACAGTCTAGCCAGCTTAGCTTCTAAGGAGCGCTCTGGTTGTACTTCCAGAACAGATCAGTTTGTTCTTTGGCAGTCCGTGGTACATGCACTATTCTTCTGCAACACCACCACTGAAAGGCATCAGTTCTTCTTCCGTCTGCCTTATTCATTGCCTAGCTTTCACATTCATATGATGTGATAGAAAATACCATGGCTTGGGTCAGGTGTAGCTTCGTCTTCAAGGTGACGCCTTTACTTTTCAACATTTTAAAGACGTCCTTTGCAGCAATATGTCTTTTGATGTTTTGACTGCTGCTTCTGTGGGCATTGATTGTAAAGTGAAATCCTTGACAACCTCAATCCTTTCTCCATTTTTCATGATGTTGCTTAGTGGTCCAGCTATGAGGATTTTTGTTTAGTTGATGTTGAGGTGTAATCCATATTAGGCTGTGGTCTTTGATCTTCATCAGTGAGTGTTTCGAATAGTCTTCGCTTCCAGCAAGCAGTTG
Source organism: Heterohyrax brucei (assembly GCA_028571685.1). Classification (NCBI taxonomy): domain Eukaryota; kingdom Metazoa; phylum Chordata; class Mammalia; order Hyracoidea; family Procaviidae; genus Heterohyrax; species Heterohyrax brucei. Next base: position 5,656,926 of record CM053153.1, read on the forward strand.
CTGTGTCCTCTGCATAACACAGGTTGTTAATGAGCCTTCCTCCAGTTCTGATGCCTCATTCTTCTTCATATATGGTACAGATCCTTGGGTTATTTAGTCAGCATACAGATTCAAAAGGTATGGTGAAAGATTACAACCTTGACGAACATCTTTCTAGACTTTATACCATGGAGTGTCCCCTTGCTCTGTTTGTGCGACTGCTTCTTGATCCATGTGCAGATTCCTCATGAGTACAATTAAGTGTTATGGAATATCCATTCTCTCCAGTGTTACCCATAGTTTGCTATGATCCATACAGTGGAAGGCCTTTGCATAGTCAATGAAACACAGGTAAACATCTTTCTGGTGTTTTTTACTTTTGGGCCAAGGTCCCATCTGACATCAGCAATGTATATCCGTAGTTTCACATTTTCTTCTTCTGAATCTGCCTTGAATTTCTGGCAGTTCCCTGTCAATATATGGTAACCACTGCTTTTGAATGATCGTTAGCAAAATTTTACTTGCAAGTGATATTAAGGATATTGCTAGATAATTTCTGCATTCAGTCGTATCACCTTTCTTGGGAATAGGTATAAATATGGGTCTCTGCCAGTTGATTGGGCAGGTAGCTGCCCTCCAAATTTCTTGGCATAGACAAGTAAGCGCTTCCAGTGCTGGATCTGTTTGTTGAAACATCTCACTTGGTATTTTATCAGTTCTTGGAGCCTGGTTTTCACCTTGCAGCTTGACTTCTTCCTTTGGTACCACTAGTTCCAGATAACATGCTAGCTCGTGAAGTGGTTGAACGTCAACTAGTGCTTTCTGGTGTTATAACTCCGTGTATTCCTTCCACCTTCTTTTGATGTTTTCTGTGTCATTTAGTGTTTTCCCTGTAGAGTTCTTCACTATTGAAACTTGAGGCTTGAATGTTTTCTTCAGTTCTTTCAGCTTCAGAAATTCAGAGTGTGTTCTTCTCTGTTAGTTTTCTATTTCCAGCTCTTTGTACATGTCATTGTAATACTCTGTCTTCCTGAGCCCATATCTGAAGTCTCCTCTCTGGTTTCCTTTAGAGTTGATGAAGATATTCAGGAACTAGATGGAGGTGACAGCTACACAGCACTGTGGACCTACTAAGGTCCACAAGATTATATTCTTTAAATTGCTTATTTCTTTGTTGTGTGAATTTTACCTCAATTAAAAAAAATAACCAAACCAAACAAAAACCAAAACAAATGCCAACCCCAGCTAGTTGTCCCATGACTTGGGAAGGTGACTTCAACTGTAAACCAGGGCTTTGAATCAGTTCAGTCTGGCCTGATGCCCTGCTGAGAATTTGCCTTTCCACCTCAAATATACTGAATCAGAATATATAATTTGTCAAGGTCTTATGTGTAGCCACAGAAGAATCACCTAGGGATCTTGTTAAAATATAGAGTCAGATTCAGTATATCTGGGGGTGGAAAGGCAAATTCTCAGCAGGGGTTCAAACTGGAATGAAGCATGCTGAAGCCTTGCTATAAAGGAAGAACAGCAGTGCCTGCCTCCTAGCCTTGGTGTGAGGGTTACATGATTCGTTGCCCATATGAACTGTGACTTCATGTGTTGGATTCTATTTCATACAAACTATATGCCGCTCCTCAGGCTCCACTTCTTGGGTCCCATGGATGGGGCATCCTTGCACAGGACAGAGCTGCAGGAGTGTGACACCAGAACTCACACCCCCAAATCTTTTCCTCTGAAGCCTACATGTGTTTGGTTCTCTCATCCTCAGAGGAGAATTCAGCACTGCCACCCTTGCCCACTGCATCCCTGATGCCTGGGTCGCAGGCTTCCTGCCCTCCCCCCCAAGAAGTGACCTCTGCAGAAACGGTGGTCACGCCCTGCCTCAGAACACTGTCACATGGCCATTCTTGTGTCTCTGAGTGTTATTACTGTCAAGTTGGTCTGACTCGCAGCAGCCCGGTACACAGTGGGACAGAGTGCTCCGTGATCCTGTACCATCCCTGTGGCTGGTTGGGGATCAGATCATGTGACTCATAGGGTTTTCTCTGGCTAATTGTTAGAAATAGGTTGTCATAGATGTCGTAGATGGACTGTCCTCCTGTTCCATCTCAGCCTGGAAGCTCTGCTGAAGGCTTTTCAGCATCGTAACAACACACAACTGCTGCAGACAGGTAGTGACTGTGTGTGAGAAGCATTGTCTGGAAATCAAACGTGAGTCTTATGTGTGAGATGTGAGAATTCTGTCGCTGAACCAACACTGTCCCTCCCTTCCAAAGACTTTCCAGAAACCAAACCCATTGCCGCTGAGTTGGTCCTGACTCACGGTGACCTGTGTGCTTCAAAGTACAACTGTGCTGTCTAGGGTTTTCTTGGCTGAAACCTTATAGATGCAAATTGCCAGGCCTTTCTTCTGTGACATCATTGGATGGATTTGTACTGCCAACCTTTGATTTAGTAGCTGAGAACAAATCATTGGTGCCACTCAGGGACCTTCAGAGAGGTTAGGTAGGTGGTCACTGCAAGGCCACCCAAGCACAGCCTGGATATAAACTCAGGGTGTTGTTCTCCTTCTCCCTCTGGGACTCTGGAGCTCTCATGTGACTTAGAATCAGCGTATCTGCAATACAAATGGAAGAGCTCACTGCAAAGGCAGCAGGCGCTGTGTCTCCCCACCAGGCTCCTAGTTCAGGGCTGGCTGTTCTGCAGGGAATTCCTCAGAGCCCCTGAGGCTGCAAGGGGTGCTAGAGAGCAGAGTTCCTGGCAGGGCTGTGCAGGCACGTTTATTGTGGCAGTGGAGACGTTTCAGTATAATTAAAGTAACTGCAGTCTTATCAGGTAAATCGCACTAGGGATTCAAAGCTGCTGCCCCGCAGCAGGCACGAGCAGAGGAGGGGACATCCACCAGGCTAGTCAGGGGTGGTTTACAAATGGTGGGCTTGGAAAGGAGGCTGAAAAATGGAACTCATGAGAAGCGACTCAGGTGACCTTGTTGTGAAATGGTTTGCCCTAAATAGCTGTGGGTGCTGTCCTCCCTTTTTATCCCTGAATCGTGGGAAATTGCATGAGGTATGTGCTTCCTTGTACAGCAGGCAGCACAAATCAACACCGCCGCTTTCTAGTGCCATCTGATTCATGGATGCTGTTCCTCCTGGTTAGTAGTGGTGAGAACGGAGGCATCGCAACCTCCCAGAACCTCTCAGTGTCTCCATCTGTAAAGTGGGGGCACTCACCCTGCACAGGGGTGTTGCTGAGTGGTGGAGTAGGAGCCTGAGGGTACCAAAGGCGAGGACAAGGCAAGTGCTTTATAAATGCCCTTTGGTGCTGTGTTCTTCAAATGAAGGTCCCCCAAGATCACCTGCCTCCACCAAAGAAGACACCTACGGAGAGAATAACCAACATTTTGACCCAGAGGATGCTTCCAGTTTAGACAAGAGGAAGCAGTGTAGACTATTGGTTAAGACTGTGAATTAAGTGTGAGACCAAGTTGGGTCCAAACTCTGGCTCCAACTCTATTCTGTGATAGGTAAATTTCTTAATCTCCCCAGCCTCTGTTTTTCTCATCTGTAAAATAGGATGTTGTTGTTGTTAGGTGCCATTGAGTCGTTTCAGCAGAATGAAACACTGCCTGGCCTTGTGCCATGTCCACAGTCGTTTTGATGCTTAAGCACATTGTTGTGGCCACTGTGTCAGTCCATCTCATAGAAGGTCTTCCTCTTTTTTGCTGACCCTCCACTCTGCCAAGCATGATGTCCTTCTTCAGGGACTGATCTCTCCTGACAACATGTCCACATGTCCAAAGTATGTAAGATGCAGTCTTGCCATCTTTGCTTCCAAGGAGCACTCTGATTGTGCTTCCTCCAGAACAGATCTGTTAGTTCTTTTGGCAGTCTGTGGGACATTCAGCATTCTGTCCAATACCACAGTTCAAAGGCATCAATTTTTTTTCTGTTGTCTTTGTTCGTTGTTCAGCTTTTGCAGTCATATAATGTGATTGAAAGTACCATGGCTTGGGATGTTAATAGTAACTGTTCCAAGAACTGATGGAAGATTAGATGACGTGATGAGGTGGACCACACAGACTTTTGGCTGGCACATAAAAAACCAAAACCAAATGCACTGCCATTGAGTCTGTTCCGACTTATAGTGACCCCATCCATCCAGAGTAGAACTGCCCCATATGTTTCTAAGGAGTGCCTAGCAGATTTGAACTGCCAGTCTTTTGGTGAGCAGATGTAGCACTTAACCACTGTGCCGCCAGGTTTCCTGTCTGACACATGATGACTTTTAATAAATATTAGCTCATCATCACCTGGTCCAGAATCCACCACCTGGTGGTCCGTAAGACAAGCATACCTCACAGATGGGTATTATTTGGACTGCAAAATGTTTTGAAAATTAATAAATTCTTTCCCAGTCGTTGACATCAAGAAATTTTACTCAGTAAATAAGATACTCATCTTGCTTTGAAAAACAGATTTGGCAGCTCTAGGTCTACTTTGGTAACTGACCACAATGGTTGCCCCAAAGGACACTGTTCTCTTAGACAAGGTGCAGGCTCTCTCCTCAATCACACAACCCTCTAGGTTCCATCTGCTTCTGGATGCCAGCTGCCTGGCCTGATCTGGTCCAGAGAGCACACAGCTGGCTAACAGACATTTACTGAGCTCATGGAAGACCTGAGTCCCAAATATAGGCGCTGTAAATTGTTGATCAGAACTTTTGGTCTCATATTATTCCATCTCGGAGGTGGAAAGGCTGACTGAGAGTATTCTTCATCATTGGAAATTCCAGAGAGATTGGATACCTGCAACTAATATAGGATTTATTCAACTCTTGCTTTAAAATTCATCCATCTATGGCTCCATCTGTCTGTCAGTCCATCCATAAATCTATTTATATCATTCCAACTGTCCATAATTATCCATCTATGGCCTCATGTATCTGTAAGTCTACCCATCCATCCACCCCATCCACCCACATACCTACCCATCTATTCACCCACCCATCCATGCACCCACCCACTCACCCGTCCATCCACCCACCCAGCCACCCACTCACCCATCCCCCCAACCACCCAGCCACTCATCCATCCCCCACCCACCCATTCACCCATCTACTCACCCACCCTCCCACCCACCCTTCCACCCATCCGTCCATCCATCCACCCATCTGTCCATCCATCCATCCATCTGTCCATTGGTCTGTCCGTCCGTCCATCTGTCCATCTGTCCATCCATCCATCCATCCACCCACCTGCCCGTCTGCCCACCCGTCCATCTGTTTGTCCGTCCATCCATCCATCCATCCCATCCATCCATCCAGTCGTCCCTGGGGATGCTTCTTGTGTGCCACACAGAGACCAGCTCCCGCGGAGATTAGAGCATAGGAGAGACAGACAGACACTGCAGGTGAATGAGCAGTGAGGCAGAGAAGAGAGAGAAGTGAGCCGAAAAGGAAACGGCCTCCACGTTCCAGGCTGGGACCGCTGTAATCCTTCTTTTTAGAGGCTCCCACTTTCAAATCAGTTATTTCAGGCCACTTTCACTGGTGTACCTGCCCACCAGGCTATAAATGAAGTTTTGAGGACTGATGGTCTGTCTGTCTTTAGCTAGCTGTGTAGATGGGACCCAAGGCTGTTTGTGGTACACACACCTACTCCTCAGTTGCTGGCTGGCTCATTGTCTAACATTTTGCACTTACAGCAATAGTGAAAAGCCTACTATTCCACAGTACTGTGCACTGACGACCCGTGTCTGGCAGTAGCAGACGCTGGGATGTGGGAGAGAGTAACACTGCCTGTGACGGCTGTGTGCCAGATTGTCTGGGCGTGATTCTCAGTGGTTCGGCAGTTACTTCCTCATGTCATTTGGCAGCTATGGGATGTGTAGTCGTCCTCTGTTTTGTGCTCTGATGTTCTGATGTGGCCATCCTCCATTTTTGCATGATGTTTATTTTCACACATCATTCTGGCCTTTGGAGTCTAACCATGTTTGTAAGTGAGGATGGGTATGATACACGCTTAGGTTTTTTGTGTTGCTAAATTAGTGCTGTAGAGCGTACCTCCTACCTTGGAGGTGCACATTGAGTACTAGTGCGCTAAACTCTCTGAGAAATTCTTCAGGGTTGGAGGTTAGCCACGTTTATTTGACCAAGGTATTCTTTAGAGAAGAATCTCTTATTAAGGAGTGTTCTCAGAACAAAGTCTGGGAGGTAGTTTTCTAAATTCCAGAGGACTGACAAGGAAAGCAAAGGCCTACCGGAGGAGAGTATGGGATAAGAACCCCCCAGGCAACACACTGTAGCCTCTTCCGTGCCAGGGCTGGGTTTGACTAATCCAGCCAGGTGGTGACCTAGAAATTCCAGAGCTGCTTGCCCAAGTTCAAAAAGCTAGAAATTGGAAGTATTCACCTTATGTCTAGTTGCAAACTATTTTTCCCCCATTTTAGTTCAGAAAAGACTCTGTGCCAATGGACCAGAGTAGCTGGCCCTTTGATTTGGAGGGGGGCTACAGGGTGAGGGAGTAGGACGGGTGATAGGGAGCGCTGACACCCAGAGATACTGGGTGCAGGCAACTCGCACAGAATTTTTTCAGCATCTGCTCTGAAATTCATTTTCTCCTCATCATTCACACTTTAGTGTGAATTAAAGTAATTAGCTAATGTCTTCACACTCAGCAAAGTGCTACTTAGTCTTCAGGCCAGCGGGAGAATTTCCCTGAAGCTGGTCTGGAGGCATTTTGGAGTGGGAGCTGGATTGGGTTGGAGGGGCACCTGGGCCAGGGGCCAGAGAAGATGACAGGACTGTGGGCCAAGACAGTGGCAAACGTAAGAGTGCTGATGGGTATTCAAATGAGACGGCTACATTCTAAACCCCACTTGAATATTTAACATTTTTCCAAAACTATGCAGAGTGTTTTCTGTATGTTATGTAGTTTTATTCAAGTACTAGACTCACATCAAATGCTGTTTACCACCTCAGGGCAGTGATGGGTCACTGGGAGAATTCTGCCCTTCCCTGACAGTGAGCCGGGCTAAATCCCATCTAGTGTCCTTCATGCGCAGCCAGGACCTGTTGGTTGGTGGTGACTGGGGTGTTTTTTATGATGCTGAGCTGGTTTCAGTAGACCTTTCAGATGTAGATGGATGAGGAGGAAAGGCCTAGTGATTGGCTTCTGAAAACTGGCCGATGTAAACCTTATAGATCACAATGGTCTGATCTGCAACCAATCCTGGGACTGGCACAGGACGTGGAGGCATTTGGTTCAGCTGTGCGTGGAGCCACCGTGAGCTGGGGCCAATTTGTGGGCAGCTAGGGACAACAGTGCTACCACCATCCATCCATCAGCTTGTGCTGAGTGACTTGCATGTGACCGTGATGTTGGAAGTTCTGCCACTGGTATTTCAAATGCCAGCAGCGTCCCCTGTGATGGACAGGGTTCAGTGGAGTGTCTGTAAGAAGAAAGGCCTGGGAATCTGCTTCTGAAAAATCAAGCATTGAAAACCCTAGGGACCATAGCTGAGTGTCTGTTGAGATCATGCTGGCAGATTCACCTGCCCCCAGGTTAGAAGGCGCTCAGTATACAATGGTGACCACGATGGAGTCCAGCAGTCCGGAGATCAGGGAGACAGCGTAGGACCAGGCAGCGTTTTGCTTGGTTGTACGTGGGGTCAACATAAGTTGCAGGTGATTCGCTGGTAACTAACGATAACAGTGGTAGCAGAGGTCTGGAGAGCAGGCAGAGCCCGCAGCTGTACGGGGCATGGTAACAGCGTGGGAGGCAGGCTCCATGGCTCTTCTGGGCCCCTGTGAGGATCCGGAAAACATTTGGCACTTAAGACCTTCCCCGTCTCTCCTAACGCCCCTTTTTTTCGCTTGTCAGGGGGACCACAAGGAGAAGGGTGTGCTCACTGTGGGTGAGAGGTTTGAGAAAGCATGGTCATAGATCTAGCAGGTCCCTGTGGGAGCATAGGGATGTAGGCTGAGCCCTGGTGAAGCTAAGACAGGTGCTACCCAACAGTGAGCCGCCAACCACTGCCGTTTACAATGCCAGTCTCGACACCCTTGGTGCTGGCGTGGCAGCTTGCCGGTGCCTCCTCTCCTGTTCATGGTGTAGTGTCAGGGAGGAGAAACAGAGGGACACCAGTGGTTACTGCCCCGCTCCTGGATGCTGGCCCCGCTGTATGAGCTGTCTGTGTGATGGGTTGGACGTGCCTTCCTTTCCATGTAGTGGATGCCCCGAGGACAGGAGCTCAGGGCCGCCTTGACTGTAGGAAGGACCTAGATATCCCGTGCAGTAAAGTCCTGGGTGGGGGCCAGCTCTAACTCCCCAAGAAGACTTTCTAATTGATTGGAAAGAGGAGTGATGGATCTGTTTGTTCATCTGTGCATGCCTTTTCTCCTGCATCCCTTTGTTCATCCCTTGTTTTGTTCATCCCACAGATGATCCTTACTAAGAAGGTAGACTGTTCACCATAGTCCATTCTTAAAAACCCCTGCCTATCCTTTCTTTTAGGGGAGCTTACAGTTGAATGCTAAAGATACGCTTCCAGAACACATCGTGAGGACCATTTTGGCATGCACGTTGAGAGGCAGGGACTTCGTGTTGGGGAGAGTGCTAGTCTAGCCATTCAGGACAGGCTTCCTGGCGATGCTGGACTGGACGTGTATGGGTGGGGCTCATCAGGCAAAGAGGTGAGTGGTGGGCCGGGTGGGTGGAGATAATAGCTTGAGCAAAAGTAGAGCATGTTCAGGGAAGGTGGGGCACTTGGGTGAGGCTCCTTGGGGAGTGTGTGGGGGGTGGGACACAGTGAGAGAAGGTGGGCTGCAAGGGGCAAAGCATTGGTGCTGCAGTGGACTGTGTCCAGGTTGGACGTGCAACAGTGCCCCTGCAGTACAGGTGACACTTTGTGCAGAATCTTCCAGAACATCCACTGTGGGGATCCAGAAACATGGCGGCCCAGAGTGGCTTTACTCTTAGATGGCAGCGTAACTCTGAGACCGTCCCAGAGCTGCCCTGTTGTCCTTTTCCCTGAGCCCTGTGATCCTGCCTGTTCTCTGAGGCCGAAGCTTCTCACATGCTGATGAATCCTGGTTACATCTACCTCCCTGTTCCCGTGCAGATATTGGGGGGCATATCCTGTTTTCTGTCCTTGGGGTTCTTACGATAATCACATGAGCTCATTGATGTGAAAATGTTGACCACCAGAAATGCAGGGATTGTTGTTAAACTGCGATCCAGTGTCGGTCTCTAACTCATGGCAACTCCATCACGGTGGAATCGGACAGTTGTGATCCACAGAGTTTTTGCTGGCTGATCTTCAGAAGTAGATCACCAGGCTTTTTTCCTAGTTTGTCATAGTCTTGAAGCTGTGCAGAAACCTATTCAGCATCTCAGCAACACGCAAGCCTCCACTGATTGGTGAGTGGTTGGCATACAGGGCTTGTGGGGAATTAAAGCCAGGCTTCCTGCTTGGAAAGTGAGAATTCTGCCACTGAGCTCTGTCACATGACAAGTTTTTCCAATTTACAGTCCAGTAATAAGTGGACTAGAAACTGAGAGATACGCATTCTGTGACCAGGGAAGGCTGCTTCCATCTGTAATCCTCAGGCATCTTATCTGTATCACAGGAAGGTGGGCCAGGAGATCGTACGGTCTGCCGAGTTATATAATGTGATGTATGAGCTATTGCTCTTTGTATAGTGCTCATGACTTGGAAGAGTTAAACAAGGAAACTGGTGATGCTAAGCTCTGACGTCTTCATGTGATTCAACGGGAATTGGCTGCACTGCAGTTCTGCACATGGAATGTTCCTGAAGTATTTATAATCATTAATGAATGCAGAACCTTAAAATTAGATGGTGTGGTATTCTTAGAAGTGCAAGACTGTCAGGAAGCTTCAAGGATGTCTATCTGAGACTCCTTTGCCGAGATGGGATCCCCTTTCAAGCCTCTGTGGCAGATTTGGCTTTTGTGGGAACCCTGTTTTGGACAAAGAATCACAGCAGGTTTACCAGTCATTCATGAGCCAAGTTGTTTCTGTGATTGGGTAGAAACCTTGCTTACCACCTTAGTGAAAGTAAGGTGTTCCCAGAATTAGTTTCTCCAGGGAGAGCATCAGTTCCACCCAAGATTCCAGAGGAGACAGGGCCTAATCTGAACCTAGCCCCCTTGACTGGAACCTAAACTCCCCAAACTGTGCCTCCTGCAGGCACTGGGTCCTGATCCCTTCCCTGGGCCTTGCAGGAGTCTTCTCCTAGCACCCCATTTGCTGTCTGCCTGGCTCAGCCAGCATCCTCCCACTTTGATGTGTTTGGGTATTAGAGCTTGTTTGGTATGCACTATCTCCCTTCTGTATATTGTGTTGTTATTGTTTGTTACCCTAATACTAGTATTGGTGATAGTGTTGTTAATTGCCACCAAGTTCCGACTCATGACAGCCTGATGTGGAACAGAGTGAAACATCGTCCGGTCCTGTGTCATCTTCATGATCATTGATATATTGGGTCCCTTGTTAGAGCTACTGTGTCAGTCCATCTAACTATGGGTTTCTCTCGTTGTGTTGGCCCTCTGCTTTAGTAAACCCATGTTAGCCTTATCCACTACTGAGCACTCTTCGTGTTATGAAAGAATTGGAATCATTGTCAATCTTCAAGAAATGGCTGCAGAGTAGATACTATTATAGGGGCACAGATGTAGAAACTGCACTATAACTTGGTTGAGGTAACTCAGCTGGTCTGAAACGGTGGAATGTGAGCGAGCTTTGGCTGGCTTGAAGCTGCGGCTCCTCCCATGGTACTACGCTCTTTCTCAACAAGGTGAACTCACGACATGCGTTTTGTTGTGTGCACATGCATGTGCACACTTAGGTGTCCATTGGGTGCCTGTGCTTCAGGAGGTGGATGGGGAGGTGATATGTCACCTACCACGGTCGCCGGTTTACCTTCTGGCTGAGTTGCTCTGGAGGGTTCTGTGTGATGGGAAGGGAGAAGGCTCCTTGTAGCTGAGCCATAAAAAGTGCCTCCATCACGGAACATGCTTTGATCTTTTAAGCCCTCCGTCTCAGCTTTGGAATTGGTTATCCTTCAAAGAGGCTGTGAAATCTTATGTGCATTTGTGCCTATTTTTGCAGTGCTGCCTGAGATAAGTGGGGCCAAGAACCATGAGGAAGTCAGGGATGCGGTGTTATGTGGGATGCTTCTCTTTGCTTTGTGTTCAGTCGTCACGGAAAGAGTAAACGTACAAGCCCCTCCTGGATTCTGCACTGAAGCAAGGGAAGTGGGGCATCAAGGGGTGGAATGAGTGGGGCTGCATTTGCTGTAAGGAGTAGGAACCACACTGTGTAAGAGAGGTGGACACACACTCTGGCTGTCCTGCTGTGAGAATCTGGGAGGGCTCATGAGAAAGGATGTCAGTAATTCATCTGAGGAAGGGGCTGTTACTTCTCTTCTGTCCTCACCATGAAATTGCTTTTCCTCCTTATCATAAAGACTTGTAGTTATTAAGTGTTTGTCATATGACAGGCTCCAGAGGAAAATTGCAGTTGAAGAAACTGAGGCACCAAGAGTTCAAGTATTCATTGGGCTGGCTGAGCCCTGGCAGGCTGTCCTTGTGGGCCATAGCCGTCACCATCAGACATTAATGCCTGTGTGTCCTTATGTCGTGTCATGTATGTCTGAGGATAACCACTGTGACTTGGCTTTCTCCCCTCTGGTGTGTGTCTTCTGATAGGCCAGGGACCATGACGCAGTCATCCTCATATTCCTGGAGTTTTGAGCAGCTCTGATTGTTGTATACCAGTGTGTTGAAAGATGCTTTTCATGTTTCATGGTTGGAAAGCATATCTGTCTTTGATCCTGAAACGTTTTGATCTTCAAAATCCGTCTTTGCTCTGCAAAAGCAATAAAACCAGGAAAAAAGAAAAAAAAAAAAACAAAAAAAAAACCAAGCCTGTAGCTATTGATCCAGTTCTGACTTACTTCTAGCAATCCTACAGGACAGAGTAGAACTATGCTATAGAGCTTTCAAGAAGTGACTGGTGAATTTGAACTGCTGATCTTTTTGGTTAACAGCCAAATTCTTAAGAAGACCATAAGCCCATAATAAATTGCTGTTGAGTTGATTCTGACTCATAGCAACCCCATAGGACAGAGTAGAACTGTCCCACAGAATTTCCAAGGAGCACCAGTGGATTTGAACTGCCAACCTTTTGGTAAATAGCTGAGCTCTTAACCACTGTGCAACCAGGGCTCCTGAGCAGGCCATATAAGCCTCTATTTCAGATGTGAATGTTGAGGCTGCCACATTAAGTGACTTATCCAGGTCTCACAAAATTAATGAGACCCAGGATTGGGACTCAAATATGAAAGGGATCTCTTACACTAGGATAGATGACCTCGAAGGTGACACCCTCCTCAGTGAAGAAGTGTTAGGTGTCACTCCTAGTGAAGCCTTCTTGAACACTGAGCAGATTTTCTCCCCAAATTTCCATGCCAGTTAGGAGCGATCTACCATGATAGAACGGCTGCCTGGAGTAAGTCTCCCTGGACAGTGGTATCTGCTGACTGCCCCTACAGGTGGCTGCGGGGAGATTGCTGCTGCTTCTCTGTGACCCCAAAGGGAAAGCCACAAATTTTGATAGCAGATTCTGATCATGGTTCCATGGATTAGGTACTCTAGGTTCCATTATGGCCCTTGTCTGTCTTCCCTGTCCTGCTCTGTAGCGTGAGAAGAGCCTTCCTGAAAATCCTCCCCAAATGCTTGTACTTCCTTGGTTTACAGTCCTTTGAGTCCACTAGCTTTGCATGTCCTTTAACAAAGAAATGCCATTGTTTTTTAAGATCAATGTGCTTCCTTTTTTCATGTTATTTTGCAAAGACCACACACTTTGAAAAGTGATTTTTAAAATGAAAAGTAAAGAAAACATTTTAAAGGAAAACATGTTAGTAAAAGGATTTTCTCCCAAATAGTATCAAATGAGGTGTTGGAATCAGGTATTTCTCCTTTATTTGTGATGTTTTTAATGTCTTTACTAACAGACTATTTTGAATGTCCCTGGACATTTTAGAAAATATATGTAACTTATTAAATGTGATATATTACCATGTCAAGTGCAGGCAATTACTGGATGTTAATTGATATCAAGACTGTATTAGTGTCTTAGGGTTTCAGTTGTAAAATGCCACATACTGGTTGGCTTCTAAGAACAGGCATCGGCTTTCCTCCTCTTCTGGAGGCCGGAAGTCCCAATCAGCAGGTCAGCCAGGCCGTGTGCCCTCTGCAGGCTCTAGGGGAAGATCCTTGCTTTTCCTCCCAGCTTTTGGTGGTCCTAGATTTTCCTTGGCTTGCCAATTTGTCATCACATGGTTGTCTTTTCTTTGTGACCCTCTTTGTGTCTCATCTTCCCCTACAGACAGTCAGACAGGATAAGACCTCACCGTACTCAAGTCCAGTTAACCCTTAACACATTCAGAGTCCCCATTTCCAAACAAGGTTGGGACTTCAGCATGTTTTGGGGGAGATACAATTCAATCCAGAAAAAGCATCTTGCTGTTGCTGTTGCTGTTGCTGTTGTTAGGTGCCGTCTAGTCGGTTCCGACTCAGTGATCCTGTGCACAACAGAACGAAACGCTGCCCGGTCCTGCGCCATGTCTACGGTTGTTTTGATGCTTAAGCCCGTTGTTGTGACCACTGTGTCGGTCCATCTCATTGAGGGTCTTCCTTGTTTTGGCTGATTGTCCCCTCTACCAGGCATGACGTCCATCTCCAGGAACTAATCTTTCCTGACAACGTGTCCAAAGTGTGTAAGATTCAATCTTACCATCTTTGGTTCCAGGGAGCACTCTGGTTGTACTTCTTCCAGAAGAGATCTGTTTATTCTTTTGGTTGTCCATCGTACATTCAACATTCTTCTCCAGCACCACAAATCAAAAGCATCAGTTCTTCACTCTATGCACTTTTCTTCACTTCTGCACTTGACATTGCAGTGTATTTCATTTAGTAAGTTACACGTATTTTCTAAAATGTCCAAGTACTTTACAAGTTCTGAAATGAAGGAGAGTGGCCTCACTTATTAGGTCTGATTTGCATGAGGGTCTTCTGAATGTCTGCTGACTGTCTTGAAGGCAAAAATAAAGATAGTAATTGCTCTCACTGAGAAGTGGTTCCTTCTTTGTTGGTTGTGACTGCGGTGCCTCATAAATGTGTGTCATCATCTTTTGGGCCCCTCCTCTGCCCCCCAGGCTTCCTGGACCTGCAGGGAGATGGACCTGCAGGGAGATGGACCCCCTGAGAGATTGTGTCCTGGAGGAAATAGAGAAGTGAATTCAGCCACACATGGGACATGGGAGGAAGGATAAAGCACTGTGCCTAGGGAGGTGAGAAAGTCATTTAGAGAAAGAGTGTAGAAAGCCTCCTCACCAACTTGGAGGGCAGAAGGACAGAAGAGCCACTGTGGTGTCCTGGACAATGCAGAGATGTTAACTGCTTGGATTTTAGAAAGACCACTGTCTTGAGAGGGAGAACAGATTCAAGTTGGGGGAAGCTGTGCTGAGAGGTCAGCATGGAGGCACAGGGTACACTCCAGGCAAGAGGATGGTGATTTTATTGGTTAATGTTGTGTGTCAATGGGTCTGGGCCGTGATTCTCATTGGTTTGGCAGTTATGATGTAGTTTGGCAGTTATGTAATGATGTGATGACCTCCATGATGACATCTGACAATTAAGTTCATGAACTCATCCTAGAAAAAGTGCTACATATCTCATGGCTGAATACCACTGTGGTCACCTTCAGAGTCCTCCCATTGGGAGGTGATACACTGATGCCAGTGCCTAGTCAGCCCTTCAAAGCAATTTTAGAAGTCTTTCTGGAATGGCCATCAGAGCTGTCGTCATATTACCCTTGATGTCCTGAATGCCATTAAAATATCTTCCTTTCAACACTTCCTTTATCTATGGGTAAAGAGAAAAGTTGTTGGGAGACAAATTACGTGAATTGGGAGAGTATTCCAATATAGTTATTTCTTTAGTGGCTAAAAACTCCCTCACAAACAACTATACAGTTGAGTCTGCAAACTTGCCACCTTGCCTCTGTGTGCAATGACCATTCCAGAAAGAGTTCCAAACTTGCTTGGAAGGGTGGACTAAGTGCTGTCATCAGCACATAGCTTCCCAAGGGGAGTACTTGGAAGGTGACCATAGTGATACTGAGCAATGAGGTGCATAGCACTCAGAACAATTAAGTTTGGGAACCTAATCGTCATACCTTGTAATGAAATCACTGTCATGATGAGGTCTGCTATGAGCAGCCATTCAGTTAAAAGGGAATTTCTTTGGGGGTGGGACCTGCATCCAACACATATGGACTTTTTGGCAAAGCTCTGCTCTGAGTCCTGCATTTGGCTCATCATCATCTGACCTCCAGTTCATAGGACTAGAGCCAGCAGCCTGCTGTCTGACCTGCTGACCTTGGACTTCTCAGTCCCTGCAGCTACATTAGTTGGGAGAAGCCTCCAGCATGACTTCCAGCCCATGTACTTGGGACTTGCCAAACTGTACAACCACATGACCCAATTCTTAATTAGAAATCTCTCTCTAAAGCGCATATACACAGTTTGTTGGTTTTGCTTCTCTACGGAACCAAATCAAAGACAGTCATCAAGACTCTTAGGCTGGTGGCTTTGGAGACGGAGAGAATGGATTAGACTTGAGGAGCTGATGATGGGACTAAAGATGACGGGAATCGGCAACTAACTGTACAGGGAGTGAGGGCGTAGGGAGAAAGTGATGGAGTCCTGGTAGTCCCGTTTGGGTGTCACTCCAGATACCTCCACTACAAGGAGTTGGGGGCCATCTCCCTGCCCTGCTCCTGGAGAGACAGCTGCAGGTCACAGTTTTGGAACAGAACACAAGGAATCCTCCCACCCATCATGGCACCCAGTGTCGCATGTCCTTGAATACTCCATCTGGATAATGGTGGCATAAGACCAGAAGAAAACACACACACCCCAGACAGCTCAGTGAAATCCGGTAATGAAAGTGAAAACAAAATTTAAAATGAAACGTTTCATAGAGTTAATTGGTGACTGAAAGTTGTGTCTTGAGAAGGCTGGCACTAGTGGCTCTTGTCAATGCGTGTTACTCCTTGGGGGTAAAAATCTGTCAACTTGGCTTTGAAGTTGAGGAAGCCAGGAGCTGACGAATGTTTTAACTTGCTCTTGTGGTCAGGTGCTGTTGGGTAGGTTCTGACTTACAGAGACCCCATGAACAACAGAACAGAACATGGCCCGGCCCTGGACCACACCCACACTCATTTTCGTGCTTAAGCGCATTGCTGCAGCCACTGTGTCCGTCCATCTCCTCGATGGTCTCCCTCTTTTTTGCTGACCCTTTACTTTACCAAACATGATTTCCTTCTCCAGGGACTGAGCTCTCCTGACAACATGTCAAAGTATGTAAGATGCAGTCTTGCTGTCTTTGCTTCCAAGGAGCGCTCTGTTTGTACCTCTTACCGAACAGATCAGTTCTTTTCGCAGTCCATGGTACATTCAATATTCTCCAACACCACAATTCAAAGGTGTCTGTTCTTCTGTCTTCCTTATTCACTGTCCATCTTTACCATGCACATGATGCAGTTGAAAACACTAATGGCTTGAGTGATGTGCATCCTAGTCTTCAGGGTGACATCTTTACTTCTCAACATTACAAAAGTCTTTTGCAGCAGATTTTCCCAGTGCAATGCATCTTTTGATTTCTCAACGGCTGCTTCCATAGGCGTTGACTGTGGAGCCAAGTCAAAAGAAGTCCTTGACCACACTAGTCCTTTCTCTGTTTACTATGATGTTGCTTACAAGTCTACTTGTAAGGATTTTGTTTTCTTGACGGTGAAGTGAATCCATGCTGAAAGCCATGGCCTTTGATCTTCATCAGTGTTTCAAATTGTCTTCACTTTCAGCAAGCAGGGTTGTGTCATCTGCGTAACACAGATGAGTCTTACTCTAGTTCTGATACCTTGTTCTTCTTCATGTGGTCCAGCTTCTCAGATTATTTGCTTGGCATACAGATTGGAAAGGTATGGTGAAAATATACGACCCTGCTACACACCTTTCTTGTCCTTAAACCATGAGCGTCCCCTTGTTCTGTTCGCACAACTGCCTTTTCATCCGTGTATAAATTCCTCACGAGCACAATGAAATGTTCTGGAATTCCCATTCTGCAATGTTATCCCCGATTTGTTATGATCCACACAGCAGGGATGCTTTGCATAGTCAACAAAGCACAGGCAGACATCTTTCTGTATTCTCTGCTGTCCGCCAAGATCCGTCTGACTTCAGCAATGGTATCCCTGGTTCCACTTGGTTTTAATTTGCAGTCAGTTGTAAAACAGACATTGGGGCCTGGCTGGTTTCCTGTAAAACCTGCATCTCTCACACATAGACACAGGCAGGCATGCGTACACTTACACACACTCAGAGACACACCTGTAGATACATAAACTGAAATACAGTCAGTTATGTATATGTACGTACAGACATGCACAGAGACATAGACACATATACATGTGCGTGCATACATGTACACACGCACTTACACATACATACACACATACGTACACATACACTGCCACAGAGGCTCATTGCCTTTCATATCGCAGTTCACAAGTTGGATCAATTTCTCTAAAAGAAAAGGCATTTGATCCCTGAAAGAGAAGCATTTGCTGTCTTTCCCAGGCCTGTTTCCTTGCCCCCTCGGGGCCCGCCAACGGGAGCGGCTTCATCCTGTTGACCGCTGGCTCAGCTGTGAACTGCTTGGACCAAATGCAGCACCAAGCTGCTATTGGAAGTCCCTGCGCGAGTCTCCAGCCCGGGGGCGCGTGTTTACGCAGGCCGGCCGCTCTGGAGCTCGTGTTCCTGACGCTCTGGGCCAGGGTGGTTCTGAGCCCTGCGGTGGCATCCTCCCGGAGTAATTGCCTCTGGACCCTTCCCCTGTCCTCCCTCTCCTCTCCGTGGGTGTTTCTTTAAATCCACGTGCACCAGGCCCCAGCTGCCTGGCGCTGGTGCCTGCTGTGAGCGCCAGGGCCTGAGCGGGGAGCTGGGCCCAGGGTTCTCGCCCAGCAGTGACCGAGGCAGCAGGTAACCAGGAAAGCTGGCACTGGGATGACCTGCTGGGTACCTTCTTCAGTTTTTTGAACACAGTGAGGTTTGTATCTGTGACCCCTGCCAAAGTACAGGGAGACAAATAGAGGAGGAGAGTGTCCTTCCCGGGTGGCCCCCTTCTGCCTGAGCCTTCTCCCCTCAGTGTCACTTGACCTCCTCCCCATCTGAGCATCGTGATGACGAGGTCTGTTCTCACCTCCACAAGTACTGTGCCTGCTCGTGGCTGACTTTCGGGAAAGATGTGTGAAGCTGGGCGTCTCAAGATCACGCGAATCATAGTGGAAGGATTAAAGCACTAAAATCGTGAGAGACACTGAAGGTGACAGAAAGTTACTGCAGACAAGATGCCTGTGGGGTGGGGGGGGTGGTATCTTTGTGTGTGTCATATGCTGGGAATGTTTGTGGGTGTTGGGTGTGTATGTGTACTGTGTTGGTCTGTTTATTGAGTGTGTGTTGTATGTGTCAGATATGTGTGTTTAGTGTCTGTGTATTGGGTGCATTGGTTTTGAGGGTTTGGCATGTGTTTGTTGGGGGTTGTGTGTTGGGTGTATGTGTGTTGTGTTGGTGTGTGTACTAGCTGTGTGTGGGGGTTGGGTATGTGTGTATAGTGTCTGTGCATTGTTATTTGGGCACATTGGTTTTCAGTGTTTGGCATATGTTTGTTGGGGATTGTGTGTTAGATGTATTTGTTCTGTGTTGTGTATATTAGGTGTGTGTATGTTGGGAATGTATCATGTGTTGGGTGTTTATTAGCTGTGATGGGTGTCTATGTATATGTCGTGTGTATTGTGCACTTTTATGTGTGTTCTAACATACTTTTTATCTCTACTGATCATGAAAACAGCCTTATGGGATGGATTCTCTTTATTATTCCCAATTTATTGATAAGGAAACTGAG
The DNA here is from genome assembly GCA_028571685.1 of Heterohyrax brucei. Taxonomy (NCBI): domain Eukaryota; kingdom Metazoa; phylum Chordata; class Mammalia; order Hyracoidea; family Procaviidae; genus Heterohyrax; species Heterohyrax brucei. Next base: position 5,675,956 of record CM053153.1, read on the forward strand.
GCACACAGGCTTAACAGCTGGCTTGAGGCCATGCAGCTCTCAAGGAGCAAGTGCATTCAAGTCTGGTGAGCCAGCCTTTAAGCAAGGGACTACCAAACCAGAGAGTGCATCTGAATTCACCAGAGGGCTTGTGAGAATGGATTCTGGGGGGCGGGGGGTCTGGTCCACAATGTTTTGGGTTTACTGGGTCTGAATGACCAAAGGATTTGCAAAAACTGGTGCTGATGCTGCTGGTCTGGGTATTTGATGATTGTCACTCTGAATAAACTATCTGTAGTCCTCAGAAGCAAACTGGTCACATAGTGATTAAGTGCTGCTAATCCAAAGGTCAGCAGTTTGAATCTACCGGATCTTCTGGGAAATTCTATGGGATAGTTCTACTATGTCCTGTAGGGTAGCTATGAGGAAGAATCGACTCATCAATGGGATAAAGATGTGGCAGTCTGCTTCTGCAAGGATTACAGTCTTGGAAACCCTATGGGGGCGTTCTGCTGTGTCCTGTAGAGTTGCTATGAGTTGGAATCAACTTGATAGCAATGAGTTTGGTTCGAGTTTGGAGCACTTAGAGAAAAAGAGCAAAGACAGGGCTGGGACCAAAGTAGTTGGCTTTGACGTCCTAGGTGCCAGTTGGATCTGGTGATGATGTCGTTAAAAGTATGGCTACCATTCAGGAAGCTGACAGTTCGAACCTACCAGCTGCCTCTTAGAAGCCATGTGGAGCAGTTCTACTGTAGCCTATGGGATCTCTGTGAGTGGGATTCAACTTGATAGCAGTGGATTTGGTATTTTGGCTATGGTTCCCCCAGAAGCAATGTGGAGTTTTTAAGCTGGGATTTTCAGTGTGAGCTCATCTTCATCCTTGAATAACAGGATGCTTGGTTATAATGGAAAGAGCCTAGGCTACAGATCTCTCAGCTGCTAAGCGGAAGGTCAGCCAATTAAACCCACCAGACGCTCCGAGGGAGAAGATGGGGCAGGCTGCTCCCTTAAGGTTACAGTCTTGGGTACCCTACAAGGCAGTTCTGCCTGTTCTGTAGGGTTGTCTTTGACTCAGAACCACCTCAGTGACAATAGGTTTGCGTTATAATGAATCGCAGGCCATTAAAAAGCAAAAGGCAGCTTCCTACTGAGCAGTTGTGTCTGTATCTATACATCTCAGCCCTGGACCCATTAACCCAGGATAACAGGGGAAAACAGTGTCTCTGTGGTGGTGTCTATGCGTTGAATCAGCTACACTGTCTTCTATTAATTCCCTGGAAAGCTGTTGCCCTGGGCCTTGCTGCTGGGAAGGGCCGAGGTGGGAAAGCAGAGTCTCCTCCTCAGGGAATTGAGGTCTGTGCCACCAGCCTGGGAAGGTTTTTGAGGATTGCATGAAATAATGCTTGGAAATTCTCTGGTTGTGTTTGGCACATGGTAGGCTGGCAATGGTAGAGTGTTTCTTTTTCTCTCCCTTGGTTCCCCCATCACACATCCGTTAGAGATCAGATCAGGGGCAAGTCTGGCATTGATGGAAGGCTGACAGCCACCAACAAGGACTCGGCCCAGTTTGCTGACTCGGCAGGTTTTTGTGGACGGAGCTAGAGTGGGGTGATGAGGAGGCGGGGAAGCTGCAGCTGTCGCTGGGTAATGCCGTCCCGTCCGTGAGGCACGGAGGAGCCTCGCTGTGCTGGCCCCCCCGCCCACTCTTACAGAAAATGCCAGGAAACTGAACCTGAGTGGTGGGGTCTGGCCCTGGCTGGCCCTGGTATTTGGCGTTGAGCAGGCCAAGATGTGCCTCAGTAGCTCTCGCATTAGACCGATGGGTCTTGGTGCTTCCTGTGATCCAGGCAGCTCCAGGCCTGTCTGCTTGAAATTCCACCTCGCAGGATTGACAGAGGCTGGGTGGTAGGAGCTGCTACAGTTTAATTTACTCTGCAGTGGCATGTTAGGAATGTTCCCCCAGGTGACCACTGGCCAGAGCTGGGACACAGAGGAAGGTCTAGTTTATTCCTTGTGTTCTTGTTCTGGGGAGCTAGCTTAGAGTGACCCCATTAACTGCAGTGGGCTTTGGCTCTGAACCACAACCTCATCAAGTTGGTCCCTGAGCAACCTGGGTGCTGAAAGAAGAGGAGCTTTGAAACAGGCCCTGGGTGCCGGTCACCACTGGCCTGCCTGTCTCCTCTTGTTCTCCCTCCCCAGCTGCTACCTAGTACAAGCCAGCTGAGCAGCAGCTACACTGTGGAGCATAAGCTCCAGTCCTAGCAAGAATCCTGCTGGAACACTTGTCTCACCCCCATTGCACATAGTGGTAAACTGAGGCTGGAGGCAGTGAGGAGATTTATCACCCAACTCTAGGATATTCTAGAGTTAGAAAGTAGTGGGTCTGTATCAGAGCCTCTTTGATCTCCGGTCCTTATCTGCAAAATGAATCAAGAGTCTCTATCACAAAGCTGTTGGTGGATGAAAGCTGGTAGCTCCTGTGGTACAGTGGTTAAGTGCTACAGCTGCGGACTGGAAGGTTAGCAGTTCAAATCTATCACGTGCTGCTTGGAAACTCCTTGGGGCGCTTCTAGTTGTCTATAGGGTCGCTATGAATTGGAATCAATTCAGTGGCAGTGGATTTGGTTTGGGGCTCCTGTCTGGAGGCGGGATGAGAAGGCAGGAGGAGACAAGAGCTGGCTGAATGGACACAGAAAATACAAGGTGGAGAGGAGGAGCGTGCTGTCACAGGATGTGAAGAGCAGCTACGGTTACGTAGCAGTGCGTGTGTAAGGTTTTGTAGGAAAAACTGACTTGAATTGTAAACTTTCACTTAAAACACAATAAAAAATTAATTTAAAAAATAAAATACCTTTTGGGGCACTGAGTAGACAGTGAAGCCTTGGGGTACAGTGGTTAAGAGCTCAGGTCACTGACCAAAAGGTCAGTGGTTCAAATGTACCAGGGGCTCCTTGAAAACCTAGGGGAGCAGTGCTACTCTGTCCTGTAGGTCGCTGTGAGCTGGAATTCGTGACGACAGGTTTGGTGGCTCATTTTAAAGCACCTGGTCGGTACACAGTGAATGTCAGTTTCTGTCCTTCCCACGAGATCCCTGGGGTCTGGATTTTTTCATAACCTAGGAAATTTGGCCGGCTGTGAGTAACGTCTCCTGATTTGTTTCTCATCCCAGACTTGGGCAATTAGTTTTGCTTCCTCCTGTCATCCCCAAGGGCTCTTGGTTTGGAAAATTAGCAACCTATGAGGTTGGGGTGGAGTCACTGGGTGGAGCAAATGTTTAAGCACTTGACTACTAATTGAAAGATGGCAGTTAAAACCCTCCCAGAGGTGCCTCAGAGGACAGGCCTGGAGAGCTCCTTCTGAAACGTCACAGCCTTGGAAACCCGAGTGAGCACAGCTCTGCTCTGTCACTGGAATGGTACGACCTGTGGAGCAGGCATCGGCACGAGTCAGAATCGACTCAGCGTCAGCTAACAGTAACAACTGGGGTTCTGCAGCTGCCTGGCAACATCACCCACCCTGTCTCCCATGCTTGTGGGCAGCGTGTTGGTCCCTGCCACTGCAGCCACCTGACCTCCTCAGAGACTTTGTATATGACAGAATGCATTAACCAGTTACAGTCATCATCATTGATGGCATCTATCACTTACTGAGTATTTATCGTGTCAGAAGCTGTCCCTGATCTACTGTTAGTGTCATATAACTGAGCTGCAGGCCATGACTGGTCCTGATGTCAAGGTGAGGAACTGAGGGTAAAGGAAGTTAAACGGCTCTCTCAAGATCACACAGCTGGCAGAGCAGAGAGTCTCACACCTCTGGCCATGAAGCCTGCCCTCTCAGCTAGGATGCTCACAGGTAGGGAAGGGCGGTAAAGCATCCTGGCTCAGAGTCAGGTGGCTTGGTCTCAGCTATTCTAAGCATAAGCTGTGTGACATTAAGCAACTCACTTTACTTCTGTGTCTGTCTGGATGGATGGAACCCTGGCCTGGTGCTGTTCGGCAGACATGTGATATACCCATTGGTCAGAAATGTGTGTCCATCTAAATACCTTGTGACTTCACAGTGTAGCTGCCCAGACTTTCTCTGTGGCTGGTGAGATCCCAAGCTGTTACTGTCTTTCTTGTGTTTCAGGTAATGACCCAAAAAGACCATGTCGGAAGTACAAGGAACGGTTGAGTTTTCTGTGGAGCTACATAAATTTTACAATGTGGATCTTTTCCAGAGAGGGTAAGTGTGCTGATGTATTTGTGTGTATATGTTGTTAGATGCCATTGTTGTTGCTAGGTGCCACTGAGTCAGTTCTGACTCAGAGTGACCCTGTGCGCCACCCACTGGAACCCCAGACCTGTGCCGCCTTCACAGTTTTTGTGTGGCAGCCACTGTGTCAGTCCATGTCATCGAGGATCCCCTCTTTTTCTGTGGCCCTCTGCTCTACCTTGCAGGATGTCCTTCTCCAGGGACCGATCCCTGCTGACACTGTGTCCAAAGTATGTGAGACAAAGGCTCACCATGCTTCCTTCTAAGGAGCATTCTCAGTGTACTCCTGTCAAGATACATGTGTGTATGTATACACACATGCACACAGACACACACACACAGGCACAGTAGTTAAGTGTTTGTCTGCTAACCAAAATGTCAGAAGTTCAAATCCACCAGCTGCTCCCTGCAAACACTGTGGGCCAGTTCCACTCTGCCCCGTAGGATAGCTATGAGTGGGAATTGACTCAGTGGCGACATGTTCAATTTTACATGTATATACATATATCTGACTCGACGGCACTTGGCTTGGCTGCATACATACATACATACATACATACATATATATATATATAAAACACATACATATATGCCAAGTGCCGTCGAGTCAGATCCGACTCAACGACACTTGGCATATATGTATGTATTTTATTTTCTTGGAAGAGAAAGGATGAAGATGATGAGGCAAGGTTATAGGGAATTGGGGCTTAATGTGGAAAAGATTTTCATTATTTTTCCTGCCAAGTGGAAAGTCCCTATCTTTAGTGTATCAGCAAGTAAACCATGCAGTGACAGAGATTAGAGCATGCTAATTACTCTCCTCCGTCCTACACCTCTTTCTGGCTTCTCCTCAGTTGCTGTTTCCATTAAGTATATCAGTTTTAAGAGAAAGTAAATTAAATGGACATGAAGCTGACCCTGTGTAGCACTGACCACAAGGTTGTCTAAATGTTTCATACTGATTGGGGCCATTTCCCAAATCCCGCGTGTCATAACACCTCACTGAAAATTTATTAATTAAATTAATTAAAATGTAGTTGCTTTAATATTTAGAAGATAAGCTGGGATTTGAGGTTTTATGAGTATGATTTGAATAGATCTTCATGTACTTCTCAGGTCACTTCAAATATTAAAGTGAGATGGTTATATAAAGTATATACACAACAAGTGGAACTATTGAAGTACAGATAAGGGGACTGAAGTTTAGAAGGGCTAAACTTGTGATGTGCCCAGGTTTACACAGTGAACGAGTCCAAATCAAGAGTTTTCTATGTTTGTTTTTGCTGCCTAAACTGCTGTAAACTGTATTGGTTTAAAACAACAGCTGATGTCTAGTTTGTGATTTGTAGATTAGGCAGCTTAGGCTGTGCTCAGCAGGGTGGTTTTTCTGTGCTGGTCCAGGCTTGGGTGATCTCAGCAGGGCTTGTTCATGGAAATCCCATGAATTGGGATTGACTTGATGTTAACTTTATAGGTTAGTTAATTAAACTTAATGATAAGTGACTGAAAGATTTGAATTTACCAAGAAAACTATTTGTTTATGAATTTGTAACCATAATTGTTCATAGTTGCATCATCATAACTGTGTGTATTGCTGCTTGAGATACTGATTGAAGCTTGCATGGAGTTAGAGCTACTAGCAAGACATTTCAAGTGACACATCTAAAACATGACAAGATCCCTGTGCAGTTGATAAAGGGGGTTGAAAAATGAGTGTTGAAATAATGTATTCAACAAATTTGTGATGCTCTCTCTTCCTTCTCAGTTTGTGCATTTAAGAGGCATCTTGTTTAGCCAGGCTTGTCACTAAAGCCTAATCTTACATTAGACTGAACTAAGAACCAGCCAGAGAGCCATGGTAGAGTAGCACCCTGAGACACCACCCTCTCTATTGTAGTAGTAAGACTCATGCTGACAAACAGGAAAGGTCAGAGATATTTTGGAGAGCCTGGCTTTGGGGAAAGACCTGAATTTGAAGCCAAGCTTTTCCACTCATGAGCTCCGAGATTTTGAGGACTCTCTTTAAAAACACCCCAAATCACCAGTGTATCACCTGTAAATGGTGACAACAAAGCCTACCTCCTAGGACAGCTGGACAGGTAACAGTATGAACTAATCTGTGGATCTGACACAGGGTCTGGCATCTAGGAGGTGCTATCTAAATTGCAGCTACCGATTGCTGCTGAGGTACCTCGGACTCATGGCATATTGTTGTGTGTCAGAGCAGAATTGTACTGCATTGGGTTTTCATTGGCCAATTTCAGAAGGAGATCACCAGGTCTTTCTTCCTAGTGCATCTCAGTCTGAAAGCTCCACTGAACCCCATTCATCATCACAGTAACTCCTAAGCCTGCACTGACAGAGGGGTTGTAGTTCTGCATGAGGTGCATTGGCTGGGAATTGAACCCAGGTCTCCCATAGGCAAGCAAGAGTTCTACTGCTAAACCATACCAGTGGCAGACCAATTCACTGAAACAAAAGCTCCACAACAGTCAACTGGTGAAATTTACCAAAACAGCCAAACATTCTCTTATCACTGATGCATCTACTAGACATCTCTCAAAATTCTACTGACGTGCCAATTTGAGTTCAAGTATAACCCCTTCCCAACACTGTCGAATGAATTATGTTCCCCCCAAAATGTGTGTCAGTTTGGCCCAGCCACGATTACTGGTGTTGTGTTTTTGTTTTAGTATGTGTTATAAACTATGATGTGGATGAGGAAGGTGGGCTGCAGTTGTTCTAGTGAGGTGGAATTCAGTCTACAAGCCTGGATTGTATCTTGGGGCAATTTGGAGGAGATAGGGAAAAGGAAGCAAGTAGAGAACTGAGGACCTTGTACTACAAGGAAAGAAGCACCAGGAGCAGAGACCATCTTTTGGACTCAGGATCCCTGTGCCTGAGAAGCTCCCAGGCCAGGAGAAGATTGATGACAAGGACCTTCCTCCAGAGCTACCAGAGAAAGGCTTCCCCTGGAACTGACAGTCTAAATTTGGACTCTTAGCCTGCTTTTCTGTTAGGAAACGAATTTTTCTTTGTTACAGCCATCCATGTGTGGTATTTCTGTTACATCAGCACTAGATGACCGAGACATCCATTTATCCATTCATTACTGTGACTGTTATTACCCAAACCAAACCCATTGCTGTCAAGTTGATTACAACTGACAGCAGCCCTGTAGGACAGAGCAGAACTGTCCCATAGGGTTTCCAAGGCTGTAATCCTTATAGAAATGGACTGTCACATCTTTTTCCAGTGGCTGATGAGTTTGAATTACTGACTAGTGGCTGAGTGTTTAACCACTGCACCACCAGAGCGTCTTCATAAACATGATTAGGCATGTGTTATTGTAGTCTTCAAATCCTGGTTGCATAATGTTTAAGACCTGTGACTGCTAACCAAAAGATTTGCAGTTTGAATCCATTAGGTGTTCCGTGGGAACCCTGTGGAGCAGTTCTACTCTGTTCTATATGGTTGCTACGAGTCGGCATTGACTCGACAGCAGTGGATTTCTTTCTTTCTGTTTTTAATTGTAGTAGGCTCTGGAAACCACTAAGATAAGAGATATACTACCCACTAACCTTACGGTGTTCACCAGCTAGTAAGGAGACAGATGTGTACATGGAGAATGCCCACCCTGGGTAATCAGTTCTGTAACTGAGGCAGACTTGGGAGCTGTAATGAAACACAGAAGGTGTGATCCAATCCATGGGCACAGTCAGCAAAGCATCCTGGAAGGAAATAACAACAGGGCTGAACTCTGAAGGAAAGATGGGGTTCAGTATCTTAGAGAAACTGGAAAGGTCAGTGGTGTCAGCAGGCAGCATCTACCTAAAGGAAGAGAGAGTAACTCATGGCTGACTTGAAGAGTAGGCATAGGGACTGGATGGAGATAAGAGGATTATAGCATTATCACAGGCTGTGTTTCATTAGATTTGAGGTTGTAGGGATGCATGCGTCATGTGTGGCCTAGGAAGTCTGGATTGTCTGGGAATTTGAAATTCTGGGCTACAGTTTCACCTCTTTTGATCACATTCTCCTGTAGGGTGCACATTTTCTTAGATTGCAGAGAGGTGGGTGCAGAGGTGACAGATGCTGGAGACGTTATATGTGTGACTTCACCTTCCTTTTAGGTGGACCAAGGAGATGAAGGGTTAAGCTCCTTAAGTGTAAGGATGTAATCTTACTTTTTATTGCCAATGTCTGGAAGAGATCCTGGTGTATCTTGTTGTTGTGTGCCAGCTAGTTGATTTCCAACTCACAGCAATCCTGTGCACACTAGAAGATAAATAACTTGTATTTGATGGAACTTCCTGTTTGTTCTTTCAAAGCCTCTTCTAATACAGATGGGTTTCGTAGACCTTTATTAATTGATATTAATGGAAAGAAGCTGACTCCTAGTTCCTGCAGTGCTCTGGTGATGCACTGGTTAAGCGCTTAGCTGCTAACTGAAAGGTCAGCAGTTTGACCCACCTGTTGTTCCACGGGTGAGAGATGTGGCAGTTCAGCTTCCTAAAGATTCCACCCAAGGAAACACTAGGGGACAGTTGTGCTCTGTTCATCAGGTTCTCTGTAAGTCAGAGTAGATTTGTTGGCAGACTACAGTAAGGTCGTCTTTAGACCAAAGCCACTCGAAGGGTGACCCTTGGGCCAGCAGTGTCACCATCGCCTGGGAGCATGTTGGAAATGAACATTTGGAGATCCTGCCTAAGAGTGGCCCAGGCCAACTGCCTGGTGGTGGGGCCCATGGTACCAGGTGTTCATGTGCTCCTCAGGCAACTCTGGTGGAAAAGCCTGTGATGCACTGTTGGAACAGTGTGTATGAGAATCTCAGCTTTGGGGACCTTCTAAAGTCTCCTATGAAACTGGAAAACATCCTTCACATCAATTTAAAGACAGTCTTTCAAGTCGTGGTTGTCAGTTTGACCCTGTATAGGCAGCTCTAAAAGAGCACAATGCACAAGACTTTTTTTTCTAATTAAGGTAAACTGTTGTTTAGAATCGTACTGATGCCGTGGTTAAGTGATAATGGCACCTAACCAAAAGGTCGGCAGTTCAAATCCTCTAGCCACTCCCTGGAAACTCTATGGGGCAGTTCTGCTCTGTTCTGTAGGGTCACAGTGGGTTGGAAGGTACTTGATGTCAATGGGTTCAGTTCTTTTGGTTATTTATTTGATTGGTTTAAGGCTTAAAGATTGTCTCCAGGCAATAATTTTGGGATTCACCCAATCTCTGTGACTCCAGAAAGTTTGAATTCCGTGAGAGTTTGAAATTCTGTGTTTTTCCCCTTTTGATCAAGACTCTCCTATAGAATCTTGGACCAAAATGTTAGTAAACCGTCAAGCAGGACACTCAAGGGGCAATGAGTTTGTGTTAATAGGGGAGGAACAATCTGGAAAAGGAGAGTGAGAGGTTGCAGAGCTTAAAGAGTAAAAATCAGTGTCAAAATGAATTGTACATGTAGAACTTGTTGAATGGGTCTATGTTCTGCTATGTATTTTTTAACAACAACAATAACAATTAATTAATTAAAAAGAAATTCCAAGGTAGGACCCAGCTATCTGCACTTTTTAAAGGCTCCTAGATAATTCCAAGGTTGACAAGGGGTCGACTAAGTGATTTTCTTCTAGTGAAGGGATTCTGTGTTAGCTGTCAGCTTCCCAGTATGGGTACTGGGATTTACAGAGCATACAGGAGGTTTTTATTTCATGTATAATAATATCCTCAAGGAAATGCTTTCTAAATGAACAGTTCATTCTAAGACCCATTGTAAGTCATCAATATATTAACAACTCATTTGTGTCTGTTCATAAGAGCATAAGCCTTCATTTCTGATGTTGATAGCTGAGTTAGAGCTAACATTTGCCCTTGACCAGAAATCCGAATTTTATTTTAAATCTTAAATATACAACTCATCCAGGGATCTGAATCAAATTGTTTCTTTTCCAGTTGATACTTTCCATCACCGATGTTTAGATTCATTTCCTGTCCTTCTTCCATCCCTCCTCCACAATGCCATTTAAAATATTTTTACCCAGATGTTTTGGATTATTTTGTCAGTAAATCCCGCCCTGACCCACATGGTAGACGTTCGTAAAGGACCTACAATCAGTACTAGCAGATCTGATGGAAAAAGTTTGAATACTTCATGGAAATGTTGAGGTTGAAATCCCCGGTAAAGAAACTCACTTGCCTTTCTCAACTGGAATAAAGTCAGTTGAATGGTGAGTCAAGTGATTCCTCGAAGAAAAGGCCGTGCTGCGTTTCTGCCCCGACAGTTCCCGTCATGGCCTAATGCCCAATGACATCTAGCTCCCCTGTGACATTAGTTAACCAGCCTTGATGGTCCCTGATAGACTCAGAAATATAATTATCTTTGCTTGCCAGAGATCAATTAATTGATTTGTCTGGTTCTGTCAGAAACAATCTTTTTTTTTTTTTTCCTTTTAACTTCTCTTACTAAAATATTTTGAGATTCCTTTGATTTGTGGCCATGCTGTTGCAGTGGATTGGAGAGTATAAATATATGAAAGCCCACTGAGTGTTCTGCTTCATAGGGTAAAGGAGGGATCTCAGTAGAGCTTGGAGGTCAAGGTGGAGGTGAAGCTACAAGGTACTCATTACCAGGGCTTTGACCGAATACATTTGCACATGTCTGGTGTCTGCTGAGATGAATGGTCAGTGGCTGTGCTTTGGACATTGTTAAAGTGATTAATGGGCCATGTTAGTCACATGACTTCTTAATTGTGCAAACCAATCCAACACAAAACAAAACAGTTGCAGTTGAGTCAGTTCCAATTCACGGCAACTCTATGTGTTTTGGGGTAGAATTATATTCCACTGAGTTTTCTAAAGTTTTCAGTGACTGATCTTTTGGAAGCAGATTACCAGGCCTTTCTTCAAAAGGCCTCTGGACAGTCAATCAGCCAATCCTGTTAGTAGCCAAGCACTTAACTGGGCCTCTCAGAGACTGTGCAAACCAATACATTTCCTTATTCTTGTTTGGGATCCTTGAGGGTGCAGTGGTTAAGAATTCGGCTGCTAACGGTTGGTGGTTCAAATCCACTGGCAGCTTCTTGGAAACCTTATGGAGTAGTTCTGCTTTGTCTTGCTGGGTTTCTGTGAGTCAAAATGGACTTGACAGCCATGCATGTACTTTTTTGTTTGTTTGTTTGTTCTTGTTTAAGCTGTTTGGTTTAGAATTTTTATCTGTTGCACCTGAGGAGTACAGCCTGCATTATCTTTAAGATACTTTCCACCTCCAATGCTCATTATTATCATTTTTGATATAAAGTGATCTTCCTTCTCTGTAGAAAGTAAAGTGTGGTTGTAATTATGCCCCTGGAGAGTTACCAGGCTTCAGTTAACCAAGTTGTTATGTAAATGAACATTCTGGATTATGTTTCTAGCTAATCCATATTCATGTTAATGATTCTCTTGTCCATTTTCCCCCCCTCATCTTTTATCTCCTAATCTGTGACTGCAGGAGCCTGCTGCTTTGATCCTTTTATCCTCCTAGCCCCTGGCTGAGGACATGCTCAGCAGGTCTGTAAAGAAAAGACCTCCCCAGGGGGCTCGGTCTTCATCTACAGAGATGTAAAGTGCCGTCAGGAGCCCCCCGCAGGGCTCATGCCCTCCTGGTGGACTCAGGGCTAGAGCTGCCATTTCTCAGGGTAGTGTGGTCCTTTCTCATGTAGAACTCTGGAGGGCCAGGTGGTTCTTCCTCAGGCCTCTCCAGGAGAGTGAAAGAGCTTGTGGGATAAATGCACCAGCAAAGGGAAACACTGGTAGAGCGGTGGTCAGGTGCTATGGCTGCTGACCAAAACGTTGGCTGTCCAAATCCACCGGGTGCTCCTAGGAAACTCTGTGAGGCAGTTCTACTGTGCTCTAGAGGGTTGCTATAAGAATGTACTCGACGACAATGGGTTTGGTTTGGGTAGGACAGGCAGCAGCATCTATGACAGTTAGGAGACATGGGTCACAGTGCTGGGGAAGGAGTAAGTTTGGAATGGTGTAAGCAGGGGAATGATGTCATCAGATTTGGGCTAGAACATCATTAGACTAAAGCATGGAGGAACGTACTTGGACTTCCAGAAGAATGAACAAATTGGTCTGGAAGTACAGCCAGATTGCTCTTTAGAAGTGAGGATGGTGAGACTTTGCCTCACATACTTTGTACGTATTGTCAGGAGGGACCAGTCCCTGGAGAAGGACATTGTGCTTGGTATAGTAGTGGGTTAGCGAAAAAGAAGACCGTTAACGAGATGGATTGACCCAGTGGCTGAGACAGTGAGCTCAGGCCTAGTGATCATGAGGATAGCCCAGGACCAGGCAGGATGCTGTTCTGTCACACAGGGGGTTCCTGTGAGTCAGAACTGACTGGGCGGCACTTAAAAATATGACAGTGGAATAAGATGGTAGTGGGCAGAGATGATGCCCAGCACATAGCTGGCACTCCGTATTTGAAGTTATGTTTGGTGGGGGTGACTTTGGCCTGAGCTGAGTTATGACGATGAAGGAGATGTGTACTGCTCACTGGCAGAGAGGTTTCTTAGTTTCTAGGCTGGTGGGGTTAGATTTCCATACAGCTCAGGTGTCATCACCGATTTCTTTCTTCCCGTGACTCAGTGAGTTATAGAACCAGAAGAAACAGTAATAAGATGGGAGCCAATGTATCTTATTTATAGCTGGGACACTTCCTGATACTCTCCTAGTGTACGGTATCGAGAAAACAGATTGGGCAATAAAGAGGCGATGTAGCTGTGCATACTGAAGTGGAGTTTCTTCTTGTCTCTCCTGGCCCCAACTGACATAAATCTTTAAACTCAAGTCTTTAGAGATGAGGGAGAGGGAGATGAGAGAAGATGCGTAAATACCTGGCCCCAGGAGGAGATCAGGGTCCATTGGCCTAGCTGTACTTACTGAATACAAGGAGAAAATTGTCATCAGACAACTGCATGATTCTTGATGTTTGAGGCAAAGTAACCCTATCACTTATTAATATTCATTCAAGTCTATATCTCAGGCTTTACCCAATCAAATGAGCAACTGTTCTCTACCCAGCTTACTTCCTAGGTCATTCTGTCCTGTGGTTTTAAATGCCACCTATGGCTGATGGCCCCCATTTATGCAGTCAGCTCATCCTCTCCATCAAATTTCTGACATATCCAGCAGGCATTTGACTGTATAGTGTAGTCTTGCTTATGAAATGCATCTGTCACTGATTGAATTGTGTCCCCCCCAAAATATGTGTAGCCATGTGGCTGAGACATGATTCCCAGTATTTTGTGATTGTCCACCATTCTCTGATTTTCCTATACTGTACGTTAAAGAAGTAGGGTGGGACTGTAAATCCCTTTATAAGATTACTTCCCTGTTCTGTTGTAAAGAGTTTCCCTGGAGTGTGGCTTGCCCCACTCTTAATCCTTTCAGCCTGCGAAAGATAAAAGGAAACAGAAACAGGCTGAGAATTGGAACCCTCACACCACCAAGAAAGCTACGCCGGGAGAAGAGTGCGTCCTTGGGACCTGAGGTTCCTGTGCCAAGATGCTCCCTGGACAAAGACTGATGCAATACTGGACTTTCCTCCAGAGCCAACAAAGGGGAAAGGCTTCTCCTGGATGGACATCCTGAATTTGGACTTGTAGCCTACCGGACTGTGTAAGAATAAACTTTCCTTTGTTAAAGCCATCCACTCGGTGGTATATCTGTTAGAGCAGCACTAGCTGACTAAAACAACATCTTAAACTCATTGTGTCCAGAACAAAATGCTTCGTCTCCCATGCTAAAGCCTCTTCTACCAACAACCCCAACATAGTAGGTCACACCTCTATCCCTTTGGTTATTGAGCCGTCCTTGGCTTCTATGTCTCACGCCCCTTCTCCACTCTATCAGGAATCCTATTGGCTCTGCCTCTAAAATATATCCAGAGTCTGACAGTTCTCCCTTCCAAGGCTGGCACCCTGGGCTGAGCCATCCTGGCATCTTAACTAAATCCACATGACGATCTTCATTAAGTAATCTCCCTGATGCAAACCCTGCCCACCCACTTCCCTTCACAGTCCTGAAGTCAGATGGTCAGATCGTGGAACTCCTATGTGCTTTACTACAAATAAAAGCCAGAGTCCCTCTGATGGCTTTCCAGATCCTGCCGGGTCAGCCCTTTGGGGCTCTGTATCCCCTCAGTGTGTTAGATCCATGACACCTGGCACCGTGCACACCACTTCTCAGTGTGGGGGTTAGAGTTTAGCCATCCATGTCTGTAAACAGAGGCCAGAGTGGGATAGAGGTAGCTCTGGAACTTTGTAGAGCCTGAGGTCCTTTTTAGGCCCACCTGTGACCTGGAGGTAACCCTAGTGGCATAGGGGCCGAGTGCTACAGTTGCTAACCAAAGGGTTGGTGCTTTGTGTCTGATAGGTGCTCCTTAAAAATTTCATGGGGGCAGTTCGACTCTATTCTCTAGGGTTGCTATGAGTCAGAGTTGACTCAATGACAACAGCTTTTTCCGGTGGGGGGGGGTACCTGGAAGTAAAGCTTTCTGATTGAGAAGTCAAGCTCAGGGGTGACCTTACTTCAGTTCAGCTTCTGATGGCAGCTGCAGTTATAGGACATGCCAATCCGTAACACATGTTTCTTCCAACTTGCACGTCTCTAAAGATGGAAAACTCCAAGACTATGGGGGATACAGCTCCATCTTTGAGCAGCTCTGATGGTCAGAAAGCTCTGCCCTTCCCTCTCCGATCTTTGGCTCTGAGTTTTCCCTTTGAATCGCATCAGGACAGTGTAGATCTTCAAAGCTCCAGGTTCGAGAGCCCTGGTTTCTGTGAGTATTCCTCATGGAGCAAGGTTTTAAAGGGAATGTGTGCGTACTTGAGGGATTCCTGTGCATCTTTTGCAGCTTGTAGCTTAAAGAAGAAAGTAGAACTATTCTATGAGCCTGTGGACTTCTGTGGTTCTCATTGTGCATACAGCTGGAATCACTGACTGGCTGTGTGCGTGGTTGCCTGCACACATGTTCATGGGACTGCGTGTTTGGCACCCTGGTGGTATGGTGGGTAAGAGCTCAGGCTGCCAACCAGAAGGTCAGTACTTTGAATCTACCAGCCACGCCTTGAAATCCATTCTTTAGGGCAATTCTACTGTGTCGTGTAGGGTCACTGTGAATCTGAATTGACTAGACAGCATTGACTTTGGCTGTATGTTTTTTGTGGCTGACTAGATGAATGGACAGGCAGACGTAACCCAAGGCTGTCCTGCAGCGTGGGTAAACTCTGGACTTCAGGAAGCGACAATCTTGTTTTATCTCTTCCCCAAATGGAAATGGAAGTTTCCTCCTTATTGTGCTAAAAATAATGTCTTGGCTGGGTGTCACGGGGCCCTGCTCAACCAGCCTGTCAAACGTGCCATCTGCCATCTCCCCTGGAGTCCACCATTGCGCGCTAGTGCTTGTGAAGTTCCAGAGGCCCTTTAAAGTCGCCCGCAGGGCTCCGTGTTGCAAGACAGTTTAAACCGTCCTCTCCCTTCACAGTTCTGAAAGGAGGCTGTGCCTTTTTGTGGTTCATAGCTGGCCATGCTCATTTAGAAGCCAGCGCAGGGCGGCCATCTCTGCTGCTCTGGTGACGACAAGGTTCTGCGGGTCCTTACACTGCGACATTAGAAGAGTCTTTTCGTCTTTTTGGCTCTCAGTTTCCCCATCTGTCATTCATGTCTGGGTCACCACACCTCAGAGTCTGGTCTGGAGCTGAATCATGGTTCTGCTACTCCCAAGCAGAAGATCTGGCTCAGTCTCTCAGAACTCGGTCTACCTGTTTATGTATAATAAGAAGCACTCTTTCATGGGGTTCTTGTCAACAGCAACTGGGTGAAGGAGTGTGAAGACCTTGACACATGATCGGCAGAGTCAGATGACTGAGGAAGTGCTTCTCATGTCTCCTGACTCAAGAATGCTAGTGACCTCATCTGCAGCTTAAGTAATTTTGTATCGCCAGCAACAAGCAATGGAACGCGTGGTAGGGACTTGAAAACGGTTCCTTGGAAGGCTGAGTAACATAGGGCTGAATAACTGTTCCTTCCCTTTCCTTCCTCAGAGAGCTTGGTGGCCTGCAGAGGGGGCCTGAAATGCTAGATTAAGATGCGTATGCTTACGCCGCTGGGGGCAGGAAGGGGGCAGTGAGGATGCTGAGGACAGAGGGCGAGTGGGAACAGGGTTGTAGCAAAGAGGTACTTGAAGGGATTGCTGCGGTGGCTCCCGTCCTCAGTAACATCGCCAGGCGTCTTCTGAGCCCATGGTTTTAGGTTCTGTGCCAGGTTCTGGGAATAGAGAGCAGGTGAAGAGCATGAGAGAGCGTTCCTGTATGCAGGGTCAGGTTCAGGCTTGTGTGGCTGAGAGCAAAGCCCAGATGTGTAAAACAGGGAGACAACTCCAGTGTTTGGAGAACATCCAAGGCCACAGGGTCCTCAGTGTTCTGTTCCTCCTGGCTGACAAATTGGCTTTGAGGCTAATCACTGTGGCACCAAAGAACATCCCTGACCAAATGTCCTTTTTTTTGTTCTTCATATACCTGTTGCCTCAGACTCACTCTTGCAGGCTGATCTGCGGGATAATTTTTCCTCCGAGCAGTTCCATGGTCTCTGAAGGACTGTCCCTCCAAAATAAAAGGATGCTTGTTTTTGGCTTCTAAGTTCTGACTCTAAAGTTCGCTGTCACAGTGGGCCATGAAGTGAGGGTGGCACTCTACCCGTAACTCAATTGGTCAGAAGCACCCAGCCTTCTTTGATTGAAGGTTAGCTCGTTTCTTTCATCCTTTGAAGAAACATCACGCAGGTGTCTAGAAAGCACCACCAGCTGCTTTGTCTGGGGTAGCTCAGCAGCCCCTCAGGGCTTCTCGTGTCCTTGGTGATGCGTTGGAAGCCAGATGGGGTTGCTTCTGAGTTCAGGGCATACCCTGAAGACTGCTTGGGTTTAGGGTTTGCACTGTTTACTCTTGTCTCCCCCTTGTACCCCCAACACAGTGTGCATGCCTACTTCATAAGGGGCCGTTCACCAGTCGCATTTGTGGTGTCACTCAGCAGGTCAGTGCAAGGAGAAAGCACCCTCTTTGCGCCTAGACCTAGGTCCAGATCTCGATTTCACTCTATTAATCGAGTGACCTTGTTTTGCTTTGATTTTTCAGTTCATCATCTGTAAAATGGAGAGGTGGCACCTTAATGGTATGGCCAGGAAAGTTGAATGATAGAATTTTTGTCACAGGGTCCACTGGGAAACCTGGCAAGAATTTTCAGAGTCCTTTCCTCTATTCTGTGAGATGTCTTGGATTCTAATTTCAAATCCACTGTCAAAGAAGTGGAAATGACAAAACCAAACAAAGAGAATCCAGGGCTTTGGGAACACAAGTCACTTAGGAGTACAGACGTCATCTAAAGGCTATGTCAGTTTGTTGTTTGTATGAGGTTGCTGAGGGCTGACTGTGGTGTGCTGCTCTTTGGAAGACCACTCTGGGATGTGGGATTCAGTGGTTGAATAATCACAGAAACCTTGTTGAACCCTTGTCCCACTGCTGCTCGCTGTGTGACTTTAGGCAGAGTCAGCCCACCTCTCTGAACCTCTTTTCTCACCTGTAATCTGGGTCATGCCTACTTTCAGGCTTGGTTTATAAAGAGGAACAAAACTGTATTCCTCACCCTCAACATAGTAGAGTCATTTTTCCCATTGAAACTTGATACCATAAAATACACTATTTTGGATTTGTACTGTATTGATTTCCCTGAGGTCTTGTATGCCTGATTCAGCTGCCAAAATGTGTGGCAAAGGAGGCAACGTGTGTCTCTTTTCTTCAAATATTGTGCCTTGTTGGGGTCCTTCATTACTCAGTATTTCTTATTTTGGGGGACTGTGAGTGAGGTCAGAAAACATGTCCCGGTATCTACCATAAGCTGCATGCCAAGGTAACTGGAATCAAAGTGGCATATTTCCTGGATAGAGGCTGACAATTTACTCTGGAGATGGTTTATTGCCTGGAACTTGGGTGCTTGCGGAGCCTATGTCCTGCCCAGAGAAGGTGGGCACGAGGTGAGGAACTGGGGCTCCAGGCCGGCAGAGCATCTCGGGTCCTGCTTAGCTGGTTAACAGCCTTGGAAACACCGGGACCCTCTGCAGGCCAGTTCCCTTTGCTGATGAAGCAGAAATGCCTGTGCCTCAGTGGTTCACAGCAGCCTAGACATGAGGCGTGCTCCTGGGCTGAGCAGTGACAATGGACAGACCTCTGAGCTTGGGGGCTGGGGCTGTACTGTCTTGCTTGAAGTCACTGCCCTCTTCAAATAAAAATTAGTTTGGAAAGGACTGCTAGCCTTGGGGAGCTTTCATGTATGTCTGCAAAGTCGGGGTACCTGAACCTCCCTGGGTTTTGTCTAGGCACAACGTGTGTACTTCCTGTCCCTGGAGCTCCTACACAAGGAGGAGAGAACAGGGACGTGGTGGAGTGATAGCTGCCAGAGACTGGCATTGCCCAGAACGTCACTCAGCAGCACTCAGATCGTGGAACTCGTGCACG
The DNA here is from genome assembly GCA_028571685.1 of Heterohyrax brucei. NCBI lineage: Eukaryota > Metazoa > Chordata > Mammalia > Hyracoidea > Procaviidae > Heterohyrax > Heterohyrax brucei. Next base: position 5,694,738 of record CM053153.1, read on the forward strand.
ACACCTTGATTGCGGGTTAATGGAGACACACAGAAAGAGACAACCAAGAGTGGATGTGAGCAGCTGGGGTTAGGCCGCAGGAAGTAAGAGCAGCTGCCCTGGCTTTAGAATCAAAATGTGTGTGGATGTGTGTGAGAGAGACAGCAAATGAGACAGGTAGATATTATTGTTGTTATTGAGTGCCGTCAAGGTGATCCCCACTCGCAGTGACGCTATGTGACAGAGTAGAACTGCCCCATAGGGTTTCCTGAGCTGTGGCCTTCACTGGAGCAGATCACCAGGTCTTCCACAGGATTGCTGGTGGCTTGGTGCCACTGACCTTTCTGTTAGTAGCCAAGCTCTTAAGCATTGTGCTACCAGAGCTCTTTAGATTCCTTGATCCAAAGGCTGAGCTGATTCCCACTCATAGTAACCTTATAGAGTAGAAATGCCCCATAGGGTTTCTGAGGTTGTAAGTCTTTGTGGAAGCAGACTGCCACTCTTCCTTCCTTGGAGTGACTGGTGGCTTTGAACGGCTGACCTTTAAGCTAGCAACTGAATGCTTAACCACTGTACCATCAAGGCTCCAGACAGGTTGATGGAGAGATGGAATTGATTGGGCAGGAACCAACCCTCCAACAAGCAGCCAGGCAGCCAGCACTAGCCAACCCGAGAGAGAGGGTGGTGCTTAGGTAGAAAGCCTGGGCTCCTGCATTCACTTGAACCTGGCTTCAGTGGACAACTTCTTCATTCTTCTCTTAACTATGTGGACTTTTTAGATTTTCCTTTCTTCCTCCTGTTCAGTTGACATTTAGACACTATCCTCTGTCTGGGAAACTCCCTGGCCAGGTCTCGCACAGAGCCCAGAGCTTTGTGAGGAGTGCTCATGGCACCTGGATGAAGACTAGGACACAGATGCCGAGTCCCCTGCCTCCTCTGTCCACAAAGTGTCCTGGGAGGTGGCCCTGCTACTTCTCCCAGTTCCCGCAGCCATGGAGCCCTTGCCCTGTCCCTCTGCCCTGCTCCATCCTTCCTGCCCAAGGGGTCCTTGAGCACAGGCTGCCTCAAGTCGTGCTCTTTTGTGTGAAGCCCACCCCCCCACCTTACTGTAATTACCAGTACGTGGTAGTCAAATGGAGCCAAGGGACTTGTTTTTCTCTCCTGTTCTGTCTGAGTAGTTTTACAAAAATAAAGATTTGACTGATAAGGAAATGGAAATTTTTACCTAGACAAGAAAGTCCCTTGAAATCTCCAGAATGGCTTCAAGGTTCTCATGTCAAAAGGCATTTAAGGAGCATGAGGGACCAAGAGAGAAAATGAGGTATGCCTCGGTGGGACGACCTTGGTCTTTTCAGGAGACACATTCTGTTGAAGGGGGCTGGAGACTGAGCCTGGATTCTTCCTCTGAGAGGACAGATAGTTCAGTGTCTCTCTATCAGTAACTATGAATCTGTTAATACCTCTCAGTTCCATACTTACCTACCTATTCAAGTCACAGCAGCCTTTACTTGTTGTCGCAGCCCATGCATGAAATGGGACTTGGGCTCCATCACTTGTGTTTCCTTTAGAAAGAAGGCAGGGTAGGAAGATGATATCACCCCAAAAAGATTTTCAGGACGTCTCATATTTTCTGATGAGACTGGATGCAGTCACCTTTCACGTATTGTCTAGTTTATTCCTTTTAGTAGACCTACCAGGTAGGTGTCATTTCCCCCTCTGACAGATGAGGAAACCAAGGCTCAGAGAGGTGATATCATACATCTCATAGCATGTACCTGGTGGGTGGTGGAGACTGACTTCAGACTCTGTACTTTCCTAGTATAGCAGCACCCTCCACCCCATGAAGGTTTTCTTTGTTAGAATAACAATAGTAATCATAATATACATCCAGCTAATGATTATTGAGCACTTTCTCTGTGCTGTGCTAAATTTCTAATAGGCTCCCTTGAGACAGCTCCAGGAGACCAGTCTAGTTTTGCTCAGCAGGTTACAGAGGAGGGAATGACTGAGAGCTCAGAGAGGTTGGGTGATGATGAAGCTGGCTCAGACCAACATCTGTCCAGTTGCAGAGCTGGCTCCTTAACCATGGCCCTTATATGCCTAGTAGAGAAAACTTTCTGCTCTGTGTGTAAAGACACAGTAGCAGATGCTAGAGTGTGTGTCTGGGAAGGAAACTTCCGTTTGCAGGTGCTCCCTCCCTGTCCTGTGCTCAGCACTGCAGCTGACCTTGGATCTGCGCTGGCCCTGCACGTTCTGTCCACGGCCTCCGCTCTCTACTCACCCATGCCATTCCTCCACATCTGCGCCTCCTTCCCCAGCCTGACCAACACCCACCTATTCTTCACCGGTGAGCTAGGATGACATACAAGCTTCCTGGGTGCTGATTTACGCTGGTAAAATGGGCCAGACCCTGAATAAGTCAGGTCAGCTCATGTGTAGCCATATGCAACATGTATAACATCCTGTCACAGAGCGTCTCTGTCTGCCAGGATATTCCTCCTGCTCTGGGTCAAAGCCTGTCCTCTAATCCTGGAGAAGCACACTCTTAGTCTCTGGGGATGGGGAATACTGAGCACACTTCCAGCCGTGTTCCCCTGACACCATCATTCTGATGAGTCCGTGCTGCAAATGGATGATATCAACGATAGCACATTCTGTTCTGCCCTCTGTTCTTCATTGGCCTTGAACTCGTGGCTCCTCACAGTTTTATTCCTTGATACCTGAAGGTCTCTCTGGTGTGCTCCTCCATCATTTAGGGCTGAGTTATCAACTTACGTTTCCTTTGAATTAACCCTGTCTCCTGCAGAAAGTAGTGCCTTCCTGTTTCAAGCTAACCCTGCCCTTCCTCTGGTCCTCTTCAAAGCCGTGTTTATGTCCTGATTATGCTAAGCATCTGTGAAGTAGACTCTTCCTGGCTAGGGTACATGCACTGAGAAGACAGGAACTTTCTGTCTAGTTTACTTGTGCCCTCAGCCCTGCCTTGGTGCTTGGTGCCAACACTGGCCAAGTTATACTTGGCTGTAACCAAGCAGCAAGGATAAGTGGGAGGTGGACACAGGCTTTGTGATGGCTGTTGCCACCACTATGCATGCCCAGCAATGACTTTTTAGTCTGGGCTCTTCTATGTCACTGGAGGTCAGCACTGTACACCAGTTATATTTCAACTAGTGGTCAGCATATATGAATTGACTTCAATTTTAAGAGTGGTTTTATATCTACTAGGTCTGACAAGTCCATGAACTTAATGTTCGAAGGGCTACATACCTCGCTGCTGAATGTCACTACGGTCAGCTTCGAAGCACTCCCCTTGGGGAGCTATGCACCAGTGCCAGCACCTGGGCCACCCTTCAAAGAAATTTTGGAACACTTTCCGGAATGGCCATTGTGCATATTGGCAAGGTGGCAAGTTCTCAAACGTAATTGTCTAGTTGTCTGTGAGGACGTCTTTAGCCAGTAAACAAATAACTGTATTGGAACACCCTCCCTACTCACCTGATCTGGCCCCCAGTGAGTTTTTCCTTTACCTCAATATAAAGGAAATATTGAAATGAGATTTTGGTGACATTCAGTACATCAAGGGTAATGTGATGACAGCTCTGATGGCCATTCCAGAAAAAGCATTACAAAGTTGCTTTGAAGGGCGAGCTGGGTGGCGGCACTGGTGCCTAGCTTCCCAAGGGGAGGACTTTGAAGGTGATCGTAGTGGTATTTGCAGTGAGGTAGGTAGCTCTTCTCCCAGGAGAGTTTACGAACTTAATTGTTAGTCCTCGTGCATCACCACGTAGCTGTGAACTTGCATGCTACTTCTTTTTACATGCTGTGGTCTGTGAACAATATACCTTTGTCTTGAACTTTGGGTTCTTCATGAGAGGACTGTAGAAGGTAACGCAGGCCGTTGTGACTTTGGATCCGGTAGAATGGGGCAGTGCGTGCAGCAAACCTAGTATGTTGTCCTCCTCAAGGCTGACCTTCCAGAACTGCTGGCTTCTTTTATTCTACTTTGACATTGTGGTTGCTGTTGTTGACACTTGTGGAGTGTCTGAAAGGAACATTAAGATAAATTATCCGTCTTATGGTGTGCAGAAAATCTTTTCTTATCACTTAATGACAATGTGTGTCCTAGAATTCAATTATGTCCAGATACATCAGTATAATGGATTAGACAGAGGGCCAAAATGAGCAATCTTGGGTTCTGGCATGGACGCTGCCAGTTAGCTCTGTGGCCTTGGGGAACTCCTTTCCCAGTTCTCTGTCTGCTTCCCATTGTTACCTGAGTAAGTCATAATCTTAAGAAAAATTAACAATTAATAGGAGTCGGTGTTTTCATTGTATCCCGCTCTGTGCCAGGTGCGATAGTGTAAGATTTCATTGGTTTCTTGCAGTCATCCTGTTTGGAGGTAAGAGAACTGACACTCAGGTAAAATGAATTGTGCAGGGTCATGCTCGTTCATAGGTGGCACCTTCACTGTGAAAACCTGGCCCTGCTCAGGGGAAAGGCAGAGCTCTGGGGTCCGCTCACGTGCTTTCCTGGCATGGCTTTGTTCATTCTGCATCAAAGAGCTGTGAGTGGTGTGTCTCTCCTACTCTGTCACTACCCTTAATCTGCTTGGCTTTGGTAGCCAGTTCTGGTCCTGCCAGTTAGAAACAGTCTTGCTGCAGAGACCCTGGTCACAGTGTGACACTGCATGGCATGTTTTCTGGTCTGAGGTTTTAAATTACTCATATCATTTCAAGCTGGGGAGATGCGTGGAGGCCTGCTTTTCCTCAGCCTCATTTAATCAAGCAACACAAATAGAAGGAAAATCGAATGCTACCTCCAGTCTGGAGGGAAGAGAAGGCACACTTGTTGAGTGTTCACTGGGTGTACAGCGTATGTTGTGTTGAAATGCCCCTGCTTCCTACTGGTGCTGTGGGAGGAGCCTGCTTCTTTCCTGCAAAGGGCGCTTTTCTTGGGTAACATCGAGACTGGCACCAGCAACTTTTCTGACCCATGACACATGGCCACTCACGCAAAACAGAAATCCCGTCCGGATTGACTCGTTAGGTAGGCACGGCAGGTCTCCCAACCAGCGAGAATGGAAACTGCAGCAGTAAACACAGAGGCACACCTTTCAGCTTCCCAGCTGCGCGGCCATATCATAAATTTCATATACTGCAACTCCCGCTGGATGATTTGTGTTACTGGTTTATGTTCCTGTGGACCTGCTTTAATGAATATAGAGGTTTATGCATGAGCTGATTGGGACTGACGTGTTAGGGGAACAACAGAAGTAGCACGCCATCATTTATGGAAGCCTAGTTTGTTGCCTTCATTCATTTCGATTTCTGCATTGACTAGGGAAGGTAGCAGACAGCATCCCCATCTGCAGATGAGGGAATTACGTTCAGAATTTAAATATTCTTATATTGCCACACAAAGCATCTTGGTGGTGGTTACCGCTGCTGTGGTTTTGTTTTCTTTCTTACTGTGAATGAAAGAGGAGATGAAGGCTGAGACTCAGCTACCTTGTTCACACTGCCTAAGCTATATCAGATGACACACATTTGACAAAGGTCAGGCTTCCCCCAGCCCGTGGAGCGTCCTCACAGAAGCCTGATTAGTGGAGCTTTCTTCAGTGTGGTGTCTCCGAGCAATAAAATGTATTTTGCCTGAAAGCTCAAAAGTTTGGGTGCCATCCCAGAGTAATTTTCGTAGAATTGTTCCAGGTTGCCCATTTATTTACTCCAGGTATTAGATTCCCTTTGATTACAAACAAACAAACAAAACTGAATAGTTTTCATAATGGGAGGAAGGAAAAGCAGGGGTATCTGGTAAATATTTAATAACTATCCCTCAAAAAAAGCTTATTAGCATCTGTCAATTTCTGTGGTACAAATACTCCCACATTAACAATTCAAAGCTACCAACTTACAGTGAAGATCAATAGGTGACCCCTGTCAACACACCAGCGCACAGCAGGAAGGACACTTCTGAAAAATGCAGCAGCCCTCTCTATGGGTTTCTGTAGTGTTCGATTTAAAACCAATTCAATTGAACAAATGTTTATTAAGTGCTTACAGCTCAGCTCTGCCATCACTAACTGGGACATTGGGCATGGAACTTAACCTTTCTGAGATTCATTTGTTTTTTAATCTAAAGAGGTCAGTCATCTCCAGGAACACTCCCGCTGTGAAATTCTATTAAGGAACACAGGTAGACGAAGCCCTGAGCTCCACGTTTGTGGCTCCGGTAAGAATACACGCCAGGTCCAAAATAAGAAAGAAACAAGAATACAGGAGTTAGACTGCCTGCATCGGAATCCTCCTGCTGCCGTGTGTTCTGGGTAAGGTCTCCATGCTATGCCTCAGTTTCCTAATCTGTAGTGTAATAATAATGTGGTGTAATAATAATCTGTGGCATAATAGCGGTAGTTACCTCAGTGGGCAGTTGTAGGCACTGAAGAAATTGCTACATGTAAGTTACAAAGAACCAAACCTAGCCCATAGTAAGAATTAACAGCAACAATAATACAATAATAAGAGCAATACCTGGTGGAACGAGGGTAGGTGTGATGAGGGGAAGGCAGGTTAGACAAAAGTCTGAGATGAAAAGAAAGATCCCAAAGTTCTTGTAACAAGGAGCTTCCCAGCTTAAAATCAGTATTTTTTACTAATGGAGACGACTGGAGACGGGCCTGGACAGTAGATTTAAGCCACAGTGTAAGAGTATTTGAGTACAAAATTGAGTTTTTGCTTTCTGATGAAGGTACTGCAGACCCATGAAAGATTTTTCATCCTTTTGATTTCTAAACAATCTAGGGCTTTGTATTTAAAGTGGATTCCTCCTCCTCCTCACCCCCTACTCTTTCTCTGTTTTAGTTTTTGATCCAATCTGACAATCTGACTTGTGGGGGGCAGGGTGTGTTTTAGGTCAGAGCTTACCAGACAAACTATGTTTTCATTCAAACGCTTATACACAAACTGCTTTGTGACATGGGTTGCAGTTCCCGCCTTGTGGTAGCACTCTCTCTGTGTCTCTTTCCACCCTGGGTTCCTGGGTCCATTCCTCCAGCTTCCCTGTCCCTTCTTACCTTACTGCTTGCTTCTGGGCAGGTGTTGCACCTTTGGTCTCGTGTACTTGAATGAACAAGAGGTTCCTCAGTGTGTTGCTGTTTCTTTTATAGGCTCATCTTTACCTGAGTGGTGGGCTTAGGGAGCAGCTTCAGGTCTGTGCATGTAGACTGTTCAAGGGTCTCAGACTCAGTGGTTCCCCCATCCTCTGTCAGGACAGTCAGTGTGGTCTTGTTTTGTGTGTGAACTTGAGTTTTGTGCCATGTTTTTCCCCTGTTCTATCTGGAAGCTTCTGTTGTGCTGCTTATTGGAGTAGTGAGTGGTGGAGTGCTACTGCCCGACACCAGCTGTACTAGCTAGGACCAGCTCAGGCTGGTCTACTAGGCCCTTTGTGGTGGTGGTATTTTTAGGTACTGTCAAGTCAGATCTGACTGATAATGACCCAGTGCACAGCAGAGGCACTGCCCAGTCCTGTGCCATCCGCACAACTGCCGTCACGCTGCAGCCCGTAGTTGCAGCTGCTGTGTCAGCGCATCTTGTGGAGGCTCTTCCTAAGGGCATTCTGGATGTACTTCTTTCAAGATACATTTGTCCATCAGTCCTTTGGACTAATATTGGCCTTCTGTCTTTGGCTTTCTTCCTTCTCCATTGCTAAGAAGGTAAAGTCACCAACAGATGTATCTCAGATGACTGTTGGCAAGGTTTTAAAGACCTCGGATGCTACTCACCAAAGTAGGATGTAGAACCTTTCCTTCTTCTTTTCTATTTTCTTTTATTGTGATTAAGTGAAATTATACAACCCAAATTAATTTGGCACGTCTGCCTGTCTGCAGCTCCTTCTGCTGTCCTTACCCAGTGACAATACACTCCTCTTTATTCTTTTTTCCCCTCTTTTTACTTAATATGACTGAGTGAAAATGTACATTCCTGTATAAATTTACAGGCCCACCTATATGCAGCTTCTACTGCTCTCCCTGTCCGGTGACAGCACACTATTCCTCTCTGCTCCGTACGTGTCTCATCCTCCCAATAGTCTCCTTTCCCCTCCTCTCCACCCACTCTCCTTGTTCCAGCCAGAGGTCAGCACGCTGATATCCTATAGATGTATAGAACCATAAAGTGCATCCAATATATATATGGTCACTCTGCATTGCCAAGTCCAATCCATTTGTGTCCAAAGAGTGGACCTTCGTGATGATTTATGGGCAAGGACAGCATTAGGGCCAGGAGCCATGCTCCCAGGGGAACCCTGAAACTGCTGGACCATCAATTGAGGTCTTTTAGTGGAGATCTCAGAATGCACCCCTTTTTATTCTTGTGTTGCCAGTGAGACTCAAGTTAGTGAGGTCCATCACGGCTATCACTGGTGGTGGCCGGGCACCATCCGGTTCTTCCGGTCCCAAGTTGATGTAGGCACCCACTGATATGGGTCTCTCTGTCTTCTCGGTTGTCTTTACTCTGTGTCATTTTGGTCCTCGGTGAGCATCCATTCTGGCTGAGTTGGGACCATTTGCTGTGTCCTCGGATGGCAGCTTGGCAGCTTTTAAGACCCCAGACGCCACTCACCAACGTGGGGTGCAGAGAACCCTCTTAGCAAAATGCTAGTTGTGCCAGTTGGCCTCGATTTCGCCTAAGAGCATGGTACCCTGCCCCCTGCCTCAGCTACTCTATCCTTGCAATATTGGGTTAAGATGGAAGGAGTACTCAAGTTATGCTGAAGTCCACTTAATGTTGTTCTTGTTTCTAATGTGTGCTATCACCGATGTCTCCCAACCTCAGCTTTCAGCCCCAGTCACTCCATCCCTCAAGGTGTTTGGCTGTGTCTAGAAGTCTTTGTTGTTTTGCTTTGATCAAGTTGTACTAACTTCCCTTGGATTGTATGTTGTCTTTCTCTTCACTCATGTTAACACTTGTCTACTATCTAGTTAGTGGTTTTTTCATCCCACTCTTTTCCTCCCTAGTGACCACCAAAGATTTTTTTTTCTGTGTTTTTTCTTATTTGTAATAGTGTTCTCATATAGTCTTTCTCTTTTTGTGATTGACTTATTTCCCTCAGTATAATGTCTTCCAGATTTATCCATCTTATGAGATGTTTCTTAGATTCACTGTTCTTCATCACTGTGTAGTGTTCCACTGTGTATATGTACCATAACTTATCGATTCATCTGCTGATGGGCACTTTGGTTGTTTCCGTCTTTTTGCTATGGTGAATAATGCTGCACTGAACACGTGTGTGTGTGTATGTCTGTTCGTGTGACGGCTCGTATTTCTCTACGATATATTACTAGGAGTGAGGTTGCTGGATTGTATGGTACTTCTATTTCTCGCCTTTTAAGGAGACACCATAGCTTTTTCCAGAGTGGTTTTACGTTCCTATCAGGGGTTCACAAGAGTTCTAATCACCCCAAAACCTCTCAGTCATTTGTTATTTCCTGTTTCTTTTACTTGTATCAGTACTGTTGGTGAGATGGTATCTTTTTGTCATTTGGATTTGTGTTTCTTCGGTGACAGTGGATCACAAGCATTCTCTTACATGTCTGTTCGCTTACCAGATGTCTTCTTCAGCAAACTAACTGTGTATATCCTTTGCCCATTTTTTAAAATTGGACTGTTTGTCTTTTTGTTATTGAGGTGTTGAAGTATTCTATAGGCTTTAGAGATTAAACTCATTATGGATATGTCTTGGCCAAAAAATTTCCCCCAGTCCGTAAGTTGTCTTCTGATGATGTCTTTTGATGAGCATGAATGTTTAATTTTTAGGAGCTCCCACTTAGCAAGTTTATCTTCTGATGTTCATGCATTGTGAGTTATAGTTTGTATTCTATTTATCCCATGTGTTAGGACCCTAGCATTGTACCCGATTTTTCTTCTGTGGTCTTTATTGTTTCATATTTAGGTCTTTGATCCATCTTGAGTTAGTTTTTATGTATGGTGTGAAATATCGGTCCCATTTCTGTTTTTCTTTAAATGGATGGACAACCAGTTTTGCTAGCATCATTTGTTAGAAAGTCTTTCTTTTTACCATTTAATTAACTTTGGCCATTTGTCAAAGATCAGCTGACCATGTAAATTCTGAAAATAAACCTGTTGTTGTTGAGTCAATTCCAATTCCTAGTGACCCTATAGGACAGAGTAGAACTGCCCCGGAGGGTTTCTGAGGAGTGGTTGATGGATTCCAGCTGCTGACATTTTGATTAGCAGCCAGACAGTGTGCAACCACCCAACTGACTGTGGGTGGATAGATGTACGTCTGTGTTCTTGCTTCTATTCCGCTGACCTACACGTCTGTGTCGCTGTACCAGTATCAGCCTGTTTTGACCACCATGGCTCTGTGGTAGGTTCTGAGATCAGGTAGTGAGAAGCCTCCTGCTTTATTCTTTTTCTTAGTAATGCTTTGCTTAACTGGAGCCTGTTTATTTTCCATGTAAAGTTGGTATGTGTTCTTCTGTATTGTTAAGGATTGTTGTTGGTATTTGGATCAAGCAGTCTGACTTTAGATTGAGTTTTTACGTTGACTATTATTCTTGTTAAGTTGAGCTTAATCCACCGTCTTGCTATTTGTTTTCTATTTCTTTCTTCTTGGTTTCCCTTTCACATCTCTTCCTGCCCCCCCCCTTTTTTTAATAAATTGACTATTACTTCATTTTATGTTCATTCTTGGCTTAGAGGTTTTGTTTTTTACTCTGATTGAAAGTGTGCAGTCCAATTTAAATGCGCATGCCTGCCTATCTGCAGCTCCTTCTGCTCTCCTTGCCCAGAGACAGCACACTCCTCCTTTGCGTTCTGTACGTGTCGTATCCTCTTAACAGTCTCCTGTCCCCTCTTCTTCACCCCTTCCACTCCCCTCTAGTAAGACACCAGTAGGATGACATCCTACAGATGCATAAAACCATAAAGTACACACACAATAAGGTCACTGTGTGTCCTCTAGTTCAATCCATTCCTGTCTGAAGAGTTGACCTCAGTAAAAATTTATGATCAGGGGCACCATCGGGTCTAGGGGCCATGGGCTTAGAGAATTTTTTAACAGTTCTGTTCTCTCTTTGTGACCACTAGAGTTTATAGTATACATCTTTTGTTTCTCAATTTACTTTTAGTGTGCCCACTTAATGTTGTAAGAAATTTAGAACAGTGTTCATTTCTGCCTCTTCTTTTATGCTATCTTTGTCATATATTTTATTTCTACATGTGCCATAAACCCCATGATAGAATATTATTACTTTTACTTCCAATAGTTAATAATTTTTGAAGAGATTAAAAAATATAGAAAACATAAATTCACCATTTTTTATGTTCTTGATTTTTGTGAGTAGATACAAATTTCCTCCTTGCATCATTTTCCTGGAAGACATATGAACCCAGGATTCCACTGGTAAATCAGATTCCATTGGTAAAGATTGTGTTCGGCTTCACTTAAACAGATACCTTATCAAGCTTGTCTTAAGTATCACATAAGGAGTCCAGAGGTAGACAATACCCAGAGGCCTAGTTTTCACTGCATTTACTGTATTTCTACTGTACTTCATCCTTTGATTACAGCTGCAGGGGAGTCAGGAATGGTCTAGTATTGTTAAATAGCCACATCACCTCCTCTGGAAAATCTGAGTTTAATTATAAGGAAGAAGCAGTTATAGAAATTGGTAGGCAAGTAGCAGTGTGAGCCACATTGACCCTTTCATACCATTAAAAGGCAATGGAGAAAAATGGATGAGGAAGATCATCAAAATAAATGTTGGTGGACTATGAATGAATTAAGTTTGTTATGTGTCATAATTGTCTAGATGGTGATGAGTTTAAGAGATGCTTGAGTGCTCATTTGCTAACTGAAAGGTCAGTGGTTTGAATCCCTGAGTCACTCCTCAGAAGGATGTGCCAATGCCGTGAGGCAATCCCACTCTGTCATGTAGGGTCACTGTAAGTTGAAATTAACTTGAGAATTTTTTTTTTTTATGAATGGTTATGTTTTGAGCCTAATCCAAGAACCCAGACAAGTTTTGCTGAAATATTAGTGTAACCTTTTCTTGAAACGGAAGCTCCTCAATTGCCAATAGAATCCAGAAAACTTGTCTGTGGTGGTATGTAGGTATTATGAGAGAAACTGAATCATTCTATGAGTGTGTAGTAAAAATACGTTGAACATTTCCTGGTTCTGTTTTTTTCCTCTCTGAGTTTCTGTAGTACCCAGGCCTCTTTCATTGGATCAACTTCCCAGCCTTCCTTGCAGGTCTAGAAGGCCATCCTCCAGCCTCAGGGGGTCCCCTGCTATCAGACTGAGGCCAACTGAGGGTGAGCCTTGGATGCTGATAATATCTTGCTGGTAAAGGGACTGGTCGTGACAATGTGATAGCTCATTAGATGCAAGTGAACAGTAATTCTTGATAAAGATGAAGATGTTGTTGTTAAGTGCTTTCGAGTTGGTTCCAACTCACAGTGACCCTGTGCATAACAGAACAAAACACTAGTCTTGCTCCGTGTCCACAATTGTTTTTATGCTTAAGACCGTTGTTACAGTCACTGTGTCTATCCATCTTTTTGAGGGTCTTCCTCTTTTACACTGACCTGCCACTCTACCAAGCCTGATGTCCTTTTCTAGGGACAGATCCCTCCTGACAACATGTCCAAAGTATGTAAGGCACAGTCTTGCCATCTTTGCTTCTCAGGAGCACTCTGGTTGTTCTTCTTTCAGAACAGATCTGTTTGTTTTTTTTGGCGGTCCACGGGACGTTCAGTATTCTTCTCCAGCACTACAGCTTAAAGGCGTCAAGATGGAGGTAAACACATTTATGTTCAGTGTGCTTGGTAATACAACAGATTATTCTACCACTCTACACCTTTATAAATTCATATTCAGTTGTCCTACATCTAAAAATGGAAAGACCTTAGTTATATGATTGCTGCTCTTCCCTATGGTCCTATTGTTAAGGCAAGTCAAGAAGAGACCACTACTTGAGATCCCTTCACTGTTAAACAATCAGGAGGCAACGTGGACACCAGTGTCTCTGCTTTTTGTGACCAATGGTATATATAGCAGAGTGTTACTCACTAAGCCAGAGGAAGCTTAACTCAAGTCTTGAGCCCTCTTGTAAAGTTTGAAGTGGCCTTTTGTAAACTCTGTATTCCACAGTTGTGAAGTGGGGAAAGTAGGAGCTGTTTTGAGTTTCAACCAAAGAAATGCATGTAAATGCGGACGTGTTTTAAGAGGAGCAGTGGTAACACTGGCTACCATGTACAGAAATCCTACTGTACGCTGTGCATTATCTCTATGCGTTAAAAAAGTTCCCCTTCTGTCTTACTCATAATGTGCTGCTATAGCAGAAATGCCACAGATTGATGCTTTAACTAACAGAAATTTGTTCTCTTATAGTCTAGGAGGCTGGAAGTCTGAATTCAGGGTGCCATGTCCTAGGGAAAGCCTTCCTTTTGTTGGCTATGGAGCAAGATCCTTGTCATCAGTCTTTCCGTAGTCTCAGAGCTTCTCAGTGTGGGGGACCTGGGGTCAGAGGCCATGCTCTGCTCTCAGCACTTCTGGTTGGTGGCATGAGGTCCACCTCCTCCCTGCTCCGTTCTTTCTGCCATATCTTAAATGAGATTGACTTAGGGTAGAATCTAATCCTGTAGATTGTGTCCTGCCCCCTTAATATAACAATTTCTAATCCTACCTCATTAGCATCAGAGAGGTTAAGATTTACACTTAATAATCACATCAGAGCATAAAATGCTGGACAACCACACAATCCTGAGAATCATGACCTAGCCAAGCTGACATATTTTTAGGGGACACAGTTCAGTCCATAACACCTTCACATTGGTATTTCAATATTCATGTTAAATATGTGGAGACTTAGACTCCATAAGCTTCGGGTTGTCAAACATTTCAACCTATGTCTGTCTGACTTGAAGGTTCCTTCTGCTGTTCCCTCCTGGGGTGTCATGTCCACAAGACCAGCTGTGAGACCCATTTATCCCAGTGCTCCTTGCTAATACCCAGGCTGTGCTGGGCTCCCTCTTGAGCCCTGAAGTACAGGAAACAAAGATACTTCACCTGGTCCCAGGAACCTCAACACTTAGATGAAATGACAAAGAGAAGGGCATCTTCATCATCATCTTTTTCATTTTCAAGTTCATTACCATTATCAACGCTGTTTAGAATCAATACTTGTCAGGCATTGCAGTGATGAAGAGATCAGCTGCTAATCAAAAGGTCAGCTGCTAACCAAATGGTCACTAGTTGGAATCTAACAGCTGGAAACCCTATGGGGCAGTTCTGCTCTATCCTATAACATTGCTTTGGGCTGAAATCAACTCAACAGCAGCAGATTCTGGTTTAGAGATGAACATTTTACATATTTTAAATCCTTTAATCTTCCTAACAGCCCTATGAGGTACATTACTATTGCTTCTCTTCCTATTTGTAGGTGAAGATATGGACAGAGACATTAGATGACTTGCCCAAAGTCAGATAGCTAGCAACTGTTAGAGTTTCAGAGTTTTCACTCTTAGCTTCTATGCTAAATTGTCTGAGAGGACTCAAAGATATTTTTTTCCCAACCTGTAGGGGTACAGCCATTGTCTTGGATTGAATTGTGTCCCCCTGAGGAAATGTGTATAGTAGTTTGGCTGCACCGTGATTCCTAGTACTGTGTGGTGTTCCTCTATATTGTAAATCCTGTAATGATGGAGGATGGGCAGCAATTGTATTGGTGGGGCAGGACTCAATGGGTAAGATTATACTGAACCTTGAGACAATCTCCTGAGACATGAAAGATGCAAGCAGAGAGATCTGGGGACCTCATACCACCAAAAAGCAGGGCTCAAAGCAGAGTGCCGCCCTTGGAAAGGACTCAAGGTCTCTATGCCTCAGAAGCTTCCAGTGATGACAAGGATCGTTCTCCATAGCCAACAGAGAAAGCCTTCTCCTGGAGCTGATGCCCTGAATTTGGACTTGCAGCCTACTGGATGGTGACAGAATAAATGCCTCTTTTTAAAGTCATCCACTTGGAGTATTTCTTTTATAGCAATACTAGATGACAAAGATGGAGCAAAAATGTACACCATGAGTCTGCCGTTTTGTATGTACCATGGAATTCCTGGACCGTGTCCCACTCCAGAATATCGTCCCTCTCTGTTTCACTGCTCTGTGGTGGTGTAGGATAGATTGGTTGGAGAGAAGGTTTTTCTCACATGTATCCTCAGTAACAGTAACAAAGATGATTTATCTTTAATGACACATGGGAACTGAGATCAAGATGGGGCTTTTACGTGCACTCTCCTGGTCGTGCCTCATGATGATTCTGTGAGGTGCAGGTGTCATCGCCCACAAGGAAAGAGACTCAGAGGAAGAAGATTACTAGCTTAGGTTGTTTACTTCGAATGGGCTGGCACTGGCTTTGGGTCCTCAGCATACCAGCTCTAGAGCCTTAGCTGTTGACCTTTTCACAGAGCAATTTGTACTTTAGTTCATGTCAAATGTCCCTGGGTCACCGTGATTGTTTCATAATATACCTGGTATTGAAGTGATTATGACAAAATGTCACAGGCCTCTGCATTTCCGTGGTAAGATGTTATTTGTAGTTTTGTTAGTTTTATAAAAACTGCATGTGGATTTCAAGTCACTCACAGAATTGTGGATATTGAGACTGGATGTTATAACTTGCCGGGAGCCGGCCCCGGCAGGGTCTGGGATCACGAAGGGACAGGTGGCGTCGGCGAAGGATAAAGAAAGAAAAGAAGATTGAGACAACCAGGAGTCTGGGGAACAGCAGCCAGCAGCCTGTTAGGGTCTGCCTTTCTTTATTTTTTATAATCAATTGAGGTGACGTAATTTCACCCTGGTCTTTGGCCACGTAAGCTGTTGACTGGTAAGAAACTGACACCTCATCGTCTCTTTTTATGTTACTTGTCAAGGCCTATTAGATAATAGCCCGAGGCAAGTATATTGTGATAATTAACAGTAAAAACAAAGTTATGCTTTGAGCTCAATCAGCTGTTATCATGTCTTGAGGTCAGGGGTACAGAAAGAAGGGTAGACTCATCCAAAGCCAGCTGTCTCTATGTGTTCCTCCTTTGTTCTCATTCTGTCTCTTCCTGTGAGGATAGTAAGCGTCCACCATCCCCCACCCTTAAGCTGTTCTAAGAAGGATATTTCTTTAGTATTTACTCATTTGTCATACCAATTATAATGAACTTGGGAGCCTATCTACCTTCCTGATATAGGGAGTGGGAAGTCTATTTCTAAGGGCTATGTGGAGGGTTGTCCTTGGAAAGCTTCCCAGGGCCTTCGTGTAATCTTGTGTTTCACTTGTGGAGGGGTAAGTGCAGTTGGGGGAAGCCAGTCGAGCTGGGCTGGCCTAAGTATTCCTAGGCTGGGTGTGCTGTGTCGCAATTCATTAAGCCAGGTGGGTAATAAAACCCTTCTTCCTTGTGCCGGGAGATAACAGAGTATTTTTGAGAAAAATTTAATTAGGTTGCAAAATATCATCAGGGAGAGCACAGTCAGATATATGCCAAGGGTGAGATGCCTCCGCCCACCATCGCATAGGTGTGAGACTTTGCTTACAGAGGCTTCTGTGGGTGGCGGGCCTCAGCAATAACTCCACCATTTTTCAAGGGGATCTGTCTGGTAGGCATTTTATTCATTCGTTCATTTATTCATTCATCTATTCAACTGCGAAGCATTGGTCGAGTGCCCGCTGTTGCTAGCACTATGGTAGTTAATGGAGATACACAGATGACTAGGACATGGCTTGTCTCTTCCAGCAGCTGATGATAATGCATATTTCTATAAGCAAGTAAAAACACATTTTTATTGGATTTTTTTTCTCCCTGTTACAGTGGTAGGAGCTCTAAGGAATACACGGCTTTTTGAGGAAACAGATGATAGTGCATAAAACAACAGATATTGGACAGCGATTGGGGCAAGAAGGGGATTGGGCTCCAGGCAATCAAACAGAGAGTGGGAATTTTAGCCCAGCTCAAGAACTTGAAAGCACCTGGATGACCTCACCGACAAGAGAGCTTGATTTTAGTCAAATGGCACTGTATTTAAAGATCCCTAGTGATGCAGTGGTATAAGCGATTCACTGCTAACTGCCTAGTTGGTGGTTCAAAATTCCCAGCTACTCTGTGGGAGAAAGATGCAGCAGTCTGCTTCCAGAGAAATTTAAAGTCTTGGAAACCCTGTAGGGTAGCTGTCAGTCAGAATCAACTCCACAGCAGTGGCTTTGGTTTGATCTTGGTGGACCTGTGTTTTAATCTCCCAAGTTTCCATGGACCAGTTAAATGAATATGGGCTAATCACCTAACCTCAATAAATAAAGTCTTGTATATTGTTAACATGGAGACAGTCATTCTCATCTATTAGCTTTGCCATGGCAAGGGAATTGGAAAGCCAGTGTGTATCAGTTTCCTATTGCTGCTGCAACAAATCACCACAAACACTGTGGCTTAAAACAACACTAAGGCATTGCTTTGCGGTGCTAGAGGTCAGAAATCTATTCATATTGGGCTAAACTAGCATGTCTGTATGGCCAGTTCTTTTGTAGAGGGTTAGGGGAAAATCTGTTTCCTTGTCTTTTCTACCTTCTAGAGGCCACCTGCATTACTGTTCCTTCTTCCACCTTCAGATACACTGCTGGCTGGTGGGGCCTTGCTCATGCTGCATTGCTCCGGTGTGCTCCCTTTTCTACCTCCTTCTCTCCCTTATAAGGACTTTTGAGATTGTGCTTGGCTTACGCAGATAATCCAGAATATTGTCCCTATCTAAAGGTCAGACAATGAGCATCCTTAATCCCACTTGTGACCTTAATTCTCATTTACCTGACATATTAGCAGGTTCTGGGGATTAGAACATAGACGTCTTTGAGCAGGGTGTTGTGCTGTCTACCATATTATGTAAAGGGCATGACACAGTGCTGCTGTTGCACATGGGAGTCAATACAGGTCAGTTGTTTTTATTTTGGTTACCGAAGGCAAATACTGTACAAATAAAGACTACCCGTAGATACCAACATACTGTCTGAAGGTTTTTACTTCCTGGTCTTAGCTTCTGTATTGCTTCTGATTGGAACTGTTTCTCTACCTTCTTCCACTATTTGTCCATTCTTCAAGGGTCTGATCCAAATGTTCCCTCTTCCTCTGTGTTTTCCCTGAACGTATTTATATGGAAGGAGATAGCTGTAAGATAGTGAAAGGAAGTCCAGATATAAAACAATGTTTGTCTTGGATTTTCCAACAGTATGTACTGAGTAAGCTCAGCAATATGTAAGTAAGACAGAAGAATTGATGCCTTTGAATTATGGTTTTGGTGAAGAATATTGAATATATCATGGACTGCCAGAAGAATGAACCAACTTCTCTTGGAAGAAATACAGCCTGAATTCTGCTTAGAGGCAAGGATAGTGAGACTTTGTCTCAAGCAGTTTGGACATGTTATCAGGAGGGACAAGTCCCTGGAAAAGGACAGCATGCTTGGTAAAGTAGAGGGTCCACAAAAAAGAAGAAGTTGTGATGAGATGGCTCAACACAGTGCTTGCAACACCGGGCGCGAACATAGCAACAGTTGTACGTAGGGGAACTGTAAGTGGGAACTGACTGGATGGAATCTGCTGCCTATAGCACATGAGCTTGTATGTACCTTATTCTTTCCAGATATTAGCTTTCTCATCTTTAAAATGGAAATCATGGTGAGCACATCAAAGTTTTGTTGTAGGGATCAAACAATACCAAGTATGCCATGAAAGAATCTGTTTGTGGATTTATGATCTGTCAGAGACAAGAGACTTCTTAAAGGGTTTAAGCTTTCTGTTTAATCAGGACAGAGCCCATATGGATTAACCTCCTTGAAACTGAATTCTTTCAGGAAATTCCTGGAAAACATCTGATTTCCTTGAAGTAAGACACAGGAGCATCAAATGATTTTAAGAAGCCAGACTTCACATGGGGGTTTGGAAACGGTTATAAAAAGTGTTGAATTTATAGCTTTACCACTGTGTTAGTTTGTCATACTGTGGTGTGAATGTTGCTGTGGTGCTGGAAGCTATGCTGATGGTATTTCAAATACCAGCAAGATCACTTGTGGTGGAAAAGTTTCAGTGGAATTCTCAGACTAAGAAAGACTGAGAAGAAAGACCTGGAAATCTACTTTTGCAAATTAGCCAATGAAAGTCTCATGGATCACAGCAGTATATTGCCCACTATAGGCCTGGAGGATGAACCTCTGCGTTGGTAAGCACTGCATAGTAGCCACAACATTGGACTCAAACATAGCAGAGGTCGTGAAGGTGATGTAGAACTGTGAGGAATGTTGTGTTCTTGTTGACAGTGTTTCCATGAGTCACAGCTAACTCCATGGCATCTAAAAACAACAGCAACAACGACAGTAGAACATAGAAACAGAACGTGACTCCTACAAGGGGTTGCTGGACAATGAAACACAGATTTGTCTCTGAAGTTCAAATCCTGGCAACCTTTTCTAGTCTTGTGGCCTTGAATAAGTAATGAGATCTCTTCTCTGACTCAGCTTCTTCCTTGATTAATACTTCATGCTTTCTTTCAGAGGATTTATGGAAAATCAAACAACATACATGAACGTTCCCAGAAAAGGTCCTGGCACAAAGATGCTTGATAAATATAACTGTTCCAGCCACAGTCTGGGAGGACAGTAAGGTGGCCCTTAACTATCATTGGCACATTTTCTGTTCCAAACAAACCATTTGATTACTGCAACTGAAAGGGTGGGGAACATGTACTCCTTCATTTGATCATGAATTATTGACATGTACAGGTGTTCATTGTACTTACATTTAACCTAACCAAACAGTGTGTTGCTCTTGCCTGAAGACATAGCAGGAAATGCTAAAACTAATCTCATGTGTTTGTATAAATCAGAATTTGCCAATTATCAGCCCACGGGGACTCGGCTTGCAAATGTGTTTTATTTTGTCAACCCAGTGTTTTACTGTTACTCTTCTGGCCATGGTCACAGCTGCCAGTTATTTTTGTTGTTGATGTTGTTGCTGTAGTCATTGTCATTGATTTAAGAGCCAATATTTTAGACTTTAAAGATTTTTCATTAAAAACTCTAAGTTTCTGTTTTCCTGTGAGTGGTGGGGAGAATTTTAGCAATGCACAGGCCATACTTCCTGGAGGTGGAAGTCAGAACAGATTCTTCTTAAACTCTGCATTTTTTTGAGGCAGAAACAAGTTCAGAGAATGCAGTGTGCTCAGAGTCACACAGCTAGCAAGTGGTATCACACGCATCACAGTGGCAGATCTGCAGGGCTTTCCTCTACACTCTCCTGATCATCGTATAAACATGGACATTTGTGCTGGCAACAGAAGGGCCCACCGAGTCTGCACGGTGCAGTGGAGTCAGCGGAGTCATCCGCAGCTATCGAATTGTCCCCAGCTATAAGCTGAAGGAGCTCTGGAGACAGATGCTGTCATGCCATTTTACCCCTAATTCACTTTGTTTTATTCCTCTTCCATTTCACAATGAGTTTAAAATCCTTAAAAGGGAAGGACAATTGTGGTGCCGGAAATGTTCCAGGGTGATTACCAGCAAAAGCGTCACCCTTTGGAAGATGCCAAGCTTCAGAAGTCCTTTCAGCATCCACAGGAAAGAGGACTGGTCAGGAGGGCTCAGCTGAAAACAAGGGAAACTGCACAATATCCTGAAATGATGAAATTTGGGAAGGGAAGTGACATGTAGAAAATGAGGATTCAGAAATGCATTGGGACAAATGTCCTGCTTCCCCTCTGCAGTAGTAACTCAGCTGCTGTACTTCTGACAGTGTTTGTGTTGCAACATGCTGGCAGCTCAGTGTAGATATGGATTTCCCACCATGAGTTTAAAGCACCTGCATGGCTGTGACTGGGTCCCTGGGTGGCACAGACAGTTTGCACTTATTTACTTACCTAGAAGTTGGTGGTTCAAACTCACTCAGTGGTACCATGGAAGAAAGACTTGGTGATCTACTTCCATTAAGGTTACAACCAAGGGAGCCCCATGGAGCGCTGTTCGCTCTGTCACACACAGGACCTCCATGAGTCAGAATGGACTCGACAGCAACAGGTTTGGGTGGTTATTATTATTTTTTTTTTTTTGGTTTATATACCATTACAATAGATTTTTCTGACTAAATAAAGGAAACATAAGACTTGCTGTTGAGTCAATTCTGACTCGCAGCAACCCTATAGGACACAGTGGAACTGCCTCATAGGGTTTCCAAGAGGCAGCTGATGAATTTGAACTGCTGACCTTTGGTTAGCAGCTGAACGCTTAACCACTGCACTACCCAGGGCTCTGTGCACTCTCTTTAAAGTGCCTGTCAATGTCCCTGCATCTCCTGGCTCGTCTTTTCCTTTTATCACATCCCCTCTCCATCAGCCTTGCTTAGAGTCACGCTGGATCTCAAGCAAACTCCACTGCCTGCTTCCACTGCCTGTGGTCAGAGAGAACTTGTCCCCTTCCTGCCCCACTCTGCTGCCAGAGTCAGTCTGCCTTTGATGCCTGATGATCATTTGTGCTTTCTAGAAACTGCCATAAGTCACCAGGATTCAGCCCTGGCATTTGTAGAAGCCAACAGTGAGAAGCTCAGTCTTCAGCAGCCTCTTTTCTGTTCTTTTCTCAGGTATTACCAGATCCGCATGAACTTGAAAGTGTCCTCAAGGATCCCCCACAGAGTGAGTGCCTCCATCGTTGGGCAGACAGGTGAGCAGAAGGTTGACATGGATGCTGGTCCTCCGCTGATCACCTTTGGTCACCGCTGTACCCCAGTATGTAGCAGAGTGCGTGGCATACAGGGTGCTCAGCGAATCATTGTTCAGTGCAGATGGAATGTTTTCTGGAGATGGAGACACACTGTTAGATGTGGCCAGGCCTGTACCTTGTTCATGGAGCAGCTGCTAGGATACATGGCTATGAGGGGGTCTGCTGAAGTCAGGTCAGAGAGGAAGGAGATGGAGAAAACATCCAGCAGGGAACTAAGGGGAAGCCTGTGGTCAGAGAGAACCTGGCACCTATGTAGGTGTCCAGAAAAACAAGATGAGTAAGTTCTGTGGACTGTTCCATGCATGACATGGGTTCCAAAGTGGTCCCCAAATTAGGCAGAAGCATTGCCGAGACCAACTCAGGGTCGTTACACTGTATTCAGTGGACAGGAATTCTGAAAATTAGGTTCGCGAACTCATCCTTGAAACAGTTCTATATCCCTCATTGCTGAATATCACTGTGGTCACCTTCAAAGTCCTCCCCTTGGGAAGCACTGACATCAGCACCTAGTCCATCCTTTAAAGCAATTTTGGAACTCTTTTTCTGGGATGGCCATCAGAGCTGTCATCGTATTGCCCTTGATGTCCTGAATGTCATCAAAATGTCTTCTTTTCAATATTTCCTTTACATTTGGGTAAAGAAAAAACTAGTTGGGGGCCAGATCTGGTGAGTAGGTAGAATATTGCAATACAGTTATTTGTTTGTGGGCTAAAAAGTCCCTCACAAACAGTGCCATGTGAGCTGGTGCATTGTCATGATACAAGAGCCATGAGTTATTCATAAAAAGTTTAGATTGTTTTCATCTAACTTTTTCATGTAGCCTTTTAGCACTTCCAAATAATAAACTTGGTTAACTGTCCAGTCAGTAAAAATTCATAATGAACAATACCCTCATGTCAAAAAAGTTGAGCTGCATCGATTTGACTTTTGATTTGGACTGAAGGAACTTTTTTGGTTGTGGAGAATTGGCTGAATTCCATGGTGCAGTTTAATGCTTTGTTTCAGGGTCGAATTGGTTTACCCATGGTTCATCACCAGTGATAACATGGCCTAAAACATCGTCGTACCTCTTTGAAAGATCTTGGCAAACTTCAGCTCTCCTTTGCTTTTGTTCATTGGTGAGCTCCTTTGGGACCATTTTTGCTCACAGCTTTCTCATGCCAAGATATTTACTTAAGGGTTCTATGACTTTCTGTATCGATGTTTACTTGGTCTGCTCTGATTCTCCCAGTCAGTCAGTGATTTTAATACACAATTTTATGAATTTTTGAAATGTTTTCGTCAGTTCTGCTCACCATTGGCCTTACTGAGCTCTCTTCATCAGTGATGCTTTCTCTGTGCTCAGGAAAATGTTTAATCTATTTGTGCACTGCTGTTTTCTTCATGGCATTATCCCCATAAACTTGGACTAGCACATCCTTGATATCACTTCCACTCTTGCCAAGTTTAACAAGAAATATAATGTTCGTTCATTGCCCTAATTCAAGCTCCAACTTTCTCATGACGACACACAAAAACACTCAACAACAATAAGGAATGCCACTCAGCAAGGCACTGCCACATGTGGACATGAACACGTTGTGAGACACTGGTATACCAAGGTTATGAAGCCTCACCAAGTTGTTTGTACAGTACTGCCAATGTAAGTGCACAGCGGCAAGTTTGTGAACTTAATTGTCACTACCTCATTTTAAGTAGATTTTCCAGAATCCCAGCTAACTGTATAATAGAATGTTGAGTCAGAAATATACAACTCACTGCATCAAGGTTAACTAGTGGAAGTACTAGAAGGTTATATTGGTAAATTTGGGAAGACTCTGTATATCAGCCAGACCTTAAGAATTAGGAAAAAGATTCAGGGTAAAAGAGAAAGAAAGTATAGAAATAAAAACATGGGACTGCATAACTGTAGTTATAAAAGTAAGGACGGCCAAGAACATTACAGAAGTCACATTCAGTCAAGTTAAGAGCTCTGGTCATAGCTACTATTTGTAAACTTTGTTTAGAGTTGTCCTGGCCATTGGACCACCACTTTGCTTGCAAGGCTATTTCAGGATAGGGAGTGAAGTCACATCCATTGAATCATCAGAAGTTAGAGACGCGATGTGCTAATCTGCTTGGTCCATCTTGGAAGAGGTGTTGAAAGGAGCTGATGACTCAGGCCATCCAAGAGGGCCTTTGGGGAGGCTTATAATGTGTTTTTCTAAAATAATGTGTACCTTTTATGTTTGTTTGCTGGCTGTGCCATCACCCCATGAGGCACCCTCAAGTTCTCCAATGCCAATCCCCCCTCACATGTTGCTGTTAACGAAACAAACAATTAAAAAGGCATAGTGTGCTTACAGAGATACCATGTGGGGACTGGTCACTGCTGGCAAACACAGAAGGTGTGTGTTATTTCTGTCAAAAATACACTAATGTATGGCTAACAGGCTAACTTTTACTTCTGAGATCCAGGAAGAGGAAGAGATTACTGATCTCTTCTGCCCTGAGTCCGGGCATTGTAAGTGTTAAGTAGTTAGTCAATCACTGTCCACCCAAGCTGTTCTTCTGTTCTGCTCCAATCCCTATCCTGGGAAGAAGTCAGGGTTCTGAGGTTGGGAAGAGGCAGCTGCTTGTGCTCCTTTGCCCTGGGTTGGGCCGGGAGGGCTCAGGCAGGCTGTAGTTCCCTCCGTCGCTGCTACCCTGGGTTGGGCCCTTTCTGCATCTCTGTCTCCAGCAGGTTCATGGAGTTCATACAGTGATTCGGAACTTTGTCCTCAGATGGTATTCAACCCTAACACTGCCACAAGCTAATCGTGCGACCCCAGTTTTCTATCTGATCTGTTAAGTTTTCTGTTGTCACTTTGATCCCATATAGTTTTTCAAAGAACATAATACTGAAGATGTTTGTTCTTTACTGGTTAAGCTAAATTTTTGTTTAGTTTTAAGGCTTCTGGGGACGTATTTTGATTTAAGGCTTAAAGATTATCTCAGAGCAATAGTTCATCTAGTTTCCATGGCTCCAGAAAGTCTGCTATCCATGAGAACTGAAATTGTTGTTGGTTTTCATTTCCTTACCTGCAAATGAGGGTAAAAGATCCATCTTACTCAAGAGTTCTATTTTAGAGTTTATGAATGTAAAACGTCCTGGACAGTGACTGGTACAAAACAAAGTAAATGTCCAACAAATCTTACTTAAGAAGAGTCCCTTGGTGGCGCAAACAGTTAACCTGCTCAACGGCTAACTGAGATGCTGGGGGTTTGAGTTTACCCAGAGTGCCTCAGAAGAAAAAACCTGGCATCTACTACTAAAAAATAAGCCACTGAAAACCCAATGGAGCACAGTACTGCTCTGACACAGGCAGGGTTATCATAACTCTGAGTTCATTATATGGAAAAAAAAAGTTGTTCTTGAAATAATACACTGCAGCACATAGATCAACTGTTTCTACGTGGACAGTTCAGATAGTGATTATATTCTTCGAGCTGTATAACTGTCTTCACTCTCCATTTCTGAGTTGTTCCTCCCCTGGTAACTTCATCTCGTTGTCTCCTACATTTAATTTTTTTTCTGTTTGTTGTGAATTAAGAGCAGTTTGACCGTCTATATCATGTTGTCGTGTAACACCCAGAACTTCCACCTCTAGTCTATTCTAACTGTCCCTCCCCCACGTGACAGCACACTTCTTTTGTTCAGAACTTCCTGTGATCTTTTGATAAAGGTCTAGGCCTCCTTATCCCGTCAACTCAGTTCTAGCAAACTGCCCCTCAGAAGACCTCATGTACATTTTCAAAGGTTTGTTTGCCTCCAGTTATCACTGTGTTTTGTATGGTCCAGGTCAGACTTTGCCTGGGGAGCTGGCCTTGGTTCTGGATGCATTTGGGGCTTAGAGAGCCTGGGGGCCATGCTCCTGTCAGCGGGGCTGGGGGTCCTCTCTTCAGAAGGACCATCAGGTGTGTTCTTTTGGTAAAGTTCTAACTCTGTCCTCTACTCCATCACCTGCTGTGTCTGGAGCTTCATTGTACAAACCCCATCTGGACCGTCATTGGTGGTAGCTGGGCACTATTTAGTTCTATTGGTCTCGTGCTAAAGCAGGCTATGGCTCATATGGCTGGCCCCTTCCATCTGGTGGGCTCTTATATTTCTTACTGTCACCCTTTTGACCCAGGTCCGGGTAGGCTGGGACCACTGGTGCTGTTTAGATGGCAGCTTGCTAGCTTTTAAGACCCCAGTCACCACTCATCCAGGTGGTGTGTGGAGCAATATCTTGATAGAGGGAGAGAGAAAAACCTTGGGTATCCCAATTAGTGTGCATGGCCCCTAACCCCAGACCCCATTTTTCTGTTCCTCCAAAGAGGTAGACCTCATTAAGGGGACACTTTAGTTTTCAAGTTGAGTAGTTGTGGGTACCCCACTTCTAGTGCGTGCTGTTACATCCTATACCTGTCCCTAATCCTAACCACTATCTAATTTGTAAAAAATCCCTCTCTCTCCCTGCCCCCACCTTGTAACCATCAAATATTGATTTTTACTGTGCCTAAATGATTAGTTGTGTCCTTATAATAATGGTCTCATACAAAATTTGCCTGTTTGTGTCTGGCTAATTTCACTCAGCGTAATTTCCTCTAGATGGCCATATTGACAGCTATTTGTCTAAACCATCGTTGTTTCTTATCATTATGTAGTATTCCATTATATGAATATACCACAGTTTGTTTAGCTGTTTGTCTGTTGATGAGCCACCTAGGCTGTTTCCAACTTTTTGCTATTGTGGAGAGAGCTGTAGTAAACATTGTTTGAGTGATAGTCCTTGTTTCTTTGGGATGTATTCCAAGGACTGGGATTGCTGGATCATATGGTATTTCTATTTCTAGTTTAAAGGAAGTGCCAAATTGATTTCCATAGTGGTTGGACCATTTTACAGTGCCACCAGCAGTGTAGAAGAGTTCCAATATCTCCACATCCTCACCAGCTTTTATTGTTTTGTGTTGTTTGGATTATTGCTATCTTTGTTGGGGTCCCTCTAAATTTTCTATCTAATCTGTCAAGTTTCCTGTTGTCATTTTGATCCCGTATAGTTAATTCTTAGAAGAGCATAATGCTGATGGCATTCATCCCTTACTGGTTAAGCTAAACTCTGATTTTAAGACTTCTGGGGATAGTTTTGGTTTAAGGCTTAAAGATTATTTCAGGGTAATAATTCATCTAATTTCATGGCTACAGAAAGTCTAGAGTCCATGAGAATTTAAATTCTGTTCTGTATTTTTCCCTTTTTGATCAGGATTCTTTTGCAGAATCTTTGATCAAAAGTTCAGCAGTGGTAGCTGGGCACCATTTGAGTCTTTGGTCTCATGGCCCTTATCCATAGAGGCAGTTAGCCACACGTTCCTTTTCTTCTTCCTCTTCCTGACTCTCCTTAGTCGTCTGTTGTTCCAGGTGAATAGAGACTAATCATTGTGCCTTAGATAGTCCCTTGCAAGCTTTTAAGACCCCAGGACTTACCCAATGAACTAAGAGGTAGAAGAGTAGCAGTGAACATGTTACCAGGACAGTCACCTGGGGCCTTGGACCCTAGAAACTTTTTTTCTTTTTAAATGAGTGGTCATATGACCTGTTCTTGTGGACAAGGTAGATGTGCAGGGACAAGGGCAAAAATTGGATGGACTAGTACCCCACTCAACTGGTTGCAAGCTGTCCCCAGGTTCTAGGCAAAGACTCTGCACCTGCCTGACTGGACAGCACAGGCTCAGTTCCTGCCCTTTGGCGGAGCCTCTGTTGGAGCTGGCAGGCTGAGTTCAGAAGCCTGCTGCATATCACAAGAGCCAGCAGAGCCCAGCAGCCTGGGGAAGCAAAGGCCTTGTGATGGTGTTGGTGGAGACAAAGGAGAGAAAATGGAATGCTATTTTGGGAAGACAAAAAAGAAAAAAAAACTGTATCCTTTTTTGGTCTCGTTTGATACCAGGACAATTGTTGTGAAGTGGATATGCCCTTGAGTTTTAATCTAGCATTGTATTTAGGACAGAGAACTAACCTAGAGGCCAGTGGTGATTTACAGTGTTGTTCCCTGCCACCACTGCTTTCTGGGGGAGGGGTACATAGTGTTTGCAATTTCTTCTTCAAAGTAGGTTTTCCAGTTACCAGAAAATCTGTAAAAGCTGCAGCTTGACAAAGCTGCCTTAATTTTCTGGGTCTTGCTGGTTTTCTGCTTTTGCCAGGATACAGACTTCCCACTTTTCCTTTCCTCCACATTTCACTGGGCAGAGCAAGTCTGAAGGCCAGCCTAGCTTCAAGAGGGAAGTAGACCACCTTTCCATGGGATGGTGTCCAGGCAGCCATATTGGCAGATACTTGCCCTACATATTTTCCAGAATCTGTATGTGTTTCTGAGAAAATTAAAATATATGTAGATATATAGACAATGCACTGTGATTTATTGAAAAAAGATTAAAACAAAAATAGAAGGATTGAGAAAATGTGGAGTCTAATAACATCTTGGATTAACCAAGTGGATTGATTGGCTTGGGGCATGGAGGCTGCATTGTTGTCTTCATCTCACCATCTAGGTAGTTCTGACTCATAGTCAGCCCCCTATAGGGTCTCCATGGAGCAGATGGTGGATCAGAACTGCTGAGATTTTGATTAGCAGCCCAGCTATTAACTGCTATATCACCAGAAGCCCTGGTGGTGTAGTGGTCAAGAGCTACGGAGAGCTATGGTGCTAACCCAAAAGTTGGCAGTTCTGATCCACCATCTGCTCCTTGGAAACCCTATGGGGCACTTATCCTTTGCCCATTAGGGTCACTATGAGTTGCAAGCAGTTCGAAGGCAACTGATTTTTGGTTTTCTTGTCTTCATCTGTAAAATGGAATAGAAGGTGGTTGTTGTATCCAGAGTCAAGATTCTGTAGTGGTGTGGATCACAGAGTCTAAGTTTCCCAGGATCAAATTCTACTTCTGCCACTTTTCAGCCATGTGGTTTTGCCAGCCATAAGAAAGTTATTTAACCCTCCCCCTCCCATTTTTTTTTATCTAAAAACGGGATGGTAGACAATACCTACTTTGTAGGTTTGTTATGTAAGGATTAAATGAGGATTATATAGTGGGGCAGACTGAGTAATGGCCTTCCAAAGATGGCCAAATCCTCATCCCTGGGGCCCTTGAACCTGTGTATGTATTATCTCACATGCTAAAGGAAAGTTTACAGTTGTGTAAGGATTCTAAGATGGGATGATTGTCCTGGGTTATCTAGTGTTATGGATTTGAATTGTGTCCTCCGGAAAGGTAAAGTTGAAATTCTAACCCCTATGCACATGAACATGACTTTGTTTGGAATGAGGGTCTTCGAAAATGTTTTCAGTAGATAGGAGATGATACTGGAACAAGGCAGGTGCTAATCCAATGTGACCTATCTCCTTAAAGAAGAGGAGAAGATAGAGTGTCTTAGTCATCTAGTGCTGCTGTAACAGAGATACCACAAGTGTACAGCTTTAAAAGGAGAAATTTTATTCTGTCACAGTCCAGTAAAGCTGTAAGTCCAAATTCAGGGACTTGAACCGAGGAATGCAAGTGGTGCTTAAAGGGTGCCGAGGGCCAGAGGATGGCTTTTCCCTCAGAGCTTCCAGAGGGAACTTCCCAGCCTGACCGACACTTTGGCTTTAGCCCGCTGAAATAGACTGGGCTACCGGACCTCCAGAAATAGAACATAATAATTATGTGTTGGTTTAAATTATTCAACTTGTGGTCACTGGTTACAGTAGCAATAGGAAATTAATACAGCATGTAAAGGGATCACAGTGGTGCCTAGCATATAGTGATCTCTTAATGACCTAGCTAGAATAAGTGTTGTTAATCTACAGAGTGGGTGGTGCAGAGAATTAATTCCCTCCGCTGCTAACCAAAAGGTTATTGGTTTGAGTCCATCCCAAGGTACCTCTGAAGAAAGGGCTGGTGATCAACTTCTGAAAAATCAGCCCCTGGAAACCCTGTGGGTCACAGTTCTACTCTAACTCACATGGGGTTGCTGGGAGTCAGTCAATAGCAACAAGTTAGTGATTCATTGTTCATTTGGCGGTATTCTGTGTTACCGTGGACCTCATGGGATGTGTGGATGAGAGGATGCCTTTGTGCCTGGGAAAAGCTGGCAGTCTGTGGGAGAGGCAGAGAAGGGGCCAGACAGACACAATAGGCAGCGCAGGTGGGATGACGGTGGACAGAGCAGTAGGGGCCACGCTCAGTGCTGGGTGGCCTGTCTGCAGAGAAGGGGTGAACCCAGGAGGACAGAGCCTGGCCTTGTTGGTGGGGCTGGCCCCACCAGTAACGATGGCCCTGCGGGTGAGGGTGGGGAACGGTGACTGTGGCAGAGGGAGGCTGGCGATGAGAACGGGGCTGAAAGGAACAGCAAGGCTGTGGGCTAGAACATGCAGGCGATTCTGTGTTACACTGGGAAAACTGGCTTCCCTTCAGAGACACAGCCAGGTGATCTGAAAGCCCTCTGATAACACACAGCCAGGGCTGTTCAAAGGCTAGGTGGCTTCTCACCAATTCAGGGACAGAATTACATATTCTTGTTCTTCATTTAAATATGTCCCTTCCCTAAAAGCCACGTTCTTTCGGAAACGTGCTTTCGTTATACAGATGATTTAGATCTTGCTTAGGCAGCTCTCAGGAACCATGGTGATGCAGTGGTTAAAGTGCTCAGCTGTTAAGCAAAAGGTCAGCAGTTAGAATCTACTAGCCACTCCATGAGAGCAAGATGTGGCAGTCTGCTGTTGTAGAGATCTACAGCTTTGGGAACCCCTTGAGACAGTTCTTTTGTGTCCTGTGGGATTGCTGGGAGTTGGAATTAACCCAGAAAGTAGTGGCAGTAGGTTGTCTCAATGTCAAGCTTAATGTTCGTGGTTAGATTCCGTGAGTTGAAAAAAAAAAAAAAAGGCAGTCATGATTCCCCATGTATAAAAGCAGGCAAACACTGCTTTCTGTTTTCAATTCTTTTTTAAAAAGCCATCCAAGGAGGACTTCTCTGGAGACTGATGGTTGCTCTTGCTGGGGTCAGCGGTACGTCTCACAGAGTCGGGAGGCTGTGCGGATCTGAGCTCACACTGTCTGGGAAGTATTCTCGCTAGGTGATCTAGAAAGATCTGAAAATTACAGAACACACAGATGAACAGGTTGGCACACACACAAATGTGAATATCTACGGGTATGTAAAAAAATAATAATAAAAGTTTTCCAGTATCTATCCTGTTAACCTGATGTATGTACTGAACTTAGGCTTGTCAGCCACATGTGTGACTTTTTGATCCCGATCAACCTTTATCTTGGTTCAACAAACTTGTCAGGTACCTACCTACAGGGCAGATGAAGCGTTAAAAAACAAAGACTTACATAAAAAACAAAAAGCAAACAAGTTGCCAGTAAGTGAACTCCAGCTCTCGGTGACCCCGTGTATGTCAGACTGGAACTGTGTTCCCCTGATTTTCGGAGGCTGGTTTTTCAGAAATGGTGTCAGGCCTTTCTTCCTAGTACCACCCAGGAGCACCTAGTCAGTGGTGGCCGTTGGTAGTGCGTCTGAGACCGTTCTGAATGATAGCCACCCTGTGTACAAAAGAAGAAAACTCTGTCCTAGCCTGCACTGCACACACAGGCTTGGCTATGCTTGAGCCCGTTCTTGCAGCCCCTGTGCCATTCCATCTCCTTGAAGGCCTTCCTCTTTTTTGCTGACCCTCTACTTTGCTAAACATAAGGTCCTTCTCCAGGAATTGGTCCCTCCTGATAGCATGTCTAAAGTATGTGCTATGAAATCTCTCCATCCTTGCTTCTAATGAGCATTCTGCCAGAAATGTAGAGGTGAATACTGGCTTGAGATACTCTGGTGTGGTGGGAAGATGGTCCTCCAAGTAGAGCAGTCAGTGCAAAGATGAGCTTGGATAAAGGAAGCCCCCTCCTGCCGCAGCACAGGAGAGAAGCTGACCCAGCTGGTTAGGGGAGGGAGTGGCTCAGGAAGCGAAGTGCAGCAGGGTTTAGCTCAAAACAGAAGTGCTAAGGCATACAGCAGGAGAAAGCCAACATAAGAAACTAAAAACCATAATTATGCTTGCTTCAAAAGCTAGTTTACATTATTTTCACTGTTCATCCAACCTTGGGGTTATAAATAATTGCTCTGTCCATGCCATGAATGAATCTAAAGTGTACTTTTAAAAAGAAAATAAAACCCATTGCCACTGAGTTGATCCAAACTCCTAGTGACCCTATAGGAAAGAGAAGAACTACCCCACAGGATTCCCAGGGAGCAGCTGGTGGATTCCAGCTGCCAGTCTTTTAGCTAGCAGCCAAATGCTTAACTACTGTTAAGCAAGGTTCTTAGCTTTCATTATCTTCTTCCACCGAAGTGGTGCAACTTAATAGATTTTGTGATCTCTTCTGACCTGGGGATGATATGAATGACAACCAGCCAAGCCAAGTGCCATCTAGTCGGATCCGACTCTTCATTTTCCTTAGCTGGGTGGTCATTGATGTCAGACCTAGGGAAGCGTGTTCAAGGTCACTAAGGCTGTGGTGAATGGCTAGGTACAAAACAGGCATCTGCTCCTCATTGCTCATCAAAGCAAGAGGAAAGATAACGAAGGCAGTGAATTGTGCAAATGTGGAGAAATTGCCATGATAAGTTTGTGGAATGTTTTGAGAGGTAATTTCCATTTCCATTAAGTAGAAGCTTTCAAGAGTTTCACCGTGTAGGGGGTGGAGCAGAGACGTCTGTTCCTCAAATGAATCAATCTAATTTTCTTTTCAGGGTCTATTAGCATGCACCTAAATATTAACTACATCTGTTTTCTTGGAGAGTAACAATCTGGTGCTTTAAGAACATTGCTGGGGCAGAGGAGGGCTGCTCAGGGCTATGGGAGGGACTTCCCCGAAAAAGGAAAGCACTTACAGGAGATTTTCTGTCTGCCCAATGTCTGCTGAATCAAGACAATCAAGTCGGAGGACCAGGGCCGAGGGACCCACCTCTGACTCCGGACACAGACCAGGAATCACAGTCTTTGAGCTGTCCAGGGACCTGGCCTCCTTAGCGCCAGACCAAGAACTGTCCATCTGACCTTAGTTCTGGAGACAATATTTTGCTTGACTTCCACAGCCCTCTTTCCAGAAGCTTCTTTTCATCTCCTGTGCCATCAAATGCTTTTGTACCTCTCAGCCTCTGCTCTTCCTTCCCTACCTTTGCCCCACTCCAGGCCCACTAGTGGGAAGAATTTCCAGTCTTTAATGACCAGGTTCTCTGTGAGTATTCCCTTAGCAGTCTCTAGGAAGAGTTAAGCTCTTTTCTGAACACCCTTAACGCTACCTATATGCCCCTAGAAGTTACCCTTCCCACAATCCTCTCCTGTTTTGTGTCCCCCCACCTTATTTCAGGGGGCTTTTAGATGCTAGAACCTGGGCTTTGCTCTGGAAGACCATCCTGAGGCTATTGGGAGCACTCTGCCCAAGCTGTAGAGAACCGAAGGTTCCTATGCTTCCATGCCAACCCTGCCCTGAGCAGGTGATCAGCAGGACAGGTGAGTGGAAGCCCAGCCATCCTGTGTCATGGTGGGAGAATGCTGAGCTGGAACTTCCTTGCAAAACTCCTGCAGGAGCAACTGGAGCATCTGGAGAAAGAAAAGGAGAGAAATAGAGCATCAAGGCTTCCAGTGGTATCTGTTGACCAAGCAATCTAGTCATACTATAACGAGAGCTACAGTCGGGCTTGCTGAAGACCGTCTTCCTTGTTTTAGAC
The DNA here is from genome assembly GCA_028571685.1 of Heterohyrax brucei. NCBI lineage: Eukaryota > Metazoa > Chordata > Mammalia > Hyracoidea > Procaviidae > Heterohyrax > Heterohyrax brucei. The sequence continues at coordinate 5,728,289 of CM053153.1, forward strand.
AATTTGAGTTGGTCTTTCTGTCAGTGGAGGCAGCACTATTACGGATACCCTGAAACCACTCCCATTACCTCTGAGTCAATTCCAACTCATAGCGACTTTATAGGACAGAGTAGAGCTGTTCCATAGGGTTTGTAAGGAGCTTCTGGTGGATTCTAATTGGCAACCTTTTGGTTAGCAGCTGTAGCTGTTAACTACTATGTCACCAAGGTTTCCTTTTTGAGTACAGATGTTTTATAAATAAATTCTCTTAACTTCCCATTAAATTAAAAGTGTGTTTGGCCATCTGTGATCCACCCTACTTCAAGAATCACCAATTTATGTCTCAGGAGTATCCATCAGACATCTTTAAAGGTCAGTCTGTTTGGGGAGATTGTTTAGTGGTAGGTGTCCCTGGAATGGTTTTCTCCAGCCGGCCCTTTCCACCTTTGTAAAAGGCAGGGACTGTCTTTGAATCCTTGTTCTGCAGCGACGTGGCTGGGGTCATCTCACAGCCCTTACTTGAGTGTTAGGCATAGACCAGGCAATCTGGGCTGTCACGTCTCTGCATTTCTGATAGAGTTTTTGGGTGGATTCCTTCTGATTGTAAAATGCATGCATGTTTATTGAAATGTTGATTGAAAATATATTTGACACCAAAGGTAGAGAGAGAAAAATCATCACATAATCTCACCATCTAGGCTTCGGATGTCGTCTCTCTCTCTTTCTCTCAGCTTTCCTGCCTTCTTGTTCTGTGTTTGTGCGTGTGTACATATAGAGTGAAAAAGCAAACCCTCTGTCATCGACTCCATTTGATATACATCTATATGCAGAAGATCATTCGGTAGACTGTCTTTTTAAAAATATTTCTTGTGAGTTTGTAGATATTTCACTCATTACACTATGCCTTTTTAGTCCTCTTGTAGCTTTCCATTGAATGGACATAGAATAATTTATCTAACCATTTTCATAACCATTCAGCAGTTTGATTTCAATGTCATCTCTTATAAATACTGGTGTGATGAGTTTTTTCTGCCTAAGTTTCCTGAATGTCTTTGCCTGTTGCCTTAGGAATGACTGTTACCAGTCAACGGGACAATTGGTACGCATGTAGCATTGTCATGGGCATGTACATAACACAGACTATAGGTGTGCACTTAACATGGTTACGGGTGTCCCCCTAGCACAGTCATTGGCATGCCTGTGCCTGCTCATGGATATGCACACAGCATGGTCAGTGAGTTGACACGCGGCCTGGTAAGTGGGTATGAACACAGCATGGTCAGTGAGTATGCGTACAAACTGAGCGAGTCGTGAGTCTACATTTAGTGACCTTTAGAGGCTCCATGTTTTGCTGAGACTTGCCACACTCTAAGTCTAAATATAGCTATTTTGATCCATCCAGTTTCAGCCAACTTGTGTGTTCAGATTCACGCTAATGTCAGCTGGCTCTGCGTGTGGCAGTCTACGAAAGCCTCCCAGTAGCAAACAGCAGAGAACTGCGAATGTTGCAGATCACGAGAGCATGTAGTGAGGCATAGAGGTGCAGGGTCTGCTGGCAGGTTGCCAAACTTCCAGACTCACTCCAGGCCGGGAGCAGTCACTGTGGCATGATGGGCAATGGACTGGTGGTAAGAGAGGTGAGCTGAATCTTGGCTCTATCCTCATGGTTAATCCTGCACATTTGCTCCCCTTGCCTTGATGCTGAGAAGCCCTGGCAGCACAAGGGTTAAACACTCAGCTACTAGCTGACAGCTGGGTGGTTTGAACCCACCAGGTGGTTTTAACCCATCAGCCACTGGGCATCTGCTGCCAGAAAGAATGTTGGTGTTAGGTGCTGTTGATTCCATTCTGACTCATAGTGACCCTATGGACAGCAGGACAAAACACTGCCTGGTCTGTGCTGTCCTTAGCATCATTGTTGTGCTTGAGCTCATCACTGCAGCCGTTTTATCAGTCTGTCTGTCTTACTGTCTGATTTACTTACGTTTATGTTGTCTCCTAAGACTTTGCTGAACTCTTGTATCAGTTTGAGTAGTTTACTTATGGATTCTTTATGATTCTTTGTGTATACAATCATATCATCTGCAAATAGGGAGATTTTTCACTTCTTTGCTGACACAGATGCCCTTTATTTCTTGGTCTTGTCTAATTGCTCTGGCTAGAACTTCTAGTACAGTGTTGAATAGGAGAGGTGAGAGTGGGCATCCTTGTCTAGTTCCTATTCTCAAGGAAAACTCCTTCAGTCTCTCTCCATTCAGGATGATGTAGGAAGTTGGCTTTGTATAAGTGGCCCTTATTGTATTAAGGAATTGTCCGTCTATTCCTATTGCTGAGAGTTTTTGCATGAATGAGTGTTGGACTTTACCAAATGCCTTTTCTACATTAGTAAACAAAATCAGGTGATTCTTGTCTTTTGTGTTACTTATGTGGTTGATCACATGAATTGTTTTTCTGATGTTGAACCAGCGTTTCATTCCTGGTATAAATCCAGCTTGGTCATGATGGGTTATTTTTTTGATATGTGGTTGTATTCGGTTGGCAAGAATTTTGTTGAAGATTTTTGCATCTAGATTCATGAGTGATATTGGTCTGTAGTTCTCATTTTTGGTTGAGTCTTTCCCTGGCTTTGGTACCAGGGTTATGCTGCCTTTATAAAATGAATTTGTGAGTATTCCATATCTTTCCATACTGTGAAATGGTCTCAGTAGTATTGGAGACAACTGTTCCCTAAAAGCTTGGTAGAATTCTGTAGTGAAGCCATCTGGGCCCGGGCTTTTTTTGGTTCATAGTTTTTGGATGACTTTTTCAGCCTCTTCCTTTGTGGTGGATTTATTAAGTTGTTCTGCTTCACTTTGTGCTAATTTGGGTAGGTGATATAAACCAAAGAATTTGTCCATTTCCTCTAGGTTTTCAAATTTCTTTGAATACAGTCTTTCATAGTATTCTGTTACAATATTTTTTATTTCTGTTGGATCTGTTATGACAACTCCCCTCTCATTTTTTATTTGGGCTATTTGTTTCCTTTCCTGTTTTTCTTTAGTAAGTTTAGCCAGTAGTTTGTCAATTTGGTTGATCTTTGAAAAAAAAAACAGCTTTTGGTCTTTTCCATTTTTTCAATTGTTCTTCTATTCTCTAAGTCATTTAGTTCTGCTCTAATCTGTATCATCTGTTTTCTTCTGGTGCCTGATGGGTTCCTCTGTTGTTCTCGCTCTACTTGATCAAGCTGTAGGGTTAGTTCTTTGGCTTTGTTTCTTTCTTCCTTCCAGATGTGTGCATTTATGGAGATAAACTGACCTCTGAGCACCACTTTGGCCGTATCCCATAGGTTATGATAGGAAGTGTTTTGTTCCCTTTGGAATTCATAAATTTCTTTATTTGATCCTTGATTTCTTCTATAACCCATGGGTTTTTGAGCAAGACGTTTTTCAGTTTCCATGAGTTCCACTTTCTATCTATGTTTTTTCTGCTATTGATTTTGACTTTTATGACTTTATGATCTGAGAAGATGCTTTGCATTAATTCAATGGTATGGATTTTGTTGAGAATTGCTTTATGTCTTGACACATGGTCTATTCTGGAGAATGTTCCTTGTGCACTGGAGATGAAGGTGTAGTTGTCCACTGGTAGATAGAAAGTTCTGTATATGTCGATGAGGTCTAGTCGGTTCAGTGTGGCAATAAGGTCTTCTGTGTCTTTATTGGGCTTTTTGCTAGACAATCTGTCCAATATTGAGAGTAGAGTGGTGAAGTCTTCCACTATTATTCTGGAGTTATCTATCTTATGTTTGAGTGTAGTCAGTGTTTCTTCAGTGTATTTAGGTGCTGTAATATTAGGTGCATAAATATGTAGTATTGTTAAGTCCTACTTGTGTATTGAACCTTTCAGCAATAGTGTCTATCCTTGTCCATGATGGTGCATTTTACATTGAATTTATTTTATCTAAGATTAGAATTGGCACTCCGGCTCTTCTTTGTGTATTGTTAGCTTGGTATATATTCTTCCATCCTGTAATTTTCAGTTTGTTCAGATATTTCAGTCTAAGGTGAGTTTCTTATAGGCAGCATATGAATGGGTCATGTCTTTTGATCCAAGATTTCACTCAATGTCTCTTTACTGGAGCATTCAGTCCATTCACATTCAATGTAATTATTAATAGGCATGTTTTTAGTGCTGTCATTGTAATATGCTTATTTTTGTGTTGATGTTTTTCTGTTGTTCTTATTAATCTATTCTGAGACTTTCTTCTTTGTGAGTTGACTTATCACCTTTTTCAGGGTTGGTTTTGTGGTTATTGAGTCTCCTGTATTACAGTTATTGATTTGATATGTTGCATCTTTATTGTGCTTTATGGTTGCCCCTATGATCCCCCTTAATAAACTATATATAAACCCAGTTTTAATTCCTACCAGTCTTACTAACTTCCTCTCCATCTGGAAGAACTATAACAACTGTATTTCATCCCTTTTTTGAATATGACGACATCGTAACTTTCATGATATGATCACTGGATCATTTCTTTTACTATTATAGCTTTGATTGAGTTTGGAGCCTTCCCTGAACTGAGTAGATTTATGGGTGATGTGTCTTGAATTTGCTTCCAAAATATAAAGTTAGAGGTTTTGTTCTTTTAAGCCAAGAGATTCTTTCAATATTTCTTGTAGCTTTGGTTTGGTTTTTACAAAGTCTCTGAGTTTCTGTTTATTAGTGAAGGTCTTAATTTCATTTTCATATTTAAAATATAGTTTTGCAGGTATATAATTCTTGGTTGTAAGTTCTTCTCCTTCAAGGCTTTGGATGTGTTGTGCCACTGTCTCTGTGACAGCATTGTTTCTGCTGAGAAATCTGACAAAAGCCTCCAGGGTTTCCCTCTAAATGTTAGCTTTGCTTCAAGTGTTGCTGCCTTTCAAAGTTTCTGCTTATGTTTCATTTTGTTAAGCTTGATTATAATATGTCTTGGAGTCTTTCTTTTGATATCTCTATTGAGTGGCATTCAATATGCATCTTGGGTATCTATATTCTCTTATAATTTCTGGGAAGTTTTCTGTTGGCAGCTCAGCCACAATACTCTCTGTCTTCTCAGGTGTCTCACCCTATTCAGGATCTCCAATTAATCTTAGATTGTTCCTCTTAATAGAGTCCCACATGCTTCTTAATGCCTTTTCATTTCTCTTGTTTGTTTTTTTTCTGATTTATCCTCATAGATGCTGGCATCAGTAGCTCTGTTTTCTGTGTCAGAAAGTCTATTTCCATTCTGTTTTGTTGGGTTTGAATTGAAGTTTCTATGTCTTTCACTTTGTTCTTAATCTGTTGGATTTCAGAGTACTGGTTTCCGTCAGATCGAACAGCTTGCTTAATTTTTCATTTTGCTCTGCTGCAATTTGTATATGTTCTAGGAGGAATCCTTTCATATTCACCTTCTGAGAGTTTCAGAAAGGTTTCTTCAGCTGGGAAGTTCTTTGGTGCTTTCTTTTGGGGGCCTTCTGAACCCATTGGTGATCTCTTGGTTATGCTTTTCTTCAGTGTTTGTTGCTTTTGGGGCATCATGTGAGTCAGCAGAGTCTGGGAGAAATGCTGAGAGGATAGACTGCAGTTGTTTCTCTAGGCTGTCTTAAAATGAGAAGTAAAAGGTATCTGACAACTTCCAAAGTCGATCAGGTCTTCAGGTATACAGGTCCGTCTTTCCAGCTGGCAAAGTAAGCACCTCTATATGGAGCTGCAGATGTTATAAACTAGTTCGAAATACAGAAAGGCTACCGCCCTGCTGGACTCCGCTGTCAGGCCCCAGCCATAGGTGACACCATGTAGAATACTGCTCTTATGCTGGAAAAGCATTCTCCTCCAGGCAGATATTACCTCCCACCCTGGGAATTTGGTCCAGCTGAGACCTCTGTATTGATATATCTGCCTCCCAGTGGAACAAGATGGCATCCTGCACAAGCTCCCCACCTGTCATGGTATAGGTCACTCAATGGCAGAGGTGGAAAGAGAGGCCAAAGGTGCCAAGGTGCAAAGAGTCCAAAGCCAGGCTCTCAAAATACGTTGATTTTGTCTGCCGATCTCACCAGCAGTACTTTTGAGATTAGCAGCTAGTTAAGTCCCAGCTCTGCCTGCCGGCTAAGATAGAGGAAAAATAGTTATAATAGCAAGTTACCTTCGGTCTGTGAAAGTTAGCACTCACCAAGAGTGGGGGTCAGCAAAAGAGAGGAAGTTTTCCATTCAGTGGTATGAAGTCCAAATTAATAGCCCTATGCCGTGTCTTAGGACTCACTGTCTGTCCAGAAGGCTCTGTTTAATTATCAGTTCAGGTCTTGGTTTCCAGAGGGATTAAGGGAGATGTGTGTTTAGTCTGTCTTCTTGACTCTGCCCCTGTCTTGTTCCTATTTCAAGAAGCAAACCTGCTGCTGTTAAAGTGAATTCTAACTCATAGCAACTCCATAGGATAGAGTAGAACTGCTTCATAGGGTTTCTGGGAAATCCTGTTGGCATAGTAGTTAAGTGCTATGGCTGCTAAGCAAAAGACTGGCAGTTCAAATCTACCAGGCAGTTCCTGAGAACTCTATGGGCAGTTCTACTCCATTCTATAGGGTTGGTATGAGTTGGAATCAACTTCATGGGAGTAGGTTTTTCTTTTTTTTTGTTTGTTTGTTTTTTTCTATAGAGTTTCCAAGGCTGTAAATCTTTTAGGGAAGCAGGTGGCCACATCTTTCTCCCATGGAACAGCTGACTTTTCGGTTAACCACTAACCTTTTGGTTAATGGTTAAGTGCTTTAACCACTGTGCCACCAGGGTTCATCTTATTGAGAATACAGCCTAGAAAAGTCTATGGGACAGTTCTACTCTGTCACACGTGATCATGATGAGTCAGAGTCGATTTGATGGCACCTGGCAACAACAAGCTTGAAGGTGGACTCCTTGAGAGATTGGTGTTAGCAGGATCTTAGACAAGTACATCGTGTCAGTTACCTCATTAGTACAATTTGAATGCTAAACTGGATTTCCCCAAACCAAGCTCATATTTGTTAAACAGAACTTTTGTGTCTTAGTTGCCTAGGACTGTCATGCAAAATACCACCAAGTAGGTGGCATTAAAAGGCATTTATTAGATACCCCGGTGGCACAGTGGTTAAGCACTGTAGCTGCTAACCAAAAAGTTGGCAGTTCAGATTCACCAGGCATTCCTTGGAAACCATATGGAGCATTGCTATGAGTTGTAATCAATGTGATGTAGCTGGTTTTGTTTTTATTTTCTCATAAATCTGGATGCTAGATGTCTGTATCAGGATCTTAGCCATGTTGATTCCTTTTGGGGCCTTTTGGGGAGAAACTGTCACATGCGTCTCTCCTTGTTTCCTTAGGCTACAAACAATCCTTCGTGTTCCTGTGCTGCTTACAGAGGCATCTGTGTTGTCACGTGGCGTCTGTCTCCCCCTCTGTGTGACTGTGCTTCCCTCTCTGCCCTTCTCTATTATAAGGCACCTCTTAGAAGGGATTAGAATCAGGGCCCAATGTGATTTAGCAGCTCAGCTGGTAACATCTGCATGAGAAAGCCTGATTTCCTCAAACAGGGCTCATTCTCTGGGGCAGGGGTTAGGCCTTTACATCTTTTCAAAGGATGAAATTCAATCCATTGCATCTAGGAGTCAGCAGAAAGTGAAATTTTAAAGAAATACAGAAGCCAAGGACTAGAGGTAGGCCAGTTGAGACCTCTGAGTCTTCATTCAAAGGAAACCTGTGGTGGGCGTTTTCTGCTGTTAGGAAATTGAGAGACATCAGGACAAGGCATTCCATGGACCATCCTTGGATTCTGTGCTGAGGTAAATCCTGGTTACCCTCCAGGCTGTCGCTGATTTTTGTCTTCAGAGTCACATATTGGCTCTCAGCCCTAACCCATGCATTAGAATACACCTTTGCTTCCTTCCTCTATTCTTTCTGCTGTGAGCATGGGGACTGTCCTTGGGATGCCCAGCACAGGCTGATTGATAGGAGGGGCTCAGGGGCCACTTCATGGCACGAGCTGTGTGCAGTTTGCAGTGTTCTGCTGTCACACTGGCGTCACTCAGAGTGAGACAGCACAGTGGTGCTCAGGCCTCATCTCAAGGCTCCAAACATTTATATTTTCATCACACAGTGTTTTGACTACACTGATGGCCTGATGTCGCATTTTAGCCATCTCAGTTTTCTGAGTGTGATTCACTTTCCTGATTCAGCTGACAATCTGCCCCATGTCACGGGATCTGTTGGGTTGGTGTGTGTGTGTGTGTCAAGGTTCCAAGATGTGCAAATGGTTTGTGATTGGCTACTCACCTGCAGGCTGACAGTTCTAACCCACCCAAGAGCACCAGGAAGAAAGGCCTGGCCATCTGCTCCTAAAAGGTCACCATCCTGCATAACCTATGGAGAACAATTCTACTCAACACACATGTCCATACTGAGTTGGAAAACACTCAACAACAACTAACAACAAACAGAAACAGTTCTGTGGGAGCTATAAACCTATGTTCTGATTGTGAAGGTTGGAAAGATGGACAGCAAGAATCTACCCCTTTTAAGAAGCAGTACCCAGAGTGTTGACTGGCATTTGAAAAGGTCCCGATGCTGTTAGCTGAGCTGATACCATATTTAAAAGAGAGAGAGAGACGTAATTTTCTACACAAAGAAAGTGTGGCTGAGGCAATGATGATTGAATATTCACCACAAGATCGAGCGGGCACCCCCCAGGTCACGAGAGGCTTGGCAAGAAGGAACAGAGAAGGCAAGTCAGCAGATGAAGTAATGACTTTGAGTTTTCAGGAGGAGTTGCCTGGCTGGCACTTCTGTTGCAGGTATAACTCTAGAAAACATAGGGGATGCTGTGAAAGGAAGGAATCCGTGCTGACTGCAGACCTGCCGCGTGACTGGTCCCTGGAGTGGGACATCATGCTCGGTAGAGCGTCAGTGAAAAAGAGGAAGACCCTCAGCCAGGGGTACTGGCACAGCGGCTGCAGCGTCGGGCTGAAACATAGCAGTGATTCTGAGGATGGCACAGGACTGAGCAGTGGTCAGTGGGGTTGTGCCTAGGGTCACTTTGATTCAGAACTGACTCCATGGCACCTGACAGCGACACTGGGTGGCAATTCATGCCCCAGGCACTTCTCCAGAGTTCCACAGACAGAAAATCTGGGCACCTTTTATAGTAAAGAATTCCAGGAAATTTTGCAGATTTTTTTTTTTTTTTTTGAGGGATGTTAAGTTTTGGTTTGGTTCTGTCTATAAGTATTTTATCAACATGATCCTGGCTTATACTGTCCTGCAACCCTTGCCCAGCCTTCTCTCTGGCACCTCCTGTTACCATGATCTGTTTAGTCTGCCCCATTCCAGACCAAAGGGACGTTCCTACAACATAAAGTGAACCACTTCAGGTGCAGATTTGGTGGCACTGAGCACATCAGAGCCTACTTGGGCGTACCTTCCCCTACAGTTCCTCTGTCCATCCCCAGACATTAACCTGTGCCTTTTAGCAGTCTTTTCCCGTCATTCCCATCTCCTCAGGCTTGGCAACCACTAACCTGCTTTTAGACTGAATTCACCTCTTGTGGATATTTCATAGATGTAAAATCATGCACTTCGTGACCCATTGTATCTGGCTTCTTTCACTTACTCAGTAAAACCTGTAAAATGCAGAACCTGTAATGCAGCAACCTGTCAGAGAAGGAAAGTGCAAATATACTGTAATAGCCAGAACCAGTGGGCCTGCCTAGTTTTTCTGATATGCAAGGTTGACATGCTTTTGACATGTTATAGCTTGCCACTGTTCTGTCACTTGTTTTAGTAGAAAATATTGGACTTTCATTTTATGGCTCTCATAAGTTTCACCAAACTGTACACTTAATTTCTCTCTTTCTTGGTGAGTTTGCACGTTTATATAGGAGGCCTGGTGGTGCAGTGGTTAAGACAATCAGCTGCTAAGCAAGAGGTCAGCGGTTTGAACCTACCAGCAGCTCCATGGGAGAAAGATGTGACAGTCTGTTTCCACAGAGGTTTACAGCCTTAGAAACACAATGGGGCAGTTCTACTCTAAAGGCACACATTGTTTGTATAAAAAATAGGATACGTAGGAGCCCTGAGAGCACAGTGGTGAAGCGCTCGGCTGTTAACCCATAGATCAGGATGCCAACCCACTCAATGACTCTGTGGGAGAAAAGGCCTGGTGATTGCCTGTAAAGATTAAATCCTGGAAAACCTAGAAACCCATAAACCTGTTGCTGTTGAGTCGATTCCAACTCATAGCAACCAGTGGAACTGCCCGATAGAGTTTCTAAGCTGTGCCTGCTGGATTCAAATGGCTGACTTTTCGGTCAGCAGCTGTAGCTCTTAACCACTGTGTCACCAGGGTTTCCAGAAAACCCATGGGGTAGTTTCATTTTCTTACGGAGGGTCACTGTGAGTCTGAATCTGCTCAAAGGCATACAACCACACACACACACACACACACACACACAGAGACCTTTATATTCTATACTTAACCAAAAGAACCCTGGTGACACAGAGCTAACAGCCTTTGGCTGCTAACCAAAAGATTTGGCAGCTGACACCCATCGGCTGCTCCGTGGGAGAAGGATGTGATGGTCTGCTTCTACAAGGATGGCTGCTGTTGTTAAGTGCTGTTGAGTTGGTTCCAATTGACAGCTGCCCTCTGTGCGACAGGACAAAAGGCTCCCTGGGCCGGCGCCATCCTTACCACTGTTGCTGGGCCTAAGCCTGTTGCTGCACCCACTGTGTCAGTCCATCTCCTTGAGGGTCTTTGTCTTTGTCACTCACTGTCTACTTTACCAAGCATAATGTCCTTCTCCAGGAACTGGTCCCCCCAAAACATGTGAGAAGAAATCTCCTAATCCTCACTTTAGAGTACTTTCTGGCTGTACTTCTTCCAAGACAGATTTGTTCATTGCTCTGGAAGTCCACAGTATATTCATTATTCTTCACTAACACGGTAACTCAAAGACATCAGTTCTTCTATGGTCTTCCCTATTCATTGTCCAGCTTTTGTATGCATATGAGATTATGGAAAATACCATGGCTTGGGTCCAGAAAATGTCTGGTCCCCTCATCTAACTTCATGAAGCAGGAGGAGAATCAGAACAATAGCCTGAGACGGATCCTGATGAAGTAGAGGTCCGAATACCTCCACCCACCAAGCTTTTCACCAGTTCTGATACTGTCCGTTTTTTCCGCGGCCCTGTCTACTCGCTGCTGGATTTGATAATTTGTTGCAGTAGACACCTAGAACTAACAGATAACATCCGTGATCATGGAGTTTTCCAGGAAAGTCACAGGCTTATGATTCAGGTTCAGGTTTGCTCAGGATGCGTTTCGGGATGAGGACCACCTCTTCGTACCTGTGTCGGCAGACATGCCTTTCTCTAGCCCCTTAGCCTCTTGGCCCCTGTGCCCTGCCCAGGCAAATGTTACAAAGCTCTTCTAGCTCTGCTTGTAAGTGCCCGGAGGCACTCCATGTCTCCAGTAAGCCACTGGCCCAAAGGTGCTCAGCTTTCTCACTCCATAGGCTAGGAAGCTCCACCTCAACATTCTCAAGGCAGTCTCTTGAATCCTGCCATCTGACTGCCATCTCTCACTGTCTTCCAGTTAAAGACGACAACCTAGGGACCCTAGGTTCTAACTCTGTCCTATAGGGTCACTATGAGTCAGAATTGACTCAGTAGCCATGGGTTATGCTCAACAAGTTTGTATCCAACATTTAGGTGCTATAAAATGCATCAAGTCTCTTAGAAAAAACTCAAACCTAGCTCTCTCAGAAGTCTTAGTCTGATGTGGAAGGTAATTATTATTCAGATAGGTACACAAGCAAGTCTGTTTCCTACAACAAATGCCAAAGTCCCAGAGAAGTATATCCTGTAAAAGGAGTTTGGGCTGTTGTTGTGTGTATTAGAGATGGCTTGCTGAATCAGTGAGCCTGAACTCATTTCTGAAGGATGAGCAGGAGTCAGCTTTGTTCCCAGGGAAGGGAAGAGTTCCTACAGGCAAACAGACCAGCATGAGTGAAGGTGACATGGCGGAAGGGAGGGGACCAGACTGCAGGCCAGTGTTGCTGGGGCCCAGGGTATGTGTGAGTCAGAGGGAGAATGGAGAGATCGGGAGGGGACCCTACAAGGAAAGGATGTTTTTCTTTATCCACAGAGGACAGAACAAGGAGGACTCTGTGTGGTTTAAGATCAGAAAGAGTGTGCATTGGGTGGTATCCTTTCACTATACCTTTTTAATCTGCATGCCAAGCAAATAATCTGAGAAACTGGATTATATCAAGAAGAACAAGGGATCAGGATTGGAGGACAACTCATTAACAACCTGAGCTCAGCAGTTGACGCCACCTGACTTGCTGAAAGTGAAGACGATTTGAAACACTAGTGAAGATCAAGGACCACAGCCTTCAGCATGGATTATACCTTAACATCAAGAAAACAAAAATCCTCACAACTGGACCAGTAAGCAACATCGTCATAATGGAGAAAGGACTGAGGTTGTCAAGGATTTCATTTTACTTGATTCCACAATCAATGCCCATGGAAGCAGCAGTCAAGAAATTAAAAGACACATCACATTGGGAAAATCTGCTGCAAAGTATATTTTTGAAATATTGAAAAGTAGAGATGTCACCTTGAGGACTGAAGTGGGCCTGACCCAAGCCGTGGTATTTTCAGTTGCATTATATTCATAGAAAAGCTGGACAATGAACAAAGACAGGAGAACTGATGCCCTTGAATTGTGGTGTTGGAGAAGAACGTTGAATATCCCAAGGACAGCCAAGAGAACCAACAGATCTGTTGTGAAGGAAATACAACCAGGGTGCTCCTCAGAAGCAAAGATGGCGAGACTGCATCTTTGGACATGTTGTCAGGAGAGGTCAGTCCCTTGAGAAGGACTTCATGCTTAGTAGAGTGGAGGGTCAGCAAAAAAGAGGAAGGCCCTTGACAAGATTGATTGACAGTGGCCACAACAGTGGAGTTAAACATAAAAACAACTGTGGACATGGCGCAAGACTGAGCAGTCTTTCATTCTGTTGTGCATAGGGTTGCTGTGAGTCAGAACAGACCCGATGACACATAACAATAGAGGAATGGAAAGATGCTGGAGGGATTTTGCAGGACAGCAGCTTGGTTTGATTTGTGTTTTAGAAAGCCTTTACTCTGGCTATCTTGTGGAGCGATAGCCAGCCACGGGGAGGGAAGCTGAGCAGAGGAAAGATCACTGCAGTGGTCCAGGTGGAAGGCAAGGACAAAGAGGACATGACTTTGCTGCTGGTTGAGGTGGAACAAGTGACAGCAGTCGATCATGGATTGACTGCATGTGAAACTTGAAGGATACGGTAGGTCAGAGGTGTTTTCCCAGGTCTTTGGCTTACACCAGAGGCTGGATCTTGGAGTCACTCACTAAAATAGGAAATGGTAAATGAGAATGCTTGGCTGCTAGGAGTCTGTTTGAACCCACCCAGAGGCTCCAAGTTAGAAAGACCTGGCAATCAGATTCCTTAAATATTGCATCCTAGGAAACTCTGTGGGACAGTTCAGCTCTGTCACATGGGGTCACAATGCATTGGAGTCAACTTAATGGCACCTAACAATAGTAATAAAAACAGACGAGATCTCAGTTCTACCTCTTTTTCCTCCTTCGTCTCCTCCTTATTTTCCTTTTCCCAGGGGGTGCCGTGGAAGATTTAAACATGCTAAACACACAGTGTCTTTGAAAAGCCAAGCAAAAGATTCCTGGGAGGCAATTTACCTTACAGCTCCTCAGCTGCAGTGAGACTCTTGGCTAGAGATGCATGTTCTGTTGAGTGGCTATATGCTAGATAGCCTTTTATTTGCAGGCCATGGAGAATCCACACAACAAACACACTTACTGTTCTTCTAGAACTTTTACCCTATTTGGAAGAGTAGACAATAAATACATGTCATGCTGTAATATATGCAATGAGATAAAAGATTATAAGCAGACTAGGGCATGACATTGGGGTGGGCAGGCATGCTAATACCCAGGGAGGTAATTTTGATAAGAAGGCAGAGAAAGAACTTCCAGAGAGTCAGGAGGAAAACCAACCAACCAACCAACCTGTTGCCATCAACTGGATTCCAACTCATGGCCACCCCCTGCGTTACACAATAGAACTGTGCTCCGTAGGGTTTTCATGTCTGTGATCTTTTAGAAGCAGATTGCCAGGCCTGTTTTCCAAGATAACACCACATGGATTTGAATGGCCAGCTTTTGCAGTTAGTAGCCAAGTCCTTAGCCATTTGTGACACCAGGGACTCCTAGAGGAAAATCAGTAGAGCTGTTTTCCACAGAGGCCAAGGGAAAAGGTGGTTCAAAGATAAGGCATTGACCAATATTGCAGAATGTTGCTGTGAATTCAAGTGTAATAGGTACTAAAAGTTTCCTTAAATTTTTAGCAACTTATGGGGCATTGATAACCTTGATGGGAGATTTAAATTGGTGATAAGGGGCCAGGAATCCAGATTTTGGGGGGGCTGAAGAGTGAAATGGAGACAGCCAGTAGAGGTACCCTTTAGATAAATTGTGTTAGGAAGGCAACTACCCACTACCCACTGCTGTTGAGTTGGGTCCAACTTATAGCGACACTAGAGGTCAGAGTAGAACTGACCCATAGGGTTTCCAAGGACAGCCTGGTGGATTGGAACTGCCAACCCTTTGGTTAGCAGACGTACCGCTTAACCATTACACCACCAGGGTTTCCTAAGGTGGGAGAGAGACTCTTGTGGGAGGGGTTGAGAGTCTGACTTAACTGCGTATGTATTTTCTATCTAATGAGAGAACATTGTCTGTATTTTGAAACTATTGGGCAGGATCTAGTTTAGAAGAAGACAATATATAAAACAAAGAAGGGAAATTTGTGGAAACACTCCGCTCATTGAAAAGGTTACCTTTTTTCAGGTCTGATGCCATGCCACGTGGACCTTGAGACGAACCCCAAAGTTGCTGAACCCCAAGGGGTTCCTACTCTTGTTGTTAGCTGCCATTGAGGCACCCCAACTCATGGTACCCCTACTTGATGGACTAAAGCACCGCCTGTCCTGCACTATCCCCCTGCTTAGTTGTGGAGTGGACCACAGTGAGTCACAGGGTTTATGGGCTGATTTTCAGAAGTGGATTGCCAGGCCTTTTTTCCTAGTCTGTCTTAGTCTGGAGGCTGTGTTATAAACTGTTCAGCATCACAGCAATACACAAGCCTCCAATGAGACACAAGTGGTGGCTATGCATGAGGTGCATTGGCTGGGAGTGGAACGGGGTCTCCCATGTGGTGGGGAGAATGCCACCCTGAACTGTCACTGTGCACACTGACATGTAAACACGTAATTAGGGAAGGAGGAGTGGTTGTGAGGAAGGTGGAGCCATGGGCTCTGGCTGCCCTGCTCTGGGTATGTGGTGACTGCCTGGACACCCAGGAAGGTGCTGCCTGGAAGGTGAGCTGAGTCCTCCTTCACCGACCCCAGTGCAGGCATCCACTGGTTGTAACCTGGTGCTTGAATCGTGAGCTTGGGATTGCTTCCATGCCAAGGGGTAGATGTGAAGAAAAATGAGCCGGAGAGAACAGACCATCTGGTAACTGAATCTAATAATTGATTCTAAGGCTGATGCTCTAGGCGCGCACTGATTTTGGAGAGCCAGTTGGCTAAGCATTGGCTGACAACCAGGCAGGTGCAGCTGTGACTTTCAGATGCCGGTTTAATAGTCACTCAGACACAAGGGCAGGGTAGTCCTGTGGTGCTCTGGTTAGCACCCCATGAAGTAGCAGAGAGGGCCCTGCGCTTGGAGTTCAGATCCAGAATTCCATTACTGGCCTTGGGCTGGATTATTCTCCATCTCTCTTAGTTCCCAGTTTCTATCTCCAAAATGGATTCATAGAACATGATTTTCTTTTGACCCTGACTTCCCACATTAGAGGTGTGAATTCTCCATCTTAGGGTCGTGGCTGAGAAATATGAAAAGAAAAGTTATCTAGTGAGGACCCCAACAAGTATGTCTTGAAAGAAGCACAGCTGGAATGTTCCATAGAAGTGAGGACAGCCAGACTTTGTGTGACACCCTTTAGGTGTGTCTTCAGGAGGGCCCGTCCCTGAAGACACTGTGTTTGGTAGAGCGCCGGAAAAAATGAGGGAGACTTGCAGCAGGATAGACGGACACAGCAGCTGCAACCACGGGCTCAAAAGGAGCGACGCTTGTGAGGATGTGGCACAGGGCCACACAGTGTCTCATCCTGCTGTTTACGAGGCCACTGACTGGACAGCACCTTGCTACCCTACCACTCAGTGAGTACCCAGCATTCCTTCCGGGGCAGTCACAACCCCGGGGCTAAGGCCCAGCCTCCTGTTTTTCCAGATGCTAAGCATCTGTTTTACTGAAAGTACTGATATACGAGGGTGTCTGAAGGAAGAGACCCTGATGATTGTGGAATTGCCTGGGCACTCAGGTAGTTTGCAGAAGGATGGAGGGAGGTGGGCAGGGACAAAGTGACTCTAAGGTGAGTCACTAGAAGATGGCCTAGAAGGGGTACATATAATGAGTGATGGAGGGATAAAGAGGACAGGTGTGTATTCTGAATAATGGTAATGACCTAGGTCATGTCCTTATCTCACCTTCCCTATCAGAGAAGTGATTATCACAACTGGTTTATATATGAAAAGAGTTAGGCTCAAAAAGAATATGTGATTCTCAAGTGGATGAAGAGCCAGACTTGAATACAGATCTCTCCTGGTATCAAAACCTGTGCTGCTGTGGCTGCACAATTCCTGCCTTCCACTGGGAAAATCCTTTGGGAGTGGTGACCTTGGAGAGGTCTTTATGTTGGCAGAGTTTTGAGGTGAGAATGAGGATGCTAATTCATTCAAGAAATGGAATGTGCCTTCTGTGGGCCATGCCCCTTGCTAGAAGCCAAAGCCACAAAGGGGAGGACTGTCATCTCCAAGCCTGGAGAGGCCCTCAATCTAGCTATTGAAAGGCCTGTATCCTGGAACTCTGGGTGACAGGTAGTTGGGTATGGCTGGTACAGGTTATGCAGAGAGCAGAGAAGGGGTAACCGGCACTGCCAGTGTTGAGAGAAGGATTCGGAAAAGAGACAGATAAACAGGGTCTGGAGAGATGAGAAGCAAAAAGCCTCATAGGAAAAATGGCAGAGATGAAAGGATATTAAAAATAATAACTACAGATGTTCTGACTTCAGCAAGCAATATGCTAGAAAAGTTATCAGCGACCAACTGGATCTTCTCAGGGACTAGTATTTGGTGTGGCGGCAGGAGTCACTTTGAGGCAACTGCCCTCAAAACTTACAATTAGGAAAGTGTTAGAACATTTAACCTAAACATCTGTTATCCTTGTCTGATTTGTCACAAAACCTCTGTGATTGTAGATTGTTGGCTCCATGCTGTCCAGAACAAAGCTATGAAAACAGGATCATGTCCTTGTCGTGATGCCCCAAGTCCCCCTCGGCTGGGTAGGCTTGCGTGTCCTCGAGCAGCGGGCTAGCATTCATGACATCTTCCTGCTGTATCTGATGTATGACAAAATGCATGTGAGTCACCTACTGTATGTAAGATGTGTTTCATTCTACAGGTAATGTGACTGAGGAAATCCTAACATTTATTCAGACAAGAGAATGATATTGAGTATTTGTCAAGGGCAGGTTCACATCTTGTGTCCACAGGTCCTTCTCGGGCCTGGGGCCTTCAATTGATGTTTTTTAATGAGTGTTTCATGTGTGTGTGTGCGTGTATGTGTGTGTGTCATGGTGGGTAACATCTGCAGAGTGGCGTTAGGAAGTACACATATAGAATCCAGAGGCCTGCCCCACGAAGCTGGGCAGTCAAGGGAAGTTTGTGGAATGAGAAAGAGTTTGCAAGAAGCTGGAAGGATGGGAAGGGTTAGGTCCTGTGTGAATTCCCAGATAAGTTCGAGAGTACTGTGGAGGCCAACTGGGCAGGAGGCTTGTCCAGCAGTGGGCTGGATCCCAGGTGGGAGTTCAGACATTCAGAGGTCTCCCAGAACTCCGCCTTGAGGTGCGGCAGGAACACTTCTTTGTATGGGGTTGAAAGTCAGCCAGGGCCAGGGTTGAGCCAGGGTCACGTATCAGAAGCCAAGTCATCAATTAAGCTGGATCTGTAAGACATGCAGGCCTACGGGGTGAACCCGAGTGACCAAGAGGGCTTGAGCTGGAAGCAAGAGAGCGGGCCGGGAGCAATGACCGAGCCGGGCACGAAGGACTGTGGGTCTGAAGCATCGAGGTTGGACATGCAAAGAGCAGGGAGGAGCTGGTGGCAAGGGGCGTGTCTGCTGCCAAGCCACCCGGGGTCCCCGAGTGGGAGAGGAACTCTGGTCACACTGGGAACCACTCCAGTTTAGAGGGACAGGAAGTGAGATGAAAGCATGGAGATGCAAACAGATGGGAATCCATCTGGCAGGTCTGAGCCAGCGTGGCCAGGCTGACCTGTCTGAGGTACAGATACCTTGTCTGTGTTGCGGAGGGCCAACGTTGAGCCAGTACAACGTGTGTGGAGGCCCTGGGTGGTGCAAACTGTGAAGTTCTCCTCCACTTGCTGATCTGTTGGCAGTTCAAACTCACCCAGAAGTGCCCTGGAAGAAAGGCCTGGTGATCTGCTCCTGAGAGGTCACAGCCCCGCAAACCCAGTGGGCAGCTGTCCTCTGCATACAGGGCTGCTGTGCATCAGCCTTGACAGTGTGGCAGCTAAGAATAACAGGGCATCACGGTGGCCAGTTGCTGTCCTGCTGCTGCCTGGCCTCTGCACATCCTCTCTGTCCCCTTGCCATTTCCTGGCATCCATAAATAAGGGATTAATGCCTAGCTTGGCAGGTGGGCTGCGGGACCCTTGCTCAGCCCTCATTGGCTGGTACTTGTATCATCAACTAATTTTGAAATCCAACCCTTCTCTGTAGGCATGGACTGGATATAGGTCCTAAGGGACGGGGGCCAGGATTCGAGGTTTCGGTCAAGAGAAGGTGAAGCATACCAGGATAGAGTTCAGGTGACAGTGTTCTGGTGCCTGGGGCTAGCTTTGTTCATTCATGGCTCAGAGAGGGGAGCAGGCTGTTTCAGCCCTTGGAGGTGCTCTGTAGTTGGAGGCTGAGTCTGCAGACCTGAGCCTTCCCAGATGCATCGGGCTTGGCTATGGACCTGGGCTGGGACCGGCCTTGCTAAGGGACACTCCATGTCTGGAAGACAAAGGCAGAACTGCCACCTGGTCTCACCAATCAGTGACTCTGGGGGATCCCTGCTATTTTTTGTAACAAGTCACTCCCTTCCCCGTCTCGTGTTCCATTGCCTCCAACTAGGGCCAGGGTCACTGTGGACTCCAGAACAGGTCTGTGCTCCTTGGAACATAGTGGGGGCTGTGGATGGGCAATGACGCCACAGCTCTAGCAAATATTTGATCAGCTGCAATTGCAGCCGTACTTAGTTCTCCCTGGGAAGCATATGGCCCAGGCAGATGGCTCAGGAAGGCCTGAGTCACGGAAGCAGGGCTCGGTGATTTCCATTTGCTGTGTGTCCTGGTCGCCATGAGTCGGATCCTACTCGACGGCACTTGGCTGGCTTGGCCTGGTGCCTTATTACCAGAAAGGATCCTTGGACTAGGAGATGGAGCCTTGCTTATGCCCTTTACAGGAAACCCTGCCCATGCCGTGACTGCCAGGTGTACTCTGTGCCAGCTAGTGGCAAGGGGGCACCGGCTGGTTTGGAGGCTGTATTCCACCAGTCAGCGGAGGACTTAACAGAAGGAAAGCCAGCCTCCGTGAGCTGGTGGCTTGAGCTGAGGTTCAGTTCACATCCACAAATGTTTATTAAACATCACTGCCAAAGTCTCGGCCACCAGGTCACTTCTGAGCACAGGTGCCAGCTCTGCTTCCTGCAGAGTCCTTGCTGTCCCTGCAGCCTCTGAGGCTGGCACTTAGGACCAATTAAACCCGAGTAGAGAGTTAGGGTTTTATTTCTGATGCAGTGGAGTGTGATGGCATCTGGGACATGTTTTCTGTTTAGTGGACTAAAAGGAGGGAATGGTGATAGAGGAAGTAAGGTTTTAGTATTCCGGATTCAATAGTGAGGGAAAACTACAAAAGAGAACAGGAAGGGTTGGAGTCCTGAGAACCACATTTTGCATGTGAATCCTCAACAGCTGCAAATCATTATTTTCAGATAGATTGGATCCTGGAGGAGTCAGAGAAGATCAGGGAGTGTCTCACTGATGTGGACAGGACTGCGGGAGGGTGCTTGGAAAACCTACTCCAAGGCTCCATCTCAGACAGGTTAGATTGAAGATGTCCGTCAGACATCTGAGCAGTAATGTCAGGCAGGAGAGGGCCATGTGTGGTAAGGAGGGAGGCCGGGCTAGAGCTGCAAAACCAAGAGTTCTTAGCTTGGAAATGGCATGAGCCCACCCCCAATTACGAACAGGTGAATCCTGACTCACAGTGACCCCATGTACCTCCGAGTAGAGCTGGGAGCCCTTGGGTTTTCAGTCTCTGCTTTTTCAGCCGTTGACTGCCAGGCCTTTCTTCTGTGGTGCTTCAAGGTGGACTGAAACCTCCAACTTTCAGTTAGAAGCTGAGCTCTGTAACTATCCAGGAACTCCTAGCACTAGTATACAAAGCCTTGGACATGCCTGAGGTGCTCTAGGGAGAGAGCACAGCTTACACAAGAGAAATGACCTGAGGATCAAGAACTGTGGGCCTCCATGAGAGAGGTGGGATGAACAGGAAGCTGCAGTTCAAGGGACTGAGAGGGGGATGATCACTGTACATACCTTCCCTTAGCAGCCAGCTGATGGCAGAGGAGCCGTCCCCGCTCGGAAGGAAAGGATACTGCTGTCACCATTTTAACCTGTGAAAGACCTGAGACTGAGGTAGCCCAAGTCACGGAGGTAGTCAGCCAGGGCGTCTTCCTCCTCCATCGTTGCAGGCACTGCCATGCCCCTGACCACAGCGGCCTTCTCCTCGGTGCCAGTGGGCAGTTGAGCCACCCTTCCCTGTCTTCTGGAAACCCTGGTGGCAGAGTGGTTAAGTGCTACAGTTGCGAAGCAAGAGATTTGCAGTCTAAATCTTCCAGGTATTCCTTGGAAACTGTCCTTTAGGGTCGTTATGAGCTAGAATCAACTTGAAGGCAACAGGTTTTGGTTTCCTTTTCTCCTCTAAGTTGTACCAGCAGCTGGTCTGAATCAGCCAATGGGCACGTCAGCTGTGGATGAGTATTAGCTGTCGGAATCCACTCCACGGCAACGCAGGGGGGTGGTGGACTGGTCCAGCAGCGTCTTCCCCTGCCACTGCTCCTCTGAGTCTCTCACAACGCTAACAGGCTCTGGGTCTTCACACCCCCTAAAAAAATCTACCGCTGTCGAGTCGATTCTGATTGAGAGCAACCCTATAGGATAGGCTAGAACTGCCCCATAGAGTGTCCAGGGCATACCTGGTGGATTTGAACTGTTGACCTTTGGGTTTGCAGCCCTAGCACTTTACCACTACACCACCAGGGTTTCCTGTACCTTCCTTGGTCATCTCGTTTAGGGCATTCCCAGAGACAAGTGTTGTGTTATCGGGTGCCATCGAGTCACTTCCGACTCGTAGCAGGTGATAAATTCTTAGAGATTGAATTAACATGTTTTACAGCAGAAACTCCAGAAACGTACTGATCTTTCATTATTGGGCAAGGCAAATACTCATAGCTGTGTGTATTAAAAAAAACATTAAAGAAGTATTTGGTATTTCATGTTTAGTAGGGACTTTAAGTGGGAAGCAACAGAAAATGTGTGATATTCTTTCCAGTGACAATACAAATGTCAGCAGAAATACACTGGTGTGTGTCGTCAGTTCAGACAGGGAAGCCAAGGCTCAGGTGGGTGAATACCTTCTTCCCACTTGCACACTGTCTGTGTGGTGGAGCCAAGAGCAAGTCCGCTTTCTAAAGGAAACCTTACTTTTATTATAATAACAGCATGAAGTTACAAGGCCATGTCCTGGGCTCTGTGACTGAAATCCAACAGAAGGAAATTCCCTGAGACTTCTCAGTGGCTAGGGCCTGTCTGCAGGAGGCCCAGCTCGGGACTGCTGGATGGCCACAGAGAACCGGAGCAGCACAGCCAGCCTTTGCCTTACAGTGTTGTGGAGCCAGGCCCGTGCTGGCTGGCGAGGCAAGTGCTGGCCTTTACTGGGCTCGTGCTCGTGGGTAGGTCCCGTACTAACTGGTCAGTCACTTGTGATGAAGTCATTAGGAGACAGGAGAAGAACCCGCTGCTGTCTAGTAGATCCGGGCAACTTTTTGTTCCTTTGTCCACGGGGTCACGGTGGGTCAGAGCTGACCTGGTGGTAGCCGACAGTAGCCCTACCACCCTGAGTGCCCCGGGACCTCCACCCTGGTCGCACAGACAGGACTGGGGGCCTCGCACTGCACTTCCTCTGAAAGAACGATGAGAGTCTGCTTTGAGGGGGCCCTCTGTCCTACCTGTCCCCAGAAATGGAACAGAAACAACTATAGTAAGATCTTCTTTTAGGGTAACTTTATGTCCTGCATGTTCCTAGAAACAGTCAGAAAATTATCTGGTGTTAAAAAAGAGATACCATTATCTTCATTTTACCAAGAAGCATGTTCTGTGTTTGAGAATTTCACAGTTGGAAGCACACGTCTTCACTCATTGTACCTACTCAGCCCTCCCCCTCGTCGGGAGAGTTGGCCCAGCAGGGTTCTTGCCTCCCTGAAGCTCGGATTTAATGACCTGTTTGAGGGCCTTGCAGCTAGAAGGCAGCGGGGCATGCCTAGAGTGGGTAAAGGAAATCCAAATCTAAGCCCTTTGGAAGCCAAGGCCCCTCCCTTGAGAGACTCCTGATCTAGTGGCATTTCCCATGTGGTGGCCACTGGTGTATCAGAGCATTCTCCTTGGATCTGAAGACAGTAAGCGATGGCCTCTCGTCACCTTGTTCCTCAGACAGTCCAGACTTCACCTAGCTGGCTCCTGTACAGGGTGGGAGGGCTTGGGATTGTCTCACAGAGTCTGACTGTTCCGTGCCAACCTGGTGGTGGGTAGAGTTTCCATGTGGGCACAGCCATGGTCAGTGGGATGATTGTCGTCTTGGCACAGGTTAGGGTTGAGCTGACAAGCAAATGCCCGTGAGGGTGTTGTTGGCTTCAGCCTTGTAGGATGGGAAGTGCCTACATGTGGTAATTTCTGCCTACCTAGGCACCAGGGATCGGTGTGGGCTCGCAGAAGGAAAGCCAGTGTTTGAGGTTTGAACATCTTAGAGGTGCACAGGCATTCCGAAGGGTTAATAACACTCCACAGCAGTGGCTTTGATGGTGGGGGGAGGAGTACAATCTGAAACTCATTTTACTATGGCCCTCTGGCTTGAAATTCCAGGTTGAACTGTTTGATGGTGTTCTTTTGATGGCGGGGAGCCTTTGGACAGCCCCCCTTGCCTACGCTGTGTTCTCCTCTAGCCCTCTTCTCTCCTTTTCCTTTTGAAGCACCCACTTCTCTCACCTTCTTCTTCTTCTTGTGTTAAACATTACCTCACAAACAATTGTTGTTGTTGTAGAACCCTAACTACCAGGTGCCGATTCGTGGTGTTCTCATGTGTGTCAAAGTAGAGCTGTGTCCCACGGGGCTCTCAATGGCTGATTTTTTTCAGAAGTAGTTGGCCAAGCCTTTTTTTCTGGGGACCTCTGGGTTGACTTGTCTTGAACTGCCAGCCTTTTAGTTAGCAGCCAAAATAAACGGTTGCACCAGCCAGCAACTCTCTCACCTTCCTTTCTTGTTCCTCTTTTCTTTCTAGTTCACACTCTTCTTTTTGGAGACTTAGACATGGTACCAACTCTAATACATACATACAGACGAAGACAAATTTAGGGGCAGGCTTTAGTGTGTGTCTTCTGATTGCACCTCTTAAGTAGAAATCTGCTATGAAAACAGTAAGTAAAGTCCTAAAGATAAAAAAAGAAAAAGCAGAAGGGAGCAAGAAATTTCTTTCCTCCATAGCTAGAAAGGCTGGCTAGTATCCCTTAGCAGAAACAAGAGCTTTGAGGGTGCAGAGAGCACACACCCTCCTTGTGTCCAGTTACCCATTGCCTGGAGCACAAAGGAGGCTGCATTCAAGATGACCTATAGGGCTTTTGTCTGCTGAGGACAGCTGCCCAAGACAAGCATGTGAGCCAGGACTATGCATTTTCAGCATCAGCTTTGCTAAGGAGACAGAGTGGCATTTCCTTCAGGATGTCTGGAACAGAGAGCAAGGATAATGACCAGTGGGTCCCAACATGGGATGTTGTCACTATAGAAGAGAGGACTCTGATGGGGGCAGAGAAGGCAGGGCCTGTCTCAGCAATGCCCATAACCCAGAGGCTTCTCATAACCGGGGCGCCTTCCCTTGTGTAGACAGCTGTTGTGTGCCCTACTTAATAGTGATGAGCAAATGACCTAGAAAGTCCCACAGAGCATGAGAAAAGCCTAATTCTGGGCTTAATGGAGCACCTTGGGATTTGGTGAACTTCAGTAAGTACTGCCACTGAGCCCTGCGGCCTCGTTAGCCAATCCGCTCAGAATCAGAGAAGCTTAATCTCCCATAAAAACGTAGCCAATGGAAATATATTCAACAGTGACTGCTAGGACCTTTCTCTCTAAAGAGAATTAAAAAGTCGTGATGCTGGAGATTGAATGCCCAGGATGTGGGTTGTCTCAGGATTCGGGATGCCGTATAGCTTATCCTCCTTATGTCCACAGTACACAGGAGGTCAGAGAGACTATGCCTATTTTTCAAATGAGGAACCCGCTATTGCAAGAAGGCAAGTTTGCTGGCTGTCCCTCCCGACACCAGACAGCCCACTCTTACTCTGACCTTCAGAGTATCTGATCCATCCATCCCCTGCCACGCTGTCAGTCTGCCGTGTGGATCACCTGGGCTTCGGCCGTGATGGAGGAGGGGTGAGGTGCGGCAAACACACGGAAAGGTTTGGGTGTGTAAGATCACTTCCACTGTTTCAGCTTGAATTCAGTGGGTGTCAGCAGGGCTGCATGTCGTCATTAGCAGCCACAGAGCTGACCCTGATGATCGACGGCACCCCACTCCCATGCACAGTGGACCAAACACTGCCCAATTCTGTGCCCTCCTGTGGTTGGCTGTGGATCAGACCGTTGTGATCCGTGGACTTTTCCTTGGCCAATTTTCAAGAGTAGATCTGCAGGCCTTCCTTGTTTGTCTTAGTCTTGGATACCCACTGCCACTGAGTGGATTCAGACTTACAGTGACCCTACATGAGAGAGCAGAGCTGTCCCAGAGGATTTGCTAGGCTATCAGTGTTTGTGAGACCAGACTGCCACAGCTTTCTTTGGTGGAGTGGATGCTGGGTTCGAACCACTGATCTTTCAGTTATCTGCTAAAGGTTCAGTCTGGAAGTCCCACTGAAACGTGTTCGGCGTCAGAGTGATACAGAGCCTCCACTGACAGACGGTAGGGGCTGTGCATAAAGTACATTGGCCGGGAGTTGAACCTAGGTGTCCCACACAGAAGGCATGAAGTCTACCTCTGAACCATCAGTATTTTCTAGGGCTACATTAAACCTATAATATTTCCTCACAGTCCTTACTGTAGTTGACTGCAACTCATAGTGACCTGGTGGGTCAGAGCAGGACTGCCCCATAGGGTTTCCAAGGAGCGCCTGGTGGATTTCAACTGCTGATCTTTTGGTTAGCAGCTGACGCTTAACCAGTGGAGTATGACTTAGGGTAGATACCTCTCAGCAACCTTGGAATCTACCTGGGACTTGACTTTTGTGGTTGCTGTTTCTGACTATGAACCTACCAAGCAGTGTTGGTTTAAGTGTCACTGCTTGGCTGTGTGTCGGGAGGCAACAGTGATCCGTTACCATTTTTGCTCAGGGGTGTTTTAGTCCATCTGGAGACAGAGTGTGATGCACTTGGGGTTCTCTTTGCTGGTTGGACTAATTTTTGTTGGCTCTCTGTTATGTCGTACAACTTGATTCTTTTAGTATGCCTTTGTTACAAAGCTACTTATCACGGATTGAATTGTGTTCCCTGAACAAGGTGTCTAGCAATTTGGCTATACCATGAATCCCAGTATTGTGTGATGTTCCTGTGTGTTGTAAATCTTGCCTGTAGGAGCTTCATGAGGGAGGATGGGCAGTGGTTGTGTTAGGGAGGAAGGATTCAGTTTGTTAGACTGTGTCATGCCTTGAGGCAGTTTCTTGGGATATAAATGAAAGGGAGGCAAGCAGAGAGGAGGGGACCTCACACTACCAAGAAGACAGTCCAGGAGCAGAGCATGTCCTTTGGAAAGGACCCAAAGTCCCTGTGCCTCAGAAACTCTCAGCCCAGGAGAGGACTGATGGCAAGGACCTTTGTCCAGAGCCAACATAGAAAGATTTCCCCTGGAACTGATGCTCTGAATTTGGACTTTCACCCTACTTTTCTGTGAAAAAATAAATTTGCTTTTGATAAAGGCATCTACTTGTGGGATTTCTGTTATAGCAGCACTAGATGAAAAGGACACTGTCATTTGCTAGGAATTAGGTGTAGTTCCTTAATTTTCCTTCTGAGACTATTTTCTTAGCTGTTAAATGGGTAGGTGTGAGGATGAATCTATGCAATGCCTTGTCACGTAGTATTATGAAATGTCTGTGTTATTCAGTGCTACTATAACAGAAATACCACTAGTGGGTGGCTTTAACAATCAAAAATTTATTCTGTCACAGTCTAGTTGGCTAGAAGTCCTGATCCAGGGCACAAGCTTCTGGGGAAGGTTTTCTGTCTGTGTGTCATTGATCTTCCCCTGGTCTATGAGCTTCTCAGGACAGAGACCCCAGGTCCAGAGGATGCACTGTGCTCTTGGTACTCCTTTCTTGGTAGTTTGAGGTACCTATGCCTCTACTCCCCTGTTTCTTCTTTGATCTCTTGTAAAATCCAAAGTGACGCTGCCACATACCCGGGAAACTTCCCCTGCATCATCACATCAGGGCTGTGACCCGAGCAAGGGGCTGCGTCCCACCCTGATCCTCTCTAACATAACCTAATCTCACTTTACTATAACCACAGGCAAAGATTAGGATTTATAACACATAGGACAGTTATGTTAGATCACGAAGTGGAAGACAAGCCCTCAGGAATGGGAATTGTGGCCCAGCCAAGTGACATGAATTCTGGGGGGACACAGTTCAATCCTTAACACCAAGACAGTTGCCTTTTCTCTGAATCTTAGGATCTACATTGGAAGAAAAATTTACCCTAGGATTTTCTGTGAAGATTCTAGAATGTCACACTTTGGAAGAACATTTTGTGAACTGTCAAGTGTGCTGTCTTTGGTCGTTAGTGTGGATAAGCAGTCATTGCCTTATTTCATGGGAATGCCATGAATGCATTTCCCAGCTGCACAGTTGGTGTGTTAAACGAGTCAGATGAACTCCCTCACTTGTTCCCACAGTGAAACCCTGCTGGGCAGGTACAGTAAGTCTCCTGACATCCTTGGGTGGGTTGTCTTTTTCAAGATGAACTCAGCTTTCAGTGAACTCGTAGGGATTAGAGCATATGTAGGATACATCAGAGGCTAGAAAGTGGAACCAAACCCAAACCTATTGCTGCTGAGTCAGTTCTGACACATAGAAACCCTACAGGACAGAGTAAAACTGCCTGTTGGGTTTCCAAGGAGTGCCTCCTGGATTTGAAGTGCTGGTCTTTTGGATCATTCTGAGCTATGCCACCAGTTGAACAAGTCATGCAAAAAAGCTTGGCATTTGTACAACCAGCGTAGCCTGTCTTTCTAAAAATGGCAGACCGTATTAGTCACTGGGAACTTAGCAGTCACAGAATAAATAAATAAAATAAAGGAACAAAGGAAAATGACTTACTGGAGGATAGCCTGTGCCCATTAAGCTGTGGCTCCTTGGCAACGTGGTCACCAGCCACTCAATAGTGGCTGCAAGAAACCAGCACCTTTTACCTTCTCCACTAGAAAAATGTGTCAACTTGTCAGGCCCAGATTTACATACCTGGGCCGGTTAATACGTCTTGGTATTGACCCTTCATTATGACCCAGACAAGGATCAGACAAAAACTCCTGAGCTAGCAGTCAGTCAGACTGCTCCGGATGACAGATGACTTAGCCAAGATCCTATGGCTTGTAAGGGACTGAACTACATTGTCCTAAGACGCCAGCTCAGATCTGTTGACAGAAACCTCCGTGGGATGGAGTCTCACTCATTGGTACTTTTGCTCTTTTAGATGCATAATGCATTCGGGGCCTTTCTTCTCCTTGAGCTGGACAGACCGATGCCGGATGGGGCCGCAGGTCCGGGCAGTGTCAGAACTCACGGTCTCGCACCTTCTTGTTTCACAGAGAGCTCCAGCCTGCGCTCGGCCTGCGTCCACGAGGGCACCGTGCACAGTCGCGTCTTTCAGATCTTGTACAGGAACGAAGAGGTGCCCATAAGCGATGTAGTCGTCTTCCGAGCCCACCTGCTTTTAGATGGGGAAAGGGTAAGTCATACAGCTACTGCCGGCCTTGAGTGGCTGTTCCTCTTGTGTACCTGTTATGTCCTCTGCCAGACAAGTGGTGGGGAATGAAGCGCCAGCTGCAGAATTTTGCTCTGGAATTTGACCGATGGGGCATCACGATCTGAGGGCACTCATGCACTTATGGCTCTGTAGACATGTATGCATGTATGTTTCTTTCTATGTGTTTTACTCTTTCATTCACTCACGTAGTTGCCCATTCTGTGGAACCTCAAGAACAAGCCATCCTGCAGGCTTCTCAGAAGCTGAAAGTCTCTTGTCCTTCTCTGCACTCCCAGTGCCAGCCACAGGAATGTAGGTGCTTAATGATGATGGTGACAAAAGTGGCCAGTGAAGGAATAAATGAGTGGAACTGGGAACACTCCTTTTTTTTAGTGTCTTTGCAGCATCTTCTTTCCAAACAGAAGTGTACAGCTCCCCCTTGTCCTATTTGTCCAGCACTCAGCCCTCACTCACAGGACACACTCCCAGGCCCGGGCTGCCTCCCATAACACCTCAGGTGGCACACAGCCAGCTGCACGCACCCCATGCCCTGGAGCCTCCGGCTCGCCTGCCCTGCACCTTCCTCATGCTGCCGTCACCGCAGGGACCGAGTCTCCTTCTGTAGCTGATGGTTAGCGAGTGGTGCTGGCTGCCTTCTGATTGCCTCTCCCTCACCTGTCTCCCATTCTTGACCTGCTGTGGACCCCGGGAAGCTGACCGAATGGGCTGCTCATTAGTTTTCTAATCTTTTGGTTTCTACCTTAGTTCAGCTTAAGAGAGGTCCTATGGGCGACCCAGAGGACAGAGGGAGGAAAGTAGGGACAGAGTGCTGTTCCCCAGGCTCCTGGCTTGCTGCGTCACATGAGACTGGCTGTGCCTGGTGGTGTACATGAGCCGGCTTATGCCAGATCTTGAGAGACAAGTGTGTACATCTCTTCCAAATCCCATGTTTAGTGTCTTTATATGATGACTCAAAATCAGATGTGATGGAAGTATTTACACCACAGACATTGGCAAATGCTACTCAGCAGGACTGTTTGTTTCCCCTCTGGGAGCTGGTTTTTAAATATTGACCGGCATGACCACTACGTGTGTCCTACCAAAGGTCCCAGCTAAGTCAGGGGCCGTACTCCACACAGCTTCCTCTCTGGTTCTGATGACCACTCGCCCTTCTTTACCCTGTAGGCCTGGGGTAGTAAGAAAGCCTGTGGTTATTAACCCCCACGTGCTGAGCTACCCTTTGGGACTTTCCCTAAGTCCTTCCCTCATCTTTGTAAACAGTACCTTGAGTATGTTCTCTTCATATTCCTCATTTTGAGTAGATTGTCGATTTCTTCCCAGGACCCTGGTTGATACGCTTAATTGAGGAAAAGATAGCCACCCGTTACCTGGAGTATGAAGAGACTCCCACTTAGGCTGTGGGGTTGGGCTCAGCTCCCCAAATTCTAGAAAGAGAATTTTGCCTTGTGTGTCCTGAGCCATTTGTCCGTTGCCATGCTGATCCTGGAGAGCTTCTTGGCAGAGTAGTGGTTATTGACAGCAAAGTTTAGGGGTTTCTAGAGTATCTTGACCATTATCATTCCATCTTAATACTTCATAGTTTCCTGTCCCTAGTAGTTGAAAGCCTTTCCAGTTGAACTTGAGCTTGCGAGAGGCTGTAACAGGCCTTACCTTTGATGTTCAACAAGGAGTCTGGCAGTACATATTACTCTCCTCTGAAGATCAAAGTGCTTATCGCTAGAGCTAATAATTTATTACTGTGCTGGGGATAATCTATACAGAAGCAAACAATGTTACTGCTCATCATTATTTCCATACCAGTGGCAATTAAAGTAAATTCGGTTTGCCCATAAAAGCGAAATGGATAAATTAGCTCTTTTCTAATGAATACCCGTCTGCTCATGACAAACAAAACACTGCTTAGAGCCAAATGGGCTGAGGATGTGATCCTGTGTGCACACAGACGTAGTGGCGAGCAGCCTATGAGTGTGCAGTGCGCGTTCACCGCAGTCACCGCCCTATGTGCTGCAGCCGTGCAGCGAGGTCATAAGAAGTACACAAGATGACCAGATGGAACTAGCCAGTTTACTGTAAAAGTTGGGCTGTTTTAATGAGAGTTACAAGCAGTAAATGAGGGTAGCGGTGAGATGGTATTGGATGTGTACACCCACTATGTAGTTCCACAAATGTTTGAAAAGGCTTGCAGAAATACATACATTAGAAAAAGGAGGTTGCTGGGGCAGAGAGGGGTCGCCATGAGTCGGATCCCACTCGACGGCACTTGGAGAATGAATGGACCTGTACGGCTTCGGGGTGGAGAGGAATAGAATCAGCTGGAGTGGGAGGAAAGACGCAAACAAGGAAACTGAAGCCCGAGGTAAATGTAACAGATCAAAGTGAACTAACATAGCTCTGTTGTTGTTGTTGTTACTGGGTTCTCACTCATGACAAGCCTGCGTACAACAGAAGAAACCAGCACCGGTCCTGCACAGTGCCCACAATCTCTGTTCCCCTTAATCCCGCTTGCAGCCCCTGTGTCGGTCCACTTTGTGGAGGGTCTTCCTCTTTTTCACTGACCCCTCCTCCACCAAGCATGATGTTCTTCTCTGGGGACTGATCCCTCTTGACAACATATTTGAAGTGTATAAAACATAGTCTCACCACTCTTGCTTCTAAGAAACACTCTGGTTGTACTTATTCCAGTACACTCATTCTTTTGGCATTCTACACTATATTCAATATTCTTCTTTAATACCACAATTCGGAGGTGTCAATTCTTCATCTTTCTTCCTTATTCATTGTCCAGCTTTCTCATGGATATGATTGGAAATACCACAGCTTGAGTCAGGCACACCTTATTCTTCAAAGAGGCATCTTTACTTTTCAGCACTTCAGAGAGGTCCTTTGCAGCAGATTTTCCCAATGCAATGTGTTTGCACAAACCAAACAAATCTTTTGATTCTTCACTGCTGCTTCCATAGGTCTTGATTATGGAACCAAGTAAAATGATGACCTTGACAACTTCACTATAGGAGGAAGGACCCAGCAGTGTACTTATATAAAGAATTAGTCAAGAAAACCTCTTGAGCAACAGCAGAACATAGCTCTGGACACTTGCAAATGGCAGCCCACATACGTAACACAAAGCTCCCAGAAGCCAAGGTGAAGAAGAAGGTGGTTGTTTTTGCTAGATGCCTTTGAGTCATTTCCAACCATAATGACCTGGTGTACGACAGAACAAAACCCTGCCTGGTCCTGGACGTCCTCACAATCACTGCTGTGTTGGAACCCGTTGTTGCAGCAGCTGTGTTTGTCCGTCTCGTTGAGGGTCTTCATTTATTGCTGATCCTCCTTCTCCAGGGACTTGTCCCTCCTGATACCATGTCCACAGTAAATGGGGTGAGTCTTACCAGCTCTTGCTTCAAAGAACACTGTTAACAATGAGGTGCACAGGCTTTAAGGGCAGCCTTGCATTTTCATTGCCTTGATGCGTGCTTTCCCAGGTGCGATTTCTTGGCGCATCGACCCATGGCCCTCTGGCAGTGCTCATCCCAGATGGGTGGTTGGATGGGCCCATCTGAGACCCAGTGAGTCAGAGATTTTCTTTTCTTTTTTTCTAGTAGAGGAAATTTGCTGAAGATTTTCATGACTAGGTATGAGTGGCATTTCCACTGCCAGTGGTTAAGAGCTTTCCAGGCATAGCATGGCAAGGACATGGAAAGCAATAGAATGGAGGGAAGCTTTGGGGAGGAGCATTATTGCCAGTGTGACAGGATGGGCTCAGAGGTAGGATGCAGGTCTGGAAGGAAGGTTGATGACTCAGCAGCGAGAGCCTCGCAGGCCACAGGGTTTCCTTGTTCCGAAGGCAGCAGTTCCCTCGGCAGTCAGGAGGAAAAGAACTGGGATTTAGAAAGGTTTCTTTGACAGAAATATGGAGCAGGGATCCAGGATATCGAGGACATGAAGAGCCTTGGTGTAAGCCCCCGTGATGGTCACTGAGCACCACAGACAAGATAGTGGTAGTGAGTATAGAAACAGTGGTTTAAAGGTGAGCCGTGTGGCAGCTGCATGTAGCCCGTAGACCTGGGCTACAAGTCAAGCATGGGAAATGGAGGGTATCATACAGGGAAAAGAGCACAGAAGAAGTTGCCTGTAAGGTTTGGGTGTGAAATAACCCTGGAGATACCACGGGTAGCCCAGTGGAGTTGGAAGATGGGAATATTTGATTGGGGAGTGATATGAATTCAGGTCACAAAGATCTTAATGCTAATACCATCTTACCTTGACTGACAGTCTGTCTTGTGGCATCATGATGCTAGATACTTTGGAGTATGCCACTGAATCGTCACAACATGTTATGAGAACATATTGTTCCCGTTAGACAGATGAGGATGCAGCGATTCAGAGAAGCTAAGCAATTTGTCCAAACCCTTCCACTAGGAAATTCTAGGGTCAAGATTTGAGTCTTGACCACCTGAGTGTCAGGCCTGTGTGTGTACCCAGTGTGCAGGATGCCAGCCATGTTGCTTCAGTGGGGTAATGGGTCTTTGGGATGGCCAGGGCCAGGAGTAGGTTAAAAATAACAGTAAACTACTGTTGAGAATTGTCCTTTTTCCCCACACTATGTTAAATCCTTTATATACATTTTAGAATTCATTTTTAATAACAATATTATGGAGTAGCTATCATTATTCTCCCCCATTTTACAGATATAAAATGAGTTTAGACAGAGTGGCTGACCCAAGGTCACAGACATACTGAATGTAGAAGCCATGTAGCTTGACTTCAAAAGCTGCCTTCTTGACCACTAGATCGTTATGGAGCTCAGGAGAGAAGTGAAGTCTGGGGAGGTCATGAGTCATCATCATGGGTGTGAGAGTTGAAGCCAGCCAGAGAGAGAATGTACAGCCTAGAACACAGAGTAGATCTTGGGCAAGGGCCAAGGGGAGAAAGCCTTGAGAAACTCAGGATTCTTCCTGGCTGTGGGATTCAGTAAGTAGTTGAGTTACAGAAAGTGTTTTTGCCCCATGGAGCCTGTTTTCTCATTTGGAAATGAGAAGTGATTTTTGTTTTGCCTCAGTTTTATCCACATTACATAAGCTAGTTTATGTGTAGTGGTAGCTTGGTGCCCATCAGATAATATTCATGTCTTTGGTAACGTTTGCTCCTTCTATCCCTGCTTGGTGCCAACAGTTCATGCACTT
This sequence comes from Heterohyrax brucei, assembly GCA_028571685.1. Classification (NCBI taxonomy): domain Eukaryota; kingdom Metazoa; phylum Chordata; class Mammalia; order Hyracoidea; family Procaviidae; genus Heterohyrax; species Heterohyrax brucei. Next base: position 5,762,034 of record CM053153.1, read on the forward strand.
GACTGCTAACCAAAAGGTTGGGGATTGGAATTCACACTGAGGTGCCTTGGAAGAAAGACCTGGTGATCTCTTTCTGTTGTTGTTAGGTGCTGTCCAGTTGGTTCTGACTGTAGCCACAGAAGGAAATGTTGTTGGGTCCTCTGCCATCCTCAACAATCATTGTGTCTGAGCTCATCATGGCAGTCACTATGTCTGTCCACCTCATTGGTCTTTCTCTTTTTCACCGACCCTCTCCTTTTAACCAAGCATAGTGTCCGTTTCCAAGGACTTAGAGCTCCTGAAAACATGTCCAAAGTGAGACGAAGTCTTACCAGCCTCACTTTCAAGGAGCACTCTGGCTATATTTCTTCTAAGACAGACTTGTCTGCCCGGTGAACTACTTCCAAAAAATCAGCTGCTGAACACCCTGTGGAGCATAATACTGCTGTCACATGCATGCTGTCACACACAGGGAGGCATCGTGAGTTGGAGTCAACTTGACGGCAACTGGATTTTATTTCCACTATGATACAAAGATGCTTCCTGGTGATGAAAAGATGACCTTTGAGGGCACTTGTCTTTAGCCAAGGTGCAGCAAAGGGAAGCGACTGAAGGAAAAGGTTTTGTGTGTGTGTGTGTGTTTAGAAGGAGGGACAGGCCATCAAAGGTGAATGCATACTTACAGAATGCAATGAATTCTGAAAACCCTGGTGGTGTAATAGTTAAGTCCTATAGCTGCTAACTGGAAGGTTGGCCGTTCACATCAACCAGGCACTCCTTAGAAACTCTGTGGGTCAGTTCTACTCCATCGATACGGTCACTATGAGCTGGGATCGACTTGACAGCAGTGAGTTTGGTTTTGGTGTGGACTTGATTCTGCAGCATTTTGAGATTAAAGTTTTTTTGAGATATCCATAAAGTTATAGCCAGGTACAGTCTAGCTACAGCCCACCCAGGCAAATGACTTTTCTCTTAGTTCCAAAGGAATTGCACTGAGTTGAACACCGCGGCTTGTAGCAAATTTTCATTAACCAAGAAAATGCACACTCAGAAGTTGTTTGGGACAGCTCACATTGCCAAGCTTCTGTCCAAGAAACTGGTGGCATGGAAATGCGTTGCTTGTATTGTGTGCACTGAGGTCCGTGATTACGCACAAAAGAGCTAGAGGCAAAGTTATTTATAGTGCTTGGGTTCAGCAAATGTTAACTGTTCGTTGCCGATTTCTTTTTTATAACAAATTTTAAACCCTGGGGACCAAAGGACAAATTCCATTCATAGGTCCCTGCCCGAATTTTGCTTGATGAGGAACAAGCAGACACGGGACTTGGATCTCTGCAGGACTGGGGCATCCTTGTGGCAGCGGTGACAGGAGAGGAGGGAGCTTTGTTCCAAGAAGCCTCGCTAATACTTTCTGCGTGGCAGGCACTCTTCCTGGAGAAAAGGGTCCACCGGGGATCAAGACAGTCGCTTCATTAATGGTGTGCAAATTACTGAGGACTCCAGGTAGGAAAATAGCCAGGATAGCTCTCCTCAGTGAGCTCATAGGAGATGGAAGAACACAGGCCTGATCCCAAAGGAGGCTTCCAAATGCTAGCACAGAGTTGCCAGGCCTGGGAATTCCTTTCCAGAAAAGCCAGAAACCTGCAAGAATAGTGTGAAGTTGCTTGCTTTTTAAATGCCCAAGGCCACCAAAGTACTGAATGATAGAGTTAGGATTTGAACCTATGGAGCTTGACTTCAGAAGCTGCCTTTTTAATCACTTGCAACTTATTAGGATAAATACATAATAAATACTATGGGGACCAAACTAACTGTGTCCGCAGATAACTATTTGGCCCATGACTTTTCAGGTTATAAACCTGAAGTAAGAAACAGTAACCAAACCAAAACTGTTGCTGTTGAGCCGATTCTGACTCCCGGTGACCCGTGTGTGATAGAGCACAGGTGCACCATAGAGTTTTCTTGGCTGTGATCTTAGTGGAAGCAGACTGCCAGGTCTTTCTTTTATGACATCATGGGGTGAGTTCAAACCACCAGACCTGAGGTTAGCAGTTGAATACAAACCCTTTGCCAAGCCCAAGGACTCCAAGAGATTATAATAACAATAATAGTAAAAGATTGCTGTCGAGTTGGGTCAGACTCATAGCGAACCTGGAGGTCAGAGTAGAACTGCCCCATAGAGTTTCCAAGGAGCGCCTGGTGTATTCGAACTGCTGACCTTTTGGTTAGCAGATATAGCACTTAACCCACTATGCCAGGAAACATTAAATGCTAATGTAGAAAAGAAGCAATGCATTGTGGGAAAAGGGCTCCATCCCTCCTGGGAGTGTTGAGAGTGTCCGGTCGCATTGCAGTGTGCTGTGCTTGTACAAGGTGGCCCAGCTGAGCAGAGGTGGAATGAGATCTCATTTAGCAAGCGCTTCCTGCCCAAGGTGGCTAGAATGGTTTTTAGGGTGGGACCTAAGGGCTGCCATCCTTCCGATGTTTGCTGCTGGGTTGAACAAGATGATTCCTGATGTTAATTAAAGAGCATGGCTTTATTAGCTATGGTTGAAAGCTGCCATGGACAGGGCCGGAAACGCTCCAACATCGTCCTAAAGTGTGTGGCTGAAAAAAATGTGTCTCCAGGCAAAATGAAAGGTCTGCTTCCTCAACAAGTTGGCTCACCTTGGGAAGTGGCTGTGGTCTCCTGACTGAGCCTGCGCTTCTTCCTGTGTCCTCCTGGAATAGAGTGCCTGCCCACGAGCCTCTCAGATGAGCGGAGCTCTGTTCCTGCTGCCGCCCCGTCGCCATAGCCCGGTGAAGCGTCCTCTGCATGGCTTCGTTCCACCGCCCTTCCCGAAGCAGGTCCCGGGGAATGCTGTGCTCCTGCATGGAAGGGTTCCAGACCAAACCTACCTGGGAAACGAAGCTCTCGAAAGCCCTGCAATAAGGAAGCCTCTGCGTTCTTTTTTTTTCAAGAGTAGCTTTTCTCAGACTTGATAAACGGATGGCTTCATCCACCCACCTGTCCATCCATCCATGTATCAGAGGAGGCCTGGCAGTGGTACAGTGGTTAGCATTCAGCCAATCAACTTATCAAGATATCTGTATTTTTATGTCTCTGTCTACCTACCATCTATTTCCATGTCTACCTGCTGTCTGTCTGTCCACCTGTCCATCTGTTTGTACTGTTGCTTTCCATGTGCCACCCACAGAAATCCCATGGAACGTGCACAGACTCGTGCTTTAAGCATGAATGTCTCATTAATTGGGTGGTAAGATGTCTTTTTTCTACTTTGGGAACTGGAGCAGTTACTTTCTATTTCAAAGGGTCTGGCTTCCGAAGCCTCAGCCTCTGTTTCTCTTGTAGGTGGAAGACGCACTCAGTGAAGTCGATTTCCAGCTCAAGGTGGACCTGCACTTCACCGACAGCGAGCAACAGTGAGTGTCACTAAGCTGCTTAGCCATGGCAGTGCTGTGTCCCCTCTGCTGCTTCCCGCTGCCTGGCCGTGAACCTCCGAAGTCCTGTTCCTGAGAAGCCTCGGTGCTCCTCCCCGTCACGGCTTACCTGGGAACCCTGGTGTCATCTCAGACTGCTGAGAGCACTGTGGGCAGGTAGCTCAAATACTGTATCCACAGGGAACTGACTTCTGACGTGATGAATTGGCACATTCTCCTATCTGATATCTCCATTTATTTGGGACGCAGTATTAATGGGGTTTTGGATTAATGACTCGCTGTGGCTGCAAACCACAAGTCCTCTTCAGAATCAAAGGAGGTTCTGTCAGGATTCTGCAGCTTGGTACTAAATATCTGCTATTGTGTTTCAACTCCCAGAAAATTGAAAATCCATTTATGCATAACCTGCTGATTAAATAAGGAAGCAGCTCCCTTCTTTTGCATAACTGCTTCCTTTAAACTTGCTCTGTGGCTCCTTCCTCCTGACCTGAGGGTGAATTGTGATTTCACAGAGGCCTTTCAGGTTCCTTCAGGTAATAAATAATCCTTCCCTCAGGGATGAAAACATCCAGCCAAGCATAATACCAGACTTGGAACTCTCCATCCTGTCTGTGACTTCTCTGCATTACCCTTTCCCTTCAGCTCAGGCCACCCCAGTGCCCTCCTTCCTGCTGCGGTGGCGGCGGCCCCCAGTGCAGAAGCAAGGGCCTGGTGGGACGCTTCCTGTCGTCTCCAACCTCCTGTGGCACTTCCAGGGTCTGGTACAATGAAAACAGAGGAAGAAGGAAGAAGGGGCAGAAATTCCTCACTGATTTGTTCATTAGTAAGCAGAACACTTCGTTCTCTGATGCCAAGTGCCCCTCTTGGGCTGGTTTTCTGGCTTCGCTATTATTCTTGTTCGGCAGCCACCCCCTGCTGTTCTCTGGTATGAGTGAGGCCTTCTATTGTGGGGTCGCTTATTCCTTGCAGGAAGCTGTCTTGGGAAGATTCTTCTCCAAAAACTCACATCTGGACCATGGGCAGTGGATGCCTTAAGAGGTGTTCTATGACAGAACTTTTGTCTTCCGTGCAGGGGACCTGAGTCCCCCTCCTGGCCAATGCCCTTGTGCACAGCCACCACATATCTGTCCGTGGAGGCTCCATGTTGCTGTCATGGTCAACAGGCTTCAGTGGAACTTCCTTGGAAGAAAGGCCTAGCTATCTGCCTCCAGAGACACAGGGAGAGGGGCTTGCTTGCCATCAGAACTATAGCTGTTGGAGAGCCTGTGGACAGGAGATCAGCCCAATCAGAGTGCATTCAATTCAGTAATCTAGACTGCTCATCAATCATGAGATATCAGGCAAGTCTCTGCACTTTTCTAGGCCTCAGCAGACTCCTTTATAAAACAGGCAGCCGTACAGAATCTGCACCTCAGTGGTCTTTATGAAGATTTAGAGGGATCGTTTACACAGCGAGCCCAGTGCCTGGCCTGCTGGTCAGCGTCTTCTTCCTGGTCAGGGCTCCTGGATACGATGTGGCTGCGCTTTGATGAGTGGCTTCCTCTCTGTGATGCAAAAAAGCACTTAATAACAATCAGAGTGGGGCATTTTGGGGAATATATGATTAGCTAAGAGGAGGCCAGGCACTAGGGAAGGATTGAAAATGTCATCATCTTTTTTCATTTCCATAAATTGGGTTCAAGGATGATGAGGATTCTGCAGCGCATCTGGGAGTATACATGAAGCTGTGAAGCCCGGCCAGGCAGATAACTTCTTCAGCTCCGTGCGGGCTAGGGTGGGAAGAGAGCTGTGTGGCATCTGAGCTCGAGGACAGTGTTCTTGAAGTCCATCTGGTTTGGTCGTTGTCACTGGGGTGGAGTCAGTTTGTCCCCAAGAGGCACTTGGTCCTGCCTGGAGACATTCTGGTTTTCACGGCCGGAGGTGGGGCGCTCCAACCATCCTGTGAGCAGAGTCCAGGGATGTTGTGAGCATTCTACAATACACAGGATAGCCCCCTCGGCAAGGTTATCTGGTCCTCCGGCACTGCTGTGGGGGAGGACGGAGGCCTCTGCTAGGCCGACGTGGCTCTGTACTGGCTGCTCTGCAGAGAGCTCCGCGGAGACCTTGAGCTGCTTCCCTTTGCAGCACGTCCACCCTGGAGAGCCCTGTTCGGGTGTTCTTTACAGCTAGGAGCAGTCCCTCCCTGGGCACCCTCCCTCAGTCCATCTCACATCCTGGGACCACCTGGGAGGTTCTCAGGCTGGATGGCAGTTCAGACAAGTGGCACTCTGTCACTGATTTCTTCCTTGACAGGTTAAGCCCCGGGGCTGTTCCTCTCTGTGGTTTTGCTTGTTTATTGTTCTGTGTTTGCCTGTTTTACTTCCTTTATGGGAAGCCAGACATCCTTCCTCTTCGTATGGTTGGGTTCTCTTTTTCTTTTCTACACCTTGCCTTGCCAGAGCTGCTCTCATTGGTTCTATTTCAGAGCACGAAACTATCAACTGTCCTTCTTTTTAAGTTTGAACTCCTGTTAACATGGCTGAAGTTCTTGTTAATATTTCTGAAATCTCTGAGAGCCGAGTGTGCATCCAACCTTCTGCTGGTCAGGCTTGAAGGATAACCCTGTGACTTCCACCAGCCCAGGTCTGAATCAATGCAAGGCAGTATCGCGTAATAGCTCAGAAAAGCCTGCTGAGTCCGACAAACGGGGGTCTAGAACTTTTATTCCCCCAGTTGATTGTGAACAATTAGCTCTCGTTGGCTCTCTAAGTGGAATCCAACCCACTGCCATCGAGTCGGGTCCAGCTAGAGGTTGGAGTAGAACGGCCCCACCGAGTTTCCCAGGAGCACCTAGCAGATGTGAACTGCCGACCTCTTGTCAGCAGATGTGGCACTTCACCCACAGTGCCACCAGGGTTCCCTAAAGGGACAGCACTAGTGAATACCTCCTATGATTGTTGGCGGGTGAAGGAAAAGACCAGGTCGGGTTCACAGGAAAGCTTGAATGAAGTGTCCGGATGTCAGTGGGTGTAAATGTGAGCAACTTTCTCAGCCTCTCGGGGAGTCCGCTGCCCTCATGCCTACCTCCTGGTCATTCCCGCTGAGTGTCTCTCTGTGTCTTCTATAAAGGCACCACTTAGACCGGAGCTAGCCTTCTCTTCTGTGATCTCATGTTCACTGATGACGTCTTTCCGAACAAGTTCCCGAATCCATGTACCAGGGCTGAGCACTTGGCCTTATCTTTTTAGGAGAACACCGGTCAGTGTCTAACAGGAGTCGTCCGTTCCCTCGGCTGTTCACCGGCTCCACTGGGCCCACTGTGTGTGAGGAGTCGGTTGTGGGGGCCCCGTTAGCTCCTGCCCTTAAGCACCGGGAAGCCTCAGAGGAGGTGAACCTGCAAAGGTCACATGATGTCTAAGGGCAGTGCTGGCAGCTGGGGGGAACTGGGAGAGCAGGTGGTGGGAAGAGCTATGGGAAGTGTCTTATTCATCACCGATGTGAGGTTTGGGGCTAATAACAGTGCACTGACAGCCCAGACCTGTTGTGGAGCAGCTGTGTGATGTCCGAGTTTGTTTCTGTTTGTTTGTTTCCCTTCCCTGAGCCTCAGTTTCTTCATTGGCAGTCCTGGAGAAGTGGTGTCTTCCAGGCAGGGCCTTTGCAGGGGCAGACAGCACTGGGCACGCATGGCAGTTGGCCTGCAGCCCGGCTGTGCTGTGTGTCTGCCCGGGCGCAGCAGGAACCACGTCTACCGCTAACCCCCGCTCTCACGCTTGCCTTGCAGGCTGCGGGACGTGGCCGGGGCACCCCTGATCAGCAGCCGCACACTCGGGCTGCATTTCCACCCGCGCGGGGGTCTGCACCACCAGGTCCCCATCATGTTCGACTACTTCCACCTGTCAGTGATCTCTGTGACGGTCCACGCCGCCCTGGTGGCACTGCAGCAGCCCCTCATCAGGTACTGTGTCCTGGGAGAGCCCTGAAAGTACTGGCCGCCGCTTTGGTGGTCCTGTGACTCTTCTCTTCCAGGTGTGGCCGAGAGAAGCGGCCCTTGCCAGGAAAGAACAGCACCAACCACAGGAGTTGCTTTCTGGCTAAAGGCTTAGATTGCGAGTCCGACTGACGGGCATGGGGTGTGTGTGTGTGTGTGTGTGAGATGAGTATGGTATGTGCGTGTATATGTGTATGTGGTATGTGTGTGTTTCCATTATGTGTGATACAGTGAGTGTGCATGTGTATGTGTGTATGTGGTATGTTGTAGGTTATATATGTCTGTGTGTGGTGTATGTATGCTTGTTTAGTGTATGTGGTATAGTGTGTTTATGTGTGCATGAATGTGGCGTATGTGCATTTGTGTAGTGTGTTATGTGGTGTGTGTGGTGTGTATGTTTGAGTATGATATATGTGCATTTGGGTAATGTATATGTGGAGGGTGTGTGTGGGGTGTGTGTGTGTGTGTGTGTGTGTGAGAGATGAGTGTGGTATGTGCGTGTTTCCATTATGTGTGATACAGTGAGTGTACATGTGTATGTGTGTATGTGGCATGTTGTAGGTTATGTATGCCTGTGTGTGGTGTATGTATGCTTGTTTAGTGTATGTGGTATAGTGTGTGTGCAATGCGGGGATGTGTGTGTATGTGCTTTTGTTTAGTGTGTATGAGCATGTGGTATGTGTATGTGTGTGGTGTATGTGTGTTTATGTGTGCATAAGTGTGGTGTCAGGTGGTGTGTGTGTGGTATGTATGTTTGAGTATGATATATGTGCATTTGGGTAATGTATATGTGGAAGGTGTGTGTGTGTGTGTGTGCGCATGTGTGCACAGGTGTGCCTAAAGGACAGCTGGAGTGGCTGGAACCCTGGTGTGGAGCTCAGGCTCTGAAACCACACACTGACATACAACGGCTGCTCTGGGGGCCACGCCTGGCTGCGCTGCCCCGTGGCTGCAATGGCATCTGAGAAGTCACCTGCCGTCACTGAGCTGCCGAGTCCTCCCCTGTGAGACAGGAACGCTGATGTGCCGCCCCCTCACCCTTCTCCCCAATGGCTTTAGTGACTCTGCAGTATGTAGAGTGCTCGGCCCTGGTGGGCGCCCGGCCCTGGTGGGCGCCCGGCCCCAGGTGCTGTGTTCCCGATGCAGACGCCCACCTGGGCCACACTGCCCTGCACCTCTCTCCTTCAGTGAGGGGTCCTGAAATGCTGTAGACCGGTGAATTCTAGGCAATGAGGGAGAGTCCCCGGGTGCAACAAGCTGTTAATGTGCTTAGCTGCTAACTTGCAGGTGGGCAGATTAAGTCCACCCAGAGTGGCCGCAGAAGAGAGGTCTGGCAGTCTACTTGGGACACATCAGCCACTGAAACCCTCGGGAGCGCGGGGCTGCTGTGACACACTCAGGGCTGCTGCCATGGATCAGAAGACTCGCTGACAGCTGATCGTGGCGTGTGCTCAGCGCATGGGTGGCAGCAGCAGTAGCAGCTTGTATTGGCATCTTCAGACATGGCTCTGATGTCGCTGACTCATGGGCAGAAAGGACACAGGGGCAGGGGCACTGAGGAGTGGCTCTAGCAGCAGGGAGTTGGGGGAGGGTCCTGTTCCTACTGTGACTCCTGGGGTCGCCTTCTCAGGGCTGAATGCACATGCGTGTGGGCGGGACTCCAGTCCCATTAGTGTGTATTAGGTATTTTGCTGTCTGTGGCCTGGGCCCTTGTTCTCTGCAGGGGGTCAGTGAGCAGGAACTGAGATACTCCCCCCAGGAGTGACAGGCTGCCTGCACAGTCAGGGCCCGCACCAGCCCCATCCCCATCCCCATCTGCAAGTTCCATCTGGGGGCTCTACTTGCTAGTGGGAAAATGTCAGAACCTGAATGGGAGTGGCAGAGGTGATGTCAGATCCTGGCCAGGTTTAGCAGAGGTCATGTCAGGTGCTGGCTGGGGCTGGAGAGGTGAAATTAGATCCTGGCTGGGGTTGGTGGAGGCGATGCCAGGTGCTGGCCTGGAGTGGCAGAGATGACATCAGGTGCTGGCGAAGTTTGGAGAAGTGATATCAGATGCTGGCTGGGATTGGGAAGGTGATGTCATATGTTGGCCAGGATTGAAGAGGTGATATCGGATGGTGGTCTGGATTGGCAGAGATAACGTCAGATGCTGGCTGGAGTTGGTAGAGGTGACTGATGTGTATCAAAGGAACCGTGACCCTGAAACTAGGAAGTTTCAGCTAGAGATAGAGTAGGCAGGGGGAGAGATTTCTGAGAGAGAAAACGGGACCCTGTTTGGGGGGCATTGATGGTCTGGTGGTAGGATTCTCCTCTTTCATGCAGGAGACCCAGGTTTAATTCCTTGTCAGTGCCCCTTCTACACAGTCCCCGTCCTTCTGCTAGTGGAGGCTCACGTGTTGCTGGGAGGCTGACAGGGTCCAGGGGAGCTTCCAGGCGAAGATGTTGAAGCTTGGCGATCTACTTCTAAAAATCAGCCATTTGAAAACCTGGTGGATCCCAGAGGTCTAACCCCCAGTTGGTCACGGGGATGGCGCAGCATTCCCTTCCGTTGTGCCCGGGTCACCATGAGGCAGGACCTGGCTCAGCAGCAGCTAGCAAGAAGAACTGGTAATGGTGTGTTCAGGAACTGAGAATCTGTTTGTTGTGTTAAGAGGGAGGCATTGAAAGGGTTGAAGCAGGAGAAGAACTTGGTGAAACTTGTGTTTGGTCAAGATCCCCCCATCAGCTGTGAATGGCCTGAGTTGGAAATTCCATCTGAGTGGAAGCTGGGGACTAGAGGGGGGATGGTGACAACCCAAGCTATGACAGTGAGGGTGGCAGCCACAGAAATGGCCAGAAAAAACGAAGTCTTCCCTTTGCTGCTGGGAGCTCTGATTATGTTCTAATGAGGACTGTGGGATCTGGAACCTCTTGCTTTAAAGTTTGACCTTGTTAAAGAAAATATTGTCCTGTGAGTTTGTCTCCAGCAACCTTTTCAGGCATGGAGCACCTACAGAAATTTATGCCACGGCCAGAGGCTTCTCCAGAGTTGGTGGTAAAATGGCGTTGTCTTCTATTCTCTGGGGTTGGAAGGGGGCATTTCTGTTCACGAGCTGCCAGCAGTCAGGAATGAGAGGAACCCGTGAAGGTTCTAGGAAACACCTGTCAAGTAGAGCAAGCTCTAGCTTTTCTGGAAGAGCATTTTTAGCAACATGACTTCCATTTGATCAGTGCGAACAGGTGAGAAATTAACACTTAACCTCAGAAAACCCTTCGCCTTCAGTGAAACAGAGGAGTCTAATTTTCACCCTCCAGTGGGTACCGTGGCATGTCATTTGAGGTCTTCAGATCAACCAAGACAATGAATTGAGGGTCCCATGTGAATAAATGAATGAATGAGACATTGTTTTAGTCATTAATTTTCAGTCTGTCCCCTGAAGAATCATGTTCCACTTTCTTTCTTCTAGCCATCTCCTAGCTAAATCCTAGACTTGCTTTAAATAAATCTCAGCTAAGGGACGTATGGAACAGTGCTTATGAGGATAACACTTGCGGTGTTTTTGACAATGGCTACTTGGCATTTGTTGAATCATTATTCTTTGTCGGGTTACTACCAGTCACCGGTTGCTGTCACACCGAGTGACTCCTGGTGTCCCCACATGTGTCACAGTTGAACTGTGCTTAATGTGGATTCTCATGGCTGATGTTTCAGAGGCTGTTCATCAGGCCTTTCTTCCTGGGAGTCTTTGGGTAGGTGTGAACTGTGGGGACCCTGACATGGGCCTCATCTCAGGGAATCCTCACCTGGCTTTTTAGCTGAAGTTCTGGTATCCATGCTTCCAACATTTGAGGGAACAGAGACACTGGAGAGCAGCCGTGGAGGGGGGTGGTGAAGGAACTTGTCACATGTCCCACAGCTTAGAGGCAGTGACCGGGATTCACCCCCAGGCAGTCTGGCCTCACTGACTTCCTCTTTACCATCTGGCTGTCCTTGATTTAAATGTCACCTCTGTGGAGTCATCTTTCTCTGTGTCTTTGCTTGCCTTGGTTTGTAAGTGGCTTGTCAGTTTTCAGTGACTTGAGTTTAACACCCTTTGGTGACAACAGTGGTGATTTGTTTGGCTCTAGACAAAATCCCTCCACCTCAGCACCATGCACGTCCTGCCAATGACCCTAGTAAATATTTGGATAAATGAATTTAACAGAGTTATTATGTAAAGTTGACTTCTCCATGAATATTTTAAGCAAGAGTGTGGACCTTTTTGATGCCCTGTTTCCTGAGCATTATGGTGGAAATGACGTCGTTGGAGGCTGATCCTTGTCAAGACTCTCTTTGTCATCAGGGACTTTGAACTCACTAGGGGAATAAGACTGAACCATAAAGGAGCATTCACTAAATGTGAAGATAATTCACTGTTAGGATATTTCATGTAATCGGTCTAACAGGAAACAAAGAACTGAGTTTCAGTAAATTTTACCCGTGTATCCACTGATGAAAACCAAAAGGCAAAGGCAGAGAAATGTGAGCAAGCGCCCCAAATAAGATGAATTTAAGTAGATCCCACAGCCTCCCATCATGAACTTGGGTCCCCACACTGATAGTTGCTGTAACCCCAGGATATTGACAATGCCATGAGCTACTGGAAGAATAAACAGATATGTCCTGGAAGAAGTACGACCAGGGCGCTAGAAGCAAAAATGACAAGACTGCATTTTATGTACTTTGGACATGTCATCAGGAGGGGTCAATCCTTGGAAAAGGACATCATGCTTGGAAGGTATAGGGTCAGTGAAAATGAGGAAGACCCTCAATGAGATGGATTAATACCCGAACTAATCCCACTGCCACTGAGTCAATTCTGCCTCATAGAGACCCTTCAGTGGCTGTAAAAGTGGGCACAAGCATAAAAATGATTGTGAGCATGGTACAGGACCGGGCAGTGTTTTGTTCTGTTGTGCCTGAGTCAGTGGCACGTGACAGCAACATGGCACCAGGTCAACTCATCTTTAGGCTAACTCTCGGAGTCTGGCTGAATCTGGATATTTGTGGATGATTTCCACAGTTAATATTGGCATCGTGAGTGCTTTGTAGATGGAGACGCTCTTTAATAGCCGTTATCCGACTGGACTCTTGTATGAATAGTGGAGGTCGATGGTGTTTGTGTTCTTCCACAGAAGGGCACAGAGAACTTCAGGGGTGGGGACTAAAGGGACTCATTGCAGCTGATGCCAGTGTAAGCAGTGGAGACGGGACTCAGAACAGGTCATGATGAGCCTCACCTGGTCCTTCTTGTTGTGAGCCTTTTCTACCTGCCCGTCCCCCGCGTGCTGCCTGCAGCCCCACCTCAGTGTCGCTCAGCAGGTGTGAGTTTGCCGCTTAGGATGGGCGTTTCTGTTTTGCACACAGTAGGATAGGCATCGTCCTTAGCTCCCGGGTTTCATGCCTGCTGTACTCATGTCAGCAGGACATCCAAATGTGTCCCTTCGTCCTTCCAGACACCCTGTAGGAGATGAATTAAAAACAAAAGAAAATTCCTGTAGTAGATTCTGACTCATAGAAAACCCAAAACTGTCCTGTGGGGTTTCTGAAGTTGTAATTTTTATGGAAGCAGACGACCACGTCTTGCTTCCGTGCAGCAGCTGACCTTTCTCTTAGCAGCTGAGTGCTCAGCCAGGGGACCGCCAGGGCTTCTAGGGGATGAACCACTCCCTCCAAACACTTTATTCCAAAGGCTCCCTGGTACCGCTCCACCAAACTGAAACCAAGCCTGTTGTCTATGCCGGCTCAGGGTGACCCCACGTGACAGAGTCGAGCTGTTCTATAGAGTCTCCTTGGTTGTGATCTTTATGGAAGCAGATTGCCAGTCCTTTCTTCCAAGCTACTGCTGGGTGGGTCTGAACTGCCAAATCTGTAGGTTAGTAGCCAATGGCAGATTGCTTGTGTTGTTTGGGGACCTTTCATTCAAAACTTGCTGCAATGGAGTTGATTCTGTCTCCCAGCGAAACTGTAGGATGGAGTAGAACTGCCCCCCAGGGTTTCCCAGGCTGTAAATCTTCACAGAAGCCGATTGCCACGTCATTCTTCCGCGAAGTTCAAACTGCCGACCTTTTGGGTCCCCGAGCACCGCAGCCACTGTGCTGTGAGGGCTCCTTCCTTTCATTCAACGGGAGCTGAATTAATGCTGCTGCCACTTTCTTTACGTCCTTTTCCCTTGTCAATTCTATTTTAGTTTCACTCGTCCAGGAAGAGGCTCCTGGCTCGGCAAAGGTGGCCCAGACACGGGGCCAGACCAGTCCAGCATCTCTCTGGAGAACCTGGTCTTTGGAGCAGGCTACTGTAAGCCGACGTCCTCGGAGGTAAGGTCTGCGTGGGGCAGAGGCTGCAGGCTCCGCAAACTTCCCTGTGTCGTTTGCTTCTTCTGCAAGCTCTTGCAGCATCCTGCTGTCCTGTCTAGAGAAACTTTGCCATGTTGCTCCTCCACTTTCATCTGTCTGTTGTCCCTTCTTTTGCTTACTGCAACACTTATCAAACCTATCTGACATGCCAGCCCCAGGGATGGACCCAGGAGACATGGTCCTCAGGTGGTTCTCCTTCCACCTGATGCCATGAAGGAGATTGTAGGGTCATTGGTGTAAAGAGATTTCCTTGGACCACTTGCTGACCTTGGAGGCCCGTTGGCATTGGAGCCATGTGTGATTTCACAGCTTGGCTCTGTCTCTTGTTGGCTCACTTCTCTGAGCCTTAGTTTACCAACCTGTAGAGTGGGATCTCTTGTACCCAGTGATCTCATGATGCGTTATGTGTATCCAGCGTCATCCCAAAGTCTACAGAGTCCCTAGCCTGGAGCCTGACAGCCAGTGCGTGCTCAGTAAACACGCGTTCCCTATCCTCCCACTGTTTGGACTGTCCAGGACATTGGAGACTCCCTGTGATGTCCCCTGTCCCGGTTCTGAGCCCATCTGGCAGTCTGGCTGCAAGAGCTGCCCAGGCAATGTCTCCAGCTGGTCCAAGCTGCTATGTCTTGTGTTCTCTTGGGACAAACAGAAGTCAGAGGTGCCAGGACCCTCCTGAGGGACAGGGACCTGAAGCCAGAGTCACCTTAGTGCTGGGATGGGGCAACGTTAGACCCAAATAGAACCATCCTGAAGGCGGACTCCTGGAACCTGTAGAAGCGTAATCTCAGACAGCTGCCATGGCTCTTGGAATGTATGTGCTGAGCACTGGCCCAGGACCCAGGAGTGAAGGAAAGCCAGTGAGCTTGGGGCTTTCCATGTCACCGCACATGCTCTCAGGGCTGAGAGATCTGACAGGGGCTGAACCAGAATGGCAGGTGGGACTCTGTGCTTGTTCTGCCTCCCAGTGCCTAGTACAGACGTGTTGGTGTGTGTGCCCGCTGGGGAATGCCCCGACAGTAGCCCTCCTGATCTGGGGGTGCTGGCAGGTGCAGGGCGCTCCTTGCTCCAGAGCTCCGCGTTGATCAGCGGAGACCTCTGCTGTGCCTGTATTGCAGCCCAGAGTTTCCTCGCCTAAGGTCTGCTCCTCTTGCGTGGTATCCCCAAGCGTACCCCTGGAAACCTCCGGCCTGGAGCTCTTCAGGGAGTGTAACCTCCAGCTTTGTTGGTAGCCTCAGACCAATCCAAAGCATTTTTTTCTTTCTTTGTATTATGACCAAGTGAAAGCATACAGTCCAAATCAATTTTGCATACTTGCCTCTCTGCAACTTTATCTGCCCTCCTCACTCTGTGACAGCGCTCTCCTGTTTGTCACTCTTTACTTCTGCTATCCTCTTAACAAACACTTGTCTCCTCCTCTCTACCTTCTCCTCTCCCCTCTAGAAAGAAACCAGTAGGACAGCCTCCTATGAATATACAAAACCATAAAGTACATGCACCATACGCTCACAATGTGTCCCTGAGACCAGTCCAGTCTTGTCTGAAGAGTTGACCCCAGTACCGATTTCAGGTTAGGGCTAGCAGCAAGTCTAGGGGCCATGTTCCCAGGGGACCCTCCAGGCTGTCCGACCATTGATTCTGGCCTTTTAGTAGAGTTCTTGAAGTGCATACCTCTTTTTCTCATGTTACCTAAGGGACTCTACATTGTGTCCCCCATCATGGCTGCCCTTGGTGGTGGCCAGGCACCATCTGTTTCTTCTGGTCTCGTGCTGATGCAGTCTCCTCTGGGTCCTTCTGTCTCCTGGGCTTATTTTTCCTCGTTTCTTTGATGTGCTCAGTCATCATCTGTTCCCGATGAGTTGGGACCATTTGGTGTCCCTCAGATGGCAGCTTGCTAGCTTTTAAGACCCCAGATGCCACTCACCAGTACAGGATGCAGAAGACTTTTAGCAACAGATTAGTTATGCCAGTTGACCTCGATGTCCCCTGAAAACATGGTCCCCAGACTGCCGCCCCTGCTACACTATCCTTTGAAATAGTGAGTTGAGTTTAGGAAACCTTTCCGTTTACGGTATAGTCCAGTTGTACTGGTCTGTCCTCTGCTGTGTGCTGTCACTCCCTTCCCCTAACCAAATTCCTGTAGAATATCTAATCTGTGATCACCACTCTTTCTCCCTCCCCACCTTGGAGCTGTCGAGTCTTTTCTTCTGTACATAAGACCATTTTCAAGTCCTACTTGTAGCAGAGGTCTCATACAATACTTGTCTTTTTGCAGCTGGCTGATTTTGTTCAGCATAATGTCTTCTAGTTGAAACCAGGTTGTAAGATGCTTCCTAAAATCATCATTGTTCCTTATCATTGTATGGTGTTTCACTGTGTATATGTACCATAGTTTGTCCATTCATCTGTTGATGGACACCTGGGTTGATTGTGAACAGTGCTGCAATAAACATTCATGTGTATTTATCTGTGTAGGTGACCACCTTTATTTCTGTAGGTTATAGTCCCAGCATTAGGATTGCTGGATCATATGGTATTTCTATTTCTAGCTTTTTAAGAAAGCCCCAAATTGATTTTCAAAGAAGTTGTACCGTTTTTCATTCCCACCAGCAATGTAGGAGAGTTCCAATCTCTCCACAGCCTCTCCAGCATTTATTATGTTGTGTTTTTTAGATTGCTGCCAACCTCTTTGGGGTGAGATGGTACCTCATCATAGTTTGGATTTGAGTTTCTCTAGTAGCTAATGATCATGAGCATTTTCTCATGTGTCTTTTGGCTGCCTGGAGGTCTTCTTTGGTAAAGTGTATGTCTCTCTCCTTTGCCCATTGCTTAATTGAGTCACCTTTTTCTTGTTGATATTTTGCAGTACCTTGTAGATTGCAGAAATCAGACATCAGTCTGACGCATAGTTGCCAAATATTTTTGCCATTTTGTAGATAGTCTTCTCACTCTCTTGATAAAGTCTTTGAATGAGCATTAGTGTTTGATTTTTAGTAGTTCCCATTTATTTTCTCTTCAGTTGTTTGTGCATTGTTGATTAGATTTTATAGTCTGTCTAAGCCGTGTATTAGAACTTCCATTGTTGTCCCTCTTCTTTCTTGCATGGTCTTTTTCATTTTCCATTGCTATTTAGGTCTTTGATCCATTTTGAGTTAGTTTTGATGTGAGATGTGAGTCTTGTTTCAGTTTTTTTCCCAGATGGATATTCCATTTTGCCAACACCATTTGTTAAAAAGTCAGTTTTTACTCCAGTTTACAACCTTTAGGCCTTTGTTAAATATCACCTGTTCATAGGTTGCTGTTGTTATGTACCATTGAATCAGTTCTGACCCATACAGACCCTATGAACAATGGAACAAAACACTGCCCAGTCTTGTGCCATGTCTACAATAGTTTTTATGTTTAAGCCCATTGTTGTGGCCACTGTGTCAGTCCATCTCATTGAGCGTCTTCCTCTTTTTTGCTGACCCTCCACTCTGCCAAGCATGATGTCCTCCAGGGACTGATCCTTCCTGACAACAAGTTCAGAGTATGTAAGACACAGTCTTGCAATGTTTGCTTCCAAGGAGCACTCTGGTTGTACTTCTTCGAGAATAGTCTGTTTGCTCTTTTGGCAGTCCACGGTGCATTCAGCATTCTTCTCCAACACCACAATTCAAAGGCATCAATTTTTCTTCTGTCTTCTTTGTTCATTGTCCATCTTTTGCATGCATATTTGAATGAAAATACAATGGCGTGGGTCAGGCGCACTTTAGTTTTCAAGGTGACGTCTTACTTTTCAGTATTCTGTTGATAGGAGGATGGTGATATTTCTGGAGTCTCTGTTCTTTTCTGTTGGTCTGTATGTATGTTTTTGTACCAGTAACAGGCTGTTTTGATTACTGTGGCAGTGTAGTAGGTTCTAAGGTCTGGTAGTGTGAGGCCTCCCACTGTGTTCCTCTTCTTCAGTGCTTTAGTTATCTGGGGTTTCTCATCTTTCCAAACAAAGTTGATGATTTGTTTCTACATCTCCTTAAAAAATGACACTGGAATGTATATTGGGATTGCCTTATATGTGTCAATTGCTTTGGGTGAAATAGCCATTTTCAACAATGTTAAGTCTTCCTATCCATAAGCAAGGTAGATTTCTCCACTTATATGAGTCTCTTTTGGTTTTTGCAGTAGGGTCTTGTAATTTTCTCTGTATAGGTCTCTTGCCTCTCTGGATAGATGTATTCCTAGGTATTTTATCTTCCTGGGGGCTATAGTAAATGGTATTGGTTTGGTGATTTCCTCTTTGATGACCTCTTTATTGGCGTGAAGGAATCCTATTGATTTGTTTGTTTATCTTATATCTTGGTACTTTTCTGAACTTTTCTGTTAGTTCTAGTGGTTTATTTATGGATTCTTTAGGGTTCCCTGTGTATGTGATCATATCGTCTGAGATGATATGATCATCCCAGGGGGGATGATAGGGATATTTTTACTATGTCTTTAGTGATGCAGATACCATTTATTTCTTTGTCTTGTCTAATTGCTCTGTCCAGAACCTCTAACACAATGTTGAGTAGAAATGGTGAGAGTGGGAATCCTTGTCTATTTCCCATTCTCAGCAGAAATTCTTTCAGTCTCTCTCCATTCAGAATGATGTTGGTGGTTGTCTTTGTGTAAATGCTCCTTATTGCATTGAGAAATTTCACTTCTATTTCTAATTCATTGAGTTTTTAACGTGAACAGGCATTGGAGTTTCTCAAATGCCTTTTCTGTATCAATTGACAAAGTCAGGTGATTGTTATCTTTTGTGTTATGTGTGTGGTTGATCATTTGTTTTCTGATGATGAACCAGCTGTGCATACCTGATATGAACCTAACTTAATCATGGTTAATTATATTTTTGATATGTTGTTCAATTCTGTTGGCTAGGATATTGTTGAAGATTTTTGCATCTAGGTTCCTGAGTGATATTGGTCTGTAATTTTCTTTTTTCAGTAGAGTCTTTACCTGGCTTTAGTATCAGGGTTATGCTGGCTTCATAGAATGAATTTGGGAATAGTCCGTCCTTTTCTGTGTTGTGAAATAGTTTCAGTAGTATTATAGTTAACTCCTCTCTGAAAGTTTGGTAGAATTCTCTGATGAAGCTGTCTCGGCCAGGACTTTTTTGGTTAGTAGTTTTGACTGCTTTTTCAATCTCTTCTTTTGCGATGGGTTTATTAAGTTGTTCTACTTCTCCTTGTGATAATTTTGATAGGTGATGTGAATCTAGAAATTTGTCCATTTCCTTTAGGCTTTCCAATTTGTTAGAGTACAATTTTTTCTAGTATTCTGTTATGATACCTTTAATTTTGGTTGAGTCTGTTGTGACATTTCCTGCCTCATTTCTTATTTGGGTTATTTGTTTCCTTTCTTGTTTTTCTGTAGTAAGTTTAGCTGGTAGTTCATTAATTTTGTTGATCTTTTCAAAAAGCCAACTTTTGGTTTTGTTAATGGCTTTAATTCTTTCAATTGTTCTATTCTCTAATTTATTTCTTCTCTAATTTTTATTATCTGTTTTCTTGTGGTGCCCGAGGAGTTCTTTTGTTGTTCTCTTTCTACTTGTTCAAGTTGTAGGGTTAGTCCTTTGGTTTGGGTCCTTTTTTCATTCTAGATGTGTGCATTTATAGAGATAAACTGACCTCTGAGCACTGCTTTGGCTGTATCCCATAGGTTCTGTTAAGATGTGTTTTCATTCTCATTTGATTCCGTGAATTTCTTTATTGCATCTTTGATTTCTTCTATAACCCATGAATTACTGAGCAAAATGTTCAGTTTCCATGAGTTTGAATTTCTGCCATGTTTTTTCTGCTGTTGATTTCAACTTTTATGTCTTTAGGGTCTGAGAAGATGTTTTGCAATAATTCAGTAGTTTGGATTTTTGTTTAGACTTGCTTTATGGCCCAATACATGGTCTATTCTGGAGAATGTTCCATGCGCATTGGAAAACATGATGTACTTGTCTGTTGTTGGGTAAAAAGTTCTATATATGCCAATGAGGTCTAGTTGATTGATTGTTGCAAAAAGATCTTTTGTATCTTTATTGAGTTTTTTTGTGGATGATCTGCGCATTACTGAAAGTGGAGTGTTGAAGTCTCCTCCTATGACTGTGGCGTGATCTATCTCATTTTTCAATGTCATCAGCATTTGTTTGATGTGTTTAAGTGCCCTGGTATCTAAATAGTATTGTTATATCCTGCTTATGTATTTAAACTTTCGTCAATAAATAGTGACCATCCTTGTCCACATTGGTGGATTTTACCTTAAAATCTGTTTTATTTGAGATTAGTGTTGCCGCTCCTGCTCTTCTTTGCATGTTGTTACCTTGCTGTGTGTTTTCCCATCCCTTGATTTTCAGTTTATTCATACTTTTGAGTCTAAGGTGTGTTTCTTGTAAGCTGCACATAGACTGATCATGTTTTTTGATCCAAGCAGTTACTCTCTGCCTCTTTATTGGAGCACTCAATGCACATGCATTCAGTGTAACTTTTGATAGCTATGTGTTTAGTGCTGTCATTTTGGTGCCCTTATTTTTGTGTTGTTGATGTCTTTGTTCCACTTAATATTCTGTTCTGGGTCGTTTTTCTTTAAGGGTTTTCTTTTCATCCTTTTCAGTGTTGGTTTTGTGTCTGCTGAGTCTCCTGTATTATGTGTCTTGTTTTGATTTGTATTATTGTTAGTTTGGAAACCCTGGTGACACAGTAGATTAAGTGCTATGTCTGCTAATCAAAAGTAGTTCAGATTCAGTAGTTCAGATCTACTGAGCACTCCTAGAAAACTCAATGGTGCAGTTCTACTCTGACCTCCAGGGTCACTATGAGTCGGAGTGGGTTTCTTTTTTTTTTAATTGTTATTTTGATTTGTGGCTACCCCTTTGTTCCTTCTTAATGTTCTAAGTTTAAACCAATCGTTAACTTCTATATATCTCCTTAACTTCTCCATCTGAAAGGGCTTTAAATACTGTAATATATCCCTCTTTATACTGTGATGATGTCATAGTCTGCAGGTTAAGATTGCTGTTTCCCTAATTTTAATATTTTAGCTTTGATTGAGCTTTGAGGCTTCCCTGAGTAGGACTTTGGATGCTGTGTCTGCATTGCATCCTTGAGTATACATCTAATGTTATTGATTTTCTAAAGAACTTCTTTCAGTATTTCTTGTGATTTTGGCTTGTTTTCTGCAAAGTTGCTAAGCTTCTGTTTATCTGAAAATTTCTTAATTTCACTATCATATTTGAGAGACCATTTTGCAAAATATATAATTCTTGATTGGAAATTTTTCTCTTTTAAGGCTTTGTATGTGTCATCCCACTGCCTTCTTGGCAACATGGTTTCTGCCAAGAAGTCAGAGAACAGCTTGCAAGGCTTCCCTTTGTACTTTAGTTTTGATTTAAGCCTAGCTGCCATTAAGAGCCTCTCCTTATGTTTCATTTTATTAAGCTTGATTATAATATGTCTTGGTGTCTTTCTTTTGGGGTCTGCCTTTCGTGGAGTTTAATAAGCATCTCGAATACCTGTGTTCTCTTCTTTCATGATGTAAGGGAAGTTTTCTGTCAGCAATTCTTCAACAATTCTCTCTGTATTTTCTGCTATCCCTTGCTGTTCAAACAATTCCAGTTATCCGTAGATTATTCCTCTTAATAATTGAGTCCTAAATGCTTAATGTTTCTTCATTTTTCTTGATTCTTTTATCTGATTTTTCCCATAAATGCTGACATCAGTTGCTTTGTCTTTAATCTCACCAATTCTGAATTCCATTTCCTCAGTCCTGTTCTTTTGGCTTTGCATTAAATCATCTAACTCTGTAATTTTATTATTGATCTGCTGAATTCAGATCATTGATGTTCTAGCAGTTCATATAGCTTGCTTAAGTTTTCATTTTGTTCTGCTGCACTTTGTTTAATTTCTAGAAGGGGTCTATACGTGATTCTTTTGTACTCTATGATAATTTCAGGAAGGCTTCTTCATCTGGGAAGTTTTTTGATTCTTTATTTTGGGAGTTTTCCAGAACCATGGTGGTCTTCTTCTTTAAATGGTTTGATGTTGATTGTTGTCTTTGTGCCATCAAAAACCTGTTAAGTTTCTCTGATGTTGCACCAATGGGAGCTGTGGTGTAGTTCTGTAAGCCTCTCAGCTGCTGTGCCAGCAGAAATGGGACTCGCTGTGCTGCCATCTTGCCTCCAACAAAGGTAGTTTTCTCTTTCCTGTCACCCTGTCACCCCTACACCTGATATTGGGGCTCCCAGAATGTCCCCACTGCTCCATTCAATTATTTTTCTAGGCCTTAGTTCTCAGAGGGAATCAATAAGATGTGTGACTAGTGTGCCATCTGGGCCTCACCCTCTCCAGTCCAAAGCATTTGAACTTTTAACCATCTAGACAAGGGGTGGCCCTGATTGTAATCTGACATCTGCCCTGAAGGGGCTCAGCTGCACAACTCCATTGATGCCCCCCAGGGCTCATTCAGATGCTGCCTCCTCCATAAATCTCTCTTGGATTTCCTGGAAGGAAATAATCTTTGCATAAAGACACTCTAGGCATCTCTGTCTTCCCTGAAGTTAGTAGTAGCCAACTCCTATCCCGAGGCCTGTGCAATGCCAGCATACATTGTTAGTGCCCAGTGAATGTGTGCTGGGTGTGCCATGGAGACTGCATGCATGCCACTGTGTAGGATACCAGTGGTAAAAGATGTCACCTTGTAGTCTGTTTCTTTCTATGACAGCATACAGAAACCACAGGGTCAGCAGGAGAACCATGGTGCCTCCACTGACATAGGAGTGCCAAACAGGGTACACCTGGAGACTGATTAGGAGCCCTAGTCCTGGGCAATGTTGTTTGTTCCAGACACCAGTTCTATAGAGAAGGATGCTGGGCACAGAGAGTTGTGTTCAGCATGAATCAGCCAAATCTCTACCTTCGGGCCTGTTGTGAGGTGGAGCAGACAAAAGTCTAGTTTCAACTGTCAGATTCGATAGATTCTATGTGACTTGGGAGGACTATAGAGAAGGAAACTGAGCACAGAGAGTCATGTGTAGCATGAATCAGCCAAATCTCTACCTCTAGCCCTGTTGTGAGGTAGAGCAGACAAAAGTCTAGTTTCAGCTACCAGATTTGCTAAATACTATGTGACTTGGGAGGACTTAATCACCTTCATGGACACTCAGCATCTTCAACTGTAAAATGGGACAACGACCTTGCAGAGGGGATTATAGGAGCTATTATGTGTAAGAACAAAATTTACAGAAATACTCAGAGTGGACACAAGATTCAGTATAGTTGTTTTTTCTTTTTTTTTTAATTTCTTTCTTTCTGGGTTATATGTCAAAGAGTCATTCTTGTGCCTTTCAAGAGCCAGAGAAAATGGCTTATTTGTGGGTGCTCAGGGTTGAACTCACTAGGAGCTCAGCTCAGTGGGCTATTTTGGGATGTGATTGTGTTTCTGTATCCTCTCCACTTGGGGCCCATCCAGTCCTACTGGCTCAGTGATCTGCCCTACCCTGTCTGTGCCTTCCCACCAGGCAAGGGCTGCCAGGCATGGAGGGAAGCCTACTCTCTTCTTCCTACAGGAGCTCTGCAGGCGCACGGTGGAGAAGCCCAGTGCAGGCTGTAGCACCAGCTGGAAGGATGAGCAAACAGGGGCTCACTGTAGTGTCTTTGCACAGCCTTGGTGGAGACCATTGATTCCTGTCAAAAGGAGCTGTTCTGGAAGAGAAAAACTGGGGAAATGGGGGTTGGGGGACAAGCCAAGTCCCTTTATGGCTGGTCCAGGCCCCCCCCATGTGACTCCTGTTCTTTCTTGATGCATCCTAGGCACAGCATTGGATTAACAGTGACTGGAACAAAGCCTTGGGTATCCTCCCCATTGCAGGCTGCTGTTCTCTCTTATGGGAATTAGAGGTTGTCCCCCAAGTTGTAGCGGGGTCCTGTTCCAGCAACTCTGTTGTCAGTCAGTTCTGACACAATTGGAATACCTCTTTTTTGTTTTTAGTATTACTGCCTTATATCACAAGTGCCTTTATAAATCATAACATCAAGCAGCTGTGGCTGAACAGCTGAGAATGATGCTCAGCAAATTCTGTGCTGCAAGATTGCATGTAGTACATGTTGCTAACAATGAGATGTACAGGGGGAGGAGGGGAACAGATGGTCCTCAGTGCAGTTCCGCATAACTCCAGTATGTCGTAAGTTGGAGGCTGCCTGTATTGCCTTATCTGTACAAGGGGGTACTGATGCCTGCCTCACAGCATTGCTGAGAAGATGTAACAGAGTAAGCACTTAAAGACTGTGCTCCGAGCCTGGCACACACATGCTTGATGGCATCCTGTCTGCTGGTGTGATTTGTCTTTTGCTTTATCTTATAATTGAATGGTAGGTGATGCCCAGGACCCATACGGTCTTCTGGACAGGAAGCTGAGCACTGGGTCCTATGTGTGCTTCTGTGTTGGCTTCAGCCCTGACTTGCTGTGTTACCGGGGCCAGCCAGCCACCTGCCATCATTATTTCTCCTCCCCTGTGTGTACCAGCATGGGATGAGATCATCTGTGGGCCTCCTTGGCAGTCTCTCTGTTGTTTTTCTGGTAGACTTGGCACAAGCTGGATCCGTGTTCTGAATCTGACACTCTTGTTTGGAGATCAGGAACACAGCTAAAAACTGCCAAGTTGGGAGTATCCCATTCTCCCTTCAAGGCTGAGTCATACCCTACTTCCCGCTGTGTCCCTGATCCTCAGGCAGCACCTGTAAATTCTAGAAAAGCTGAAATAGGGAGGGTTGTTCAAGTGCCCAGGGGAAGAATGGTAACCTGATGGGGGATGCTGACTTGGGAGAACTTGCCTGTGCCCTGCGACTGGAGCATCACTGCCTAGGTTCATTTGTTTTTCCATCTGCCATTTTTATAACCAATTGCCATCGAGTTGATTCTCACTCATGGTGACCCTGTGAGCATCAGAGTAGACTGTGTTCTGTAGAGGTTTCAGCGGCTGATCTTTGGAAGAAAGAGGTAACTATGATGATATGTAAGGAGAGTATACACTTAAACTCTAGTTGCCATGATGTTCATTTCTGACTTGTGTTGACCTTGTGTGTGTTAGGGTAGAGCTGCTCCATAGACTTCACACAGCTGTGACCTTTTGGAAGCAGATCACGAAGCCTTTCCTCTGAGGCATCTCTGGGTGAATTTGAACCTTTAGGTTAGCCTTTAGCTTAGTAGTCCAGTGCTTAACCATTGGTGCCACCCAGGCATTCCTGATACAGACATAAACCCACGGCCAATGCTGTCATGTCAGTGCTGACTCGTGGCAACTCTATAGGACAATAGAACTGCCCATAGAATTTCAAAGGAGCACCTGGTGGATTTGAACTGCCAACTTTATGCTTAGCAGCCGTAGCACTTGACCACTATGCCAGGTCCTTTTATGCCTATGGGGAGTGACCACGGCCAACTTAGCAGACACAGTGGGCATGTTGTATGTGGGTTTGGTGCTTTTAGGAGCCTACATAATGATGTAGTTTCTTTTAAAAATGAAAGGAAAAAAATCAATATGATCCAACCTGCATAATCTCTGTCTAAGCCAATGCAGCCATAAACATATGATTTTAAATGTTTTTGATTGTTTTGTGGACTATGGGGCCTTGGAGACAAGTGTCTGCAGCCAGCTGAATTCATATTTTAGCCACAGGTGGAATTATTGTTATTCTTCTTGGTTGTTTCCTGTTAGAGACATGAGTGAGACATGTGCCCACTGAGCCCGATGACCCCCCAACATGGGCAGAGCAAGCCTGGAACCAGCTGCCCCTTTTGCTCTCCGCCCTGTTTAGCACACTACCCACAGTGTGAAGCTTGCATTCAACACGTGCTATGTGAATGTTTACACCTGGATAAAGTAGCTGCGTGCAGAGAAGAGCTGTTTGGCCTGTGTGAATGACTCATGTTCTGATAAACTACCTGGGGAAGGATCAGAAGTACCAGGAAAACACAGAGTTACTTAAAGAAACACACACACACATTTACAAGGTTTACAGTTTTAAAAAGTCCTTACGTTTAATCACCTCTACTGGTGCAAGAGGTAGGATGGCAAACGCTACCCTGCCCGCTCCTCTTAAAGTCAGTCGCTTCAGGATTGCTCACTTTAATGATTTCCTGCTTCAATATAATCCTGCAAAATAAATAGCAGATGGCCCTGTGGTACACGGGCTGTGATGGGCTTTGAGTACATGGGCATTAGTATGTGCATTTGTAGAGGGACCCCAGGTAATCCCACAGCCTGTTTCAAAAGGAGCAGTAGCGATGAGTGGAAGCGGCTTTTCACGCAGAAGTCTGCAGTGTTGCTATTTGTGCCCACGTCAGCACTGGCCTTTTCATTACTGAAAATGACCTTCACTCCACTTCACCTGCCTTTGGATGCCAGGCACCTCTCCAGCATCGTCAGGCAAGATGTGAGATGTCAGGCAAGGATGAGGTTAACGTGTCCCTTTCCAGGCCGTCAGCTCCAGGGGACAAGGACAGGTCTGTCTTCCTCTTGCTGAGTTGTTGGTGTTCACCACAATGCATGGTATATAGCAGACACTCAATAAGTATATGCTGAGTGAGTACAGAATGAGGAAGCCATAGGAATACACGCAAGAACTCCAGATTTAAAGTCCAGAAAGCTGGAGTGGTATTGGTTGGCTTCTTCCATGGCTTAACTGTGAGAGTGTGGACCACTCATTAAACTATTCTGAGCCTCTCTGTCTCTTCTTAATGGATGAGAGGAAGACGAAATCTGCTCTCACCCTGGAAGGTTGGTCTAGGATATCCCTTCCTTCCTGAGTGTTCTTGCTAGACTTGGATTTCTTAAACTGCAGATAACAGGGCTAGTAACATATTTAAAAACAGAACAGAAAACCCTTTGCCGTTGTTTTAGTCAGCTAGGGATGCTCTAACAGAAATACCACAGAGCGGATGACTTTAACAAAGGAAGGTTTATTCTTAAACAGTCCGGTAGGCTGCAACTCCATGTTCTGCTCCAGGGGAAGGATTTCCCTTTGTTGGCTCTGGAGGGAAGTCTGGTATTGCATCAGTCCTTGTCCAGGGAGCAGCTTGGCGCAAGAACCTCAGGTCTGAAGGACGTGCTTTTCTTCCATTGCTGCTCTCTTGATGTGACAAGTTTCCCAAATCTCTGCTTGCTTCCCTTTCCTTTTGTCTCTTGCGGGTGGAAAGGAGTAAGATGGGGCAAGCCATACTCCGGGGAAACTCCCTTTACAGTGGAGCAGGGAGATTATCTTAGAAAGAGATTTACAGTCCCACCTTAATCCTTTAACATACAGCATAGGAAAACCACAAAATGGAGGACAATCACAAGATACTGGGAATCATGGCCCAGGCACATGGCTACACATATTTTTGGGAGACAATTCAATCCATGACAGCCAGTGAGTGAGTTCCAACTCTTAGCTGCTCTACAGGACAGAAAAGAGCAGCCCCGTAGGTTTCTAAGGAGCAGCTGGTAGATTTGAACTGCCAAACTCTTGGCCACTGTGCCACTAGTAAAACATTAGTTATGATTAACTAGACCAACAGTACCAGTAACAGAAATAATTTTCCACAGGTCATTTCTGACTTGTGACAATCCCATGTGTGTCAGAATAGAACTATACAGCATATGAGCTTTTGGAAGCAGATTTCCAGGCCTTTCTTTCAGAGCACTTTGGGGTGGATTTGAGGTGCCAGACTTTCAGTTTGATAGTTGAGTGCTTAACATCTTGTACCACCCAGCAACCCACTGGACCAGCAGGTGTGCCATGACGTTCCCTAGATAAGAAGCCATCACCACACCACCCTTAGTGCTCCGTGGTCTCTGTCCTGTTTAATCCTCTTGACAAACCTTTGAGGCAGACATCACCTTCAGTGTTGCAGAGACAAGGAGAGTGAGACTGAGTGTTTTGGAGTAACTTGCTTCAGGCCACAGTGTTAGAAATATGTGGTGGAGTCCTGGAGTGGCAGATTCCACCTATTGCCTATGCATCTATCTTGGGATCTTTTCTTGGAAAGCGCACAGTGTGCAGAGTAAGGAGCCTTGTGTCCATGGTGACAGCCACCACTGCTACCAGGCCTTTTCCATCCCCTTGTCTGAGCCTCACCTGTGTAGTTTATCCGGAACAGGTCTTCCACATGACCACAGCAGAAGAGCTGTCTGAACCCCTTTGGCTCTTGACTGCCCTAGGGTTTTGTTTTGAAGTGCAAACCGTAATTTAAGGATCACCATTCATTGAGTGGGTCAGGACTTGGCATCATGTATTGAGGGGGGCAGGGGGGCGGGAAGGGAACCTGCCTACCTCTCTGGCTTCAGGAATACACTTTACAAGGGATAAAGATATTGGTATGTGACTCTCTTAAGACTGCTAGTTTTTCATAGAATTTTTTTTTCCTTTTTGATCACGTGTGTTTTTGGTAGTGGAATGCGTGCTGAATTAATTAGTGTGTTTAAATTCTTAGTTGGTAATACAGATTTGGGAACCCTGGTGGTAAAGTGGTTAAGCGCTATAGCTGTTAACCAAAAGGTCAGAAGTTCAAACCTACCAGGTGCTCTTTGGAAACTCTAATGAGGTGATTTTGCTCTGTCCTGTAGAATCTTTATGAGTTGGAATCGACTCAGTGGGAACAGGTCTTTTTTTATATATATATAGACTGAGAAGTATGTGAAACTGTATGATTTGTGGGAACCCATCTGGCCTCTGATCTTTGGTAGCAGGCTTTGTTTTGGGGTACCTTCCATTTAGGTACATGAGGCACCTCGGATTTTGCCTAATAGCCCAGCTGTTTTGCTTCAGTGAATGTTTGTTTTACCTTTCCTATCTCACTAGTATATGGGTCTCCACTGGACGGAAGCAAATACTTGTAGTGGGAAAAGTATACTCCAAAAGAACTCCTGATGGATAAACAGTGGATGGGGCACTGTATGTTCCATAAGTCACAAATGAGTTACATTGGACTCTGCCACTTACTACCCTTGGTTCTTTAGTACGTTATTGAACCTCCTGAGACTCAATCTTCCCTAGTTGGTAATATAACAGTCAGACTTACTCCCTTGCTTTTTAAATATACTCAGTAATGCTTGGTCACCCTGCTATATACCATGGACTGTTTATTTATTTATTTTGTTAATTTCCTTTGTTGCAAATGTATGCAGAAGAACATATACCCAGTCGTTACTATGGACTGTTTTAATCTTTGATGTAACAGCAGCAATTGAGACAGATGTTGTTCTGCCTTTGTAAAGCTTACAACTGAGGAAGGGGAGTGTTTGTTGAGGAGAGAATAGATATTTAACAGAGAATTATATTAATGTCAAGAGCTCCGATAGTGATGGAAGTAGAGCAGGTGGTTTCTGTTCTGTTCTTTGTCATCCCATTGTGCTCCTTCTTTCTGTCATTGCCCCACCGTTGACCCCAAATCTCTCCTGCCTTCTCTCTTGACATCTCCCTAGCTGTCTTTCCCCTCATCTCTGCCTTCACCTACATCACTTTTTTTGGGCAGCCCTTTCTCTCTCTTACTCATCTTAACTCTGTCCACTTCTTGGTTCTTCTTCTCTGGCTTTCCATCTCCTCTCTTCCCTGCTCCCTATCTATGCCTTTCACCATCTTTTCCTGATTGTGCCTCTCTCTGCTGTCATTTAAGTCATTTCTGGATCACTTTCTATCAAGGAGATGGATATGATTGGTTGATCTTCCTCCTCATTACTGGTTGCACTTTCCTCCTTTAGTGTAATTTTTTATTCACTGCCAGTCATTGTGCACTCTACTTTTGTCAGTGCTGAATGTTTTTTGCATGTCTCTGTGTATTCTTGGGCTTCTTTTGGGATGTGGTTATTTGGAATCAGTTTGATCCTACAAGGCTTTAAGTTGCTTCAGGGAGGCTCAGAGCACTCTTTACAAGACTAAACCAAACTCAGTGCCATTGAATTGATGCCAAGTCACAACAACTGTATAGGACAGAGTAGCATTGACCCACAGTTTCCAAGGAGCACCTGGCAGATTTGAACTGCTGACCTTTTGGTTAGGAGCCTTTAGTCTATAGATAATTTTGCTCTCCTATTCAGACAATGAAGGACAGTGATTAAGTACTTGGTTACACAGTGGTTAAGTGTTTGACTGCTAACGGAAAGGCCGGCAGTTCAAACCCACCGTCCATTCTGTGAGGGAAAGATATGACTGTCAGCTTCTAAGAATACAGCCTTGGAAACCCTGTGAGGTCATTCTGCTCTGTCCTATAAGGTTGTTCTGAACCAGCATCAACTTGACAGCAACATGTTTGGTGTTTTTCGTTTATCTGGACAATAGCTTTCTGAGTTCTATGCACAGTGCCGTGTGAATTTTGAAGTTTCCCACTGTGAATTATGGATCTATAAACTATCCACAGCATTGCCTGAACTCTGGAGCTCATTCCCTTTTTTTCTTTGGGGACATTTCCCGGGTTTCAGAAAATTTTGTGACATGCATGTGATGGTCCATACTTAGCTGAAAACTCAAGAGAGCTTCTCTACAGGTTTCTCAAGTTCTGTCTGTGGCTCTCCTCTCTAGCAATCTGTCATGGAAACCTCCCCCCTTTTGTCCTCTTGGACTACTGCTGCACTCTCAGATCCATCTCTTCAACTCAAAATTTGCAAGGATTTTCCCCAGTCCTGGATCGGGACTGGTGCGACCAGAAAAGACTCACTTTCCTGTATCATAACCTCTATCATGTTTCTCCATTTGTTTCCTCGTTTGCATTATTGTACTGTGCAGCTTGATGCTTAACATCTGATTTTCTTTTTAATCTATGTTTTTAGTTTTGTCAGGTAAAGGCTTGAAATCTGTGTGAAATTGTCCATGACAGATAAGTAAGGAAGCACAAGTGAGCCTGTGCTTACCTTGCTTATTGGGTAAAATGCCACTGCTCAGGAGGCATGAGTTAGCCTATCATATAGGATTTGCCCCCAAAAGCTTGTAACTCATAGGTCAGGGAAGGGAAGGTGAGACTGCTTCACACGGGGACCCTCCCCAGACCCCGCCTGGACCCCTGTTCATTGTGATCACCCTTCTCTACGTCTTCTACCATTATAAAGTCCTTAGTCGTCGGTGTAACATCTTCGGTGAGTTTTGTCAGTCATTACAGTGAATTAACTAGCTCAGGGTTTAACTTTAAGGTACCAGCTATTCGCCTGTGGATGGGGACAGGGAGTGTGCTATGTGGATGACTGGTGTCAGAAACGGAGACCTGAGAAAGCTGGCATGTGCTTTGTCTCTGCTTCCGGGAAGCGGCTTTGTGCTCCTTCTCACCCACTGCCCTGTCGTTGTAGAGGGTGAGCGAGTAAGAGACATCGCAGAGGGAGTAAATAGGTCTGAGCGGGCGAGCGAAAACTCAAGGGTGCCTCCGGTTTCCTGCTGTGACTAACTGGGGAGTGAGGTGGCTCTGCAGTGGCCTTTCCTATGTTCTCAGTCTCCGTCTCAGCTGTGTAAGTAGGTTTATCATTCCTTCCGCAGAATTGCTGAGGGGATTCCCTGAGCTCATGGGTGCTCTGGGCCTCTAGTGGCTCCTGATGGACTTTATAAAGTGATGAAAAAACCAGTTGTCTTTGAGTCACTTCTGACTCATCACAATCCGTTTTTGTGTCAGAGTACTGTGGGTCATAGTCAGGTTTTCTGCAAGTAGATTACCAGGCCTTTCTTCTGAGGTCCCTGTGAGTGGACTTCAAATTGCTAACCTCTCAGTTAGCAGCTGAATACGTAATGGTTTTTACCACCCAGTGATGCCGTAAGGTAACTAAAGGCAGACAAACAAACAAAAAAACAACAACAATCCTTTGTAATGAAAACTAGTGAAGATGGGCTCCCAGCGTGGCAATTCCAGAAATTACAGGCGAAGTGGGAATTGTGATTTATTCTTCAAAGTACCATCATTTCTCCCCATCAGCATTTTCTTTTCTCCCTGAAAAATGAGTATAGCCCAAGGAATATTCCAAGATCCCACACTGTCTACCCCAATGTTATGCATAATTGAATAGATTGGATAGTTTCTATCATCTTGAAAAATCACTTTTCAAATATTGAAATAATAAAAGATCCATCTCAAAACAGTGGTGTGATACTACCTTCTGTTCCCATGGAGACCAAACCTCTAGCCTTCAGCTATGCGATTATTCACAGCAGCTACCAACACGACACATGTTGGATTGGCCTCATAAGTCAGCATTCGGTATTCATCTTCACCTGCAAATGTGTTTAATTCATTTCACCTTATGTTTACTGTTGGGATTTCAGAAATGGTTTTACTTTCTAGTTCGAATCAATCTGACAATTTTGGTGAAGGTCTTGTTGCCCATCGCAGGAAGCTGGTTCACGGCTGCATTGCTTGGTCTGAGGAGGCACTCTTCCTGTCATACATGAACCTGTGTATTGGAGGACAAGATCTCAGGAGTGTAGAATTTGACTCTACTGTACCTAAAAGACAAAAAAAAAAAAAAAAAAGTAACCAGGAGAAAGGGAAGGTGCTATTGAGCAAGGAGCCCTGGTAACACAAAGGTTAAGCACTCAGCTGTTAACTGAAAGGTTGGCAGTTGAAGCTACCCAGTAGCTCCATGGGAGAAATACCCAGTACTTGCTGTTATAAGGATTACAGCCTAGGAAACTCCATGGGATAGTTTAACTTTGTCACATGAAATCCACTTGATGGCACACAGTGACAACAGTATTTCTTGAACAACTACAATCTGATATACACAGCGCTCAGTTCTTGCAGATAAGATACCCTCTGAGTCTTCTAGCCTGCTGAGTGTTTCTCATTATGAGTCTCATTCTACAGATGAGAAAACTAAGCATCTGAAAGGTTAGCCATCTTTCCTAAGGGCACTTGCTTGGTCTGAAATGCTAACGCTGCTCTATATGGTTCTAAAGTAATCCTTCTGTTTTCTGTATTGCACTAAATGGGTTTGGAATTCTGAGCTGAACATGATCCTGGCTTTACGGGTCTGAGGATTAATGCATTTAAAGTGATTAACATATGGTAGGTACAGAATAAATAGTCTCTCTGTCCTTTTCTTTCTCCTGTTTCTGCTTTTCTTATTATTTTGAGTGCAGCTTCAACTTGAAGTCATGGGAGTGGAATTGTCACTATTTTTACTCATTTACACTAGCAATAATTGATTAATGCATCTATATGGATTCAGTTATTTTTCCCCCAAAGTCTCACAGCATACATTGGTGGGAGTAATCTATGTTGTCATGTTTCCATGGCAGCCAAGTGCCGTGGAGTCAGATCCCACTCATGGTGACCCTAGGGGTCAGAGTAGAGCTGACCCCTAGAGTATTCAAGGAGCACCTGGTGGATTTGAACTGTGGACCTTGTGGTTAGCAGTGGTGGCACTTAACCCACTACACCACCAGGGTTTCCATAAATGCTACATTTGCATTCATTAAACTCTACCCATTGTACTTTGTCTGCAAAGAGGGGTTAAATATAGCTTCTGTTAATAGTCTCATTGTTGTCTTGTAGAAAGGTGTAGTTCTTAGAAGCAAGAATTCCCTAAATTTAAAAGCCTGCGTAGAAGAAATACTCCAGTTTGTTATCTTCTTCCTGTGACTGTTTCATGTACCATTCTACTGCTTATCTGTTTGTATTGTGTTTCCCCCACGACAAAAGCTCCATGAGGGTAGGAGCTGTATCTCCCTTCAACACTATAGTTTCTTCGGCCCCTCACCAAGG
Organism: Heterohyrax brucei; assembly: GCA_028571685.1. NCBI lineage: Eukaryota > Metazoa > Chordata > Mammalia > Hyracoidea > Procaviidae > Heterohyrax > Heterohyrax brucei. The sequence continues at coordinate 5,795,516 of CM053153.1, forward strand.
GCCTGGCCTGTGGGAGGTGTTATGGATTGAATTGTGTCTCCTAAAAATGTGGGTCAACTTGGCTAAGCTATGACTCCCAGTATTGTGTGATTGTCCACATTTTCATCACCTAATGTGATTTTCCTAGGTGTTGTAAATCCTCCCTCTATGATGTTAATGAGGCAGGACTCAGTCTATAGGATTAGGCTGTGTTTTAGGCCAGTCTCTTTTGAGATGTAAAAGAGAGAAGCCAGTAGAGAAAGGGAAGGCCTCCTACTACCAAGAATGAAGAATGAGGAAGGGAGTATGTCCTTTGGACCTGGGGTCAATGAGCAGAGAAGCTCCTTGACCAGGGGGAAGATTAATGAGAAGGACATTCCCCCAGAGCTGACCATGAGAGAGAGCCTTCCTCTGGAGCTGGCACCCTGAATTCAAGCTCCAAGCTTCCTAGACTGGGAGAGAATAAATCTCTCTTTGTCAAAACCATCTACTTGCGGTGTTTCTCTTGTGGCAGTACTTAGATGGCTGAGAAAGGACATTTGCCAAATACTGTATGTAAAGGAATGAATCAAGCAGCAGGTACATTTGCCTTGTCAAGAAGGCTAGATGCAAAGATTATTTTTCCCTCTTTACAGCAAAGGAAATTGAAATCCCTAAAATAATTCCCCCCAACTCGTGAGTGAGAAGCACTTTCAGCTATACCATTTTGTTGTCCAGATATGAGTATCCGGGGATATACAGATGAATCTAGCCATCAAGCAGTTTTAGCACTCATAGAAGGACTTCACTTAAGGGAACTTGTTTATGGAGATGACCGCTTGGTCAGAGACTCCCAGTGGGTGAGTCAGAATTTAGGGTGTTGACTCTTACTCTTCACCTTCCAATTCATTGCTAGCTGTTTAGCATATAAACAGCTGCCTTCTTCAAGGGCCATGCTGTTCAGAAACACCCCAGAGGACTGGGGATTCATTTCTCAGATGAGTGAGAAAGGCAGCCCATCTCTGAATTCCTTTACTTTCAGTTTTTCCCCTGACCATCTTTCAGGACTCACAATGAATGGGCCTTGTTCAGGCTGCCTCACTGCCTCCTTTTCTTCCCTTCCTTGGACCAAGTCCTTTCCTTTAGAAATGATTGCCTGTTTTCACTTCTAGGCTGTAGGCCTTAAGAGCAAACTGTTTCTCTCTTCATGTTGTAATACTCATTATCTGTGCCAGCACCTGACACTCAATAATTATCAAATGAACAAATGCTATTAAAAGTCTCCCTGAAACACTCTTAGTCTTGACTTGATCAAGCCTGCCAAGTGCCGTAAATATCCTATTTTAGTTCACCATCCCCCACGGGTTGTAAATCGTGTTCCTAGTGATGTTACAGAGCCAGCATGACACAGTGTTTAAGAACTTGGCTTTTAACCAAAAGACTGGCAGTTCGAACCCACCAGCTGCTCCTTGGAAACCCTATGGGGCAGTTCTCTGTTCTGTAGTGTTACTATGAGTCAGAATTGAATCAGTGGCAACAGGTTGAGTGACTGTATAGTAACTTTTACTGTAGACATTTAGATTTTAATTGGTAGTTGGCATCTCACACCATCTGCTCTGGGTTTTCTATTCCTGGGGTAAGTACGGCAGTAACACTCTCTTGGGATCTTCAGATTGTCCTAAGTGCAGACAGGCTCCGTGTCTGCAGGCCCAGGAGTATGTCAGCTATGCCTTTTGCAGTAACATATTCTACCTTACCTAGTATTTATTATTGGAATTGAGTCTATTCCTTGATGAATTTTATAGTCCCCTCTCACTCGCCAGGTAGCACAGAGAATTCTGTTCCATGTGGCTCTTGTTTTCTTTCCAAGGAGAACTTTTAGAAAAAGTGATACTTGCTTGCTCATGTCAGTCAGAATGTGTGCTGGGGTGTCAGGGGCCACTCTCATCTCTGCCTACCCTTGTCCACAGGATCTAAGCCTCTCATGGGTTGGGTCAAGCTAAGGGGAGTGGCAAGCCCGTGCCAGCTTCCCAAATTGCCTTCCTGTGCTTATTGGGTACCCGCGCTGGTGCCTGCAACAGCGCAGCATAAAGCCTGGGCTCTGCGGTGTAGTCCTCCTTCAGAGCCCTGCTGCCTCACTGGGCATCCTAACAGACCTGGGATTTCTAACTCCTTTCCCAGAAAGGCAAGTGGAGACTCAGAGAACAAAAGAGATTTGTCAAGGAGTGCCCGTCGGATCTGAGACTTCCAGCCCAGTGCTCTGCTCCCTACATAAAGCAGTTTTCAGCAATTATGCAGTGGATTAATAGAGATATGAGTGACATCATTTCATGGCTAATATTCAGATCAGACTCCATGCTTTCAATTAATTAGCTAAAATATATTGAGTCTTTACTGTTTTCCACTTTTTGTCCAAGTATTTGCACATGCTACCTGTTTTATTCGTCACTGGAATCCTATGGGAAACGCTGGTGGCATAGTGGTTAGGTGCTACGACTGCTAACCAAAAGGTCAGCAGTTCAAATCCAGTAGGCACTCCTTGGGAACTCTGTGGGGCATTTCTGCTCTGTCTTAAAGGGTTGCAATGAATCAGAATTGACTTGACAGCAGTGGGTTTGGTCTTTTTTTCAGAATGCTATGAAGGAGGCTTGGAGATGCAGTGGTTAAGCCCTCAGCTCCTACCTGAAAAGTCAGCTGTTTGAACCCACCTAGCGACTCCATGGGAGAAAAGACCTGGTGATCTGATCCCATAAGGATGACAGCCTAGAAAATCTAAAGCGTATTTCTGCTCTGTCCTGTAGGATTTCTGTGAGTTGGAATCTGTGGCACACAACAGCAGCAGTTGGTGACATCCCTGGGTGGTGCAAGTGGTTTGTGATTAGCTAGTGAGACATTGATGGTTCAGACCCCGCCCAGCAGCACAGCGGAAGGATGGCTTGGTGTTTCAGTCACCTGGTGCTACTCTAACAGAAATGCCACAGAGCAGATGGCTTTTACAAAGGAAGGTTTATTCTTATGCGGTCCGGTAGGCTACAAGTTCAAATTCAGGGTGTCCATGCCAGCGGAAGGCTTTCCCTCTGTCAGCTCTGGAGGAAGCTCCTTGTGTTGCATCAGTCTTTGGTCATGGAACATCATGGTCAGGAACCTCAGGTCTGAAGGCTGTGCTCTACTCCCAGTGCTGTTTTCTTGATGGCATGAGGTTCCCAGTTCTCTGCTTGCTTCCCTGTCTTTTTATCTCCCACAGGATGAAAGGATAAAAGGGGTTACAAGCCACACTCCAGGGAAATGCCCTTTACGGCGGATCAGGAAGGTGACCTTAGGAAGAGGTTTACAGTCCTACCCTAATCCTCTCTAACATAATCCACTCTGTTAACCATAGGCAGAGTTTAGGATTTACAGCATAAGAAAATCATGACATGGAAGGCAATCACAGGATACAGGGAATCCTGGCCCAGCCAAGTTACCACACTTTTTTGGAAGGCCACAATTCAGTCTATGACACTTGGTGATCTGTTTCCGTAAAGACGACAGCCAAGAAAACCCTGTGGAGCTGATTGATCTCTACTTTGTAACCAGTGGGGTCACCACGGGTTGGAACTGATTCGGTGATGACTAACAACAACATTGTATGCTAAAATCATGTTTTTCAATTCTGCTGAAGGCCTTTCGTTACATGTATCTTCACATCTGTTCCTCCATCTCCTTCTGCTTGTCTTCATCTGGCTATTGCATTTCTTTAGTGGAGTCATTCTTCCATGGTGTTTTTCTTGACAGCCCCCCAGAGTGGTACAGACCCCTTTCATTGTGCTGTGATAGCATTTGTGTATGAATTTGTCATAGTGTTTGCCAAGCTGTGCGGTGATCATTTACTTGTGTTCTGCCTTACAAAGTAGACTACTGGGGCCTTGAGTGCAGAGATCATGTCTATGTAGTAGCTAATTTAGTCTTCAATAGAATTCTGTGAAGGAGGCCTGGTGGTGCAGTGGTTAAGGTGAATGAATGACTGCTAACCGAAATGGCAGTGGTTCAAGGCAACTGTCTGCTGCAAGAGAGAAAGATGTAGCAGTCTGCTTCCTTAGAGATTTACAGTGCTGGAAAACCTATGCAGTCATTATGAGTTGGAATTGACTCAGTGGCAGTGGGTTGGTGTGTGTGTATATGTAGCTATAGATGATAAATAGAGAGATGACAGATGTATAAATAGATAGATGATAGATAGATAGATAGATGAATTTACTTTGCACTGAGAGCACATCTTCACTCAACCTACCCACATGCCAAGTACTCAGTCATCACGTGTGACTTGTGTCTTCTGTTCTGGGTAGTGCAGACTGAGGCAGAAAGGGGATGCATAAAACTAAGGCTTATTGGTATGATTATGACATAGTGGGCATTTGATTCATTATATGATTTCATCCTGTCCATGACATGAGTTTGGGTATGATCGTATAAAGTAGGAGGTGTCTTTTTTTTTTTTTAATTTAAGCAAACTGTGCATTTTGTTGCTGTTGGGAATATCCAGCAAAACAGGCACCAACTCAGTAGTTTCTCCATGTGCAGTTCAGTGACATTGAATTCTTGTCTTCAAGTTGTGTAGCTCTTCCCAGTGTCCTTTTCTAAGTTGTTCCTCCCCCACGACTGTAAACTCACTGCCCCCCGAGTTTCCTAGGTAACCTCTCAAGTTGCTATCATTGGTTGGGTCCTGTGTGGATAGATCTTAAAAAAGCATAATGCTCAGGCAGACGTTCTTTCTTTTTACTAGTTAAACTATTGTTTGGTTTTAGGAAGACTTCAAGGAATATTTCAGACAGATAGATGTTTAATAGACAGGTTTTTTCACTTGTACGTGTGGAGGGGGCCTGAGGAGTCACAACCCTGGGCCGTGGACTCAGAGTTGACCATTTGCAAAGCTGCTGTGTGGTGAATCCGGGTCAGCCTGAACCACTGAACACGTGATCATTTCCCTCAGCAAGGGATCATTCAAGTCTTTTAAATTCACACAGTGACTGTTAAATACAGTGCATTTTTACTGTAGTAAAATACACGTGGGATGGAATGTATTAGTTGAACCATTTTAAAGTGTGTGATTCACTGGCATTGAGTGCATGCATGGCATTCTGCACCCATGACCAGTTCCATTATCCAGTTCCAGAACTTTCTCATCACCTTATAGCCTTTAAGTGGTAATTCCCCGTTCCCTTCTCTTCCAGTCCCTGGCAACCCCAAAGTTAAGAAACACACATGTATCTAACTGAATGAGAGAATGATTAATTATCCTTTTTCAAATCAGAGCCTTCCTTCAAGGCAGACTGTAAAAATAAAGATGTTCATTGGAAAGGTGTTTGTTTGGGGTTTTATGATGATCTGACAACTAAATTGCTTGTTCTGTATGAGTTGTGTAAAGTTGTTCTCAATTAGATTAAATATTAAGACTCCAATTTGCCAACTGCTAACAAAATTGCTGAACACTGCACACAGTTTGGGGAATTGCTCTTAATGAAGAACAAATGGAAGTCAAACACTAGAAAATGCAAGTGCCAGAGCTACAAATGTTTTAATAGATGGACTCGGCATTTTCAAATGTAAGGTGGTAAGTATTTTCTACACTGGAATGATCTATGGGCACCTTAATTACAGAAGCTAATGTCTGTGAAGCCACTGTTAGTAGACACAGTTGTGAAAAAGTCGGTTCTTATCATGTGAGGGCACTGTCTGCAGCAGTGAAAAGCAGAAGGCAGAGAGGTGGCTGTTCAGAAGATGGGCCGTGGGGTTCTGGTGGCCACTTTCTTACTCCTTCTGTGCCTTGGTCCCTCAGCTCAGATGAACGGGAGGCAGTGTGCACAGCGACAGTGGTATAGTGGCAAGCATTGTCAGTCTGCTCGCTGCACCCTCTGACCTGTCTCCTTAGATCACAGCCTGAAGGTCACTTCTCCTCTGACACCTGCAGACGAGGTTGCCTACCAACCTTCTGCATTTCTGTAATACGGAGATTTTTGTAAATTATTGTTACTTGTTTTCAGCAGACTTTGTTCAAAGCATCTCATGTCCATTATCTGTCTCGGATGCTTCCCCCCACCGTGCTTGGAAGGAATTGCTGTTATCGTAGAGGCTAGGCAGTGAACACAACGCCAGCTCTGGGCTGTGCACTGCACAGACGGTGGGCACAGCATGCATCAGAGTCCTCGCAAATAGCGTTGTTGTTCCTACTGAGATGTCTCTAACTCATGACGACGCCATGGCTAATAGAACGAAATGTCACTCAGTTTTGTGTCAGCTTCGTGATCGTTGGTGAGCTTGAGTCTCCTGCTGCAGCCACGGTGTTATTGGAGTGCTTTCCAACTTCAGGGGCTCATCTTCCAGCACTATATCAGAAAATGTTCCTTGTGATCATATGGCTTTGACTGGAAATTTTCAGAACTAGACCGTGAAGTCTTTTCTTCTTAGCTGCTCTTAGCATGGAAGCTCTATGGGAAGCTTCCACCGTGGGTAACGCTGCTGGGATTGGACAGACCGGTAGCATAGCTACCAGCGTCGTAGCAGCACACAGACCACGACAGTGGGACAAACAGTGGGCGGCAGTGCAAGTAAGAAGCCACCAACAAATGCAGAGCAGCATTCAAACCAAGTTGAATGCTTCGATCCGACGAAAAAATGCTGACACACAACATAAATGCTATCCCTTTAGTTGTTGTTAACACGTGCCATCGGGTCGGTTTCGGCTCATGGTGACCCTCATACACAGCAGAAGGAAATGCTGCCTGGTCTTGCGCCGTGTCCACAGTTGTTTTTATGCTTAAGCCCGTTGTTGCAGCCATTGTGTCAGTCCACGTTGTTGAGGGCCTTCTGTTTTTCACTGACCCTCTGGTCTGCCAAACGTGATGTCCTTCTCCAGGGACTGGTCCCTCCTGATAACGTGTCCACAGTGTGTGAGATGTGGTCTCGCCATCTTCGCTTGCTTCCAAGTTGCACTCTAGGTCTTCATCTTTGGCCTTAGTAGCTGGTGCATAAACTTAAATAGTAGTTATATTAACTGTATTGATTGTAGGTGTAGGAACATTATTCTATCACTGACAGCATTGTATTTCAGGACAGATCTTGAAATGTTCTATTTGATGATGAGTACAACACCATCCTTGTTCAAGTTTTCATTTCAGGTGTAGTAGGCCATATGACTGTCTAATTCAGAATGGCCAATACCAGTTCATTTCAGTTCACTAATGCCTAGAGTATCTGTGTTAATGCATTCCACTTCATTTTTGATGATTTTCCATTTTCCTAGGTTCATACTTCTTACATTCCATGTTCTGATGATTAATGGATATTTATAGGTGTTTTTTGTTCTCCTTTTTTTTTATAACTGAGTGAAAATGTATATTCCCACATAAATTTTAGGTGTTTTTTTTTTTCATCTTGAGTCATGCCACATCTGTAAATGAAGCTCTCAAAGGCTTTAACTGCACCCACATCATCCAGGTTGACTCCGCTTTGAGGAGATGGTGCTTCCCCAGTTGTCTTCCGAAGGCCTTCCAACCTGGGAGCTCATTTTCTGGCACTGTATCTGACAGTGTTCCACACTGTTCGCCAGGTTTTCATTGGCTAATTCTTCTCAAAAGTAGACTGCAGGTCCTTCTTCCTAGTCTGTCTTCATCTGGAAGCTCAGCTAAGCCCTCTCCGCCGAGGGTGACCCCGCTGGTATCTGGATATTGGTGGCATGGTGGCCAGCATCACAGCAGCACGCAAGTCCTGACAATACGATGAACTGACAGACAAGTAGGGGACCACTGGTGGCCGCTTTGGTGGCTGTGTATATCACCTTGATCTTGAACCCTAAAGAAAATGTAGCTGCTAAACTTCACAGTGATATTGGATTAGAGGTTGGTATATTATACAGGATCCAAATTTTACTTAAATTTTGCTTTTTTTTTTTGCTTTAATTTGGACAATTCTGTCAGACCTCCAATCTGTCTTTTTATTCATAAAAGGAAGCTAATAACGATACCTGTCTTATAGAGTTGACATAAAAGCCCCAGATAAACTACAATTTACAATGCAAATACTTATATTTTAGTTTCTACAATTGTTAAAAATAATTTCAATAGAAATTAGACAAACTTTGAGCTGGTTTGTGGTAGAACTAAACATTCTAATGTGCTAATGTTCTTTCGGTGACCTCACATGTGGGTTTAATGTTCTGTTGGAATTATCATAGGGCCTGACAGCGAGCTAGTGGAGGAACTGGTGGTAGGATGCTCGCCTGCCTTGCAGGAGACTTGGGATCAGTTCCCCTCTTGTGTGGGCACTATCTCTTTGTTGTTTTCGGCTTGTCTGTTGCTGTGATGCTGAATAAATTTCAGCAGGTGTTCCAGACTAAGACTAGGATGAAAAACCTGGTGATCTACTTCTGAAAGCCCTGTGGATCACCTGGTGATCTACTCCTGGAAATCAGCCAGTGAAAACAGTCCTGTTTACAGCTTGTCATGGGGATGGGACAGGACTGGGCAGTGTTTGGTTCCACTGTGTCTAAGCCAGCCAAGTGCCGTCACCATGAGTCCACTGTGTTTGGCCAGCCGGGGTCACCATATGTTGTGGACTAACTCAACAGGAGTTACCGACAAGAAGGAGCCAGCTCATCACTGAGCATCTTCTTCAGGGAAGCAGGACTAGGTGGTGGCTAGTGGCCAGGGTCTGGGGCCAGGGAAGCTGTTATGTATTAAATTATGCCCCACGAAAGATCTGTGTTGACTTGGTAAACCACGATTCCCAGTACTGTGAGGTTGTCCATTGTTTTTATGGTCTAATGTGATTATCCTTTCTGTTGTAAATCCTAGCTCTGTGGTGTTAATGAGGTAGGGTTCGAGGCAGCTGTGTTAATAAGGAAGGGCACAGTGTACAGGATTCGGTTGTGGTCAGTCTCTTTTGAGACAGACAAGAAAGAGTCAAGCAGAGAGAAGATAACCCTCATTACCACCATTCAGGAAGAACCAGGAACAGAGTGGGTCCCTTGGACCTGGAATCCCCACACTTAAGAATGAACTCTGCAGGGGAAGATTGATGACAGAGCTCTTCCTTCAGAGCTGACAGAGAGAGCCTTCTCTTGGAGCTAGCACTCGGAATTTGGACTTCTAGCCTTCTAAACTTGGAAAGAGCAAATTACTATTCATAAAGTCATCCACCTGGGTGTTTGTGTTACAGCAGCAGCAGTAGACAGTGAAGACAGACGTCTCATTCTAGACAGAGCTGTGCCCCGTGCTAGTTGTCCGCCTCGTAGTCCCTCCTGCTAGCCCACTGCGTGCTTGGGCAGGGAGTCTGAGTCTGGCTGTCCTGCACATCCCAGGTGAGAAGGTTGTGGGGAGCCACCCGTGTGTTTTTGCTGTCAGACCATATAATCTGGTTTCAGTGGAGCAGCATGGGCTACAGAAAGCACCACCAAACGTGTGGGAGGGGGGCACTCACCAGAGGAGAGTCATTATAGATGCAGACATTTATGGTTTAAGGGACGAGACACCTCTCATAATTAAAATCACAAGATGATAGCATTTCACACCTTTCAGGAACCACAGTGAACCTCTGCGACTTCCTGTGCAGACAGTGACAGCGCTGGCAGTGCCTGAAGGCTGTGTGATCGTCTCTTTTCCCGCGGAGATGCCCGAGTGTGTGAGCTGGCTCTGTCTCCCAGGGAGGGCGTGGGTCATGGCTTGACCCTTGCCACACCGTGTAATTAATCGGAATTATCCGATGGCCATTTCACCTGACTCCAGCTGTTCTTGTTACCCCTGCTCTCACTGCCGGGACTTCTGCGGAGGAGCTGCCCTTGAGTTCAGACTCTTAGATTCTGGTGAACTCGCCATAGTGCCCTGTGGGATAACGAGCTGGGCTTGGCAGCTAGGCTGAGCTGCTTTGGGATTCAGAGCTTGTTTCTTGTTAGCTGGGGTGCCAGGGGCCGTGAACGTAACCTCCCGGGGCTAACGCCCCTTTTGCAAGTTTATAGCATGTTTCATCTTCCCTGGGGGCTCAGAGAGGAGGCGAGATAACCTGTGAGGGGCTGGAGTCAGCGGAGAGCCCCCTTGAAGGCTCTCTTCCCTTTGTCTCTTTGGGGGACACACTGGCTCATACTGTATACATTCCACAGGCATCTTTGGGGGCCCTGAAGTCAGTTCTCACATGGTACACCTGGTGCCCCATGTCCTAACTCCAGCTTCTCGGCCTACCTTCATCTCTCGCTTCTCTCTCCTGGTCTCGTAGACTTAAGCAGCACACAGCTGATTGCATTTCCTGGTGCTTGTTTATTTTATTGTTTTAATGGTCTCTGGGTGATCCAACCAGTTTAGTCTTAACTTACTAATGGAAAGGTTGGTGATTTCAAACCCGTGGTCAGGCACCATGGAAGAAAGTTCTGGTGTTCTGCTTCCCGGAAGGTTATTGCTGTTGTATGCTGTAAACTCAATTCTGATTCACAGCCACCAGAGAGGACCGAGTAGAACTGCCCCACAGGGTTTCCAAGGAGTGCCTGGAGGATGAGAACTTCCAGCCTTATGGTTAGCAGCTCAGCTTTTAACCACTGAGCCACCAAGGCTCTTTTTACAATATAATTATGAATGACTCACAGCCAATGTATCGACTTTTCTAGTTACTAATGATTTTTTTTTAAGTTCAAAATATGACAAAATCGCTTGCTAAGATAAAAGTTAATATATTAAACAAAATGTAAAATAAGTCCATTGGTGGATGCACAGGGGATGTCTGCTGATAGACACCTTTAGGAATGAGGGCTTGCCTGTTGGCGGTGCTCTGTGGGGGCAGAGAATCCTCTTTGTCCTCACCTTGTCTTCTGGGCACAGCTCCGTCCCAGTGCAAAGTCCTGATCTCTTGACCCCAGGTCGTTCCTCTAATTCCAAGGCTGTTGATGTGTTTATGAATCCCTGTTGCTTTTCCCCACAAAATGCAAGTTAAGAAAGAAATTGCCTTGCAGTGAGTGACTTGGAATGAGCTGAATCAAAAGACATCTATGAAAAATCTCGTAAAAACTGCTGTGTATAACCTGGCTTGTGAACAGAAAGGAAAGAAAAGTCCCCCTCTAGCAGATGGCACGCCCACAGCCTGAAGTTCAGGGAGGCAAAGGACTCTCTCCAAGGTGACACGGGCAGTCTGTGGCAAAGCCAGAACTCAAAGCTGGGGTTCAGGTTTGGGTTCAGGTCTTCAATTCAGAACTGTTTACTGTGTAGCCCAAGTTCCAAACTCTCTATTTGACTTCCTTTGAGTTGTGCAAATACTTGCCCGCTTACCCTGGGCTGAATTGAGCCACAGAAAGGAATAAAGATCTACATGTGACCATGCACCTGGCCTGAGACAGGTCCTGAGCCAGGAAGCTAGAATTCGTGAGTCCTGTGCAGCCTGATGTCCTTCCTGTCCTGCGTGACCGCTCTCCCCTTATCTAGAGTTTCCAGTCCAGAGTGTAGAGACAGACAGGTTGCTAAATTTCTCCTTCTTTGTGTTGTGAAGATGGAGCACCGTTTCTCAGTCCACTTGGTGCAATTCTAATAGAAGGACGTGGGCTCTTCCCAGCCAACCGACACAGGTGAGGCGCTGCAGGCCTGCGGGGAAACCTAACAGGATTCTTCACGGTGTCACATTCATTTCCAAAATGTGTGCTGTGGAGTGATTCATGGAAAAGGAAGATGTTTTGTTCTGTTTTGCTTTGTTTTTGTTCATAATACTGTCTAGTTGTGTCTTGTTTCTTACCAGATTTCTGTTTGTGCTGGCCTTGTGACTTCTATCAATAATCACACTGAATCAACCTTATGAAGAGTCTCCAAAGTTTTCCTTTTGCCTGTCTTGAAAAAGTCACAGAATATTGGTGCCTAGTTTTTTGTTTTTGCTTTTTGAATTGTGATTAGGTGAAAGTATACAATCCAAATTAAATTTGCATGCCCACCGATCTGCAGCTCCTCCTGCTCTCCTTGCCCGGTGACAGCACACTCCTTTCTGTTCTGTATGTGTCCTGTCCCCTTAACAATCTCCTGTTGCCTCCTCTCCACCCTCTCCTCTCCCTTCTAGTAAGAGGTCAGTAGGACAACACCCTGTAGATGCACAGAACCCTGAAGTACACACACCATATGGTCATGGTGCCTAATTTTGAAAGTCAAAGTTAGTAACAGACTTCACAGGCTCCTCGCCTTCTTCAGTGTGTCCTCAGGCACTTTCCAAACCAGGAGTTGTTACTAGGAAAATACACTTATGAGTAGGTAATAGCCAGAGCTTGCTGTCCTCAGAGCTAATCCAAACTTGGCTTGGAGCAAACAAACTGGAGACGATACTTACCTAATGGCTGTGAGGCCTTGTAATCCTGTTTCTGCTTTCATTTCTGCTTAGTCACAGCTGATGGAGACACCCTGGGACTTAAATTAATGCCTCAGTCAAAGCAAACAGACCTTTGTTGAAACATCTGTTCTCCACAGGCATTGCTTTGAGAGGTGTGTGTAGCATATTAAGAACATTTTAGCACCAGGGTTTTCAGAGTCATTGTCTCTGCAGGCAAGCAGGATGACCTCATGTAAGTCATTAAATTCTTTGAACCTCAGTCTTTCAATCAATGGAATGGGCATAGGAGCTCCTACCCAGTAACTAGACCTGGCACAGAAAGAACTCCGGGAGTTGCTCAATGAGAAAAGCAAGAAACAGAATTATCTAGGGTATGTTCCAGCTTGTGCATTTAAGATAGATATTCACTAAATTAACACACATACACATAAGAATATACAAGATCTGACAATTAAGTCCACAAACTCATCCTCTAAAAAGTGCTACACATTTCATTGCTCAGTATCACTGGGGTCACCTTCCAAGCAGGCCCCTTGGGAAGCTCTGCGGTGACACCAGCCCCTAGTCCACCCTTCAGAGTCCTTTTGAAACTCTTTCCGGAATGGCCATCAGAGCTGTTGTCACATTACCCGTGATATCCAGAGTGCCTTCAAAATGTCTCCCTTTCAATATTTCCTTCTCTTTGGGTAAAGAAAAGAGTCCTTTGGGGCCAGCTCAGGTGAGCAGGGGGGGTGTTCCAATACGGTTATTTGTTTACTAGCTAAAAACGCCCTCCCAGACAACTGGACAGTGAAGTTCACAAAATGACCACCTGACCACCATGTACAATGGCCATTCCAGAAAGAGTTCCAACATTGCTTTAAAGGGTGGACTGAGCACTGGTGTCAGTGTATAGCTTCCCAAGGGAAGTACTTGGAAGGTGACCATAGTGACATTCAGCAGTGAGTTATGTAGCACTTAGAACATTTATGTTCACAGACTTAATTGTCAGAACCTGTATGTATATGAAAATATTATAAAGGAATCTATAAGAAATTGTTAAACTCTGGGGAGTGGAGCACTTTATAGTGTATTTCTTGGTGTACTAATGTGATCGGTGATTTTTACCATATTTATATTCTGTTTGGAAACCCTGGTGGTATAATGTTTAAGAGCTCTGGCTGCTAACCAAAAGGTTGGCTGTTCAAATCCACCAGGTACTCCTTGGAAGACCTATGGGGCAGCTCTTCTCTGTCCTGTAGGGTTGCTGTGAGTTGGAATCATCTTGATGGCAGTGGGTTTGTTTGGGTTCCTGTATTCTGTTTGGAAAATCAGAGAGTCTGCCTTACACAGTGCCTGTTGGAGAGCCAACGAGATCAGGGGTACTGAGCACATCTGCAGATGTGTCAGAAACAGTGGTTTCCTTCTTGCCCCACAGAGCTGAGGAGTCTGGGGTGTCCCTGGCTATCGACAAGCTCTGCTAGTCTTTTTCCATTTTTACTGGCTTCCCTATATGGTACCATAATATAATAAGACAGATGAGAAATAGGAAGACCTGGATTACCCTAAACACTTGCTGGCCACAGGCCTTCTAGTGGACTGAGTTATCTGCTTGTGAAGTGCACACATTTTGGTTCCCAAACTTGTTGAATATCCTTCCTGCACTCAGATCGGATGGGACCTGTCCATTCCCTAAGCCAAACCTAGAGTTCAGGGCTGAGCAAGAGAGGCCCTAGTGCGTGAAGAGAACTGCTGAGAGCTCTGTAGTGGATTCCATAGCGTGCTGCCCAGAAGCGCTCTCCAGGCCAGAAATTCCCATTCTCCTAATTGCCGGGGTCCCGGTGGCCGGCAGCCATCAGCCATGTCACTCTGGGACTGTCCCTCTCTGAGAACAGGTGCACGCCAGTGCAGAACATCCTCCCCCAGGTTAACCCACGCCGGTACCAGGCAGTACAGGGGGACCTGGTCCGCTGCCCTGCGGTGGGCAGTCCTGTGCGGCTGCCCTGTGTGTGCGCCTGCCCTGGGATCCGCACAGGTCTTGGGCGTGCCTGCGTGGCAGGGCAGCAACTTACAGCCCCCGAGGAGCTCGTGCTGAGAGCACAGCCCAGCGATTGTTTGCCTGCGAGTCTCTGCCCTGTCTGTTTTCACTGAGGCTGTCCTAACAGAGTCTCCAGACTGTGGAGTGGCAGACCTGCTATTCTCTGGATTGCCAGGTTGTCTGCAGTGAACAATGTCATGCTTTTGTAACCACGACAAAGGAGTTTGCTCCTGGCTGCGGCTGGCATTTATCTGTCTCCCAACTCCTCATCACCTTCCTGCGGAATCAAAGCCCCTTTTCAGATCGACAGTCCCTGACAGGGGTGGGGAACCCAGTGGCCAGGTACTCGCAGGCTGGCTTGTGCTTTCTTACTAATCTGCAGTGAACAGCTTCACGTAGGTTTCATATGATGTGGTGACATCATTCTTTATAGACTCTAAGTAAGCACAAGCCAGCCTGTGCATACTTGCTCGTGGGTCATGCCACCCTACACCCGACCGCTCATCAGGAGGTACAGGGTGGAGGGAGTACACATATCATCTCCTGCCTTTGGTGGCAGTGTTGGGATCGCAGCAGTGGTGCAGATGGTCATCAATCCCCACAGACCTGTCCTGCCCCAGATGGGTCAGCTTAGCACTCTTAGAGGGTGGCAAGGAACATGGGGACCAAGCGAGGCTGGAGTCTGCCACACTGTGGTTCCCTACTCGGGCCAACTCACAAAAGCCATGAGCAGGATAGAGTCCCACTGACGTCCCCCTGGAGTTTCTTTTGTGAGGTAGGTGGCCGGCCAGCCAGGCCAGGCAGCACAGACTGGGATGAGCCAGGACTTTCTCCAGTAAAGCCGTGTGAGCCATGGGTAGAACTGGCGTGCCTGTAACCATGAGTGTCCTGGCACACTGCTCACCCTAGACTAAAGTTACCCGGTTGCCACTGAGCCAACCCCACCTCATGGCCAGCCTCATGTGTCAGGGCAGAGCTGGGCTCCGCTGGAGTTTCAGCTGCCGATTTGGGGAAGCAGCTCACCAGGCCTTTCTTTCAAGGTCCCTCTGGGTGGACTTGAACCTCCAGCCATTTGGTTAGTAGCTAAGGGCTTAGTGTTTGCACACCCAGGAGCCCGACATACACTGCTCCGTACCTGCCTTTTCCCGCTGCCTAAGAGCCAGTTCCCAGGAAATTCTTTCTTCTATTTTCAAAGAAATAGATACTCTCTTGCTATTAATGCAGAAAACCCTTCTCTCTTGGTTTTGCAAGAAAGACTGTCCTCCTCATCCTGTCTGAGTCTGTAAGCCACTGTGAGCGGAGGGGTCTTCGCCTCACTGAAAGCCACATCCGAGTAACTCTAGGGATTTAACACATCCTGCCTTTACCCATAAAATGTACAAAATGTGCCAGTCTGCACACTCACCCTCAGATTCTCTCACAGAGTGCACTCGCAGCCTTGATTGTCTGCCCTCACAGCGTCTTCCTGCTTCCTGACAACACAGGTTTCTGTTTATCAGTACCACCTGCTTCTTGCCCGTCTGCTGCAGGGGTCTCTCTGGACTCCTGTCTCTCTGTCAAAAGGACCCCAGCCTTGTCTGTCTCATGACCTCATATAAGCACCCTGCAGAGGAAAGGGCCTTGTAAGTGGGTGCCATCCAGTTCTCCCGTACATGGCAACCCTAGCCATCCCCAGCTTTAGCTGTCAGCATCATCTTCGCTGCCTGGCTCATTGTCGTCATTGTCATCATCTTTCATCTTCGTTACGACCACTGCTGCAGTGTTAATTTACACACGACAGGACAGAGGTGCGCAGGTTTCATGCCTTTTCCCTGCAGAGGGATAGAGAAGACTCTTCTGCTTGAAAACAGCCCCAGAGGCGTCTGTCACATCTCTGTGTTTCTAAGGGCCTGGCCTGTGTCCCTGAGCCCTGGAACATTCTGTGATGGGTGCCACAGGCAGTGGGGTGCCGGACCCTGTGCAGCTGTGCCAAGTGCAGAGTCCTCAGGTGTGCTTGTGTCCCACCCGCAGGGGAGCTTCTACGTGCCCTCGGAGAACTGCATGCAGCATGCCCACAAGTGGCACCGGGGTCTGTGCCAGCTCCTGCTGCACGCCTACCACGGTCTCCGTGCCTACTTCCTGCTAGTCATGCGAGATGTCCCGGAGCTGCCACGCATGGAGCTGGGTAAGGAGTGGGGCCGGGAAAGATCCCTCCCAGGGTGCACCTTCCTCCTGGGTATGGGGGATCCAGAAAACTCAGGCCTTCCTTACAAATGCTACAGGAATGGCCAGTGTGGTTCGGTCCGATTTTCCCGTACTCTGCGGCACTCCAGTAGTTAGACTCTCGTCTGTGAAAATGCAGGAAGCAAAGGCGTGAGCTAATTGAGTAATCCAAAGAAAGAGTGGAAACAGACGGGACCTCAAGGCACATTCATTCACTCGTTCACTCGCCGGCTAGGACGCAGCAGCATCACCCCCCCGGTGCTGGTGGTACACAGTCTCGCTGTTGTTGCTGTGAAGTTGGCTTGGGCTCACGACAACCTTGTGTACAACAGAACGAAATGTTGTCTGGTCCTGCGCCTACGGAGTTTGTGTCCTTTCTGAGATTGTCTGTAATTATGAGATTCTAACTTAGAAGAGTATAAAACCATTTTAAGAAAAGAAGAAGGACCAGAAAGAAAGAATACACAGATACACACACACATTAACAATTACAACAAGGAACCCCAGTGGCACCCCAGTCAGCAGTTTGAACTGGCAGCTACTTCCACTAGGATTACAGCCTTGGAAACCCTATGGGACAGCTCTGTGTCCTATGGGATTGCTCTGAGTCCGAATCTGCTTCATGGTGATGGGATTAGATTATAACAACCTCTTGTGTATCTGTTGTATCTAGACTTTTGGAGGTGAATTGCTTTTTGCACGTGCGTTTTCCAAAAATTAAACATCATGGAGATTATTGTTCCTGAATCCCTCTTGCTTGACAGATGACCAGACTGAAGCTCAGAGAGGTGAAGTGACTTGCTCTGGGTCACACAGCAGTTTCTAACAGAACCATGACAGGCATGCAGAGATTCTGATTCCTGGGGTGGTCCTTTATGTCACGTCATACTCACTTACTGCAGGTGATGTGTCTTGGTTCTGCCTAGTGCCTGCTAATGAGGCTTCTCCTCAGAGTCCTGCCACAGTTCAAGAGGAAAGGAGTGACCATAGCATGGGGAACCAGAGGAGTGCTTACCTGGACATTAAAGGACATTAAATCACAAATGCCAAGAGGCTACTGGCTCCCACTCATAAGGCGGAGCCGTGTGGGTCCACCTTGGCAGTGCTGACACTTTGGGATGAGAGTCAGGGGAGCCAGGGAGCAGACTGGGCATAGCTACTTCCCTTCCTGGGATTTTACTTCTTTAGGATAGAAACACAAGCCCGTGACCATGGAAGTCACTCAGAACTATACGACTGTATGCGTGAGACTACAGTTTTATGCAAATAACACGTGAGTTCTTCATTTGCTTGCTGACTACACTCACCCTGGCAAGTTTTTCGTAAGAACTCGGTGCCAATTTTTATTTTACATGTTGCTGTAAAAAATTAGCATAAAATCCTACTGCCTTCTGGTCAATTCTGACTCGTAGCAACACTACAGGACAGAGTAGAACTGCTCTATAGAGTTTCCAAGGAGTGCCGGGTGGATTTCAACTGCCAACCTTTTTGGCTAGCAGTTGTAGCACTTAACCACTAAGCCACCAGGGCTTGCAAATAGTGAGTGAAAATACCTGGGGGGAGGGCATGATTGGCAAAGAAACAGAGAAGGGGTGTGCATGTTATTTGTGCAAAAATGCGGTCTACGTGTCCATGCTCACAAATGCACAAGGCGTGTAGAACTGCTTTGGATCAGTCAGTGCTGTGTGAGCAAGGGGCTCTACTGTTTCTCAGATGTCATCCATGAGACAGTGTTAAACTCTGTCTAGTGCTAAACCACAGGCTCTAGACAGGATTAAAAAGCCTAGTTTCCGTTGAGTTGATTCCACCCCGTAGCAACCCCATGTAGATCTGTGATCCAAGGGATATTCAGTGGCTCGGTCTTTGGAAATAGGAAACACCTTTCTCCCAGGGACCTTTGTGCCTTCGGATGGAGGCAAACCGACCATCGTCTTGTTAGCAGCAGCAGGGGTTAACCATTTGCAGCCCCCGAGGAGTCCCAATCAGGATCATCAGGAGACTGTTGGGAGGATGAGACACGTATGGAGCAGAGAGGAATGGTGCGCTGTCGCCGGGCAGGGACAGCAGTGGAAGCTGCGTATAGGTCGGCAGGCAAATTTATATGGGAATGTAGATTTTCACTCAGTCACAGTAAAAAAAAAAAAAAAAAGATCATCCTCTTAATAAATGTGACCCATGTAGGCAGTTAGAAGAGGTATAAAAAGAGCCCCCAGGAGGGGCCTTTGTCTCTGGAACTGGAATGCTACCATGAAACCTATGCCTTTTCATTTCATTAGCAACTGCTACATTCCTGTATGTGCCCGTTTAATTACATGATTTTTTCTTCTTCCTAGAGGCCCTTGCTGTCGAAGAAACTCTCTCTCAGCTGTGCTCAGAGCTACAGGTAATTATAGAATTTGACACCTGGGGTCTGAGAGGCACTAGCTGTGCAGGACATGCATAATTGTTTGCTGATCTAGAAGGCAGAGATGAAAAGACAGGGCCTGTGACCTCACACTGGACATCCATTTGGAAAATACTTGACATCCTGTTACTCAAAATCATTAAGTGTCTGTTGGACACCTGTGTGTGCCTAACTCAGTACTATGGAAACCTGAACAAGTTAACAGGTCTCTCTTTCTCTGGAGTTCAGACTACATTTATTGATTTGGCCCTTACCTATCCATTTAACAAACATGCATTAACTAATTACTCTCACCTTCTCAATTGTGGGTGACAGAGACCATACAGCTGTGCTCCTATGGCCTTGTTCATGGCAGGGATGCTTTCAGCTAGGATAATAATGGAGACAATAGTGTACACTTGCCATAAATTCAGCCGGCACAGATAAAGAATGGGTTTAATCCATATTGGACAAATGTATGTTATTGTTATTTACCTTTTGTGGGACGCTTTCATGTCCCAGTGGGTCGTATGCTTTGAGTGAGGGTCATTATCCTTATATTGTGTTGTTATTATTGTGTGCCCTTGAGTGGATTCCTAATGACCCTGTATGCAGTATAAAATTGCCCCATAGGATTTCCAAGGCTGCAATCTTTATGGTCTTGGTGAAGAACACAGAATAGTGTTTGGACTTCCAGGAGAAGAAATAAATCTGTCTTGGAAGAAGTACAGGCAGAATGCACCTGTGAAACGAGGATGGTGGGACTTCATCTCACGGACTTTGGCCATGTTATCAAGAGGGACTGGTCGCTGGACAAGAACACTGAGATTGTTAGGGTTGTTGATCAACTTTGCTGGGCTGTGATTCTCAGTGGTTTGGCAGTGACGACATGTTTTGACAGTCAGTTAATGCTGTGACCCCTTCCGTGATGGTGTTTGAAATGATGGTGTTTGAAATGATGGGCTCACCTTCGTGATGAGACCTGCTGAGAGGAGACCATCAGTTGGAGAGCAGTGTCCTTGTGGGTTTGGCCTGCATCTAACAGAAGTGGACTTTCTTGCAAGGCTCATGGGCCGTGTTTCTAGATCCTGAAGCTGGCTCCTGTTCGTCTGGCCTCCGATACTTGGGACTTGACTGCCATCTTGCCTGCCAGTCTTGGGATTCATCAGTCTTTGCATCGTATCAGGAAGAGACTTGCTGTCTGACCTGCTGACCTGGGTTTCACCAACCTCTGTGGCTATGTGAATCAGGTGAAGCCTTCACCTTGACCCAGGGACTTGGGATATCCAAGCTTCTACACTCACTATTTATCACACAACCCCCCCACACCACTATACAACTTTGACTGCACTCCCTCACAAATAGTGAGCCATTTTCTCGATGTAAAATCTCCCTATAGATGTTTGTATGCTTTACTGGTCTTGCGTCTCTGGAGAACCCAGCCTAGGACAAACATCATGCTTAGTAAAGTGAGGGTCAGTGAGATAGATGAACACCCTCAATGAGACGGGCTGACACAGTGGCTGTAATCATGGGTACAAGCGTGGCAGCCGTTGTGAGGATGGCACATGGCTGGCCAATATTCTTTCTTTTGTGTACAGAGTCATTGTGAGTCAGAACCAACTCAACAGCACTTCACAACTATCTTTGCTGGAGCAGATCTCTGGATCTTTCTCCCTTAGAGCTGCTGGGTGGGTTTGTACTGCCAGACTTTTAGTTAGCAGCCAGGCACTTAACCACCGTGCAACTGGAGCTCCTTTCCATATGTTGATAATACACAAATGCGGATAAGAGACGTGTGGTGCCTGAGAATGGGCAACAGCAGTTAACGGAGAAGTGAGACTCAAGAGCTGAGCATCTTTCTGCAAGGTGACATTTCTGTCCTTTAAACCAGTGTTTCCCATGCCTGCCTGAACACTGGGCTGATCCTTGAAACTTTGAAGAGGTGCCTTTGCCTGGGCCTCACCCAGCAGCGTTGAAACAGCGTATCTGGAATTGAAACTTGGGTAGTGATATTTTAATCGAAGGTTTTCTGCAATGTAAAGTCCGTGATGTAGCAGGAGAAAAATGGGAGTGCAGAACTAGAACTCAAGAGAGCACGCTTGGTGGTCTGTCAGACTGGAGGGTCCCTGAGGGCATGGCCCCTGGAATCTCTGTTAGCCCAGTGTGGAAACCGGTACCAAACGCAACTCTTCAGACAAAGGTTGAACTGGTCTGTAAGACACAGAGTGATGCCGGCAAAGAATATGCTTCTTGACTTAAAGATATATATGGGCTTGTCTAAGCTGCTCTTGTTCAGAGGTGGGTGTGGACAGGAGTTGGTTGAATGAATGCAGCAAATACAAGGTAGATAGGAGGAGTGTGCTGTCATGGGTGGGTGTGGGGCGAGGGGAGTGCAGTCAAAGTTGTATAGTGGTGTGGGGGGGTTGTGTGATAAATTGATTTGGATTGTAAACTTTCACTTAAAGCACAATAAAATACAGGGTCTCACAATTAAGTCTACAAACAGTTGTTTTAAGTGCTATATCCCTCAGGGCCAAATGTCACTACAGCCACCTTCAAAGTACCTGCCTTAGGAAGCTAGACACCGATGCCGGCACGTAGTCTACCCTTCAAAGCGATTTTGGACCTCTTTCTGGAATGGCCATAGCACATGGTAGCAAGTTTGCAAACTTAGTTGTACTGTTGTCTATGAGGGTGTTTTCAGCCGGTAACCAAAAAGTATGTTCGAACACCCTCCCTACCACCTGATCTGGCCCCCAATGACTTTTTCTTTACTCGAAGATAAAGGAAATATTCAAAGGAAGATATTTTGATGACATTCAGGACATCAAGGGCAATATGATGACTGTTCTGATTGCCATTCCAGGAAAAGTATTCAAAATTGCTTTGAAGGGTGGACTGGGCACTGGGGTTGGTGCATAACTTCCCAAGGGGAATTCTTCAAAGGTGACCGTAGTGATAATCGGCAATGAGGTATACAGCACTTTTCCTAGGATGAGTTCATGAACTTAATTGATAGTCCTTGTATTTATTTAAAAAAAGAAAAAGGAAAGAAAGAAAGCTCCCCAGATGTAGATAAAGTGCAGCCATGGTTGAGAACTTTGCTTCAGAGCACTAAGGTGCACCTGACCTAAGCCGTGGTGTCTCTAGTTGCTTCACGTACATGCCAAAGCTGGACACTGAATCAGGAAGACAGAGGAAAAATTAATGCTTTTGAATTACAGTGTTGGCAAAGAAGGTCAAATATACCATAGATTGCCAGGGAATGAATAGATCTCACAAAAGAGCTGCTGGAATGCTCCTTAGAAGCAAGGGTGGTGAGAATATGTTTACCTACTCTGGAAGTGTTATCAGAAGGGATCAGTCTCTGGAGGCGGACATCCGGCTTGGTAAGTCAGAGGGTCATGGAACCAGAGGAAGACCTTCGCCATGACTGATGAACACAGTGGCTGTAACAGTGGGTGCATCATAGCAATGATTGCGAGGATGGCGCAGGACCAGCAGCATTTCATTTTGTTGTGTGCACAGATGCTGTGAGTGGGAACCGACTTGATGGCACCTAGCAACAACAAGTTGTCCCTGCAGAAGGACATCGTTCTTGGTAGGGGGGACGATCAGCAAAAAGGAGGAAGACCCTCAATGAGATGGATTGACACAGTGGCCGCAACAATGGGCTTAAGCATAAAAATGATTGTGGACGTGGCTGAAGACCAGGCAGTGTATTGTTCTGTTGTTCATAGGGGTTCTATGAGTCGGAACTGACTCGATGACACGTAACAACAACAAATAAAATTAGCGAAGTTCAGTGTTACTTTTTGCCATTTCATCATTTTACATGTACTTACCAAGCAGTGGAAACCCTGGCAGAGTTGTACTTAAGTGGTTTGCAGTTCCAACCTACCAGGCGCTCCTTGGAAACTGTATAGGGTGTGTCTACTCTGTCCTATAGAGTTGCTATGAGTTGGAATTGACTTGATGGTAATGGGTTGGGTACCAGAGTAGTGGAGTCTTGCTAGTACAGTGGTTAAGTGATTGGCTGCTAACCAGAAGGTCGGCAGTTCAAATCCTCCAGCTGCTCCTTGGAAACTGTGAAATAGTTCTCCTCTGTCCTACACTATTGCTGTGAGTCAGAATCGTATCAACAGCGGTGGAGTCTTTGGTTTTTCGGCTCCGTGCTTAAACTCTGTGCTGCTACCCGAAGGTCAGCGGTGAGAGCCCACCGGCAGTGTCATGGAGGAAAGGCCTAGAGTATAGCCTGGGGAGCCCCAGGGGCCGGTCTGCTGTCGCATGCAGTCATGACGAGTTAGGACTGGCCTAATGACCCCTAACAACTGTGACAGCCGGGGTGCTGGGTCCCTGGGAAAGAGAGGCACCCGCTCTGCCTGGGAGGAACCAGAGCCCTGGGAAACCCAGCGGGAGGACGGCACTGGAGGCCTGCTGAAGGGGCTGGTCTCCTGAACAACGGACCTCGTGGGGCTGGGGGCCCAGGCGCCCTGAGGGCAGGGCATGTGGAACACTGGGAGCAGGGCAGGGGGCCAGTGACTGCCTGAGGTGCCAGGTAGGGAGCTGGGCTGGTCATGAAGGGCCTGCTCTCCTGGCAGTCCACAGAGCTTTGGACGAGTCACCCAGGTCACCGGGCACCATGGAGAATAGTAGGGAGGTGGCTGCAAGCTTTCTGGGACTACGAGGGACAAGAGGCAGGAAGTGGAGGTTAACTGCATTCACAGGGAGTTAAGGAGCCTCAGGGCCATGTCCTGTGCCCTGAGCATGTGATATGTGTCACAGCAGCCTGGGAGACAGCACTCACACCCCTCACTCATTTTGCACTAAATGGACACAGAAGACAGTGCCTTCCTTAGACCCAGCACCGGTAAGGGGTGCCCGGGAACCTGGGGGCGAGCCTGTCTGAGCCCCAGCGGGGCCATCAGTCCTGTGGGTACCATCACATCTACCTCCTGTGGTGGCCCGGGGGAGGCGTTTTGAGGTTAGGATGCAGGCTGCCAGTGAGCCCATCAGATGCGTTTCGTGAGTGGTAGACAGCCACACTCTTCCTTTTGGCCATGCCCCCAGCTGCAGGGAGACTCCTGGGTATGGAAGGACTGTGATGCCACAGGCTTTGTTTGGTACAAAAGCTACCAGGTCAGCAGGATGCTATAAGGGTGTGACTTGGTGATAGGAGGAGAAGAAGGGGTGGTGTGAGCACAGCTCACTTGGTGTTTTGCTAAGGGTCTGGTCATGGCAGTTGGAGTAGAAGAACAGTGTCCTCCCCCCAAGGCCTAAAAGCTGCTCACTGACCTGTCAGAGGTAGGACGTCACCGTTACATGGATAGCCATGACTAGAAGTGATCTGCCATTGCAGAACTCCTTGTGGAGAACTGAAAACCATTCCAGGTGCTTGGAGACACTTCGAAAACAGAGTGCTAGAGCACCGGAATGGTTCACACACCTTTACTCCCAGTGACTCTGATAAACATTTACTGAGTACCTACTATGTGTCAGCCAGGGAGCCTGGGTTGCACAGTGGTTACAAGATCAAATGCTAGCCAAAAGGTTAACAGTTCGAATCCACCAGCCACTCTTTGGAAACCCTGTGGGGCAGTTCTTTGCCCTATAGGGTCTTTATATATTGGAATTGACTCGTTGGCAGTGGGGTTGGGTGTGCCAGTCATTTGGCTGTTCGTTAGGATCCAAAGATAACAGAGACCACCCAAGATGTGGGGTCTGTGAGAAATAGATCTGTCCTCAGGTAAGGCCAAAGCTGGCAGTATGGTCAGTAATGGGACCAGGATGGGCGCTAAACGAGGGGCTGTGCCAGCCCTGGAGGCCCACGAGGCCAGCCTGAGGTCAGCGGACGAGGAAGGCCCTATAGTATGGCTAGCTTAAAGGCCTGGGGGAGATCTACAGAGAGGGAAGGACACCCCAGAGAGGCAGCCTGCCAAGAGTGAAGTAAGCCTGCCTGCCTGAATCAACACAGCTGTTGGATGCCGCTGTGGCCACAGGGCAGAAGACGGGGCGCCCAGGTGTGGGACAGGGCTGACAGGTGAGCTGGCATCCAGTGAGGGGCCCTGCTGTGACACCTGATCGCTGACAGGAAGGGGTTAGGCGTCTCTGTGATGCAGACGTGCAAGTTCTGAGGAAACAGCCGTGGACTTCGGTCCACCAGCCAGATTCAGCCCCTCTGTTGAGTATCTAACCAGAAGCACTACTGACTTTCTTTAAAAAATGCAGCAATACAGAGTTTCCTGTAATCCAGAATATTCTCTCCTGGGTGCCCTACATAGTCTGATAGTCTCTGGGAGATTCCACACGGTAGTGACAGACTTACCCAGACCTGCGCCACCCTAGCAGGAAGTACTGCAGATAAGATCACTGACTGGACAATAAATGAACAGCTACTAGTGGTGGGCAGCCGAAGTCGGGTCTGGTTTGGTTTTACACTGGTCCCCTCGCCAGAGCACCCTCCTGCGGTAGGTGGTCCAGGGGTGCCCAGTGGCTTTTTCACTGCCTCGCAGTGGAGGGATAGCCTGCGAGTCCAGGGAGGTCATGCAGAGGCCCTCCCTTCGTCTTTCTAAGGTGGTAGGCTGCTGTTTGGAATCAATCACCCTAACTCCATTTCCAGAGTTCTGAAGAGGCCAACAGCACTTTGCTATATTTCCGCTGTGTGAATCACCAAGAATTCTAGTCTCAACACTTCTGTCTCTGTATTCTGAGTGTCTTGTTCTGCCTGTCTGTAAAATGGGGTTGACAGGGTAGTAAAATCATGCACCTGCCTGATAGGACTGTGTCTTAGTCATCTGGAACTTCTATTACAGAAATGCCACAAGCAAATGGCTTTAACAAATAGAAGTTTGTTCTCTCGTAGTCTAAGAGGCTGGAAGTCCAAATTCAGGGTACCTGCTCTAGGGGAAGGCTTTCTTTCTCTGTCCTCTCTGGAAAAAGATCCTTGTCATCAGTCTTCTCTAGTCAAGGATCTTCTCAGTGCAGGGACTCCAGCTCCAAAGGACGTCCTGTTCTCCTGGCTCCTGTTTCTTGGTGGTACAAGGTGCCTCTGTCTCTCCACTCACTTCTTTTATATCTCAAAACAGATTGACTCTAAGAGGAGTGCTGAAGTCTCCTGCTACTGTTGTGGAGTGATCTATGTCACTTTTCAATGTTGTCAGCACTTGAGCAATGTATTTAGATACTCTAATATTGGGTGTGTAAATATTTAATATTGTTATATGAGTAAAAAGATTGACTCAAGATACAGCCTAATCTTATAGCTTGAGTTCTGCCTCACTAACATAATTGCCACTAATCCCAACTCATTGACATCATAAAGGTAGGATTTAAGCTACACACAGGGAAATCCTATCAGGTGATAAAACGCTGGACAGTGACACAGTACTGGGAATCGTGGCCCAGCAAAGTTACATGTATGTCGGGGGGACACAAATCAGTCCATGACTGGCTGGTGTAAGGGTTAAGTAAGTTCTTAACCCTTAGCCCAAAGTCCCTCTCAGCTGTCAATGATCATTGCATTAGATGCCCTACTGGGCACTCAGGGAAGCTGCCAAGGGAAGGGACATCGCGCTGAGAACTGCTGAGAGTGGGTGTGGGCAGGGAGCAGTTCCGAAGGTGACGGCACTCACGCAGGCAGGGGTGTGATTGCACAGGGGTTTGCGGCTCTGGCCGCACGGGGCACCCCCTGGGCATCCTTTGTCCATTGCAGTGTCTGGGCACCCCCTCTGAGATGAAGGGGCAGGCCTGGACCGCTGTTGTTCTACAGATTCCCAGTGAGTCTGTTGTGCAGCCAAGGCCTTGTTAGCCTGGCTGATTCAGGGTAAGAAAAGCGGCTCACAGCTGGTTACCTTGACGCTTTAATGCAGGCATCACCTCCTCTGGGAAGCCCTCTATGCCCCTTACACAGCCCTCAATACACAGCTCATTCACAGCACTTGGTAGGTGTATTATAACCATCTAATAAATAGTCATAACCAGACCATAGCCTCCTCTTGGACTGCGTATTGGGTATCTTCGAATTCTCAAAGCTTGATACACCACCCAGCACGTAATGAACACTCAGTAAACACTAAGTGCAGGAGAGTGAGGGACAGTCAGTGACAGTGGACAGGAGCCCAGCAGGCCAGGGTGAGTAGAGAGGCAGCCAGCAGGTGCTGAGTATTTTCCAGGCATTTCACCTAAGACAGAGTGAGCCGAGCTCACACCCTTGTTAACGTGAAGGGCCTCTGCCTGCTCTCGCGGAGGACGCTCCTGCAAGCCCGTCATCGTAATTGCTCAGTCCGGGAACCTGGGGACAGGCAGAGTCCTCCTGTGCTTAATTAGAAGCTGTCTGCACCTTGCCTGGAGCCATGTCTATTATCAACTGGGGAAAAATACAATTCTCCAAAAGACACATTTCATCATGACATTTTCTTGTTCTTTTTTTTTTTGTCCTTCACACTGGTGCCTGAGCTCTGAGCTTGCAGGTGCCACAGTGTCGGAGGGGAGGTGCCACAGGTTACAGAGTAAGATGCCCAGAAAAGGAGGTCTCAGTTCTTGAGGCACAGGACAGCTCTCATTCATGCACACGTACTTGTTTATTCAGCAGCGAGTTGTAAGATTCAAGCTGTATACCAGGAGGCACTGTGTTGGTTGCTGGAAACACTGAGAAGACTAAAACTTGATGTGCGGACAAGGAGCCATGTAGAAAGTATGAGAGCAGGGTGTGGCGAGGGGCGTTCTGAGTGAGACCTGGGCAAGGTCATTGCAACCCCGCAGAGAGAGGTGTGCACTTGGAGTACAGTGTTGTTGTTGGTCAGTGCTGCCTCTGGTTCATGGCAGCCCCATGTAAAACAGAGTAAGATGTTGCCCAGTCCTGTGCTTAATATTAGTGATACTGTCTGATAATTGGTGTGTTCTATTTCATCACCTTTCTTTGGAATGGGCACAGATAGCTGCCCAGTTTCCTGTGACAGATGGGTGAGCACTTCGAGCATTGTGTGCATTTGTTGAAATAGCATAATTGATGTTCTCGTGGTTCCTGGAGCCATTTTTTTGGCAGGTGCCTTCAGTGTGGCTGGAGCTCTTCCTTCAGTCATGATGGCTCTTGATCGTAGTCTGTCTTCTGAGTTGGTTGAACACAGAACAGCTTCTCAGTACAGTGACTCTGTATGTCCCCTGCAGTTTTTGATTCTTCTTTTGTCTTTCAGCATTCTGCCCATAGAATCCTTCGGTATTCAACATGAGCCTTGAATTTTTTCTTCAGTTATTTCAGCTTGAGAAATAATGAGTGTTTTCTTTTGCTTTTCTAATTCCAGGTCTTTGCACATGTCATTACCATCTGCTGTTCAGCAGTTTTACTTCTTTTCTTCCCTTCACTTCAGCTTCTATGTGTTCAATAGCAAGTTTCAGAGTCTCTGCTGACGTTCACTTTGTTATTTTCTTTCTTACTTGTCTTTTTAATGGCCTCTTGCTTTGTTCATCTATGATGTTCTTGGTGTCATGCCAACACTCCTCTGGTCTTTGGTCGTCAGTGTGCAGAGTGTCCAATCTGTTCCTGAGATGCTGTCTAAATTCAGGCAGGATATACTCAAGGTCATAGCTTGGCTCTCATGGACTTGTTCTAATGATTTTCGTCTTCAACTTGAGCTTGTGTATGAGCAATTGACATCTGTTCCATAGTCGGTCTCTGGCCTTTTTCTGACTGATGATATTTTCTCTATCATCTTTTTCCACAGATGTAGTAGATTTGATTTGTATGTATTCCATCTGTTGCTGTTTATATTGTTGAAAAATGGTATTTTCAATGAAGACGTCTTTGATCTTGCAAAATTCTCTCATGTCATCTCTGACATTATTTCTATTACCGAGACTATGTTTTCTAACTACTGGTCTTCTGTGTTTCCAACTTTAGCATTCTAATGACCAGTATTATCAATGCTTCTTGATTACTTGCTTAATTATATGTTTGCATAAGTTGGTAAAAATCTTCAGTTTTTTCATTTTTGGCCTTAGTATTTGGTACATACCTTTGAATAACAGCAGTATTAACTAGTCTTCTTTGTGGGCACATGGACAGGGTCCTGTCACTGACAGCATTGTACTTCAGGGTAGGTCTTGAAGTGTTCTTTCTGACGATGAATATGATGCCATTTCTCTTCAGTTTCTCACTTCTGGAATTGTAGACCAAATAGCAGTTATGAGTAAATGGCAGCTGTAACTGTGGCCAATCACTGAGCTCAGAATTCACTGCAATAGGATGAGGGCTTCCATGTAAGAGCCTGCTGTGCTCTTTCAAGTAGAGTGTTGGTGGAGGATGTGCGTGGTTGGTCTCCAGGTGGAGGCAACAAGGAAGACGGCCTGAAGTAAGTGTCCGTGGGGCTGGGCTTTGGAAGGTGGGTAGTTGACGTTCACAGTGATGGGGTTAGAGAATTTACAAAGAGAAACTGAAAAGAAGTCAGTGTAAACAGAGGCAGTCAGATAAGGTCAAAGGCACAACATACTTGTGGAAATCCAGAAATAAGTTGTGTCTAAAAGATACCTAAAGGCAAAACAAAATGGAAAAGCTCTATAGTGCTGTGTCGTGAGTGATCTTGAACACAAGCTAAGAGGCTTTGGCATGGTATTCTGCAGACACCGAGAAATCACCTCAATGTTTTCTCGTTGTTTAAGGTCCCAGCCTAAGAGTGATATCTAACATGATCTGAGGGGTAATGTCACAGGTCTATCAAGAAAGGAGAGAGATTAACAAAAAACAGAAGTCAGCAAAGATACCAGGACGAAGATGGCAGTCGGTCAGTGAACCGCAGGGCATTGGCTACCTCTTTTTGACTCTCCAGATGCTGAACAATCCTGAGAGAATAGCTGAGCAGATAAGTAAGGATCTCGCCTGGCTTGCCTCCCACCTGATGGCTCTGTGGACCCAGTTCCTGGACACCGTGACTCTACATTCCCAAATGACCACTTATCTCACCCAGGAACATCACACCTTGAGGGTAAGGTGTCACTGGGCAGAAATGCCCTAATAACATGTTGATGATCTCTCGAGCAAGTTTTATGAGAATTTATAAGAATTGGGATCTGTCTCTTGGTCTTTGTGCTCATTTGGGTTCCACCAGGAACTTGCCCTGGGACTGTGTTGACTGAATTAACCTACTGAAGCTCTGCTGTCATTGGTAAGATACCTTCCAAGACTGTCTTAGTTGATCACAGAGTCTGTCACTAAGGGTATTACAAGTCCTTTGAATTTTTTTTAAGTATTATAAAACAGAAAACATTGCTCTCAGCATATTTCTTTTCCCCCAATGTGAGTCTATGTGAGTAGAGATCAATGTCAGAAATATTAATGCATAATAAAAGATGTTGATCTTCTCATTTAAGAGCAAGAGGATAAAATATCAGAGATCAGAGCTCCAGATCACCTAGTAAACTCATTTACATGACTGACTTTGCAATTGCATTTCCATCCGTGTTTATGTATGCTCCCTGTGTGCAGTGGGAGTCCCTGGGTGGTACAAATGGTTAATACGCTTGGCTGCTAACACAGAGGTTGGCATTTCGAGTCTATCCAGAAGTACATTGGAAGAAAGATCTAGAGATTGACTTCTGGAATATCAGCCATTGAAAATCCTATGGAACACAGTCCTATTCTGATACACATCATTGCCATAAGTCAGAGTTGACTTGACAGCAACTGATTGTGTGTGTGTTTGTAATCATGCACGGGGCTTGTCTTCTAATAGAATAAACACGATCAGAGCATAAACATGATAGAAAGGTAGAAACCCTAATTTTTTAGTGTCCGTTAGACTGTCCCCATGACCCAGGTTTGGCTTAGAGTAGGAATGAAAGCAGATAGCTGTGATGCTCACAAGGGCCTGGTGCAGAACCCTGGGTTTGTGGGCACAGCTGTCCTTTCAGTGCACGCTCTTGCCTCCTTGAGCCTCTGTTTTCTTAACGAAGCTGCTAGAATACCCATATGCTTTGTCTTGTTCCTCAGGTCCGAAGGTTTTCCGAAGCCTTCTTTTACATGGAGCACCAGAAACTCGCAGTGCTGACCTTCCAGGAAAATCTGTACGTATCCACTGTATTCCCACTTCATGCCTAGAAGTAACAAGACATTGGTGCTCAGTTACTTTTTTTTAAAAAGTGTTTTTATTGTTTTCTGTATATACAAACACACATATACCTGTGTATATGTGTGTGTATGTATACGTATATGTATGTGTATATGTATATGTATGTGTAAACCCTGATGGTGTAGTGGTTAAGTGCTACATCTGCTACCTGAAAGCTCAGCAGGTTGAATCCAGCAGGTACTCCTTGGAAACTCTGTGGAGCAGTTCTACTCTGTCCTATGAATTGGAATCAACTCTGTCACTATAAATTGGAATTGACTCTGTCAGTATGAATTGGAATTGACTTGACAGCATGTACTTGATTTTTTGGTTTTGTTTAGCTAATAGAAGGAATAAAGATAGAGCAAGAAGCCTCCACTTGTCTGTCAGTAGAGGCTGGCTTGTTGCTGTGATGCAGGAAGCTTAGGCCACTGGTATTTAGGTGCCAGCAGGGTCACCCATGGTAGACAGGTTTCAGCTGAGCTTCCAGAGTAAGACAGACTAGGAAGAAGGACCTGACAGTCTACTTCTGAAAAGAATTAGCCAGGGAAAACCATTTAAGTAGCAGTAGAACATTGTCAAATACAGTGCCGGTTAATGAGCACCTCAAGTTGGAAGGCATTCCGCAGACAACTGGCGAAGAGCTACCTCCTCAAAGTGGAGTCAGCCTTAATGATGTGGATGTGAAGTCTTTGGGATCTTCATTGGCTGATGTGGCATGACTCCAAAGGAGAAGAAACGGCTATAAACATCCATTAATAATTGGAAAATGGAATGTCTGAAGTATGAATCTAAGAAAATTTGAAATCATCAGAAAGGAAATGAAACACATACTCATGGACATCCTAGGCATTAGTGTGCTGAAATGGACTGGTTTTGACCATTCTGAATCTGACAGTCATATGGTCTACTATGCTGGGGATGAAAACTTGGAGAGGAACTGTGTTGCATTCATCATCAAAAAAGAACATTTCAAGATCTGTCCTGAAGCACAGTGCTGTCAGTGATAGGATCATATCTACATGCCTACAAGGAAGACCAGTTAATACTGAAATTTATGCACCAACCACGAAGGCCAAAGGTGAAGAGATTAAAGATTTTTACAAGCTTCTGCAGTCAGAAATTGAAAGAACATGCAATCAGGATGCATTGATAATTACTAGTGACTGAAATGCAGAAGTTGGAAACAAAGAAGAAGGATTGGTAGTTGGAAAATATAGTCTTGGTGACAGAAATAATGCTGGAGATTGAATGGCAGTATTTTGTAAGACTAATGACCTCTTCATTGCAAATACCTTTTTTAACCAGCACAAACAGTGGCTGTACACAAAGACCTCACCAGAAGGAATACACAGGAATCAAATCAACTACATTTGTAGAAAAGATGATGGAAAAGCTCTATATCAGCAGTCAAACAAGACCTGGTGATGACTGTGGCATAGATCATCAATTGCTCATATACAAATTGAAATTGAAACTGAAGAAAATTAGAACAAGTCCACTAGAACCAAAGCATAACCTTGAGTACATCCCTCCTGAGTTTCAAGACTTATCTCAAGGACGTATTTGATGTATTGACCACTAGTGACTGAAGACCAGACAGTTTTGGAATGACAGCAAAACCATCATCCATGAAAAGAGCAAGGGGTCATTAAAAAGACAGGAAAGAAAGAAAAGACCAAATTGGATGTCAGAGGAGACTCTGAAACTTGCCCTTGAATGTCAAACAGCTAAAGCAAAAGGAAGGAATGGTGAAAAAAAGCTGAAACAGAAGATTTCAAGGGGCAGCTTGAGAAGACAAAATAAAGTATTATAATGAGACATGCAAAGAGCTGGAAATGGAAAACCCGAAGGGAAGAACACATCTTGCATTTCTCAAGATGAAAGAACTGAGGAGCAGTTGAAGCCTCGAGTTGCAATAGTGAAGGATTCTACAAGGAAACTATTAAATGACTCAGGGAGCACCAAAAGAAGACAGAAGGAATACACAGAGTCATCATACCAGAAAGCAGTGGTCTATGTTCAGCCATTTGAAATGGTAGCATATGATCAGGAACTGATGGTACTGAAGGAAGACGTCGGAGCTGCACTGAAGAAATTGGCAAAAAACAAGGCTCCAGGAATGGATGGAATACCAATTGAGATATTTCAGCAACAGATGCAGTGCTGGAAGTGCTCACTCATCTATGCCAAGAAAGTTGGAGGACAGCTACCTGGCCAACTGGCTGGAAGAGATCCATATTTATGTCCATTCCAAAAAAAAGGTGATCCAACCAAATGCAGAAATTACTGAACAATGTCATTAATATTGCAGGCAAGTAAAACTTTGCTCAAGATCATTCAAAAGTGACTGCAACAGTATATTGACAAGGAACTGCCAGAAATTCAATCTGGGTTTAGAAGAGGATGTAGAACCAGGGATATCATTGCTAATGTCAGATGGATCTTGGCTGAAAACAGAAAATACCAGAAAGGTATTTTCTGTGCTTCGTTGACTATGCAACGGCGTCCATGGCTACCACTACAAAAAATGGGAATTCCAGAACACTTAATTGTCTTTGTAAGGAATCTGTAAATGGATCAAGAGGTGGTCATGTGAACAGAACTAGGGGACACTGCATGGTTTAAAGTCAGGAAAGGCATGTGTCAGGGTTGTATCCTTTCACCATAACTTCTCAATCTGTATGCTGAGCAAACAACCTGAGAAGCTAGATTATATGAAGAATGAGACATCAGGATTGGAGGACAACTCATTAACAGCCTGAATAACACAGCTGACAACCCTTTACTTGCTGGAAGTGAAGAAGATTTGAAACACTGATGAAGATCCAGGACCACAGCCTTCAGTATGGATTGCACCTCAACATCAAGAAAACAAAAATCCTCACAACTGGACCAGTAAGCAACATTGTGATAAATGGAGAAAGGATTGAGGTTATCAAGGATTTCATTTTGCTTGGGTCCACAATCAATGCCCATGCAAGCAGTAGTCAAGAAATCAAAAGACGCAGTGCACTGGGAAACTCGGCTGCCAAGGATCTCTTTAAAGTATTGAAAAGTAAAGATGTCACCTTGAAGACTAAAATGTGCCTGACTCAAGCCATGGCATTTTAGATCTTGTCACACACGTGCAGAAGCTGGGCAATGAACAAAGAGGACAGAAGAAGTGATTCCTTTGAATTGTGGTGTTGAAGAAGCATGTTGAGTGTCCCATGGACTGCCAAAAGAACAAACAAATCTGTTCTGGAATAAGTACAACGAGAGTGCTCCTTGGAAGCAGACATGGAAAGACTGCATGTCACATACTTTGGACGTGTTGTCAGGAAAGAGAGAACATCCTGCTTGGTAGAGTGGAGGGTCAGCAAAAAAGAGGAAGACCCTTGATGAGATGGATTGACACAGTAGCCGCAACAATGATCTTAAGCATAAAAACAATTGTGGACATGGCGCAAGACCAGGCAGTGTTTCTTTCTGTTGTTCACAGGGTCGCTGTGAATCGGAACCAACTCAATGGCACCTAAGACCAACTTCGTGTATATACACATGTTAAACACACTTTTTTAAAAAGTAACTGAGCAAGAATGTCTTGAGCTCTGGTGGAGCAGTGGTTGAACTCTCAGCTGCTAACTGAGTGGTCAGAGGTGCCAGCCATCCTGGAGAAGACAGATAGGCAGTCTGCTTCCGGACAGATTGACAGCCTTGGACACCCTGTGGGGCAGTTCTGCACAGTTCCTGTGAGTTGGAATCAGCTTGATGGCAGTGGGTTACTTATTTTTTGGTTGGAGACAGGTACACACACACACACACACACACACACACACACACACACACACACACACACAAGTTCTGACAATTAAGTTCACAAAATCATCCCAGAACAAAGTGCTCCATACCTCATTGCTGAATTCACCATGGTCACCTTCGAAGTCCTCCCCTTGGGAAGCTATGCCCCAACACCAGAGCCTAGTTGGCCCTTCAAAGCAATTTTGGAACTCTTTCTGGAGTAGCCATCAGAGCTGTCATTGTTATTACCGTTGAGGTCCTGAATGTCATCAAAATATCTTCCTTTCAATATTTCCCTTATCTTCGAATAAAGAAAAGTTACTGGGGGCCAGATAAGTCATTTGTTTACTGGCTAAAAACTCCCTCATAGACAGCTGTACAGTTAAGTCTGTGAACTTGCCACCATGCCACCATGTGCAATGGCCATTCCAGAAAAAGTTCCAAAATTGCTTTGAGGAGTGGACTAGGTGCTGGTGTCAGTGCACAGCTTCCCAAAGGGAGCACCTCAAAGGTGACCACAGTGACAGCCAGACGTGGTATGTAGCACTTAGAACAGTTGAGTTTGAGGACTTGTCTGGCCTCATATCATATATTATAGTTTGCCAATTCAATGTTCTTTATATTGATAACAATGATATCAATTGTGGTGTACAACTGTTATCCATAATTGTTGCCAGAATCCACCTCCCACCACCCATAAACAGAAGCTTCCTGCTGTGAGCTTCTCCCACCCCTGGTAACCACTAATGCAAGTTTGGTTTTTCTACATTTGCCTATTATAGAAATTTCAAAGTTCCCTTTTCTGTTCATCTCTGGCTGAGAAGGAGACAAGCCCGCCAGCCTCTGTGCATCCCTTCTGCATTTCCTCCGCAGACACGAGTCAGACAAACCGCAGAGTCTGGTGCTGATGGGGCGGAGAAGGTCAATAGCCACAGCTTTCTTTTGTTGGGTGTTATTATGGCACTCTGGGCCAGAATCAAGACTCCTTGGTCCCTGAAGACATCTGTGCTGAGTCGTCTTTGCAAAATAAATTAGAAGCAGGTGGTGTGACCACAAGCTATCAGAAAATATGGAGCTGACCTGGAACTCTGCAGCAGACAGCAAAAAATGCAGCTAGGAGAAAAAAAAAAAAAAAAAAAAGCCTGAAATGCCTGATTAGGAGGACTAATGAATTTCTAAGTTTACCTTCTTCCAAGCAGGCCCTGGTGGCATGGTGGTTAAAGTACGTGGCTGCTCACCTAGAAGGTCAGCGGTCTGAACCCACCAGCTGTACCATGGGTTACAGCCTTGGAAACCCTATGTGGCACTTCTACTCCGTCATCTAGGGTTACCCTAACTCAATGGAAATGGTTTTTTTATTTAAGGGGAGGGGCCTTCTTGCAGATGAAATTAAGGCACTCAAGAAAATTAGTTAGGGGCTTACAGGAAGATGAGGTCAATCCTGTCTTAAAAATTCCCAGCTGGTGCATGAACAGAGCTTCTGTTCCTGTGCTGTGACCTGCGCAACCCAGGTCCCAGGTCTTGTTGGTTCCGAGTAGCAGGTCCACCACCACCAAAGCACGTGGGTGAACTGGCTCTGGGTGCTGCAGGAAGTCCAGCGGCAGGGAGTCTTGAGGTTCTTCCATCATTCAAAACAGACGTGCAGATCCTTCCACTGTCATCTTTGTGACTTTATTTTCTCCCCACTCTTCATTCTGTTGGTAAAGCACAGTGACATTTACAGTTTGTCTCCTGGATTCCGACAGTGAGAGGACACCAAGGAGAAACACTTGCATGTTAAAATAGCTTGTCTAGAAATATCTCCAGTCTTTCACCCACTCACTGACTCCTTTCTGCATTCATTCACTCCAGCCCCCAGCTACAACTGGCTGAAGAGATTTTCTCCAACTAAAATCAGAATGACTAATCGGACACATCTAAATATGATTTTGAGGGCCACTGAACACAACGTCTACTGCATGACACCTACTTCCCCAGGTCACTGTAAAAATAGGTAATGCTTGATGGCCTGGCCAAGGTCGTGCCCTAGAGAGGAGTTGTGGTGATACAGCAGATGAGGGCTCAGCTGCTAACTGAAAAGTTGGCAGTTCGGATCCACCCAGCAGCACCACAGGAGAAAGACTCAGCAGTATGCTCCCATAAAAATTACAGCCTAAGGAACTGAGTCAGATCTGACTCGATGGCACTTGGCTTGGCTAAGGAACTCTATGGGGCAGTTTTACTCTGTCACATGGGGTTGTTAGGACTCAAAACTGACTTCACTACACACTGACTTGACAACAGCAACTCTTCTGTAAGAAGCTCACAGAAGAGGATGAAGAAGGATGTGGCCAATATTTTGGTCAATGTCTTCCAATAACCAGCTCTCAGAAAAGCAAAACAGAAACAAAAAACTGGTTCATGGTGTTTGCCAATTTTCCTTGTGTAAAAGCTCCCACTGTGGCTGATGTCAAGCTGCTGATGTGATCCCTCTGAGCACAGGAAATGCGAGCACAGGCAGCTCTTGGGAGCCAGTCTGAGCCAGCTCCAATTCAGCAGTCTGTGTGCTATAGCGATTGTTCTAGCCAGTGTGATCCTGGAAGTCTTTTTGATGATAGGAAATTTAAACAGAGATTGGGGTTGTATCAAGCTATGAGGAGATTGGTTAGGTAGAGAGATTATGATATGAGAATACAAAGTGTTTGAAGAGCAACAAGAAGACACGTATAGCTACACAGAGTGAGCAAGTCAGAGAAGGGGTGGGAGGTAGGGGCAGAATGGTTGGAACAGGCCAGATCATGTGGGACCTTGTGAACCAGGACAAGCACGATAATTATGATTTATTATCAACGTTTTTTAACTGGACAGCTGGTAATTCTATTGCTTTTAATACCGATGACATCAAAGTAGTTATTGAACCTCTCTGAGCTTCAGGTTCTTTTCTGAGACTCAAGGAGATTCGCTCATTCAACAGCTATCTATTTATTGTTGACTATGTGCCAGACACTGTTTTGAGTGTTGTATCTTCAGCCATGAACAACATATATAAATTCCCTGTGTCAGAGACCTCATATTCTAGTGATGAGAAGAAAACAAATAAATATATGCCCAATAAATAATAAGTGTTATGGAGAATGATTTGTTAGGGTGAGAAGGACAGCTGTGCCATTCAATAGCATTGTCAGGGAAGGCATCCCTGAGAAGGTGACATTTCAGCAGGGACCTGAAGCTGGTGGGACCCCCTCGCGGTATAGTGGTTAAGTGCTATAGCTGCTAACCAAAAGTTCAGCCATTGAAATATACCAGGCATTCCTTGGAAACTCTGTGGGCGAGTTCTGCTCTGTCCTATAGGGTAGCCATGAGTAGGAATTGACTCAATGGAAATGGGCGTGGTTTTTTGGTTTTTGAAGCTGGTGAGAGAGTGAAGACTCCCTGCAGATATCTATAGTTACTTTAAATATTATGGCATTGTCTAGTCACACAATTGGTTATCTATCTGTATCTTAGAGCAGTGAGGCCATGGTTAAGTGTTCGGCTGGTAACTGAGTGGTTAGCAGTTTGAACCTGCCCAGAATCTTTGTAGGAGGAAGACCTGCTTATCTGCCCCCATAAAGCCCACAGACTAGAAAACCCTGTGATGAGGAAGTTCTACTCTGTGACATGGCATCCTTCAAAGTCAGACAGCACCTAACAATAACATCAGTGACACACCTGTATCTCTGTCTGCTTATTTACAAACTTACGCACAGGGCTGAACCTGCAGCTGTCAGTGGTCAAGGAGACAGCCCACAGGGCTGGAGTGGTATGTCAGGAAGGTGGTGAGAATTAAATCAGAGATGGCAGGAGTGGAGGGTCAGGCAGAGCCTTGGAGAGTTGGTCCAAAAATCAAGATTAATCCTAATTTTGCTAATAATGAGCTTGACTCCAATCCTCTGCTACACCCTCACTTCCGCTTCCTTAACCCAGGTCTAAGGATTTCTCTTTCTTTAAATATTTTTTTTGCCTCCTAACTGACTAACTCCTCACATCATGTACTTCTGTCTTCCCCACAGTTACCCTACTGCACCATTGTGCATATACACGCACCACGCATATACACACTTGCAGCAATGCCTTCATGTATGTGTCCGTGGATACCCACACACAGACATGGCACACACAAGTATGCACACCCTCACACATGAAAACCTACATGCTCACATGAAACAACACACACACACACACACACACACACACAAAACACATGTAAACACACTCACAGACTTCATTCTTTGGTCCAAAGTATCTTCATTAAACACAAACTCGTGATGTTCAGTGGCTTAATGGATTGCCCTGTTCCACCACTGTCCACTTACTATATCTAGATGCAATAAGGTTCTCTAAGAACTTTGCATTCCAGCCCCAAAGAATATTCACTGTCAGTTCCCACAGCGACTCTTCCAGTCAGTCCACCTCCTGAGGATCTGGGCGTATGCAACGTCTGCCACTTCCTGGCCTACACCGTGTTGATGCATCCACCCATTGTACTAGCGTTTACTGATGATGCCTTATATGGTAGACATTGCTCAAGGCACCGGGATACATCCAGAAACAACAGAGACAGGACATGGGGGAAGACAGATACTAGCAATAAGCACTACAGTACATCACATGTGTGTTAGAAGGTAATAGACATTGCAGAAAAAATTAAGTAAGGTGAAGGGATGTGAGAAGTGCTGGTGATCGGGGAGCAGTGGGGCACACTGCAGTGTTTCATGTCCTTGGCCTTTGCAGTGCTCTTGTGTCTCACCTAATCATGTCACCTCTGTCCTCTGCAGCCTCAGTACCTAGGCTTGTCCCGGATGTAAGATGATTGTGGCTTTTGAAGGTTGGGGTGGGAAGATGAGGGATGGAAGTGCAGAAAATGTCCTCGTGTTTCATCTACTCATACAATCCATGCCCTCTGCAACCTTAGTACCTAGACCAGTTTGGGATGCAAAGAAGATTATGGCTTTGACAGCTGAGGTACATGGGTGAAGGAAGAAAGCATGGACTGGTAT
Source organism: Heterohyrax brucei (assembly GCA_028571685.1). Lineage (NCBI taxonomy): Eukaryota > Metazoa > Chordata > Mammalia > Hyracoidea > Procaviidae > Heterohyrax > Heterohyrax brucei. Next base: position 5,835,296 of record CM053153.1, read on the forward strand.
AGCTATGGGCAGATTTGACTGTTTTCTTGGGATTTTAGGAGTTTTATAATAATTTTTAAGCATTTAAGCCTTCCTCTGATGCTTACCTGATTTTGTGTTACCCCAGAATACAGACCCACAGCCAGCTGTCGTTGGATGTCCGGAACTCAGAATACCTGGCCAGCATGCCTCCCCTGCCCGCGGAGTGCCCAGACATTGACGGTGACTGGAGCACCCTGCCCGTGATCTTTGAGGACCGTTACGTGGACTGCGCTGTCGCGGGTGAGCCCGTCCTCTGGAAGGACTCGAGTAAACGCTTGTCAGTGGATTCCAATCAGTTGCAACAATCTATTCCAACATGTACATAGTGGAGCAAATTAATGAAGTATTCTTTCAATTCACAGAGAAGCACGAACCGATAAAGTTAAGCTAGTTGTTTGAAATGACTGTGTTGACATGCAGTTGACAAACTGATCCAACGAAACTGAGTCCACAAAAGATCTTCACTGTTCCCCATCCTTCTGGAGGGGGTTATATCGAGTATCTTGGTTTTCTCACCTACAGACTGGAAATCAAATTCTCAGTTCCGCAGTGGGGTGTGGTAGTCATAGGAAGATCTCTCCCTATCTCTAATGTCCAATTCACATGCAAAGTCATTCTAGCTGAATTTTAATGGCCTTCAGTACAAATCCCCATGAAGTGCCCATTTTATGCCAGGAGTCAGGCAGTAAAGTTGAGCAGCTCCACTCAATAAATGGATGGATGGATGACTTACCTTAGGGAGAACTGATAACAGGTTTGACTGTTATTTGTATGTGTGAATCCAGTCATGGTCTGATTGGTTGGTGCTGTGCAGAATTAGTTAACGAATCGATGAGGCCGCTGGTGAGAGACTGGTACACATTGGGCAGTGGACCCTCAGTAAAGGATTGCAGATACTCCTGTGATTCTTCATAAATGTTAGGAATGCCAGGTTTTGTGCTTGAGGTATCATGTGATTTATTTCTTCAATCATGTAAGCAATCTCACGAGCCCTATTTCAGAGATAAGCAATCGAAGCTCGGGAATTTATAAGTACTTATTCAAGATTACGTAGTTTATACGAGACGCAAAGCCAATTCACAGTTAGTGCCCAAGCTCCTGCCTTGCCTGACTATGTCTTTGGGGTGTGTTTTAAACCATGAGGTGGCTGGGCACTGTTTACATGGTGGGTCAAAATGCTAAATGTCAGAGTTTGCAATCTGAGATGTGTACAATGTTTTAGAAGTCTAAATAACTTCCAGGAGCAATGCAGTCTTTCAAATAAATGCTGCTGTTTGGTTCTTGGTTGTATTCTGCCATCTAGTGTCAGCTCGCTGTATAACAACTAAAACGTGTGCTCGCTTAGAAACGGCAGCCCAGTCAACTTGCAACTGAAACCCAGCACTGTAGTGACACTTTCTTTTTTTGCAGAATGTGTTTATGTGTGTGTGTACATGTATATACACTCAGGCGCTCCTTGAATACTCTGGGGGTCAGTTCTACCCTGGCCCCTAGGGTCACCATGAGTCGGATCCGACTCAACGGCACTTGGCATATAGAAATGTCTTGGTGTAAACACTAGATAAATACTGTGTTAGAAAGTAAAATAAAATTTTTGTTGAAGGAATCAGTTCATTTTGTGAAATGGGGAAACAACACATAGTCTTCAGTGAAAACTACGGTGTGTGTTCTGCTTTACAGGTAGTCCGGCGAGGAGTTAACAAGCCACGTAAACCAGGCAGATAGTTTCACCTGAAAGAGGTTGTGGGGGCAGAAAGGAAAAATTGACAAGGAGTTGTCAAACTACTAACTGTCTTATCGTTAATTTCTAGCCTAACACAAATCTCTCCTTCCTGATGCGGTTTGACTAAGGCAATATTTCTCAAGTGAAACATAATAAGCATTCTTGACGTGAGGTTTAGCGCTAGACTGAAGGCTGAGTCAAGCCTAATTTGGAGCCCCTGAAATGTGAAGTCCACCTTTAGTGATAAAAGAAGGAAGATTAAATCAACTCTAAATCTGAAGACTTTTGAAAGGTAAACGTTGGCCATCTGGCTAAGAGGGAGAAAGTTAGAGTCCAGGCATTCACGGGGTGAATTTCCAGAAAGCAGTTAAGACAGTAAGTGTATTTACGTAAATTAAAGCTAGAACCTCTACACTCTGTGTTACAGTCTAGACTTGTAGCTGCAGTCTGCCTCTTGATTTCAACAGACTTAATCTCTAAGTGCCAACGTGCAGAGAGCTAGCAGAAATACAGTGGTAAAATCACAATGGAGAATGAAAATTAATCTGAGAGTCAGGATGTGGAGCTAAGACATATACCTGTCTGGCTTTAATTTATTCATAAGTTGTAACTTCACTTAATGTTATCAGCGCTATCCTCTAACCACCTGTTGATCAAGGCGCCTTCTCTGGGGCTGGCTGTGTAACCATTCTCAGTGGAGCCCAGGAAATGATCCAGGTTGGAAGTTCTGACTTCTGAGTTACTTGTTTTTCAAGCAGTGAAACTTTGACCAAAACGCCGATTGGTTTATTTAGAAGAGTAGAAATTAAAATCTTAGTCTCATTTAGAATGGAGTTTTAATTTAAGTCTAGAAGGACTTAATTCAGATATGACAGAAACTCACAGTCTAAAATTCGCACCCACAATAGTCATAATTTAACTATAGAAAATTTGGAGTTAAAAGAAATTAAAGTCATCATTCCTTATCAGAGCCTCTCACATGGACCTGTGCATTTCCTCTGTGCATAGGAGCCCTGGTGGTACAGTAGTGAAAAGACCGGCTGCTAATCCGAAGGTTGGCGGTTCAAATCCACCTACAGCTTCTTGGAAACCCTTTGGAGCAGTTCTACTCTGTCCCTGAGTGTTTTTGTGAGTTGGAGTCAACCAGGTGCCAGTGGGGTTTGGGGTTTGGGTACGTGTGTGCAATCATAGTACTCTTTATTTTTCCGTTTTAAATAAATCAAGTTGACTCTAGCTGTGAGCCTTCATCCTACAGCTTTCATGGAAAAGTCAAACCTCAGGCTTTCTGGAACTGACTTCCCCAGCTGACCTCTGTCACCTGTCATGTCAGTGTCCCAGAGTCTTGAGTAGCAGCAAGGCATGGCTGGGGGTAGTAGTGGTGGACGTATTTCTAGGTCCATCCCCCAGGAAAGTTTCTCTAAGTCATGTCTTGTCCATAGCCACCCAGTATTGCAGGATCAGCACCTCTCTGCAGTTTCTGTAACATGCTTGAGACATGGGACTCTGCTGGGTCTGGGAACCCTGGCAATTGTGGTGCTATCTTCCTGGAATAACTACAGAGTCGTAGCTCTCTGAGGGTAGCTGTCTCTCCAGGGCTATCTCCCTACAGCTGCTTTCCTGATTATCCCCTTCTCCAAAACTACTTTGACCAAGTAATCTGCATCTGTACCCCAAACCCAAAGCTTTTCTTAACCTTCTTGTTGTTTCACAAGGATCTGAGGATTCTGTAATCCCAGGACAAGGACATTAGCAAATAAAAACTACTTCTGCAGGCATCAGAGACCCTGGTGGCATTGTGGGTAAGTTCTATAGCTGCTGAACAAAAGACAGGTGGTTCAAATCCGCCAGGTGCCCCTTGGAAACTCCATGGGGAAGTTCTGCTCTGTCCTACAGGGTTACAGTGAGTGACAATCAGCTCGGCACTAAAACAGTAGCATTGGACCATGGTCTGATGCAGTACTGTGGCGTGAATGCCTGCTGTGTACCAGACACCTCGCAGATTCTGTACATAATCTGTAATGAGCACTGCCTCCCGACACACACCTACTCCGAGGGAATTGAGTGAGTGAGAGGTTTACCATGAAGGAAAACGAAAAGAAAATCATAGTTCGGCTGCAGTCCATCTGACAGTGGAAGTCAAGATGATTCTGGAACCTCCTTGTCATTGGAACGCCACTTAGGATAACCCACCAGGTTACAGAGTTCAGGTTTGGTAGCATTTTACTACAGAAGCATGAATCTTTTTTCCTTCATGTATAACATCACTCATGTCTTTACTGTAAGCTATACCTGTGAGGAAAAAGCTAGTTCCTATGAATCTGCCCCTCCTCGAGTCGAGGAAAATGAGTTCCAATAGAAAAGAGCTGATTTAAATTTCTTAACTGTCCAGGCCTCCAGACCAATAATTGACAATGTCAGGATTCTAAATCAGGCCTTCCTGGCTCCAGAGTTTCTTTCTACTCTGAACACTAAACATAACATGGGTGAAGAAACAGTTTAATATTTACCAGTGAAAATCATTAAAACCAACTAACCCACTGCTGTCGTGTTGTGTCCAACTTATAGTGACCCTATAGGTCAGGGTAGAACTGCCACAGAGTTTCGAAGGAGTTCCTGGCAGATTCGAACTGCCAACCTTTTGGTTTAGCAGACATAGCACTTAACCCACTACGCCACCCGGGTTTCCAGTGAAAATCAGAAGGGCTTTAATATGTAACAAGTATACTTGACTGCTTTGTGTCAGGCGTTTGGTTAACTTGTGAACGTATTCTTAAACTACAACATTTTTCTGTTTTTTAATTTTTATTTTGTAGATTATAACATGCGTGTTCATCCTAATTTTGATGTGCCAGTGGCAAGTCCCACAAGAATGACTCTAAAAGCCAGCGAAGAGAACCATAATGTAAATGGCAAATCTTCTTTCACGGAAGACCTTATCTTGACCCCCAGGAAACCACCCCACCCGGACTCTGACCACAAGGCTGTTAAGGATCCAGATACGGGTGAGAATGAGGCCACATCAAATCATGCAGACCTGTGCTCTGTGTCTCAAGTGTATCTGACAATTGGTGAATTCCAGAGCAAAGCAGCTTCGCCTAAAGAGGAATGTCGGACTGGCCAGAGGTCTGAGGTTGGAACACGTCCGCTGGCAGATGTGGATATGTCCACGAAGAGTCTCGGTCCTGCGGATGGGCAGGTCCCAGGGCTGACCTATATCGATGTGAAGTCTAGCCCTAAGGACCCTTGTAGAGCTGAACCCACGGCGGTGGAGCCCACGATGGTCGTTAGCGCTCAGAGTGGGACCGGGGCCTCAGGAGATAGTTATGGGTTAGACAGAACTGTGCTCAGCAAAACGGCAGCAGGTGGCCACTGTCACAGTGCCATCTCGTCTGAAAAGATAACACTCCCGGAATTGAATCCTCCTGGAAAGCGGGTAGAAGAGGGTAAGGTGCTACTGCTAGGCCTGAAACCTGCCCCCTCTGAGCCCTGCGATCCGCTGAGCTCTGCTCTGAGGGACCCCTTGGACGTGAGGGCCTCCTTAAAGGACCCCCCCACAGAGGAGCAGGAGGAAGTGTTAGGACTTTCTGGGATCATCAAGAGATCTTCTTCTATCATATCTGACTCAGGCATCGAGAGTGAGCCAAGCTCCGTTGCCTGGTCTGATGCCCGGAGCAGGGCTCTGGATGTGCCCAGCGACCGGGAAGTCTTGCACCACCTGGTTCGAAGACATGCCCTCCACAGGAACTCCCTGGAGGGTGGGCACACAGAGAGCAACACCAGTTTGCCCAGTGGCACCCAGGCTTCTCTCACCTCTATCACCTCTTTGCCCTTTGAGGAAGAGGAAAGGGAGTTGGCACTTACCAAGTTGACCAAGTCTGTGTCTGCACCCCAAATTAGTAGCCCGGAGGAGTCTGCTGAAGACACAGACACTACACAGCAAGGTGGAGGTCTTGCTGAAGCTTTGGATATGCACACCAAGAGCAGAGACTCCCCAGAAAACTGCTCCCAACTTTGTGGTGATTCCAGAACACATGATGCTGAGGTAGACCGTTCCCTTGTGGAGACGGCTTTAGATGCTGATGACGCTCAGGACCCTGCTTACATAGACATCCCCAAAGGTAAAGATGATCAGTTTGGTCCTCAAGGACACTGTAGTCTTGATAGTAGAACTGGGAAGTCCCCAGGTGTTGATACCAAAGTTCTTGATATAAAAATACCACGCATTATAGCACTTGAAAAACCTAGGGACAGATCTTTCCATAGAACGCTATTGGAGACCTCAATGGGCCAGCCTACAGACTCAAATGTTGAGGAAAGAGCTCTGTCCAACACCAGTGCTTCGGGTGTTGAGGATCTTGCCCGCCATAAGGTGCCTGTATCCAGCTGTGCATCAGTCACCAGCTCCGATGACCTGAATCCAACAGGAGATCCACGTGGCTTCCCATGCATCACTGATGACACAGTGTTGACCAGAGGAGATAACACCTCACCTGGGACTGGACGTGAAGCAGGCACCGTGTGCCCCACTGTGACTCCCTTCACCCACACCCCAGAATCTGAAAACCAAGAACTGAAGGCAGGCACTTCCAGCCTGGTGTCCCCATTGAATGTTCCAGAGACCTTTCCCCTGGACAGCCTGAAGGCTGTGGAGGTGGTTAACTTATCTGTGTCCTGCGCTGCCACCTGTCTCCCTTTCTCATCTGTGCTCAAGGAGACCCCCGCTGGGGCCGGATTCTCCTCCAAGCAGGCCCCATTCCCCATCACTCATCAACCTCTGGGCTCTTTCGGCACTGTTTCCACCCATGCCAGCAGGCTGGAGGGAGAAGTCAGTGACAGAATGTTTAGGTAAGCTGACTGGTGGCTTGTCCGGCACAGCTCAGTCTTCTGTGTTTTTCTGCATATTTCTCAATTCTATACATAGTTATTTCAAAATGACCATCACTGCTATTTTCTATTTTAAATAAATAAATGCATATTGTAAAAATAAGAAAATACAGAAAAGTATAAAGAAGTAAACATTATCAGTAATCCTGTCCCCGAAAGATAGCCACTGTGTGCCTTATTCCACTTTTTCCTTTGTGCATTTATATCTACATGTGATATTTTATGCTAAAATAGGATCATTCTGTATAAAATACATCATGTTTTTTGAATTTTGTAATGCATTGTAAACATCTTCCTATATTTTTAAATCTATATTTCATCATTATTCCATTTTATAGATGTGCCAGATGTGATGTCATTTATTAAATCCTTCAGAGATGGATATTTTCTGTTCAGTTTGTATTATTATAAGCAACTCTCTTAGGTATATGTTTGTACCCTTGAGGATGGCAATTTTCAAGGGACTTTGAAGGAGAAGGGCTTCTTCAGCAGAGTTGCCTCCTAAGTACCTGTAGGATTGTGTGTTTTTAAGTTTGTTCTTCCTTTTGCAGTGCCAGAAACCTAGCCTTTATCCTTAGGCTGAGTTTGTACCAACTATAAACTGTAAATTAGTTGAAATGTATTAGAAAATCAATTTACTAAAGCATTCAATTGCATTCATTCTATAGGAAAATGCTGAAGAGTTACATATTCAGGGTATTTCTGGAGAAGTTGCACACGCAGTTAAACTTTTGATTCTTTTTGTTAAAAATATGTACAATGATACATACACACATTCAGCAGTTTCTCCCCACACAGCTGACGGACACTGGTTAGACTTTGCCTGTGTCACCCTTCTCACTGCGTCTGCCCACATTGCTTCACTGCTGTGAGACTGTCTGCGCCTTAAAGTTCTCACTTGTATTTTAGAGTGACTGTTTTCCATTTGTTCTCATATAGATATGTCTTTAAAAATGTGCAATCCTTAAGGCAAACATTGTTTATTAATGGAGCTGAACTGTTGTTTAAAATGATTTCCTGTGGTTGTTTGAGTTCAAGGCTCAGAAGTTGTTTCTGGGTAATAGATTCAGGGGTTCTTGTAGTCTCAATGTCTCCAGTAGGTCTGGTTTCCATTCCATTCTACAGTTTTTCTCCTTTAGACCAAGATTCCTCTACTGGATCCCTGTTGAAGCATTTGGCAATGGTAGCCAGCCACCATCCGTTTCTTCTGGTCTCCTGACAGTAGGGGTAGTAGTCCAGGGAGGCAATGAGACCTGCAGGCCATTTTCTGCTCTTCCTCCTGAGTCTCATCTTCCTCTGTTGCTCCAGGCACTTAGAAACCAATTGTTGTATCCAGGACAGCTGCTGGCAAGCATTTAAGACCCCAGTGGCTACTCACTGAACTAGGAGGTAAAGGAGAAATGCCGAAAACAGTATTAGTCTGATTGACCATGTAAGGATCTTCTGTTTTATAAAGATTAATAAATACCTAATGTGACACTTACCAATTCAACAAATACATACCAGGCACTGTCCAAGGTCTTTCCAGTGCTGGACATTACTGCACTGACAGTCTAACTAGAAGACAGACAGATGAAAGACGTGCATGAGGACAGTTACTGGGTATGATGGTTTGTATGCATGTAACGGAATCAGGAAGAGATGAACCTGATTTATCTGGAGGCCAGAAGAAGCTAAATAGAGAAATTGCCATTTGTGCGGAGGGTAAAATAGACAGCTTTACTGATCAGGATATGACTGATCCTGGGAATTTTTTACCACTTGCTGTATTTGAACTACTGTACTAGCTATTTTAGAAATCCTGGTGGTATATGGGTTAAGTGCTATGTCTGCTAACCAAAAGGACAGTAGTTTACATCTGCTGGGTACTCCTTGAAAACTCCATGGGGCAGTTCTTCTGTAGGGTCATCATGAGTCAGGATCGACTCAGCGGCACTGGATTTGGTTTGGGGGGTTTTACTAGGTATTTTATATAGATGATATCAGTGCTACAGCTGTTAACCAAGAGGTGGGCAGTTCAGATGCCAGGAACTCTCTAGAAACTCTATGGAGCAGTTCTACTCTGTTCTGTAGGGTCACTATGAGTCAGAATTGACTCGATGGCAGTAGGTACTTTTTTTTCTTTTCCTTACCTTCTTTACCTTATGAATTAGGTAAAGATGCTCTTCTGCTGTTACAAACAAGGAAAATGAGCAGAGAGACTGAGCAGTTTGCCCAGTTTGTTGAGTGTGAAAGCCAGGATTGTAACCTTGGAAGTCTGACTCCTGAATCCAGATTCTTAACTACCACCTTGTTCTGTAACCAGGCAGTAAGAGGTATGAGGTGGGCAGGTGGGAAAGGCATTCCAGGCAAGCAGAAAGGGGCACAGAGTCAAAGCCAGATGGTGTGGTTTGTACAGGGAATTAGGGAAACCTGTGCAAGCCAGAACTCGACAGGACTGCCCTGTTTTTCCAGGTCTGGCAAGTTTCCAGCTTTGACAGAGGACAGTGTTTCTACTGGTCTCTTTCTCATTTTAGTGGAAAATATTTCAGTTTCTTTCTCTGACAGATTTGTGCCTTAGACAAGGTGGCTTTTGCAGCCTTTACTGTATAAGGAGTGTGTTATTTCCAGAGGTTGAGGCTGATGCTGGTGAACAGAAGGAGGTCAAGCTGGTGGCCAGGTTCACCATGTTGAAAAGCTTTAACTCTGGGAGGGTCTCTTGAAAGGCTGCGTGGGTCCTTGTTGCTGGATATAGTCTTACACATTCTGCCATCCAGTCTGCTACTCAATGCAGGAACCACAAAAATCTGCAGGACCAAGACCAGAAGAGTGATGTTGGGGGGCCACTTTTCCTTTCCCCTGCCAGCCTCTCACCTGACGTCCCCTAATCAGTCTTTGCTGTTGGGTGGATGCTTCTCTTGCAGATCTTCATTGCTCTCCGATGACAGCCCAACTCATTTCCTGCTCAGCATGGAATACACAGCATGCCTTGTGATTAATTAGTATATTCTCCAGTTTCTATCAGGCCAAAGAAAAGTTTAAAAAAGAACTGAAGATTGAAGGATTTCTGTACAGTGACTTATCTGTACTAGCTTCTGATGTACCATATTTCCCACCAGAGGAAGAGGAAGAAAATTTGGAAGAGGGGATTCACCTGGTTGTCTGTGTCCACGGCCTGGATGGTGAGTTCTAGAATATGTTTTTTACTCAAGATTCCATATTGCAGACAATTTTTAGTATTGATGTGTTCATTTAGGTTACATATCCACTAAATAACATTCAGTTAGCTTCTCTGGAATGGCACTAATTATGCTGGGTCATTGAGCCCAAAGAAAATCTCTTTCTGGTGCACACACAAAAATATTGAGTAAATGAGTACATAACTGAGTGAATGAATAGATAAAATTATGAATTGAATAAATAAATAGAGTGAATGGAATTAATAATTGATGACTGAATAAATGAAGGATGGAAAAATGACTAATGGCTGAATGAATGAATGAAATGTAAGGGTTGTGTGAATGAATGGATGAAAGTATTAATGGAGTGGAATGGAAATGGAAATATGAATGGGATGCATGACTAATTTGAAGCGTTTGAATCAATGGAATCATTAAAAAACACCCCCCAAACCACTGCTGTCAAGTCAGAAAATAGAATCATAGTAAAGGAAAACATGGAGTGGAATATATACGTGGACTTATGGGAGGTTAGTGTCCCAAACTGTATTGCTGCCTGTGTTCCTTCACCTCTCATTTACAGGGCATATTTTGTATATTAGGTAATCTACCAAGTTCTAGGAATGTAGAAGTCAGACATGGTTTCCAACCTTGAAAAGCTCTCAACTTGATGCAATCAGCAGATAGAGAAGTGTCAGTTTGCTACAAAACGGAAAACAAACAGAAAAACAAACCTAAAATGTGGTGAGGAGGCCATGGAGAGGCTGGATGAGGGAAGTGACACCCCCTTCCCTATGCTCTCCTCTGCAGAAAATGATCTAGTCTCTGGGTGTCAGGTTTCCTTAGAATTTTCCTGGATCAGTCCAAGGGCTTTGCTTGACTATCTTCAGGTCCCCGTTCAGCCAGGACCAAAAGGACAACCACCTTTGGTCTCTAGTTCTCTTACAGAGTTCAATGTCCTTGACTGACTGAACGTAACAATGAGAGGAATTGGGTTACAGGGAATTTTAGTTCTGGTCCTCAAGCTCGGGTTTACCTAACAATTGATCTTAAAATTGGGTTGTAGAAGGTGTCTTCTTGAAGGCATCTTGATTCCATTTGATAGACTCTCTAATAATTAAGGATTAGAGAGATGAAAATATGTGCTCAAGGCCTCACAACAAACACAGAGCTTACCTAGTACACCACCAGGGTTCCTCACAAGTGAGATGCAGCACAACTTGTGGTCACTTTCTTCTTATGATTAGTAAATAGGGCGTGGTGGCACGTTATGCTTTCATGATGCACTGTTCCTGATGGTCTTAATTCTCCTCTTCCCTGGGGCCAATGCATATAATTGTTTGCTTCAGCTGTCTGTAGTTGACACAAGGACACTTAGTCCATGAGTCTATTTGGGGATGTGTTAAGCAGCTCAGTTGTAGGTAACAGTTTCTAGATGAGGAGGAGGAAGAGGATAAGGAGGAGCAGAAGAGCCAGGACTTACGTGTCACTTATTGTGGGCCAGCACCACTGCAGGTACTTAGCAAGTATCAATTCACACATTCTCTTAGAAAGACTGGATTTATTTAAAAAAGAAACTTTAAAGTATTACCCTAAATGAAATAACCAGAATCACTTGCCATACAGGAAAGCTAATGATAAAAATAAACACAACAACAAAAAAATAATTGTTCTGAAGTTGCAGTAGTCCTGTTGTCCAAAGGCTCTGCCTTGGGGCTTCTCTCTAAGCTGGTGAAGACACCTTAGTTTTGAACTAGACCTTCTAATCAGAAGGCTTTCCATAAAGACACGTTTCAGTCATCAGCTCCGCTTGTCTTCATGAGCACCTGTGGACAAGCACCGTGTCGTAATGACCGGTGTGTAGTTCTTGCCTGTTGCTAGATGCCGTCCGGTGGAGTCTGACTCGTGGCAGCTGTCTGTACAGTGGAAGGAAGCACTGGCTGGTCCTGAGCCACACTTGCAGTTGTGAAAAAGCCAATCCCCATTGCTGTCAAGCCATTTCCAACTCATAGGGACCCCACAGGACAGAGCGCAACTACCCCATAAGATTTCCAAGGGGTGGCTGGTTTCAAAGCTGTCCACCTTCTGGTTAGCAGCCATGGCTCATCACTGCTGTGTCCCTAGGGCTCTGCAAAATGTTTTGGACAAACAGAATGAACTGTTCTGTCTCGGAGGTGCTCAGGAGCCTGGGGCTGTGGCCACCGTGCCTGTCTTGTTCAGGCTCCTCCTCTCGTTCCCTGACCACGTATCTTACCAGGAATGACGCCTTCCTCCAGGGACTCTTCCCTCTTGATAACATGTCCAAAGTCTGAGAGATGAAGTCTTGCCATCCTTGCTTCTAAGCAGCAGTCTGGCTGTTCTTCTTCCAAGACCGATTTGTTTGTTCTTCTGGCTTTCCGTGGCAGATTTGCTGGTCTCCCCCAACATCAGCTCTCACCTAGATGGTAGTAAATGGAAATGAAACAAGAGTTTCAGTCTCTTTGTTGAAAGAAGGAATGTGGTCCAGCCAGAGCCCTGTATTATTATTTTTTTCTCCCCCATCACATTCCTGTGAGAAGAGAAGAGGGATGTGCTAAAGGAGAGCAGCTGCCCAGGTATTTTTACGAGCCAGATAACTGAGCTGTCCATTCGAAAATTCTCCCCTGGGCCATGAGTCAGCAAGGAAACAACTGAAGCTGAACCCTGGTTTCTCTTGAACAAGTTCCTTCTCTAGTTCAAGGCACACATGTCTGAACTCCTCAGAGTTTTGTAGGCTCCATCTGCTATAGGCTCACTTTGATTGAAGTGGACTGGATGGAAATGGTGTTTTTTTTGTATTTGATTTGTGTTATTGCAGAAATGCAATTCAATGTTCTTTGTGTCTCTATGGTTAGCAGCAACCTCACTTTCTTTAGCTTTCCTTCTTCTGTCCCTTGGAGTTCCTTTGAAACTCCTATTTTCAGAGACTGATTGGACTGTAGACACGTAGATCCTTGTCACCTGTGTGAGTACATGCTGATTATCTCTAAGTGGGAGCACCAGGTAGGTCGTGTTTCTGTGAAGCAAGAGACTTGAAAGGAGGGGTATGGCTTCGGATTGTGCTGTATCAGTCATCAGGCAGCACCGTATGCAGAATGCTTCAAACCAAAGTCAAAAACCAATCCCCATTGCTGTCGAGCCATTTCCAACTCATAGGGACCCCATAGGACAGAGTGCAACAACCCTATAAGCTTTCCAAGGAGTGGCTGGTTTCATATCTGTCCACCTTCTGATAAGCAGCCGTGGCTCATCACTGCTGTGCCAGCAGGGCTCTGCAAAATGTTTTGGGCAAACAAGGAAGGGGAGGTGGTGGGCCTCCATCTGTTCTGTATCAGGGATGCTGGCGAGCCCCAGGTGAAAGATTAGGGAGGAATTCTAGTGGGGTAGGACCACTGGAAAGGACTGCGGTCTATAGGTGTGCAGGGGACAGGAACGGAGGTGCAGGTTTGTTGTATCGGCTTCATTAAAAATGGGAGTTCAAGAACAAAGAGAAAGAGTCTTTGTGCGTCTGCTTTTCTATGGCTAACTCTGGGCCTGGGGTGGGGTTATCTGTCTTTTTTAGGGAACAGTGCAGATCTCCGGCTGGTAAAGACTTTCATAGAGCTGGGGCTTCCTGGAGGAAAATTGGACTTCCTAATGTCTGAAAAGAATCAGGTAGGATGATGACAACATCAGAGCTGAAAGAATCCCTGAGGCGTCTCTCACATGAGCCTGCTAGAGCCACAGTGATGGATTAGGGACAGACAGATTGTGAGGTGAGGGATCTTTTCACAAAACACCGCCCATGTGCCTGGACGATCTGGAGAGAAAAGACTTCTTGCTTGATTTATTTTAGGGGAGAGGGGAAGACTCAGAAGGGCATCATGAGAAAGTAAAGAAGGGGCTGGGTGAGAGCTGAAGGCGAATGGCCCCGTCAGTCTTTCGATAGTTGTGAAGTGGGATCCTCTCTTTGCTTTCTCTGCTGCACTTTGAGTTCACTGGGCCTGAAATGCGTTCAGCTCAGTTCTGCATCCAGCTCAGTTCCTGGACTGGCGCTGGGTGTAGGAGGGTCCCTTTCCACTGTTTCGGCATTGCTTGAGGGTCAGACTTGAGCTGACCAGGAGTAGTGGCTCTTGCCTTCTCTGTTGAAGAAATTTGTAAAAAATAAAAAAAAGCAGAGGGATCCTGTGGGCCAGATGATTCCTTTCCATCTCAGGGTGTGAGGGTAGGTGGCAACTTTGAGTCTCCAGAGGGCCCCACTTTGGGCAGAGACCGTCACTGACATCTGGGTGACCCATGGAGTTTGACTATGGCCCCGTTATACTCAGGGGTGATGTGTGGGACTTTACTGTTTCCAGGTAGGCCGAGTATGGCCTCCGCTCAAGTGTCAGGGTAGAGGAGAAGTCAGTGAACCACAGGCAGACCTGAGATGTCCACAACACCCTAGGTTTCTTTATCGTAGCCCAGTCTGTGGCTCTTTTTGCTGATGTTGAGTCCTAACTTGCACCTGTAACACTAGGCTTCAGGGCACCTGGAATGTTTCACGATGTTGAAAGAGGAACCATGGACGTAGCCACAGAGCAGGGCCTTTGCCCTGATCCCCACCTTACCTGTCATCTTCTGTCTCCCTCCAGATGGACACGTTTGCAGACTTTGATACAATGACAGACCGGCTGCTGGACGAGATCATCCAGCACATCCAGCTGTATAACCTCTCCATCTCCCGAATCAGGTAAAGGAGACCGTAGGACGGCAGGGGAGAGGAAGAGGGGCGGCGGTGAGTGCTTTCTGTGTGCGAGTTCAGTGTGATGCTTACCACAGAGCCCTGGGGTAAGTGAACTTGTGGCTTTAAGCAGCTAGATTACCTTCAGAGCATAAGTTAGTACTGGGAATGGTGGACACACCCAGATCCTCCTTAGAATGGGTACATAAGGACCTTTTTCTGGCTCTGTAGAAAAAAATACTGGACCTAAAATCCAGAATTCCTAGATGTGAACTCTTCCCATTCATTCAAATACATGTCTGAATCCTGAGTGCCCCATAGGCCAGCTGTGTAAAACCTTTGCAAGCTTCCTACATCTCTGAGCTTCTATTTCCCCATCTGTGAAATGGCACTATCACTGGGACATATTCAAGAGCTGAGTAAATCACCTCGGCTCAGCAAGAGGTTTCCAACCAGTGCTGCTTTAGTCTTTCCAGTGTTCCAAGTCACTGGGCTTAAATATTTCAGTGGTGAGAACAGAAGTGAATAGTTACGTTTGGGGGGCATTTGCAGTACGCCCTGTGCATTTCTAGGCCGTCAGCATATTGGTCCCGTTTAGTCCCCAGAGATAAAGACGAACTTCTTCTTTTCATAAACGAGAAATCTACAGCCCAGAGCAAAGCCGAGCCAAACCACACCCATTGCTGTGGAGTGGATTTCAACTCAAAGTGACCCAATAGGGCAGAGTAGAACTGCCCTGTAGGGTTTCCAAAGAGCAGCCGGTGGACTCGAGTGACTGACCTCTTGGTTAGCACCTGTTAGTTAACCAGTGTGCCCCTGGGGTGTCAGAGGTCTGGAAGGGGTTAGGTGACAATGGAAGGGCACAGTGAATACAGTATGGTTTCATAGATGAGGGTTTATTTCCTTTCCTTGCCTAATTTATTCTGACCATGAGAAGTAGGGAAACAGGTCTCTCATTCAATAGGCGCTCAGGGAATAATTATTTAATTTAAATGTAATGCAGTGTTGAGTTCAGGAGCCCAGGCCTGACTGGAGCCCAGCAGGCGGGGGATGGGCACCACGCACAGGGTGGGGCTGATGACAGGTTGCTCCCTGCAGACTGGATGAATGAGCGAGCCAGTGGGCCAGTGGGCCAGTGAGGGACTACACCTGTAGAGGCCATCAGAAAGCCAGTCACAAGGTGCTTTCTTAGCCAGGCTGAGGAGCTAGGATTTGTTTTGTCAATGAGCAGGAAGCTACAAGGCTAACATGTGCCCCTCAGAAAGGACACCTCCCCCACCCCAGTAGACTAAGGGGGTGGTCTGAGGGCAGATGGGGGGCTGCCACAGTGACAAAGCCAGGCCACGTGTCCACAGTTCTCTGATGGCCACACTGGAACAAAAGCTTCCATTCGTCAAGGCCCTGCCTGGGGCTTATCAAGGCTTTGATGAGGGGACCTTAGAGACCCCTGGGCCCTGGGTGGTACAGATGATCTGTGTTTAACTGCTATTGGGAAGCTGGGCCCTTTGTTCAGTCCCACCCCGTGATGCTGTGGAAGAGAGGCCTGGCGGTACATTTCCGTAGGATTACAGCTGTGGAAAACACCGCGGATCAATTACACTCCGGCACACATGGGGCCACCGGCAGTCAGGATCCACTTGACAGCAACAGGCTCTCCTTTGCCAGTTTTACCACGTCCAGTGGGAGGTGGAGGGCTGCTGACCTCCAGGCGGTCCGAGCACAGCCCTCCGGCAACCAGCCCCCAGCCATCCAGCTCATGGGTGCTGTTCCTGTCTCTTCCCAGCTTCATTGGCCACTCCCTTGGGAACATCATCATTCGGTCCGTCCTGACCCGGCCGCGGTTTCGATATTACCTCAACAAGCTGCACACATTCCTGTCCCTGTCCGGGCCTCACCTGGGGACCCTCTACAACAACAGCACCCTGGTTAGCACAGGTAAGACTCTCCCTAGGCCCCTTGTCCTCAGAATAAATTCAAGGCAGAGGGAAGATGCAACCAGAGGCAGAGAGCTTTCTGACAGACTCTCAGGCCCCAGAAGCCTTTTCAAGATGTGGAGGCCCGGGGGCTGAGCCCATCCCTTGTGGGCCCACCAGGTGTTTCCCAAGAGCTCCTCTGCTCCCAGCTGTCTTTAAACAAAAAGGTGATGTGTCTGCCCAGAAAATACTGAAGAGAAAGAATGGTCCAGGGGGAAAGATCCTGGGCTTTGGAGTTTGGTTAGCATGTGGTAAGCTCTCACCCAGACGCCTAGGGAAGATCAGCCATGCCGATTCCTCTCTGCAGTCTCAAGTGTCCTTTCATGTGAAGTGGAACTAGTAAGTGTGCATTTTTAAATCTATAGAAGAAATATGAGCAGAGTGCTCCTTAGAAGCAAGGGGGCTAAGACTTCAGCTTGTGTGACTTGGACGTGTTCACCAGGTGGAAACCCCAGGTTCTTGCTCAGCATGACTTGTATGGGCCAATAAACAAGAGACAGAGGTGAGACAACAGGAAAGGCACCTGTATTTTGTTACAGAAGCCAAGGGAGTCAGTCAGAATTGCTGCTGCTGCTGAGAGCGCTCCCCAAGGGCAGGCAGACAGGCAGGGGTTCACAAGAAGGGGTGCATGCACATTACCTCAGCAAGGGTCTTACACATACTACACAGATTCAACCTCCAAGCTACAGCAGGATTTAAATGTAAAGCTGGGAGCATGGAATCTCAACAAAGCAAACAGGATTTTTAATGCAGCCCAGTGGATGCTCTGTCTCAGACATGTCGTCAGGTAAGACCAGTTGCTAGAGAAGGACATCATATTCGGTAGAGTCAGGAAGAAAGGGGGAAACCTTCCAGGAGATGGATGGACAGAGTAGCTGCAACAGCCGACTCGAACATTCCAGTGACCGTGACGATTGGTACGTGACCTGGCAGTGGTTCCCTTTGTTGCACATGAAGTCACCCAGAGTTGGAGGCCAACTAACAACTACACTGTCTATCTACCTACTTACATGCCTGCTGTCTACCAATCTATCTTCCTGCCCCACTGCCTGCAAATCTCCCTGTCTCTGTATCTAAAATAGGATTGTGGAGAATTAAACAAGAGAAAGGGAACTTAGCTAGTGTCTTAGTCATCTGCCACTGCTCTAACAGAAACACAGCTGGATGGCTTTAACAAAGAGAAATGTATTTCCTCACAGTAAAGTAGGCTAAAAGTCCAAATTCATGGTGTCACCACCAGGGGAACACTCTATCAGCCTTCTATCAGTGTTCCCCTGGACTAGGACCTTCTCTGCACAGGGACCCAAGTTCCAAAGGATGCCCTGTACTCCTGGCACTGCTTCCTTGATAATACTAGGGCCCCTTGGCTCCCTGCTCACTTCTCTCGTTTATATCTCAAGGCATAATCCCGTCTTGCAGATTGAGTCCTGCCTTGCTAACAAGACTGCTGTCCGTGCCCCGTCAGTAACATCACAGAGGCAATGATTCCCCAGATGTAGGGACACCACACAAGACCAGGAATCATAGCCCAGCCAAAGTGTTAGACACCTTTCGGGGAGGACATCAGTCAATCCATGACAACTAGTGTCTTTGGAAAATTGCGAGCCTTGGTTCTCATCCTCTCATCATTGTGTTTATGTTTTAAGGGAGGGGCATTGCTAGGGAAAGGAAGTAGGCTTAACTTACTTTAGAAGATGAGGAGGATGAGCAGAATTTCAAAGATCCTGACTAGTGGGAGGCGTTTTCTCGGCAGAAGGGGTAGCGCACGTAATGGCACAGAAGCCTGGTGTCATCAGCAAACTGCGAGCGGCTCTTTGTGGCTGTCATACAGGACCCTGGGGATGGGAGGTGGTCAGGAAGCCTTCAGCAGGAGTCAGGCAGTTTAGCTTCTCTCAGGATGTGTGGTTCCATAGTGTCTGCGGAACTGTAGCTGAAGTCCACCGGTCCTGAAAGGAAACCTGGACTCTGGTTTCCAGCATCCTGAATGGGGTGCCTAAAGAACACCTTTATATGCCTTGTCCTTTTTAGCATTTGTACCCTCAGGCTAAGGAGTCCAGTGGTGCGTCAGTTAAGTTCTTGGCCGCTAACCGAAGGTTGGTGGTTCACACTCACCCAGTGGCTCCATGGGAGCAACACCTGCCGATCGTTCCCACGAAGATTGCAGCATCGCAAACCATGTGCGCAGTTCTACTCTGTCCTGTGGGATTGCTGCCGTGACTTGGAATCTTCTCCAAGGCACCGAACAGTACTGACAGCAGCACTCTTAGTCTGGATTTCCCAAAGGGTTCGGGCCGGGTTGGAGGGTCTGGATGGTTTCAGGATGCCTGTTGCCATGTCATTTCCCAGGTGACTTTTGTGCCCGCCACCAACACATGTGAATATAAATTTCCGTCTGTGAAGAATGCCTACTCTGTCTGTAGTTTAACTGAAATCACAGCTTCACCACAATCTTCTGTTCTGTTTTTGTCCCCTAGGCTTGTGGCTTATGCAGAAACTGAAGAAATCTGGGTCCCTGCTGCAGCTGACTTTCAGGGACCACGCTGACTTGCGCAAATGCTTCCTCTACCAGCTAAGCCAAAAGACAGGTGGGGGCCTCCACAGTGGCCTGCTTGGGTTTAGGGGTTAAAGCAGGAAAGCTCGCTCCTGAGACACAAGTCAGCATGGGCGCCACACTGACCTGACTTTAGAGAAGGGTGTAGCCGGGAGACACAACAGGCACTGCGTCACCACCCCGTCAAGGGGACCAACCGCTCTTGACCTGTCTCCAGGGACTGAGAGCCCAGGTGGGTAGAGGGGACATCTCACCACTCAGAAGCTACAGCCTGCTTCCTACCACTGTCCTCATGCTCTGATCACATAGTTCCAAGGTCTTCGAGCCAATCCATGGGGTGCCCCCCAGCTGCCCCTCCACCGATAAGCAGAGCAGACAGAATGGGGGTGTGCTCAGGCCGTGGCCTGGGCTCTAGCCCTCCCTCATTCCACTGCCCCTCCCTGAGTGGGAATCTGGCTTAGCCACAGCCACTGTGTCCCTTGAAGTGAGTTCCTGAACCACTTGGTGCATCTGTTAAAGTGAGCTCAGCACCTTAAAGCTTCTTGCCCCCAAAGGCTTTTTGTCATGTATTTTTCCTTTATCTGTCACTGTGCAAGGTAGCTTGCTTGCTCTGTGTCTTCTTAGCTACTGTGGCTGATGTGAACAACCATTTCCTCTTGTCCCTAATGCACAAACACCTTGGTGTAGCAACCTCAGCCTCCCCTGGGTGCCCACTGCCCTCCACTGTACATGTCAAATCTCAGACTCAAAGGTAGTTGTACAATGACACAACCTCTGTCCTGGGGGCCCCTTGCCCAGCCTCTCTGTGGGGCACCTCCACACAGTGGGTGCACAGACTGCAGAGTGGATGGGGAAAGCCATCTGAGTACAAAACCCACCAGGCTCTTGTTGCAGGGCTGCAGTATTTTAAAAACGTTGTGCTGGTTGCCTCTCCCCAAGACCGCTATGTGCCATTCCATTCAGCCAGGATTGAGATGTGCAAGACTGCCCTCAAAGACAGACACACAGGTAAGCCGCCCTTCCTTCTCAAAGAGTGGCCTCCTGAAAGCAGGTATGACACATGTGCAAAAATGGCATAGGGCTGAAGATTTTTATTGCTGTTGTGGAGAAACATACACCAATTCAACCGTTTCTACATATACAACTCAGTGACATTGATGATGTTCTTCAAATTGTGTGGCCATTCTCACCCTGCTGTTTTGAGTTGGTCCTCCTCCACTGACATAAACTCCTAAGGTTCCTATCAAGCCTTTCCAGTTGCTGTTATCAACTTGATTCCATATAGATGGTTCTTTTAGGGAACAGTTATCCTCACACATATATATGACTAATTAAGCTAGACTGATGTTTAGTTTAAAAAAGACTTCAAGGGGTATTATTAGTTTAAGATTTCAGGTTTAAAGATTATCTCCAGGCAGTGGTTTCAGCATTCATTCATTCATCCTCTGCTGTTGCAAGAAATTCTGGACTCCAGAATTTGAAATTCTGTTACACATTTTCCCCTTTTGATCAGGGCTTTTCTGCAGAAGCTTTAATCAGAATGTTCAGCAATGCTAGCCAGGTACTGGTCTGATGGTGAAGGAGGTTCACGGAGGTACTTACCTACATATTTCATACCCTCCTCAGCCTGGGGCTGTATTTAATCCCAGAAATGAGAGGTAGGATTGTGCCTGTCTTTCCCTGTCTGCTCTCTCTCTCCTGCTGTCTCTTCTGTCTCTGTCTGCCTGTCTCTGTCTGTATACGAGGTCAGACAATTAGGTTTGTGAACTCATCCTGGAAAAAGTGCTACATACCTCATTGCTGAATATCACTGTGGTCGCCTTTGAAGTAATCCCCTTAGGAAGCTATGCACTGATGCCAGCACCTAGTCCACCCTTCGAAGCGGTTTTTCTAGGATGAGATCACGAGCTTAATTGTCAGACTGCATACACACACACGCACTTATGTATATAAATATAATATATACATACACACATATTTGTATATGTATATATATTTATGCACCTGTACAGATTTATATATATATGGATGGATTCCTGGCAGCACACTTATTAAATTCTTGACTGCTAACCAGAAGGCCAGTGGTTCAAACCTGCTTAGTCACTCTGTGGGGTACAGACTTGATAATATGATCCTGTAAAGATTATAGACTTGGAAATCTTGTCATGTAGGGTCACTGTGAGTTGGAATGGGATTGATGCCATGCCGTACAGCAGCATCTAAGAACTTGACTGCACCAAGAGCTCATTTAGCAAGGATCCCATTGTTCCTGCATTGTCCACACCACAACCCAGCACAGAAGTCAACAAGCCTGCTTGTACCTGTTCCCAGAGGACACACAGGACAGATGAGACAGAGCACTCATGGGACCCCTGACCTAAAGTGGGTCCCACCACACGTTTCTCTCTTCTCCTGCCTGGGGTGAGATGGCAGAGGCCCCAAAGCCCAGGAAACCACACTTCCTTCCTTATTAGTTTTCTTTGGCTCTGTTCTCTGAAGGAATCTGATCAAGTATTCAAGATTGAGTCAGAAAAATAAATAGCAGTTCTGCTGAATTGTTTCTTCCTTCATATTTTTGGTATCCCATTTGAATTTGGGCTTTTCAGGATACAAATGAGATGTCCACCAGGTCTTTGTTTTTAAGTTCAGTGCACTTCTGAGGCTTTGATTTACCATCACATAGAAGGCAAGGGAAGACATGAGGGAGTGCAGAGTTGGAGAGTGAATCCAAATAGCACCCCAACTCTGCCCTGCCACACACACATGCTCACAGTCTGCCATTTTGTAATGTTACTACACAAAAGAAAAATTTGATTCTGTTTCTCATTTGTTTAAAAATGTTAGGCAGTGTTTAGAAACTGTCATATAAGGTTTTTCCCAGGAACAGCAACCAGCTGCATTCTTATTGTTTTTCTCTAGATGCCACTGCTAGCTTCTGAGATTCTTCATCTCTCTCTTCCCTCTTTGTAGGGCCAGTTTATGCAGAAATGATCAACAACCTTCTCCGCCCTCTGGTGGAAGCCAAGGACTGCACTTTAATCCGACACAACGTGTTCCATGCCTTGCCCAACACTGCCAACACCCTCATCGGCCGAGCTGCCCACATTGCTGTGCTGGACTCAGAACTCTTCCTAGAGAAGTTCTTCTTGGTGGCCGGACTCAACTACTTTAAGTAGTGGCTTTGAGGGACCAGGTTTGGGGTAACTCACCAGAAATGCTTCAAATGCACGGAGAGCTTTAACCTCATGCTTCTGTTGGCCTCTGCCATGGCAGGGGGGAGCGGGCAGTGGAAGGCGTTGCGTGGGTTGCAGTGGGTCTCGCCGGTAGAGGTGCTTTCACTTTAGAAATTTGGGAAAGCTCAACAAATAGCATTAAAGATCATAGACCTTGCTCTGATTTGTCTAGCCACCTGAAATCTCATTCAAGATACTTTCTAGGAAAAGTATCAGAAAATACACAGTTGGCGCTGGTGAGCTGAGTCTCTTAGCCACCACTGGCTCCCAGAGACGGCCCCCGTTTAGCTAGATGTGTCCGATATGTTACTAGCTCATAGCTTTACTACCATTTTGATGAAATTAAGTGCACACAGCATTTCAGAACTCAGGTTAACCTCTGTTTGTGCAGAAGTGGAACATATTTGTGTAAATATAATCCTTAATAGATTCCAATGTGCCATTTGTCCAAGACGATATGATGCCCCTACTGTCATTCTCTCTTTATGTTTTCTCAGCAAGGGAAAAAGGAATGCTTTCTAAATCTCATCATATTTCCTAAGAGCAGTGGAGCAGGGTGACTTAAGGCAAGGAGAAATAAAGGCAGTGGTAACAGTAGCCCCAAGTTTTTTACAAATAAAAACAGCTACAGGGAACAAGCGAAACTAGCACCTCCACCTAATTTTCTAGACGTTTTCTGTGCAGCGTCCTGGTCTGCAGATTATTTTCATGATTACTTAAATCTCTGTCTGAAGTAGAGAAAACTGAACTAAGCTAAACAGAGGGCGCTGAAGCTACTACACACTTGTATGAAGTTCCGATGATATTCTTCCAAAGCAATGTTCTTAGCATTTGATGCCATTGCAAAAAACAAAAACAAAAACAAAACACCAAAACCATGAGCGTGACTAGGTACTTTTTGTCTCTGTGGAAGTAGAAAGACATCTAAGGAGGACTGCTGGATTACAACCTCAGGGGAGCTCCAAGAAGGGTGCTGGTTATCTTTTAATTGAACTGTCTTCTTGCCTTAGGAAAATAAGGGCTAGGAAAGATCATCACAGACATAAACCAATGAACAGCAGGGCCCAGAGTTTGGGGTGCGAAGAGCACAACAGCCAGCCTAAGGACTCAGCCTAGACTGTTGTTGGTGAGAGACTGAAGGGAAGGTTTTGAAAAGCATCAAGGTATTTAACAGGACCCCAGAAACTGAGTACATTCTGTGGGCTGTAGGAAGCCTAGAGGACGATCTACTGTGCTGACGCAGCACAGGGCCCAGAGCGGCAGGGGTGACCCCGCAGGAGAGCCGTCTGAGGAAGCGGAAGGCCCTGCTCGGCAAAAAGCCCCTCTGAAGTTCTGACACTCATGTGGGACCAGATTTGAGGTCCTAGCGCTTGAGCTGGACTCTGGTTCAGTAATTACCATGGTAGCAAAGCCAAAAAATTCTAGGTCCATCTTAGAATTTCAGATTCTGTCATATTTGTAATGTGACTTCAAAACCTGATTCATATTGTATGTTGACTATCCAACACTGTATATTAATGGTCTAATATACAGAAGTAAGCCCAGGAAGGTGGCTCTGCAGGGAGGTAGACTTATGGATGTCTTTATTTAAAGGGAGAGGGAAAGGGAAATGTTGGAATGGTCTGCCGAGACAGGCTGCCACAGAACAGTTTAGAGTTTCTAGGTAGGTCCTCTCAGATCTTGCGTTACAGTCCGGTTTTCACATGTGTGGGCTCGGGAGACCTCTGGCCACTTTCCTGCTTGGGTCTTCTTTGGAGTGCCTAAGTTAGTGCTGGGTACCTCTGATTTCTCATACCCGAGAGGGCTTGGTTTCTCTCTAGGTAAAGCCCGTGATGTTGTGTTTCATGGCCTTGACAAGTGCCCATTCTCAGTGCCAGGCCCATGAGTCCGTAGCAACTTCTCCTTTTGACCAAAACACAAGCCCTTCCCCTCGGATGCACCTCATTCCGTTCTGTGTTTCTGAGTCCATCAGCCACCACATGCCATCCTCTGGTCATTTGAAAGGCCGTGTAACCAGCGGTTATGGAGCCATGATGAACCCAGTGATCATCGTCTTTTCAAATAACCAGATGCCATTTTTAACTGCAACATGCTGTCTGGACATAGTGAGAACTCATGGCAATAAACGTCCAGCTGCATGGTGCCCCTCTTTTTAATAGGGGTGCTCTGCTGTCTTGGTAAACCCTCTCTGGCTACCGAGCGTCTATTATGTAGTGTAGGAAGTACATCCCTCTGTTGTAAATAAGAGTGTCAGATGTTGTGTGTCATGCCTCATTTGAAAAGGCTTTTTTATGTCTCTTTCTATTGAAGTATAGATATCATATATATAAGTATATATATAAATATATATGTGTCTATAATGTAAAACAGGGACATTCTATTATGGAATATAAAAATTATAAACAAAATGCCTGCCAGGGTAATCGTATAATATGTCTTCATTCTCAGCATATTTTTATTTTATTTATTTATTTTTGTTAAGGTTCCCCAAAATAGTTAGAAATAAAGATTGTTCATCTTGAGATGAATTTGGAATTTGTTCTTCATAAACCAATGAAATCCAGAGAAGTGGGTATGAACCTAAGGGAAACCTTGTGGATAAGTAATTACCTCAATTGCTGGTTGAAAGCCGCTGGTATGTAATGAACTTTGGGAGAAGGTGGAGAGAGTGTGTTTGTTTCCACAGTCCATAGTCATTTACTGAGCAACTTGGTGCCAGACGGAAACACAAAAGGAAAATACAGAGCCCCTGCCCTCATGTAACTCCAGGAAGTTCTGGGTGTGTTATTGTAATGTGATAGAATTAGGGCTCAGAGCAATTGGGCTGGGTACGGGCAAGGAGGAAGGTGGTCCTGGGAGTCCAGTTGCTATTGCCTGGAGAAGGCCGAGAAGGTGACCTTGAGACTGAGACTCAACAGGTGAGAACTGTGCTTTCAACAGCCAAGTGCACTCATTCGTCAACCTGTCCATTCATTCAGCAAATAAGGATTGAAGGTCAGCTACGTGCCAAGGGTGTACTGGCGAGATGTGGTAGCTCACAGTCTGTCTAGATTGGGGTACAGCCAGTCTGATGGGGAATGGGCACCACAGGGATGGTGGGGTTTCTTAGGGTGCTCAGAGGAAGGACACTACACACTGGGGACGTGAGGTAGGAGGTAGTCTAGAAGGGCCTATGTCTAGAAGAAGCTGTGTCTAAGTGGAGACCCAAAGGATGAATCGGAGCTGGGTCCCTGTGTGTGGGAACAGAATGAGCAAAGACCTTACGGTGAAAGACGGAAAGCCAGAGACATTTGCTGAACTAGAAAGGCAGATTGGGACTTTAAGTACAAAAGTCACCAAAATGAAGCTTGAGAAGTCAGAAGCCATGCAGGATTTTCTTATATCTTGGGGAAGTTTCCATTGCTGAAACAAGAAGGACAATGTCCCCTCAGAACCAAGGGTCCCCAGGAGGACCAGCTTCCTCCTCTCCATCATCACGTCCTCCTCAGGGTTGGATTTGCAGGAGACACTTGTCCCCTCCTGTCGATGAGAAGTTCAGGCTACATTCCCTCACCATCGTTCCTGCCTGAAATTCTCTTCATGGAGCTTAGCCCGTGAAACCACTGGACTTCTCTTGTGGAGAACAGCTGGGACAGCTGACATCACATCAGCAGGCCTGGACTAAGTGGTTCATATATTGTAGATACCTTATTGCCAGGGCTAAAGAAACTCACGCCTCCCGGGGCATACTCCTTTCTCACCTGTATCACAGTGTTTTACTTGTGTTCTTGTACGTCTCCACATCTGAACTTGTAGGAAACATCCCTGCTGTTTCCCCCACTGCCTGGCACATAGTGGGGTATGTTAGGTGGGGGTTCAGTTCTCCGAAAGCGCATGTTTTCTTCTCCAGCCTCTGACCCATTCACAGCAGGTGATTCTGCTGCAGAGAGGTTTTGACATCACTCGTATTTACCCCGTAGTGGTAGTTTTGTATAGTTGGAAAGAGCCACTATGACTCTGGCCTCAGTTTCTTTATCTGCAAAATAGGTTTGAAAACACTTAGCTTGATGTATATTTGGGGCTATGGATTGATACAGAGGCTGCAACAGGGAGCTCAAATATAGCAGTTATGAGGATGGGGCAAGACCAGGTGTGTTTCATTGTGTTATATGTAGGGTTGCTGTGAGTTGGGACCCCCTCCATGGTACCCAACAAGGACAACGTGAGTGGGAAGGAAAAGTAGATTACTTAAAAAGGTATCTCTTGTAGAGTAGATGTTGTAAAATTTCAGGTTGTCACTTCGGACTATTTTAGAGTAAAAAGTTTGGATGTAGGAAGGTTTCTTTGTAATTAATGCAGACTTTTTCTACATGGCCTCCAAATTGTTCATCCATGAAGGACAGAGGGAAGTCACCTTGTCTGAAACTTACAAGGTTTAAGCTTCCAGCTATCAGACCATTCCATTTTAATTTCAGGATCTTTCAAGCCAGAGAGTTCCAACTCAATGGATGATTTACAAAAGCTAACTAGCTTCCTCCTGCTCTAGGTTTGCTCCAAGCCATCGTTAAGGTGAGAGATGAGGAAAGCCCCAATAAGATGCACAGCTGAGAACATTATTCTAGTTTAAGGTGTTTGGAAGCTTGAATTCTGTATCCTTCATTTAGAGTCTTTTGCATTGCATCAGATTGCAAAGACTTCTTGAAATACCTCATAGCCCAAGGTTAGATTTACTGCATATGTCAAAATATTCTGCTTTATCCTTCTTATTCTCATGAATGTTGGTGATACTCAAGGGACATTCAGCTTACCTGTGCCCACGTTGGTGCTTGTTTTTATTTTTGTTGCTTTTTTTCCTTTTTCATTTTAAAGACTGCACTTCGCTTTGCCCCACAAGCTCTCTTTGCATATAACTTAGATGGAGTTTTTGATTTGACTTTCATGTCTCATTTCACCATGACCTTAACTTGAATGCATTTTTTGACTAAACAGCATTCCTTTAGTCTCTGGTTCTGGTGTCTGGGAGGGTGGCTATGGAAGTTAACCAGAAGCTAACCTTGAAAGATTTACTATCTAGAGGGGAGGAGCAGAAGCCGCAGAAAAACTCCAGGGTGGACTTATCAAGCAAGAGAGCAGGTGAGAGATGTTGAGAATCATACCAGCTGAGCACTTCTCAAAGCCAGTCTCAGCCTTGGGATGGTGGTTTCAGCATCCTAGCTGGGTCAGGAAGCAGAGAAAACCAGATGACATGCCACAGGGATATCAGCCGTACAGCTCAGGTAGGATTTCAAAGCCTTGCTGGGGCCAGCAACCCCGGGTCCGTGTCATGTGAAGAAATTCACAGAGGGAACCGGTTAAAGGAGCATGTGTCCATGGCTGGCATGTCACCTCTGTCACCTGTCTTCAATCCAACATCTTTGGATGTTCTGTGGCTAATCTCTGTTCTTCTTTTCAAATGGAAAGACCAAAGGGAAAAAAATAAGTAGTGGATGAAGTAATTAAAAGGCACACTGACAGTCCTCATAGACATGTGCCGCACTCAGGCGTGGCCAAGGGAACTAGCTTGTGTCCTGTGTCTGTGTTTACTGACCACAAAGGGCAGGGGTCCCAATTTATCTTTTGTCATTATCTTTGCTTTCCAATGGGACCTGCTACCTGGCGAAGGTAAGGACAGGTGTGGCCTCCAGCGTGTCCCCTTTACCTGGCAAACAACCTGAATGTAAAGCTGGCTGTCACTGTGAACTCCTCCCATGTGCTGCGCTGTAGACCACAATTGCGGTCACCTGCACACCCTTGCCTATTGTCTGTAAACAACGATGACGGCAGTAATAACAAAGACACCTATGCTGATACAATTCTACTATTTTTCTACATTGGCTTTTGGTTTGGCATTTTCTGTAGTTCGTCATGTGTTTGGATGATAAACAACAATAATAAAATCGTTGACTTTCTTCTTGCCAGGATTTTGTGTTTATGGTATGGAAAGCAGGTGCCTCGTAGGTATTATCTCTGTATTTAGTCAGAAAGTATCTGGAGGGTAGTGGTTATTTCCGGGGTTCTCTCTATAGGAGGGGTCTAGGGTACCCTGAAGTGGCTGACCAGAGCATGATGGAACTCAGAGCTGGGCCTGATGAGGATCAGTTCTGGGAATGGTTTAGGAAACTGAAAGCCTACAGTCTTCAACCCTAGGTCCAGTGCACACCAGTCACTTGGGATTTCTAAAGTCTGGAGTTGCTCATTCAAGATACACTAGAAGGTGGGTGGTAACTGGAGGTGCAAGGGCTGGAGGGTGGCTTTGTTGAGAAGGTCTTGAGGACCAGAGCATCTGGCTGTGGACGGGGGTTGTCCCTTATTTCCTGTGACACAGTAAAGATGGTTATGCTGACTGTCATGTTCACTGTCCCACTCCACCCCTGCTGGGCAAGGGGTGCTGGGCAACTCTGCAGTGACTTTGGCATGGTGTCTGCGTCAGTGAACTCTGCCACCACTGATTACAGCCCATTGGACAAAGTTTGCACAACTGAGCGAGGACAGAACTTCCACAGTGACCCGTGGTAGACAGATGGATGACCAAGCCACTGATCAGGGATAGAGAAAATTCGCCAGCGCACTAAGGAGATCTGTAGATACTGAAGTGGAGAAAGTGAGCCCATCAGGCCTCCGGGGTCCTGTGGGGGCCGTCGGGAGAGTGAGGCATACGACGGAGCCTGTGGCCCAGGGACGACATTGACAAGAGGTAACTCCCTGCACTGCATACCTGGGCAGCACAGATGACAGAGACCAAGGCTCTCGGGGCCTGCAGAGGGTGCTGGAAGCCAGGTCAAGGTGGACTGCTACTGGAAATTTGTTGTTAGGTATCTCTGAGTCAATTTTTGACTTACAGGGACCCCCCCCCATGTGACAGAATCAAATTGCCCCAAAAGGTTTCCTAGGCTGCAGTCTTTAAGGAGGCAGATCACCAGGTCTTTCTCCCACAGATCCAGCCCCTTTGGGGGGTTTCTGTTGCTCACCTTTTGGTTAGTAGCCAAGTATTTATTGTTTGTATCACGAAAAGTCCTCCATTGTTAGTGAAGAGGGGATAAACTGAGGCACAGAGCGATGACAAGGCAATGCAGTATTCAGAGAGACCTTGGAGCCATAGAGGTAGATGAGACAAGTGGCTCCATGGTGAGCCGGGGGGACAGTTGACACTGTTAGCAGGGTCAGGCTGGATTGTGCGCAGTTATCTAATTTCTGCAGGTGTAGGTGTAAAGAAAGACATTCAGTCACAGAAGACAGACAGCCTGTGCAAAGACATGTCCACTCAGAGAGGATGGTCTGTACGAAGACATACCCGATCACAGAGGACAGCCCTGCAAAAGGCATGCCCAGTCACAGACAACAGCCTGTAAGAGACACAAGTGGTCACAGAGGACAGCCTGTGAAAGGCACGTCCAGTGACTGAAAACCATGGGAGTGTGGGAAGGCACGTCTGTCCGGCTGTGTGATGAGGAGGAAGGGAGGGCTGGCGGTGCTGGCTGGAGGTGAAGCTGGAACAGCGTCTTGAACATCCTGCTGTGAGCCTGAAGGAGGGGTATGGGGGTGAAAGCCGTGGGTGAGATGGGCAGCCATCTGCAGGGAGCCTGGACAGTGAAAACGCTGCATGTTCAAGAAAACTCCCCACAGCCCAGTGAGGAGAGGCCGAGCGTTTAGGACAGGCTGTAGCCCACCGATCAGTGAGCCTGCAGCAGGGCTGATCCGTTCACCCGACGTTTGCTGGGCCAGCGGTGACGGCTGAGTGGGCGGACTGAGCACCCGGTCCTATAGCTGGACACCTGTGTGACTTCCAGGGCGGCTGGACATATCTCTAAAAACAGCAGTAACCTCATTCCTCATATTTTCTTAATCACATGTTTTGAAATGATACAGATGAGATTATGTGTCAGAAGCTCTGCCGAATACCTTGCCCGTGATAGAGTGGGGTCCTTCCAGTCTGCTGATCCCAGCACCAGCCTGACTGGGTCCCACCAGCCTGTCTCCTACTGGACAAGAGCAGGTGGATAGCATGGTCCCAGAGAGAGCCTGGTGTGTGCAATTGCTGCCCCAGAGCTCCTAGCAAATGGGCCCAGATCACTAGGCAACCAGCAAGGCTGGGAGACACCGCTTACCTAATAGAGAACCGTGTGAGCACGTGTGTGTGCTCGTATGTATGCGGCAGGGGTAATTTTAAATGACCTGCCTCTCTCCTTCCCAGCTGACCCTCACTCCCCAGAGCTTCAGCTCTGCATTCAGCAGGGCTCCTGTCGCCAGTAAAACTTTCCATTCACACTCACTTTTGCTCTCCTTGCGTTTTACTGAATACAGGCATTATGTGATCCAATCCCCACAGACATATGAAATGCGTCTGAATGTTACTCCCATTTTAAGGAAACTAGGTAGCGAAGGAAAGCTTGCCAAGAGCACCCAGCTAGCAGAGGGCGAACCAGGACTCCCCCCACAGAGGCGGGGGCCAGACGCCCAGCTCCCAGACACAGCATGACACCGTGCTCTGGTTCCTTCTTTGTTTTAAGGGAAGTAGCTGACTGTAAAGAGATCATTAAAGACTCTGATATCTGTCAGAGCACAGGGGGAAAATGATGTTGCTATGAACCTAGTAACT
Source organism: Heterohyrax brucei (assembly GCA_028571685.1). Taxonomy (NCBI): domain Eukaryota; kingdom Metazoa; phylum Chordata; class Mammalia; order Hyracoidea; family Procaviidae; genus Heterohyrax; species Heterohyrax brucei. The sequence continues at coordinate 5,866,173 of CM053153.1, forward strand.
TGTAAGCTATTAATAGATGGAAATAACTGGCTCAAGTTCCCCCACAAGCTGGTGCTCGCACTGACTCCTTTCTTCCTTATGACACAGAGACATCGATGTTGTTGAAGCTGGGAGCTCCTTTTAAAACTGGTTCAACTGGTTTGCTTTGCAAATGGGAAAATTGAGGCTCAGAGACTGAGACTGTCAGTCTGAGAGACTGAACTGCAGTAACTGCTCTGTAAGAAGCCAGGAGACCTGACTTCCAGCCTGGTGTTGACCCTCTCCCTACCTGTGTCCTTCTGTATACGTGGGAAGTATTCAACAACAGCATCTAAGCCTGGCGTGTCACGTTCTCCCACTGCTTTTCAATGGGTGGGCAAGAGGCAGTGAGTGAGGCTGCGTATTTCTTTTTTGTTGGGGATAACGCCAGTGTTCTTTCCTGTTGTGAGCTGTTGTCTGAGGGCTGTGGCTCATGGTGAGCCCACGCCCACCAGAACGAAATGCGACCTGGTCCCGCATCTCCTTCCTGACGGCTGCTGTGTTTGCACCCACTGTTGCGGTTGTTGCATCAGTCCACCTCTTGGAGGGTTTACCCCGTTTTTGCTGATCCTCTGTTTTACCAGACATGGTGTCCTTTTCTACTGATTGGCCTTTCTGATGACATGTCCAAAGAACGGGAGCAGAAGTCACCCCACCTTCATGTCTAAGAAACATTGCGGTTGTGTGTCTCCTCAGACTGACTTGTCCATTCTTTTCGCATTCCATGGTCTGTTGAACTTTCTTCTACACTTCCCCTTTAAATTACGGGAGGCTGGAAGAGCGCCCTTCACTCATATTTTAATCTCCAGGATCCTCTAAGCCCTTTTAATGTGAGACCGGTTGTTGGGCTTGTTCTCATTAAGTCCTGGGCTTATAGGTTGAACATTAATATTTGCTTTTGGGCTTGATGTCATCTTAAATCCTTCCAGTAATATATTTTCCAATAAATTAAATGCAAAAAGGCTTTGGGCCGTGTTTTCCTTTCCATGTCCCTCCCCCTTCACTCTGCCCCACCCCATTACATCAACCCAAAGCTGCGGACTCTCTCCTGTGGGAGATGATAATTAGAAATGACTCAGAATAATTGGAAATGGATCTTGGGCTCAGAACAGTATAGAGGGAAAAAACGAGCCTTTGCTTTTGTGGAAAGCTTGTTTCACAGACTCGACTTTTAAAACTACACATGTGCTATGTCACGTCCCGTTTAAAACCCTGTGATGGCTCCCTGTTGTTCTGTTGTGAATTGCCATGGAGTCCCTTCTGACTCGTAGTGACCCCAGGTCATACACTAAAATGGGTGTTTTCTGGGCTCTCATCTTCACAGAAGCAGATTGTCAGGACTTTCTTCCACGGCTCGGCTGGATGGGTTGCAGTCGCCAGGCTTTGGGTCAGTAGACAAATGCAGATTGACTGCACAGCCCAGGTCCCCTTCCTGTGCCACCTGGCCCACTGCCGTTGAGTCAGTTCTCACTCACAGAAACCTCGTAGAGCTTTAGAGGTTACAGATCTCTACAGAAGCAGATTGTCACATCTCTGTTCTGCGGAGCAATCCGTGATTTCAAACCACCATCCCTTCCGTTAACAGTTGGGGGACCTTCAGTTTCTGACATGACAGGAACCAACCCAGTCAAACCTCTAGAACTCAGTACAGGCCTGAAACCTAGGAAGTTCTCCATCAGAGAAAACAAAGGAGGGATGGTGTCATGGATTGAATTGTGTCCTCCCAAAAATGTATGTGTTAATTTGACTTGGCTGGGAGTCCCAGCGTGGTGCCTTTCCTCCCATGTGCTGTGAATCCTGCCTCTGTGATACTGATGATGGAAAATGGGCTGCAGCTGTGTTAGGGAAGCAGGACTCAGTTTACCAGCTTGTGGGATGTCAGGGAGTGAGCAGAGGAAGTTGGGAACCTCACACCACCAACAAGGCATGATCGAGAGCAGAGCACACCCTTTGGACCTGAGCTTCCAGTGCCGAGATGCTCTCCTTGAAGTTGGGCTCAACTTACTGGACTGTTATGATTTGTCATGTTGAATGTAACTTATGAATGGATTTATGGCTTACTGGACTCTGAAAGTTTCTCCTTGTGAAGCCTTCCACTTGTGGTATTTCTGTTGGAGCAGTACCAGGTGACTAAGATAGATGGAAAGGTATCTACAGTGTGGTTTGTACTAATGGGCGTAGACTTGGAAGCCAGGAGACATGGACTCAGATCTGAGATTCACTGATTTCCTGATCCTCTCAGCCTTAGTTTCTGCATCTACAAAACATGCGTGATAAAAATGTGACTGACCCTCAAGGATTATGGGGAGGCATGAATGAGATCACTGAATTACAGTACTCAGCATGGGGCTTTATAAATGTCTGATGTGATCCACAATTTTCTCTGCACTGCTTTGTGACTGGCATCTCGGATGTCAAGGAGGATGCGCAGAACTGCTCCTTGCCTCAGTCTCCTGTAGACCATCCAGTAGGTACAATGATGGAGTCAGGAGATCAGCCAAAGAGTAGCGTAAGTGGTGAAAATGAAAACAAAACCATTCAACTTCACTGGAAATGGCCCTCAGAGGCACAGAGCAAATGGAGAGTCATTCATTAAAGAAAATCTACTGAATCTATTAGAACAATGAGTCTGTGGCATTTGAGCTGAGACTTGTGTCATTGCTGCCCCACCTCCCAACTAGCTCTTTTCCAGAGGTTTTGCCTGGGTCCATGCTGCCAAGAATAGGGAACACTCTTCCCTCTACTCCTGTCTAGAGGGATGAATCACCATAGGAAGGAGAGGGATACTGGTGTCTCCTAGTCCCATCCCATTCCAGCTCTATGTTGTGGAGGGTCTAGTTCTAGAATGGTCTTCTCACACCTTATTACAGAGGGTCCATTCTAGGTAGGCCTAGCTGAGAGGACTAGGTCTTTCTTTCCTCACCCAGCCCCTACTTGTAGGATGGAAGGTCTATCCCAGTCATGGTAGGTGAAGAATCCTGGTGCCCCATCAACCCTACCCCAGCTCATTGGTAGGGTGGAGGTCCTGTGCTGAAAGACGGAAGCCAAGAAGACCAGGGCTGCCATGACAACTCTCTTCATCATACTCAGACAGCAGATCTAGTCTGTGGGACAAGGGAGGCTCTCATACCCTGCTTTGGTGCCACAGCACAGGGGTTCTGCCCACAAGGGAAGGCATACCTAGGACAAAGACCTCTGCCTAAAGAGATGGATGTCGTGGGGACAGAGACAGGAGAACTCCATGCCCAAGGGCTCCACAGAGAATAGCAAGGACTTGGTGAACACAAGAGGAGGCTGGTTGCTCTGACAGAAGCTCAACATCTGGGCTGCCGTGAGTTTAGTGGAGCCAACCAGGAGCTGAGACAGCCCACCCAGTACTAGAGGCTACCTCAGAGGTTAGAAGGCTGCACTGTGCCGGCTGCACTGTATTTAGGACGGCACTGAGGGGCAGGCTGGGTGGGGTTGCACACAGACCTATCAACACAGAGAATTCTCACCAAGATAAGGGGCTTAAACACAACCTCTATCCAAACAATAAATAATAAGCTACTTTTTCCAGAACAAATGCAGGCAAGGATATGAAGACATTGGAACTTTTATGTATCACTGGTAGGACTGTAAAATGGTGCAGCCACTATGGAGAACATTTGGAAGTTTCTCAAAAAGTTGCATGTCAATTTAGCATATGATCCAGTAATTGCACTCTTAGGTATATACCCGAGAGAGAGAGGAAAAAAAAAATGTGCTCATACAAAAACGTGTACACATATCTTCACAGTAGCATTATTCTTAATAGCCAAATAGTGGAAACAACACAAATATCTACCAATGAAACCCAAAACCAAACCAAATTTCATGAAGCTGATTCAGACTCATAGGGAGCGTAGAGGTCAAAGTAGAACTGCCCCTACAGGATTTCCAAGGAATACTTGATGGATATGAACTGCTGACCTGTAGGTGAGCAGCTGATCTCCTTGCCCCTGTGCCACCAGGGTGAGTGGATAAATAAAATGTTGCAAACACTTACAAGAAATGGTGTTTGTGCATAAAAAGGAGCGAAGCATTAATGCGTGCCACAGCACAGACGAACCTTGGAGAAAAATCGCCCTGTTGAAGCCCAATCAGAATGCTTTGTAGAAGCCAGGAGGGTGTAACTAACTCTCATACACTTTGGATATTTTGTCAGGAGGGCCCACACCCCGGAGAAAGACACTGTGCTTGTTAAAGTAGAGGGCCAGGGGAAAAAACAGGACGGCTCCCAATGAGATGGAGCAACACAGTGGCTGCAACAGTGGGCTCCAGACTCACAATGATTGGGAGGGCAGTGCCAGACTGGGTGACATTCTGTTTGGTTGTCCAGAGGGTCACTGTGAGTCAGAGTCAGCTCCGTGGCACCTAACAATACGAACAAGAGAAAGAAGACAGTCACAAAAATACACACACACACACACACACACACACACACATTATGATTCACTTTTATTAAATTTGGCTGGCTTTTATTAAATTCTAGAACAGGCAAATCAATCTCTTTATCTGTCTATCAGTCTATCTATATCTACCTGTCTGTCCATCCATCTACCCACCCACCCAGCATCCATCCACCCACCCAGCATCCACCCACCCATCCATCCATCCACCCATCCATCCACCCATCCATCCATCCATCCATCCATCCACCCACCCACCCACCCACCTGCATACCCACTCATCCATCCATCTGCCTGTCTGTCCGTCCATCTGTTGATCCATATCAAATAAACTAGTGGATTCTTAGGGCTAGGAAGAACAGGAAGACATGAAGATTGCTAATGCATAGAGGATTTCTTTTAGTGGGAGAAAACTTTTTATGAGGTGAGAATATGGTGCGGTACACCCCTTTGAATATACTAAAAGCAGTCAGTTGTACCCTTTAAATGGAGGAACTGGTGGTGGTGGTGGTGGTGGTAGGTGCTGCTGAGTCAGCTGTGACTCAGCAGTCCTGTGTACCACAGAACAAAACAGTGCCCCATCCTGCTCGAGCCTCCCAATCATGGCTCTGTTTGAGTCTGTTGTTGCGGCCCCCTGTGTCAGTTCGTCTGTTTAAGGTCTTCCTCTTTTTCACTGACCTCTGATTTGTATGCAGTGTAAATTTCAATAAAGTTGTTTTAAAGAAATTTCCATTTTCCTTTCTAGACCTCCTATCATTCACTCTCCCAAAACACCAAGGAACAGTATTGGTAAATTCGTACCAAGTCATCTTCCTTAAACACCTCCAGTAGCTTTACATTTTAGCTGGAATAAAAGCCCTTGTCTCAGATCCTAAGGATCTGGTCCTTGTGTGCCCCCTGATCTCCTGTGGCAACTGTCCTTGCCTCCTTCTCTGCATTTCCATCATGCAGAACTGAGTCTTGTCCCATCATTCCACCCTAGGGCCTTTGCCTCGCTGTGTTCACCACGTGAAACTGAGCCTGGAATTCAAGGTCTTTGGATGGTGGGCTCTTCTTTCAGGTTCAGATTCCACCTTAACTTGTTCCTCAGGGACCCTCCCTTGACTGTGCCCCCTGAAGTCATTCTCCCACTCACCTTGTGATTATTGTGTGCCTAGTCCTCACACTTCTGTGAATTCTTTTTGCTTGTTTTTTATTCTCTGTATCTCTACCCAAAACGTAAATTTCATGGAAACCAGGATCTTGTCTGTTTTGTTCCTCTCTATCTAAGACATTAAGAATAACATTCAGGATAGAGTAAGCACACCATAAATGCTTGTGGAATGAGTCGCCTGTCCTTCAGAGTCAAGGTAAACCCCAGTGTCTCCACAAAGCGTTGTAAGATACCCCAACGTGGGTCCAAGACACTCCTGCTTTTCTCATTGAGACCAGTGGCCCTGAACAAGGCTTCTCTCCTCTGAGATTTATATTACATGTCCGAGTATCATGATTTGTGACTTGCTACCAGCCTGGGTGCTGCAAGAGGTTTGTGATTGGCTGCTAACCTGAAGACTGGTGGTTTGAACCCACCCAGCAGCACTGTGGATGAAAGGCCTGGCAATATTCTTCCACAAAGACTACAGCCATCAAAACCTGTAAATCAAATAATAATAGTAATGATAAAACACTGCTTTTGAGTCAATTCCAACTCTTAGCAAACCTATAGACCGAGTAGTACTGCCCCATAGAATTTCCAAGGAGTGTCTAGCAGATATGAACTGGTGACCTTCTGGTTAGTAATGTTAGCACTTAACCACTACGCCACCAGGGTTTCCAAGAAAGCCTGTGGAGCAGTTTTAAGAACATGAACATTTTTAAATTTCTTCAAGTAGACATTGCTCCACTAGATGGCAGAAACCAGTGACTCTTATTTGTCCTTCAAAAAACCTAGCACTAGTGCCCCAATGGTATAAGGGCAAATATTAGGGACATAAATCATAATCCATAAAGGCTAGAAACGTCCAAAGAACAAATTGCTAACTGTAATTTGGCATCCTTCTACCAAAGTTGGAAAGGAAAACAAAACAAAACAAAACAAACAAAAACAAACAACGATCATTTTCTGTGGAATCCATTTTCTTTATACAAAAAGCAGTCAATAATTTTCAAACCAAATTAGTGCATATTTGTTTACACATTTTGCACTAAAAGCCAGTTAATTGCCCCAAGCTGCTAATAAATGAGTGTTAAATATTGAAAGGCTGTCCGTCTGAAGAGGTACCACCTTTGGACAAGTAAACTGGCTCCCTCCTTTTCATGACCATCTCCAGATATTATCCTTGTCCCCTAGGGGTCAAAGAGTCCCTTGACAGTGGAGAACCACTGCTGTGTAGTAGCCAGTGTCTGCACATGGCTTCTGTCATGCCACTTCTGCAGGTACTTCAGTGAGTGCATTTGTAAATAAACGCATGGTGTGAACACTTCTGCCATGCCCACATGCACCTCTGAAGCGGAGTAACATTCATATTATTATTTCCACATTCGCAACAGCAAAATGCTGGGTTCTCATAGGCGAGTGTCTTCAGCCTTGATGTTTGCGCTTCCTTTGAAAATTAATACCATTCGTTGAAATGGGAGCCAGTCTGGGCTGAAGAATGGGAGAGCCTGGACCACAACCCACATCCTCTGCCCTGTGCAAGGGCAGAAGACCCAAACCCTGGGCTTTGGAGCAGACAGCACTTTTCCCTGTTGCTTTTTGGATGGAATTTCACAGGCAAAGCAGAAAAAAAGGAAAAATAAAAAGGAGAAGCACTTGGCAGACACATCATGGGACTTTCAAAGGCTAATCCCCATTCAGATGCTTTCAAAGGGCTAGCAATCACTCAGCACTATGGCTTTCTCTTCACAAAAGAGAAAAATATATCATCGTTTTAAGAGGCTAAAAGGTAACATTTTAAAATGCTGAGAAATTAGCCCTGCTTTTCAAGTTCCCTTAGTCACATGATTAGTGTCTGAAGATACTTTCCTTCAGGGCTTTTTCCTCTTTGATATTAGCAAATGACACCCAACTTTACCATTCTGCGTAACATCTAATGACTCCCCATAGTCAACTCACTCAGTTTTCATCCTCTTGACAAACTGGGCAGCTGAACCCAGTAGAAAAGGAGGCAACTCATGCACCCAAGCCTTCCTTTACCATCAGAACTCAACATGAGTCAGATTAGAATTCCTTACCAAGAAAAACACTGTATGACTAGCTGCTTGCTTGACAATCACTTCTTAGAAGGCTTCAGAGTTTTTCAGCTCTTTGTCTTCCTTCTTTCTGGTTATCTTCTCCTCGTTTCCTGAGCCTCATTACTTGGCCCTACCATGCATGCAGCATCAAAACCTGAAAATGTCAGCAAAAAAGTGAGAGAACCCTACGGGGTGCTGTGGAATTCCTGATGTGGTGAAATGGTGGCACTGTTCTACATGATTATGCTCATGTGTACATTTGGAGATTCTGCTCGTGTGTACGTTTGGAAAAGGATTTTGTGTGATGGTTGAGGCCCTGAACAGACACTTTTCAGATTGGAAAAGCTGGGAGTAAGATGGAGAGTTGCTTTTTGCAAAGCTTATTTTTCCACATGTCTCCATAGGACATACATACTTGCTACCTAATGAAATACAGATTGATAATGGCTCAAGACTCTTGTAGTGAAAACAGGTGATGGCACCCAGAGGCACTATGAAGAAATTTCTCTAATGCAATTTTTAGTTATTATCGACATGATCCCCATACTTCAGGGATAACTTTCAGAGAGCTGTTTTCACATTTTCTTGACAATTGTCAAGACTTTTGGAAAACCAAGTAAGTAAGAATCATCACTAACTTCAGGACCAAGGACAGGTCTGAATTGCTTAATAATTTCAGAAATATTTCAAATACTCATCCATGTATCTCTTTAACAAGTGAATATCATATACCAAATACCGGGTTAAAATGAAATTTGAGTTAGTTTACTTAGTCATTACAATACTTAATAACTATCAGTAATTTTGCTGATTGCATGCCATGTATTGGGATAACTATTTCAAATGTATTAACAATTGTGTGTAAAATTTTTAGGGCACGTTGGATGCCAGACATTGTTTTAAGTGCTACGTAGCTTCACTATATTATTTAATTTAATACTTATGATACTTTTATGATGTGGCTGTTATTTTCAAACTCTATTTACAGATGAATTGCAATCTGGAAGAGACTAAAATGACTTGTCACAACTGTGACGAGAAAAAACAAAATTCGAATGCCTTTTTTCCTTCATTTTTTGACTCCATGCTCTGCACTGGTAGCCCCTGAGGTCTGCTTCAGAGTAATAAGATGTTTTTGAAGTAGCATGGCATAACAGTTAACATATGCACAGAAAAGTGAGCACATCACAATTACATGATTTCCTCACTTATTGACATTTTTGTTTCTGAAGATCAGGTTGTCATGTGAAATCAGTGTTATGTGAAAATGGAGACTGACCACATCAGACAGCAAAAATGAAGGATGACTAGGTCATTGCACAACTGTCAAATGACATCATTACATAACTGCCAAGCTGCTGTGAAGGGTGGCCCAGCCAAGTTGACACATAACCTTGACCATCACAGCCAATGACACTCTCACCTCATGCCTTGGTGTTCATGACTGCCAGATGTATGTTGTTAATGTGAAAAATAATTGGACAGTAGATTTTCTACAAATGTTGAAAATGTGAAATTTTGGATAACGAAATAGTTGACAAGTCAGGAGAAGGTGTACACTACTCAGTGTACACCTGCATACAAAAACTAGATTAAGAAATCTAAGAGGAACTTGAGTCCATTCCCTGTTTCTTTGCGCTCCCATGGAAGTCACTGACTGGATACCCATCACTGTTGATTAACTTTGTGTGTTTTGAAACAAAAACTTATTTATAGTAATTATAATAATTACTAAATTGTAATATAACCCATAATAACCTGTTAACTCTGTTGTTGAGTCATTTCCAACTCATGGCAACCCTATGGGATATAGCAGAACTGTCCTACAGAGTTTTCAAAGATCACAACGTGGATTTGAACTGCTGACCTCTTAGGTAGTAGCAATAACACTTAATCACTACGCCAACTACCGTTTCTACAATTTACAACACTTTTCCTTAATATTTAAAGAAATCTTGATGCCACAATAGTTCAAGCAATCGGCTGCTAAGATAAGGAACAACATTTCAAACCTATCAGGTGTTCCATTGGAGAAAGTTATGGCAGTCTGCTTCTGTAAAGATTTACAGGCTTGGAAACCACACGGAGCAGTTTTGCTCTGTCCTATGGAGTCACTGTGAGTCAGAACAGACCTAACAGCAATGGGCATACTCAATATTCACAAAAATAAAACTTCGTGTGCTCATTGTTTCTAGCTTCCTTGGTTCAAGACTATGTTTGTGAAATTGATCCATTCTTATTGCTACAGCATATTCCACTGCGTGATCTGCAGCAATTTTTAGCTGAATTCTTCGGTTACACTTACATGGAACTGATTATTTCTCTCTACTGTTCCCTGACACAAATAAACTGCTGCCTGTGGGCCATATCTCCTTGGAAGGACCAATTGTTCGTCAGATTCCAGGCTACTTGATTGACAAGCAGCTCGGCTGTCTAAGGAGCTCAGGAACAGTTATGATTTTGTGTTTTTGCTGTTATTTGGGCCTATGTAACACATTCTGCAGCTTCCTAAATACATTTTAGACAGAAGGGGATCCTGCAATGTATGTGATTTTGCTAAATTAAAAACCAGATGCTGTCAAGTCGATGCCAGCTCTAGGTGACCCCGTGTGTGTCAGGACTGTGGTCAAGGGGGTTTTCAGTGGCTGATTTTTTGGAAGTAGATCATCAGGCCTTTCTTCCAACATACTTCTGGGTGGACTCAAACGTCCAACCTCTGGGTTAGCAGCAAAGGACATTTAGCTATTTGCACCACTGCACAACTCTATAACTTTTGACATGTTTTACCTTCATTATCATTTATTTAAAATATTATATGCCTATTGTAATTTCTCCTTGCCCATTGGTTACCTAGAATTACTATTTTACATCTGGGGATTTTCTTGTTATGTTGATGCTACTAACACACAGCTTAATTTCACTGTGATAAAAAACAGAATTATTTCAATTTTTTGAACTTAAAGAGGCTTTGTTTATGGTCTAGCATGAGGTCAGTTGTGAAAAGCGTTGCACAGGGACACACGAATAGTGTGTAATTCTGTTGAGTTCAGTCTTCTATAGAAGTCTCTTAGGTTAAGCTTTCTAATAATTTTGCTCAGATCTTTCATTTTCTTTGAGCTTTTTTGTCTGCTTGTTCTATCCTTGACAAAGAAGAGCACGTAAAGCTTCCAACTATTGTAATAAATTTGTCTATGCCTTCTTTGAGTTTCACTCATTTTTGCTTTATGAATTTTAAAGTAGTTTCTTACTTAGATTTGTTATAGCTCCCCAGTGGTTTGACTTTTATATCACTATAAACTATCTAATTTTCTGTATTAATGCTACTTGCTTTAAAGTCTGCTTTGTCGGATATGCGTACAGCTACTTCGGCTTCCCTTTGACTAGAATATGTATGACATATATCAACTTTTCCTGCCTTTTACTTTCTCTGTTCTTGTTTATGGTTTCTCTTTAGCTGTCAGCACGTAGTTTTCTTTGCATATGCAAACATTGTGCTTGGTAGAGAGTTAGCCAAAAATAAGATCCTCAGCTTGATGGATTGTCACCATTGCTGCAACAATGGCCTCAATGACACCTGCGGTGGAAACCCCGGTGGCCTGGTGGGCAAAGGCTACAGCTGCTCACCAAAAGGTTGGCAGTTAAAATCCACTGGGTACTCCTTGGAAACTCTAGGGGGTAGTTCTGCTCTGACCTACAGGGTTGCTATGAGTCAGAATTTACTCAGCAGCACTGGGTTTGGTTTGTTTTTTTCGGTGGTGCAGGACCAGGTAACCTTTCACTCCGTTATACATTAGGTCCGCATGACCTGGAGCTGGTTCAAAAGCACCTAACAACAACCACTGCCCCAACAGAGCCTGAAAAGTTTCGTATTTTAGTTGAATTTTTAGGGCATCCACACTTATAGTTACAGATATATGTGAATAGTATCTACCATTTTATTATATTTTTCTTATTTGTCATGCTTTGTATTTTTGGAGTTTTGTATTTTTTAAAAATTGCTTTCTTGTCTTTGTTTGGATAGTGTTCTCTTCCTTACAGCAGCTGCTGGATTTGAACCACAGATCTTTCAGTTAGTAGATGAGCACCCAACCACTGCACGATCAGGGCTCCTTCTATGCAGTTTTACTACATAAAAAAGGAAGCCTGAATTTTTTATGGCACCTAAAAACCAGACAGAGAAACTACTTGGGACCATCACAGGTCTCAGCATTCTGGTAATGAAGGATTAAAGAGAGGGGGGAAGCAGATCTCTCAATGCTAACACCCAAATGAATTGTTTAAATGAGACTGAACACTTGTCAATTAAATGTAATAAATAAAATAAATAATAAATATATAATTAAATAGGTGACTGGCTGAATAAATAAATAAATACACAGCATAATTCTTTACCTGTACTTATTTCTCCTGCCTGTGGAATGTAAATAAGAATGTTGGAGGATGGAACTGTCCCAGCGCGAATGGTCTGGTATTTTAGGCAGTAACTCAGTCTTAGTCATCTAGTGCTGCTGTAACAGAAGTACCACAAGTGGATGGCTTTAAAAAGAGAAATTCATTCTGTCACAGTCCAGTAGGCTGTAAGTCCAAATTCAGGGCATTAGCTCCAGGGGAAGAGTTTCTCTCTTGACTCTGCAGGAAGGTCCTTATTGACAGTCTTCTCCTGGGAGCCTCTGAGGTACAGGGACTCCAGGTCTCTTCCAAAGGCCATTCTCCGCTCCCAGCATGACTTTCTTGATGGTGTGAGGAACCGGGCTCTCTGTTAGTGTCTTTCTTTCATATCTCAAGAGATCGCCTCAAGACACAGCACGACCTTCCACACTGATCCTGTGCCACCAACACAGCTGCCGCCCATCCTCCCTCATGAACGTCACAGAGGCTGGGTTTACAGCTTACAGGAACATCACAGAATACAAGGAATCATGGTCCGGCCAAATTGCCACACACATTTTTGGGGGAACACAATAGAAACCCTGACGGTCAGCCTCCTCCACCCTGCTTTTTAGCTGTCTGTTTCAGAGAGGTGACGTAGTGCCGAGGAAGAGGCTGAGCTCACACTGACCCGTGTTTGGCTCAACAATACACAGGTTATTAGTTTGAGAATTTTGACACCCTTATTAGAATCACAGAGCCCAGTTTCCTCATCTTTAAAACAGACAGTGATACAAATTTCAGGAATTTTGTGAATATTAAATAAAATCATGAATGCCGTGTGTTCAGCAAAATGCCTCGCAGAGAGTAAGCATTGAAAATGACTGTGTTTCCCTTTCTTACTTCTTCCTTTAAAATGCTGACTGATACCTCTTAAATGTGGCTGGTGGTGACTCAGTGAGGGTGACACAGATTTGGAGGGGGTGGCACAGGCATTACCCCCATTTAGGGCCACGGTGGGTGGGGTATAATGTTAGCAGAGGTACCTGGTCACAGAGTGGCAGATGTGATGGTGTCAGAGAACAGAGTCAGAGAAAAAATGTTCAAACAAGTAATCCTGCACAGAGACCCCACTGCTAACGGGTAAAAGGAGTGTGGGGTTGTTCTGATGGGAAAGCCATGGGGAGGGAGAGTATCCACCAGAGCAGGAAGAACTGGGTCAGAGTGCTGGCAGGTGGCAGTGCCTATACGACAGAGCACAGCAAGATTCAGGGGCAAGATTCTGGGGATAGAAAAAGTGTTTGCTTCTTCAAAATTTTTACTTATTTTATTGCTGTTAAAAATACATACAACAGAATCTGCACCAATTCAACCATTTCTTCATGTGCATTTCAGTGACATTGATGACGTTCTTCCAGTTGTACAACCATTCTCACATCCTCCTCTGAGTTGTTCCTCCCGCAGTGACATCACCTCACTGCCCTCTGAGGTTGTTGTCTAATCTTCAAAGTTGCTGCCTGATCCCACAGAGAATTCGTTAAAAAGTGTAATACTCAAGTCACAGTTTTTACTAGTTAAGCTAAACTGTTGTTTGCTTTTAAGAAGACTTCAGGGGATATTTTTGGTTTAATGTTTAAAGATTATCTCCAGGAAATAGTTTAGAGCTTCATCCAGTCTCTATAGCTCCAAAAAGTCTAGAGTTTAATGGAATTTAAAATTCTGTCATACGTTCCTCTCTTTTGATCAAGGTTATTCTATAGAACATTTGATAAAAGTTTTCAAAAAGGGTAGCCAAGTGCCACGTAGCTCTTCTGGTCTCATGGCAGAAGAGGCAGTTATTCATGGAGGCAATTAGCCACACATCCGTATCCTCCTCTATTGCTGACTCTCCCTCTTCCTCTGTTGCTGAAAATGAAATGGAAAACTGACAAGGATACACTTCCAGTAAAGACTTAAATGCATGTTGCCAGGTTGAATGATAGAAAAGAGTCCTCCAAGGAACTGCTAGTGGAGATGATGGGCAGAATGAGTTGGATAAGTCATACATCCTATGAAAGAGCAACAGAATCATTACATGCCCACATGCTCTGTTCCCTGGACTGAACTTCTTAGCAATATTTCCAAGAAGCTGGAGGATGCAGTCTCCTCAGTATGGAGAAGGTACATTCCCAGCCCTAACGTCAGAGCTTGCTGGAAGTAAAGAGAACTCAAAACACTTACTGATGAAGACCGAAGACCAGAGCCTTCATGATGGATTACGTCTCTACATCAAGAAAACAAAAGTCCTCCCAGTTGGACCAGTAAGCAACATCTCATGATAAATGGATCAAGGATTGAGGTTGTCAAGAATTTCATTTTACGTGGCTCCACAATCAGTGCACATGGAAGCAGCAGTCAAGAAATCAAAAGATGCATTGCATTGGGAAAATCTACCACAAAGGACTTCTTTAAAGTGTTGAAAGGTAAAGATGCCACCTTGAAGACTACAGTGTTCCTGACTCAAGCTGTGATATTTTCAATAGTATCATATGCATGTGAAAGGTGGACAGTGAATAAGGAAGACAGAAGAATTGATGTCTTTGAATTGTGGTGTTGGGAAAAATATTGAATGTACCATGGCCTGCCAAAGAACCCACAGATCCATTTTAGAAGAAGTATCACCAGAATACTCCTTGGAAGCAAAGATGGTGAGAATGTGTCTTTCATACTTTGGACATGTTGTCAGGAGGGATCAATCCCTGTGAAAAGAACATTATGTTTGGTAGAGTGGATGGTCAGTGAAAAAGAGGAAGACCCTCAACAAGACGGACTGTCACAGTAGCCGCAACAATAGGCTTAAACATAACAATGATGATGGACATGGCACAAGACTGGGCAGTGTTTCATTCTGCTGTACATAGGGTCTCTGTGAGTTGGAACTGACTTGACAGCACCTAACAAGAACAACAACAACCTCAGAGCCACATCTCAAGTCAGACACTCTGACTTGGGGTCCTTAGTGTGCCGTTGTTGGATCCTGCAATACACGGTACCCACCATAGTAAGGCTTAGTGATCTTCTAGCAACATGTTTGCTATTTGAAACTCTGAGTAGATACCCCAATAAGGCAAAAATTGGTTGCTATCAAGTTGGTTCAAATTCATGGTGACGCCATATGCATCAGAGTAGAACTGTGTTGCATGGGGTTTTCAATGGCCGAAGTTTTGGAATTAGATCAGGCATTTCTTCCCAGGTCCCTCTGTGTGGGTTTGAACATCGATCTTTTGGTTAGCAGCCAAGCATGTTGACTATTTGTATCACCCAGTGACTCTGATGTGCCAACTTGACTTCATATTATAGCTGAACTCTGTTCATTCAGAACCTGTTATATGAATGCTGGAGCCCAGATGCAATGAGAAAAACAGAGAGTAAGTGTGGAAGCTTTAAATGCATCTTAAGGGTATAAACTGACTTTGAGGAAAATTAAAAAAAAAATGACATTTGGGATTTAATCATCCATTGTAAAGTGGAAGTCAGCTGAGAAGCAGTGGGATGTAGGATAGAGTGTGGTTTGGGGGGCCACACATCATGGAGTTTGAATTCTGGTTCTGCTACTCATTACCTAGGTAACCTGGGACATGCAAGATAACAACACTTAGCCCAAATCTCATAATTTATAAAAACAAGAACAGTTTTATTGTGTAAAATACTGCCACTCACCGTCTACGTTTCAAACCAGTCACATTTCCGTACTCACTTGCAGCTACCATGTTGGATAATACATTGTTTAGAACAAATGGGAATAAAATACTGTGTTCGTACGAGACACTGAGACAATTTATGCAAAGTGCCTAGTGTCTAGTGGGTGATTAGCACAAGTCGTTTTTCTTTCTCTTGCTTTCCTCCTCTCTGGGAAGATCAGGAAGTTGCCCCAAGTGGCCATGCAAAGGAGACTAGAGCTCAGCTTCACTCTCCTGTGTCCTCCCCCTGGACTAGAAAGCATGGCCCCACACTCGGCTCTGCAGTCTCTGTCCACATCTGTGACTACAGCACTTGTGTCCCCACCCTAGCTGACATTTACTGCCCAGTGCTCACATGTGGCCTGCCCCTAGCCCAGCGTTGGCCTTGTGGGCTGGCTCTGACTCTGATCAGTGACACCAGCTAACAAGCCTGTGTCTCACACTCTTTGGACATGTTGTCAGGAGGGATCAATCCCTGGAGGACATCATGCTTGGTAAAGTGGAGGGTCAGAAAAAAAGAAGACGACCCTCAGGGAGATGGATCAACAGAGCCGCTGCACTGATGGCACTTAAGCATAAAAACGATTGTGGGCATGGCGCAGGACTAGGTCGTGTTTTGCTGTAATGTTCATAGAGTTGCTGTGAGTCAGAACCAACTTGACGGCACCTAACAACAACATCTCTCTCTCTCTATTTATATCTACATTCTATTTTTTTTTCTCTTGAGAACATGCCTGCTAACCCAGACCAATCTCTAAATTAGGAAGCATAAGGTCTGTCTTCAAGGATCTTAAGAGCTGACACATGGAAAATGGAACAGGCTTATTATATACATCCTCAAAGGAAGCAGCAGTCAAGAAATCAAATGACATGTATTTGCATTGGGCAAATTTGCTGCAAAAGGCCTATTTAAAGTGTTAAAAACAAAGACATCACTTTGAGGTGCATCTGAGCCACACCCTGATAATCTCAATCGTCTCATGCGAAGGTGTTAGGTGAAAAAGAATAAGAGACACCAAGAACTGATGCCTTTGAATTAGAGTGTTGGTGAATAATATTGAATATGCTCAGAACTTCCGGAAGAATAAATAAATCTTTCTTGGAAGAACTGCAGCCAGACTGCTCCTTAGAAACAAAGATGGAAAGACTTTGTTTCACTTACTTTGGACATGTTACCCACAAGGACCAATTCTTGGAGAAGGACATCATGCTTGGTAAAGTCGAGGGTCAGCAAAAAAGAAGACCGTCACCGAGACGGATTAACACAGAGGCTGCAACAATGGGCTCAGGCAAAGTGGTGACCGTGAGGACAGCTCAGGACTGGGCAAAATCTCATTCTGTTGTGCTTGGGGTCACTAGAGTCAGGACTGACTTGATGGCACCTAACAACAGCAACATGGGATAGAGCTAGTACTGATCATTAGGGATGGGTGAGCTTTCTAACTTTCCAACTATAATGAGGAAAATGAAGATTGGGATTATCTGATAAGGGGCAATAAAATGATGAAGAACATGGTCCTGTATCTGGAACCAAAGAGCTCACTAAGACTGTGCCACCGCAGTGTTTGTGGAGGCATATACAAGAAATAAGGAGCCTGGGGGTGCACTGCTTAAGTGCGTGGCTTCTGACCAGATCACCTGCAGGAGGGAAGATGTGGCCGTCTGCTTCTGCGGGTGTTTCAGCCTAGGAGACCCTGTGAGCTGCTCTAATCTGTCCTGTGGGGTTGTTCAGACTCAGCATCAACTGGACAGCACACAAGAACACAGAGATAAATCGATGGGAAGCAATGGAAAATGTAAAATAAATCCACACAAATATATTTAAGAGGTTTTTGACAAAAACACAACAGCATTTCAATGAGAAAGGACTGCCTTTATACACTTTGTGCAGAAGCAACCGGACATCCCTGACCGAGAAAATGGACCTTGACTTGCAGCTCACACCGCACATAAACATCAGCTGCAGCAGGGACTAGCTGAGTTTCTCCTGTGTGCTTCCAGTGCTTGGCCGCGTTCTTGTGTCACCACCTTAGGGGCATCTGACATGTCATCACAGCATGTATTTTAATTTCCATTTTTTTACAGTCTGTATAAAAACTTCATTGCCACTGAGTCGATTCCAACTCATAGTGCCTGTGGGAGAGAGTAGAACTGTCCACACAAGGTTACCAAGGAGCAGATAGTGGATTAGAACTGCTGATCTTTTGGTTAGCAGCCATAACTCTTAACAATTAAGCTACCAAGGCTCCATATACTAGATATATAAAATCAAACCCTTTGCTGTCTAGTCAATTCTGACTCATAGCAACCTTGAAGGACAGAGTAGAACTGTCCCATAGGGTTTCCAAGAAGCATCTGGTAGATTTGAACTGTCAACCTTTTGGTTAGCAGGCATAGCTCTTAATCACCAAGCAACAAGGGTTTATATGTATGTATATGTATGACATATATATATAAGTATAATGTACATGTAATCATCATATATAGAAATTAGAACCATTTGTACCAATATTTATAATCATATGCGTATTTACAATCATGATCTATCTGTATACACATACACATACACATATATTTCTTATGAGACTCCATGCTTGGATTGTTTAGAATTGTGCTAGTAACCCAGTGATTTTCCTGGTGTCTTTCTATTACTGATTTCTAGCTTGATTCCAAAGGGTCAAGAACACATTCTGTGTGTTTTCAATGTGTGGAGGAATGCATTACAGTGCAGGACCTATGTTGATGAACGTGCTGTCGTTACCTGAAAAAAAATTATATTCTCATGATTCCGGGTGAAACATGACTGTGAGAATATTCCTGTATTCTGACGGTGCTGGGAGAAATATACAACTACCTTGCATGGGTTGGTTGTGTATTCTAGGTCCTCTATCTCCATGCCAGCATCCTACCTAGTAGTTCTATCCTTTGGTGACTGGGGAGTATTTAAGTCCTTAACTGTGACTGTGGATTTATCTGCTTCTTCTTTCAGTCTTACTAGCTTTTGCTTCGAGTACTTTTGAGTCTCTGTTGCGTGGTGTGAACCCATTTAATATTGTTGCATCTTCCCGGTTGGTTGGCCCTTTTGATCAGTGCACCTCTCCTTGTATTCAGCAGCTGTCTTTGCTCTGATGTCTGCTGTTGTGGTCCGGTGCCATCGAGTCCATTCTGGCCACAGCAACCCTGTGCACAAGAGAACAAAACCACTGCCCAGGTGTGAACCAGGCCAGCAATCGTGTTTATGCTTCCACTCATTGTTGCAACCACTGTGTCAGTCCATCTGAAGGGACTTCCTTTTTTTCACAGCTCTCAGCTGTACCAAGCATGGTGTCCTTCTCCAGGGTTTGACCCCCCCGACAACATGTCCAAAGTATATAAGACTCAGTCTTGCCCCCCTTGCTTCTGAGGAGCTCTGACATCTTAGGACACCCATGTAGCCATCCTGCTCACATTCCTTATCAGTGTTTGCATGGTATACAAACATACCCTGTCTAGCAGTTCTGTCCATTTTGTTTGTATAGTATGCAAACCAAAAACCAGTTGTTGCTGAGTAGATCCCTATTCGTATCAACCATAAAGGAAGAGTAGAACTGTGGTACAGGGTTTCCCAGGAGCAGCTGGTGGGTTCTAGCTGCTGGCCTTTTGGTTAGCAGCTGTAGCTCTTAACCACTGCATCACTACAGCTACTCTTAAACAGTATCCAAGCATGTATATATCTTTTTCCAGAATTTTACTTTGAACCTATTTAGGTCATAGAATTTGAAGTGAGTTTCTTATTAACTGCACACACTTGGGTCACATTTTTGTTCTGTTTTATAAACTACTCTTCCAATCTCTGTCTTTTGTTAGACTATTTATATTTAAGGTAATTATTGATATGTTAGAGCTTATATCTGTCCTTTTGTTACATATATATGTATATATATATATATATGTTTCCTCTGGTTCTCATTCTTCTGCTTTTATATTTTGGCAATTCTTGTGGGTTATTTGATCACGTTTTAGAATTCCATCTTGATTTATTTATAATGTCTCGGGTGTATCACTTTTGTGTAAGTTTCTGTAGTGAATCCAACAGGCGCTTTCCTTTGAAGCTCTGTGGGAGCAGTTGTACTCCATTCTATAGGGTCGCTAGGAGTCAGAGTCAACTTGATGACAATGGGTTTGGTTTGATACAGAGAGGTTTAGTGACATAGATATACTTGGCACAGTCTGCCGGTATTAACAGAGGACTGTTATTAATGAAGTGTGAAAAGCATCCTTTTACTTTCCCTAATTTTAAGTATCTTTGACTCAAGTATCAGAACTTTTGCTTCAGCCATCAAATATGATTCATGAGAATTATAAAGAACACAGTCTGTTGCACGAATCTATATTTCTGCTCTTCCCTTACTGATGCCTCAAGCTCCTTTTTTTTTTTTTTAAAAATAATTCCTTGTTTGCTTGAAGAACATTCTTTTAATGTTCACCAGGTTATAATCTCTGGTTGACAGGCTTTTTTTGTCTTTTTAATTTCTTTACATATTTGCATTCCAAGTCTAAACATCAAAAAACAAAACCCAGGGCCATAGAGTTGATTCTGACTCACAGTGACCCTGTAGGATAGAATAGAACTACCCCATAGGGTTTCCAGGGACTACCTTGTGGATTTGAACTGCCAAACTTCTGGTTAGCAGCCGTATCACTTAACCACCATGCCATCAGGTTTCCAAGTCCAGGGACCTCCACATGGATGTCTCTGTATCAGAGGTCTTGGCAGAGGCCTTCTTCAGCTGCCTCTGCTGAAGTCTCTATCAGAGGGCAGGAGGGAGGAACCTTTGAGACACCTTGTTCCCCTCCGACAGAGCCCGCAGCACTGTTCCTGCAGCAGCGCTGTTCCAGCACCCTCGCTTCACCTTTGCCCCCCAACGTCTGTGATGCTGCGGGAGTCTTATGTTCAGGTCTTCCTCAGCAGAGACCCCTGCCAGGCCTGAGCTGCTCCACCTGCTCTTTGCCAGAGCCCCAGAACTGGGAGACGCGGCCCCTCGTCTGGGCCGGATCTCTGCTTACACTGTTGCCATGAGTGATGACAGGGTTTCCTGCTGTGTTCATTTCGGCTTCTCATTGTAATTGACTACCTGGGACATTTGGCAGCTCCGAATCCTCCTTTTGTTTCTGTCATGTGAGTGACAAGGTTTATGGTTCTACCTAAGGGGGAGGAGCAGAGAAAAACAAGGCTGTGCCGTCTTGTTGGAACTGGAAGAGAGGTCATTCTCATTCTAAGGACGAGAAAACTGAGGTGGATGTGTAAGGCAGTTGTTACGGGAAGGAAACTGTCCAGTTCTCCCAGGATGACTTGGGCAGATGTGGCTGATGCCACAGCAGGGCCCTTACTCTCCCTGGGACCTCACGGAAAAATCCCCCTCTCGTGCTCACCCCTACTGTTCTCAAGCACATTTTGAAAGCCTCCCAGCATGCAACAGCCCAGCAGGGAGACAAGCATTACAGCCAGGCTTGGACGTGGCCCACCTCCCATAAGAGCACAATTTCCCCAACGTGAGACTCGGCAAGTCCCGTGGGATCTAAGAGGAGACAGGCTTTTCTGAAAACTCACAGGAGGGGGATGTTTGATAGGCAACTTGCTCTCTTCCTTTGGACTGAAAATCCTGTAATGATTACTGTATTTTTCACTATTTCAAAGGCTGCTCTATACATCCACCTGCTTGCCTGATCTCTAGGTGTTTCTCTCTTCTCCATTTGCAGTGTCTTCACCACACACCAACCTTCTTGCTGTTGTGAAATGGCTAGCTCTTTGTCTCCCCTCTCCCTTGTGTCAGGCTTGCTGCTGCTTTTGGTCTTTCCTGCTGAAAGGTGGCTTTTTCCTCCCTGCTAATTACTCAGTAGACTTGACTTTTGAAACTCCAGGTGAATGTGTTGTTGTCAATGAAATAGGAAGAGAGACAATTGATTCAGTGCTGAAGAGAAGGGCTTTGCAGGTGAGGGGCCCTGGCCCCAAGCCTGTCTGCCTCACTTTCTGATGAGAGGTTGGCTCAGGAGTAGCATCTGAGCCTAATTTTCTCTTTTACAGAATGGGGATGAGACCAACCACAATTCTCATTCTCCTAATTTCCTTTTGCAAACACTTTTGAGTGTTTGTTATAACCGTAGTATGATTTTGTAGGAAGTTGAGTTTTGGAGAATGAGAAGCGTCTACTGTATCTCTTTGTCTTGTCTCTCATACCCTCTCCATGTGTGAGGCCTGACAATTAAGTCTGTGAATTTAATTGTTCTAAGTGCTACATCCCTTATTGCTGAATAGCACTATGGTCACCTCCAAAGCATTCTGTTTGGGAAGCTATGCATCAGTGCCAGTGCCTAGTGTACCCTTCAAAGCAATTTTGGAACTCTTTCTAGAACAACATTTGCACAGAGCAGAAAGGTAGCAAGTTCACAACCTTAATTTTGCAGTTGTCTGTGAGGGAGCTTTTAGTCAGTAAACAAATAACTGTATTGCAACACCTCCCTACTTACCTGATCTTGCCCCAAATGACTGTTTTCTTTACCCGTAGATAAAGGAAATATTGAATTTTGATGACATTCAGGACATCAAGGGTAATTCAACAACAGTTCTGTAGGTCATTCCGGGAAAAGAGTTCCAAAGGAGGTTTGAAGGGCAGACTACTCTCTGGCATCAGTGCATAGCTTCCAAAGGGGAATGCTTCGAAGGTGGCCACAGTGACACTTAGCAATAAGGTATGTAGCACTTTTTGTAGAATGAATCCATCCACTTAACTGGCAGTCCTTGTCTGGTTCAAGCTCTCGTTCTCACCCATTCAGTAGCTCTGTGGGAGAAAGATCTGGCGTGGTCTTCTATAGATACAGCCTTCAAAACCCTACAGGGCAATTCCACTCTGTCATGCGGAGCTTCTGTGAGTAGGAACCTACTCGACGGTACCCACCAACAACAACACAGCTGTACTTGATCTTTGTTCTCTCTGACTCGCTCCTCAGCTCCCCTCTTCTTGTCTCCCTACGCTTTCCTTTCTCCTTTCTTTCTCCCCCATTTCCCTGCTCTCTTTCTTTTTCTTCTTTCTCATTGTCTATTTCTTTATTTCCTCTGTCTTTGTCTGCTTATTTTCCACCTCCACTCCTTCTACTTCTCAACCTCCAACCCTCTTGAGTGCTTACTGTAACTATGGTCATAACTGGAACTAGAACGATCACAACACACTTTTTTCGAAGGTCAGCAGTTACTCGAAAGCAAAGATGAGAAGACAGGATGGGCAGGGAAACTAGAACACAGGAAATGGAACAACAACCAGAACACAAGTAATGAGAATGTTGACACATTGTGAAAAATTTAACTAATGTCACTGAACAACTTGAACAGAAATTGTAAAATGGGGAACCTAATTTGCTGTGTCAGCTTTCACTGGAAAAACAACAAAATTTTATTTTATTTAAATAGAAAAAAAAAAAAACAACAGAGAAAGAGAGAGCAAGAGAGAACAGACTTTTTTCCCAGATGTTCAAGGTGTTGGGGTCTTGGTGTGTAATAATTAAGAGCTTGGCTAATAACTAAAAGGAAGGATGCATCAGGCCCTCCTTGAAACCCTGTGGGGCAAATCTACTCTGTCCTATAGGGTTGCTATGAGTGAGAATTGACTTGATGGCAACAAGCTTAAGGTTTGGTTGTCTCCAGAGTAAATGTAGCTTAGTGATCTAAATATTTCTGAGGGAAGAAGGAGGACTATCCAGTAACCTGCTTCCAGATTTATTTTCATCAGACTCTTAAGGAAGGCCATCAGAAACAGACTAGCTGAGACTTTCCTTTATAGCAGGGACTCTGTGCTTCATTCAGTGAAGGCACAGACCTAAAACTCTTGCGACAGTTCAATTCATGACAGGTAGGACTGGGCTCAGACGTTTGATCATTCCAAGTGAAATGATATCTGATTCCTCTTCAGATCGTATGTCTATTTGGAGTATAAGTTGAAAATACTAACTGCTTTACTTTTCCATAGTCCAGAGTTCCCCAAAGCTACTTGATAAAGAAACTTTTTTCTCCCCTATGACTTGTATATGTGTATTAAGGAGCTAATGTCCCACAGAGCACATTTCGAGCTATGCTCGCAGATTGACCATGTGATGGAAGTCCAATAATTCTATGTCTTCAAAACAAACTGCTGAATTTAAAAAAAGAACATGAACTGTTCTTCCATACCTGAAGAATATCCCTGAAAATCACTGCTTATGCTTTGTCTCTTCATTGTGTTCATCCCATTAAAATTAGTGGAAAGTTATTGTTGAAAGGAAAATATATTTAAATGCAATGAGAAGCTAGTTAATGTCCCGTTTTTCACCTGCCACTTTGAAATAAAGTCAAAGCTCTCAAGGGCTACAGCAGTTTGTTGTGCAAGAGCCAGTGAACACTTGGCAGGCTGTGTTCAATCCCCTGTGCTGATTTTGTGGCTCTATAAAGAATACGGGCATGTATTCAGCAGGATTTTGCAGACTACAAGTAAAAACTGCTTGATGTTTACTATATAGTGAAATGCATTTAGTGGCTTTGGAACAGTTTTTAATTCAACGGTCTAGAACGCCAAGGTATAGAATGGAATGGAGTGGATAAAAATAAGAATGAATTATATCAGAGCACATCCTGGATCCCCACTGCCGTTGAGTCAGATTTGACTCATAGTGATCCTACAAGACAGAGTAGAACTGTCCCACAGGATTGCCAAGGCTGCACTATCTACAAGATAACCTCGTGGTGCAGTGGTTAAGAGCTTGCAAACCAAAAGGACAACAATGGGCTTTTTAATATTTATGGAGCAGACTGCTGTGTCTTCCTCCTGCCAGGCCGCTCGTGCGTTCTAACAGCTGACTTTATCAAGTAACAGCTGAGCAATTAAACACTGCATCACTAGGATTCCTTATAGCCTGGTTGCTTGCTGTTAAGTGACGGTGAGTCAGTTGCAACTCATAGCAACCCTGTAGGATAGAGTACAGCTATCCCATAGGGTTTCCAAGGAGTGCATGGTGGATTTGAACTGCTGATCTTTTGGTTAGTAGTAATAGCTCCTAACCACTACACTATCAGGGTTTCCATGTATATTAGTTCAAAAAATAAAAACAAAACCAAACAAAAAATAAAAACAAAAACAATTCTGACTCATAGTGACCCTGTAGACACAGAGTAAACTGCCTCATAAAATTTCCAAAGAGTACTTGGTGGATTTGAACTGCCAACCTTTTGGACACTGTAGCACTTAACCACTACGCCACCAGGGTTTCCATACTCTGCTTAGAAAACCGAAAAAGCAAATGCACTGCCATGGAGTCAATTCTGACTCGTAGTGATGCTACAGGTGGGAGTAGAACTGCCCCGTGGAGTTTCCAAGGAGTGCCTGGCAGATTTGAACTGCTGACCTTTTGGTTAGCAGACATAGCCCTTAACCATCATGCCACCAAAGTTAAATATTGTTTCCTGAGTACTTTGTGCGTGTGTGTTATGCATGTGTGCAGAGGTGCATGCGTAAACTCGCTTGTCTGTAAAAATTTACCTATTTTTGTGCTGGGTAATGATGCATAATGTGTGCGTCTATTGGTAATGATGGAGAATAATGCATAATATACGAGTAGAGGGCTATACTTAATATGTTTGAAAATTAAGAGGATATAAATGATTTAAGAGATGGAATAGAAAAGTTGAAGAAAGTCAGGTTACGAATATCCAAGTTAAATGTGGAGGGGGTAAGTGTGCCTGAGGAGCTCAAGGAGGTCGCTAACCAGTTTCTGCCTGTTCTGCATTTGACTGTCTCTTGAGTAGTTCTCTCTATGCGTCTCACTGCTACCCTCCCAGTCCTAGCCATCTCTTATTTTAAGCCTCATGATTTTTCAAGTGAAATCTCACAACAACTCCTAACTGGTCCTTTCTTCCCTTTTGGCAAATTTGGAAGATTTTCAGACATTATTTATTCAAATACATTAGCTTTTTAATTATTTCCTTTTTCGTAGGTCCTTGGGATTTTGCTCTTCACCCTCTCCCTGAACCTCCAGTTTATTTTCTCTCTCTTGTTCAGATTGAAAGAATTCTATAGATTTCTCTTCAAGCATACTATTACTATCCTGTGTCATTTCCATTCTACTATTGTACCCACCAAGCAAGGATTTTGTTGTTGTTATTTTGCTTTATTGTATTTTTGGTTGATTGTATGCTTTTAGTTGTATAATTTCTATTTGGCACTTCTTTCAGATAACTTACATATGTTTGCTGAGATTTTCTGTATTTTCCTTTGTTTGATGATATTTTATAATTGTTATTATTATTTTTTTTAATTATGGCTACTTTAAATTTCTTGTCAGATAACTCCAACATGAGGTTTGTCTCAGTATTGGCACACGTTGATCATCTTTTCTCACTCAGGTTGGAAATGATTTGCTTCATGGTGTCGTAAGGGCTCTTTGGTTGCATCCCTGGCATGAATAGTGCATGGTGAGACCGTGGGTTCTAGTGAGTCTTCTTTTGCAGCAGGCATCCTTTCTGTCTGTGTGTGTCAGGAGGACTGGCTCCATGTAGATGTCTATCTTTCCACTGAGAAAAACGAAGTGTTGATTCACTGCCTCATTTCAGGCTGATGGAGCAGAAGTTTAGCTTTTTCCTGGACTAATTTAAGCCTCCCTAGTGGAACCAGGGTTCACATTCATATAGCCTCATTGCCTTTAAGGGTAAGTATAAACTCAGCACCCGTCTGGGTCAGCCGATACCAGGGAAAAGGAAAGTAGAGACCTAACTCATCCTGCCAGCTAATTCAATGTTGGAGAGAATGTCCAACTCCCCTCTGGGCCCCTGATGACACCAGAGAAGGGAAAGGAGAAAACGAAGACTCTCCCTGCAATTATTAAATTAGATATTTGCATAACATTTATGAAGAAATAAAATAATGAATAATGCTTTCATCAAAAGAAGTACAAGATTTGCACACTGAAAGTTACAAATACCATTGACAGACATGCAAGAAGATGTGAGTCAACAGAAGGACTTTCCACGGTTATCAATTGGAAGAGGTAATATCCCTATTACGGCAATAGTCTCCAAACTGAGATACAATTCAACACAAAACATATCAAAATTCTAGTTGTTTTTTCTTTTCAATTTTTAGCAAAAAGTTGACAATCTGATCCTAAAATTCATATGGAAATATATAAAGCCCAGACTGCCCAAAAGAATCTTGAGAAAGAATAACATAGTTAGAAGACTCATACCTCCAATTTCAAAATTTACTACAAACCACAGTAATGTAAAAAGACAGTACTGACACAGAAGGGTAGACTTTTAGACCAAGGGACTAGAACTGAGAGTGAGCTCTTAGTACTGAACATTAATTTTGTTTAACTCAAGGATACCAAGGCAGTAAAACGAGGGAAAGCAGTCTTGTGAACAAAAGCTTTTGGCAAAAATGGATGTCCTTTGCTCACACTGTACAAAAAACTTCACCGTGCATTACAGACCTAAATGTAAGAGCTAGAACTGCAAAACTTTACAAGAAGACAAAGGAGTATACCTTTGTAACCATAGCTTATCTAATGGTTTCAGAGATCACAAATGACAAAATAAATAGCAGATAGAGTACACTTTATCAAAATTCAAAGTGTTTTGCTGCAACTGATACCACCAAGAAAACAAAAAGACAATTCACAGGATGTGAAAAAAATACTTACGAACTGTATTTACTCACTGTGTCTGCTAACCCAAAGTTCCGCAGTTCAAATCTACCACATACTCTGTGAAACAGTTCTACTCTATCCTACAGGGCCACTATGAGTCAGAATCGACTTGAGGGCAGTGGGTTTGTATTTATTATGGTTTACATTGAACTTGTATCCAAAATTTGTAAGCCAAGCCAAGTTTGTAAAGAGCTCTTAAAACTCCCTAACAAAATGACAAATAGCCCAATTTAAATGGATTTGGTAGAGCTATTTCCAAAAATACAGGCAAGTGAATAAAAAGCACCCAAAAAGACATTTCTCAACATTCCTGTGACATAACTCTTCATAACCACAAGGATGTCTATAATAATAATCATAATCTCAAAAATCTGTTGCTGTTGAGTCAATTCCAGCTAATACTGACCTTATAGACGGGGTAGAACTGCCTCATAGAGTTTCCAAGAAGTGCCCAGTGGATTTGAACTGCCAGCCTTTTGGTTAGCAGCCTTAGCTCTTCATCACTACATCACCAAGGTTTCTGGCTATGGTGATAATAACAAAAACAAGTGTTGCTGAAGACGTGGAGAAACTGGAATTCTCATATAGTGATAACAGAAATGTAAAATGGTGCTTTCACTTTGTAAGACAGTCTGGGAGTTCTTCAAAGTATAACAAAAAGTTATCAAGTGACCCAGAAATTCCACTACTAGGCATATACCAACAAACTGGATAAAGAATTGCCAACACACTCATAAAAAACGTGTTTATGAGTGCCTGTGGCTTTGTCATTCACAATAGTCTAAAACTAGGAACAAGGGAATTGCCCAACACTGATGAATGGATAAACACTGATGAAATTCATTTAGTTCTTTACCTTAATTTGGACCCTGGTGGCACAGTGGTTAAGAGCTTGGGTGTTGTAACCAAAATGTGGGCAGTTCAAATCCAACAGCCACTCCCTGGAAATTCTGTGGAGTAGTTCTACTCTGTCCTGTAGGGTCACGTGACTATGAGATGGAATCCACTCAATAGCATGAGTTTTTGGTTTACCTTAATTCAGTTTTACCCAAAACTGTCTGTAGTTGGTTCTAGGAAACATGTGGGAGGGAAAGTCACACACTTTATATCACTGTTGCAGACTCAATAAGTGCTTGTACCCACAGCAGCCTGGGGATAAATAACTCACTTTAAACTAGCATTTTCCAAACTGGAGTCCCTTTCTGCAGCATACCCTTTTAACATACATAATTGAGGAAAAGCTGAGTATGATTTTTCCAGCCTGAACTTGGTGTTCTGGGCCAGTGACTTCTCAAACTGCCCAAACATAAGATTCTATAAAGATAGGCATACAAGGGTGGATGACCCAATGACTTAGGTGTTTGGCTGCTGACGAGAAAGGTTGGCAGTTCAGATCCACCAGAGGCACCTCGAAAGAAAGACCTGACAATCTATTTCCATAAGATCATAGACTTTGAAAACCCTGTGGAGTACAGTTCTGCTCTGACGTACGTCGGGTCAACATGAATTAGTCAACTCAAAGGCAACATTTTTTTTTTGTCCTATTAGCAAGATTAGAGCAACTATAACTTGTATAAATGATGATCAATAGTTATGGAGACTTTCTGACTTCTTTATTAGAACACAATTTATTTTGTTTTCAATTAATGAGCACCTAGAATTTACTTGAAGGCAGCAGGTTTGGTTTGGATTCTAGACACTGACTGTATTTATAGGCATATGCTAATAAAAGAGTGAGACAGTAAACAATATGTAGATGAATTAATTACAACTCACCTTCTTTGGGTTCTTAAAACTGGAGTTTCCTGCAAGAACTATTAGCGGCTTTCACATTTACAAAGTATGATATATTCATCCAAAGAGTAGCTATTGTCTGTGGCTCTGAGACGCTAACATTATCTAGGAAGAAGCTTGCCTCTTCAAACATTTCCCATTCCCGTTTATTTCTAAAACACAATGTCTCAATTTAGTGGCATCAGTTTCATACCTTAAAAATAATTAGAAACGATATTTAACATGGAGAGAGGTGCTGTTGAGAATTTCTGCAGTACTGTGTCAGTGGGGCTACGCACTGGACATGTAAGGACAGACTACAGATGTCATCGAGGGAACTCCAAGACATGGTACCCTCTTGTGCAGAGTAGAATCATGTTCCATGGGGCATTTATTGGCTGATTTTTGCCCCAAGAGTTTAATTTAATTAATTTATTTACTACCGTATTTTAGATGAAGGTTTACAGAACAAGCTAGCTTCTCATTAAACAGCGTACATTCCGTTTTTTTACCTCGGTTACCAACCCCACAACAGATCATCGTTCTCCCTGCTTGGCCTTTGGTTTCCCATTACCTGTCTCCTCCTGGCTTCTGCCTGGTGTTTCCCTTTAGTCACATTTTGTTTTATGTTTTTCTTTGGCTAAGAGGTGAACCTTGGGAGTGACTTCATTACTGAGCTACGAGGGTGTCCGTGGGCCCTGCTCTTGGGGTTTCTCCAGTCTCTGTGAGGCCAGTAATTTTGTTTTCTTTTTTTGTGAGTTGGAATTTTGCTCTACATTTTCTCCAGCTGCATCTGGGGCCCTCTATTGCGATCCCTGTCAGAGCAGTCGGTTGTGGAAGCTGGGTCCCATCTAGTTGTACCGGACTCCGCCTGGTGGTGGACGTCGTAGTTGCGGTCCGTTAGTTTTTTGGATTAGTCTTCCGCTTGCCTTTTGTTTTCTTCATTCTCCCTTTCTCCTGAAGAGGTGAGGCCAGTGGAATACCTCAGATGGCTGCTGACAGGGTTTTAAGATCCCAGATGCTGCGCATCCAGAGTGAACTAGAGAGCATTTTCTTTCTGAACTACGTTATGCCCAGTGAGCTAAAAGTTCCCAGAGACCATGGTCCCCACAGTCAATGGATGATTTTTTTTTGGAAGTAGATCACCAAGACTTTCTTCTGACTTACCCCTGGGTGGACTTGATCCTGCAGCTTTTGAGATAACTGCCAAGTCCATTAACCATTTTCACCACCTAGAAACAAGTGACGATACTTCTATTCAGGCTATTTGTTCCATACGAAGTACTCACTCTGCTGCCAGTCCCACCACCTCACTCGTCCGCTATAGCTTGGCCTTTAGCATTTCTGTCCGTTGGCAAGCCTTGGCTTGACGAAAGTCATTTCCTTTCATATGAAGTAAGAGAACATGGCATCAAGGGATTTGGATGTAAGGCCCATCTTGTATAGTTTTTCTTTTTCCCTCTTTGATATTTCAAGCAAGTCCCTTTAATTTTATGTGACTCAGGTTTTCTTTGGTGAAACAAAGACACTGATTTCAAATGCAAACTACTGTACAACTGTAGTCACTGGGTGGTTAGCACCTGGGTAGGACAAACAGGTGAAGTGCCGGGAGGTGTTAATCCCACCCAGAGGCATCTAAGAAGAAAGTCCTGGTGATCCACTTCCAAACACATAACCATTCGCTGAAAACCCTGCGGAGCACAGCTCTACTCTGACACACGTGGCATTGTCAAGAGTTAGAACTGACTCCATGGCAACTTGTAGTCACGGTGCCTACAGCTCATAGTAATCAACGTTTACGCTGAGTAGGGAATTCAAGCACAGTAAGTCAGATTTGAAGCCCAGCTCTGCCCTCGTCTGCACAGTGTTTTGGGGAGGATTAAATGAGTTAGCATAGGGAAAGCATTGGGAAGAATGCCCATGCTCAGGGTATACTAGCTACCAGCAAATACTATTGTGATCAGCCACCTCCTCCAAGAAGCCTTCCAAGGAGGGTAGATCAATGAGTAAGCAAGGTATGCAGAGGCTTCGTTGTACTTACTTACTAATCCACAGCGCACAATTTCCCCTGTTTTTCACCACCAGTGGAATTGAGAGTTATAGGTTAGTAAGTAGGCTTGTACAAACCTTGTTGATGGGGTAACCCATCCCTTTTTCCAAGACGCTCCCTCACCTGCCCTCTCTCCTCTGTGCTTCTGAAGTTCTTTCTTCGAAGCTCACCTGACATGATTACTGTGCGTTTCCTCTCCTATCAGTTAGTGGTGGACATGCAGGTCTCTCCAACTCCTTGAATTCAGAGACTACTTTTGGTCTTTGTATCCTCCATGTCTAGCAGAGAGGAGGTCTTTATTGGCAGAGCTTTAAACCAGTTCAGTCCTGGCAGATGAAATGATATTACAATTTGAATGATATAGAATGATAACCGTAACAGGAGAAATTACAGATAGACGCCCAGGAACGGGAGGCTCAGAAGAGGTTACTGAGCCCTTTCAGGAGCCGGATGCAGGAGACTGGAATCTCAGCAGGAATGTGGAGAGTGACACATATTTAAATCAGCACAGTTGGCCACTGTTTTTCTATTATTTTTTTAATTTTTATTTAACATAACTGAGTGAAAATGTACATTCACATGTAAATTTACATGCCCCCCTATATGCAGCTTCTGCTGCTCTCCCTGTCCGGTGACTGCACACTATTCCTCTCTGCTCCATACATGTCTCATCCTCCCAACAGTCTCCTTTCCCCTCCTCTCCTTCCACTCCCCTTCCTCCAGCCAGAGGTCAGCAAGATGATATCCTATAGATGTATAGAACCATAAAGTGCTTCCAACATATGGTTACTCTGCATTGCCATGTCCATTCCATTCCTGTCCAAAGAGTGGACCTTTGTTATAATTTATGGGAACGGGCAGCATCAGGGCCGGGGGCCATGCTCTCAGAGGAACCCCAGAACTGCTGGACCATCAATTGAGGTCTTTTAGTGGAGATCTCATGATGCACCTCTTTTTATTCTTGTGTTGCCGGTGAGGCTCCTCTCTGTGAGCTCTGTCATGGCTATCACTGGTGGTGGCCGGGCACCATCTGGTTCTTCCGGTCCCAGGTCGATGTAGGTACCCACTCTTGTGGGTCTCTCTGTCTTCTCGGTTGTCTTTACCGCATGCCATTTTGGCCCTCGGTGAGCATCCGTTCCTGCTGAGTTGGGACCATTTGCTGTCTCCTCGGATGGCAGCTTGGCAGCTTTTAAGACCCCAGACGCCACTCACCAATGTGGGGTGCAGAGAGCTCTCTTAGCAAAACGCTAGTTGTGCCAATTGGCCTAGAATTCGCCTAAGAGCATGGTCCCCCGCCCCCCGCCCCAGCTACTCTATCCTTGCAGTATTGAGTCAAGATGGAAGGAGTACTCAAGTTATGCTGAAGTCTACTTAATGTTGTTCTTGTTCCTAATGTGTGCTGTCACCGCTTTCTCCCAACTAGATTTCTAGTAACTACCTAAACTAAACCCTCCCCCCCTCACCCTCCCTCCCTCCCTTCCCTCCCTTGCAGCTGTCAAAGAGTCTTTTCTTCTATACACGAGTCTGTTTTTGAGATCTTATCGTACAGGTCACATACAGTATTTGTCCTTTTGTCGCTGACTACTCTCACTCAACATAATGTCTTCCAGTTGAAACCAGGTTAGGAGATGTTTCCTGGAATCATCATTATTCTTTATCATTGCGTAGTGCTCCATTGAGTATATGTACCACAGTTTACCTATCCATTCTTCTACTGTTGGGCATCTGGGTTGATTCCACCTTTTTGCTATTGTGGACTGTGCCGCAATAAACATTCTGGTGCATGTGTCCATCGGTGCGAAAGGCCTTGAATCTGTAGGATATATTCCAAGTAGTGGAATTACTGGGTCAAATGGTATATCGATATCCATTTTTTTAAGGAAGCGCCAGATTGCCTTCCAAAGAGGCTGGACCATTTTGCAACCCCACCAACAGTGTAGGAGGGTTCCACTTTCTCCACAGCCTCTCCAGCATTTGTTGTTTTGTGTTTTCTGGATCATGGCCAATCTTGTTGGGGTGAGTGGTCACTGTTTTTGAGCAGAGCACTGCTGTTTCTGACTGGACTCAAAAGCCCACTCACATGGGATTTGGTTACTATGCAATGTGTACTCGTCCCTCATTTTCTAAGAAGGAGATTTTCCAGCAGTTTTCCCCATTTCGGTTGTTCCAGTGCCCCCAAATTTTAAAAATTTGAATCTTGTCCAATTTTGTTTCCTCAGTCTTGACTGAACAGGCAAGAACAAGTTCAAAGCGCTGTTTATTTGTAGGATTTTGTAGTCACAGATAAGAAAGACAATCTGAAAATGACCTCAAGATGGTGCTATGACTCCACCATCATAATGAACAGGAGTCTCAGGAAATGTGAGCAAGGACACCAGGACGGACCGGCTCTGGAAGACTCAGAGAGGGAGAGAAGCTGCTTCAGTAACAGAGTCAGACCTTGACCAAGGCTGCATCAAGTCTGTCTCTTTCGGGGCTGGGTCAACCAGTCTTTGAAAATTACATGTTACATATGGAGACCACTTCTCCTGCAACTGGTTATTTGTCAAGCTTTCTTTCCAGATGTTAGGGGCAGACTCAAACAGGGGCAACAAGTATTTGGCATGTTAGACACGTAATGTCATTTGGTGGTTGACTGGTTGAATACTTTGCAAAGTCTAAATTGTTGTGCCTGTTTTGCAAACCAACAGAACACCCAAGAGACTGAGTCCCTGTCAACATCAAGCAAAAAAACCAAACCCACTGTTGCTGAGTCAATTACAGCTTATAGTGACCAATCCTATAGGACAGAGTAGAACCACCCAGTAGAGTTTCCAAGGAGCGCCTGGTGGATTTGAGCCGCCAACCTTTTGGTTAGCTGCTGTAGCACTCAAGTACTTTGCCACCAAGGTTTCCTATCAACATCAAGCAAGGGAATATCAAAGCTGGAAGAAGAAGAAGGGCTGTAATTTGGGAGGATAGATGATAGCAGACACTTTAAACCATGACTTATCCACACGGAGATGTCCAGTTTCCAAATGTAACCCAAGATTTGATGCAATAAAGTTTGAAATCACACCAAACTCAGAATCTGGCCAGCCCAAAGCTCAATGTTTGAACCTCTCTGCCTCTCCTTCCTTTACCTGCATCAAGTGAATAAAGACTCTTAGTCGGTGAGCTTGCAGGCGATCAATGTGCTGTTCTCCCACCACTGCTCAGGTTTCTGGAAGTATCCTGAGTTCCCCAGGTAGACACTGTGTTTTAATTCTGAGACCACACTTGGAGAGAGGCAGTCCTTCAGTTTAATTGGACTCAATCAATATTTACCAAAGGTCAGTCAGGTTAATGCAGTTAATACAGTAGGTTTCACAGAGAAGAATACTGGAAATGAAAGGTTGGACTTTCTGGCTTTCAATAGTTGATCATCAAATCGGAGCCAAATGTAGATACAGTGCAGAGAAGATATATTTTAATGGAATGCCTTTGATGTATGTGAAACCTGTTTAAAAGAGCAGTATGTGATATTTTACAGCTTTAACCAATTCTAGAAAGTTTCTACAAAGTGGGTAAGATTTCTCTGCTAATGTCCATTACATAGGGAGAGATATACACCGTTTGGGGAAGGGGCTCTTATGTGGCTGTGTCAAAAACTGTCAGGAAGATGGAGATTAACAGGCTACTGATTGTTTTGTCCTTCTGGGAACCACTGTCTACTCAAGCAGTTCATTCCCTGGCCTCCACTTGGGACCCTTCTGGGCTCTCATGGATTTTTGCCGTGTGGGGTTCTCTTGTGTGGCTGTAGAAACTTGAGATGTCCTTATGGCAGTTGGGCCATAAGAAGGACTCTACAGAATGAGTGGTTTTGCATAGACATTGTCTTAGTCATCTAGTGCTGCTGTACCAGTAATGTCACAAGTGGGTGGCTTTAAGAAAGAAAGAAGTATTTTCTTCTGTCACAGACCAGTATGCTTTAAGTTCCAATTTAGGGCATCAGCTCCAGGGGAAGACTTTCTCTGTTGGCTCTGGAGGAAGGTTGTGGTCGTCTGTCTTGCCTCAGACTGTAGCTTCTGGGGCTCAGGGACCCGGGTCCTTTTCCAAGGATATACTCTGCTCCCAGCGCTGCTTCTTGGTAATATGAAGTCCTCCCACTCTCTGCTTGCTTCCTTTTCCTTTATATCCTAAAAGATTGCCTCAAGACACAATACAACTTTACATATCCGTCTTGCTCCACCAAGGCAACTGCTGTCCACTGTCCCTCGCTGACATCACAGAGGCGGAACTGACAGCATTACAGGACTGTCACTCAACACCAGGAATCGTGGCCTCGCTAAATGGCTACACACACATTTAGCAGGACACAACTCAATCTGTGACAGACATGGAGCCAAAATCAGATGGCTGTTAACTGACATACAGCCTTCCAGGTCAAAACCAGCTGATTTCCACAAGCACTTCCCGTGGCCATTGCGTTTGTTTGTTCAGGTTCAGGGTGAGGTTTCCCCCGGAAGGAGTTCTCCACTCTCTGTGTTTCTACAGCCAGGTAAGATATACAGTCTCAGAATATTAAACGTCAGGTGTCACGAGAGCTAAGCCAGTGTGCCAGGCAGGTGCATGGCTGAGGTTGTCAGGGTCTGATTAGGAACAGATGGGACT
This sequence comes from Heterohyrax brucei, assembly GCA_028571685.1. Taxonomy (NCBI): domain Eukaryota; kingdom Metazoa; phylum Chordata; class Mammalia; order Hyracoidea; family Procaviidae; genus Heterohyrax; species Heterohyrax brucei. The sequence continues at coordinate 5,902,082 of CM053153.1, forward strand.
TATTTCTGGGGCCTCAGCCAGGAAGACACCATGTCCCAGTCAAGTGTAGCCCTCCTTTACTGATCCTCCACAAGTGACCATGAGTGTTCTTTTATTTAAATTTCTGCATGAATCATTCCCCAAGGCAGTACAGTAGTGGAAGGCATGCCTTCCACTTGCAAGCAGGTGAACAAGCTGGCACCAGCGGGGGTGGCACACCTTGGCAGCAGAAGATGAGGTATCCCTGTATCAAATGGCAGGATTGTGTCATGAACAGAGACATCTGTCCTTTTGTTGTAGTGTGGTGGTTTGAATGTTGGCATGATGCTGGAAGCTATGCCACTGGTATTTCAAACCTGTCACCCACGGTGGACAGATTTCAGTGACACTTCCAGACTAAGGCTAGGAAGAGAGGCCTGGTGGTCTACTTTTGAAAATCAGTGAATGAAAACCCTGTGGATCACAGCAGAACGTTATCCAATACAGTGTCGAAAGATGAGCCTTCTAGGTTGAAAGGCACTCAGAATACACGTTGGCCATGGCAATGGACTGGAGAGCACCAGTTATCTTAAAGATGGCACAGGGTTTGGCAAAGTTTTGTTCACTATGAGTCAGATCTGACTTGATGGCAACTATGTAAGTTATCTAGTGCTGCTGTAAGAGAAACACCACCATATGGCTTTATCAGACAGAAGTTTCTTCTCTCACTGACTAGGAGGCTAGAAGTCTGAGTCGAGGGTTGCCAATGCCATGGGAAGGCCTTTTCTGTCAGCTCTGGGAGAAGGTCCTTATCATCAGCCTTCAGCTGGTCTGTGAGCTTCTTTGCACAGGAACTGCAAGTCCAAAGGCAATGCTCTGCTTCCAGAGCTGCTTTCTTGGTGGTAAGAGGTCTCCCTGCTCGCTTACCTCTTTCATGTCTCAAGAGAGATCAACTAAAGATACAACCTAATGTAGACTGAGTCCCACCTCATTGACATAACTGCCACAAGTCCTGCCTCAATTATGTTGTAGAGATAGAATTGTCATGGATTGAATTGTGTCACCCCCAAAATATGTGTGACTAGGTGGCTGGAACTTGATTCCCAATATTTTATAATTGTTCTCCATTTTGTGATTTTCCTATGCTATATGTTAACGGGTTAGGGCGGGACTGTAAATCCCTTCATAGGCTCCACTGTAAAGGGAGTTTCCCTGGAGTGTGGCTGGCACCACCCTTGACTCTTTCATCCTGCCAGAGATAAAAGGAAAGATAAAAGGAAAGCAAGCAGAGAATTGGGAAACTCACACCATCAAGAAAACAGCGCTGGGAGAACAGCGTGTCCTTCAGACCTGAAGTTCCTGTGCCAAGATGCTCCCTGACCAAAGACTGAAGCAACACAAGGACTTTCTTCCAGACCTGACAGTGGGGAAAGCCATCTCCTCAAGTGGACATCCTGAATTGGGACTTCCAGCCTACTGGAATGTGTAAGAATAAACTTTCCTTTGGTAAAGCCATCTACTCACAGTACTTATGTTAGAGCAGCACTGGCTGACTAAAGCAGAGTTTACAACATGTAAGAAAATTGCATCAGGTGACAAAATGCTGGACAACCACCCAATACTGGGAATTATGGCCTAGCCAAGTTGGATACACATCTTTGGGAGGTACATTTCAATCCGTGACAGCAACAAGCAACAGAAACATAAATGGCGTATTTCTATGCAGTCACCAGGATTAATGTTTCTTTCAAGACAATGATAAACAGAGCTAACACAATTGAAGTAAGAAAGCAGCCACTGGGTGGGCCCTTGGGTTTATTTGAGTTGGAGACCCGCAGAGAGGAATGTGTGGTTGTAACAGTCAGTTAGATTGAGACTCAAATCTCTTTAAAAAGTTAAAGGAAATCTAACTTTGTTTTGCATCAGAAACTGTGATGATGACCACACTTGTTAAACACATGATTCTCCGGAAACTACCTGAACCACTTTACAGGTAGACAAGCCTCTGATTCTGAGCTCAAGAGGAAGGTGAACCTGTCCTCGGTCAACATAGCATGAGGGCCCAAAAGGAGCGCTGGAAGGAGTAGAGTTAAAGCTGTATTTCTCTTCTCACTTTCAGATTCTCTTTTCATCCTTAGCTGTAGTTTATGTTAACCCAATTAATTTAATGTATCCTAGACTGTATCTGACATTGCCCTCAAGGCATAATACAGAAAGGATTAGGTGTCTGGAAACAGCATACTTAACCCCTACTTATCTTACCGACATCTTAGAGAGATCAGACCACACTGTACTTGAAAGATTCAGATGTACTGGCTCTTCCTTTACATTAGAGGTTGAGGCTCAGCAGAATGGTGAACTGAGAAGGATGTATCACCCCTCAGGTCTAGAAGGGTCGGAAGTTTTTTTTCTTTTTCCTTCAGAGTGATCAGAGGATAAGTTAGAACTGAAGCCAGAACCAACGTATGATGTCATGTGAAATCACTGAGGAAGAATATTTTTACTTGTATCAAATCCAAAACATTTTTGAGAGTCTTTGCAATGTGTTTAATGAAAAAAATATTATTTATAAAAACTAAAATATTTGGTATGAGCAAAAACATTTGTTTAGGTTCACTGGGGCAAATGTTCAATTGCAGTGGGGAATGTGTTCATCTTTGGAATTCAAGTTTCTATTTCCCAGTGTGCGAGTCTCCAAACTATGGTGAGGTATCTTTTCAATCAGCTACACATGAAAGTTTTTAAATTCAAGTTGTTTTTTTTTTTTTTGGTGCCCTCAAGTAAGTTAGTTTTAGCCGACAGCAACCCTTTATACAGCAGACTGGAGCAATGCCTGTCCAGGGCCATCCTCATGTTGTTGCTGTGTCTGAGCTTGTCGTTGTGGGCTCTGTGTGAGTCCGTCTTTTTAAGGGGCTTCCTCTTTTTCCCTGACTCTATACCTCACTAAGCGTGATATGCTCCAGGGGCTGACCCCTCTTGGTAACAAGCCCAAAGTCCATTCTTGCTTCTAAGGAGCATTCTGTTTGTGCTGCTTCCCGGTCAACTTTGTTCATCCTTCTTACAATCCGTACTATATTCAATATCCTTTGCCAATGCCATAAGTCAAAGATGTCAACGCTTCCATCTTCCTATTCACTGTCAAGCTTTTGCATGCGTATGAGGAGACAAAATAGCATGGTTTAGGTCAGGCGTACCTTATTTCTCAAAGTGACATTTTTGCTTTTGAACACTTCAAAGAGGTCTTTGTTGAAACATCTGATTTGGTATTCTGTCAACTTCTGGAGCCTGTGTCTTCACCAGTGCCTCCAGTGAAGCTTGAACTTTTCAGTGTTTTTGCTTCTTGGTCATATGATAACTGCTGAAATGGCTGACTGTCATCCACTTCTTTCGCTACAGTGTCTCTGTGTGTTCCTCTGTCATGACCTTCAGAGTCACACACCTGTCACCGCAGGGCAGACTGCCACCTGCTCCACAACTTGGCCACTAGCGGCACAGGGAGTGACAGGACCATGAGTCAGCACTGCACTCTCTTTCCAGTGCAGCGGAGATGTGGACCAGGGGTTATGCGAGTGCTTGATAGGAATTCTCTCTCTAAAGCTTGGCCACGGCCCTCTGAAGGGACGACAACTGTTCTCCTCAGTCACTTGCTCAAGGGCATCGAAATACAGTGGCTGAACGGAGGGAGGGTGGAGCCCTGGCCTCACTCCCACATCTCTAACAGGACACCTGGTGAGAATCAAACTGACACAGTCACTGGACATGACTGGTGACGGGATGAAGGATGCTGCAATGGCTGGTCGCACTTCTCTTCACAGGCCTGGACTTCCGACGCCAAGGCTACAGTCCCAGCCCCTCCCGGTCTTCCCTGCCTGGTTCCCCAAGGCCGTCAGCACGTGGAGGGGCTGAAAGCTCAGCCGCCAAAGGCTTACCCACCAGAGACATTTGTCAGACCCGTCTCCCCCTCTGACAACTTAATTGGGGCTCATTTTGGAAATTTCAAAAAGATGATTCAAGAAGTTTTAAATGTCTCACAGAAGAGCCTGTAACAGCTTTCCCAAATGGCAGGAAAATGAGTGAGCGGCGTGGTCTTTCCGCAGATGACATATGCCAAGCTCCTTTTCTCCCTGCCCTTTGTGTTTTCACATCAATGGCATAAATGGTGGCCCTACATCTTAAACCTGAGCGAGGTGCACCTCTCTGCTTTGATAATACCGTGTATCTCCCCCAGCAGTCTGCTTCTGTAAAGATTACAGCCTGGGAAACTGGGAAACACTATGGAGCAGTTCTGTGCCATCCTGTAGGGAACACAAGGAGTTAGAATCAACCCAAGGGCACACGCCACCACATGGTAACATATGACATTGTCTTCCTTGCAGATGGAAGGGTCTAGGAAAGAAGGGCCGATATCGACACCCTCTGTGATCAGCCCTGTGCCTGACCTACTGTAAGTGTTCAGTGCGTGTTTGTGAAATAGATGGTACACTATCATGGACTGAACTGTGTTCCCCCAAAAATGTATGTGTTGATTTGACTTGGTTTGGAGTTCCAATACGGTGCCCTTCTTCCCACGTGTTGTGAATCCTGCCTCTGTGACATTGATGATGGAGAATGGTTTGCAGTTGTGTTAGTGAGGCAGGACTCAAGCTTGTGGAATGTAAGGGAGGGAAGTGAGCTGAGGAAGTTGGGAACCTCCCACCACCGAGAGGGAAGCACTGAGAGCAGAGCATGTCCTCTGGACCCGGGGTTCCGGTGCGAGGTGCTCTCACTGGATGTGGACTCAGCCTGCCGGACTGTGATAATCTTTCACATTGAATGGACTTGTAGCTTAGGAATGGATTTGTGGCTTACCAAACTGTGACAATAAAAGCTTCTCCTTGAAACCTTCCACTTGTGGTATTTTCCATTAGAGCAGTACCAAGTGACTAAGACATACAGTCTCCATTTCACTGATTAAGGAATCGAGCCCAGAAAGTCAAGTCTCTTGATCAAAATCACACAGCTAGTAATTGAGAAAGATATAATGTAAATCTCTGGACACCTGAGTCAAAGCCTGTGCTCTGTACAATGCATCTCACAGCAGGGAAACAGGAAGGAGGATGTACTGATCTCTGCTCCCAGAACTCTGGACATCCCAGGATGAGATTCCAAACTTGCAGCTCCTGTACAACACTGGATATTCCTCTCTCCTAACACTGACCAGACTATAACCATTGTCACCCACAAGATTGTAGGCCCCTTGAGGGTAGATACTGGCTATTGGTGACATGCACCTGATGATCTCGGCACAGGGCCGAGCTAACTGGGTACCGAGAACAGATGCTGAATGAATGAATGTGGGTCTGTGAATGCCAAATGAGAGAAAAGTGAAAGAGGACAGAGATTAGAGATGAGAGGTTGCCTTGAGGACCCCTGGTAGTGGAAATGTTAAGTGTTTGATGCAAACTGAAAGGTCGGCAGTTTGAACTCACCCAGACTCTCCTGAGGAAATCTGCTTCTAAAAAAATTCCAGTGTAGAAAACCCTACGAGGCAGTTCTATTCTGCCATGTGTAGTAGCTATGATTCAAAAACTGACTCACTGACACATAACAGTAACAGATTAACTGGTCCTTCTGTTTGCTATTAAGTCTGATTCCAGTGTTTCATGTACACTGTGTTTCATTTATGCCAAGGCACATGTGCTTTCACACGCCATCATATCTGGAAATGGGCCTTCCTACGACCATGGGCAGCTTAGACTTGATGACACAGTTGCCCTTCAATACTTAGAGCCCTGCAGTCACACAGGTCCCTCTGTGTGGCATCAGCCTTTTAGTTCATAAGACTGTTCTCTTTGCAGAGCTGCGACTGGGGCTGACCCAGGGTGCAGACCTAGTCAGGGTTAGAGCAGGAAGACTGTTGCTTAGAGCTGAGACGAGAGCCATAACAGGGGGGATGGTCAGTCACAGGGGCTGTAACAGGGATGCATCTTGGGATAAGACATTCCATAGGTATTCAAGAGGTCAGGAGTGGGACGTCTACTCTGTAAGCTCCAGCTGATTCCAATGTGTTTGACCCAAGGACCGTACCTTGAGGAGCAGATAATTGATGGGTCACTAGGAGTGGAGTACTAGTTCCAAAGGCATTTGATGAATGTGATAAGAACCTGAATCAGAGTAGTAGGGAAAATGATATAAATAAACACTGTTTGACAGCTGTTAGGATGATGGTATTTTTTCACTATGAAGGGTCACAGGATGATTCATAAAATTTATAAAGCTCTGAATCCCTTTCCCCATGAAAATGTAAGCATTAATAAACACACACACACACACACACAATCATGCATGCAATATTAGGGATTTTTGATGTCGTGATGCCAACCTGTAGACTCCCCTGGGAATCCACGCATTTTGGATTAGGAAGTCCTCATGAGGAGCACAGAATGGCTGGGAGCATGGGTTAGTGAAGCTGAGAGCAGAGTGCTGTTGATTAGGATGGGAAGGCAGGAAGTAAGTCCCTGGCAATCTTCCTTAGGTTACCATCAAGACCTCTGCCTCTTTCCCTTCTTCAGATAAGACTGCAGCCACACTGAAAGATCTTGGGAAAATTGCTTCTTAGATCAGAGGATTCAGCAGGAAGGTTTTATTTTTTTCCCTCTTATCCAAGCATTAGGTCCTCTTTTATTCACACACAACTTTGCCCCTGCTATTTTCTCTTCCACAGCTCTTACAGGACAAAGGATGGATTTTCTTTTCACTCTTTGATTTGTAAGTTAAAAAAAAAAATCCTTTCTCCTCTCAGTGTGAGTTTCAAGTCAGCTGCCAGTACTAGCCCAGGCCTTGAGCATCAGTGCTAAATTCCCTGGAGCTCATTGTGCCAGCCTGGTACCTCTCCTGCCCGGCTCACATCTCACTGTAATCACTCAGCTCTCCATTGTTCACTCCGTGCACAGTCTCGCAGTGGGCTCCATCTCTGGGAGTCTTCAACACTCTGCTACAATAGAACAAAACTTTGAGTGTCTAAGGTACAAAGGGTTTCTGTTGATCCTTGTAGTGAGCAGTAAGACAATGCCTGCGTTCATTAAAGGAGGATATTTTCAGCAAAGAAGCATGGCCAGCGCACTTGAGTTACAGTTTAGGTAATTAACTGGAAAGCTTACAAAATGGGCTTTGTGCTATAATATCTGGGGACAAAGCCAGTGGCTTTATTTGCCTTCTAAATTTTAACTCATCCCTGGGAAAAATGGTGTCCCTTAGTGTTCTGCCTTTCAAGTGTCTGATGTAGCTGTTGGCCTTTCACCCACTGAAGAAGTCGGCCCCCCGGTGATCTTACTGATAGTTGTCCTAGAGATCCTTTGGGTGCTGGGTTTTGGCTGGTTGGTCTCAGTCACCACCCAGCTCCTGATCTTAAGGCAATAATATTTATGTCTTTCAAACCTCCCTTGCTTAGACACTGGTTTCCTATTGAGGAAGTGGATTAAATTAGGTCAACCTCATCTCAGGAAAATATGACACAGCTCGTACCCACGTAGTGTGGAATTGTGTTATCATTCCAAGGAGCGCAGTCATTGGATCCAAACAGACTTGGGTGAAATCTCAGCTGTTTGCTATTTGCATTTGCACACGTTTTTGAATTCCTCTCAGCCTCAGTGATCTCAGCTTTAACCTAAAAACAAAAAACAAAGCTCTTTGCCGTCAAGTCACTTCCAACTTGGAATGACCATGTAGGATACAACAGAAGTACCCGATAGGGTTTCCAAGGAGTGGCTTTAGGATTCGAACTACAGACCCTTTAGTTATCAGTCAAGTTCTTAACCACTGCTCCACTAGAGGTCTCATTAATTCTCTCATCTTGAGCACAACTTCTCTGAGTCTCCATTTCCTCATGTCCAAAATGCGGGTGCTCCCACTGTGCTCATTTCACAGACATAATATAAAGATTCAATAAATTAATACATGCAAAGAACTTAGCAAAGAGCCTAGGAAATAAGTACACAGTACATGCTTGTGCTGTTGTTGTTAAGCACAGACATGGTGCTCTTCCATGGACACCCCAAAACCATTGGAGATCGGGTGGCAACTGGCATTTAAACCATAATTTAAGAAAAGGCTTATATGTTTAAAAAGGTGAGAAAGAGGGAGGGAGGGAGGAAAGGCAATGAGAATATTCCTAAGGACTTAGAGGAAACTGCTGGTGTAGTGGTTAAGTGCTATGGCTGCTAACCAAATGGTCAGCAGTTTGAATGCACCAGATGACCCTTGAAACTCTATGGGGCAGTTTTACTCTGTCCCAGAGGGTCGCTGTGAGTCAGAATTGACTTGGTGGCAATGGAGATACACTGTTGTTGTTAGTTGCTATTAAGTTAGCTCTGATTCTGTGATCTTATGTGTAATAGAATGAAATGTTGCTGAGTCTTATGCAATCTTCATGTCCTCGATACACTTGAGTCTGCTGTTTCAGTGGCTGTGTCAGTCTATCTTATGGAAGATTTCCCTCATTTTCTCTTATCCTCTATTTTGACAAAGAGATATCCTTTTCTAGCAACTGGCCTTTCCTGATTATATGTCCAACGTAAGCGTATCAAAGTCTCTCCATCACTCCTTCCAAGGAACATCCGACTGCATTTCTTCTAAGACTTACGGTTCATTCTTCTGGAAATCCGTATTATATTCTGTATTCTCCTACACCACAATTGGAATGCAGTGATTCTTCTTCTGTTTAAAATCTAAGTCTGAGAAGAGAGCCCAAGAGACTCTTCTTTGATTTCTGGAAACAATTTACTGGATTTGACAATAAACTGGGTTTGGGGAGTTCAGACAGAAAAAAAAATTAAGAAGGACTTGTAAAGTTCTGGCTGGAGCTAGTTGTGTATTTGATGGATCCATTTAATTGGATAGGAAGCCATAAAAGGCAGGCATAAGTTTAAAGGGTAGAGCCCTAGAAGGAGAAGAGGTGGTAAGAGGAAGATCTTTTGCATGTTAAAAAGAGAGAAAGATAGAATAGGCTAAATTCCAGTTAGTTCCTCAGGTTTATGGCAGGAATTCACAGTGTCATCTTTTTGAGGGTTCCTTTGGCCTATGAAACTGAAGGTGATGGATTATTCTCACAGGGAAACGTGTGTATTACAGGGTAAAGAGAGTGTTAGAAAATTAATTTTTTTTTTCTTCCAAATGAGTGATTTCCAGAGAGGCAGAGCCAAGATATAGGAGCAGAAAGATGCTTCCTGTGATCCCTCTGACAACAAAGACTCAAAAGAACAAATGGATTGATTATATATGACATCCTAGGAGCCCTTAACATCAAAGGGAAAGTTGAGAAATCACAATGAGTGAACGGGAAAGGGAGAGTAGGTCCAGAAGTGCCTAAGACTGGCCAGATCTGACCCAGAAAGGGTCAGCTGCAGACACAGGGGTTGAGTAGAGCAGTGGTGTTCTGAGGGCATCCTCCTCAGCAGGAGAGAAGGAGCAGCAAAGAAGCCACTCACACCTTCAGAACCAGGGAAAAATGGCATTGGAGTGTGAAAAGCTAAGTGGCTTAACCTCTAACCTAGTGCTTACAGATCTAAAACATTCCTTCAGGAAAAACCTCTTTCCCTTTTCCCAGTGCTTCCTCCTCCCTTTTCTGCATTGTACTGGGTTCCATACGCTGATTCATTCCCATGGGGGGAGGGTGAAGTGGGACTGGGTGGGGATGGATGTAGGCTCTCTTACGTGCATGCCTAGAGCCATTCTCCCAGACTTGGAGAAGGAACAATTTAACAAACAGTGGGAAAGAAAAATGAAAACAAATCCATCAACTCCTCTGTGCTCAGAACTCAGGGAACAAACAGTTCTTTTGCCTAGGCTCAGGTATAAGAGTACACAGCTTCCTCACAGACACTCAGGAACGGCTTTCAGCCCTCTGCAGTTTCTCAGCCCGTGCTGATACCTGTGCCTACACCAATCACCCCTGCCCATCCAGGAAGGTGGGGGGCAGCCTGAACCATGCACTTGGTAGCTGATCACCTGAACTCCAGAGCTGAACTCACATAAGAAATGTAAATGGACTTCTGGGCTCTGATGCTGAGTAACAGCTCTGACCACCTGGTGACAGGACTTTAGAGCTTCAAAGGCATCAATAACCAACTGAGTATGCATGACTAGCCTATTTGGACATTTCAAAACAAAATAAAACAAGACATAGAGCACAGTAAGCAAACATAATAAATAAATACAGCAACTTACTAACGGCTCAGAGACAACAGTCAATGTCAGATCATTAGAAGAGGCAGAACACTGTGGCTTCAGAAAGCTCCCAAAACAAAGAATCAAATTTTCCAGATGAAGAGAACTACTGGGAACTATTGGAGGTAGAATACAAAAGATTAATATCTGGTACTTTTCAAGAGATCAGCAAGCAGATGCAGCAAAATGCAACAGAACCTAATGACAAACTGAACAGCCTGCAAGATAGCGTAGAGGAAGGAAGTAGAAATTCAGAAGTTTAGTAGTAAGATAATAGATAACTCAATAGGAACTCAATAGGAGCAGAACTGAGGCAATAGAAGGCCAACTCAGTGAGAATGAAGATTAAGCACATGTGCACTGACATATCTGATAAAAAAAAAAGATAAAATAATTCTGAAAAATCAAGAAATTATGTCGGGGGAGGAATAATCTATGAATGATTAAGGTACTAGAATAGGAGCAGATAACAGAATATATAGAGAAAACTGTCAAAGATTTATTGACAGAAAACTTCCCTGATATCATGAATGATGAGAAGATACCTACCCAAGACACTCATTGAACTGTACACAAGAAGACATATTGTAATCAAACTTGCCAAAACTGAAGATAACAGGAAAATTTTAAAGGCAGCCAAGGATAGATGAAAAAGGTCTACAAACAAAAAATTATTAACAAGACTAAGCTCTGACTACTTAGTAGAAACTATGAAGCAAAGAAAACAATGAGGTGATGTATACAAAACCGTGAAGTGGGGGGGGGGAGCCAGTCAGGAATTATATATCCAACAAAACTGCCTCTCAAATATGATGGTGAAATTAGGACATTTCCTGTAAATAAAAATTTAGGAAATTTGCAAACACAAAACCAAAATTATAAGAAATATTAAAAGGAGTCCTTCGGTTATAAAATTATTAACATCAGAGAAAAACCCAAGATTAGAACACTGAACAGAGCATCCAGATATTAACCCAGGTAGAGAAGTCACAAGAATACATTAAAGGCAAAACACTGACAATAACAAAACAGAGATGTCATTATGAAAAGATGACAGTATTATAACTGATGAGTGATTTCCAGGATGTGATTACAGGAGTAGCTGGCGGAGGTTGAGTAGAGGTACTGGTGGAAAGGGAGGCCAAGACCAGAGGGCACAGAGCTCCACCTGGATGCCGAGATGATGGCAAGAGTTAGGGTCAACATCTGCTCTGGGCAGCTCCAACGGACAGCAGGAGGACTTCCAGACTGCTGTCCTGTCATTCTTTAGGGGCTCCCCCAGCGTCTACAGTAATCACCACCGCCTAAGGCAGCAGCACCTTTGCGGTGCCTGCTGGATCAAGCTGGCCACATCCTACCCTCTTTGCTGGTACCCAGCAGACACATTCTTTGACACTGTCTGCTGATGTTGCCTGGCCATCCCAGCTCTGCTGTCCTGTTTGAACAGCCACTAAAGCCTGTCCTGGCAGTCTGCCTCCTGACTTCTCTGCTTCAAGTGGCTCTACTTCAATGAGCCCTTTCAAAAGAAGGTGGGCCAGGACTGGGGAGCAGTTGCTTCAGCAGTGCTTGGATTCCTGAGATCAGAGAGAGGAGTTTGGAGCCAAGTGCTGAAATGAGCTTGCAGTGGAATGCAAGCTGGAAGTGTCAGCCCTGGCTCTAAAGGAGAGATTATCCTTTACAGTGAGGACACTAAGGGCACGGCACTGAGCCTGACATTAGAGGGCATTGGGGTCCCCACCCTGTGTCTTCTGTTTTTGTCTATGAGACCTTAGGGTGAAAAAAAAAATCATTTCACAATTTGAGACTTCAGTCTCACCACAGGAAGCTATGTTTCTAAGGTTCTTTCAGCTTCCTTTAAAAATGCCTCCTTTTGAACAGAACTGCAAATTCTTACTGGAAACCAGGCTTGCTGGATACAGTGAGATCGGTGGAACCCCTGAATCTATTGCCTGGAAGCAACTTTTAACCCTTCAGCTGAAACTGTTTCATGAAGTCATCTTTTTTTTTTTTTTTTTAATGATGATTAAGTGAAAGTATACAAGCTCAATCAATTCTGCATGCCCATGTATCTGCAGCTCCGTCTGCTCTCCTCACCCCGGGACAGCACATTCCTCCTTTTTACTCTGTACTTCTAGTATTCTCTTAACGAGCAGCTGTACCCTCCTCTCCATGCTCTTTTCTCTCATCTAGAAAGAAACCAGTGGGACAGCCTCCTGTAAATGTGTAAAACCATAAAGCACGCACCACATGCTCTCACTGTGTCCCTGAGTCCAGTCCATTCTTGTTTGAAGAGTTGACCTCCGTACTCGTTTCAGGTCAGGGCCAGAAGTCAGTCTAGGAGCCATTTTCCCAGGATACCTTCCAGGCTGTCACACCATCACTCTTGTCTTTTAGCAAAGTTCTTGAACTGCACACCTCTTTTTCTCATGCTGCCTCAGGGATTCTACACTGTGTCCCCCATCACAGCTGCCTTTGATGATAGCCGGGCACCATCTGGTTCTTCTGGTCTCATGCTGATGTGGTCTCTCATTGATATGGGCCATTCTGTCTCCTGAGATCATTTGTCCACATGTCTCTGATGTTCTCAGTAGCCATCTGTTCCAGATGGGTTAAGACCGTTTGGTGTACCTCAGATGGCAGCCTGCTAGCTTTTAAGACCCCTGACGCCATTCACCACTACGGGATGCAGAAGACTCTCTTAGCTAAGACTAGCCATGCTAAGTGATCTCGACATCCCCTGAAAACATGGTCACCAGACTCCTGTTCCTGCTACTTTGAAATATTAGGTTGATTTTAGAAAACCTTTCAGTTTGTGGTGCAGTCCAGTTACCCTGATCTGCCCTCTACTGTGTGCTGTCGCTCCCTTCATCTAACCCCATTTCTATCGACTTTCTGATCTGTGAACATCCCTCTCCCTCTTCACCCTGTAGCCATCAAGAGTCTCTTCTTCTGTACAGAAGTCCATTTTTAAGTCCTTATAGCAAAGGTCTCATACAACACTTATCCTTTCTCCACTGACTGGTCTTGTTCAACATGATGTCTTCTAGTTGAATCCAGGTTATGAGATGCTTCCTAAAATCATCATTGTTTTCATTGGATAGTGTTCCATTGTGTGTATGTATCATAGTTTGTTTATCCGTTTGTGTACTGATGGGCACCTAGGTTGATTCCATCTTTTTGCTATTGTGGACGGTGCTGCAGTGAACATTCGTGTGCATGTATCCGTTAATGTGACTGCATTTATTTCTGTAAGATATATTCTGATCAGTGGAATTGCTGGATCATATAGTATTTCTATTTTCAGTTTTGTAAGGAAGCGCTAAATTGCTTTCCGAAGAGGTTGTGCCATTTTGCATTCCTACCAGCAATGCAAGAGAGTTCAAATCTTTCCATAGTCATGAAGTCATCTTCAAACTGAACAAATTCAGCTGAATAAAGAATGTCTGTCCTGAGAATTGCACCCCACTGGAGAATGACCTATCTGAGGCTGAAATGACAGCAGTAAATCTAGAGCACAGATGAGGACTTTAAGGGGCAGAGAGTGTGAGCTAGGGGTGACTAAACAATACAGAGAAAGACGATGAGAACAGAGACACAAATGTGAGGAACGTGACCAGGTCAGTGAACTGTGTATTGAAGGCTTGTTGAACAAGTGTATGTTTATATTGTTACCAAAACAAAACAAAACTTCCTTCTTTTGAGACATGCTAAAATAAGAAAAGCATCAGTTTCAGAATTGGGGTTTACAAATCTGGGCTCACACAAGTAACTCTGAAGAAGCCCTGGGCAGTGCAGTGATGACATCTTGGCTGTTAACTAAGAAGACAGCAGTTTGGACCACTAGCTGTTAAGCAGAAGAGAGATATGACAGTCTGTTTCCATAAGGACCATAGCCTTGGAAAGCCTGTGGGGCAGCTCTCCTCTGTCCTATAGGGTTGCTGTGAGTTGGGATCAACCCTGCAACAACAGGATGAATAACTGAGATTCAAAGCAAGTCCCTAAATATCTCTTCGTGTGTCTCTTCTTCTATAAAATGGGGTTAATGTGGACTTCACAGAGTTATTCTAAGGAGTACGTGAGTTAAAGCAGAAAGCACTCGTGAGATGTATGGAAATTGTGTGGCCAGCTTTAGCATCTGTCTGTGTGCTGCTTGTGGTGAAGAATCCAAATACTTTGCCGTGAAGTTGATTCTGACTCATAGTGATGCTACAGAACAGAGTAGAACTGCCCCATAGGGTGTCCAAGGCTCTAAATTTTTTAGACTGCCACGTGGTGGCAACTGGTGGGTATGAAGCACCAGTCTTTGAGTTAGCAGCCCAGCGCTTAAAACACTTTATCATGAGGGCTCCCTTGTGGCTAGTAAACAAACAAACAAAACTCATTGCTGTTGTGTCAACTCAGACTCACAGTGACCCTATAGGCCAGAATAGAACCCTCGTGTCACCAGGGCTCCACCAGAGCTCCCTTGTGGCTATACATGATACGTTAAGTGGTATCATAACACTTTCATTGCAAGAGTCTCTTTAGTATAAATGGCCTAACCGCATGGGTGTGTAGAGACGGAGATTAGCAGGATGATCTAAATTGATTTAAGTGCCAGGTAGCTCCAGTCCATCTATCCAAAAATGTGTCTACTACCTATCTGTGTAAATAGTTAGGGAAAGGATCTTCTGGTCATACCTCTGATGTTTGCTTGTTGTTAGTTGTGTTGGCCTGCAAGCTTGAGAACGGAAATTTCAAAACACAAAAAATACCCAGTGTCAAATCAGGCTGACAAATTCAGCAATCAGTTTACAATGTATTCTAGTCTAACAAAGTGTGTTTAACATATTGAGAGGTAAATAAGGTCTAATCTCTATTAAAAAGATGAAATTATTACAGAAAAACATGCAGGAATAAAATATGAAGGAATAGATACAAAAAAGAACTATAATTATTGGAAATAACAACAAGTCAGTGGAATAAAACATGCACTGTGGATATAAACTCTAGACTTCCCAGAAAGAAATGTAAAGTAGTGAATTGATAAATGGCACTGATAAGGTCATCCAGCGTTCAGTAGAGGGCCATGGGACAGAATTTAACCAGTGAAATGACATGGACATATAGATTCAGGGGCTGAAATAGGTATCAAATGTTTTCAGAAAAGAACAGAGAGCTGTAGAGATGCAAGACTCTACCAAGAAGAGAACTCATTAAACCCGAGAAGTGGAAGCCACAGAGAATTATCATTAGCAAAACAATTCAAGGCATTCAATTCACAGAGACACACAAGTACACACATCATGACCAAATAAGCTGTATCCTAGGAATGCAAGAACAGTTTAACATTATAAAAATGTACTAATTCACCATATGAATTCAAAAATTATGTGTTCCTCACAATACATATAGAAAGTGAATTCCATAAAACTTCATCCTCATCCATGACTTAAATTTTAAAATGTTAAAATCTTAAAAAAAACAACCCAGTGCTGTTGAGTCAGATCTGACTCATGGCAACCATGGTACCCACGTTGTTACTGAGACTGCTCAGAAGGCTGAGCCAAGGAAATAAGAACAACAAATTTTCAAGAAATTAAAAAAAAAAAAGATTTAGAATCTGTTCTTACTTACTGATGATTCAATTATCTTTGTAGAAAACCGAGAGAATCATGAAACCATTAGCATTAATAATAGTGTTCATTAAGATTAATAAATGCATGAATTATACACCAGAAACTGACTAGATTAGTAAAGACCAAGTAGACAACGCAAAGAGCAAAATGAAAGGATGGTAGGAAGAGAAGGAAAAGGGCAGTGAGACAGGAAGGAGAAAGTGAGGAAGGGAAGACCTCCTTGCGGTAATAACACGAATTACAAGGTGCACAAGAACAAATCTTAACAAGAGATGTGAAAAATGTCTGTGGAAAATATTTTTTAAAAAATCATTGAAAGGCATCCAACTCTGAAAATGGTGAGGCATTTGAAGCTGTCACAGCGACTCGGGATGCTAATACCAGGAATAACGATTGCCCCAAATCCTACAATCTGCAGGGAGGCCTCTCCCAAAAACTTACCATCCCACTCCAGTCTCAATAGCCTATTTCTGCTGAGAAACATCGACCTAAATAAATGAACAGATAATCTACATTCATTAATGCGTATCATAAAGAAGACTCAATATCATGAAAATGTGAATTATCTTCCAATTAATCTCTAACTTCCCTCCTTTGCAAAATGGTGAAAGTCATTATGCCGTGTGTTATCATGAAAAGGATTTAGTAAGTTTCTTTCTATCCTTATGAGTAGTCTGTCTCATAGCATTACCATAAAAAGGGATTTTTTCCCCCCTTTCAGTTCAGTTGAAAAACCTAAAGACTGGAGAGGGGAAAGTATGTGTTCAAGCTCTCTAAAAGATGGTGTCAGAATCAGGAGTAGACAGAGAATAGATGTAGAAATCCAAAATAACACAAACAACTTAAGATTGCCCACTGCATTTTGATAGTTTAAATGATCAGATTGCTTTATTACCCAGAAAGTTACCTATATGATCATTTATTCTGATATGAACTCTTTTGATTGTTTTTATCTAGTTAAAAAAGCTCTGTATTTATTTGCTGCTTAAACACTAATCAGGAAACAGGGTGGCCTATTTTTTCAAGCATTTAAGGAAACATCAGTGAATATATACTGAAAAGCCTCAAGTGACTTTTTTTACAATAGATTTTGTACAATTTAAATAGGAGAAAAATAATAGCCAATTGTTTCAAAACAAATCAATTACATTCCAATGTCCTGGAGCCATGTCATATGCATAGGGAAGCATTCCACTACCTCTAGTGCCAAACAAATGCTTTGTGATCCACTTAATTAATAATTTCTCAAACTACTTAATATATAGTAAGAAATCACTGGAAATAATAATTTGGGGGAAAAATGAGTGCACTACTGATAGAAGCTACAGTGTGAGTGAACTTCAGACAGTGTGATAGACAAAACAAACCAGACTAAGGGTCAAATATCACGTGAGTACTCTGATACGAACCGTGATGTTCTTTTTAAGTCACTGCTGTTGAGTCAATGCTGACTTGTAATCAATTACGACTTAGAGAGGCTGTATAGGAAAGAGCAAAGCTGCCCCATAGAGTTTCAAGGAGAGCCTGGCACTGCTGTTAGGTACCATCAAGTTGGTTCCATCTCCTAGCAACCCAGTGCACAACTAAATGAAACACTGCCCAGTCCTGTGCTATTCTCACAATTGTTGCTGTATTTGCACCCAGTGTTGTAGCCATGTCAATCCATCTCACTGAGGGTCTTTGTCTTTTTTGCTGACCCTCTATTTCACCATGCATGATGTCCTTTTACAGGGACTGGTCCCTCCTGATAACACAACCCAAGTACATGAGACAAAGTCTTCCCATTCTTGCTTCTACTGTAAGGAAAGTAAATCTATAGAGATAGACAGCAGTTTGGCATTTACCAGAGGGTGACATAGAGGGACACATGGAGTGACTGCTTAATGGGAGCAGGGTTTTGGGGGGGATGATGGAAAAGTTCTGGAACTGGAGAGAAGTGGTGTCTGCACAACACTGTGAATGCACTACTTGCTATGGAACAGAGTGGTTCATTTTGTGTTATGTGAATTTCACTTTAATTAATAAAAATGTTGAGATGGAAAGCAAACACGTGGTGATTTTAGATGGGCTGATTTGGGAAGATCTCTAGCAGGAGGTGCTGTTTAAGTGAGATGGGATGGCTGTAAGGCTCAGCTTACACGGAGAATTGAAGTAAGGACCTTGTAACAGAGTTAACGGTCAGTGCAGGTCCTTGAGGGCGGTGTAGCCGTGTTTAAAAACCAGAAGGAAGTCTTCTCCACTAGGTGGAGAATTTCAGTAAGCAAAGGGGAGAGAAAAAGTGCTGAGGCCTTCTCATCACAGTACAAGGTTTGGCTCTTATTCTATGTGAAATAATAATAAAAAAATAGCAGAAGGGGAGTGGAGAGGGTAGAGAAGAGGGGACAGGAGATTGTTAAGAGGATACGACTTGTCATCAGGCAAGGAGAACAGTAGGAGCTGCACATAGGCAGGCATGCAAATTTAAACTGGATTGTACACTTTCACTCAATCACAATAAATAAATTTTTTAAAATTAGCAGAAAAGTAGACAAACTACCCAAAATCATCTATAGATATAAGGCAATCTCAGACATATACTTTACTAAAAAGGAAAAACATACCACCAAATTTATATGGAAAGGAAAGGGACCTGAACTAGCCAAAGCAACACCGAAGAACAAATCAAGAGTCCTTACACTCCTTATTTCAAAAAACATTATTTAGCAACAATAATCAAAACAGTCTAGTACTGGTTCAAAGATAGACACATAGAGCAATGGAATAAAATTGAGAACCCAGAAATAAATCCATTCCTCTATGGGCAGCTGATTTTTGACAAAGGGGCAACGTCCACTCAACGAAAAAAGGCAGTCCCTTTGATGAATCGTTCAAATAAAGCTGGATATGTTTTTGCAGAAAAATGAAGCCGAATCCATACCTAACACCTTACAAAAACAAACAAACAAAACTAACTCAAAATGGATGAAACACCTAAATGTTAACACCAAAACTATAAAGTTTCTGGAAGATAATGTAGAGACAACCCTTTTGGACCTGATTTTTTTTCAGTAATAGATTATCAAACACAACTACAAATGCGTGAGCAACAGGAGACAAGTTAGATAACTGTTTCCTAAAACTTAAATGAAGACATTCTTCAAAAAATTTTATAAAAAAGTGTTAAAAGGCAACTTACAGACTGGGGGAAAAAAATCTTTGCTGATGATATGCCTGATAAAGGGCTAATCTCTTTATTTTTTAAAAAGTCAGCAACTCAAAGACAAAAAGACTAACAACCTGATTAAAACATGGGCAAAAGAATGAGCAAACACTCCCCCAAGAGGACATTCAAGCCGTCAACAAACACACAGCAAGATATTCATGATCGTTAGCAGAGAGACATAAGCAAATCAGAACAACAATGAGATACTACTGTTTCATTCCTGAAAAAGAGCACTAATTAAAAAAACAGAAAACAACAAACGCTGGTGAGGTTCTGGGCACTTTGAAACCCTGTCCACTGCTGGTGGGACTGTAAATTGGTTGAATCACTACAAAAATCAGTATGGCACGTCCTCAAAAGGTCAGAAACAGAAATGCCCTCTGATCTAGTAATTCTACTTCTAGGTATATACCCTACAGATATGAATCACTGCATGAAAACATATATGCACACCCATGGGTGATGAATTTTTGTAGCTGTTGTTGTTTTGTTTTGAAAGTTCATCACAGCAACCTAACTGCCCATCAACAGATGAATGGATAAATTGTGGTGCATCCATACAATGGAATATTATGCAACCATAAAGAATAATGATGAGTTCCCAAAGTACATTACAAGGTGGATGAATCTGGAGTATATTAGGCTCAGTACAATAAGTGTTTTAGTTACATGTTGCTGCTCTAACATTAATACCACAAAGGGATGGCTTTAACAAAGGAAAATTTATTCTTAACACAGCCCGGTAGGCTACAAGTCTGAATTCAGGGTGCCCACTCCACGAGAAGGCTTTCTGTCTGTTGGATCTGAAGTATCTGTTGTATCAGTCTTGGTCGGGAAGCATTTTGGTGCAGGAATCTCAGATCTGACAGATGTGCTCTTCCCTTGGTGCTGCTTTCTTGATGGTGTGAGTTTCCCAATTCTCTGCTTGCTTCCCTTTTCTTTTATCTCTTGTAGGATGAAAGTATAAAGGGTGGTACATGCCATGCTCCAGTGGAACTCTCTTTACAGTGGAGCAGGGAGATGATCTTATGAAGGGATTTACGGTCCCATTCTATTCCTATAACATGCAGCATAGGAAAATCACAAAGTGGAGGACAATCACAGAATACAAGGAATCCTGGCCCAGTCAAATTACTACACATATTTTTCTGGGGACACAATTTAACCCATGACCATAAGGCAATCATAGAAGGACAAATACCGTATAATCTCTTTATCATAAAAAGACAGGAGTAGGTACACGTACAAGAAGCAACATTCTTTGATGGTTACCAGGGATAAGAGGAAGAAACATAGAGAATCACTTTCTAGACAGTACAAACTTGCTAGTTTGGGTGATGGACAATGCAACACTGAATAAAGGTGAAATCAGAACAACTTGACCAAGGTAAAAGATGACACTAAGAAGTAAACAAGAATAACAAACAATTTGGCAGAAGCCAAAACATACAATTTTGTAACAATACAAAATATGGCTTGGTTACGTAGATATGTATGCCTATGTATGTATGATTACACATAAGCACATATGAATATACCAGTGTGCTCATAAAAGTGTTCTGTAAGCAAGTGTATATACATGTTTGGGTATGCTGCACATATATTCATATATAAAATAAAGCACACAGAAGGCGCAGTTATGGACACTTTCTAGATGTAACCCAACATCTTGCAGGGTTGGGTTACCTGGTTTGGGGGCTTAGGACCACAGTCTCAGGGGACAACTTGGTCAATTGGCATAGCATAGCTCGTAAAGATAATGTTCTACATTCTGGTTTGGTGAATAGCATCTGGGATCTTAAAAGTCTGCGAGTGGCCATCTAAGATATGATTATTTGTCTCCATGCATCTGGAACAAGACAGAAAGGAGGAAACCGAAGACTCAGCTAAGAAACTAGGCTGCAAGACTGAAAGTCTACATAAACAATAGCCTCACCTTCCCCAAGGTCAGAAAAATTATATGATACATGGCTGTCACTAGTGACCACTCTGACTGGGGATGCAATAGAAGGTCCTGGATAGGATGGGAGAAAAAAGTAGGACAAAACTCAAATTTCTGATAAAGGGCCAAACTTACTGAACTGTTACAGACTAGAGGAACCCTGTCTCTGGAATACTCTTTAAACTTGGAACTTAAACCACTTCCAGAGGTCACCTAACAGTCAAAAGACAGAGTGGCTCATAAAATAAATAATAACACCTCTGAGAGCCTGATCCTCAGAAGAATCATCTAAATGAGAACTAGGGGATGACATTTCCCTAAACCAAAAATGGCAAGGTATGGGGAACAAGGAAGCTAGTCACGGCAACGGAAAAAACAGAGTAGAAGTAACAAGAATGCTGACACACTGTGAAAAAGTATAGCTGAAGTCACTGAATAATATGTAGAGAAAACTTAAAATACTTTTTAAAAAGTTGAAGTGACATAATTTTACTACCATATTATTTTACCTACTCCAGGGCAACATCAATTATACAGTCTTCCTTTACTTTCCATACTGTAGAGAAAGAATAAAACTCTCAAATAAATTCTAATATACCTCTGAATAGTGAGAATTTGGATGGCATAAACAGTTAAGCATTCAAGTGCTAGCTGAAAGCTTGGTAATTTGGATCTACCCAGTGTCATCTCAGAAGTCATGGCAATCTGCTTCAGGAGATCACAGCCTCAAAAACCCTAGGGAGCTGCTCTATCCCACGTACCGGGGTCACCGAGTCAGAAGTGATTTGATGACAATAGCAACAACAATATGTCTTCATATATGTGATGCTTCTTGTTTTAGAGATGTTACCATATTAAAAAAAAAAAGTGTTTCTTAGAATTTTGAATTCAACGTATCTTAAAAAGAGTATTCTATACTTTTTGGAGAAGAAAATAGATAGGAGGTGGGTGAAGGTTGGGGTGTGGTTGCTCAAGAATGAAATAGGGTTAGCATTCACTACTCCAGTGACTTAGGCAGACGTGTTATTGTTGGTTGCGGATGAAGGAGAGCAGACTTTGGCCTCCTCGTGGGGAGGAGCTGACCCCATCCACAAACTGACTGGTAGGCAGATGAGTTGATAGCACAGCTATTAATTTTATTATTACTTTCATAAAGCAGAATAAACACAACAACAAAGCTCTCAGAATAGACTCTGAGGACAAGCAACTCTGTGCTTATCTCAAAATGAGCTCCAGCAAGACTTACCTACAGATAAAAACCACAACTGCTCTCAATAATCTAGCAAACAGATGGTTCTCAATTGGAAGGCTTTATAATTCCTGTTTTACATTCCCTATCTTTGCCTTTTATCTGTAAATGTAAATTCAATAATGAATGTTGTTGCTAGGTGCCATCAAGTTGGTTCCAACTCGCGTTGACTCTGCTCACAACAGAATAAATGCTGCCCAGTCAGCCCGGGCCACCCTCACAGTCTGTGGTACATTTGAGCTCATGTTGCAGCACCGGTGTCAATCCACCTCATCAAGAGTCTTTCTCTTTTTCCCTGACCCTCTGCTTTATGAAGCAGATGTCCTTCTCCAGGGACTAGTCCCACTTGACAACATGTCCAAGGTATGTGAGATGAAGTCTTGCCATCCTTGCTTCTGCAGAGCACTCAGGTTGTTCTTCCAAGACAAATTTGGTCATTCTTCTGGCAGTCTGTAGTACAGTCCATACCCTTGCCAACTCCACTGTCCAAAGGCAGCAGTTCTTTGTCCTTTCTTGTTAATTGTCCAGCTTTCACATGCATGTCAGGCAATGGAGAGCAAGTTGGCTGGGGTCAGCTGCACCTTGTCCTTAAAGTGACATTTTTCTTCTCTTTTTTCAACACTGCAGAGATCTTTCACTGCAGATTTACCCAGTGCAGCACATCACTTGGTTTCTTGACTGCTGCTTCCGTGGGTGTTGATTGCGGGTCCAAGTAAAGTGAGGTCCTTTACAACTTCAAATTTCCTCTGTTTATGATGATGTTGCTTAATGAATAGATACAAATTTACCAAGGACAATGCCACTGCATTCTGTAATAACAGAGCCTGGTGGCCCAGAGTTTAAGAGCTTATGTGCTAACCGAAAGGTCTTCAATTTGAACCCACCACTTGCTCCTTGGAAATCCACGGAGTGTTTCTACTGTGTCCTATAGGGTTGCTATGAGTTGGAATCAACACAATGGTGGTAGATTTGGTGTTTGGTTTATTTTAACACACATAATGCACAACTTCAGCATTTGTTTGCCAACCATGCCCTCTCATGTGAGATATTTTATAAGAGTGCTATACAATTTTTTTTTAATGGCAATAGGTTAAAAAAAAAAAACTGGTATAGCAGCACTTACAAAAACACTTCACCGAAGGTGGAAAGGAGAAAATATATTGTCTAACAAAGGTGTGCATTATATGCATAAAACATGGCAACAAATACAAAGACATCATATGTATGAGAGTCTACGAAATTTATTATTGTTGTTGTATACTGGGAAACCCTGGTGGTGTAGTGGGTTAAGTGCTACCACTGCTAACTACAAGGTCAGCAGTTCAAATCCACCAGGTGCTCCTTGAATACTCCAGGGGTCAGTTCTACCCTGGCCCGTAGGGTCACCATGAGTCGGATCTGACTCAATGGCACTTGGCTTGGTGTTGTGTACTGTCAAATCAATTCCAACTCATAGTGTCCCTGTGGGATGGAGCAGAATTGCCCCATAGAGTTTCTACTGCTTTAACGTCTATAGGCTCACAATGACCCCGAGGGACAGAATAGAACTGCCCCATAGAGATTCTGAGGCTGTCATCCTTATAGAAAAAGACTGCCACATCTTTTTCCCATGGAACAGCTGATGGATCTGATCCATTGATGTTTCAGCTGGCATCTGAGTACTTAACCACTGTGCACCAGGATTCCTTTACTTATTAATAGGTGACTATGCATATTCATGGGTTAATAGTATGATGTATGTTGAAAGTAGTTATAAAAACCAGTTGCTGTTGAGTAGATTCCAACTCATAGTGAATCAATAGGATAGAGGAAAACTGCTCATAATGACTCACTGGTGGATTTGTCCTGCCAACCTTTTGGTTAGCAGGCAAGTCCTTAACCACTGTGCTCCTAAAACTCTGAAACCAACCCCACTGCTGTTGAGTTGATAGCAACCCTGTGGAGGCTCGACAATAAAGTAACTATAGTCATAATATTTAGGTTTGGGTCCTGACTCTGCTACTAAATAACTATTCACATGAATTATTGATTCATCTTTGTATTGCCTAAGATCATGCCTGAATTACTGTTGACGATCAGTGACACTTGTTTAAATCTGGTTTTTAATCCCTGAAATGAGACTCATGAGAGCTGCAAAGTTTTCAAGAGATTGAAATAAGACAGCATATGCAAATGTAAACTATTTTAAACTGTGAGACATGTTTATTATTGCTCCCCTTAAAATGGGTTATGTGGCTGAACTGTAAAATATCAAATTAAAAAAAAAAACATAAACTTTCCATTTTAAAAAAATGAAGCTTTCTCCTAACTGGTAGTAGACTATGAGACACCAGGGCTTGAAGTTATTCCTGGGTAATGACCAGGATCAGCAGTAAAGGGAGCCCCCATTAACATGGGATGGCTGCTTCCCGAGCACTGCACTTGGCATTGTGGTTAGAGAGCAGTTAGGGCACCCCACGGTACAGTGATAGAGTCAAACATCCCAACCGTTGGGAAGATGACACAGGGCCAGACAGTGTTTTGTTCTGTTGTACCTGGGGTTGCCATGACCCTAGTCAACCGGACAGCAACTGACAACATAACAATCAGCATCAAACTACAAGCCATTCACAGAGCAGGTACCTGATACCTGGGTCTGCAAGACTTCACTTTGCCTTTTCAAACTAGGAGCAATTGGTGTCTGGGTGGGTGATTGAGGAAGCTGATAACTGAGGCTGGCTGAGGTCAGGTAGGCTTAAACGTCGTAGGAAGGGGCTTGGACTGCATGCTGTGTTAAAGAGGGAATTAATGGAAGAGATGTCAAAGACATCTAAGAGGAGGAGACAGTTCCTCTTCAGCACACAAGCGCAGTCACAGTACTTTTCCCCATATCAGAGACTCCACATCAAGAAAGGCAGATGGTAGAGGATGAGAAAGTGTGGCACAGAGGACACTAGGATGGCTGCCTGAAGCAGACCGAAAGTACTTTGAAACTGCAGCAAGGGGGAGGGACTGCAGAGAGGGTGGCAACTGCTGGGAGAGACAGGAAAGATGCTAAAGATGATATCCCCTACTCTGTAGAAAAAAGGTATAGTTCTAGGATTGATAGATTTCAAACAACGGGAGTCCACACAGTGGAACGACTACCATAGATTTCTTAAAAACAGTGATATTTTTAAAGTAAATTTAAATTGAAATAAAACCAGGAAGTGTCTTAGAAGAAAGGATGGCAAGGCATCGTCTTGCTTACTTTCAGTATATCATCAGGAAACACCAATCCTCAGAAAAAGACCTCATGTTTGGTAAAGTAGAGGGTCAGCAAAAAACTAGTGCGACCATCAAAGAAATGGATTCACAGTAGCCACAACAGTAAGCTCAAGTGTCAAAGA
This sequence comes from Heterohyrax brucei, assembly GCA_028571685.1. Taxonomy (NCBI): domain Eukaryota; kingdom Metazoa; phylum Chordata; class Mammalia; order Hyracoidea; family Procaviidae; genus Heterohyrax; species Heterohyrax brucei. The sequence continues at coordinate 5,927,622 of CM053153.1, forward strand.
TCATGAAGACGATGCATGACCAGTCTATGTTTTGTTGTTCTACAAGGGTGCCATGAGTCAGAGATGATTTGATAGCAACTGTCACCTTCCAGTAGGCTAAAAGTTCAAGTTCAAGATGTCAGCTCCAGGTGAAGCCTTTCTCAGTTGGCTCTAGAGGAAGGTGTTTGTTGTCTATCTTCTGAGACACAGGGACTCAAGGTCCTTTCCAAAGGACACTTGCTGCTCCAGGCACTGCTTCTTGGTGGTATGCCATTCCCAACTCTTTCTGCTGGCTTCTTTCTTTTGTATCCCAAGCAATTGCCTCAAAGCACAATACAGTCTTCCACACTGAGTCCTGCTCCAGCAACACAACTGCTGCCCACCCCACCCCCTCCCACTTACATCATAGGGGCAGGGTTTACAGCACACAGGACCATCACCCACTACTGGGAATCATGGCCTAGCCAAATGGCTACCCCCACTGTGGGGGGATACGATTCAATCCATGACAGCAACCGACAAGTGAACTTTGGATTGGCGTTTCATAGGTCATTTACAATTAAGCAAGGAGTTATCTATACGATTGTGAAGGTCTCTTCCAACGTGGAGAATACAACTTCTTCATCTTGTCTGCTCATGATTTCTCAGTCTCTGTTAGATGTTGCGTGTTATGATTTGAAAGCATTCCACTTCAAGTTTACTGTCCCAGTCCATCTGTCTTGCAGGATCCCAGGTGGCTCCGGCAGCAGTCTGGGTGTTCCCAGCAGTACAGAGTTATGTCGGATGACAGGGTTAATACAATGTGACTATTTTGAGGGAAACCAATGGGATGCATCCAGACGGATAGAAGGAGCATCTCCATCCTTGCTCCTGGGGCTGCCGTGCTGTCGAGCTGCAAATGGGCCAGGTGCACCCAGCTCACTTAACACCTCCCTCTCTGTCATGTACAAGCATAAGGAAACTCTTTCCTCCTGTTGACGTAAGCTCAACTTCCCACATGGATGTCGTTAGATAGTAGTTCACACCAACAAAAAATCGACTGGATATAAAGAGTATTTGATGACATGACACAGTGCTCACATATATTGTGTTTATTGTGTTCTATTGCTCTATTGGCATTGTTTAAATGTATCATTTTGGTATTTGTTTTCAGTTTGTTCCAACTGATTTTTGTCCCATGTTTCCTCTTTGTTTTCCTTATTTGGATCAACCATGAATCAGAATCAACTAATGTATATGTTGGAGCCCTTATGGCACAACGGTTAAGAGCTCAGCTGCTAATCAAAAAGCAAACAGTTTGAATCTATCATCCAGTCCTTGGAAATCCTGTGGAACATTTCTACACTGGCCCATAGAGTTGCTGTGAGTCACAATCGACTCTACAGAAACAGGTTTGGTTTTGGTTTTATGACAATATCTCTACCTCTATTTAGTATTTCTATCTCTGTATTTATATTTGGCATGAGTGAAGAATATTGAACATACAATGTATTGTCAGAAGAATAAGCAAATCTTTCTTGGTAGAAGTACAGCCAGAATGTTTCTTAGACATGAGGATGGCAAGGCTTGGTCTAACGTCCTTTGGACAGCTTACCAGGAGAAAGCAGTCTATGGAGAAGGACATTATACTTGGTAAAATAGAGGCTCGGTGAAAAAGAAGAAGATCTTTAATGAGAAGGATTAACACAGTGGCTGAAAAATTGGACTCAAGAAGAACAAGGACTGTGAGGATGGCATGGGACAGACAGTGCCTGTTCTGTTGTACGTAGGGTAGCTATGACTGGGAATCAAGCTGGTGATACTTAACTACAATGACATTTTTATATTTGATTCAAAGTAATTTCATCAGTGTCCTTAGCTGTTACTCTTCATGGTGTTATTTCAATGACACTTTCAGAGTTTACAGTCTACATCCATGTTCACTTCTTTTTTTCCTGTCGCCAGAATTGCTGCCTCTCAATGCCTGATACCCACAGTCTTGCAAACCATCGTTTCACATGTTTTGTCTGTATTTTGGATGTTTCATGTATGAAGAAAAACTGTGTCTGTCATTCTGTCTCACTAAGACACAGAAATCCTTCCCTCATATTCTTCTTGCTCCCTTCAGTTACAAAGAAAAGACTTCATTTCTCTTGTGCTCTGGTTTCTATCTCCCTTCTGCCTTCTCAGCATTCTGCAAACATTGTTTATTAACACAATATATTCTTTCTTTGAAAACCCTGGTGAGATAGTGAATAAGTTCTCCATCCGTTAACCAAAAGGTCAGTAGTTCAAAACCTCCAGGTGCTCCCTGGAAACTCTATGGAGCACTTCTACTCTGTCTCCATAGGGTTGCTACAAGTCAAAATAGACTCCATGGCAGTGAATTTGGCTTGGTTTGCATATTGTCTCTTTTGTGTGATGGGCAGCTCACCCCACTGAATCCTTGACCATAGTACACAAATATGCTTAAGTCTCTCTGATCTTACAGGAGGGGTAGGTCCCTCTCAAGCTCCAGTCACTACCCTCCCTCACAAATAATTATTTTTACTTATTTTCTCCAAGTACTCAATAACATATCTTTTATTAACATCACAAGTAAATTATTTTTTCCATTAAATCCTAGTTACTTTTAATTTTCTCATTTCTTGACCTATCTCAGTTGATTACTCCTTTCAGGGTGGTCTTCCCTTGGCTTTCATGGAACCACCTCCTTGTTTCTTTCTTGCATTTGGCTCTGTCCATCGCAGGCTCAATCCCCTAAAAACACAGCTGAGGTCTACTCTTCTTGTCATTCTACGTCCTCTACTAAGAGGTCATGTGGTCGCTCACTGTTTCAACACTGCCTGTAAGATGACTCACTAACTGGTCTCTTGGGTAGAGAAAATGTGTTTCCATTGTGTTAATTCTGACTCAAGGTGATCCCGTGTCTTCAAAGTAGGATCACATTCCATAGGGTTTTCAATATCTGTGATATTTTGGAAGTAGTTTGCCAGGCCTTTCTTACATGGTGCCGTTGGGTAGACTTGGACCTTCAACCTTTCAGTTAGTAGCCCAGTGTGAACCATTTGGTCCATCCAGGGACACATTTGGGTATTGACCTTGTGGGTACTGACCTCTCCTACTCTCACTGTACAATCTCATACTCAAGAGTCTTCTTATGTCACCATTTAGATGTTTCAAAGATATCTTCAACTAACCATTTCCCATTGAAAATATCAGCTTTCCCACAACAACACGGCCTGCTTTTGAGACTTCATGTGTAATCACCAAAACATGTGTTCACTAAATCATAACATAAATTTACTAATATATGGCTCAGGTAACTTTAAATTCTGCAGTCATTACTACTGGACATGCTGGTTTTAAGAGCTTTAAGACTTCTGCAGGTTTTATTTTGCCAGTTTAATATTTTTTTTCCTTTACAGACAATGGCATTTTAAGAATAGACAAGGACACAAAGAGCTTTATATGCTATGAACAGAAACCTGAAATTTGATCAAAACTTTCAGAGAGATGAAAAATTCTAACCAGGGGACTAAAATAAAATGAAGTTTCCTTGGCCATGTACTAGATAGAGGACCTTTTCTTTTATCTGCATACCTGGGGCAATTCTTTGTAACTCCACCTGTGCTGGCACTGGGTGAAAGCTAGCTTTTCAGCCATCTGCATTCCTTTCCTAACAAAGGCTCTATACAAAAAATGAAATGTACACATTAAGTGGATTTAAAGCAATATGTGGGTTCTCATGAGGACTTAGGAGACTGGAGATTTTACCACTATATTTTGGCAAGCAAAGTCCTGATTTATCTTTTGAAAATCCTGGAAGGATCATGAATATTTCCTGTATTTTCATACTGCAATCATATTCAAATTCAGTGACATTAGAATTTATATGGAGAATGATTTGAAAAAAGCTTATGTATCTTAATGAGCATTGATAAGCATCCCAAACCTGATGTACATTTACCATTATATAAGTTTCCTATGGTCGCCATGAGTCGGATCTGACTCGATGGCACTTTGTGTCTTAAAACAATAGGAATTTGTCCTGTGGAGTCTGGAAGTCAGAAATCAGCTTGGCTGAATCAAAACCAAGTTGTTAACATGATTGCATTCACTCTGGAGGTGTTGCTGAGGCAAGTTTGTTCTGCCTGTCACTACAGCCAAAATCAGAGAGGGGGAAAAAGGTTCAAGTAATGCTTTATTAACAGACAAGCAAGTGAATCTGGGAGACAGTAAGAATGATTTCTCCAGGACTGTCCCACTTGGGTTACAAACCCAACAGCTTCTATAGCCAGATTACAAAAAGATTTGCATCAGGAAAATGTCAAACCTTGTCACAGGGTAGAAAAGGGAGTTACAAGATTCCTCTACATCATATTGAACAATGTTATTAACCTTGCTGAAATCTGAAATAATTTATTTGCTACCCTGGAGACAGGGAGAAGAATGCAAGCCTGCTGATCTGGTTTGGGAGAGTGATAACAAGACAGGAGATGGAATCTAGGTGACCTTTATTAAGTTCTGTATCCACGAACAGAGGCACTGTTGTTACTAGGTACAGTTGAGTCAGTGCAGTTGAGTTTGTTCTGAGTCATAGTGACACTGTGAACATCAGAAAAAAAAACAAAAACAAAAACAAAACACTGCCTGGTCTTGTGCCATGTCCACAATTGTTTTTATGCTTAAGCCCATTGTTGTCGACACTGTGTGAATCCATCGCACCGAGGGCCTTCCTGTTTTTCACTGGCCCTCTACTCTATCATGCATGATGTCCTTCTCCAGGCACTGATCCCTCCTGACACCATCGCCAAATGTGGAAGATGCAGTCTTGCCATCTTTGTTTCCACGGAGCACCCTGGTTGGACTTGTTCTAGAGCAGATCTGTTGGTTCTTTTGGCGGTCCATAGTACATTCACCATTCTTCTCCAACACCACAATTCAAAGCTATCAATTCTGTCTCATTTGTTCATTATATCTTACCTTGAGGCACTAGGGGAGACGTCTTCCTTACCTCCTCCAGTTTCAGGTGGCTGCTAGCATTCCTTGCTCCTGATAGCATCACTCCTGTCTTTACCTCTAGTGATACTGCCTTCTCCTCTTCTCATTGTGTGTCAAATCTCCCACTTAGAAGGATACCTGTGACTGCTTTTAGGACCCACCAAAAATAATCCATGTTTACCCCATCTCAAAATCCTTAATCATATCTGCAAAGTTATTTTTTTTCCTCTTCAGGAACATTCATAGGTTCTAGGGATTAGAGCATGGATATCTTTTTTTAAAATGAATTTTATTGTGATTTAAGTACAGGTAAACACTCTGATTTGCTGTGTAACATTCGGAACTCACACTTCTGTTTTACTCTACTTGCTCTCCCCTCCTTTTTCACACCCTACTGGTGACAGAACATTCCCCCTTATCGTCCAGAAATTCTCAAATTCTCATGTCCATTTGATCAAGAGCTATCCCCTGTCACCCTATCTTTCTGCCCCCAGCAATGAGCTTCTTGGATAGCCCCCTTTATTTATTTAAGTCCAAAAGTTTGTTCAGTGCCAGGATCATGGCATGTCTGACATAGTCCAGTTCAATCTTTGTCTGGGGAGCTGGCATCATTGCTGGATGCAGTTTGGGGTTAGACAGTCCAGGGGTCATGCTCCCAGGGGCCCTCCGGACCAAACGACCATTAGTTGTGGTGGGCATGGGTACCTTTTGGTAAGCCATTACTCAGAAAACTTTCAATCATGAACATAAAACATATATAAAAAAGATACATAGATGAATTCAGTTAATGAAAAGAAGGAGCAAGGTAGCAACCCACATCTTAACAAAATATCAAAAATTTGGTTAGTTTATTAGAAATTAAAAATGGAGTTTCATATGTCATTTGAACAAGTAGTTAAAAATAAGTGCAAAAGGTATGTTGATTTGGAAAAATAGACAATGTGGTTTGAAAGTATCTGAAGAAGCTGGAAATACTGAAGCTACTCAATGGCAGGAGAAATGCTTAAATTAGGTGCTAACAGGATGTTGGACTATTGAGACTTGGTAGCTGATCACAGAATAAATTATGCACGAGGGGAAAGCTGTTAACAGTGGCACAAAGACCAGGTTTGAATAGAGCAAGGAGATACTCTAGGTTTTAAAATAATAAAATACGTGCATTGGAGTTGTATTCTTTCACCACTCTTATTGACTGTACTCTGAGCAAATAATCCAAGAAGTTGGACTCTATGAATAAGAACAGAGCATCAGGATTCCAAGAAGACTCATCAGTAGCTTGTGATACACTAATAAAATAAGCTTCTTTGCTGAAAACAAAGAGAACTTTCTGATGAAGGTCAAAGACTTTAAGTGTAGAAATTGCACTTCAACATAAAGAAAAGAAACATCCTCACAACTAGACCAATAAGTAACATCATGATAAACAATGAAAAAGTTTAAATTGTAGAGGATTTCCTTTTATTTGGATCCACAATCAACACTCATGGAAGCAGCAATTAAGAAATCAAATGGCATATTACGTTGGGAAAATCTGCTGCAAAAGACCTCTTTCAAATGTAAAACAGCAGTGATGTTTTGAAGACTGAGGGGTACCTGACCCAAGCCATAATATTTTCCGTTACCTACATGGGAAAGCTAGACAGTGAGTAAGGAAGACTGAGTTACTGATGTATTTAAATTTTGGCTTTGGCTAAGAAAACTGAATACACCTTGGACTGCCAGAAGAATAAACAAATCTGTCTTGGAAGAAATATAGCCAAAATACTCCCTAGAAGCAAGGACAGCAAGACTTGATCTCACATTCTTTGGACATGTTATTAGAAGGAATCAGTTTCTGGAGAAGGACATCATGCTTGGCAAGATAGAGGGTCTGGAAAAAGAGGAAGACCCTCAGTGAGATGAACTGACACACTGGCTATGAAAAAACATGCTCAAACACAGCAACGGTTGTGAAGAGGCAGTATTGCAGTGTCTTGTACATAGGATTGCTGTGAGTTAGAAGCAACTCAGTGACGCTTAATAACAACAACATAATAGGTATATTTATAATTCTAGTAAAGTTGAGTATTTAAAAATATTGGAAAACTACATATATTTCCACTTTTGTAAATTCTCTAACTGTGCCCTTGTCTAGTCTTCCACTGGGGACTTTGTACCTATTTATTTATTAATGTTTGAGTTTTTTGTATAATAAACCTTACAACCATCTGGGAAATTATTTACTGAAAATACTAGGACATGTTTGCTTTTGTAATTTAGGTTTCTTTTTCTCTTACAGAAAGGACTTTACCTTTCATTTATCCAAATTTGTCCATTTTTCCATTGTAATTTCTTTTTCCTCCTAAAATTTAAAGCATCAACTCTTTCCCAGAGATTTAGCAAAATTTCAACTCTATTTTCCTTGCTTTTCTATGAGTTAGTGTTTAAAATTTTAGCTCTGATAGCTGACGGATTGATTTTGCTGCAGGTAGGGAGACGAGGAGCCTTGTTGCTGTTGTTGGGTGCCATCCAGTTGATTCGACTCGCAGTGATCCTGTCAACAACAGAACGAAACACTGCCCAGTCTTGCACCTTGTCCACAATTGTTTTTATGCATAAGCCCATCGTTGTGGCAACTGCGTTAATTCGTCTTGTCGAGGGTCTTCCTCCTTTTCACTGACCCTCCACTCTAGCAAGAGTGACGTCCTTCTCCAGGGACTGACCCTTCCTGACAACACGTCTGAAGTATGTAAGATGTAGTATTGCCGTCTTTGTTTCCAAGGAGCACTCTGGTTGTATTTATTCCAGAACAGATCTGTTTGTTCTTTTGGTGGTCCATGGTACACTCAACATTCTTCTCCAACACCCTTTATAGATAATTGTGTAATATCATCCTTGGAATTATTTATCTTCTACATTGTCAAATTATTCTCTATGTCAGAGTTTTTACTAACTTTATTTCATAATTTTGTGTCTTGAACTAAAGGTATCATCTTCTCTATTACAATTTAATTTTTGAAAGATCTCAAAATTCATCAGAAAATGCTTCATTTTAATCATTTCTTGAAAAACTTTCCACAGTTAACTGTTGATAAAAATACACTAGTATAGAATGTCTAATCATGCTACAATTATCAAGCTTTAAGAATTGATTAAGCAGTTTCAAAAATTTGGCAGTTCAACTCACTAGACTCTCTGAGAGAGAAAGTCGTGGCAGTCTGCTTCCTTAAAAATCAGTCTTGGAAACACTACGGGGACTCTGTTCTCTAGTGTCACTGAGGGCCAGAGATGACTCAAATGCAATGCTCTTATTATTACCATCATTTATCAATCCTGACATGGGATTTTGTGGGTGGCAAAAACAGTTAAGCTCTAGGATACTAACTAATGGTTTGTTCAAGTTCACCCAGAAGTATTTTACAAGAAAAGCCTAGTGAGCTACTTCTGAAAAAGCAGCCATTGAAAACCCTCTGGAGCACAGTTCTACTTTTATACCTGTGGTGTTGCCCTGAGTCAAAATCAACTTACTAACAGCTGGTTTCTTGAATCCTCAAAACAGTCTTAGGGGATAGATACCATAGTCTCCCCTCATCAGTGGTTCTGTTTTTCTTGGTTTCAGTGGTCAATCTCTGCCCCAAAATGTTAAATGAGGAGCCAGATGAAGTCTCACACTGTCCCACTCTGTTCTGCCCAGGACATGAATGATTTCTTTGTCCAGTGTATGTGCCAAGGCAAGTGCCGTCGAGTCAGATCCGACTCATGGTGACCCTAGGGGCCAGGGTAGAACTGACCCCCAGAGTATTCAAGGTATAAAAACCACCCACTGATAAGAGCTGTTACATGAGCAGATATGTGCACATGAACGCTTATTGCAGCAACATTCACAACAGCAGGAAAAAGATGGAATCAACCTAGGTGTCCACCGATAGATGAATGGGTGGACAAACTATGGTATATATACAAAATGGAACCCTATGCAATAATAAACAACAAAGATGATTTTAGGAAATACCTCATAAACTAGAATCAACAGAAGACACTATGCTGAGTGAAATCAGTCAGCTACAAAGGGACAAATACTGTATGAGACCACTATTATAAGGACTTAAGAAAAGACTTATGCACAGAAGAAAGTACTCTTAGATGGCCACAAAAGCAGGGAAGGACGGAGAGGGTTGTTCATAGGTTAGACAGTAGGTAGGCATTTGGTTAGGTGGAAGGAGTGACAGCAAGCAGTAGCAGGCAGGTCAGTATAACTGGACTACACCATAAGCTAAGATGCTTTCTAAATTCAACCTAACATTTCAAAGGACAGAGTTGCAGGGACAGGAGTCTGGGGACCGTGTTTTCAGGGGACACTGAGGTCAGTTGGCATAACTAGTCTTTTTCAAAGAGTGATCCACATCCCATACTGGTGAGTAGTGCATGGCGTCTTAAAAGCCAACAAACTGTCATCTAAGGAGCATCAACTGGTCCCAACCTACCGGGAGAAGACAAAAATTGGAGGATTAAAGACATGAGGATAAGTGAGTCCAGGAGACAGCAGAACTCATATGACTTGGGAACAACATCAGCACAAGAACAGAAGATAACCGGATGGTGCCAGCCCCTACCAGAGACAGCCCTGACAGAGAACACGATGCAGTTTCTGATGTAGCACGAGAGAAAGGGGTGTGCAGATGCGGAACTCTGTTAAAAGAGCAGACCTGATGGTCTGACAAGCCGGAGGGTCCACTGAGAACATAGACCTCAGGCTTGCTGCTAGCCCAGAGCTGAAACCAGTACTGAAGCTGAGACTTTAGAAAAAGAGTGCACTTGACTTGGGGATACAGGACGATGCAGGTGGTGTGTGTGCTTTATGATTTAATATACGTATAAGGCTGTCCCGCTATTTTGTTTTCAGAGGGCAGATGGGAGGATGGACAGAAGGGGCAAGTGTTGGTTGAGTGGATACTGGAAATTAAGAGTGGGAAAGAAGAGTGTGCTGTCACAGAGAGAGGAGAACAGATAGACTTGCAGAACGGTGGGTGGTTTAGGTTTTATATGGCAAATTAACTTGGATTGCAAACTTTTAATTAATCACAATAAAAAAGAATGTAAAATGATACCTAAAAAGAAAAAACCAAAACTCAAACCACTCACCTGTTAGCTGTTAGTGTAAATCTCCTCAAAACCCCCAAAACTAAACCCAGTGCCATGGAGTTGATTGTGACCCAGTGACCTTGATTCCTGTGCCTCATTTGTATATTGAACTTTATCATAGATATGTATTCATAGAACAAAACACAGTGTAGATAGGATTGAATACTACCCTGGATTGCTGACATCCAGTGGGGGTCTTGGAGCATATACCACATGAGTCAGTGGGACTACTGCCTGACTGCCACCATTTTTGTAGTTTAAAGCATAAGTATAGGAAGTGGCAGATAATCTACCTTGTCCAAAGTTTCACAGCATTGCATGACACAGATGACATGTTGCCTGCAAGTCTAGGTCCAGAGCCCACACGCCCTTACCAGACGTGTCCATCTTCTTCTCTGGGGATGATGACGTCCTCTCTTACCCATTGGGAACAGGGTTGTAAGTGGGGACAAGATGAGAGATGATGATGCAGTGGCCTATATGGCTCGACCTTGACTTGAGTTGCAAGGATGGAAATTGTGTTTGTTGTCACAAATTTCAAAGTATGTCACAACAGGGGTGCAATTTGCCAAAAGCTAATTTATTTCAGCGAGTTCATTTCCTTTTCTGTCTTTCTTGTAACTCCTTCTGGTGTTCTTTGGAAAATTACTCATACAAAGGTAAATAACATTGTGTCTATGAGGGCTTGGGTATTTTCTTCCTGTCATCTCAGATTTCTGTCAGGTGCAGCCTTTCCTTGATCTATAAAGACAGATTAGATTTGAGAATGCCAACTCGAGGAAAATGGTGGTACCCAACCTGCTGTGATTACCAGTTTATGCAACCAAGCCAGACAGTGGGGGTAGGGTTACCGTTGGGCTCTGCAGGGGGCTATGAGGGGCAAGGTGTGGTTCTACTCAAACAAGCGCACCAGCTCTGCAGTTAGACAGCTGCTGGTGGGCTTGGTCTTCTCCCTCCATGTCCAGATCAGCAGTTTCTAAATCATTATGATTTCCGTCTCTTCCACAAAACTTTCCTAGGTCCCAGAACTTGCACAGAACTTTTGATGTATCACCTCCAAGTTGATTTATATTTTCTACATCTAATCACAGTATCTGTGGGTAGCACAAGCATTTTGTGCTTACTTATTAACCTAAAGCTTGGTAGTTTGGACCCACACAGTGGCACTCCAGAAGCAATCATGGTGGTCTGTTTCCATATAGGTTACGTCCATGAAAACCCTGGGGAGCTCAGTTCTACTCTGTAACACATGGGCTCCTCATGAGTCACAATTGTCTTGACAGCAATGGGGTGGCTTACCTTTAACTGTATCTTGTTATCATGTCTCATTAGGTACAGATTTTTGTATTCTTTAAGGGAGGATTCTGGGTTTTAATCTAGGGTCTGCAAACCACAGACCATGAGTCAAAACTTCCTGGTTTCCCATTTTGGTACAGTCTGTGCTGAGAATGGTTTTTGTGCTTTTAATGGTTGAGAAGAAACTGAAATGTAGCATGATATTTGATGGCACATGAAAATTACACTGAGGTCAAATTTGAATATCAGTTAACTACAGTTTTATTGGAATGCAAACAGACTCATCTGTTCATGTGTTGTCTGTGATCTCCTTTGCACCGAAACAGTGGAGCTGGGTAGTTGTGGCAGAGATCACACAGGTCACAGTGCCTGAGATGTATTCTGTCTGGTCCTTTACAGAAAAAGGAAATCACCAGCTGCAGTGGCTGATGTTGTCTGCCGGGTAGTCTGTGGTTCTCAGTCATTTGACAGACACTGTAAAGTCAGTTTTCATTCTGTGGTCTGATGTGAGCAGCCAGTCCACTGTAGGGCATTTTCCTTAGTAGTGTGTCCCGCTTCCAGTATATAAATGGGTGTTCTGGCAAAGCTTACTCCCTCTCTATCTGGATCCTGTACTCTTCTTGTCATCTCACTTCTGGTTCTTGGGACTTAAGCCTGTAGAAGTCTCTGTCTAGCCACCTGGCCTACAGATAAATTGAGATTCGCCAAACTCCTACAGTCCCATGAACCAGCAGAGGCCTCCAGCCAGCCACCCAACCTGCAGAGCCTATAAAATCTCATGACCCTGCAAGGGGCTTCCAGTCTCTGCAACTACATAAACCAACAGAGGTCTTCAGCCTGTCACCTGACTTAAAAATTTGACACTTGTCAGCCCCCATAATTCCATAAGCCATTTGCTTGAGGCTAATGTTTCTCTGTGTATGTCTGTCTGTAGAGAACCCAGACTAAGACCAACGCTTTTCCCAAATAACTACTTTGCCTGTCAGGGTGCCCAGTTCTAAATTATACAAAACAGCATGGAACTCGGTAAATACCGGCTGAACCCTTCTTTGTTGGTGTCCTAGATTCTCCTTTCCTACCTCCAGAAACTCTGCCAGGACATGTTCTCTTATTTCTTACAGTTCACCTCCTGGCTCACTATCTCCCTATTAATCCTTGGGGGAGATATATGGTCACTTTGATACCTGGCTTTCTCAGCCACTTGATTGACTCTCTTATGAAGACTGTTCTCTGCTCAAGCCCAGCCACCCACTCCTGCCATCTACCTCGGTGGAGACGAGAAGGCTCACTCTGTTGGCTTTCTGCTCCTGCTTTTGATTTCCATGCCTGGAAGCAGCATCCTCGCAGTGCTTCTCCATCCAGGTTGTGGAAGTTCCTATCCAAAGCAATAACAGATTCTGATTGTCAGGTTTTCCAAGGCATACAGAGCCAGCTGCTAGCTTTATGAAGTCTTTTCCAAAGCATGATGGGCTCTAGGTGGCCATTCCCTCTTCTTCAAGAGTCTGGGGCTCAGCTCTCTAGAGCACCTTCTCTGAGCTTAAGAATACCAGCAGCAATTAGAAAAGAAGAGACAAAGAAGGACTCTCCTACAGAGCCAACACCCTGAATGGGATTTCCAGCCTCCAAAACTGTGAGAAAATAAAGTTCTGTTCTTTAATGGTGCTCACTACAGTTCTCCTAAGTCAACTTCTTTAATAAATATATAAATATTTCTATTAAAATTGGAACAAAATATTTGTATTGCACAGGGCCCTTTCAGTGTCTCATGACATTGCTCAAATATTGTTTGATTGATAACAGTGAAAAGAAAAAAATGACACAGCCCAAAACAAGTGTTAACGTTAATGAATTTCTCTGACCGTGTGTTTAGAGACTCCTTCAGTGTGTGTGTGTGTGTGTGTGAGGATATGCATCAAAGAGCAGAGGACAGAAGTTACTCTAGTTTGGTGAACAGGGAATTCCTACCTTTACAATTCACTTGCCTATTTAAGGTTCCATGGGAGCAGCAGTCAAGAAATAAGAACACTTGTTGCATTGGGAAAATCTGCTACAAAAGATGTCTTTAAAATGTTGAAAAGCAAAGATGTCACATTGAAGACTAAAGTGCACCTGATCCAGCCATGGTGTTTTCAACTGCCTCACATGTATGCAAAACTGGGCCATGAGTAAGGAAGACTGCGGAAGGACCGACGCTTTTGAATAATAGCATCAGTGAAGAATATTGGATATACCATGGACTGCCAAAAGAATGGCCAACTCTGCCTTGGAAGAAGCATAACCAGAAAGCTCCTTAGAAGCAAGGATTAGGGAGACTGTGTCTCACACAGTTTGTGCAAGTTGTCGGTAGGGATCAGTCCCTGGAGAAGGGCATCAGGCTTAGTAAAACAGAGGGTCATCAAAAAAAGAGGAAGGCCTTCAGTGAGATAGATTGGCACAGTGGCTGCAACAATGGGCTGAAGCCTAGCAACAACTGGGAGGATGGCCCAGCACTGGCAGCATTTCTTTCTGTTGTCTATGGAGTCACTATTTGTTGGACCAACTTGTTGGCGCCTAATAATGATGACATTTCTGATTCAGAAGAGCCCTGGTTGCACAATGACTAAGCCCTCAGCTGCTAATCTAAGGATAGGTGATTCAAACCTGCCAGCTTCTCTGCAGAGGACAGACATGGCAGTCTACTGCTATCAAGAGGGGCCCTCTAGAGCAGTTCTACTCTGTCTGATCGCATCTCTGAGTAGAAACTGACTCGATGGCGATGGGTTTGTCTGATTGTATTCAGGCTGCCAGTAAGTACTGACCAAAGCTGTTGAGGAATGAAGAATACCATTTCCAAATGTATAGTTGAAGTGAAGCGTATTCCTGTGGAGGAGGGTGAGCCGGAAGCAGATAATGAGGGGAAGCATGGTTACCGGCACGTGCAGCCAATGTCCAGTGCTTAATGAAACAATACACCATGTAACTGGAGGATGTCCTGGCCTTGCCGCTGTGAGTATCTCTGCAAGCCCAGCAATGTACCAAGCCAAGCCTGTCTGCTGCGTAGAGAGAGCACGCAGCTGACCATGTGATGAAATTTTAGAGATGATGAAGAGGTCTCCCCTGTCTCCTTCCGGCCCCCAAGCCCAAGTTTATTGCTATCGCTTGAAATGCATTTCTTATGAAGTAATCTTTATGTTTTACATTTAAAAACAAGGTTACAAATGAGAGGGTTAGTACACTGATTTGAAATAACGCCAAGAGGTAAATCAGCATATTTGTTGAGTCTTTTTTCAGCATGAGGTAGAACATTGTATGAATGAATTTATACCACGTAGAGAGTAGTCTGTGAATGTCTGGGGTTTGCGCAGGACACAAGAATGAGAATGCTGGCGAGTTTCAGTAATCAGCCGGAATCGGGGCTTTGACTCTCTTCAGGTGTATTCTGTTATCTCTCTTGAACCACTCCTTTCAAATGTCAGCTTAGGCACTAAACAATGCCTGTGATTCACACATCACACCTTCAAGTGCCTAGTTAAATCTAGCTCCGTTTTAGGTCCAAATTTACCAGAACTTGAGAGAATTGGTTGCATAATATGCACATCTTTGGAAAAATCATGGGTGGGCGGGGTTGGGTAACATTGTACTAATGCGGTGGCTTTCCTGGTATCCTAGGAACTGGCAGTGTTGGGATGGTTCCGTGGAGAGTGATGACCCAGGAGGACAAAACACTGGCTGTTCACTAAAGTTATCATAACTGAATGTATTAGTCAACCGTGCTGCAAGTGGTAACTTGGACAGTGTCTGTGGGTTATCATGTTTCAATAATTGGTAGTTAGCTGTTCATTCAACAGCCACCTGTTGAGTGTCCTCACCACATAGGACGTATTGGTTACGGAGACTATGAAGACACAGGAGATGATGGAAGCTACCCTAGAGAAGCTTGTACCCCATGGGGACAACGTTCTAAGCTCTGAAACAAGATTCAGCTTTCTAAGTATTTTTTCATCTGTCACGTAAATATCAGGGTATTTCTGCTCTCTACCTGTCTCAGCTTTTCTTAATTAATAATTTTATCTTAAATTATATTTTACTTGATATTAAAATACTCTTCCAAACTTCTTGTAGTATTTACTATTTGCATGGTATATATTTATATAGAACATGTCTGAGTGTTTACATTTGAAATGCATCAGTGTGGACATCATATAATTAAGCAATGATTTTGATGTTCTTCAATAATCCCTACCTTTGGTTGAAATGTTTTGACTATTTTACATTTAATGTAATCAGTGATATGATTGGGTTTTATGTCTATTATTTTGATGATTATTAATTTATTTCTTGAATATTATTTTTTCATCTCCAAGACTTTGTTCTCATTTTCCTTTTTCTTCTTTTTAAAAGATTCAAACTTCTGTATAATTTTATTTTTATTTGTCTATTGCCTTTTGGGAAGTCCTGGTGGCATAGTGGGTTAAGTGCTACATCTGCTAACCAAAAGGTTGGCAGTTCAAATCCACCAGACGCTCCTTAGAAACTCTATGACGCAGTTCTACTCTGACCTCTAAGGTCACTATGAGTTGGACCCGACTGGACGGTAGTGGGTTTTTATTGGCTTTTTACCTGTATCTCTTTTTGTTATTAGTATTTTTAAAGTGTTTCCATTTATTAGAAAGATTATAAACAGATCTTTGCATTATTTTTCAGGGATTGTTTTAGAGGTTCAAGTGTATCTCCTTAAATCTTCGTGGTGTGTTTAGAGTTATTCTAATAACCTTGTAGAAACTTTGCAAATATGTGTGTCCATTTATTCTCCTCCATTCTTTAGACTAGCATCGGCACATATATACTCTAGGATCATTCATCATCATGGATCCCCAAGATAATGTTTTCACATTTGCTTTAAATGGCCCTGTGTATAACAATGAAATTAGGAAGACAAACAATCATTTTTTTTCCTAAGAAATTTATCCTTTCTTTTTGTGTTCCTTATTTCATCATGAAGATCTGCTTGTCCATTCAGCATTATATCTTTTCAGGCTAAAATGCTTTTCTCTAGAATTTCTCATAGTGTTAAGTCTGGTAGAAAGAAACTTTCTTAGGTTTCTTTCGGCTGATATCTTTATTTCACCTTTGTGATAGAATATTTTTTTTTTCTGAACATAGAATCCTATGTTGACAGCTTTTAATTAGTTTCTTTTAAAACATCAGTATGATGTACTTAAGCTTTTTTTCTTTTTTTTAAATCTTGCTTTGGGTTTGTTGAGTTTTATGGTTCTGTGTATTTAAGTCTCTCACCAAACTTGGAAAGTAATGACTCACCTCTCTTCAAATATATATTTTTTCTCTTCTCCATCATCTCTGTTACTTCTGGAACACTTACCTTAGAACTCATGGGCCTCTGGGTCTACTCTTCCTCCTCCTCCTCCTCTTCCCTCTTTTTAATCTTTCTTCTCCCTCACTCTGGAGAATCTCTATTGATAAAACTTGAAGGTCACTAACTCTTTCCACTGCCATCTCCTTTACTTTGGTAAGTCCATCCAGTAATCTGGCTCCTTTATTCTTTCTTTCTTTTTCTGATACTGTATTTTAAAGTTGTACAGTTTCTACTTTTTAAAAGTTTCTATTTCTCTGCTGCTATTTCCTTTATTTTCTTCATTGAGAGACTATTTAGAAGCCCTAGTTGCGTAGTAGTTAAGAGCTAGGCTGCTAATCAAAAAGTTGGCAGTTCAAATCTACCAGGCACTCCTTGGAAACCCTATGAGCCAGTCTGCTCTGTCCTGTAAGGTCAGTATGAGTCAGAATTGACACAACTGCAGCAGGCTTTTATTTTATTTTATTTTTTAAAGAAGATTGTTATCTTTTACTTAATTGAATATAACTATATAGCTACTCTGAAGTCCGTATATTCTGTAGATTCTCTGGGAAGTATAAATGATCAAGTACTCAAGAGCTACCTGAAAGATCAGTAGTTCAGATACACCCAGCAGCACCTCAGAAGGCAGATGTGAAAATCTGCATCAAAAAGTTCACATCTTTGGGCACCTATGGAGTAGTTCCCTCCTGTGACACACTGAGTCATGATGGAAATTAAACAACCCACACTGAAATAGCCAATAGGTCCAATCATAAAGTATGATAAATATTTTAAGATGAATGAAAATAAAATCCACATATGCTATTCGTTTCAACATTTATGCTGTGCTAAGACTGTTCTCATAGTCCTGGTGTTGCAGTGGTTAAGAGTTCAACTGCTTAAGAAAAAGTTAGCAATTTATACCCACCAGCCGCTCCTTGGAGATCCTGCGGCACAGTCAGAATCAACTCAAAAGTGAAGGCGTTTTGTTTTGCTCGGGTTTTAAGAGGATTCTTCATTTTTGTCATTTCTCAAATGTTGATCACATTTTCTTTACTATTTATATGGCAAGTATTATGGAATTTTATCCTAGACATTGTGTATTTATGCTGTGGAGTCTCTGAATTCAATTGCAATTCTAAGAAGTGTGTTGATAACTTTGTTTCAGTAAGCAAATAATTTTGTTGATGTCAAATTATAAATTTTGGGTCTTGAGCCATCCAGCTCCCAGCTCTGATCTTCATTCTCAGTAGGGTTGCTTGTAGTCTTCCCAACACATGCATGCTTCAGAGATGAGCCAGTTATTTAGGCATAGCTTATACACGGATGTTACGATATTCTTTCTATTTCCTCTCTTGGAATTTTCCTTTACCTTTCAGTAGCTTTAGTCCCTGTATGATCTATCATTTTGTTCTTTATGCCAGGAAGATGATGCAGAAGTTATGCCCAGCTGAATGACTCTTACTTTGGCCTGCTATTGCCATGTCTTTCTCACCAGTCTTAGTATAGAAGTTCCACAGAGATCACCAGCACTTGCACATGAAATTCTGGTGCTATGGCTTTCAACACCACAGCCACCACAGCACAACAAACGGGCAGGTGTTGGAGTAGTGCATTAGGGACTCGGAAACAGGGACACAGAATTTAAGAGTTATCCCCTTCATATTCTGCTCATGGAAACCCTGGTGGTGTAGCAGTTAACTGCCTTGGCTGCTCCTTGACTTGGAAGCTCTGTGGGGCAGTTCTACTCCATTCTGTAGGGTTAAGACTATGAATCAGTCTTAACAGCAGTAGGTCTGTTTTTTGGCACTGCTCATAGAAGACCCTAGGTGGTGAAAATGAATAAGTCCTTGACTATTAACCGAGATATTAGCTGTTCTAACAAACCCAGAGGTGCCTTGGAAGACAGACTTGGTGATGTGCTCCTCAATGGTCACAGTCTTGCAAATCCTATGGAGCAGCTCTGCTCTCCACACACGGAGTCACTGTGAGGCAGACCTGACTCCGTAAAAACAGGTTACCTTACTCTGCTTATAGCATTCCCTAGGTGGGGCTAATGGTTAAATACTTAACTACTAACCAAAAACTTGGCAGTTCAAACCCACCCGGAGACACTTCAACAGAAAGACCTGGTAATCTGCTTCCAAAAAAGGATCAGACTTGAAAATCATATGGAACACAGTTTTACTCTGGCACACAAGGGCTCTCTATGATTGCAACTTGTTTGGTTACCTTGCTGTAGCCCACAGTCTAATTTGTAAATACAAGTCCTGCCAATTAAGTTTACAAGTGAATGCTAGAAAAAGTACTACATATCTCATTTCTGAATATCACCTTCTAAGTGCTTTCCTTAGGAAACTATGCACTGATGCTGGTACCTTCAAAGAAATTGAGAGACTGTTTTCCTGGAATGGCCATCAGAGCTGTTGTCATGTTACCCTTGATGTCCTGAATGTCATAAAAATGTCTTCCTTTCAATATTTCCTTTATTTTCCGGTAAAGAAAAAAGTCACCAGGGGCCTGATCAGGTGAGTAGGAGGGTATTCCAATACCGTTATTTGCTTACTGGCTAAAAATTCTCTCACAGACAGCTATACAATTAAGTTCGCAAACTTGCCACCTTGCTACAACACACAATGGCCATTCCAGAATGAGTTCTTTGCTTTAAAGGATGGATTAGGCACAGTATTAGTGCATAGCTTCCCAAAGGGAATACTTCAAAGGTGACTGTAGTGATAGTCAGCAGTGAGGTATGTAATATTCACAACAATTAAGTTCACGGACTTAACTATTAGACCCCATGTAACACCCCAATTGTTCAAAGTGTCGGTGGCTTCATGGTGACTCGCAGAAGGAGATTTTCAGTTCTGATCTGTGGGATTCCAACAGCCTCACGCTGCAGGAAGCACACACCGAGTCTTGGAGAGGGAGGAGGTATTTCCAGGGACAGACAGGGCATCTGTGTACTGCCTTTGCCCACGTTCACATGCCTGAGACCATCCACACCACGGGGCCCTCTCCACCACTAAGGGGCTGGAAGGAGCCCCGGAGATCACAGAGAAGAAAGCCAATAGCTTCTCTAATGGCTGTGTGCATTAAGAACAAATAGAACGCCTGGATTCTTCTCCTTTCTGGTCTTACTCCCTTCCCTGAGTTACACACCTTTTGCCAGCTTATGACAGTGTTGACAGAGTTATTATCTCGCTAAAATTACCACCACCCACAATGGGGATTTCTGCTGTTATAAAGCAAGCAAACGCCAAAGGGGGGGAACATAGCGAGCGAGTGTGAGAGAGAAGGCTTCTGCATCTCTCTTCTGGCAATGTTCTTTTTATGCTAATATCTCATAGCCTCCTACCTTAATGGTCCCATTAAATGCCACGAGAGTATTTGCCAGAGAAAAGTGTACCTGGAGATGGAGATGTACAGTTCCTAAGTGCATTCAGAGGAACTGAGAAGATTTCTCTGTAAAGGAGTTAATGTTCCAGAGAAAGCTTTGTTTATCTGGCAGACTTTATGACTATGCTGTTTTCTTCACTCAGCACCTTAATTCTCAACCACCATAAGGCTGTCCAGATGTTTAAAATAAAAAGCCCATTTGGGTATTATCAGAGATTACTGGGAAGAGATAGACAGACACGATGTTTAGCTATGCAACATAAATTTCCTGAACATGTGCCACCCTGCATAATCTATATTCTCAACCTGCTGAAAGACTGAAGGAATAAATCATAAAAACGAGACACAGGGCCCAGAGCACAACTCACCTCTAGCCAGCTGCCATCGTGGGGAAGAAGGAGTGGTGTGGGGATGGAGAATGTGACTGCTGTACGTCTCTCCCAGAAGGCCAAGTGCACAGGCTTCTCCCTCCACCATCCTTCGCAAATCTCCCTCTGTCCCTGACCTTCCTATGCAACCTCACCATCAACCTTATTAGATGCATATTCTGTCCCAGACAGCTTCACCAAGCCATCAGTCCTCAGCTGCCTTTTCCCATCCCTATGCCTTGATTTTGGAAACACTGGTGATGTAGTGGCTAAGTGATACAGCTGCTAATCAAAACGTCACTAGTTGAAATCCACCAGGTGCTCCTTGGAAACTCAATGAGGAAGTTCTACTCTGTTCTATAGGGTTGTATGAATCAGAATTGACTTGACAGCCGTGGGTTTGTTTATGCCTTGATTATCAGTCTTAGAAGAAACACAACTGAATGTCCCTTAAAGGCAAGGATGGTCAGATTATGGGTCACTTACTTTGGACATGTCCTCAGGAAAAACAAATTGCCAGAAAAGGACATCCTGTTTGGTAAGGTAGAGGATGAAGAAAAACTAGGGTAACACTCAGTGAGTTGGATTGAAAACAATAGTCACAATGGTGTAGTCAAATATACCGAGGACCACAATTTGATGTGCGTCAATCGTATTGTGCAGCGATCACCAATATCCACTACCAAATCTTCTATCACCATAAACAGAAACTTAATGCTTCCTAAACAAAGATTCCTACATTTCCCCTCCCACCTGTCCCTGGTGACTATTAAACTCTGGTCTCTAAACATTCTAATATTTGCCATGTTAGTGATTTACAAATCATCTGTCATGTTGTAATCATCAGTGCAATTCTAAAAGATAAGTTTATTATCATTTCTTTTCTCTTCAAACCAAACAATCCATTGCCATTGACTCGTGGTGAACCTACAGGACAGAGCAGATATGCGCCATAGAGTTTTGGAGGAATTCCTAGTGGACGTGAATTGCTGATCCTTTGGTTAGCGGCCACAGCACTGAACTGCTACTTCACCAGGGATTTCTTTTTGTCCACAGGGAAACTGAAACTTTCATGTATCAGATATTCTGCCTAAAGTCACAGAGCTGGGGCAGAATGGAGTAGGGACTTGCGCCCAGACGTGTGACTCCGTGAACCCCGCACAGCAGTACCTCCTCAGACCTAGCTCAGTGCTTTGCACTCAGTAGACATTTAAAAGTCATAAAATGAGGGAGAATGTGACGCAGGTAGGAGTGAACACAGGGTGGGACTGTGATTTACTCATTCATGGGGTGGTACAACTGATCTTCAGTCATTCGGTGTTTATTTCATTTTCTGGACCACTTGTTCTTGTTAACAAGGGAGTGGTCCAGAAAACCACATCCCTGAGTCGCGTTCTGGTTCCATTGCTTCGGGAAAGTCACTTAGGTGGGTTGGGTCTCCACTGTGTTGGCTCTCCATTTTTGTAACCAGTTAAATATAGGCAATACAGGCAGTGTCACCCATGACAGTGTTGCTGCACTGAGCCAGTGATGTGGAGAATGGTGAAGCAAGGTGGGGAGAAAAAGAAAAGTTGGCTGGAAAACTGTTCCTGATGACTTGTGGAAGAGGAACACTGTCTGTTTTCAGAGCAGAGCAGAGCAGAGAGATGGGTTGCTAAACAGAATAACACAGCTCCCTGGAAAGACGGTGATGACTCAGATATTATTGCCCATAAAATAGACTGCTCCCTTGCCTGTAAGGCGTTTACTGAACATGCCCGATGGACAGAGATGTGGTTGGACTTTGGGGAGGAAGGATGTTATGGATTGAATTGTGTCTGCCCAAAACGTTTGTGATACTCCCGGTATGAAGTGAATTGTGTTCTCCTCAAAATGTTTACCAACTTGGCCAGGACACACTCATAATGCTTGGTAGAGTGGAGGGTCTGCGAGAAAGAGGAAGAGCCTCGATGAGATGGCCTGACACGGTGGCTGTGGTGATGGGCTTAAGCCTAAAACAAGGGTGGACACGGCATGAGGCTGAATAGTGTTTTGTCTTCTTGCGCAGAGGGTCCCTGTGAGTTGAAACTGACTGGACAGCAACGAACAGCAACAACCTCTTAAAACTGTGAGAAAATAGACACTGTTTTTTTTTTTTTTTAAAGACATCCTGTTGTATTTCTGTTAGAGCAGCACCAAGAAATGGAGGCAGCAAGGTTTTGGAAAGAAAAAAAGGCTTTCATCTAAGGGTGCTGATGAAATGGGGTTCCAGGCCAGCTCTGCTACTCACCCACTCCGAGCCCCTGTAACTTCTGAGCCCCCGTAACTTCTGAGCCCCTGAAACTTCTGAGCCCCCGCCTCTTTCTACGTAACAAGGGGCTGTGCTCTCAGCACTGATGTTCTCTACGTGCACACTCTCACCTCAAGGATTCCTGGGAACATTGCTAGTGCTGTTTCTTTACAAGCAGATGGCCACTAATGTGAATGTTCTTGTCCCTTACCTGTAATTCCCAATTATACAGCATAAATACAAATTTTACTTTAATTCAATTAAGTGGTAATGAGGTGAGGAAATAATGCTTGAACATATTACTGTAGTTTGAGTTGGTAAGCAATGGGCAATAATATTTATGTTCCATTAGATTCTGTAAGGCATTTTCAATATCTCTTAAAATGCCTTCAAACTATTCTGGTTGTAATTGCTTTAAAAAACTGAAAAAGTTGTTCAGAGGAAAACAAATATATGCATCTTAACCAGTTGCTGTTGAGTCATTTCTGACTCAAGGCAACTCCATGAATGCCAGAGTAAAACTGTGCTTCATAAGGTTTTCCACTACTGACTTTTCAGAAGGACGTGGCCAAGCCTTTCTTCTAAGGTGTCTCTGTGTGGACTCCAGGTTCCAACCATTCAACTAGCAGGGGAATGAGTGACCATTTGCCCAACACAGGGTCTGCAAAAGCGTTTTGTTGTTGTTGGGTAACACCAAGTTGGTTCCAAATCATAGCAACTCCCCAGGACAGAATCGAACCTCCCTGTAGTACTTCTAAGAAGTGGCTGGTGGACTTAACAGCTGACCTTTTGGAAGGCAGCCGAGCTCTTAAATTCTCCACTACCAGGGCTCCACGTATGTTATGGACTGAATTATGTCTCCCCCAAAAATGTGTGTAGTAATTTGACTGGGACATGATTCCCAGTATGACATGATTGCTCCGCATCTTGTGATTTTACTATGCTGTAAATCCTAATGTCTACCTAGGTAAGATTATGTTGAGAGGATTAAGGTGGGACTACATCACCCTTACTGAGGGAGTTGCCCTGGAGTGTGGCTTGTACCACGTTTTATCCTTCAAGAGAGAAAAGGAAAGGGAAACAAGAACAGAGTGGGGAACTCATACAACCAAGGAAGCAACACTGACAGCAGACGACATCCTCCAGACCTGAGGTTCCTGTTCCGAGACGCTCTTAGACCTAAGAAGGGCCTTCCTCCAGAGCCCACAGAGAGACAGTGCGTTCGTTTGGAGCTGGCCCCCTGAATTCAAACTTCTAGCCTGCTAGACTGTGTGAGGATAGACTTTTCTTTGCTAAATCCACTCATTTGTGGTATTTCTGTTAGAGTAGTACCAGATGATCAGGACAACACTCATCTCAGAAGGACCTAAATTTAATTTCCTTAGAAATTACTTTCTGAGCTCCTATTAAGAATAAGGCATCAAAGAATGTGCTGTAAATGAATCTGCTGAGACTGTGGACAACCTGCTTCACACTTCCGAGGCTTGTTTTCTTCATTTATAAAATACATAAAATAAAATGCACCTTGTAGAATATTTCCTCCTTTCTTTCTGTAACTAAGAGTCCAGTTTAATGTTCGGTAACAGCCTCTGAATCTCATTAATAATTCCAGGAGACAGAATTCACGGACATTGCATCGGGTGGGTGTCTACTCCTGGTCCAGTGAGTATGGCTGTTGGCTGTGTCTGTCTCTGGCCCAGTGTCTATGGCACCATAGAATCATATGGCATAGAGAAGGTAAATATGGCTAATACGTGAAGTCATTTTTGCATCTGGAAAACCATCTGATAGTGACATTATAGGAGCCCTGTGGCCCAGTTTTAAAATCTCAGCTGCTAGTCAAAAGGTTGGCAGTTTGAATCGACCAGTTGCTGTTTGGAAATCATATGGCATAATACTACAACTCTGTCCTGCAGGGTTGCTGTGAATTGAAATCAACCATTGGCAACAGGTTATTGTCATTACAACATACATTCTGTATTTGTTGTCTATGTATATAGTGTCCCATGTGTCTCAGTTTGTTGTGCTGTGGGAGCACGTGTGTTGCTGTGATGCTAATGTTATGCCACCAGTAATCCGACTCCAGCAGGGTCATCCATGGTGGACCGGTTCAGCGGAGCTTCCAGGCTAAGACAGACTAGAAAGAAGGTCTTGGCAGTCAACTTCTGAAAAGAATTAGCCAGTGAAAACCTTATTAAGAACAGTGGAACATTGTCTGGTATAGTGTGAGACGATGAACCGCCCAGGATGGAAGGCACTGAAAACGTGACTGGGAAAGGGTTGTCTCCTCAGAGTAGGGTTAACTTCGGTGATGTGGTTGGAGTCAAGCTGATGTGCTGTGTCTCAAAATGAAAAGAAGCAGCTGCAAACATTCCATTAGTAATCTGAATATGAAATATATGAAGTATGAATCTAGGGAAATTGGAAATAGTAAAAAATGAAATGGAGCACATAAACATCAATATCCTAGGCCATTTTGAATCAGGCAAACATGTGGTCTACTAGGCTGGGAATGACAAGTTGAAGAGGAATGGTGTTGCATTCATTGTCAAAAAGAACACTTCAAGATCTATCCTGAAGCACAGTGCTGTCAGTTATAGGATAACATCCATATACTTTACAAGGGAGACCAGTTATATGACTGTTACTCAACTTTCAGAACACGTAGCTGTGCTGGTGAGAAATCTGTATATGGATCAAGAGGCAGTCATTTGAACAGAATAAGGGACACTGTATGGTTTAGCGTTAGGAAAGGTATGTGTCAGAGTTGTATACTTTCTTCACACCTATTTAGTCTGTATGCCGAACAAAGAATCTGAGAAGCTAGACTATAAGAAGAATAGGGCCTCAGGAATGGAGGAAGACTCATTAACAGCCTGCTTTATGCAGATGACACAAACTTGCTTGCTAAAGTGAGGAGGACTTGGACCACTTACTGATTAAGATCAAAGTTCACAGTCTTTGGTATGGGTTACACCTCAACACCAGGGAAACAAAATCCCCATTGCTGGCCCAGTAAGCCACATCATGATAAATGGAGAACAGACTGAGGTTTTCAAGGATTTCATTTTACTTGGTTCCACAATCAGCACCATGGAAGCAGCAGTCAAGAAATCAAGAGAGTCATTGCATTGGGCAAATCTGTTGCAACAGTCCTCTTTGCCAAGCGAAAAAAAGCAAAGATATCACCTCAAAGACCAAGGTGCTTCCGACCCAAGCCATGGTATTTTCAATTGCATCACATACCTGAAAAACCTGGACAATGAATAAGGAAGACAGAAGAGTTGATGCCTTTGAATTGTGGTATTAGAGTAGAATATGAAAGATGCCATGGACTGCCAAAAGAACAAGCAGATGCGTCTTGGAAGAAGTATAACACACGTGTTCATTAGAAACAAGGATGGTGAGACTACGTCTTACATATTTTGCAGATGTCATCAGGAGGGATCAATCCCGGGAGAAGGACATTATGCCTGGTGAAATAGAGGGTAAATGAAAAAGAGGAAGACCCTCAGCAAGACGGAGAGACACAGCGGCTGCGGGAACGGCCTGAAGCCTCCTGACGATTGTGGGCCTGGTGCAGGACCATGCAGTGCTTCGTTGTCGTACACAGTGGCACTGTGAGTCAAAACCAACTCTATGGCATTGAATGACATCAACACAGATGGTGAAATGGTATTCAGCTTTTAGTGAACATCCAGTCAGAGCTAATGTTACTTCCTTGACTAGATTAGCTGCTTAATTAGTTATCTGTCCATTGGATTGAATGAATGAATAAACAAGTCAAAGAATTCTGGACAAAGTCAATGGCCTGGGCAAAGGGCAAGTTCAAACAGAATTTATTTTCAGAATCGGACCTATTTAAAAGAGAGATAAAAGAAAAATACTAGAGCAACTTCCAAAAGCCTACTTAATGACTGAGGCTTTGAATAGAGAACCAAAAATACCCACTTGGAAGATAACACATTCTTTCACTGACCCAAGAAACTTTTACTGAGCACTTATTCTATTCTGTACTTGGTATGCAAAGAAGAATGATGTGTGGTCCTGGAATGTACTAATTTCTAATCTGAGGAGGAAGAAAGAACTGAAGAGAAAAAAGAAAGGAAGAAAAGAGAGAGGGAGGCAGGAAAGAAAAAAGGGAGGGCAGGAGAGATACAAAGATAAAGAGGGAAAGGAGAGCAAGAAGGAAAGAAGAGACAAAGAAAGGAAAAAGAGAGGGAAAGAAGGAAGGGAGAGAGTCTCAGTCTTATGGATGAGGATGCTTGGGGAAGGAGAGATGAGACAACTCAGTCCAGGCCAGGCTAAGGGGTTTTACTCCTTTGGTAGTTAGGATAGACCAACTTGGATATACGAGACAGGGAGTCTTCAGATTTCCTGTTTTTGTCAACTTAGCTCACTCAACAGGATGGGGCAGCACTGCTTAAAGGTGGGATACTCTTATGTACCCTTCCTCTGCCTTTGGTGACTCCACACCACAACACCCAAGGTAGGAGACCTCATGCCTAGCTCAGGAGAGCGTGTCTCCCCCGCCATCAGTGGAGGTGGCCAGTGTCAGAACCACAGCCTGCTTTGTTTCAGAGCCCCTGCTGTCTCCCGAGGTTGTCCTAGTAAAACATCTTGCTTCTCTGGCATCCACAAGTCTTCCTGTTGCATGTCTAAATGCCGCTGTTTATCTTTTTCTAATTTTTAGAAACATAAGGCAAAGCCACAACTAGGTCCCAGGCTATGTGTGTGCTTGCATCCGACACACGAGCCCTGCAGAGTTCTGGATGCTGGGATAACATGAGGTGGTGAAGGCAGCAGAGGTTCCACCTCAGATTGTTCCTACTTTCTGTCCTCTGCTCCCAGGGTAGGGTGCCTTGAGAATGTCTGCTTTCTATATACCATTGGGCTTTCATTTTGGAAGGGCACCCAGGTAGCGAGCTCCTGAAATGAGTTCCATGAGTTGTTAGTCTCACCATGTGTCAAGCAGAGAAGAATTGTTTGTAGAAGATTGCTATTGAGTTTACTGTCACTGGAATAAATCACTATTGACATTTCTAGTTTTAAGAATTTAATGAACTTAAGAATGGAAATTGCTTACAGCAGTAACAACTGTATCTTTGACTTCTATAATTAAAACCCAATGTCATTAATGCTTACTGTTTGAGCCAGAAGTCACTGCTACTATTAATACTAAAGAATCAACCTGAGCACAAAATCAGGTGGCAGAAAATCTAAATGCCCCCAGTTGAAAGTCAATTGCAAAATTCTAAATGAAAATTCTATGTAGGTAAGAAGATGCAGACAGACAGACAGACATGGAATCCTAGTGGTCTGGCAGGCCTTGAAGTAGCATTTACTATGAAACCTTTTTATTATTATTATTATCATTTTTTTATTTTGAGCCATGGGAAAATCTGCCACAAAGGACCTCTTTAAAGTGTTGAAAAGTAAAGATGTCACCTTGAAGACTCAGGTGTGCCTGACCCAAGCCACAGCATCTGCGTGCAAAAGATGGACAGTGAACAAAGAAGACAGAAGTTGTTTTTAAATTGTAATGTTGGAGAAGAATATTGAATGTACCATGGACTTACAAAAGAACAAACAGATCTGTTCTGGAAAAAGCACAACCAGAGTGCTCCTTGGAAGCAAAGATGGCAAGACTGCATCTTATATAATTTGGACATGTTGTCAGGAAGGATCAGTCCTTGGAAAAGAACACGACACTTGGTAAAGTGAGAATCAGCAAAAAAGAGGAAGACCCTCAACCAGGTGGATTGACTCAGTGGCTCCAACAGCAGGCTCAAGCATAAGAAAGATTGTGGGCACAGCACAAGACCAGGCAGTATTTCATTCTGTTGTGCACAGGGTTGCTATGAGTTGGAACTGAGTCGATGACAGCTGACAACACTGAAAACACCGTGGCTTGAGGTAGCCACATCTTAGCCCTCTAAGTGATAACTTTTCTTTTCCTTTTTTAACATTGCTTTGAAGAGGTCTCCTGGAGCAGATTTGCCCAATGAGATAGGTCATTTGACTGCTTGACTGCTACTTCCATGGGTGTTGATTGTGAAGTCAAATAAACTGAAATCCTCGACAACTTCAGTTTCTATGAAGGTTATAAAGGGAACTATTAAATCTTACAAATAGCAGATTTCCTTAGTGGTTTTCTGATTATTCCACTTGCACAAGAAAATGTGTTTTAGTGACTTAGTTATCTAACGCTGTATGACAAACCACCTGAACTTTTGTTTTAAGGTAACAACCACTTAATTTGCTAAAAATTAATGAGTGAATTCACAGTTTAGGCTGAGATCAATCAGACAGATTGTTCAGTTTTTCATCCTGAGATAACTTATCTGCCTGTTGCAGTACAGTAGGTCACCGGGGGTAGGTAGCATGGTCCCAGATGGCCTCACTTACATGCCTAGTGGTTGGTGCTTGCTGAAGGCTAGGCGTCTCTGTTCTCTTCCACATGTTCCTGCAGCAGGCTAGCTCGGGTTTGTTCACATGGCAGTCCCAGGGCAGCAAGGGAGCAAGCACAGAGGCTGTTAGGCCTCTTGATGATGAGGACTGCAACTCCCACCACGTCACTTTTGCCACAATTCTATGAAATCAAACCACAAGGTCATATCAGATTCAAGGGAGCGGGGGGGAAATAGACTCTACCTCTTGATTAAAGAAGCTTCAATGTTACACTGCAAACAAACAAAGAAAACAAAAACTGCTGCTGAGGTGATTCTAACTCACGGTGACCCTGTTTATTACTGAGTAGAACTACTTCATAGGGTTTTCAATGCCTGTAACCTTTACAGAAGCAGATGGCCCAGTCTTTCTTTAGGGTTGCTTCTAAGTGGGTGTAGTCCTCCAACCTTTGAGTTAGTAGCTGAGCTGCCCAGGGTTAGGATTGAGCGGGTAGGCTCTGTGATCAGATGCGCTTTGTTTTAGCCCTCATTCTATCAGTTACTGGCACCAAGACCTCAGGAAAGAACCTGAGCATTTTTGGTGCTGGTTTAGTCACTGTCGAATGAAGATAATAACAGGATCCACATGGTAGTGTTCTTCTGAGGGTTATGTAATTTACCACATACAACTCATAGCAACTTACAGCGACCCTATGGGGCAGAGTAGAACTGCCCCATATGGTTTCCAAGGAGCACCTGGTGGATTTGAACTTCTGATCTTTTGGTTAACAGCTGTAACATTTAACCAATATGCCACCAGGGATAAGGCCTGTAACAATGCTCACCCAAACCAAAGCCACTGGTGTCAAGCTGACTTCCACTTACAGTGACCCTATGGGACAGAGCAGAACTACCCCACAGGGTTTCCAGGGCTGTAATCTCTCTCTCTCTCTTGCTTTTGCTTCTATACAGCTTTCAGATTTTCAGTTTATTTTATTTTTATTGTGTTTAGCTTCAAGTGTACAGATCAAGTTAGCTTCCCATCCAAGAATTTGTATACATGTGGCTTTGTGACATTGGTTGTAATCTGCACAGTAGGACAGTACTCTTCTCCTTTCCACTATGGTTTCCAAAGGGAACCATCTGTCCGGTTCCTATCCCTTCCTGCCTTCTCGTCTTGCCTTTGGGCAGGAGTTGCCCATTTGGGGTTTCAGTTCTGGGTTAGCAGAGAGTCCAGGGACCACAGTCTCAGGGGCTTCTCCAATGTGAATTTTGCTCTGCATTTTTCTCCCACTCTGTCCAGGACTGTCTGTTGGGTTCCCTGTCAGGGTGGTCACTGGTGGCAGCCTGGCACCACCTAGTTCATCTGGACTCTGGCTGGTGGGGTCACTAGTTCATGTGGTCCTTTAGCCTTTTGGGAGCAGACTGCCACATCTTTCTTCCTTGGACTGGCTGCTGGGTTCAAGCTTTGCAGTTAGCAGCCAAGCACTTCCCCACTGTGGTGCTAGGGCTCCTTGCACAATGCCTAACAGATAGTAAATGTTCTAAATGGTAGCAAATTCTATAATAAATGGATGAATTAATAATTCTGACAAGGGCTGGGAGACCATGTACCAAAGTTTTCAGGTTGCAAAAGATTTTGAGACAAGTTCAGACTTTCAAGGTGGGTGACATGAGAAATATCCATATGTTCCTTAAGGTAAATTACCCAGAAAGGATACAGGGAGACTCAGGGATGACAGTTTGAAAGAGTTTCAGTGGTGCTGGAAATGGACATTCACACACACTTGCACCCTGAGGGTGGTTCCTTCCAAATAGGAAGGTGCAGATCACTGTTGTTCAAGCTGAAGAATTGAGGCCAATTTGTCTGTACATTTTGTCAATTTCTGGTCCAGAAGAGGAGAAGCGTGTATGATGTATGATTACATGACTTACTGGCTACAGATGTTCAATGTCCTGATACAAGGTGACAGTCAGTTAGAGTAGTGTTAGCCAGAAAGAGTTTGATTCTGAAGCTTGGAGCAACAGGATCAGCTTAACCTCTGCATTGTATCCTTGCAAACACACAAATCCTACCTTAGTAAGTGGCTGAATTCTCCAAAGACTGCTGATTATTCCCTTTCACTGCTGGAAAGCCCTATTTCATCTAGTCAGCAAACATTGCTGAACATCTACTATGTACCAGGCAGCATGCTAGGCACTGGGAACCCGGATGAACTGGTTACATAATTTGCATCCTTAAGGAACTCAGAGGCTAGCAGTGCAAACAATCACAAATCTAACTAGTTCTTAGTGTACTGGGAGAAATGTCTTAAAGAAATAGAAATACGTGCTAGAGCAGAAGACAAGTCATCTGCCAATTTGGCAAAAGTGGTCTACAAGTTTTAAAACCTGGTTATTGAAAGTCTGGGCCATGATTGCTCCTGTACAACTCTGGTGGGCTGCCAGAGACAGACTTCAGAGGGTACATTTTTTCAAAGATGCACACTCTTTGACCCCGGTAATTCTTCTTCTAAGAATCTATACAAGACAAACACACACATATACACAGAAATGTGAATAACTATTTGTCTACAGAGAATTTTACTCCACTGGTTTTTATAATTAAAAAATGGTACACATTGCATGGTTATTAACAGGTATTTATTACGGAATTATAGAACAGAGTCAGACAACTGGTAAGAATCCCTGGATGGTACACACTACGAAGTGTGTGGCTACTAACTGAAAGGTTGGTGGTTCAGACCCACCCAGAGGCACCTTGGAAGAAAGGACTGGTGATCTGTTTCCAAAAAAACAGCCACTGAAAATCCTGTGAATCACAGTTCTACGCTGATGCCTGTGGAGTTGACTTGAGTGAGAACTCACTTGACAGCAGCTAATTTTGTTTGGTTTTTGGTTGAAAATGATCTATTATGCACAGTTAAAAATGATAGAATAGAATAAGCAGTGATATCATGAAATGCTGAGAATGTATTCACTAAATGTTAAAAGGAAGAGCAGAGCAGTAAGTGGAACATGACCCCAGTGTTGTAGAAAAGCATACACGTGTACCTTCTTGGATCCACTATCAATACACATGGAAACAGCAGTCAAGAAGCCAAAAGGTGACCTGCATTGGGAAAATCTGCTGCAAAAGACCTCTTTAAAGCATTAAAAGGAAAAAATGTTACCTTGAAGACTAAGAAGTACCTAACCCAAGCCATAGTATTTTCAGTCACATTACATGCATGTGAAAGCTGGACAATGAATAAGGAAGACAATGCCTTTGAACTGTAGTGTCACAGAAGAATATTGAACACAACATGGACTTTCAAAAGAATAAACCGATCTGTTCTAGTAGAATTACAGCCAGAGGGCTCCTTAGAAGCAAAGATGGCAAGATGATGTCTTACGTACTTTGGGCATGTGGTCAGGTTGGATCAGTCCCTGGAGAAGGACATTATGCTTGGTAAAACAGCAGGTCAGTTGGAAAGAGGAAGTCCCTCAACAAGATGGATTGACACAGTGGCTGCAACAATGGGCTCAAGCACAAACACAACTGTGGGCCTAGCTCAGGACCAGGCAGTGTTTTGATCTGTTGTATGTAGGTTCGCTATGAGTTGGAACCGAGTCAATGGCACCTAACTACAACAATAGCAGTATCTTCTAGCACATCTGTCTTAGAAGAATACAACCAGGATGTCCCTTAAAAGTGGAAACGGTGAGACTTCATCTCACTTCAAATGTGTTACTGAAATGACCAATCTCTGGAGAACATAACGTCGCATGAAGCAGAGGGTCGGTGGCAAAGAGGAAGACCCTCAGTGAGTTGTACTGGCTCAGTGGCTGCAACCTCGCAACCAGATAGAACGACGACGGTGAGGGCTGCGCAGGACCAGGCAGGACTTTGTTCTGTTTTACACACACTCTGAGTCAGAACCAACTTGATGGCACCTAACGATGCAATTTATCTTTCAGAAGTAAATACACCAAAATGGGAGCTGATTATTTCTAGGTTTTTATTATGGGCAATTGTACATTTTGGAGAACACGAAAGAGACTGGGGAAGGCACTAAATAGTTGTCACATTTCAAGTGGGCTTTGAAGACCAGGCTGGACTAAACCAGCTCAAGTCTAATTCCAAAGTTCAGAAAGTTGGAAAAATGACCCCAGTTTCCAATACTGCATTCCAGAATAGTCCATGGCTTTGGGATCATGGCTTTGGAATCACACAAAACTAAATTTGAGTCCTGACGATGGCCTCCCGTTGATGAGCCACTTGGGCAAATGGTTTAAACTCTCTGACCTTTAAAATCAGAAGTGTGACATTTATCTCATTATTTGATGTGACAAGATGTCAGTGTTTATACAGTACCTCACAGAGTTCCTGGCACAGAGCAGCTGGCTGGTGAATCATTGCAACTACCACTTTAAACCAGAAAAATAACAAACCAGTTGATTCAATGCTTATTCACGGCAACCCCACGTGTTGTAGAGTTGATCTGTGTTCCACAGAGGTTTCAGTGGCTGCAGCCTTTCAGGAGCAAATTACCTGGCATTTCTTCTCAAGTGCCTTGGGTGGGTTCAAACTGCCAAACTTTTGATTAGTAGCTGAGTATGTTAGTCATCTGTACCACCCAGGAACTCTCCCTTCTAATGCCTCAGTTCAAATGCAGCAAGCTATTAAGGATAAAAGGGAAGAACAGTGGTCTTTTGGCAGACAACAATGGATGGAATTAATAGTGTGTTCTACTTATTACATACACAGTGAAGTCTCTGGAAATACAATTGTTACGGTGTTATTTAGAAAAGATCCTCCATTTACAAGGAAACACGTGTAAGATCACTAAAGGGCGAAGGGGTGGTAACGACAGCAGTCAACATGTTTCTGTGCCACACTTGCCCGTGTTCACTCCAGACAGGGGCGCTTTAGTTGGCAATGTGCTGGTGGCATGGATTGAACTGTGTACCCTCCAAAATGTATGTGTTGGTTTGACTTGGTTAGGAGCTCCAATATGGTGCCTTTCCTCCCGTGTGTTGTGAATCCTGCCTCTGTGATACTATGATGGAGAATGGTTTGCAGTTGTGTTAGTGAGGCAGGACTCAAGCCTGTGGAATGTAAGGGAGGGAAGTGAGCTGAGGAGGTTGGGAACCTCCCACCACCGAGAGGGAAGCACCGAGAGCAGAGCACGTCCTCTGGACCCGGGGTTCCGGTGCGAGGTGCTCTCACTGGATGCGGACTCAGCCTGCCGGACTGTGATGATCTTTCACATTGAATGGACTTGTAGCTTAGGAACGGATTTGTGGCTTACTGGACTGTGACAATAAAAGCTTCTCGTCATGAAACCTTCCACTCGTGGTATTTTCCATTAGAGCAGTACCTGGTGACTAGGACAGCTGGCATCAAGCTGCCTTCCTCCTCCTTCACTACAGAGAGCTGTGCAAAGATGCAAGCGTCTTCAGTTGGAGGTGGCCAGGCCAATAAAGGTGGCACCGGGTGACGGGCATACATGCCAAGATGCAGTTCTGCTAACGAGGTGACAGTGCTTCTGCCACCTGCATGGAGCCTATGCCAACTCAGGTGGCGTCCATGGAATCTGAAGCAAAGGCTAGAGAGAATGCCACCGGCTTAGGGGACTCCCAGGGGCCACGCAGAGATCTGTCTGCTCACAAGCCCTCCCAGGTCCCGTGGTCTAGATCTAGACAGAATCTGAAGACATCCGGAAACCTTGATGACTTTACTCATACTGCCTAGGACTTCTGAATTTCTTCCTTTACTGTTTTTCTCATTGTGCTGATTGGAAGTGAGCTGTTTATCATAGTGATCTGTTTATTCAGTGACTTTAAATGTTTCATACTTCAGTTCTCTTTCTGGTTAGTGCATTTCGGGCACAAGGTTTTGATGATGATGATGATGATGATGATGATGATGATGGTTGAGTGAAAATGTACATTCCTGTATAAATTTGCAGGCCCACCTATGTGCAGCTCCTACTGCTCTCCATTGAGCACAAGGTTTTAAACAACTT
Organism: Heterohyrax brucei; assembly: GCA_028571685.1. Taxonomy (NCBI): domain Eukaryota; kingdom Metazoa; phylum Chordata; class Mammalia; order Hyracoidea; family Procaviidae; genus Heterohyrax; species Heterohyrax brucei. The sequence goes on from CM053153.1 coordinate 5,962,769, forward strand.
TGGACAAAGGTGGATCTCACAGAGTCTGCGAACTCTGATAAATGATATTTAAAATTTGGGTGTGTATGCATTTTCCTGGGAGTCAATGGGTCATTATACTTTTTTTAAAAGGGTTTATGATATAAATGTTGGAGATGTAGTGGTTAAGAGCTATAGCTGCTAACCAAAGGGCTGGCAGTTCATATCCACCATGTGATCCTTGGAAACTTATAGTGTAGTTCTGCTCTGTCCTATGGGGTAACGACACATCAGAATTGACTCAACAGCAGCTGGTTTGTTTGCTCAGTGATCCAAAATTAAAACAGCACCGCCAAGGCATCTCTATTTCAAGGAATGGAAATAGAGTTATATGTAAAAGAAGTGATGGAGCCACGCATCATGCTCAGATTGGCTCTCTGTTGGTAGCAGATTCTTCTCCTCTTGCCTTCTCTGAGGTTTCAGGGTCTCCTGCGTACTCTGGTTAGACATTATAATGTGTCTCCATGAAGCCACTGGGATTTTCCCTTTCTTCTTCCTAAGTTATGTGCACACGCTTGCATGATGGATCCAACAAAAAAAGAGTCTGGGAATAAGCGAGGGACTTGACGGGTGAGAGGTGAGCCTTGTCTGCACTTATGCTTGACCTTTGTGCTTCAGACTATTTCTCAGGCATGAGTTCCTGCCTCAGGTGGCATGCCTTTATCTTCTTCAGAGAGGGAGCCCTCACCCAAGGCGTGAACAGGGGTGCTGATGGGAAAGCAGGGTGACCAGATAACTGCTAACTATGCTTACTTTGAGTGACTCTTGGGGACATCAGGGCTTACTTCTTTATTGTTACTATCATTATTATCATGGTAAGTATGCATGTTACACTTACAAACTCAACATACCTTATGTGTACCGTTCACCGATGTCGTGTTCATCACGTTGGGTAGCCGTCACCATCGTCTGTCTCCACATTTTCCCATCCTCCATAGCAGAAGCTCAGTGTCCCCTAAGCAATGAGCTTCCCTTTCTCTCTTTACCTTGACACTAATCAATTTTGGACTGTACACACCTGCCTGTCCAGATATTTCTTATAATTGGAATCATATCACATTTGTCCTCTTTTGACACTCAACACATGTTTTGTATAGTTAGTCATGTTGTAACATGTCCTAGGACTTCAAAATGGTACAGACGCTGTAGAAATCAGAATGATGGTTCTGCACAAAGTCAACATAGACTTGCCATACGATTAAGCAATTCTACTCCTAGGTGTATAACCCCAAAGAGCTGGGGCAGGGGTAGGGACAGAACTCACTTCTTTGGGGGGAAAAATTGCTTTAAGTAAAAGTTTACAATCCAAGTTAATTTGTGATACAAAAACTTATGTATACACTGCTGTCTACCTCTTGGTGGGTAAAGCAGCTAGAGGTAGATAGAGTATGTGTAAGTCTTCATATCACAAATTAACTCCTCTCTACCCTGTATTTTCTGTGTGTATTCAGTCATTTCCTGTCTACCTCTGCCCTCTCATCTCACCTCTGAACAGGACCTGTCCGGTTAGTGTCATGTATCTACTTAAGCCAAGAAGCATATTCTTCACCAGTATCATTTTATCAGAGCTTACTTCTGAAACTCAAAATATCTGGTGTTATTGTTATGTCACTGATCACCTGTTACCCCACCTATGGTGAGATTACGTTTTTGAGATTCTGATAAATCAATACCATTTTGAGTACTTCTTTCAGACACAATATGTTTTTGACAGCACTTTTAACACTTTTATTTTTTTAGATTCAACTTAGATTCAAGGACAGAAATCTCTGTGGCTGTTATATTTTTACACCTTACCTGGTAATTTATTCATTTCCTTCATCATTTATTCATTCAATGTCGATTGTGTTCTGCATGAGAGCCTCTTTATCTGAAGTTTCCTTGTACTGAAGAGGCTGAGGGCTGACTTTGGACATCAACAGACACTTGACAAACACAAAACACACTAAAAACAGGGTACATGCTGAGCTAACAAGTGTTAGAAAGCAAGAATTACAGTGAGTGGTCAGGCCACAGGATCCATGTTCAAAATTACAAGTCATGATTCCACGGGTTTTATTAAAGCTGATACCCCGGGAGAAATGCTATCGCTACTAAAGGTTCACGGTGACTTGGTTTCCGAATAAATGACACCCCCCACTTTCAGTCACATCATCTGCCTTTCTTCTACTCCATCACACAGTTTATCTTTAAGTAGTTTGGGCCCCGTTTGGGGAACGGGAAGAAAACAAAACTACTGGATGAAAAACCTGAGGTCTTTCCTGTATCATTTTCTACTTATTTGCACCATGTGAATCCACCCAAGCCGTCATCAACAAACAAACAAAACTGTTACCATCTGTTCCATTCCAGCTCACGGTGACTCTGTGTTGGTCAGAAGAGAACTATGCTTCATCGAGTTTTCAATGGCTCTGACCTTTCAGAAGCAGATTACCAGATCTTTCTTCAAAAGTGCCTGTGGGTGAACTTGAACCTCCAGCTTTTCCACTGGCCACTCCTCCCATGGACTCCACCCAAGTACTCAGAAAACCACCAGCCCCAAATAACATGTGACAATCTAGTCCCATTCTCTGCATTGATTTCCAAGTGACTCCTTAGATTGTAAACTGGATGAAAGCAGGAGCCTTTTCTCTCTGGTTCAACACTGAATCCTAGTGCCTGTGGTGCTGCTAGGTACATGCTGGGACAGACTGGACCACAAAACCCTTTTCCTCCTTTTCTTCTCTTACTCTATGTTTACCATTCCACGCTGTTGTCAGCTTTCCTGTTCCCTTAAATTCAGGTAATCTCTCCACTGGTCTTTGTTCAAAGAACCCTGGTGGCACACTGGTTAAGTGATTGGTGTGGCTAAGCATCTCTGACATGGAGAAAAACAGGTGAAATTGTGCACTTCAGATGGCAAGCACAAATAAGCTTGCGTACATCTTTTCTTGCTGCGTGATGCATCCCAGCCAGGGATCGTGGATTTGAAAAGAGGTTTTCATTCTACAGAAGGATGCGGTGGGTGTGGGGAAGAGACAGATGCCAGCTGTACCTAGAGGCAGAATCTTTGACATGGTGAAATGATGTGAAATGGTTCATTCCAGATAACTTGGTAAACACCATGTGTCCATGACAGATAGCATCTCAATACCCAACAGGCACCCCCTGAGGCAGGTGCAGGAGAAGAGGTCCTGCGCAAGTCCCTGGTCTCCTTATGACACCACGGTAATCATGATACGACAAAATGGTGTCAGGATGAGCCTATATTTCTAAGGAGCTCTGAAACACAACTTCTGTGTATTTTCAGCTCTCCCGGTGAAGTTTCAGAAGAGTGAATCATAGCCAGGTTCCAGGAAACAGCAGAGCTGGTTGCCACAAACAACCTCATGTGTGAAAGCAGGAATGGATATTTCCTGAAACTTTTCAAATGTCGAGGTGAGAAATGAGCATGACAGCTATGAGCGTGGGGGCCGATTCTGAGAAATGAAAGATGAAATGAGAAGTAAAAACAAATCACCTTTTCCCATGTTAGAATCAATTCTGCAGCCAACTGTCACAGCAAAAAGAGGATGGCAGCAAGGACACGAGGACCACCTCTTGCTCTGAGGCTGTATTGTACACCAACAGGTACATGGGGTCAACATGTCCACAACTTTCTCTATTCCAAGCTTCATGATGAGGGCCACCAGTGTGCCAGACTTAATCCACATATGTGTGTGTATATAGGTGTGTGTGCTTGTGCCATTTCTTGGGCATTTTTCCTAGTTCCATAATGCCTTGAGATAAGAAAATGAAAGCACAGAAACTAGAAATGGAGAGCTAATGCCTTTTCCTTCATTTAAAACAGTTTCTATTTTTGTAACTGAGTAGAAGTACACCTTGACAGAGACGCTTGAAAGCTAAGTGTAGATGACAAACCTAAGTGTCATCTTTGGAGGGAATATGAGAATTTTAAGACAGAATGTCCTTTGTGTCAATCTGCAGGCTGTAGGTTTGGCGGAGGTGGAGGGGAAATGTGTGATATCAAAACTAGACTGAAACTCTTGTCTATAATCACTGCAAGTTCATATTTGGGTGTGTGTGAACTGGACAGTTCAAGTCCTGGGTAGAGACAGTCAAGCCAGCTGGCTGAGCACGTGGACAGGTGGGTCAGATGCTTCATTTGATGTCCTTTCCATTTCCCTTCTCATTTTCCAATCATGACTCTTAAGATCATTGACAGCAAGGAATCCAAGCCACTGTAGGGAACAGTGAAGACCAAATCTGAACTTAACACAGCATTCGCGCCAGCCTTCAAGTCTACCCCCTGATCTGCCTCTGCGTGTACACGCTGTGACTCAGGTGTGGTGTTCTCTGACACCGTGCTGCTCCTTCCCGCTGTCACTGTGCTCACACTGAGCCCTTCTCCGGGACTGCCTCTGGCGCCCTTTCCACCTGGTCAAGAAGTAATCACCACATCAGACTCAGGCCAGCTGAGCCTCTTCACCGCCCCTGGGGGACCCTTGAAGACCAGATCATTGTGGTTTCCGCTCTACGTTGTCATCATCCACTAATTTCTTCATCTGTTCCACAAGATTTAGACTCCTTGAGGGCAGGGGTTTGGTCTAATTTAACAACTTAGGCCAAATTCCTAGCGTATCAACACAGTCAACAAAGATGTCTGGAATGAATGAGGGTAGGATAACCTTTCCTTGAGAATCCCTGCAGGACTCTCCTGCCGCCTCGCTTGGGTCATTCACCAGGATAGAAGGCTTGCCTTAACAGGAGCAGCCCGCCTCTGCTCCCACCTTCTCTTTGCTTTGCTTTGTCCTTTTTCTTTGTGTTTGCACACATGACTTGAGGTCAGAATAGTTAACATTTTCATACATTTTTGGAAACCCTGGTGGCATAGCGGTTAAGTGCTACGTCTGCTAATCAAAAGTTGAGCAGTTCAAATCCACCAGGTGCTCCTTGGAAATTCTATGAGGTCATTCTAGTCTGTCCTATGGTTGTTATGAGTTGAAATCAACTCAGTGCCACTGGGTTTAGGTTGGCTTGGCTTTGGTTTCATGTACTTTTAAAAAAATTTCCCGTGCTTGGATTTCACTAACTGGTCATTGTTCTTGTGACGATGGCATCATTGAGTTGTCTTCTTTGCAGTGTTCTTATGAGGATTAAATAGGACAATAATTTTGAAAGTGCTGTCTACATGGTAAAGTTACTTTTCAGTTATCATGTGTAATTGCCATTTAGTTAATTTTGTTCTCTGGAGTAAGGTAGGATGAGGAAGTACCACTCTAACGGTGTCTTTTCTTTCTGTTATCTTAAATGTCATACTAGAAAAGACTGGGCACAGAGTTGGTGTTCCCAAAACTTTTTGATTTAGGAGTTGATAAATTTAATGTTGTGTAGCTGGCCAATTCGTGTGGTGGTTAAAGCGCTCAGCTGCTAACCAAAAGTTTAGTTGTCAGAACTCACTGGCCACCCCACTGGAGAAAGATGTGAAGTCTGCTTCTTTAAAGATTTACAGCCTTGGAAATTCTACCAGAGAGCTTTCCTCTTTCCTCTGGTGCCTCTGTAAGGTAGAATTGACTTGACAGCAGTGGGTTTGGGTTTGGGTTTTAATTAGCCAACAGAACATTACTGGTAAGGTCTCACCTGTCTTGCTTGAGTCTTGATAATAACAATAAAGAGGGTTAATGTTGGTGAGACTCTGCTGAGCGTCTAAGGCACTTGGGAATGAATTATAAAAACAGCTACCACTTTGGGGCACATACTGGTTGGAGCATTGCACTAGGCCCTTTATGTGCCAGAATATCATGTCTTCTCAGTCACCCTATGGGACAGACACTCATGGTCTCCTTCCAGATAATGAGACTCAGAGTCCAGGAGTTTTGATTCTTGGGCATGCATTCTAAAGGAGGCTGGTGACAGCAGTGAGAAGTGACATCAGTGTCCTGTCTCACATCTCTCAGACTGGAATACCTGTGCTCACACTTAATATCACCTCCCAACAAAAACTTCAGGACTGAGGCTTTACTGAATTTCTCGTGTTGGAGAACTGGTACACACAGAGATTAAGAAGCTGGTTTGGAGTCAGTGCTGTTGTAGCACAAATATCCCAAATGAGAGGATTTATTTTTAAAAAAAGAAATTAATTTTCTTGCAGTTATGGATGCTAAAACTCCAAACAAGGGTCTCAGTTGTGTGGATGACTCCTTTGCTGGTGGCCTCCAGCATTCCTTGATGTTTGGACATCCTCCAAGTGTCACTTGTTGTCCCAGCAGTGGTTGTCTCGGTGTCTAATCTGCTCTCCTTATAGCTCAGAAGTGTTTAGGTTTGGGACACTCTATACAGACATGACCTTGTTAAAATAGCAAACAAAACTATACTTCCAAACAGGATCACATCCACAGGGATTAGAGGTTAAGATTTTGACTCATAGTGACCCTATAGGACAGAGCAGAACTGCTCCACAGGGTTTCCAAAGAGCAGCAGCTGATGGGTTTGAGTCACTGACCTATTGGTTAACGGCAGAGCTCTTAATCACTGTGGCACTGGGCTCCAATACACATTTTAAGGGAACATGATTCAATCCATACCACGCCCAGAGCCAGGCAGGTGAAGAATAAAACCCTGGCATTCACTTCCTCTGCCTAAATGCCCCCTTCAGCTGGAGACTTCGAGGAATCCATGCTCAGCAGGAACAACAATACTCGGTCCACTGACAGATGCCGGTCTCACTGTCACTCTACATATGGTAACAAGGAGCCGTGGCGGTACAATGGTTAAATGCTTGGCTGCTAACTGAAAGTGATTCTAACCCACCTAGTGGCTCTGCAGGTGAAAGACCCGGCAATCTCCTACCATGAAGATTAACTAAACAAAAACCCATTGATGTCAATTAGATTCGGATGCATAGCAACCCCATAGGACAGAATAGAACAGCCCCATAGGGTTTTTACAGCTGCAAATCTTTACAGAAATAGACTACCACATCTCTCCTGCAGAACAGTCTGGTGGGTTTGAACTGCCAATCTGTAGGTTAGCAGCTGAATGATTTGTTATTGTGCCACCGGGGCTCCTTCCCATGAAGATTACCTCCTGTGAAACCCTATGGGGCAGCTCTATTCTGTCCTATAGTGTAGCTAGGGGTCAGAATCAACCCAACAGCCCACCCCCGACCACAGCATGCAGGGCGACATCCTTTCTTTCTTTAAACCACAGGACGCATTATATTCTCACCACAAAATCCAAGGCAAAAGCAGCTACCCTCTCTCAAAGTATCCATCATATCTGGCTTACCTCTCCGTAGCCCCCACCATGCCCAGTTATCAAGAGAGTGTTGCTCCAGGGCCTTGGGCTTTTTATGTAGCTTTGACAAATGGTAGATGATCTGATGTTCCCTAAGGCAATGGTGTCAACCAGACTACAGCAGGATGTTTTGTGAGATATGACAAGAGTTCCATAGACTTGCCTTTCGGGTGCAGTGTCTTCATTTGTCAGCTGAGGGGGCTTCTTACGTTGCAGCTTCTAGTTGGGGGACATGGAGACATCAACGGCATCAGTCTCCCAGGGCTGCTGTGGGACATGAGTTAAAAGTTACAAAATCCGTCCCCAGAAAAATGAGTTCTCTTTTTCACTTTCTTCAAACCTACTTTACAGTACCTTTTAAAAAATATATATTTTATTGTGATTTAAGTAAAAGTTTATAGTCCAAGTTGATTTGTCATGTAACCCCCCCCCCAACTGCTGTACAACTGTAACTGCTCTTCCCTGCCACCACCCTGCGGCAGTGGCACACTCTCCCTCTTTACCCCCTATGCTTTGGATTCACGTGACCAGCTCCTGCCCCTCCACCCTGTCACCTGGCCTCTAGAGAGAAGCTGCTCAGGCAGCCTCATGTATGTCTTTAAGTCAAGCAGCGTATTCGTCACCAGCATAGCTCTGTCTTATAGTCTAGCCCAGTCTGTCTGAAGAGTTGGCTTTGGGACTTGTTTCAGTTCTGGGATGAGGGCCTTAGAATTTCTTTTCTTATTTTTTAATTTCATTGCTTTTTATTTTTGTTTTTGAGAGAATGTCAAATGTTTTGCATTTCACTCACATATTTTTGAGAATTATTCCTCTGTTTCATTGACTATGCAAAGGCATTCAACTGTGTGGGTCATAACAAATTATGGATAACACTGTGGAGGATGGCAATTCCTGAACACTTAATTGTGCTCATGAGGCATCTGTGTATGTGACAAGAGGGAGTTGTGTGAACAGAACAAGGAGACATTGCATGGCTTAAGATTAGAAACAGTGTCTGGGTTGTACCCTTTCACCATATCCCTTCAATTGGTATGCTGGGCAAATAATCTGAGAAGCTGGACTATATGAAGAAAAAGAAGACTTCAAGACTGGGTGAAGACTCATTAGCAATTTATGTTATGCAGATGACAAAACCTTGCTTGCTGGAAGAGGATTAGAAACACTGATGAATATCAAAGATCACAACCTTCAGTATGGATTGCACCTCAGCATCAAGAAAACAAAAACCCTCACCACTAGACCGATAGCAACATCATGATAAAAGGAGAAAAGACTGAGGTTCTCAAGGAGTTCATTCTACTGAGTTCTACAATTCAGTGTCCGTGGAAACAGCAGTCAAGAACTCAAAAGACACACTGCACTGGGAAAATCTGCTGCAAAGGACCTCTTTGAAGTGTTGAAAACAAAGATGTTACCTTGACGACTAAGGTGTGCCTGACCCAAGCTGTGGTATTTTCAGTCATACCGTAAAGCTAGACAATGAATAAGGAAGACAGAAGAATTGATGCCTTTGAATTGTAGTGTTGGATGAGGATACTGAATGTACCACGCCAAAAGAACAAACAGATCTGTTCTGGAAGAAGTACAACCAGAGCGCTCCTTGGAAGCAACGATACCAAGATTGTGTCTCACGTACTTTGGGCACGCTGTCAGGAGGGATCAACCCTGGAGAAGGATATCACCTTGGTGAAGCAGAGACAGCAGAAAAGAAGACCCTCAACGACGTGGATCAATGACATGGATGGACACAGTGGCTGTAACAACGGGCTTAGGCATAATAATGCTTGCCGGCATGGCACAGGGTGGGCGGGGTTTCACTCTGTTGTGCACAGGGTCGCTATGAGTTAGAACTGACTTGACAGTGCGTAGCAACAAACAACAGTCCCAGTTACGCTGGCTGTGGGTGAGGGCCTCCCGTGAGTATACCCATTGCCATCAAGACCATTCCAGTTCGTAGCAACCCTGTAGGACAGAGTAGAATTTCCTCGTAGGATATCCAGGGCTGTAAATCTCTATGGAAGCCAATTGGTTGGAACTGCCCACCTTGTGGTTAACAGCTGAGTACCTAACTCTGGCCCCACTAGAGTGCCTCACCTGGGTTCTCTTACGTATAATGAATGTAAGCAGCAGAAAACATTTGTTGTTGTTGCTGTTGTTTGTACAAACATCACTGGTACAGCTTGACCTTTCTGACCCTGAGTCAGACACCACCACTCTCTCTTTATTGAGCCCATGTGCAGATCCTGCTTTGCAGCCAGAAGTGTTAGGTAAAAGGAAGGACACGGTCAAAGGTGGCTTGTTTCAGACAACAGAGAGGCTAACAGTGCAACCTTCCAAGTTGGGAACACGGAAGGCAGGATACGTCTGGGGAGAAAGTTGTAGGTTCACAGCACATGTGGCCTTATTAAGTGGCACAAGCCCTTGAAGACTCAGCTCTCTAAGCAGGTGTTGCCATCGTCTGCTGTTTGTCACTGTCAGTGAGTGGACCCCAACTCATGGCACAATAAAATGAAACACTGCCCAGGCCTGCAACATTGCCGTGATTGGTTATGAACAACTGTGACCATAGATTTTTAATGGCTGATTTTTAGAAGAAGATTGCCAGGACTTTCTTCCTAGTATACCTGAATCTGGAGCTCCACTCAAACCTGTTCAAGATCCTAGAACATGCAAGGCTCCGTGAATACATGGAAGGCAGCTACATGCAAGGTGTATTGGCTGTGAATCAAGTCGGGCTCTCCTTCACAGAAGGTAAGAATCCTCAGATTGAACCGCTGTGCTCCTCTGAACTTGTCCTTTCCCCATTCACCCAGGCTAAATAATATGTCCTCCATTCTACCTCTTTGTCACTCCGCCCTACGTGAGCTCTTAAACCTGCTTTAATATACTCAAGCATTCTTAATTCTTTCAGATTTTGGATCTGTTGTTAGGTGCCATCAAATTAGTTCTGACTCGCAATAACCCTGTAAGACAAAGTAGAACTTCTCAATAGGGTTTACAAGGAGCAGCTGATGGGTTTGAACTGCTGACCTTTTGGTTAGCAGTGAGCTCTTAATCAATCACTATGCTACCAGGGCTCTAATCAAGAGCCTGATCTTGTCATTTCTGCATCCCCGGCACCTGCTACCATGTCCGACAAAGAGCGGCACTCCATAAAATTTTGTTAAATGTGTAACATACGTTCAGGCCTTCGGCCTTCACGGTTGCGGTGCCTTTCACCGTTCCAGACTACGTCTCCTTTACGCTCCACCAGGGTCTTCCTTCCACGAGTAACCCTGTAGCCCAGAGTTCCCTGCTCACTGGCAGGGCTGTGGGTGTGGCCGCACGCGTCTAGTGGATCAGATGTAACCGTGCCCCGTGGTAGGCTCCTTTGCCCCTTCAGTCCTGACACCTTGCTTCCTTTCCATTTCATTAGTAGTGAATTAATGATGCTCTTGAACATAATGAGGAATCTGAGGTGACGTTAACTGTCAGTAAACAGCACACCTCCATGGTTTCCAGTGAGTGAAAGTCACTATCTGCCAAAACGACCGAACCGTCCCCGAAGTCCAGCTGGCGGCCTCAGAATCCCAGCCCTCTTGGCTATGTCTTTCCTGTTCTGTTACTCTGTCTCCATCTTCATTTATGATCTCTCACCTTGCTGGGGGTGGAGAAGGAAAGATCTGTTTTTCCCTCTGCCCTGCAGGGGGTGGAGCAGGTTCTGAGCAGTGGGACATGATCTTGCCAGGGGCTGAAGTCCCTCTCAGTCTTGAACTGTCTATCGGTGGATTCGGAGGTACGGAGAGGTTAGGCTTTTTTTATTTTTCTTCCTGTGAACGGAGCGCAGTGTGTTATTTAGACTCAGTGGGAGAAGGAGAAAGAGCAAGGGAAGTGTCAGAAATGGAAAAGGTTTGTCTGCGATGGCTTCTGCATCAGAAACTCTGACTCATGCGCTCTTGGATAGAGACACGCCTAATCTGGGTAGAATTCTCTGACTGTGCTTGGATTTCTATCTGATAATAACCTCTGTGTGCATGATCCCTTTCACCTGGCACAGTGGAACTGCATCCAAAATCCTATTTTTTAAAGGACCCAGTGGAATTGGTAGGATATAAATAATTTTAGAAGACAACAAGTGAGGAAATTAAGGCTGAGAGATGGTGCCCGTTAGACTGGCCTGTGGGCTCATGCCAAGGGACCGCCATCTGGACAGTGACCCTCACATTGCCCAAACTGGTCACACCTCACACAAACCCCTCCCCACCCCAAGCCTCGTCGCTTCACCTTTTGAAAGGAACAGACGGCACAGACACTTCAGGTGCTTAATTTCCTGGTCAGAGCAGTGGCGGTTCAGGGGTGGAATCATTCCACGAGACAGCATTGAGTTCAATTCCCAGCCAAGGTACCTCATACAGAGTCTGCGCTCCTCCGTCAGTGTCAGCCCGTGTGAAGCCGTGATCCTGAACAGCTTTCAGCAGAGCCTGCAGAGTGAGATGGACCATGAAGAAAGTTCGGCAGTCTGCCTCCAAAAAATCAGCCGCTGAAAACCCTATGGAGCACAGCTCTCCTCTCACACACAGGCGTCACCACGAATTGGGATTCAATCCACAGCAACTATTTTTTAAAAATCATTATTGTTATTATAAATCCCATTTTACAGATGGGAAACCTGAGTCATATACAGATAAAACAACTTTCCCAAGGTCATATAGCTAAGAAGGAGCAATGTTTGGGCTCACACCCTGCTCAAGAGGTGGCATGGAGTCTGCGAGGAGCTGTGTTAGCTGGATCACAGTGAGTGGCTAGTGACTTTTCACTCTCTGGAAACAGTGGAGGTGTAATGTTTACTCATAATTAACATTGGCTCAGCATCCTCATCATTTTCATCAGCACCACTAATTCAGCTTTGCACTGCCATTGACCCCACTGCTCCAAGTTCAGAAGTACTTCATCAGAAATAAAACATGAGTGCACCGGGGCAGGTATATAATGGTGCTCATTGCTCAGCTGTTAGAAGGCCAAAAATTCTCCCAACATGAAATGTCTTTCATGATCAGGATACATAAAGTAGAAAGTTGTACCAGGAATGTAAAATGTTGCTTTAATTGTAATCAAGAAACACACTGCCTCAATGAAATATGCATCTACTTATTACATATTTATATATACACATGCATACACATTTAAATGACATATACGTACACACTCATTCTTTTTGAGTTGATTCCAACTCACAGCAACTCTGTCCCATAAGACAGAAAAGAACTGTCTCACAGGATTTCAAGGCTATGACGTGTAATCGTTTTGTAAACTGACTGCCATGTCTTTCTCCTGTAGAGCTGTTAGTGGGTTTGAACCACCAGATTTTAGGTAAACAGATGCTTAATCATCACACCATCAGTGAGACACACACAACTTTGGAAGCTGGAGCCTGTGTCAGGGAGAAACCTGTCAGAGAAGAAAAACCAATAGAGAACAATAGAAAAGTGGTAAGACTGCACGCTGTCGAGGGTGGAAAACTTGTGAAGCCCAGAAAAACAAGGCGGACCCACTGCGTTTTGACTCTCCCACGTTTCAGCTACACGTACACTCCTTGCACTGAACCAGCCACTCGACCAGGCCCCATGTTAAGAAAGCAGTTTCTCGTGTAGACCACTCTTCTGGAGGAAAACTACCCTGATCAGCCAACACCAGCATTCTAAAGGGCATCAGACATTCTTATTTCTCATTTTATATCACTAAATTGACATTGAATTTCTTCATCTGTCCCATATGAGTTTGATTGCTGTGAGTTAGCATCTAGGGACTGATCACCTGTGCCTGTTTCTCAGATTCGACATTGAGTACCCAAAGAGCCAAGGAGACAACCTTCGAAAGAACTGCGAGTGGGACCCAGTTGCACTAGCTTTGAAAGGAGGCCTCCTAGGTGAGAACTTGCCAACATCTTTAGGTACTTGGGTTGTCACAATGGGACGTATTACAGGCATCTGGTGGATAGAGGCCAACCAAAAATCCAAACCAGCTGCCATCAAGTCAGTTTCAACTCATAGCAACCTCTTGTGTTTCAGAGTAGAACAGTGTTCTCTCAGGTTTTCAAGGCTGCTATATTTTTGGAAGCAGATTGACAGGGCTTTCTTCCACATTGCCTCTGTGTGGTTTCAACCGACTACTTTTTTGTTAGTGGTCAGTCTTTTGGTTTGCCCCATGCTGGGACTCATAGGTAGAAGCCAAATGTGCTGCTGATCATTTGCCAATGCTCAGGACAGCCACATAGCAGAGATTTACCTGGAGCTAAAGAAATGCCATCCCTGGGGGCTGGTCTGCGCAGCACTGAGCCATTTTCTTTGGATTCACTCAGAAACTTTAATAAAAATGAACTCTGGCATGTTCCCATTCCTCATCTCATTTTATCCTTGCTGGCATCTCATGTATAGGAAAAGCTTGCCAGCTCCATTTCTCAGATGCATCAGCCATGGGAGAGATGCCATGAGACTTATCATTGTGTCGCGGACTAGAATCTCACTTTTAGCTCCCGTGACCTGGTATTCTTCCCCCCAGTCTCACACCTTTAGACAACAGTGTTTTGACTTCTTGCCCCAGAATTACATCTGAATGAGATAGCTGATTTTTGGTATCTGCTCTGATTAAATAGGTTATTATTCATAAAGCATGTCAAGTGTTTGCAGTCAACATCATCAATTACGAAGGATCAATAGGGAAACAATTCACTTTACATCTTAGGATGTGCTGTGGTGTTCACGCTCGCAGACTCCATATGCATAGAATTTGGTGCTTATCATCATGCACAGAGGTTAGTCTCCTAGATCAGCAGAGACACAGCTGAGGTATCTGAACCATCTGCTGAACAATTTCCTCGTTTTCTGCCATTATCTCTGATTTATTTAATGTGAAGTCAGCAGTGCTACCATTTGGATGGAGAGCGAGTGAACACACTGGGAAATGTCACACATACAAGACACGGGCAAGGTGTGACATGTACTTTTCAAATGGGTCTTACAGATATCTGGTAAGCTGGGGTATCTGAAACATAGAGATGAGATGCTTGGATTCAGCAACCATTCCTCCTAAGTACCTGTAGTGTATAGAGTTCGAATTTCAAAGTGAAAGAACCAACGTTCTTTCACAGATCACGTTCTTTCACCATCACAGATGAGACCTAGACAGCTAATCCCTGTTCTCAGTGCCACCACTATAATTTCCAGAGTTAGGCATACCAGATCTGACAATTAAGTCCACAAATGTAATTGTTCTAGGTGCTGCGTATTTCATCGCTAAATATCACTACGGTCACCTTCAAAGTATTCCGCTTGCAAAGCTATGCACCAACGCCTATAACTAGTCCACTCTTCAAAGCCATTTTGGAACTCTTTTTGGACTGGCTGTCACACACTATGGCATGGTGGCAGGTTCATGAACTTAGTTATCTAGTTGTCTGTGAGGGAGTTTTTAGCCAGTGAACGAATAACTGTATTGGAACAACCTCTCTACTCACCTGATCTGGCTCCCAGTGACATTTTTGTTTACCGGAAGATAAAGGAACTATTGAAAGGAAAACATTTTTATGACACTCAAGACATCAAGAGTGGCATGACAAGAGTTCTGATGGCCATTCCAGAAAAATAGTTCCAAAATTGCTTTGAAGGGTGGACTAGGCATTGGTATCAGTGCTAGCTTCCCAGGGGGCATACATTGAAGGTGACCATATTGATATTCAACAATGAGTTATGTAGCACTTGCTCTAGGATGAGTTTGAGAACCCAATTGTCAGTCCTTGTAGAACAGGCGTTCTGCCCATCAGTTACATAGAATTCTAAAGCTCTAGAGTTAGAACGGTCTATCAGGATTATCTGAAATATGGAAACCCCTGTAAGCACAATCCAATTATTCTTTGAATGAGTGAGTGAAAGGTTACAGAGTAAAAGGTTTGGGAAACGAACACATGGAAAAACAGAAGGAATCCGAATCCAGATAAATGCTTGGAGCAGGAAATGCAACAAAGGGTTTGCGTTCTCCAAGCTGGTGTCAGAGAGTGCCTGGGACTCTACTTGGGAAGAGAGTTTTGTGTAATAAATGAAATGAATGAGGCAATGGTATAAAGAGGTAAAAATATCAGAGTATTGGAAACCAAGAGAGTTGAGACGAATGGGAAAGAACTCGGGTGGTACTTGTGCACTCTGTGAGGCAGCTGGCTTTAATTAAAATACCTATTGACTGCACACACAGTAGCTCCTGATAAGATTAATCTTCTGCTGTGCGTATCCTGATAGGAGTCAAGCAATATTCAGTGCATTGTCTATTAACAACTGACAGATTTTGGAAACAGTCTTTTTATATTTCTACATATTCACTAACGATCATTTGAATAAATAGCCTTTTTTTGGTCTAAATTTGTTTTGGAATTATTTGGACTGCTGTAAGAGCTTTACTTTGTTAGCAGATAAAATGTGCATATTGCCAAGCTGGACTGTCCTATTTGTGTAGAAACAAGGCTGTTCATTACTATTTCCACTGAGCTTAACTTCCAATCTCGAAATCTTACACTTTTATACTGAGGACTGCCCGGTCTTCAAAGCCATACATTTGTTCCCGCGTTTCTGTATTAATTATCACTTACATTCACATATTGAAGCCTTCATTAACTCATTCATTTTTGTCTATTCTCCCAATCTCATTCTTCATCATTAATTTCCTGTTACTTTGTGCATTCAATCTACTATGTCCAACATTGTATAGCCAAGCCAAGTGCCGTCGAGTTGGATCTGACTCATGTATAGGTGCTTTATTAAACATCAAGTTTTGCATAGAATATAAGATAATTTCTCTTTCCTTGGGATGAAACATGTGGGGAGAAGGAAGGAGGTCACTGTTGATAACACCTAGCAGTCTTAGTTATATCTCATGCTGCTATAACACAAATACCAAAAGTGGATTGCTTTTACAAACAGCAATTTATTCTCTCACAATTCAGGAGGCTAGACGTTTGAATTCAGGTTACCAGTTCCCTTAGAAGGCTTTCTTTCTCCGTCATATCAGGGACAAGATTCTTGTCATCAGTCTTCTCCTGGTCTAGGAGTACCCTCGGTCCAAAGGACATGTTTTGTTCCTAGTGCTTTCTTGGTAGTATGAGGTATCTCTTCTCTTTACTGCATCCTGTCTTTCTATCTCAAAAGAGATGGACTCAAGAAACAACCTAATACTATAGATTGACATCTGCCTCATTAGCATAACTGCTTCTAACCCTGCTTCATTAACATCACAGAGGTTAGGATTTACAACACGTAAAATAATCACATAGATCACAAAACAGAGGACAAACATATAATACAGGGAATCGCTGCTTAGCCAAGTTGACACACACATTTGGAGGATACAGTTCAATCCTTAACACCAACCTACAGACAGTGAGAAATAAGCCTCCCCACTTACTCCACAATGAGTAAGGTAAAGCCTCCAAATCTTCTGGCCTCAGTTGGTGTTCAGCCTAGGACTGTGATTGGAACCTGTGTGGACAATCACTATCTGAAAGGGAATTGGGATAAGGATAACAGAATGACTCTCAACCAGGGACCACGAGGGAAGGCAAAAAGTAGAGGGCTCAATTATAAAACCAAATCCAAAGTCTTAAGAACCTAAGACTTATGGAAATCAGAGCTCAGAGTAGAGAATGGTTAAGAAAGTGTTTTGAGATGCCATATACTTAGACAATGAGAAGAGAACATCTGGACAAAAGTGAGGACTCCCAGGATAGTCAGATCCTTCACCTTTAGATGTTTGTAGTTTGCATTATGGGCCTTTGAGAAGGAGAATCCTCACAGGTCTCTCTTGACAAAGAGTAGCAGGGTTGCCAGAAACCAGAGCCAACTGGATGACATCTTTTCATTATTTTGGTTAATAGGGAAGTAAGAAAAAGTTACTCAAAAGCAAGTTACTGAATATTTGTTGTAGTTTCTCATGGGTGTGACAACAAATTACCACAAACTGTGTGGCTTTACATATTACATTGGGCAAATCTGCTCCAAAAGATGTCTTTAAAGTATTCAAAAGCAAAGATGTCATTTGAAGGACAAAAGTGTGCCTGGCCCAAGCCATGGTGTTTTTAGTTGCTACATATGCACGTGAAAGCTAGACAATGAATATGGAAGACCAAAGAAGAGCTGCCACATTTGAATTATGGTATTGGTGAAGAATATTGAACACACCATGGACTGACAGAAGAAGGAACAAATTTATCTTGGAAGAAGTACAACCTGAATGTTTCTAGGAATCAAAGATGGCAAGACTACGTCTCACACGCTTTGGACATGTTATCAGAGGGAGCAGTCCCTGGAGAAGGACGTTATGCTTTATAAAGTAGGCAGCCAACAGAAAAAGAGGAAGACCTCACAGGATGGATTGACACTGGGCTCAAACATCAGGAGGACAGAGTGTTTCGCTGGTACACATAGTGTTGCTGTGAGTCAGAACCAACTCGATGGCACCTAGCAACAACAATATATGGCTGAAAACATCAGGCGTCCTTTCTCTAACAGTTCTGGAAGCCAGAGTCTGAAACCAAGATGCCAGCAGGTTTGGTTTCTTCTCCGAGATAAAGTATTCATGTTTCTTCTTGCTTCCGGTGACTGCTGGCAACTCTTGTTTTTTCTTGGCTTGTGGTGGCATCACTCCAGTCTCTGTGTCTGTTTCCAAAGGCACTCCTCTTCTGGGTCTCATTTGTCATTGGATTTAGGGCTCATTCACATCCAGGACAATATCACCTTGAGATCCTCACCTTAATTACAACCACAAAAACTTTTATTCTAAGTAAGGTAGCATTCAGAGATTATAATTGACCAGATCTTTTAAGAGCCACAGTTCATTCCTTGAAGACATTTCACAGGTGTAAATAAAAACAAAACAAAATAGGTTTTATAGCAAAAATAACCCCAAATCTAATTAGGCAGCAACCGGGATGCCTGTCTGCATACACGTGTATCCAAAGATCATGAACCCAGGTTCTCAGTTGTGACTCAGGATACTGTTACGTTCTTTATGGGGGTCTCAGAAGAGCAAGGCTGGGCTACAACACTAGGATGAAAAAAAGGATTCAAGTCCAAATAGTGTGGCAGACAACAACACACATCACCTGTAAGTGAGTGACAATGTAAGACAAGGAGAGAAAGGAAGCCAGTTCGGGGTGGGCTGTCAGAAAACTAACACTGTGGGTACCTGAAACATCATTACACTGGGAAAACTGGGAGCTAGTGCAGAACACATGTACCAGGCTTAACTCTGCACAGAAGCAAGGGAGGCAGTACACACCATTGCACATTAGGTGCTGACGGAGAATTGTTGCCTGGGAAGATGGTGTGTTAATTCTGTGGCACCATCAACTTGTCACTCAGGTAGACAAAGTTATGTATGTCAACTAGACATCCTTAAGTCAGTGAGATACATGTGCTGTCAGTTGGAAGCTGGATCAGTGTGTGTTGAGATGGTCATGGAATTTGTGTAGGGCATCAGTAAGATCTGCTGCATAGAATCATTAACACATTTTCGATTGTGATTCATTATTACTCTGTTTTTGAGTGAAATGCAACAGATGAAGCTGGGTGCTATCTTAGTTATCTAATGTTGCTATGACAGAAATACTACACATTGGTGGTTTTAATGGACATAAATCTGTTTCATCACAGTTTAGAAGTTCAAATTCAGGCCACTGGCAGGTACTCTGTCATCTCTGGGGAAAGATTGTTGTCTTTTTCGTCTCCTGTTCCTTGTTGCTTGATGGTCTTCGTGTGGTGCCCGTATTCCCCCACTTCTGTTTGCTTCTCTGTGTATCATTTTCTTTTTTTGTAATATCCCCAAAGTGAGTAGGTTTAAAATACACTCTACACAGATATAGTCTTATTAACATATCAAAGAAACCCTGGTTCACAATGGGATTCTGTCCACAGGCATGTTGCTGTTATTGTTAGGGGCTATAGAGTCCGTTACAACCCACAGCGACCCATGTGACAGAGCAGAACCACCCAGCTGGGTCTCTGAGGCTATAAGCTTTATGGAAGGAGATCCCCAGGTCTTCCTCCCAGTGGACCACTGGTGCATTCAAACTACATATCTTCTAGGTTAGCTGCGGAGGACTTGAACCATTCATTGCACCACCAGTGTTCCTTACCATGCCACTAGAGCTGGGGTTCCAACACATATTTTGGGGTGGGGGACACAATTCAACATGTAACGGGCAGGAAGTGTCAGGAGGAGAATACTTTTGTAAACTGCGTAGAACTAAAACTAAAACAGTTGCTATCGTGTCAATTCTGCCTCGTAGAGACCCTGTAGGACAGAGTAGTACTGCACCAGAGAGTTTCCGAGGATCACCTGGTGGGTTTCAACTGCTGACCTTTTGGTTAGAAGTTGTAGCACTTAACCACTATGCCATCACGGTCTCCTGCATAGGGCATGGTAGGTGCTTAATAAATGTGTTTTTCCCTTTCTACTCTTCCCTTTTATAATTTGAATTATAATGTTTTGCTTGCATGGTGGCTCTATCCAATGGCCTGTGAACTCTTGGGAGGTGATGTGCAGAAGCCCTCAGAACTGTGTCTTTCCATAGCAAATTCTCCAAATTCTTTATCTCTTTCCTTATTCCTTGTGCAGATGAATATCACATGGCTCTTCTATTAAGTGTTCATTATTCAAGCCCATGGGCATCTTCTTGGGAGGCTCTGGATACAGTTTAATTTCTATCTGAGACTCTCCTGGATCAAGACTCCCAGGGCCAAGTCCAGCCAGCAACTGCCTCATCAACATATCCGGCGCCACACGCCACCATCTACAACCCTGGTGTATCATCCTCCAGAGGGAATTTCTATTACTGGAATGAGCTATATTGAGGGCGACAATCTTTTTAGTGTCATTAGGGTAAATGAGGTGGTAATGGAAGTGCAGATTATAGCAACTTCAATAATTTATTTCACACTCCCCCATCAGGATAGCTTTTACAAACAGCCAGAATCCTTAATTGAAATGTAAATGAATGATAAATTATGAAAAATGTATTATGAAAAGTAAAACATAGCCCAAATAAAAGATCAGAAATGGAAGATTTGATGAAGCTGAGAAATGCGTCTGAAATGCTGATTGCTTGGCAGAGAATTGCTCAGACCACCGGGACGCCAGGAGGGCACTGGACGGAGGAAAGGCAGGATTCTCACAGCCCGTGAAGTTGCCTGCGTCCTTTTTCTCCTTGTACCGGAAGATGCGGCCTGCACAGAAGGCATCCTACCAGCTTTCCCTTCAGGCATCAAACACAAGAAGCAGATGAAAGAGAATGAAAGTGAAAGGACGGTGTGGAGTGCCTGGGAGGTCTTCTGGTGACAAGGACAGTGAGGGCTTGACTGCTAACCTAAAGGTTAGTGGTATGAACTCACCCAGGAGCACCGCAGGAGAAAGTCTGGTAATCAGCTCCTGTAAAAATTATAGCCGGGAAAACCCTATGGAGCGCAGTTCTACTCTAACACATGTGGTCACCATGAATCAGACTCAACTTGAAGCCAACTGGTTTGGTTTATTTAGGGGAGGTTCTAGTAGGGATAGTGTTAAGGTTACTAAGGACAGTTTATCCTTATTTTTCAACATCTTGTACACGATGTAGAATAATCTAAAACCGGGCAAGGATCAGAAAACAGCAGCACACTAGGAGGTTTTACTGATTTGTGTCATCCTAATCATCAAAGACAAGGATTGTCCTTGCGCAAATCCAAGTAAGAAGAATTCACAATATTGAAAAGATAAAATAACTGCAATGGCTACTTCTCTACCCCCTTTCCTGCCTCCTTAGCATGAGGATAGCCACAGGACAGAGAGTGGTCTGGCTGACAGAGGGAGCCATTTCCTGTCCTCTGAAATCGCAGGATTCACCCCACCAGCACTGGGTGTGAGCTTTGCCAAGGAAGTCTATGAGTTCCCTATTGCTGCTGTGACAAGCTACCATAAACTTAGCTGCTGGAAACAATACACGTATATTATCTTAATGTTTTATGGGACAACAGTCCAGAATGAGTCTCACTGGGCTGAAGCCAAGGTATTGACAGAGCTGGTTTCTTCTAGAAGCTCTAGCGGAGAATTCCTTTTGTTGCCTTTTCTACCTTTTAGAGGTTCTCTAGGAAGCCTGGTGGTGTAACAGTTAAGCACTTGGCGACTAACGAAATGTTTAGCAGTTCAAACCCACCCAGTGATTCCACAGGAGAAGGACCTGGAGATATCTGCTCCCATACAGGTTCCCACTGCTGTTGAGTGGATTCTGACCCATGGAGACCCTATAGGACAGAGTAGAACTACTCCATAGAGTTGCCAGGGAACACCTAGTGGATTTGAACTGCCAACCTTTTGGTTAGTAGCTGTAGCCTAGCCACTAATTACCACCAGGGTTTCTGACCATATAAAGGTTATAGCCTAGAAAACCCTAGTGAGTAGTTTTACTCTGTCGCATAGGGTTGCTATGAGTCAAGTCAACTGGGCATCCCCAACAACAACAAAGAAGCTCCCTGCACTTTGGTTCCTTCTTTGAATCCTTCCAAGGTTGGGTCAATTGTCTCATCTCCTCTTTGATTTAGATTCTCCTCCTTCTTTCTCATAAGGACCCTCTTCACTGCATTGACACAGGACAACCGCCTCATCTCCAGATCCTTAACGACATCTGCAAAGTCCATTTACCATGCTAGGCCACATACTCACAGGTTTCAGGGATTTGGACATTTGCATCCTTGACTATCATTATTCAGCCTACCAGAGGATCTAGGAACTTGGGTTCCTCAATGGTTAAGCACTCAGTTGTTGTCTTAGTCATCTAGTGCTGCTGTAACAGAAATAGCACCAATGAATGGCTTTAAAAAGAGAAATTTTATTCTGTCACAGTCCAGGAGGCTACAAGTCCAAATTTGGGGCATCAGCTCCAGGGGAAGGCTTTCTCTGTTGGTTCTGGAGGAAGGTCCTTGTCATCAGTCTTCCCTGGACTGGGAGCTTCTGAGGTATAGGACCACAGGTTATTTCCAAAGGATGTGCTCTAATTCTGACATTGCTTCTTGATGATGTGAGGTCTCCAAAGGTCTCTGCTAGCATCTTTCCTTTATATCTCTGGAGGTTGCCTGAAGGGACAATACAGTCTTATACATTGAGTCCTGCCCTGCCAACAACAGCCATCTCTCCACCTTCTCACTAACGTCATTAAGGCAGGGTTTACAATATACAGGGACATTACAGACTATCAGGCATCACAGCCTAGACAAATTGCTACACATTTTGGGGCGACACACAATTCAATTCATGACAGTTGCCAACTGAAAGGCTGTTGATTTGAATCCACCAGTGATTTTGTCTTAGTCATCTCCTTTGAAGATTAGTCTAGGAAGCCACATGAAACCATTTGACTGAGTCCTATAGGGTTACTATGAGTCAAGATCAACTCCACAGCACACAACAACAACAAAATAGGAAGTTACTTCAACCTTGCTCATCAGTGGATCAATTTCTAGGAGATGATGGGTTTATCTAAAGCTACTGGCTAAGGCCAGAGTGAAAGGAGAAGGAGGGTCACTATGCAGATACATGATCAGCCCTGGCTTTCTTCCCTTGAGATGGTAGACTAGGAACAGATTCTTAAGCTCTTGGTCTGAGTCATTTAACTTTCTGATTATCAATATCAAACATATATAAAATTATTGATAGTATATGTATAAGACATACATAGGTGATTCAGAATGGTCTCTACGTGCCATAAGCTCAGGATCTAGTGGAGGGGAAGGTAGTTTCAAGAAATGCCTTCAGTGGCATGCGGAGAATACTCGTGACAGCAAGAGCTATGTAAATGAGAATGCCACCGAGACAGAAGGGGAAGATCTACTGTGCCTTGGACTGAGACAGAGTTATGGGGAGGGAGACAAGACTCCAGAGACAAAGAGATATTTTATCTTAGTAGAAAAATACAGGGTCCTGGGCAGCAGTGGAGAGACAGAACGTGCCCAGCAAATAGGACTTACATGTAAACATTTCAGAGGACACACCCTGCATTTAGTTACCACTCTACATCCCACCTCTGTCAGCGACTGTGACTTGTAGTAAGTCCATGTGACAGCACAGGACTGCCCCATAGAGTTTCCCAGAAGATAATCTTTATGAAAGCAAACCACTGGGCCTTTTCTTGCAGGAGCAGCTATTGGGGTTGGCCCACCAACCTTCGGAAAGGCGGCCTAAGGTGTCACCACTGCACCGGCAGGGCTTCCCTGTGAGGGACGGTGACGTTAAGTAGAGAGTCTGAGCAGTCAGTCCTAAGTCTGGGATGGATGCTTTGGTTGACTTGCATGTGCTTTTGATTCCACTTTGTACTCTCTGGCTTCACATCTCTTCATCGCCATGTGCAGGCAAGAATGCTTAAACAGCCATCTCTAGGCCTTGAGGCTTCATCAACTGACTTTTACGAAAGGCGTCATGGCAGATAGGATGCTCCAAACCAAAAAAAACAAATCTGTTGCCAATGAGTGAATTCTAACTCGTAGTGACCTATGGAAGAGAGAAGCACAACTGCTCCACAAAGTTTCCAAGAAGCACCTGGCAGATTTGAATTGCCAACACAGGATGCTCAGATGTAATCAAATACGAGAATTTAGGTGGCAAGTGATTCTCTCTGCATGTGGATTTTGCCACTACTAAGCTTGTGGTCTTACACAAATCCCATCACCTCTCTGCATCTCTTACTTCCCAGTCGTGACCTGGAATTATTTTGAGGATGGCATATTTATTGCCAGTACAAACACTAATTTTCACAGACAGTAAACCGCAAAGCATGCAGCTAATGTTGGCTTACTGTTGTTATTGTTGTTACAGCCAGTGACTGACTGTGAAAACAAAACAAAGACTGTGAGTAACATTCAAGATGGTCAGCTTTTTGCTAGGACTGAAGTATAACAACCTGAAACTGTGTGTGTAGAGATAATCTCTTTTTATGGAGAAGGGAGTAGAGCTAAGGATCAAAGGCCAAAATGAGGTGAGATTTCTAGAGTGGGGACTTTGGGGCACCTGGGTACCCTGGGAAGGATAATTTGTTATGGGGAGTGTGAGTGTGTGTGTGTGTCTGTAAGTGTGAGTACATGCACGTAAGTTTGTGTGAATGAATGAAGAACAGGGGTAGAGAAAGCGGGCTCAAGGGTACATTAAGGATTTCTGGTAGGGCATCAGCTAATGTTTGGCTGCTACTTGAAAGGTTAATGATTTAAACTCACCCAGTGGCTCCTGGAGAGAAAGAACTAATCACCTGATCCCATAAAGATTATGGTCTAGAAAACCCTGTGTAACAGGCTTACTCAGTCATGTGGAGTCCCTATGAGTTGGAATCAACTTAATAGCAAGGACACAGTAAGAAATGTGTTTGTTTTTCCATAACAAATTACTGCAAACTTGGTGCACAAAAGAACAAAAATTCATAGTTCTTGTGTTCCTGGAGGCCAGAAATCCAAAATCAAAGTAACAGCAAGGCTCCCCTCCCTTCCTGCCCCCCCCCACCCGGTAGAATGTTCTAGGTCAGAATTATTTCTTATTGCTTCTGGGTTTTGATGATGCCAGAAATTCCTTGGCTTGTAATAGCATCTATCCAACCTCTACCCCATTTTCATGTGGCTGTCTTCCCTCTGGCTCTTCTCTTCCTGCATAAGGACATCATCCTATTGGATTAGGGTCCACCCTAATCTAGTGTGACCTCAGTGACCTTCACTAATTTGTATTTGCAAAGACTGTTTCTGAATAGTGTCACTCTGTGTTAGAAAGTGAACATAACTTTTGGGGAGCACAGATCAATCCATAAGACAGAGTAAGCTCTGAATCCTGCATGAGAAGACTTTATGAGTGGTGTACCAGTGCTGCTCCAACCCTGTGCTGATCTGCAGGATACTGCGTGCCTATTAGCCAAGGGGCTGGTGCTATTCTAGCTCTGCCTGTTCCACAAGATGCTGTTTGTGGTAATTTGTTGTTAACAGAACTACTATACTTACTTCTGCTGTTATTGTTGTTGTTATTGTTAGGTGCCATTGAGTCAAATTGATTCTAACTCATAGTGACAAAGTAGAACCCTGTAGGGCTTTCAGAGCTGTTGGCTTTGCATGTGGAGAGTCATGCCAGTGATCTTCTGAAAATGGATACAAAACAGGGCCACTCAGACCTCAGCTGAATTCCCTAGTAATGAAGATGGAAGACCACACGGATATTCTCGATGACTAACAATCCAGCCTGTTAACACCCAGTCAGTTCCAACTTGCAGTGACCCCACAGGACAGAGAAGCACTCCCTCAAAGTGTTTCTGAGTCTGTAATCTTTACAGAAGTCAATTGCCAGATCTTTTCCCCACAAAGTAGCTGGTGAGTTCTAACCACCAGCTTTTTGATTAGCAACTGAGTGCTGAGCCACTGGGCCACCAGGGACCCTTGATATTCGGGAAAGCAATGATGAATGCAAAGGGGGAAGGTGGGACTGTGCCCCTGTTCTGTTGGGATGGGGTCACAGCCACAGAAGAGAAGGTTGGAGAGGAAGTCAAAGAACCTGCCTACCTGTGAACCTAACTGCCACATATCACCTTCTACAACATCCAGTTGCAAACTGTTTCCATACAAAAGATAGCAACTGGCATATAGCCAAATCACAATAACTAGCCCCCACACCGGCTAAACCTCCGACATAGAGCCTACTTCCACAGTGATTGGAAGTTTTTATTTTGCCTTGTTTTTAATCTCTAAGAATCTGCACTTTGTTGATATCTGACCCTCCCAGACTCCAGTCAGAAACCAACCCTCCTTCTCAGCTCTGAATATAATTTTGACCTTTCCCCAGACTCTTTGTCTTCCTTTATCTTAGCCATCTTCATAGACGTAACTAATTCCCAGAAATAATCACTAAATAGCTTTGATGTCAACAGATATTCAGAAAACCGGGTTTACTAAGCACCCACAGTGTGCAAGGTTCTGTGTTCAGTACTGGAGCTGTAGAGAGGAATCAAACATGGGCTCAGTACTGGAGCTATAGAGAGAAATCGAACATGGGCTCTGTCCTCTGTTAGGAAACTGGGGTGGTGTGGTGGTTAAGTGCTGTGTCTGCTAACCAAAAGGTCAGCAGTTCAAATATGCTAGGCATTCCTTGGAAACTCTATGGGGCGGTTCTACTCCGTCTTTAGGGTTATTATGAGTCAGAATTGACAACACAGCAGAGGGTTTGATTTATTGGCTGGTCCTCTGTTTATTGAAATTGCAATGGCCAGTACTTACACCAGAGGAAGAAGATGGTGATTCCCTCACAGCGGCAAAGATGACATAGTGGCAGATTTTCATATATAACATTTCAATGCTTATTTCTCTTAGTGAAATTGCATCCCCATCTATTTTTAAGGAGCTGCTCCATGATACTGAGTATCCTGAAGAAATTGAAAGGGAGGAAACCTTCATCGGATTGGCTTTGGGACATTCTGCTTCCTCTCTTAGCGGCTTACTAAGTTTTCCAGCCCTTGAGAGAAGAAATCTACCATCCATATCATAGCAGATTTGCTATGATGCTGACTTTACAGTATGCTGAGAAAATAAACAAAATCTCTTAATCTGACAGGCATTTTTGATGGCAGCCGGCAAGGATCATGGAGCTAAGGAGAATTCATCTATTTTTCTGTTTCTTTAAACGAGAGTTGCTGTTATACCACACTGAGTCAATTTTTTACCCACAGCAACTGCATGCACTAGAGTAAAACTGTCCCACAGAGTAGGCTATAATCTTTACAGGAACAGATCTTCATGTCTTCCTCCCATGAGGCCACTTGAGTGGGTTCAAACTGTCAAACTTTCGGTTAGCAGCCAAGTGCTTAACTGTCATGCCAAGGAGCAACCACTTGGTGGTACCTTTTGGATAGCAGCCAAGCTCTTAACCACTGCACCACCAGGATCCTTTAAACAAGAATTAGGGGGCTAGATCTCTTATCTAAGTCACACACCACTTCTAGTCTGTTCAACGGCGAAGTGATAGTTGCTCATCTTCATACATATGGAAGTGATGACTAATATATAGACTGTGTCTCCAAGTGAAGTTCCCACACACAGCTCTTACTGTGTCACCAGAAACTCTAGTGATCTGGCCAGTGAGTCAAATGGCACAACAAATGGGGTCATGGTTTCTGAAGGTCAGCTGGATAGCTTGTTTAACTGAGATGTCTATTCAGTCAGTTTGTTGGAGAACTCTGAACTAGGCAGAAAAGAAAGAGTGAAATATTTTTCACAGATGATCGTTCAGTAGAATTGAAAATGCTCTATCTTTTTGAAATTCTTTCCCCCCTTAGACTGGCTATGACACTTCCTCATATCCTTCCACATTACTGAATACCTTTTTAGATGATGAAAGTGTTCAAAATTAGATAACGGTGATGATCGCACAATTATGAGCATATTAAAATCCACTAAAATGTACATGATAAATGAATTACATCTCAATTTAAAACTATTTATTAGAAATTTCTTCTAGTGGGACTTTTATTCAGTATTCTAAAGATTAATCGGGAATTTCCCAGTCAAAGTATCTGTGGACTACCCAGACACATTGTGTAAGAATCTCTATGTGTCTTGGTGTGTTTGTAGTAGACATTATGTATGGTGAATGGCTGCACAGGAAGCAAAAAAGAGAAACCAGCTGACAGAAGACTACAAAGTTAATTGACCTTATACTCAGCAGTTGGACCTGGTTTTCTAAAACTCTAGGCAGAATGGGTTACTTTCACAAGATTTAGATGCCATCAGGGCAACAATCTGGAGGAGGTAAGAAATTTCTAAAAGCTCACAAAAGCTTCTTTGTATGTGCTGCCATGCTAACAAAGAAAAATTTATCCATTTAAATGTCTTGGAGAGATGAGTAAGCTAGAATTTAATGACATAATTGCTGTGCAAGGACATTATGCAATGCCTGTGTGCGCGCGCGTGTGCTCACATAAGCATATGTGTCCTTCTGTCATCCTCCCATCCATCCTTCCATCCATCCATCCTTCCATCCATCCATCCTTCCATCCATCCATCCTTCCATCCATCCATCCTTCCATCCATCCATCCTTCCATCCATCCATCCTTCCATCCTTCCATCCATCCATCCATCCATCCTTCCATCCATCCATCCACCCATCCACCCATCCACCCATCCACCCATCCACCCACCCATCCACCCATCCACCCATCCACCCACCCACCCACCCATCCACCCACCCATCCACCCATCCACCCACCCACCCACCTACCCACCCTCCCATCCATCCATCCGTCCATCCACCCTATTTCTTTAGAATTCTGAGAAATAATTATAAATCAGCAACACCTTTTAAAATACTGAGGAAATGGACCAAGTACAAGATTCTGTGATGTTACAGAGATACACTAGTGGCATGACCACTGGGAGTCATTTCCATTCCCTTGTTCACCCTCAAGATTAGGGGTCAATGCCAGCCCACGGATCCCTGAAATATCCACAGTTCTGAGGGCAGTAGGGAGTCTCTAAATGTGCATTTGAAAAATTTCAGTACCAAGGACAGTTAGTGGACAGGTTCAAGGAGGACAGACTATGAGGAGTGAGCTCCAATCCAAAGGAGTTATTTTAGCACTCATAAAGGAATTAATCACTGACCTTACTCAGGAAATTTACATGTTCTTCTAAATGCTACAACCTGAATCTTAGCAGTGGCAGAGAATACAGAAAGATATTTATGTGTATTTTATTGACTATGTAAAGGCATCAGACTGTGTGGATCATAACAAATTATAGATAACATGAAAGAAAGGCAATTTCAAAATATTTAAATACGCTCATGAAGAACCTGTAAACAGATCATTTGAACTGAACATAGAAGTTTCATGTGTTTTAAAAGTGGAAAAGGTATGCGGCATAGCTACAGCCTTTCACCTTAGTTATTCACATGCATACTGGACGGATAAGCTGAGAACTTAAACTATATGGAAAAGAACATAGCAGAATTGGGAAAAGATTCATTAACAACCTGTCATATGCAGATGACACAACCTTGCTTGGTGGAAGTGTAGAGGACTTGAAGTTCTTACTGATGAAGGTCAAAGACTATACAGCCTTTACTCCGGATTACATCTGAAAATGAAAATCCTAGCACCTGAATGGATAAACATGCTAACTAGTGAATGAACTGAAGTTGTCAATGGTTTCTATCTACTTGAATCAATAAAACATCTATCCCGAAGTCACACATTCTGTAAACTGTAAAGCTAAGATTTGATCCAAGGTAATATGACTTCAAAGTCATTTCTTAGCTGTTGTATAAGGATCCAGTGGGAAGTTAGAGATAAAGGGTAGAATGTTCCAGAAAGTGAGGGCAGCTTGTAGAAAGACTGATGTCAAGAGGCATGGCAGTAAGAGCAGGCAGTTAGGGAGGAGGGGAGAAGGAAAATAGATGGAGAGAAGAAGGAATTTGGTTATCACTGGATGGACTCTGAATGTCACATGTGTTGGCTTTAGACCACAGTCATCAAAAATGTTTAAGCAGAGAAAGCAGATGGGTGAATGTTCAGTCTTGGTGGTGATTTCTCCATGCCTGTGAGCATTTCCTGTCCTTGTTCCCCCTGCTCCCTCCCTGTCACAGCAATTACAGTATACTCTGAAGCACCCTTTGCCTTAGAAGCTGAGTAGACCAGGGGCTACTGTAATTGAGTGTTGTTATTTAAATGGAAACCCTAGTGGCAGTGGTTGAGAGCTATAACTGCTAAACAAAACGTCAGCAGTTCAAATTCACCAGGTGCTCCTTAGAAACTCTATGAAGCAGTTCTACTCTGTCCTACAGGGTCACTATGAGTCAGAATTGTCTTGATGTCAATACTTTTGGAGTTTTCACTGTGTTCTCCACTGATAGTGTAAGGTTACTTAAAGTTATCTTTTTGGAGAGGTTAAAATCTTATTCAAATCCTGTTTGTGCTTGCTCCCTTTATATAATTCACAAACTATCTCCCTCCCCACTTTGGGGGAAAATTTTCAAGTCAGAAATTAAACATTTAAAAATTTTTAGCACTTAGAAAAATACCGTGGGTGACTTTGGTGTTGAAAATAGCCTGTAAACACCCACCAGGCACCAGAACATTTTACTTCCTCAAGTAAAAACAAAGTGAAGGAAACAAACCTCTGTGCAGCCAGAGCGCAGCCAGGAGTGTCCTATTTTCAGCACTTGAAAGCTCAAAGAATAGGCTCCTTTCGGAAAAAAATTAAAAAGAGTTCAGTTGCCTATGGAGCGGAAAGACACGCTCACACAGGAGGAAAAAATACCCACCCCGTATCTGTTAGCATGAGGCTGCCCTAGTTTGGAAAATATCAAATGCCAAAGTGATTTTAAATGCATTCATAGGCACACCCTTCAGCACAGTTTCCTGGTCCTTGGAATGCCCCCTTTCTGGAATTTCTAAGCTATAGGAGCCCCTGTTCCGCTGCTGTCTCCCTTTCTAACCAGCGGCTCTAAATTCAAAGACGAGCATGTAAAGGATTAAAGAAAAGTCTGTAACCGGTAGCACTGAAAGTTGGCTCTGCTTGAGACGACTCAGGTCAGAACGAATGGCTTAGGCAAATGTTGTATGCTATTAAAAAATCCTCAGTAGAGTCAGACAGTTACGGAACAACAACAGATTCTGTCCAAGGATAAACAGTAGGCAAAGAAGGAAGAACAATATTGTTATGGAATGAATCATCTCCCTTAAAATAGGGGTTGAAATCCTGGCCTACATACCTGTGGCTGTGTTCCTGTTTGAAAACAGGCTTTTCTTTTGTTATGTTAACGAGGTCCTACCCATGTAGGATAGATCCTAAGCCTCGTCACTTCTGAATAATAAAAAGATCATAATAGGCACAGAGCCACACACAAGGAGAAGACAGACAAACATCAAGGAGCACTAGGAAAGGACAAGAAGCACCAAAGACTGCATCTGCCAATGAGACTAGGAGAGAAGCATACAGCTAATACTGGCCTCCACACCCATAAGAAAATAAATGTTCATTCTCGAAAGCCACCCACTTGCAGTATTTATGTTACAGCAGCATCAGGGAACCAGGAGAAGCAATTGTGAAGCTGGAGAGTCAATTCATAAGCTAGAAGACAGGGTGTGCTATCAGGGAAGCATGAAGCTACGGATTAAGCAAGTCTAGAAAATAAGCCAGTGTCCAGGTTGTATTACTGGGCTCAATGTCAAGGTCACACCCAGTTTCTGCCTAAGATTCAGCTGTAACTGGTCAGCTTCAGGGAGGAAACACTGGCAAATACAAGATAAGGAGGTAACCAAGCCTCGCACCAAGCCAACTGCCATCAAGTCTATGACAACTCACAGCAAGCCTGTAGGACAGGGTAGAATTGCCCCATAGAGTTCCCTAAGAGTACCTAGTGGATTTGAACTCCCAAATTTTTGGTTAGCAGTTGTAGCACTTAACAACCACACCATCAATGTTTCTGGGTAATGAGACAGGGGATGGTAAATCTAGAATGGTTGAGAAAGAGTGAGACAGTGAGCAATTTCTGCTGGCCCGAGTCATTGTGGATGGAGAGTAGAGAAGGCGAACACGGGCCAGGTGGACTGGAAAGGTGGCTCGTGGGCCTTCTGCACAGTGGATTCCTCAGGTCTGCAAGAGTGCCCTCCACTGCCTTGTCAGATCACTTTCCCCACATTTTCACTACTCTCCATCTAAAGTGAGCATTTGAACAAAATCAGCCATTGAAAATTCTATGGAATAGTTCTGCTCTGCACACATGGGGTCAGCTTGATGGCAATAGTTTTATCAGGAGTATTAGATGTATGCTGAAACTCTTATGAGGCTCTCCAAGTGCATCGACATTTCCTTACATTCTAATATTTCTAATCTAATTGAATCTAATCTCTCTCTCTGTATATACATGTGTGCATACACATACATATGCACGCACATGTATATAAAGCCATATATATGTACACGCATATATATAAAACCATATATATATATATATATACACATGCACATATATATAAAACCAGAAAACTCCAAACCCCACAGGGTTTCTAAGGCTGTAAATAAGTACAGAAGCGGACTGCCACACCCTTCTCCTGAACAACTGCTGGTGGTATTGAACTACTGACCTTTCAGTTTGCAGTCCGTCACTTTAACCACTGCGCTGCTATTGCTTCTCTACACTGCTGTTGAGTTGCTTTCTGACTTACAGCAACCCTGCAGGACAGAGCAGAACTGCCCCATGCAGTTGCTAAAGAGTGGCTGGTGGATTGGAACTGTTGACCTTTAGATTAGCAGGGTAAGCTCTTAACCACTGGGAAACCAGTGTTCCCATATAGACAGACAGATATAGATACATACATGCGCCTGTACACATATGTGTGTATACTTATGCATTCATAGACATAGACACAGGTACATACACTACACACACACCTGCACTGTGCTCATACCTATGCCTATGTACATGTACATATACTGTACCTGTGTTGTCTGTGTACACATACGTAGACATTCACATCAACAGCACCTGGTAATCCCCAGCGCCTTGCAAACACAGCAGTTCCAGGTCAGCGGGGAGCACCAAACCTGGTTAGGGCCCTTTCGTTGGGAAGTGAACTCTAACATTCAGGAGACTAATGGAGATTGTGATCCCAATTAAGCCCATGCCTTTTTCTCATTTCTCTAAACAGAAAAATCAATAAGGGTTTTGTGGCATTCTTAATAGAGATTAAATGACTAGGAATAGGCCTCACCTTATCTGGAGGCTGAGACTTTGCTGTCACAGTGTTAATTGCCCAAGTTGCACTTCAGGGGCCATCATTCCATATCAAAGGACCAGCCCATGGTCAGATACCTGGCCCTTGTGTTACTGAATCAGATAAGGATGGGTCCCCCTCTCCCTGGAGTTTTCTCCTTCTTATGAAATCTGCTATGCTTTGCCTTTTCATGTACTGTTTCTTCTATATGGGTCTAGTTACACTGTGTTCACATGCATTCCTCTGTCATGCCAAGTTGTCACCTTTGGAATTCCCTCTGCCTGGAATAGGTCCCCAGATAGTGCAAATGATTTGCTCTTGACTATAGGTCAAAAGGTAGGCAATCCAAATCTAGCCATCATAGAAAAAAAGCCTACGGGGTGAAGTTATACCTTTTAACAAGTGGGGCTGCTGTGAGTTGAAATCAACTCAACAACAGCAGGTTTGGCTTGTTTTTTTCCTGTGTCTCTTGCTCTTTGCTAGATCTTGCCATGACTCTTGGCTCATTTTTTTCACTTTTCTACTCAAAGTTATCACTTTTGAAAAGCTTTTGCTGTCCTACCCAAAGTAGCTCTCTCCTTTCCACTACTGACCACTTGGCATCTCCATAAGAGCCAACGTACTGTTTGTTCACTCTCCATTGCCCTATTTCATTAAGCAGAAAATTGGTACCCACTGATGTCTCCCGAGTGCCTAGAAGAGTACCTGGGACACAGCTGGGCCATGGTAGGTCTTCAGAGGCACTTGCTAAATGAATGGTGTTCATTTTACAGTAAGAGCAATTCCTTCAATCACAGAAAAGAACTAGCATTTTATTACTTAATGATATGTTGATTACCTAAAAATGTCATGTTTTTTAACTGGGCACATAAAACACCTAATTAGGTTATTTTATCCCCATTAGTGCTTTTATCGCGGTCGCTTCCACAGTCTCTCTAGAAAGCCCACCATCTTCAGTCTGCATCCATAGTTGTTATTCTCATCTTTCATGGCTAAATTCCAACCACACCTCTTTCATGAAAGCTGCTCTTTACTCCATCACTATAGCGGAGACCACTGGGGATATACACACAGCTTATGGACCAGGAATCACCTCCTCTACTGTTTCACCTGGAATTGCCTCAACCTACAAGATGAGCCACCGGCTGCTGTAGATGATGGGTCATATTTGGCTATGTGACCAGAGCTGTGGCTTCAATATTCTTTTGAAGAACCTTGTTGTAGGAAACCGAGAGTCAAATCCATCTTGGAGGTTGTTGTCAACCATAGTGACATAGGGTCGCCATGTGTCAATTTCAACTCATAATGATCCTGTGTACAACAGAGCAAAACAATGCTCACTCCTGCACACCCTCACAATTGTCATGCTTGGGCCTGTTGTTGCGTTCACTCTAAGTCCACCTCACTAAGAGCCTTTCTCTTCTTCCCTGATGCTTTACTTCACTGAGCTCGATTTCCTTCTCCAGGGACTGATTCCTCATGACATATCCAGATTATGTAAGATATAGTCTTGCCATCCATGCTTCTAAGGAGCATTCTGTTTGTCCTTATTCCAAGGTTGATCTGTGTGTTCTTTTGGCTGTTTGTACTATATTTAGTATTCTTCTCCAACGCCACAATTCAAAGGCGTCAATTCTTACTTGGTTTTCTTTATTCATCATTCAGTTCTCAAGTGCATAAGAGGTAACTGAAAAACACTGTGGCTTGGGACAGGCACATCTTCATATTTAGTGTGATGTCTTTGTTCTTCAGTAGTTTAAAGAGGTCTCTTTGTAGCAAATTTTGCTAGGGCAATATATTTGTTAATTTCTTGACTGCTGCTTCCATGGGTGTTGACTGCAGATCCAGGTAAAAGGAAATCCTTGAGAATTTGAATCTTATCCTTGTTTATGACAATGTTGCTTGTTAGTCCAGTTTTTGTTTCCTTGATTTGTAATACTGAAGGCTGTGGTCTTTGGTCTTCATTAGCAAGGGCTTCAAGTCTTCTTCACTTTCAGTAAGCAAGGCTGTGTCATCTGCATAAAGCCGGTTGCTAATGAGTCTTCCTCCTATTCTTATGCCCTATTCTTCTCCATATAGTCCAGTTTTTTGGATTATTTGCTAAGTATACAGATTAAATGAGTATGATAAAAAGATACATCCACGATGCACACCTTTTCTGACTTTACTCCAGGCAGTATCTGCTTGTTCTCTTAGAACGACTGTCTCTTGATCTATAAGCACAATTAGCTGTTCCAAAATTCCCTTTCTTAGCAATGCTGCCCATAATTTTTGTGATCCACATAGTCAAATGTCTTTGTATAGACAATAAAACACATGTAAACATCTTTCTGGTATTCTCTGCTTTCAGCCAGTATCCATCCTACATCAGCAAGAATAGCCCTGCTTCTGTGTCCTCTTCTGAATCTGGCTTGAATTTCCAGCAGTTCCCTGGTGATATGCTGCTGCAGGCTCTTTAGAATGATCTTGAGTACAATTTTACTTGCATATGATTTTGATAATATTGTTTGATAATTTTCATATTTTATGGGATCACCTTTCTTGGAACAGGCATAAATATAGATCTCTTCCAGTCAGCTGGCCAGATAGCTGTCTACAAAATTTCTTGGCATTGATTAGTTAGTACTTCCAGCTCTACATCCATTTGCTGAAACATCATAGTTGATATTCTCTCAGTTCTTGGCATCTTGTTTTTCACCAGTGCCTTCAGCACAGCTTGGACTTCTTCCTTGAGGACCGTTGGCTCCTGCTTACATTGTACCTTATGAAGTGGTTGAATGTTGACCAATTATTTTTGATATAGTGAGTCTGTGAACTTCTTCCATCATTGTTTGATGCTTCCTGAAATTAAAACATAGATGGCACTTGGCTTTGGCTTGGATTCTAGAGGAAAACATACACATACTCTGGAGACCTGGGCTGGCTTAGCTTGCCACAGGTACTCAGGATCTGAGCTCTCTAGCTACTCTCAAGACAGACGAGCATAAAACAGAGAAACCCAGAAAATGCAGGCGGGTATCTAGTTTCCAGGGATTATTCTGAGCTTTTCCTAGGGGAAGCCTTTATTCTTAGATAACTGCCTGTTAAAATGAAATATTTCCTATCATCTCCCCTTCAACCAAGGTAAGACAACACCCCATATTTGATATCAAACTCCGTCCTTGAGGGTTTATAAAGTATTGCTTTGTCTCACTCTGGCTGGATGGCTCTTGAACTCAGTAATGAACATTGTAGAAAACAGAGTTGAGAGAGTCAGGATTAGAAGATAATTGTTATATAGAGTATCATGTTTGAAGCAGTCTTCTGTGTTTCCTTTCTTCTGAAGAAGTAGAGTGATTGGTCCTTCTGCTAATTTCAGGACAACAAAAATGAGTTTACAGGGGACCATTTCAGAACTTGGATATGATGTGCCCTGTAGTTAGAAGGATCAATCAATAGATCGATCAATCTATTGTTGCAGTTCTGTTTGAGGGCACAGTGGTTGAGATCTCAGTAGCTATCCACAATGTCTGCAGTCTGAATCTACCAGTCGCTTCTTGGAAATCCTGTGGGGTAATTCTACCCCATCTTGTAGGGTCACTAAAGGTCAGAATCAACATGAGGGTACATAACAATAACAGTTGGAGGGATGGAGTAGATCACTGTCTTCTCTCACATTACAAATCGAAAGGACAAGATCAAATGGATTTGCTGTGCTGGTAAAGATGAATAGGTGAGATGCTGTTACATTGGGCTGGATTTTGTCCCAGGAGATTTTTTTTAGCCAAGAATCTGCAGGCCACTTTGGATGAGAAAGAAAGCTACCATGAGGGGCTGCTAAGATCCTGGGCAACAGGAATGGGAAGAAGGGTAAACAGAGGAGGAGCTGGAGCGGAAAACAGGATTCTTAGGGGCTGGGAAGGAGGGAAGTAAACACTACGGAGAGCATGTGTTTGTCCAGGTCAAGAACCCGAGGGATCACAAACCATGAGGTTGGAAAGAGAGCTCCGCATACCCACAGCAATATGTAAGGAGAGGGAGAGTCAAGGGTAGAGAGCCACCAGGCCAAGAGAGTGAGGAGCCGCCTTATGGTGATGTCAGTCGAATCAGAAATGTCCTACTTCCTTTAGTGGTCCTCCCTCATCTCTCTTTAGAAACAGTGGGAGGAAGCCAAAGAGACAGTGAACAAGAGAGAATGGGAACAGCATCTACAGGACAGGCTGCCCTCCTGCCACAGGTCCCTCTTGGGGAGGGAATAAAACTCCGAGTCCTGTTTATTTAATTTCCAAACTGCAATAAACTCTCTGCTTTTGCTTAAAAAGCACTAATAATGGCTTCTGTTTCCCACAACCGAAAGGTTTTGATGAGTGTATCCACCATGCCTTTCTAAAGCCCCATGAATCTAGTGAGATGTTTGTATGGCCAGTTTCATATCGCAGTCAAGTATTTGTCCATCTCCCTTCCCTGAAGATGTCAGGAATGATGGTTTAGTCCTAGGCATTAGAACTCATCAAGAATCTACTTGAAGGATCAGCCTCAGAACCTATGGTAGGACTGAGAACACATAATGGTCGGGAGAAGAAATCCAGGTGGCCTTTGTATTCCTAGACATCCTGAGACTAAGTAGGAGGGTAATGGCTACAGTGGGAAGAAATCGTATTTTCATCCATCTCTTATGAATAAACAGAGTGCAGTCAAAAGATGTGTAACTTTTCCTGAATGGGTACTATCTACCAGGCATAGTATGATGAATTTTAGGATTTCTCTATACTTGTCAACAGCCTTAGAAGGTTGGAAACTAGTAGCATTATTTGCTGTTGGAATGAGGAAGGTCAACTAAGTGACTAAAACACATAGCAGCGTTTGGCACAGTGTGACTCATCATTTGTTTGTCAAGGTGATTCCAGCTCATCTGAACCCCTGTGTGTCAGAGTAGAACTATGCTCCACTGGGTATTCAGTGGCTGATTTTTCAGAAGTAGATCACCAGTTCCTTCTTCTGAGATGGTGCTGCGTACACTTGAACTTCTAACCTTCAGTTAGCATCAGTGTGCACTGACTGTGTGCACCACCTAGGGATCTCTACCTTAGAGTGAGTTCTATACACAGATAGTCCTGACTTACAACATATCCCAGATAACAACGAACTGTTTTTGTGCTTCCTGTCATTATTAATACGTACTACATACAATCCTACAGCATGTAATTTACTGATATTATCATTCTTGGATATTCACTTGCAGATGTTCAATTTTATGATTCACTCTTCAAAACACTGCCTTATAGATTTTGTTTTCTAGACTAAATCAGGGGCTTCAGTTGCTTCAAAATGTGGATTAAAATGCTGATAGCCTTGCTAAAGTCTATAGGAAAATCCAGGAAAGAGTGAGATGTTACCATGAAACATATAAAGAAAAAAAAAGGATCACACAGACAATTCTCACTAATTTTCTGACAAAATATGCCATCCTCATTCCCAGGGATAATCCCAATCATCCAGAACCTTCCATAAAGTGGAGTTATTACCACAACTTACATATACCAACTTCATCCAAACTCTTCTTCATCACTGGAGTAAATTTTTTGTGATTTGCATATTTCTTGTGTCTGTGTGTATGCGTTAAAATGCATCTATAATTTTATATGTACTCTTTCCAACCCCAAAGACAAAGATCAGGTTTATGGATATTAATAGTAAGGAACAATAATAATGAAAACCTAAAAAAATTAACTATTCAACTTATGTTAGAACTGACTTATGATAGATGGTTGGGGTGGAATCCTGTCCCATGTCAGTAGGTACCTGTAATCTGTTCCTATTAGGTTGTCATTCTTGTTTATAGTCACTCTAAGAAACAGCTAGCAAGAGACAGAGAAAAAATTCAAATCTAGGTGATTTCGTTCTAGAATCAGTATGCTTTGTTTTTATCCTGGATTCCTTGCTGCATATATGTATCACCACAGTTTTCAGAACAGCTGTGAAAAACTTGATGCCATTATTCCAGAAAACATGTGGTGTCATTGATTGAATTGTGACTCCCCAAAATATCTGTCAATTTGTTAGGCCGGAATTCCCAGTATTGTGTGAATTGTCCATCATTTTGTCACCTGATGTGGTGATGGGATGGGATTAGCAGCAGTTATGTTAATGAGGCAGGACTTGTGCTGCAAGATTAGATTGTCTCTTAATCCAATCACATTTAAGATACAAAAGAGAGAAGTGCACAGAGAGACATGAGGGACTTCATGCCACAAGAAACAAGAGTCAAGTGACTAACCCACCCTTTGGACTCAGGGGCCCTGTGCTGAGAAGCTTTTCAGCTGGGGAGGATTGATGGTAAGGACCTTCACCCAGACTTGACCCTGAGAGAAAGCCTTCCTTTTGGGCTGGAACTGTGTCTTCAGACTTCTAGCCTACTAGACTGTAAGAGAATAAACTTCTGCTTGTCAAAGACATCCACCTGCGATATTTCTGTTATGTCAGCACTAGATGACTAAGGCAGATGGTAAACTCCTGACCCAGTTCACAGCGTGAGGAAATAGGTGGGGATCCAAGAATTCCACCCCAGCGTCTTGACTCCAGTCTCTGTACCCTTCCCACCTGTCAGGGAAGGAACCTGGACCAACGAATCTAGGCTGTGCAGAAGCAGGATGGAACGAAGAGACCGACGCCGATGACATCCTGTAGGTTCTTTAGCTGGTGCTCGCAGATGAACCGAATGAGAGCAGCAGCACTTTTACTGCCTGTTCACACAAACAACCTCCGACCATCCTCTTGATTGATTCTGCCTTCTTTCACAAATATCATTTATCTGTTTCATTTTCCCTGGAGTAATTATTATGATTTATCTTTGCAAAAAGTGCGTTAATGTCAGTTTGTAGCAAAAAATAATAATAATAATTAAATAGAAATATTTCAAGAAATGCCACAACCGATTATAGTTCTAATTGTGCTTGTTCCCAAGTTGAGTCCGACACTGCGTATTACTGGGTAGAAACAAACCATAAATTATTGTATTTATGACATCCATTGCAGTACAGAATTGCATGCCAAATTCTTATGACAGGCATAAAAGAATTATTCAGAAATACTGCTCTGTTTGGTGCCAAATTTAGTGATAATTTATAGCTGTCTGGATTTCCACACCTGTGGCAAATTCCCTCAGGTCTCAAATTCTACCGATTCCCCAGGGGTGAGATTTGACGAGGATTATTTACCTGTGGGGAAATTATGACTCACTGATTGTGTCCTTCATTACAAGAATCCTCCGCTCTTGCCAAGATGTGACAATGGCTGTATGGAAACACATCACTTTTCCCTAAGTCCTGAGAGGCAGCTGAGTTACGGTGGCTGGCTCTTACCAACTGTTATGAAGAACAACATGAAATGTTTGTGCGTTGGCAAAGGAGGGTACCACCTGTGCCTGATGTGGCTTTTGACCTGCCTTCTTACAGCCTTTGTTGTTGCTGTTCGTTGCATAGAGTTGTTTTTGGCTTATGGCAACCCATGTACAACAGAACGAAGCGTTGTCTGGTCCCACACCACCTTTGTAATCGTTGGTGTGTTTGAGTCCACTGTGGTAGCTCTTACACAGTGCCTTGCAATCAAGAGGCAGTGACCCTCCAGTACTGTGTCAGACAATGTTCTCTTCTAGTCAAAAGTTTATTTTTAGAAAAAAAAGAGTGGTTCTTCCATCAGCTTAGTGGTGTGGATCTTTCTTTCTTCGTCTATAATGTGATAATAATCATGGTTGATAATGATGACTTTTTTCCCCATGAATGTACCAAACACCTACTCTGTTCCAAAGTCTTATAAGAGCATACCTAAAGCCCTCATTGCAATTCTGCAGAGCTCATAGAAACAGTTCCATTTTATGGAGGAGAAAACAGAGGCTCAGTCAAATCATGAAATTTTGCCAAGATCCCACGGCTAATGGAAACATATCATTTGAGTGCCTACCATGTGTCTGACAAGGTCTGAGTTTCTATGGTTTTGCCTCATGGGATCCTCCTCTAAGCCCTGAAGGCGTTGCTATTGTTTTCCCATTTTCTGTACAGGGTACCTCTGGATGGACTCCAATCTCCAACCCTTTGGTCAGTAGTCTAGCTGGTGGATGCCGAATGACAGGCAGGATGCCTGGAGCTGA
The DNA here is from genome assembly GCA_028571685.1 of Heterohyrax brucei. Taxonomy (NCBI): domain Eukaryota; kingdom Metazoa; phylum Chordata; class Mammalia; order Hyracoidea; family Procaviidae; genus Heterohyrax; species Heterohyrax brucei. The sequence continues at coordinate 6,003,965 of CM053153.1, forward strand.
GCAGACAAAGTTGAATAAAACTAAGTGTGATATCATAAGAACCTGAGTTTATTCCTATCTCTCTTAGTACCTACCTGTTACTTGTGGTAGAGTAAAAAGTTTCCTATTCCCAACATAAAGTCAAAGCTTTGGAATCGAGCTTTCCACTTTTCCTCTACACATAGTGCCACACGACTCAGCTCTGGTTTCCCTTTCACCCATGATAAGGGTCTTTGCATGTTGAGTAGACATTTGGAGTTCCTTAGGCAGATGGCACTATGAAGGTAATGTTTTCTCACAAGCTGCACTAAATTGTATTAGTGTCAGTCTTATATAAACTTTGGTAGAAAGTCTTAGAAATGGAATCAAGTTTTCAAATTGCACAACTTCTGAGGCACTTTTAAGATTCATGACAAATGTCATTCATAGCCAAGGGCACGAGGTACACCGAAACAAAATAGAAATGCAATGTATGAGTTAAAGGGAAGATTGAGTCTTGTGATACACTGAAACAAACACAGAAGTTTGGATTGAGTCCTCATTTTCTTGTTATAAATAGGATTTACTTATACAAAAGCCAGTTGAAACCAGTTGCCGCTGAGTTGGCTTTGACTCGTGAAGACTCTGTGTGTCACAGCAGAACTGTGCTCCATATGGCTTTCAGTGGCTGCTTTTCTTGTAAGTCAACAGCCATACCTTTCTTTGAAAGCACCTTTGGGCAGACTGCCCCCTTCAACCTTACAGTTAGCAGCCAAGCACGGGAACCATTTGCACTGCCCAGGGACTCCTTATTTATAGAAAGTCTGATCAACCTTGCATGACAATTCACCACAAGCTGTGGTTGGGACACCCAGAAATCTCAGTGTCTAACCGGTTTACCCAACTATGCATGAACATTATCTATAAATCTCGAAATAGCATAATTCAGGTTCTGAGAAACAATTTTCCAGAGAAAAGGATTCCTTTCATTTCGTAGCTCTCAGCCAAGGTCAGAAATAAAAGGTAGGGCGGGGGCCATATGCATCTACAGGCTGAAGATCTCCCTAGGATTATTTGGATCAGGTCCTACCTATGAGGGGCTCTCCAAACTCCCCCAAGTGAAATCGGTGAGCCTAGTTTTCTGAGCAGTGGTGCCTGAAGTCCCTTCATTACTTACTGTATGTACGAAAAGAGAAAACCTTCAGTCTTAAGTGTAAATGAGTGAACTTGGGGGTTGAGCAGTGTGCGGGAATCAGCCTGTAGGAGTCCTGGAGGCTGGGCCACAGGGGGGCAGCAGAGAGGCACCTTCCCCAGCCCCGGGGGCCTGTGGGAGCTCTCGGATCTTCATCTTCGCAGCATCTCCTGCTGGTGTCTGGATAGCAGACAGAGAAACAACTGGGCTGTGCAGTCTGGAAATCGGGCGTTCCGTGTTTCTCTCTCACTTTTGTCCATTTTCTACGGGGTTTTCCAGTTTCCCGTTTCCTTTGGTTCGTTGGTTCATCTTTCCACTGATGCGTTCATGCGTTCCTTCATTAGTTATGCACTGTCTGTCTCTGTCCCAGACTGTTTCGGGCATCAAGCCACTAAAACATTTGCCTGGGTTTGATCCCTCTGCCTCTGAGAGTCCAGCGGCTGAAGCAGAGTGACTTAGAAGAAGGGGCACCTGAGAAGGCCAGTGCAGGACCCGCCTGGGCCCGTCCATGCCTGCCTCGCTGTTGTTGATAGCTGTCCAGTCAACTCTGCCTCATGGCGACCCTAGGTGGTTTAGAGTAGAATTGCCCCATAGAGTTTTCTAGGCTATAATTTATTTATTTATTTTACCAAATTATCTTAAAAATAAAACACCTGTACTTAAAGTGGAAGTTTATAATCCAAGTCAATTCGTCCTACAAAAACTTGCACGCTTGTTGCTATGTAACCCTAGCTGCCCTCCCCATACGGTGACAGCACACTCTTCCTTCCCACCCTGTATTTCCCATGTCCATTCAGCTACCACCTGTCCCCCTCGGACCTCTCATCTCTCCTCTGGACAGGAGCTGCCCAGTTAGCCTCGTGTATCTACTTAACCCTAGAAGTACACTGTTTACCAGCACCATTTCGCCTTGTGGTCTAGTCCAGTCTTGGTCTGACAAGCTGGCTTTGGCAATGGTTTCAGTTCTAGGATAACACAGAGCCCCGGGATCATGTCTTCTAAGGACCCTCCAGTCTGTTGCACCTTCAAGTTGGGTCTTTTTCAACAGAGTTTGAGATCTGTACAACCGTTTTTCTTCCATTATGTCAGGGGCTCTATGTTGTATGCCCTGTCAGGGCACACACTGGTGACGTCTGCTTGCCATCTAGTACTTCTGGTCTCATGCTGGTGCAGTCTTTGAATTATGTGTCCCTTACTGTCTCTTGAGCTCCTGTTTTCCTTATCTCTTTAATGTCTTTAATTCTCCTCTGCCCCCGGTGGGTTGAGGCCAATTGATGTTTCTTAGATGGCCACTTGCTACCTTTTAAGATTTGGATGCTACATACCAAAGTGGGATGAATGGTGGACACTTTCTTAGAAAACTTTGTTACACTAATTGAATTAGATGTCCCCTGAAACCACAGTCCCTGGATCCCTGCCCATGCCACTCTGTCCTTGAGGTGTTGCATTATATTTAGGAAACCTATCAGCTTTCGGGAAACCCTGGTGGTATAGTGGTTAAGTGCTAAGGCTGCTAACCAGAAGGTCAGCAGTTCAAATCCACTAGACACTTCTTGGAAACTCTGTGGGGTCTTTCTACTCTGTCTATAGGGTCACTAGGAGTTGGAATTGACTCAGTGGCAGTGGGTTTGGGTTTTTAGTGGATCAGCTTTTGGTTTAGTCCAGCTGCACTGATCCCCCATCTGCTGTGTATGGTCCTCCCTGTACTAACCAAATTCCCGTCTACTATCTAATTTGTGAATACCTTCGCTTTCCCGCCCCACATTTGTAATCATCACAGACTGTTTTATTCTGTTTAAACCTCTTCTTGAGCCCTTGTAATGGTGGTCTCATACAATGTTTGTCCTTTTGCAACCAACTGACTTCACTCGGCATAAAGCCTTCCGTATTCCCCCATGTTATAAGATGTTTCCCAAGATCATTCTTCTTTATAATCGTATAGCACTCTGTTGTGTGAATGCACCATCTTTTTTTTTTTTTATTCCTTACCACATTGTTGGGCTCCTAGGTTGAGTCCATCTTTTTGCTATTGTGGACAGAGCTGCAACTAACTTAGTGTGCATGTATTCACTCATGTGACAGTCTTTGTTTTTCTAAGATAAATTCCAGGAAGTGGGATAGCTGGACAGTATGTTATTTCTGTTGTAGCTTTTCAAGAAAGTGGTGAATCTAGTTCCAGTGATTGTATCATTGTACCTTCCTGCCAGCAGTGGGTAAGTGTTTCAGTCTCTCCACAGCATCTCCAGCATTTCTATTCTGTGTGTTCTGGGTTAATGCCAGCCTTGTCTGGGTGAGATAGTATGTCACTCTAGTTTTGATTTGGATTTCTCTAATAGCTAATGACTGTGAGCATTTCCTCATCTATCTGTTGGCTGCCAGGGTGTCTTCTTTGGTGAAGTGCTAGGTCATAATCTTTACAGGAGCAGACTGCTGGGTCTCTCTCCCTCTGTGTTGCTAGGTAGGTTCAGATCACCTACTTTTTGGAGAGCAGCTGAGTGCTTAACCATTGTGCCACCAGAGATCCTTTACCCCTGCCTTGTCATCCACATACTCAGCAGCATGACCCTGAACAAATCACCTCCTAGGCCTCTGCAGCTCCTGCACACACCTAGTTCCTCACCTCCCCATCAACCACCAAGTTTCTGATGACTTCATCAGGTTGGGGGTCTGAAGTATTATCATGCTGTTCATGCTGGGCAGGAGCTCAGGTCATGCACTTAATCTGCACCCAGTTATTAAGCACTCACTGGGTGCCAGACCCCACTCATGGCCGTCAAGTCGGTTCTGACCCATAACAACCCCATAGGACAGAGTAGGACTGCTCCATAGGGTTTTCAAGGAGTGCCTGGTAGATTCTCACTGCCAGCCTATGGTTAGCAGATGCAGCACTCATCTACCATGCCACTGGGGTTTTCTGTGCCAGACCCAGGCTCTGGCACTGAAGCGGCAAAGAAAGCAGATGGAAGACCTGGCCTGAAGGTGACGGTGTGAAGGGGAACTGTTGGCAAGGACACATGAGAGTGTAATATGTCAGCTGATGGCACACTCTGGGGGTGGAGGGTGATGCAGCAGCGTCAGGCGGTGGAGGAGAGACATCGCGATTGTTCGTACTGTCACCATACTTACAATCTCAGGAAGATATCCACATGATCAATTGTGATTAATAGGATAGGCGCATCAACAGATGAGTACTTCCTCACTTCCCTAAATCACTGGGTCGATGTTAGTAATAGTCTCTGTCAATTCTGACTTACTGTGATCCCGTATGTGTGTTACCAGAACTGTGCTCCACAGTGTTTACAACAGATATTGGAAGTAGCTCACTAGACCTTTCTTCTGAGGGGCCTCTGGGTGGGCTTGAACCTCCAACCTTTCAGTTAGCAGCATGCACAACTATTAGCACCAGCCAGAGACCCAGTAGATATTTGATCCTCCCCAAATGAGAGGACAGAGTGCAGGTTGCGGGTTGGTATAAGCAGAGACTCTGAGATGGACCTTGAAGCAGTTAGTAGGAATTTGGTGTCTAGAAAACCAAGTGACATTAGAGGGTGTGGAATCCGAGCAGACAGACCAGCAGGTGAGATGGCAGGGAGGTACAAGGAAGTTCTGGGTTTAACAAGCCATGGGCAGAGACTGTCATCATGTAAGGACAGGACAGAGGGAGCCTGAGAGAGAGCCAGTAGTTAGTCTCAGGCCTACTGGGGCCCCAGACCTGGTAAGGGTCTGTGTCAGGTGGTTGAGAAACACGAGCTCACTGAGGGCTTACCACGGCACTGTGATACGGAAGTGGTTGTCCTCGTTTTTAGATGTATTTGATCTGCAGCCTTGCTGTTATGTGTCACCAAGTCAACGATGACTCATTGCAACCCCATGTGACAGAGTAGACTTGCCTCACCAGGGTTTCCTGGGTGTAATCTGTATGGAAGCAGATAACTGGGTCTTTTCTCCTGGGGACCTGTAGGTGGGTTTAAACCATAGATCTTTCCGTTAGCAACTAAGCACTCAACTATTTGTGCCACCAGGACTCTTTAGCCTTAACATAATAGGATGGTAACATCAGTAGATACAAAACTTACAAAAAATAACCTAGTCCTTAGGAGTCAATTCTAACTCATCACTATAGGACAGAGTGGAACAGCCTCATAGGGCTTTGACGAAGTGTCCAGTGCATTCAAACTACCAACCTTTTGGTTAGCAGCCAAACAACCAGTGTGGCACCAGGGCTCCAAAATCTCTGATGCCGAAAAGCCAAGTGCCGTCGAGTCGGATCCAAATCTCTGATAGGTCTTCTTAATAAGAAACGTGATTCTCTCTGTCTCTCTCTCTCTCTGTATGTGTGTGTAGAGTTGTGTCCTGTCTGGCCACAACCACTTAATGACATCAGACAGGGGTCCCCAAGTGTCCCGATGGATATTTCTGCATGTGTGGGAGAGGATGCCATGCAATTTCACCATAGCCTCTTCCATCAAGCCATGATGCATTTCTAATAGATCCAGCCCAGGCCCATCGATACCTCTCCAGATTTCTGGGAGATGTCCTTGGCTGGGCTCACTCCCATCTCTACTCCTGATCTGCAGGGCTGCTTCTGATGATGCCCTGACTGCAAAGAGGATTTGACACAAGCAGCACAGATGGTCTCTGTGTGCTGGGGTTGGGGGGGCCACAATGTTAGCACAGGAGACAGCCAGTGGGGCGAAAAGTGAGGGGGAAGGAGCATCCCACAGCCTGGATGGGAAACAGGTCATTGTACGGGAGAAGGAACATTGATCCAGCAATTTTTTAAAATCTGTTTATCTGCTGAATCACTGGTATGCTCGTTTACTAAGTCTTATTTGTGGTAGGCCCCAGGGACCCAGAGACAAAAGAGATACATTTTCTGTCTTCCAGGAGCTCAGAATCTACCAGGCAAACACATATGTAAACACACAATTAAGATGTCTGTATAATAACTTTTATGCAAAATCAAACATTTATAAAAAGTTTAATTATGTGAGCTTGGTAAATTTACTACTTTGCGCCTCAGTTTGCTAAGCTATAAAATATGGAGAACCATACGGAGTACGCTGTGTTTCGAATCTACCCTGTGGCTGCGGAGAAGAAACATTTAGCAATCTGCTCTTATAAACATTATTGCGTCAAAAAATCTATTGTGGTGGTTCTGCTCTGTCACAGAGGGTGGCTATGAGTCAGAAGCGACTCAATGGCACCCAACTATAACAATCACATAGGGTTATTATGAACAGTCACTGAGATGACACAAGCAACCATGAGGTCAACTTTGTAACGTAGTAAGTACTTGAGGATTAGTATCTGTGGAAATCACCGTGAACAATTAGTATTTAGAGTACACTTACTACCAATAGTACACATGGTGGATGTACTCCCACCTGTCTATCAGCTTGTCATACTGGGAGGGTTTGCTTGTTGCTTGGATGCTGAAATCTAAGCCATGGGCATTCAGATACCAGCAGGGCCACCCATGGCAGACAGATTTCAGCTGAGCTTCCAGACTAAAACAAACTATGAAGAAGGACCCACAGTCTACTTCTGAAGAGAATTAGCCAGTGAGAACATCATGAATAGCACTGGAACACTGTCAGATACAGTGCCAGAGAATGAGTCCTCCAGGTCAGAAGGCACTCAGAGACAACTGAGCAAGAGCTGCCTCCTCAAAGTAGAGTTGACCTCGAAGAAGTAGATGGAATAAAACCTTCCGGGCCTTCATTTGCTGATGTGGCGTGACTCAAAATGAGAAGAAACAGCTGCAATCATCCATTAGTAATTGGAACACAGAGTGTACAAAGTGTGAATCCAGGAAAATTGGAATTTGTCAAGAATGAAATGGAATTCATAAACATCGATATCTTAGGCATTAGAGAGCTGAAATGGACCAGTATTGGCTATTTTGAATCACACAGTCGTGTGGTCTACGGTGTTGGGAATGAAACCTGAGGAGGAATGGTAGTGTATTCACTGTCAAAAATAACATTTCAAGGTCTATCCTGAAGTACAAAGCTATCAGTAACAGCATAATATCCATACAAGGACGAGCAATTAAGGTCCCAAACACATCCTAGAAAAAATTCCATAAACATCATTGCTGAATATCACTGTGGTCAGCTCTGAAGCACTCTCCTTGGGAAACTATGCACTGATGCCAGCGCCTACTCCACCCTTCAAGACAATTTTGAGATTCTTTTTCTGCAATGGCCATCAGAGTTGTCATTGTTACCGTTAGTGTCCTGAATGTCATCAAAATGTCTCCCTTTCAAAATTTCCTGTATCTTTGGGTAAAGAAAAAAGTCATTAGGGGCCAGAACAGGCAAGTAGGTAGAATGTTCCAATACAGTTATTTGTTTATTGGCTAAAAACTCTGTAACAGACAACTATACAGTTAAGTTCGTGAACTTGCCACTGTACACCTTGCACGATGGCTATTCCAGAAACTGTTCCAAAATTGCTTTGAAGGGTGGACTAGACACTAACATTAGTGCATAGCTTCCAAAGGCGAATACTCAGAAGATGACCATAGTGATAATCAGCTATGAGGTGTGTAGCACTTAGAATAATTTTCTGGACTTGATTGTGAGAACGTGTATGCCTACAGGTGAGGCCAGTTATTATGACAGTTATTCAAATGTAGGCACCAACCACTAAAGCCAAAGATGAAGAAACTGAATATTTTTACTAGCTTCTGCAGTCTGACATTGATCAAATATGCAAGCAGGATGCATTGATAATTACTGGTGACTGGAATGCAAAAGTTGGAAAGAAGGTTCAGTAATTGGAAAATGCAGTTATAGTGACAGTCAGGACCCCAAAGATTCATGACAGAATTTTGCAAGACCAACGACTTCTTCACTGCAAATACCCTTTTTCATCAACATAAACTGCAACTATACACATGGACTTGTCAGACAGAACAAACAGGAACTAAATTGACTACACTTGTGGGAAGAGATAGTGGAAAAGCTCCATACCAGCAGTCAGAATAAGACCAGGTGCTGACTGTGGAATGGACAGTCAATTGCTCCTACACAAATTCAAACTGAAACTGAAGAAAACTAGAGCAGGTTCAAGAAAGCCAAAGCGATAACTTGAGTATATTGTACCTGAGTTTAGAGATCATTTCAACAACAGAGCTGATACATTGAACACTAAAGACAAAAGGCCAGGTGAGTTGTGGAATGACATCAAAGGCGTCACCCATGAAGAAAGCAAGAGGTCACTAAAAAGACAGGAAACAAAGACAAAATTGGATGTCAGAAGAGACTCTGAAACTTGTGCTTGAACATCAAGTAGTTAAAGCAAAAGGAAGGAATGATGAACTAAGAAAACTGGACAGAAGATTGCAAAGGGTGACTAGAGAAGACAAAGTATTATAATGACATACACAAAGAGCTGGAAATAGAAAACCAAAAGGATAAACATGGTCTGCATTTCTCAGGCTGAAACAACCAAAGGAAATCTCCAAGACTTGAGTTGCGATAGTTAAAGAATCTATAGGGAAAATATTAAACAATTTAGGAAGTATCAAAAGAGGATGGAAAGAGTAAACTCAGTGCTGTAGATTTACTGCTGACTCGTAGTGACACCAGAAAGAACTGGTCGACATTCAGCCATTTCAAGAGGTTGCATGAAGTCAGGGACTGAAGGCATTGAAGGAAGAAGCTGAAGCTGCCATTGAAGGCACTGGTAAAAAGCAAAGCTCCAGGAATTGATGGACTATCAGCTGAGATGTTTCAACAAATGGATGCAACTTTGGAAGTGCTCTCTAGCCTATACCAAGAAACACGGAAGACCGTTACTTGGCTAACCAACGGAAGGAGATCCATATCTATGTTTATTCGCAAGATGATCCAACCAAATGTAAAAACTATCAAACGATATCATAATCAAGTAAAATTTTGCTAAGGATCATTCAAAAGAGACAGGCAACTGCTAGAAACGCAAGAAGTATTCAGAAGAGGACATGGAACCATGGATATCATCGTTGATGTCAGATGGATCTTTGCTGAAAGCAGAGAATACCACAAAGATGTTTACCTGTGTTTTATCAATTATGCAAAGGCATTTGACTGCATGAATCATGTCATAACAAATTATGGCTAACATTGTGGAGAATGGGAATTCCAGAACAATTAACTGTGCTCCTGAGGAATCTATATACGGATCAAGAAGCAGTTGTCTGAACAGAACAAGGGGACACTGCATGGTTTAAAGTCAGGAAAGGGTATGTCAGGGTTGTATCCGTCCACTACAGCTATTCAGTCTGTCTGTCAAACAATCTGAGAAGTTGAACTATGTGAAGAAAGTGGTATCAGGACTGGAGGAAGACTCATTAACAACCTGGGTTATGCAGATGACACAACCCTGTTTACTGGAAAAGGATTTGAAATACTTACTGATGGAGACAAAATACCATAGCCTTCAGTATGGGTTGCATCTCAACATCAAGAAAACAAAACTCTTCACAACTGGCCTAGTTGTCACGTCCGACACCCCAGCGGCTAGCGCTGGCTGGGTCCGAGGCCGCAGTGGACAGGTGAAACGATGAGAAATCTCACTCATGCATGAAAACACGTCAATCACACAAGAACAAATAAACATATCACACAAGATAAAGTTGGGGCCAGGTGGGACCATGGTCTCTGACAGAGAATCATGGACACCAGCCTGCTAACACAAGCTTTATTTATAGGCTTTACAGATAAGAAGTCAACAGGGTGGGACATTGCCAAAAGTGGTCATGATCTTTGTATTTTGATTGGTTACAGAGCTCAGCGAAGTTTTTGCCTTCAAACAAAGGACAGGGACATGCAAATAGTTTTAACCTGAGCCATTAACCTGTAAGCAGTTTCAAGGAAATAGCTCTAGCTTTGGGCCAATAATAATAACACTACGGATAGCTTAGCCAGGGCTAATGGCTTCAAGGAATAGTTCTTATTATTCTGTAAATAGTTTCAAGGCCCAAGCAGAGAGGTACAAAAGGTGGAGAGAGGGAGAAGGGGGCAAAGGAGCCCAGACACAGTGGCTCCCAGCCTGCAGCAACTAGTAAACAGTATCATGATAAATGTAGGAAGGACTGAGGTTTTCTCAAGGATTTCTTTTTTATATTTTTATTTTTTATTGGCATTCTGATTCAAAGTTTACAATTCAAATTTGCATGCCTGCCTATCTGCAGCTCCCTCTGCTCTCCTTGCCCTGTGACAACACACCCCTCCTTTCTGTTCCATTCATGTCATATCCTCTTAACAATCTCCTATCCCCTCCTTTCCACCTTTTCACTCCTCTCCAGTAAGAGGCTAGTAGGATGACATCTTATAGATGCAGAGAACCATATAGTGCACACATGATATAGTCACTCTGTGTTCCCCAAGTCCATTCCATTCCTATCTAAAGAATTGAACTCACTAGTGATCTAAGATGGGGGGCAGCATCAGGTCTAGAGGCCATGCTCCTAGGGGAAGTCCCAGGCCTTTGACCATCAGTTGTGGTCTTTTAGTGGGGATCTTATGGTGCACTCCGTTTCTTCTCGTGTTGCAACTGGGGCTGAACATCGTAAGCCCAGCTGTCGTAGGTGGTGGCTTGACATCACTGGTTTCTTCTGGTCACATGTTGATATAGTCACCCATTCATACGGGCTGGGCTCTTTTTCCATCATGTCATTGTTGTCCTCGGTGATCATCTGTTCCAGCTGAGCAGGGACAATTTGGTGTACCTCAGATGGCAGCTTGCTATCTTTTGAGACCCCAGATGCCGCTCACCCATATGGGGTGCAGAAGACTCTTTTAGCAATAGGCTAGTTAGGCCAATTAATCTCAATTTCCCCTGAGAGCATGTCCCCAGATCCTCACCCCTGCTACTCTATCCTTGCAATACTGGGTTAAGATTGGAAGAGTTTTCAGGTTACGTTGAAGTCCACTTAAACTGATCTTCTTTCTAATGTGTGCTGTCACTGATTTCACGCAACCAAATTTCTGTCAGCTATCTAATCTATAACGAACCCTGTCTGTTCCTCCCTCCCCTCCCTTGCAGCCATCAGAGAGTCTTGTCTTCTGTACATGAGTCTGTTTTTAAGTCCTCGTGGTAGGGTCTCATACAATATTTGTCCTTGTGCCACTGACCGATTTCACTCTACATAATGACTTCCAACTGAAACTGAATTATGAGATGCTTCCTAACGTCATCATTGTTCTTCATTATTGTGTAGTGTTCCATTGAGTATACATATCATAGGTGGTTTATCCATTCGTCTGTTATCCATTTGTCTGGTATCTGGGATGATCGTATCTTTTTGCTATTGTGGACTGTGCTGCAATAAACTTTCATGTGCATGTATCTGTTAGTGCAACTGCCCTTGCTTCTGTAGGATATATTCCAAACAGTGGGATTACTGGGTCAAATGGTGTATCTATTTCCAGCTTTTTTAAGGAAGTGCTAAATTGCTTTCCAAAGAGGTTGTACCGTTTTGCAATCCCACCAACAGTGTAGGACAGTTCCAAGCTCTCCACAGCCCCTCCCTCTGCTCTCCTTGCCCTGTGACAACACACCCCTCCTTTCTGTTCCATTCATGTCATATCCTCTTAACAATCTCCTGTCCCCTCCTTTCCACCTTTTCACTCCTCTCCAGTAAGAGGCTAGTAGGATGACATCTTATAGATGCAGAGAACCATATAGTGCACACATGATTGTTTTGTGTTTTTTGAATTATGGCCAACCATGATGAGGTGAGATGGTATCTCATTGTAGTTTTAATTTGCATTTCTTTAATAGCTAATGATTGTGAGCATTTCTGCATGTCTCTTTTGGCTGCCTGGATATCCTCTTTAGTGAAATGTATGTCTGTCTCCTTTGTCCAGTGCTTAATTGGGTTATTTATCCTTTTCTTGTTGACGTCTTGCAGTATCTTGTAGATTATGGAGATCGAGACGTCAGTCTGACATATAGTTTCAAAATATTTTTTCTCATTCTGCAGGTAGTCTTTTAATTCTTTTGATAAAGTCTTTTGATGAGCAAAAGTGTTTGTTTCTTAGTAATTCCCATTTATCTATTTTCTGTTGATCATGCTTTGTTTGTCAGATTCTGAAGTCTGTCTAAGTCGTGTATTAAAACTTCCATTGTTGATCTTATGTTTTTCTTGTGTGATCTTTGTTATTTTAGGTTTGATATTTAGGTCTTTTACCCCATTTGAGTTGTATTTTGTGTAAGGTGTGGGATACAGGTCTTCTTTGATTTTTTTGCAGATGGAGATCCAATTTGTCAGCAACATTTGTTAAAGAGACTGTTTTCACCCTGGTTTAAAATCTTAAGGCCTTTGTCAAATATGTTGTCAAGGATTTCACTTTCCTTGGTTCCACAATCAATGCCCATGGAAGCAGCTGTCGAGAAATCAAAAGATGCATTGCACTGGGAAAATTGCTGTAAAAGACCTCTCTGAAGTATTGAAAAGTAAAAGTCTCACTCTGAAGACTAAGTTGTGTGTGACCCAGGCCATGTTATTCTCAATTGCATAATATACATATGAAAGCTGGACAATGAGTGAGGAAGATAGAAGAATTGATGCCTTTGAATTGTGGTGTTGGAAAAGTATATTGAATGTACCCTGGACTGCCAAAAAATCAAACAAAACTGTTCTGGAAGAAGTACAACCAAAGTGCTCCCAGGAGCAAAGATGGCAAGACTGTCTCACATACTTTGGACATATTGTCGGGAGGGATCAATCCCTGGGGAAGGACATCATGCTTCACAGAGTGGAGGGTCAGCGATGATGAGGAAGACCCCTAAGGAGATGGCTTGACATAGTGGCTCCAACAATGGGCTTAAGTGTAAAAATGATTGTGGATGGGGTACAGGGCCACACAGTGTTTTGTTCTGTTGTGCACAGGGTCACTAAGAGTTGGAAACAATTCAGTGGCACCTGAGAACAACAACATGGTAGAAGGATGGAATCACAGAAGAAAGGAAACACAGAAACTTCAGGAAAATTGTTTCCCTGGAAGATGAAGAGAGTAAAATGTTCAGGGGAGAGGTGCAGAGGAGACTACATCTGTGATTTTTATCAGCCTAATGGAAAGTTCTGAAGCCAATGTTAGCATATCTGAATTTTGGATGATGGCTACAGGAATGTTTACTATGTTATTACACTTTTACTCTACTGTAGAGGGAAACCCTGGTGGCATAGTGGGTTAAGCGAGATGTCTGCTTACCGAAAGGTTGACAGTTCCAATCCTCCAGGTATTCCGTGGAAACTCTTTGGGGCAGTTCTACCCAGAACCATAGGGTTGCTTTGAGCTGGACATGCCCTCAACGGCAGTGGGTTTACTCTTCTGTATGTTTAACTTTTTTCCAAATTAAAAAATTTGACGAAATCCACTAAACAGGAAATATTGCAAGTGTGTAGAATGGAAGTGTGCACTTAGCTACTTCCTGTGGTGTGAAACTCGTAGGATGTCTGTGGTTCTTCTCTACCAAATGTGATGTCCTCCTGTAGGATCTGCTATTTCCTTATGAAACATTCCAAGCAAGCAAGTTAGATGATACTCTAGTTACTCATCTACAGAGCTTTTATTGGTTAATTTTTGAAAGTAGATGGCCAGAACTTTCTTCCTAAGCTTAGTCTGGAAACTGTTCTGAGACCTGTCATCAGCGGTGACCTTGCTGTTATCTGAAATAACTGGTGTCACAACTTCCAGCATCACAGCAATATGCAAGCCATTGTAGTATGACACACTGACAAATTGGGGGTGGGGGGACAGGATGATGGTTGTTGTTATTATTATTATTTTAATTATTTCTTAAAATTCTTTTTAATTTTGTTGTCATTGTTTGAGAACATCCACAGCAAAGCATACACCAATTAAACACTCTGTATGCATACAATTCAGTCACAATGATTGCATTATTTTCTTTGTGTATCTATTCTCACCTTCCTTTGCTGAGTTCTTCCTCCTGCACTAGCGTAAGGGTATTGCTATTACAATCTTTGCTGTTGTTAGGTGCCATCAAGTCAGAACAGAACTAAACACTGCCTGGTGCTGTGCCACACCCACAGCCTTGTTAGGCCCAAGCCCCCGACTGCACCTGCTGTGTCAATCCGTGTGGGTGAGGAGTTCCCTCTCTTCACTGACCTGCTGCTTGACTTCATACATTCCAAGTTCCAGTTGTTAATGGATGTTTGGAGTTGTTTCTTCTCATTGTGAGTCATGCCACAACTGCAAATGAAGGTCCTGAAAGTGTGACTTCACCTACTCATTAAGACCAAGCCTACTTTGAGGAGGCAGCTCTTCAACCCTAGTTTTTTGAGTGTCCTCCAACCTGGGGAGGGTCTTGCCTCCTGGAACTAGACTAAAAATGTTTCGCTGCTATTCATAAGGTGTTCACTGACTAATTCTTTTCAGAAGTAGACTGCTGGGTCCTTCTCCCAATCTGTCTTAGTCTGTCTGGAAGCTTGGCTGAAATCTGACTGCCATGAATGAGCCTGCTGGTATGTGACAGACACTTGGGGGCTATTATTATTATTAGAATGCTTATATTATTAACAGGGGCTTTCTCTGGGAGGTTGGTCAGGGTTTATAATGTAAGTGCCGAGAGAGCTGTGTTTCTATAGGTTCTTCTATCTGAGCTGGCCATTTCACAGAGCACTAGGAGGCCTTCCTCTGTGAAACCCTCTACATGGTGCAAGCCTCAGTTGCCTGGTCCTAGGTCTGGGCCTCCCCTGCTTGCCTTCTGATGAGCCTCTCAGCCTTTTGGACCAGCTTTGTTTCTCTCTTCATGTGGAAGGGAATGGTATGTTTCACTGGAATTTTCTAGCAAGAAGAGAGCAGACACCAAACTGGGATCACTTTGAATAAGCCTCTGTCATCCTGCATGCAGCTTCTTGTGCTGCCTTATCAAACACCCTCTTCCCCTGCGTCAACATGATGTTTCATTGTTTAACTGTCTATCAAAGTCTACAAAGACACCTACAGCATGTTCGTTAACTGCCATCAAGTTGATTCTAACTCATGCCAACCCCATGCACACAGAACAAGATGTTGCCAGATCCTGCACCATTTTTATAATTGTGGTTATGCTTGACCCATTGTTGTGGTCATAATGTATCTTGAGAGCCTTCTAACTTGGGGTTCTTAAGTCCCAGCTTAATATTGGACAGCATTCCTTTGTGCTTCATGGAGTTTGATGCACAAGTAGACTATCAGGTCTTTCTTCCCAGTCTGTCCTAGTGTGGACATTTCACTAAATAAAATCTATCCATCATGGGTGACCCTACTGGTGTTTGAAAGATGGTATTGTAGAAAGACATAACCCACCATGGTAGAACAAACTGACAGAAGAAATATAGTAAAACCAGACCAATTGCTGTTGCATAGATTCTGACTCATACTGACCCTATAGGACAGAGTAGAACTGCCCCATAAGGTTTCCAAGGAGTGGCTGGTGGATAGGAACTGTCAGCCGTTTGGTTAGCAGGTCACTTCTGAATCACTGCACCGTCAGGGTGCCAATGAATCATAGTAGGTAGGTCCTTAATATTATGATTTTTTCCCCTTTTCTGAGTTCACCACCCTCCCCTCTTTTCCGTCTGTAATGAATTAGATGGGATTTGTCTCAACTCCTCCAGGCCATCAACTTCCCGAGTGAACTCATCAAGTTAGTGAGGGAAAAGCAAGCTTTGAGAAAAGAGAACGGGAGTGACAGAAGTTACAACAGAGGGAGCGATCCCCTGCAGGGAAGCTCAGTCAGCATTAATGGACTTGGCCAAGCCAAGCCAAGTGCCGTGGAGTAGGATCTGACTCATGGCGACCCTAGGGGCCAGGGTAGAACTGACCCCCAGAGCGGAGCTTGGCCTTTTACACTTGGTTATCTGGACTGTGTGCTCCATTCACTGTGCAGACACGGGCTCAGCAGTAACCCTTGAGGCCATGAGATCTGCAGACTGTAGAGGATGCCAAGGGAAGCCACTGGATCTCCATTCAGGAGAGCAGCAACAGGTGCTCCCACCTATTGGGAGCACCAGCTGCTCAAGGCACCTTCTTAAGTCTTTCCCTGGGAACTGACCTTTGCTTAAGGGAACTGTCTCCTCCAATATTATATTTCCTACCCCAGAAGCAATTCCTACCCAAGGACGGGTGGATGGGAATGTACAAATGTCCGTTGCCCTTGTGTCAGTTTTACATACCTCTAAAAAGCAATTCTAGCTCCAGACTCCAAACTTCATTGCTGCTACATCACATTTCAACACTCGGTTACTCAGGGAACTGAAAGGAGTAGTCCAAGAATGCAAACTGAAAAATGGGTTTGGGCAGTGAATCACCCTTGGGAACTAGTCGGAGCAGGCACAGATCCAGGGTTTGGTGATAGCTTCCATCCACAGTGAACTGAGATGGGATAACACTGAAAGGGGACATAGTGGCAGGTGCAGTGCCCCAGGATTCTGAGAGATTCAGAGCATGCGGTAATTACAAGGATTGTGGAAATGAATAATTAAATGTCCGTGGCTCAAGATAAAATACTACGGCTAAGGGTACTTGGCTTGGCTAAGGGTATTTAATCACCAATTTAAAACCAAGTTGAAAGCCAAGTCCTCTGTTTATGGCAACATATGCAAATGCTTTCATTGATTGCAAACCAGAGGGCAGAAAAGGTGAGGCGAGAACTTAATTGTCTTAGCAGATGTCTTTTAAAAACCAAAGAAAACCACTGCTGTCAGTTCAGTCTGACACACAGCAACCATAGTAATCAGAGTAGAACTGTCCCAAAGTTTCCAAGCAGCACCTGGCAGATTTGAACTGCTGACCTTTTGGTTAGCAGACATAGCACTTAACCCATTATGCCACCAGGGTTTCCTGAGATGTCTTCTAAAGGCAGTGGAATTCTCAAGCTCAGCAAGTAAGCTAAGTGAAAGGCAGAACCCTAGCTGGGAAAGAGAAGGACTGTATGACTTTGAATGGGGACATTTGTGTTAATACACTAAAGAATCTTGAATTCATAAATTTTTATGAACCTCCTGGTCCCATAGACATGGCCAATGTCTCTTTGCCAAAATATTAGTTCTCCATTCCTGCTTCAAGACCATACCAAATCTCTTGCCTTGAAGACTGTCTTCCCTCAAGATCAAGCTCAGCCTCCTCTCCTGGAGGCTAGAGCAACATCAAGGGTTAATTCACAGCATAAGTTACCTCAGAAATTGTTGTGTCTACTAGGGGATGAAAGACATAGCCCCAGAGGAACTGCA
The DNA here is from genome assembly GCA_028571685.1 of Heterohyrax brucei. Classification (NCBI taxonomy): domain Eukaryota; kingdom Metazoa; phylum Chordata; class Mammalia; order Hyracoidea; family Procaviidae; genus Heterohyrax; species Heterohyrax brucei. The sequence goes on from CM053153.1 coordinate 6,021,352, forward strand.
AGCCAGAGCCATCATGTCATGGCAGGTCCTGGTAGAGCACATGTGGGACTTTGCCCCAGAGGGGAGGGTACCTTCCATAGGATTTGAGAAGGGAGAGTTTGTGCCACAGAAGCAGAGCATTTTCCATGATACAAAGTTCTCACCGACTCTCTTAGGACCCCAGGAGACAGCAAGAGATGCCAAACTCTCTGCAACCAAGACAAACACTGAACCCTCACATAGCACCAGGCTGGAGGTCACTGAGTAATCACTTTAGTAGTAAGTTAATTTCACAAAAACCATTCCACTTTAGAAGGATGTGATTGCTGGGGTTTCTTGTAGAGTCACTATGAGTTGGAATCAACTTGATGGCACTGGATTTTTTTTTTCTTGAAAGCAGATGTTGAAAAAGTTGAGAGTGAAAATTTCTTGTCAAGTAACACCTGTGAAGGGAAGGGTGAGTAACAAGGTTGGGCCGGGCATCCACCAGGCTGAGCTACAGAGTTGAGGAGGTCTTTGTCAGCCCAGAGCAAACTTGTTAGAAGAATCCTGCATTGGACAGAAATGACCAGAACCTTACCTGGGCCACCAGCTTGCTTAGTCATTAGCTAAAGGGCACTTTTTCAGTTCAGGGCTCTGTCTTACTCATGGCTGGTTTCCCAGTTCTGGACTGAGCATTTGGCCCAGAGTAAATATTCCATCAATATTTGTTGACTTATAATGAATGCTGTAGAATAGAATTTTATTCTTCAAATTTAAACCTGAATGGTATTTCATGGGCACTAGAGGTTTCCCTTTACAGTGTTCTGTTGAAAGAATTACTTGGCACCTTTCCACTGTTAAGATTTTTCTCACAGACCTCAAGAGGCTGAGATCACTGTGAAACTCCTCCCTGAGTCAACACCTATCATAGAAACTAGTCCTTTGAACTCGAGAAGCACACATTCTCTAAGGTACCATCCTGAAGGGTTGCCATAGCAACCACCACCACTTCAAAGGTGACAGAATGTTTCCCTCCTACATCTGACTTTCTCCCTCCCCGAGTGCCATTCAGGTGACACCACGCAGGTGGAACGGGCCTCAGGTCACCTTACCAAATGTTCCACAGCTGGCAGGAGCAGGTGCACCTATTAAATAAATTACTCAAGCTGCAGAGAAGCTGGTGCATACTCTCCCTGCAACTCCAGGGAGAGGCTTGCTTTCCTCAGCTCCACTACCCTTGTGAAATCCCAGCACACGGTGCCTGGGTGATTCTCCAGCAGCATTAGTCAATAAAGTGATTGTATACATGGACATATTATTGTGACTATCTTACTAATTTCTGAGTTCCCTTAGGGTACATTCTATGCCTGAATCATCTTTACAGATGCCGTAAAACCCAAACCATTGCTGTCGAGTTGATTCTGACTGATAACAACCCTATAGAGGAGAGCAGAACTGCTTGACAGAGTTTCCAAGAAACACCTTGGAGACTCGAAATGCTGACCTTTTGGTTAGCAATCACAGCTCTTAACCAATATGCAACCAGGCTTTTCTACAGATGCCATGGGGCCTAGAGTACTTCCAGCATTTTAAGGACAGCCTAAAAGACATTAGGACTCCCAGAGTGGTGCAACCAGTTAACATGCTTATTGCTTAACAAAAGAGGTTGGATGTTTCAGTCTGCTCGGAGGACCTCAGAAGAAAGGCCTGGTAATCGACCTCTGAAAAATCAGCTATGGAAAACCTTATGAAGCGTAGTTCTACTGTGGCACATATAGTACTCAGTGATTCAGTGTCAGCTTGATAGCAACTGGTTTAAAGAATAACAAAGCCTAGGGATTAAGGACAAGAATGCTGGCATCATATTGGCTGACTCAGAAACTGGACTATTCCTCCCAAGTATGTGTTACCCTGGGGGACTATCTTAACATCTCTGTATCTTACTTTCTCTGAAAAACGTGGATGACAATAACCCATGTTAGTGGGGATGGTGCGAGCACACCGCTCATCTATCGGTTTGTCATAATGTGGTGAGCTGTGTGTTGCTACGATGTTGGATACTGTGCTACCATTATTTCAAGTACCAGCAGGGTCACCCATGGTGGACAGATCTCAGTGAAGCTTCCAGAGGAACAGAGACTAGAAAGAAGGACCTGGTATACTTCACAAAAATTGGCCGGTGAGAACATTATGGGCAGCAACAACACATCGTCATCCATAATACTAAAAAATCCCCTCGGAATGGGAGCTATGCAAAGCACGACTGAGGAAGGGACTGCATTTTCAAAATAAAATTGATCCTCATGACATGGATGGAGTAAAGCCTTTGGACACTTCGTTTGCTGATGTGGCATGACCCAAAGTGAGAAGAAACAGCTGCAAACATTCATTAATAATCGGAATGTGAAACATAAAATATGAATCTGGAACAGTTGAAAGCAGCAGCCCAAAAGGGATTGAAATACATAAATACTGATACCCTAGGTATTAGTGAGCTGAAATGGACCGGTAGTGGCTATTTGGAACCTGACAATCACACAATCTACTAAGTTTGGAATGACAAATTGAAACATACAAGTACAATGCTGTCAGTGACAGGATAATATCCTTATAATTACGAGGAAGACAAGAAACAAAGAAAAGGCCAAATTGGTTGTCAGAAGAGACTCTGAAACTTGCTCTTGAACATCAAGTAGCTAAAGCAAAAGGAAGAAATGAAGAAGTAAAAGAACTGGGAGAAGATTTCAAAGAGTGGCTTGAGAAGACAGTAAAGTATTATAATGACGTGTACAGAGAGCCGGAGATAGAAAACCAACAGTGGAAAACACGCTCATCATCTCTCAAACTGAAACGGAGGAAAAAACTCAAGCTCTAGTTGCAATAGTGAAGGATTCTATGGGAAAATATTAAACAACTCAGGAAGCATCAAAAGAAGATGGAAGGATTTTACAAAGTCATTACACCAAAAAGAATCAGTTGCCATTCAAGCATCTGAAGAGATAACATATGATCAGGAACTGATGGTATTGAAGAAAGAAGTGCAAGCTGTACTGAAGACACTGGTGAAAAACAAGGCTCCTGGAACTGATGGAATATCAATTGATGTTTGAACAAATGGATGTAGTACTGGAAGGCTCATTCACCTATACCAAGAAATTTGGGGGACAGCTACCTGGCCAGCCACATAGAAGAGATCCACATTTATGCCTATTCCAAAGAAAGGTGATCCAACTGAATGTGGAAACTTTTGAACAATATCAGTAATATCACAATCAAGTAAAACTTTGCTAAACATCATTCAAAAGAGGTTGCAGAAATATATTGACAGGGAACTGTCAGAAATTCAGGTTGGATTCTGAAGAGGACATGGAAACAGGAATACCATTGCTGATGTCAGATGGATCTTGGCTGAGAGCAGAGAACACCACAAAGATGTTTACCTGTGTTTTGTTGACTATGCAAAGACATTTGACTATGTGGATCAAAACAATTTTTTTGGACAACGTTGAAGAGAATGTGAATTCTAGAACATTTATTTGTGCTCATGAGGAATCTGTACATGGATCAAGAGGCAGTTATTCCAAAAAAACAAGGGGAGACTCCATGGTTTAGAGTCAGGAAAGGTGTATGTCAAGGTTGTATAATTTCACCATGCCTATTCAGCCTGTATGCTGAGCAAACAACCTGAGAACCTGAACTATGTGAACAAGGACAGGGCATCAGAATTGGAAGAAGTCTCATAAAGAACCTGCAACATGCAGATGACATATCCTTGCTTGATGAAAGTGAGGAGGATTTGAAATTCTTCGTGATGAAGATCAAAGACCACAGCCTTCAAGATGGATTTCACCTCAGTCAAAAACCCTAACAACTGAACTAGTAAGCAACAACAGGATTAATGGTGAAAAGACTGAAGTTGTCAAGAGTATCATTTTACTTGGATCCACAACCAACACCCATGGAGGCAGCAGTCAAGAAATCAAAAGCTACATTATGTTGGGAAAATCTGCTGTAAAAGACCTCCTCAAGGTGTTGAAAAGCAAAGATGTCATCTTGAGGATTAAGGTGCACCTGACCTAAGGCATAGTATTTTCAGTTGCATTACATGCATGCAAAAGCTGGATGATGAATAATGAAGACAGAAGAAGAACTGACACATTTGAATTGTGGTGTTGGAGAAAAATATTGAATATACTATGGACTGTCAAGAGAATGAACAGACTTGTCTTGAAGTAAGTACTAGAGTGCTCCTTAGAAGCAAGAATGGTGAGACTATGTCTAACATACTTTTGACATGTTGTCCGGAGGAATCAATCCCTGGAGAAGGACACCGAGTGTGGTAAAATAGAGGTACAATGAGAAAGGATAAGACCCTCACCAAGCTGGATTGATGCGGTGGCTTTAACAGTGGCTCAAGTGTTCCAATGACTGTTGGCATGCTGCAGGACTGAGCAGTGTTCCGTTCTGTTGCACACAGGGTCACTATGAGTCAGAATCAACTTGATGGCACCTAACAACAACAAGAAGAAGGAAATCAGTCGGTACAACTTTTATCCAAATGTATGTGCCAATCACTAAGGCCAAAGGTGAAGAAATTAGTTTTTAACTGACTTCTACATTCTCAAATTGTTCTTGTGTTCCATCAGGATGCATTGATAATTACTGATCATTAAATGTAAAAGCTGGAAACAAAGAAGAAGGATCTGTAGTTGGAAAATACGGCCTTATTAGTAAAGATGATCCAGAGATTGCATGATAGAATTTCGCAAGACCAGTGATTTCTTCACTGCAAATACCCTTTTCAACAAGATAAGATGGTGAGCATGTATTGCAGACTTTGTCAAGTGGTTTACATGGAGATCAAATCGACCCCATCTGTGGACGGAAACTGCGGAGAAGCACAATATTATCAAGTATAACAAAGCCAGGACAAATTGCTTAATAGACCATCAATTATTCACTTGTAAGTTCAAGTTGAAGCTGCACATGACTACAGCAAGTCCATGAGAGCCAAAATATAATCTTGAGTATATGTCATCAGAATTTTGAGATCATCTCAGGATTACAGTTGACATGTAAAATACTAAGGACCAAAGACCAGACAAGCTGTGGAAGGACATCAAGGACATCACACAAGAAAAATGCAAAAGGTCATTTAAAAAGGCAGGAAAGAAAGACAAGACCAAATTGGTTATCAGAAGAGATTGAAGCTTGTGCCTGAATGCAAAGTATATAAAGTGAACAGAAGAAATGCTCACGTAGAAAGTCTGAACAGAATATTTTATAGAGCAGATTGAGAAGACAAAGTAAGGGATTATAGTAAAGTTTTGAAAGACCCGGAGTTAGAAAACTGAAGGGGAAGAACATGCTTAGCATTTCTCAAGCTGAAAGAACTGAAGAAATAGTCAAGCCTTGAGTTACAATACTGAAGGGTTCTACCAGTAATATACTGAATGACACAGGAGGCATCAAAAGAAGAGGAAAAGAATACACAGAGTCACCATATCAAAAAGAATTGGTCAATGTTCAACCATTTCAGTAGGTAGCATATGATCAAGAACCAACGGTACTGAAGGAAGAAGCCCAAGCTGCACTGAAGACACTGGTGAAAAACAAGGCTCCAGGAACTGATGGAATATCAGTTGAGAGGTTTCAACAAATGGATGTGGCACTGGATGTGTTCACCTGTTTGTGCCAAGAAATTTGCAAGACAGCTACCTGTCAATCAACTAGAAGAGATTCGTATGTATACCCATTCCAAACAGAGATAATCCAACAATGTGGAGATGATTGAACAATATCGTTAATATAACACCCGTAAAATTTTGCTGAAGATCATTCAAAAGTGGTTACAGCAGCATATAGACAGGAAACTGCCAAAAATGCAAGCAGAAGAGGATGTAGAGCGAGGGGTATCATATTTTATGTCAGACAGATCTTGGCTAAAAGCTGAGAACATGAGTAAGAGGTTTACCTGTATTTTATTGATCATTCAAAAGCATTTGACTGTGTAGATCATAACAAATTATAGATAACATTGCAAAGACTGAGAATTCTGGAACACTTTACTGTGCACGGGAGGAACCTGTACATGGACCAAGAGGTAGTTTCCTCAGCAGAAAAGGAGATACTGTGTGGTTTGAAATCAGGAAAGATGTGCATCAGGGCTGTGTTCTTTCACCATTCTTAATCTGTATGCTGAGCAAATAATTCAAGAAGCTAGACTACTTGAGGAAGAACTGGGCATCAGGACGAGAGGAAGACTCAGTGACAACCTGTGATACTGAGATGATGTACCTTTCCTGCTGAAAGTGAAGAGGACTTGAATCCCTGATAAGGATCAAAGAGTACTGAAGGCTTTCAGTATGGATTATACAACATCAAGAAAATAAAAATTCGTACAAACCCAGTGCTGTCAGGTTGGATCCGACTCATGGCGACCCTACAGGCCAGAGCAGAACTGCCGCAATCTGTACAACTGGATCAGTAAACAACATCATGATAAATGGAGAAAATACTGTGGTTGTCAAGGGTTGCACTGGGAAAATATGAAGCAAAAGTGCTTTTTAAAATGTTAGAAAGCAAAGATCTTACTTTAAGGACTAAGGTTAACGTGACCCAAGCTATGGTATTTTCATTTGCCTCAGATACTTGTGAAAGCTGGACACTAAATAAGGAAGACCAAAGAATTGATGGTTACAAATTATGATATTGTCAAAGAATATAGAATATGTTGTAGATTGCCAGGATAGACTAATCTGTCTTGGAAGAAGTACAGCCAGAATGCTCCTTAGAAGGAAGGATGGTGAGACTTCATCTCACATATTTCAGACGTGTTACCAGGAGAGATCAGCCACTGGAGAAGGATATCACGCTTGGTGAGGTAGATGGTAAGGGAAGAAGACAAGGACCCTCAATGACATGGGCCGACACAGTGGTGCTAACAATGGGCTCCAGCACAGCAAGGAATGTAAGGATGGTGCAGTCGTGAGAAATGTTCCATTGTTTTATACAGAGGGTCGCTATGAATAAGAACCGTATGTACATTGTGAGGGATTACTTAATAAACATTAACATGGTACCTGGCACGTAGTGCAAACTTTGTAGGACTTGGTTAAGCAAATAAGGCTGTAATTTCTCTCGGTGTATGCCTTTACTATCTTTGCACACCAAAGCTAGAGTATACCTAAACTGGACTTCCTCTTGTCTCTAGAAACCTCTCCAGTGTCCTCTGTTACTTTAGGGCACAGCTCTCAGCTTACAGGAGTTTTCCTTTTTTTTTTTTTTTTCTTTTTATCTGTCTTCACCTCTGGACCCTGCATTCATCTCTGTTTTATTGATCTTTATGGCTCTAACATAGTAGTGCCATGTTTGTTTTTGTGTTGTGTCTTTTGTCAACAGGGAAAAACTTGGATTTTTTTTTTAAACCTCATCCAAGCATCTTTTAAACAAAGGGGATTGTCTATACTATTCAGAGTAGTGGACTTACTTTTTTTCAAATTTTGCTGTATTTATGGCTTGTCTTCCTTTTTAAAGCTTCGTCTTCCCCTGGCTCCTTTGTTAACCTTCTTCTGGGCTGACTGATCTTGGTTCATTTGTTCTATTTCTTCCTTTCTTTTAACTGGATTTTAAATTAGACATTTTATTTGTTTTCTTTCAAATTTTGCTGTTAAAATTTTACACATTCATTCTTTTCCAACAAGAGATTTTATTATTCTCATTCTGATTTACATATGACCCAAATGACAGTTGTGAAAAATTTTTATTTGACTATTTTGTAAATAATACATTTAACATTTTTATTATTTTAACAATGATAAGGATGTTATTCAGATAGTGTCTATGTTTGCAAACTATTTTGCTGTTATTTTAAAATTTTCCTTCAGGCTTCTCAAACCTTCCTGTGGACGTTTTATTTTTCCAAAATATTTTAAATTACTGCAGCAATGATCTGTTCATGACAGCCAAGCCAAGTGCTGTTGAGTCGGAGACAAGTCTCTGCATTTAGTTTGCCTGCTTATTTGCTTATTTTAATCGAGAATGTCTTTAAACTTGACTTTTTTTGTTATGTACCTGATTCTAAGTTGATACGTATTTTGTTTTAGATCTCTATGAGTATTATTTCTTCTTTTCCACCATCATCATCTTCATCCTCCTCTTGGAAGACTACTGAGAAATTGATGGGCCACGCTAAAGATGCATGAAAAGAAGGAAGGGCATTCAAAGCCCAGGGATCCGTCCTCTCCCTCTGCCCTAAGGCTCCTTTCCTCTAGTCCCCGCCCACTGGCAGTGCAGGGAAGACAGGCTGCAGAATCGGGCTTGGCCTTGCTAGCCTGCCCTGGCCTCAGGGCGTGGGCAGAGGCAGGGTCATCTGAGCACACCCCCTAGCTCTGGCTCCAGCTGTGTACCTCATGGTGTCAGACCTCGACTCAGGCCCTTCTGCCTCAGGCACGTGTTCTCCATGCGTGCCTTGTGTTCAGCCTTCTTGCGGCTGGGACTCGTCCTCCAAGTGTGCACCTCTTGTCTTACCCTCCTGCCTCTGGGCCTCGTCCTCCTCCTGTGGGCCTCTGGCCAGACCTTCAGGAGGCCATCCACCAAGCAGGAAGCAACGGAAGCAACCCAGGTTGCAAAAGTGAGTGTGCCTCCAGCGGCCCCTAGGCACCCCTGGGGGGCTCCAGGTCATCTGTCTGGTGTCCTGAGGCCCAGCGGAGGTGCCCTGAGGTCCCAGCCATCCCTCGGTCTCTGATTAAGCTTACAGGTCTGTGTTCCTTTGCAGGGCTGTGTCTTAACTGATGCACTGTTTTTGTGTTTTTAACACTATGACACGTATTTCTGAAAGTATCATTCACTTTCTTAAAAAGTTTCCTCCTTGTTTTGGATAGTATTCATTTCTTGCTAATTTTTTGTATCTCTGTTTTAATTACTTCATAATTGTTTTATATTGCCACTTCTAGTATTTGGAATCACTATGGGAGGTCTTCATGTTATTTGTGTTTTTCTCTTGACCTTTGTCTTAAACATATTTGGCAATTTTTGTCTGTAAAATTATCAGGACTGCCAATTAAGTTTGCAAACTCATCCTAGAAAAAGTGCTACATACCTCATTGTTGTATATTGCCACGGTCACCTTTGAAGTACTCCCCTTGGAAAGCTGTGCATGGATGCCAGCACCTAGTCCACCCTTCAAGACAATTTTGAAACTGTTTTTCTGGAATGGCCATCAGAGCTGTCGTTGTATTAAACTTGATGTCTTGGATGTCATCAAAATGTCTTCTTTTCAATATTTCCTTTATCTTTAGGTAAAGAAAAATGTCATTAGGGGCCAGATAAGGTGATGTAGGTAGGGTGTTCCAATGCAGTTATTTGTTTACTGGCTCAAAACTCCCTCACAGACAACCAGACGACGAAGTTCGTGAATTTCCACTATGCCAGCATGTGCGGTGGCCATTCCAGAAAGAGTTCCAAAATTGCTTTGAGGGTGGATGAGGCGCTGGCATTGGTGCATAGCTTCCCAAGGGGTGTACTTTGAAGGTGATCATAGTGGTATTCAGCAATGAGGTATGTAGCACTTAGAACAACTAAGTTTGCAGACATAATTATCAGACCTCATACACCTTATTGATGTCAGTCTATGTGAGTACTGAAGCCCTCTATCTGAGATGTCTTCCGACTTGACAGCACTTGCCTACTTGGCTGGCTCCTCCAGAGAGGATTTGCATTTTCTCTGCCAGGAACCGCTTCCTGGGAACTTTCTGACATCCCTTTAATTTCACTCAAGGGTTCCTTGTGCAATCCCTGAGTCAGCATTACCTCTCTTCTTGAGATAGAATTCCTACCAAGTTCTGATGTAGATCTCCAGAGAGCTAGCCTCTCTAAGGTGAAGTTGGGTTAGAGTACTTGGCAAATCTCTGTATGCTTTTTATCCTGGTTATGGCCTTTTTTTTCATATCTGCTTGAATGATTCTTGGCATATTGTTTTCTTTCTCTCATATTATCCATGTTTGCTCTTAGATGCCCTATGTCCTTGTTTAGAGGTAGAATTAGAAGCGATGCATCAGTGATAACATCTCTGGAAGGACTATGTTTCAGATAAGATGTTCCATATTTTCCTTCTCCTGATATGGAAGAGGTGGCCTATATCCCTCAGAGTACACTTAAATACACCGGAGTGCAACATCTTTTTGTACAATGGTTTTATGTCTACTGGTTTATCATTTAACTCAGCAAATGCTTTTTGGTTACATGTCACCCCTGAGTTCACTTTCAAAGTGAAGCATTCTCTGTTTGGATATCATCCTTGACTTTTGAAGTTTAAAATGTGACACTTACATTATGATACGGGATGTTTTCTTGTCTAATTTTCTCTCATTTTTATTTCAAAGAGTTGGAGAGGGTATGGTTGGCAACATGAACAAGCTGTGCTCGTAATGTGCTTATGAATGGGCTGACAGCTATTGAGATCACCCCGGAGAGCAGCTTATACTACAAACGGAACAATACCAGAGAGGGATTGGAGGACAGAGGAATCAGATGGTAAGGAGAGAAGTTTGCTGGTTCTTATGTGGAAGAACTCTGAATATAAGTAGGAAATTTTACCTGTTTCACAAAATATTTTGGAATAAGCTCAGTGGAAGAGAGAGTAGAGGGAATACGTTAGCATACTTCTACTTGTAAGAGTGTTAGATGCAGAATACACTCTATAATGCCAATGTGTGTAGAGTTGGGGAAGACAACATACAATATTAAGTCTCCTTAGAAGTTGAGAATTTCAAGGTAAGAATTGGTAATTTGTAATTGGTTCCTACCAGAATTTTGTAAGTCATGTAATTTCTGCCAGTGGTATCAAGGCTGTTTTCCTTAGTTTTGAGGTACCAGTGGTCTCAGGGGGGTGGTCATATAGGTTAAAGACAATTTGCTAAGGTGGTGTGCTGAGTTCTAGTGCCAGCTGCTGTCACACTGGTATCTACTCATGGCAGCCCTGTGTGTGCCAGAGCTGAACTGTGCCTGCAGGGTTTTCAATGGCTGGTGTTTTGGAAGTGGATCTTCCTGACTTTCTTTCAGAGACTCTGGGTAGATTTGAACCTCCAACCTCATGGTCAGCAGCTAGGCATTAGCCATTGAGTACCACCCAAGGATGCCATTATTGTTGTCGCTAGGTGCTGTTGAGTTGGTTCTGAGCCACAGTGATTCTGTGGACAACAGAAAGAACTGTAGTCCAGCCCTGCAGCCCCCTCATGACTGTGGCTATGCTCGAGCCCATTGTTGCAGCCACTGTGTCAGTCTGTGCCACTAAACATCTTCTTCTTTGTAACTGACCCTCTATTTAACAAGCTTGACATCCTTCTCCAGGGAGGGATCTCTCCTGTTAACATTTCCAGAGTATGTGAGTCATAGCCTCACCATTCTTACCTCTAAGAAGCATTCTGGATGTACTTCTAAGGTAGGTTTCTTTGTTCTTCTGGCAGTCCACGGTGTAGTCAATATTCTTTGCCAACACCATAATCCAGAGTCATCAATTCTTCTTCAGTCTTCCCTTTTCGTTGTCTGAAAACACCATGGTTTGGGTCAGATGGATGCTAACCTCAGACCACCAAGACCGAGAGCATAGCTTGTCCTTTTGACTTGAGGTTCCTGTGCTGAGATGCTCTCCTGGGACTTGGCCTCAACCTACTGGACTGTGACAATTTCTGCTGTTGAATGGATCCGTAACTCCTAAACAGATTTATGACTCACTGGACTGTGTCAATCAGATTTCTCTTCATAAAGCCTTCCACTCATGATATTTTCTGTTAGAGCAGTACCAGGTGACTAAAACAGACCCTTAGTCCTCAAAATGACATCTTTGTTTTTTAGCACTTTAAAGAGTTCTCTTGTACCAGATTTGCCCAATGCAATGCATCATTTGATTGTCTGACTGTCATTTCCATGGGCTTGTGTTCTGGACCCAAGTTAAATGAAATCCCTGAGAAATTCCATCTTTTCTACATTTATCATACTGTTGCTTATGGGTACAGTTGTGAGGATTTATTTTTTAGTTTTAGGTATACTTCCCACGGAAGGCTGTAGTCTTTAATCTTTCTCAGTATGTGCTTCAATTCCTCTTCACTTTCAGTGAGCAAGGTTGTGTCATCTGAATAAAGTAGGTTGTTGATGAGTCTTCTTCAGAATCCTGATGCCCTGTTCTTCTTCATATAGCACAACTTCTTGAATTTTGCTTTACGAAGACAGATTGAGTGTGGTACAAGGATATAATCCTGAAGTATACCTGTCTTGACTTTTAAAGCATGCAGTATCCCTTTTTCTGTTCGAACTGCCTCTTGACCTACGTACAAGTTCTTCATGGGCGCAATTCAAGTGTTTGGAATTCCCATTCAACTTCATAGGCTGCTTGACTTGAAATAGAAATCTGTATAAAGATGATAATATTTTTATTTGTTACAAATTCTGAATCTCAAATGAACACCTAAGTTTCCCTGTCACTAAAAATTCTGTTACCATTTCATCAAACTTTGCTTTTCTCCTGTTTAATCCTCTCCTGAATTTCTTCACATGCTATCCCAGCCCATCAAGTCATATAAATCAGAGGCCTAAGAAGTGAAAGCCTCTTCTGCTGCCTCTTGATGATGTGTTAAGGACAGGTCTAGATCTGGAAAATAAAGCTGCATCTCCCCAGGTCAGCTGGGAGATGTTTGCTCTATTCATATCATTTTTGTTTCCTTCTCCTGGCAGTAAACTTGTATCGTCTCTTCTGGTGGAAGTCTAGTAGAAGGATTAGGTAAATTGGATTTCATAGGATGTGGATTGAAACCTCCTCTGTTCTTTTACAGTCTCAAGCTTCTTTACTTCACTTTCCATCTGGGAGAACCTTTTATGTTTGCTCTATTCATATAATTTTTGTTTGTTAGAGAACAAGGTACAGCTGGTTTGGGGGAAAATGTTTTGAGAAAGTAGCTTGACTACAGATTCATTTGCTTCACAATAATTAATTTGAACCAACTCCAAAAATATGCTTTAATAAGTTTTCAGATCCCAATTAGGGCCAAATAAATGGCTTCCATTTATGGCAGAACCAATCTGATTAGATTTCTTTCTCAGTGCTCTACAAGCATGCGAAATATCCACCCCGAGGGCCACTGAGCAAAATCCAAAACTTCAGATTTATTTAACCATGATTGTGTGTTTATAAATTCCAGCAGACTTTCCTAATTAACTTTGCATCGTGCAAATGGTTTTACTTGGTAACAACTGGTTATACTAGGAAGGATCTTAGCCTGAACTGGGGCCATTTGCAACCACTGTTAGATGGGAGAGCAGCAGAAAGAGACAGTAAAGAAGCAACTTGCAGGGGCTTCTGCTGGCAGTTGAAGCAGTCCAGTCAGTAAACACTGCTGTGTTAAGACCCCTGCTTATTAACTATTTTCCAGCTAGATTTACTTATAATTGACATGCTTTGTGCTGAGGGAAAACATTATATAAAAGTCTGTGGAAGGCCAGAGTAGAAGAGTATCAAGTGACCACATTTTGAGTAAGGAGAGTGACGGGCAGCAGATTGGTAGGGCAGCTGTGCCTGTTTTCCAGTCGGCAAGGCAGAAAGTAACTCTGAGTCTGTCAGAAACTGCCCATGTCAGCCAGACTGTGTGAACTCCTTTAGCCCACCTTCTCATTGGCTCACCTGTGATCAAAAGGCCATTTCTAGGTCAGTCACCTGTGGGGGGGTGGAGGTGAAGCCACACTGTGTGTTTTCACTGGGTTTTACTGCCTGCCACCTGGTGGAATGGGTCCGTCAGGAGAGCGAACACTTATGGGGAGGACACAGGTAGAAAGACAGTGGTGTTAATTGTGTTCTGGATCAATATCAGTGAGATGGATGCTTAATAACCCAGAAAATCTATAGCAAGACACAGGGCAAAGTATTATTGTGGGGGTGGGGGGGTGGGAGGGAGCGTACAAGCAACCGCGCACATACGAGGTCTGACAATTCAGTCCATGAACCTAATTCTTCTAAATGCTGCACACCTCATTGCTGAATGTCACTATGGTCACCTTCAAGAGTACTCTGCTTGGGAAGCTATGCACCAATGCCAGTGCCTAGTCCATTCTTCAAAGCAGTTTTGGAACACTATCTAGAATGACCATTGGTCATAGCGGTGTGGTGACAAGTTTGCGAACTCAATTATATAGTTATCTATGAGGGAGTTTTTGGCTGGTAAACAAATAGCTGGATTGGAACACACTCCATCCTCACCTGATCTGGCCCCCAGTGACTTTTTTCTTTACCCAAACAAAAAGGAAATATTGAAGGCAAGACATTTTGATGGCATTAAGAACATCAAGGGTAATACGACGAGAACTCTGACAGCTGTTCTGGACAAAGAGTTCCAAAATTGCACTGAAAAGCGCACTAGGCACTGGCGTCCATGCATAGCTTCCCAAAGGGAGTACTTCGAAGGTGACCATAGTGCTATTCAATGATGGAGTATGTAGCACTTTCTCTAGGATGCAGTCATGAACTTCATTGGCAGTCCTCCTCTATTTTAGCCTCTCTAGAGTTATGAGACCACCACCTGTCTGTCATTTTGTCATACTGTGGTGGCCTGTGTATTGCTGGGATTCTGGAAGCTATGTGGCTGGTATTCCAACAGCCATGATGGGCAGGTTTCCCTAGAGCTTATAGACTCAGAGAGACTAAGAAGAAAGGTCTGGAGATCTACTTTGAGAGTCAGCCAATGAACACCCTGTGGATCACAACAGAACACTGTTCCATAGAGTGCTGGAAGATGAGCCCCCAGGCCCCAGCAGTGGATTCCGACATGCCAACCACTGTGCAGATGGCACTGCACTGGACAGTGTTTCATTCTGTTATACTGGAGGTTGTTGTGAACTATAGCTGACACGATGGCAGCTGACAGCAGCAGGGAGTGAATGGGGACCCCTGAGAGGTGTAGCTGTTGCATCCTCGCTGCCTCTCCAGTTTGATCAGAGTACCAGTGGGGAAGCAGGCCCCCAATGAGTGCATGTTGAACAAACACGTGGATCACTGTGAAGTGAAGATAGCTTGGGACTGGTTAAAAAAAAAAAATCAAAAAGCAAGGAAGATTAGTTTGTTTGTGGAGAAAAGTGCTTCAGTGGGCTTTAAGGTGGAGCAGTCACAGGTAAAAGCTCTATGATTGGCTTGAGATGAAGCTGGCCAGGCCCTCTGCTCAAGTAACAGCTGAACTTTGGATGCCTGAAGCCCAAATCAGCACCCAACCAGCCAGACTCCAGGTGACAAAGTTGGATCTTTAGTGGTCACATTAGCTGACCTAGCTGATGGCAAGATTTATTTCTCTCTCTGAGACGTGTGCACATCATTAAATTCTCCCTTCAATTAAATGCATTTTCCCTGAATCCAATTTCACTTAATCAGTTCAGTGCATTCTGCATGACATCAGTTGTTTCCAATTACCTCTTGGTGATTCCAGGGATGGCTGGTGGTAAGTTTGACAGCTTTCTTGGTTGCTTATTTATGTAAATTCATTTTTCTCTATGTGTTTTTGTCCTAGTCTGCATCCTTAGCATGACACCACATCACTGGGGGCTGTTGTAACTGCATCCACAGATGTTAGGACAGAACCATTCCCACCAGACACCTATGAGGCAGCGTGAGAGAAGGGCAGGCAGGACTGGAGTAACTAATGTGACCTCCCTTCCATCCCAGCCCTTCTGCTCACAGTTATTCCTTGATTCACAACTGAGCCACACCTTTGCCTATAAGCTATTTAGATACTAGCCTGAATTTTTCAAGCATTTAATAAACATCCCTTCTCATCACCTAGTGAAAACTCTGGTGGCATAGTGGTTAAGAGCTATGGCTCCCAAGCAAAAGGCTAGAAGTTGAAGTCAACCGGGCCCTTCTTGAAAATCCTGTGAGACAGTACCACTTGTCCTAGTAGATATCAACCTCTACCCATTAACACATAATCCTTACCTTGGAGGATTAGGAGAATTGTAGATACCATTATTTTTCCTTGGTAGATGAGCAAGGACTTTGAAAGGTTAAGTAACCTGTACAAGGTCACTGGGTGAATATAGGAAAATAATGTCATACTAAATTACTAAAAATAACCATTTTTATCTATTTCTATCTAAATCATCTGCTGTAGTATCACTGTAGGTGAATACATACCTTGCACCAGAGATTCCAAGGACTGGTCTTACCCTAACTCTTCCTCTTCACCAAAGGGTTCCTCTACCTGCTGAGACCAATTCTACCTTGACTCTGCTTGGAACTGAATAATCTGCTGCAGCACCTCATTTTGAGACTGTGTCCCTCTTTTAAACTCCATGCCAATGAGGGGTTTTTGCTGTTGTTAGGTGCTGTCAAGTTGGTTCCAACTCATAGCAAAACTTTTGCACAACAGAACGAAACACTGCCTGGTGCTGTACCACTCCCACAATCATTTTTATACTTAAGCCCATTGTTGCAGCCACTGTGTCAGTCTGTCTTCGTGCAGAGTCTTCCTCATTTTTGCTGGCTCTCTACCAAGCATGGTGTTCTTTTCTGGGGATTGGTCCTTTCTGACAACATGATGGCAGTCTCAACATCTTCGCTTCCAAGGAGCACTCCGGTGGTACTACCAGGATAAATGTGTTTGTTCTTTGAGCAGTCCCTGGTATATTCAATATTGTTCTCTAGTTCAAAGGCATCCATTTTTCTTCTGTCTTCCTTATTTACTGTCCATATGCATGTGATGCAACTGAAAATGCCATGGCTTTGTTCAGGTGCATCTTAGTCTTCAAGGTGACATCTTTACTTTTCAGCACTTTAAAGAGGTCCTTTACAGCAGATTTTCCCAGTGCAATGTGTCCTGTGGATTTCTGGACTGCTGCTTCCTGGAACTATGGAACCAGGTAAAATGAAACCCTTAAACAAGCTTAATGTTTTTTCCACTTATGACAATGTTGCTTACTGGTCCAGATGCAAAGATTTTTGTTTTCATGATGTTGAGGTGTAATTCATCCTGAAGGCTATGGTCTTTGATTTTCATCCATGTTTCAAATCCTCTTCACTTTCAGCAAGCAGAGTTGTGTCATCTGCATAACACAGGTCGTTAATGAGTCTTCTTCCAATCTTGATGTCTCATTCTTCAAATAGTCCAACTTCATCTATTACTTGCTCAGCACATAGACTGAAATGATGTGGTGAAACGATACAGCCCTGATGCACACCTTTGCTGACTGTAAAGCGTGCAACTGTTCCCTTGTTCTGTTTGCACCACTGCCTCTTGATCCCTGGAGAGATTCTCACGAGCACCGTTAAGTGTTCTGGAATTCCCATTCTCCGCAATGTTAGCTGTCGTTTGTTATGATCCACACGGTCAAGTGCCTTTGAGTAGTCAGTGAAACCCGGGTAAACATCTTTCTGGTGTTTCCTGCTTTCAGTCAAGATATGTCTGATGCCAGCAATGACATCCCTGGTTCCAGGTCCTCTGCTGAATCTGGCTTGCATTTCTGGCAGTCAGTATATTTTTGCAGTCACTTTTGAATGATCCTTAGCAAAATTTTACTTGTGTGTGATGTTGATGATATTGTTTGATAATTTCTGCATTTGGTGGGAACTGTAGAGCGTGTTCTTCCCCTTTGGTTTTCTGTTTCCAGCTCTTTGTACATCATTATGATATTTGACTTTGTCTTCTCCAGCTGCCCTTTGAAATCTTCAGTTCAGGGCTTGGAGATGGTGTTTGTGGTCTCCTTCCTCTGTACTGCTGCTCCCAATCCATGTGTTTTTCTCCCTCCTTTGTGGTTGTCTAGTATTGTCCTATAGATCTGGGGAAACTCCGGTGTCATAGCAGTTAAGTGCTATGTCTGCTAGCCAAAGGGTTGGCAGTTTGAATCCACCAGGTGCTCCTTGGAAACTCTGTGGAGCAGTTCTGCTCTGCCCCATGTGGTTACTATGAGTTGGAGTCAACTCAAAGACACTGGACTGGCCAGTAGATTTGGACTTATAGCACTGTCCTGTTGCTTTTCCAAGACTGTAATCTTCCTGGAGCCAATGTGTAGCTCTTTTCCCCTGCTGAGCAGCTGGTGGGTTGAAAGCTCCAACGTTTCAGTTAGCTGCCTGGTGCTTAAGGATTGCTTCACCAGGACTCCTTCAAATCACCCTTCAAAGAGATAATAATGGCATCCTCTGCAGGAGTGATAATGAATTAGTTTGTATGAGTTTTAATTAACAGGGATTGCTACAGCATTATGTTTACTATCAATATTTTAGTTACAACTCTTCGTAACTAAGTATCTATGTGTTTACCTATGTAGCACACCCCTAAGTCTGGTTGGATCATAACAGCCATGGTCTTTTTTGGAAAACAAACAAAACAATTGCTTAAATATGGATCATACATTTGGAGCAATTCTTAATCAGGCAGACTGGTTTTAAATTCATGACAAGCTTTTTCAATTTTAGTATGTTTGCGTACATGAGATGCAGATTGTAATTTAATGGCAGACTGTTTAATTATGCCTTCATTTGTATAAATTGTAATGTTGCTGCTGAATAAATGAAATAAAAACCTCTTTAATTTCCTTCCCAATATTTAATTTAAATCAATGATAAACAGTGGCCGTCTCTTTGAAACAATGTTAACTAATATTCAGAAGACTTAATTTGTTTTTGGATGTATGGTATGTGTGACATATTGGTTTCATAATTGAACTTGAAATAAGATTGATTGAGTTAAATAATCTCCAAAGAGAGGAAAAAATACTGTACCATTTTGTGAAATAAATTTATGACAGTAGAAAAATACACAATGTGAATTTATATTTTCAAACTGTTCATATAATTGCTACCCCGTATATAGTTCACCGTTTAACTTCAGAAATGTTTTTATATGCCACTTAGTTATTTAAATTACTGAACTCTTAATTTTTCCTTCACTTTGATACGACCCATTTGTGCATCCTATTAAAGAATTAACACAATGAAGAAGGAGAAGAGCACAATAATATTGCTAAGGTTCTACGCACCCAGTGCTATACCTAGTGCCAAGGATGTGAAGATGAATAAAGCAAGACGGAAGGCCCTAAGGAAATCATAGTCGAAGGTGATGGGGCAGAAAATATACATCTAGGAAGTCATGGGGTTTCCAGCTGCCTCATACGTATGTGAAAGCTGGGCAATGAACAAGAAAGACCAGTGCAGAATTGATGCCTTTGTATTACGTTGCAGAGGAAGAGTACTAAATATGAGGTCTGACAATTAAGTCTGCAAACTTAGTTGTTCTGTGTAATACATACCTCACTGCTGCAATGATTATCACTATAGTCACCTTTGAAGTCCTCCCCCTGGGAAGCTATGTCCTGATGCCAGTGCCTAGTTCAACCTTCAAAGCAATTTTGGAACACTGTGCACGGTTGCATGGTGGCAAGTTCATGAACTTGTGTAGTTGTCTGTGAGGGAGTTTTGAGTCAGTAAACAAGTAGTTGTATTGGAACACCCTGATCTGGCCCCCAGTGACTTTTTTCTTTTCCTGAAGATACAGGAAATATTGAAAGAAAGACGTTTTGATGACATTCAGGACATCAAGGGTAATATGATAACAGCTGTGAGGGCCATTCCAGAAAGTCCCAAAGTTGCTTTGAAGGGTGGACTAGGTGCTGGTGTCAGTGCAGGGGAGGACTTCAGAGGTGACCATAGTGATATTCAGTGATGAGGTGTGTAGCACTTTTTCTAGGATGAGTTCACAAACTTGACTGACAGTCCTCATATACCATGGCATGCCAGAAGAAGAAACCAATCTGTCTTAGATGTGAAGATGATGGAAGATGATGAACATGTTATCAGACACGATGCTTGGTAAAGTGGAGGGTGGGTATAAAAAAGAGGAAGGCCCTCAGCCAGGTGGACGGACACAGTGTTTGCATCAAAGGTTTCAGACATAGCTGCATCTGTGAGAACAGTACAAGGCTGGACAGTGTTTCCCACTTTCATGGACTTGCATTAGTCAAAGTCAGCTTGATGGCACCTGACAACAACAGCAAACTGAAAATAGGATAACTGCCTCCACAGAGAGAAATATAAGGTTAAAGCCAGGGAGAGAAACATGGGACTTGATCAGCATGGTCAGGGTTAGCGTCCTCAGCACCGTTATCACCATCACTTTCATTACTAACAGTCACTGAGTATTGAGTCTCTGCTATGTGGCACACAGTGTTCTGGGTGGCTTACCTTAACTTGTTTAATCTGTATAATACTATACACAGAAACCTAATGAGGTATTAATGGTCCGGTGGTAGCCGCCTGACACATTTTTGTGTTGCTGTTGTGTTTTTTAGTCCACGGAGCGAGATCCAAAGGCAGCTGGCATCTTTGCTTAGTCCATTGGTTATGTAAGGAGTAAACAAACAAGCAAAAAACTCACTGCTGTCGAGTTGATTCCGACTCACAGTGATGCTCCAGAACAGAGTAGGACTGCCCCGTAGAGCTTCTGTGGAGTGCCCGGGGGATCAGAATTACTGATCTTTGGGTTAGCAGACGTGGCCACTGTCTAAATCTGAAGTGGCTCATTATATCATTACTAGTTGATCGAGCTAGGTCTTATCTTTGGTCTTGCCATGAATTACCTATGTAGTTGGCAGCCATCTATTCAGAAACCAGACCAGACTTGGCAGCCCTCAGACTTTCTTCTCTCCATCTGGCACCCTGTTTCTGACAAGTGCTCTTTTCTGCCAGTCCTGTCACCTTTATCTCCTGAATCGGACTCTGCTTTCAGCCCCACTGACCTTCCATTGTCCTCTGTCACTTCCTGCCTAAATTATAGCTACTGCTTTCTGACTGCTTCTCTGCCTCTTGGCTTATATCAGTTACTGTTGAGCTGACTCTGACTCCTGGTGACCCCATGTATGTCGGAGTAGAACTGTCCTCTGTAGGGTTTTCAGTGGCTGATTTTTTTGAGAGTGAGTTTCCAAGCCTTTCTACCAAGGCTCCTTTGGTTAAACTTGAACCACCAATCACTCAGTTGCAGCCAAGTATGTTAACCACTTACATCATCCAGGGACTCCCACTTCTTTCCTTAGCCTCCTTCTAGTACATTCTGGACACTATTGCTAGCTTGGTCTTCAGACTTTCAAAACACCTCACTATATTTCTGGCTTAGTGACTGGTTTAATGACTTCTCATGGCCTTCAGAGAGAAGCCAGATTCCTCATGGCACAGTTCATAGAATCCCTATGTGAGGAAGTGTCCACATATAGATCTCAGCGGTATCTGTCATGTCAAAGACTGCCCAAGGTCAGTTGGTCCACACAAGTGTCATTGACCTATTGGGAGTCATCCGCCACCACTGTTGATTTTCTTGTGCTTGTATCCCCTGTGCACCCTTTTGTTTAATCCCCACAGATTATCTACAGTTACGTCTCCTCTGCAAAACTTTGGGAGGAGTAAATGTGGTAACACTTGGCACACGGGAGGCATTCAACAACACTCAGCGGCTGTGTCTGACTCAGCCGTGTGTCTTGCCTGTTGATGATGCTCATTATGTTTTCAGATCAGTTGTTGAAACAATCAAGACCTCCGTATCCTTTTTGGAAGTAATCACCACAGATTAGCTTTATCATTCTCAAAATAGCTAAATGTCAACAGTGAGTTTATTCTAGATTTTCTCCTGTAATTATCCCATGACTTCCTCCCATTTGGGTAGCACCAACCCTAGTTTCCTTTGCTTGGACTGCTAGGCATCGTGCTGCATTTTCCAGAGCTGCTGCTGTTGCTACTGCTGTTTTCCTCCTGGCCTTTGTTTTTTTCTCCTCTCATTTAAAGGGGAAGAGTCCCTAAGATCTTACAGTTCATCAAGTACCACCTCCAGTCCAAAACAGATGCCCCTCTCTATGAGGCATAGTACTGCATCTGTTTGAACACTCTGTTACTTCATTGTTATAAGCCTCCTGCACACACATGTCCCTACTGTTGTCGAGTCAATTCTGACTCACAGTGACCCCATAGGACAGAGTAGAACTGCCCCATAGAGTTTCCAAGGAGCATTTGGAAGATTTGAATGAGCACCAAAATGGTCAGGCTGAGCTGGGAGCTCCAGATACAGAGGTATAACTAGTGAGATTTTCCATGTGTGCATGGTATCATCCTACCCTGGCCTTTGTCCTCCTGTCGCTGTCCCCACATATAGCTTCGTGCAGTGCCTGAATACTTCTGACTGCCCTGTTTTCTTATGGAGGAACTGTTTATTTTCTTAAGACTTTTAAATGCCAGCTGTGTGTGATGCTAGCTGGCAGAATAAACCATTTCATCCTGTATTCTCCACTGCACATCTTGGGGATGTCTTTTTTAGAGGAGACCCTCTGAAGTGTAGTTCTGTTCACTGGGTGTATGGGGTGTGACAATTCAGTCTGCAAATTAAATTGTTCTGAGTGCTACATACCTCATTGCTCAAAATCACTATGGTCACCTTCAAAGTACTCCCTTTGAAAAGATGCATACCGATGCCAGCACCTAGTCCTCAGCAATGAGGTAAGTAACACTTTTTCTAGGATGAGTTCACAAACTTTACTGTCATACTTCATATGTCAGTAAATTTGGGAGCACTGTGTCTATCAGCCAGACCTTAAGAATCAGGAAAATGAACCCTGGGTATGTCGTATGTGAGAGTTTCCTGCTATGACTCAGAATTGACTTGGCAGCACGTTTGGGTTTAAGGGTGGCATGGGTCTGCTTTGGAACAAATCATTTAGCTGATTGTATGTCTTTTGTGATAAGACACCGCTATTTATTCTTGAGAATGATCTATGTCAGCTCAGGGAGCTAAAAGGGAGAAGAACCTAGCATCGTGCAGAGTTTGAGTTTTATGATGGAGAACTTTTGGTAGATGCTTCTAGAAAGTACTTGAGGGAATTCCTGTGATGTCAGTAGATGTTAACATTTATTTCAGCATGTTCAGAACTTGGTAATTCTTTGATAATCTCTCTCTCTCTCTCTCTCTCTCTCTCTCACACACACACACACACACACACACCCCAAGTTTGATAATTAAGTTCATGAACTCATTCTAGAAAAAGTGCTGCATACCTCATTGCTGAATATCACTACAGTCACCTTTGAAGTACTCCCCTTGGGAAGCTATGCACCCATGCCGTTGCCTAGTCCACCTTTCAAAACAATTTTGGACCTCTTTTTCTGGAATAGCCACTACAGCTGTTGTTGTATTACTCTTGATGTCCTAAACATCATCAAAATGTCCTCCTTTCAATATTTCCTATATTTTTGGGTAAAGAAAAAAGTCACTCAATGTTATACTAGAAGTTCTAGCCACAGCAATTAGACAAGACAAAGAAATAAAGAGCATCTGCATCAACAAAGAAGAAGTAAAAATCTCCCTATTTGCAGATGATGTGATTGTATATGCAGAGAATATGAAAGAATCCATCATCAAACTACTCAAACTGATAGAAGAGTTCAGCAAAGTCTCAGGATACAAGATAAACATAAGTAAATCAATAGGATTCCTTTATACCAACAACGAGATTATTAAGGAAGAAATCACCAAGTCAATACATTTACTATAGCCCTGCAGAAGAAAAAGTACCTAGGAATAAATCTCACCAGAGAAATAACAGACCTTTACAAAGAGAACTATAAGTTCTTACTCCATAAAACTAAGAGAGACTTACATAAATGGAAAAACCTGCCCCGCTTATGGACAGGAAGACTTAACATTGTGAAAATGTCTATTTTACCCAAAGCAATCTACTTATGTAATGCAATCCCAATACAATTTCCAATGACATTTTTTAATGAGATGGAGAAACAAATTACCAACTTTGTCTGGAAAGGTAAGAAGCCCCAGATAAGTAAAGCACTACTAAAGAAGAAGAACATACTGGGAGGCCTCTCATTACCTGACTTTAGAACTATTACACTGCCACAGTAGTAAAAAAAGCCTGGTACTGGTACAAAAAGAGACAGATAGATCAATGGAACAGAATCAAGACCCCAGAGATGACACCATCTGCCTCTGAACAGTTGATATTCAACAAAGGCCCTAAAAAAAAAAAAAGACATTAAACTGGGGTAAAAACAACCTCTTCAACAAATGGTCCTGGCAAAGTTGGATATCCATCTGCAGTAAATTGAAATAAGACCTATGTCTTACACCTTATACAAAACCCAACTGAAACTGGATAAAAGACCTAAATATCAAATCTAAAACAATAGAGCTCATCCAAGAAAAAGTAGGAACAACAATGGAAGTTTTAATACACAACTTAGTTTTAATCTGTCAAACAAGCCATAGTCAATAGAAGAGAAAATAGATAAATGGGAACTATTAAGAATCAAACACTTTTGCTTATCCAAAGACTTTATTAATAGAATTATAAGGCCACCTACAGAATGGGAAAAAATATTTGGCAACTATATGTCAGACCGATGCCTGATCTCCATATGTATAAGGTACTACAAAATATCATAAGAAAAAGATAAATCATCCAAGTAAGTGATGGGCAAAGGAGATGGGCAGACATTTCTCTAACGAGGAGGTCCAGACAGCCAAAAAACATGCAGACATGCTCACGATCATTAGCTATTAAAGAAATTCAAATCAAACCTAAAATGAGATACCTTCTCACCCCAACAAGGTTGGCCATGATCCAAAAAACTCAAAACAACAAATGCTAGAGAGGCTGTGGAGAAGTTGGTACTCTCCTATACTGTTGGTGGGATTACAAAATGGTGCAACCTCTTTGGAAAGCAATCTGGCCCTCACTTAAAAAACTGGATCGAGATATACCATTTGACCCAGTAATTCCACTGCATTTTGCTAAGAGAGCCTTGTGCACCACACATCAGGGAATGACATCTGGGGTCTTAAAAGCTGCCAAGCTGTCATCTGAGGGTACAGCAAATGGTCCCAACTCAGCAGAAACAGATGATCACCAAGGTGCATAATGACATGGGTGAAAAAGAACCCAGAA
Organism: Heterohyrax brucei; assembly: GCA_028571685.1. Taxonomy (NCBI): domain Eukaryota; kingdom Metazoa; phylum Chordata; class Mammalia; order Hyracoidea; family Procaviidae; genus Heterohyrax; species Heterohyrax brucei. The sequence continues at coordinate 6,046,273 of CM053153.1, forward strand.
GACAGAGAGACCCACATGAGTGGGTGTCTACATCGACTCGTGACTGGAAGAATTGTATAGTGTCTGGCCACCACCAGTGATAGCTGTGATGGAGCTCACAAAGTTGAGTCTCACTGACAACACAAGAATAAATGGGGGTGCACCCTGAGATCTCCACTAAAAGACCACAATTGATGGTCCAGGGGCTTCAGGGTTCCTCTGGGAGCATGGCCCCTGGCCGTGATGTTGCCCCTGTCCCTAAATCGTAATGAAGGTCAACTTTTCGGACAGCAATGGATTGGACTTGGCAACACAGAGTGACCATATCATGTGTGCACTTTATGGTTCTATGCATCTATAGGATGTCATCCTGCTGAGCTCTTACTAGAGGCAGGGGAGTGAGTGGAGAGGAGGGAATAGGAGACTGGCGGGAGGATAGGGCATGTATGGAGCAAAGAGGAAGTGTGTGCTGTCACCAGGGAGAGCAGTGGGAGCTGCATATAGATGAGCATGCAAATTTATATGGGAATGTACATTTTCATTCCATTGTAATAAAAAAAAAAAGAAAGAAAACTATCCCTGGGGGCCAGATCAGGTGAGTAGGGAGGGTGTTCCAATACAGTTATTTATTTACTAGCTTCAAACTCCCTCACAAACAACTATACCATTAAGTTTGTGAACTTGCCACTGTGCCACTGTGCGCAATGGCAATTCCAGAAAGAATTCCTAAATTGGTTTGAAGGGTGGACTAGGCACTGGCATTGGTGCATAGCTTCTCAAGGGGAGACTTCAAAGGTGACCATAGTGATATTCATCACTGAGGTATGTAGCACTTAGAACAATTCTGTTCATGGACTTAATTATCAGACCTCGCAGGAGGGTTCGGATGACAGCTTCCTCTGAGTAGCTTCTGGGCTTATATGCTTCTGGGCTCACAGTCATGGCCAAGACATTGACAGCAGCAGGATTATAGGGTGATGCTTTCAGTTAAAGCAGGACCTCTGTCAGGAAAGTGGGAAAAGAGAGACGAGAGTCCACTTCCCCGGGGGAAGAGGCAGTGGGAACCCAGCAAGGTCATGGTTGGGAAGGAATGTATTTCCATTGTCAACCTGAAGGGGCAGCAGGACCTGTGCCTGATCAACACATCTGTGAGGCTTCAGCATTCAAGAATTATTCACATATACCCGGTTTGAGGATTAGAGGAGGAGTGCCACAGGCAGTTCTGGTGGGAAGCACTTTTTTCTCCTATTTCCCTGTTGAAGGGCCTTCTTTAGAGCAACACACCTACTCCCCGACTCTTACTGCACGGACAGAACGACCTGCCAGATGGACGAGTCATAACTGGTGGGCTCAGCACCCCCCCTTCATCCGGAGCCCCCCACTACAGGAAGAGCACTGGCTCTGCAGCTGCAGGCAGTCAGGTGTGCAGTGGCAGGACCCACAGAGGAGCACTGTGGTTCCCCATGGCTTCCTGCGACCAAGCTAAGTTCCTCTGCAGGTGTACTAGTAACACGTCCCCCTTGGCTAGAAGCCTTACGCATCACCCATAGAACTTTATCAGTGTTAAAGACTATATTTTGATCCCTGATTGTTTGATGCGTGTCATGTTTCAGTTCTGAGAAACAAGGATATCATTTTTTATCCCCCTAAAACCTTAATTCTTACGATACATCACCTCAAAATTACCAGTATCAACAATGCCCTTATTTCTATTTGATTTGTCTTCCCAGTCATCTGTCCATCTGTCCATCCACCTACCCATTACCTAAGAAACAGAGTCATCTCTGAAAACAAATAGGATTTAGGTGTGAGAAAATCTTGAGAAGAAATCCAAGCTGTGCTTAGCCTAACTACACAACCCTAAGTTCCTCTGGAGCTCTATTTCTTGATACGTGATGTGGGATGGTCATACCTACCTTGTGGGTGACTGTGAGCATTGGACTACACATTCGTGGGACCATCGCAGAGCTCAGTAGGTGGTAAGCACACAGCGAATGGGAGTTTTCTGTTCTTTCTTTCCTTCATCCTTCCTCTGGACCTTAGATAGGAAGCCCAAAACAAATGTGAGTGTTTTGAGCACTGGCTGCCATGCGGTCGTGGTCAGTGGTCAGCCCAGAAGCTGGCAGCTGTGTTCTACCCAGAAGGCTCTGTTGCCCACCCTTGTTTGTGCTCCTGAGAAGCTGTGTGGCATTGGTTATCATTGGGCTTCCTAAGATTTCAATTTCTAACTGACAGAGGAGCATGTGGTGGTACAAAGTCCTTTGGCTCATTTGGTGTTCTCCTTTGTTGACAGATATGAAAGGGTCATAACTCACAAGTAGGGGTTGACAAACTTTTCCCTAAAGGGTCATGTAGTAGTATTTCTGGCTGTCTGAACCAGTTGGCCTGTCACAACTTTTCACCCTTCTTGTTGTAGCACAGAAGCTGTAAACAATATAGAGATGAATTCACATGATTATGACCCAATAAAACACCTGCTACCTTAGACAGAGGAAACCCTGGTAGCATAGTTGTTAAGTGCTATGGCTGCTAACCAAAAGGTCAGCAGCTCAAATATACCAGGCCCTCCTGTGAAACTCTGTGGGGTAGTTCTACTCTGTCCTACAGGGTTTCTATGAGTTGGCATCAACTTGATGGCACTGGGTTTGGTTTGGTTTGGGTCTTAGACAGGTTCTTGTCATTTGTCACCTGGGGAATAATGATAATCTCCCATCCTGATTCTCTGCTGCCAGTTTTGTGGCACCTGCTCTGTTGACAGATTGTTCTAAAATGAAAACCCAGTTGTGCAACTTCTCATTCAGACTTTCCATGTCATCTCATTGCTTTCAGAACAACATTCAGGGTTCGTAGCTGAGCACACTGGATGCTCTCTGGTCTGGTCTCTGCTGCCTGCCTCAGTTCTAGCTCCCTTCTTGTTTCTGTGTGCCAGAAACACCAGTTCCACTTTGTCTTCTGCTGGCCTGCTCTAGTTTTAGGATGACCTGCCTCACCCAGACCATCTGCCAGGAATGTCTAGTCTGCCTGACCAACAACTCATGGGCTTTCAGGACAGCTCAAATACCTTCTTCCTAGCGCTGTTCTTTTAAATCTACATAACACCAACCACTTTCTGCTTTAGACTCCTACAAAAACGATTGCTTCCCTCTTCTCTGTCATGCTCAGCTGCTTTCTGGCAGAGCTCTGGTTACACTGGGGTGTGATTGTCTTTTTACTTTCCTCTGACCTCACCTGGAGCCCTTTGGAGGCATCCTGAAAGCATAGTGGGAAATTTTTGTGTGATTTATTTTGTCACTGAAAAGCATCCAGTGCCTGGAATATATTAGGCACTTAAACAATTCTCTTTAGAGAAATAAATGGAGAAATTATGAATGAACACAGAAACACACACATTTTAATTTTTTAATGTTGGGTTTTGCATTCAGTCACTGCTGATGAAATTCCTACCCTCTGTAGGGTTGCTATGAGCTTGAAGGGACTCGATGGCAGTGGCTTTTCTTGATGTCAGTTACTGCAGAAACTCTGGTAATGTGGTTAAGGGCTGCAGCTGGCAGTTTGAATCCACAAGGTGCTCTTTGGAATTTCTGATAGGGCAGTTCTGCTCTGTCCTATAGGGTTGCTGTGAGTCTCAACTGGCTTAAAGACAATCTTTTTTTTTTTTAAATCAGTTGCTGCAGAATGGTTGTGACTCCCAGCATCTTTGCTCTGTGTCTCTCCCTGCATTATAAGTCTTTTCCCCATGCCCTGTTATTGAGGGTCCTGGGTTGCTGATTTCCTGACCATGCCCAGCATCTCTCTCCCAGGGTGCACTTTCCTTGTCTCCACTTTTTATTTTTCGAAAATCAGCCCAATCTGATCAACTCTGTTTAGGAATCTAGGACCATATGACTGTTACTGTTCCCACAGCTGCTAATCTGTTGCTGTGGAGTTTATCTGCCTCCCAGTGACCCTATAGGGAAGAACAGAGTTGCCTCAGAAGGTTTCCATGGCTGTAATCTTTAGGGAAGAAGACTGCCACAACCTTCTTCTACAGAGCAGCTGATGAGTTCAAACTGCTGACCTCTCAGTTAGCAGCCAAAAATTTAGCCACTGCCATCATTAGGGATCCTTGGCCTAGAAAGAGCTGTCACTATAATTGTTGGGAGCCTTTGACCCATCCTTTGTCTTATTTAGAATCTACAGTAACATTCCATGAATTGTTAGTATTTTTATTTTATTGGTAAAGAGACTAAAGCTTAAAAGAGGTTCAGTAATGTACCCAAGACCGCATACCACATGCACTTACATCTGTTTTATTCCAGAATCTAAACAATATTTATTCCATGTAGAGAAACTGGACTTCTCAGTTAAAAGGTAACCTTGTTTTGGGAAATTCATTCCAGATCATTAGTATCTATTGCCTTTATCTGTGATTCTAAGTTCCAGGGTTAGCATTTACCTTCACTGTAGCCTAAGAATGAAAGATTAGTCTCTATCCATCTATGAATATTTTTCTTTTTATTTTTTTGTTGTTAGCTAACCTTTGACAACAATACCCAAAGCCTCAAGGGTGGGGCCAAGATGCCAGGCCAACATCCATGCACAGAAACCTGTTCTTTGAATCCCTGCCTTTTGTCTTATTAAGCTAAGTCATCATCATATGAATCTTCTTCTAAGAAACTTTTTTATTTATCTGCCCAAACTAATGGGGAGGCTTTCTTTTCTGCAACCACTAGAATTGTCTTCACCGTGTAATGTACTGTTTCCCAGCTGGCCTCTGAAGAGGTCCCGCAGCATAAGTCTCCCGGGGATACCAGGCTACTGCCTCCCCAAGTGCAAAACTGCCTCTGAGTATGATGCCCTTGACTTCTACTTCCATCCTCATGCTGCTTGTTATTGTTTCTGAAGGCTTCAACCATTGGCCTTACCTCCTAACATCTCTTATGACAGGCTGCTTATACAATCTCTCCTCAGGTGTTTTGTACTTTCCTCCTGGGGAGGGGAAGAAAAATTAGAAACCAAGTTGCTGTCACATGAACTCTGACACATAGTGACCCCACATGTGTCAGAACAGAACTGTGCTCCACAGAGTTTTCTTCCATGGTGCTGCTGGCTGTGTTCGAATCACCAAGCTTTTGGGTAACAGCTGAATGCAAATTTTTTGTATAACTTAGGGAGCTGGATTTGGCTAGTAACTTCAGAAACATCTAGATTTTCATGGAAGTAATTTCTTTAGGTACACTAGCTTAGGGTTCTTAGTTATAAATAATGTAAAGCACCTTGGCAAGTGTAGGGAGAAGAGGACTTTTTTGGAAGTATATCATATAGCTGACAGAAGCCATGGTAGGCTAAAGAACCAAGCTGACCAGAATTTGAAGTGTTGAGGAAAATCAGAATGTAGCCAAGGGTTCAAAACATAGGTGATGTGGTTAGAAAATCACTATCAATGAGTCCTGCCACTCTGTTGAGAATTATCTCTTACTTTCTGTTCCATTTGTAGCACTATGTCTAAATTAAAAGTCAAGGGTGGGAGTCGTTGACTGAACTTTGGTCATGACTGATAAGGTCGCTGTGACTGAGAGTTGACTCCATGGCAACTAGTTTTTTTAGAGGGTAGGGGCAAGGGGCAGTTAGCTAACTTCCAGCAGACAAGGCAGAAGGAAGATCTGGTCTTCTGTTGCAGGAGCCCTGTCACCCACTAAGAATCAAATCTCAACAGAAAAAGATTTCCCATGTTGTGCAAAAAATTCATAACACATGATACTAAAATAGCCTTGCTTCCACTTGGCACAGTTCTCATCTCCTTCATTTCTCACCCGGCTTTGGACTATCAAATATGCCTCCCAGAGACACCTCCATGTGCTGGGACACATTCTGTCTTAACTTAGATGTGTGAAGGAGTGACAGTTTCAGAGAGGGCTTATTTCGTGTGTTCCCAAGTGGTATAATTAGAAGTAGAGTGTGCAAGTTATTGGGAAATACTTTTAAATGAAAGCAAGCACTGTCAAGTAGTAAGAATTGCCCAAAGCTAGAAGGGAAGGCTTGAGAGGGCTTGAAGTCACCAGTGTTGAACTGTTCAAGTTGCAGCTTCGTGATGACTTAGCAGGACATCTCTAGAGCTGCACTGTCCAATGTAGTAGCCTTAATTTAAATTCAAATTGATTAAAATTGTAAAAATCTAGTTCCTTAATCACCCCAGCCCATTTCAAGGACTCTGTAACCGCACAGAACGTATTCGACAGTGTAAATCCAGACCAAACCAAACCTATTGCTGTTGAGCCGATTCTGACTCCTAGAAACTCTGTAAGGCAGAGTAGGACTGCCCTATAGGGTTTCCAAGGAGCAGTGGGTAGATTCAAACTGCCGATCTTTCGTTTAGCAGCTGAGCTCTTAACCACTGTACTGCTATATAGAATATTTCCATCATCACAGAGGTACTATTACGAAGGCTTTTAATCATTAATTGCAGTGGGACTAGATGGAATTAGAGCCCCTCCCACTCCCGGGAAGGAGGCTGGGTAGCACAGGGATAAGTGCTTGGCTGCTAATAGAATGGGTGGTGGTTTGACCCCACCAGTGGGTCTGCAAGACAGAGTTGTATCAGTCTGTTTCCGTAAAGATTACAGCCTTGAAAACCCTGTGGAGCATGTCTACTCTGTCCTAGAGCACTGCTGTGACTCCTGATTGACTCCCTGGTGATGATTTTTTTTCCCCTTCCAGTCACGGAGGTATAAAGGAAGCGGTGTGTGAGGACTGACAGGTTCTCGAGCTCATCCAAGAAAAAGTGCTACACACCTCACTGCTGAACGTCACTGTGGTCACCTTCCAAGTACTCCCCTTGAGAAGCTATGCACACATGCCAGGACCTAGTCTACCCTTCAAAGCAATTTTGGATCTCTTTTTCTGTAACGGCCATCAGGGCTCTCATTGTATTACCTTTGATGTCCTCAGTGTCATCAATAGTTCTTTTGTCTTCGGGTAAAGGAAAAAGTCATTGCAGACCAGATCAAGAGAGTAGGGAAGGTATTCCAATAACAGGTATTTGTTCACTGACTAAAAACTCCCTCACAGACAACTATGCAATAAAATCTGTAAACTTGATTGCCACTATGCCACCATGCTCAATGGCCATTACTGGAACAGTTCCTTAATTGCTTTGAAGGGTGGACTAGACGCTGCCATTGGTGCATAGCTTCCCAAGGGGAGTACTTTGAAGGTGACTGTAGTGATATTAGGAAATGCTGGTGGTGTCCTAGATTAAGTGCTATGGCTGCCAACCAGTAGGTCTGCAGTTCTAAATCCGCCAGGCACTCCTTGGAATCTCTATAGGGCAGTTCTACTCTGGCCTCTAGGGTTGCTATGAATTGGACCCAACAAGACGGCAGTGGGTTTTTTGGGTAGTGATATCCAGCAATGAGGTATGTAGAACTTAGAACAATTAAGTTTGCAGACCTAATTGCCAGACCTCGTATGTTAACAAAAGTAGGCAGAGTTTATAATCAGGAGAGGGCGGCAAAACAGGGCAAGATGTATCAGATGAAACGCCCATGAAGAAGGTGAAAACTCAACAATACCTTAAACAGAAAATGACAGATGTATTTCTATATAGAAGCAAATAGTAAGTAGTAAGTATTTCGACGTCCTTTCAATCTCTGTGGTAACTGCTCAGCTCTGCCCTTGTAGCACAAAAGTGCCCACAGACGATGCATAAATGATAATGAATTAATGTGTCTGTGTCCAATAACTATTTATTTATATCAAAAAATGAATTTCATATAATTTTTACAAAATACTCTTCTGTTTCACAAAATGTTCTTTTTATTTTGTTTCAGTCATTTAAAAACATAAAAGAAAAAACAAACTACAAGCAAAACCATGGTTTTCCAACTTCTTCTGTAAAGGGTATCTCAGATTTGGAAGCAGTAAGAGGAGAGGGCCGTTTTACCACCCCCTCTGGGTCTTAAAGTTGCCAGAACATTTGGGATGTGAGCAGTTAGGTCACTGCCATGCTGTTAAGTCTTGATGTGACTACCGTGCGTTGCTCTGCTCCGTCATTCATCCTTGATGGGCCTGAAAGTCAGCGTAGCTTAGTACCTGAGAGCACAGACTGAGAAACTAAACAGACCCACTTATGAATACCAGCTTCATCATTTGCTAACTAGACAGTATTGGACAGTATACTGAGTCTCTTTAACCAGTTTTGCTGCTGAGCTGGTGGCTGTTCTCGCTGTCACATACCTTCTGGGGTATGCTGAGAATTAATTTGGATAAGATGGGTGAAGCTAATGGGAATCTCTCGGGCACCTAAATGTTAAAAACGGAAGCCACTGTTACCTGCTTTCATATGTTGCAATAATCAGGTGGAAAACTGATTGAATTAAGATCAAAGTTTGCAGATGTAAGGATATCTAAGTGCAAAAGATGAGCAGAAAAAACAGGTTCTACCGAGACCAAGCACCATTTACACTTGTGCTTCTAACATACAGATTCCTTCCCAAAAGGGACACTCTTGGGGATAATGGCAACTGCTAAATGTCACATAGCACCAGATAACTTGAATCAGAATGGAAGGGGAATTATGCATTTGATTGAAACTGCATTTCCTCCAATTTGCAGGAGACTATGATTAGGTTCCTGTAAATGAGGCTTTAATTGGATCCACTGTGAACTGATGAGCAGATCATGGAAATGTGTCTTGTGTCTCACAGGTGGATTGGGTCATACTTGGGTGAAGATTAGAAATTAGTTTGGGGCCCAGCTGTGCCTATGTGTCTTCCTTACTAACACATTGTTACGAGGTTGAGTGTGCAGAGGGAAGAACATTTTTTGTATTCTTATTTAAGGGCAAAAATGCCCAAAAGTCATCAAATTATAAAAGGTATATCATTAATTCTTCTTCCAGCCAAGTGCCGTCGAGTCGGATCTGACTCATGGCAACCTTCTTCTTCATGCATCTTTTAATTCACTTTATTATACTATGGACTAAAAGTGTCATTTCAATATCAAAAGGTAATTTCAACAAAGCATTTTCTTTTAAGCGCAGAAACACAAGAGTAAACCACACTGAAGGGTTAATCAAATGGTGTAAATATAATTAATGAGAAGCATATTGTTCTGAAGAGAATTATTCAGTTCAGCAAATGTTTATTGACTGTAAATGCCTGGAACTGATGTATGATATCATATCAGTGTTCAATAAGACACTTTTATTCAATGTTGTGCTGAAGATTCAAGCCAGAACTATCAGTCTTGAAAAAGAAATAAAGGGCATCCAAATTGATAAGAAAGTATTAAAAGTATCTCTATTCACAGATTATATGATCTTATACACAGAAAACCCTAAAGAACCCACAGACAGAAAACCTACTGGACTTCCTTGAAAAGATGGATCTAGATATACCATTTGACCCGGTAATTCCCCTGCTTGGAACATATCCTACAGAATCAAGGCCATTCACACCAACTGATGCATGCACGTCAATGTTTATTGCGGCACAGTCCACAATAGCAAAAAGATGGAATCAACCCAGATGCCCCCAAACAGAGGAATGGATACGTAAACAATGGTATATATACTCAATGGAATGCTATGCACTGATAAAGAACAACGATGATTTTAGGAAACATCGCCTAACCTGGTTTCAGTTGGAGGATATTACACTGAGTAAAAGTAGTCAGTGACAAATGGGCAAATATTGTATGAGACCCCTACAATAAAAACTTAAAAGCAGACTCATATATAGAAGAAAAGACTCTTTGACAACTGCATGGGTGAGGAGGGAGGGTGGGAGGGGAGAGTTTCGATTAGAAGTTGATAGAAATTTGGTTAGGTGAAATCTGTGACAGCATACATTAGAAAGACGATCAATATTAACTGGACTTCAACATAACATGATTACTCCTCCCATCTTAACCCAATATTGCAAGGACAGAGTAGCTGGGTCAGGGGGTTAGGGACCATGCTGTCAGGGGAGATCGAAGACAATTGGCACAATTAGCATTTTGCTAAGAGAGCCTCATGCACCCCACATTGGTGAGTGGCATCTGGGGTCTTAAAAGCTGCCAAGCTGCCATCTCCACTAAAAGACCACAATTGATGATCCAGGGGCCTCGTAATTCCCTTGGGAGTGTGGCCCCTGTCCATAAATCATAATGGAGGTCAACTCTTCGGACAGGAATGGATTGGACTTGGTGACACAGAGTGACCATATCATGTGGGCACTTTATAGTTCTGTGCATCCATAGGATGTCATCCTGCGACCTCTTACTGGAGGCAGGGGAGTGGGTGGAGAGGAGGGTATAGGAGATTGTTGGGAGGATAAGACACGTAAGAAGCAGAGAGGAAGAGTGTGCTATTACCGGGCAGGGAGAGCAGTGGGAGCTGTGTATAGGTGGGCATGCAAATTTATATGGGAATGTACATTTTCACTCAATCATAATAAAAAAAAGGAAGGGGGGACATTATATCCAGAAACAAACATACAAACAAACTACTGGAGTTAATAGAAGATGTCAGCAAGTATCAGATATAAAATAATCATACAAAAATCGGTTAGCTTCCTCTACATCAGCAAAGAGAATGTCAGAGAGGAAATCACTGAATCAATTCCATTTACATTAGGCCCCAAGAAGATAAAATACTTAGGATTAAATCTTACCAGAGATGTAAAAGACCTATGCAAAGAAAGCTACACGGTATTAATGTAAGAAGCCAAAAAAGCCATATGTAAGTGGAGAAACCTACCTTGCTCATGACTAGGAAGACTCAACATTGTGAAAATGTTTATTCTACCTAAAATGATCTCTAGATACATTGTAATCCTGATCCAAATTCCAAAAGCATTTTTTGAGGGGATAGAAAAACAAATCACCAACTTCATATACAAAGGGAGGAAGCCCTGGATAAGTAAAGCATTACTGAAGAGGAAGAACATAGTGAGAGGCCTTAAAATACCTGACTTTAGAACCTATTACACTGCCACGATAGTCAAAATACCCTCGTGCTTGCACAACAAAAGACATATAGACTAATGGAACAGAACTGAGGATCCAGATATAAAATCATCCACTTACGAGCAGCTGATATTTGACAAAAGCCCAAAGTCTGTAAATTGAGGAAAAGACAGTCTATTTAAACAAATGTTGTTGGCATAACTGAATATCCATCTAAAGGAAGAAACAAAATCCATGTCTCACACAGTACTTAAAAACTAACTCAAAATACATCAAAATTTTATATTTTATATTATGTATCAAAATATAAAATCTGAAATTATAAAGATAATGGAAGAAACACTGGGAGCCCTAATACAAGGCAGAAACAGACAACAAACATTACTAACAGTGCACAAACACCAGAAGAGAAAATAGATAATTGGAAACTCCTAAAAATGAAACACTTATGCTCATCAGAAGACTTCATCAAAGGAGTGAAAAAATAACCTGCAAGTAGGGAAGTAAATTGGCTGTGACAATTCTGATCAGCATCTAATCTCTAAAATGTACAAGGTACTGAAAATCTTCGACAACAAAAAGACAAATAATCTGGTTAAAAATTGGGCAAAAGGATATGAACAGGCACTTTACCAAAGACAACATTCGGATAGCTAACAGACATGTGAAAAAATGCTCATGATCATTAGCTATTACAGAAATACAAATTAAAACTACAGTAAGAGGTCATCTCACCCCAACAAGGCTTGCAGTCAAAATAATAATAATAATACATGTTGATCTGGAGAGACTGGAACAATTACGCACTGTTGGAAATGTACAAGGATACAATCACTTTGGAGACTGACTTGGCAATGTCTTTAAAAGCTAGGAATAGAAAGAGGGATTCAGCAATACTACTTCTTGTAATATGTGCAGTCTGACAATTAAGTCCATGAGCTTAGTTGTTCTAAGTGCTATGCATAACTCATCGCTGAATATCACTGTGGTCGCCTTCAAAGTACTCCCCTTGGGAAGCTATACTCCACTTGGGAAGCTATGCACCAATACCAATGCCTATTCCACTTCAGAGCAATTTTGGAATTCTTTCTGGAATGATCATTGCACATAGTGGCAAAATGGAAAGCTTGCAAACTTAATTGTCTAGTTGCCTGTGAGGGAATTTTTGCCAGTAAACAAGTAACATTGGAACATCCTCTCTACTCATCTGATCTGGCTCCCAGTGATGTTTTTCTTTACTCAAAGATAAAGGAAATATTGCAAGGAAGACATTTTGATGATATTCAGCTCATCAAAGGTAATATGGTGACAGCTCTGATGGCTTTTCCAGAAAAGGAGTTGCAAAATTGCTTTGAAGGGTACACTAGGGGCTGGCAGTGGTATGTATCTTCCCAAGGGGAATACTTTAAAGGTGACTGTAGTGATATTCAGTGATGATGTATATAGCACTTCTAGGATGTGTAGGTGAATTTAATTGGCAGTTCTCATACCCTAGAGAAGTAAGAGCTGTCACACAAATAGATACATGCACACCAATATTCACTATGGCACTGTTTTCAATAGCAAAACTATGGGGTCAACCAAGATGTCCATCAACATAAGAATGGATAAACATTTATGGTATATTCATACAATGGAATATTATGCAATGCTAGAGAACGATGATAAATTTGGGAAACATAATGAAAGGCATTAGCGAGTGAAATAAGTCAATTGCAAAAGGACAAATATTGTATGACATCACTATTTTAAGGACACAGAAATAGCTTTAAACAGAAGAAAACATCTTTGATGGCTATAAGGGGGAGTGGTGGGAGGGAGAGGAGTATTTATTAATTTGATAATTGGCAAGATTTATTTTGGGTGAAGGGAGAGATAACAGAGAAGTCGACACAAACAGACAAGATTCAGAGCTTAAAAGTATTCTAAATAAACACTTGAATGGACAAAGTAGCAGGGTTGGGGTCTAGGTACTGTAGTTTCAGGGGACATCTAGGTCAACTGACAAAACAAAGTTTCTTGAAAGATTTTGCATCCTGCTTTGGTGAGTGGCATCTAGAGTCTTAAAAGCTAGCAAATGGCCATCTAAGAATCATCAATTTGTCTCAGTCTACCTGGAAGAGAGACAGAAAGAAGAAAATCAAAGACATAAGGAAAGTGTGAGCCCTATAGATAGGATCACATAAACCAGAGACTACATCAACATGAGACCAGAAGATCTAGATTGTGCCTGGCTACCAGCAGAGACTGCCTTTATGGGGAACTCAACAAGGAGTCCCTGATGGAGTTGGAGGAATGTGGGGCACAGAACTTGAACTCTAGTAAAAAGACCAGACTTGATGATCTGACAGACTGGGAGGGTCCTCAGAAGACATAACCCTTGAATTTGCTCTTAGTCCAGAACTAAAACCATTCTAGAAGCCAACTCATTAGACAAATATTGAATTGGTCAATAAGACATAACATGGTACGGTGGACAGGGTACTTCTTGGCTTGGGTACATACACGTAAGTGAGATACTGAGAAGATAGACAGGGACAGGAGCCGGTTAAATGGGCATGGGAAATATGGGATGGAGGGGAAGAGTGTTCTGTCACAGTGTGGGGAGAGCAGCTAGGGTCATATGGCAAAGTATGTGTAAGTTTTCGTATGAGAAGCTGTAATTGTAAACTTTTGCCTAGAATACAATGGAAAAAAAAATCAGTAAGACACAGCCCCTACTCTCAAGAAGTTCACCATCTATTATGAAAGACAGGCATGAACAAAGTGATTTTTAAACAATGGACTAAACACTAAAGCAGCACCCAGTAAAGTCTCAGTAGTGTCTACTGAACAAGGTGCTATCAATTATACCTGTATAGGTTGTTCCCACTTAATAATTGCTGGCTACAGTCCAGCTGTAGCTATTTATGCTGACCCATGTGTCCTGGCGCAAGGTGACTTTATCAGGAGAAAGAAGCCCCTCATCACTTGTAAAGTCTCAGTGTCCTTGCTCACGCTTGCTCACTGTGTACTTCCTTAACGTACAATAAAAAAATAAATTTGAAACAATTAAAGAAGGGGAAGTGAGCTAAAGGGCAGGAGGGGAGTAGGGCGATATTATAAAGCAGGAAGAAAAAATCCAGAAGAGAGAGACTTCTCATCTGTGCTAACTCTGGAAGGGACCTTAACCATCATCTAATTCAGAGTTGGGATACTTTTCTCTGCAAAAGGCCAGATAACAAATATTTTTTAGCTTTGAGGACAATAAGGTCTTGAAACAACTGCTCTCCTCTGTCATTGCCGTAGAATGTGTAAATAAATGGGTGTGACTCTATTTCAGTTAAGTTTTATTTATAAAAACAGGTACATAAACTGGTCTTTGGGCTATGGTTTTCAACCCCTGACTACGAACCCGGTCTTAGAAATTGTGCAGCTGAGCCTTTGGTGTGTCTTCACCCCTTGGTCATGTTCTTGGTACTTTCACAACTATTATCTCAGTCCATTCTCACAAAAAAATGTGACGAAGGCCAAGCTGTTTTCCTTTTCACACTGAAGAAACTGAGACTGAGAGAGATTGAGCTGGAACAAGTTCTGTCCGTGAGTGACTGGATCTTAGGAGATGCCTTATTGCATTCTAAGCTCTGCGCTGCTTGTCAGCCCTATCATGTGCGCGTCATGGTCACTTGGTCTGCTGTGGAGGAAGTGAGATCTTGGGGATGTTAGCCAGCTTAGACTCTCTCAGTACACCGGCTCCAGCACCAGGGCTAGAACACGGGTCGTGTGCTGAGTCCCGTTGCCGGGTTTTCCCGGGGCGCTCCTTGTCGCGGTTAGCTTCTGTCAGACTCGCCTCATCTCACAGCAGCCTCAGCTGTAAGAGAACAGACCACGGCCTCTCCTGCACCAACTTCCTGACCGTCGGTGGGTTTGATCCCCTTGTTGTCAGTCTGTCTCACTGAGGGTTTTCTTTGTTTTTGTTGGCCCTCTAATCTACCAAACGTGGTGTCCTTTTCTAGCGATTGGTCTTCCCTTTTATGTTAGTTGTCTAGTGCTGCCATAACAGCAATACCACAATGGACAAATTGAACCAACAAGAATTATTCTTTTAAGGTTTAGGAGGCCGGAAGTCCAAATTCATTCTTCTAGCTCTGAGGGAAGTCTTTGTCTGTGTTGGCTTTGGGGGAAGGTCCTTGCCGTTAATCCTGACCTAGTCCAGGAGTTTCTCACTGCAGGGACCCCAGGTCCAAAGGATACACTCTGCTCCCAGCTCTTCTTCCTCTCTGTTCAATTCTCTTTCATTTTTAGTTGTGACTCCTTGTTCTGGCACTCCAGTCATTTGCATATTATTACTCTTGATAGAATCCCACAAAACTCTTCGTGATTCTTTATGTTTATTGCATCCTTTATCTGAGTTTTCCTTGTGTGCACTGGTATCATTTGCTTTGTCTTCAGTCTCTCTAACCCTGCATTCCATTTCCTCTGTCCTGCTCCTTTGACTTCCTATCAAGTTGTCAAGCTTGATAATTTTAATGTTAATCTGTTGAATTTTGGATCATTGCTGCTCAAGGATTTCTTGCAGCTTGTTTAGTTTTCCAGTGTACTCTGCTGCATTTTGTCAGTTCTCTTTCCTGATATCTTGCACTGCTCTGTATTCCTTCTCTGCTAATTTTGGTTTGATTTTTAGAGACTTAATAATTTGGCTGATCTGTCCAGCATCTCTCTTTGGGGCCTGGGCCAATGTTTCTCTAAACTGTCTGGTAATCTTCTGCTCTGTGATCTACACCTCATGCTGTGAGTGGCCAGCTGACCAGGCTCTCCTCAGTCTAACCTGGTGTGCATTCACTCACCTGATAGTGTACTATTCTGGTCCATGCTTCCCAGTGTTGCTGCCTGAGATTGTTTGTGCACCTGTGCCACCATCCAGGATTACAGGTGCCCTGTTGCTGCCCTCCTGGGTTGCACGCATACCCTCAGTGTCTTCCTGAGGTCTGGTTAGTTGCTCTGGGTTGCTGGAACCTAGGCCTCTTCAAGCCATGTTGGTCTAGGTCCTGCTAGGCCACTGGGTCCTAAGGCCTACTGATCACTGGTTCGCTGGGTCCTAGGCCTCTCTCACCTGTATGTGTATCCCTTGCCACAACCCTAACTCATGTGCATTCCCATGCCACCATTCCAGGTTGCCTGGACCCAGGCCTCTTCAAATAGAGTGGCTCTAAGTCCTTCCGGGCTGCAGGGTGTTAGGGTCCACTGGTTGCCAGCTGACTCTGACCTAGGCCTCTTTGAGCCAGCGCAGCTCTAAGGCCTGCTGTGCCACTGGGTCCTAAGTCCTGCTGATCACCAGCCTATCTGGTCCGAGGCCCCTCTGACTTGCTTGAAGTCCTTCAACTCCAGGCTGCTATACTTAGGCTGGAGCTGTTCTAATTAGCTGGATCCAGTGTTTCTTCACGCCCTCATGGCCTCTCTCTTAGCCTCACACTGCATCTTTGAATTGTCAAGAATGATTTTTCCCAGCTCACCATTAGTGTGTGCAGTCTACCCAGTGCTGTGTTGTTTTACCTGGGGTGGCCTAGGGCCCCTATGATCTCCCTTTCTCCTCATCCATTATTCTAGTTTTCTACCCAATGTTTAGGCCTCCTGGAATGTTCTCTTTTGTTAGCTTTACTGATTTTCAAGTTCTTTGTGGTTAGAGAGATTAGTAAGGATGTGTAGCCATGCCATCATCTTGGCCCTGCTTCCAATTCACTCTTTTGTGGCCCTGCCTCTAATTCTCTCTTTTGTATCTCAAAAGAGATTGACTCAAGCTACAATTTAATCCTGTACAGTAAGTCCTACATCGTTAACCTAACTGCCTCTGATTAGAAGAATAGAAACTAGGCATAGATGTTAGGATTTACAATACACAAGATAGATTAGAAAACAGTAAACAACCATACAATACCAGGAATCATGGTCTAGCCAAGTTGACATATTTTGGTGGGATGCAATTCAACCTGATACTTCACAAAGTGCCCAGAGTAAGTGAGCCAAATTTTCAGTATTCATGCTTCTAAGGTGCAATCTGTATTTCTTCTAAGAAGGGCTTTTTTGGTTCTAGTCTCTATGTTATGTTCAGTTTTCTCTGCTAACATCAATGTGTACAGCTCAGTTCTTTGGTTGTTCTCTTCTGTTGTCCAGCTTCTTCGTGTGTAAGACATTAGATAAGTCCACTTTTCTTCAGCTTGAGACCTGCCCATCACTTGTGGTGTATCCATGTGAGTCATCTTTCCCAGATAGGCTGGCTTATCAAATTTGGCTGTTTCTGGTATTATTTCAAAAGGAAAGTATCAATCTAAATAAGGAAAATGTATTTTCCCTGAGCTGTTGCAATGAAATCATTGCCTTGAATATTGTGAGGAGCTGACTGAATGCCAGAAAGAACAATGCAACTCTAATTTGGTGGGGTTTTCAAGTTTTCGTGAATAGCTCCCTGGGGAGAAGATACTGCTATATTTTGCCATACTTTTCAGGCATGAACTGAATATTTGCAATATGAGATGACAGTTTTAGCGATTTGGGATGAGTTCATTTCAAAATAAACCTAATTTTCAGTATCATCCAACAGTCACAATCCATTCATTTTGACCATTAAAACAAATGCCGAAGGGCTGCGAGTACCACAGTTGAGGGATGTGAGACACGGGCGCGTGATCAGAAGGGGGCACTGCTGCCCAACAGCTGGGCTCCTCTTTCCATCTGCGAGGACTGGGAGGCGTGAAAAGTAAACCAGACAAAGTAAACAAGGGCACGCAACAGGGCTCCCAAATCAAATTGAGAGAGAGAAAAATGTGGTTTTCAGTGTACAATTGTTAAAAATATGAATGCACAGAGAAATACCAGAAATTAATGTAACAGAATGCACTTACTGTGAGTAGATGTGATTCAAATTGGACAGCTTCAAACAGAAAGTATCACAAGGTGCTCTGAAGGGTGGGGGGGGGAATAGTGAAAGCAAGTTATGTAGTCATGGTCCAGGTGGGATGGTCTCCTGAAGAAAGTCCCTGTAATATCTTCCATGTTGGTTTCTCGGGAGATGGAGTCAGGACACATGCAGGGCTTCGGGGTCAGTCGGTAGTAAAACCAGAGAGTCATTTAGTTCATGCCATGTGTCCTAAAATACTCTTTGAGTTACTGATTCTTGAAACTGTACAAAGATAACTCTCCAAAAGAGCCCAGTGCCTGAGGCAAACAGTCTCTTCCAGGCTGCTTACTAGGCTTTTGTTTGATGTGAAGGTGACTTTAGGGAAACTTATTCATAGTGATTAAGTGCTGCAGCTACTAGCCAAAAGTTTGGCAGTTTGAATCCAGCAGGCATTCCTTAGGAACTCTATGGTACAGTTCCTCTCTGCCCTCCAGGGACACAATGAGTTGGAATTGACTCACTACGAATGAATGTGTGTAGTTGCTTAAAGGCTCAAGATTCAAAATGACAATTAAGGGCAAATGGCCTAGATGGGTCACCCCAACTCCATGAACCCAGAAATCTGGATTCCAGAATTAAAATGATTTCTCAAGTCTTATTTTCTTTCTTGATTGTGGTGAAAGTATACACAACAAAACCTGCCATCTCAGCTATTCTGTGACACTGGCTATGTTTTCCTTGTAGTAAACCATCCTTGCTATTCCTTTCCAAGTTATTACATCACCATTAACATATCCTCACTGCCCTCTTATCAAAAATCCTCCATTTTCTCCTTCCTTCTACCCCTGTTGGAAACTCTGACGGAGTTGGTGGTTAAGAGGCATGATTGCCAACCAAAAGGTTGGCAGTTTGAATCTATCGTGTGCTCCTTGGAAACTCTATAGGGAAGGTCTAATCTGCCCTGTAGGGTCTCTATGAGTCAGAATTGCCTTGACAGCAACAAGTTTGGTTTTAGTTTTGGTTTCTAGCCCTATTGATCACTGTCTTTGGTTTCTATATATTTACTTATCCCATATATGTGAGATTGCACAGCATTTGTCCTTTTGCAAATGATTCGTTTCACTCAGCATAATGTTTTCAGGGTTTATCCACATTGTAGCACACATCAGAACTGCCTTTCTCTTTACGGCTGAGTAGGATTCCACCATGTGTATGCATTGCCTTTTGTCTATCCATTCATCTACCTGTAGATGTTTCGGTTGTGTCTGCCTTTTGGTTCTTATGAAAAAAGCTGTAATGAAAATTGGTGTGCAGGTTTTTGTTTTCCTTCCTGCTTTCACACTTTCCGGCATACACCTAAGATTGGGATTATGGGGTTATATGATTCCACTTTCAGCCTTTTGAGGAACTACCAAAGTGTTTTCCACAGTGGCTGTTCATTGCCACCTAGCTTTAATACAGTTTGATTTGATTCCATTTCATTAAATTTTGTCTCTTTACTTAAAGGCAATGTTGTTCTGAATTCCACATGATGGGGAGACAGAAAGAAGACGAAGCAGGAGAGAACATTTGCTTTGAAAACTACGGAGATGCATTCCCAACATTGCTGCACAGATCAACTGTGTGACCTCAAGATATTTATTGAGTCTCACTCGATACGAGTGTCTTCATCTATGAAATGGGGGGAAAAAAACTATGATCCCTGAAGTATTGTTGTAGAATTTAGAATAGATAATTGATACAAAAACAACTGATGTGCAGTGAGAGTTAATAAATCTTAGTTCATCCCGCCCCTCCGCTCAGAGAAATCGATCACGGATAGGAGACCTTCCAAGTGAAAACACAGAGGGTACAACTGATTGTTGCATCGAGACAAATCTTCAAAAGAAGAGAGGAGAGCCTGGTCACTGTCCTTGGGACTGTGGGGAATGCTTTGTGTACAAGATAGCACCACATCAGGGCAAGCAAGGTATGAGGAAGATTTGACTAATTAAGGAAAATATAGGAGACGCTTGAGTTGGAGGGAGCAGAAACATGAATTTGTGTTGTTGGAGAAAACAACGTGACAAAGAACTAATGAGGGAGGAGGCTACAAAGGCAGGCAGAGATAAAGTTCTAAAGAGCTTCAGATGCCAAGATTGGAGGATGGGGGTTGCTTTATTTTCTTCATGATAGTGAGTCCTTGAAAGACTCAGAGTTGAGCAGTGAGGGTATTCTGTATACCTTCCCTGCTTTAAATCCTGCTTCAGTACTTCAGGGATCATTTTTTTCCATTTCATAGATGACATCCAGGTTGAATGAGATTCAGCTGGAAAGTCTGCCGAGAAAGATAATTTGGCAGTCACTGCAATGGCATAAGAGATCCATTGTTTCATTCACCCAGTATGTACTAATTGCTGATACGTGCGCTGTGTGGCTGCTTGGATATAAGAGACAGGCCAACAACTGTCTTCTTACCTGGAGTTTATCAAACACTGATTCATGTCAGGTGTGAATCTTGTCTCATTTCATATTTGTGACAATCATGGCCACTCTGTGTGTTACAGAATAGACCTGCTCCTTAGGCTTTTCTTGGCTATAACCTTTGAGTGATAGATCACCAGGCTTTCCTTTTGCATTGCCTCTGGTGAATCCTGAATGCCAGCCTTTAGGTTAGTAGTTGGGTGCAAACCCCTTGTGCTACCCAAGGACCCTAGTTTCATGAAGTTTAAAATTCACTGGAGCCATAGATAATGAACACGTAAGGAAGCAAAATGAAACGAGTTTAGCTGGGCATGAGCCCCATGAAGGCAACAGTGACTGTGGAGGGTGAAGTGGCAGTGCATTGCTTCTCTAGAATGGGGGACAGGGAGGACCTTGTGAGGAGGGACCCTTTGAACTGAGGTCTGAATGGTACCCAGGTTGCAGGTAGCATACGGAGAGATGGCAGTAGAGCCCTCCAGGCAGAGGGCAGAGGGCAGAGACTCCAGGGCCCAGATGAGCTGTGAGTGATGGATATGCCGAAAGAACCCCCATGGGCTGGAGGGGAGGGAAAACAGAACCTGAGGCCGAGTGGTGGGTACACCAGCGACGACCTATGGGCCGTTCCCCGCCATGGTGCGGAGTTTGGGCTTGGACTTCACTGTGAGAGATGAAGTGCTGGGACTGGTTTCAAAGAGGTGAGTGAAGTGGTCTGTGTTTTACGGGGTCACGCTCACACGTACAGTGAATGAATTATGGGGGGACTAACATGGCCACAGGGTAACGTGTCAGCAAGGCAGAAGGAGTCGTCATTTACGGGTGACGGTGGCTTGGATGAGGTGGGAATGGTGGTGATGGGGAGGAGGAACACTCTGGGATTGCGTTTGGGGGCAGAGGCCATGGAGCTTGCTGAAGCAGGAGAGGGTGGTTGGGGAGAAGGCAGAAAAGAGAAATCGAGGAAAATGTTCAAGAGGACAACTGTCAACTCTGGGGCTCAGGATTGGGTGCTGCCAGAGTATTTCTGATACTGGAGATAATTACGAATTTACTGGCCCCGCACGAGTTATTCTTTTCCTCCCCTGGGTCTTTAGGGTCTTTAGGGTAGACCAAGCCCTCCTGTGACCACTGCTGGAAGTCTGTCAGCCACGCTTTGTGTGAGAGGTTAAGGACACTGAGTCTCAAAGAAGACAAAAAGTCTTGCTCAGTTTCCTTGTTAGTAAGAGGAAAGACCAGGGGCTTAAAGCAAGGCTTCTCATGGGAAGATTATCTAGTCTATTATAATATATCAAATACCTACACATTGCAGGTAACACAGAATCTAGTGTTTAAAATGCAGTAATTCAAAAATAGAAATTGATAAACAAAGAGTTTGAGAACCCCAGATCTCTGTTACTGGCTGTTGTTTGTAGGCAAACGTTTTAGCTTCCTTCTTCATTTCATCTGTAAAGTGAGAGTTTACAGTCCTTTGAATTGAAGGATTACTGCAAGAGCTCAGAGCTTTCATATAAACTGTCTACACAGTGTTGCAAAGTTACTGTATCTCTTCCTCCTTTTCTTGGAACCAATAAAACAAGGAGATTTGTAGCTTATTATGTTGGTTTATATTGCTGAAGTCAGCACAGTTAAACCTCTTACCTCAGTTAATATGAAAAATGACTTACTCTAATGGTAACAATAATAATAATGTTAATGATAATGGTAATAAAATTATGATAAAAGATTGAATCATAGGAAGCATATTTCCCTATGGAATTATAGTTGTTGTTCTTCACTGGGCCTCACCATTTCTTAGAAAGTGAATCTACAGGAAATGTAATAATAATAGTAATTAGGCTTCTTTATATACCTTGTCTTATGTGAAACTCAACATTTATTTCATTTCTTCTTTCCAACCAAACTTGATGAAGTAGGTTCTGTTATTTTCCTCATTTTACAGGTGATGCAGTTGAGACACAAAGAAGTAAAGTAGCTTGTTTCAAGCGGTAGAAACACCAACTGTTCAGTCGACTTCTGTGTGTGCAGCTCTACCAGTAGTATTCTCAAGTGAAGGATACATCCTATTGCTGAGATGGACTAGTCCTGTGCATATCGGTGCAGTCAGTCTTTAATTAAAGTCTCCTAAGCTGTCCAAGGACCATCTAGTCTCTTAAAGAAGAAGAAATTGTCTCTAGCATGTGCTCACCCATCTCACAATGCTCAGATATTGAAGTGAGATGGGAAGAATATCTGTGACCAGTAAGGAGTTACTACCTGGCATTCTGTCCTCTGTTGTCTCTGGGGGCAGACACATTATGTGCTCACCTACCAGTAAGAATGGGCTCTGCGGCAATGTTCTTTTTGCGTTTGTTTTCGTCTTCTGAGCAAAACCAGGTACTCACACTCTTCAAAGCACA
Source organism: Heterohyrax brucei (assembly GCA_028571685.1). NCBI lineage: Eukaryota > Metazoa > Chordata > Mammalia > Hyracoidea > Procaviidae > Heterohyrax > Heterohyrax brucei. The sequence continues at coordinate 6,068,908 of CM053153.1, forward strand.
GTGGGTAATCCATACATGAAACACATATTTAATCACCAAAACATAGGAATTGATGTCTTCTTAACATTCCTAACATTTATTTCCTTTTCCCTCAAGTTAAGGTTTTCTGTAGAATAAAAATGGGAACAACAATTACATGCTTACATCCGTTGTGGAGAATGGTCTGCATGAAGATAGAAGTTGAAGCCCATGCTGTGAAATACCTATTGTTTAATTTATTGATCAGACATCTGGCAAGCAATTAGGAGATGCAGACAGTAGGGCTGAACTCAGCCCAAGTTAAGTTTGCTCTAACTGCTGAGGTGGGCTGTGGGCAAGGATCTGGAGAGTGTAGCCCAATTTGCAGTGATTTAGAAACAGGATCTGTATTTCTCAAGGATCAAACTACTTTCCTAGGAGATGCCTGGCAGTAACTCTCATGCGCATCAAAAAATCCAATATCATTGTAGAAGGAATCTTCGCTTAGAGTTTCTAATTCCTGAATTGATATTTATTACATTAGTTCTTCTGTAACTCAATGCTGGTTGTGCCCCAGACCCCATTAGCTGGTGATTGTTGTTGGTTGTATCATGGACATTTCTACCATCACCCCCTCTTTTTTTCTCTTACTATTCAGGTTTCTCATTTTTCCAAAAGAGTATTTTCTCTTAAATCATTTTTTGCTGTTATTAGCTGCTGTCGTTTTGGCTCCCCAGCCATGGAGACTCCCACGCATGATAGAATGAACGATGCTCACTCCTGTGCCGTTCCCTGGGGTTGGTGGCAGATGACATGGTGGTCGTCCATAGGGTTTCATTAGCTGATTTTCAGAAGTCACCCACCAGGCTTTTCTGCCTTTAGATTGATACCAGTGAAACAGTTGTCTTTCAGTCAACCTTTATTCACGGTGACCCCATGTGTGTCAGAGTAGAGCTTCACTTCATAAGGTTTTCAAGGGTTAAGTTTTTGAAATTAGATTGCTACTAAGATTCTCTTCCATGGTGCTTCTAGGTGAACTTGAACCTTCAACCTTTGGGTTGGCAGCCTTAGATTGTTACCATTCCTTAATATACTCTGTTTGACATAGTGACAAGAAGAATTGAATCTCTTGGCCTGCCCATGGTATCTTGTGAGGGGGGAAAAAAGAGTATTACCATTTCAAGTACTAATTTGGGGATGTTTGGTGCGCAGTGAGAGCTCACTCATAAAGTGCACGGCCGTGTTAGCTAGGAGATGAGCGTGACTTTGACAGTACAAGAGGTGAGGTGGGAGCTCAGGAGAACTTTCAGACAGTGTTAATCTCCAGTGGCTTTGGAATAGGGAGCCCTCATTTCTGTTTCCAGAGGATCAGCCCCACGGTATGGGAATGGTAGGTGGCAAGGGGAGGAGTGTATTTTTTACGGGGGTCTGGGCCAAAGGTGATCAGCATTTAATGAACTCCAGCATAGCAGGGAAGAGGACAGTATAGCTTTGGAAGATGTTTGGAATGTGGAATTCTCTCTTCTGTGAAATCTCCCCCTGAGTTTTCTCAGTTCAGCTTCATGCTGGTTCTGCTCTCCTTTAATTCGCCTAAAGCTCTATTGTTCTCTAATAGCCCTAAAGATAACTTTCTTGTTGGGATGGTTAAGATTGTGTCAACCTGACTGGATTGTGATTCTCAGTGGTTTGAGACTTATTCAGCAATACAGTTTGGTAATTATGCAATGATGTAATTTGCCAGTTAGGTAATGATATAGATATCCTCCACTGTGTGCTAAGATGCAGTCATCTCCCCGATGTGCTCTGATAAGATCAGCCCATCAACTGTAAGAACATTTCCTTGGGGAGGTGGCCTGCATCCCATATGTATGGATGTTCTGCCAAAGCATACTGATTTTCATTGACTGGATACTGCATCCAACTCATCACCTTCTGAATACTGGTTCTTGGAGCTTGAGATGGTGGCCTGCCCTATGGCTCCCTAGTCTTGGAGTTTGTTGGCTTCCATAGCTTCTGAGCCAGCTGCTTGCTGTCTTGCTGGCCAATCATGGATTTGTCAGCCTCCATAGCCCGTGAGCCAATGGCCCGTTGTCTGACCTGCTGATCTTGAGTTTGTCGCCACTGCAGCTTTGTAAATCAGGAGAAGGCTCTACCCTTATGCCTGACCCACAGACTCGGGACTTGCCAGACTCTACAACCGCGTGAGCTGCTACCTTCAGATAAATCATATATATGTACACACACACACATACACACATATTCAGACATATACATAGGTTTTATATACATCAGTGATTTCGCCTCTCTAGAGAACCAGCCTAAAACACTTGTTCTGTAGGTCAGTCCAGGCTAATTTCAACCACTCCATGGGAAGAATCCAGAGAACAGAGATTGTGCCTGACAGATTCTTGCCATCCTGCACTTAGCTGTCTTTCACATAGTTTCATAAATGTCTTATAAAGTAAGTCAAAATGAGCTTAAAGCAAGTTACGCTGTCTTCAGTTATCATTATTTTATTTTTATCTTTTGTCTGTTGTGAGAGACTTCCTGGTATGTGCCCAGACTTTCCCTGTGTCTTTGATCATTGTTTTTAAACATTTAACCATTCTGGGGAATCGGTGTCCCATAGCTCCCTGTCCCTCTTTTTCTCCCCCTCGTCTTCAAATTTAAGTCTCAGTGTCTCGTGTTTTTGAAGCCATGTGATTCTGCATCTGAAGGCAACTGCTCTAATATATTTTTTCAGGAAGACACAAGTGCTTTTTTCAATTCAGAAAATAAGACAGAAACTCAATACACAAAAATAGCTTTTCAGGGAAAATGGTCCTGTGATGCCTTCTCTAGATACAGCTGGGTTGCTTGCCCATTGCAAGGTTTGTCTGTGTGTGTGTGTGTGTGCATGTGTGTCTGTGCACATGTCCTCAAGTAAAACCTGAGCTTAACTTCAGTGTGATAGGAAACTGAATAAACTTCATCTGGCAAAAAACCCTCAAAGCTAGATAATATTGTCAGGGAAAAACAAAACAAAATATTGGATACCAATTTAGAAGATTACTTGGGAAATCTTCCAGATACTGAAATAGAAAAATTACCCAGAACCAAGACTTATCTCATGATATTTAGAAAAGGAAAAGGAAAACAAGTTGTTTGCTGCTGAGTTGATTCCAACTCATAGAAACCCTACAGACTGAGTAGAACTGCTGCATAGAGTTTCCAAGGAGTGCCTGGTAGATTTGAACTGCTGGCCTTCTGGCTAGCAGCTGTAGCTCATAGCACTATACCACCACACTTTCCATGATACAGAAACAGTAAAAGATAAACTTCCTGTTACTATATACAGAAGGTGATTAAAAAAATGCCATTGTACTAAAATGAGGACTAAATATGTATAAGGAAGACTGAAGAAGAATTGATGCCTTTGAATAAGGGTGTTGGTGAAGAATATAGAATATGCCATAGACTTTCTTAGGAATGAACAAATCTCCCTTGAAAGAAGTACATTCAGAATGCTCATTAGAAGCAGGGATGGCAAGAGTTTGGACATGTTATCTAGAGGGACAAGTCTCTGGAGAAGGACATCGTGCTTGGTAAGGTAGAGACGGTCAGTGAAAAAGAGGAAGACTCACCAAGGTGGGTTGGCTCAGTGGCTGAAATGACGGCCTCAAACTTAACAATGACTGTAAGGATGGCACAGGCCAGGTAGTGTTCTGCTCTGTTGTGTACAACGTCCCTGTGATTCAGAACTGACTCGATGACACCTAATAACAACAGAATGTGACTCCCTTTCCTTTCCTGTAATCACTAATGATCAGAAAGCAGAGCTCAAACATGTTTGTTGTTGTTGTTAGTTGTGACTGAGTTGGCCCTGCCTCAAGGAGACCTTCTGTGTGACACAACAAAAGTGGCCTGGCTGGCCCTGTGCAATCTTCATGATCCTTGATATATTGTTGTGGCCCTTGTGTCCCTGAAGGTCTCCTGCATTTTGCAGCTTGACCAAACAAGAGGACACTTTCTACTGCTTGCTCTTTCTTGGACTCCAAAGGGAGTCCAAGTCTTACCACGCTGGTTCCGAAGGAGCATTCTAGGTCTTTCTCTTCTAAGACTGTTTGTCTCAGTTCCTGATATATTCAATCTTCTTTGCCAACACCACAGTTTTAATGTGTCAGTTTTTCTTTTTCTGAGTTCATTTTTCATTGTCCAGCTTTCCAGATGCCTATGAGACAATTGAATAGGTCACGGCTTGGGTGAGGTGTACCTTCTTTGTCAGAGTGACATGCTTACCTTTTTTTTTTTTAAGTATTGTGTTGCACAACTGACCCAAACCGAAAGCTAAGAAGCTTCCTGAATACAACCGAACACTGAGAAGGACAGAGTAGCAGGGGCAGGGATTTGGGGACCAATGCTTCAGGGTATGCCAAGGTCAACTGACATAACGAAATTTATTAAGAAAATGTTCTCATCCTATTTTGGTAAGTGGCATGTGGGATCTTACCAGCTAGCAGGCAGCCATCTAAGATACATCAATTGGTCCCAACCCACACAGAGCAAAGGAAAATGAAGAACACCAAAGATGTGAGAAAAATATTAACCCAAGAGACAGCAAGGACCACATAAACCAGAAACTCTATCAGCCTGAGACCAGAAGAACTAGATGGTGCCTGATTACCATCACGAATATCCTGACAGGGAACACAACAGAGAATCCCTGATGGAGCAGGAGAAAAGTGGGGTGCAGAACTCAAATTCTATTAAAAAGACTATAGGATGGTCTGTCTGAGAGCCTGGAGGGACTCCAGAAGACATGGCCACTGGACTCTGTGTTATCCCAGCACCAAAACCACGCCCGAAGCCCACGCTCAGGCAAAGAGTAGAGTGACCTGTAAGGAGTAAAATGATACTGATGAAGCAGGTGCTTCTTAGTTTAAGTAAATCCATGAGACTAACTGGGAAGTTCCTGTCTAGAGGTGAAATGAGGAAGCAGAAAGGGACAGCAGCTGGCTGAACAAACACGAGAAATCGGGGGTGGAAAGGAGGTGTGTGCTGTCACATTATAGAGAGAACAGCTAGGCTCACATGACAATGTGTGTGTATACCTTTTTTATGAAAAACTTAACAAACTATGAACTTTCACTTAAAGCACAAATAAATAAATAAATAAAAGAAATAATGTGTTTTAGGTGAAAGTTTACTCAGCAAATTTGACTCCCTTTTAACAGTTTGTTATACAGATCTTTCCATGCCATTCTTTTAGTATCCACAATGTGTCAGCATTCTCATTATTTCGGTTTCATTTATTCCGTTTCCATTGATCTGCTTCCCTTCCTCTCCTTGCCTTCTCATCTTTGCTTTTGGGCAGCTGTCGACATTTGGTCCCAAATAGTTCATTATTTAAGGCAGCACATTACTCATGGTAGTATTGTTTCTTTTATAAGCCAGTCTCAGCTGTCTGAAGAGCGACCTACAGAAATGGCTTTGATTTCAAGTTCAAAGGATATCTTAGGGTGATAGTCTCAGGGGTACCTCTAATCTCTGTCAGTCTGGTAGGTCTTTCCTTTTTGGGACTTTGAGTTTGTTCTGTATTTATCTCCCCTTCTAGCTGGGACCCTCTATTGTGTACCTGGTCAGAACAGTTGAGAGTAGTAGCCAGGCAGCACCTAGTTCTGGTCTCAGGTGAGAAGAGTTGGTGCTTCCTGTGGCCCCTGAGTCTGATAGACTTGTTTCTTGTTTGAGCCTTTAATCTCCTCAATTCTGTGTCATGTCATACATGTAGAAACCAAGAGTAGCGTCTTGGGAGGATGCTTGTAAGCTTTGAAAACCGGCACTGCTCACCACACTCAGATGGAGAACATTATCTTTGTGAACGATGTCGAGCCAATTGATCAAGCTGTCCTGTGAACATCATTGCTTTTTAAAGTTTAAATAGGTTTTTTGCAGGAGATTTGCCCAGTGTAATCTGTCATTTGATTTCTTGAATGCATGGTAGAAAATGATAGATGTTATTATTAATGTTCTATGATTAACTTGCATGTACCAGTGAGGGGCACAGTGCCGAGCATTTTGGAGAGTGGTGTCCTGCCCTGAAGCTACAGGAGGAACACTGCGGAGGCTGAGAAGACCTTTCCCTCCTGCCTTCCCTCCACACAGGACAGATGGGTTACAGACGGAGGAGGAGGGTGCTGGGGCCCTTTCTCATCCCCTCCCTCCTCAGCAGAGGAGAGCACCTGGGCAGAAGCACCCAGGCCTGGTTCTTCCCCCTCACCGCACTGCTTTCTGAGATGAGGGGAGGAGAGGGCTCTGCCTGGTCCTAAGCAAGCCTATCCAAACTGCTGCTTCTGCCTTGGAGCAGGTCCTATGTCAGATGGCATTCTGCTTCACCCTGCACCCCACTGTGTAAAGCAGTTACTCCTGTGACAGGTGGGTGCCTCACTGACAGAGACGTGCCCCGGGGGGAGGGGGTGACTGTGGCTTCTGTTTCTGGGGCTGGGCATGACTGTGAACCAGGTCAGTGGTTCAAACCCATCAACCGCCCTGCAAGAGAAAGATGGAGCGGTCTGCTTCCGTAAAGGGTTACAGCCATGGAAGTCCTGATGGGACAGCTCTGCTATGTCCTGTCGGTTTGCTGTAGGATGGAATTAACACAGCAGCGTCGGCTTGGTTTGGCTTTGGCTCTGAGCACCGGCTCCTTTTGGGGAACAGCATAAAAGTGGAAGAGCTGGAAGAGAAGAGACCGAAAGCCCCAGAGAGAACACAGGAGAGACACAGTAGCTTAGGAAAAGTGATTCCTTTGCTTGTCAATGGGCCGACATGTCAGAGACTTAAGACGGGACAGTGGTCATTTCCTAGGACAGAGGTTGTGAGGGTCCGCAGAGCGTGTTAACACACACAGATTTACTAAAATTGTCCACAGCTTTGCCCTCCTCTAGCACACATTTTTCAAGGGCAGAGGGTACAGAATCCCACACCTGTGGCTGTGGAGTCAGTTCCAGCTGTTGGAGAGTCTGTGTGTTTCGTGGTAGAATGACACTACATATCGTTTTCATGGCTGTGACATGTTGGAAGCAGATCGCCTGGCCTTTCTTCCAGGTACTTCTGGGTGGATTCGAACTACCACCTTTTTGACTGGTTGTCGATCACGGTAACTGTTAGCACTACCTAGGGACTCTTTGCAGCAATACAATAGTAAGGAGGAATGATAGAGAGACAAGGCCCTGTTGGCATCATGGAGTCGTGGTCTACCTGAAGAATGAACAAATGAGCAAATAACTGGATACTATGTTGTCACAGGGTAAAAAGTAACCAACAGCAAGATACCATCAGGCACTGTCAAGTAGACTCCAACTCACAGTGACCTCACGTGATGGAGTAGAACTTCCCTTAGGGTTTCTAAGGCTGCTGTCTTTTTTTTTTATTATGATTGAGTGAAAATACACAATCCCATATAAATTTGCATGGCCTCCTATGTGCAGCTCCCACTGCTCTCCCTGTCCGGTGACAGCACACTCCTCCTCTCCATTCTGTACATGTCATATCCTCCTGACAATCTCCTATCTCCCCCTCTCCACCCTCTCTCCCGCGTCCAGTAAGAGGTCAGCCAGATACGTAGAACAGATACGTAGAACCATAAAGCGCACACATGATGTGGTCGCTCTGTGTCACCAAGTCCAATCCATTTCTGTCCGAAGAGTTGATCTTCATTACAACTTACGGACAGGGGCAACATCAGGGCCAGGGACCATGATTCCAGGGGATCCCTGAGGCCCCTGGATCATCAGTTGCAGTCTTTTAGTGGCGATCTCAGGGTGCACCCTTTTTATTTTCATGTTGTCTAAGGCTGCTGTCTTTATGGGAGCAGATTGCCAGGCCTTTCCCACTCAGAGCTGCGAGGAGGGTTTCACTGGTCAGCCTTGTGGTTAGCAGCGGAGCGCTTAACCGTTCACCCACGCACACGGCTCCCGCAGTGAGGGAGGGCGGAAGTTTCAGAGAGGGCTCTGCAGGGGACAGGGGTGTTCTCTGTGGGTGGCTGGAGAAGCCCAGGCAGTCACCAGAAACATTCTTCAGGTCATGCCTCACTCTTAAAGCCTTGAGTAGCCCCAATGCCACTTGTAATGTCCTCCAGTGGGTCCCAGTTCCACTTTAAATAATAAATTCTGAATCACAACTAAGGAAGTGACTCCCATCTGCTAGTCCCAGTCTACTCCAAGCCTCCTGCTGCCTGGTCTCTGATTGCTATATTCAATTATTTTACCTTTAAAAAGTCAATCAATCTCTTTTACGGCATCAAAGTGACCACAGCAACTCAAAAGTCTAGGTAGGAACTTTAGAGAAAAATAACAAGGAAAAAAAAAACAAAACCCACTGCTGTCAAGTCGATTCGGACTCGTAGCAGCCCTATAGAACGGAGCAGAAGTACCCCATAGAGTTTCCAAGGAGCACCTGGTGCATTCGAACTTTTGACCTGTAGTTAGCAGCAGCAGCGCTCATCTGCTCCCTCCCCAGGGTTTCCAACACTGAGTTTATTTTAATGGGGCAGGAAAAGACAAGGAGAGTGAGTGTGATTGCAAGCTGGGAGGGGATGATCCACGTTACTGAGTTGCACGTGTTGAAATGGTTGGTTTATCGTTCGCAGTGTCTGTTTTCAGCAACACAAACAAAAAGCCCATCCCGTGAAGTATCAGTCCAAGAGCTCACCCTGCCAATCTCATGATAAGATGTCTCTTCTTACAGGTCAGGGACTTCAGGTTTTTGTTCAAATGCTGGGCCCTCAGAGAGGTGTCATCAAACATGTCATCTAGAGTGGCTTTTCCTGCCTTGTGCTGTAACTCTTGTGCTATTTTGTTTCACTGAATTAATGGAACTTAAACTCCTTTCTGAATTTATCTGCTTTAGCTGTTGCTCGCTCGTTTACTTGCCCACTGCCACCTTCCTGCCCTCTGACCTCTGGGGTACAAGCTCCGTGAGAGAGAGGGCTTTGCTCACTCTGCTTTTCCCTGTATTCCCAGGACTAAAGCACTGCCTGTCAAAGAATAGGTATTCAAAATATTTATTGAATGCATGCTCAGCTATCAAACTGAGGATATGGAATGGATTTAAACTATGTCAGTTTACCATTTATTAACAACATAATGGATACTTTAGAAAAGACTGGAAGGACTTTAAAAAAAATAAAGTCTAGTTTGGTCCAGTGGTAGAACTTTTGCTCTCCACGCAGGAGACTTGGGTTCGACACGTGACCAGTGCACTTCATGTACAGCCACGACCCATTTGTCAGTGGAAGTTTTACTGTTACTGTGACACTAAGCAGATTTCAACAAAGCTTCTAGGCTACATATACTAGGAAGAAGGGCCTGGCAATCTACTTCTGAAAACCAGCCATTGAGAACTTCCTGTGCCATTTGCCGTCCAGTCTTGCACCAATCAGAAAGGTGGCGCAGGACCAGGCAGTGTTTTGTTCACACGGGCATGGGGTTACCATGAGTCAGGGGAGGACTCCGTGGCAACTCACAGTGGCAACATCGTGAGTACCAGTGCTGGAGACAGTGTGAAAACAAATCCTGCTTGTCCACCTCCAGTGCCTTGGAGTTATGTTGGGAGGTATACATAAATAAATGGTATACATAAATAAATTGTGGCAGAAGGATGAGGAAAGGTTGTATAGGGGCAGGGAGAAGGGTTTTGTTCTGTCCTGGAAAGTCTGGGGATATTTTAGGGAGGAAGTTACATCAAAACATCCAAAGACTGTAGGATTAGGGTGAGTTTCAGGAGAATGTTCCAGATTTGTTTGTGGACACATCTAAATGAAAGGAACAGTGTGTGCACAGTCCTAGATGCAAGGGGAAGCTTTGTGTCTTGGTCATTTAGTACTGCTAGAACAGAAATACCACAAGTGGATGGCTTTAAAAAGAGAAATTTTATTCTGTCACAGGCCAGTAGGCTACAGGTCTAAGTTCAGGGCAGCAGCTCCAGGGGAAGGCTTTCTGTACTGGTTCTGGAGGAAAGTCTTTGCGGTCAGTCTTCTCTTGGACCAGAAGCTTCTGAGGAGCAGGGACCCCAGGTCCTTTCCAAAGGATGTGCTCTGCTCCCAGCACTACTTCTTGGTGACATAAGGTCCCAAAAGTTTCCACTAGCTTCTTTCCTTGTCTCAGAAGATGGCACAAAACAGTCTTACACATTGAGTCCTACCTCACCAACACAACTGCTGCCCATCCTCCATCATGAACATCATAGATGCAAGGTTTATAGCACATAGGAACATCACACAACACTGGGAATTATGGCCCAGCCGAATTGCTATGCACGTTTCTTGGGAAGAAAACAGTTCAGTCCATGACAGCTGGCACATTTGGACAGCTGCAAACTGCTCCCTGTGCCTAAAACATTAGAGACCAAAGGGTCCCCATCAGGAGTCAGTTACCTTGAGGCTAGTCTAAAATGGCCAGGTGAGACTGGAAGGTGACACGGAGAAGGTAGTGGGGGACAGAGATACTGGTGGCCCATCGGGAGGGAAAGGAGGATGGAGCTAGAGGGAGGTTGTGTGCCTGAGATCAGGTGCAGGGGCTGCACAGGTGTCAGGCAGGGTGCTTCTAGAACAAAGCTCTGAAAATGCATCAGCATCTCCCCTCTACTATAGGATTGTCTCCATGGAGCCACATAAGTGATGTTTACTTTAAAGTCACCTTCCTAGGGCCATAATCAGAACTGGGAGGTAAGACAACCTTGCTGCGATGGCTCCTGCAAACTCAATCGGAGCTAATATTTCATAAAGAACAGTGAAGGTAATGTCGGGAGGATTCAACCTATCCCTGCTTCTTAGTCCCCGCCGCACCTCAGTTGCATTTTAGTTGATTCTGAGTCACGATGACCCCATGTGCGTCAGCTGTGAGTTGGAATTGACTCAACGGCAGTGCGTTGGTTTGTTGTTGAGAACTGTGCCACACAGGGTTTTCAATGGTTTATTTTTCAAAAGTAGATTTCCAGGCCTTTCTTCTGAAGTACGTTTCAGTAGACTTGCACCTTTAACCTTTTAGTCACCAGCTGAATGTTAACCTTTTGTGCCACCCAGGGACTCCTGCATCTTTTAATCCCCCCACTCTGAAAAAAAAAATCCCATTGAGTCAACTCTGACTCAGACTGGCCCCTATACAGGATTTCCAAGGCTATAAATCTTTACAGAAGCAGACAGCCACCTCTCCTTCTGCAGAGCGGTTGATGAATTCAAGCCTCTTATTGTCAAGTGCCATTGAGTCAGATCCGACTCATGGCAAGCCTCTTATTAGGAACCTGAAAATTCCAATTATGATTATGGTGGCTCTGTGGCCTTGTTGTTCACTGACATGAATGACAAGTAGACTGCCAAATTTCCACAATTTCACAGAGAATACATAGGATTTATTTCAGCTCTATATGCAGGTGGAAATGTTGCAATATTTTGTTTTTTCCAGTTATTTCATATTATTCTTTTTAGCAAAAGGGGGAAAAGGCATAGTGATCAGGAATGAACACTTAAATTAGGCAAAAGTAGACTGCTAGCCATCCAAACAGTAGTTTCTGATTCCAATGCTGACTCCAGGTGTGTGATCTTGGGTACATCCTGTGTTGGATTCTGATTTTCTGAACCTAAAACTGGGGTTGCAATCAAACACTGTCTAAGTTCCTTTCTCACTCTGATATCCTAGGACTCAAAGCAGAAATGCACAGATGCTACTGAAAATGTGAACACATGGCTACGTTTCTGACCTGCTGGGAAAGGAGCTGCCTCCTTAGTCACCAGGCAGATTGAGCTTGTTACCTTGGATCCCATAGATGTCACAGGTCTTCCTTAGGCAAGCTGTTTGGATCATAGTTTCTGAAAAGCTGTTTGGAATATTTTGCTTTGTCTGTCCTTTGATTCCTGTACTCTGTGGTCTCAGTGGGCAATGAGAAAAACTGAGAGAAACAAAGCAACACAGCAACAACACTAGGTAAAGAGCACTACCTTAGGCAGTGTCTTCTGACAGGTCTCACAGAGACATTTAGTTTAGATCAAAAAGCATTAGGGTTGCCTCTCGGGTGATTGTGCTGCACTAAGCACTCAGATGAGTGAGTTTAATGAAATGAAGATTCTGTCCTCCAGGAGTTTCCAATATGGCATTGAAGGCAGACACTGAAGATTAGATTCTGCCAACTGTTAACTGTCCTTGCTTGGTGCAAATGGTTAACACACTCAGCAGCCAACTAAACTGACTTCCAAAGGTCAGAGGTTTGAGTCCACCCAGAATTAGGGCCTGGTGATCTACTTCTAAAAAAAATCAGCCACTAAAAGCCATGGGGAACACAGTTCTACTCCCACATGTATGAGATCACTTTAGGAAGGAGCTGACTTGATGGCGGCTGGTTGATTGGAATTGTTAAGACAAAGACAAACGTGATTCTGTGGGGAGTCCAAATAATCTTGAATCTCACTTGGTTAAAATGTCTGCCCCATGGGTTGTACCACAGGAAGTTATGCCAACAGAAGTTAACAGGATCCTGAGTGAACATGGCCTCTTCTCTGTTCATTTGTTCTCTTACATGGACAACGTCAGATTCAGTTTAGGGCCCACCTGGATGCTATGAGTCAGCATTGACTAGACGGCAAAGGGTTGTTTGTTTCAGATAATTCAGAATGACGTCTTCTAGAGATCCTTAACTTAATGACATCTGAAAACAACAACAACAACAAAAATCCTTCACGTGTTCTAGGTGTTAGACATGAACACATCATTTAGAGGCCACAAGTCAACACATTTCAAGCAGAAAGGCACGCCAAAAGCTTTGCATGCATCTCTCTTCTGCTCATGGTCATGCTCCATTGTGTTGTCTCATGTACTTCATGTGCGAAACACAAGTTCAAAGGTAAAGCTATTGAAATTTCATGATAGCCTCAGTAGAGATTTTCACTACCCTGAGCATGATGCCCTAGGACTGCACTTGTCTGAGACCTAGGAACACAGCTCTGCCTCTGCTTGCTAGCATTCTCAGAGGGTGATGGAGTGCATGAGAGAGAACACCTCACCCAATCTCTCTGGGACAGAAAGTAAGCATTCCGTCAGCATGCACTCTGCTGAGCTGGGGAAGAGTGCTGGGTCTTGTTTCCTATACACAAACCATACAGCACACTGAGCTGCAGAGACTACGTCTGACACTGCATCATCTGATATACCCACGAAACTCTCCTGATGGGAAGAGAAACTTGGTCAAGTAAGCAGCTGTCAGCCAATCCAGTTTTGAGAAGCTGATGACAGCAAAGACAAGGGAGATGCAGAACTGCAGGCTGAGGTCAGAGGTCACTTAAGCCCCTTCAGTGAATGACAAATCACACTGATGAGCTATTGTAGTCTTGCTTTAAGTTACACATTGGTTTTAATCCCAACTTTGCAAATTTTCTGCTGTGAAATATTCACTAAATAATCTCTGTATTAGCTCTAGATGCTTAATCTGTAAGTCAAGGACAACAGCATTGGCTTAAAAGTCCAAAAACGTGTTGTTTATTAAGAACACATTTTCAGGAGACATGAACTGCTAAGGCCTTGTAGTTACATTTCACTATTTGGCTCTGTTCTCCATAAATAGTGAAGCAGTGGTTTTGAGTTGCACTTCTAATGAAATTTGGCTTTATTTGTAAGGAATGAAGAATATGTCTTGGAAGAAGAAGTATTCACCCAGGTTCCCCCAAAGAAGAACCTTAAACAGATATTGAAGTATCTATACAGGATCCAAGGGAAAGGACAGGAATAAAACTGTGATAGAAGAAAAACAAAGGCTACACTATGGAATTGAGAGGTCATTTTCCTGATCTCATGTACCCACATAAGGGCCTTCATGGAAAGCAACTCATGGCCTCCAGTCCAAAGAACGGGAGAGCGTTAATCCATTGGATCCCAGTTTATCTTATTCAGTTTCCTTTCTTGGAATGTTGACTATCCTTCATTTCCAGGTTACATTTAGACAGGCTTCCAGCATGTCCCTGTGATGTCTCCTTCAGCAGCGTCAACAGAGAAAGCCTGGAGAACAATCCAGAGGGGCAAGGAGCTCAAGTAGGCACTGGTGGGGTACAGCTTGCAATACAGGTGGCAGGATGGTGGCTGGAGTGACAGGTGATGCTGAAAAACTCTGAAAAGCTTCAGCAAAAAAGGTGTTCAATGCAATCAACAATTTCTATGTTTCTTCGGAGTATTGGTGTTGCCAGAAGGAGTCCTGGTGGTGCAGTGGTTAAATGCTCAGTGAAAGGTCAGTGATTCAACCCACCAACCACTCTGTGAAAGAAAGATGCAGCAGCCTGCTACCATAAAGATTACCTCCTTGGGAACTCCATGGGGGCGGTCTTACTCTGTCCTGTAGGGTTGCTATGGGTCAGGATTGACTTGTCAGCAATGAGAATTCTAGGAAAAAGCAAAAGGTCAAAAACAATAACTTGGTGCTGAGTCAGTATTCCCGTTTTTCTCTGTCTTCTCTTGTCTTTCAAGACACATTCTTCATTCCTACAAAAAAGGCCAAAGTCCATTAGAAGAGCAACACTTAGACCCAATCGTGAACTGTTTACAGATTATGGAGCCAAATAGTGAAGTGTAATAACAACCCTAGGGTTGCCATGAGTCGGATCCGACTCAATGGCACTTGGCTTGGCTGGCTGCAGTTAATCTTTCTTGAAAAGTGTGTTCTTATTTGACGTGATTGCTGGCTTTTAATAATTCCTCAATAACTGTCACCCTAGGAGCTTAGATTAAAGCTGTATCACTGTCGGTTCATCCCCATAAACACTCTCCACCTCATTAAGAATGTCTTCAATTCAATTAGTTTGTGCAATTTAATTTGTTCAATGCAAATCACTGGGGTTTAATTGAATTCAATTAGACACAAATCAATAGAAGTCAATTCCAAGTGATTAGCCTCCACATTCATCAATAGAATTAAATTAAAATGAACCTAGAGAAGATTTACCTGAATTGCTGACCTGTTTCTAAAATTACTTCAGAAGACTGTGATAGGAGGTTGTTGACAGAGGGTTTGGAATTTGTGTGTTCACTCCCAACCAGCTGCTGGTACTGTTGGAGTATATGGGAGCTAGTAAGTACTCTGTATTCTTAAAGAGCATCACAAGCAGATGGTTCATCTTCCCAACACCTGGAAAAACTAGGCCAGGCTAAGCTGATCTTCAAAGATAGGGCTGACACTAGCTTATGTCGAGTGACTTTCCTACAGATCTCAAGCATATCCTGATGTAGATGCCCATCCTTGACCACCCTTAGATAAGACAGCCCGCTTTCTGGTTTCAGTGACACTCTTCAATATCCTACTATTTTCACAACTTGATGTCATATAACATTTCAAATAGCTTTTTCCTCCTTTTTATTTACTTAATTCTTTTTGTTGTTGAGAATGTTTATACCAGAAATATACTAATTCAACAACTTCTACATACATGCACAGTTCAGTGATATTTGTTACATTCTTCAAGTTATGCAACCATTCTCATCTTCCTTTTCTGAACTGGCCCTCCCCCATGAATATAAACTCACTGTCCTCTAAGTTTTCTATATAATCTTTCCAGTTTCTGTTGTCACTGTGATAATATTTAAATAGTTCTTAAAAGAGCACAGTGCTCAAGGCAGACATTCTTAACTAATTTAGGTAAACTACTGTTTGAGTTAAAGAAGCCTACAGGGTGTATTATTGGTTTAAAGTTCAAGATTACATCAGGGCGATAATTGGGGGGTTCATTCAGCCTCAGTGGCCCCAGAAAGCTCAGATGCCATGAAACTTAATAGCTGCCTTGTTGCCTTGAGACTAGAAAAACTGAACAGGCATATTCCCATTACTGAACATTTTGATCAAAGATCAAATAGAAATACAGAAAAATTATGATCAAAAGTGGTAAAATACATAACAGAACTTGAGTCCCTTGTATTAAGTTATTGTCGTATAGGTTTCCTGCTGTCTCTTTCCCTCATGATTCTTTCAGAGACATGAATGGCTATTTGGTTTGTAGCTCATTACCTACCTAAGTAATGTTAAAATAGGTGATCAAACAAGATTCTTGAACTCATGCATGAATGTTCGTAAAAAGCAAAGATAGACGAATAAGTCATATGTCCATGAATTTATGAGCTCAACAAATATTGAGTAGAATTCACAGATACAGTTCAGGACTCTGTTATTACTTTTGTTAGGTGCTACTGAACCAGTGCAAACTCAGAGCAGCCCTGCTTGCCAGAGGACACCACACTGCTTAGGCCTGTGCCGTTCTTTTGATGATTGTTACGCTTGAGCCCACGTTTGCAGCTCCTATGTCAATCCATATTGTTGAGAGTCTTGCTCTTTTTCACTGACCTCCTAATGTACCAAGAATGATGTTCTTTTCCAGGGATTAGTCCCTCCTGATAACATGCTCAAAGTATGTGTGAACATGTCTCACCATTCTTGCTTTCAAGGTATATTCTAGTTCTACTTCTTCCAAAACAGATTTGTTTGTTCTTCCGGCAGTCCATGGTATATTCAGTATTCTTTGCCAACACTGTAATTCAAAGACATTAATTCTTCTTTGGCCTTCCTTATTCATTGTTCAGATTTCACATGCTCTAGTTTATGACAGTTTCTAGTGGACACAGCCAAAGATGACCACTTAGTCGGAAACCCATTCCATTCTTCTACAATTAAGACCTGAGAAACCCAGAGAAACAGACACAGAAGACAACCCCAGAAAGCGGAGCATTAAATGGAAGGATAAAGAATTGGCTTCAATCCCTGACCGCTTGAGTGGGTGACACTAATGAAGTGATGGATCCAGGGTGTCAGCAGGAAATCTCCCACACAACCAAGCTCTGGGAAGCACCCCCTGCCACTGGATTGGAGCTAGGTTTTGACCAGACAGGGCCCAGTCACCCACTCTTGATGACCAGGGGAGAACATTTATCATCCTGACTGCCCTTATGGGAATTAATATAAATAACCTCCCCTCCCCTTGCTTCTCTGCCTGCCTGGGTACTACAGAATAAGCCCACTTCATATGTCATCCAGCCCCATCTGCCACCCCCTCCACCACCCTGGCCACTTGTCAAGTAGCAGTGAGTGCAAGGTGAGCATGCCCATTCCACCAGTTGCCCACTACACCCTCTTGCCTGCCACACCTCCGACCTAGTAAACAGCACAAAGTACTGCAGCACCTCTTATCATCTGCCATACTTCCCCACCTGGCAATTCATCTATCTGGCAAGGGCAGTGACTACACCTGACCCCCTGCTTGCCTGCTACAGCTGCAACGCCTTCCATCCCCCTCCTGCCTGGAGAGTGCCATTATGTGCTCCCATTTCATTAGGCAAATGTTAGGCAGTGATCTGTGCTTGCCCAGCTAATCCTCAGTTGTCCCTCAAGCCCAGTGAACAGTGACATGCACTTGCTCTACTGCTGCTGCCCTGTCCACCCAGAGACAGGTGATCCATGTTCTTGTGCCACCAAAGTAGTGCTCATTATAACACAACCACTACCTGCCCTGATATAGCAAAACAAAACAAAAAACTGGGGCAAAATGAACATAAAATCAGTCAATCAATACATATATAAAATATCACCTTAACGTGTGGAAACAACAAATCATATGAAAAAACTTAAAATGGCTCAAACAGCTGAGAAAAACAAAGGGAAAGAAAACTTTCCAGCAGAAGAAACAATAATAGAACTATCTGTGAAAGAATTCAAAAGGCTTATATTTAGGATCCTCAAAGAAATCAGGGAAAACACAGAAAAAACCTAGAAGAGTTCAGAAAAATAATACAAGAACAAAATAATAGGATCAATAGAAGAGAAACTACACAAAACCAAAAATTAGAAATTCAGAAGGTTAACAACAAAACATCAGAAATAGATAAATCAATGAAAGGACACAATGGAATGGCATATATAAAATGCTGAAGAAGGAAAATTGACAACCGTGAATCATACATCTGGTAAAATTATCTTTCAAAATGATGACAAAACCAAAACATTCCTAGATACACAGAAACTAAGAGAATTCGTAAAACCAAACCAGCTTTGTGAGAAATATTAAAAGAAATTTGTTCAGAAAGAGAACCAGCAGTATTAGACAACAGCTTGAGACAGATAGGGGATAACATTGCCCAGATAGTAACCCAGCTGAAGAGTTCACAAAAGTAAAATAAAGCTGAAAAACTGACTACGGGGAACCAGAAGAGTTAAACCATAAATGATGAAAACTTCAAAACAAAAGGGGGCAAAAAAGGTGTTCCTATAGAACTTCTTTATGGGGAGGAAGTCAAGGTAACTCCAAGACCCAATAGGCTGTTTTAATGTTTTAAGAGGGGTAAAGTGAACTTCAGGGTAATCATGAAGAAAAGTCACAAATATACTCACTGCAACAAAGAAGAAAGCCATGAAGACTCAGTAAAATCAAAAAACAATGACTGACAGGAAGACAGAATCCATATACAAAAGAACTCAAAACAGAAAATTAAAAGGAACAAATAAATTGTTAACACCAAGCCAGCCAAGTGCGGTCACAAAAATAAATTATAACAAAATGATATCAATGTATTTCTATCATCAATCATACAAAATGTAGATTAATTAAATTCACCAGTCAATAGACAGAGAATGGCAGAATGAATTTAAAAAACAAAACAAAACAAAACAAAAAAAACATCAATGTGTTGCCTACAAGAGACATACCTTAGATAAGATTGTAAACAAGTTAAAAATCAAGGGCTGGGAAAAAATATATATCAAGCAAACAAAATCCTAAAGAGAGCAAAGGTTGCAAAAACCATTTTGGGTAAAATACACTTCAAGTCAATAACAATTTTAAGAATAAAAATAGAGCATTACATAATGCTTAAAGCAGCAGTCAATCAAGAAGATATAACAAGTATTTATGCATCTAATGAGAGAACTGCCAAATATGTGAACCAGACATAGCAGAATTGAAAAGTGAATTAGAAAACAGAGAAAGAATAGTAAGGGAATTTAACATACCACTTGAGGTGATGGATGGAACAACTATAAATAAACTCAGTAAAGACGTGGAAGGTCTAAATGACACAATCAACCAGTTTGACATCTTGGATAGATGCAGAACACAACGGCCAAGAGCAGCATGATGTACTTTCTTCTCCAGTGCACATAGATTATTCTCCAGAATGGACCATATTCTACGCTACAGAGCTAACCTCAATAAATTCAAAGATACTGACATAATTCAGAGCATCTTCTCTGACCACAGTGCTATAAAACTAGAAATTAATAACAGAAAGCAAGGAAAAAAAAATAATGGAAGCTGAATAACAACTTAATTAACAACTACAAGGTCATAGATGAAATTTCAAAAGCTTAGAATCAAATGAGACAGAAGATGGCACATATGGGGCATGGCAAAGGGAGTTCTCAGAGGTAAATTTGTAGCATAGTAATTAGTGCACACACCAAAAAAGAAGAAATATTCAAAATCAATAACCTAACAACTTGAATAAACAGAAAAGGAACAGCAAAAGAAATCCAGGGTCACCAGAAAAATAAAAATAAGTATTAGAGCATAAATAAATGAAAAGTCAAAAGCAAAACTGGAAGTTGGTTCTTTCAGAGGATCAATAAAATTGACAAGCCACTGGCCAAATTGACAAGCCACAAGCCACAACAGAGAAAAAAAAAGATGCAAATATAAATAATAAATGACTTGAGTGACATCACAACAGAATCACTTAGATAGAGAATTATTATAGAATATTATGAAAAATCATAATCTCATGAATTTGAAAACCTAGAAAAAATGAAAATTTCAAAAAACATGTTGTCTACCTAAACTAACACAGAGGTAGAAAACCTAAATATAACCTAAATATGTGAAACAAGAAATTGAAAGTGTCTTAAAAACTAAAAACAAACAAAAACCTCCCAGCAACAATAAAAACAACCTCATCTATACGGATTCACTGGAGAGTTCTAACAAATACTGATAGAAAAGTTAACACTAATTCTACTGAAATTGTTCCAGAATGTAGAAAGGGAACTAATATTTGCTAATCCATTCTATGAAACCAGCAAAACATTGATACCAAAGCTAAGGCAAAGATACCACAAACACACACATGTGTGAATGCACACACGCATGTGCGCATATGTTATAGTATCCCTTGGCTTGGCCAATGAATATAAATATAATACACGTTGTCAAGAAATCTATTATTTATATATATACAAACAACATAACTATCCCTAATGAATATATGTATGTATATATATATATATATATATGAAAATTGTCAAGAAAGCTCTAACAGAAGATTTAAAAAAAAAAAAACAGGTGGAATTTATACCAAACATACAAGAAAGTCTTTTTTATTATGATTGAATGAAAATGTATATTCCCATATAAATTTGCATGCCCAGCTATATGCAGCTCACACTACTCTCCCTGCCCGGTGACAGCACACTCTTCATCTCTGCTCTATACATGTCTTATCCTCCCAACAATCTCCTCTCCCTTCCTCTCCACTCAGTCCCCTGCCTCCAGTAAGAGATCAGCAGGATGACATCCTATAGATGAATACAACCATAAAGTGCACACATGATACGGTCACTCTGTGTTGCCAAGTCCAATCCATTCCTGTCTGAAGAGTTGACCTCCACTATGATTTATGGACAGGGGCAGCATCAGGGCCATTCTATCAGGGGTACTCCAAGGTTCCTAGACCATCAACTGAGGTCTTTTAGTGGAGATTTCATGGTGTAACTCTTTTTATTCTTGTGTTGCCAGTGAGACTCAACTTTGTGAGGTCCATCACAGCTATCACTGGTAGTGGCCAGGCACCATCCAGTTCTTCTGGCCACAAGTCAATGTAGTCACCCACTCATGAGTCTCTCTGTCTTCTGGGTTCTCTTTCCCCCATGACATTTTGGTCCTTGGTGATCATCTGTTCCTGCTGAGTTGGAACAACTTGCTGTACCCTCAGATGGCAGATAGGCAGCTTTTAAGACTGCAGACGCCACTCACCAACGTGGGGTGCAGAAGGCCCTCTTAGCAAAATGCTAGTTGTGCCGTTGGCCTCAATTTCTCCTGAGAACATGGTCCCTGGCCCCATGCCTCAACTACTCTGTCCTTGCGATATTAGATTAAGATGGGAGGAGTAATTGTGTTATGCTGAAGTCCAGTTAATGTTGATCTTTCTAATGTGTTCTGTCCCAGATTTCACCCAACCAAATTTCTATCAACTATGTAATCTAAACCCTCCCTCCTCACCTTTGCAGTCCTCAAAGAGTCTTTTCTTCTATGCATTAGTCTGTTTTTAAGTTCTTATCATTGGGGTCTCATACAATATTTGTTCTTTTGTTGCTGACTACTTTCACTCAGCATAATGTTCTCCAGCTGAAACCAGGTTGTGAGATGTTTTCGAAAATCACTGTTCTTTATCATTGCATAGTGTTCCATTGAGTATATATACCGTAGTTTACCTATCCATTCCACTGTTGTTGGGCATCTAGGTTGATTCCATTTTTTTGCTATTGTGGACTGTGGTGCAATAAATTGTTGTGCATGTATCAGTTGGTGTGAATGGCCTTGATTGTGTAGGATATAGTCTGAGCTGTGGAATTACTGGGTCAAATGGTATATCTATATCCACCTTTTTAAGGAAGCACCATATTGCTTTCCAAAGAGGTTGCACCATTTTGCAATCCCACCAACAGTGTAGAAGAGTTCCAATTTCTCCATAGCCTCTCCAGCATTTGTTATGTGTTTTCTGTATCATGGCCAACCTTGTTGGGATGAGATAGTATCTCACTGTAGTTTTGATTTAAGTCTCTTTAATAGCTAACGATCGTGAGCATGTCTGTATGTGTTTTTTGGATTCCTGGATTCTCCTCTTTAGAGAGGTGTCTGTCCATCTCCTTTGCCCATCACTTAATTGGATGATCTTTTTCTTATTTGTATTTTGTAGTACCTTAACGATTATGGAGATGAGGTGTCAGTCTGACCTATAGTTGCCAAATATTTTTTCCCATTCTGTAGGTGGCCTTTCAATTCTATTAAGAAAGTCTTTCAATGAACAAAAGTATTTGGGTGTTAGTAGTTCCCATTTATCTATTTTCTCTTCTGTTGTTTGTGGTTTGTTTGACAGATTTTGAAGTCTGGATGTTAAAACTTCCATTGTTGTTCCTACTTTTTCTTGGATGAGCTTTATTGTTTTAGATTTGATATTTAGCTCTTTTATCCAGTTTGAGTTGGTTTTTGTATAAGGTGTAGGATATGGGTCTTGTTTCAGTTTATTGCAGATGGATATCCAATTTTGCCAGCACTATTTGTTGAAGAGATTATTTTTACCCCAGCTTGATGTCTTAGGGCCTTTTCTATCTGTCTCTTTTTGTACCAGTACCAGGCTATTTTGACTACTGTGGAAGTGTAATAAGTTCTAAAGTTGGGTAGTGAGAGGCCTCCCAGTGTGGTATTCTTCTTCAGTAGTGCTTTACTTATCTGGGGCTTCTTCCCTTTCCAGACAAAGTTGGTGATTTGTTTCTCCATCTGATTAAAAAATGCCACTGGAACTTGTATTAGGATTGCATTATATAAGTAGATCGCTTTGGGTAAAATAGACATTTTCCCAATGTTAAGTCTTCCTATCCATGAGCAGGGTAGATTTCTCCATTTATGTAAGTATCTCTTAGTTTCTTGGAGTAGAAACTTGTACTTCTCTTTGCAAAGATCTCTTATTTCTCTGGTTAGATTTATTCCTAGGTACTTTATCTTCTTAGGGGCTATAGAAAAGGTTATTGATTCAGTGATTTCTTCATTAACAATCTCGTTGGGATAAAGGAATCCTACTGATTTACTTATGTTTATCTTGTGTCCTGAGACTTTGCTGAACTCTTCTATCCGTCTGAGTAGTTGGCTTATGGATTCTTTAAGATTCTCTGCATATACAATCATATCATCTGCAAATAGATTTTTACTTTTTATTGGTTGATGCAGATGCTCTTTATTTCTAATTGCTCTGGCTAGAACTCTCTCCATTCAGGATGATGTAGGAAGTTGGCTTTGTATAAGTGGCCCTTATTGTATTAAGGAATTGTCCGTCTATTCGTATTGCTGAGAGTTTTTAGCATGAATGAGTGTTGGACTTTACCAAATGCCTTTTCTGCATCAGTTAACAAAAATCAGGAGATTCTTGTCTTTTGTGTTGTTTATGTGATTGATCACATGAACTGCTTTTCTGATGTTGAATCAGCCTTGCATCCCTGCTGTGAATCTAACTTGATCATGATGGATTATGTTTTGGGTATGTTATTGTATTTTATTGGAAAGAATTTTGTTGAAGATTTTTGCATCTGGATTCATGTGTGGTATCTGTCTGCAGTTCTCCTTTTCAGTTTGGTCTTTCCCTGGCTTTGGTACTAGGGTTCTGCTGGCTTCATCGAATGAATTTGGGAGTATTCCATCGCTCTATACTGTGAAATAGTCTCAGTAGTAACGGAGATAACTCTTCTCTAAAAGCTTCATAGAATTCTCCAGTGAAGCCATCTGAGTCTGGGCTTTTATTGCTTGGTAGTTTTTGGGTGGCTTTTTCAATCCCTTCCTTTGTGATGGGTTTATTAAGTTGTTCTGCTTCACCTTGTGATAATTTGGGTTAGATGATATGAATTAAGGAATTTGTCCATTTCCTCTAGGTTTTCAAATTTGTTACAGTCTTTCATAGTTTTCATTTATTTTTTCCTTTCCATTGGATCTGTTATGACAACTCCCTTCTCATTTCTTGTTTGGGTTATTTGTTTCTTTTCCTGGTTTTCTTTAGTAAGTTAGCCAATGGTTTATCAATTTGGTTGATCTTTTCAAAAAAACAGCTTCTGGTCTTTTCAATTTTTTCAATTGTTCTTCTATTCTCTAATTCATTTAGTTCTGTTCTAATTCTTATGATCTGTTTTCTTCTGGTGCCTGAGGGGTTCCTCTGTTGTTCTCTCTCTACTTGTTCAAGCTGTAGGGTTAACTCTTTGATTTGGTTTCTTTCTTCCTTCCATATATGGGCATTTATGGGGATAAACTGAACTCTGAGCACTGCTTTGGTTGTATAACCATAGGTTCTGGTAGGAAGTGTTTTCATTCTCATTGAAATCCATAAATTTCTTTATTTCATCTTGATTTCTTCTATAACCCATGGGTTTTTGAGCAAGATGTTATTCAGTTTCCATGAGTTCCACTTTGTATCTATGTTTTTTTTCTGCTATTGATTTTGACTTTTAAGGCTTTATGATCTGAGAAGATGCTTTGCTTTAATTCAATGATATGGCTTTTGTTGAGAACTGCTTTATGTCCTAACACATTGTCTATTCTGGAGAATGTTCCATGTGCATTGGAGAAGAAGGTGTAGTTGTCTGCTGGTGGATAGAAAGTTCTGTATATGTCCACGAAGCCTAGTTGGTTAACTGTGGCAATAAAGTCTTCTGTGTCTTTACTGAGTGTTTTTCTTGATGATCTGTCCAACACTGAGACTGTAGTGTTGAAGTCTCCCACTATTATTATGGGTGATGTATCTCATTTTTGAGTGTAGTCAGAGTTTCTTTGATGTATTTAGGTACTCCAAAATTAGATGCATAAATATATAGTATTGTTAAGTCCTGCTTGCGTATTGAAACTTGCAGCAATAGTGTCCATCCTTGTCCATAGTGGTGGATTTTACATTAGAACCGATTTTATCTGAGAGTAGAATTACCTCACCTGCTCTTCTTTGTTCATTGTTAGCTTGATATATATTCTTTTATCCTTTAATTTTCAGTTTGTTCCTATCTTTAAGTCTAAGATGTGCTTCTTGTAGGTAACATATGGATGAGTCATATCTTTTGATCCAAGATGTCACTCGATGTCTCTTTACTGAAGCATTCAGTACATTCACATTCAATGTAATTGTTGATAGGTGTGTGTTCAGTGCTGCCATTGTGGTATGTTTATTTTTGTGTTGATGTTTTCTCTGTTGTTCTTATTAGTCTGTTCTGCGACATTCTTCTTTGTGAATTGATTTTTCACCTTTTTCAGGGTTGTTTTTGTGCTTGTTGAGCCTCTTGTATTACATTTCTTGATTTGGTATGTTACATCTTTATTGTGCTTTATGGCTGCCACTAAGATCCCCCATAATAAACTACATATAAGCTCAATTTCATTACTGCCATTCTTATCAACTTCCTCTCCATCTTGAAGAACTATAACGACTGTAGTACACCCCTCTTTTTAGTATCATGACATCATAGCTTTCATGCTATGGTCCCTGGATCATCTATTTCACTGTTATAACTTTGACTAAGTTTGGAGGCTTCGCTGACTGAGTAGAACTTTGGATGATGTGTCCTGTATTTGCTTCTAAAATGTATAGTTAGTGGTTTTGTTCTTCTAAGCCAAGAGATTCTTTCAGTATTTCTCATAGTTATGGTTTGATTTTTACAAAGTCTCTGAGTTTCTGTTTATCTGTGAATGTCTTAATTTCATTTTCACATTTGAAAGAAAGTTTTGTAGGATATATAATTCTTGATTCAAAGATCTTCTCCTTCAAGTCTTTGAATGTGTCATAACACTGTCTCTGTGGCAGCATTTTTTCTGCTGTGAAATCCAATGAAAGCCTACTGGCTTTCCCACTAAATGTTAAGTTTACTTTGAGTCTTGCTGCCTTTAAGAGTTTCTGCTTATGCTTCATTTTGTTAAGCTTGATGATAATATGTCTTAGAGCCTTTCTTTTGTGACCTCTATTGAGTGGTGTTTGATATACATCTTAGATATCTATATTCTCTTCTGTCATAAGTTCTGGGAAGCTTTCTGTAGCAGCTCAGCACCAATACCCTCTGTGTTCTCAGGTGTCTCGCCCTGTTCAGGAACTCCAATTAATTGTAGATTGTTCCTCTTTATAGAGTCCCATACACTTCTTAATGCTTCTTAAGTTTTCTTGTTTCTTTTTTTCTGATTTCTTCTCATAGATGCTGGCATCAGTAGCTGTGTCTTCCAAGTCAGAAAGTCTATTTTCCATTTGTTCCATTCTATTTTCTTGGCTTTGAATTGAAGTTTCTATGTCTTTTATTTTTTTGATCTGTTGGATTTCAGAGTACTGGTGTTCCATCGGGTGGAACAGCTTGCTTAGTTTTTCATTTTGTTCTGCTGCATTTTGTATCAGGTCTAGGAGGGCTCTCTATATAATTCTTTTATATTCACCTTCCAATATTTTCAGAAAGGTTTCTTCATCTGTGAAGTTCTTTGATTGTTTCTTTGGGGGGCCTTCTGAAGCCATGGATAATTTCTTGGTTATGCTTTTCTCCAGAGTTTCTTGCTTTTTGGCATCATGTGAGTCAATAGACGCTGAGAGAGATGTTGTGAGGATGGACTGCAGTTGTTTCTCTAAGCTTTCTTGAAATGAAAGCTAAAAGGTATCTGACGACTTCCAAAGTCAGTCAGGTTTTAGGTGTACATGTCCCTCTTCCCAGCTAGCAAAGTAAGCATCTCTATATCCAATCCCAGATGTTATAAACTAGTTCAAAATACACAAAAGGTACTGCCCTGATGGCCTCTGCTTCCAGGCCCCAGCCATAGGCTACAGTGTGTAGAATACTGCTTTTCTGCTGGAAAAGCACTCTCCACCAGGCGGGGGCTGCCTCCCAGCCTAAAAATTAGGTCCCACTGAGACCTCCGT
Source organism: Heterohyrax brucei (assembly GCA_028571685.1). Taxonomy (NCBI): domain Eukaryota; kingdom Metazoa; phylum Chordata; class Mammalia; order Hyracoidea; family Procaviidae; genus Heterohyrax; species Heterohyrax brucei. The sequence continues at coordinate 6,095,538 of CM053153.1, forward strand.
ATGGGTATATCGGTCTCCTGGTGGAACAAGATGGCATCCCGCACAAGCTCCCTGCCTGCTTCAGTACAGGCCAATCAATGGTGGAGGCGAAAACAGAGGCCAAAGGTGCCGAGATGCACAGAGTCCACAGCCAGGCTCTCAAAATATGGCAATTTCGCCTGCTCCCACCAACAATGCTTCTGAGATTAGCTGCTAGTCAAGTTAGCTCCTCCTGCAGGCTAAGACAGAGGAAAAAAAAGTTAAAATGGTGATTTATCCTCGGTCTGTGAAAGCCAGCACTCACCAAGAGCAGGGGTCAGTGAAAGAGGAATTTTTCCATTCAGTGGTATGAAGTCCAAATTAATGGCCCTATGCTGCATCCTAGGGCTCACTAGGTGTCCAGAAGTCTCCATTTAATTATCAATTCATGTCGTGGATTCCAGAGAGATTTAGAGAGACACGTGTTTAGTCCATCATCTTGACTCCACCCCTCCCAAGAAAGTCTTAACATTAGAAAATTAACCAGTATAATTCAGTATATAAGTAAAACAAAGTAAAAGAATCTTATGATCATCTCAAAATGCAGAAAAGGCACTTGATAAAATCCAGTACTCTTTTCTGATACTAACTATTAGCAAAATAGGAATAGAAGGGAAATTCTTCAACATAATTAATTGCACATACTTGTATTCACAGATGTTGCATGATTTGGGTCCGTGCCCTGGAGCAGTCAAGCCCGTGAAACATACTTCAAGTTAGAAAGAGGAGAAATGTTTATTAGGCAGCCTGATACCACCAGAGACTCAACAGCAACATAAGCTGTCCTCCATGGAGTCTCAAATGACTTTATAATAGAGTTTATATATCATTTCAGGAAGGAACAGTTCATGTTCTTAAGCACATAGCCCACAGATAACTGTACACATCACAAAATAGTCACAAGAAACTCTTTATTAAACTATAGATATGTATGCCAGACACCTGGACTCTGATATGCATGTTTGTAACAAGCAAGGACAAACCCTATACAAAACTTATACACTTATCTAGTAAAACTAGCCTGCCAGGTCCACTCTGAGATAAGGAGTAAGACAGTAAGCTGTGGATACAAAAATGTCAGGCAGCCTTCCTACCTGCTGTTTTCCAGGCTGAAGACCATTTCTCAGGAGAGTAAGGAAGAGGAGGGAGACCAAGGTCATAGGAGCTGAGGGGGCTTGGTCCCCCTTTGGAAACAGGCCAGTGCAGAGGCCAGAGTAGTTGATGCAGTGAAGAAAATACTCCCAGAGTATTGAGTATTATTATGGCATTAGTTATGTGAAGCTCTCAATTACTCATTTTGAAAAGGAGGAAACATGTTGCAAGGTATTAGGGTTACAACAGATGACATGTTCCTATACTTACAAATCCAAGAGATTCAACTGGAAAGTTAATTAGAACTAATAGAAGGGTTCATCAGAGTGGGAAGGTACAAGATCAGTACACAAAAATCAATTGGATTCCTTTAGCCTAAGAAGTGATATGAAATGAAATCGAGAAAATGAAATCGAGAAAACAATACCATTTACAATAGCTCCACAAAGGATAAAATACCTATGAATAAAACTTACTGGGAAGGTAAAAGGCTTATACAAAGAAAACTACAAAAAAACTACTTCAAGAAACCAAGAAAGAACTATATAAATGGAAAAACACATCAGACTTATGGATTGAAAGACTTAAAATTGTGAAAATGTCAGTACTGACCCAAATGATGTGTAGATATAATGCAGTCCCAATCCATATCCAAACAACATTTTTTATCAGAGGGAAGATCTAATCTCCAATTTTATATAGAAAGGAAAGGGGCCTAGAAAAGCTAAAAAAATTACTGAAAAAGAAAGCAGGAGGCTTCACACTTCCCAATCTTGTGACTTACTCTGGAGCCATGGTGGTCACAACAGCCTGCTACTTGTACAATGACAACACACACAGACTAAAGGAACAGAACTGAGAACCCAGAAGCAAACCCATCCAGGTGTAGACAGCTGATCTTTTATGAAAGTTGAAGTCCTTTCAATGGGGAAAAGACTGTCTCTTTAAAAAATATTGTTGGCAAAACTCATCCATTTGTGGAGAAATGCAACAAGATCCATAGCTCATACCATATACACAAGCTAACTCTATATGAATCAGAGACCTACATGGTAAACCTAAACCCCCTAAATTCCAGGAAGATAACACACAGACAAAGTGAGGGATCCAAAAGATATTCAAGTAGCTGATAAACACATGAAAAGATGCTCTCAATCATTAGGCATTAGAGAAAGGCAGATCAAAACCATGTTGAGATACTATCTTATCCCTGCAAAAATGACAATGATTAAAAAAAACACAAAAAGGTTATGTTCAAACATGGCATAATGGACAGAAACACTGTGCCATCCTCGTGTACAAAGACCTGAAAAGCTAATGTTCTGATCCTGGAACCCTAAGCACAAAAATGAAAGGATAAAGAACTCAATGAAGCACCAAATGGAATAAGAAACTACAGAGAACAAGAAGTGGTGATCTCCTACTAGCTAATGTGACACAAATTCACCTTAGTGGATTACAGCCACCAAGGAACACTGATGGTGAGTAGGGGAGGGCAACTTCAGGGAGCTCCCTGCAGGAAATAGAGCACCCAGTAACCAGAGATGAACACTGTCCCAGCCCTCATGCTTCTTCTCTCTGTAGGGTCTTCATCACTTTCCAACTGGTTATGATTGCTCAGCAGGAGAAGTACCAGCTCAGTGCCACTGGTTCTGCCCCAGTCTCACTGGCTGGCTCCTTAGGCACCTTTTTGGGGGGGGGGGGAGTTGGATTTTTTTTTTCCTTTCTTTCTCTCCCTTTCCGTTCTCTCATTCAGGTAGCCCCATGTGTTGTCCCCTCCCTTTTCTGATGGGTTGTGCCACATGGCTTGGCTAGAGAGTTACTAGCACACAGCTTCCCTGGGTCGGTACTACTCCCACCAGCAGGCTCCCTTGGCAACATTTTTTTTGTCTGTTTGTTTGTTCTCCCTCTCCATTCCTTTCTTTCCTTTCTCCTGCCACCTAGCACCTAGCACTGTGAGTTGCACTTGTGCCTTCTCAACAGATAGTGTTGCACCACTTGGCTAGGTAGCTACTGGCATATGGGCTCCCCGGGTCTATGCTGCCCTCAGTGGCAGGTCCTTCATTGACATAATTTTGTTGTTTTTGTTTCTTCTCTCTGTATACCTTCTTTTCTTTTCTCCCATCCATCTAGCCTTGTGTGCTGTCCCCATGCTTTCTCATACAGCTGTGCTAGAACCCTTGGCTAGAAAACCACCAGAACACGGCCTCTCTGGGTCCATGCTGCCCCTGTCAGAAGGCTCCCTCAGTGCTGTATTTTGTTTGTTTCATCTTTCTCCCTTCCTTCCTTTGTCCCATCAAAGTAGCCCCATGTAGCATCCCCACATCTTCTCAAAGGGCCGTACCACACTGTTTAACTAGAGAGACACCAGCATGCAGCCTCCTGGGTCTGTACTATGTCCACCAACTGTCTCACTTAGAGCCATGTTGTTTGCTTTGTTCTTTTCTTATTTATTTAATATGACTGAGTTAAAATGTACATTCCCATATAAATTTACATGCCCACCTATATGCAGCTTCCACTGCTCTCCCTGTCCGGTGACAGTACACTATTCCTCTCTGCTCCAGACATGTCTCATCCTCCCCACAGTCTCCTTTCCCCTCATCTCCACCCACTCTCCTTCCTCCAGCCAGAGGTCAGCAGGATGATATCCTATAGATGCATAGAACCATAAAGTGCATCCAATATACGGTCACTCTGCATCACCAAGTCCAATCCTTTTTTTTAATTTTTTTTGTTTCTTTTTTCTCTCTCCCTTTCTTCCTTCCTTCCTTTCTTTTCTCTTCTCTACCTAGCTGTGTGCAGTGCCCCATCCCTTCTCAAAGGGCTGTGTTGTCATGCGTGGCTATAGAGCCCGTGGCTCACAGCCACACTGGGTCTGAGCTGCCCACCCCCAGTTTAGCTCCCTCAGTGCCATTTCTTTATTCTGCCTTATGTTTCCCAGTCTTTGGTTTCCTTTTCCCTCCAACCTAGACCTTGTGCTGCCTCTGCCCCATCCTAATGTGCCCTGCTGAGCCACCCATGAGAAATATCAGCTTGCTGCCCCTGAATTCTGTTTTATTGCAAACAACTGGCTCCCCAGCACTTTATTTTTGTTGTCTTTTTTTCTTGTTTCTCCTCTCTCTAACCCAATTTTCTCTTCTTTTTTTCCTGTGCACCTAACTCCTGTGCTTCCAACATCCCTTATAGACAAGCTGAGCTGCATCACTCAGCGAGAGAGCCACTGGCACATGATCTTACCAGTTTGCCCCGTCTCTTTCTGCTAAAACCCAGTGCACTACTATTTCAGTTTTGTCTTTTTATTTGCTTTTTAAAATTTTGTATCTCTCTCTTCTCTTCTTCCTGTCATCCAGTTAACTTCACAAATCGTCCATTCCCTTCTCTCTTACCTATCTTGCATCAAGCACTGAGGCTGTGCCCTCAGGTGGCACTGGCACAGACTTACAGACCCTGTGTCACACTGTCCTCAAGCCCTTCCCTGTCTTTCTTAGTTTATGCCACAAAGGACCCATCCTTGCTTCCCTCCTCCACCCTTGCTGAGCCTGCCCTGCCGTACTATAGCTGAATGATTGGCACTACCTACCTGGACAAGGTGATGAGAAGTATCATGCCCACAGATAAGTAAGGAACAAAACATACCCAACCCACTTGTCTAGTGTTTAACCAAATAAAAGAAAAAGGACAAACAAATCTACAATGGGAAAATGAAGAAAACAATTCCTGAATGTCCCGGAGACAGAGACAATATTAAAACATTATGCGTATGTGTGTGTGCATCTATATCTCTCTATATATGTACATATATGTGTATATATATATATATATACATATATATATCAAGAAGAAGAAAAAAGAAAGATACAGTGGCTTCAGAAAGTGACCAAAATAAAATACCAAATGATTGCTCAATAGAAGAAAAGGTCCTTGAATTACCTAATAAGGAATTCAAAAATCTTAATATTTGGGGCTCTCTAAAATATTAGGGAAGAAATGAAGGAAAGGAGACAAAAGAAAATAGACAAAATCATGACAAACAGATAACATCAGGGAAAACACAGACAAAGGAATGAAAGGATTTGGGAAAATAATGCAGGAAGAAAATGCCAACTAGCAGTCATACAAAGGCAGCAATTAGAATGCAAAAGATTAACAACAAGATTTTAGCAATGGACCATGTCATAGAAGGTTTTAGGAGCAAATTTGGAAAAATGGAGGCAGAATCAGCGAAATTGAAGACAAATCCTTGGATGTCACTTCGAGGAAAAATCAGAGTAAACAATGAAGAAGAATTAAGAAGCCTTGAGAATGATTTGGGCTACAATCAAAATAAAAAATTTGCATGTAACTGGAGTTCCAGAAAAGGAGGAGAAAATGGAAAACACAGAGAGGATCATCAAGATTTGCAATAGATAACTTCCCCAGTATCATGAAAAGTGAAAGACCAAGCATCCAAGGAATTCAGTGAACTCCATATAGGATAGACCCTCAAAGAAAATCACCAAGATATATGATCACACATGCTAAAAAAGAAAATAATAAATGCTGGCAAAGTTGTAAGGAGATTGGTCCTCTTATACTCTGCTAACGGGATTGTAACATGGTGCTACCTCTGTGGAAAATGGTGTGGTTCTTCCTCAAAAACCTAGGAATAGAAATATCATAGAATTCAGTAGTTCCACATGTAGGTATCTGTCCTAGAGAAATGAGAGCAGTCACATGGATAGACACACACACCCCCATGTCAACTGCAGTGTTATTCACCATAGCAAAAAGGTGGAGACCACCTAAGTGTCCATGAAGGGATACATGGGTAAGTAAAATGTGATACATACACACAGTGGAATAACATGTAATGATAGAGAATAATGAGCCTGTGAAATATAACATGGATGAATTTAGAGGATCCACTGAGTGAAATAAGTCAATTACAAAAGGACAATTATTGTGTAATACCACTTTTAAAAAAAAGTCAAGAATAAGTTTATACACAGAAAGCAGGATTATTTGATGGCTACTAAGGAATGGAAAGAGGAGGGAGGGAGAACCACTTATGAGATAATATATACATGTGTTAATTCTGGTTCAGAGAAAGACACCACACAATATGGAGAAAGTAACCACAGTATGCATAAGGTAAGTGACGATGCAGAGGGATACACAATAATAAAGAGCATGACAGTAAATGTTACAACATTCTGCAACCACAGTCACTACAACTGAAAATTTGTGAATGGTTACATAAGTAGCTATGTGCGCTTTACAGGTATGGGAGGACCTATGGGAGTAGATGTGCATACATATTTAAGTATAGTTGTGTCCTTTGTACATATTTGTATGTGTTATGCATATGTATATGTATATAAAATAAATCACCCTGGGGCAAAGTTATGGAAATTTCTTAGACATTCAAATATCTTCTGGGACTGAGTTACTGGACTTAAAACCTGAGGACCACAATATTGGAGGATAGCTAGGTCATTTGGCATGACATAGTTCAGATAGCATTCTACATCTACTTTAGTGAGCAGCCTCTGGGGTTTTAAAATCTTTCAAGTGGCCATCTAGCATATGACTATTCACCTCTTCCCATTTGGAGCAAAAGAGACTGAAGGAGATCAAAGGCTCAAGGAAGCTATTAATCTTCAGGACTGATGGCCCACATGAACTATAGTCTCTTCCAACTGGAGACCAGAAGAATTAGACAGTACCTGACTATCGCTACTGACTTCTCTGACCAGGCACACAGCATAAGGTCCTGGTTAGAACTGACGCAAAACATAGACTAGAATGCTAACACATTGCAGGGATAGCATGAATTGTTGAATGGGAAACTAACTTGCTTTGTAAAGTTTCACCTAAAATACAATGGATGTTCAAAAAAACAGTTTCCAGCATTCCTAACTCTTGACTAGCTTTCACTCAAGAGAGTTTCTGTTTGACAAGGTTCAGCATTCTAGAATCAGTCTGCTTCTGTTTATTTCCCAGCATCAGATTATAGATCACTAGACTATGAAATCTAGTAACTGAAATAGGCTTTTATATCTACACAGATGAATTATTTTCAAACTTTTGCATTGGAATGAGGGTCTTACAAAAACAGCAGATTTCCTGGGATCACATCTAGAACTTTTGTATCGGGAATTCTAAGGTGACAGTGATGAGCCCTGGTGACAGTTCGAGTACTCCAGCAGCTCTGTGGGAGAAAGATGGGGCAGTCGGCTTCTGTAAAGATTTACAACCTTAGAAACCCTGTGGGGTAGTTCTACTCTTTCCTGTAGGGTCGCTATGAGTCAGAAATGACTTGACAGCAACAGATACAAGTGTAGCTTAGAAAACCACATTATTTTTTTTAAAACTCTAAATGATTCTGATGAACATGGTTATCAGACTGCATTTCAAGAAGCCCTGCTCTGAGCTAGCCTTCTACTCACTGTGGGAATCTCCTCTGTGTTATTTTTGTTGCAAGCTAGTAATTCAATGTCTGTCCAGTGATTTCAAGTTCACTACCTTGTTCTGTTGGTATTCCCAGTCTTAAATGTTTGACTCTCAGGAGGAACTCAGAGTTCTATAACATGTGCATTTCGTTGAGTGTTCTGAAAGCACTTCTGACTCACGTGTTTCAGAGGCACTGCAGGGAAATAATGGGGTTTAAAATAGAAAGCGGGCACCAGGTCTGCAGAGGACTGAGTGACTACAAGCACCGTGACGTACTGATGAACGGAAGGGTTCGTGAGGAGGCATTTGGGATCCTGCTTGCAGAGCAGCCTGTTTTCCAGCTTGGAAAGTTGTGATTGTTGGAAAATCTTCCTCATTCATTCATTCAATCATTCTTCTAAGGATTCGAGATGTAATGAACTGTATCAGGTTTGCTTTAGACAAGTTAGCTTGAAGCAAATTCTCTAACTTGGCATTTGCTTGTTTCAGTTTAGTCATCAAGAGTGACACAAAATACATAATTTCCTACAGTTGTTCAAATACTTAGAAGGAAAAAATTCACTCTTTTATAGTCAAAATAGCTGCAGAACATTGTGACATTCCTTGTATGACAGATTCCACATTCCTTAGCACAGTGATCTTCTCAGATTTTCACAAAGCAGGCGCCCACACATTAAACTCTGAATCCAAGGCAGACACAAACAAAAGAAGATAACCACTAATTCTTGAGCTTGATAAGGACAGTAGCTGTATTAATCAGATTACCTCCAAATGTCAACCAAGGGATTTTAGTTTGGAACAGAGAAGGCTATCAGAATGTTAATCATTTTCAAATATTTGCAGGGCTACTATGGGGAAGTAGAGAAAATATTTAACTAAGAGTTAGAAAAATTGGATTCAAGTGATAGTTTCATCTTTATTCTAAAATGTGACCTTGGGTGAGCCACCTAATCTTCCTGGGTCTCTGTATATTGAAGATAGTAATAAGCCTATCTCAGTTTCAGGTGATAATCTAAATAGATACTGTGTGATTTGTGAAGCAGCATTCACTACAAGCATGTGAGGGGTTTTCTTGCTTTTAATATTATTATCTTATTGTTTTTAGTTTTCTAGAGTACAGGAAAAAAAGATATTATTGGGGGATAGTTTGAGGCCAATGTAACATTTAACTTTTTATTTTTGAATCTGCCCACTAACTGACTAGAGTATCTCAGGAAAAAATGAATACCTCAATATGGCAAATATATAAGGAGGGCCTGGTGGCATAGTGGTTAAATGTTACAACTGCTAACCAAAAGACTAGGGTTCAAATCCACTGAGCACTCCTTGGAAACTCTATGGGGCAGTTTCTGTCCCATAGCATCACTATGAATTGGAATTGACTTATCGATTCAGATAAGTTTATTAAGGCATGTATTTTGTAGTCACTTTATATTGGTCAAAATTTGCAATATATATTACCAGGTTGTTTTCAAGCTGGCTTCTGCTTTCATTACCTGATACAGAGAAAACATTGTTATTGCCATTAGGTGACACTGAGTCGGTTCTGACCTATGGTGGCCTGTTATAGCAAAAGGAAACACAGCCCATTCCTGTGCCATCCTCTTGACCACTGTTACGCTCGAGAACACTGTTGCAGTCAGTGTGTCAGTCTGTCTTGTTAAGGGTCTTTATCCTTTTCACTGACCTTTGATTTATCAAGCATGATGTACTCCAGGGACTGATCGCTCCTGATAATATATCCAAAATTTGTGAGACAAAGTCTAACTGTGCTTGCTTCTAAGCAGCATCCTGGTTGTACTTCTTTCAAGACAGATGTGTTCCTTCGGCAGTCCATGGTATACTAAATATTCTTTTTCAATAGTGTTAATTCAAAGACATCAATTTTTGTTTAGTTTTCTTTATTCATTGTCCAACTTTTGTCTGCCTATGAGGCAATTGAAAAATACCATGGGTTGAGTCAGGTGCATCTTAATCTTTAAAGTGACATCTTTGCTTTTCAACACTTTAAAGAGATCTCTTGTAGTGGTTTTTTTCCAATACAACACACCATTTGATGTCTTCATTGCTGTTTCTATCGCAGTTAATTATGGATCTAAGTAAAATGAAATCCTTGACAACTTCAGTCTTTTCTCTCTTTATCATGATGTTGCTTATTGGTCCAGTTGTGAGGATTTTTGTTTTCTTCGTGTTGAGGTGCAATCCATACTGTAGGCTGTGATCTTTGATCTTCATCACCAAGTGCTTCATGCCTTCTTCATTTTCAGTAACATCAAGCAATGTTGTATCATCTGCATAACACAGGTTGTTAACAAGTCTTCCTCCAATCTTGACCTTCTGTTCTTGTTTGTATAGTTCAGTCTTGCAGATTATTTGCTCAGCATGCAGATTAAGTATGGTGAAAATATATAATGTTGAGGCACATCTTCCCTGACTTTAAACCACTCACAATATCCCCTTGTTCTGTTCAAATGATTGCCTTTCCGTCTGTGTACAGGTTCCTCATAGGCATGATTAAGTGTTCTGTAATCTCCATTTTTTGCAGCATTATCCATAATCTGTTATGATGTACACAGTCATATATTTTTGCATAGTCAATAAAACACAGGTAAACATCTTTCTGGAATTATCTGCTTTCAACTAGCATCCATCTGACCTCAGCAATGACAGCTTTCTTTCTACGTCCTCTTCTGAATCTGGTTTGCATTTCTGAGAGTTCTGCGTCCATGTACTGCTACAAGAACTTTTGAATGATCTTCAGTAAAATTTTATTCTCATGTGATATTAATGACATTGTTTGATAATTCCCACATTCAGTAGGATCACTTCTCTTGGAACTAAGCATAAATATGGATCTTTTCCAGTTGGTTGGCCATGTATATGTGTTTCATATTGCTTGGCAAGGGCAAGCGAGTACATCCAGTGCTATGTTCTTTGGTTGGAATATCTGAATTGGTATTCTGTCAATTCCTGGAAGCTTATTTAGAAAAAAAATAGCAACAATAAAGCAGTTTAATTAATGAGTTTAGTTTTCAAAGCGTGTTCAGCTCAGTATGTTGGGAAGGTAATATGGATGTTTAAAAACTGTATTAAATTCAATATACTGATACCAGTATTACAGGACTATCTGGTATCAATGATTAGTTAATGTGCTTAATGGTTTGGATTAGAAGGAAAAAGAAACGGTGTGCTGGGAGGAAGAGACAATGATAGACTCACTTCAAGGGAATAAATATCTGGGTTGATATAAATAGGGGAAGAAAGGAAATGATGATACTACAGCAGCTGAAGCATCTCCGAAATTATTTGCAGGTCCCAGATAAGGGGCAGCACAGCACTAGCATAGATATGCAATATGTATGCCCAGGTACCTTTTCTCCTTTCCCAGAAGTAGTGTAGAAAGATAAAGTGCAGGCATAGGTAAATACTGAGACGTGGCTGTGATCACACATCTTCTGGGGAAGAACTGGTAAACCAGGAAGGGAGGGGACTTGGGATTATATAGAGTTTTGTGCAGAAACTAAGAATTTGGGCCATCTTGTGTCCTATACATTAGCCTCTCCCAGTCTTGTTAGGTCAAGGACAATTACAGTAGTCTTAGATACCTATGCTGAGAAAAGTAGTCAAGGTTAAGTGATGAAAATTACCTTTCCCGGGTGACCCTCTTTAATCCTCTGCTAGTGTCGGTGATTTTTGTCAGTCAACTCTGACTCACGGCAACCTTGTGTGTAACAGAATAAAACATTGCCCGTTCCCGGGCCCTCTTACGATCATCTGTGTGCTCTGATCACTGTTTTCACTGTCCTGCTAGTCATGAAGGATAATGACATGGGGCAGCAAAGGGTGCAAGTTTATCTCGTGGTGTGTCTATGTACCAGATACTACTTGTGTTGGCAAAGTTATTTGACCCTGAAACTCACTTTCCTCATCTGTAAAATTGGAATTCTGTTAATATCTGTTATGGCTTGAATTGTGTCCCCCCTAAAATTTATGTCTATGGTCTGGCTATGACTGTCCACCACTTTGTTATCTAATATGATTTTCCTATGTGTTATAAATCTCATCTTTGTGATATCAATGTGGCAGAATTAGTGACAGTTATGTTTGTGAGGGAGGAGTCAATCTACAAAATTAGATTGTGTCTTCAGACAATCTCTTTTGAGACCTAAGTGAAAGAAATGAACAGAGAGACAGGAGGACCTTATACCACCAAGAAGCAAGAACCAAGAGAATGGCATGTCCTTTGGACTCGTGATCCCTGAGCTAAGAAAATGCTTGTTTAGGGGAAGATAGATGACAAGGACTTCTCCCACAGCTGACACCCACATAGAGAAAGCTTTTACCTGTAGGTGGCATCCCGAATTTGGACTTCTAGCCTCCTCACTTTGAGAGAATAAATTTCTCTTTGATAAAGCCATCCACTTGTGCTAATTCTGTTATAACAGCACTAAACAACTAAGCCAGCATCTGCATGAAAATGTCATACAGTATAAAAGAGATTATAAAGTGCTTAGTTCATTGCTTTGTGCATAGTAAGCACTCAAAAATATTGGCTAAATAAAAGACCATAAAACAATAACTGAGATGATAGCAGTAGTAATGAAATACAGTCTCTGTGTAGTCACCCTCAGAGTTTTCCAAAAAATAAAAAAAATCCTTAGGAAAAAAATCTCTGTAAAATTGGATAAAAGTAAAAGATTGGCATTTACACACGGTTTCAGAAGCAGATTTTTTTATACATGTCAGTTATCATACAGATTGAATTTTCAGAAAAGCACTAGTTTGTGACGAACTCGGTATCAGGACTGGCAAAAAAACTCACTAACAACTTGTGTTATGCAGACGACACAATCTTCCTTGCTGAAAGTGAAGAGGCCTTGAAGCATTTATTGATGAAGATCAAAGACCACAGCCTCCAGTATGTATTACACCTCAACATGAAAGACAAAAAAATCCTTACAACTGGACCAATACACAACCTCATGATAAATGGAAGAAAGATTGAAGTTGTCAAGGATTTTAGTTTACTTGAATCCATAATCAACACCCAAGGAAACAGGAGTCCAGAAATCAAGACACATCTTACTGGACAAATCTGCTGCAAGAGACCTCTTTAAAGTGTTGAAAAAGCAAAGTTGTCCCCTTGAGGACTAAAATATGCCTTACCCAAACCATGGTGTTTTCAACCACCTCCTACTCTGGATGATCAATAAGGAAGACTGAAGAAGAGGTGCTGCCTTTCAGTTGTGCTGTTGTTGAAGATTACTGAATCTACCATGGACTTCCAAAAGAACAACAAATCTGTCTTGGAAAAAGTACAGCCAGTACTTCCCTTTTGTCTTGCTGAGTAATTGTGAGGAAGTCATGTGAGTTTCCTTTAAAATTTTCCCCTTTTAATGCATTTCATTGAATTATATTTAAAATCTGCTGCAAAGTTGATAGTCTATGCTGTGTGATTGAGTGTATCCACTGAGAAATCCAGGGAGAAAGTATATGGGCATTAGATATTTCACCATGTGAAGATATTCAATATAGACTATAGGGTCAATTCGTATCATTCTCACTATATTTTCAGCTCTGTAGTTGTTGATTAGGAAGAGAGCACATCAAATCAGAATTATTGATTTGGTTATATATTATCTATGCATGTCGTTTTCTTTCTCTTGACCTTAGTCACTTAATTTTGATAGTGGGAAAAATTAGTGGGAAAAATTGCTCCTTAGAAGCAAAGATGACAAGGCTATGTCTCACATACTTTGGACATGTTATCGGGAGGGATCAGTCTCTGGAAAAGGAGATTGTGCTTAGCAAAATAGAAGATTAGCAAAATGGAAGAAGACTCTGAACGAGACTGGATGGACACAGTGGCCGCAGCGACGGTCTAAAGCATGAAACCAAATGCGATGATGGTGCCAGGCCGAGCCGTGGTTCCTTCTGTTGTACACGGGCTTGCTACGTGTTGGAATCAAGTCAACAACAGCTAACAACAACAATAACCTCAGTTCAGTGGGGTTTGTTAATTCAGTTTAATTTTGTTATTAATTTTTCCCACTATCAAAATTAAGTGACTAAGGTCAAGAGAAAGAAAACGACATGCATAGATAATGCATGACCAAATCAATAATTCTGATTTGATGTGCTCTCTTCCTAATCAACAACTACAGAGCTGAAAATATGGTGAGAATGACACGAATTGACCCTATAGTCTATATTGAATATCTTCACATGGTGAAATATCTAATGCCCATACACTTTCTCCCTGGATTTCTCAGTGGATACACTCAATCACACAGCATAGACTATCAACTTTGCAGCAGATTTTAAATATAATTCAATGAAATGCATTAAAAGGGGAAAATTTTAAAGGAAACTCACGTGACTTCCTCACAGTCACTCAGCAAGACACTAACCATCCTTCTAAAAGTCCACTGGTTTTCTTCCTATTTTTATGACTGACTCTTGCTGCTTCTATCAAAACTGATCTGTCTTGATTTTAGCTGTGGTGTATTGCAGTGTCTAGATTCAGAAACTAAACTTTTTCATTATCCAATAAGTGATCATTGACACCACACTGACATCTCTGTGACTGTTGCTGTTAGTTGCCATCAAACTGGTTCTAACTCATAGAGACTTTATGCACAACAGAATGACACATTGCCTAGTTCTGGACCATCCTCACAATAGTAGGTATATTTGAGCCCATAGATGTAGCCACACTGTGTGATGTTTGCAGCTGTTACTTCCCTTTTTGAGTTGTGCCACATCAGTAAGCAAAGATCCCAAAAGCTTTACTCCACCAGCCAAGCCAAGTGCCGTCGAGTCGGATCCGTGCATGTCATTAAAAGTCAGCTCTCCTTTGAGGAGGCAGCACCTCCCCAGGGACAGTACAGTGCCTTCAGACATGAGGAGCTCATCTTCCAGCACTGTATAGGCTATTTGCATGATTCCTGTGCTATTTGCATGATTCTTGCTGGCCAAAGTTTTTAGGAGTAGAGTGTCAGGTCCTCTCCCTAGCCTATCTTAGTCTAAGAGCTTCCCTGAAACCTGTCTACTACAAGTGACCCTGATAGTATTTGAAATACCAGTAGCATAGCTTCTCAGCAACATGCAAGCCACCACAGCACAACAAGCTGAGTGACTACACCCTCTCATTAGGCTACGTTTGATAGAATCAGACTCATAAACAGTAGCTACTTGTCTGTCATCTGCCAACTCCATTCATAAGTTAATAGCAAAAATCAGATTCAGGCTAGCTTAGCTTACTGTCTTCTTTGTTCACTCATCTGTTTACTCATCTTTATGAACATTGCTTAGTGCTTACTGTGTACTCAGGACTGAGAATACACAACAGACAATTCAAATATTGTCATGGATTGAATTGTGTGCCCCCCCAAAATATGTATAGCCGTGTGGCTGGGCCATGATTCCCTGTATTCTATGTTTGTCCTCTATTTTGTGATTTTCCTATGCTGTATGTTAAAGGATTAGGATGGAACTGTTATCCCATTATAAGATCACCTCCCTACTCCACTGTAAAGGGCTTTTCCCTGGAGTATGGCTTGCTCCACCCTTAATCCCTTTGTCCTAGAAGAAATAAAAGGAAAGGGAAGTAAGCAGAGAATTGGGAACCTCACACTATCTAGAAAGCTGCACTGGAGAACAGCTCGTCCTTCAGATCTGAGGTTCCTATACCAAGATCCTACCTGGACAAAGACTGATGCAATACTGGACTTTCCTCCAGAGTCCACAAGAGGGAAAGCCTTGCCCTGGAGCAGACATCCTGAATCTGGACTTGTAGCTCACCAGAATATAAGAATAAATCTTCCTTTGTTAAAGCCGTCTGCTCTGTGGTATTTCTTTTAGAGTAGTACTAGCTGACTGAAACAGACGACGTGATTGCTGTTCTCCTGAACCTTAAAGGTAGACAAGAAAAAACAAACCAGACCTATTTACGTCATCTATTTCAATTCACAGTGCCCCTACAGGGCAAAGTAGAACTGCCACGTAGAGTTTCCAAGGAGCACCAGTGGATTTAAACTGCTAATCTTTCGGTTAGCAGCTATAGCCCTTAATCACTATGCCATCAGCTTTTCCAAAGATAGGAGAAGTGATAATAAATAAACTACACAACAATTTCAGACTTCACTAAGTTTTAAAGAGACAATAGGTGTGTGTGTGTGCGCACGCATATGTGCATGTGCATGTTGCTTCATACTAAGAAACCACTTGTGAAAAGGTAATATTAAAGTTAAGGTTGGAAAAATGAGAAATGCTTAGCAACTGGAACAGCCAGAACCCCAGGCATAGAAAGCTATCGCCACAATATTCCCAATACAGGAAGGGCCTCGGTGTGTTCAGGGAAGAGAGAGAAACTGAGGTCAGGAGGTAGATGGTATCAGACTACACGGGGCATTGCAGACATGGCAGAGACTTCAGATTTTATTCTAAAATGCAATAGGAAGCTATTGAAGAGCTCTAAGCAGAGCAGTGGTATGACAGAAACTGTGTCGATTAAAGAGAATCCAGCTTTAAGGAGATGGAAAGATACGTGGTAGAACTAGAAAAGATCAATTAGGAGATGACTGATTGCCTGTATGGGAGAGGATGAGAATGATTAATTTTGACCAGGGCAATTGCAGATGTGATAGAGAGACACAAACAGAAACAGCATGTACTTAAGACCCTCCACTGAGGGCGAAATGGAGCTCTGGTGACACGATGGTTAAGCATTCCACTGTTAACTGAAAGGTTGGAGGTTCAAAACCCACCTAATGGGGGAAAAGCCTGGTGATCTCCTGTGAAGATTATAGCCTAGCAAACCACATAAGGCAGTTCTCCTGGATCATATGGAGTCTGTCTGAGTCAAAATTGACTAGATACCACCTGACAACACGACAGCGATTGGGATATTAGAGGAGATGGAAGAGGGAGAGAGAAAGGAATTGAAGGTGATACCTATGGGTACTGTTTAAGCAATTAGGGTGATGGAGACTGTTACTAAGAAAGCCATGTAGGATAGGGTAACCCACTGCTGTTTAGTCAGGTCTGACTCATAGTGACCCAATAGGCCAGAGTAGAACTGTGCCATAGAGTTTCCGAGGAACACCTGGTAGATTTGAACTGCTGACATTTTGGTTAGCAAATATAGCACTTAATCCGCTACACCACCAGGATACAGTAGTTAGCAGAAAACCTAATGAAAAAAAAAATCCTATTGCCATTATGTCAGTTTTGACTTATGACAACCCTATAGGACAGCACAGAACTGCCTCAAAAGGATTTTCGAGAAGTAGCTGGTGGATTGAACTGCTGAATTTTTTCTTAGCAGCCTTAACTATTAGCCACTAAGCCACCTTGAGAATAATTCTCTCTTTTAGGAGACCATCTGGGTAATGACCCCACCCTCCAGACTCTGTGTTGGGCATTCTTTCTGATTCTGGGTGGAGACTCACTGGCTCTGGGCTTCAGCGCTGCCTTCCAGGCCTACTGGGTTAGCAGCTCAGGTCTGTTGATCATGATAGCCTCATTTGTTCAATCCATCTTGGGGTGGCCCCACCCTTGTCTGGATAGGCTCTATACTTCTGCCCTTTGGGCTTGGCAACCTGATCCTTTAGCTTTCTGTGTTGGCCCGTCCTCCTGGCACAACTTCATGGCAGCGTTATATCCCAGGGATGAGTTGGCAAAGATCTGCTTCTTTGAAATCTAGGAGGTTGTGGTCCTGCCCTAGGATATCCAGAGGACTGTGCTCCCACTCTTTGAAACCAAGAAGGCTCAGCTTCCTGTGCACCTTCCAACAGTTCTGCTGATCTCTGAGCTGCTCCAGGGGTGCTCCTAGAAAGGAGCTACAGATGGACCTTCGCTGAGTGAGTTTCTGCCGCTAGAATTTCAAGAGGAATACAACTGTCTTTCCTTTAGCTCTGCCTGTGTTTTGTTCGTGATAAGCTGATGGTTTTCTGCTGGGATGGTTTGCTGGATCAATTAGTCACAAGTTTAATCACTTTAACAAAAGATTGCATACCTATGTCCTTGGTGAAAATTCTAGGTTACACATCTTTATTTTATATATCGGAATTTTCTGAATCTTCTAAGTTTTGGTTTCATTTTCCATACTTCATGTTTAAGCTCATCTCTTTCCTCTCATATTTAATTATAATTGGCATGGAAAAACTATATATTCCCTTTTAGACCTTTCTTAGAAGTATCATTATCCCGTTATCCAGATATCCAAGTTCGTCACAAGTTCTACCTCCCACCAAACATTTAAACATAACTCAGACAAGTTCTTTGCTGCTACATGGAGAGCATCATCCATCCTCCATTGTTAATCGTGTTCATCATTTTATTTTAAAATCTCACCAGAAGCACATTCAATGACAACATTACAGGAACATTCTGTTGCAAGTGCCATATGTATTCTCCAAAGTGATAGAGATTGTCTTTACAGCTCTCCTTATTTCCTTTTGAGCTATTTTCATAATTGCCTTTGAAGTCTATATTCTAACAATGGTATCTTTGAGGAAATCTATGCTTTTACTATCAAACCAAACCAGCTGTGTTGAGTCCATTCAAACTTTTAGTATTAGGCATTTTAAGACTCAGCTTCCACCCATTACTGAATTTCAAAACTGCTTCCACATTTTAGGTATCTGTCAGAGTAGTGCCTCACTCTTCTGGTACCATATTCTACCAAATTCTGTCTTAGTACTCTAGTGCTGCTGTAACAGAAATACCTTAAATAGATGGCTTTAACAAATAAAAATTTATTTTCTTACTTTTTAGGATGCTAGAAGTCTGAACGGAGGATGCCGTCTCCAGAGGAAGGCTTGCTTTCTCTTTTGGCTCTGGAGGGAAGTCCTTGTCTCCTCAGTTTCTGTTTCCTAGTTCCTTAGATGTTTCCATGTGGCTTTGCATCTATCTTTCCTCATCTCTTCTTCCTTAATTTGTTCATTTTATAGCCACTAAGAGATGGACTCAGCATAGACGATATGCTAACTTGTCCTCGTTACCATAATGAAAACAACCCATTCCCTAACTTGAGAAGATGATTATAACCACACATAGAGGTCAGGATGGATTTATAATACATATTATTGGGGGGCACAGTTCAGTCTCTCACCAAAGTGAAAATCAAAAACAAAACCTATTGCCATCAACTCAATGCTGACTTATAGCAACTCTGTAAGATAGAGTTAGAACTGCTTCATAGAGTTTCCAAGGAGCAAGGATTCAAACTGCTGTGCCTTTTGGTTAGCAGATGTGCCACTTAACCACTATATCACCACGGTTTCCCACAAAGCTGAAGGTGGGAAAATGTGGCTTTAGTGGAGCAGAGGAAATTATAGTCTGATTGGAGTGGCCTGAAACATGCAAGGTTTAGTGGGATCTGGAATATGGATACTCCTCTAAGAAAGTTTCTTATATTACCAAGATTTTTCTAGCAATGAAGTAGGAATTGATAATATTGACACCAAAGGACAGCTATCAGAGTGAAGCTCTTGGGCACAGGTTTCTCAAGCACAAATAGCGTGGGTGGCTTTTTCCATCTTAGCAGCAGGGAAGCTAGAGATATACAATCCAGATGCAGTTTGTTGATTTAGTAGAGGAAAGATGAGTGAGTTCTTGACAGACTGCTATATTTTGAATGACAAGTTACGGAAAGCTGTTGGCTAGCCAGATTAGAGCAGGAAAGTATGCTAGTAGTTTGAATAAAGACCAGAATATAGGTAATATCCTCTGGGAAGACGAAAGAATGAATTTACAGGGAATATTTGAAAAAAGTTAAATAAATATTCAAGTTTATGGACATGAATTTAAGGTGAAATAAGTCATCACATTTAGTGACATTTTCTAACCGTGATTGCCTGCCTGACTACAGGCACAAAGAAGGCAGATTATTGGACTGGAGGTTTGAAGTGGGGAAGTGCAACGGAATTGAAGATTTTAGAAAGAACTACTGTAGATTATGAAACACATGCAGGGTTGGAAGGCGATGGACGTAATAAGAGATAGTGGAGATGTTCTGGTTACTGTGACTTTGAGGTCACATAAAGTCCAGCAGTGGTTGCCCTTGGTTTACAAAAAGAGCTAATTTCAAAGGTTGAGAGACCCCAACACGGTTGACCAGGATCAAAAAGATGCAAAACAACAAATTCTGGAGAGGCTGTGGGGAGATTGGAATTCTCCTACACTGTTGGTGAGATTGCAAAATGGTGCAACCTCTTTGGAAAGCAATCTGGCACTTCTTTAGAAAGCTGGATCTAGATATACCATTTGACCCAGTAATTCCGCTGCTCGCAAAATATCCTACAGAATCAAGGCCATTCACACCAACGGATACATGCACAATAATGTTTATCGCAGCACAGTCCACAATAGCAAAAAGATGGAATCCACCGAGATGCCCAACAACAGAGAAATTGATAGGTAAACTATGGTATATATACTCAGTGGAACACTATGCAATGACAAAGAACAATGATGACAGCAGAAAACATCTCTTGACCTGGTTTCAACTGGAGGACATTATGCTCAGTGACAGTAGTCAGCAACAAAGGGACAAATATTGTATGAGACCCCTACAATAAGAACTTAAAAACAGACTCATGCATAGAATAAAAGACTCTTTGATGGCTGCAAGGGTGGGGAGGAAGGGGAGTGAGAAGGGGAGGATTTAGATTAGATAGTTAATAGAAATTTGGTTAGGTGAAATCGGTGACAACACATACTAGAAAGAAAATCAATAATAACTGGACTTCAACAAAATTTGAGTACTCCTCCCATCTTAACCCAACATTACAAGGACAGAGTAGCTGGGGCAGGGCTGGAGACCATGCTCTCAGGCAAAACTGAGGCCAATTGGCACAGCTAGTATTTTGCTAATGAGGACTCTGCACTCCACATTGGTGAGTGGCGTCTGGGGTCTTAAAAGCTGCCAGGCGGCCATGTGAGGGTACAGCAAATAGTCCCAACTCAATAGGAACAGATGACCACCTAGGTCAAGAACAACATGGGGAAAAGAGAACCCAGAAGACAGAGAGGCCCATGTGAAAGGGTCTCTACATTGAATCATGACCAGAACTGGATGGTGCCCAACCACCACCAGTGATAGCCACAATGGAGCTCACAAAGTGGAGTCTCACTGGTAACAAGAGAATAAATAGGGGTGCACCCTGAGATCACCAATAAAAGACCACTATGGATGGTCTGGGGGCTTCGGGATTCCCCGGGGAGCACGGCCCCTGACCCTGATGGTGCCCATGTCCATAAACCATAATGAAAGTTAACTTTTAGGACAGCAGTGGATTGGACTTGGTGATGCAGAATGACTGTATCTTGTGGGAATTTCATGGTTCTATGTATCTATAGGATATCATCCTGCTGACCTCTTACTGGAGGAAGAGGAGTGAGTGGAGAGGAGGGGATAGGAGACTGTTGGGAGGATAGGACATGTATGGAGCAGACAGGAGGGGTGTGCTGTCACCAGGCAGGGAGAGCAGTGGGTTCTGCATATAGGTGAGCATGCAAATTTATATGGGAATATACATTTTCATTCAGTCATAATAATAAGAAAGAAAGTGTTGAGAGATAGTTGTCAGGAATAAAGCAATTAAAGAACAGATCTTGTGGGTAATGCTGATTCTGTGATAATAAGATCTACTGTGGGCTCACAAGCATGAGTAGCTAAGTTGAGCAGAATGCAGGGTTACCATAGGGATAACGTCTTACAGTTGAAAAATCAATTCTTGGGATCATCCTGATCTGTGAAGAGAGATAATGGCAAACATGAAGCTTCAAAAATATATCTTCACATATTTTTTTCCTATTATGTTTTTTGTCTACATTTTAGACAACTTGACACTGTATCAAAGGTCAGTGACGCTTGTTTCCTTATCCTATGAGGTCGTGCAATTAAATCTGTGATCTTAACTTTCCCAAGTGCTACGTACCTCATCGCTGAATGTCATTATGGTCACCTTTGAATTACTCCCTTTGGGAAGCTATGCACTGACACCAGAGCTTAGTCTACCCTTCAAACCAATTTTGGAACTCTTTCTGGAATAGCCAGTGTTCACAGTAGCAAAGTGGCAGATTGGCAAACTCAATTTTATAGTTGTCTGTGACAGAATTTTAGCCAGTAAACAACTATATTGGAACACCCTCCCTAATCACCTGATCTAGCTGACACTGGCTTTTTTCTTTACTTAAAGATAAAGGAAATATTGAAAAGAAGACATTTTGATGACATTCTGGACATAAAGGGTAATACAATGACAGCTGTGATGGCCATTCCAGAAACAGTTCCAAAATTGCTGGTGTCAGTGTGTAGCTGCCTAACGGGAATACTTTGAAGGTGACTGTAGTTATATTCAGCAGTGAGGTATGTAGCACTTTTTCTAGGCTGAGTTCACAAGTCCAATTGTCAAATTTTGTATACATTGTTTTTTCTGAGTCCTTCAGATTCTGTAATTTGTATTACTTTGTTTTTAAATTCATTGGCTTGTTATTTCCTGCTGTCTCTAATCTGCTGTTATTCACACCTAGTGAATTTTTCATTTCAGTTATTTGGCTTAGTAGTTCTATAAATTTCCTTCTTTTTAAATATTTTTTATTCACTTTCAGATTTCTCATTTATCTGTTTGCAATCACCACATCTGGCTTTATATCCGTAAACATGCTTATTACCATGGCTTTAACAGTCCCAAATGTACGGATGAACTCGGTGGGGTTTTGTTGACTAATACTCACAATACATAAATAACTTCTACTACTAAGGGGCTCTGGGTAGCATGAATAGTTAAATGCTCAACTACTAGCTGAAATGATTGCCATTTGAATCTACCCAGAGGCACCTTAGAAGACAGATTTGGCAATCTGCTTCCAAAAGTCACACCTTTGAATGCCTTGTGGAGCAGTACTACTCTGCACAGATGGGGTCACCATGAGTTAAACCAAGATCAACAAGAATAACTACAAAGGGGAAAATGACTTCACAAAATAATAGCTAATGATAAGAACAGATAATTAGAAATGATAGGCACTTGACATAATGAAAAATGCACTAGAAATCAAGAATATACAAATTAAAACAATTATTACATGTGATTTTCAACTCAGAAGATGGAGTTTTAAAAATGAAAACAAGTAAAAATATTCACATATAGGTGAGCAAATATGTTCATCAATACATGATGAAAGTTATACAAATACTAGAAATGATTTTAGAAAGCAATGTAATGGCATTTTATAGATCCAAAATATGCTTAATTTTGGTTCCTTTCCTCTCACTGTGAAAGGAGAAGAAATGAAATGAAGACTGAAAATTGTTTCTGGTTTTCTCTGAGGGGTGTTGGGGATAGTCCCTGTTAAGGTGTTGGTTAGATGTGCAAACTGTAATCCACACTCCAAAGAAAGCACTAGCATGGATCCGACTCTTCTAGTCTCATGTTTATTTCTGTTTGTATTAGGTATGCTGAGTAACTATTAGATAGATGGTGACAGTTTTTCCTCTAAAGAGGTTCATACGGCCCACTGCCTTCCTCTGATCTCTCACTGGCATACATAATGCTACCTATTAGACTAATTAGTTGTGCTCCTTTGGTATAATTAATAAGCAATAACCATATTGTTGTTTGAGGATGCTAAAATTTTAATGTTAGCTTGTTATCTGTCTCACTTGTATGCTATGGAACATAATGGTCCCACAGAGTCATAAAGTAGCCAGGACTCTTTTTAGCTTTATTTTTATTGCTAACTGTAGCCTATTTTTGACCAGGGTGTTAAACCATTTCATATAATTGAGATAGTTACAAGCTCTGGTAAGAAATCATTATGACATGAATGTGAATACAAGGTGATTATATTCATTGCTGATGTCTTTGCAGTTAGAATGGGGAATTGTAGATGAAATTTTTCTGGATCTTCAAGATAATTCACTACCCAGAAGATTCCTAAAGTTTTGTTTTCATGTTCCTTGGTTGGCAGGAAGTTTAGGGCACCAGCCAGGTACACTAGCTTCCTGCAGCCTGGGGCAAAACAGGGTCCCTTTCATTCATTCCTTATGTATTTGGTTAGTACCCCTTACGTGCCGGGCTCTGTCCTAAGACCTGAGGACATAGCTGGTACCTTCTGGTGACTTTAAGACAGGACCATAGAGTCTCGAAGTGAAAGCTCACATTGAAGGGTATCCAGTCCAACTCCTCATCAAATTAGTATCCAATCCAACAGCTTCAGGTGAATGGCTTTTCAGTTGTCTTTGATTATACCAAATGGATGGAGAAGATGTGACTTCTACCTCAGTGTATTCCAGTTTTACACAGCTGGGATTATAAAAAATATTTTATGAATTACATTGTGCTTTGTTTTAGATTGTACTTTTGGGGAACGTTTTCAGAAATCTGCCTTCTGTCTCCCAAGGACAATACCAGGTGTTTTGCCACCTTGATTTTCCACTTCCTCTCTCTCCATACATATCTTCCCAGCAGTCTCCTATCCTCTCTCCACCCCATCCCTTTCTTCCAGTGTGAGGTCAACAGGACAATCTCTTTCTTGTATGATCTTGGCACCCTTCAGGGCTCTTACAGGTTGAGTCTGTGTGTGTCCCTGTGGGTCCTTCTGGTTTCTAATGTCTAATAACTAAAATGGAACTCAGCACCTTGGAGGGCTCTTGTAAATAGAGAAAGGAATTGTCAGCTCCTTTGTTCTGGGTATACTTTTTGTTTTTCCCTGTCTAAATGTAAACCAGGTTCTCATTAGAACAGGAGAACACACAGTAGGTACGTATCTGAAATGAAAACTGGTTATGCAAAGGAATTGCATGAACTACGCCATTCATGTTGAGGACAGTGAGAGGACACTTTATAGGAGTACCAGGGGTGGTTTCACTGAAGAACTCAGGTTAGTTGGGTACTGACATTTGGGATAGAAGATGATGAGATATTTTAGTGCTTATGGAAATTTTGAAAATGTCTGATTGTAAAGATAGAAGAGAAAAAGTCACTTTGGGTTATCCAAAACGATACATTATCAAAATCAGAATGCATTGATTCACCTGGGGATTTTCAGGTCCCTCTTACCCTGCGGAGATTAGAGCCTAGTGGGAGTGGGGAGACGTGGAATGTCTGTGGAAACAAAGAGGCTCAGATCATTATTAGTCGTCGTTTTTATGGCAGCACTGAGCTCAAAGTAATTCATTCTCCCTGGAGGACTCTGGAATGGCTTCCCCGAAAATGAAACGGCATTCATAATCAAACTATATTATGTGTTTGTAGTTTCCCACTACTGTGCCAAGAGCAAAGCATGGCATATCATATATTCTCCCCAAACTACGATAGCTGTCATTACTATCCCTACTTTATAGAAAAGGAAATATGGGATTTAGAGAGACAGAATAATTCTCCAGCTAGTGAGTGACATAGCGAGGTAAAAACTCCAAGAGTTTGACTTGGAGTCACTACACTGTATCACTGACCTTGTATAAAATATGGGCAATCAATAACAAGTGGTTTTGTGTGGTTGTCATGAATTCTCAATTTAGTTAAAATTAATTTGCATTGCCTGTTACAGCTAGTAGAAAATCTGGTAGCATAGTGGTTAAGTGCTGTAGCTCTTAACCAAAAGGTCAGCAGTTCAAATCCACCAGATGCTCCTTGGAAACTCTACGGAGCAGTTCTTCCCTGTCCTACAGGCTCACTGTGAGTCAGCATCACCTCGATGGCCATTGGCTTAAGTTCCTAGCCAGCACACAGAATTATCCAAATAAATCAATCACACCCTGCCTCAGAAACAAAGGGTCACTCCATCCTCTTGTTGCTACAAAGCCAGCCTTCCATGACTCCTGCTGTTCACTTTGTTCTTGAGTGGAATCTCTACAGGGCTGTGCATGATGGCATTGGGTGTCCTCTGGCCACTTGCTTTGAGTATATGTAACTGACGACCTGCTGTTGCTCTGTCTGTCCAGTGTGGAGTATCAGGAATCTCGGTCACCAGTGTGGTAAATAGGAGGTAATTCAGATGTGTGGCTCTCCAGCCATGGAAGAAGTGTTACTGCGCATGCACTGATAGACCTAAGGTAGTAGAGTGCTGCCTAAGTCTCCCTAATTGGACATAGTACTTAGTGCTAGAACTTCCCGTCTTGGATAGGATTGTGCCCAATTGCTATAGAGTAATTTCAAACTTGTGGCGACTCTATATGTGTTCCACAGGGTTTTCAATGACTGCTTTTTCAGAAGGAGATCGCTAGACCTTTCTTCTCAAGTTAGTTTGGGTGGATTCAAACTAGCAGCCTTTTTGTTAGTAGCTGAGCACATTAACCACATTTCATTCACATTAACACCCAGGGACCATCCATATGATAGTTGCTATTGTTGTTCTGTGCCCTTGAGTGGATTCTGACCTACTGTGATTCTATGTAACAGAGAAGAACTGGCCTAGAGTCTCTATTCTATTGTCTTTATGGGAGCAGAGGGCCAGGTCTGTCCTTCTACCAAACCACTGGTAGCTTCAAACAGCTAGCATTTTGGTTAGCAGATAAGTGCCTAACCATTGTCGCACCAAAGATCTTATGGAATTAAACCCAAACTAAACCCAGTGCTGTTGAGTAGATTCCAACTCATAGCAACCCTATAGGACAGAATAGAATTGTTCTGTGATGCCTCCAAGGGGTGCCTGGTAGATTTGAATTGCCGACCTTTTGGTTAACAGTGATAATACTTAACCGTTCTGCTGCTGCTATGGTTTCTCTTCTGTAATTAGTTCCCGGCAAATGGTTCTAGCAGCATGTGAAGTGTATTACTTCCAGGATGAAATATTTACAAGCTAGTGTTCCATTCTCCATACTCCTTTCTCTTGCCACAGCAATCACGAACAGGTGGTTGAAGGGGAAGAGGCACACATTCGAACCAGCCTGTGTCCCAGAACCCTCCACGTGCAGGGCCACAGCAGCAATTCTGAGCTCAAGAAGAAGTTTTGTTGTGTCAGGCCAGTGAGGGTTTGCATCCTGTGCTAGTACCAACAATCTACCCTTGACTGGCTCAGCCATACGGCCAGCAGGAACTTCAAAACCAAGTGTTAAAGTGGCAGTGAGTGTAGGGTAAGGTGGAAAAGGACAGCGAGTTGGTCACCCAACTTGAAGAATGAAACCACTGTCACCGAACTGTACAGGTAGAGGTTGTTTAAATGGTATATCTGACAGTGTGTACTTTCACCAAAATAAAACAGTTAAAAAATAAACAAGCGTCGGTCTACCTTGTTCCACAAGGAAATACAGCAACATCCATGCAGCAGGGAAAACTGCATGTGGTTGTTCAAGGTGAGAGATACATGGAGCACAGATAAACAGACTGGAAAACCTTGTGGGTGTTCCCAAGAGCCTGAGTGCTTACTGCAGAGCGGGTTGTCATCAAGCAGGATTGTCATGTTTAGAAGTGGTTCTTATGCACGCAGCCAGTTCTCTGATGGAGCAGACCCCGGAGGAATTGTGCGTATTTACCTGCAGGAGGAAAAGCAACTTGTGGGAAAGGGAAGGACTTCAAAGAAAAGGGTGCTTCTGGGAGAACACTAGAGGTTCATAATTAGCAGGTAGCTTTCTTTCAGTTTATGGTAAAGTGCTTAACCCATGTGCAACCAGGACTCCTTACTATTGTTGTTAGGTGCCACCGAGTCTGTTCCGACTCATAGTCTGTTCTGACTCATGAATAACAGAACGAAACACTGCCTGCTCTTGTGCCATTTCCACAATCCTTCTTACACTTAAGCCAATTGTTGTGGCTAGTGTGTCAATCCATCTCATCGAGGACCTTCCTCTGTGTCACTTATCCTCTACCCCACCGAGCATGATGTCCTTCTCCAGGGACTGATTTTTCCTGACAACATGTCCAATATACGTAATATGCAGTCTTGCCATCTTTGCTTCCAAGGAGCACTCTGTTTGGACTTCTTCCAGAACAGATCTGTTTGTTCTTTTGGTGGTCCATGGGACATTAAACATTCTTCTCCAGCACCACAATTCAAAGGCATCAATTCTTCTTCTGTCTTCTTTGTGCAATGTCCAGCTTTCACATGCATATGATATGATTGAAGATACCATGGCTTGGGTTAGGCTCATTTTAGTTTTCAAGGTGACATCCTTCCTTTTGAAAGACTCCTTAAGAGAAGCTCGAAGCCTTGTTGCATAGGAAGGCTTTCCCTTCCTTTTCTCATAGACCTTATCCTTTTGTCTTTCTTACAGGAGCATATTAAGATTGTTGCTGGATTGTCTACCCATCTATGGGAGTTCTGTAGCCTATCTCGTCAGGTCAAAGCACACCTAGTTTTACCAAAGTCTACAGTTTTTTTCTAGAATTGATTCTTCTGTGACGTGTATGTTTGTTCTCTGGTTCTCAGGATGATATAAAGAAGTCTGGAAGCTCCATTAGCCATTTCTCTATTAGCTAAAATGAATTCCAGCATTGTCGTTGTCATTAGCTGTCATTGAGGGGGTCCCTGACTCATGGCAGTCTCCTGCACAACTGAATGAAACACTGCTCAGTCCTAAGCCAGCCCCATGATTGGCTGTGGATAAGCCCACTGCAATCCACAGGGTTTTCCCTGTCTAGTTTTCAGATGTACATCTCCGGAACTTTATTCCAAGGCCCTCTTACTCTGGAAGCTCTGCTGAAACCTGTTTAGCATTGTCACAGCAGCAGACAAGACTCCAGTGACACAGCTGGAGTGCATTGGTTGGGAATTGAACCTCGGTCTCCCGCATGGAAGTCAAGCGTTCTGCTGTGACACCACCGCTGCTCAGCCTTACAGGATCCTCTTTTTCTCTCTTAGGAAAAAATTAGAGTGTCATTTTTGGGGGGAGGGGAGGTAATCCAAGGAAAAGTTATTCTCACAAAACAGTGTTACCCAGTGTAGTCACCCAGATAAAATACAAAATGTGTATTTCTTTTTCGTAAATGTATTGTGTTTTATGTGTCAGTTTACAGAGCAGATTAGGTTCCCGTTCCATAATTTTTATATTGTTGCCAATGTAATACATCACTGGATTTGCTGACTGCTGCTTTCACAGGCACTGATTGTGGATTCTGGGGAAGTGAAATCCTGTGCAATTTCAGAATTTTCTCCTTTTATCACAGTGTTGCGTATCGGCCCAGTTGTGAGGGGTTTTGTTTTCTTTAAGTCGAGGCCTACTCCCCTCTGAAGACAGTGGTCTTTCTTTGATCTTCCTCAGTAGGTGCCTCTTGTCCTTGTTACTTTCAGCAACAAGGCAGTGTCATCTACATGTTGAAAGTTGGTCATGAGTCTTCTTCTAATCCTGAAGCACCATTCTTCTTCATATGGTCTGGCTTCTTGGATTATTTGCTCATACAGACTGAAGAAGTGTGGTGAAAGGATATACCACCGACAGGCATCTTCCTGACTTCAAACCATGCAGTGTCCCCTTGTTCTATTTGAATCACTACCTGTTGGTCTAAGTACAGATTCCTCATGAGCACAATTAAGCATTCTGAAATTCCCATCCTTGTAAATGTATCTGTAATTTGTTATGATCCGCACAGTTGAATACCTTCACATGGCCAGTATAACACAGATAAACTTCTTTCTGGTATTCTCTGCTTTCAACCAGGATCCATGTGATGTCAACAATGATATCCGTCATTCCAGGTCCTCAGCTGAAGCTGGCCTGAACTTCTGGCAGTTCTGTGTTGATGCACTGGTACAATCACTTTTGAATCATCTATAGCAAAATTTTATTAGTGTGAAATATCAAAGATACTGTTCTGTAATTTCTGCATTTAGTTGGATTTTCTTGAGAATGAGTACAAACAGGAAATGTCTTCCAGTCGATAGGCCGGATGGCTGTCTTCCAAATTTCCTGGCATAGATCAGTGAGTGCTTCCAGCACTGCATTCATCCAGGTACATGTTGTTAAGGTTGCTACTTTAAGGAGGCAGCTCTTCCTCAGTAGTTCTTTGAGTGCATTCTTTCCCAAGGAACTCATCATTGTATGAAATAATGTTTCATTACATTTGTGACATTTTCACTGGCCAGTTTTTTCAGAAATAGACTGCCAGCTTCTTCTTCTAATCTTTCTTAGCCTGAAACCTCGGCTTGAAGCCTGCCCAACATGGGTAACCCTGCTGGTACTTGAAATACTGGTGGCCAACTTCCCATTATAACAGCAACATGAAAGCCGTCACAGAAGGACAAACTGACAGAAACTTAGTTCTTGTCCCTGCTGATCATCAAAGAATGTTGCTTTCTGTATATATATCTGTTCTTCACTGTTTATATGGTGGGACCAGATAATATTTGTCCCTTTACGATTGACTTACTTCAACCAGCACAATGTTTTCCAGATTCATCCATGATATGTTTCATGGAATCCTCATTATTCTTTACAGTTGCATGCCATTTCATTGTCTGTCTGAACCACAATTTGTTTATCCATTCATCCATTAGTGAGTATTTAGGTTGTTTCTGTCTATTTACTACAGTGAATAATACATCAGTGAATGTAATTAGGTATGCATGTTTCTATTCATGTCACTGCACTTATAGTTTTAAAATGTATTTCTAGGAATAGGATTGCAGGATCATAATACATTTCTATTTCTAGCTTTTTGAAGAAGCACCATACTAGTTTCCTCAGTGGTTGTACCATTTAAAAATCCCACCAGCAGCATATAAGAGTTCCAGTCCCTCCACTTCCTCACCAGCATCTGTTGTTTTCTGTTTTTTCAATCATTGTCATTTTTGTTGGGGTGAGATAGTATCTCATTGTAGTTTTGACTTGTATCTCTCCACAGTGTTGCTATGAGTCAGAATCAGCCCTGGCAGTGCACTGATTAAGAGTTCAGGCTGCCAACCACAAGGCTGGTAGTTCAAATCCACCAGCCACTGATTCACAATGATTGTAAAAATGGCACAGGAACTGGCAGTGTTTCGTTCTGTTGTACACAGGATTACTGTGAGTCAGAGCTGACTAGACATCATGTAAAAACAATAATGGCTGTGATCACAGGCATCTTTTCATGTCTTTGTCATCCACTTGTGTGTCCTCTTTGGTGAAGTGTTATTTAGGTTTTTTTGCCCATTTTTTGACTGGATTTTTATCTTCCTGTTGAGTTGTTTAAGTTGTCTATGAATTTTAGAGATTAGACTCTTGTCATATGTGTCATTGTCAAAGATTTTTTTCCCAGTCTGTCAGTACTCTTTACTCCCTCTTTTCATTAGTTCTTTTGATGAGTCTAGGTATTCAACCTTTAGGAAGTCTCAGTTATCTAATATAGCTCATGTTGGCTGTGTGTTTTAGTTTCATTTGATAGGCTATTTACGTTGAAAGTTAGATCCCGTAGTTTTAACTCTGTGTTGTTTTTCAGGAATCTTACAGTTTTACATGTAGACCTGAGATCCATTCTGTGACAGTTTTTCTGTGTGGTGTAAAGTGTGGACCCTGCTTTATTTTTCTGCAAATAGATAACTAGTTTTGCTAGCATCATTTGTTAGACTATTTCTTCACCATTGAAAGGACAGTTGATCCTTTGTCAAAGGTCAGCTTCCCATAGACTGATGGATTTACTTCTGGGTTCACAGTTCCCTTGCATTAGTCTGTGTGTTTGCTGTTGAACCAGTAACAGGTTATTTTGTTTACTGAGGCTGTGTAGTAGATTTTAAGACTGGAAAGTATATGGTCTCCTGCTTTGCTTTCCTTCTGCAATATCACTTTAGCTATTGGGGGCCTCTTTCCTCCCATATAAAGTTGGAGATTATTTTTTCAGTCCATTAATGAATGTTGTTAAGGCTTGGATCAGGATTGCAATATATGTATATGTAACTTTAGGTAATATTAACATTTTCACAGTGTTAAGTCTTTTAATTCATGAACATGGTTTCTTTTTCTCCATTTATATAGGTCTCTTTCTGTTTCTTGCAGTACTGCTGGACTCTACCTTGTGTAAGTATGTTATGCCACTGGTTAGGTTTACTCTTAAATGTTTTATGCTTGTGGGGTCTATTTTCAATGGTATTGTTTTGTTGGTCCCCCCCCCCCCTTCTGGAGTTCTCCTTGTTCCTGTAGAGGAATCCAACAGATTTTTATGCATTGTTCTTATACCCTGCCAATTAGCTAAATTTTTCTATTAGTTCTATTAACTTTCTCGTTGAGTCTCAGGATTTTTTTTTTTTTTTTTGGTATAGGATCATGTCATCTGTGAATAAGAATTTATTTGTTTGTTGTCTTATTTCTCTGCCTACAACTTCCAATATATTACTGGTAAGAACAGTGTTAAAGAGCATCCCAATTTGGTTCCCATTCTCAAAGGGAATGCTATTCATCTTTTTCCATTGAGAATGATGCTGGCTTTGGGGTTTGGATATATGCCCTTAATTATGTTGAGACATTTCCTTTCTATTCCTGTTTTGCTGAGAATTTTTGTCAGAAAGGGGTATTAGATTTTATCAAATACTTTTATGCATTGTTTGAGAAGATTATGTCATTCTGTCCTTTGTTTTACTTATACAGTATAGATCATGAATTTTTTCTCTTGTTTTACTTATATGGCATATTATCTTGATTGATTTTCTAACGAATTTGTTTTCTAAATGAATGCCATCTAATCATAATGCATTATATTTTTACATATGCTGTTGAATTCTTTTGGCTATAATTCTGTTAAGAATTGTATTCATGAGACTTACTGGTCTGTAATTTTCTCTTTTTGTGGTGTCTTTCCTGGTTTAATATCAGGGTTATGTTGGACTCACAGAATGAATTAAGGTGATATTGTAGTCCCTTCTTTTCTATATTTTGGAATAGTTTGAGTAGAATTGGTGTCAGTTCTGAATGTTTGGTAAAATTCTCCAGGGAAGGTGTCTGGGCCAGTGCTTTTTGTTGTTATTTGAATTTTTTTTTTTTTAAGTGACACCTTTGATTTCTTTTTTGTTATGGGACTGTTAAGATTTCCTTCTTGTGTTTTTGTTTGACCAGATAATGTATTTTTATAAATTTGTCTCCTTCTTCTAGGTTTTTCAAATTAGTTGGAGTATAATGTTTTTATGCTCTTGTTATTGTTCTCTTTATCTCAGTTGGTTCTGTTATAATGTCTCTATTTCTTCTCTTATTTTGGTTATGTGCATGTTCCCATGTTTTTCCATTGCTGATTTGGCCAGTGGTTTGCCAATTTTACTGATCCTCTCAACCAACTTCTAGTCTTATTCTTTCTATTGTTTTTCTGTTTTCTAATCCATGTGTTTCTGCTCCAGTCCTTATTATTTATTTTCTTCTGGTTGCTCTGGTCTTGTTTTGCTGTTCCTCATCTATCTGTTTAAATTGTCAGGCTAACTTACTGATTTTGAATCCCTTTCTTTATTGATGTGTGCATTTAATATTATAAGTTTTCTTCTGAGCATTACTTGTTCTATGTCCAGAATGGTTTGATTTGTTATATTTTATTCTCCTTTGAGTCTAATTTTTTAATTCTTTTTTTTAATTTGGTGTATTGCCTCATATTTTTTAAGTAGTGTGTCATTCAGTTTCCATTTACATATATATTTTTTTTCTTTGCCCTTTCTGTTATTGGTTTCTAGTTTTACAGCATTATGGCATGAGAAAATGCTTTGTATTATTTCAATGTTTCAAAATTATTGAGGTTTGCTTTGTGGCCTAAACTGTGACCTGTTCTGGCGAATGATCCATGTGCAGTGGAGAGCACATAAATGTGCTGCTATTGTATGGTGTGTTCTGTGTATGTCTATAAAGTCAAGTTGGTTGACTGGGTTATTCAGATCTGTGCTTTTGTTCAAATCCTTTCTAGTTGTTCTATCATGAAAAGGGGTGTGTTACAGTCTCCTACTATTATTGTATTATTTCTATTCTAGGGTGTGTTCTTGAAGTAGGGGAAGGGCTTCTGCTTCTGAGGTTGTCAAAACAGTGGAGGACGCTGGACGGGGGGTTTGTGGTCACCAATCAATAATATTTTCATGGGAAAGAGCCTATGGATCTGGTCACATGATCACTAGTGGCATTGTATCCAATTTGAATTTAGTGGTTAGTTGGAACTAACAAACCCTGTGGGGAAAGCCTGATTAATGAAATATTATTTCTATGATGGCTGAAGTAATTTGCCCCCAAATCAATTAAACAGCAACAACAAAAAGACTCAGCAAAAGTATAAAATTGGTTACTTGCCAATTTTTTAATTCCATTTTGGCTGCTTGCTGGAATTTTTCTCTTTATGGAAAATGTTTCAGGACCACAGGTACATATTTGCATAATATAAACAAAGAAACCTTGAAAAACACCCACAACAGAAAACCTTCGCAGAAATGCAGTGAGGTTAAAATTTCTTTATGAAAGAATCATTGAGTGAGAGTTTGTGGTTAGACTGGAGAGGAACAAATGCATCTAAGTGTCCTTGAACAGAGCAACATGATGCAGAAATGCACAGAGGTGAGCATCATGGTATCGAAGGGGAGCTTCGGATGTAGGCAGCTCAGATGCAAGTGAAGCAAAGTTGTATGGAAAAGACTGGGCTGTCAGAACCTGCTCCTGGAATATGCCATAGCACTGAAAAAGAAGGCTTACCATAAGAACCACCACTAATATAGAAGAAATAAATGAACAAAAAACAGTAACTAATGGGCTTAGGGTTATTTTCATATATTGATTTACTTCAAGAAAAAGCTGACATTGACACATACTAATCGTTAGAGACTGAATGAGTTCTGAGGGTATAACCTGCTGACATTGAGTTGATTCCAACTCATTGACCTTGCAGGATGAAGTAAAACTACCCCATAGAGTTTCCAAGTCTGTAATCTTTAGGGAAAGGCATCCTAGAAGCTCAGTGGTTAAATGCTTGGCTGTTAACAGAAAGACCAGTAGTTTTAACTCACCTGCCCCTCTGGGAGAATGATGTGACTATCAGCTTCCATAAAGATTATAGCCTCGGCAGCTCTATGGAGCGTTAGGCTCTATACTGTAGGGCTGCTGCGAGTTGGAATCTATGCCATGGCAACGGGTTTGGTTTGGTTTGGAATCTTTATGGAAACAGACTGCCACATCATTCCCCCTTTGGGTGGCTAGTGGATTTGAGTTGCTGACCTTTAGGTTATTAGCTCAGCACTTGACCCCTGTGGCACCAGCACTCAGCTAAGAGTATAGCAGTGTTACAACAAAAATCATGTGAAACCAAGTTTATTGATTATACCATTGACAAATCAGGATAACATTTTGTCTAGCCAAGCCAAGTGCCTTCGAGTCAAATCAGACTCATGGTAGAGAGAGTCAAAATATTCTGAAGATGAAAGAAACTGAAAATTCTTATACCACATCTTAATGCATTGCCAGGGAAAAGGACCCAGAAGCGAGTATGCCTAATACCAGTTTACCTTAAAACATAGCTTCTAGTCTGACCTTCGATTTCTGCTCTTCAAAACTGAACACTGATAATTCTTCAAAGACCCAATGCTTTAAAGTTTCTACTAGTGTATCTAGAATATTGTTTGATGTAACTATGACTTCTAGGAGACTGTATTCTTCAACACTCCAGATTCAAAAGGACATCTAAGGACAAACATCTGGAGTGGACCACTGTGACACTATGGACCCAGAAATCTGGATTTCAAGAGAGTTAAAACTGTCTCTCAGCAATGAACAAACATGGAGTAAAGAATTGAACTTTACCCAAAGAGTTTGATCTTTGTCCGTGGGTTCCTCAGAGATAATTTGTATAGCCTTGGCATTTCCTCGGTGGTAGAATTGTCTTTGATGAGATCAAGCCTGGGGGTTTCTGCTAATGAGGTGATTCAGCTGGCAGATGATGAAGTCAGAAAGATCCATAGCCTGAATCATCCTACTCAGGAAGGGAGGCAGGATTCAACCACGTCCACTCAATGGGCCCTGATAAAGACTCTAGACAAGCAGGTTCCATGGGTTCCTCACTGGTAGAAGACATCGATGCACATAGGTGGGGAACGTGTCCCTATGTTCCCTAGGACATAGAACTCCAAGTTGGGAACTGCCCCCTGTGTGTCTCTTTATATGTATCATTTTTGCTGTAATAAAGCTAAGTATAGCATTTTCTGTGAATTCTATGAGTCAATCTAGTGAATTGTTGAAAGTAAGGGAGCAGTAAGAACCGGCAGGTCAGTCATGGGTCTACTGGACTGTGTCCTTCAGCTTGTGAGGTATGACCTCACTCTGGATAGTTAAGGTCAGAGGATGAAGTGGTGCTTTGGCAGGTGGTATCTGAAACAAAGTGGCAGAGAAGTGGGCATCTGATATTTTCCACGTAATTGGTGGCAGAAATAGGGATTTGGAATATTCCCCGAAAAGAAAATTTGTCCTCAGCTTCATGAACTTTATGGCAGGCAGTCTGATAGGAATTCTAACCAACAAATACAATGGGCTAAGTTTTGGGAAGAAAGAACGTTAAGTTCACCTGATGAAGGAATATTAGATTTTAACCTAGAGAATAAACAAGATTGTGTGTGTGTGTGTTGTGGGGAAGTCTGGGACCCAGAGGAAATCGAGGGAACTCAGATGGGACTAGTAAGTTAGAAGCACAGAGAAACACACTTCTAGATTCTTCTACAGCAGGCAGAGTTGCCAAGAAAGTGTAACGAAGCCATTCTTCTCTGAAACATGTAGTTTTGCTATAATGAGAGGAAGGGGAGACTCGATGGTAGATAACAGCAGGGCCTTTTCAAGAGGCCCAGATCATATCAGGACTTATAAGTCTATTAATGCCAGCCAAGTGCCGTCGAGTCGGATCCGACTCATGGCGGTCTATTAATATATTTTCAAAATTTGAAAGGCAAAGAGAAGTCATGAGCAACGTAGTAATGATGTTAGATTTATACTTCACCGAGATCTTTCTGGGGGCCTAGTCACTCACCTGGGATAGCAGAGACTGATCGGGTGTGGGCAAGAAGGGTGAGGCAGGATTTACAGCATCTGGAGACAGGAACTCAAGCGGGACTCAAGGGGAGTGAATGGCATTTTTCCAGGCTGGGAAAGTGAAGGGCCGCACTGTGACTGATCCCAAGGCCAGCATGCAATGGGTTGAACTTGACGGGCAACATCAGTCAGGGTTTGGGTGACTGGTGATTTGTAGACTGTCTGATGTAAATTGGAGAGGCAGTTGGAGCAGGAGACAGGGACAGATAACCCTGAAGCTGGGATGTTGAACAGCAGGCCCCTGGGCTTTGGGCAAGCAGATGGTTAGGGCAATTACACCAGGTGGAGGACCGAGGGGGTGGGAAGATGTCATGCAGCTGTGTGCAGGGTGACCTCTCCCAGGTGTGGGTTCCACAAGAGAGGTGAGGAGACCAGCTGCTCCTCCAGGCTTGTCTGACGGCTGATCTGATGCAGCACACAGAACACTGGCAGAGTGATCCTCATGGGAGAGAGCGTGTGCAGACCCTAAAGATGAAACTTTCTGATGTCCCTTGTGGCGGCTGGGTAGTGCAAGTGGTGTGTAGTCGACTGCTAACCCATGCATCAGCACCGCGGATGAAAGCCTGATCCACTTCTGTATAGCTACAGCCCAAAGACCCTGTGGAACAGTGCTACTGTGTCGTACACGGGTCTGCTGGGAGTTGGCATCGGCTTGACAGCAGCGGGTTTGGGATCGATTTGTCCATTTGAAAGGGAGAGCAGCAAACAAGTAGGCTGTACCATTATTTAGATCTAGTGGCTTCCCAGTCTCCCGTGAGTGTGTGTACCCTGGAAAGTTCATGCTTCTGCAAGTGCTGGTCAAAACAAGGCCCAAGGTATCCTATCACTGGATTGAAACTTAGAACCCGTAAAGTCTTGCCACTTTGCCTTTGGATAAGGCAAGTAGGACCTAGACAAGTGCACTGCTTCCCTGAGGAGGCACTTACTTGGTCACTTCTGGAGTCACGACAGGAGCTGGGGTTCTCTAGCCCGCTAGCCCAGAGTGCTCCCACTGCACTGTTAAGCGTTCTTGATGAAGACATATTTTTTAAACTTGACCACGCACTATTTGTATGGGGTATAAAGCAGCGTCCACTTTCCCTGCAGATAATTTGCTTGGGGCTTTGCCGGGTCTGAGGCACTCACAAGGAGAGAGGAGCCCCACGCAGGGACTCACAGGACCCAGACGCTGGGCTCCAGAGCTGCACAGAGTGGGGCTCCTGCTTCCGGATCACTTGTTCTCCCCTTGGACAGCTGCCTCGTCTCTCAGGCTGTGCTCTGCAGAGCCCACCAGCTGGTTCTTCAGACAGGCCATGCCACAGCTCAGGTGTCACGGTTCAGCAGAGTCAATCAATAAATAAAGCGATACACAGGAAACGGCCTGCCCGTCTTCCCTGCGCCACTGTCTCCAGGCTCTCCTCTCTCTGTGCTTCGCACCGACAGCCTATTTCTCTGCCACGCACGCCTCCATCACATGGTGCTGTGAAACAGTTAAATAAACGGGTGGGAATACCTCATTTAGATCTGTTACTGATATTATGGCTGGGTTACTTACTATGTTAAGGAAATTGCCCATACTACACCTGTCACAGGTGAAAAATCAGCATAAGCATGCATAATTCATGACTCTCCAGTCCCTAAGAGGGAATTGCCAAGACTTGTTATTGCTCCATTGCCAGTTTCTATAGTGACATCTTGAGTTTAACTGAAGACTCTGGAAAAGACACCTGTTGCCAAGAAAACTACTAGGCTGCTGTGCTCTGTAACATACGGGGTCTCCAGGATCGGGGGAAGGGTCAGTGCTGGCTAACAACAGGCCCTTCTTATGAGTGTCTGTGAAATTTGAGGTGTGTGTTTGTTGCTCCTGCTGAAGGCATGCTCCGGGTCAATATACACTTAACAAAACAATGACAACAACAACAAAAAAAAAACTGTT
Source organism: Heterohyrax brucei (assembly GCA_028571685.1). Taxonomy (NCBI): domain Eukaryota; kingdom Metazoa; phylum Chordata; class Mammalia; order Hyracoidea; family Procaviidae; genus Heterohyrax; species Heterohyrax brucei. Next base: position 6,133,940 of record CM053153.1, read on the forward strand.
ACCATTGAGCCAAGTCCAAAAGGAGCCGTGGTGGCACAGTGTTGAAGCGCTTGGCTGCTTACAGGAAGGTAGACAGTTCAAGCCAGTCGAGAAACTCCCAGCGATCAGCTCTCATAATTGTTAGAGCCTAGAAAAATCTACAGGGGCAGTTCTATTCTGTCATACAGGGCTGCTAGGAATGGCAACAGACTCAAGGATACCTAACAAGCAAAACAAAATCATGGTAAAGATTTCAGATCCCAACCCTGCTCTGCCTGGTGTCCTAGTTATGCTGAACCAGGTGGACATCTCAGGGACAGTTTAACCCTTGGTCCTCCAAAGGGAATGTTCTGAGCTAAACCTATCACCTGAGAATGACATTGGAGTTAGTGGTGGTGGTTGTTATTGGTAGGTGCCATTGCGTCAGTTCTGACCCATAACAACCCTGTGTACAATAGACAACCCTGTGCAGTGCCCGGTCCTGCTCCAGCCCACAGTCTTCTGCTGCTGCTTCTTCTTTTTTGCCTACAGTGTTCCTTATGCAAAAGCCCATATTGCAGCCATGGTGTCAATCCATGTCATTGAGGGTCTTCCTCTTTTCCTCTGATCCTGTGCTTTACCAAGCATGATGTCCTTCTCCAGGAACTGATCTCTCCTGACACCATGTCCAAAGTCTTGCCATCCTTGCTTCTAGGGAGCTCTCTGGCTGTTCTTCCAGGACAGACCTGTCTGTTCTTCTAGCAGTCCGTGGTATATTTACTATTCATCTCCAACACTGCAGTTCAAAGGTATCAATCCTTCTGTCTTCCGTATTTGTCGTGTAGCTTTTGCATGCTGGTATTAGCAGCGAATACTCAGAAATGGGGTCTTGCTCTTTCGACATATCTTCATAATGCAAATCTTATCTTACCTGTGAGGTGGTTTCACAGGTGGATGTATACAAAGAAACCTCCTGAAGTGCACACCTTCTGCCCCAGGACTCGAGCTGTGACACTGCAGGTGGTCTAAGCTTCTTGAGCCCCAGTTTCTTTACCTGTAAAGGAGAAATAAAATTGACTGCAATGAGTGAATCTATGAAATGTCTTACAACACATGCTCAGTTAATTTTTGAATTATTTCCCATTAGACTACTTTGTCAGTAATTTTCTACTTATATTTACCTCTGACTTAATTTAATCTTCAGTGTGCTTTTCTTATATTTCCTGTGTGAGAGTGTAAGTATTTGTGTTCTTGTTTCTCTTTGTAACTATGGCATTTCAGGAGCAAGGGCCTGGGATTTGGTTCATAATAAATATTTGTTGAATTAAGTTACAAATGCTGAAACTGTCCTGGTTATCTAACGCTGCTGCAAAAAAATACCACAAGTGGATGGCTTTAACAAACAGAGTTTATTATCTCACAGTCTGATAAGCTAAGAGTCCAAATTGAGGGTGTCAGCTCCAAGGGAAAGCTTTCCTTCTCTGTAGACTCTGGAAGAAGGTCCTTCTCATCAGTCTCCCCCTGGACAAGGAGCTTCTCAGGTACAAGGACCCTGGATCCAAAGGACATGATCTGCTCCTGGTGCTTCTTTCCTGGTGGGATGGGGCTCACACTTTCTGCTTGTTTCTGTTTCCTGTTATCTCTTATAAGACCAAGTGTGGTGCAGGCCAAACCCCAGGGAAACTCCCTTTACACTTATTCAGGGATGTAACCTCAGTAGCGGGCATTACAGCCCCACCCTAGCCCTCTAACATAATCCAGTCTTTCATCACTAACCACAGGCAGAGATTAGCATTTACAACATGTAGGAGAAAAAATACAATCACAAGGTAGAGGATGATCACACAATATTGGGAATCATGGTCCAGACAAATTGATACATACAGTTTTGGGGAAGCACAACTCAGTCCATGACGGTAATTTTTTTCTTTTTCATATTTAAATAACCTCCCCCCAAAAGTTGCCATTGAACCCCCTTCCCCAAAAAAGTTGCCATTGAGTTGTTTCCAAGACCAGCAACCCATGTGTGTCAGAGTAGAACTGTGCTTCATTAGTTTTTCAAGTCTATGACCTTCCAGGATCAGGTTGCCAGATCTTCCTTTCAATGTACCTATGAGAAGGTTTCAGCTGACAACCTTCCAATTAATAGCTGAGCATGTAACCATTTGCTCCACCAGGGGCTCCTTACAAAAATCCAAATCCATTGTCATTGAGTTGATTTTGACTCTTTGTGACTCTATTAGATAAAGTATAACTGCTCTCTAATATCTCTATGGAGCAGCTGGTAGATTTGAACTGCCAATTTTTTCTTTTCTTTTCTTCTACTTTTTTTTGGTTAGCAGCTGTAGCTCTTAACCACTGCATCATCAGAGACTTCTCCATATTTTCAAAATACTTGCAAATATTTTGTTTTCAGTATTTTATTTCTTTTCACACAAGTATGTGAGATATGCTTCAATTTTAGCTTGATATACAGATGAGGAAGCTGAAACTAAAAAAGGTTGTCTGATGACCCAGATGATGCCACTATTGAGAGACAGAACCTGGTTCAAGCCCAAGTACACATTCCAGGGTTTGCATGCTGTTTCAGGTTCAGGGTGGACTGCGAAACAGGCAACTGACACGCGAAATTGGCACCCCAAATTAGTCCACTCCACTTGATTAATTCAGTGCTGGTTATTTCAGAGAGTTTCGTAGCATAGATTGGAAGAAACAGAGAAAGGAAAAATGTTACCATAATGACTGAACCTCAAGAGACAGCATCTAACACCCTCACTGTCCACTGGAAGGAGCCATGAACCTCTGAGAGACAGAGGCTGGGAAGAAAGAAGCTCAAAGAAAGCCTGGTCTGATACTGTCAGAAAACTCATAAATATTTCATAATGACTACACAGAAGAAAAGGAGATAAAAATGTCTCCAAGTGACCTCATTTGATTTTCTCATAATGGTGAGATTATAAATCTAGATGAAACAGCAGACCAGAATGAAGTCCTGCCTTCTGAAAACCTGAAAATGCCTTGTCAGAATCCATTTTCTCCTATCTCATTCCAAATGTCCCCACTACTTTCTGCTCTTGAAGGGAAAAAAGGTTATCAGATTGTCACAGCAAGGACAGCTATAGAGTCACTGAGGGAGCAAAACCTACTGAAACCTAGACAGACAGCTTGGTTGGCAGAATTCATTCTCTACTTCTTGAAAGGCTTCTTTCCCAAGCCCTGGTTCTTGACTTTTGAGTGCAGCCCCCTTGAGCTACGTGACCCGGTAGATCAATACTACCACTGAGGTTAGATTTTCTCTTGGGAAACAGGGTGTGAATGTATACACAATAAATAAATGACCATATGCTGAAGTCCTTTGTAAGCTATGCAACGTTGTACAGCGTGCTGTTGTTGTTAGAAGCCATCAAGTTGGTTACGACTGATAGTGACCCAGTGTGAGACAGAAAGAAATGCTGCCCTGTCTGGCCCCATCCTCAGTGTCACTGTAAAGCCTGAGCCCCTCACTGAAGCCACTGGGACAACCCATCTCCTCAAAGAGCTTCTTCTTTCTTGCTGGCTCCCTCTTTTATCCAGCATGATGTCTTTCTCTGGGGATGCATTCTTCCTGATAACACATCCAAAGTATATGAGAAATAGTTTCTCCAACTTTTCTTCCAAAGAACATTCTGGTTGTATTTCCTCTGAGACAAATTTGTTGATTCTTTTGGCAAATGACAGCATATTCATTATTCTTTGCCAGAACTGTAATCTGAAGGCAATTCTTTAGTTTTCCTAATTTATTGTCCAGTTTTCACTTGCATATGAAGTGACTGAAAACATCATGGCTTGGATCACGCACACTCTAGTCTTCAAGATGACATCTTTGTTTTTTATTACTTTAAAGAGGTCTTTTGCAGTAGATTTTCACAATGTGGTGCATCCTTTGATTTCTTGACTGCTGCTTGCACAGGTATTGATTGTGGATACAAGTAAAATGAAATCTTTAACTTCATCAATCTTTTCTATCTTTATAATGGTACTGCTTACTGGTTCAGGCATGAGGATTTGTGTTTTCTTGATGCTGAGGTGTAATCTGTATTGAAGGCTGTGGTCTTTGACCTTCTTCAGGAGGGATGTCAGGTCTACTTCACCTTCAGCAAATGAGGCTGTATCATCTGCGTGACACAGGTTGTTAACGAGTCTTCCTGCAATCCTGATGCCCCGTTCTTCTTTACATAGTCCAGCTTCTCAGATTATTTGCTCAGGATACAGATTGGGTAGGTATGATGAAAGATACAGCTCTGATGCTCATCGTTCCTGACTTAAAACCATGAGTGTCCCCTTGTCCTGTTCAATCAACTGTCTCTTGATTGGTGCATAGGTTCCTCATGAACACAATTAAGTGTTCTGGAATTCCCATTCTCCTCAATGTTATCCATAAATCATTACAATCCAGACGGTCAATAAAACACAGGTAACTATCTTGCTGGTATTCTCTGCTTCCAGCCAGGATCCATCTGACATCAGCAATGATATCTCCCATTCCATGTCCTCTTTAATTTGTCTTAGATTGCCGGCAGTTCTGTGTTGCAGCTGCTTTGGAATGATCCTCAGCAAAATTTGACTTGAATTGATATTAATTATACTAATTATATAACATACTTTCTAAAAACTCAAAACATATGTTCACATTTTAATTAATTGGTGCTTCATTTTCAGTGTAGGAAAATAGAAAGTATAAATGAGTAAAAGAAATAAAAGGACAAAGCAGAAAAACCTCTTACCCAAGAAGCAAACATATCCTCTTGTGTGCGATTAGGCAGAATCTTCCTGATACAAGAAGTTTCTGGGAACAGGTATAATTTCTTTTGAAAACTTTTCACAGCAGTGTTAGTTTTCTTGATTCTATCAAAATATGTAATACTTTCTTATTACAGCCATAGCTGCATATACAGCTGTATCTATGTGTGTGTGAATATGTATGTGGGAGGCATTGTGTAGTCAGTGTAGAATGTTTTATACATGAACTATGTTTAAATCATACCTTATGTATTTTATGTATGTTTTATTATATGATGTATTACTACATCTATGTATATGTGTAGATATATATTGTTTTAGTCAGCTAGTGCTGCTCTAACAGAAATACCACAGAGTGGATGGCTTTAACATAGGAAGTTTTATTCTTACATAGTCTAGTGGGTTGCAAGTCCATATTCAGGGTAATTACACAGTCCGGTAGGTTGCAAGTCCATATTCAGGGTGACCGCTGCAGGGAAGGCTTTCCCCTTGTCGGATCTGGAGGAAAGTCTGGTATTGCATCAGTCTTTGTCCAGGGAGCGTCCTGGCGCAGGAACCTCAGGTCTGAAGGACGCGCTCTTCTCCCGATGGTAAGGAGGCTCCTTATTCTCTTTGTTTCTGTTTCCTTTCATCCCTTGCAAGCCGAAAGCATTAAGGGTGGGGCAAGCCATATTCCAGGGAAACTCCTGCTACTGCAAAGCAAGGAAGTAATCCTATGCAGGAATTTGCAACTCCTTTAGCATACAGTTTATCGAAACCACACAATGGAGGACAGTCCCAAAATACTGGGAATCATGTCCCAGTCACACAGCTGCACATATTTTTGGGGGGACACAATTCAACCCATGACATCCCACCTTTTGACAACCCAAAAATCACATCACAGAAACATTTAACACATTCATCTCACCATAGCAAAATCATGTCCATCCAATACAATAGAAGTCTTAAATCAATTCCAAGTCCAAAATACAAAAATTCTTCTACACCTGTGAAACTTAGAAAGTAAGCTATCTGCTACTAAAGGCACAATGGCAGAACAGGCACAAGTTAGACATTCCATTACACGTGGGAGAAATTGCAGGGAAAGAAGGCATTAACAGGCAACAGGAGAGTCAACAGAACACATTACATTAGCCCTGAAAGCTTTGGAAATACTCTTACATTTTCTGAGACATTCTATATAACGGCAGTGCTCTCCAGACTCTAGATATTGGCCACACTCTCTGGTTTCTGAGTGGAGACCCCAGCCCCATGCTACAACTCTGCATTCAAGACCCACTTGGACAGAAACTCTGCCCCATTGGCTTTAGGAACACTCTAAGCCCAACTGAGTGGCAATTCCACCCTTATGAACACAGCACGCCATGGTTCCACCCTTTCAATCCCCTGAGGTCATGGCCATACCTCTTGAGACTGAGGCAGCTCAGCTTCTCACACCATTTGTTTAGCTTCAGCTTCCTGTGGCCTGGGGCCACAGGCCCACATCTGCCCTGCCAGGCAACTGTTCCAAAGCTCTGTAGCTCCACTGATTTAAGTGCCCGGAGGCACCCCACTCTTGCTGGAAAGAGTTGTGCCCAAAGGCACTCAACTCTCTCACTCCGTGGGTCAGCCAGGCCAGCTCCACTGATTCAAGTGCCCAGAGGCACCCTGTTCCACGAGGAAAACTCTGCGTAGGCACTGACCTCTCTCGCTCCACGGGTCGGCTCCAGCGCTGCCTCTGGTTCTGCTGCTGCTGCTGCCGCTGCTGCCAGTCCTCTGTTGTTTCTCACCATCTGCACCTTCTTTGTTCCTTCTGAATCTTCTATCCATTCAAAGTTTCAAAGTGGCTTCCATATCTTAGATATTTGCTAGAGCAGCACCCCACTCCCAGTACCAAATTGTCTTAGGCTGGGTTTTCTAGGGAAGCAAAACCAGTAACACATGTAGGTACAAGGAAAGATTTATAATATATAGATAGATAGATAGATAGATACAGATATAGTAAACAGCTCACATAATCACAGAAGCTGAATGTCCCAAGCGCTGGCACAAACCTCATGTGGCCACGGAAGCTGAGGAACCCAAGGTCAGCAAGTCAGAGACCAGAGTTCTAAATCACCGGTTGTGTAGGTCAGTGGATCCCAAGCTGGTGGTGAGACGAAGTGACAGAGGCTGGCAAAATCAGGATCAGCAGGTCAGGGAGCAGGAGCAGGCAGAGGCTGGCGAACCCAGGATCGGCAGTTCAGGGAGCAGGACTCTCAAGTGCCGACTGTAAGGACTGATGAGTCCAACAGCTGCTAGTTCTAGTCCCGGAACCAGACGCTGGAAGAAGAGAGCAGGAGCTCCTGGCCACGTGAGCGACCAGCCTCCGTGGTGAAAAGTCGCGAGATGAGAGCTGAGGGGAAGGGAGCCACCACAAACCTCACCCTGCCACTTAATGCAGCAGCCAAATATGTAGTAGCCAAGTTGACATAATCCTGACCACCACATATATATTTTACAAATTGTGTATATATACCTATATACAAATTTACACACACACCCCACACTGTGTATGGTAGCCAGTGTGTCTGCTTCCCTCTAAGGCAAAGCCCAAACCAAATCTGTTGCCTTTGAGTCAATTCCAACTCACAGTGACCTTATAGACACAGTATAATTGTCCCATTGAGTTTCTAAGGCTGTAATCTTTACAGGAGCAGATCACAAGATCTTTGCAGATCCAGAGATCTTTTCTCCAGTAGATCAACCAATTCGAACTTACTGACCTTTCAGCTAGCCGCTGAGTGCTTCACCACTTTGCCACCACTCAGAACGTTTTTACACTATTCTCTTTTGCTTGAGACCTGACACAGAGATTCTCTTAAATGAGCAGTGGGTTCCAGCGACCTCACAGGTACTTCTCACTCCAGGTACGCCGTTTGGTCTGTGATGCGTGCCATGCACCATAGCACGTGCCGAAAGCACTTTTACCTTTATGCCTCTGTTAATGGTATTGTGCAGGCTTGCAAATAAGTGCAGAGGTTATTGAACAATGTCCTTAATGTTACCTTTCAGTAAAATTTTGCAGATCATTAGAAATCAACTGAAGCAGTACGTTGACAGGGAACTGCCAGATACTCAGACCACATTCAGAAGAGGTGTTTCCAAGGAGTCAGTGGTAGCTTCAAACTGCCAACCTTTGGTTAGCAGCCAACTTCTTAACCACTGCACTAGCAGGTGTCCGCCACCACAGGTGCAGTAAAAACATCCCCCTTATTCTGAAATCTTAAAGTGTTTAGTTCTGTAGGTGGTGGATGGGGAGGGGTATAAAGTAGGGTGTTTTTTTATGTGACTGTGAGATATTCAAAAGCAAGAACAAAGTATAATTCAAACTCTCTCAGAATGAAATTAAGCTTTGTGCCTGGATGTTTTGACTGTTCTATAGCTATTAAATCTTAGATGCATAATAGCATCAGTTAACAAGACTTTGAGTACAGGAAACAAAACATTCGACTGTTGTTGTTAGGTGTTATTGACTCAATTCCAACTCACAGTAACACTACGTACAGTAAAACAAAACACTACCCAGTTGTGCACCATCCAGGATCCATGCCTTGTTATGATCCACACAATCAAATACCTTTGCATGGTCAATAAAACACATGTAAACGTATTTTCTAGTAGTTTCTGCTTTTAGCCAAGGATCCAACTGACGTCAGAAATGATGCCCCTTGTTTCACGTCCTCTTGGATTCACCTTTCTTTGGAATGGCATAAATATGGCTCTCTTCCAGCTGGTTCGTCAGGTATCTGTGTTCCAAATTTCTTGAGATGGACAAGTGAGCACTTTCAGCCCTTCATGCTGTTGCTGAAACATCTCAGTTGGTATTCTGTCAATTTTTGTGGCCTTGTGTTTCACTAATATCCTTTGCCAGTGTGCGAACCTGTTTCTTCATTACTGTAGATTCCTTATCATGTGCTACCTTTCATGGTTCGATATCAATCAGTTGTTTTTTGTTATAGTGGCTCAGGTTGCTCCTTTCATCTTCTCTTGATGGTTTCTGAGTCATTTAATATATTCCCTGTAGAATTCTTCGGTGTTGGAACTTGAGACTTGACTTTTTTCTTTTCATTTCTTTCAGCTTGAAAAATGCCAAGCATATTCTTTCCTTCTTACTTTCCATCTCTAGGTCTTTGTACGCATCACTATAATACTGTATTTTGTCTTCTCAAACCAGCCTTTGAAAGTCTTGTTTCCAGCTCTTCAATGTAATCATTTCTCTCATTTATTTTTGCTGCTTGTTGTTCAAGAGCAAGTGTCAGAGTCTTTTGTAACATTCATTTCTGTCTCTTTCCTGTCTTTTTAATGTCTTCTTTATTCATGTATGATTTCCTTGATGTCATTCCACAGTTCGTCTAATCTTCAGTCATTAGTGTTCAATACCCTGTTAGACGTGACTTAACCAATCTGGACTTATAATAACAGTAACATGAAGCACCCGGGAAGGATCTTGAAACAATTTAGTAACTCACCTGTATCTTTGATGGTTCACTTTCTTTCCATATTTCTACTCTATTTGAAGTCACCTCAATGAATAAGACCAAAAAAAATGAATATTTGAATCATGGTGTTGAAAAAAGATATTGAATTTACCATGAACTTTCAGAGGAACAAACAAGTCTGTCTTGGAGGAAATACAGCCAGAATGTTCCTTGGAAACAAGGGCAGCAAGATTTTGTTTCACATATTTTGAATATGTTATCAGACGGGACCAATCTCTGAAAAAGGACATCACGCTTGGTCAAACAGAGGGTCCGTGAAAAAGAGGTAGACCTTCCGTGAGGCGGATTGACACAATGGCTGCAATAATGAGTTGAAACACACCTGCTGTTGTGAAGATGGCACAGGACTGGGCGTTTTGTTGTAAACTGGTCACTCTTTTTTCTCATTATCGCATAATAGCTGTATTAGTTCCAGGCATCTGTGGAGATACAACCACATTCAGTGAAAAACTGAAATGAAATTTACCCTCCAGACACATTGGGGAGGGACTGGTACACCTTATCCAAAGCCCATAAATGGATTTCTTCAGAAGTCCCTGTAGTGAATTCTGTAAGCTCCAACCATATTCCTTAGGCATTCTTTGCTGTAACTACACAGACATAATGCTTGCATTTCTTCTTTTCTGGTTTTTAGGACATTCTCAGCCAATGTTCAAAAACCCTGACAAAATCATAAGAATAGAGTCAATAAATGGGCAACAGATTTGAACAAAGCCTTTTTCAAAGAAGCTGTGTGGATAGCAAATAGGTACATGAAAAAATGCTCAACTGTATTAGGGAACTAAAGCTGTGATGAGGTAGCACAACACGTGCAAATTAGAATGTCTAATAAAGTCACACATGCATACATATACCTGTCTGGCAATACCAAATTCTGGAGGGAATATAAAGCAGTAGGTGTATTCAATACATTGCTACAGGAGCCCTGGTTTTGCAGTGATCAAGTGCTCAGTTGCTAACAAAAGATTGGTGGTTTGAACCCACTAGCTGCTTCATGGAGAAAGATGTGGAAACCTGTTTCTGTGAAGATTGTACCCTTGGAAACCCTACTGGGTGGTTTTACTCTGCCCCACAGGGTCCCTAAGAGGTGGAATCTACTAATTGCCAACAGGTTATGGGTTAATCCATTGCATGTGGTTCTGCAAAATGTATAGCCACTTTGAAAAAGAGATAACAACTTCAAATAATGTAAGATGTGTTTACTGTATAACTCAGCAGTATCATTCCCAGTTATACATCCAAGAGAAATGAAAGCATACAGTTGAGTAAGCTCTGTACATAAATATCAATAGTGAATATTTATAATTGCCAAAAAAATATGAATAATCTGAATAACCATTGCCTGGCATCTTAGGCTAGATTCTCTAGAGAAGCAAAACCAGTAAGGCATATAAATATATGTGGAGAAGGATTTATATCAAGGCAATGGCTAATACAGTTGTAGAAATTGAAATTTCCCACATTCCTGGATTGAGCTAGAGGCTTCTCCAGATTCATGTATCCATGAGGGCTGGTGAACCCAAGATAGGAATGTCAGAGAGCAGGGGTCTTACTCACAGGTTGCAAAGATCAATGAATTCCAAGATCAGCAGGCAAGACCACAGGTAAGCTGCTGGTTCTAGTCCCAAGCACTACAGAGCCAGCTGCAGGATGCAGAGTGAACAAAAGCTACTAACCTTGCTGGACTGTCCAGTTCTTTCAATCCAGGGCACACACTCAAGAAAACTCTCTTTTAACTGATTGACTGCTCACAGCAGATCCTACCATGGAGGAAGATGATGACAACATCATATGACTGCTAAACCACTGAGAATCATGGCCCAGCCAAGGTGCCACACAGTCTTAACCATCGTGGTTAGTGAAATGTTAAACAAATATTGGAAATCCATACAATGGAAAAATGCACAGCAATAAAATGGAATACACAACAGATGCAGCAGCATGTATGAACCTCAGAGACAATATGTATGCTAAGTGAAAAAAGTCAGAATGGAAAGACCACACACGACATGATTTTATTTGGCAGTTTGGAAATGGCAAAACTGTAAGGCCTGAAAAACAATAAATCATGGTTTGGGGCTTGTTCGGTGTTGGAACTGATTGCAACAGGACGTAAAGAAACTTGTTGGGTTGTTACAAATGTTCTGTATGATAATTTTGGTGATGCTTTTCTACATGAATTTGTCAAAATCTATAGAACTGTATAGCTAAGAAAGGCAGATTTTGTTGTGTGCATTTCGTGCTTTGATACTACTAACTTAAAAAAACGGACACTGTAATCACTTATGCTATTGCCGAATCTGTCTGCATTACAGGGGCAGGGCGAGGATGGCTCTGTTCAACAGATGCTTGTAAACGCTGTAGAATTCAGTGTTTTTTTACTCACGGAATTTGGTAACTGAATGTTACTGATTGAATGTGTCCTCCCTCCCCAAATGTGTGTCAACTTGGCTAGGCCATGATTTCCAGTATTGCGTGGTTGTCCACCGTTTTGTCATCTGATGTGTTTTTCAGATGTGTTGTAAATCCTCACTCTATGACATCAGTGGGGTGGAATCGCAGGCAGTTATGCTAATGAGGCAGGGTTTATTCTACAGGACTGGGTTGTTTTATAAATCAATCTCTTTTAGAATATAAAAGGGAGAATTGAGCAGGGAGGGGAAGGATCGCGTGACTACCAAGAGAGAAGAGCCCAAAGTAGAGCACAGTTGTTAGGTCTGGGGTCCCTACGCCGAAAGGCTCTAGACCAGGGGACGATTAACGACAAGAACTTTCTCCAGAGCTGACAGAGAGAGAAAGGCTTCCCATGGATCCAACACTCTGAATTTGGACTTCTATTCTCCTAAACTGAGAAAATAATCTTCTGTTTATTAAAGCCAGCCACTTGTGGTATTTCTGTCGTAGTGGCATTAGATAACTAAGACACAGTGATCGTTCTTCTGTTTTATCATTATGTTGAGGAATGCATGGTGTTAAATATTTTGTTTTAATATTTTCAAAAACTCCATGTCATTGTTGGATGTGTGACACAATGAGAAATCAATACATACGCGTTAAATGAATAAACTGTAATCTGCTTTCTCTCTTCCCTAGTCATTGGTCCTTGTTCTGGCATCAATCTAATTACTGTTACACATGACCACTCGTCAGATATTTGAAGACAGCTCTTGTGTCTCCCCTGTGTATTCTCTGCTCCAGGCTAAACACCCCAGGCCCATCATCTGGTACTAACCCTAGATCACCCAGTATGCTGATTGATCTCTTTAGATTTAGTCCAGATGGCTGTGGTCTTCTTAATGTGTAGCATCCAGAACTGAGCACAATTCTTTAAGCCAACATTTATTCATCTTCCTTTTCTCTGATAGCTTCCCTGAGTGACAGGGTGAAGAAGAAGTCTTATTCTCCACTTTCAAAGGCAAGAATAAAATTTGTGTGACTTTGGCTGTGAGGACTAGAGGAAAGGAAAAAAAAAAAAGGTTCCATTGCTTTAGCCTCTGAGGAAGAAAATCCATTGCTTTTCCTGCCTAGTACACTTCTTCAAGAAAAGAGGAGAGGTCCTGTTAACCATCAAGATTACTGGGGATACCCAGCTGGTCTACAGCAAACAGGGGATTTCCTGAGGAAGCCAAAAGATACTTCCAAGTTTCCTCTCCATGACTGTCTGTCAGTGTCGTCTTCTTTCCTGAATCAATCTGTAGTCAGGAGACCCAGAGCTTTTCTGGCTTGGTAAGAGCAAATATTTGTCTGTTCTTAGAAGTAAGAGACTAGGAAATACAGGCTTAGAAAATAGGATTCTAAACTTTTGTTGTTGTTCATTGCTATGGAGTTGATTCTAATTCATGGCAACTGATTGGGTTTTCAAGGTGCTGACCATTTGGATGCGGATTACCAGGTCTGTATTCTCAGGAACCTCTGGGGTGGTTTTGAACTTTCGGTCTTTCTGCTGCTAGTTGAGCACTTTTTTAACCGTTTCCACCACCCAGGGACTCTTGCTGTTTGGGGTTGAGTCCAAAACTCTAAGTCATAATGCAGTGAGTGGCACTGAGTTTCCCCTCTGTGTGCTGGGGCCTGGCCTGTATAAGCAGCTGATTGGAATGATGCCTCCCCTCTGAGAAAGTCATTAACAATGAGGCAGAGGAGCTCCGACTTTCCAAAATGTGAAACTGAGTAGATGATAATAGCGCTGACTCGCTAAGAAAGTCATGAGGGAGCCCCTATAGCACACTGGTTAAGTGTTCAGCTACTACATGAAGTAGAGGCTTGGACCCATCAGCAGCTCTATGGGAGGAAGACAGGACAGCCTGCTTGCGTGGAGGTTGACAGCCTTCAGAACCCTCTGGGGCAGTTCCACTCTGTCCTCTGGATCACTACAGTTGGAATCAACTTATTGGCTGTAGGCTTGAGGAGAAGTCTACTTCTGAAGACCATCCAGTGGAAACCCTGTGAATCACAATGGTCCACTCTGCCCCGATCATGGGGAAGGCACAGAACTGGGCAGCATTTAATGCCACTGTATGTGGGGTCTCCGAGAGTTGGGCCAGCCTCAGTGAGAGCTAACCACAAAAACAACAGCAAGTGAATCCAAATGGTTTATAGTCTTGCTTTGTGTTTCTACGGTTTTTAGTCTGAGCAGCCTTTAATGCCATGAGAATCTCTATGCTTAAAAAGCCGTCACTGCAGGGTGGATTCTGACTCACAGCCACCCTGCAGGACAGAGTAGAACTGCCTCACAGGTTGCCAGGGAGGAGCCGGGAGATTCAAACCGCTGACCTCCAGGTTAGGAGCTAAACTCTTAACCATCCTGCCATCAGGGATCCCCTGTGAATTTTGAGACTCCAGAGTTCCCCTTTGGGTCTCAATTTCCTATTGTGCTCTCAAGCTTAGTCTCCTGAGCAACAGAGGCAGACCTACTAACGTACACAGAGACCCACTGGTGCTTCCTCCGGTTTCTTCTCCTCACCTCTGCCTTTGTGTCTCTTTCCAAATTCCCAGGAGTCCGAGAGATTCAGCCAATTGTTAATGGGTTTTAACCAATAATATTAGGGCAAAGAAAGTCACACCAGGGGTTAGGGTGGTGTCTAAAATGAGATCATATAAGTGATCAAAAGGAACTGCATGTAAATTCCAGTAAGATTTTTTTCTTAAAAAGGCACTATTAGTGATCCATCCAGAAATGGATACAATTTAAAGCCCTTATATTAATATCAGCTGCAACATATCCTGTGCATTTAAGAATTACATGACTGTAATTCAGCTGTTGGAGAAAGTCTACAATGAGCTATATTTATAAAAGGGGCAGAGTCAGAATCCAGAGGCAGCAATGGAATCCCACAGCGTCGGTGAAAAATTAGCTTTTACAGATGCCCTGGGAGCTGTGATGGGTCGCAAACACTATAATCAGAGTTATCAAGATAGTTTCACAGACGTGATATTTTTGATTTCAAAGGAAAACTTTTACTCCCTTTAAGAAGCAATAAACTGTAAAACACCAAATAAGATTAGTTCTTACTTCTAATTATTCTTTGACTTTTATTCTCTATCCACTAGTTGTCAAGAGACTTTAAGCTGCTCTTGGATTGGAAAGGACTTTAGCTATGCTCTGCAGCTCCTGCTGCCAACCAGTGTTCGCAGAGCAGACCTCAGAAAAAGGGAGGCTTGAATATTTAGGAGTGGCTTTGGCTTGAAGTTCTACCCTGGCCCCTGCGGTCACCGTGAGTGGGATTCGACTGGACAGCACTCGGCTTGGCTTGGCTTAAAGGAAGTCCTGATGGAGCAGTGATTAAGTGCCACATCTGCTAACTGAAGTCAGCAACACAAATCCACCAGGCACTCCTTGGAAACTCCGTGGACCACGTCTACTTTGTCCAATAGGGCCACTATGAGTCAGCATTGACTTGATGGCAGTGGGTTGGGTTTGGGGTTTGTTTTTTGGGGAGAGGGTGCATAGACACCCAGAAGTGTGTGTGGCCACATGTGTGTGCCTGGCTCAGGAGGCTGTGGTGTTGATAGTCAGCTTCAGGTTATCTAACTTGAAGCAGTTCTCTCTATGGACTTTTCCCAACTCTTACCTTCTAGATCTTCTAGCTTATGGTTGCTAAACTTAGTATATATAAGATGCCCAAATAAAGTGAAATTTTGTATCAGGGGGAAAAGATAGAGACACTTGAGTGGTACAGTTAGAATGTTCAGCTGTTAACCGAAAAGTGAGTGGTTCTGGTCCATTCAAAAGCAATCTGGGAGAAAGCCCTGGTGGTAGTTTAGACAAATCAGACATCAAATACCTTATGGAGCACAGTTCTACTCTGACGCACCTGGGGGTGCCATGAGTCAGAATCTACTCAATGGCAAATGGGCTTATAAAACTCTCTCTCTCTCCATACACACACACACACACACACACACACACACACACACACACAAGCATAGCGACTCTATAGGACAGCGGGAAATTCTGCTGGCATAGTGGATTAAGTGCTGTATCTGCTAACCAAAAGGTCAGCAGTTCAAATCTGCCAGGAGCTCCTTGGAAACCCTGTAGGAAAGTTCTACTCTGTTCTGCAGGGTCACTGTGAGCCAGAACTGACTCAGTGGCAAGAGGTTTTGTATATATATACATATGTGTATATATATATATGTATGTGTATATTTGTATTTCTACTTCAGCAAATACACAACCTCTACACAGAGAATGTATGCATGTATATATTTAATGAAATAGTTGGAGAACATTTGTACTGAATGTGAATGAACTAAAACCAAATCTGTTGCCATCCCATTGATTCTAATTTGTGGCAACTGTAAGGGTCACAGTAGAACTGCCCCATAGGTTTTCCAAGAGGCAGCTGGTGGATTTGAACTGCCAACCTTTTGGTTAGCAGCTAACTTGTTAACCACATCATTGCCAGAGCTGGAGACATAATTTATCTGGAAATTCGATTTTACTGGTGTCTTGTATTTCACCTGACAACTGTTTTCTATCTCCCTTTTGCCTGGGCTGAGACAGTCTGCTCTACCCCAGCGCCCCCACTGCAGATGTGGCCAGAACTCCACTCCTGAGAACCCTAGAGTACTGTCTTATGACTAGGTGGATGTTTTGAGGAGGTCTGTCTTCTCATTCTCTTGTATGTATGGGTTCAAGACCTGATTCACTCCTCTGTTGACCTCATTCCAGAGCCTCCTGAAGCCTCAGAAGACCCTGAGCAGCAAAGAAGTGCAGGATGCCTCCCTCACCCTGACTCATCCCTGTCCTGTGTGACCAAACCCGAATGCCTGAGGCCTCACTTCCCTCAGAGACCTTCCCCTCACACATTTGAAGTGCTGTTCTAAGGAAAGTGTATGTTTTTCCCCAGTCCTCTTAATAGCAAAAATATCTGCTTCTAACATTGTGTTCTTGTAGTGACCCCATGTGACAGAACAGAAATATGCCATAGGGTTTTCTAGGCCATAGTCTTTTGGGAGATTGCTAGGTCTTCTGTGGAGCTGCTATGTAGGTTGGAACTGCCAACCAGGTTATTATGAGTCCAAATCAACTTGATGACGCGTAAGAACAATCAATTATCTTACCTTTTATTCTGTTTCCAAGTACTTCTTAATACTGCACTCAGTTACTGTATTTTTATACAAATGGAGTATGCCTTCTACTTTTGTTTGTCAGCCATGCCCTCCCTCCATGATGTATTTTCATAAGCATCACTGTGGCTTTATTTTTTACATGTTGCTGTGAAAAGTTAGCATAGTGTGCCTGTGAAAACACCTTGAGGAAGGAGGGCAGAGTCAGCAAACAGACAGAAGACACACGTTTATTTGCACAAAAATATGGTCATCTGTTTTGGGTGAACATACTCTCTTAGCTGTGTCTTCTTTTATTGCCTTTTCATACCTGTTGTCTTTTTGTTAGTCTCATTTATGCTTGTGCTTTAGTGAAGGGAGAGTCACTATTATACAGTCATGTGTCACTTGGTGTCTATGATACGTCCTGTCAAACAGGACACTGTGTGACTCGAATGTTGCAAAGCTATATGGGGTACTGTAGTGTACCTGTATTGACTAAGTAGCTGTCTTAGTCATCTGGTCCTGCTCTAACAGGAATACCATGTGTGGATGACTTTAACACAGGAAAGTTTACTCTTACACAGTCCAGCAGGCTACAAGTCCAAATGCAGGCTGTCCGCTCCAGGGGATGGCTTTCCCTCTTTGTTGGCTCTGGAGGAAGGTCCTTGTGTTGCATCAGTTTTGGTTAGGGAGCATCCTGGCGCAGGAACCTCAGGTCTGAAGGACCCAGTCTGCTCTCTGCTCGCTTCTGCCTTATGTATCCCACGAGCTTGTAGCTTGAGTCCCATCTCACCGACACAGCTGCTGCCCATTCTCACTCATCCAGCATCACAGAGGCAGGATTCACATCACATGGGAAAAATGACTCAACACTGCGAATCATGGCCTGGTCAGTTGATACACACATGTTTTGGGGAGACACAATGCAGTCTATGACAGTAGCCAGGGTACTGTACACATACAGTGATATATTCCAGGAATTTATCTCACAAAGTGATATAGTTTATATACATACTGTACCATTACATACATACTATACCATTATATACACACTGTACCAGTATATGCATGCCATACCATTATATACCCGACAATGCCAGACACCACCTCCTCCTTGAACACCTAGACTCCTGCCCCACACGTCTCCTGCTGACCCAACCTCAGATAACCACCTGTTCTTCCAAGGCCCCGGGTCTCTGCAAGAGTGCTCAGTCCCCATCGTTCACTCAACTGATGTCTCTCAGCATTAGACCTTGGGGCCACACATGTATGCTCAGAACCAGGGTTCCAGCTTTTACTTCTGACCCTGGCCTGGAGCCAGCAGTCTCCCAGTGCCCAGCGCCCCTGCATCCTGCTTGCCCTCCAGGGTGTCTGGTGTCTGTGGTGGGGCCCCCCATTTACTGCTGGGCACTGCCAGGAAGCTCCCGTCAGGTCTAGGTAGCGCAGATGTATGTGGATCCCAAGCACACGCAGCCGTGGGAGAAGCAGTGAGAGTTAACGGTGTCCTGACCCTGGCACTAGTTTGGCCAAGAGACACGCAATAACTCTTGTTACATACAGGGAGATGTTCTATTTATTATATCCAGTTAGGTCTTCTGTGTCCCTTTCTCTGACTGGGATTTCTGAACTCTGCTGTAACTTTATGGAGCCACGGATGTATGTGTGGTAAGGATGTTATGTAGCACACAACTGTTATCACAGCGCTCCTTGTTAGCAAGTGTAAAAAGGATTCCCTTGCCACTGCACCCTTAAATGTTAAAATTCCTTTCCATGGGATATTATCTTTAGTTATATCAAAAATCTTTGCATATGGGACACATTGTATTTGTTGGAATTCTCACAGCCTAGGCAGCCATGTCATCCATGTCATCCATGTCAAAATTAGGAAAATAAAAACTTCCAAATTCTCCTCATAGGCTGGCATGTTTTGTAGGAAACATAGCAGTAATTTAAGCAAAAATTCATGCATTTATTCTACCATCCAGCTGTTTTAATGCCTGGATGATATATCCATTTTAAATGGATATGTATTTTAAAAGTCTGTATGTATACCCTTATGTATACCTTTTGCTGTCAAGTCGATTCCAACTCATAGAGCCCCATAGGACAGAGTTGAATGACCCCATGGGATTTCCAAAGAGTGGCTGGTAAATTTGAATCACTGACCACTTAGTCAGCAGTCAGATTGTTAATTACTAGAGCACCAGGGCCTCTGCACAGTCACCGGGAACTGGAATTGGGTCCATTGCAAACCATGATGACAGACAGATATGTAAACAAAGTCTAACAATTAAGTTCACAAACTCATCCTAGAACAAGTGCTACATACCTGGTTGCTGAATGTTACTGTGGTCACCTCTGAAGTACACCCCTTGGGAAGCTATACACCAATGCCAGCATCTAGTCCCCTCCTTCAAAGCAATTTTGGAACTCTTTATGGAACAGCCATCAGAGCTGTTGTCGTATTACCTTGATGTCTTGAATGTCATCAAAATGTCTTCCTTTCAGTATTTCCTTTTCTCTGGGTAAAGAAAACAGTCACTGGGAGCCAGATCAGGTGAGTAGGGAGGGTGTTCCAATACAGTTATTTGTTTACTGGCTCAAAACTCCCTTGCAGACAATGATATAATTAAGTTTACAAACTGGCTACTGTGCCATTGTGCTCAATGACCATTCCATAAACAGTTCCAAAATTACTCTAGCATCAGTGCATAGCTTCCCAAGGGGAGGACTTTGAAGGTGACCATAGTGATATTCAGCAGTGAGGTGTGTAGCACTTAGAACAATTAAGTTCACAGACTTAATTGTCGGATGTCTTATTTAGTGAAATGGTTCAGTGTGTGCCTGCTAACTGAAAGGGTGGCAGCTGAACTCACCAGCGACTCTATGGGAGAAAAGATGTAGTGATCTGCTCTCATAAAAACTGCAGCCAAGGAAACTCTACGGGACAGTTCCTTCCTGTCCTGTAGGATTGTGATTAGCTGGAATCAACTTGATGACACTGAACAACATCATTATATATATATATACATAAGCATGCGCACACACACACAATGTGAGAAATCCAGGTGGTACAGGGGTTAAGAGCTATGGCTGCTAACCAACATGTTGGCAGTTCAAATCTAACAGTAACTTCTTGAAAACCCTATGGGGCAGTTCTGCTCTGTCCTGTAGGGTCATTGTGAATCAGCGTCGACTTGATAGCAGTGGGTTCAGTTAAAATATATGATGCTGTTTTATACCTATTTGTGTGTGCGTGTGCATGCGTGCGTGTGTGTGTACGTGTGTTGCGTGTGTGTGTGCATATGCGTGTGTGCGCGTGCATGTATGTGCGCGTGTGTGTGTACGTGTGTTGCGTGTGTGTGCATGTGCGTGTGTGCGCGTGCATGTATGTGCGCGTGTGTGTGCATGAGTGTGTGCGTGTGCATGTGTGTGTGTGTATAAGACAGCTTGATAATGAGGCTCAGTGAAATTTTTGGGGTTGGTGGGAAATGGTAGCGCAAATATTTAACATACTCAGCTGCTAACCAAAAGGTTGGAGGCTCGAGTCCACCTAGGGCACCTCAGACAAAAGACGTGGCCATCTACCTCTGAAAAAACAGCCACTGAAAACTGTGTGGCGAAACCAGAGGGCCGAGGGCTAAACCCCGAGAACACGTCCTGACGGCATACAGTGCCTGCCTCACGTCCTTATCTTCCCCATGTCACTGTTGTTCTGCATCTGGACTTAGGGCTCTTGCTCTGGGACCCTGCAGCTCAGCACCCTTCTTTCTCCAAGGTCTGTTCCTATGCTGTGTTGTGACTGAGAACACGGTGTATCCATTTATCCACCTCTAGTCACTAGTAGGAGACCCTTGTGGTTTTTAGTGTTACGAGACCTGCTAACCAAAACGTGGGCAGTTCAAATCTGCCAGGCGCTCCTTGGAAACTCTCTGGAGCAGCTCTACTCTGTCTTGTAGGGTCTCTGTGAGTCAGAATCGACTTGACAGCAGTGGGTGGTGGTAGTGGAGTCATTAGCATACTACTTGAGAGTCACAGACTCTCAACAGGTAATAGCTGGAGGATGAATGGATAATCTCTCAGGATCATGCCTAAATTTAAAGTCTTCCGATAGTAGTCTCCCTTTCTAAAATTAAGAAATCCTGAAAAAGGATAAAACTACAGGTGGTAGTGTTCACCGTGAAGGAGAGGTCGGGAAAACCCAATTTCTGTCCCTTAGAGTGGATATGAAACCCCTGGGGCACAGAGATTAATTGTTATGGCTGGTAACCAAAAGGTCAGTGATTCAAGTCCACCAGGCACTCCTTGGAAATGTTGTGGGGACAGTTCTAGCCTGTCTTATAGGGTCGCTAAGAATTAGACTCGACTCCACAGCAATGAATCGAATTACAGAATAACTATAGAAACTCAGTGAATTAGTCATGAGACTAGTATATTTAAGATGTACCCAAGTAATTCTTTGACATTCAAGAGCATTCCAAATTGGTCATTTCTATTCCCCAGTTTTATTATAATAAAAATTCTAGTAGCATCAGGGAAATACACTTCCTGGAGCACTAATTGTGCTATTAAGAGAAAAGTGACTAAGATCTGCTTTAGGATTGAATTATTGGAATTAAAGAATTCATTAAAATCTCCACGTAAGCCCTGTAGAGACAAGAACTGCACTCCTGGTGCAGTGGGCCTTGCTCACATCATTCACCTGAGGCGTTGACTGCATCACATGCTTTATGAGAGCTGTTGTAAACATCACCCAGGAGTAAAATAAAGTTTTTTTTAGCTCTTGTCTCTGAATGTGTCTCAGTCAGTCCTCTCTTAGGAGGCTAGCAACAAACCATAAAGTGCTTCCTTTATTGTTAATCTATGGGTATTAGAGAACCAGGTATTATTCATTTAAGAAAGCACCGGAGTACACCTGCCGTCTGCCATGTACTGCACTAGAAGTTGTGGGTACCACAGAGCCACAGACTTGCCACTCAGAAAGATAATAACGGTACAGAGGCAGGGAGTAGGACTGAGAATGGCCTTTTAGAGAAAGAAGGGAGTTGAGGACAAACTTGAAGATTTTTTGCTGGGGTAAGTGGTGTAGAGCTGGAGGTTCTCGGTGCTGCTGATGCTGCATGTGCTCAACTGCTAAACAAAAAGTTGGATGTTCAGTCCACTCAGAGGCATCTGGGAATAAAAATCTCATGATGTACTTCTGAAAAATCAGCACTGAAAACCCTATAGACCACAGTCGTGCTCTGACATTACAGGGATCACCATGAGGGGGAGTCAGCTCTGTGGTGAGTGGTTTAAACTGTCCAGTCCAGTTACGGACAGAGATGGAGACCCTCAGAAGGGGTGTCTGTGCAGTTTAATTTGGGTGATTTGGGACACATTCCTTTTGAAGTTGCTGAGAAACCATAGGATGGAGACGTCTTGTAGGTAGCTATGTACTTGGCTCTGGGGTTGGAGGCATAACAAAGCTAGCAATGCAGTCCTCCACTGAGCCTACCCAGTTAGAAGACTTGACAGTGGCCTGGGGTTCACCACTCCTTAGACCCAGAAAAGGTGAGAAAAATGGAGGCAGGTAGAAACCTAAGAGCCTGACGGTTTACAATACATCAGTTTAACTCTCCAATGAGTTCATGACATGCATATTATAATTTGTAATCAACAGAAAAGGAAGCCAAGTATCAGCACATGAAGAACATAGCTCCTTCCAGGGCTCACACTTCGGGCTGGGGTCTGCCAAAGCTCATTCCTTCAACTTCACGTGCAGAGCCCTGAACGTCTGGCCAAGGTACTGGCTGATGTGGACATTCCAAGGAAGACTTCCATTTCTGGTTGGACTGCAGACATCCCAGAAGTATTGTTGGACTTCACAGTGCTGTACCTGGTACATAGAAGGTGCTCAAACTCTTGATACACTAGTAAGTGTAAAAATGGAGGAATTAGGTATTAAAAAATTGACTTAAAATCATTGCATTGAGGTATGAAAGCATATAAAAGGACGAATTTAACCATATCACACTCTCCTCCCAACTAAAAGCCTTACAGACACCCATGTTGATAGAATAATACAACACAGTGTATTTAAAATGACCTCATAGACTTTTCTCAATCTGATCCAATAAATGTTGCTGAATTTTCTTCCTAGAATTTCTGGTTATTCACAATGACTCAGTCATCCGGTACTCAATCATATATAATTAGATACAGAACCCTGTGTAGTTTAATCTGTTGCCCATACATAACTCAGTGTGTTAAATCGATCCTGGCTCTTTGTGACCCTATAGGACCGCAGAACCTCTTCTTAGGGTTTCCAAGGCTGTCATTTTCATGGAAGCTGACTGCTGTAGCTTTCTCCCTTGGAGACACTAGTTTTTCAAATCAGTGACCTTTTAGTTAGCAGCCAAGTGCTTAACCACCTTCCTTCTGCATTCTGCCTGGAACATTGTTGTCTAATCACTTGAGATTTAATTTATATTCTACCTTCCAATATCATTATGTGAGTCTTCAGCACTTATGAATTCCCTGATTTGCCTCAGCTGGAAAAGACGTCACTCTGCTTTGAAGATATCAAGCCTTTGTCGCATTTTAAACCTACAAGATTGTAAACCTTCAGAGGGCCTTGTATTTGTACCAAATCATCATGTATCAGCAAAAGTACCTTTTCCCTAAATTCCTGGCACGTGGAGGTTGCTATTTTGGACATGAACTGCATGAAGATTAGCTCTACATAGGAAAGGTCTGTAAAGGAGAGGAAGAGAGATAACACAAACATTCCTTTTTCTCTTCTACCCTAGCATCAGTGGAAGAAATACCAATACAGAGAGAAAGGCAAAACTTGAACACTTTAAGGACCTCTTTTGTAGCAAATTTACTGACACAGTAAGTCTTGATTTCTTGACTGCCACTTCCAGTTGTTGGTCGTGGATCCAGGTAAAACAAAATCCTTGACAATTTCATCTTTCTATTTACTACGATGTTACTTATTGGTCCAGTCACAAGGTTTTTGGTTTTCTTTAGGTTGGGGCATAAAGCATAGTGCCCTACTGAAGTAGAATACGAGTTTTGTGCTCTGGTTGTGGCAGCCAAAGAGAAATCAGCATGCCCCAGCTCTGCTTGTCTTCATGCTCTAGGTACAATTTGTCTTCATGCTCTAGGTACAATTTGATAATCTGACTCAGACGCTAATCCACCATGCAAATGTGTTTGGCAAAATGCCTCCCAGCTCCTTAATGTAGTCTCTTTCAAGGGGAAGAACATTTTCACACATTAAAACAGGAAATGCAAATGAGTCATTCTCTCCCTGGTGACCAGACTGTTTATTCAGTAGACAGTTTTGCTCTTGGATCCCTTTGTGGCATTCCAGCTGCAAGTTATCATTCAACATCTTATTATGGGAAGTCTGAGTGGCTACATTTCTGGTCTTAATGGGCCTATAGCTGATCTATTTTGAGGATGGGTTCATTAGATGCTAAGTGCACAAAGAGAATCAAGTTAATTCCCACTTCTTCTGTTTCGATATCCCTTGGCCCTAGACAATAATGCAAAAAAATCCATCTATCTCCATAGAAACAGAGGACACTGTAAGGAACCACCAGAGCTTGACCATGCTGGGGGAGGGCTCTGCAGGAGGAAAGCAATTGCTTTGTAAACAGGGTGAGTGACAGCTTTCGGAACACTAGCACAGTCAGACAAGGCAAAGGTAGACAAGGGCAGTGGACGTGCTCCAAAGCACCATGTAAAGGAGCCCCGGCTGGAAGGCGGGTGTGGCAAGCAAGCAGCAAGACAGGAAGAGCAAGTGGTAGGTACTAAGTTTCAATCGGTAGCTGAGACGCAGGAGGCTTCAGAGAAAGGAAATAAGGGGCTTGAGTGGCATTCATTCATCAGTCAGGAAAGCTTCTGTGTTGCTTATTAGTCAACCACTAGCAATCTGCACCCTGGGAATTACAGAGCAAGTAAGAGAGACATGTTGCCAAGAGACACCAATCCCTAGAGAAGGACATCATGCTAGGTAAAGCAGAGGCTCAGCAAAAGAAAAGAAGACCCTCAGGTAGGTGGATTTACACAGTGTCTGCAACAACCAGCATTAGCATAGCTACTGTGGGCGTGGTGTAGGCCCAGGCAGTGTTCTGTTCTGTTGTGTAGGGTCACCAAGACTGTACCTAACAACAACAAAGATGAGAAGACAGGCATACGGATGTGGTCCTCATCCTCCTGAAGCTTGCCTGCTTTCAGGGAACGTAAGCACAAAAATGATTGTTGGTGTGGAGCGGGACAGGACCAGGCTTCATTCTGCTATACAGTGTCACTCTGAGCCGGAAGTGACTCGATGGAACCTAATGACAACAACAAGCAAGAAATAAACTGGCAAGAAAATTCACGAAGTCATTATAAACATCAAGAAATGTTGTCAAGAATAAGAAAAAGAGGATATTGAATTGGAAAATAACCCATAAAGCGACAGGGCCCCTGAAACTATCGCTCCAAAAGCATCTTTAAACCTTAAATCACAAATATCCCCTGAAGTCTTCTTAAAACCAAATAATAATGCAGCTTAACTATTAAAAAAAAAATTCTGCCTTGAGTAGTACACTCTTCTAAAAATTACCTGAGATCAAATTGGCCACAACAGTTTGAAAGACTAGACAGTGACATTACACAGCAGTGAGTTTATATTGGTAGGAGAGGGACAGCTCAGAAAAAGAGGGTGAGAATGATTATGCAACTTGAAGAGTGTAATTAGGGCCACTGGACTGGACACGTAGAAGCGATTGAATCTGTGCACATTTTACTGTGTATATTCTTAATGGCAACAATAAAATAAAAAAACAAAAGCCCCGTGAAGCGTGCTTCCACACTGATGCACAGAGGTCAGGAAGGGAGGGGGGGGAAGGAGGGGGGAGGGGGAGAGGAGAAGGAGGCAGGGGGAGGGGGGATGGGGAGCTGTTTTAATCTGGTGGTCACAGAAGGTGACTCTCAAGCAGAGACTAAAATCCTAAGAGCTGAATGCAAAGGGCCACTTGAGAATATTCTAGCTAGACAGAAGACAACGAGCAAAGATTTACAAAGGTGAGACTACAGTCTCCTCCTAGGTTTAAGGTCCCAACCCACACATCTTATGGCTTTGTCAGATGATATATACTGCTGAGTTTGAGGGGAAATCAAGTCAGGTATAATTCAGAAATTAGTTTTGTTGGCTATACTTTGGCAGGTGGTGTCAGGGAATGTGTTTAGAGGGTACTTAGTGGCCAATAGGTAGAAGTGCCCCCATCGCTCAGTCTCCTCTAATTAGGGGTCGTAACCGAGGTGTGCTCATTCAGGGTCTCTTCTCCACAGCAGGGCACTGGGAGGGCAGTGGGACCTCTTTGCTAATTAAGAGCAACTACAGCTGTTGTGCCCCCACTCTAACCAGCTGGCAGTCCGGCCTCCAGGGGTGGCTTGTTCGCTCCTGTGGCTCTGGAAGCTACGCCTCTGGTATTTCAAATAATGCAGACTCGCGTCTGGTGTGCAAGTTTCCATGGAACTCTCTGACTAAGATTAGAAGGAAACTGTTGGTAATCTACCTCTGAAATTTAGCCAGTAACAATGCTCTGGCTCATGAGACACCTGTGCTTGTGTGACCGAGTGCTCAAAGATGAGAGCCTTAGACTGCAAGGCCCTCGAAATACAGGGTGGCGGCATCAGTGGATTTGTGCATATTAACTATTAGATGGCGTAGGACCACGCAAACATTTAGGTCCATTTTGCGCGGGGCGGCCATGGCGAGTAGCTGACCGGACAGCAACTAATAAGAACAACAGTTATCGTGGGGTCGGTGGCACCTGGTAGAGGGCAGTCCAGTTGTTGCTTCTCCAACTGAGAAGCTGTCAGCTGCAGGTGGTCCCCAGGCTGTTGTCCTGAGGCATCTTTCTATGGTCTAGATACAGCAAGGGACCGTTGCCACGGTGTTACCGTTGCTCCCCGGGCGGATGATCTAAGCCCTCAGGTTGTCAGCAGTAGCTTGATAATGTCACTTCTACTTTAACTAGGAGTAGAGGTGAGAAGCAGAGAGAGGAAAGACCTCAAAAAGAATAAATCACAAAGGGCGTAAGAAGCCAAGAACAGAGCCCACTGACTGCTGTGGAGTTGATTCGATCCCCTGCAACCCTGTGTAACACAGAAGATTTGCTCCTTAGGGTTTCCTAAATGTAATCTGTATGTAGAAGGTCACCAGGTCTTTCTCTCACGGAGCTACAGGCAGATTCATGACAGTTGGATTTAAAAAGAATATACTAAACAAAGTCATCAGTAAAGAAAGGTGAGGATAATCCATTAGCATTATTTTAGAGGACCTAATATTTGACTGGGAACCCTGGTGGCATAGTAGTAGTTAAGTGCTCTGTCTGCTAATCAAAAAGGCTGGTGGTTCAAATCCATCAAGTGCTACTTGGAAACTCTGTGTTTCAGTTCTGTTCTGTCCTATAGGGTTGCTATGAGTGAGAATCAACTCCAAGGCCGTGGGTTTGGTTAGTATTTGACTAGGAGCCCTAATGGTGCAGTGGGTAAAGCAATCAACCAAGAACTGAAAGATCCACAGTTCAAGACCACCAGTGGCTCCATGAGAGAAAGATGTGGCAGCTTACTTCTACAGAAAGTTTATAAAGTCTCAGAAACCCTATGGGATCAACATATATCAGAATCAACAAGATGGCTTCACTCATTCATTCATTATATTTGACCCAGAGAGCAGTGATGGTTCAGTTGCCTTCCAGGTTCAACTTCCAGCCAGTGCGTCTCAAATGCAGCCACTGCTTATCTGTCAGCAGAGGCTTCCATGTTGCTATGGCGCTGAACAGGCATCAACTGAGCGTCGACTCTAAGATAAGAAGAAAGGTCTGGCACTCTCCTTCCGTAAGTTAGCCATGGATGACCCTGTAAATCACAATGGCCCAGTCCTGCTGTACATGGATTGTCATCAGTCCGAGGTCAGTGCAATGGCAGCTAATGACAGTGACATCAGTGTTTGACTCAATGCTT
Source organism: Heterohyrax brucei (assembly GCA_028571685.1). Lineage (NCBI taxonomy): Eukaryota > Metazoa > Chordata > Mammalia > Hyracoidea > Procaviidae > Heterohyrax > Heterohyrax brucei. Next base: position 6,161,761 of record CM053153.1, read on the forward strand.
TTCTAGGGAGTTTGTCTAAAGACATAACAGGAAAGAATATAAATCAGATCTATGCTATTTTAATATAGCACATAAGGGGCAGATAGAAAGTTTTCTTTGAAGGACTGAGGGAGCAGAGACCTGGATGCTAATAGCAATTCAGCCACCCCACAATATCAAAGCACGTGGTTCTTGGGAGTTTTAAGAAACACCACTGCTCCAGAACCTCTCGAAAGATTCCACCAAAGCTCCCAGGCCTACAACAGTAAAATGGTTGTTTTTACATGGCTTCCTAGGTGACCTAGGAAAACTTGATGGCATAGTGGCTAAGTGCTATATCTGCTAATCAAAAGGTCGGCAGTTCAAATCCATCAGGTGCTCCTAGGAAACTGTGGAGCATTTCTGCTTTGTCCTATAGGGTTGCTATGAGTCAGAATCGACTCATTGGCTCTAGGTTTGGGTTTTAGTTTGGTAGGTGATGTAAAGTACATACCTGTCTATACATCTGCCTGCAGCTAAACCCAGAGGACAGCGGTTTCTCCTTCTCTTTCACCTTCCAAAACTCACAAGTGCTTCTCACTGACAGATCCTGGTATGGACCCACAGAAGGTAAAGAATTATGTCAAATGTAATTTGTGGATTTTCCACTGTAATATAAAATAGATCTCAGCAGGGAGTTGTGGCAGTACTGAGCTGACCACATAAAATCTAGCAGAGATCTTTATCATGAATTTACGTATGAGTCAAAAAGAGTCTAAAAATGTGGATAAAATACAATATTTTTGTACATATGCATGTATACATATATAACACACCATGAGTCGGATCCGACTCGACGGCACTTGACTTGACTGGCTATATGTAACACGTGTGTACATGTGTGTATGTATGTTGTTAGGTACTGTCATGTCGGTTCTGGTCCACAGTGACCTCATGTGATTGACTAGAGCTACACTGTGCGGTTTTGTAGGCTACAATCTTTTATAGGAGTGTATCAGCTAGTCTTTTTGCCTGCAGGGCCTGTAAGTGATTTCAAACTGCCAATCTTTTGGATAACAGCCCAGAGCCTAAACTTTGGACCACCAGACTCTTTAAATAGTCATGAAAATTGTAATCATGATGTGTATTGTGTATGAGAGTATCTGCTGCAAAAGACTTCTTTAACCCCACTGCTGTCGAGTTACGTGTCGAGAAGCTAAGCCATGGTATTTTCATCATGTGCGTGCAAATACTGGACAATGGAGAAAGAAGACAGCAGAAGAGATGACTTTGAATTGTGGTACTGGAGAAGACTGGCGAACGGACCGCCAAAAGAACCAACAGATCTGTCCTGGAAGAAGTACAACCAGAGTGCTCCTTGGAAGCAAAGATGGCAAAACCGCACCGTACAAATGTTGGGCGTGTTGAAAGGAGGAATCAGTCCCTGGAGAAGGACATCACGCTTGGTAAAAAAGAGGGTTAGTGAAAGAGAAAGCTCACAGTGGCTGCTACAACGGGCTTAAACGTGATTATTGCGGGCGTCATACAGGACCAGGCAGTGTTTTGTTCTGCTGTTCACTGGGTCTCTGTGAGTTGAAAACGACTCTATGGCACTCTATAACAACAACAATATTATGTGTCTGTGTGTATGATGTTCAAGATAGATTGTGATTTCAGCTAAGCAGCTAAAGATAAGACTTTGGATACAAGTGCTTTGTTTGTAAGCTGATCTGCAGAAGCGTCAGTAGGGATGTGAGGGGTGGGAAGCAAAGGGGAAGGGCAGGGAATTAACAGTGAAGCACTCAGCAGGTTCAGCGTTCCTGGGTTAGAGGGACTGAAAGCCCCTGGGACCTTAAAGAGAGGTAGTGTAGAACTTACACTGGAGTTGCCCTGCCTCAAGGTAAACACCTTCTTGCTGTCCTTCGTCCCTGACTGTGGGCTACTCATTGGTGATTCAAACCTCCCTTCCCGATCACTCTGCTCCAACCTAGCTGTGTTCTCAGGTGTAAAGCTAGAGGTGTTTGCAGTGCGCTGTTATGAGCAGGTAGTGGGCAGACCTCTGTTCAATACTGCTAAAAATTTAAATTAAAAAACAAATTCTGCAACTCATACCAGGTTTGACAATTAAGCCCACAAACTTCGTTGTTCTAAGTGCCGCATACCTCATTGCTGAATATCGCTGCAGTCTCTGTTTTGGTCAGCTAGAGCTCCTCGTCGGATCCGACTCGACGGCACTTGGCTTGCCAGTGCTCCTCTAACAGAAGTACCACAAGGTGAATGGCTTTTAAAAAGAAAAATTTATTCTTGTAGAACCCAGTAGGTTACAAGTTTGCTTTCAGGGTGTCTGCTCCAGGGGAAGGCTTTCCCTCTATCAGCTCTGGAGGAAAGTCCTTGTGTTCATCAGTCTTCGGTTGGGGAGCATCTTGGCTCAGGAACCTCAGGTCAGAAGAATGCATGCTACTCCTGGTGCTTCTTTGTTGACGGTGTGAGGCTCCCAACTCCGCTTGCTTCCCTTTCCTTTGATTCCTTGTAGGACAAAAGGATAAAAGGCGGTGCAAGCCACACTCCAGGGAAACTCCCTTTACAGTGGAGCAGGGAGGTGAGTTCAGGAGGAGGTTGACAGTGCCACCCTAATCCTCTTTAACAAACAGCAAGGAAAAAAATCATAAAACAGAGGACAGCCACACAATACTGGTAATTGTGACCCAGCCAAATTTCTATACATATTTTTTGGGGGACACAATTCAGTCCATGACAGTCACCTTCAAGGTACTTCCCTTGGAAAGCTATGCACTGATGCCAGCACCCAGTCTTCCCTTCAAAGCAATTTTGGAACTGTTTCCGGAATGGCCGTTGTACGCAGTGGCAGGGTGGCAAGTTTGTGAACTTAACTGAATAGTTGTCTGTGGGGGAGGTTTTAGCCAATAAACAAACAGCTGTATTGGAACACGTACCCAACTTGCCTGTTCTGCCAAACAGTGACTTTTTTCTTTACCCAAAGAAAAGGAAATACTGACAGGAAGAAATTTTGATGACATTCAGGACATCAAGGGTAAGATGATGACAGCTCTGATGGTCATTCCAGAAAAAAGAGTTTCCAAATTGCTTTGAAGGTTGGACTAAGTATTGGCATCAGTGCATAAGTTCCCAAGGGGAAAACTTCAGCAGTGACCACAGTGATATTCAGCAGTGATGTGTATAGCACTTAGAACAATTAAGTTCACCGACTTTTGTCGCACCTTGTATTTGTCCTTTCTTCTGGCAGTACTTGCAATATTTGGTATTCTTCAGTGTTCAGTAGTTTTCACTGGCACTGTAATTCAAATGCATCAATTTTTCTTTGGTCTTCTTTACTCGTTGTCTAGCTTTTGCATGCATGTGAGATGATTAAAAACACCACAGCTTGGGTCAGGCACCCCTTTGTCATTGAACTGATACATTAAACATTGAACACTGATGATAATAATTATGACCTTAGACATTTACTAATACGCTTACTGCATGTTGTGGTTATTCGTGATCATGCTAATGCCTGGCCCAGCCCTCCCCGCTTAATTCTAAAATCTCTGCAGAGCAAGATCGCCTACAGTTTTCCTGTCACCAGACAGGACCTTTATGATACTTTCTTGTGTATTATGTTCCTTCATTCTATGAATGAGGAATGAATGAATGATTCATTTCTTCAGGGCTTGCTCCAGAAATTCTCTGCGTCATCTCCTTTGCTCCTATTCATTACTCATGACTTCATTTAAGCATGAAAGTAGAACTCTTATTAATTCTAGCAACATTCTACAGCTTCCTCCAAGACTCCAAGTTGATTTTATACTTTTGAATTATTTTATTTTTAATTATCTATTTGATTTATATAATCTTCACTAAACTGACTCATTAGTTAAGAGCTCAGCTGTCAACCAAAGAGTTGACAGTTTGAATCTACCAGTTGCTCCTTGGAAATCGTATGGGAAAGTTCTGCTCTGTATTGTAGGGTTGCTATGAATCAAAATTGCTGGCAACAAGTTTGGTTTGGTTTTGGTATAGGCGAGTGTATGCTATCCTCTCATCACTATAGCCAGCACCAACCAGCCTAGCACATGATTATGGGGGACTGGTAAATTGTTCTCAGCTGTGCACTTCTTCCCTATAACTGGACTATAGCATAGGTGAAGTGTACTTGGTCACCTCACCGATGTTGGACTTGGCTGTGTGACTTTCTTTGGTCATTGAAACATCGGTAGGTGTGGTTTGAACTGATGTGTACAAGGGGTCCTGTAGTTTGGATTTAGGTCTTGTGTTTTTATCAACAAAGAGAGAAGTGTGCCACAAGTCAACCCAAGAACGAGTTAATGTGAGTATCTTGACCCGGATCCTGAAAGAGACCTACTCCAGCTAACCTAGAAATCTGTGCTAAATCAGTAGAGTAGATGTTGCTGTTGTAGCCTCTGAGATTTGTAAGGCTTTGTCACAGCAGAAAACCTGTCTGACTAATACCACAGGCAATGAATTAAGTTGATAAAGCTAACTGCAAAAAACAAAACAAAACAAAAACAAATAAAAAAGAGAAAAACAAAGCCATCTCTTTGGCAAAGACACAAAGGGCTACAACTTAAAATGATTACAGGGATTAGTTTTATCATAAAATTTGGCTCAGAAACTTCTGTGATAGATCCTGATAAAGCAATGCTTCCACAAATTTTACCTACTCTTTTTTAGCTGTTCAGTTTCCTTGATTTTGCATGTACGTGTGTGAAAAGAGATGCTCATTTATCGGTTTGTAAAAATTATTTTCTAACTCTGGTGGGTTCTAAGTATATCTACAATTCATTTCTTTGCAAAGGATAATTAGTTTTCCATCTAGTCTCTGATAACAGGAGGAACCTGCCTGTTAAAGGGAACTACTGAGAAAATAGGAGAAATTCGGAGTCTTGAAAGGTAATCAGTAAAATAGCATGCTCTTCATCAACAACTTAGGAAACCTGCGATCCTGTCCCAGGTTTTCTGCTAGTTAGGTTTTTCTGAGTTTCAGATCCTCCCGTGAGTAGTGGGTTGAGCAAACGAGAGCTGTGCATCACAAACTGTGCCTGGGTGACTTGGACATCTCAGTGGAGAAGAGAACACAGGTGAGGGAGGACAGGATGAACAGAGAGCAATTAATAAACCTTACCTCTTGATTAAAACAAATAAAAATCCATGTTAATCTATTTTTTTCAGTGTTGACACTGGATAATTTGTTAAGAAGAGTAACTTGGTTATCTTCCTGCTATAAGAGAAATACGAAGTCTATAATTAAGTTCATGAATTCATCATAGAAAAAGTGCTACATACCTCGTAGCTAAATATCACTGTAGTTACCTTTTTTCCCCTTGGGAAGCTAGGCACCAATGCCAGTGCCTAGTCCACCCTTCAAAGCAATTTTGGAACTCTTTCTGGAATGGCCATCAGAGCTGTCACTGTATTACCCTTGATGTCCTAAATATCTTCAAAATGTCTTGTTGTCAGTATTTACTTTTTTTGGATAAAGAGAAAAATCATTACAGGTCACGTTAGGTGAGTAGGGAGGGTTTTTTAATACAGTTATTTGTTTACTGGCTAGAAACTTCCTCATAGTCAGTGCTGTGTGAGCTGGTGCACTGTCATAACCTAACAGCCTTGAGTCATTTTTTTGTCTAGTTTTTTCACACAGCCCTTTCAGCACTTCCAAATAGTAAATTTATTTAACTGTGCGTTAGGTACAAATTCATAATGAACAGTACCTCTGATATCAAAAAACATCAGCAACATCATTTTGACTCTTGATTTGGACTGATGAAACTTTTTTGGTCGTGGAGAATTGGCTGACTTCTATCGTGCACTTTGATACTTTATTTCAGGGTCACATTGGTACACCCACCCACGTTTAATCACCAGTGATAACATGGCCCAAAACATCATCTGTCTCTCCAAAAGCTCTTGGCCAATTTTGACTCTCCTTTGTTTTTGTTCATCAGTGAGCTCCTTTGGGACTATTTTTGCACACACATTTCTCATGCCAGGATTTTCAGTTAACAGTTTCCTATTTCTCTGTAGCTGTTTACTTGGTCCTCAGTGGTTCTCAATCAAGGATTTTGATGCACAAATTTTTGCAATGTTTTTGTCAGATCTGCTCATTACTGGCCACCTTGACCTCACTTTCATCAGTGATACTTTCTCTCCCCTCCGAAAAGTGTTTACTCTGTTTGTAAACTGCCATTTTCTTCATGGTATTATCCCCTAAACTTGCACTAACATGTCCCTGATTTCACTTCCACTGTTGCCAAGTTTAGCAAGAAGTTTGATGTTTGTTGATTGCTCTAACTCAAGGTCCAGTGTTCTCATGACAGCACACAAAAATGCATGCAACAACATTAATGAACGCCACTCAGCAAGGCACTGCCACCCATCAGCACAAACACAGCTGTGAGACACTGATACACTGAGGTTACAAAACATTATCTATTGTTTGTACAGTGTTGCCAATGCAAGCATATGGTGACAAGTTCGTAAACTTAGTTGTCGGACTTTGTATAACCAGTGAATAGCTTTAAGAAAGAGAAATTTATTATCTCATAGTCTAGTAGGCTGGAAGTCCAATTTCAGGGAGCCAGCTGCAGCAGAAGACTTTCTGTCTATTTGGCTCTTGGGAAGGTATATTTCAGCATCAGTCTTCCTTTGGTCTAGGAGCTTCTCATCCAAGGGAACCCACGTCCAGAGGACATGCTGTACTCCTAGCACTACTTTCTTAGTGGTGGCCGTATGAAGCCTCCTGGGTCTCTCTGCTTGTATCTCTCTGTTTCGTCTAGAAAGGTATTGACTTAAGACCCAGTCTAATCTTGTAGATTGAGTCCTGTCTTATTAACATAACTAGCTGTATCTCATTAATGTCATAAAGATTGGATTTATAACACACTGGATAATCATATCAGATAACAAAATCCCACGGTACTGTTAATTATGTCCTTGCCAAGTTGACACATATTTTTGGGAATACAATTCAACCCATAACAGAGAGCTTCATGGCTAAAATCATATTTAATCCTTATCCTAGACTCTTTCAAACATTCTTTCTACTCTAAAAGGCTCACAGATTGAAGGTACAGTGAAGATTATGAATTTGAGGATGAAAACTACCTTTTTTTCTCCTTTGTTTTACTTTTCCACTTAGCTTTTATTGTGAGTAAATGTAGAAGCCCTGGTGGTGCAAGGGTTAAGCAGTTGGCTGCTAACTCAGAGGAAGTTATCCTGCTATCTCTGCGGAAGAAACATCTAGCTATCTCCTTCCCTAGAGATTATAGCCTGGGAACCTTATAGGGCAGTTATACTCCATCATAAATAAATATTCTCTATGAATTGGAATTGACTCAGTGACACACAACAACAGATGAAAGATTGTTGTCCTCACAGCAGTCTTTCTCTTTCATTTCAACTTGTTTTGTTTTAGGCTTGAGATAATCCTTTCCCTAGTTTATTAAGCCAGCGGCAGGCTCCAGATATGATGTAGACATACCACTGGTTTGGGAAAGCCTGTAAGCAGTTACAATAGGCAATTTCTGTCATACCTTAAATGGTAATAACTGTGATTCATTTTTGAAATAGCTGTTATAATCAAACCATTAAAATTCCCTAACAGACCCTGTTCACAGCTCTTAAGCTCAAACTATACATGTTTTGAAGATTTTTTTTTCTTATAGTAAAAATGGTTCTGCTAGCTATCTCCTTTGTCTAAAGAACGTTAAGCCTCACGGTGACAGATTCCAACAGAGACAAATTTCTCTAAGGTTATAGCTTAATCAAACAGTTGTTAATGATTAACGAAAGGCAAATAACTTATTTAATCCAAAAAATCTTACTAAAGACGTAACATATGGACAAAAATACATATTAATGCTTAATGTAAATTGACCAAAGAAGATTAATTAGTCCAAGAAGTTTTCATTCAAGGCTGCATGGAAAAGCCTTGGATCACCCACAGAGGTAAAAGCCACCTACGCATGGAGTGGATGACCTACCAAACAGGTAGACCACATTTGTCTCTACTATGATAGCCATCAAATATGGTGTTAGTGAAGAACACTGAACACAACACGGACTGCCAGGAGAATGAACAAATCTGTCTTGACAGAAGTACAGCCAGAATGCTTATTGGATGTGAGGACGATGAGACTTTGTCTCATGTACTTCAGACATGTTGTCAGGAAGCATAAGTTCCTAGAGAAGGACATCATGCTTGTTAGAGCACAGAGTCAGAGAAAAAGAGGAGGACCCTCACTGAGATGGATTGACACAGTGGCTGCAACAATTGGCTCAAGCCTAGTAAGAATTATGGGCATGGTGCAGGACTGGGTCGTGGTTTGTCCTGTTGTGCATAGGCTCATTATGAGTCAGAATCAATTTGAAGGCATCTAACAAAAATAGTATAAGAGATTTTACAGATAGCAGCGGAGTCAAGATGGTGGGCTAAACACTTATCTCCCTAAATCCCTCTGGAAACCAAGGCCTGATTTCATAATTAAACTGAGCCTTCTGGACACCTAGTGAGCCCTAGGACACTACATAGGGCTGTCTCTTTGGTCTACATACCACTGACCAGAAAATTTCTCCTTCCATCCCTGCTGTTGTTGAGTCCTGGCTCTCATGGACTGAAGGTAAATAGCCATTTTGATTTTTTTTTCTCTGTCTTGGCCAGTTAGAGGGGCTGAGATGAGTGGCAGCAAGGCTCAGACGCACTGCTGATGAGATCAGCAAGCAGAGCTGCCACATTTTGAGAGCCTGGCCTTGGAATCTGTGCAACTCGACAGCTCAAACCTCTTTCTTTATCTCTCAGAATCTCTGGATCTCCACCATTGAATAGCCCTTTCTGAGGCAGGCGGGGAAGCTTCTGTCGCACACCATCTTGATTCACTGGGAGGCAGCGTTTCCTATATGGAGGCTTCAGCTGGACCTAATTCCCAGGCTGGGAGGCAGCGTCTGCCTGGAGAGCACTTTGTCGGCAGTAAAGCAGTCTTTGATATAGAGGTGCATACTTTGCCAGCTGGGAAGAGGGACTTGCACAGTTGAAAACCTGACTAATTTTGGAAGCTGTCAGATGATTTTTACCTTACAATAGAGAAGTAACTGCAGTGCATCAGGATGACTTCTCTTCCAGCCTTTACTGTCTCGCATTATAGAGTCAACTGATGGCTCCCCGGTGACTGTAAGTGGGGCTATGTCTTAGCCAATCAGGAGGTGGAGTCTGCTACCCCAGAGATTCCACAGAGCCAAGTCACTGGAGTACATGGAGGTGTCTGGTGATCAACTTCCTTTTCAGACTGAGATTGAACCCCATTGAAGTAACACTGGAGAAATAAAACAACATCCAGATGCCCAAAAAGCAATAAACTTTAGACTGGAACATTAGGAAGAGTTCATGGCTTCAGAGGGCCCACAAAAGAAAGATCCAAAGAACTTTCCAGACAAAGAAGCCTTTCTGAAACTATCAGAGGGCAAGTAAAAAGGATTATTTATAGAGCCCACCTAGACCTTATACAAAATATAGCAGAGCAAAATGAAAAATCAAGCAAGCTGTTTGATCTCATAGAACAACAGTACTCTGAAATCCAACACATCAATAACAAAATAAAGAGATAGAAAACTCAATTTAAAGCCAAGAAAACAGAATGGGACAAATGGAAAATAGATTTTCTGTCTTGGAAGGCAGAGCTACTGACTCCAGCATCTATGAGGAGGAATCAGAAAAAAGAAATAAGAAAAGGGAAGAAGCATTAAGAAGCATGTGGGACTCTATTAAGAAGAACAAGCTACAATTAATTGGAGTTCCTGAACAGAGTGGGACACCTGAGAACACAGAGAATATTGTGGCTGAGCTGCTGACAGAAAACTTCCCAGAAATTACGAAAGAAGAGAATATAGATATCTAAGATGCATATGTTAAATGCCACTCAATATAGATCTCAAAAGAAAGACTCCAAGCAATATTATAATCAAGCTTAACAAAATGAAACATAAGCAGAAACTCTTAAAGTCAGTGAGACTCAAAACAAAGACGACATTCAGAGGGAAACCTTGTAGGCTTTCGTTGGATTTCTCAGCAGAATCGATGCTGGCATGGAGGCAATGGGATGACACATTCAAAGCCTTGAAGGAAGAGAACTTCCAACCAAGACTTATATATCCTGCAAAACTGTCTTTCAAATACAAAAATGAAATCAAGACCTTCACAGATAAACAGAAACTCAGCGACTTTGTAAAAACCAAACCAAAGCTACAAAAAATACTGAAAGAAGCTCTTAGTTTAGAAGAACAAAACCATTAATTTTATATTTTAGGAGGAAATACAGGACACGTCATCCAGAAACCTACTCAGTTAGGGAAGGCTCCAAACTCAAAGCTATAATATTAAAAGAAGTGACCCGGTGATCATATTATGAAAACTGTGATGTCATCATATTGAAGAAAGGGATGTGCTGCAGTTGTTAGAGTCCTTCTAGATGGAGAAGAAGTTAATAAGATGTGTAGCAGTTAAAATTGGGTTTAAACACAGACTTTTAAGGGGCATCACAGGGACAGCTCAAAGCACTATAAAGATGCAGCATATCAAATCAAGAAACGTAACACAGGAGTCTTCACAACCACAAAATCAACACTGAAAAAGGTGAAAAATTAACTCATAAAGAAGGCTGTTCCAAAACAGAATAAGAACAACAGAGAAAACATCACCACAAAACTAAACATGTCGCAATGACAGCACTAAACACATACCTATCAATAATTACATTGAATATGAATGGCCTGAATGCTCCATTAAAGAGACAATGAATGGCATCTTGGATCAAAGATTGGAGGATGTTATGTTGAGTGAAAGTAGTCAGCGACAAGAGGACAAATGTTATATGAGACCCCTACAATAAGAACTTGAAAATAGACTCACGCATAGAAGAAAAGACTCTTTGATGGCTGCAGTGGTGGTGAGGGAGGGAGGAAGAGGGTGTGGTACAGATTAGATAGTTGGTAGAAATTTGGTTGGGTGAAATCTGTGACAGCACACATTAGAAAGAAGGTCTATTTTAACTGGACTTCAACATAACGTGATTACTCTTCCTATCTTAACCCAATATTGCAAGAATGGAGTAGCCGGGGTGGGGGGCTGGGAACTATGCTCTCAGAGGAAATCAAGGCCAATTGGCACAAATAGCATTTCAATAAGAGTCTTCTGCACCCCAAATTGGAGAGTGGTGTCTGGGGTCTTAAATGTTGCCAAGCTGCCATCTGAGGTATATCAAATGGTCCCAACTCAGCAGGAATGGATGATCTCTAAGGACCAAAATAACATGGGGCAAAGAGAACCCAGAACACAGAGAGACCCACATGAGAGGGTGACTACATCAACATGTGACCACAAGAACCAGAAGGTGCGCAGAGACCACCAGTGATAGCTGTGATGGAGCTCACAAAGTTCAGCCTCACAGGCAACATGAAAATAAAAAGGGGTGCACCCTGAGATGGTCGCTAAAAGACTGCAATTGTGGTCCAGGGGCCTCAGAGTTCCCTTGGGACCATGGGCCCTGGCCCTGATGCTGCCACTGTCCATAAAGCATAATGGAGGTCAACTCTTTGAGCAGAAATGGATTGGCCTTGGTGACACAGAACAACCATATTATGTGTGCACTTTATGGTTCTATGCATCTATAGGATGTCATCCAGCTGACCTTTTACTAGACACGGGAGAGAGGAGAGAGGAGGGGATAGGAGGTTGTTAGGAGGACATGACATGTACAGAACAGACGAGTGTGCTGCCACCAGGCAGGGAGAGCAGTGGGAGCTTCTCATCGGTGGGTATGCAAATTTATATGGGATTGTATATTCTCACTCAATCGTAATAAAAAATATATACATAAAAGAAATTTTCAGAATCACCCATGTAGTCAAAATTATCATAATCACTGAAGTTATTTAATTGCTCAGTGATAGCACTGAATGGGGCACCTTGGCTGAAGCTGTTCAAAAAGTGAAACTCAGAATTGTTAGTTGCAACTAGAAACTTGTAAGCTCTCACAATGAGGAAGAGACAATTTGATCCAGGAACTCGATGCCGTCTTTCACCTTTATCTCCTTCCATTCACTGGCTTTATCTTTTCTATCTGCTTTAGCCACATGGTAGACATTTGGCCAATTCCTGCTTCCACACTCAAACCATTAAGCTCATGGTAGAAAGGAATGTGACTTCTTACTCCTAGGTACAACTAGAATAATTTTTGAGAAGGACTCAGCGTAATCAAACTTGGGTCATGTGTCTGTCCTTCAAAACAGTCACTGTGGCCGTGGTATAGAAGCACTGGTTAGCCCGTGTCCGTGCTCCACTGCTCAGTCTAGTCCCATAGCCTGAAAAGCTGAGAAACCCTGAGGCTTGGGGATTGAGGCAGATGGTTTGTATTAACTCTGGAAAATGAAGTTTGAGTAGAGGCAACAGGTGAATGAGCGTGAACTCAGTGGTATTTCTGTGGTATCCACCAAGCCTATTCAACACTAAGCAGTGTCTACGTTGTTACAAACTTAGTACTTGCAGGTATTTTCTGCTGCTACATTCCCATCCCAGGACATACTGTCAACGAATCTAGAAGGTAGTTTCCTTCTTTAAAGCTTTTGCAGAGAGCCCTGATGGCCTGGACACAGAAGCTGAGAATTTCAGTGGGAAGACATGCTCCCTGGTTCTGTGCCTCCAGTGCAACTTTGCTCCTTCTCACCAGAGGACCGTATACAAGTCATTCCATCTTTTTGACCCTCAAGCCCCCCACCCAGAAGAAACTAAAAACAGTGCCATCAAGTCAATTTCAATTCATAGCAACCCTGTAGGACAGAGTAGAATTGCCCCAGAGAGTTTCCAAGGAACACCTGGTGGATTTGAACTGCTGACCTTATGATTAGTGGACATAGCACTTAAACACTATGCCACCAGAGTGAGATACTTCTAATATAGGGTCTTTGCAACTCTTTTATCTCTAAATTCTAGTCATATACTTTTATCTGATTCAAAAATAATAATTGGGTTTTTCATAAAGACATTTTTCCTTAACATTATTCTCTTTCTAATTTGATCCAGGAGCCCTGGTGTTGCATTGGTTAAGTACATAACTGCTAACTAGAAGATCAACAGTTGGTCTCCACTGGCTGTTCCACAGGAGATGTGGCAGTCTGCTTCTGTGAGGATTAGAAACCTTATGGGGCAGTTCCACTCTGTCCTACAGGGTCGCTATGAATCAGAATTGACTCTATGAAAATTGAATATCTATTTTCCTCTTTCTCATTTTTTTTAAAAAATTCGTTTCCTCTTCACAAACATCTTACAAAATGAGCTCAATACATGAGCAATTATGAAGCCATCATCAATTATTATTATCTTCTGAGAGGGGTTCTCAATTTTCTGCCTATACTCCTGGAGCTTATATGGGATACATCTACATGCTTCCTCTTCAGACTTGATTAATTCTGAATTTTACAGTCATACCTCTCTTTGTTTTATCATATTTTAGTATGATCTTTAAAGTGTTCACTTTGGTCTTCCTGGATTTCACTCCTCGGCATAGCGTGCAGAATCTACAAACCCATTCAGGTTGTCGGATGTCTTGTACTTCTACCATAAATGACAACCTGGAAATATAGACCTAGAGAGTAGACTGCACTTTGTAGGTTAATGTCAGTTGCCTAATGGTGCTGTAACAAACAAACAAACAAAAATGACGTAAACGGATGGGTTAAAGAAAGAGAATAAATTCCTATTTATTTTCTGACAGTTCAGGAGACTAGAAGTCCACATTCAGGGATGGCTCTTGGGGGAGGTTGTTCTTTGTCTCTCTCAGACTCTGCTGTTACTGTCTGTCAGCTGCTGTGGAGTCAGCCTCCAGCTCAGTCCAGCATCATGTGCCACAGGAACAAACAGTGTGGTCCATAGAGTTTTCATGGGCTAAATAACACAGATTGCTGGCCTTTCTTCCTAGTCTGGAAGAGTTCGTCTTCAAGTAGCCTGTAAACCTTGGAGTTCCTGGTTTAGGAACTGGCAGATGCATCTGCTGTGTGTGTCAGTCTCCTTTCCCAGGTATATTGCTGTGTCTCTTCTAACTCAGAAGTGATAAAGTTTAGGACCCACCTACTCAGGCATGGCTGGTGATCGTAACAAAAGCAAAACCTTGTCTCTAACAGGCTGATATCCACAGGCATAGGAGCCAGGGTATCAGTGCATGCTCTGGGGGACACAAGTCAGTCTCCACAGTTACTTTTTTTTTTTATTATGACTGAGTGAAAATGTACATTCGCATATAAATTTACATGCCTACCTATATGCAGCTTCCACTGCTCTCCCTGCCCAGTGGCAGCACACTATTCCTCTCTGCTCCATACATGCCTCATCCTCCCAACAGTACTGTTTTTTTAAATTAGGATATATTTATAAAGGTATAAGTGAATTAGAGATGACTCTAACAGAATTTGGACTGTCTGCCTTGTCACAGATACTTTATGTCTATCCTCTGGTCACATTCATTCCAGAGAAAGTCATTCGTTAAATAATTGAGAGAAAGAAATGTTGTCGTATCAACATGTTGTGGTTGTTAGGTACCTTTGAGTTAACTCTGACTCATAATGACTCAATGTGACAAAGCGGATCCGCTCCTTTGCATTTGCTTGGCTGTAAGCTTGATGGCTGCAGGTGATCAGGTGTTTATCCAGTAGAGCCACACGGTGTGGATTCAGACCCCCAGCACTTCCGTCAACACCTGCACGCTTGGCCATTGTGCCACTGGGACTTTGCCAATATAAAGATGGTGAGTGTCCTTTGCTTATTCTTCCACAGTACTTTAAACTCCCTGAAAGAAGAGACTGTGCCTAATTTGTTGTTTTAGTCAGCTAGGCTGCTCTAACAGAAACACCACAGAGTGGATGGCTTTAACAAAGGAAGGTTTATTCTTACACAGTCCGGTAAGCTATGAGTCCAAATTCAGGATGTCTGCCTCAGGGGAAGGTTCCCCGCTTGTCAGCTCTGGAGGCAAGTCCAGAATTGCATCAGTCTTTGTCCAGGGAGCGTCTTGGCGCAGAAACCTCAGGTCTGAAGGACGTGCTTGTCTTCTGATGCTGCTTTCTTGATGGTACGAGGTTCCCAGTTCTGTGCCTGCTTCTCTGTCCTTTTATCTCTTGCAGGCTGAAAGGATTAAGAGTAGGGCAAGCCGTACTCCAGGGAAACTCCCTTTACAGTGGAGCAGAGAGGTGATCTTATAAATGGATTTACAGTCCCATCCTAATCCTTTCACATGCAGCATAGGAAAACCACAAAATGGAGGGCAGTCACAAGATACTGGGAGTCATGGCCCAGTCACATGGCTACACATATTTTTAGGGAGACACAATTCGATCCACGACACTTGTTCATACTTACTTCTCCAGAGCCAGGCCCTTAGGTGCTCAACAAATAAGTATTGGGAGAAGGAAAAATGAATCACGCCACTCTTCTGCAAATATTGAAGTGAAACCTGGTGCTTCCCATGGTCAACTATTTAACTTGCATTTACTAGAGAGTCTTTGTTTTCTGCAAACTAAACTTCCACTAGAGACAACAGGCAGGGAGTCTAGTGATGATTCTGCTGAGTTTGATTTTTCCATCCTGGCAGGCACACTCTCCTCTGCCCCAGGGCAGCTTATAGAACTCTATGCGAGAGTCTCCTGACCACTTTACATGCTGAGGGGCTAGTAGATCTGTTTGGCAATAACTTTCCTGGAATATCACATGGTGTTTTCCTCCTTCAGTGGCTAGATACCTTGCCTTATGAGAACTGGACACATTTGCAAGTCACTAAATTCACTCCTGTTGTCATTGTCACAACTGTGATAACAATACCAGTTTTCTGAGGTTTCCTTGGCCCCAAGAACTAGCAGCAGCATTTCAGACTTAATTTATTTAATTCTACACAGCCCCTTGAGATAGTTAATATCATTTTCCAGATGAGGAAGTAGAGGTCCATGAAAGTGAACTAAGTAAATTGTTTAAGGCCATCCATTAGAAAGTGAAGAACTGGATTGAGAACACATGTGGCCCAATTTAGGACATTCTGCCATGCTGCTCTGGAACAGTGACATTTAATAGATAGAGCAGCATCTGGAAGACAACAAACATCTGCTATCTGTTGCCCTAATTCTTTCTCGTAAGCACACTATGAGAAAGGTGTTCTGTGGCTATTTTACAGATAAGTAAACGGAGGCACATAGGAGGACAGTACACAGCTTGCCTACTGCCACAGGCCTAGTTAGTAGAGAAACTGTGAGAACCCTGGGTGTTATCTTTTAGACACTCTGTTGTGCAGCTTCCTCATCATTTTTAGCATATGGGGCCATCTAACACGTAATCTTCATAAAAGTCTTTGATGTAAGTGTTACCGTTCCCATTTTGGAGCCCTGGTGGCACCGTGGTTAAGAGCCTGCCTGCCAGCCAGAAGTTTGATGGTTCAAATCCACCAGCCTTTCCTTGGAAACCTTATGGGGTAGTTCTTCTCTGTCCTATATGGTATCTGTAAGTCAAAATCAGCTCGACAAAAACAAATTTGGCTGTTGTGTTTCATTTCATTTTTTTGGTTTATTTCTATCTTATAGAGGAAGGTGGAGAAACAAAGGCATTAAGAGACTCAGTAAGATTACAGAATTAGTAAGTAGCAGAGCTTGGAGTTGAGCCCAAACATTCTGACCTTAGAAAATAGGTAGTAACTGCTGTACTAAACTGTGTCTTAGATCTGGGGTCTGAAAGGGTGGGAAGATGTCCATTCGTGTGCTGAACAGCCCTGCTGAGGGTTGGTGCTGGGCCACAGCCCCTCTTTAAAGCAGCTTTGCTTTCAAACAAAGCTGTTAGAGTGCTGCTTCTTAGAGTCCTCTGCCCCACTTGGCACCTAGCTAGCTCACATTCTAGCAGCCAGATGCCTGATCCAGTGATTCCTGTGCCTGTTTGTGTCCCTGGCCCATCTATCCCTCCTTGAGGAAGGACGTCACCCTCACCGTTCACTGTTAGACATCTCAGGTCCCATGGTTGCTGATGAGTTGATTCTGACTCATACTGACCCTGTAGAACAGACTAGAACTGCCCCACAGGGTGGCCAAGAAGTGGCTGGTGGGTATGAACTGCCAATGTTCTTGTTAGCATCCCTAGCCCTTAACTACTATACTACCACAGTGACCCTGCAGGACTGACTAAAACTGTCCCATAGAGTCTCTAAGAAGTGGCTGGTGGGTTTGAACTATGGAAGCTTTGGTTAGCAGCAGAGTCCCTAACCATTATGCAACCAGACCACTAGGACACCATCACAGTCTCTGGCTTTTCAATTTTTTCCTGAGGCTTTTGAAAGTTTCCCTTGGAGGATACAGTGGGTCTAGTTCTTTCAGTAGCTAGATAGTGATGTTCCTTTGGTTTCCTTCCTCATCAGAGACCTTATTAGGGTTTGAACTGAGTCCCCAAAGGTGTTGCTGTGAATCCCAACCTGTGTTATGGGGTGTGATCCCATTGGGGAATGCAGCTTTTTGTTGTAATGTGAATCGGATCATTGCTAGTGCAGGATGTGTTTCAAGCCAATGATTTGAGAGATGTAGAAGGAGCACATTGGGCACATAGACAAGAGCACAAACACAGGGAAAGGTAGATGCCACATGAAATTTGCCAAGTGACTGAGGAACACGAGCCAGAAAGAGACCAGGAATTTCCCCCAGACTCTAGTAAGAAAGCCTTCACCTAGAGCTGGTACCCTGAATTCAAACTTCTAACCTCTTGAACCGCAGAAAATAGATTTCTGTTTATTAAAGCACTCACTTTTTTGAAAGTAAATCAAGTACTTCTGAAACTAAGACAGGCCCTGTCTCAAAGGTTACAGATGGCTTCTTGCAAAGCATCTAAAAATGCTCTCACACACACACCCCATTGCACTGCAGTCAGCCTTCTTATCCATGGGTTCTACATCTGGAAATTCAACAAACCTCAGATAGAAAATACTTAGAAGGGAAAAAAAGTGAATTTGCTGCACACTGAGCACCGCACAGCAGGCCCAGGAAGTGATGGGTGGCATCCTCTGTTACAGCCTTCCACGTATTCACAGATCCTCAGTCTCTCTCTATTACTTGGAAATAGGCACTCTTCTCTTCAAGTCTTTTCATTATTCCACAGACAGTACAGTATAACAGATATTTACATAGCATTTATATTACATTAGGTATAATGACTAATGTAAACATAATTTCCAGTATGCATTTGTCAGAGTCATACAGTGATGGCTTGTGTGTTGTTGATGGTGGAAGTTGTGCCACTAGTATTTCAGATACCAGCAGGGTCATCCACGGTGGGCAGGTTTCAGCTGAGCTTCCAGGCTAGGACAGACTACGAACAAGGATCTGGCCATCTACTTCTGAAAAAATTGGACAGTGAAAACGTCATGAATCAGATTGGAACACTGTCTGATACAGGGCCGGGAGATGAGCCCGTCAGGCTGGAAGCCTCTGAGGAAGATCTGACTCGTCAGAGTAGAGTTGACCTCAACGACGTGAATACAGTAAAGCCATCAGAACCTTCATTTGGCTGATGCTGCAAACCCAGAATGAGAAGAGACAGCTGCAAACAGCCGTTAATCATCAGAACATGAAATGCATGAAGTCAGAATCTAGAAAAATTATAACTTGTTAAAAGTTAAATGCAATGCATAAAAGTCCATATCCTTGGCATTAATGAGCTGAAATGGATTGGTATTGGCCATGTTGAATCGGACAACCATACGATCTACTATGCTGGGAATGAAAATTTAAAGAGGAATGGTGTCATGCTCATTGTCAAAATGAACATTTCAACCTCTTTCCTGAAGAACAGTTCTGTCAATGACAGGATAATATCCATGTGCCTACAAGGAAGAGCAGTTAATATGACTATCATACAAATTTGCATACCAATTGCTAATGCCAAAGATGAGTACATTGAAAAATGTTAGTAGCTTCCACACTCTGAAATTGATCAAATATGTAATCAGGGTGCCTGGATAATTAATGCTGATTGGAATGCAAATGCTGAGAACAAAGAAGAAGGATTGGTAGTTCAAAAATACGGCCTTAGTGATAAAGGTGACGCTGAAGAAAATAGTAGAATTTTGTAAGACCAATAATGTATTCATTGCAAATGCCTTATTTCCACAAAATAAACAGCAGCTATACATGGGAAACCCTGGTGGTATAGTGGGTTAAGTGCTACCACTGCTAACCACAAGGTAGGCAGTTCAAATCCACCAGGTGCTCCTTGAATACTCCGGGGGTCAGTTCTACCCTGGCCCCTAGGGTCGCCATGAGTCAGATCCGACTCGACAGCATTTGGCTTATAAGTGTGGAATTCACCAGATGGAAACCAGGAATAATAACATCTGTGAAAAGAAATGATGGAAACGCTCAATGACACCCATTAGAAGAAGGCCAAGGTTCAATTGCAGAACACACCATAAATTGTTTGTATGCAAATTTGGGTTGAAGCTAAAGAAAATTAAAACAATTCCATGGGATCCAAAATATGATCTTAAATGTATCTATACCCACTGCTGTCAAGTCGATTCTGACTTATAGAAACCCTACAGACAGAGTAGAATTGCCCCATGGAGTTTCCAAGGAGTGCCTGGCAGATTTGAACCGCTGACCTTTTGGTTAGTAGCTGTAACACTTAACCACTGTGCCACCAACATGTCGCATCTGAATTTGGAGAAACGTATCAAGAATGAATTTAACACACTGAGCACTAATGATTGAAGACCAGATGTTCTATGGAATAACATCAAGGATATCGTACATGGTGAAAGCAAAGGGTCACTAAAAGGACAGGAAAAAAGAAAAGAACAATATGTATTTTAAGAGAGATTCTGAAAATTTGCTCTTAAACATAAAGTAGCTAAAGTGAATTATGAAGTAAAAGAGCAGAACAGAAGATTTCAACAGTAGTTAGAGAAGACAAAATCAATCATACTCAACTGTGAGAAAACCTGGAGTTAGAAACAAAAAGAGAAGAATATGCTTAACATTTGCCAGTGTGAAACTACTGAAGGTAAATGTCAAACACTGAGTTGCAGTTTTAAAGGATTCTATGGACAAAACAGAAAATGAAGTTACTGTTGTGTTTGTTCTGGAAATGATTGAATAATATCATTAACGTCGTATGCAAGTAAGATCTTGCTGAAAGTCACTTAAAAGTGACTGCAGCTGTATTTTGAAAGAAACTGCCTGAAATTCAAGCTGGATTCAGATGACATAGAAAGAGGGATAGTGTTGTTGCTATGAGACAGATCTTGATGGAAAGCAGAAGATACCAGAAATAAGTTTACCTGTGTTTTATTGATCATATAAATGCATTTGACTGTGTAGATCATAACAAACTATGGATAGCATCACAAAGAATGGTAATTCCCAAATGCTTAAGTTGTACTCATACAGAACCTGTACATGGGCCAAGAGGGAATTGTTTAGGTAGAACAAGGGGATGCTGTGTGGTTTATACTTAGGAAAGGTGTTTGTCAAGGTTGTATCCTTTCACTATACTTATTTTGTCTGTCTGATGACCAAATAATTCGAGAAGTTGGACTATAAGAAGATGAATGGGACATCGGGATTGGAAGAAGACTCGTTGACAACCTGAGAGCTTAAAACACTGATGAAGATCAAAGACTACTTAGACTTCAGTACAAATTATTTCTCAACATAAAGCAAACAAAAATTCTCAAAACTGGACCAGTAAGCAACATCATGATAAATGGAGAAAAGATTAAAGTTGTCAAAGATTTCATTTTACTTGAAGCCACAATCAAAATCCACGGAAGCAGCAGTCAAAACACTAAAAGACATTTCACATTTCATTAGGCCAATCTGCAAAAGACCTCTTTGGAATGTTGAAAAACAAAGACGACACTTTAAGGACTAACTTACTCCTTACCTAGGCCATGTATGCATGGGAGAGCTGGACAGTGAATAAGGAGAATCCCGGAAGAACTGACACCTGTGAATTACGATGTTGGTGAAGAGTATTAAGCCCCACATCGCCTGCCAGAAGCACAAACAAATCTGGTTTGAGAATGCCTCTTTGAAACAAGGGTGGCAAGACTACACGTCACCTACTTTGAATGAACTTGTTGTCAGGAGGAGCTATTCCTGGAGAAGAATACCATGCTTCGAGTAGAGTGTCCGTGAAAAAGAGAAAGACCCTCAATGAGATGGACTAACAAAGTGTCTGCAACAATGCACTCAAGCATAAAATGATCACGAAGATGGCACAGGCTTGGGTCATGTCCTTAAGGTCACTGTGAGTTGGAATCAACCAGAGGGCACCTGATAGCGACAACAGAGATGTATTAAAGTACACAGGAGGGTGTGTATGAGTTGCATGCAAATACTGCTCCATGTTATATAAAGGACTTGAGTGTCCACTGGTTTGGGATTCCTCAGGAGTCCTGAAACTAGTCCCTTGAGAACATGGAGGGACAGCTGTGTGTCATTTCTCTTTTCCTAGGAGCTGTTGTATGATATGAACAAGAAACATATCATCCTCCGTCTGTCCATGGCACTTGTGTGCAATGCTCTGAGTGACACAAAGAGCAGGAGGATTGTATGAGGCCAGCACCTAGGATTTCAAATGCTGGCTCCAGTGTTCTTCATGCCATGTGCAGTCCCCTTACAAGCAAGACAACGTGTTCACAGGAGAAATGCCTCAATCCACGATGCCACTGTCCACATGCTGCTTCCTCTATAACAGATGATGTTGTGAGGATTTTACACCAAGGTCTAGAAAATTGCTTTATTATTCCTTGTTGAAACTACTTTTGTATTTAAAACTTTCCCAAATTACATTGCAAGAGTCTTTAAATTTCCTTTTGTATTTCTATCACAGTGATTTAAAATAATAGGCACAAATGTATTCAAATCATACTATTTCTATTCTCCTTATGAAGTTAGGGATGTTTTACTAAGCCACAAAGGATAAACTGAACTGTAACAGGGTGAGGAATTAATTTGCTGGTAACCATGCCAGTTTTACTAACATACATATTTGAATGAGAATGGAAAATGTCTTTCAGAGAGAGACATGTGTACTGTATGAGCCTCTAGTTGAATTACAATTAATGCTATAAAATGTGTCAGCCTGAAAGATTTGAAGTAATAAATTAGAATAGCAGAACCAACTTCCTTGATATGTAAGATGCAGTGTGAAGGAGCAAGGAGTGTAAAAGGAAACCTTATTTTACAGACATTTCAGAACAAGTGTCTGTATTAACTGGATTTCATATCAGATGAGCCCAACTCCATTTTTAGATCACCAACCGAGTAGCTGTTTGGAATGTCTCCTAAAATGGAAATGTTGGAGGTACAACAAAAAAAGGACACTCACAGAAAAATCCAAGAATAAAATATGGGGCTTCAAATAAATCCCTAGTCTTAAGTGCTCACGGGAGAGACTGCTTCTGTTGTGGCTTTCTAGCCCTGTCAGCATCTGCAGAGAGCATGGCTGGGTTGCTAACCTTTTTTCATTCAGTCAGCTGTTTCAACAAGTAAACGTATTTTATTATTTAAATCAAGTGACTTAATTGGTTGAAAGAGAGAAAACGAGAAAAACAACAAAAAATTCAGTGATACATTTTAGATCTTCTAAACATGTTCAACAAGATTTATCAATTTGCGTAGAAATCTTTCTGGCACTTTATAGATGTATATCCTTTTATTTTTCTAAATTGAAATGTCTTTTCAGGATGAAACTCTGTTTTCCATTTCCTTTAGGTGTTTACCATAGCAACAGAAGAACAGGAAACAGGGAGAGTATTCTCCTTCATCCACCTCTTCATCTCTTACCTACCTCCGGTTAACCAAACACACGCATACTTCTCATGTCAGTCATATAGGAACTACTACCACAAACTGTCTCACCTCTTGGATTTATACCAAATTGCAGACTCTGGAATGTATCTTAAACTCTCCAAGCTCTTTCATGTAGCAATGTCACAGCCATCAACTAGGACTCCATGTAGACGATTGCCTTTTCTCCCATTGCTTCTTTAACTGAGATCACAGAGCTACTTACTGTGTTTGTCTTCACCATTAGAGTCAACACGCTTTTTTGGTAGAATATACCTTCTTTATCAATTTATTTTCAAATAATAGACTAAGGATCACCTGACCCAAGCCATGGTGTTTTCAGTTGTCTCACATGAATAGAAAAGCTGGACAATGAGTAAGGGAGATGGAAGAAGAATTGATACCTTTAACCGTGA
Organism: Heterohyrax brucei; assembly: GCA_028571685.1. Lineage (NCBI taxonomy): Eukaryota > Metazoa > Chordata > Mammalia > Hyracoidea > Procaviidae > Heterohyrax > Heterohyrax brucei. Next base: position 6,185,022 of record CM053153.1, read on the forward strand.
TGCTGGTGAACAGTGATGAATATACCGTGGGACTGCCTGAATGAACAAACCTGTCTTGGAAGAAGTATAACTAGAATGTTCCTTAGAAGTAAAGATGACAAGACTGTACCTTGCATGCACTGGATGTGTTACCAGGTGGGCTCAGTCCCTAGAGAAGGACACTGTGGTTGGCAAAGTGGAGGGCCAGAGGAAAGGCAGAAGACCCTCAAGGAGATGAATTGACACAGTGGCTGCAATAATGGGCTCAAGCACAGCAACTGTTGTAAGGACAGCTCTTGACCAGGCATGTTTTGTTCTGTTGTACATAAGATAGCTAAGAGTTGGAATTCATGTGATGGTACCTAACAACAACAGCAACAACAGTAGTCCTATATGTGTGATTGAATGGCCAATGACTATGTATCTTTGGAGATAATGAACAAATAAATGAAAAGACGAACCGACTTAAATTTTAATTTTCTTCAGCAGTCAGAAACCCAGAACTCAGGCATTCACACACACCTCCCCCCATCACTGTCTGTGTCTGTCTCCTAATAGACACACACCACCACCACTCTGACAAGGTTTCAGAAGTGAAGGAAAGGTGACATGATGGCTGTTTCTCTTCAAGGTTAAAGCTCAGGATCACAACTTTATTCTGGTTGAAATCATTTTATTCTTGCTACCTCTGCTTTTGTGAAGATGAGAAATAAAATCATCTACCACAATAAGAATCTGAAGAGCAAATGCTGTTTTTCACTATGAGTATTTTATCTGAAAATACACATACATTCACTCACTCACTTACGTCTTCAATTTTCAATTTCATGCATGGACATGATATCTTCACCCAATGTCTTTCATGAAAACACTTTCTGAATCTAAGTCAACTAGAAAAGAAACCAGACATCACATCAAGCCCACAAGATATGATGCAAGTCTAAGAGGTGGAGCTATTAGTGAGTGTGGATGGACATAATTCAGATGTCGATGGAGTAATACAGGTGTGGGTGGATGTAATACAGGTGTGGATGGATGTGGACAGGTGTGGATGGATGTGGACAGGTGTGGAGGGATGTAATAAGGTGTGGATAGCTGAGACCCATGTGTAGGGCTGACTGTCACATCTGGGATCACACTCAGCTGAATACCATGAGTTCATCCTTTTGTCATCTCACTTCTACAGTAACCATTGCAGTGGCTAGTTGACTTGCTTCAGTGTAGTAGCTATTTACTGTTGCTCAGAATGTTTCACTTCCAAAGTACAAACACTGTAGTGTCACTAAAAATAAATAGTTTCTCAAAGTATGAAACTCTCCCCATTCCCAGTGAGATTGCTTTTGTTAGTGAATCATAAGTTAGTTCACTTTTCTAGGCATTCAGGACAGTTAAACTTTGAGTGGGAAGATGGTGGACTAGACACACGTCTCCTTAACTCACTCCAAAAACTAAAGCCAGGATTGACAATTAAATGGAGACTTCTGGACACCCAGTGAGCCCTAGGACATGATATAGGGCTGTTGTTTTGGACTACATGCCACTGAATGAGAAACTTTTTCTTTTTCACTGATCCCCACGCTTGTTGAATGATCAGCTCTTGCAGATTGAAGGTAACTACTAGCTTTAACCTTTTTTCTTTTTGTTAGCCTGTGGTAGCCATTGGGCGTAACCAGGAGCAAATTTCTGCCACACTACTCACGTGACCAGTGGGTGAAATAACCACATTTTGAGAGCCTGGCTCTGGACTCTGAATACCATGGCCCCTCCACCTCACTTTCTGAACCTCCGCCATTGATTTGGCTATTTCCTTGCAGGCGAGACAGCCTCTGCAGGCCACCATCTTGTCTGAGTGGGAGGTGGATCTACCCAAACAGAGGCCTCAGTGGGGTCTAAGTCCCAGGCTAGGAAGCAGTGCCAGCCTGGGGAGCACTTCCCCAGAAGAAAAGCTGTGGTTACCACAGTTTACCCTTTGGGTAGGGACTGGAACCTGACAACAGCAGGGGAGTAGCCTGTCCATACTTTGAACTAGATCACAGCATCTAAGGATGGATATAGAAGTGCCTCCATTGCCAGCTGGAAAGAGGGAATTGCACACCTGACAGCCTGACTACTTATGGAAGCTGTCAGGTAGTTTTTGCCTTTCAAAATAAGATTACCTAGAGAAATAACTGTGGTGCAACCTGACAGCATATCTTCCAGTCTTGACAGACCCACAACATAGGGTCAGTTGATGGCCTCCCTGTGACTATAAGTAGGGCCATGCCTTTGCCAGCCAGCAGGTAGAGCCTGCTATCACAGAGATTCCACTTGGCCCAGCTGCTGGAGTACATAGAGCTAACTGGTGATCAACTTCTACCTCAGCTGCTGTTAAGGCAACACTAGAGAAACTAAACAACTTCTACATGCCCAAAAAGCAACAGACCTTGGCCTAACACTTAAGAAAAAATCCAACCATGGCTCCAGAAAGCTCCAAAAAGAAAGAAGCAAAGAATTTCCCAAGTGAAGAAGACTTGCTGAAACTTTCAGAGGTTGAGTACAAAAGAATTATGACAGCCCTCCTATACATTATACAAAATTTAGCAGACCAAAATGAATAATTAAGCCAGCTGTTCAAACTGATGGAACTCCAGCATTCTGAAATCAGACAGGTCAATAACAAAATATAAAGAATCAGAAAACTCAATTCAAAGCCAAGAGAATAGAACTGAACAAATGGAAAATAGACTTTCTAACTTGGGAGACAGAAATACTGACTCCAGCATTTTTGAGGAGAAATCAGAGAAAACACACAAGAAAAATGAAGACACATTAAGAAACATGTATCAAAAGGAATAGTCTATGATTAATTGGAGTTCCTGAACAGGAAGGGACACCTGAAAACCTAGAAGGGATTGTTGACTTGCTGACAGAAAACTTCCCAGAAATTATGAAAGAAGGGAACATAGATATCCAAGATGCATATCAAGTGCCATACAATATAGACCCCAAAAGAAAGACTCCAGGACATATTATAATCAAGCTTAACAAAATGAAACACAAGCACAAACTCTTAAAGTCAGTGAGACTCAAAACAAAGACAACATTCAGAGAGAAGCCCTGTAGGATTTTGTCTGACTTCTTGGCAGAAACCATGTTGGCATGGAGGCAGTGGGGTGGTACATTCAAAGCCTTGAAGGAGAAAAACTTCCAACCAAGAATTATATATCCTGCAAAACTGTCTTTCAAATACAAAAATGAAATCAAGACCTTCACAGATAAACAGAAAGTCAGAGACTTTGTAAAAACTAAACCAAAGCTACAGAAAATAGTGAAATAAACTCTTGGCTTAGAAGAATAGAACCATTAACTATATTTTAGGAGACAATACAGGACACATCTTCCAGAAACCTACTCAATTAGGGAAGTCACAAAACCCCAACCAAAGCTATAATGCTAAAAGAAGTGGTCCAGTGATCACATCACAAAAACTACGATACCATCACATTAAAAAGAAGGATACATTATAGTAGTTACGGTCTTCAGGTGGAGACGAAGTTAGTAAGATACTTAGAAGTTAAAATCAAGTTTAAACATACATTATTAAGGGGGATCATATGGGTAGCCGCATAACACAACAAAGAAGTGACATATCAAACCAAGAAACACAATACAGGAGTCTCAACAAACACAAAACCAACACTGAAAAGAGTGAAAAATCAACCTGTGAAGAAGAGTGCCCCAGAATAGAATAGTAAGAGCAACCGAGAAAACATCAACACAGAAATAAATACAGCAAAATGACAGCACTAAACATCTATCAATAATTACATTGAAGGTAAATGGACTGAATGCTGCAGTAAAGAGACAGCGAGTGACATCTTGGATCAAAAGACACTACCTGTCTATATGCTGCTTACAAGAAACTCACCTTAGACTTAAAGATATAAACAAACTGAAAATTAAAAGATGGAATAACATATACCAAGCTAACAATATACAAAGAAGAGCTGGTGTGGCAATACTACTCTAATCTCAGATAAAATAGATTATACTGTAAAAAAAAAAAAAAAAAAGCTCAATAAAGACACAGAAGACCTCATTCAACAATTAACCAACTAGAGCTCGTCGACATATACAGAACTTTCTAGCCATCATGTTAAGTGAAATTAGTCAGTGGCACAAGGATGAATATGGTATGAGACATCTACATTAAAGACTAGGAAACTGACTCACATTCAGAAGAAAAGAACCTTTGATGGCTGCAGGGGAGGGAAGGGAGGGAAGGAGAAGGCTGGCTATAGAATAGGTAGCCGATAGAAATTTGGCTAGGTGAAATCAGTGACAGCACACATTAGAAAGAAGATCAACATAACCTGAAAACTCTTCCAATTTTAACCCAATAGGTAAGAACAGAGTAACAGGGGTAGTGGTCCAAGGACCATGCTCTCAGAGGACATCGAGGCCAATTGGTATAACTAGCCCATTGCTAAGAGAATCCTCTCCACCCCATACTGGAGAGTGGCATCTAGGGTCTTAAAAGCTAGCAAGCTGCTGTCTAAGGTACACCAATTGATCCCAACTCATGTGGAACAGATGATCACCAAGGACAAAAACAACATGAGGGAAATAGAACCCAGAAGACAGAAAGACCCAGGTGAATGGGTGGCTACATCAACATGCGACCAGAAGAACCAGTTGGTGCCTGGCCACCTCCAGGGTGTGATGGGGCTCACAAAAGAGTCCCAGTGGCAACATGAGAGCAAGAAGGGGTGCAAATAAAAGACCACAACTGATAGTCCAAAACCTAGGGGTTCTCGTGGGAGTATGGCCCCTAGACCTGAAGCTGCCTCTAATCATAAATCATTACTGAGGTCAACTCCTCGGACAGGAATGGATTGGACTTGGCGACAGAGTGACCATATCGTGTGTGCACTTTATGGTTCTATGTATCTATAGGATGTTGCCCAACTGGCCTCTTACTAGAGGGGAGTGGAAAGGGTGGAGAAGAGGGCCCAGGGGATTGTTAAGAGGATATGACGTGTATAGAACAGAAAGGAGGGAGTGTGCTGTTACCAGGCAAGGAGAGCAGTAGGAGCTGCACATAGGCGGGCACGTGAATTTATACCGGACTGTATACTTTCACTCAATCACAATAAATAAAAAAATAAAAAAAATCAAACCAAAGAACAAAAAAGACCTTTAGCAGAATTGTATCTGGCACACTATAACTCGGTGGGCTGTTCATCTGCTGCACAGCTGATGTGAAGGATATGGGCTAAGAGGGAGTGGGCATCCAGAAAGAACACTGCGTTTGTCTTTCTTTCTTGCTCTGTCTCAAGTACTCATAAACACGCTTTGCTCATTGTGTCCTTCTATTCAATAATTGCTCCCCATGTTCTATTGATTTTGGAGCAATTTTTAATAAAAGATGACAGCATCAAAATCCGTGACATTAATCTGCATGATTCTTATTGATCACAGTATTTACCCAACATGTAATTGATACCTATTTCAAAATGTTTGGAGTGGCTTTTTAAATCACATGAATGCTGTTTATTACTTTGGTTTTATGTGTCGCAAAAGAACATAAATCAAAATAAAAATTTCACAGTTGCTTTACAATCTTTCTAAATATCCTTGATGTTAACCTTATTGTCCACGCCTGTGGCTTTGTCACCATTGAAATAATTACAGTTGAAAGAGTATATTTCCATTTATACTTTACAAAATAAACTGTTCCCTGAATTAATTCAGATTTTTCCTGTTTCCTTAACAACATATGGCTGGATTTTTAAAGTATCTATTCTTTCTTTGTAAAATAAATGGCCATTCATATTCTACTTTTACTCATGTCCAGGGATGAGAAACTCACTACTAAGTGGAGTAACCAATTTCATCTGAAAATATAATTTTAGACCCTGTTATTTTGACCCGTTTCAACCACACTGTACAGAGGAGATATAGGCTTAGTTTTGCTCTGTGGTTTTCAAAAAGTAATGAATGTTAGAAACCAATAACACATAATAATTCTTTAATATTTCTAACTGAAACCTAAGGAGTCTAACATTTCTTCCTTTATATTTAAGCATTTTTCTTTGTGTATAGTTAAATAAATATCAGAGTCCATTACTCCAATAAATTGCCCACTCTGGTAGTTCTTTTGTCCTGCTTAAATCAGAAGAGCAAGCAAAGATGATTTCACATTTGGCTTCTCTTTGTGTTTTCTTGACAGCTATAAAAATCAGTCTTGTAAAGTGTGGTGCTAGCTGGGTAAAGATGCATAATTTAGGTTGCATAATTTGATAATAAAAATAAAAAGTCCATTTGTCGATGTGCAGTCTTTGTTACTGGGACCCATTCTCTTGCAATGATTACAAGCTTCTGTGCTGATCGGTGTGTACTTCCCTTTTATGTAAATCCAGCCAAGACGAAATGCCTTTCGATGTTTTCAAAGTATTCAGCGTAATCTTTCAGGGTTCTACATTTTTAATGCTAGTGCTCTTTCCTCTGGAACTGTAGCAGGGAAAATCATGCAGTTGTACTTAGTTTACAGTATACTCTGCAGGCTTTGCCACTGCCATGGAGTGGACGGTAAACACAGCTTTCTAGCATGTCGGTTAGTGCCTTGGCAAGACTCATTCAGCTGCCTGCCTGGAGGGAATTGCCTCTCTAGATTCAATCTTGCAGGCTCCTGAGTTCATGCTGAAGAAGCCGGACAGGGTACCCAGGTACTCAGAGACACCATCGCCAAAGCAGCTGCTGGATTTCTGTATGGGCCGGGCTAAAGGCAACAACACTGTATGAGCCATGGATTCAAGGTTGTGGGTCCATGGAAACGTGCATCCAAGATGTTTTGAAAAAAGCAGACAATCTCTCTTGACATTACTGGTTAAAAATGCAAAAAAAGATAATATTTCTGATGACAATTTTATTTAATTTTTATGTAAATTAAAAAAATTATAGTGTAGAATTAAATTCCAGAGCTTAGAGAGAGTGATCAGAAATTCTCACACCACCAGTGGCTGTTGTCACCGCAGCGGGTGTCTGTAATGGCTCGTACCGCACCAGCAAGTACTGGGGTCACCCTTTCCGCATCAGGCTTTCCCTTTGCCGTATGGCTGACTTTCTGTGATGGAAACATGTCACTTAGATGTCTCTTCACACAAAAAAGAAGCATTCTGTTTAATCCCAGGTGGCATAATAGGAAATGGATTTACCCCCTCCCCTTTTTCTTTCTTTCTTTCTTTTTTTAAAATCAGACAGATATATAAAATTATGTCTTTCAAAACATTGGGTATTAGACAATGAAGGACAGTGATCCCTTCAAGGATGAGAAACAAAATCAGTCCTATGAATGACCCAAATTACTGCCTGGAGAACAAATCTTTGGTGTGATTTTTCTACTTTTGTGAATATGTGTGAACACTTCTTCAAGTTCAGCTGCCTATTGAGGCAAGTGAGTGCTGTGATTTGTCAGATATAATAGCTGTTACCATGTGTTTGCAAAGAACAACCTCTAACTTAAGTCTTCATACATTTTCAAACACTCAGGTGAGAGAACCAACTGGTTATGGATTATTTCTGAGGCCTACAGAGTCTCCCTTCATTAGTCCAAATAGTCTAACACATAAATCATTAGTCTAAGTAGTCTAACATGTAAACCTGACAACCGACGATTTCACTTCTGAGGATGAGTCTTTTCCCACCTACGATGCTTGAGCTGAGAGCAAACTTGACCAAAGTCAAGATTCTCCTTTGGAAACAATTTTGTCCACTCCGCAGCACAGATAGATTAATAGTTAAAATTGTTTCATCTTATGTCAGTTGCTGTTTAAAAACCATGTCTCTGAGATATTGTTAATTCTGTTTTACAGATGACAGAACGATCCATCAGATAGTTGTCATGAACCTCCCCAGGACACACGGTGGTACGTAGCGTTGGGTCTCCAACCATTCATGCTTACATTCTGCCACAGCACTCAAGCTCCCCTGCCAGGAGTGGCAGAGCTCTGGGGAACACGCTATTTCTTAGATTCACAGCCCGTGCTTGTTGTGTTTGTCACCCTGTGTACACAGCTGAGGGAGGACACTAACGAGCTCTAGCTTGCTGTCAAACACTGGAAGCCCGTGAATTCTCACTGGCCCTGAGACTTGAATTTTGGAGTCATCATTTGTCACAGCTTGCTCCTTATAAACATAGAGAAAGACTACCACAGAGTCACTGAAATGAGGACTCTGTGCTGCAATCCAGAAAAATTCCTTTAAATTATTTCCTTTAAGTTTCCTTTAAATTATTTCCCACAACTCCCTGCTCGCCTGTATTTATTGGTAATGAAAGGAAGAGCAACGCAAACCGAGGATGTATTCTCTTTGTGAGTGTCTGACATGCTGGTGCTGACAGGCAGCTGTTTGAGCTTGTCACAGGGCTACGACACTGCTGGGCTTTTGTGCCATGTCACCTTTTGTGACAGAATGCTAATCCCTTTGGGATTTTTAAATTGGAAGGCAAAAAAAGGCACATCTTTTTTTTTCTTTTTTGAGGATGTAAAATATATCTTTGAGAATATGAAACACTGTTTTCCCTGCTACCTATAAATGTTTCCATTTTATCAAGATCAAATATTCTGCTATGCCTGGTTAATAGTCCTCCATGGTTGTTACTGTAGGTTATCAACGAGTTGGCTCTCATTCACGTCAGCCTTATGTAGAGTAGACAGAAGCATTGTCCTGTGGCATCGTCATGGTCATGGGTATATGTGAGCCTGTTGTTGCCACTGCTTGTCAATCAATCCGGTGTTTTTGTTGGTCCTCTGCTCGACACGATGTCCTTTCCTAGCCATTAATCTTCCCTGAAGGTAAGTTAAAAGTCAGTAGGCTGAAAGCTTGCCATCCTTGCTTCTGGTCCGTTTTGATATAATCTGAGATTTTATGATCAAATTAGGAAAGCTATGACCTATGCTAACCCAGCTAAAAAAGTAGAAAAACCACTTGTTGCTAGGAAACTGGTAACGGCCTGATTTGGGTGAGAGGAGCAACCACCCAAAGTATCCAGTGACGTGAGAGAACCTCAGCAAGTAACGGGGGCTTAGAGGTCATTGCCAAAGAGGTCGAGTGTCACAGTGGTTAAGTGACGGACTGCTAACCGAAGGGTTGGTGATTTGAACCCACCAGTGGCTCCGAGCGAGAAACATGGGACAGTTGGCTTCTATAAAAATTAAACCAGAAAATGCCAATCTGTTGCCATCAGTCAATTCTGACACATAGCCACACTTTGCACAGAGCAGAACTGCCCCACAGAGGTTCCCAGGAGCACCTGGTGAATTCAAACTGCCAGCCTTTTGCTTCGCAGTTGCAGCTGAAACAAAACCTTGAAGTGCACAATGGAAGCCAGTCAGTTCTCCACGACCAAAAAGCTTCCATCATCACAACCATGTTGCTAAATGTTTTTTGGTATCAGAGAGATTGTTCGTTATGAATTTGCACCAGATTGACAGCTAACCAACTTTACTATTTGGCAGTGCTGAAAAGGCTGCCTAAACTTTTCACTAACAACTTGTGGCTCTTGCATTATGACAATGCACCAGCTCATACAGCACTATCTGTGAGGGGGTTTTTAGCCAGTAAACAAACAACTGTATTGAAACACCCTCCCTACTCACCTGACCTGGCCCCAGTGACTTTTTTCTTTACCCAAAGAGAAAGGAAATATTGAAAGGAAGACAATTTAGTGATGTTTGGAACATCAAAGGTAATATCATGACAGTTCTGATGGCCATTCCAGAAAAAGAGTTCCAAAATTACTTTGAACGGTGGACTAGATGCTGGCATCAGTGTGTAGCTTCCCAATGGGAGGACTTCAAAGGTGACCACAGTGATATTTGGCAATGAGGCATGTAGCACTTTTTCTAGGATAGTTTGTGAACAGTTGTCATCCTCGTATTCTAGAAGGAATGCACAAAAATCAGATTGACTAAACCTATAGAAAGAGATGACAGAAAAGCTTGCTATCGCTAGCCCAAGGCCAGATGCTGACTGTGGCCCAGACCAGCTGCTACTTTCATACCCAAGTTCAAACTAAACTGAGGAAAATTAGAACAAGACAACAAGAGCCGAAGCACAACCTTGAGTGTATCCTGCCTGAGCTCAGAGACCATCTCCAGAACAGGTTTGACGCGTTGAGCAGTAATGACCCGAGATCAGAGGAGCTGTGGAATGCCATCAAGGACGTGATATGTGTAGAAAGCGAGAGGTCGCTAGAAAGACAAGAAAGAAAGAAAACACCGACTGATGTCAGAGGAGATGCTGACATTTGCTGTTGAATGCTGAGTATCTAAAGCAAAAGGAAGAAATAAATGATGGAGTGAAAGAAGCAAGCAGAAGATTTCAAAGGGTGGCTCAAGCTGTAAAGATGACACCCTTGGCAATTGTACAGGGCAGTTGTGCTCTGTCCTGTAGGCTCACTATGGGTCAAAATCAACTTGACAGCAATGGGTAAAGGTCACTGAGCCACAGTCACATTAGATATGAACTGTCGTGCTGTTTTTCCAAAGTAGTTGTGACGTTTTCTTTTAACCCTACCAGCACTGCACACTGCATAGACGTGCTCCACATCCTCACCTTTGTTTTGTACTCTGGATGGTTAAGTGGATGTGAGCATGCAGCATGAAAGTCTTCCTCTTGCATCTTTCTGTCTACGGGGGAGGGGGGTATCTGTCAGTGAAAGGCAGCAAACAGCCGAGTAAACAAGGTGGCTTAGCTAGTTGATGACAGCTGGCACTGTCACTGGCCACTCCAGAGCTGGCCCAATGGACTTACAAGCAAAATGGACACCATGGAGGCCATGGCAGCTCTGCACAGTCCCCGTAGTGTGAGTTCCCAGTTACGGAGGACAATCTAGCCTCTGTCATCTACACAAGTCACCACAGTGAGAAGAGTTCCCAGGAAGGGACATTTGGAATGGGTAGTGGAGAGATGGAAGAACAGTATTCGATGTAGCCCAGAAACTAGATATAGTGAAGGGTCCTTTGCTCATCCTGCTGGTAGTCTCATTTTGAGTGTTCCCTTTGGATACCCTAGAGGAGCTGACATTGACATGGCTATAAAACAGATCTGTGTGGGACCGGGGGTCACCCTGACATGTGCCAACCTTGTCCTCACTGAAGGAAGTCCAGGTTTTCCCAGCTGCTTCCTTCTCCATCCTTCTGTAGCTTGAAGTCTAAAAAACACTTCATAGTAAATACCCTACATATGTTTGTATTTCAGGATATGCTTTCTGGGGAAACTTTATCTTCAATATGTATTTTTAATTCCATAACAGGTAAGTTTTGACAGATGACTTTTTTCAACAGGTGTGTTATTATTATTAGTTGTTCTACTGGGAAATCCTAGTGGCATGGCTGTTTAAGTGTGACATCTCCTAACCAAAAAGATCAGCAATGAATCTGCCAGGTGATCCTTGAAAACTCTGTGAGACATTTCTCCTCTGTTCTATAGGGTTACTATGAGTCGGAATCAACTTTGAAGGCAATGGGTTTGTTTTTTGGGGTTTTCCATTGGGTAGAAAGTTTAACCTGATCCTGGCTTTAGGCTTCATTTCTCCGACGAACTACAGAGATGAGCACACTTTCAGTGACTATTAGCCATTAGTGTGTGAAATACCAGTGTAGCCATTTTTAAATATTAGGCTGTCCATTTAAAAAACAATGAATCAGGGAGTTTTTTAATATATTCTATATTGAAATTATCAGCTACTTGTATCCTGGATATTTTCTGCCAGTCTGTAGCTTACATGTTCGTTTTATGATGTCTTTGAAAGGACAGGCAGTATTCGTTTTCATGATGTTAATTTTTCACACTTTATGAGTGATACTTTTAGTTCTAAAAAATCTTTGCCTACTCTAAGGTTGCAAAGATATTCTCCTCATTTTATTTTATTTAATAGTAGCTGTATAGACTTATCTTTGAAGTTTAGTTTTTTAATACATCCAGAATTAGTTTCTTTGTATATTTTATCAGGTGAAGATTAAAGTCTATTTTTTTCTGTGAAAATTCAGTGGATTACAGCTGAAAGAGCTGCAAGATGCAAGCTCTTGCTTGTAATAAATCCAGAGGGAAATTCCAAAGCTGAAGGAGAAGTAACTAGCGAGAGTATTTGTGAAACTGGACGTCTCCCATAGCTACCACAAATATTAAGAGATGAACTTCTGCATGGTTCAACATAAACTCACTCCCTAACAACCTGTTCACTTTGGTTCCTCTTCTACAATACAACATGTATACTTTTCAACGAGAAATTGTGTCAGACAAAATTTTAAATAACTATGCTTAGTGAACGAGAAAGACTGAAAAGGAATTGACACCTTTCAATTATTGTGTTGGTGAGAAGAATATTATATACACCAAAGACTACCAGAGAATGAAGAAATCTGTCTTGGAAGAAGTACAACTGGAATGGTCCTTAGAAACAAGGACCATGAGACTTTAATATACTGTGGGCAGGTTGTCAGGAGGGATCAGTCCTTGGAGAAGGACATCATGCTTGGCGAACTAGAGGATCAAAGGGAAAGAGAAAGACCTTCAGTGAGATGGATTGATGCAGTGGTTTAAACAGTGGGCCGTAGCATAGCAACAACTAGGATGATGGCACAGGACTGGGAGATGCTTTGTTTTCTCCTATACAGTGTCACCCAACTCACTGTCACCTATAACAGTGTGCTTAATATGCTGATGCTCCTCAAGGTTCATAACTTATGTGAAATGGACCAATTCTTTGAAAGGCACAGTCTACCAATACTCCCATGTAATTAAATTGAGGATACATATATTTATTGAATAAATTAAATCAATAATTAAAAAATACCCAAAGCAAAAAGTACCAGCTCAGCTGGCTTCAGAGGTGAATTCTAGGAGACATTTAAAGAAGAAATGATTGCAGTTCTCTAAATGTCAAGCATAGATGTACTTTAGGACCCAGAAATTCCACCCTTATGTATATAACCGAAAGAACTAGAGACAGGAATGCAAGGAGATACAGCGACGTTCACTGCCACATTATTCACAAAAGCTGAAAGGTGGAAAAGACCTCTGCATCCATGAGCAGAACAGTGGATAGACCAACTGTGGTCTTTCCACAGAATTGAGTATCAGTCAACCATAAAAATAAAGGACACTGGGATACATGCTACAGCACGCCGAGCACAGAAAGTCAGATCAAAATGACAGATAATTTAGGACCAAATTTGCATGAAGTCTGAAGAAGAGAAGAATGCATAGATAGAAGTTTATTTGTGGTTACCAGCATCTGGGAGGAGGGGGAGTTACCCCAAAAAACCCACCGCAGTCGAGTCAAATCCAGCTCACAGTGACCCTAGGGGTCAGAGTGGAACTGCCCCATAGAGTTTCCAAGGAGCACCTGGCAGATTGGAACTGCTGACCTTTTGGTTAGTGGATATAGTACTTAGTTCACTACACTACCAGGGTTTCTGGAGGGGGAGTTAGGGAGTTATTATTTAAGGGGTACTATTATTTAAGGGGTACCATGGTGGTGTAGGAAGCCCTGGTGGCATGGAAATTTAAATGCTTTGGCTGCTAACCAAAAGGTCACCAGTTCAAATCCTTTAGGCACTCCTCAGGAACTCTGTGGGGCAGTTCTGCTCTGTCCTATAGGGTCGCTATGAGTTGGCATGACTTGACAGCACTGGGTTATGGCAGTATAGGAAATCCTGGTGACAAGTAGTTAAGTGCTATGTTACTAACCACAGTTCAAATCTTCCAAGTACTCCTTGTAAACTATGGGGCAGTTCGACTCTGATCCCTAGGGTCGTTGTGAGTCAGAATCGACTCAGTGGCAGTGGGTTTGGTTTTTTGGTTTGGTGGTGGTGTATTGGTTAAGTGCTATGGCTGCTAACCAAAGACGGGCAGTTCAAGTCCTCCAGGCGGTCCTTGGAAATTCTATGGGGTAGTTATACTCTGCCCTATATGGTCGCTACGAGTTGGAATTGCCCCAACAGCAACAAGTGTGTTTTAGGGGTTGAAGGTTCTATTTAGAAAGATGAAAAAACTAAACAAAACAAAAAACCAACACTCTTCACAGTTTAGTGGATTTTGCCTCACAGTTAGCCTGTAGGACAAAGCAGAACAGGCCCATAGAATTTCCAAGGAGCAGCTGGTGGATTCAAACCACAGATTTTTTGGTGAGCAGTTGAATTCTTTCCTGCTGCACCACCAGGGCTCCTTGAAAACATTTTGAAATTGGCTTATGGTGGTGGTTACAAAGCATAATGAATAGGTACTTAAAAATAGTTAAAATATCAAATGTTTTGTTACGTAGATTTTACCACATCAAAAAAAGTATTAGCTAATGCTTGTTTTGGAATGTATTTTCATAATGTGCAGTTGTCCTTCAGTAGAAAGTCTGTGACTAAGGTATCCTTGTCAGATAGTGTCTCAATCTACCATTTGCATTTACTCCAGCATCTGTGTGTCACACTGTGTGTTGTCCATGGTTTGTTCCCATGACACATTTTTTGTTTGAATGAATAATGTGATGTGAAGACAGGAGAAATATCTGGACATGTTGTAGAGAATTTCAGTGGTCATAATTATTTGCCCAGTGAAATTTCAGCTTTACGTCATCACAGATGCCCCTGAAATGGATTGTTCCATCCTTTTAAAACGTATTCCACTTCCTTTGCCTATGAAATAGGTCTTTGGAATCTATTGCTGTGATTTAAAAATGGTAATATCTGCCAGGCTGGCTTTGTGACTGTGTTTTATTGTTGAATTTGTGCATAGGGCTGGCCATCCATCCAAGAGATCACAGCTTTCACACAAGAAGTTTGACATTTCTTCCAAGGCTGCAGAAGGAACATGGGATGGAGCCCAATTTCAGTCAGAAAAACATTATTACATGTAGACATTCAACTTCATGGGTGCCAAGAATGGCTCAGGAAATACAGTTTAGAGAGAAAAGCAAATCAAAACAAAAACAGCTTAGAGATAATCACATCAGGCCATCACATTCAGTTTTCTTAACCACTCCATACAAGTTATTTCAAAATTTCTAGAGAGTTTTCAAACCTCTGACCGAATAAAATTCCTCTCTGCCGAAATCCAACAGCTAGCCTCACTTAAATTTCATGTACAGAATAGAGCGCACCAGGGAGGCTTTATCTCCACTTCCCAACACCACATGTCTGAATTATATTGCATGTTTATTTGCTCCATTTTCTTCCGGTACAAAGCTAAAGTCAGTTCTTCACCTTGTGCTGTTCGTACCATCTCCTCAAATCAGAAAAGATCTAGAGTCTTGAACGCTGACCAGTTCATTTTAGCACAGGGACTCTGTATGCCATCATCTGATACTTCCTGTGTCGTCTAAGTATTTGTCTGTAGGCTCCTTTAGCGATGGGACTCGAGACTCACATTTTCATCTTGGTTCTTTGCTTGAGAAACGCTGATTATGCTCTTTCCTTTTGAATTTCTAACTCCAGCTCTTCGTGTGCTTCATCACAGCACTTTATTTGGGCTTCTTAAACTCTTCTCTCAAGTGTTCCGTTTAGCTCCTGTGGTTCAAAAAGCTGTGACTCACCTGACATGCTGTTCTTTCTGATCACCTTTTGTTTATTAAATCCTTTTCAACAGTCTTGAACATGCTTAAATAAGCAAATCAAACGTTTGTGTAGCGGTAAAGTAGCTTATAGCAAACTAATCCTCTCCTAGATAATAAATAAAAATACAGCACACATGTACAATGAAATATTATTCAGCCACAAAGAAAAATTAAGTCCTAGCATACTAGACCATAGATGAACCTTGAAAACATGATACTGGGTGAAATCAGTCAGTCACAAAAGGACAGATATTTGGGGACAAATTTATACATAATGAAGACAATGGAAGAAAATAATATTTTGAACATTTCAGTGAAAATGAATTTGACAGCTTAGGTGTAATGAACACATTCCTTGAAAAAAAAAATGCAACTCACTGTAGCTGAGAAAAGAGAAAGTAGAAAACTTTAATAGCTGGAAATTCACTGAAGCCATTTCATTTGTTTCTAAAACTTCTCACTAAGTAGACCCCAGGCACACATTATTTCAATGATTACCACTCTAAGGCATCTAAGAATGAAATTCTAATTGTAGACAAAGTCATTCAAAAATACTCCCAAATCGTTTAGGAGACCAGCAGGAACATGAACCTAAACATCTGGTGTGAATTCTAGAAATTCAGCCACAACAAAATCCTCATAAATGTTGATAATTTCTGAGGATTTGTCTTCTCAAGGTAGCACTGGGCGTTGGCTGCAACTGCTGGACTGTTTTAGCTCCACAATCCCAGAAGGAAGGTATGTCTGTTTCGGTCAGTTGCCACAAGAAACTCCAGTCAGTTGTCTTGTGATTTTCCTGACTTAGGTTTTGTAAC
This sequence comes from Heterohyrax brucei, assembly GCA_028571685.1. Classification (NCBI taxonomy): domain Eukaryota; kingdom Metazoa; phylum Chordata; class Mammalia; order Hyracoidea; family Procaviidae; genus Heterohyrax; species Heterohyrax brucei. The sequence continues at coordinate 6,201,405 of CM053153.1, forward strand.
GTATACAGACTGACTCACTGTCGAGTGTCTGATGTGGTTGTTTTTCCCTCTAATCCCAAACCATATTTTGTTTCTTCCTCCTTCTCTTGACAACTATCCCAGAAGCATCATTTATTTTTTCACATTGCTTTGAGGGGGGAAAAAAATGTTTCCTTTGCTTTTGTTCCTGTGTTGGCCTGTTTAGATTTGTCAGTTTATTGAATGACCTCTTTTCTATCAAGTTTCTGTTTTGTAAAAGGAGACCAAGTAGTCTTTGTCCCATTTCAGAATTGCATTCATCTGCTAAAAGCAGAAATTTTACTGTAATATATAAAGACAAAAGAATTTACTCTCTCTCTGTCTCTGTCTCTCTCATACACATATCTGGAAATAAGCAGTCCAGGGTTGTAACAGGCCCTGTACAGAGTCACTAAGAATCCACGCTCTGGCTTTTTCTTCCATCGTATGTGGTTTTCATCGTTAATACTGACTCATGGGCCAAGATGGCTCTTAGTCTTTATAGCTGAGTTCTAGACAACGGAAAGAGAAAGAAGATAACAGCTTACCGTTAATTTTGTTTTATTGAGCTTTTCCATAAGTTCCCACAGCCTTTCTATTTTATTTGTTTTCTAAAACTTAATTACATGACCGTGTACCTACCTACAAGTAGGGAGTATATTCCTGGACTCATTTTTTAGGGTTCTCTCCTAAAGGAGAATGAACATGGGGAAGTATAAAAGGCCAGAGGGATGCTACTTCATATGGCCAAGAAGATTTTGAGGAAATGATTAAGAACTGAAAGATGAGGAGACTACCCTGGCTCATTCAGAAGAGACCAAAATGTAATTACAAGAATCCTTGAAAGAATGCTGTGAAGATGTCAAAGGAGACAAAGCAAGAATTTGGAGTCATGTGAGGAAAGGGTCACAGGGCAAGGAACACCGACTGTCTGCAAAAACTAGAAAAGCCAGGGAAGCAGGTTCCTGCTTAGAGCTTCCAGAAGGAAGAAGTCTTGCCAACACCTTGACCTCAGCTTAGTGAAACTGACTTTAGACTTCCAGCCTCTAGAACTGTTAGAAAATAAATTTGTGTTGTTGTAAACCACTGAGTTTTCTGCAGTTTGTCCCAGTGGCAACAGGAAGCACGTGCAGGAGGTTAACTGACGGTACCCGGCAAGGGTGTTTCTTCCTTTGCAACAAATCTCTCTGGAGGTAGCTTGAAAGATGAATTCAGGAGGGGACTGGAAGTGACAACAGAGACCTGAGCTGAGGCAGTGGTGCAGGCACAGAGAGGAAAGATTTCCAAGTAGGTAGTGTGGAGTATAAATCAAAGGACGAAGCCAGTGAGAGACAGCGCTGAGCCTCGCTGCTCGTGCTTTCTCCTTTCACCCACCACTGACTGCAGTGCATCAGCTTGTTAGGCTCAGCCAAGACCGTCAGAGATCTTCAGCGGGAGATTTATTCAAAGGAAAAGTGTGATAGGCAGTGATAACAGCTCCCGGAGTCTGTTCCTTGAAGTGGGTTTGTGTGGTGATAGGAAAGCTATTATATTTCATCCGGATTATGAATGTATCTGAAGAGGAGCTGTTGAAATCTCTGTGTGTACGGTGAAGACCACCGTAGCCAGCTTTACTGATATATAACTCTCTGAAGTTAGATATATGGTCCTTGACCACAAGAATCTCGTTTAAAACTTGCCTGGAAGAAGCTCTGCATTCTTCTGTCACTTTCCCTACAGCATTCAAAGACATTTTCTAATTCTGCACTTACTTGCAAAACCTACACGTCTATTTCGAGTGACTAGGATTCATAGTAAATGTTTAAGCTTGTTACTATAATTTGCATAGTTTTAAGACATAGTCTTAGGTGTGATTTGGTGTTACCCTTTCAGGTGATCTCAAGCCAGCTTTAGTAGTAAACTCTTTTGCAACATCTAATGTAATGGTCTAATATTTCCTGTGTGAAGATAAGCTAAAGAGAAAGTTAACTTCACTGAGTAAAATCCGTACTATCCAGAGTTACTAATAAACAGTGCTGAATGGGTGAGACAGATAGGACCTTAAACTAGAAAGGTTAAAGTTTAAGGTTAAAGTCATAGTTCAGTTGTTCAGGCATATATATTTCTCATAATCATCATTTTATAAAAAAAAATTACATTCCACTCTGAGATACAGCTCTTGTTAATTGCATTGTGTTCTGTTTCACATTCACAAATTGGTGAGTGTTTATATAGCGTTGCTATCAGCTAGAATTGATTTAAGGCAATATATATATATATTTTTTTTTGGTGTATGAGACAAAAAACGAGTATCTTTGTTTCGGCTCTCTTGTGATTATTTTCCTGCTGAGTCTTGGTACTGGAATTAGGGTAACAGAGGTACTCTCTGTATTTCCCGTCTCTGTTTCTAAAGCCTCTGCCACAACTAACTTCTCTTAACCATCTTTCCTGCGATTTCCTAGTTGTTGTTACTTATGACCTCAGTTTAGCCATGCTTTCTGTTACTGCCTTGGAGTTCCACTAATTCTAACTTAAAGCCATAACTGGCACTTCTGGCCTTCAAAGTGATTGGCATTAAATCTGGGCTTGTTTCAACGTGTATTAATAATCAAGAAGTGAGTACCAAACCAAAAAAAAAAAAAAAGAAAAAGAAAAACAGAAAAAAACAGCTGCTGTTGAGTTGATTCTGACTCATAGTGACCATACAGGACAGGGTGGAACTTCCCCAGTAGAGCTCCTAGGAGCAGTTGGCACTTGGCTGGCTTGGCAGGAGCAGGTGGTGAACTGGACTGCTGACTTTTTGGTTAGCAGCTGAGTCCTTACCCACCTCATCACCAGGGCTGCATGAGGTTACCTTAAAATAATGGATATAGACCTACCATTTGACCCAGTAATTCCTCTGCTCGGAATATATCCTACAGAATCTAGGCCATTCACACCAACTGCTACTTGCACACGAATGTTCGTTGCAGCACAGTCCATGATAGCAAAAAGTTGGAATCAATCCAGGTGCCCAACAACAGAAGAATGGATAGGTAAACTTTGGTATATATACTCCGTGGAGTACTATACACTGATAAACAGCAATGATAGCAGGAAACATCTCTCAATTTGGTCTCAACTGGAGGACATTATGTTGAGTGAAACTAGTCAGTGACAGAAGGACAATTATTATGTGAGACCCCTACGATAAAAACTTAAAAGCACACTCATACATAATAGAAAAGACTCTGACGGCTACAAGGGTGGGGAAGGTGGGAAGACTGGGAGGAAAGGGGCGAGGGTTTAGGTTAGATCATTGTTAGAAATTTGGTAGGGTGAAATTGGTGACAATTCACATTAGTGAGAAGATCAATATTAATGGGACTTTAACACAACTTGTGTCCTCCTCCTCTCTTAACCCAGCATTGTAAGCAGAGTACGTACACTTTCATTTTTTTATTTAATAAAAAAAAAAAAAGGAAAGAAGAGGATGAGATTGGCCTCATGTACATAGCCTGATCGCTGGGATAATAAGCTCCCCTCTCCTGATTTTGAATTTCCAGATTTATCTATTTCTGCCTGCTGCTAATAAGCTCTGGCGGGGAATCACAATGTCACCACCGCTGGGACAGGGGAGAATGCAGAGGTGAAGCAATCAGTAGAGAATGACCTGGCATAGTAGTGCTGGCTGGCTTTAAAACTGTGGCTCAGAGGGTCTGCGCTGTACCTGTGAGGGTCGTACGGCGACGCGCCTGTTGTTCCCACAGGCGTACCTTTGACTTGTTTTCTTCTCTCTGTGGTTCTTTACTTCTTCGTCCTCTTTTTCATATCATCTATCTTGCTTCCTAAAAAGAAATAGTGATTTCGTCAATCACTATTGACTGTATAAGGCAGCGTCCTGTGTTACGCTGCATCACATGTTATGTGTAAATTTACCAGTATTCTCCAGATGTGGGTATTCGTCTCTGGTTTAGACACCTAAATGGCCAGGTTGCAATGTAATCTGTGATGCAGGTGTTGTATAACGAAATTACCTCTGGTATGATTATGGACTTAGCCGTCGAGGATGATGGCTAATAACCTAAATTATCTGCTCAAGCTCAGAGCCAGGCATGAAATAATAATTAACATCTGAAACCAAGTCCTTGTGGTCTCTACAGCCTGTCATACCTTAGGGAATCCAAGATTCAGTTAAAACCTCTAGTAGTCCTTTTAAAGTATCCTAAGTGGTAAATGTAGACATCCTGGTAGCCTCACTTCATTACCACAAAAAGCAGACAGAAATAATGGAGAGGATATACCCTAGGGGTCATTTCTAAGCAAGAAAACTTGATCAGTTCTACTGTAAAATCCTATGGAATATTGAGCACTTATTACATCTCTAAATTATTTAGATCCAGAGAAACAACAGGTATTTGTATGAACATGGTTGTTTCTTCAAGTTTCTTAGGGTCTAGCAGAGAAGTATGTTAGTCTCCTACGGATACTATAACAAAGTACCCCAAACAGGGTGGCTTATGATCAAACCCAAACCTAACCCACTGCCATCTAGTTGGGTCTCACTCGTAGTGACCCTAGAGGTCAGAGTAGAACTGCCCCATAGAGTTTCCAAGGAGCACCTGGAGGATTTGAACTGCTGACTTTTTCGTTTAAGCACATGTAGCACTTAACTAACTATACCACCAGGGTTTTGGGTGGCTTATAAGAACAGAAATTTATTTTCTCACCATTCTGGAGGCTAGAAGTCCAAATCAAGGCATCAGGCAGGCCACCCTCCCTGTGACCTCTCCAGGGGAAGACCCTTTCTTATCTGTCACAGCTCCCACATGCTCCAGGTGTTTTTGGCTTGTAGACCCATCTTCATATGGTGTCCTTCTTCTGCCTGCCTCTCTGTTACTCTTCTCCTCTTTTATAAGGACAGCACTCAGTCTGGAGTAGGACCCTCCTTACACTAGTGTGATCTCATGCTAACTGCTGTCATCTTTTAAGACCTTATTCCTAAGCCAAGTTCTGTTCACAGGATTCAAGGATTAGGACTTTAACATATTATTCCAGGTGACACAATTTAATCCGTGACAGAAGCCAAATTTTAACCAAAACTCATAATTAATTTCAAAAAGATACCTGGATAGAGACTGGAGGCCATAAGACTACCCAGCAGAGGAAACTGAAATAGTCAGTGGGTATCATCTGAGCTAGTAAAGGATATGAAAAGACACTGAAGCTGACTGAGCACCACGGTGTCTTTCTTTGTTGTCAGTATTAAGAATAATAACAATAAAAAAAGGCCAGTGATTGACTATCAGTACCTTGGAAGCTTCTATTAACTCACGGCATACCTCAATCTGGCAGAGTGAAAACTGGTTTTGTTTGTTTTAGTAAAGATGTTTTAAAGCATGATATCCCCACTGGTTCCCTCCTGAGTGAACTCCCCTTTAATAAAAGACTCACACGATAACAGGGTAGGGACTAAAGTGATCTTTTCAGAAGGAAAAAAAAAAGAAAGATATGGAGAGAAAGAGAGAGAAGAAATAAAGAAAGAGAGAAGAGAGGGAGGAAGGGAGGGAGGAAGGAAGAAGGGGAAAGAGAGAGAAAATTAGACTGGTTTTGCAGCTGTCTAGAGAGTTTTCTGATGTTAGTTTTTTTCCAAAGCTTAAAGCTCATCCCTTGTTTTTCTAAATAATCTGTAGCCAGATCGGTCTATGTTCCAGCCAGCAGAGAAGACAAAAAGGCACATTGCTCAGAACTTTTACCTATCTCCTTGCTTACATAAAAGCTATAACTTGTGCAAGCAACACATCTCCAGGTCCTCACAAAACTGTTAGACCATTGTCTTGGCAGGCAATAAGCTACAAAGAAATAAAAAAATAAAAAATAGTCCTCTCAAGTTCATTGGTAAAAGGATTTTAATATTTGCTTTCCACCTGAATACTTACACTGGAGTTCATCTAAGCAGAATCAGTATGGATTAATATTTCTATAGAAGAGTGGCTGTTAAATTACACAAGCTTGGAACAAGGCAAATAATCTACAGTATAACACAAAGTAAAGATATAATACTTCATTATTTAAATTGTCATAGTTAATTTTATTAAGATAAAAGTTTACATTGCCAAATTATGGGGAGGAAAATCAGCAAACTCATTCCTTGGACAAAACTGATTATTTATCAGTGTGCTTCAATCACTCTTCTTTGATTCTCTGAGTATCTTTATTCTGTCCTTGATCTCTTCTTAATCCAGTGGTTTTTGAGCAATGTGTTGTTCAGTTTTCATGTGTTTGACTTTTTTCCTTGCTTTTTGTGTTATTGATTTCTACTGTTATGACTTTACTGTTAGAAAAGATACTTTGTAATATTTTGATGCTTTGGATTTTATTAGGGCTTGCTCTGTAGCCTAATATGTGGTCTGTTCTGGAAAGTGTTCCATGTGCACTAGAGAAAAAGGAAACCCTCGTGGTGTAGCGGTTAAGTACTACAGCTGCTAACCAAAAGGTCAGCAGTTCAAATCCACCAGGCACTTCTTGGAAAATCTGTGGGATAATTATACTCTGTCTTATAGAGTCGCTACGGGACAGAATTGGCTTGATGGCAGTGGGTTGTGTTTTGGGTTTGGGAAAGAAAGTATACTTGGCTGCTGTTGTGTGGAGTGTTCTGTGCATGTGTATGAGGTCCAGTTGGCTGATCACAGCATTTCAATCTTTCATGTCTTTTTTTATTATTAAAAAAATGAAAATGTACATACTCTGTGCTTACATATTGGGTTAAGAGAAAAGGAGTACATAAGTTGTATCGAAGTCTCATTAATACTGATCTTCTTACTAATGTGAATTGTCACCAATTTCACCCTACCAAATTTCTAACAATTATCTAACCTAAACCCTCGCCCCTTTCCTCCCAGTCTTCCCACCTTCCCCACCCTTGTAGCCGTCAGAGTCTTTCTATTATGTGTAAGTACGCTTTTAAGTTTTTATTGTAGGTGTCCCATATACTAATTGTCCTTCTGTCGCTGACTAGTTTCACTCAACATAATGTCCTCCAGTTGAGACCAAATTGAGAGATGTTTCCTGCTATCATTGTTGTTCCTTATCAGTGTAAGTACTCCATGGAGTACATATACCAAAGCTTACCTATCCATTCTTCTGTTGTTGGGCATCTAAGTTGATTCCAACTTCTTGCTATTGTGGATTGCACTGCAATGAACATTTGTGTGCAGGTAGCAGTTGGTGTGAATGGTCTTAGTTTTGTATGATATATTCCGAGCAGAGGAATAACTGGTAAGCAACATATAGATGGGTCATGTCTTTTGATCCACGATATCACTTGCTGTCTCTTTACTGGAGCGTTCAGTCCATTTACATTCAATGTGATTATTGATAAATATACATTTAGTGATGTCATTGCAATATGTTTATTTTCATGTTGGTGTTTTCTCTATTGTTCTTATTAATCTGTCCTGGGACATTCTTCTTTATGGATGGTATAAGTTTTGATTTTATATTTATTGAGACTCCTGTATTGTGGTTTTTCATTGCAAATGGTTTATTATTAATTAGTTCTATGGCTACATACCTAATCCCTCTTAACGTATAATTATTGAAATCAATTTTAACTATTTTAGAAGTCAGAAACTGTCTCTGCATCAAAAAAAACAACTAACTATTGTAGTGTATCCCTCTTTCAATGTGATATTATAGTTGTCATGATATGACCATGAATTCCCTTATTATAATATTGTAGTTTTTGGTTTGTTTTGATGAAGTTTTGTGCCTTCCTTAGCTGATTAGAAATTTGGATGAAGTGCCTTAAATTATCACCTAAAACATATATTTAGGGATGAGCTTCTTTCCTTCTTTCAATATTTCGTGTAATTTGGGTTTAGTTTTTATGAAGTCTTTAAATTTCTCTTTATTTTCAAAAGTCTTAATTTCACCATCATATCTGATAGATAATTTAGCAGGATAGATTATTCTGGGATGGAAGTTTTTCTCGTTCAGGACTTTGAACGTGTCTGCCCATTGTTTTCTGGCCAGCATTGTCTCAGCAGAAAAGTCAGATGAAAGTCTACAGGGTTTTCCTTGGAATGTTAGTTTTGACTTGAGCCTTGCTGTCTTCAGAAGCATCTCTTTGTGTCTTAGTTTATTAAGTTTAATTATAATGTGCCTTGGCGTTCTTCTATTTGGATCTAACTTTTGTGGTGTTCGATGAACATCTTGCCAAGCCAAGTCAAGTGCCGTAGAATCGGATCTGACTCATGGCAACCCTTGGATATCTATTTTCTCTTTTTTCATAATCTCAGGAAAATTTTCTGTCAGCATCTCTACAGCAATACTCTCTATGTTGTCATTAATTTTCCCTTGTTCAGGAACTCCAATTAAATGTAAATTATTCCTCTTCATGGAGTCCCGTCTGTTTCTTAATGTTTCTTCATTTTTCTTATTTCTTTTCTCTGATTTTACCTCATAAATGTTGGTATTAGTTACTTTGTTTTCCAAGTCACTGATTCTAACTTCCATCTGTTCAATTCTACTCTTTTGGCTTTGGATAGAATTATCCAATTCTGTAATTTTGTTATTAACCTGACGTATTTCAGATTGTTGATGCTCTAGAATATCAAATAGTTTACCAACTTTTTCATTTTCTTCTATTGTATGTTGTTTAATTTCTAGGAGGGTTTTATATATAATTTTTTTTTGTATTCAATCTCTGTTAGATTTAAAAAGGCTTCTTCATCTGGGAAATTTTTTGAATCTTTATTTAGGGAATTTTCTGGAGCATTTGAAGAGTGTTTCTTTAAATGACTAATTATGATCTGTTGCCTGCGTGCCATCTAGATGTTATTTGATTTCTCTACTAATGGATCTAAGAGAATTGTTGGCCACCAGCTGACTATAATACTGTAGTGATTTGCCCCATGTGGACTCTGAAGGGTAGAAGACTTTGCTTATTGAGCAGCAAAGAGGCTGCTCTGTTTATGGAGAAACTGGGGGCTGTCAGCCAATCTTAAAATGTGAGAGGTTTTTCAATAGAGAGATTTCCAGAGAGAAAATGTAAGCCTCTCAGCCTTAAAAAAGTAAACCTTAAAAGTAAAAGTAAACTGCACTTCTATGCAGGGAGCTGTCCAGGTGCTGAATTGGGAGCTGGAAGCTATCTAACAGGGTGGCCTGAACAGGTAGTGGGGAACAGCAGACTTCACCTTATAATGAAAGTATGTTACCGTTACTGGCCGTTTGCAGAAGCTGCAGTTCTCTGTTACAATGTAGCAGCAGAAGCAGAGGTTAAAGGGTGGCTGGATTGTTTCTGAGAGGAGAAGCTTAGTCTGATACTGTTGCCCAGTCAAATGTGTTAGGTCCCAAGGCGTCTCAGGTATTCAATGCTCCATAAAACATATCATCCAGGCCTTAGTTCCCAGAGGGAGGTGAGGAGACGACTGTTTACTCTGCCGTCTTGCAACGGAACCCCTTATGTCTTTTTTGAGCTTCTGTCCTTCACCACAAGTAGTGTGTTGAGATTTCCTGCTGTTATTGTGGAGCTTTCTATTTCTCTTTTCAATGCAGTTAGAATTTCTTTTATGTATTTTGGAGTTCTGTTATTCAGTGTGTAAATATTTAATATGGCTGTGTCCACCTAGAATATTGAAACTTTAATTATTGTATAATGTCCTTTTTTATCATAGGTGGTAGATTTTAAAGTCCATTTTATCAGAAATTAATATTGCTGTGCCTGCTCTATTTTGAATGTTGTTTGCTTGATATGTTTTTCCCCATCCTTTGAAGTTTAGCTTGTTTGTGTCTGTGAGTCTAAGGTGTGTCTCTCTTGGTGAGGTTTATTTGTGTTGTCACCATTTATGTGGATGAAAAAAGGTATTTGCAGTAAAGTAGTTGTTGGTCTTGCAAAATTCTAACGAATGATCTCCGTCATTGTTTCCAACTACTAATCCTCATTCTTCATTTCAAACATTTGCATTCCAGTTCCCAGTAATTATCAATACATGCTAATTGCGTGTTTAGTCAATTTCAAACTGCAAAAGTGGTAAAAATCTTAAATTTCTGCCTTAGTAGTCGGTGTGTGAATTGGAATAATAGTCATATTAAAATGGTCTTCCTGGCAGGCCTATGGGTATTTTTCTATCATTGCCAGCATTGTATTTCAGGATAGATCTTGAAATACTCTTCTTGACAGTGAATACAACACCACTCTTCTTCTAGTTGTTTTTCCCATCATACTAGACCATACAATTGTCTGGTTGTAAATGGCTGGTACCAGCCTATTTCAGTTCACAGATATCTAGGTCATCAATGTTTGTGCAGTCTATTTCATTTTTAATGATTTTCAATTTTCTAAGATTTCATACTTCCTACATTCCACCTTCTGCATATTAAGGGATATTTGCAGCTGTTTCTTCACATTTTGAGTTGTGCTGCAATCAACAAAAGTCCTCAGGGTTTAACTCCATCCACATCAAAGCTTGGCTCTATTTTCAGGAGGCAGCTCTTTCCAAGTCATCTTCTGAATGCCTTGCAACCTGGGGGCTTATTTTCCAGCACTATATTAGACAGTGTTCTACTGTTACTCATAAGATTTTCACTGGCTAATTCTTTTTAGTAGTAGACTGCTGGGTCCGTCTTTCTAGTCTGTCTTAATCTGGACACTCAGCTGAAATATGTCTGCTGTGGGTGACCCTCCTGTTGTCTGAATACTAGAGACACAACTTTGAGCATCACAGCAACACACAAGCCCTCATAGTATGACAAATTGATGCACACATGGGGATCTCACACCATAGTCTTCATTGAATGTTACATGTGTATCAATAGATGATCCTATGTTTGGACATAGAAGGGAAGCTCATAGACTACCTCACTCAATAGTATACATAATAAAAGCACAATATTCTCAGGTTATACAAAAAACAATAATAATATATTGCTTTTTCAAATACACATTTTTATAAAGAAAAATAGAAATTTAAATGATAGAGAAAAGGGAAATGATCCTATAATTACAACAGTAGCTTTATTATTGTAAGTTAATTTCCAAGGCAATCAGTATTACCAAGAATCAAGAAAGACATTTCATAATTATATAAAGTTCAGTGAATTTGGAGTGGGACCAAAAAATCCTAAGTATTCACGGATGTAATAACAGAGCTTCAAAATATGCAAAAATTTAAGAAACAAAAAGGAGAATAAACAGCTTAAATATGCTGTGCAAGTCCTCTGTCTCCTTACTGATTGTATTCTTTCCTGTTCTACCAGCTATTGAGAGAGTGATACAGAAATCTCAGTACTTCAGTGGTGGGTCTGTTTATTCACAATTACTGCTAATAACAACAAAATATGTTTTCTTTCAAGTGCATATGGAACATTTATCAAAATAGACAACATTCTGAGTGATAAAGCAAGCCTCAATGAATTTGAAACAATTTAACCCTATAGGTTATATTCATTGACAAAAATGTTATTAAATTCAAAATCAATAACAGAACACTATCTGAAAAAATGAAATATTTGGAAACTTAATACATACTTCTAAATAAACCTGAATTAAAAAAAGAAATACTGAAGGGATGCTAGCAAGTATGTGAGCTGAATGGAAATGAAAACACAACACATCAAAATGAGTGGCCTCACAGTACAGCACTTTGATGGAATCTCTTAAAACGCCTTGGGGACAGTGTCTGACCTCATACAACCCTCAAGGGAGAAGAATCAAGATCAACAGCAGCCTGAGGTGGAAAACAGATGATCTTCCTCTCTCTGCCATCTTTATCAATTTGGACACCAACGGTGCCCCCCCCCCCCGCACAGCACCCTCGACTTCTTGCTGCATTCATTCCTGCAGTCATTCATGCATTCATTCACACATTCATTCACTGCAATGGTTAAGCAGAATTCCCAGAGAGTATTCATGTTTATTGGGTGTATTAGGAAGCCACAGTTACAATTCAGGTTCAGGAACACTCAGGATACAGTTCTTCCATCTGGATAGCCTCTCCCCAGCTGTGTTTGCAGGCACACGTCTCTGTGGCCCTAGGCCTCTGCCCAAAGGCGCTCATCCTTCTGTCTCCCAGGGCCAGACTACACTGTCTTCTGATGGGTCTACTGCCGGGTCTCACTGCCTTCAGTGTTATATCTCTCTCTATCTCCTCATTCTAGGAGCTTCTGGACACAGAATCCTGGTCCAAAGAATGTTCTGGATACTGGCTATTCTTCCTCAGTGGCCACGGAATTCTTCTTTTTTCCTGCCTCTGGGATGGCTCACTTTGAGCCCAGTGGGATGGTACGAACTGACCAATTCCTTTAGTGAGCTGTATTTACCATATCTGCACAGTTCTTCCTGATCACCTAGTTGGGATTCATGGCACCATGGTGAGAGAAGCCACACCAAAAGCCACCCATCACACTACAGAATGTAATAGCACTAAACATCTGTAATGGAAAAAAAAAAAAAAAAAAAAAAAAAAAAAACTCAATAACCTTGGCACTCCCCACCAAGAAGTAGAATATAAGTTAATTGAACCTCCAAATCAAAAACCCATTGCTGTCAAGTCTATTTCTGAATTATAGCCACCCTATACAATAGAGTAGAACTGCCCCATAGAGTTTCCAAGGAAGCGACTGCTGATCTCTTTGTTAGTAGCAGTGATACTTAACCACTGTGCTGCCAGGGTTTCCAATTAAACAGAAAGGAAAAAGAAAAAAAGTAAAAGTCAGTGAAATAGAAAACACACACACACAAAAATAGAGAAAAAAAGTGGAACAAACAAAAAGGGATTATTTTAAAGAATATCAATAACAGTAATAATCCTTTAGACAGACTTTTAAGGAAAGAAGGAAGGCACAAATGACCAGAATAAAAAATGACATCACAACAGATTCCACAAGTATTAGCAGAAACATAAAAGACTATTATGAAGGACACCATCCTGTTGACCTCTTACTGGAGGAAGGGGAGCGGGTGGAGGGGAAGAGATGGGAGACTGCTGGGAGGATAGGGATGTGTGAAGCAGAGAGGAGGAGTGTGCTGTCACTGGGCAAGGAGGGCAGCGGGGGCTGCATATAGGTGGGCATGCAAATGTATATGAGAACATACATTTTCATTCAATCATAATAAAAAAATAAACTAAAGACTTATGAGCAATTTTAGGTAACAATTAGGTCAAATAGAGAAATTACTTAAAAGACACAAATTACCAATGCACGTTCAAAAACGAATTGGTAATTTCAATAGCACTAGACATGTCTGAAATCTTATTAGCCTCTAGCTTTCTATTGTCGTTTATCCATTGTATGATCTATTGCCTGAAACCAGGAAGAATATATTGAATTATCTACCCTGGACCCTAGGGTCGCCATGAGTCGAATCCGACTCGACGGCACTTGGCTTGGCTATCATGTATGGTCTCTTTCAACACTTAGGGGCAACTACTTTCTCTGCCCAAATTGTCCCTTTTCAAGGCCAAAAGGAAAAACACTGTTAAATAAGTTAAACCAGAAATGTTATTTGGAGCCTATATACAAGAGGTAAAGGCATAGTCTTCTCACCTAATAGTCTTTGTCTCTTACCATTACACAGATAAGAACTGCGGAGTCCACTGGGAATTCTAGTTTACATAAAATGTTAGGGGAAAAAAAACTTATCCTTCGTCTCCCTCTTTATCACTCATTTTTTCCCCTTATGCCTCTTTTCTCCACCGTAAGCTCTTTAGGTTTGGCTCTCGGGATTTTCTGCCTCAATGTACTACTGACTTCATTATGTCTAATTAAATGCATCTCATAATTAATATAGTAATCTAGAGGCTTCACGCACTAGAAGATAAAAGAACAAATCTGAGCAGCCACTCTGCCTGTGGGACTTGTAGCTAATCCATCATTTTGGAACACAATGTTCCGTGGTCCTTTTACCAGGATAATATGTATGGTCCCTGGTACGAAGCTGCCTTTATTTTTGGTTCGGTCTCCACTTTTCCTACAATTATTACATTCTTACAGTTGCCAATATCTATTTCCTATATGCCCAGTTAGAAGTAGATGTCTGTAAAATTTAGACAACCCATACCCGTTGCCATTGAGTCAATTCCGACTCACAGCAACCCTGTGGAATGGAATAGAACTGCCCTATAGGGCTTTCAAGGAGTTCCTGGTAGATTAGAACTGCTAATATTTTGGTTAGCAGCTGTAGCACTTAACCACTACAGAAGCAGGGTTTCATTAATTAGACAGGTATCTACTAGATACATGAAACAATTACAGTGTATGTTTTGTTGTTGTTGTTAGGTATTATTGATTGATTCAAAACCCTAATGCCCCCGTGTGACAGAGCTGAACTGCTCCCTGGGGTTTGCAGACTATCGTCTTTACTGGAGCGGATCTCCACATCTTTCTCCCAAAAAAACCCCTGGATGGGTTTGAACCACCAACCTTTTCATTAGCAGCTAACCACTTAGAAGTTGTGTTACCAGGGCTCCCTGTCTATATTCCTAAGGATATACAAATCTACCTTCTGTTAGAAGACACATATTCAAGGTAAGAGTCAGAATGCACACACAATCACAAGCTTGATTTTAGTTTTGTATCAGAGTACCCTAAGAATTTGCCAGCTATACTTCATTGAGATTGTCATTACCTATCCATGCCAGTTACACTTTGTTGAGATTATTATTACCCATCCATGTATCTTATTTCAGTTTTTTTCCTTTTAGTTTTCATTATATACTTAAAAATCCCAGAAATCTGTAAATAACTGGGTTCGGTGTATGTACAGAATCCAGTGAAGGCTATAAGAGATGCGTTCACAGCCTTGAGCATCGGTAATTGTCTACATTGGTACGATATGCCTAGGAGATTTATCTTATTCCAATCCCATTAGAACTGTAGTTTTAACAAACACTTCTGTTTATCAAAATTTCTTGCCTAGCTGAATTCCCTCTGGGCAATTCTCTAGTGATCAGTAGCTGTGTTATCCACATATAAGAGGCAGTTCAGAGCTCTCTTGTGTGTGCAGCATCACACAGGTCTCATTGATTACAACACATATATGATTACAACATATATGATTACAACATTACTCATATGATTACAACACCCATCCAGGAATTTCTTAGTCCTGCTTCTCTTCGTCCCAAGAGTGGCAGGAACATCCGTCTCCTGCCACCTCCTGAATTTTAATGCCATTCTTTGCAATGTATTCCCATGATGATTCTTGTTTTCTAGGAATTTAGAGACATGCTACTTTTTGAAGTGTGAGTATATATATGTGTGTGCATGGATATGTGTGCATATACGGATGTGTATACACACATACACACATCAAGGTCACAGATTGAAACAACTTTGTCTACCATTCTCCTTAGGCAATGTTATAGCATCTCAGGGTCAGAAATAACACATTTTTTAGTAAAATTTCATTTCATTCTACCTTTAATTCATGTATTCATATTACTTTAATGATGTGGTTTACATAAGGACAGCCTGTTTATAACCTTAAAATATTCAAACCTATCCTTATGAAACTCTTGAATTTAAGTGTGGGGAATTACCTGCCCTTAAAAGTGGTGGTTTTAGTCTACAGACATCACAAAAAATTACATTTCCTAACAAACTTGCAAGTACTGTTCATGTTTTCTTTGACGTTGCCTAGTACACTTTATTAATGGTAAGTATTATTGTGGTAACCTCCCCTAACTCCTCATTTGACAGCCAATTTCAGATATCTGTCATCTCTATTTGTCATCTGTCTACCCATCTGTCTGTGTGTCTGTCTACCTACCTACCTACCTGTCTATCTCCCTGCCCGCCTGTCTAACTACCTATCCATCTATCCATCAATCTATCCACCTATTTATCTACCTGTCTATCCATCTGCCTGTCTACTTACCTACCTACCTATCTATCCATCAATCTGTCCATCTCTCCACCTATCTATCTATATTTCTGTCCATCCATTCATCCGTCCATCTATCCATCCTTCTATCTATCTATCTGTCTGTCTATCATTGTTTTGTCTCTCTTAAAGCAAACCTTGGGACAAAGACTTGGTAGCAGTATTTTATTTGGCAGATGATCCCAGAAAATTCAAAAGATGAAGTAGGAAAGGTGAAACAAGAGATTAAGGAAAAAAGAGAGTACACCAATGAGTGACTTACTCTTCTGAGCAACTGTGACTCTTGTACATCAATCTCTTTGAGAAATTCAGGACTTTCCCTATCAAACTCTGCAGGGGCTCAAGTACGTTATCCATTGACTCTTGCTTGTCACTTTTAAAAGTACTGATCATGGGGTTGTTATCTCTCAGGTAGTTTCAGGTTGGACTTGTAAGGCAGAGCAATGTTGTGTGGCCAGACAAAGTTCTCAAGCAAAGGAAACAGGAAGACAAGGTCAGCTTGCTGGTGACTGTCTACTAGAGCTGCAGGAAAAGCCACAGGCACTTGTAGGAAGACAGGTTGAAGCAGACACTTCTGCTGCCCTCTCTATGTGTGCTTCTGCTGAGTGGCAGCCCTGGCTCTCTAAGCAGATGGAGATGCTGGTGGCAACGAGACAGGAGAAGAGATACAGGAGGGAAGGGTATTATTTCTGAAGAAGAAAAACCTGCACTGTGCAGCTTCGCCCTTTTCTGATTGCGTTTTTTAGAAAATCCTAAGAAACAGATGAAGGTGATTTTAAGAGATTAAAGACATAAGCAACAAAACTGCTTTATTTTATTTATTTGTTTTTCTACTATCCCAATCCACTGAATGAGTGCCATGTGTGTTAGAAAGTTTCAAGTGGCCTTAAATTAAGAAACTACACATATGTACATACTTTAAATAGAAGACATCCACAGTCAATGAAAGGAGATCTTGTGGTGCAAAGGTTAAGTGCTCAGCCGCTAACCAGAAGATCAATGGTCTCTTCTAAGAGTGTCCTGGATTACCAGAACTCAGCAGTGTTTGGAACTTGTAGAATCAATTAAGACCTTTAAGTACATACAGGCATGGACTGTGAGTTTCTGTTCATCCTCCACTGTATCCAGTTCTTAGCTCTTTTGGTTGGTTTGCTTTCCTATTGTCTTAGTTGCTGTTTCTGAAGTATACCTCAGGACGTTGGCACATACTCTTCTTATGACTGAAATGAACTTTATTTTTCCCCAAATAATTGGTATACATTCTCGCAAATATGACTTCTTGTTCTAGGAAAAGTATCCCTGCTTGGGTTTTCAGCCACGTAGCATGTTTTGCCAGAGCAACTTGTTCCCTTTTAGTTAAATAGTGAATTATTTGCATACCAAGCCGTAAAGAGAGGTTGCCCTTTGGGAAGGGTGCATCAGCAGACAGGGTAAATAATTTGGCACTATTTGAATCTTTTCAATTGAAGTACATTTACTGATTATCAAGTCTTTTTGTATAGTTGTCACTGCTGTATAAATGTAATTATTATTGTTATTTTTTTATATTTTAAACTCACACTAAAAGATGTGCTCCATGAGATCTTGGATTGTTACCTTTTTCCCAGTGCTGCATTCTCTGGACTTAGCACGGGCTCTTGCATGCAAAATATTAACAATAAATATGTGCTGAGTATTTCATTCTGGGACCCATGCTTTTCTGTTAGAACTCAAGATAGCCTTTATTCTATGATGGCTACACTCTTAGATGATTTACTTGAACGATCTCTCTATCTGTCTGTGAATATTTGGAGAAATGATTTAAGATATTTTCAACTGTTGTAATGAAGTTGTAGCTACATTTAGGGTACTGAACTGGAATAAATGTTCATTCACTCATTATTGGAAAAACATCTCTGTAACAAATGGTTCTGGCATGACCAGATGTCCATCTGCAAAAAAATTAAAGCAGACCCATGCCTCCTAACATACACAAAAACTAACTCAAAATGGATCAAAGATGTAAAAATAAAATCAAAAACAATAAAGATCATGGAATCAAAACCAGACAAAGCTAGGAACCCTGACATATGGTATAAACAGAAAACAAAACGCAACTAACAATGTACAAACACCAGAAGAGAAACTAGATACCTGGAAACTCCTAAAAATTAAACACTTATACTCATCCAAGGACTTGACCAAAGAAATAAAAAGGCAACCTACAGATTGGAAAAAAAAAATTTGAATACAACAAACCAATAGCATCTAATCTCCATAATTTACAAGACATTGCAAAATATCAGCAACACAAATAACTCAAACAAAAATGGTCAAAGGATATGAACAGATACTTCACCAAAGACATTCAGATGCCTAGCAGATACATAAGGAAATGCTCACAGTCATTAGCCATTAAAAAATGCAAATCAAAATTACAGCAAGCCTAGCATTAGTCCAAGAAATACAAAATAATAAGTGTTGGAAAGATTTTGGAAAGACTAGAACACTTATGCTCTCCTGGTGGGAAGGTAAATGATGTAATCATTTTGGAAATTGATTTGGCGAGTCCTTAAAAAACTAGAAATAGAAGTACTGTAAAATGCAGCAATCACTCTCCTTGGAATGCATCCTAGAGAAATGAAAGCTGTTGCAGAAACAGATATATGCGTATCTATGTTCATCATCACACTGTTAACAACAGAAAAAAGATAGAAACAGCCTAGGTACCCATCAGCGTATGAATGGATTAACAAATTACGGCATTGCACACAATGGGATATTATGTAACAATAAAGAACAATGATGAATTTGTGACACATCTTGAAGGCATTCTGTCTAGTGAAATTAAAAAAAAAAGCACTGTCATTGAGTAGGGTCTGACTCATAGTGACTCTAGAGGTCAGAGTAGAACTGCCCCATAGAGTTTCCAAGGAGCACCTGGCGGATTGGAACTGCTGATGTTTCGACTAGCAGACTTATCACTTAACCTTCTATGCTGCCAAGGTTTCCTCAGTGAAATTAATCAGTTACAAAAGGACAAGTATTTATAAGAACTCAAGAAGAGGTTTATACAGAAGAAAACATTCTTTGACAGAACGGTAGGGATGGAGAGAGAGAGGAATCCACTAACTAGACAGTAGATAAAAATTATCTTAGGTGAAAAGGAGGAAAACACACAATACAGGGGAACTCAGTACCACTGGACTAAACCAAACACATTGAGAAGTCGTGTAGCAGGGGCAGGGGTCTTGGGACCATAGTTTCAGGGAACTTCTGGGTCAACTGACAACAAAGTTTGCTAAGAAAATGTTCTGCATCCTACTTTGGCATAGGGTCTTAAAAGTTAGCAAGTAGCCCCCTAAGATACGGCAATTGGTCCCAAACCCCCTGTAGCAAAGGAGAATGAAGAACACCAAAGACATAAGGAAAATGTTAATCAGGACAAAAATGGCACATTAGCCAGAGACTTCATTAACCTAAGGCAAGAAAAACTAGATGGCCCCCAGTTACCACCAATGATCATCCTGACGGGGAAAACAGAAGGGAGTCCCTGTCAGCAGGAAAAAAGTGAGACGCAGAACTCATATTACAGCAAAAAGAGCAGACTAAACAGTCTGAGACTGAAGGAACCCCTTAAGACACGGCCTCCAGGCTCTCTGTTAACCCAGAACGAAAACCGTTCCAGAAACCAGCTCTTTAGACAAAAGTAGACTGGACTCTAAGACATAAAATGATGCCTGTGAAGAGTGTGGGGCTAACTGGACAGTTTCTGTCTGGACATGAGATGAGAAGGCAGAAAGAGACAGGCGCTGGTGGGATGGATACAGGTAATCCAGAATGGAAAAGAGAAACGTGTGCTCACATTACCGGGGTAGCATCTAGGGTTTCAGATGCGTGTATAAATGTTTGTATGAGAAAATGAGTTGTAAATTTTCACCAAAAATCACACACACACACACACGCACATGCACATACACACACTACAGAACCTTCAGTAGGTATTAGAAATGTGGAAAAAGTGAAACAAATGTCTTTCGTTTAGGGAACTGGAGGACCTGTGGACCAAAAGATGACTTTATACTATCTTTTTTTTTGTTTTGATTTACTATAGTTTTTCCTTTTTTTTTTTTTTAAATCTAATTAAGGAGGACTTGAGGTATTCCATTTGGATTTTAAAGGGTGAATGGGGAAAAAAACCCAAAACACTGGGATCCCTAATGACTCCCATTGCAGTTGGGTTGCTGTCGCTTAATGTGACCTTGAAACAATATTTTCACTTCTTTGTGCACTGGGGAAGGGTTCATTCACAATATGCTGTGCTCTTTTGTGACCATAGAACGTATTCAGGAGACAAGACTTAGAAATCTGCGTCTATGGGTAATCCCAAGAGAAAGCAATCAGCAGGCTAAAAGTACGTATTACTTTTCCCTTTATTTCTATGATGCATACACATTGTAAAGGCAGAAGAATGAATAAGAAACTACTTAACCCTGCCATAAAATGATGGCCTTTATTCAGACAAGCTGCGGGGGAAGCCAGGACTTCGGAACACCCGCTTGACTCTTGTTGCTGGTTCCCTCTGGGGTCAAAGGTACCCTGTGATGTGATGAATGTGTCTGCCAGTCTGATTGCTGGGGAGTGTGGACATGAGCAGAAATGCTTTGATCCTAGTCCAGAGACCTAGAAATTAGGCCAGTGGGAAACTCCAAGGGCACCGAAAAGAAAACCAAGCCTCTAGAGCTGATGTAGCAACTCTTAATTGGTGTGCACGGACGGCTAATGAGGCAGCACAACAGAGAAAGCCTTCACCCAGCATGAACCCTTAGAGGGAAAAAACCAAGTACCAAACTCAGCGCCATCAAGTCAAGGTTGACCCATTGCTTCCTTATAGGACAGAGTAGAACTGCCCAGAGTTTCCAAGAAGCACATGGTGGGTGTGAATTGGGTTAGCAGCTGTAGCACCTAACTACTCTACCAGGGTCTCCTCTTACAGGAAAGTAAACTAAACACAGCTTGACTGTGACGAAAGGTTGGTCTGGCCTGAGGAAATAACTTCTCTGGGTGCTATGATTTGGGCTACCAAGAAGCCACCTTGGTTCCAACTGTCTCCTGTTTGGACTTATCTCAAAGTTATGTTCCTTTCTTCATAGTATCTGTTGGAGGAAGGACAGGCAGATGAAGGTACAGTTGTCTTTTCTCTGTCCTTTTATTTTTAAGTAGATGTTCTAGCTGCCCAAACGATTCCTTTCCCAAATCTGTTCCTAAAATCAGCTTAGATTTTCAAAGGCAAAATCAAATCTCCATCTTCTGTATGAATCCTGGTCTAATGTCCCAGCCCCCACAAGAAGATGTTTTCACCTTTTTATAAGGCCACAGCAATTTTTTTTTCACTTGTAATAATAGCACAATTCCCCAAACATACCAAGACATTTGCCAATTGAGCCATTTTTACAAGTAAAATTCAGTAACACTGACTATTCATACATTATACAACCATATCACTATCTTTTCCTGAGTTATTTCACTATCGTTAAGCTACACTCAGTGCCCTTAAGCATAAACTCCTTCTTTCCCTCTCCCTCCACCCCTGCTAATCACTTATAATCCTTCTCTTCTACATATTTGCTTATCTCATATAAGTGAGATCACACGGTATTTGTCTTCTTGCAGCTGACTTATCTGTCTGATCATGACGTTGAAGCAGGCACCAGGGCTTCGTTTCGCTTTAGCGCTGAGCAGTGCTCCGTTGTATGTATTTACTTCATTTTATTTATCCCTGCATCTGTTGGTGGGCATCATGGTCCTTTCTAGCTTTTGACTATTGTGAGAACTGTTGCAGTGGAAATTCATGTTCAGGTTTCATTTGTGTTTCTGTTTTCACTTCTTTTGAGTATATACCTAGGACTGAGATTGCTAGGTCACCCAATAACTCCATATTCACTATAGCCACAGTGTTCGTTACTATTTTTTTAAGTAATAATCTGGATATGCATAAACACAGCAAAATAAATTTGTCTATAAATTGACACTACTGAAGATTTACTAAAATTAGTTTTGCTCTTTTCATCTACCTTGTTAGGTTTTAAATTTCTTGAGTCGGGTACCACTTCTGAAACTCTTTTTCTTTTTATTCCATTCAATTTCTTAGACACTGTATAATTTATAGACGGCTGAGAGGAGAATGAAAGGAAAGAAGACAGACAAAAGAGAAGGAACAAAACAGGAAAATGGAAGACAGAAGGAAGGGAGGAGGGCAGAAAAGAGGGAGGGAGGAAAAGAGGAAGGGAGATAAAGGAAGGAAGGAAGGAAGGAGAAAGAGATATGAAGAAAAAAAGAAAGAGAGAAACAGATGACAAACCAGCGACCCTGACTCAGCACTGGAGCCTAAGCATCCTGAGTTATACCATATCTGGGCACATCTGTAGCGTCTGTGTGGTGTGCTGAAGAGACTCCACTGACACAAGGAGTTATACAACTGTCTGAGAAATATCTCATTTTTAATAGAGCAAAATCACATCAGTGTGAATGGCAGTGTGAGCGGTTGGACAATACTCGCACTTGGAAACAGACTTTCTTTTATATCTGAAATAAACTTAGACATAATGACGTTTCATTACATGAGTCTATTGTGTAGACATTACTTAATTTAGATACAGAAAGAAATATAAACATATTGTTTTGTCGCTGTTAGCTGCAGTTGAGTTGACTCCAACTGTGGTGACCTTAGGTGTATAGAATAGAAGTGCTCTGTAGAGTTGTCAAGACTTTGATCTTTTGGAAGCAGATCTCTAGGGCTATGTTCCAAGAAGCTGGGCTCTATGAAGAATAACAAGGCACCAGGATTGGAAAAAGACTCACTAACAGTCGGCATTATGCAGATGACACAACTTTGCTTGCTAAAAGTGAAGAGGATTTGAAACACTTATTGATGAAGATCAAAGATCACAGCCTTCCATATGGATCACACCTCGACATCAAGAGAAGAAAAATTCTCACAAGTGGACCAGTAAGCAACATTGTGATAAATGGAGAAAAAAATCGAGGTTTTTTTCTCTAAGGATTTTGTTTTACCTGGTTCCACAATCAACACCCATGGAAGCAGAAGTCAAGAAATCAAAAGATCTGTTGCATTTGGGAAAATCTGATGCACAGGACCTCTTTAAAGTGTTGATAAGTAAGGATGTCACCTTGAAGACTAAGGTGCTCCTGACCGAAACCATGGTATTTTCAATTGTAGCACATGTGTGTGAAATTTGGACAATGATAAGGAAGACAGAAGAAGAACTGATGCCTTTGAATTATGTTGGAGAAGACTGTTGAAAGAACAAACAGATCTGTCCTGGAAGAAGTACAACCAGAGTGCTCTTTGGAAGCATGAATGACAAGGCTGCAACTTACAAACTTCAGACGTGTTGTCAGGAGGGATCAATTCCTAGAGAAGGACATCATGCTTGGTAAATTAGAAGGTCAGCAAAAAAGAGGAAGACCCTCAAGGAGATGGACTGACGCAGTGGCTACAATGATGGGCTTAAGCATAAAAATGATTGTGGCACAGGATTGGGCAGTGTTTCTCTCAGTTGTGTATATGGTCACTACGACTCAGAACTGATTCAATGGCATCTAAGAACAGCATCAACATACCTTCCGAGGCTTCTATGAGTGGTTTCAAACTGCCAATATTTCAGGTACTAGTTGAACTCTTAACCATTTATGCCACACATTGAATAAATAAGGGAGAATTTGGAAACCCTGGTGGTGTAGTGATTAAGTACCAGGGCTGCTAACTGCAAGGTTGGCACTTCAAATCCACCAGATGCTCCTTGGAAACTCTATGGGGCAGTTCTTAGGGTCGCTATGAGTTGGAAGCTTTTTGTTTATTTAAGGGTAGTGAAGGGAAGTGTGCCCGGGCAGACAAGCAAATAAAAGAGGGAACACAAGAGGCTACATGCTACCTTACAGTAAAAAAGTGGCTTGTGAAGAATGAGGAAAGTTCACAGGGATGTGAAGGGAGGGAAGGTGCATGCCTGGGGAAAGTGGAAAGCATAGCAGCAGGACAGAGAATTTAATGCATTCAGAGAACTTGCGTGGTTAAAAAGAAAAGGTTTACAGAGGGTGGGAAGGATGGGGCCTCAGTCGTCTAATGCTGCTGTAACAGAAATACCACCAGTGGGTGGCTTTAACAAAGGAGAATTCATTCTGTCACCGTCTATAAAGCTAGAAGGACAAATTTGGGTACTAGCTCCAGGGCAAGGCTTTCTCTGTGGGCTCTGCAGGAGGGTCCTTGTCACAGTCCTCTGCTAGTTTAGGAGCTTCTCGGCACAGAGGCTCCAGGTCCAGAGGATGTGCTGTTCTCCTGTCTCTAGTTTCCTGGTGATATGAGGTTCCTATGTCTCTCTGCTTTTTTCTCTCTTTTGTTTCTCAAAAAAGATTGACCCAAGACACAATCCAATTTTATACATTGAGTCCTGCCTCATTAGCACAATTATGTCTAATCCTATCTCATTAATGTCATAGAAATAGAACTTACAGTACACAGGATAATCACATTAGACGTCAAAATGATTGATTAATCGCACAGTACTGGGAATCATGGCACAGGCAAGTTAACAGGTAGTGTTAGGCAGCCCAGTCCAATCCATGACAAACAGCAAAGGAAACCATGACTGTAAATGAAACTCTAATTGCAAATAGCTGCTCTTAGGCAGTGGAATACCACTGGTCGTTTTATATTATACTTCTTGCAAAATATTGAAGGGTTACTATTACCATCAAGGTGTTTACCTCCAAAGGACAATTCAGTCCTCCAGGAAAGTTCTCAGGAAGAAAAGCATCATACAATATAAAGTATTAACACAGTCAGCAAGAATAACATAGTATATGGTTAGTATGCCTTCTAATCAGAAGGACCCACTTTTAGATAAAGGTAAGCATTTAATAATCATAAAAAACTCTAAAACTTTGGTCCCTGAAAAAGAAGTATGCAATATAAATGCAGAATCACAGTAGTAGAGAAGGAAGTTCCAGCCACTAAATTTTAAAACTGATGTCCAAAAGGCCGGTTTCACTTGTTAACACAATGATTAAGCACTCAGTTGCTAACTGAAAGGCTGGCTGTTGGACACCACCTGTGGCTCTGCAGGAGAAAAGACCCAGCCCTCGCTGCCATAAAAATTTCACCCTAGGAAGCACACACAACAACCACAGGCCCCCTTTGCTCCCACATTTGAGAAGCAGTCAAGTAAAACTCGATGTGGGATTATCAAATCATTTGCCTTTGAGCAGATTCTTGTGGATTCTACATTTCGGCTCTGGCATTTTCCACCTCAGCATGAATCAGGTGCTAAAAACAGACTGCGACTGAAAGGTTCCCGAGAGGGGAGACCCCTCCTCAAGCCACAGGCGACGACGCAAACCCCAATCAGTCACGAAGTTCGCAGCTTGATGCAAACAGCAAGAGGCTTTATTGAAAGAACCAGCGCGCTGGGGCTCAGCTTCTGACTCACCCAGGAGTAGAGAGGCTGGGCCCCGAGCAGGGGAAAGGGTATGGTATTTAAGGGTTGGGGCTACAATGGAAAATTATTTCAGAAAACGGGACTTTCCAGCAGCTGGGTTGTGTAACTATTTCAGCAGTCAAGAATGCAGGGAGTCAGTTGGGCAGTATAGATAAGGGCAGGGTACTCAGGAGGGAGGATGTTTTCTGAAACAAAGTAACAGTTAGGCTTGTTAAAGAAATTTTCCATTACACGACCTACCACACGTAAAGATTGCTGCTTCTGGTACCTGGTGCCCATGACTGACCCAGAATTAAACTGGAGATGAGAGGAAGGTAGTATGAAAATCCTTGGCCACAATAGGAATTCCAGTTCTTCCAGATCAAGGAACTTAAGCTCCCTACCTCCCTGTCCAAAACCAGGGTTGAATTTCTCTTCTCTCTTTCAGCAACTTAGTTTACATTACTTTACCTATCTCCTAGAATCATACTAAATCATGCAGGTAATCTGGAAGCTCACGCTATTTTACACACCTGTCTGTGCAGTTTAGACAGTCTGTGTGGCATACTTTCAAAATTTCCCGAATTCTTGATAAAAGATCATATAGTCACAATCTTTAGATCTGAATTGGGCAAACTATAGCTCACAGGCTAAACCTGGCCAGGCACTTGTTTTGTAAATAAAGTTTTATTAGCAGGCAGCCATATCCTGCCCATTCATTTGCTTTGCTTCCTGTCTGTAGGTGCTTTTGCATTACAGAGTCAAATAGTTGCAGTGAAGCGTGTATGGCTCACAAGCCTGGAATATTTACTCTGGCTTTTTTTTTTTTTAATGACCGATTGTGTTTTGGGTGAAAGATGGTTGTACAAATCAGTGTTTGTCTTCAAAAATGTGCATACAGATTGGCTGTAATTCCTGCAGTGCGCTGACACTCTCCCCTTTCCCTCTGCCCACCAGGCTCTCAGTGTGCTGTCCTCGGCTTTCCGGTCCTTCCCATGGGCCTACTTTGGGGGCAGGTGTTGCCACTTTGGTATCACGTACTTGACTGAACTAAGACTCAGGCTTCTCACGTGAGTTATTAT
Source organism: Heterohyrax brucei (assembly GCA_028571685.1). Classification (NCBI taxonomy): domain Eukaryota; kingdom Metazoa; phylum Chordata; class Mammalia; order Hyracoidea; family Procaviidae; genus Heterohyrax; species Heterohyrax brucei. The sequence continues at coordinate 6,227,801 of CM053153.1, forward strand.
TGGTTTGGTAGGCTTAATCTTTTTTAATCTTTGGTCAAAAGAGTTTGGGAGTGGCTTCATTTCTAAGGCAGCAGCCTTTCCAGAGGCCAGGAGCCTCAGGGGTTCCTCTACTCTCTGATGGATCTGTAAGTCTGTTATTTTTTTATTTATTTATTTTTTGTGAACATGAATTTTGTTCTATAGTTTCTTTCTCCAGCTCTGTCAGTGAACCTCTATGGTGACAACTGCTGTCTGAGCTGTCTATGTGGCAGCGGGACACCGTCTAGTTCTGCTGGACTCAGTCAGGTGGAAGCTGTGGGAGCTGGAGTCCTTGGGTAGTTTGGGCTAATATTTTCCCTGTGCCTTTGGATTTCCTCATTCTCCGTTGCTCTGAATATCATGTGGCCAACAGTTTGTATTTTAGATGCCCAGTCGAAAGCTTTTAAGATCCTAGATGCTACTTACCACGTTAGATTGTAGAATATTTTGTTTATAAACTATGTTATGACAGTTAACTTACATGTCCCTCAAAACTATGATCCCCAGCCCTAAGCCCAAGTCACTTGGCCTCTCTAAGTGTTTCAATGTGTCTAGGAAGCTTCTGTGACTTTGCCTCCATCAAATTGTGCTGTCTTGTCCTGTATCATGTGTCTTGCCTTTCACCAAGTTAACTTCTCTACTAGGTAGTTAGTGATTTCCCCTCCTTACCACTCCCCTCACTTGTAACCATATATATACGTGTACATGTATGTATATGTGTGTGTGTGTGCATTAATCTGCATGTAAATCTTTTCTTGGGTTTTTGTAATAGTGGTCTCATACAGTGTTTATCCTTTGTAATTGATTTACTTCACTCTGCATAGTGTCTCCCAGAATCATCCATATTGTGTGATGTTTTGCAGATTTAGCATTGTTCCTTATTGTCACTTAATATTCTGTTATGTATATGTACAGTAATTTCTTTATCCATTCATCTGTTGATGGACACTTAGGTTGTTTACATTTTATTGTTACTTGGCATAGTGCTGTAATGAATATGGGTGTGCGTATGTCTGTTCTTGCCGTGTTTCCTGTTTCTGTAGGACAGGGATTGCTGGATCACATAGCATTTCTATTTAACTTTTAAAAGTGATGCTGCATAATTTTGGAAATTCTGGTGGCATACTGGTTAAGTTCTAAAACTACTAAACAAAAGCTTGGCAGCTCAAATCTACCAGGGACTCCTTAGAAACTCTATGGAGCAGTTCTACTCTGTTCTATAGGGTCATTATGAGTTAATAGCAGTGAGTTTTTTGATTTTATGTCATTTTGTGTAGTGGTTGTACCATTTTACATTCCCAGTAGTACGTAAGAATGCCAGTCTACCTATAACATATCCAGCATTTGTTATTTTCTGTCTTATTATTTATTTATTATTTTTTTAAAATGTGTACCGGTAATATTGGGGTGAGATAGTATCTGTTTATAGTTAGTTCTTATTTACATTTCTCCAGTGATCAATGATCATGAGCATTTCCTCGTATGTCTGTTAGTAGCCTGAATGCCTTCTTTGGTGAAGTCTCTGTTCATATCCTGTACTTGCTTTTTAATTGGGTTATTTATCTTTAAGTTGTTAATGTGTTGAAACATTCTACAGATTTTAGACACTAGATCCTGTAGGATACGTCACAGACCAGTTTTTTTCCCCAGGCTGTAGGTTCTGATTTTATTCTTATGGTGAAGTCTTTTGCTGATTGTATGTGTTTAATTTGGGGGGATTCCTAGTTATCTAGTTTATCTTCTGGTGCCTGTACATTGTTAGTTATAGTTTGTATTGTATTTACGCCATGTATTAGAGTCCCTACCATTGTCCCTATTTTTTCTTCCTTGATCTTTATTGTTTTGGGCTTCCTGTTTAGGGCTTTGATCGATTTTGAGTCAATTTTTGTGTATGGTGTGAAATAGTGTCCTGTTTCTTTCTTTCCTTCCTCTTTTTTTTTTCTAGAACATCCAGTTTTGCCATCACCATTTGTTAAAAGTATTAGAGTTTCCTCATGTAATGGACTTTAGGCCTTCATAAAAAATCAGTTGATCATATGTGGATTGCTTTTCATCTGAGTTTTTGATTCTGTTCCATTGGTCCATGTGTCTGTTGTACCAATACTAGGCTGTTTTGACCATTGTGACTGTATAGTATGTGCTGAGAACAGGTAGTGTGAAGCCTCCTACTTTGTTCTTTTGTTTTCAACAATGCTTTGCTTAGCTGCAGTCTCTTTCTTTTCCATATAAATTTGGTCATTCACTATTTTTCCATCTTATTAAAGAATGCTGGCGGTATTTAGAGTGGAATTACATCATGTCTGTAGATTGCTTTGGGTAGGATTGATATTTTCATAATGTTGAGTTTTCCTGTGCATGAATATGGTGAATTTATGTAGGTGTCTTTGGGTTTCATGCAGTAGTGTTTCGTATTTTTATTTGGGGTTTTTAAGTCTCTGGTAAGATTTATTGCTAAGTATTTCATCTTTTGGGGGCTATTATAAATGGCATTGTTTTCCAGTTTTTCTTTTTGAAGTTCTCTTTGTTGGTGTACAGGAATCCAACCAATTTTTGTATGTTGATCTTATATCTTGCAACTCTGCCTGAATCTTTCTACGAGTTCCAGTAGTGTTCTTGTGGGGTCTTTGGACATTCTTGTACACACCATATCGTATCCTCTGTGACTAGACATAGTTTTACTGCTTTCTTTATGATTTGGATTCCCTTTATTTCTTTTTCTGGTCTTATTGCTCTCATTAGAACTTCCAGAGCAGTGTTGAATAGAAGTGATGATAGAGGTCATCCTTTTCTTGTTTGTGTTCTCAGGGGAAATGCTTTCAGTCTCTCTGCATTGAAAGTGGTGTTGGCTATTGTTTTATATAGAAGCCCTTTATTACGTTGAGAAATTTACTTTCAATTCCTATTTTATTGAGAGTTTTTATTAGGAATGGATTTTGGACTTTATCAAATGTCTTTTCTGCACTGAGATGATCATGTGACTCTTTTTTGTTCTATTTCTGTGGTAGGTTATGTTGGTTGCTTCTCTAATACTGAGTCATTCTTACATATTTGGTTAAATCCCACTTGGTCATTGTACATTGTTTTTTTAATATGATATTGAAGTCAATTGGCTGTAATTTTGTTGAGAATATTTGCATGTGTATTTATGAAAGATATCTGTCTGTAATTTTGTTTTTTTGCATTATCTTTGTCGGGCTTCACTATCAGAGTTATTTTGAATTCGTAGAATGATTTAGGAACTATTCCTTCCTTTCTTTTCTATGCTCTGAAATAGTTTAAGTACTACTGATATGAACTCTGAATATTTCGGAGAATTCTTCACTGAGGCCATCTGAAACAGGGCTTCTATTTATTTATCTTTTAATTACTTTTTTAATCTCTTGTGTTGGATCTGGTCAAAATTTCTCTTTCAGCTTTGCTATTTTAGGTAGATAATGCTTTCTTAGAATTTTTTCCATTTCCTCTAGGTTCTAAAATACGTCATGGTATAGTTTTCGTAGTATACTCTTACGATTCTTTTTCTATCAGTTGAGTCTGTATAATGCTATAATGCCCCCTCTCACTTCTTATTTGTGTTATTTACTGCTTCTGCTTTTCTTTAGTCAGCCTGCCAACAGCTTGTTGATTTTTTGAACTTTTCGAAGAACAATCTTATGGTCTTGTTGTTGTTGTTGTTGTTGTTTCTCCTATAGTTCTCTATTACGTTTATTTCTGCTCTTTTTTGTTGTTGTTGTCATTTTTTTCTACTGGTGTCTTTGGTCTTCTTTTACTTTTCTCTTTCTATTTGTTCAGGTTGTAGAGCTAGTATTTTGATTTGCCCTGTTCCTCTTTTTTCATCTGTGGTTGCAGCTTTAAAATTGATCCTCTGACCACTGCCTTTGCTGTATCCCAAAGATTTTGGTATGATGTGTTTTCATTCTTGTTTAATTTAGGAAGTTTTTGATTCCCTCTTGTTTTAGTCAGCTAGGGCTGCTCTAACAGAAATACCACAGAGTGGATGGCTTTAACAAAGGAAAGTTTATTCTTACACAGTCTGGTAGGCTGCAAGTCCTAATTCAGGATGTCTGCTCCAGGGGAAGGCTTTCCTCTTGTCGGCTCTGGAGGAAAGTCCGGTATTGCATCAGTCTTTGTCCAGGGAGCATCTTGGCGCAGGAACCTCAGGTCTGAAGGACACGCTCTTCTTCTAGTGCTGCTTGCTTGATGGTACGAGGTTCCCAATTCTCTGCCAGCTTCTCTGTCCTTTTATCCCTTGTAGAACGAAAGGATTAAGGGTGGGCCAAGCCATACTCCAGGGAAACTCTCTTTACAGTGGAGCAGGGAGGTGATTCTATGAGGGGATTTACAGCCCCACCCTAATCCTTTAGCATACAGTTTAGGAAAACCACAAAATGGAGGACAGTCACAAGATACTGGGAATCATGGCCCAGCCACATGGCTACACATATTTTTGGGGGGACACAATTCAATCCTCTTTAACTTCTACTATCTCCCAGCTGTTTTTAAGCAAGGTGTCATTCAGTTTCTGTGTGTTTGGTTTCTTACCCTTACTCTTCTTCTTATTGATTGCTGCTTTTATAGTATTGTAATCAGAGAGAATGCTTTGCATTATTTCAATGTTTTGAATTTTATTAAGGGTTGCTTTATGGCCTTAAGTGTAGCCTATTCTAGAGAATGTTCCATGTGCATTGGATAAGAATGGAGACTTTACTGCTGCTGGATATTCTGAATACATCTACGAGGAGAATTTAGTTGATTTTAGCCTTCAGGTCTTCCACATCTCTGTTGGCTTCTTTTCTAGACGTTTTGTCTTTTACTGAGAGTGTTGTGTTTGAATCTCTTAGTTACTGCCCAACTGCCCATTTCTCTTTTAAGTGCTGTTAAAGTTCCTTTCACGTAGTTTGGAGCCCTATTGTGGGGTGCGTACGTATTTATTAAGGTTATATCTTTTGGATGGATTGTCCTTTTAGTCACTATGTAATGTCCTTCCTGTCTTCATGTTTTGCTTTGCCTTAAAATCTATTTTATCAGAGATTAATATTGCCTTTCCTACCCTTTTTGGTTACTATTTGCTTAATACATGTATTTTCCATCCTTTGATTTCTAGCATATTTATGTCATCGTGACTGAGATGTGTCTCTTGTAGACAGCGTATTTATTGGTCATGCCTTTTTTTTTTAAATTGATTCTGCCACTCTATACAGATACACTTAAGCAATTTCCATTTATTGTGACTGATGATTGGTATGAATTTATTGCTGACATGTTGTGCTTTTTAAAAAAATTAATTGGTACGTTGAGCTGACATTTTCTTTGCTCCTTTTACTTTCCTGTGCTAAATTCCCTTGTCTGTGGATTTTATTTTCTTCTCTTCTGTTATTGTAGATTTTGTACTTTCTGAGACTTTGTTTTTCTTCTTTTTTCTTCTGGTATGTAGGTTAGTCAGCTTTCTTTGTTGTTGTTGTAAGTTGCCGTTGAGTCAGTTCTGACTCATAGTGACCTTATGCATAACAGAACAAAACACTGCCTGGTCCTGCACCATATCCACAATCGTTTTTATGCTTAAGCCCATCATTGACACCATTGTGGCAATCCATCTTGTTAAGGGTCTTACTCTTTTTCCCTGACCCTCCTATCAAGCATGATGTCCTTCTCCAGGGACTGTTCCCTTCTGACAACATGTCCAAAGTATGCAAGACGGTCTTGCTATCTTTGCTTTCAAGGAGCACTCTGGTTTACTTCTTCTAGAACAGACCTGTTTGTTCTTTTGGCAGTCCACGGTACATTTAGTATTCTGCTTTGACACCACAATTCAAAGGCATCAATTCTTCTTCTGTCTTATTTATTCATTATCCAGCTATCGCAGGCATATGATGCGATTGAAAACACCATGGCTTGGGTCAGGTGCACCTTATTCTTCAAGGTGACATTTGTACTTTTAAATATTTTTTTTATTATAATTACATGAAAGGACACAATCCAAATCAATTTTGCATGCCTGCCTATCTGCAATTACATTTGCTCCCCTCACCCTGTGATGGTACAGTCCTCCTTTTTGCTCTTTACTTGTACTGTTCCCTTAAGGAACACCTGTCCCCTCCTCTCTACCCTCTCCTCTCCCATCTAGAAAGAAACCAGTAGGGCAAGACCCCTATGAATGTATAAAACCATAAAGTATACACACCACATGCTCACACTATGTCCCCAAGTCCAGTTCATTTTTGTCTGAAGAGTTGACCTTGGTACTAGTTTCATGTCAGGGTCAGCAGCAAGGCTAGAGGTCACGCTCCCAGGTGAACCCCGCGGCTGCTGGACCATCAATTCTGGTCCTTTAGTAGAGTTCTTGAACTGCACATCTCTTTTACTCATGCTACACCAGGACTCTACTTTGTGTCCCCCATCATGATTGCCTTTGGTGGTGGCTGGGAAACACATGGTTTCTCTGGTCTCATGCTGATATAGTCTCCCATTCCTACGGGTCCTTCTGTCTCCTGGGCTTATTTTTCCTCGTGCCTTTGATGTTCTCAGTCATCATCTGTTCCAGATGAGTTGGGACCGTTTGGTGTTTTTCAGATGGCAGCTTGCTAGCTTTTAAGACCCCAGAGGTCACTTAACGATGTGGAGTATAGAAGACTCTCTTAGCAAAAGACTAGTTATGCCAATTGACCTCAGTTCCCATAAAAACATAGTCAACAGACCTCTGTCCCTGCGACTCTATGCTTTAAAATGTTGGGCTTCAGTTTATGGTATAGTCCAGTTACACTGATCTGCCTTCTGCTGCATGTGGTCACTCCCTTCACCTCAACAAATTCCTATCAACTATCTTATCTATGAAAAACCCTCTCCCTCCCTCCCCACCCCTGAAGTCACCGAAGAGTCTTTTCTTCTGTATATAGTCCATTTTTAAGTCCTTATAGCAGAGGTCTCATACAGTATTTGTCCTTGTGCCACTGGCTGATTTCACCCAGCATAATGTCTTATAGCTGCAACCGGACTATGAAATGCTTCCTAAAAGCACCATTGTCCTTCATCATTGCATAGTATTCCACTGAGTATATGTACCATAGCTTGTTTATCGATCCATTGACGGTGGCCTAGGTTGATTCCATCTTCTTGCTGTTGTTGACAGTGCTGCAACAAACATTTGTTCACATGTGTCTGTTCATATGAGTGCCTTCATTTCTGTAGGATATATTCAAACCAATGAGATTACTGAGTCATATGGTACTTCTATTGCTGGTTTTTTAAGAAAGTGTCAAATTGCTTTCCAAAGAGGTTGTGCTGTTTTGCATTCCCACCAGCAGTGTAGGAGAGCTCCAATCTCTCCACAGCGTCTCCAGCAAATTTTTTTTTTTTTTTTTGGATTATTGCCAACTTCATTGAGTGAGATGATATCTTGTAGTTTTGATTTGGATTTCTCTAATAGCTAATGATTTATGAACGTTTCCTCATGTATCCTTTGGCTGCCTGGATGGCTTCTTTGGTCAAGTGTCTGTCGACCTGCTTTGCCCATTGTTTAATTTGGTGTCTTACTGTTTTCTTGTTGATATTTTGCAGTATCTTGTAAATTATAGAAATCAGACATCAATCCAATATGCAGTTGCCAAATATTTTTCCCCATTCTGTAGGTAGTCTTCTAATTCTCTTGATAAAGTCTTCAGATGAGTGTGTTTGATTTTTAGTAATTCTAATTTGTATATTTTCTCTTTTGTTGTTTGTGCATTGTTGGTCAGATTTTATAATCTGTCTAAGCCAGATATTAGAACTTTCATTGTTGTTCCTATACTTTTTAATACTTTAAAGAGCTTCTTTGCAGCAGATTTTCTCAATGCAATATATCTTTTGATTTCTTGACTACTGCTGCCATGAGTATTGATGGTGGAAGCAAATAAAATGAACTCTGACAACTTAAATCCTTTCTCCATTTATCGTGATGGTTCAGTAGTGAGGATTTTTTTCTTGATCTTGAGGTGCCATCCATACTAAAGACTGTGGTTTTTGGTTTTCTTTCTTTGTTATTGTGTGTTGCTGTGATGCTGGAAGCTATGCCATAGGTATTCAGATACCAGCTTGGTCACCCATGGTGGACAGGTTTCAGCTGAACATCCATACTAAAACAGACTAGAAAGAAAGACCCAGCAGTCTGCTTTGGAAAAGAATTAGCCTGTGAAAACTTCATGAATAGCACCAGAATATAGTCACATACAGTGCTTCCAAATGAGCCCCCTAGGTTGGAAGACATTCAAAAGATGACTGGGGATGAGCTGCCTCCTCAAAATACGGTTTGCCTTAATGGTGCGGATGATGTAAAGCCTTTAGGACCGTCATTGGCTGATGTGACACAAATCAAAATGAGATGAAACAGCTGCAAACATCTGTATGTAGTTACCTTGAAGTTTACATTTATCTTCCTAAGTCTGAAGCAGTCCTTTGGTACTTGATTTAGCCTTGACTTCTCCATGTGAAAATTTTATACCTGAACTGATTTTTCCGTCCTTATTGCTTGAATGTTGTAAATCATTTACAGATTGACTTCTCTGTGTCCTTGTTTTAAATCTTATAGCTTTGTTTTTTATCACTTGGAGTTCTTTACCTAGGTTAACATCTGGCTGATGCTTTTCCGTGTCTCAGACTCCAGCTGTCATCTAACATTGTTGGTTCTGTAGCCAAAGGACTCCCTTTAATATTCCTTGTACATTTAGTTTGGTTTTAATGAATTTCCTTAATTTCTGTTTATCTGAGAATGTCCTAATTTTGCCATCATATTTGAGAGACAGTTTTATAGGCTGACTTATAGATTGGCATTTTTTTTCCTCTTTCAAGGTTTTTTGTATGTACTGCCTGCAAATTTTCTTTTGAATAATCAGAGCTTACAAAGCAACTGTTTCTTCTTTGTATGTGACTTTTTACTTTTCGCAAGCTACTCCGCAGATTCTTTATTTGTCTTCGGCTTTAACAAGTGTGCTTATGATACATGTTGGTAACTTTCTTTTGGGACACATTCTATAGGAAGTTCATTGAGCTTCATTTTCTTTTTCGTCTTTCCAGTCTTACCAACTACCTCCTTGAGTGTCTTCTTACTATCACTAAAACTCTTTGAAAGGCATATGCTAAATTTCAACATGAGGGTTATGATTTGTCCTGGGTCATTCAGAAACGTGTGTAATGAAGGACTAGAAATGATCACTCCTATAAGTTTGAAACCTTGGGGATGTGGCAGTGAAGTGCTACAGCTCCTTGGAAACTGTATGGAGCAGTTCTACTCTGTCCTATAGTGTTGCTATGAGTAGAAATTGACTTGATAGTAGTGTTTTTTATTTTTATTTTTAAATAGTTGATGGTAGTTGACACATAGTTGATCATGTGGATGGCAGATGACCAGACCGCATTTAATTCTCTCATACATGGGATTGCCTTGAGTTGAAGGCTGACTCAGTGACAAATGACAATGATGTATTTTGGTCTAAAGTCTTCCTCAGGAAACCCAAACCCGCTGACACAGCATCAATTCTGAGTCATCGTGATCCCGTAGGTCACAGTGAATCATCCCTATAGGATTTCCAAGGAGTGGCTGGTGGATTTGAACTGTCAGTCATTTAGTTAGCAGCCTGAATTCTTAGCACTGTGCCACCAGTGCCCCACATCCTTCCTGCACAATAGTTGTGTCTCTATCTTGTTACAATAACTACTACTGTTGTTAACAGTACCACCATGACTGTCCTAATACAGTTTATTTGCTCCACTGCTTCCTTCCTCCCTCCCCTTCTCTCCCTCATCTCCCCTCCCTTCCCTTCCCTTCCCCTCCCCTCCCTCCACTTCCCTCCCTCCCCTTCCCCTTCCCTCCCCTCCCCCCCCTCCCCTCCCCTGCCATGTCCTCTGCTCCCCTTGCAAGGCATCTCTATTCCAATTTACACTAGAAATAGAAGACTCAGGTAGGCACTGTTTTCAAGTTGCATAGTAATAGAATGGAATCATGGGGATACGAGTAGGAGTTGCAGTACAGGAAATAGAAGAAAACTGCCTGTCCACTATAAGAACATTAAACAAACAAGAAAAACCTGAGAAGTATTAGCTAAACCTCTTCTATCCGTCTGGGCTTTGGATGACTATTCGTCTTAGATGCAGTCACATTAGCCCACAAATCCCACTAGACAGATGGATCCTGCAGAGATTCAAAATGCCCCTCAAAAGAACCAAATCACTCTGCACCCCCATTAGATCAATGATCTGGAAAGGCAATGGTCTGTGGTTTTGACATTTGATTGATAGGAATAATATGTTTGGTATTTCCAGCTGCGCTGATATATTGACATTTGACTTAGTGGAAAACTAAAATTCAAAAAAAAAAATTTTCTTTTTGTAAAGGAAAAACCAACCAGTTGCTATCTGATGTGCTAAAAGAAAGTATAATATTTCCCATTAACACCAGATACTTTATGGGGCTGGGTTATTTACTGACCCACAAAACCTCAGTTCACATGCAGCATCTGGCTGCTCAATGAAGTCTTACATTTTACACAATTTTCCACCTGGGCTCACCAGAAAATACGAATCTAAACTTGATATAAATGCCAACTACTCCTTCATGTCACCTTAATTTATTTCCAAACTTTTATAAAACTGTTAGGCTACCAAGATCACCCAGATTAGGTTACCACCCCCACAGGCACACAAAACCCTCATTGCAGTGTGAATTCTGGCATCAACTTATGATTCAAAATGATGGCAAAGTTGAGAACCATGTGGCCAGAAGGAGGAAGTTTGTGCATAAAAAGGAATGTTGTCATTTTCCTGGTATCCTGTCCTTACCTGTCCTCTAGCATTCTTTGTTGAGGACACACATCCTGACCTACAGCCTTAATGCTATCTGCATCCTTTACAGTCTTGCTTTTGAAGGAAAGCCATAAAGGGCCATGAGTGGTCTAGACATGGATTCAGAATCTGTGTGCTGTTATACGCCCAGCACACAGTAAACACATGTAATTGATTAAATGAGTATTCAAGTGCCTGTGCCTGATCACATCTCTGATTAGCATACTTCATCCCAACTAGATTGAGAGCTCAGTAAATGCAGCAGTGTCTCTGTTTATTTATTATTGTGGTCACAGTGCTTAATGCAGTGCCTGGTATACAAAGATGCATAATACGTACTATGAATTAAGTTGAAAACCACATTAAATTTTTTTTTAAATTTTTATTTTTATTTAACATAACTGAGTGAAAATGTACATTCACATATAAATTTACATGCCCACCTATATGCAGCTTCCACTGCTCTCCCTGTCCGGTGACAGCACACTATTCCTCTCTGCTCCATACATGTCTCATCCTCATCCTCCCAACAGCCTCCTTTCTCCTCCTCTCCATCCACTCCCCTTCCTCCAGTCAGAGGTAAGCAAGATGATATCCTATAGATGTATAGAACCATAAAGTGCTTCCAATATATGGTTACTCTGCATTGCCAAGTCCAATACATTCCTGTCCGAAGAGTGGACCTTTGTTATAATTTATGGGAAAGGGCAGCATCAAGGCCGGGGGCCATGCTCTCAGAGGAACCCCAAAACCGCTGGACCATCAATTGAGGTCTTTTAGTGGAGATCTCATGATGTGCCTCTTTTTATTCTTGTGTTGCCAGTGAGACTCCTCTCTGTGAGGTCCATCATGGCTATCACTGGTGGTGGCCGGGCACCATGCAGTTCTTCCAGTCCCAAGTCGATGTAGGCACCCACTCTTGTGGGTCTCTCTGTCTTCTCGGTTGTCTTTACTGCATGTCATTTTGGTCCTCGGTGAGCATCCGTTCCTGCTGAGTTGGGACCATTTGCTGTGTCCTCAGATGGCAGCTTGGCAGCTTTTAAGACCCCAGACGCCACTCACCAATGTGGGGTGCAGAAAGCTCTCTTAGCAAAGTGCTAGTTGTGCCAATTGGCCTGGAATTCACCTAAGAGCATGGTCTCCCGCCCCCCGCCCCAGCTACTCTATCCTTGCAATATTGAGTTAAGATGGAAGGAGTACTCAAGTTATGCTGAAGTCCACTTAATGTTCTTGTTTCTAATGTGTGCTATCACCGCTTTCTCCCAAATAGATTTCTACTAACTTTCTAAACTAAAGCCTCCCCCCCTCACCCTCCCTCCCTCCTCTCCCTTGCAGCTGTCGAAGAGTCTTTTCTTCTATACACAAGTCTGTTTTTGAGATCTTATCGTAGAGGTCTCATACAGTATTTGTCCTTTTGTCGCTGACTGCTTTCACTCAACATACTGTCTTCCAGTTGAAGCCAGGTTAGGAGATGTTTCCTGGAATCATCATTATTCTTTATCATTGCGTAGTGCTCCATTGAGTATATGTACCACAGTTTACCTATCCATTCTTCTATTGTTGGGCATCTGGGTTGATTCCATCTTTTTGCTATCGTGGACTGTGCTGCAATAAACATTCTGGTGCATGTGTCCATTGGTGTGAAAGGCCTTGATTCTGTAGGATATATTCCAAGTAGAGGAATTACTGGGTCAAATGGTATATCGATATCCATTTTTTTAAGGAAGCGCCAGATTGCCTTCCAAATAGGCTTGACCATTTTGAAACTCTACCAACAGTGTCGGAGGGTTCCACTTTCTCCACATCCTCTCCAACATTTGTTGTTTTGTGTTTTCTGGATCATGGCCAATCTTGTTGGGGTGAGATGGTATCTCATTGTTCTCTTGATTTGAATTTCTTTAATAACTAAAGATCGTGAACATGTCTGCATGTGTTTTTTGGCTGCCTGGATCTCCTCTTTAGTGAAGTGTCTGTCCATCTCCTTTGCCCATCGCTTAATTGGATGGTTTATCTTCTTCTTTTTGATATTTTGTAGTATCTTATAGATTATGGAGATCAGGCGTCGGTCTGACATAGAGTTGCCAAATATTTTTTCCGATTCTGTGGGTGTTCTTTTAATTCTACTAATAAAGTCTTTGAATGAGCAAAAGTGCCTGATTCTTAATAGTTCCCATTTATCTATTTTCTCTTCTGTTGATTGAGGTTTCTTTGACAGATTTTGGAGTCTGACCTTATTGTGTATTAAAACTTCCATTGTTGTTCCTACCTTTTCTTGGATGAGCTTTATCGTTTTAGGTTTGATATTTAGGTCTTTTATCCAGTTGGAGTTGGTTTTTTTATAAGGTGTAAGATATGGATCTTGAGTCAGTTTATTGTAGATGGATAACCAATTTTTCCAGCACCATTTGTTGAAGAGACTGTTTTTACCCCAGTTTAATGTCTTAGGGCCTTTGTCAAATATTAACTGTTCATAGGCAGATGGTGTCATCTCTGGGGTCTCAATTCTGTTCCATTGATCGATCTGTCTGTTCTTGTACCAGTACCAGGCTGTTTTGACCACTGTGGCAGTGTAGTATGTTCTAAGGTCGGGTAATGAGAGGCCTCTCAGTGTGTTCTTCTTCTTTAGCAGTACCTTACTTATCCGGGGCTTCTTCCCTTTCCAAGCAAAATTGGTGATTTGTTTCTCCATCTCATTAAAGAATGATGCTGGAACTTGTATTGGGATTGCATTATATAAATAAATTGCTTTGGGTAAAATAGACATTTTCACAATGCTAAGTCTTCCTATCCATGAGCAGGGTAGGTTTTTCCATTTATCTAAGTCTCTCTTATTTTCTTGTAGTAAGGGCTTGTAGTTCTCTTTGTAAAGGTCTGTTGTTTCTCTGGTTAGATTAATTCCTAGATACTTTATCTTCTTAGGGGCTATCGTAAATGGTATTGCTTTAATAATTTCCTCCTTAACAGTCTCATTGTTGGTATAAAGGAATCCTACTGATTTACTTATGTTTATCTTGTATCCTGAGACTTTACTGAACTCTTCTATCAGTTTGGGTAGCTTACTTATAGATTCCTTGGCGTTCTCTGCATATACAGTCATATCATCTGCGAACAGGGAGATTTTAACTTCCTCTTTGCCGATGCAGATGCCCTTTATTTCTCCGTCTTGTCTAATTGCTCTGGCTAGAACTTCTAGCACAATGTTGAATAGGAGAGGTGACAGTGGGCATCCTTGTCTAGTTCCTGATCTCAAGGGAAATTCTTTCAGTCTCTCTCCATTCAGGATGATGTGGGCAAGTGGCTTTGTATAAATAGCCCTTATTGTGTTGAGGAATTTTCTGTCTATGCCCATTTTGCTAAGAGTTTTTAGCATGAATAGGTGTCGGACTTTATCAAATGCCTCTTCAGCATCAATGGACAAAATCAGGTGATGTTTGTCTTTTGTGTTATTTATGTGGTTAATCACATTAATTGTTTTCCTGATGTTGAACCAGCCTTGCATCCCTGGTATGAATCCCACTTGGTCATGATGGATTATTTTCTTGATATGTTGTTGTATTCTATTGGCAAGAATTTTGGTGAAGATTTTTGCATCTAGGTTCATGAGTGATATCGGTCTGTAGTTCTCTGTCTTTGTTGGATCTTTCCCTGGCTTAGATATCAGGGTTATGCTGGCTTGATAGAATGAGTTTAGGAGTACTCCATCCCTTTCTATACTGTGAAATAGTCTCAGTAGTATTGGGGATAACTCTTCTCTAAATGCTTGGTAGAATTCTGCCGTGAAGCCATTTGGGCCCAGACTTTTTTTGGTTGGCAGTGTTTTGATGACCTTTTCAATCTCTTCCTTTGTGATGGGTTTATTAACTTGTTCTGCTTCATGTTGTGATAATTTGGGTAGGTGGTATGAGTCAAGGAATTGGTCCGTTTCCCCTAGGTTTTCAAATTTGTTACAGTACAGTCTTTCATAGTATTCTGTTATGATATTTTTGATTTCTGTTGCATCTGTGGTGACAACTCCCCTCTCATTTCTAACTTGGGTTATTTGTTTCCTTTCCTGCTTTTCTTTAGTAAGTTTAGCCAGTGGTTTATCAATTTTGTTGATGTTTTCAAAAAAACAGCTTTTGGTCTCTTCAATTTTTTCAATTGTTTTTCTATTCTCTAATTCATTTAGCTCTGCTCTAATCTTTATGATCTCATTTCTTCTTGTGCCCGAGGGGTTCCTCTGTTGTTCTCTTTGTACTTGTTCAAGCTGTAGAGTTAGTTCCTTGATTTGGTTTCTTTCTTCCTTCCAGATGTGTGCATTTATGGAGATAAACAGACCTCTGAGCACTGCTTTGGCTGTATCCCATAGGTTCTGGTAGGGAGTGTTTTCGTTCTCATTGGAAGCTATGAATTTCTTTAATTCATCCTTGATTTCCTCTATAACCCATGTTTTTTTGAGCAAGATGTTGTTCAGTTTCCAAGAGTTCCACTTTCTATCTATGTTTTTTCTGCCATTGATTTCAACTTTGATGGCTTTATGATCTGAGAAGATGCTTTGCAGTAATTCAATGGTATGGATTTTGTTGAGCATTGCATTATGGCCTATCACGTGGTCAATTCTGGAGAATGTTCCGTGTGCACTGGAGAAGAAGGTGTAGTTGTCTGCTGATGGGTGGAAAGTTCTGTATATATCAATGAGGTTTAGTTGGTTAATTGTGTCAATGAGGTCTTCTGTATCTTTACTGAGCTTTTTTCTAGATGATCTATCTAGTAATGACAGTGGAGTGTTAAAGTCTTCCACTATTATTGTGGAGTCATCTAACTCTGTTTTGAGCATAGTCAGTGTTTCTTCAACATATTTAGGTGCTCTGACATCAGGTGCATAAATATTTAACATAGTTAAATGTTGCTTGTGTACTGAAACTTTCAGCAATAAATACTCTCCATCTTTGTCCACGATGGTGGATTTGACATTAAAATGGATTTTTTCTGAGATTAGAATTTCCACCCCTGCTCTTCCTTGTTCATTGTTGGCTTGATATATATTCTTCTGTCCTTTAATTTTCAGTTTGTTCCTGTCTTTAGGTCTCAAGTGAGTTTCTTGTAGACAACATATGGATGGGTCGTGTCTTTTGATCCAAGATGACACTCGGTGTCTCTTTACTGGAGCATTCAGTCCATTCACATTCAATGTAATTATTGATAGGTATGTGTTCACTGCTGCCATTGTGATATGTTTATTTTTATGTTGATGTTTTCTCTGTTGTTCTTATTAGTCTATTCTGGGACATTCTTTTTTGTGAGTTGATTTTTCACCTTTTTCAGAGCTGGTTTTGTAGTTGTTGAGACTCATGTGTTAGATTTCTTGAAATGGTATGATACATCTTTGTTGTGCTTTACAGCTGCCCCTATGAACCCCCTTAATAAACTATTTATAAACCCAATTTTAATTACTACCAGTCTTGTCATCTTCCTCTCCATCTGGAAGGACTATAATGACCGTAGTACATCCCTCTTTTTATTATGAGGACACCATGGTTTTCATGATGATCACTGGATTGCTTCTTTCCAAATCAAAGCTGTGATTCACTTTGGAGCTTTCCCTAAATGATTAGAGTATTGAGTACTGTGCCGTTCTAAAATATAAAGTCAGTGGTTTCGTTCTTCTAAGCCAAAGCCAAGAACTTCTTTCAGTATTTCTTGTAGTTTGGGTTTGGTTTTTACAAAGTCTCTGAGTCTCTGTTTATCTGGGAATGTCTTAATTTCATTTTCGTATTTGAAAGATAGTTTTGTAGGATATATAATTGTTGGTCAGAAGTTCTTCTCCTTCAAGACTTTGAATGTGTCGTGCCACTGTCTCCGTGCCAGCATTGTTTCTGCTGAGAAATCTGACGAGAGCCTACAGGGTTTCCCTCTGAATGTTAGCTTTGCCTTGAGTCTCGATGCCTTTGAGAGTTGCTGCTTATGTTTCATTTTGTTAAGCTTGATTATAATATGTCTTGGAGTCTTTCTTTTGAGATCTATATTGGGTGGCATATGATATGCATCTGAGATGTCTATATTCTCTTCCTTCATGATTTCTGGGAAGTGTTCTTTCAGCAGCTCAGCAACAATACTCTCTGTGTTCTCAGATGTCTCACCCTGTTCAGGGACTGCAATTAATCGAAGGTTGTTCCTCTTAATAGAGTCCCACATGCTTCTTAATGTTTCTTCATTTTTCTTGTTTCTTTTTTCTGATTTCTGCTCATAGACGCTGGCATCAGTAGCTCTGTCTTTCAAGTCAGAAATTCTTTTTTCCATTTGTTCCATTCTGTTTTCTTGGCTTTGCACGGAAGTTTCTATGTCTTTGATTTTCTTCTTGATCTGTTGGATTTCAGAGTACTGGTGTTCCATCAGATCGAACAACCTGCTTAATTTTTCATTTTGTTCTCCTGCATTTTGTATAAGGTCTAGAAGGGCTCTGTATATAATCAATTTTTATTCACTTCCTGATGCTTTCATATAAGTTTCTTCATCTGGAAAATTCCTTGGTTGCTTTGTTTGGGAGCCTTCTGAAGTCATGAGTGATTGCTTGTATGCCACAATTGTTATTGCTTTTTGGGTCCCATGTGAGTATATAGAGGCTGGAAGAGGTACTGTGAGGATGGATTGCAAATGTTTCTCTAGGCTGTCTTCAAATGTAAAGCAAAAGGTATCTGACCAGTTCACAAGTCAGTTAGGTTTTCAGGTGTAGAGGTCCCTCTTCTCATCTGACAAAGTAAGCGCCACTATATCCAACCCCAGATGCTAACAAACTAGTTCAGAATACAGCACTGCTAGTGCCCTGGTCGCCTCTGCTGACAGGGCCTAGCCTTAGCCAACACTGCATCAAGTATTGGTTTTGTGATAGAAAAGCGCTCTCCTGTGGGCAGGCTCTGGCTCCCAAGCTAAGAATTAGGTCCAGCTGTGGCCACCATACCCAAGGTGGCGTCCTCCACACAGGCAGCAGACAGAGGGGCCAAAGATGCCAAGAGGTAGTGATTCCTCTGCTTCTGTTGCAGGGCCCCCAACGTAGGCAGCACTGTGCAAAATCACTACTTTTCTGTCGGAGAAGCACTGTCCCGTTTGCAGGCGCTGGCTCCCAGGCTAAGAACGAGGTCCCGCTAAAATCTCGGTACCAACATGGTGTCCCGCACCCTGACCGCGGAGCTCTGCACAAACCTCGCTGAGGCAGCTACAAAACGAAAGGCTCAACGTGGCTAGATTAACAGAGTCCCGAGCCTGGCTCTCAGAGTATGGGAATTTCGCCTGCCTATCCCCCCAGCAGCGTGTCTGAGTCCAGCTGCCAGGCAAGGCCCAGCTCTGCCCGCCAGCCGAGACCGAGGAAAAAAAAGTCAAACTGGTACGTTTACCTTCCGTCCGTGAGAGCCGGGGCTAGCCAGGAGCGGGAGTCAGCGAAAGAGAGGAGGTTTGTCACTCAGTGGTATGAAGTCCCAATTAACAGCCCTGTGCTGTGTCCTCAGGCTGATTAGGTGATCAGAAGCCTCCATTTGATTGTCAGTTCAGGTCTTGGTTTCCAGAGGGATATAAGGAGATGTGGGCTTAGTCCGCCATCTGGACTCCGCCCCCCACATTAAAGTTTTTAAAAGAGGAATGCTATGACGAAAGTTTCATCTCATTCTTTATATCCTCTTTCTGTATATATTTCTAAATAGATGATATCGTTATTGTTAGATGCCACTGAGTTGGTTCCAACTCGTATCAACCCTATGTACAACAGAACAAAACACCGCCTGGTTCTGCACCATCCTTAACTATTTCTTGCTGTGCTTCAGCCCGTTGTTACAGCCACTGTGTGAGTCCATCTCTTCTTCGTTGACCCTTTACCAGGCATGATGTCTGTTTCTAGTGCATGCTCCCTTCTGGTGACATGTCCCAAGTATGGGAGATGGAGCCTTGTCATCCTTACTGCTAAGGAGCATTCTGGCCATGCTTCTTCCAAGGCAGATTTGTTCCTTCTTTTGGCCATCCGAGGTATATTCAGTATTCTTCTCCAACACCACAAGCCAAAAACATCAATTTTCCTTTGGTTTTATTTATCCAGTGTCTAACTTTGACATGCATAGGAGGTGATTGAAAACACTATGGTTTGGGTCAGGCACGTATTCAATTTATATCCAAATCTATTGTCAAATCCGTTCTGAGTTATAGTGACGCAACAGGACAGAGTAGAGCTGCCCATAGGGTTTCTGAGGAGCAGCTGATGAATTCAAACTGCTGACCTTTAGGTTGGCAGCCTGAGTTTTAACCACTGTGCCACCTGGGCTCCATATGGCTCCACTTACGGCTTTGTGACTTACTGGTTCATTTTTTTGTGAGGTCAAATTATTTTTTACTCTGATTTCTCCAGTACCATTGCTGAAGTGCTTTTGCCTGTTTTTTGAAAACCAGCTGGGCACGTGTATATGGATGTATTTTTGGATTCTCTATTCTGTTCTATTTGATCTATACATCTCCCTCTCCATTCACTGATAATACAGTCCCAGTTACTATGTAATATCTTGAAGCATAGTAGATCCTTTCTTTCTACTTGTTCTTTTTCAAAAATTATTATAAACATTCTAGCATCGTTTACTTTCCATGTAAATTTAAAAATAATCTTGTCTATAACTACATAGATCCCAGGCAGAGCAGTGATGAAATGCTCAGCTGCCAACTGAAATGTCAGTGGTTCGAACTCACCAGCTGCTCCACAAGGGACAGATGTGGCCATCTGTCTCTGTTAAAGATCACAGCCTTCAAAACTCTCTGGGCAGTTCTACTCCGTCCTATAGGGTCGCCATGAGTCAGAATCAAGTCAACGGAAAAGGGTTTTGTGGTGGTGGTGGTGGTGGTAGTTATTATAACTACGTATACTTGTTTGTATTTAAATAAGAATTGTATTAAACCTTGCAGTGGATTGAATAGTATACCCTCAAGGCCATGCCCACCTGGAAACTTAGAATGTATTTTACTTGAAAGTTGGACCTTTTCCAATGTAATTAGTTCAGATGAGGTTACACTGGATTTGGGTGGGCTCCAAACCCATTATGACTGATTTTCTTACAGGAGGACACACAGAGGTAAGGAAATATACACAGAAGAAGGGCCTGTGATGGTGGAGACCATGTGAAGATGGAGGTGACAGAAAGACAGAGGTCACATGAGGGTGGAGGCAATGGAAAGATGGAGGCCATGTGAGGATGGAGGCCATGTGAGGATAAATAAGAAGACCACATAAAGACAGAGGCCACAAGTGAGGATGGAGGCTGAGGCTGGATTTATGCTGCCGCAAGCCAAGAAATGCCAAGGAATGCCAGCAAGCACCAGAAGCGGGAAGAGGATTCAACCCTAGAAACTTCAGAGGGAGCATGGCCCGGCTAATACCTTGATTTGGAACTCCTGATCTCTTAACTTATTTTAAAACACCCAGTTAGGGTCCTCTGTTACAGGCACTGTGAGAAGCTAATGCATATCTGTATACCAATTCGGGGAGGATTACATCTTTAACACGTTCTACCTATGATCCATGAATGGGCACTGCCAGATGTGTTGGATGTAGTAACTCTAATGCTCAGAAAGGAAGGGTTGCCATTTCTGTTTTAAAGTCAAAGACCTTGAAGTATAGAGAGATGCAATATTATGTTTAAGGGTGAAGCTAGTATTCATCAATGCCTGCTTAAATTTTTCCATTAGGAGGCATTTCTTATGGGAATAATTTCAAACTCCTTACCATGGTGTTCAGTGCTCTCTGGAGTCTGCATCCAGTTTTATCTCTCCTGCTTCATGTCCCATGCATTAGTGCCAAGTCCTAGTCCCATCAACACAGAGCTACTTACTTTGCCCAAGCAGGAAGAAAATGATAGCACTTAGGGTGCATTTTAACTATTTGCATATATGTCACGTACCATTTGCCTTCAACCTTCTCAGTCCCCAGACCCATGGTCAAGGACTATGAAATATTCAACCTGTAAAACCCATTGAGCCAAGTGCCGTCGAGTCGGATCCGACTCATTGCTTGTCAATTTATAAAGTATAATACTAAATGAATTAATGGATCACATATGAGACAGACAAACAGAGATTGTTATAATCAGAAGAAGAGGAAATGTTATAGATTCTCAATGAAACTCTCCTCACATAGAGGCATAAATAGTAATAATGTTAACAATACAAATAATAGTAATGGCAGTGATAACTTTCAATTGCATGGTTGTTGAACTCTGTAAAGCATTTTCATTTAGATTACCTCATTTGATTCTTACATTATGCCCTCAGGTAGACAGGAAATTGTTATCATTTCCTTTATACAGACAACAACCTTAGGTTTTTAAAATGAGTCTTTGTCCTAGTTCATTAGCTCCTAACGGGCATAACCAGATCTTGAAAATTCTTTGTTCTCCAGTAGATTGCCTTCCTAAAGTGTTACTGCAGCGATTAAGATGCAGTTTCTGCAAGACAGTCGGCTTGGGTTTGAATCCAAGCTCTACCAGATGCCAGTTACATGCCTTTGGAGAACTAAGTTGTCCGTTCCTTGCTTTCTCATCTCTATGGGATAGTAATAACGGTGTCTGCCTCAAAGTGCTGTTGTAGGCTTTAAGTCTCTCAGAGCATAACACCTGGCAGGTAGTAAGCTGGTTATTATTACAGGTAAAGCAACCTTTATAAAGAGGAAATTTATAAATGGGAGCAGACCAACAGCACTGAGATGGCACAGTAGTGTGACAACAAGGACACCATTCTGATGACATTGGAAGTCGAGCCAAGGAAAGTAGCTGTCTGTGATGTGTTTGCTTAGCTGCAGCTGAGCCCAAAGTAGGTGACTTCAAATGGGAAGAAAGAAAGAGGTTAGTTAGCTGAGAGATTTGCTGAAAGCTTTGAGTTAGAATGCTTTGGTAAAACCAGCATTTCAAAGAGATGGATCTTGTTGAACTGGACGATAAGACATAAAATGATACTGGTGAAGAGCATGCTTCTTGCCTTAAGTAGACAATTGGGCAACTCCTATCTGGAGATGAGATGAGAGGGCAGAGGGGGACAGGAGCTAGTTGAAGGGACATGAGAAATATGAGGTAGAGGAGTGTGCTGTCACAGTGTGGGGAGAACAGCTAGGGTCACTGTCATGGATTAAATTATGTCCCCCCAGAACTTCATGTGGCAATTTATCTGGGTCATGATGCCTGGTATTGTGTGATTGTCCTCCTTTTTATGATTTTCCTATGTTGTAAATCTTAATCTCTGTCTCTGGTTAACAGACTGGACTTTGTCAGAGAGAGTTTCCCTGAAGTGTGGCTTGGCTCACTTTTTATCTCTTTCCCTAAAAGAAATCAAAGGACAGGGAAACAGAGAGTCAGAGAGTCGAGGACCTCATGCCACCAAGAAAGTAGCAGTGAGAGTAGAGGACATCCTTCAGACCTGGAGGCCCATGCCAAGATGCTCTCAGACTAAAGAAAGACTGACGCAGCACGCAGACTTTCCTCTAGAGCCGACAGAGAAAGTGCGTTCCGTGGAGCTGGCACCCTGAATTTGGACTTGTAGTCTACTGCACTGTGGGGCAAATAAACTTTTCCGTGTTAAAACTGTCCCTGTGTGGTATTTCTGTTAGCATAGTACCTGATAACCAAGTTCGTGGCATAACAAGTGTGTATGAATTTTTATACGTCCAACTGGCTTGAGTTGTAAACTTACATTTAAAGCACAATACCAATGCAAATAAATAATAATAATAAAGACTATCCTTGAAAGACTCTGTGGGCAGAGTGTATGGAGGTAGAGGACTCTCTCTGACTTTCTGAGCCCATCAAACTCTTGGAATTTGTGTGGGTCTCTGACTCATCTGCCACAAGTGCTCCCGCCAGAGCAGTTTTGATAAAATCAAGCAAATATTTCAAATAGCATCTAGGGCTTCAGGATTCCTTGTTCATTGCAAATAGTCCCAGCAATAAGAAGATTAATTTCCAACAACTCTGCTTGTGTTGTAATGTGTTCCTCTGAAATACAATTTCACACCACATCACTGGAGGGGAACAGATTGAACTCATTTATTCTATCTGCTCCCTTATTACTGAAATATTGAAGCACAACAAAGACACCTTTTTATTTTTTCCCTAATTGCATGTTCACTAGCTACTGGCATATTGTTGATCCTCCAAATTTCAAATTGTTGGTGTTGAAGTAGCAATACATATTTTGTACCACAAACAAGTGTCAGGAATCAATAAATTGCAGTCAAAAGCATTATGGGAAATCAAGAAGTCTCCTGCCACAGCTGCACTTCCTAAGCAGGTGCACACATTGGTCATGAAAGAGAAATGGAAGTGGTTGACTCTGAGACACACGTGGAGGGTTCAGTATGGATTCATCTATCATCACTAGCAATCAGAGCCTTCTGGGTGGCTGCAAGAGGCCAGTGATTTGCAGACTGCCACCTTGCCCATACAGAAAGCCTGAGATCAGCAGAACCTTCCTGGTAATATATTTTACAATACCTAAGTAAAAATTGCCTCAAGTGAAAATAAGAAAGAACTGGCTGTATATTGTATATGTTCTCAGAGTAATATTTCCCCCACTGGTGTGCATTTCATGGCGTTGCTCTCCCTAGGGTGAATAAGGAAAAAATGGAAAGGCAGAATGGAAGGAGAGAAAAAGAGAAAGAGAAAGAGAAAGAGTGAGAAAGAGGGACAGAGAGATGACAGGGAGACAGGCAGAGAGGGAAGGAGAAATAAATGGGGACAGGGAGAGAGACGAAGGGCAGTGAGAAAAAGGAAAGAAGGAGAGCGATCCCCCCCCCTCGCTACTCTGTGCTGGTCTCTTCCAGGATCTCAGGTGGTGGTGGAGCTTATCTGCCTACTGATTTTTCGTTTGTACTTTCTTCACCTGATGCTTGTGGGCCTGTTAAGTAATACCTTATATTTGCCTAAGACTTCACATCAAACCTTCAGACCCATGAGCTCATTTAAACAGCTGGCAGTGCTGCGGCCAGTATCACCAGTGACCGAGTGCAGAGGCAGTGACAGAGCACAAAGAGGTTCTCTCTCCAAAGTAAAACCACAGGGCCAGTAGTTGGCACAATTTCCCCCTTGGAGCGTGTTCTGCTTGTTTAAAACCCAGTAGATGTTTTCGGCTACTCAGATTGTTTAGGTGAATCAGTTGTCTGAAACAGAGCGTGTGTTATCCCAGTGTGGGACTATGTGATCAGGGCAGGGTGATTTTTCAATCCTATGACACTTTCTCTGTTGGTGGTTGTTGGCTGTTCGGTGCCATCGAGTTGGTTCTGACTCATGCTGACTCTGCACAACAGAGCACAGCACCGGCCAGTGGTATCCTGCAGCGAATCGCTGGAACAAAGGAAATGAGTTAATCCACTCATGTTTTCAGAACTCAGATTGAACTTCGAGAAAATAAAAACTATGGGAGATGGACATATGGGGATGAGTGTAGTGGTTGAGTTTTGATCTGAAGCTTCTAGGACACACTGATAGCAAGAAAAGCCTGTCCTCAAAGTTGTTGCTATGCTTGAGCCCATCGTTGCAGCCACTGTGTCAGTCTCTCTTGTTGAGGGTCTTCTTCCATCTCACTAACTCTCTACTTTACCAAGTATAACGTCCTCCAGAGACTGAGTCCTCCTCATAACATGTCCAAAGAATGTGAGACAAATTCTTACCATCCTGGCTTGTCAGGAGCATTCTGACTGTACTTCTTCCAAGACAGAGATACTGTTTTTACCAACAGTCCACGGTGTATTCAGTGTTCTCCTCCAGCACCACAATTCAAAAGCCTCAATTCTTCTTCAGTCTTATTCATTACCCAGCTTTCACATGAACATGAGGTGACTGAAAACCCCCTGGCTTGGGTCAGGTGCTCCTTAGTCCTCAGGGTGTCATCTGTGCTTTTCCCTGTTTCTAAGCTGTTATTTTCCAGAGGTTTTCCCTTCCAGGCCAGGACCCCATCCTGTTGACCTGAGTATTTCTATGGCTATTTTGATTTATTTTATTCAACATTTTATAGCATCATCATTATTATTAATTTTCAAATTATACTCTTGACATGCTTCCAGCGGTTTTCAGCAGCTTTTATAGTTTCCTGGACAAGATGCCCTAGGCTGACCTTGTGCTTTTTCTGCCATGGACCAGAACTAAGCCATTTCTCCCAGGGGTCCTCATTCCTTTTCATGAAGAGTAGTATTTACAAAGTGAGAACTGAGTTTTCTGTAGGCGTATTTTTTTTTTTTTTTTTTGCTATCAAGGTGTCCTAGAATCTCCAAATCAAACCTAAACCACTACACTCATCCTCGTATGTTCTTTTCCCGTAGCTTATCTTTTCTCAAAGTTAAATCTGGGTTTAGATAACATTAGTAGGTTCACTCGTTTTCTCTATTCTAGAGATTCACTGCCAGATACCACTATCAGCTAGAAAGCTAAAAGAAAGTTTGCAAATTTTTGCCATATTTTATTTGAAACTTCCCTGGGTTATATCTCACTAAAGCAGTTCTAGGCCAGAGCTCGTTAGCACAATTCCATCTGTAAAGGAAAAGGCAGTAACACAGCAGTTAGTTTAGGCTTTGTTTGTTAACTAAGGTCTTTGTCATGTGTCGTATATTCTTCTTTGTTTTCTCTTTGTTTTTAGCCAGTACACTAAAATGTAAGAACATTCTCAGCTTGAAGCTTTGCAAAGCAGCTGGATTGGTTCTAGGATCACAGTTGTTGAATTTGCCCTAACTACAGTAATCACTGCTTCCAGTTTCTTCCTGCTGTAAGTGTCCAGAGTGATCTTTCTGAAACACATTTGATGATGTGTGAAAAAATGGTGTGGGGGCAGTATTGACCTCTCTAATTTCACCAGAGGGAAGGAGAACCAAGACCAGCAGCCCGAGGTTGATTCCCCTGAGGCAGAAGTCAGGCACACCTTCTCTCTCCCTCATCTCTACCAGTTCTGACATGTACTGGCCCTCCAATGGCATTCTCTCTACTAGGTTCCATAATTCATGGCAGTGGCCAGACTGAACTCACAAACAATACTTGTAGTGACAGGGTCCATGTGGGAAGGCACAGTTACAGTTCAGGCTGAGAACACTCAGGATACAGGTCTTCCATTGGCATCCTCTCCTTCCAGCTGTGCTCACAGGCTCTCTCAGTCTCTGCTCAGAGGCACCCAACTTTCTCTCTCCATGGACCAGGAAGACCACTGCACTGTTTCCTGCTGCCAGGTCTCTGTGCTGCACCTCTCCTGCTCGTCTTTTTTTCCTTGGTGGTGACATGCTTCTCCTCTCTTCTCTGGGATTGCTTTTTTTAGAGCCAAAACTGGCCAATCCCCTTGGTGGGCCGTAGTTATCCTATCACACAATTACTTGAGTGGGAATTACAAGACCGGAGCTAGAAAGGCCACACACAAGAGTAATTAAGTACACCACAGTATGAAACCCCTCCTTAGAAACAATGTAGAAGAAGAGGAAGCCAAGTTAGGAGATGAGCACAGCTGTCTTTGTGAAGCACGTTTGTGGACTTCCACCAGTGTTGAAGCCACAGGGTTGGACAAAATGGTCACAATAGTGAACAAGTGGGAAGCGAAGAATGGCCACACAGTCTTTGCATGAGGATATCATCAAGGCATTGAGTGTGTTTCTCCAACCTTCAAAACAAACCTTGGCCATAGGAATGCTTTGGCCGACAGAATATTAGCAAACATAATACACGCAGAAGCTCAAAAAACTCACGCCCATTAAGATGTTCCCTGTCTTACTACCAGAAATGTTTTGATTTCCGTTTGAACAGGCTCCAGCTGGTCTACCAGAGGACGAGTGAGAACATGCGGAGCTGACCAGACATCTGTCTTTAAACCCATCGCATGTGAGTAAGAACTTCTAGGTCATCACACTCCAGGCAAGTCTTCTAAGACCACGTGAATCATAAGAAACAGCAATAGCATTAAGCCACTACCTTCTGAAGGCCCTTTCTGTATGGATGATGATGGAATATTTAGCACATTGTAACTGATCTGCTGACTCTCCTGGCTAGCATGAAACAGCACCTGGGCCTGGGCCTGATCTACCTTCTCTGGGTCCCCCTTCAATGATTTGTGTTACAAATCCATGTGTGTTACACTCTATGACAAAGAGACGCTTTGTTTGTAGGGTGCCCATATCATCAAGATTGAAAACAAACAGTCTGTTCCTGCACGGTCTCAGCAGGTGCTCATGGGGTCATAGTCTGCCCATGGTCTTCTCTTCCTGACTGCTTACCCATGATCTTCAAGCTGTAGCATCTTATGAGGACATCTTTGCAAAGACTGCTTAGCCAGCCCCACAAATGTGCAAGTCAATTTCTTGTAGCAAATAATTTTTTGTATGTCCTGCTGGCCTGCTTCTCTGATTGAGCCTTAATTGATCCTTATGGCAATATATAATTGGTAGAGAAGGTAGTGAGGATACAGGGAAGACATGTAATCCTACAAAATTATTCAAAAAAGGAATATATATTCTAGCTAAATTACCACAGATGGATGGACATTGCAAATGTGAAGATTTAAAGAAGGGCTTCTTGACGATGAGTACATGCTGGATAACTCCCAGATGTCTGCAAACCCCCGCCTGATTCTGCACACAAATGGCAGAGTGGCAACAGTGGAGAGGGAGTCGCATTTCTTATTCTCCACTCTTCCGTCAAACTATACAGAATTTATTTTCTTACATAGCTCTATACATGACCTTCGTCATTTCCCCATCTGCTGGAAAATTGAAGTGATGGAAGGTGCAGTAGAATGTGTAGATACGGCATTCTCTAAAATCAGGTTGTCAATCACTTGTAAATAGGTTGACTTTTCAATATCAGCAGTAACTCTGTAAAATTGTTTGGGACCTTAAGTGCAGTTAATTTTAGATAACGGTCTATGTCAGGTCTTTTATAATTCTATTTATTAAAGGACTCTGAGAACTCAGTAGTTCAGCACTCATCTGCTAACCAAATGATTGGTGGCTTAAATCCACCAGACACCCCTTGGGAGAAAGAGGTGACAGTTTGCTGATGCAGAAATTACAGCCGTGGAAACTCTGTGGGACCATTCTGTGCTGTCTCATAGGACCACTTGAGTTGGAATTGACTTGTCAGCAGTGAGCTTGATTTTTGTATTCTCATTATTATTGTTTTCATAATCACCATCATCATTGCTAGTATTATGATTTGATGTGGGCGGAATAGAACTATCTGAAGAAAAACAAAACCAGACTGTCAGGTGCAAAGAACTATGTACTTTCAAAGTTCAGTTCTTGATTACAGCATCATTCAGCTTTTTGTTTTTGATAGATGATTTATGGTTTACATCTTTAATCTTTGTATTTTAAAATCTGACAGAATCTGCTTGTCGTATCTGAATGATCCGTGAGATAAGTGCAAAGATTAATTGTCTTGAAACATCACATCAGGAATGTATTCCCAGGTCATTCACTGGAACCTGAGGCTCAGATAACATCAAATGATCTCAGAAAAGTTTAAAAGCCATGTGTAACTAAGGAACAGATTCCTCTGTCCCGGTGCTTTCTTTCAAGGAGCATGTTAGCAGATTCACACAATATCTCATGGGAGTCAAAGATGTAGAGTTTTTGAGTTCCACTGCACTTCCATCTGGGGATAGACTTGTTGTTGGATGCTGTCGGATTGGTTCCAAGTCGTAGTGACTACACAAATAACAGAATCAAACACTGCCTGGTTCTGTGCCACCCTCATAATCATTGATTTGTTTGAGCCCATTGTTGCAGCTACTGTGTGAGTGCCTCTCTGTCATGGGGTTGTATCAAGGTTCAAGGTTGCCAACAGAAGACCATAAACATGGTCTAGCAGTGTATGGTAAATACTTGATTCACATAGAAAAGAATCAGATTGAGATAAGCTTCACAAGTGGGCAGAGGTCTTCCAGGGATAGCAAGCTCAGCCCACATATGGGCAGGTGTCTCTTTTCACCCTTGTGTGCCATAGCTGAGAGACTCTTATTCACTTCCTGCTAGGATCACATTTAGAAATAGGTTGACCAGGGGCTCTATGAAATCCACCCAGATGTAAGAGACAGAGAAAGCTGCACTGTACCCCTAAAATAGGGAAGGTTTCTCTTATAAGGGGAAGAAACTGGCCTATAGAGAGCAACTCAGTGTCCAGCTTTCTTATCAGAGAGGTTCTGAGTCCAACGCCTTTACTTAGGTAGCTTCTATGGAAGGCATAGATGCAGACTATCCTCCCAACAGACAGTCCTCCTCTTCCTCACTGACCCTCTGCTTTACCAAGCATGATGTCCTTCTCCAGGAATTGGTCCCTCCTGACAACATGTCCAAAGTACACGAGACTAGGTCTCGTTGTCTTGGTTCCTGAGGAACATTCAGGCTGTGCTTCTTCCAAGACAGATCAGTTTGTTCTTCCGGTAGGCCCTGGTCTATTCAGTATTCCATAATTCAAATGCGTCAGTTCTTCTTCAATCTCTTTTTCATTCAGCTAAAGACAGACTCGTCGCTTGATTCTTACTCATGGTTTGAGCTTATACAACAGGTAGAAAGTCCTATGTCAAAAGTTGGATTTACGTTTTGGGAAACAAATGGCCAAGCAACCTTTGGAGACAGGTGAGTGACCTTTGGAACTGGGAGGAATTTGCAGGGACCTACCCTGAGAGAAGACTGTTAGCACTGTGAGGAGGAGATTTGTAAGGATGTTGAAAACTAGTCTCTTCATTGTTGGCATTATACTACAGCAAGGGGATGCTTAACCTTGGACATTCACTAACTTACTCATCCAACGTTTACTGAGAGTATACAATATGTTTGGTACTGTTATTGGGGCTTGGGATCCATTAGTGAATGAAAAAGGCCCACCTCCTGCCTACTACATGTTATTGGAATGGAATCAGCAAACCTGTGTCTAGGAAGGCTGCCATGCTGACATCATCAGGTGATTTCCACACAACGTGGGTGCCTGTTCACTTTGAGATTTCATTCCGTTAGCTCCTATTCTGTTTCAGCAACCTTAGAAGCTTTGGCAATCCAAACCTGCCCATGGATCTGGAAGATCTAAAACTGGTCTCAAAATGTAAACATCTTTCCACCATCCTCATAAGTGTTACTTTTCTCTAAGACAAATGTAACTTCATGTGCATGCTTGAGAGATCACACTAGCCTGTGATCTGGTCTCCAGAAAGACTTAGCGATTGTCAAGTGTTTTGGGATGAAAGGAATGCAGGATTTTAAAAGAGAATTTTCCATTTCCTGAGGGAAATTAAAGAGTAGAAGTCAGAGGCAGGAGAGTTTGAAGGATCCACTGGATAAAGACCTCTACCCCTGTCCATGAGCTCTGAGGACATCTCCTGGTAAATTGTTTGACTATCTTAATTTTTCTGCACCCAAACCATCAGCATAGAGCTGATAGGTGAAATCACAACAGGGGCTATAATATTCAACCAAGAGTCAGTGTTACAAAGGAAAGCAGAAAATCAGACCCAGGTTAGAATCATGAAAGGTACCTGCAACTAAAGGAAAAGCTGGAGGAAGCCGTGTCAGCAAAAGAGACAGAATATTCTTCATGATTTGTGAACAAGGGCAAGACATCTAGGCTTTAGAGAGGAGAAGGGGACTGGAAAGGTATTCATTCCATTTTCGAATGTGATTTTCCCATTAAAGAAATACTTTAAACTAATGGTTTTACAAACTTTAGTAATCAGACCACCTAAAAAGCTTTTAAAGGGATATGATTGCAAGGCTAGTAATACACAAGGCTGGTTATACATGTGTAAACCAAACTCATTGCCGATGAGTAGATTCTGACCAATAGTGACCCTATAGGACAGAATAGAACTGACTCACAGGGTTTCCAAGGAATGATCGGTGTAGCTGATCTGCTGACTCTTCAGTTAGCAGCCAGATTCTTAACCACTGTGCCACCAGTGCTCCACATATAGACATATTGTCATATATATACACATATGAAATAAATGTGTATACAAAATCTAAGTTTTATACATAAAACTATGCTGTATGTACATTTATTATAAACTCTATATTGTATATAATTTTATGTAAATTATGCCAAATATGCATTTATTACATATACACAAACTATGGCATATATGTATTTATTACACATACACAAACTATGGCATATATGTATTTATTATGTATACACAAACTATGGCATGTATGTACTATATATGTGTATGCAGGTGTGTATATAACTATGCATATATATGTCACAGTTATATTTATAGTTGTATCATATTTATAATGCCATTTCTCTATAAATATGTAGATATTTTGTTTGTGTTCTGATGCACAACCCTTGATAAGTTATCAGAACCGTCTTTCTTTCACCTTTGCATAAATAAAATTAGGATCGGTGATAAAGTAGCATTGGCCATTCCTTGTGATTATTGTTGAGTATGCTCGATTCCAACTCACAAGGAATGCTGTAGGACAGAGTAGAACCACCCGGGAAGGTCTTCTATGCTGTAATCCTCACGGGAAGAGACCATCAGGTCGTTCCTCCCGCAGAGCCCCTGGGTAGATAAACCACCAACTGTCGGGCTAGCTGCCTAGAGCTTCACTGTTTCACCACTAGCGCTTCTCGGGTAACTCAAAATTGGCACTATTAAAAACTATATAGGACAAAATAGAACTGGCCTATATTGTTCCAAGGGGCTTCTGGTGGTTTCAAACTGCCGACTTTTTGGTTCGCAGCCACAGCTCTTAACCACTACACCACAAAATTGTCACAGAACACAAAGTTATGGCCAAACCTTTGAAGAAACACTATGGATTTCCTCATTCTTTCAAACCACCATAGACTGAGAGATCTAAAACAGGCACAGTAAAAATGGATCTAGTGAATGAAAATTAACGGCTTTATAGCTGTGCAGTGATTCCCACACAGTTGCACCATTGTGCTGGGGGAATCAGAGCATCCGACTGAATTATGTAAGAAGAGAATGCTGAAAACTTCCGTGTTCTACCACAGTTTTGTTAGCCAAGGCTCTCTCCATTCTCTTTGAATTTCCGAGAAAATAAGTGACATACTGGTTTCCTATGTAGGATTAATTCATTTGCTAACTTGTCAGTGCAGTGTTTCTGTGGCTGGTATGTACTGGCCAAAAAACAGAATTCAGCAGGGCAGACACTGACTCTGGAATCGGGCAAGGTTTTCACTTTGTAGCTTAAAAGTCAAAGTCTTAGAGGAAAAGGAAGTCAACTGTGGTCATTAGGAGAATGTTCGCCACCTGCAATTCTAGATGACTCCACAATGATCACCTTCAATTCAGGCCATTTTCCTGATCTTTCCATGTGGCATTTTTCATTATATTCAGGACCTTCAGCTGTACTATAGGAAACCCAGTGTCACCATGGTAACCCCAGTGGTGTAGTGGTTAAGTGCTACACCTTCTAACCAAGAGGATGGTACTTCAACTTTGTCAGACTCCTTGGAAACTCTATGGGTCAGGTCTACTCTGTCCTATAGGGTTGATATGACTTGAAATTGACTAGACAACAAAGGGCTTTGTAGTTTTTGGTTAATGCCACCATATGCATGACCAAAGGAAGATATTTTCTCCAGATCAACACTTCCCATCTTCCCTATCTCAAAAAATTGTGACACCATCTATTCAAGCACTGGAGTCAGAAATGTGAGTTATCTTATTGAATATTTCTTCCCCAGTCTCTATCTACCCTCTCTTCCTCTTCCTAAAGAGTTCTTAAACCTTCTTTCTATCTTCATTTTTACTACAACTGTCTCTTTTTGTGGGTCCAAAACATTGTTGAATGTTTAAATTCTAAGAGTTCCTTCTCTGGGGTTCTTGTCTTTAATCCTGTTCCATCAGCTCTGCCAGAATGATGCAGTAATCATCAAAAGAAGGTAGAAGGAATACAGAGTCACTGTACCAAAAAGAATTGGTCGACTTTCAGATATTTCAGGAAGTAGCATATAATCAATGCTGTTAAAAGAAGAAATCCAAGCTGCATGGAAGGTGCAGATGAAAAATAAGGCTTCAGGAAATGATGGAATACCAATTGAGGTGTTTCAACAAACAGAGGCATTGTTGGAAGCACCCAGTTGTCTATGCCAAGAACTTTGGAAGACAGCTGCCTAGCCAGATGACTAGATGAGAGTGAAATCTGTGTCCATTCCAAAGAAACGTGATCCAACAAAATGCAGAAATTACTGAACAATATTAACATCACATGCAAATAACATTTCACTAAAGAGACTTCAAAAGTGATCGCAACAGCACAAGAACAAGATCTGTCAGAAATTCAAGCCACGTTCAGAAGTGTACGTGGCATGAGAGATCTCACTGCTAATGTCAGATGGATCTTGGCTGAAATCAGAGAGTACTGGAAAGATTTTTACCTCTGTTTTATTAACTAAATGAAGGCATTTGACTGTGTGGATCCTACAAATTATGGATAACAATGCGAAGAATAGAGATTCCAGAACACTTAACTGTGCTTGTGAGAAACTTGTGTATAGATCAAGAGACAGCCTTTCAAACAGAACACAGGGCTACCGCACAGTTTAAAGTCAAGAAAGCTGTGATCAGCGTTGTATCCTTTCACTACACTTATTCAATCTGTATAAAATCCAGTGCTGTTGAGTTGATTCTGGCTCACAGCAACCCTACAGAACAGAGCAGAACTGTCCCATAGGGTTTCCAGGGAGTACCTGGTAGATTCAAACTGCCGACCTTTTGGTTAGCAGCCAAACACTAACCACTAAGCAAGTAGTGTTTCCTTCAATCTCCATGCTGAGCAAATAATCTGGGAAGCTGGACTATCTGAAGAACATGGAATCAGCATTGGCAGAAGACTCACTGACAGATTCTGATATGTAGATAACATAACCTTGCTTGTTGACAGCAAAGAGGACTTGAAGCACTTACTGATAAAGATCAAAGATCACAGCCCTCCCTGTGGATTACAAGAAAGGAAACAAAAATCCCATAACTGGACCAATAAGCAACATCTTGATAAACAGAGAAAATATTGAAGTTGTTGAAGATTTCATTTTACTTGGATCCACAATCAATGACTATGAAAGCAGCAAGCAAGAAACCAGGTGACATTGTGCATTTGCCACATGCACTACTGCAAAAGAGCTCTTTAAAGTGTTAGAAGCAAAAATGTCACTTTCATTACTAGGAAGCACCTAACCCCAGCCAAGGGATTTTCACTTATGTCGTATTTTTACAAAAGCTGGACAGTAAATAAGGAAGAGCAGAGAAGAATTGATGCCTTGAATTATGGTGTTGGTAAAGAATACTGAACATACTGTGGACTGACGTAAGAACAAACAGATTTGCTTTGGAAGCAACAGAGGCATAGTGCCCCTTAGAAGCAAAGAGGTACAGACTTGGCCTCACGTACTTTGAACATGTTTTCAGGAGGGACTGGTTCCTGGAGATAGATGTCATGCTTGGTAAAGTAGAAGGTCACCATGAAAGAGGAAGACCCTCAAGAAAATAAACGGACACAGGCTGCCGCTGTAGGCTCAAGCATAGCAATGATTTTGAGGATGACGCAGAATCAGGCAGTATTTTCTTCTGTTGTGTATTGCCGTAGGAGTCTGAACCAACTCAGTGACACCTAAAAATAACAGTGAGACTACAGTCATATGTAAATATGATCACAGTCTTCCACAGCTTACAATTACTTTGGATTTTTCAGCAAGATGGAGACGAGAGGCTTACTGATCTCAAAGCTCACGTGAGCCAAGCATGCTTTCCTCTCTGAACCAATGATCCCAGTAAGAGTACAGATTCTAAAAGTGAGAATACTTTTCTGTCCTGAATCTGTCGTTTAAGCTTTTGCTTCACTTTGCTGTTACAATTTCCTCATCTATGATGTGAAAATAATTATGTACGAAACCAACCAACCAACTACAAAGAAAAAGCTCTTACCCTGTGTTTCACTCTTTGCTTAAATGACTTGGCTGGAAACCCTTCTCTGATTCATTAATTCTACATTCAACCATTTGTTTGGGGGGTCCTGTACTTTACAATGACACTTACTGTAATAACTTGTTTACTTATCCACTCCGTGTGGATTCCTTGAAGAGCCTTCTTAGTATCCTCGTTGCTTGATGCCCAGTGCTTGCACAATGTGCTGGAGAAGTAAGTAAATTAATTAAAAGGAAATGGTCAAACAGCTATTGTAAAGAGCACAAAAGATAACTAAGAACTAGGGAAACTTTGCCACGTGCCAAGGAATACCGCAGTACGTGGAGGAATGATGATGTGCCTCGCCTTTCCCCTAGCTGAGTGCAAGTGTCTAATGCAGCTGAAGCTTCTGTGAGATTTGATCCAGTGAGGAGAGAGCCGCTTCTCAGCTCTCAGATTGCATCAGACTTGAGGAACCACGCAGTACCTCGGTTGAGGGGGAGTGTGAGCAGAAAGGGAGCCCAGACAGCACAATGCTAAAGAGCTTGGCTGTTAACCCAAACATGGGCAGTTTGAATCCACCAGACACTTCCTGGAAACACCAGAGGACAATTGTGCTCTGTCCTATAGGGCTTCTGTGTGTCAGTATCTGCTGGGTGCAGCAGGTTTGGCATGAGCAGGGTGTGACAAGCAGTGGAGAATATAGAAGTAGGTGAACAAAAGGGAACATGGGTAGATCCCCAAAATCTCAGATGAAGCCACGGGCCCAGAGTACCGGGAAGACACAAGGTTTGGAGTGCCAGTCTGTCACTCAGAGGAAGAATATCTCCTGTGTGATTAGGTATCTGAAGCAGGTCTATGACATATGAGAACTTTTTGCAGTAGGCTGTGACATGAAATGAAAGTTGAGTGGCTAGCGGTTTAGTCCAAGGAAAGAGAGAACAGATAATATACTCTGGATAAGTCTAGCTTTTATGAGTCCTAAGTGATACACATAGTTAATGCTCTTGGATGCCAACTCAGAGGCCAGAGGTTCAAGTCTACTTTGAAAAAAATTAGTCACTGAAACCCTATGGAGCACAGTTCTATTCTGACATGTGCAGGTTTGCCTGGAGTCTGAGTTGACTAGATGGCAACTGGATAAAGCTAGCTTTTGTTATTTCTTTGTTTGAACTTGGGCTCTTTCTTGTTCTAGGTTGCTATGTTTTTATGCAAATAAAGTTTGTAATATCCTTTTTTCTTTTTAGCCAACCATGACTTCCTGCCCCCGGGTATTTTTGTAAGCATGCTAGGCTAATTTTTTTACAGCACCGTGTAAAATGTTAGCATAACATGCTTATTATGAAAGTACCCTGTAGGGGAAGCATGTGGTTGGGAATAAAAGACATAACTGCACATTACTTGCATAAAAATATGGTGTGAAATGTTAAAAACCCACCCAAATTTTAACAAGGGTGGCACAACTGTTATCATTGCAGATTTCTCTGAAAACACTTCTTATCTGAACTGGTTTATGCTTTTTTGGTTGCTTTATAGGGTGACAGCTAGACCGAATGACATTTTCGAAAATTCTGTTTCTTCTGCTGTTTCTGGTTATGGCAGGCCACAAGGAAGGTTCTTGGGAAATCTGAAGGCAAAAGAAAGCAGCAGCCTTTTGTTAAGACCAAGTGTTTGGTTGCTGATCTACTAACTTTAGTGGTGTGAACCTGCAGCAGTTCTACCTTCTCCTGGCTTCTTTAGCTCTGAGTTAGGGTATGTGTGTTCTACTTTGCGAGACAGGACACCTAGTTCTGCAGCCCTCCCATGTCAGCAAGGTCAGAAGCAAAAACAAACTGACACGGGTTTCATTCTATCCTCATGGGCTCCTAGGTGGCACTCATAGGTTCCACCCTCTCCTCGATCTACCCCTCTTGACTTCCATCGTACCTTTCCAACAGGCTGTCCTGTGGACTTCAACTCCAGGACTGCATGTGGAGACCCAGCACTACACAGACTGCCTGACCAGCTCCATGAACATAGACTGTCTTCTTGTAACAGATCTCCCTCCCTCCCTTCCTTCCTGCCTCCCTCCCTCCCTCTTTCCCTCCCTCCCTTCCTTCCTTTCTTCCTTCCTCCCTTCCTCCCTCTCTTTCTCCCTCCTTCCTTCTCTCCCTCCCTCCCTCCCTTTAGGAAAGCTTGGTGATGTGGCCTTTCAAGACTACAGCTGCTAGTTAGAAAGTTGGTAATTCAAATCTACCAGGTCCTTCTTGGAAATTCTATAGGGCCATTCTACTCTGTCCTATAGGGTCACATGAGTTGTGATCAACTGGATGGCAAAGGGCTTGGTTTTCTTCGGTTGGTATTTATTAATATCTTAAATCAGTATCACACACACAAAATGTAGCGATTCTTTGTTTCTCTGGTTGAACTCTGACTGCACATCTTTGTTGTTCTTTTCCCCTATTGAAGCCATATTTTTCAAAACAGATTTTCAGTCTCGAAGGCCGTATTTACTACTTAGCCACCCTTTCAGGATCGCAAAGATCCGCAGTCCTTGTTGTCTTCCCTGCCTCCTCAGCTTGATCCCATTCAGCAGCAGCAACAGCAACAACAGCTATTAAAAATCTTGTTTTGCCGAGGTCACGTGTATTAAAACATGACTGTTTAAAGTCTGTTGCACCAAGAATAACAAGTCACTGGAGCATCCAATAACTTGTAACAGAGCCCGCTCATTTCGTGACTTTTCTATTCACCGTAAAGTCTGGTCCTTGTGCAGATAAAAAGGTCATGTTTTGACAAGTTCCAGCTAATGATTTTCTTGCCCCTCTAGTATGTGAAAGAATTCAGGGAATGCATTTTTCTCATGTTAATCCTTCAGAAATCTTAAAACAGTGATTTTATTCCCACTGTGTCATGTCTTCTCCATGCTTAATATCCCCAACTCCTTCAATCCTTCTGGACCCTTCTGGATGCTTCGGAGCAGTCCCAAGCCTCTTGGGCTTCCTCTTCTGACACGTGTAGCTTGAAATAGGCTAAGAGATCACAGACTCACTTAGAGAACAGAGTGCGGCTATCCTGTAGTTTCCTAACGTATTTCTGTAAAGCTTGGGCATGTATTCATCTTGAAGTACTCAGCATCCCTGGAGCTCCGGTCGATTATCGGGATGCGGGATGATCGCGTGAACTCCTGGAAGGGCCGTAAACAAGGGTGACAGCCGGCTGGAGAGGCACCGAGTTAATTTGTGGCAACCTTGTTGAGTTGCTTCGTTGTGATTATAAATAATAAACTCCCCAAACATAATGAAGTAGTAACTGACAATAGAAAATCAATAATGCATGAAAACATCCCTGTGATTTAGTGATATTTAAGCCATCCCCATACGGCAGGTTTCAAAGCTGGCTTGGAAATTGCTTTCAAGGCCTGAGCAGTGATTGTGTACATGATACTGTTGTGGAGGATGAGGACATTAACTAAATTCACACTCACCGTGTAATAATTACCAAGATGATTCTATCCTGGTAGGGTGGGGAGGGTAATAGAGATGGATCTGTGAACTTATAAGACAGCTTTTTAATTGCACTAAAGTTCTTTCTCTTCTTTAATGTGTGTCTTTGTTTATGGAGAACTATAAGTGATGCAAGTGACTCAGCCTTCTCTTTGCTGCTATAAGCACAGACATTTTCACATGGCACCTTCTTCTTTTAAATATTTTATTTTACTTTACACGAAAGTTTACAACCGAAGCCAATTTGCCATACAAACGCACACACACACTTCTGTGTAACTCTGACTGCTCTCTGTACCCTGTGACTGCACATTCCTCATTTCCACCCTGTATTTCCCATGTCCATTCAACCAGCTCCTGTCCCCTCTGCCCTCTCACCTTGCCTCTGGACAGGGTCTGCTTGGTTAGCCTCATGTATCTAATTTAAGACAAGAAGCACACCCTTGGCCGGTGTCATCTTACATGTTATAGTCCAGTCCAACCTTGCCTAAGGGTTGGCTTCCAGAATAGTTTATGTTCTGGCCTAGCAGAATGTCTGGGGCCCTGCCTTTGGGATACTTTCCAGCCTGTCAGAACAGCAAGTCTAATCTTTTTAAGTGAGTTTGAGTTCTGCACCCCGGTTTTTCTCTCTGTCAATCTTTGTTGCGTTCCCTGTTAGGAAAGTCATTGATGGTAGCTGGGCACCACCTAGTTCTTTTGGTCTCATACCAATATGCTGATAGTCTAGGATTATGTGGCCCTCTGTCTCTTGGGCTCACGTTTTCCTTGTTTTTAGGTCTTTCATTCTCTTCTGCTCCAAGTGGCTTGGAAACAACTGATGCTTTTTATGGGGCCAT
Source organism: Heterohyrax brucei (assembly GCA_028571685.1). NCBI lineage: Eukaryota > Metazoa > Chordata > Mammalia > Hyracoidea > Procaviidae > Heterohyrax > Heterohyrax brucei. Next base: position 6,266,838 of record CM053153.1, read on the forward strand.
TTGCTAGCTTTTAAGAACCCAAATACTACTCACCAAAGCAGGGTACAGAGCAATTTTCTTAAAAAACTTTGTTATGTCAATTGACCTAGAAGTCCCCTGAAACCATGGTCCCCAGACCATTGTTCCTCCTACTCCGCCCTTTGAAATGCTGGGCTGTATTTAGGAAGTGTTTTATCTTTGAGTTTGGTCCAGCTGTGCTGATCTCCCCTCTGCTGTGCACTGTCCATAAAGCATGTTCTTGAATATGCGGTTTACAGGGAAGAGAAGAATGGCTACCATCTGCTTGCTAAGGTAGAAAGTGAGACATGGTCCTCAAGAGAGACCAAAGTTTCACCCTAGACGAGAGGTGTGGGAAGACTTTTTTAAAGTGGTCAAGAGCTTAGTGGAGTTGGAAATGGGATGAGGATTTGAGGGAAACCTGGATGGAAAATTGTAGGGATAGCAGCAACAAGATCAAGAAACTCAGACAGTATTGCAGTGAGCTTCTCTCAGACACCAATGCAAAGTTGTTCAAATTCTTCAGTCTTTACGTTAGTTTCTAATATTTTTCTCCTTTCTGCCATAATTTACTTCAGCTTAGCATTCATGGCCCATCAAGTTACTTTCCTCTGATCATCCTTTAAACTGTACTGTTAATTGACCCTTTATAACTGCTATCAAAACACAAATGTGTTCTCACGAAGTTAATGCTGACTTACGGCCACTCCCAGTTCGTCAGAGTAGACCTGTGCTCTGTAGGGTTTTCAGTCGCTGATTTTTCAGAAGTAGATCACCAAGATAGCCATGATGGAGCTCACAAAGTTGAGTCTCACTGGCAACACAAGTATAAATAGGTGTGCACCCTGAGATCACCACTAAAAGACCACAACTGATGGTCCAGGGACTTCGGGGTTCCCCTGAGACCATGGCCCCTGGCCCTGATGCTGCCCCTGTCCATAAATCATGATAAAGGTCAACTTTTTGGACAGCAATGGATTGGACTTGGTGACACAGAGTGACCATATTGCGTGGGCACTTTATGGTTCTAGGCATCTATAGGAGGTCATCCTGTTGACCTCATACTTGAGGAAGGGGAATGGGTGGAGAGGAGAAGATAGGAGACTATTGGGAAGATAAGACATGTATGGAGCAGAGAGGAAGAGGGTGCTGTCACTGTGCAGGGAGAGCAGTGGAAGCTGCATATAGGTCAGCATGCAAATTTACATGGGAATGTACATTTTCATTCAGTCATCTAAAACAGAAGAAGTAGATCACCAGGCTTTTCTTCTGAGGTACCTCTAGGTGGCCTTGAACCACCAGCCTTTCAGCTGAGCACATTAACTGTTTGTACCAGCCAGGGACTCTGTGAAAATACAAACTTTGCACCACGACACCCTCTCTGCTGTATGATCCATCAGTTACTCCCGGTCACTGAGTTGTTGTGGAGAAAAGCTCAGTGAACTAACTCTTGTATGCGGCAGTGAACAGAGAAGAGACACAATAGGTTTTTAAAGAGAGGCACTCCAGTTGGAAGCTCCATAAATATTTGGCCTTAGGGAATGCAGGCAAAACAGACTGTGAAATTAAAAACAACAAAAACACACACCAAAGAGTGCTAAGATCACAGGTGGTAAGTATCAGCATTTGGAAAAAGTAACTCCACAAGTCACGGTCATTTTCCACTTTAAATAAAAAATACAAACCCCGCAGCATCACTGGACAGGGAAAAGATGAATTAAATCAGCATATACAAAGATGTAACCATGAAGCCTGATGAGGATGCTTTTTCAAGGTTCCTTCCCAAATAAATGTGACTGATGTGGAAGGGTTCACAATAGTAATGAGCATAAGAAAGCAATGAGACCCCCAATTTTCAAGGTCAGGGATCTATTAATGCAGGGACGATGCTCAGGGAATAGGAATATAATAGCTTCAATTTGCTTATCCCCACACTGCATTTTATTGCAGCTCATCTTTTCTCTTTCAGCCAAATGAATTTCTCCAATAAAAGGGTTCTAAGAAATTCACACGGGCATGAAGTGAGACATGAAAGGTTTTTCATTTTCTTAAAATTGCCGTCTTGCTCCTGATGCCGTTTGAAGCAAATGAAGCGACTTTTGAGGATGGTCTGTGGGGCAGGACAGGGGAAGGTCAGTTAATGAATGGACTCAGTCACTGTCCACTGGCCAAGGGTCCGCAAAGCCTTCTGGGAGGATATCAAGGACGGTGGGGCCTGGGAGCATTCTGGCTTCCGTCTCTCAGACACAGAGATGGCTCAGGCGGGGCTTCGCATTTCTTGTTTTTGAAGTTTTGCATAAATTTGCTGCTGTTGTTGTTAGCTGCCATGGAGTTGGTCCCTGTGCTGGTGACCTCCTGCGCAGTGGAACAGCACAGCTGCCCAGTCTTGTGCCACCTCCAGGACTGGTTACAGATCAGACTTGGCAGATTTAAAACTCAAGCCAAACTCATGACTTCAGTCATCACAGAGGCAGACTGTCGCGTGGTTTTCACATGGAGCTGGTCATGGATTTGAATCACTGACGTTTTTGTGGTTGGCAGCTAAGTGCTTATCCACTGAACCGCCACAGCTGTCCTGGTGGGGCTGGTAACCCTTCAGTGAAGTTTCTTCCTTAGGCCAGACTCTTCCTAACCCAGATTAGCTTTCTGAAACCCCAGTATGAGTCTGTCACTTTGCTCCTTAGTGCATTCACTGGGCTTCTCATTTCCTGTAAGATACATCTGAACTCCTTAATCTAGTGGACAAATATGTTCTCAACTATAAGCTGGATCCCTCTCTCTCCATTCCTACCAGGCTTAAACACTGTGAAATGTCTCAAAACCAGGGTTTTCTCTGTATGAGATTCCTGCTAGAACCCCTTCTGTCCCCTTTTCTGCCAGCCCACAGTGTCCCTTGCTCGGTTCACACATAGAGATGGCTGTGGGTCTTCCCTTCCGTGTCACTCTCCTCCTCCGCCGGGCCCCCTTCCACCCTTCGATGGTGGGCACCTGAAGGCTTTCCTTCAACCCTGTTTCAGAGTTTCTCTTTTTACGTCGTCAAGTATACTCTCAAAGTTGTACTCAGAAAGACGTTTCTGTTAGAATGATTCTCTGGTTCCCTTGTTGCGCTTTGTGTATATATACAACCCTGTAGAACAGAGTAGAGTTTCCAAGGAGCATCTGGTGGGTTTGAATTTTTTTAAACTGTGTATTTATTTTTATTTTGATGAAAATATACACAGCTGAATGTATACCTATTCTACAATGTCTGTGTATACAATTGAGTGATACTGGTTATATGCTTCACATTCGCCATTGTTGTCACTGTCTCTTCCACATTATTTCAACACCATTAACTTAGATTTTCTGACCTTTCAGCTTCTCATCTCTGCTCAGATTTACTGCTGTCATTTTGATCTCCTATAGATAAATCTTTAAAGAAGTGCAATGATCAGTGTAGCTTTCTTTACTAATTGAGCCAAACTGTTGTTCATTTCAAAGATGACCTCAGGGGATAGTTTCACTTTTAGGTGTAAAGATTGTCTCAGGGCAGTAGATTCAGGGCTTTTTCCATTCTCAATGGGAAGCCTGAATGCTGTTAAAATTTTGGATTCTTTTCCACATTTTCCCCCTTTTGATCAGGATCCATTGATTGAATTCTTGACCAAAACAATGTGTAATGGCAGACGATTTCATCAGATATTTTTAAGGCATCATTCATGCACCATCTTCCCTAGGAAGCTTTCCTTGACCATCCAGACTTACAGTCCCTTCCTCTCTCACTTCCTTTATATTTAGTATAGAAGTACTCTCCTGCTTGTAACAATTTTTTCTTTCATTTCTTTACTAGCATTCTACTACTCTCCTAGGAGAGAAATTTTACCTTTACAGCCCTTATATTCTCAGCACCATTGCATGGAAGTGAAGATACTTTCAATTAATGTTGAAGATACAAATGAATGAATGAATGAATGGAATGAGTCATAAGCACTTAACAAAGTATATGTCCCTGGGTGGAGAAAATGATAAGCACTCAGATACTAACCTAAAAGTTGGATATTCAAGTTCACCCCGTGGTGCTGCAGACAAAAGGCCTGGTGATCTGCTTCCACAAAAATCAGCCATTGAAAACCCCATGGTGCACAGCTGTACTCTGACACACACAGGGTCACCATGAGTCGGAACTGAGTGGATGGCAGCTGGTACTGAATACATGTGAACACAAGTGGGCATGCATGTACACATACACGTACACACACACACACACGAACATGCTTTCTAGAATAGTGTATTTGTCAACAGTTGGCAGTACTGGCATGTTCTCAAATGTGCCACTGAAGTCACTGTTAATTACATTTTTTCACAAGTATGCCCGTGTAAGTAATGTACACACATACTGTTCTTGTTTGGTGCTGTTGAGTTGTATGTATAGTACATATAGCGTACAGAAATTATGAAATTACGTCGAACAAGTTCTGGTATGGTGGACTCATCCATCTGCCATAGATATCTTGTGAAGTTTCCTAAAGTGAATCTCCACCTCCTTTCCCTTCATCTGGGAACCCTGGTGGCACAGTGGCTACGTGCAGCTTGAATCTGTCGGGCACTCCTTGGAAGCGCTATGGAACAGTTCTGGTCTGTCCTACAGGGTCAGCTGTGAGCCGGAATTGACTTCATGGCACCGGGTTTGGTTTCTGTTGGGTTTCACCTTCATTCAATAGTCCAAAACTGTATGTTTTGTGTGAGCACTTCACCAGAGGGCCTGGGAGGAGTGAATTTCATTTTAACCGATCTCCATCCTGGAATTGCTGAGCCAGAGTAGGACAGAGTGGGGTGGAGCCTGTGCTTGGGCCTCCACAACCTGAGCAGGGGCTGGTAAAATGCCGGGTGGGACCGATGTTCCTTAGTGCCCAGGTCCCACTCTGCCGGCCCGCTGAAGCTGGTGGCAGGACAGTGCTGCTGCAAGCGTGCCTTGCCCTCATGGGCAGCGCCCCTGGGTGGCCACCAAAGAATGACTTTTCTGTGCCTGTGTCTCTCACATCTGCTTCTGGGGAGTCCATGTGGGTAGGAAATACAAAAGCCCTGAGTGCTGGCAGCCAGCTAACCACATGGTGAGGAGGAACACGTGGCAGCTGTGTGGAGGCCCTGCCTGAATGGACGGCCTGGCCGGGTGCGCACCGGGCCCTGGTCTTCTGAGCTGAAGGCCACCTGCCCAGGTGAGGGGTTTTCTGCTTGTAGAAAAAATGACGTGTTCCCGCATTGGAGAGGGCCGGTTTGCAGAGCAGGGAAGGATTCCTGCCAGGAGAGGGATTGCTTCAGAAATTCTAGAGTCGACTTGGGAGGGGTCTGCTGCTGAGAACCAGACTTCACCGACAGGCTGGCCTCAGCAGTTAGTGGGGAACAGCCGACTTCACCTGCCGGCTTATAGTGCAAGTATGTTACCGTTACTGGCCGTTTGCAGAAGCTGCAGTTCTCTGTTACAATGTAGCAGCAGAAGTAGAGGTTAAATGGTTCTGAACAAGTAGGGGGAACAGCAGACTTCACCTGCCCTCTTATAATGAAAGTACCTTAGGGTTACTGGCCGTTTGCAGAAGCTGCAGTTCTCTGTTACAATGTAGCAGCAGAAGCAGAGGTTAAAGGGTCGCTGGATTGTTTTTGAGAGGAGAAGCTTAGTCTGACACTGTTGCCCAGTCAAATATGTTAGGTCCCAAGGCTTCTCAGGTATTCAGTGCTCCACAAAACATATCATCCAGGCCTTAGTTCCCAGAGGGAGGTGAGGAGACATCTGTTTACTTCACCCTCTTGTAACGGAACCCCACTTGAATATTTTTCAATCTTAGCTTCCTCCTTGTTGCCGGATTGAAAGTTAGGTTCATCCGCCTGTCACTGTAAATGAAAATGCACACAGTGTAGGGTTCAAGGAATAACTTATTAGCAGGTTTCTGCAGCACACTTGGAGGACAGAGGGCAATGAACTGTCCCGTTTGAGTTACATTTTTCAGAAGTTTTTAAGCCAGAATTTAAAGGGGTGACGGTGTTCACAGAACAATAGCCAGGACTGTTCACAAGACTTCATTACATCATAAGGTTTCATTACATGTAACGAACAATGTAAATTGCATAAAAGTTTGTCAAAGGAAAATTAACCACAGCTGACTTAAAGTCTGTCACAGGATAAAGTATCCAAAAATTTTTACCTGCCTCTGAGGTCTCAGTTAACTCTGTATCTGCAGAGATCAGAGGGAGAGAAATCTGGACCTACTTGTCCAGTGAGAATGTAACTTAATAATGGAAGTGAACTTTGTCAGGCCCTGACGTTCACCATGACCCCGATAGCCGGCACAGCCAGTAGCTGCTCAGCCATTGTCAGATGAAACCTGCTGCTCCGTCCCTTGTCCTCAAAGACCCTGAGGGCTGGGTGTGCCTCGGTGTCTGTCTGAAAGTAGTCTGACCCAGTGGGGTACCTTCAAAAGCTCCGAAAGTCAACCAAGACTTATTAAGACCTAAGTGGATATTAAGATCTCTTGCTGGGGTGGGACTTACCCACTTTTCTATAAATGTTAAGGGGAAAATGCAATTTGTCTTAGTGCACCTGTGCACCGTGATAACTTATGTAGTCCATGATGTTGGTACCGACTTCCTTGTGGAAGGCTGACTGGAAAAGTGGATCTGCCTCCCTTTGTTGAGGTACCTGGATTTGAGAGAGCTGCCTTGCTCCTCGCCTGCACGCTTGCAGTGACCGTTCTGCCTCTCTCCTCCCCTGGGTGTGTCTTGACGAGCGAGAAGCTGCACCATTCAGGACCTGCTTCAGGCAACACCAGGGGGACAGAAGAGGCAGCATCCTCCACATTACCTCAAAGGGGAGCTTCTGCGCCAAAGATTTACGTAGAAGGATGCTTTTCTCTTAGAGTAGCATTCTTATGGCTTTCAGATTTCACCTCCTTCCACATCTCAGTAATCACCTGAACTGATTAACAACCAGGTGGAGGGAATGTTATCAGGGAATACAAAGCCTATAAACTCTCAAGTAACCCAGCCTGTTGTCTTATAAAATTCCCTTTCCTGTACTTTCCTTATATCTCTGAGGGGCATAAGTGGTTTCCCCAGCTAATCTAAAGATTGGCAGTTTGAACCAAATTCAGTGCCACAAATGGAATGTCTGGCTATCTGTTGTCATAAAGATTAGAGCGAAGAAAATGCGGTGGCACGATCCTACTTCATGACAGTGTTATGGCTGCTAGCCACATAGCTGTATGACACGTGGGGTCAATATGAATCAAAATCAACTTAACAGCAACAGGTTTGGTTTTCTGCTTGGACTCCTCTTGCAGTCTTCTTAAGAAGCCCTGGTGATAGAATGGTTAAAGGCTCAGCCGACCCACCAGGAGCTCCATGGAGAAAGGGGTGGCAGTCTGCTTCCTTAAAAATCAACAGCCCCCAAACCCAGTGTTGTTAACTCACTTCTGACTCATAGCAACACTATAAGACAGAATAGATCTGCCCTATAGGGTTTTCAATCAGTTCCTGGTAGAATTGAACTGCTGACCTTTTGGTTAGCAGCCATAATACTTAACCACTAGGCTACCAGGATTTCCAAACCTGTTGCTGTCTAGTTGAGTTCAACTCACAGGGACCCTAAAGATTACAGCCTTGAAAACCCTATAGGACTGTTCTACTTTGTCCTACAAGGTGACTATGAATCAGAATCCACTGGAGGCAACAGGTTTGTTTCTTGTTTGTTTGTTTAGAGGATCACTGTAAGTTGGAATTGATTTTATAGCAATGAGTTTGATTTGGATTTTTTGGTGTAGTTTTGGGACTGCATTAAATGATGCAAGCATCAATAGTACAAAATACTATGAATTAATTAGAACTTATCAAAAAGTTAAAAGTAGTCTAAGATAAAGAACCAGCATCCATTTAACAGACGATGAACTGTCTACTGTCACCACCTTTGAAATTCCATCATTTCTACAATCCACATTGATCCAGTCACCCTCAACCCCAACCACTATCTGAGTGACATCCAGCTTCTTCCCCATTGTATTGTGAAAGTGACCTTACACAATGCAAATCTGCTCATTGTGCTCTCAGTCAGGGCCTCTCAATCACCTTTAAGAAGAAAATCCAACTCCTTATCTTAACACAAAAGCACTTAGTCTTGAATTTGACATTTCATTTTAGAAAGAACCTTGAGGAACAAAATGCCGATAGAGGAGATTAACCAGGTTGTTAGGGGCTCTGGAAATCCTGGCCAGGTACATGACAGGAAGAACTGAAGAACGGGAAGCTGGATGAGACAAAGTTAGTGGTGCAAGCAAAATTTGATGATACATGAAATTAAATATGAAACTAAATAAATCTCAGGTTGAATGGTAACAGGGGGTCATCTTAGTTACCTAGCGCTGCTATAACTGCAACACCATAAGCGGATGGCTTCAACAAACAGAAGTTTATTCTGTTACAGTGTAGTAGGTTACATAAGGTGTCGGTTCCAGGGGAAGACTTTCTTGTCATCTCTGAAGGAAGGTCCTTGTCATCATTCTTACCTCCGGGAGCTTCTCAGCACAGGGGCCCCAGGTCCAAAGGACGTATTCTGGTCCTGGTGCTGCTTTCTTGCTGGTTCCCCCATCTGTCTGCTCACTTGGCTCTTCTGTATCTCAAGAGAAACTTGCTTAAGGCATTGCCTAATCTTGTAGATTGAGTTTCATTGGCGTTACTGCCACTAATGCTGTCTCATTAACCCATATAGACAGGATTTACAACACATATGAAAATCACACCAGATTGCAAAATAACAGATAGCCACATGATACTGAAAATCACAACCTAGCTATCAAGTAGACAGTATTTGGGGAATACACAATTAAATACACAACAGTGGGGAAAATGTTAACAGGAGATAGAAATGTCAGACTCAGTCAATCCCAGGCTTCTTTCCTTCTCTCCTAGATCCCACAGTTTCTTTTTCATCTGAGTGTTCAGTGTAGTTTCCGCTCAGAACTCACAGTCAACCCCAAAGCTGCACAGTAGAACAACAGCAGAAGAAAGAGGTGCCTGATCTAGGTTTGTGCTCCATCTTGTTTGTCACCAGAGACGTCTACTTTGATCCTGGATAACCTGAAGAGCAGGGAATTCGAGTGGAGCCAGAGCCATAACTCTTTTTTTCTCATGCACATGCTTTCCTGCCAGAGCAGTCCGGGGCAAGGAACCATTAATGTGAATATAGCCTCAACATACCTTCCTTTGTAGAAAACTAGAATTCCGTTTGCTTTAGAGATAACATTTGGCTAAAAAATAAAAAGGCTTCCAGAGACCAAAAGTCCTATTCTTCTCCCTTTCGTGACAAATTCATGTTGGATAAAATACAGGAATTGGCTGCATTCTATAACTCAAGATTGCATTACAATAACAGTTTATTAAATGATTGAATAAATGAAATAGAAAATGTGCTAGTCAATGACAGCCTGAATGGATGAATTTTCTCTGCCACTAGAGGGAAACACAATTTTGATGTTGAGTTCTTGTGAACTCCAAAAAACGATGAGGCAGCAGATCTTTCCACGTTTTTTCTTGATGCCAAAAATCTGACTAGGCAGAAAATATTCCATTTAGAGTCCAAATTATTCCTGAACAAGATGGAAAATTTTTTGGATAATTTAGTTTCTAAGTGAATCTGCCATCCAAAATTTCATCCGTGTGAAGAAAAATCTAATAGGTCAAACATTTCAATCCCATATTCATATATGCAACAAGGTAATCCATACTGCCAATCACCCAGTGCATTTTTATGATTTCAGGCCCTGTACAACCTGAGGAGGACTCTCAAACCATTCTGTCTTCAAGGTGAAGTGACCTAGTACAAAAGAAATTTAAAAACAGCGAGTTGGTAGGTTTCTTGTTTGTTTGTTTTAAAGTAAACCATGGACTTTCAGACAAGAAGAAAATCAGTGATATCGAGTATCCTAGAGGGTCACCTGAGAGCATGGCCCCTGGCCTTGCCCCTATCCCAGAGATGAAACCACAGAGAAGACAACTCTTCAGACAAAGATTGGACTGGACTGTAAGACATAAGGCTGTAGGGGCAGCCACTGAATAATAATGAGAGGGGAGGGTGGAGAGAAGGGGACAGGATGAGGCAGTATGAGTATGAGAAGTACAGAGTGGAAGGGACGAGTGTGCGGTCACAGGGCTGGGATAGAAGATGGAATTGCACTGAGGTCTCTGTATATAGCAAATTGAATTCATTTGTAAATTTTTCACTTAACCATAATAAAAAATTACTAATAAATAACAATAAAGAAGGACGTCAAGGGTAATAGAGAGAGTGCTGAACACGGAGTCGTAAGACATAATTTCTATTCTGGTGTCTGCTATTTTTCCCTTTCTATTGGTCTTTTCACATCCTTAAAAGGAGGACAGTAATCCTTAGCTAACAGACCGGATTGTGAGAATGATCATGGCATATGATAACTGGATAAACAACTCAACAAATAAATTTTTCAGTACCTACTGAGTACCAATTTATTTGAATTCATAATTTGGGTCTCTTGCATTTGTTTTCATTTTCTTCAGCTTCAACTTGTACTTTTACTTGAGCAATTGACCGTCTGTTCCTCAATCAGCCCCAGCCTTGTTCTGACAGATGATATTGAACTTTCTGCCTGTTTCCATGTAGTCTATTTGACTCCTGTGTATTTCACCCAGCAAGATCTTCATGCGTGTTGTTGAAATAAAGATATTTGTGATGAATAACTTCTTGATCTTGCAAAATTCTGTCTTCCTATCTCCATGTCATTTCTGTCATCAAGGCTATGGTTTCCAAGAAATACTGAAAGAATCTCTTGGCTTGGAAGAACAAAACCACTAACTTGATATTTTAGAAGGACACATCATCCAGAATCCTACTCAGTTAGGGAAGGCTCCAAACTCAAAGTTATAATACTGAAAAAAAAATAATAATCCAGTGATCGTATAGGGAAAATTATGATGTCATCATATTAAAAAGAGGGCTATGCTACAATCTTTGTAGTTCTGCCAGATGGAGAGGAAGTTGATAAGAATGATAGTAATTGAAATTGAGTTTATGCATAGTTTATTAAGGGGGATCTTAGGGGCAGCCATAAAGCACAATAAAGATGCAACATATCAAATCAAGAAACGTATTACAGGAGTCTCAACAACGACAAAACCAACCCTGAAAAAGGTGAAAAATTAACTCACAAATAAGAATGTCCCAGAACAGACTAATAAAAACAACAAAGAGAACATCAATACAAAAATAAACATACCACAATGGCAGCACAGAACACATGCCTATCAATAATTACATTGAATGTGAATGGACTGAACGCTCCAGTAAAGAGACACTGAGTGACACCTTGGATCAAAAGACACGACCCATCCATATGTTGCCTACAATAAACTCACCTTGGGCTTATAGATATGAACCAACTGAAAATTAAAGGATGGAAGAATATGCATCAAGCTAACAATGAACAAATAAGAGCAGGTGTGGCAATTCTAATCTCAGATAAAATTGATTTTTATTGTAAAATCCACCATCGTGGACAAGGATGGACACTATTGCTGAAAGATTCAATACACAAACAGGACTTAACAATATTAAATATTTATGCACCTAATATTAGAGCACCTAAATACATTGAAGAAACATTGACGACCCTCAAAAAGGAGATAGATCACCCCAAAATAATAGTGGGAGACTTTAACACTCCACTCTCAATACTAGACAGATTGTCTAGAAAAAAGCTCAGTAAAGATACAGAAGACCTCATTGCCACAATTAACCAACTAGACCTCACCGACAAATACAGAGATTTCTGTCCATCAGTGGACAACTGCACCTTCTTCTCCAGTGCACATGGAGCATTCTCCAGAATAGACCATGTGTTAGGACATAAAACAATTTCAACAAAATCTATACCACTGAATTAATGCAAAGCATCTTCTCAGATCATAAAGCCCTAAAAGTCAAAATCAGTTAGCAGAAAGAACATAGATAGAAAGTGGAACTCATGGAAACTGAACAGCATCTTGCTCAAAAAATCATGGGTTGTAGAAACAACCAAGGATGAAATCAATAAATTTATGGATTCCAATAAGAATGAAAACACTTCCTACCAGAACCTATGGGATACAGTCAAAGCAGTGCTCAGAGTTCAGTTTATCTCCATAAATGCACACACCTGGAAGGAAGAAAGAAACCCAATTAAAGAACTAACGCTACAGCTTGAACAAGTAGGGAGAGAACAACAGAGGAACCCTTCAGGCACCAGAAGAAAACAGATCATAAAGATTAGAGCAGAACCATATGAATTAGAGAACAGAAGAACAATTGAAAAAATTGAAAAGACCAAAAGCTGGTTTTTTGAAAAGATCAACCAAATTGACAAACCATTGGCTAAACTTACTATAGAAAAACAGGAAAGGAAATGAATAACCAAAATATGAAATGAGAAGAGAGTTGTCATAATAGATCCAACAGAAATCAAATCCTTGATTGCTTCTAAAATACTATGAAAGACTGTACTCTAACAAATTTGAAAACCTAGAGGAAATGGACAAATTCCTTGATTCACATTACCTACCCAAATTATCACAAGGTGATGCGGAACAACTTTATAAACACATCACAAAGGAAGAGATGGAAAAAAGTCATCAAACAACCAGCAACCAAAAAAAGCCTGGGCCCAGATGGCTTCACTGCAGAATGCTACCAAGCTCTTAGACAAGAGTTATCTTCAGTACTACTGAGACTATTTCACAGTATAGAAAGGAATGGAATACTCCCAAATTCGTTCTATGAAGCCAGCATAACTCTGGTACCAAAGCCAAGGAAAGACTAAACCAAAAAGGAGACCCGTAGACCAACATCACTCATGAATCTAGATGCAAAAGTCTTCAACAAAATTCTTGCTAACAGAATACAACAACATATCAAAAAAAATAATGCATCATGATGAAGTTGGATTCATACCAGGGATGCAAGACTGGTTCAACATCAGTAAAACAATTCATGTGATCAACCACATAAATAACACAGAAGACAAGAATCACCTGGTTTTGTCTATTGATGCAGACAAGGCATTTGATAAAGTCCAACACTCATTCATGCTAAAAACTCCCAGGAAAATAAGAATAGACAGCAAATTCCTCAATGCAATGAGGGCCAAGCCAACTGCCTACATCTTCCTGAATGGAGAGAGACAGAAACAGTTTCCCTTGAGAACGGGAACTAGACAAGGATGCCCACTTTCACCTCTCCTGTTCAACACTGTACTAGAGATTCTAGCCAGAGCAATTAGACAAGACCAAGAAATAAAGAGCATCTGCATCAGCAAACAAGAAGTAAATCTCCGTATTTGCAGATGATATGATTGTACATGCAGAGAATTCTAAAGAATCCATAAGTAAACTACTTAGACTGATAGAAGAGTTCAGGAAAAGTCTCAGGATACAAGATGAACATAAGTGAATCACTAGGATTTCTTTATACCAACAATGAGATTATTAAGGAATAAATCACCAAATCAATATAATTTACTATAGCCTCTAAGAAGATAAAGTACCTAGCAATAAATCTCACCAGAGAAATAACAGACCTTTACAAAGAGAACTACAAGTTGCTACTACAAGAAACTAGGAGAGACTTACATAAATGGAGAAACCTACCCTGCTCATGGATAGGAAGACTTAACATTGTGAAAACGTCTATTTTACCCAAAGCAATATACTTATATAATGCAATCCCAATACAAATTCCAGAGACAGTTTTTAATGAAATGGAGAAAGAAATCACCAAATTTGTTTGGAAAGGGAAAAAGCCCAGGATAAGTGAAGCACTACTGAAGAGGAAGAACACACTGAGAGGCCTCTCGCTCCCTGACTTTAGAACCTATTACACTGCCCCAGTAGTCAGAAGAGCCTGGTACTGATAGAAAAAGAGACAAATAGATCAATGGAACAGAATTGAGACCCCAGAGATAACACCATCTTCCTGTGAACAGTTGATATTGGACAAAGACCCTAAGTCATTAAACTGGGGTAAAAACAATCTTTTCAACAAATAGTTCTGCAAAATTGGATATCCACCTGCAAAACATTGAAACAAGACTCATACTTTTTCTTTCTTTTCTTTATTTATTTATTAAGACTGAGTGAAAATGTACATTCCCATGTAAATTTGCATCCCCACACTCTTCCTCTCTGCTCCATACATGTCCCATCCTGTATCTTTCATCTTATACAAAAAACTACTCAAACTGGAAAGGACTTAAATATCAAATCTAAAATGATGAAAAGTAGAAACAACAATGGAAGTTTTAATATACAACGTAGATGGACTTCAAAATCTGTCAAACAAACCACAAACAACAGAAAAAGAAAATAGGTAAATGGGAACTACAAAAAATCAAACACTTTTGCTCATCCAAAGACTTTATTAATAGAATTAAAAGGCCTCCTACAGATGGGAAAAAGTATTTGGCAACTGTATGTCAGCCCGATGCCTGATCTCCATAATCTATAAGGTACTACAAAATATCAATAAGAAAAAGTTAAGTGACACACATAGGAGATGAACAGACATTTCTCTAAAGAGGAGATCCAATCAGCTAAAACATACATGCGGACATGCTCATAATCATTAGCTATTAAAGAAATTCATATCAAAGCTACGGTGAGATGGTATCACCCCAGCAAGGTTGGCCATGATCCAAAGAACCCAAAACAACAAATGCTGGAGAGGCTGTGGAGAAATTGGAACTCTCCTACAGTGTTGGTGCAAAATAGTGCAACCTCTTCAGAAAACAATCTGGCACTTCCTTAAAAAGCTGGATATAGATACTCCATTTGACCCAGTAGTTCCATTGCTCAGAATATACTCTACAGAATCAAGGCCAATCACACTAACTGATACATGCACACAAATGTTTACTGCAGCACATTCCACAATAGCAAATAGATGGAATCAACCCAGATGCCCAACAACAGTGGAATGGATAGGTTAACTATGGTATATATACACAATGGAACACTATGCAATGATAAAGAACAACAATAATTTTAGGAAACATCTCATAACCTGGTTTCAATTGGAGGACATTATGTTGAGTCAAAGAAGTCAGTGACAAAAGGATAAATATTGTATGAGACCCCTATGATAAGAACTTCAAGACAGACTCATGCATAGCAGAAAAGACTCTTTGATGGCTGCAAGGTGGGAGAGAAAGGGAGGGGGAGGGGGTGAGGGCTTAAATTAGATAGTTGATAGAAAGTTGGTTGGGTCAAATCTGTGACAGCATGCATTAGAAAGAAGATCAATATTAACTGGACTTCAACATAACATGATTACTCCTTTCATCTTAACCCAATATTGCAAGGACAGAACAGCTGGGATGGGTGCAAGGGACCATGCTCTCAGGGGAAACTGAGGCTAAATGGCACAACTCGCATTTTGCTAATAGAGCCTTCTTCACCCCATATTGGTGAGTGGCATCCGGGGTCTTAAAAACTGCCAAGGTGCCATCTGAGGGTACAGCAAATGGTCCCAGTTCAACGTGAACGAATGATCACCAAGGATGAAAATGACATGGGGGAAAGTGTACCCAGAAGACAGAGACCCACGTGAGTGGGTGAATACATCGATTGTGACCAGCAGAATACCACTAGTCATAGCCGTGATATAGCTCTCAAAGCTGAGTCTCACTGGCAACACAAGAATAAAAAGGGGTACACCTTGAGATCTTCACTAAAAGACAGCAATTGGTAGTCCAGGGGCCTCAGAGTTCCCTTGGCAGCATGGCCCCTGGCCCTGACGCGGCCCTTGTCCATAAATCATAATGGAGATCAACTCTTCCAACAGGAATGGATTGGACTTGGAAACACAGAACGACCATAACGTATGTGCACTTTATGGTTCTATGCCTCTATAGGATGTTGTCCTGCTGACCTGTTACTGGAGACAGGAGAGTGAGCGGAGAGGAGGGGATAGGAGATTGTTGGGAGGATAAGATATGTATGGAGCAGAGAGGAAGAGTGTGCCATCACCAGGAAGGGAGAGCAGTGGGAGCTGCATGTAGGTGGGCTTGCAAATTTATATAGGAATGTACGTTTTCATTCAATCACAATAAAAAAAAAAGAGACTCCGAAACTTGCAGTTGAACATAGAGTACATAAAGTGAATGGAAGAAATGATGAAGTAAAAGAGCTGAGCAGAAGATTTCAAAGGGAAGCTTGAGAAAACAAAGTGATTCTATGCAATGTACAAAGAGCTGGAGTTATAAAGCTGAAAGGAGAGAATATACACAGCATTTCAGATGGAAGAGCTGAAGTAAGAAATGAAGCCAGAGTTTCAAGACTGAAAGAGTCTATGAGCAAAATACTAAAGGGTGAAGGGAATATCCGAAGAAGATTCAAGGAATACAGAGTCACTGTACCCAAAAGGGAAATTCTGGTGGCATAACGGTTAAGTGTTATGTCTGCTAACCAAAAGGTCAGCAGTTCAAATCCACCAGGCACTCTTTGGAAACTCTATGTGGCAGTTCTGCTTTGATCTATAGGGTCACTATGAGTCAGAATCAACTCTGTGGCAGTGGCTTTTGTACCAAAAAGATTTGGTGCTCTTTTAACCATTACAGGAGGCAGCACATGAAGGAATAAGTCTAGGCTGCGTTGGAGGCATTGACAGAAAACAAGGCTCCAGAAATTAGTGGAATACCAAGTGGGAAGTTTCAACAAATGAATACAACAACTCTGGAAGTGCTCAGTTGTCTATGCCAGAGATTTGGATGACTACCTAGCTAACTGACTGGAAGAGATCTGTATTTGTGCCCATTTCATAGAAGGGCAATCCAACAGAATGCAGACATTTTGGAACAGTGTCGTTAATATTACACATAAGTAAAATTTTGCTATAAACCATCCAAAAGCGACTGTACCAGTATATCAGCAGAGAACTGCCAGAAGTGGAAGCTGGACTCAGAAGAAGGCGTGGAACCAGGAATGTCACTGCTGATGTCACGTGGCTCTTAGCTGAAAGCGGAGAATACCAGAAAGACATTTACCTGTGTTCTACTGACTATACAAAGGCCTTTTACTGTTTAAATTAGGACAAATTATGGACAACATTGTGAAGAACAGGAATTCAAGATTGTTTAATTATGTTTATGAGGAAACTGTACATAGATCAAGTGGTAATCATTCATATGGAACAAGTGGACACTGTGGTTTAAAATCAGGAAAGTCATGTGTCACAACTGTATTATTTTACTGCATAAATTCACACTGTATAGTGAGCAAATACTCTGAGAATCTGAACTAGGTGAAGAATATGGTGGCAAGATTGGAGGACGACTCATTAACAACCTATGATACGCAGATGGTAGATGTTACTTTGCTTGCAGAAAATGGAGAGGAATTGAAACACTCACTGATGAACATCAAAGATCACAGCCTTTGGTGTGAATTACACCTCAACGTGAAGAAATTAAAATCCTCACAACTGGACCAATAAGCAACATCATGATAATTGGAGAAAAGGTTAACATTGTCAAAGATTTGTTTTTTAACTTCACAATCAACACCCATGAAAGCAATAGTATGGACAACAAAAGGAGGTAGTGCACTGGAAAATCTATTGCAAAGGATCTCTTTAAAGTTTTCAGAAGCAAAGATGTCACTTTGAGGACTAAGCTGTGACTAACCCAAGCCAACTACTTCCAGTTGCCTCATTTGCTCCCAAAGCTGGACTATCGATAAAGAGGATTGGAGAAAAAATCAGGCTTTTGAATGATGGTGTTCTTGAATATATATGCCATGGACTGCTAAAGAATGAACAAATGTGTCTTGGAAGAAACACAGCCTGGATGCTCCTTAGAAGTCAGCTTGGTGAGACTTTGAAAACGAGCAAAACCCTCAATATGATGGATCCACTACACTGGCTACAACGGTGGGCAACAGGGCAATGACTGTGAAGATGGCACGTGACTGGGCAGTGCTCGCTTCTGCTGTGCAGGGCTTCCCTCTAAGTCAGAACGGGCTTGAAGGCCACCGAACAACACTAAGGAACAGCTTTTTGATTGGCTGTTAACGTGACTGTTGGTGGTTCAAACCCACCCAGCATCAGCATTAAAAAAAAGAGCTGGCAGACTGCTTCCGTGAAGACGGCTGCTTGTTACCATCTGTTCTATTTTGACTCATGCCAATGTCACGTGTACAAAGTGGAACTTATCCATCAAGGCTTTCAAAGTTGAGACCTGTCAGAAGCAGATCGCCAGGTCCGACTTTTGAGGCACTTCTGGATGGGTTCAAATCACCAATGTTAGGGCTACTTTTCAAGTGCTTAAGTGTTTTTACCACATGGGGATACGGAAACTGTGGAGCAGTTCTACTCTGTAACACACGTGATCACCATGAGATGATATCAACTCTAAAGCAAGTGCTTTTTTGTTCTTTAAGTACCAGGCAATGGGCTACACACTGCTGTGGCTGTGTTGTTTATCAACAGTAAAGGAAGGGCAAAGTCTAGCACAATTCCTGCCACACTGTATATAGTGATTCATATTCCTTAGAACAGTGAGGAGCATTAATGGTGGGCAAGAAATAGGTCTCTATGGGCAAAGTGGTTGCTTTTCCAGGAGTATCACGTTAGGGTTATTGCTAGATTATCTGTGTTATGTGATGTAGAGTCTTCATAGAATGAAGAAAATGATTCTGACTTACGGAGTGGGGGTAGGAGAGACGAGAAGGGCTGACACAGAGAGGAGAGAGAAAGCAGACAGAAGATCGTTGAGCTTGGGTGATGAGTCTGGTCTTCTAAACTGAAACAGTCTCCATTTACAAGCCAATCTGGAAAATAAGAAATATCAGCAAAGAAGGAAGAGGACACTCAGGATCCTGTGAATAACCATTTTTACACCGGGCTTTCCCATAAGTAGGGCAAGTAGCCTGAGACTTTCTATTTATTTGTTCTATTAATTTATGTATTTAATACAAGTATATTTGTCTATACCATTAATGTAATTTTGTCTTATTTTTGATGCCTAGATAATTGAGAATGAGTTCATCTGTGAACTGTGATTGAAAAATAAAAGTGAAAAAAGGGAAAATTATACTTGGACAGGAATAGAAAATCTTAAGGAATTTCTGCCTAAACTTTTAAGATGTTAGAAGCAGTGGAGGTGAACAAATGAGTATTAAGTATTAGCTACATACATTCCACATACGTGGTATTCTTTACTTAATGAAGATTTAATTACTGATCAAAATCGTGAGGCTATGAAAGAAATTTTCATATCATAACTCCGGGCTGCTCCTTAGGAGGTAAAGATTATACTCACATTGAACAAGGATTACAAAACCCCTTGAGAGATGCTGTTTTTATGGATGATGACATTTGAAAACAGCTGTTATGGATTGAACTGTGTTCTTCGCAAAAGATATGTTGAATTCCTAATCCCTGTGAATGTGACGTTGTTTGGGGACATGGGTCTTGCTTTGAAGACAGCATTAATTGTTTTGTACCAGAGTAGGGTAAGTCCTAATCCCTTCTTTGAAAGTTGTCATGCTAAGGAGTTTTTCTCTCCAGGCCCACCCCCAAGCCACCAGCTTCATGTTACTAGATCTTTTGATTGATAGGATTCTGACTGTTTTCTTGAAAAAGTAACTGGCCTACGCAAAGGATGAAAGGCAGGAAATCAAGCCAGAGGCAAGCAGGGTACGTGTGCCCTCCTTGCACGAGGCTCTGAGGGGTGCAGTTCCACACAGACTAACCCAGTGACGACCCAGCCTGCCTGAGCGGCTGGGGTTTCAGTAGAAAAAAGCACCGGCTAAATGACCCTGCTATCCACCAGTAAAGTTTATAAGCTGTAGATAGAACATTAAACAGGATGTGAGAATTTCTCACAGTAAAGCTTATAAGCTGTAGAGAGACAAAAAACCTAAAGTGCAGGAGTAGGTTGGCAGCAGCCTCTGAACTCCTCTGACTTTATGGTGGGGAAGGAAAATCAAGATCAGTTGCTCAAGGCTGGTTCCTGCGAGGCAGAGGGCAGACTCGTTGCTTCTTCCGCCACCTTGACCGATTCTGACACCAGCTCATCTTACTACGGCACCCTACTCCTCTCTGTGGTTTCACAACTCATCACATGGGCCACAGAGAACGTGCGGGGTGTATGGGCCGTATGAGGGAAGTAAGAGGTTACAGTTCAGGTTCAAGAATGCTCAGGGCACAGTTATTCTATCCGGACAGCCCCTTCTCAGCCGTGCCTGCAGGCACCCCTCTCTGCGATACCTCAGCCTCTGCTCCACTTGAGGAAGGGTCACCGAGCTCTCGTGGCCCTACCTACGAGCGCCCTAGAACAGCCCCCTCCACAGTAAGCCTCTCCGCAAAGGCACTCAGCTCCTGCTCTGATGGGCTGGCACACCTAGCTCTATGAGGTGCCCAGTGGTCTGGACACCTAGGTCTATGAAGTACCCAGTGGCACCCAGTCAGTCAGCAAGCCTCCTGTCCAAAGACACCCTGCCATCTGGCCCAGTGGGCTGGCAGGACCACTGCACCATCTCCCGCTGTCCCTCCTTCCTCTGTTTCTCTGCTGCAGCTTCTTGTCATTGTCCCTATTAGGTCTTTTCTTGGCCTCCTGGTTGGAGGAGCTTCTAAGCATGGGGATCCCAAGCCCAAAGGACACACTCTACACCCGGCCCTTCGTCTCTGGTGGTGGCGAGGTCCCTCTTTCCTTCCTCTACGATGGCTTTTTTTAAGCCTAGCAGGATGGTGAAATTGATCAAGCCCTTCTTAAGGGTTCCATATGCCTTCTGAACACTAACCCACCCAGTCATTTGGTGGGAATTACAAGGTCATGGCTTCCGACTCAACGGCACTCGGTTGGCGGCTTTGGCTAGCAAGGCAGCACAAAGCGATGCATTAGACTGAACTGGGTTCAGGAGTCATCCGGACCTGGCTTTGAACCCCACCTCTGCAGTTTAGAAGCTCTGTGACCTTAGACAAATTATTTAAACTCTCTGTGTCTCACCCGGAGATAACCATCCAATCGCAGCTGCATGAATGTGACAACTAGGCTAGACACAAATGTCCTTAGCCCAGTGCCCTACACAGAGTAATTAAGGAATTCGTGGAGCTCTCGTTAGCCAGGAAAGAGGTGGGACCTTCCTGTCCAGCCAGAGGCATTTGAAACCTTCCCCCAGATTCTGTTCCCTCATGGAAAGGGACTCCCTCCCTTCTCTGTGCTCCCAGGAGTCACTTTAGTGGTCCCAAAGCCTGGTGGTCATTTACATGCCTATCAGGTAAAAAAATAAAAAACAAGCTTGTCAATTCAGACTGAGTGATCTTCTAGAATAGAACTGACCTGATAGAGTTTCCACGGCACGCCTGGTGGGTTTGAACTGCTGAACTTTTTGGTTAGCAACTGCAGCACTGAAGCCCTCGTGCCACTGCAGTTCCCGTGTCCTATTAGTTTCCTGCATTTCTGCAGGGAAAGGGCAGCACTTTTTCTCTGCCCATAAACCTGTTGCCATCAAGTCAATTCCGACTCATAGCAAGCCTATAAAGCAGGGGTAGAAGTGCCCCATAGAGTTTCCAAGAGCACCTGGTCTGGATCTGAACTGCTGACCTTCTGGTTAGCAGCCATAGCACTTAACCACTGCACCACCAGGGATGCTGTTTGTTGTATGTATGAAATGAATTTCTCTGCTGCTGAAGTCCTCCAAATTCAAGTAGCCTTGCTCTCATTTCTTGCTGTTCTCTCAATTTTGTGTTCTCTCTCTTTCCTCTTTTCCCTATTTTCACCTCCACTTTATCTTGTTTCTCTCTGTCTCTCCCTTATCCTTGAAGGCCAAATATAATACAATGAGGCATTGTGTCAAGATGATCTTAAGTAATGGATCCTTACTGGTAGGAGATCGCTCTACCCCACATGCTGCCCCCCGGTTTTGTGTGGTGAATCAGCAGCCTTTGCCTGTTCCAATTATGGAGCTCTGCCCAAACAGGCTTTAATTGAGCGGAAACACAAGCAAACAAACACAAAGAATTCTGTGCTTATTTGCATAATAAAGAGCTATGTTGGGGTAAGATAAAAAAGGCATCTATTCAAGAATGCCAACATGAGAATCCCAGTTCATTAGATACAATTCTGAAGATAATGACAGAGAGAAAGGGAGGGAACGCCTTCTGTGGGGTCCCCTAACGCCTCCCTCCTTTTGTCTGGAGCTGGATTTCCCTCAGCTTGCCCTGAGCAGCCTGTCAGGGAGCCTTGCATCAGGGCAGACACTGATTCTCTCAGGCTAGGGGACAGAGGCTGGCATTTCTAACGGCAGTACCAGAAGGGGCAGCTGGGCGATGGGGAGACAGACTACCAGATTCCACCATATATAGAATTCTTGAGATACTTTAAGGAACTGACTTTTTTAAAAAGATCACCTGCACCAAGGGTCAGCACTGGCAAGGCGTTTTTCAATCAAGAAACCAAAACAAGCCCACTGCCATCTAGTTACTCCAGACTCACAGGGTCCCTATGGATCAGAGTAGAACTGCCCTATAGAGTTTCCAAGGAGTGCCTGGCAGATTCTAACTGCTGACCTCATAGTTACCCGATGGAGCACTTACCCACTAAGCCACCAGGGTTTCCGCAAGCAAGAGGAGAGGACAAAAAGGATCTTAGCCTTTCTTTACAAAGGTTTCACCCCACCCCATTTTGATGTCAGTGGAAAAAGATTGCAGTATGGGATATTCCATTTAATTTGGTAAATATCGTGTGGAAAATATGACTTCGTGTAATTTTGAATGTATTCAAATAGAAGGGACCTTATTGCTTAGCTGGTGCCCCCACCTTTATTTAATAGTGTGGTGGTTACGATTATGTGTCAACTTGACCACCGATGATTCTCAGTGGCTGGGTAGACAGTATGGATTCACTTTTCATTTCGTGATCAGAGGCCAGCAACCAATCAGCTGAGAGGGGTGTGCCCCTGGGGCGTGGCTTGCCCCGCTGGGTAAATAGCCCAGCCAGCCAAGTGCCCTCCGGGGGGATCTGGCAACGCTCGCCGGCACTCCACCCTGCCCTCTTCTCCTCCCCTCACCTCTCAGACCGAAGCCTGTGGGTGTTTCTCACCGGCCCCCTGACCTGCAGGCTTTGTGTGCAGCAACGCCAGGCACTCTGTGAACCAGCACAAGTGTCCTGCCTGTCCGCTTACCCACAGATTTGGACATCTTGCTCGGGTGGAGCAGCTAGTAGCTTAGAGGGACTCAAACGTTTGGTTGGCAGCTAAGTGCTTCACTGCTGTGCCACCAGGGCTCCTTGCTGTCCCTCTCTGTGCACACACCAGAACTATGGATTAAGTTCAAGAGCTCATTCTAGAAAAAGTGCTACACACCTCATTGCTGAACGTCACTGTGGTCACCTTCCAAGTCCTTCCCTTGGGAAGCTAGGCACCAGTGCTGCCACCTGGGTCACCCTTCAAAGCAATTTTGGAACTCTTTTTCTGGAATGGCCATCAGAACTGTCCTTGTATTACCCTGAATGTCATCACAATGTCTTCCTTTCGATGTTCTCTTTATCTTCAGGTAAAGAGAAAAGTCGGCGGGGGCCACATTAGGTGAGTAGGGCAGGCTGGCTGAAACTCCCTCACAGACAGCTATACAGTTAAGTTCTCTAGCTTGTCACTGTGCCATCGTGCCAAATGGCCATTCCAAAAAGAGTTCCAAAATTGCTGTATGTGTGTATGTACACACGCACACACACACACAGCTTCATTTGGTAAGCTGAAATAGTTAATGGCAATTTTCAAGGACTTTTAAAATTACGTGCAATAGAAGACAGTCAAACAGCCCCAGATGGATTTTCCAGTGACGCCTCTGTGGCTTTGACAAACATACTCCAACTCTTGAGGGGCAGCATCATTTGTAGGGTGTACCATGCAGTAGTTAAAGCAATCAACTGCTAACCAGGAAGTCAGTCACTGGAAACCACCAGCGGCTGCTCAGAAGCCTGGCAGACTTAGAGCCTAGGAAAGGCTGTCAGTTACTGTGAGTCAGAATCCACTTGATGACAGTGACTTTTAGGTGCACCCGTTTAGAGTTCAGCAGATACAGGAGCTACGTGAGTTTGAGAAATTCACTGAACACCTCTGAGCTGAAGTAGAACACACAGACATGAGGTAGACATCTAAACAGATGATCAGACAGAGAGTAACATAAGCAGTAGCCTACTCAGAAACAAGGCCAAACTAGCTGTCTGCTCCAGCTTACGGCGGCCCCATACACATCAGTCACACTGTGTGCTGTAGGGTTTTCACGGCTGATTTTTCAGAAGCAGATCACTGGGCGTTTCTTCTGAGGCGTCTCCTGGTGACTTGAATCTCCAACCTTCCGGTTAGTGGCCTAGTGTGTAAATCATATGCATCACCCAGGACCTCCAAATGAAGACTGTACCCCTTTAGAGCAAGATTATAGTGACATAGGGGACAGTATCTCAAAGTTTCGTTAAAACAAAAAATAGAATATATTGTTAAAATATTAATAAGACGGTGTTAAATGGTTAAGCCTGATTTAAAAGTAGAGTAGAACATGCCACTAGGTTTGTAAAATAGTGTAAATAAAGTATCTGTCGCTGAAGGGAAGGACAGAGCGCAGGGTATTCTCTGTGGTTATTTCTGTTCCTTTAGCATTTCCTCTTTGCGCTTTTCTTATTTTCCCAAAGTTCTAAAGATGACAGGCAGTACATTTGAGGGTATTAAAAAGCAACAAAAACAAAGCTAGTAACTGTTCTTTTTATAAAATATAAAATACAGAGAATGGAGGCTGCCTTTTTACACTACTGCAGTGTTTTCCTCATACTGTGATGTAAAAGCACGAGAAATTTCATGCTCTCATTCATTAGTTTCAAAATAAAATGGGACACAGTACAAGCTGTTTCCCCAGGAGCATCTTTTCTTACAGTGTTAACGTTTTTAGTGAAAGCATGTTTAAATCATGATTTTTGCTCCTAAGCTTCTGTTCTGTGTTCTCAATTTTTAAAAAAATGTTCTGGGAGATAACACAGCTTGCTAACATTTTCTGAATTTGTATTTTCTAGGCATACAGCTGACGGCCAGGAGTATATCTATTAGTGATCGACAACCACTGAGTCCCTTAGTGATTGATGATTGATATCTAAGAGACACCCTGGAATTAAGTAGAAGTTCAGCTCATTGTCTTTGAAGGAAAAAAGGAGAGGAGGCAGAGAAGAAGGGAGAGAAAGGGAAGGAAGGAAAACAGCGGTGGAAAAACAGGAGATGACAATCAGAATTTGGAAACTAACCACACTGACACCTGACACACTGCTGGGAATGTCACCCTTCTCTTGAGTTCTAGTATTACCTGCTGCATAAATAGAAAACATGAGTTTGAAAGTCATTTAACTTTTTAAGCCTTTTTTTCTCCTCAATAAAATGTAGATGATAATATTAACATTTTTCTGAATGTGTTATGATTATCACATAAGATAAACCATGTGAGTTTTGTTAGGAAAGTAATTTGTCCAAATCCATTTTTTTTTGTGTTATTCTGGCCCCATTCCTGGTCTGTAGTTGATGCTCAATGCATACATGCTGAGTAAGTGCTGACAGAGTGAATAAAAGCTGAAGAGGTTGAATAATTTTTGAGTATCAGAATATAAATACTAAGATGGCCTGGCTAGAGGGTTGAGGCTCTTTCTGCTGTATTAGAAGCCAGTGATCTGTTTGTATGTCTTATCTGGACTCTCTTGTTATCCAGCCTGTCTTCTCTTGTAAATATTTGGTGTAGCCTGTGATTATCAGATTCAAGAGCACATTTTTTTTTTTAATCTTTAAAACAGGCTTGATTAATTGCAGTCCTGATTAAATTCAACTCAAAAAAGACCAAATGATGTTGCTCAGTCAGATTTCTTTTCTATGAATAATAATGGTCAGTGTACCTGAGCACTGGCAGAGTTGGCTATTTGCTAATGCAGAAGATGTTAAAAATAATGTTTCCCATAGCATGTTCACCTTATACAAAGTTTGCCTATTTGTTAGTTTTATGCTTGTGTTGGTTTGTTTTCTGGAGGATTTGATCACACAAAATGCATTGAACAGAACAAGGAGCACTTGCTGCCTTCAAGGCACGATGGCGTGGAGATCCAGAGACGAGGATGAGACACTCCTGGTCTTAGAGATGTCGGTCCACTGAGAAAAGTGACAGGCAAGTGAAAACGGACTATAAGGTACTGGAAGGAGTCCTGGTTGCCCAGTGGTTATACATCCAGCTGCTAACAGAAAGATCCACAAGTCCAAACTGAGCAGCTTTCCCACAGGAGAAAGATGTGGTGGTCAGCTTCGATAAAGATGACAGCCTAGGACACCATATGGGGCAGTTCTTCTCTGTCTTATAAGGTCACTGTGTTGGAATCCGCTGGATGGCAGTGAGTTCATAAAGCGCTGGAAGCACAGGTCCTGCAGTCATTATAGTACCCAAGATAATAGCAAGGCACAGCCTCCTCTGGCCACACCTGGGATACCTCGTGAACGTTGCCTCATCTTTGACGGAGAAGTGATCACACAAAGCCTTCTGATGAGATGTTTGCTGAGTTTGTTCTTACAGGTTGTGTTGAGGAGATGTTGTCAGAGAAAGGCAGAGAAGGAGAGGTTAGAAACTAACATAAGATGCCCTGGAGCCCCTAGTTGGTGCAGATGACAAGCATGTCAGGCTGCAGACCAAAAATTTGGCAGTTTGAGTTCCCTCAGAGGTGCTTCTGGCAAAAGGCACGACAGTGCTTTGGAAAACTCAGCCACTGAAAACCCCATCAAACGTAGCTCTGCTCTGACTCAAGTGGGGTCACCAGGAGTCAGAGTCAGAGTCAGAGTCAGAGTCAACTCCACAGCGACTCGATAAGAAGCCCCCTGGCTAGTGAGAGGTGGAGCCTGGGTTCCACAAAAACTGCTGAGTCGTCAACATCAAGGGCTCCGTTCCTTGTCATACACAGGCATGTGGAGGCTCCTGCCCTGCGAAGACTTGTCCATCTTCCTGTACTCCAGTCCCAAGCCAGGCCCAGGCGGCAGTGAGCTCAGCTGACTCACTGTCGGTCTCTTGTAGGAGAACGTGGGCCACTGAGGAAGCAGATGGCCCTGACTACGCTGCAGTGATCTGAGGTCTTAGCTGAGAGGCTATCACAGGGAAACCCCTGAAAGCTGGCCTGAGAGTGTCTGCCTGAAACCTCGTACTGCCCAAGTGTGACGTTGTCCGATGAAAAATGTATGATGTCAATACACTGAGTCTGTTCAGAAACCATTAGTTTAACAATAGGAATGTTAAGAATGGTGTAGATGTGAATTTTGCTTTTGGTGGGGTAGTGATTAAGTGCTATGTCTGCTAACCAAAAGCAGTTCAAACCCAGCACACACTTCTTGGAGACTATGGGAACAGTTCTACTCTAACCTATAGGGATGCTATGAGTCAGAATCAATTCAATAGCAGTGTGTTTGGTTTCAGGGTTTTTTGTAGTCCAAAGTCTACTGTTAAACTGTGAGATCCTCTTAGTCATTGCAAAGAATTAAAATACCACTGTCCAGCTGGCCCTTACAGGCAAGGGACAGGTAACGGCAGCGTTCTAATAATATAACATGTGTAAGTGCAATTTTTGAGCCGTAGTTAAGAGCTCAGGGGCTACCCAAAAGGCTAGCAACCTGAATCCACCAGCATTTGGAAAGCCAATTTTCTAGTAACCTTCCAAAGCCAGCTGTTAGGGGTGACTAATATTTGATATTTAAAAACTAAAATTACTGCATTACTTAAACTTACTGAAGACTCTAGTATTCTAACAAAAAAAAAGTTGGTTGCCATGCAACACTTTGTCTACAATATCACAAATTTCCTCCTGTGCATTCATAATCGGAGATAATTGGGATTCTCGTAACTGTTCTGAAGTGCTTCATCCGGGCCGTCTTGGGTGGGTCGAGAGTTTTGATTGCCTGCTATTTGGGTTGTCGTTAATATATAGGGTGGGTGGTGGTTAGGTTTAATTTTGCTGATCACTCTCTTCTTACACAATTACTATGCTTCCAACGTTTTATCCCTGTTTGTTCCTTTCATGTCTCGTTATCATTGTGTTACACCTTTTTTTCCTACATCAGTACTGGACAAAAAGCAGTGGAGGCGGACCATGGGACATTTCAGCAGCCCACGTGGGCTACTGTCAAAAAAAGTTGGCATTAGTTCATTAAAGAAAGGGGAACTCAAGCTAGATCATTTTCAGTCAGTTTATTAGAAAATGTTCAATACTTTGAATGTATTCACTGGAACTCCAGAGGGGCATCAAGTCTTGATGACACTGGTTTCGTGTCACTTACTTATTTTTTTTTAACTTGATCTGAGATTATTGTCTCTATGAAGATAGTGGCACAGCAGTTAGGAGCTTGGCTATTAAGCAAAACCCTGTGTGGCAGTTCTACTCCATCCTATAGGGTCATTATGAGTCAGAATGGACTTGACAGAAATAGGGGAGAGAAGTAGTACCACACAGGGGTGGGGAGACTGGCTTTGATCCTTGGCTCTACAACACACTGGCCGTCCTGCTGTGAGGTGCTGTGGAGTCGGTCCTGACTCCGAGTAACCCAGGTACAACAGAAGGAACCCAGCCCCGTCCTGTGCCACCTGCATACTGGTTGCCATGCTTGAGCCCATTTGTTTTTGCAGCTGATCTGTCAGTCCATCTCGTAACGTTTTCTTTTGGTTGTTGCTGTTGACCTGACCCTCTACTCTACCATGATGACATCTTTCTCCAGCAGCTTGTCCCTCTTGACACCGTGTCCAAAGTATACGACACCATCCTCACTTGTAAGAAGCATTCTGGCTGGACTTCTTCCGGACAGATGCTTGTTCTTCTGGTGGGAGGTCTGCCTTAATTCAAAGGCTACAGTTCTTCTTGTTCCTTGTTATTGTCTATCTTTCTCGTGCATATGAGGCCACTGAAAATACCATGGCTTGGATCAGGCACACGTTAGTCCTCAAGTGACATCTTTGCCTTTTAACACTTCAAAGAGGTCTTTTGCAGAGGACAGGCCGATGCAATCCATCATTTGCTTTCTTGCCTGCTGCTTGCACGAGCACTGATTGTGGACCCAAGTAAACAGAAGGCTTGACAACTTCAGTGTTTTCTCCATTTCTCCCACCACTGTGGCTGGGTAAGCCACTATCCTGTTCTTCATTTCTCTTGTGTTTTCAATGCTGATACTCATCAGACTTGCTTCAGAGGGTGATTTGAAGATAAAATTATTCCACATGTGGACTGACAATTGAATTTATGACCTCATTCCAGAAAAAGTGCTACATACCTCATTGCTGACTATCACTACAGTCACCTTCCGAGTACTCCTTTGGGGAAGCTACACACTGACACCAGTGCCTAGTCCACCCTTCAGAGCAGTTTTGGAACTCTTTCTGGAATGGCCATCAGAGCTGTCATTGTGTTACCCTTGATATCCTGAATGTCATCCCAATGTCTTCCTTTCAACATTTTCTTACTCTTCTGGTAAGAAAAAAGTCACGGGGGGCCAGATCAGGTGAGCAGGGAGGGTGTTCCAATGTAGTTATTTGTTTACTGGCTAAAAACTTCCTCACAGACGACTGTACAGTTAATGTGAATTTGTCACTGCATCACAGTGTACAATGGCCATTTCAGAATGAGTTCTGAAATTGCTTTGAATGGTAGACTAGGTGCTGGCATCAGTGTGTAGCTTCCGAAGGTGAGTGCTTGGCAGGTGACCCCGGTGATATTCAGCAACGAGCTACGTAACACTTAGAAGAGTTAAGTTCATGGACTTAGTTGTCGGACCTTGTACCTGAAAATTATTTAGACCTTATGCCTAATGAACCAGTTGCCATTGAGGTGATTCTATCTCACAGACCACGAGTCACGGTGAGCCCAGGTTGTTAGAGTAGAACAGTGCTCCATAGGATACTCTGGGACTGCTTTGGTAGAACTAGATCTCCAGACTTTTCTTTTGATGCACCTCAGAGTAGATTTGAACCACCATCCTTCTGGTTAACAGTCAAGTGCTTAACCATTTGTACCACCGAGGGACTACAGAAAGAGAGAGAGAGAGAGAGAGAGATATTACACATAGTAGAGCCTCAATAAACGCTACGCATGGGGTCCTCCAGTTACTGCTTTTTTCCTTACCCAGGACAGTACCTTCTTCTTCCCTAACCTGTGCTCACTCACTCCCGCTTTCCCAGGTTTCACGGGCTTAGCTCTCAGGAACTAACCCATGAAGAATGACCATGGCTCTAATAGGTGAAAAGAAGGAAGAGGAATGGCACCCCAGAGAAAGCTTCTTCGAGCCTGAAAAAGTCACCGGTCATGGATAAATACAAACAGTTCCTTGTAGCCTCATCAACTGCAGAGAGTGTCCAGGTAGGACGATCTGAGTATTGTGTTTCTTTACTGTATGAAATTATAAAAGCTATACTTTCTCAGAGACACAATTAATCCAGTTCCTTATGTGTTGTCGTAACTGTTTTTTGTTTGTTTGTTTTAAAATCCCTAGGTGACTCTGGGGAGTACTTTTTTTAGGATGAGCTGTTGACATAAAGCCTGGTGGTGTAGTGGGTAAGAGCAACAGCTGCTAACCTAAAGGTCAGCAGTTCAAATCCACTAGGCATTCCTTGGAAACTCTGGGGCAGTTCTGCCTGGTCCTATAGGGTTGCTATGAGTCAGAATTGACTCAGTGGCATTGAATTTTGTTGTTGTTGTGATGTAAATGCCACATATTGAGGTATACTTCTGGTTATTTCTGTCTAACCCTATTTCTTTGGGCTCACAGGCTTTTTGAATGTTGGTGCTACAGAATCCAGTTTCTCATTCCCCTTATGTGTGAAGTGAGATGATAGTGCCTCTGTCTTAACACTGTTCTGAGGATTTTGCTCCCAGAACCTGGCATGTTAGAAACACGGAATCAACGTTCCTTCTTAATCTGCAACACTGAAAATATGGGTGGGAAGTGGTCCTCACTCTTGCAGACAAAGTGTGTATTTAATACAGCTCCAGGGCCCCTGGGTGGTACCAACAGTTAAGGCTCTTGGCTGCTACCCAGATGATTGGAGACTGGAGTTCTCCTCCCGAGGCCCCTCTGAAGAAAGGTGTGGCCGTCTGCTTCTGAAAAGTTGGTCATCACAGAATAGTTCTGTACGGACATGCACAGTGGTACTCTCAGCCAGAGGGGACTAGGTGGCAATTTTTTCTCCCTATTCCTTTTGCTTCTGCTGGCACTCAAAGGGACAGCTTGTTAGAGTGCTTCCTTCATGAAACTTTTCAAGCACTCCAGCACAGAACACAGTCTGACCTTCCCTGCAGAGATTTGCTTTTTGTGCTTCCTAAAAGGAAATCAGTGTCTGCGCACAGGGAGGGGCAACTACACACCCGTGGAGACCCTGGCGCGTGGTAGGCGCCGGGCAGCTTCCTTACCGTCTCATGCATTCATCTCCCCACGTAACCCCTACAAGAATCAAATGAAATCACTACTACAGCAGTTCAGATGAGTGAGCCGGAAGGAAGGGAACTCTAGTTTTAGACGCCGGTCTGCCTGACTGCACTGCCCACAGCCTGTCTTTTGCAGGACTGTCCGGTATGTCACAGTCACATGTTCTAAGCACCAGCTTACATGAGGAGGCCCAGTTCAACGCTTGATTTTGGAGGAACCTGATGGGGACAAAAGAGGTCACTTCCAGGGAAAGAGGAGGCAAGCACTGCCTATAACATTTTAAGGTGCTAATTAATCACCCTTAATAGTGCAATCATCTAAATACTGCAGGCATTTGTTCTCCAGGCTAATCTAATTCTGATTACCTCTCATAAAGAGATTAATTTTGGAAATGACCATTTCCTTAATGCAGTGGAAAGATATTTTCATTCTCTGTCTGTGTTAGACCGATCTCCCAAAGAATCTGAAATTTCTTTGAGTCAGGAAGTTCCTGAATGGGGTGACTAAAACAAAAGTAAACAAAACAGCTCCTTCATTATCCCTTTACTTTCGCTTTCATTATTAGAACTCATTTAATTACTAGTTACAAAAAATCTGCACATGTAAAAATTCAACATTTGGAAATTTTGTCCAGGCACAGAAGAAATGAGGCAAGGTATGCGTGGATTCAGGCAGTGGTTCAAAAACCCTACTGTGATGACAGACATCACCGAGACACCCATGTGATCATGAAAAGAGCATTTATAGGCAGCCGCATGTGCCTCCCGAATGCCTTGTCCCCAAATCTCTCTTTGCTGAAACAGGCAGAAGCAGCAATGTCATTGCTGATGTCAAATAGCTCCTGGCTAAAAACAGAGAATACCAGAAAGATGTTTACCTGAGTGTTATTGAACATGCAAGGGCTTTCAGCTGTGTGGATCATAACAAATTATGGGTGATGTGGCGAAGAATGGGAATTCTAAACAATTGTGCTCGTGAGGAACTCTGCTTAGAACAACAGGAAGTTGTTCAGACAGAACAAGGGGATACTGTGTGGTTTAATGTCCCCGGAGGCAGGCATCAGGTTGTATCCTTTGAAAGTACTTCTTCAATCTGTCTGCTGAACAAATAATTTGAGAACCTGGACTATATGAAGAAGAACAGGACATCAGGATTTGTAGAGGACTCATTAATAACTTGAAAGATGCAGACGACAGAGGCTTGCTTGCTGAAAGTCAGGACGACTCGAAACACTTGTTCCTGAATCCACAGCCTTCAGCGTGGATTCTACCAAAAAGCAAGAAAACAAAAATCCTCACAACTGGATGAGTAAGCAACATCATGATAAATGGAGAAAAAACTGAGATTGACGCAGATTTTGTTGTAGTTGGAGCCACAATCAGCACCAATAAAAGCAGCAGTCAAAAAGAAACCCTGTCCCTTCCTGTGGCCTGCCCCTCGCTGCGTCTGTGCTCTGACTTTGCCGAAGCACTCTGCCCTGTGCTCTCTTTGCTTCAGTTGGTCAGTTTCCAGAATATACCCAGCTTTCTCCTGTCTCTAGACATTTGCCTCTGCAAACCAAAAACCCACTGTTGTCGAGTCAATTCCAACGCATAGCAACCCTCTGCGGCAGAGCAGAACTGCTCAGTAGTGTTCCCAAGGAGTGCCTGGTGGATCTGAACTGCCTACATTTTGTTTGGCAGCTGTGGCACTTATCCACTGTACTGCCAGGGTTTCCTGCTTGTGCAAAGCTGTATTTTAAGATGTCTTTTATTAACAGGACTGAAAAACCACCCCAAGAAAAGCCTCTCCCACAGTCCTGAAGCCCTCCTAGCTAAGGACTGAATAACAATATAAGAATAACCAGCGCTAGTAGTTTACATTTGACTATGAACCTAAAAGACACCCAGAAACCAAACCTGCTGCTGTTGAGTCAGGTCTGATTCATAGCGACCCTAGAGGTCACAGTAGAACTGCCCCGTAGAGTTTCCAAGGAGCAGCTGATGGGTGTGAACCTCCGACCTTTGGGTTAGCAGACACAGCATTTAGCCCACTACACCACCAGGGTTTCCAACTATGAACCTAAAGGCTGACAATTCAAACCCACTCAGCAGTGTTGTAGATAAAAGGGCTGGCAATCTGCTTCTTTTCAGGGGCTGCTGAGTGACTTTTCAACTCAGTAATCCATGAGACAGAGCAGAACTACCCCACATGTAATCTTCACGGGGGCAGATCCCCAGGTCTGCCTCCCTTGGAGCTGCTGGGTGGGTTTGAAGGGCATGCCTTTCAGTTAGCAGCCAGTGCTTTAACCACGTGCTAGCAGGGCTTCCTGTGACAGTTACAGCCACGAGAACCATCTGAAGCGGTTACACACGGTAACACACGGGGTCAGGGAAAGTCACAAGGGACTCCACTTACTGGACACTCCACAGTAACGGCTAAAGCTTTACACGCAGGGTTTCATTTAACCCTTATCATGTCTTTGGAAGAAATGCACTGTTAACATAGCCAGCACAAAGAAAGGAGGCTCAGAGAGGCTCAGACTTGCTGGCGTTGACGCCACTTGAAGGACAAAGGGAGGACTCAGCCGTGGTCAGCCTGTGCTGAGCCTGCACCCCTGTGTAAGTGACTGCAGGATCACTTTTCTAAATGAGCTGCCCACCAAAGATAGGACGTCCCCTCTTAATTCTCACTCTCCCCAACCCCTGGGAGCCCTGGAGGAATTACTCAGAACAAGTGGTCTGTTCTAGGGGAGACTGCCAGGCTCGGAGGTTAGGAAAAGACTCAAATCTTTCTTTGTTGTGTGACCATGGGATGTGTCTTCGAGCTCTCTGATGGCCTCATTTCTTTATCAGGACCTCACTGATTAGCTCAGCTGCTAATCAAAAGGTCTAAAGTTCCAACCTACCAGCCACTCCTTGGAAAGCCTCTAGGGAAGCAGGGTGGCTGTGAGCCTCTGAGGAGGTATCCCCTCCGGGGCAATGGGTGCGCTTTTTTGGCTGTGTCAGGACAGGAACACCCCCCAAGATTGCTGAGAGCAGGGCTCAGGATGGTTCAGGCCCTATGTCAGAGAGCAGCCTTCTGCTCAGCGTTGGTGCCCCCCAGCCCGAGTGCAGCTCTGTCAGTCTGAGTGAACCCCCTCAGACTTGGCACCTTCTACACGTTCAGCCTGGTACCCCTCTCATCAGCCCTGATGCCCCTCTCTCAGCCTGAGTCACCCCCTCAGGGTAGGCAGAACCCCCTCAGCCTGGGCACCCCTCCATCTCCAGCCTGTGTGCCCCGCACCGGCTTGGCCTCTCCTCTCCAGACTGAGCACCTGGCACAGCCTGGACACCTACCAGTCCGGGCTCCCTTCGCCCCAACCTGGGCGCCCCTCCCTCAGCCCGGGAACCCGCGTGCTAGCCTGGACAACCCTCCTTCAACTCCGCCTGCCCTCTGCCGACCTGGGCGCCCCTCCCTCAGCCAGGGCGCCCCCTCCGCAGGCTCAGCTCCCTAAACAGCTTGTTTAGAGACACCGCTCAAATCAGATGATGAGCTCCCAGACCCTCCTCCACGGCCAGCTGGGCTGCACAGAATTCCCCTTCCCTTCAATTAAGCCAAGTGGACGCTGAAGTGGCATCACGTGGCTCTGCCACTCTCCTGATTAGGAAACCGAGACGGGCTGGTGGGTGAAGGCGACATTCTGGCCACCAGTGTCAGGCGAGGAGGACGCAGAGAAGGAGATTTTGGAGTCGGCAGGCACCTGCGGCTTCCTGTGGCTTCAGTCCTCCAAGCGCCTCAGGGTCCCTCCCTGATCATGAACTCGGTGGCATCAGAGCCATGATGGGAACTGCTGGTTGCAGGTGGTGGGGGGCTCTGGCGATCCCGTCATCTCTGCAATTGGGGCTTGCTATGAAACCCTTCTACAGCCTCTGGGAAACTCCAAACTAGCTGCTGTGGAACCAGCTTCAGCTGCTGGCATCACCCCAGGTGTCAGAGCCGAACTCTGCTCCCTGGGAGTTTCAGGGGCTGAGTTTCCAAAAAGAGATCGCCAGGCCTTTCTTTTGAGGGGTCTCTGGGTGAATTCAACCTCCAATGCTTCCAACGGGTCCTGCCATGAGGGATGCCAGCATCCAGACCCGGTGGGGCACTGACTTTCTGTGATAGTCTATGTTATCTCTCATGTCCTTCTCTTTTTACTCACAGCAAACAGGAATCCAGCCCTTGCTTGGTGCAGGGACAGAGGTGACCACAGGGTACACGGGCTGCATCCCGCGTCCCCTCCACAGCACACCCCCTGGGTAATCTTGAGAAGATTCTCTGAACATCCAAGGTAGCTTCCATCAAACGAAGGTGCCAATTGTGTCTTTGCCTTGGGAAGGGTGGTGGTCAAATGATGTGTGGAGTGACTTTGTGTGGACCTCAAAGATTGTTTCCACAACACAGGTGACAGTTGCAGGTCTTCGCCTTGGGAAGGGTGGAGGTCTACTGCTTTATGCGAAATAGCTTTGCAGATGGAGAAGCATTTTGCACATGTCCGTTCCTGTTTATTCTGTTGGGCTTTGGCCAATGATAGGTTTATCAGGTTTTCGTTGCTGCTATAGCAAATTGCTACAGATGGAGTGGCTGAAAACAACACAAGCTGATTATCTTACACCTTTGGAAGTCAGGAATTTACACAGCATCTCACCTGGCTAAAGTCCTGCTGACTGTGGGGCCGCATTCCCATCTGGAGGTCCTGGAGGAGAATTGGCTTCTTTGTCTTTCCAAGCTTTTACAGGCTGCCTGCATTCCTTGACCTGTGGCTCTCTGACTCCATCTCCAAAGCCAGCTACATTTCCTAGATGCTGCCGTGTCTCTGGGCCTTTCTTCTACATCTAAGGCCCTTGTGATGACACTGGGCCCATTCAGGTAATCCAGGACACTGTCCCCTTCTACAGGCAAACTGTTAGTAACCTTCACTCCATCTGTATCATAATTGTGCTTTGCTATGTAACCTGTTTATAGGTTCCCTGATAGAATGTGGACACATCTGAAGGCCTTGACTCGGCTTGCCACAGAAGTTACTAAGAAAATGTGGACACAGTTGTTCCAAACAAGAGAAAAAGCTGCACCTGTTACAAAGAAATTCACACTGCACTAGGATTCACTTACTTCGTTGGGCCACTGTTGGACTTAAATGCTTTAATACATGTAAAGTGTTAAGAACTGTTCCTAGTCCATACTAAATGGTCAGTAGTTAGTGTTATCGTTAATGTGCCACTAGTTTTTGTTGGAAGCATGAGTGGATACAGAAAGGAGAAGCTGTTTTCCCTAAATCAGGCTCTGGAAATTATATGCTGTTATCTTTATGCAAGTAGCATATGTGCGATGCCAAAACTCTTTTACGTAATTCCATCATTTGTCATGTTGTATGCATAGGTGTGTTATTTGTAAAAACATGATAATCAAAATTCAGACACCTTCTATGAGGGAATGAGAGGGAGTGTGGCTTCTTAGGACAGAGGATATACATGGTGCATGCAAACTACGTGCCCATTCTTCTACAGAATTTATGTTATGTCAAACCCCAAAACCCATTGCCATCAAGTCGTGTCTGACTTGCAGTGACCCACATTATGTCAAGGACTGTTTATAACAGCCCACCCTGTCAATCTGAAACTTGAAGTTGAGAGCAGAAGTTAATCCGGAGTGGCACAGCTCGTCAGTAGCAAATTCAGGGTTTTGCAACCTAATTTTGCAGTTCTGCCAGAACCCAAAGCCTGTGCCTTGTGGTAATTCCTACCTACTGAGAGATTAAATATAACCACTGTATTCTATGTGCATGACTCATGGATCCGACTCGACGGCACTTGGCTTGGCTTTATTCTATGTGCAAATTCATGCACACAGGTTCATGTAATTTAGAGCTGCGTCAACAAGCAGGGAGCCCTGGCGGTAGAAACAGTTAGCATGCTTCGATGCAAACTGAAAGATTAGAATTTGAGGTCCACCCAAAGGGGCCTTGGAAGAAAGACGTGATGATCCACTTCTGAAAAATCCGCCATTGAAGGTGTTACACATCACACTGTTCCACTCCAGCACACACGGGGTCTCCACGAGACAGAATCAAGTCCAGGGCAGCTGGTGGTGATAGTTTTAGAAAGCAGTTTACTAAGATACTGTGTTCCTACTTTGATAAGAAATATCATACGAATCTAAGATGTTTCTCTGTATGTAATTACACTTCCTGAAGCCTTCCAAAGGTTCCAGAAGTGAGTGAACAGAAATGGGCTCATGAAGACTCTGCTTTGTTGCTGAGAAGACGTCAGTGTTGGTCATCACCTCCCTGCACTTTGTATTCCGTGCAAGCAAAGGGTGACCCAGGAAATCATTGCCCACAGCAGGGTCCCCTGGGGAGTTTGCAGGGAGCTGGGGATGCTACCAGACCACCTGGGCTGCTTGCAGAAATCCAGCGACATAGCAGGGTCCCTGGGGTGTCTTCAGGGAGTCAGTGACCATAGTGCAGCCCCCTACAGAGTTTACAGGGGCCAGTGATCACAGCAGGGTCCCCTGGAGGATTTGCGGGGAGCCAGCCGTGGTTCCACATTCTCAGTGTGTGCTCCTTGAGGAGCTCTGCCTAGAACGGCAATGTTTTCTTTCAGGGCTGCTTCCTTGGTCAGGTTTGCCAGAAGGGGCAGCCAAGAGACCTTTGAACAGGAGTGGGACAGTCATAGGAAATGCCAAGTGCTGACTTGTCCCACGGAGGCCTAAACAGCACATTTCAAATACCAGTACCTCTGGGGAGGACAGTATCCAACTGCACAGATTCAGGACTCACCTCCCCAGTAGCAATTATTTAGAGTGTTTCCTAATGAACAGGGATTGTAAGCTAATTTTCTTGTGTTTTCATTCCTCTTTCTACTGGAGGCTTCTGCTGAGTGGTTTCAAGGGGAGCGCTCTGTCTAATGGCTACCAGGCCCTCCAGGGAGGTCTAGGTCAGTACTCTTCTCTTAGGTATTGGCAGAAATAATCAGTTTGTGAGATTTGGCATCAAAGGAACAGACTGGATTTCAGGCTCCAGGTGATTTTAGGCATATGCATCTCCTAATCTTCTGGGCCGATCCTTGGTGGCACAGCAGTTAAGTGCTTGGCTGTTAAATGAAAGGTCAGTTGTTCCAAGCCAGCTCCTCATGTCAAGGTTAGCTAGGGAACCTGGTCGCTGCCACCAGATACTAACATGTCTTACGCCAGACTCTAACATTTTTTAGGGTAAGGAAGGTCGCTGTTTGCATTAGAGAACACACACATTATTGATGTGGACACCAAGGGAACCTAATCTGCCACAGATCAGCACTTCTCCCTGGCACTGTGTGATGCAAATGCAAGTCCTGCCTGGCAGTTGTGATGCAAATACAACAATTCCTCCTGGCAGCTGTGATGTGGCTACAGTAGCCTCAGACTCCATCAAAAGCTAAGTTACTACCTTGGCCTCCTATCTGTGATATTGCCCCCTGCTTTTGCTAATAAAAACCCACTGCTGTCAAGTCTGGTCCGACTCATAATGAAAAGCACCCCGAAAAACCTATGTTAGATCTTTTTTCCACTCATGGAGAATGATCCGTTCCCTCTTTGGAACGTACTTTCCCTTAACAGACTTTTCCATCTTGTGCTACCAAAAAGGATGCACCCTCCTGTGCTTTGCGGTAGGGGGAGCCCACATTGCCACCCACTGGGAGACTGAACTTTCTAGCTTAGTCTCCAGAACCCTAATCAAGTCACTTGAGGTCTTATCAGTTACATGACCTGGACACACAGGAGAAAAACCTAGTGATCTACTCCTATAAAAGTTGCAACCTGGGAAAGTTCTGCTCTGTCACATAGGGTTGCTGTAAGTTGGATAAAACCTGGACAGCACCAACAACAACTTAATCCTCTGGGAGAAACAAGGGGGGAGGTTTAATTTTTTATCTTGTTTTCATATTTGTTGACACAATAGAGATGAAACAAAATGTTTTCCAAATACAGTCACTTTAAGGGCCAAGTTACAAAGGCATTTATCCAGTATCACTGTTTTGTGTAGTGGATGTGTGTAAGTGATGATGACTCACATGACAGAGACTCACTGGTACAGTAGACTGTGTTGCTTCAGAGCATAGTCAGGTATCAAGCATGTACGGGTTATGCAGTAGGCATGGAATCATCCATCCATGTGATACCAAACACATGAAAAGCCATCTGCTATGAGTGTATTCTTATTTTCAGTATTGTGCTAGGCAATTTCCTGTGTGGTAGCATAGACTGGGAGACTCCTGTATGGCAGACAGACACCAGCAACTCACCTACCAGAGTGCTGAAGTTAGAACTGAAAATAAATAAATAAATAAATAATAATAAATCAAAATTAAAAAATAGCAAAATACATCTGATAAATGATCCTTAAAATACAGCAACTTCAGTCAAAGTTGTTGTAAGACTAAACAGAAATTCTAATTTCATTTTTTAAAAGGATTTTTGAAGAAAGCTTAAATTTTTTTTTTTTTTTTAAAAGAAAGCATCATCTGATTTGGGGTCTTTGTTATCATTCCTCCAAAAAGAGACTTGGATAAAATATCAAAGGAACTGTTTCCATATGGAAATCAAGTGCAGTGACTTTTTTTTTTTTTTTTGAGAAAACAAAAAATTGAAAGTAGTTTACTAAATACAATAATTAAATTGCCCCAATGCATCTCATTCATCGAATTCAGGTCAAAATAGGAGTCAAAGTTGCTTATGGGGTGCTAAAGTCACTCTCATTTGTTAGCTGGATGACTTTGGGAAATTATCTTACCTTTCTAAAACTATTTCTCTTAATAGCACACAAAGGTTGTTAATGCTTCTCAGTGGATTTGGTGAAGATTAAATACAATTTCACTCATGAACATGCTTAGCGTCTTGCCTAGGATGGCATGTCATCCTCTCACACCTTCTCCATGGGAATCCCTGACATGAAATAAAGTGATTTATTTCTAGATCCTAAAACTCTTTCAGCTATGAATGTTGGTTTCTTTTGAGCAGAGGGTGGAACAACCACAGAATGGCTCTACTTGTGCAGACAGCTGATGAAATAATTCTAGTAAAAATGATAGCAAATGCTGACTCCCTTCTAAGTGCTGGACATTCTTTTAGACACTCTGTGTATGTGCTCAAGGAGCCCTAGTAGCATAATGGATAAGTGTGGCTGCTAACTGGAAAGTTTAGCGGTTCAAGCTCCCTAGCTTCTTAGTGAAAGAGAGATGTGCCAGTCTGTTTCTATATTGAGTGCAGCCTTGGAAACTCTACGGGGCATTCTGACTCATACCACCGTATGTTGTTGTTAGGTGCCGTCAAGTTGGTTCCGACTCATAGCGACCCTATACGTCACAATAGAACTGCCCCATAGGGTTTCCAAGGAGCAACTGGTGGATTCGAACCACTGACCTCTTGGTTAGCAGCCATAGCACTTCACCACTATGCCCCCAGCATTTCCTTAGCAATGCTATAGGACAGAATAAACTGTCCCCTAGTATTTCCTGGGCTGTAATCTTTGTAGCAGCAGATTGCTGCATCTTTCTCCCAGTAGGAGGCTGGTGGATGCTAACCACCAACTTTTCAGTTAGCAGCTGAATGCCTAACTTTTACATCACCCTGGCTCTTTCCAGCAGTGCTATGAGGAAGCTATTTTATTTACCACCATGTGGCAGGCAAGGGACGCAAGACCCGGAGCTTCAGCTGTATTGATTTAGGTATCATGCTCTATCACTGGCAGCTGTCTATTTTGCATCAGGTGAAAGAAGTCTGGAGACCAAAGCCTGCCTGCTGTCTGGGGTCCCCACTCCATTTTTTGAATGTCATGGCTCTTGAGCACCACAGAGCAAGTTTAATCCCTGATGGAAATACCTCCCATTGGCATCTGCAAATATGAAGAAGAGCAGAGTTACCTTCAACACGTCAGGGCTCCGGAAAATTGTGGGC
This sequence comes from Heterohyrax brucei, assembly GCA_028571685.1. NCBI lineage: Eukaryota > Metazoa > Chordata > Mammalia > Hyracoidea > Procaviidae > Heterohyrax > Heterohyrax brucei. The sequence continues at coordinate 6,308,253 of CM053153.1, forward strand.
TAGTGACCTCCAAAGAGGCTGCCATGAGTGGCTGTTTGAGTCGGAAAGTACTGTATAAAGCCTCACCAGGGAATGCCAGTGTGGAGGCTTTGGGATAGATGTCACACAGAAATGCATGCCTCATCCAATTCCCCACTTCTCCCACTCCCTGAAATGTCACTTTCTTGAGATTTTCCTTTTATATCCTGCCTCTGCGCAGGATTAATCATGGCCTGGAACCATTTATCTGTGCTTCTCTCTTGGACTGTTTTGTTTCAGAAAATGCCACCAGCTCCTGGAACAGTACATGGCTCAGAGCCAGCTCTGCAGGATTGCAAAATGACTGAATCAAGAAGGAGTGATGGTGTTTGTTGCTGTGTCGATGCTTGCTTCTGTGCCCAACTCTTCACCAACAGTATGGGCACCTTCACCCAGGGACTATGTTAACAGCTGGTAGGTGATGATTAGTGGGATGAGGATGTGAACTCACTAGGAGTAGGCAGACTTCCCTTGCTGCTGGGTACTTTCTGTAAGCAGCCTTCATGGATTCTCACATTAATCAATGCTAGATACTTTAAAGGTAAGGAAACTGACTCAGAAAGTTTACAAAGCTTATCTAACTTTGTTCCACATAGTAGGGAAAGTAATTCTAAACACTGTCTCTGCTACACCTGTGTTCCCAGACCCACCTGTTTATGACCTTGTTTCTCTTTCTGTTACAAACTAGCATCTAACCATGTGTTGTCTTTCAGGCCTAACAAGTGTGGGAATTTGATTGTTCCTCTGGTTAGACATTTATTTCCTTGTCTGTCTCATTACTTCCACAAAAGGATTTGTTTGCTCCTAGAAATCTACATGAAGCATTGCCAGGAACAGTGTCAACTCTGTGGCAACTGGTAGAACTCTGCGGTGGTCACTGGCTTTGCAGAAAGGTTGAAAACATCCTGGGTCTAGTGAAAACAGTGCTCAGGACACTGCCCGGCTCATGAGAGAAGTAAGTACACAAATCTTCTTTCTACTGCCTGTTACAGTGTAGTTGCAAGACAATAGGCTTTCACAACCAGAAAAGTCTTATGCTACATATTGTGTGATCTTGAGACATGACCTAACTCTCTGAGGTTTCTTTTCTGTGTCTGTGCAACGGGGAGAACAGCACCTAACTGCAGGAGTTATTTGGGGCATAAGCTAAAGTCCAGGGCAGCAGTACTCCTACCAGTGAAATCCAGTGTAAGTATGCACCTCTTTCCTCTACTCTGTTTCTGTCCTGAGGAGGAGTCCTGCCTGGGCTGAGTGAATGTTCTGTGATGCCAGCAGTGGGTGATTGTGGATGTGTTTCAAATGCTAAGGGGCTGTAATTTTCATGATGTCAGGAAGTAAAGGAAACCTTAAGGAACTTAAAATAATGAGATTTCTGTTTTAGAATCTCACTCTCTTTGAGGTATTGAAGGTTAATTGCACTTGGGAAGATGGGTAGAGATTGGCAGGTAGCTGTGATAAGATTCCAAAGATCCAAGCAGGAGTGGAAGGACTTATGTGAGGACAGTGACCGTGAGAACAGAGAAATGACAGTCTTAAAATAGATCAGGATGTGTTAGTCTGTATTTTGCTAGATTATATACTTCGGTCATAAACAATGCCAATTTTCAATAGCTGAAAGAATATGTTCGTTTGTCTTGGTTGTTGGGACTTTGTTCCCTGAGCCATCTCGTGACCAGACTCAGACTGGAGGAGCGGCTCCTCTATAGCACGTCTGTTCTCACGGCAGAGGGGAAGAGGAGAGGATGGCAAAACATTCAGTCATTGAAGCTTTTGTTCATACATGTAGCATATGAGGACTGACAAGTTCACCAACACCTTCCAAGTACTCACCTTGGGAAGCTATGCACTGATGTACAGCCTAGTTCGCCCTTCAAAGCAATTTTGGGACTCTTTCTGGAATGGCCATTGCACAGAGTGGCAAGTTCACAAACATAATTGTATAGTTGTCTGTGAAGGAATTTTTTGCCAGTAACAACTGTATTGGAACACCCTCTCTACTCACCTGATCTGGCTCTCTTTACCCAAAGAGAAAGGAAATATTGAAAGGAAGACATTTTGATTACATTCAGGACATCAGAGGTAATATGATGACACTCTGATGGCTGTTCCAGAAAAAGGGTTCCAGAATTGCTTTGAAGGGCAGACAAGGCGCTGGCATGGGTGCGTAACTTCCCAAGGGAAAGACTCCAGTGATGACTGCAGTGATATTCAGCAATGAAGTATGTAGCATTTTTTCTAGGATGAGTTCATAAACTTACTTTGCTGTTCTCATAGATCCTACCTTTTCACACACAATTGGATAAAGCAACTCACGTGGTCACACCCAAAATCAAGGAGGTGTTTAAACCTTCAGTGGCAAGAGGAATTACTTGAGAAACAAAAATAGAATCCACCACAAGAGATCAAATGGACAAAACTTTGGAATTCATTTCTTGGCCATGGGGAATGTGTACTATGATGATCCATGAGATAGAGAAGTCGAGGATGATTCTTATGATTCGTGACTGGCACTGATAGAGACGTACGCCATTCATCAAGGCACTAAATAGAGTGACTTATATTTAGTGTATATGTCAGAATAGATTGGATAGGGGAAGTGATGAGTTCCATCTTTAAATTATTGACTGTGATTTTCAGGTAGAGAAATTTAGTAGGAATTTGTCCTATGGGCTTCAGGATCTTGTAGAGTTAAAGCTATTGATATAAGTTTGTTGTCCACCCAAGATGGTAACAACCTGTCCATTATTTATGGTTCAATACAATTTAATTTTCATAGGCATAAAAGTGGTAAGATCTATTTTCTTGTTAGCTGTCATCAAGTCAGTCCTGGCTACCAGTGACCATATGTGCAACAGAGCAAAACACTGCCCAGTCCCGTGTCATGCACACAGTCACCGTTAGGGTCGAGTCCACTGTTGTAGCCACCCTGGCAATCTGTCTCACGGAGGGTCTTCCTCTTTCACTTTTTCTCCAGGAATTGATCCCTTCTGACAACATGTTCAAAGTGTGTACGATGTAATCTCACCATCCTTGGTTCTAAGGGGCACTCTGATTGTACTTTCTCCAGGATAGAGCTGTTAACTCTTTTGGTAGTCCGTGATACATTCAACAGTCTTCTCCAACACCACAATTTAATGGTGTCAGTTTTTCAGTCTTCCTTATTCATCATCCATCTTTCACATACATATGATACAGTTGAAAATACTATGCCTTGGGTCAGGTGCACCTTAATCTGCAAGGTGACGCATTTGCTTTTCAACACTTTAATTAAGTCTTTGGCAGCAGATTTACCCAATGCAATATGTCTTTTGATTTCCTGACTGCTTCTTCTATAGGCATTGATTGTGAATCCAAGTAAAATAAAATCCCTGACAATCTCAATATTTTCTTTGTTTCATGATGTTGCTTATTGGTCTAGTTGTGAGAATTTTTATTTTTATTTTTTTATTTTTATGTTGAGGTATAATCCAGAATGAAGGCTGTGTTCTTTGATCTACATCAATGTTTCAAGCTCTCTTCACTTTCAGCAAGCAAGGTTGTATCGTTTGCATAATGCAGGTTGTTGATAAGTGTTCCTCCAATCCTGGTGCCCCATTCCTCTGGATATAGTCAAGCTTCTTGAGTTATTTGCTCTGCAGAAGAGCTCGAGTAGTTATGGTGAAAGGATAAAACCCTGACATACACCTTTCCTGACTTTAACCCATGCAGTGTCCCCCCCCCCTTTTTTTTAAACAACTGCCTTTTGATCCATATGGCTTGGCATACATTACTTATGAGCACAATTATATGCTTTGAAATTCCCATTCTCCTCAATGTTACCTGTCATTTGTTATGGTCCACACGGTTGAACACCTTTACATAGGTGATAGAACACAAATAAACATCTTTCTGATTTTCTCTGCCTTTACCCTTTGTCCTCTTGAGCCACTCTTTGAAATCTTCAGTTCTATTACTTCATTATTTCTTCCTTTTACTTTAGCTGCTTGACATTCAAGAGCAAGTTTCAGAGTCTCTTCCGATATCCAGTTTGGTCTTTTCTTTCTGTTTAATGACCTCTCGCTTTCTTCGTATTTATTGTCTTTGATGTCATTCTATAACTCATTTGGGTTTTCTTTTTTTTATTATTAAATAAAAAATGAAAGTGTACATACTCTGTGCTTACAATACTAGGTTAAGAGAGGAGGAGTACACAAATTGTGTTGAAGTCCCATTAATGTTGATTTTCTTACTAATGTGTATTGTCACCAATTTCACCCAACCAAATTTCAAACAACTATCTAATCTAAACCCTCACCCCTGACATCATCAGTGGTATCCCTGGTTCTACATCCTTTTCTGAATCTGGTAGTTTCTTGTCAATATACTGCTGCAGCTGCTTTTGAAAAATCTTGAGCAGAATTTTACTTGTGTTTGATATTAATGATATTGGTTGGCAATTTCCACATTTGGTTGGATTACCTTTCTTGGGCATAGGCATAAATATGGATCTCTTCTAGTTGGTTGGCCAGGTAGCTGTCTTCCAAAATCCTTGGCATAGGTGATGGAGCCCTTTCAGAGCTGCATCCATTTGTTGAAACCATGTAAGTTGATATTGCATCAATTCTTGGACCCTTGTTTCTCACCGGTACCTTCAATGCAGCTTTGACTTCTTTAGTACTATTGGTTCTTTATCATATGCTACCTTTTGAAATGGTTGAGCATCAATCAATTCTTTTTAGTATAATGACTCTGTGTATTCCTTCCATCTTCTTGTAATGCTGCCTGCATTGCTTCGTGTTTTTCCCATAGAATCCTTCACTATCTCAACTTGAGGTTTGAATTTTTTCTTCAGTTCTTTCAGCTTGAGAAATGCAGAGTGTGTTTCTCCCTTTCAGTTTTCTATCTCCAGCTCTTTGTGCGTGTCTTTATAATGCTTTACTTTGTCCTCTTGAGCTACTCTTTGAAATCTTCAGTTCTATTACTTCATCATCTTCTTACTAATGTGTATTGTCACCAATTTCACCCAACCAAATTTCTAACAACTATCTAATCTAAACCCTCACCCCTTGTCCTCCCACCCTCCCACCCTTCCCACCCTTGTAGCCTTCAAAGAGTCTTTTCTATTATGTATGAGTATGCTTTTAAGTTTCTATCATAGGGTCTCATGTAATAATTGTCCTTCTGTCACTGACTAGTCCTCCAGTTGAGACCAAATTGAGAGATGTTTCCTGCTATCATCGTTCTTCCTTATCAGTGTATACTACTCCATGGAGTATGTTTACCAAAGCTTACGTATCCGTTCTTCTGTTGTTGGACATCTGGGTTGATTCCAACTTTTTGCTATCGTGGACTGTGCTACAATGAACATTCGTGTGCATGTAGCAGTTGGTTTGAAGGGCCTTGATTTTGTAGGATATATTCTGATCAGAGGAATTACTGAGTCAAATGGTATATCTATATCGATTATTTTAAGGTAGTGCCAAATTGTTTTCCAAAGAGGTTGCACCATTCTGCAATCCTACCAACAGTGAAGGAGAGTTCCAGTCTCTTCACAGCCTCTCCAACATTTATTGTTTTGTGTTTTTTGGATCATGGCCAATCTTGTTGGGGTGAGATGGTATCTCATTGTCATTTTGATTTGCATTTCTTTAATAATTAATGATCATGAACATGTCCACATGTGTTTTTTGGCTGCCTGGATCTCCTCTTTAGAGAAGTATCTGTCCATCTTCTTTGCCCATTGCTTAATTGGGTGATTTGTCTTTTTCTTATTGATATTTTGTAGAACATTATAGATTATGGAGATCAGGCGTCAGTCTGACATAGTGTTGCCAGATATTTTTTCCCATTCTGTAGGTGGTCTTTTAATTCTTTTGATGAAATCTTTGGATGAGCAGAAGTATTTGAGTCTTATTAATTCCCATTTATTTCTCTTCTGATGAATGTGTTTTCCTTGTCAGATTTTGAAGTCTGTCTATATTGCATATTAAAACATCCATTGTTGACCCTATCTTATCTTGGATAAGCTTTATCATTTTAGCTTTTATATTCAGGTCTTTTATCCAATTTGAGTTGATTTTTGTATAAGGTGTGAGATATGGGTCTTGTTTCAATTTTTTGCAGATGGATATCCAGTTATGCCAGCACCATTTGTTAAAGAGACTGTTCTTACCCCAGTTCAAAATCTTAGGACATTTGTCAAATATCAGCTGTTCATAGGAGGATGGTGACATCTCTGGGGTCTCTACCCTGTTCCATTGGTCTATATGTCTCCTTTTGTACCAATACCAGGCTGTTTGGATTACTGTGGCAGTGTAATAGGTTTTAAAGTCAGGTAGTGAGAGGTCTCCCAGTATGTTCTTCTTTTTCAGTAGTGCTTTACTTATTCAGGGTTTCTTCCCTTTCCAAATAAAGCTGATAATTTGTTTCTCCATCTCATTAAAAAATGTCACTGCAATTTGTATTGGGATTGCATTATATAAGTAGAGTGCTTTGGGCAAAATAGACATTTTCACCATATTGAGTCTTCCTGTCCATGAGCAGGGCAGATTACTCCACTTATGTAAGTCTCTCCTAGTTTCCTGTAGCAAGGTCCTGTAGTTTTCTCTGTAAAGATCTCTTATTTCCCTAGTTAGATTTCTTCCTTGGTATTTTATCTTCTTGGGGGCTATAGTAAATGGAATTTATTTGGTGATTTCTTCATTAATAATTTCATTGCTGGTATAAAGGAATCCTATTGATTTAGTTATGTTTATCTTGTATCCCAATACTTTGCCAAATTCTTCTATTAGCTCTAATAGTTTACTTATGGATTTCTTTGGATTCTCTGTATAAACAATCATATCATCTGCAAAAGAGAAATCTTTACTTCTTCAGTGCCAATACGGATGCCTTTTATTTTTTTGTCTTGTCTAATTGCTCTGGCTAGAACTTCTAGCACAATGTTGAATAGAAGTGGTAATAGTGGGCATCCTTGTCTAGTTCCCGTTCTGAAAAGGAATTCTTTCAGTCTTTCACCATTCAGGATGATGAAAGCAATTGGTGTTGAACTTTGTTAAATGCCTTTTCTACATCAATTGACAAAGTCAGGTGATTTTTATCTTTTGTGTTATCAATATGGTTGATTACATTAATTGTTTTTCTGATGTTGAATGAACCTTGCATCTTTGGAATGAAACCAACTTGATTATGATGAATTATTTTTTTTATGTGCTGTTGAATTCTATCGGCAAGAATTTTGTTGAAAATTTTTGCATCTAGATTCATGAGTGATATTGGTCTGTGATTTTCTTTTTTTTGTGGGATCTTTCCCTGGTTTTGGTATCAGGGTTATGCTGGCTTCATAGAATGAATTTGGAAGTATTTCCTCTCTTTCTGTGGCGTGAAATAGCCTCATTAGTATTGAAGTTAATTCTTCTCTAAAAGTTTGGTAGAATTCTCTGGTAAAGCCATCTGGGCCAGGACTGTTTTTGGTTGGTAGATTTTTGATGACTTCCTCAACCTATTCCTTTGTGATAGATTTATTAAGTCGATCTATTTCTCCTTGTGATAGTCTTGGTGAGTCATATGAATCTAGAAATTTGTCCATTTCCTCCAGGTTTGCAAACCTGTGAGAGTATAGCTTTTCACGCCCAAAAAAGCCAATAGCTTTTCATAGTACTCTGTTATAATATATTTTATTTCAGATGGGTCTGTTGTAACATCTCCCAACTCATTTCTTAATCAGGTTATTTGTATCTTCTGTTTTTCTTTTGTAAGTTTTGCCAATGGTTTATCAATTTTGTTGATCTTCTCAAAGAACCAGCTTTTGGTTTTGTTAATCTTTTCAGTTGTTTTTCTATTTTCTAATTCATTTAGTTCTGCTCTAATCTTTATAATCTGTTTTCTTCTAATGCCTGAGGGGTTCCTTTTTTGTTCTCTTTCTACTTGTTCAAGCTGTGAGGTTAATTCTTTAATTTGTGTTTTTTCTTCTTTCTGGAAGTGTGCATTCATAGAGATAAACTGACCTCTGAGCACTGCTTTTACTGTATCCCATAAATTCTGGTAGGATGTGTTTTCATTCTCATTTGAATCCATAAATTTCTTTAATGTGTCTTTAATTTCTTTTATAACCCAAGGCTTTATGAGTAAAGTGTTGTTCAGTTTCCACAAGTTGGAATTTTTACCTAAGGATTTTCTTTTATTGATTTCAACTTTTAGAGCTTTGTGGTCCGAGAAGGTACTTTGCAATAAATCAGTGTTTTGGACTTTATGGAGAATTGTTTTATGACCTAACATATGGTCTATTCTGGAGAATGTTCCATGTGCTTTGGAGAAGAAGGTATATTTATCTGTTGATGGATGTAAAGATCTGTATATGTCAATAAGGTCAAGTTGGTTGATTGTTGTAATAAGATCTTCTGTATCTTTACTGAGCTTTTTTCTGGATGATCTATCCTTAACTGAAAGGGGAGTGTTAAAGTCCCCAACTATTACTGTGGAATGATCAATCTCATTTTTCAGTGTTGTCAGTATTTGTTCAATGTATTCTGGTGCTTTGGTATTGGGTGCATAAATATTTAATATCGTTAAGTCTTGCTTGAGTATCAAACCTTTCAGCAATAGTGACCATCCTTCTCCATAATAGTGGATTTTACATTAAAATCTCTTTTATCTGAGATTAATATTGCCACACCTGCTCTTTTTCGTGTATTGTTAGTTTGATATATATTATTCCAACCTTTAATTCTCAACCTGTTCTTATCTTTAAGTCTAAGATGTGTTTCCTGTAGGCAACATATAGTGGGTCATGTCTTTTGATCCATGATATCACTTGCTGTCTCTTTACTGGAGCATTCAGTCCATTTACATTCAATGTGATTATTGATAGGTATATGTTTAGTCGTGTCATTGTAATATGTGTATTTTCATGTTGATGTTTTCTCTGTTGTTCTTATTAATCTGTTCTGGGACATTCTTTATGGATGGTATGACTTTTGATTTTATATTTGTTGAGACTCCTTTATTGTGATTTTTAATTTCAAATGGTATATTGTTGATCTATTCTATGGCTACATACCTAATCCCCCTTAACATATAATTATTGAAATCAATTTTAACTATTTTAGAAGTCAGAAACTGTCACTGTATCAAAAACAATGGTAACTATTGTAGTGTATCCCTCTTTTAATGTGATGATATTATAGTTGTCATGATATGATTGTGGATTCTCTTATTATACTGTAGCTTTTGGCTTGGCTTGGTGACATTTTGTGCCTTCCCTAACTGATTAGCAATTTGGAAGAAGTGCCTTAAATTATCAGCTAGAACATATATTTAGAGAAGAGCTTCTTTCAATATTTCATGTCATTTTGATTTAGTTTTTATGAAGTCTTTAAATTTCTCTTTATTTTCAAAAGTCTTAATTTCACCATTATATTTGATAGACAATTTTGCAGGATGTATTATTCTGGGATGGAAGTTTTTCTCATTCTGGGCTTTGAATGTTTCTGCCCATTGTTTTCTAGCCAGCACTGTTTTGGCAGAGAAGTCAGATGAAAGTCTACAGGGTTTCCCTTGGAATGTTAGCTTTGATTTGAGCCTTGCTGTCTTCAGAAGCATCTCTTTGTGTTTTAGCTTATTAAACTTAATTATAACATGCCTTGGTATTCTTCTTTTTGGATCTAACTTTTGCGATGTTTGATAAACATCTTGGTTATCTATGTTCTCTTTGTTCATAATCTCAGGAAAGTTTTCTGTCAGCATCTCTACAACAATACTCTCTATGTTGTCGTTAATCCTCCCTTGTTCAGGAGCTCCAACTAAACGTAAATTATTCCTCTTCATGGAGTCCCATATGTTTCTTCATTTTTCTTATTTCTTTTCTCTGATTTTACCTCATAAATGTTGGCATTAGTTACTTTGTCTTCTAGGTCACTGATTCTAACTTCCATCTGTTCAATCCTACTCTTTTGGCTTTGGATAGAACTATCCAGTTCTGTAATTTTGTTATTAATCTGATGTATTTCAGATCGTTGATGTTCTAGCATATCAAATAGTTTACCAAATTTTTCATTTTGTTCTATTGCATGTTGTTTAATCTCTAGGAGGGTTTTATATATATAACTTCTTTGTATTCAATCTGTGTTAGATTCAGAAAGGCTTCTTCACCTGGGAAATTTTTTGAATTTTTTTGAATCTTTATTTAGGGAATTTTCTGGAGCATTTGAAGACTGTTTCTTTAAGTGGTTAATTATGGCCTGTTGCCTGGTGCCATCTAGATGCTATTTGATTTCTCTGATAATGGATCTAAGAAAATTGTTTGTCACAAGTTGACTCTAACACTGGAGTGATTTGCTCCAGGTGGACTCTCAAGGGTAGAAGACTTTGCTTATTGAGTAGCAAAGAGGCTGCTCTGTTTATGGAGAAAATGGGGGCTGTCAGCCAATCTTATAATGTGAGTGAGAGAAAAGAGGTTTTTCAACAGAGATATTTCCAGAGAGAACCAGCCTCACAGCCTTAAAAAAGTAAACCTTAAAAGTAAAAGTTAACTGCACTTCTATGCAAGAAGCTGTCCAGGTGCTGAATTGGGAGCTAGAAGCTGTCCAACAGGCTAGCCTGAACAGGCAGTCTTCTCCTGTCTGCTTATAATGAAAGTATGTTACCGTTACTGGCCATTTGCAGAAGCTGCAGTTCTCTGTTACAATGTAGCATCAAATGGTCTCTGGATTGTTTTTGTGAGGAGAAGATTAGTCTGACAGTGTTGCCCAGTGAAATATGTTAGGTTCCAAGGCTTCTCAGGTATTCAGTGCTCCATGAAAAATATCATCCAGGCCTTAGTTCCCAGAGGGAGGTGAGGAGACGTATGTTTACTCCACCATCTTGTAACGGACTCAGTCATTAGTTTTCAGTGGGTCAGATCTATTCTTGAGGTGGTTCGATAGGACATATGCAAGGTCACCCTTGGCTCTTATGGATACACATGAGGTCACACTTGGCTCTTGTCGACTTCCTCTAATTTTCTTCAGTTTCGATTTGAACTTGGATAGGAGCAAAAGATGGTCATGTGGAATCATCTCCTGGCCTTGTTCTGACTGATAATATTGAGCTTTTCCATCTTGTCTTTCCACAGTGTAGTCAGTTTGATTCATATGTGTTCTATCATGGGAGGTCTGTATGTAGTCACTGTTTATGCAGGTAAAAAAAAAAAGGTATTTGCAATGAAGAAATATGTGACCTTGTAAAATGCTATAACATGATCTCCAGAATCCTTTCTATCACCGAGACTGTATTTCCCTACTACTGATCTACTTTTTTGGCTTCTAGCTATTGCCTCTAAACACCAGGAATTATCAATGCACCCTGATGAGATCTTCAGTCAATTTTAGACTACAGAAGCTGGTAAAAGTCTTCAAAATCTTCATCTTTCACTTTAGTGGTTGGCACATAAATTTAAATAGCAGTCATATTAACTAGCCTTCCTTGTAGACATGTGGATATTATCATGTCACTGACAGCCTTGTATTTCGTGATAGATCTTGAAATATTCTTTTGCACAAGAAATATAATGTCATTCCTCTTCAAGCTGTCATTTTTGGAAGAATAGACCATATGATTGCCTAATTCAGAATGGCCAGTACCACTCCATTCAGCTCAACAGTGCCTAAGATATTGATGCTTATGTATTCCATTTCATTTTTCAGAATTGCCAAATTTGCTAGATTCCTATTTCATTGATTTAATGTTTTGATTATTAGTGGATATTTGTAACTATTTCTTCTCATATTGAGTCTTGCCACATCAGTAAATGAAGGTCTCACAAACCTGAGTTCATCCACATCATTAAAGTTGCCTCTACTTTGAGAAGCTGGCTCTTTCCCAGTAATCTTTTGAGTGCCTTTCAACCTGAGGGGCTCATCTTCTGGCACTGGATCAGACAATGTTCCACCGTTATTCAAAAGGTTTTTGCTGGCAAATTGTTTTCAGAATGAGACTGCTAGATCCTTCTTCCTAGTCTTAGTCTGGAAGCTTAGCAGAAACTTGGCCACCGTCAGTAACTCTCCTAATACCTGAAGACCAGTGGCATGGATTCCAGCATCACAGCAACATATAAGCCCCCACAGTACAACAAACTGACACACATGTGGGGACAGATCTACTTCCGGTGGCCCAAATCTTTTCATGAGAAAAACTGATGGAGAAGCAGACATTTGGAACAGTGGAACAAACCCCCCAGTCTGTGTTTTCACTTATGCTGTGTACTTTATAAGCTTTCAAACTGACTTGAAGGAGGAAAACAGAGACAGACCTGATGTCTAGTGCCATATCGGGATACCACAGCCATGTAACACTACGTGAGCTACTACTTGAAATTTAGTTTCTCCATATGGCATATTAGAACTCAGTGACAACAAAAACTTATTTGAGATATATACCTGTGTGACTAACACATAGAACACTCATATTCCTTGCATATAGTTAGCACTGAGTAAATATTTATTGAATTAATAGAATTAAAAAAAATAAGTAGCACCATTTGTCATATTTGTCTTGTAGTTATTTTTTAGATGTCTCTGTGTTTTTAATTAGGCTTTAAAAATTATTTAGCAATAACTTTCCACTTCATCCTCCTTCCAACCCCAAACTACGACTCTACTTTGATTCCTATGCATTTGCAATTCTAGATACTTCCTGTAAGTGGGATCATACAATACTTGTTCTTTTGTGTCTGACAGTGGAACGTTCATAAGGTTCATCCGAGCTGCAGCATGGAGCAGCACTGCTTTCTCTTTATGGCTGAGTGACATCTTTTTGCACACATACTCCATGTTGTGTTTATCCATTCAGCTGTTGATGGGCACTCGAGTTTTCTCCAGCTTTTGGCTACTGTGAATGGTCCTGCGAAGAGCAATTATGCACAGTTTTTTTGAGTGGACATACATGTTTTGATTCTGTGGGGCATGCATCCCTCAGAGTGGAGTTGCTAGGTCATGTGATAATAATTTTGAGTCTTCTATTTGATGGCAGCTGCCTTGATGAGTTATTTAGTACTCTAACTCTTGTGTGGTTTCATTCATTAAATCTATTATCCTGTTAAGAGAAATAAGGTTAAGAATGCTTGAGAAAGATATCATGGAAAGTGAACTTCAACATACGAGTTATTTTCAGTAGATAGTGAAGACTAAAACAGCAACAACAAAAAGGAAAAGTTGGACATGTACATGTCTCTGCCATTCTTGCACACCTGGCACAAAGCTTACCTCACACATTGTTCCGCCAGCCAGCTGGACTGAAAGACAGTTCGATAATCAAGCTAGATGGTTGAATTTATGAAGCCGGTGTTGAGTGGAGTTACACAGAAAGCTTAGGCACATAGTTTCCCAGATCAGATTTTGCAGTTGGAATTTTGTTGTATTGCTATTTCTGTTCTGTCCATAGACTCTCAAATGAGTACATAGATTTTTTATTTCTCCAGGTCAGTCCTCTATAACATTAAATAAAACCTGTGCTGGAATGAACCCTTTCAGAGCTTGATCTTGCCTTGCTTGTGCTTATAATTATTCTGCTTGCCAATTTATTTTGCTGAACCTAGACTGTAAGAAAACTTGCAAAATTAATGGACAGTGAAAGTAAACAAATAAATGATTATATGAGTATACTGTACACCTGCTTATATACCCCTTTGCGTATACAGGAGACTGGTAATTATTCCATGTATCCCAGTTATGGTCTGGTGTTGATTTTAGACCTTCCTGATTAGGAAATTGGTGCAAACCTAACACGTGTGATTGGTAAAAATCCTACAGTCCTAATTTTTCTTGACATCTTTTTCTCACCACATTGATCTGTCCACATCATCTTAGTTTTTATTCCCTCCATGCCACCTGCGTCTGCTGAATATCTCTACTAGAGATACAGTGCTTTTCCTCATTGGCCCCACAGCCCCTGCTTAGTGGCCCCTGAGAGAAGTGCCCTCCCAGTCCCTGGAATAAACTCTCAGCCTCCGTTGTGTCTCCTTCCATAAGTGGATCCGTACTAGATCCCTGTATCAGGAGGGTATAATCCAGGGACTAGCCTTGGAAAAAAGTTGATTTTTCCTCTCGTAGAAAATTGGGATTGGGATATCAAGACAAGTTTAGTTAATTGGGAAGTCTGGACCAGACAGAGGGGCTCATGTAACTCAGGGTTAAGATCACGCAGGATCTAATGTATGAAATTTCTTGAGCTTCATTGCTGTCTGTTATCTGGTTTCACTGGTGCAATAGACCTGAAGTCAGTCAGAAATCACATTATTAATCACAAGAAGTTGAGGAAATGGAAGAAGAATTTAAAGGTTTAATCAAGATTTGATCAGAGACAGATTGTTCATTTGCAGATGAGTCTAGGCCTCCAGCTCAGCTGCTCTGCCTCCTATCCTGATAGATTTAATATAATAGTGGAAAGATTTCATAGGAAAACAGGGAAATACAGGGGAGAAGGCAGCAGAAACAGTCCAGAGATGAGGACTTGGGTGCCTAGTTAAGGAGATGATACATCCTGTAGGCAGCAGAAAGATGGTACCTGTTGCTGCTGAGTCAGTTCCAACTTATAGTGACCCTCCAGGACAACAGAATAGACCTGCGCTGTAGGGTTTCCAAAGACTGGCCAGTGGATTCATGCTGCCTAAGCTCTTTACCACTATATCAACAGGGGACAAAGGCAGTAGAGACCTAGAGACCCTCAACCATGGGTCACATGAGGTATTATCATTAATCTTTTATTTATTCCACAAGCATTTATTGAGTTCTTAAAGTACGATTTTTAGGAAGGTGATAATTAGGAAAATAAATAGAGGAATTCCAACAATTATTGTTAATATTTAATGTTGACTGAAGACCTAGAAAGTGCTAACCCGTAGCTGTCAAGTCCATTCTCTCTCACGGTGACCCGATACGACCCCATAGAGTTGCCACATCTTTCTCCCGTGGAGTGGCTGGTAGGTTAGAAATGCTGACCTTGACATTAGCAGCTGAGACCTTAACTGTTGTGCCACCAAGGCTCCTCACAAAGCACAAAGTACTGAGTAAATTCTCTTAATTTCAGTTAATCTCACAGAAATAAGAAATAGCACTAACATCTTCCTTTTAAATGAGGAACCTGAAGTCCAGAGATGTAACAGGTGAGCCCAAATCACAGTGCTCTTAAGGGAAGATCCAGAATTTGAACAGCTAACAACCCCAGTGTGAAGTGAGAAGGTCAAATCTTGGTTGTCATGCAGAAGAGAAACTGAGGCAGAGACTTCCAGCAGGTGGGGATCTTTTCACAAAAAGTATAGCTATAGGCTGTGGTTTGTTGTTAGCTGTTCAGTGGGAAGAGAGAAAGTGTGAAATGAGACAATATCAGGGGAAATCTCTGAAGTGTTGAAGGGATGTGATGCAGGAACATCCCTCTTTGGCTGATACACATGGACTCCACCTGAAAATGGTTCAGTTTCATCAATGACGAATCTCTCTGTCTCTGCAGACACAGTGTCTCTCAATGACCCCAGAGATGTGATGGGAGACACTCATGCCTGTGGTATCGCAGGGCTCCTTGAATTAAGGCTTCTAGAGGAGAGCAAGTCATCAAGTTTATATCCCCAGATAAACTGAGATTGTGCTTACAGCTTGCAGACGTTAGAAAGACTGGTTCAAATGATTGTTGTGTGTGTTCTTGTAACTGGAGTTAATGAAATCAATATAAATCAGAAGTAATGGGTGTTCTCTGGTGGGTGCTTTCTTAGATTAAATTAAAGCCAAAGCAGTATCTATAGCCATTTATGGGAAGCTTTATAGATGAAAAGCTTCCCGACTTTTAAGTTTGATTTTCGTGTGAGCTAGGAAGACCCATTATGTACAAAGTCCTCAAGAAAAACTATAACCTAGCCAAGCCAAGTGCCCTAGAGATAGCAAAATTAGTATTTCTGGTGCTTTCAACTTGGATCAATAATATGGATTGTCTTTATTGTTTTATTTGAAGAATTAGGGGGTTTTTTTGCATCCAAGGATTAAATGTAAGTAAATTCAGATAAAAATGCCTTTATTTGTCCTTTCTCTCTCTTCGCTGGTGTGTTTGTAGGTATGTGTGCGTGTAGAATATAAGGTGTAATAATAATACCAAATAAAGCCCAAACAAAACATGCCGCTGTCAGGTTGATCCTGACTCACAACAACCCTAGAGGACAGAGTAGAACTGCCCCATAGAGTTTCCAAGGAGTGTCTAGTGGATTAAAACTACCAACCTTGTGATTAGGAGCTGAGCTCTCAATCACTGAACCACCAGGATTTCCACCATTTAACAACAGCCATCAGTTATTGGGCATTTGGTGTCTTACATACAACATTTCATTCTTTTTTATTGTCTCACTAGGTAGGCAGGGACACTTGTTTTTGATCAAGTCTCTGAGCTTGGATAATGTGTCTCAGAGCCTACAGGGAGTAAGAAGCAGGTTGACATTTGCAGTTGAAACCTGTTGTATACCAAACACGTGGCCTCAAGTGTGCCTGTGGGAAGTGAAGGAACTTCAACCAGAAAATCTTCTCTCACTGATTTGGAAGGCTGATCTTCGCAGAGCTCATTCATACATGTTAGCATCTGCTGCCTTTTTGATCTCTGGCTTTCCTAGGATCCTTGGTGGAACCCAGCGCTGTGTCTGCACCTCTCGTACTCTGCTGGGAGCAGGCCACTGTCATGTGATTGTAGAGGGCATGGATGCAAATGCAGAAGGACATGTTTACCAAAACTCTGCTGGAGTTAAGTCTGTGAATACTCCACTGAAGGCAAATTACATGGCCCACCTCAGCTAGAAAATACAGTAACCATGGGGGTCCAGTTACGTGGTGTGGATAGGGAGAGAGATGACTGAATAACAAAATAAGCTATAAAATCTTACCACTGTGATAGGTGATACGATGACTCTTAGTTACGTGTGTATGTATATGTACATACATTTTATTGACCACACAAAGGCATTTGACTGTGTGGATCATGACAAGTTATAAATAACATAGCAAAGAAGTGGAATTCCAGAACACTTAACTGTGCTCGTGAGGAACCTGTGCATACACCAACAGGCAGTCATTTGAACAGAATAAGGGTCACTAGATGGCTGAAAGTCGGTAAAGTTACAGGCAGAGCTGTGTCCTTTCACCATACTTGCTCAATGTGTATGCTGAACAAATAATCTGAGATGCTGGAAGGTAGAAGAATGTGGCATCAGGATTAGAGGAAGATTCTCTGGTAACCTTCGATATGCAGATGACATGGCCTTCCTTGCTGAAAGTGAAGACGACTTGAAACACTTGCTGATGAAGATCAAAGACAACAGCCTTCTGATAGATAGCATCTCAATGTAAACAAAACAGAAATCCTTACAACTGGACAAGTAAGCAACATCATGATAAATGGCAAAAAGATTGAAGTTGGATCCACAATCAACACCCACGGAAGAAGCAGTCAAGAAATCAGACATGTTACACTGTGCAAATCTGCTGCAGAATACCTCTTTAAAGCGTTAGGAAGCAAATATGTCATTTTGAGGACTAAGGTGCACCTGACCTAAGCTGTAATATTTTCTCTGTGCTCATATGCCTGAAAACCTGGACAATGAATGAGGAAGACAAAAGAAGAACTGTAGCATTCAAGCTGGATTCAAAAGAGGACATGGAACCAGGGATATCATTGCTGATGTCAGATGCATGTTGGCTGACAGCAGAGAATACCAGGAAGATTTTACCTGTGTTTCCCTGACTATACAAAAGCATGACTGTGTGGATCATAACAAGTTATGACTAACGTATAAAATAGGAATACCAGGACATTTGATTGTGCTCTTAAGGAATCTGTATATGGATCAAGAAGCAGTTGTGTGAACAGAACAAGGGGAAACTGCACAGTTTAAAGTCAAGAAAGGTGTGCGTCAGGGTTGTATCCTTTCACCACAACTTTTCAATCTGTATGTAGAGCAAATAATCCAAGAACCTAGATTATATGAAAAAGAACAAGCCATCAGGATTGGAGGACATCACATGAACTAGCTTGTGTTATGCAGACAATACCACCTTACTTGCTAGAAGTGGCAAAGACTTGAAACACTTACTGCTGAAGATCAAGGACCACAGGCTTCAGTGTGGATTGCACCTCAACATCAAAAACAAAAACAAACTTCACAACTGGACCAGTAAACAACATCACCATAAAAGGAGAAAAGATTGAGGTTGTCAAGGATTTCAGTTTTGCTTGGGTCCACAATCAGCGTCCATGGAAGCAGCAGTCAAGAGATCAAAAGACGCATTACTTTGGGAAAGTCTGCTGCGAAAGACCTCTTTAAAATATTCAAAAATAAAGACATCACCTTGAAGACTTAAGAGTGCCTGACTGAAGCCATGGTATTTTCAGTTACATAATATGCATATGAAAGCTGGATAAAAAACAAAGACAGAAGAAGAATTGATGACTTTGAACTGTGGTGTTGGAGAAGAATGTTGAATGCACCATAGACCATCAAAGAACAAACAGATCTGTTCTGGAAGAAGTATAACCAGAGTGCTCCTTGAAAGCAAAGATGGCAAGACTGCATCTTACATCCTTTGGATATGTTATCAGGAAAGATTAGTCCCTGGAGAAGGACATCATGCTTGGCAGAGTGGAGCATCAGGGAAAAAGAGGAAGAGCCTTGATGAGGTGGATTGACACAGTGGCCGCAACAACGAGCTTAAGCATAAAAACAGTTGTGGACATGGCACAAGACCAGGGAGTATTTCATTCTGTTGTCCATAGGGTCGCTGTGAATTGGAACCAACTCTACGGCACCTAACAACAACAACAACAAAGTATTAAAAAGTAAAGATGTTGCTTAAAGGACTAAGGTGCTTCTGACCAAGCCATGGCATTTTCAGTTGCCTCACGTACATATGAAACCTGGGTAGTGAATGAGGAAGACTAAAGGATTCATGACTTTGAATTACAGTATCGGCAAAAAATATCGAATACACCATGGATTGCCAGAAGAATGTACAAATCCATCTTGGAAGAAATACAGCCAGACTGTTCCTTAGAAAGCAGGATGGGGAGACTTGGCCTCACATACTTTGGATGTGTGATCAGGAGAGACCAGTCCTTGGAGAAAGAGATAGTTCTCAATTAAGTAGAGGATCCACGAAAAAGAGACAGTGTCTTAATGAGGTAAACTGACACAGTACCTTCAACCACAGGCTCAGAAGTAGCTCAACTGTGCTGATGATACAGGATCAGGCCATGTTTCACTCTGTTTTACACGGCAGCACTGTGAGTCTGAAATGACTGAACAGGACCTAATGGCAATAATAGCTAATATTTATATGGGTGTGTGTGTGTGTGTGCATGCATGTGTACCATATAGTCAGTTATTGATTATGACTCATGACAGACCTATGTATTTCAGAGCACAACTACAGTACATAGGGTTTTCAACGGTTGTGGTCTTTTGGAAGCAGACTGGCAGACCTGTCTTCTGAGGCGCCTCTGGGTGGGTTTGAAAGGGTGATGTTTCCGCCAAGCACTTACTTATTTGCATCACTTAGGGACTGACTTTCTCTCTCTGTACACATATCTATATTTCCTAGTTTAAATATAGCATATGCCCTTAAATATCCCTTAGCTCTTTTTTTCATTTGTACCATGTCTGAATCGGATTACTCTATTCTTCCCAGCACCGCAAACCTGCTCCCCGTACTCTGTCCTTACAGGAGACTGACGTCTCTCTCCACTCACTTCTGAAGCCAGAAGTCACTGAGAGATTCCCCACTCTCCTTGCATCGTACATGTGATTAGCATTACATGTGATTAGCATTACATGTGATTAGCAGCTGAGCTCTTAACCACTGAACCACCAGGATTTCCGCAAGAAGAAGAAAGCTTTATACTTTCTTCTCTCTCTTTTTGTATCATAAGAACCATAAGAAGTGACTACCTTCTATGTTTACTTATCAAATATTCCCAGAACCCTCTCATTCCTTGACGTGGACTCTTCTTACCCTATTACCCTATCTGCAGGATGTTTGATCTTGTTCTGAACTACTGACCCAGTAACCCAAGTATCACTTTGTCTTCCATTCCTGTCTTTAAAAAGCCCCAGCAGCAGAACAGTCTAAGATAGACTAACGGTTACGTTATTCCCATGTTTGCAGTTCCCCCAAATCGCCCTAAGGCGAGTGGGAGGAAGCCCAGACCTCTCAGGGTGACATTGTGCCCAGCAGGCTTCTGAATCCCTCTTCTGTATCTTCTTACACTTTTGCCTGCTTCACACTTAAATATCACTGAAGTTCAACTTCCTGCATGAAATCTAGGGGTGTCTTTTATAATTTTATTTCTACCCTGCTTCTTTCCTGATCTGGAAGTAACCTACTTTCCATGATTCATTTAGGTAACTCCCAGTTGGATCATTTTACATTCATATCAGGAATTGCCTTTGCAAGAAACTTTCTTGGAATCTTCTGGGTTGTGAAGATGAATATTACACAAGTTTTTGTTGAAAACATTCATTTACATGGTAATGCCCCCTAGCCTCGGCAGCCCAGCAGTGGCCTGCCCACAGAGAATCTGCTTCTTGTTGTCCTGAAATTAACTGACGTGGCCTGGTGGAGCAAGGACAGTGCTGCGCTCACATGTGTCGAAGTGAGGACGAACATCCCAGTTTGGGGGCTCTGCGTTTGATGATAGGAAGTCCTGTCATGTTTCTTGTTCAGTACACATTGTTGATTACCGATCAGATATGGGCTGCCTTTCATGGGTATGCTTACTGTTGTTTGCAAAAAAGATATAAAATAAGACAGTTAAGTCACTGTTTCTGGTTGCATCTGTTCTAAATTCAGCTATTTTTATAATGATTAGTACAGGATAGAAAAATCCTGTATCTGAGAATGATTTCCAAATTTAGGATTGAAATTTAGAAGGGTAACTACCTAAAACTTATTTAACCAAAGTATTTATGTCATCAGTCACAAGTACCTGCCAGGGCTACACAAGTATCTAAGAAGGCTGGTTTTCTAAGCTCAGAGAACTTTCTATTTCCCACTATTTAGAAAGTTGCATATATTAACTATGGATACCTTAGGTCATTTTAAGGTTAGCTTTGTATTCTACTACAAATACTTCTTCTTTTTTAAAAATAGAATATTAGTTAATGAATGTTCTCTTGGGTTTAGATTCTGTAGTTTAATTATTATTCTCCCAAGATCTTAAATCTGTAACTTAATCCCTCTAAGCTATATTCTACTGTTTTTATTATAGCATAATATCATTAAATTCCTACTAATTTTGTGAGGATTATCAGGAGATACATATTAATTACAATGCATTGTTTTATCTTTACATTTTACAAAGCACTTTCACCTACTTATTTGGTAATTTTATTATTAATATTATTTCCCTTGTTCCCTAAGTTAGCAACTGTGTTTTTAAAAATTTGAAAGCATTCACTACAAATAGATGTGAGAGCTTGAGAGGTAAGCAGTGTCTTATAAATTGGTCCAGAAAATACAGATATAAATAAATTGAGGTAAAAGGGTGTGTGTGGGTGGAAGGGTAGGAGTGGGTGGGTGGGAGGGTGGGTGGATGGGAGTGGGTGTGTGTGAAATCTCAAAGAAAGGGAAAGGTATAATAGGCAAAGAAAGAAAAAATACGAAATGTTAAGCAAGGGAGTGATTTCTTTCAATTACAAAGTTATGATTTCTCAAATTGTGACTGTAGATTATTGCCACAGATTCTTAACTTTCTTAATAAATAATTTGTTCTTACAAGCAAAGCTTTGAGATGAAATCTGGTAATGACACTGTGGTGTTGTTGAAAATTGTATTAAGTTAAATCGTATTAAAATGTGCAATATACTTCTCTTAATGTAAGTGGGCCCACCAAACCTAATTTCAGGAAGGCTTGCTAGTATCAGGAAGAATCCTTTGATTCCAGTAGCTCGTGATCTGTGGACAGTGGATTGTCAGGAACATGAGCTGTTGAGCAGGGCTGTGTTCTAATTGTGCCAGGTGGCAGAATCCTGAGTAGAAAGGCTCTTTGACTTCCTTTTTTTAACAGTGGATTGCACTCTGGCAAAGACCTTCATCTTGTTCTCATGGCTTTTTATAATATTCTAGTTGTTTTTCAATTTAACTTTTATTCTTTAGTATGTTTTTCCTGAAAACACCAGACCACACCTTTTGTCACTGAGTCTGTTTTGACTCCTGGGAAACTGCACACAGTACAGAGTGGCACTGCTCCACAGTGTTTGCTTGGCCACAATCTTTATGGAAGCAGATCGTCAGGCCTTTCTTCTGTGCAGCTGCTGGGTGGATTCAAACCACTGACCTGACTATAAAAACAAAAGACCCAGCATCACTGAGTCAATTCTGATTCCCAGAAACCCTATAGGATAGAGGAGAACTGCCCATAGAGGAGCACCTGGCGGATTTGAACTGCTGACCTTTAGGTTAGCAGATGTAACACTGAACCATTATGTCATCACTGACCTGATAGCCATGTGGTATTGCACGGTCTTGACCTCTGCCTCTTCTTTCAGCTGTACTTTATATTTTACTTTTTGCTCAAATAGACAGATTTATCTCTTCATCTCAGTATCTCAAGGACCAGAAGAACCCCTGGCCAATGCTTTTATGCAATGGGTGCTAATGACTAAGAAATCAGATAATTAAACTTGTTAAAATTATAACAAAATAAACTTTTAATGAGAAGCTGAGGGCTATAGGCAAAGCTCCAAAGCTGGTGCCTGTTGTGGGGACCACTCAGCCAGCTTTTGGTTTGTTTTGTCTGTGTTCATGCTCTGTGCCCACTTCCAGATACTTGACATTGCCTTAGATACAACTGTAATACTTAGTATATTACTATTTTCTCTCTAAATTTACAATATAATCTGGAAAGACATTTCAAAGATCTCCCTGAAAAAGAATAAATAAGTCAGTTACTGATGACATTACTTTATGAAACTAATGTCTTTTTTCTTTGTTTTTAAAAGGAATGTATAGTTTTTAAATCATATGTTTAAAAAGTCATCTCTCATTTCATATTAGATGTTTTCTGAAAGAAATTTTTACACACAGAACAGCAATAAAGAACATCATCAGTATTCAAGAGAAACATTTTCTTTTAGTTATGTTAAAACTGACAGGGGAAAAGTATGCAAAGAAAAAAATGAAAACAAGCTCTAGGCATCTAGAGCTACTAGAACAGAAATATCACAAGTGGATGGCTGTAAAAAGAGAAGTTTTATTCTATCACAGGCTACTACACTAAAAGTCCAAATTCAGGGTGTCAGCTCCAGAGGAAGGCTTTCTCTGTTCGGTCTGAAGGAAGATCCTTGTCATCAATCTTCTGCTGCACTGGGAGCTTCTGAGGCACAGGGACCCTGCGGCCCTTTCCAAAGGGCACGCTCTGCTTCCAGCACTGCTTCTTGGTGGTATGAGGACTCCATCTCTCTGCTTGCTTCCTTTTCCTTTATATCCCAAGAGACTGCCTCCAGGCACAGTACAGCCTCACAACTGCAACCCCTCCTCTTTAATTACCACCCTAGAGGCAGGATTTATAGCATATAGGAACATCACACCGGAAGGGGAATCATTGCCTACACACATTGAATTGAGAACACGGTTCAATCCATAACAGATACAACTGAGCTTTGAAATTTACCGTGACTCAGGGTGGAGAACTTGCTGAGCAAGACCAACTGCTTCCCATTGTCCTTCCAGTTAGTGGGGGAAAAGGGACACTCGGATTTAGGAAAGCAATTGTTAGTGCATATGGAGCAACAAGGAAACCCTGGTAGTGTAGTGGTTAAGTGCTACAGCTTTTAACCAAGAAGTCCCCACTTCAAACCCACCAGGTGCTCCTTGGAAACTCGAAGGAACAGTCCTACTCTGTCCTATAGGGTCATTAGGAGTCAGAATTGACTTAATGGCAGCTTTGGGGCAAGGGATGTTTTAGTAATCTGGTGCTGCTCTCACAGATACCACAAAGGAGATAACTTAAATGAGGGAAAGTTTATGCTTCACAGTCCAGTAGATGCAAGTGTGCATCCAGGCTATCCGCTCCAGGGAAGGCTTTCCCTCGGTCGGCTCGGGAGGAAGGTCTTTGCATCGCATCGGTCTTTGGTCAGGGAGCATCTTGGCATAGGAACCTCGGGTCTGAAAGATGCGCTCTGCTCCCGGTGCTGCATTCTTTTACTGCAGATGGATAACCAATTTTGACAGCACCATTTGTTAAAGAGACTGTTTTTACCCCAGTTTAATGTCTTAGGGCCTTTGTTGAATATCAACTGTTCATAGGCAGATGGTGTCATCTCTGGGGTCTCAATTCTGTTCCACTGATCGATCTGTCTGTTCTTGTACTAGTACCAGGCTGTTTTGACCACTGTGGCAGTGTAGTGCGTTCTGAGGTCAGGTAATGAGAGGCCTTCCAGTGTGTCCTTCTTCTTTAGTAGTACCTTACTTATCCAGGGCTTCTTCCCTTTCCAAACAAAATTGGTGATTTGTTTCTCCATCTCATTAAAAAGTGATGCTGGAACTTGTATTGGGATTGCATTATACAAATAAATTGCTTTGGGTTAAATAGACATTTTCACAATGTTGGTCTTCCTATCCATGAGCAGGGTAGGTTTTTCCATTTATCTAAGTCTCTCTTAGTTTCTTGTAGTAAGGGCTTGTAGTTCTCCTTGTAAAGGTCTGTTGTTTCTCTGGTTAGATTAATTCCTAGGTACTTTATCTTCTTAGGGGCTATCGTAAATGGTATTGATTTGATAATTTCTTCCTTAACAGTCTCATTGTTGGTATAAAGGAATTCTACTGATTTACTTATGTTTATCTTGTATCCTGAGACTTTGCTGAACTCTTCTATCAGTTTGAGTAGCTTACTTATAGATTCCTTGGGGATCTCTGCATATACAATCATATCATCTGCAAACAGGGAGATTTTAACTTCCTCTTTGCCAATGCAGATGCCCTTTATTTCTTGGTCTTGTCTAATTGCTCTGGCTGAAACTTCTAGTACAATGTTGAACAGAAGAGGTGAGAGTGGGCATCCTTGTCTAGTTCCTGATCTCAAGGGAAAGTCTTTCAGTCTTTTTCCATTCAGGATGATGTGGGCAATTGGCTTTGTATAAATGGCCCTTATTGTGTTGAGGAATTTGCCGTCTATGCCCATTTTGCTAAGAGATTTTAGCATGAATGGGTGCTGGACTTTATCAAATGCCTTTTCAGCATCAATGGACAGAATAAGGTGATCCTTGTCTTTTGTATTATTTATGTGGTTAATCACATTAATTGTTTTCCTGATGTTGAACCAGCCTTGCATCCCTGGTATGAATCCCACTTGGTCATGATGGATTATTTTCTTGATATGTTGTTGTATTCTATTGGCAAGAATTTTGGTGAAGATTTTTGTATCTAGAATCATGAGTGATATCAGTCTGTAGTTCTCTTTCTTTGTTGGGTCTTTCCCTGGCTTTGGTATCAGGGCTATGCTGGCTTCATAGAATGAGTTTGGGAGTACTCCATCCCTTTCTATACTGTGAAATAGTCTCAGTAGTATTGGAGATAACTCTTCTCTAAATGCTTGGTAGAACTCTGCAGTGAAGCCATCTGGGCCCGGACTTTTTTTGGTTGGCAGTGTTTTGATGACCTTTTCAATCTCTTCCTTTGTGATGGGTTTATTAAGTTGTTCTTCTTCACGTTGTTATAATTTGGGTAGGTGGTATGAGTCAAGGAATTGGTCTATTTCCCCTAGGTTTTCAAATTTGTTAGAGTACAGTCTTTCATAGTATTCTGTTATGATATTTTTGATTTCTGTTGCATCTATGGTGACAACTCCCCTCTCATTTCTAATTTGGGTTATTTGTTTCCTTTTCTGCTTTTCTTTAGTAGGTTTAGCCAGTGGTTTATCAATTTTGTTGATCTTTTCAAAAAACCAGCTTTTGGTCTTTTCAATTTTTCAATTGTTTTCCTATTCTCTAATTCATTTAGCTCTGCTCTAATCTTTAGGATCTGGTTTCTTCTGGTGCCCGAGGGGTTCCTCTGTTTTTCTCTTTCTACTTGTTCAAGCTGTAGAGTTAGTTCCTTGATTTGGTTTCTTCCTTCCAGATGTGTGCATTTATGGAGATTAACAGACCTCTGAGCACTGCTTTGGCTGTATCCCATAGGTTCTGGTAGGAAGTGTTTTCATTCTCATTCTTTAATTCATCCTTGATTTCCTCTGTAACCCATGTTTTTTTGAGCAAGATCTTGTTCATTTTCCAAGAGTTCCACTGTCTATCTATGTTTTTTCTGCTATTGATTTCAACTTTGATGGCTTTATGATCTGAGAAGATGCTTTGCAATAATTCAATGGTATGGATTTTGTTGAGCATTGCATTATGGCCTATCATGTGGTCAATTCTGGAGAATGTTCCATGTGCTGCTCTGGAGAAGAAGGTGTAGTTGTCTGCTGATGGGTGGAAAGTTCTGTATATATCAATAAGGTTTAGTTGGTTAATTGTGGCAATGAGGTCTTCCGTATCTTTAGTGAGCATTTTTCTAGATGATCTATCTAGTAGTGAGAGTGGAGTGTTAAAGTCTTCCACTATTATTGTGGAATCATCTAACTCTTTTTTGAGCATAGTCAGTGTTTCTTCGACGTATTTAGGTACTCTGATACTAGGTGCATAAATATTTAATATAGTTAAGTCTTGCTTGTGTACTGAATCTTTCAGCAATAAATAGTGTCCATCTTTGTCCGTGATGGTGGATTTGATATTAAAATTGATTTTCTCTGAGATTAGAATTGCCACCCCTGCTCTTCTTTGTTCATTGTTAGCTTGATACATATTCTTCCATCCTTTAATTTTCAGTTTGTTCCTGTCTTTAGGTCTCAAGTGAGTTTCTTGTAGACAACATATGGATGGGTCATGTCTTTTAATCCGAGATGACACTCAGT
Source organism: Heterohyrax brucei (assembly GCA_028571685.1). Lineage (NCBI taxonomy): Eukaryota > Metazoa > Chordata > Mammalia > Hyracoidea > Procaviidae > Heterohyrax > Heterohyrax brucei. The sequence goes on from CM053153.1 coordinate 6,335,193, forward strand.
GTCTCTTTACTGGAGCATTCAGTCCATTCACATTCAGTGTAATTATTGATAGGTATGTGTTCAGTGCTGCCATTGTGATGTGTTTATTTTCATGTTGTTGTTTTCTATGTTGTTCTTATAGTCTGTTCTGGGACATTCTTTTTTGTGAGTTGATTTTTCACCTTTTTCAGAGCTGGTTTTGTAGTTGTTGAGACTTGTGTGTTACATTTCTTGAAATGGTATGATACATCTTTGTTGTGCTTTACAGCTGCCCCTTTGATCCTCCTTAATAAACTATATATAAACTCAATTTTAGTTACTGTCAGTCTTGTCATCTTCCTCTCCATCTGGAAGGACTGTAACAAGTGTAGTACATCCTTCTTTTTGTTATGATGACACTGTAGTTTTCATGATGATCAGTGGATTGCTTCTTTCCGTATCAAAGCTGTGATTGACTTTGGAGCCTTCCCTAAAAGAGTATTGAGTAGTGTGTCGTTCTAAAATATAAAGTTAGTGGTTTCTTTCTTCTAAGCCAGAGCCAAGAACTTCTTTCAGTATTTCTTGTAGTTTTGGTTTGGTTTTTAAAAAGTATCTGAGTTTCTGTTGATCTGGGAATGTATTAATTTCATTTTCGTATTGGCTTGGCTATTTGAAAGACAGTTTTGTAGGGTACATAATTCTTGGTTGGAAGTTCTTCTCCATTTTGAATGTGTCATGCCACTGTCTCTGTGCCTGTATGGTTTCTGGTGAGAAATCTGACAAGAGCCTACGTGGTTTCCCTCTGAATGTAAGCTTTGCTTTGAGTCTTGCTGCCTTTAAGAGTTGCTGCTTATGTTTCATTTTGTTAAGCTTGATTATAATATGTCTTGGAGTCTTTCTTCTGAGATCTATATTGGGTGGCATATGATATGCATCTGAGATGTCTATATTCTCTTCCTTCATGATTTCTGGGAAGTTTTCTTTCAGCAGCTCAGCAACGATACTCTCTGTGTTCTCAGATGTGTCACCCTGTTCAGGGACTCCAATTAATCGAAGGTTGTTCCTCTTAATAGAGTCCCACATGCTTCTTAATGTTTCTTCATTTTTCTTGTTTCTTTTTTCTGATTTCTGCTCCTAGATGGTGGCATCAGTAGCACTGTCTTCCAAGTCAGAAATTCTTTTTTCCATTTGTTCTGTTCTGTTTTCTTGGCTTTGCATGAAAGTTTCTATGTCTTTGATTTTGTTCTTGATCTGTTGGATTTCAGAGTACTGGTGTTCCATGAGATCGAACATCTTGCTTAATTTTTCCTTTTGTTCTCCTGCATTTTGTATAAGGTCTAGAAGGGCTCTGTATATAATCATTTTGTATTCACTTTCTGATGCTTTCATTAAAGTTTCTTCATCTGGAAAACTCCTTGTTTGCTTTGTCTGGGAGCCTTCTGAAGCCATGGCTGATTTCTTGTGTGCCACAAGTGTCTGTTGCTTTTTGGGACCCATGTGAGTACGTAGAGGCTGGAAGAGGTACTGTGAGGATGGACTGCAGATGTTTCTCTAGGCTGTCTTAAAATGTAAAGCAAAAGACATCTGACCACTTCACAAGTCAGTTAGGTTTTCAGGTGTAGAGGTCCATCTTCTCAACTGGCAAAGTAAGCACGCTTATGTCCAACCCAGATGATACGAACTAGTTCAGAATACATCAATGCTACTGCCCTGTTGGCCTCTGCTGACAGGGCCTAGCCTTAGACGAGACTGTGTAGAGCACTGCTTGTCTGATAGAAGAGCGCTCTCCTGTGGGCAGGGTCTCGCTCCCAAGCTAAGAATTCGGTCCAGCTGCGGCCACCGTACCCAAGATGGCATCCTCCACACAGGCAGCAGACAGGGGGCTAAAGATGCCCAGAGACAGCGATTCCTCTGCTTCTGTTGCAGGGCCCCCAACGTAGGCAGCACTGTGCAAAATCACTACTTTTCTGTCAGAGGAGCGCTGTCCCATTTGCAGGCGCTGGCTCCCAGGCTAAGAACGAGGTCCCGCTAAAATCTCGGTACCAACATGGCGTCCTGCACCCTGACCACGGAGCTCCGCACAAACCCCGCTGAGGCAGCTACAAAACGAAAGGCTCAAAGTGGCTAGATTAACAGAGTCCCGAGCCTGGTTCTTAAAATGTGGGAATTTTGCCTGCCTATCCCCCTAGGAGCATGTCTGAGTCTAGCCGCTAGGCAAGACCCTACTCCGCCCGCCAGCCGAGACAGAGGAAAAAAAAGTCACAGTGGTGCGTTTACCTTCCGTCCGTGAGAGCCGGGGCTAGCCAGGAGCGGGAGTCAGCGTAGGAGAGGAGGTTTTTCGCTCAGTGGTATGAAGTCCAAAGTAACATCCCTGTGCTGTGTCTTGGGGCTGATTAGGTGACCAGAAGGCTCTGTGTGATTATCAATTCAGGTCGTGGTTTCCAGAGGGATATAAGGAGAAGTGGGCTCTGTCCACCATCTGGACTCCATCCCTCCCCCCCCCGAGTGCTGCATCCTTGATGGTATGGGGTTCCCAGTTCTCTTTTTGCTTCCCTCTCTTTTTCATCTCCCGCGGGATTAAAGGATAAAAGGTAGTGCAAGCCAGACTCCAGGGATACTCCCTTAGCAAAGGTGTGGTAGTCCCACCCTAATCCTCTTTTAACATAATTGTCATATCTATTAGCTGCAGGCAGAGATTAGGATGTATACCATAGGAAAATCACAAAATACTGGGAATCATGGCCCAGTCAAGTGGCTACACACATTTTTATGGGGGATAATCTGAGATGAGGGGCTGGGAGCTTAGGGAGAAACAGAAATTTTGCCAGAGATATCAAATCTTTTTTTGCCTGCTTGATATCCTGACTTTTCAGGACCTTAATTCTTCCTCCTTTTGCTTCTTTTTTCTGCCAAATTCCTGTTTAATACTAGAGATGATTGGCTCTTGGGACTAAAGCTATCCTGTGTTTTATCCTCCTGCTTAAAGCAACACAAAATTGTGAACCTTAGGTTTCTGTCCTCATCTCCTCTCCGAGTGTCTCTGGAGACTGCAAGTGGTTTCAAGGGCCTCTGTGTCTGGGGCAAGGTCCATACAGTGCTCACCCTACAACAGCTTAACAGATGGTCTTGCCCCACATCAGTGGTGCTGATGGTCAGAGCAGATGAGTGGGGATTTTCAGAATTTGAAAGACTGACTTCCCTCCTCTGTGTAGTATCCCTAGGACACATGACATGATGCAGGGAGAGCAAAGCCCAGCCAGGAGGATCCAGGGAGTGGGCTGTCCCTCCCTGTCCCTTGCTGCTAACTTCAGGATCGTGGTGTAAGGAATAGAATTCTGGTGGTGTAGTAGTAAAGAACTCGGCTGCTAGCCAGAATTCAGCAGTTCCACTCTACCAGGTATCCCTCAGAAACCCTGTGGGGTGGGTCTACTCTGTTCTATAGGGCAGCTATGCATCAGAATCAACTCAAAGGCATTGGATATGGCTTTTAGGGGGCATGGAGAATGTCTTTTGCTCGGTCTGATTTAAGTGTTTTAAGCTTTTAATTTTTATTTGATTCACTAGATTGGCTAAGAGAATTAAATCTGATAACCTGGTTTGTTTTGATCATTTGAGATAATGCTCACTTTTTTATTTGAAAATGAAAACATTTTAATTATAACATGTAAGTGAAACTGCACAAATCGTAAGACTACTTCTTGATGAATTTTCAAAGCAAACAGCACCTGCCCTGGGTGCAAAAGATGACGTTATCTGAACAGAAGACCCCTAACTTCCTTCCTTTCAGGAGTTCCCCACACCTGCCCAGAATAACCTCTATCCTTATTCTAACATGGAGAGTGGTTTTGCTGGGTTTCAACCTTGTGTAAATAGTTTTATACAGTATGTACTTTTGGGAGATTGCATTTATTTTTTAGCTAACAATGAATTTGCATAGGTTTCTAAGCATAAACGTAATGATACAGTATAAATAATGCAGTGCATAGCCAGACGAACTGTGCAGTATATGAGAAGAAGAAGGAAAGGCGGGGCTGAAAAGTGTTATCTTGCAAAGATTTTTATCTCCTTTCAAGGAAACATATTTCACATAGAGCAGGAATATATATTCAAAGACCACGTCTAAACCCAACACGTTGTATCCAGTCTATTCCACCTCATGGCAGCCCTGTAAGACAGAGTAGAACTGCTCCCCAGGGTTTCCAAGACTGTGCTCTTCACGGAAGCTAACTGTCACAGAGTAGCTGGTAAGTTCAAACTACCACCCTTCTGGTTAGCAGTGTAGCAGATGAACAGCTGACCACTGTGCTACCGGGGGGCTTCGATAAATTCAAACACAAGCTTAAATACACACACACACACACACACGTGCTTACGTATATATACGTATATATAAACACACATGTATGTGTTGTTGTTGTTAGGTTCCTCTGAGTCAGTTCACACTCCCAGAAACCCTATGCATGGTAGAATGAAACGCTGTGTGTTCCTGAACCGTGCTCACAATTGTTTATATGCTTAAGTCCACCTCTGTGGCCACTGTTGCAATCTGTCTCCTTGAGAGTCCTTCTCTGTTTTGTTAACCATCTGCTTTACCAAGCACGATGTTCTTCTCCAGGGACTGATCCTCCTGACAACATGTCCAAAGTATGTAACACACACTCTCACCATCTTTGCTTTCAAGGAGAACTCTGGTTGAACTTCTTCCAAAACAGACCTGTTTGTTCTTTTGGCAGTCCATGGTACATTCAGTATTCTTCTCCAACACTACAACTTAAAGGCTTAAATTCTTTTTCTGTCTTCCTTATTCATTGTCTAGCTTTTGCATGCATATGATAAGATTGAAAATATCACAGCTTGGGTGTTTGTGTGTAAGTATGTGTAAACTCGAAACTCTATTACAATGTCCAGTTGATTCCAGCTCATTGTGTCCCAACAGGACAGAGTAAAACTGACCTATTGGGTTTCCAAGGAACAGCTGGAGGAGTTGAACTGCTGATTTTTTGGTTAGCAGTAGTAGCTCTTAACTATTATGCAAGCTGGGCTTCATATACATATATGTACATATATATACATATACATACATATACACATACATATGAGGACTGCCAATTAAGTTCACCAAATTATCCTAGAAAAAGAGTACATACCTCACTGCTGAATATCACTATGTTCACCTTTGCAGTCCTCCCCCTGGGGAGCTATGCACCAATGCCAGTGCTTAGTCCACACTTCAAAACAATTTTGGAACTCTTGGCCTGGAATAGCCATCGGAGCTCTTGTCACATTACTCTTGATGTCCTGAATGCCATCAAAATGTCTGCTTTCAATATTTCCTTTATCTTCAGGTAAAGAAAAAAGTCATTGGGGTCCAGATCAGGTGACTAAGGAGGGTGTCCCCATATAGTTACTTGTCTACTGGCTAAAAACTCCCTCACAGGTAACTATACACATAAGTTCACAAGCTTGCTACCTTGCCACCGTGTGCAATGGCCATTCCAGAGAGAGTTCCAAAACTGCTTAGAAGGGTGGACGCGGCATTGATGGCAGTGCATAGCTTTCCAAGAAGAGTACTTTGAAGCTGACCGTAGTGATTGATATTCAGCAGTGAGCTATGTAGCACTTAGAACAATTAAGTTCATGGACTTAATTGTCAGATCTTATACATACATGTATGCATAATACACACACATGTATACATATTTGTGTGTATGTGTACATACATATACACATATACGTGTACATACATATACATATATATATGTATATGGAAACCCTGGCAACATAGTAGTTAAATGCCGTGACTGCCAACGAAAAGTTCAGCAGTTCAGTTCTATCAGGTGCTTATGGGAATTCGATGGAGAGTTCTGCTCTGTCCCACAGCATCACTGTGAGTGGGAATTGACTCCGCAGCAGTAGCTTTGGTTTTGCTTTGGTTTTATGTACAAATTCATACACACGTATACACGTACACACACACTATATATACCGTATACATTGTTAAATGGCCTGAGCTCATTGTCGCAGCCCCTGTGTCACTCCATCTCGTTGAGGGTCTTCCTCTTTTTTCCTGAGTATAATTTCCTTCTCCAGGGACTGATCCCTCACAACAACCTGTCCAAATTCTGTAAGACATCTTGCTACCCTTGCTTCTAAGGAACATTCTGGTTGTACTTCTCCTAAGACAGGTTTATTCATTCTTTTGGTAGTTTATGATTTATTCTAATTCTTAACCAACATTGCAATTCAAAGGCATCAGTTCTTCTTCTGTCTTCCTTATTCATTGTCCAACTTTCATATGCATATGATGTGATTGAAAATACTGTGTCTTGGGTCAAGAGCACCTTGGTCTTCAGGTTGATATCTTTGCTTTTCAACACTTTAACAAGGCCTTTTGCAGCAGGTTTGCCCAATGCAATGGCTTCCTTAATTTAACTGATACTGTTTTTAAAGAGAAGCCCTGTTTCCTCAAATCAGAACATATTCTCTGGTGCAGGTTAGGACTTTACTGTTGTCTTTAATGGGTTCACAGTTCAGTCTGTGTCAGCAGGCAAATTCAGAGAGTTACAAGTTCTGCTTACTTAGAAAGTAGATGCTGGAATCGTAACTAGTAAGAATGATAACTTTGACAAATTGTTGGAAGGTGTGTGGGCTAGTATGTGATGAGGCCTTTAGAGTCACAGTTTTAACGGATCCCTCATACTTCTGTGGGCTTTCCCACCAAAACCCCCAAGAGGTTTTTATGGGAGGATATGAGAAAGATCCCTTTGGTGGATCTGCTAAAGAAGGGAAAAAGGAACAGGAAATCTATCCAGTGCTTTGTCCATAAAGAAGGCCTGTTCTCCACTGGGAAGGATCCCATCACTACCTCATGAATGGGTGATAATTACCAAGATACACACTGAGGGTTATCACAACGCTAATTTTAAACAATTGGATAAATTCTAAATACACTAAATTAGAGCTAAATGACTAAAACAGCTACAAAATTATAGGTTATACAATCATGTTATGTGTGTGTAATGAGGATTTGTTTTTGTGATGACTACACTTCAGTGGCTATAAAGTATTATATTCTGTATAGCTTCATGCAGGAATTTAAATAAGTTTATTAGCATAGAAAAATGCTCTGGGCAGCATTTCCTTAAGTGAAAATAAGCAACATGCACACTTGTATCGACAGAATGTCATGGCTATGTAAACGGAAGTATAGAAAAAAACACTCATTGGGAATAATACTTAATTATTCAGTGTAATTGTTTTTATCTCTTTCCAACTTTGTGTATCTTGCAGATTTCCTATAATGTGTTTGTATTATTTTTTATAAGAGGGCAATGTATAGTAGGCTTTTAAGGGACTATAGTAAAATGCATTAACTAAAGCAATGAAAATTGTTGAACCAGTCTCATTATTCCTCACAGTCTTCTGCTACAGCCTAAGATACGCGTTAAACAGATCCCTGTGCCTTCAGCCCTGCCTGGTTTCTTCCCCTTTTCATTTGCAGCTATTACCTACAGTTGCATGCCTTCATTCCCAAGTTCAGTGGTAGCTATGTTTAAACATGGTCCAGTAGGAGTAGGAGGAGTAGCAGTAGCAGCAGTAGTAGTAGAAGCTATAGTAGTTGTACCAGCAGTAGCATCAGTTGTAGTAGCAGAAGTAGTAGTTGTTTCTGTTGTTAGGTGCCACTGAGTCAGTTCCATCTGGTAGTGACCCCATGAACAATAGAACAAAACACTGCCTGGCCTTGAGCCATGCCTGCAATTGTGTTTATGCTTAAGCCCGTTGCTACAGCCACCGTGGCAATCCATCTCACCGAGGGTCTTTCTCTTTCTTGTTGACACTCCACTCTGCCAAGTGTGATGTCCTTCTCCAGGGACTGAGCCTTCCTGACAACGTGTCCAAAGTATGCAAGATGCAGCCTTGCCATTTTTGCTTCCAAGCAGCACTCTGGTTGTACTCCTTCCAGAACAGATCTGTTTGTTCTTTTGGAGATCCATGGTACATTCAACATTCTTCTCCAATGCCACAATTCGAAGGCGTCAATTCTTCTGTCTTCTTTGTTCATGGTCCAGATTTTGCATGCATATGATGCAACTGAAAATACCATGGCTTGGGTCGTGCCCATTTTAGTCTTCAAGGTGACATCTTTACTTTTGAATATTTTAAAGAGGTTCTTTGCAGTAGATTTTCCCAGTGTAATGTGTCTTTTGATTTCTTGACTGCTGCTTCCAAGGGCAATGACTATGGACTCAAGTAGGATGAAATCCTTGACAACCTCAATCCTTTCTCCATTTATGATGATGTTGCTTACTGGCTTGGTTGTGAGGTGTTTTGCTTTCTTCACGTTGAGGTGCAATCCTACTGAAGGCTGTCACCCATGGTCTTCATCAGTAGGTGTCTCAAATCTTCTTCATTTCCAGCAAGTAGGATGGTGTCGTCTGCACAACACAGGTTGTTAATGAATTGTCCTCCAATCCTGCGGCCTTGTTCTTCTTTGTATAATCTAGCTTCTCAGGTTGTTTGTTTGATATACATATTAAAAAGATACAGTGAAAGGATACAACCCTGTTGCACACCTTTCTTGACTTTAAACCATGCAGTGTCCCCTTGTTTTGTTCTCACAACTGCCTCTTGATACATATATAGATTACTTAAGAGCGCAGTTAGGTGCTCTGGAACTCCCGTTCTCTGCAATGTTAGCCGTAGTAGTAGTAGCAGTAATAGTAGTAGTACCAGTAGGAGTAGAAGTAGCAGTAGCATTAGTATCAGTATCAATAGCAGTAGTAGCAGCAAGAGTAGCAGAAGTAGTAATTGTGTCAGTAGCAGAATCAGTAGTAGCAGAAGTAGTAGTAGTAGCAGCAGTATCAGTAGTAGCAGTAGCAGTGATAGTAGCAGTAGTAGCAGTAGTAGTAGTTGTATTAGTGGCAGCATCAGTAGTAACAGCAGTCGTAATAGTAGCAGTGGGAGCACCAGCACTAGTAGCAGAAGTAGTAGTAGCAGCAATAGTAGTAATAGAAGTAGTAGTTGCAATAATAGTAGGAGTAGAAGTGTAGCAGTAGCAGAAGTAGGAATAGTAGTAATAGTAGAAGCAGCAGGAGCAGCAGCAGAACCTGTCTAAATTCACGGAGGGGAGCGATGTGGATCAGGATCAGCTGAATCCGTGCGAGGCGGAGGTCACACACACCTCCACCCTTGAACTTTTCACCAATTTGGATAGCACCTGTCCCCCCATACCATTCTACTCCTCTGCTAGGTCAGAGAATCCATTGCAGAGCCACACAGAAAGCACAGACCATTCTTACCAGGAAGTGGTTGACTAGGGAAGTTATAGGGTATAACTTAGGATCAGGATCAACAAGCTACAACTCGGGATCAGAATCATGAAGCAAGTGGGTGAAGTCTCTTGTCTTCAGTTTGGAAAGGCTTCCTGAGTTCCTCCTGGCCGTGTGGCCCTTCTTGGAGCCTGAGGACAGGCTCCTCTCAGCCTCCCAAGGGATGCTCTCCTTAGCCCCTCAGGGTGTGTTCCTCCTCGCTCTGCTGTGGGGCCCTTCGGAGCCTCTCACTGTCCTCAGTGTCTCAGCCCTTGCCTGAGCTCTCTTAAGAGGCTTCTTGCCTCTTCTCTCTCTTTCTTTCTCTCTGCTTCTTCTCTCTTCCTTCCTCTTTTTCTACTTCTTGCTGTTGCATCTCTTCCTGTTACAGTCTGAAAAATCTCTGTGAGGTTAGCTGCTTAAACATATAGACTCCTAGTCAATTTCAAGCCATGGCACTCTGACCAGCACCATGAACTGACAATCCCCTCTTGATAGGCCAAAGGCACTTCATTTACATAGTAGGCTACAACTCACCTCATTTGTATATTCTACAGACCAGGCCCTGCAAGGTGCACACCAATCACAGGGCAGATACAGCCTAGAGGCAGATAAAATATGTCAAACCAAGTTGTTTACAGCTTGCCCAGGAAACATCAATCAACCTAGAAAAAAGTAAGGTACCCTCTGGGGTAGAAAACTTGGAATATAAACTCCTCAGGGCTTACAGGGAGAATCTCAAGTTGTTTTTTAGAGACCCAAGGGAAAAAGCCACTCAAAGGAACTGCTTTCACTACACTAGTAAAGCAATAGCCTGCATTCCTGTGCTGGAGGGAGCAAAGCAGACTTCACTCACAAGTACAATTCATTATTTAGTCTGACCTATCTAGGAGCTCCCCATCAGACTGGGTCAAAAGGATTATCAGCATTTTCTTTAATTCAGAAATGGCCTAGTGCTGATGCTTCTTCTAGGGGCCATTTGTAGGAAACATTTCCAAACCAAAAGCAAAGCTGTTTCCTTCCAGTCCATTATGACTCATAGCAACCCCACAGGACAGTGTAGAACTTCCCCACGCAGTTTCCAAGGCTGTATCATTATGAAAATAGACTGTCACATCTTTCTCCTGCAGAGTCACCAGGAGGGGGAGGGAGGACCCGGGGGTGGGGTGGGCTGCTGACCTTTGCATGAGCAGCCAGGTGCTTGACCACTGTGCCAACAGGGCTCCTAGGAAACACTTGTAGGCTAATGATGTTTTAATTCCTCCTGCCTGAGGTGACAGGTAGCACTTAGGGTAATACACGACTAATCAAGAAGCTTGGGAGGAAAATAGGGTCACTCCAACATGTCACTGATGCATGGAAATAGCTGAGAAATCACTAGGCTCTCACCTTCTGCTCATCTTGACTCTGCAAAAAGCAGGAAATGAAGACTAAGGCAGAGTTCTAAACCACCTGTTGAACGTTGAAGCTATTTCCCAACACGAAAGCAAAGCTCCTTGACAAAGACTAGAAGACTGTATGGTTCTACGCTTTTGCCAAGCCAAGCCAAGCCAAGTGCCGTCGAGTTGGATCCGACTCATAGGGATATATATATGCAATAATTGGAAAAATGTATTGGCACACCAAATCCAGTAGCAGGTAAAAGGCTAATGTACCATGACCAGTTGCGATTTCTTCCCCTTTTCTCTTTTTTGAAAACTTGAGAAGGAATGGTACTAATTCTTATTTAAAAATGTGATACAATTCACCAGTGAAAACACATGGCCTGGAATTTCCTGGAAATTTTTTGAATATTGGTTATTTTATAGGCTGTTCAGGTTGTCTTTGTGTACTCTTTCTTGAGTCAGTTATCTGTGTTTCTAGAAATTTGCCCATTTAATTTATTTTAATATTTCAGCAGATGGCTGTTCCTAGTGTTCCTTTGTAATTTTTCACCTGTAAGGATGACAGTAATGCCTTCTGTCTCTTTTATGATTGTAATAATTTGAGTATTCTTTCTTTTTTTCTCAATCAGTCTAGCTGTGGGTTTATTAGTTTTATTGCTATTTTCAATGAGCCAACTTTAGACTCATCGATCTTCCCTGTTTTTCCATTCTATGTTATATTTATTTCTGCTCTGTTCTTCATTATTTGCTTCCTTCTCCTTGTTTTTGATATAGTTTGTTTTCCTTTTTTAGTTTCCTAAGGCTGGAAATTGAACTGCCGACCTTGTGGTTAGCAGTAGTAGCACAAGGTCGGCTGTTCAAATCCATCAGGCGCTCCTTGAATACTCTGGGGGTCAGTTCTACCCTGGCCCCTAGGGTCGTCATGAGTCAGATCCAACTCGATGGCACTTGGCTAGCTGGCAAGGCTGGAAATGAGAATGATTTCCCTCTTATTTTTAATACAGCATTTATAGCTATGATTTTTTGTCTGAGCACTGTTTTCATTGCATCTCATAAGTTTAGCTATATCATGTTCTTTTTTTTTCTGTTTTCAAAATATTTTAGAATTTTCCTTACAATTTCCTCCTTTACCCATTGGTTATTTGGGAATGTGTTGTTTAATTTTCAAATATTTGTGAATTTTCCACATTTTCTTCTCTTATTAATTTGAAGGCCTACCTCACACTCTATACAAAATTAACTCAAAATGTATCAAAGACCTACACACTGCAAGCTAAAATTTAGAAATCTTAAAAAGAAATACAGGAGACATCTGTTTGATCTTGGATTATGTACAAGTTTCTTCATTATGCCATCAGAAGTACCCCCAATCAATTCTTTTTTTCTTAAAGAAGTAAATTTGGCTTTATAACAACTGTAAAATGTATTAAAGGAAAGTACCAAGAAAAGTGAAAAGACAACTCACAGAATAGAAGAAAATATTTGAAAAATCAAATATCTAATAAGGATCTAGTGCCCAGAATAGATAAATAACTCACTCGATTTATGAATAAAAAGACAAACTAACTTTTAAAATGGGCAAAAGATTTGATAGACATTTCTCAAAAACAGATAAACTAAAGCTCACTAAAAACACAAAAAGATAGTCAACATCATAATTGTTAAAACGAGTGGAAATCCTCGCCTCCACCCCTTGCTGATGATTTTGACTTATGGAGATCCCGTGTGTCATAGAGAAGAGCCGCTCCATAAAAACAGACAATACCAAGTATTGGTGAGAATGTGGGAAACTGAAAGGCTTATACATTGCTGGTAGGCGTGTAAAATGATCCCGCTGCATTAGGAAATTGTTGGACAATTCTCCCAAATATCAAACATATAATAACCATTTGAACCAACAATCCCACCTCTAAGTTTATACCTCAGAAAATTATGAAAAGCACTTTTCTAAGAATTGAAAATAGATGTTCGTACTCACACAGCAAAACTGTATGTGAATATTCATGGCAGCATTATTCATAATAGCCCCAAATGGAAACAACTGAAGTATCCATCAGCTCTTGAATATTTGGATATTGGATTTTAGAGAAACATAATGTGCTATACCCAGACAATGGAATCATATTTTAGACATAAAAAAGAATATGCTTCTGATACCAGCTACAGAGGGACAAACCAGGAAAAGTTAGTGCTAAGTGAAGGGTGACCCCCAGAAGGTCACATGTCATACAATGTCATCTCTATGAAATGACCCAGTGATGGGGGATGGGGCCATTGGGACTAACTGCTAATAGGAAAGGAGTTTATTTTGGGAGAGACAAAAAATAGTCAAGAAATAGATAGAGTTGTGGCACCACATAATGAGTGTACAAAAAAAAATCACTTCAGTTCATACTTTAAAGTAGTGCATTTTATACTTTGTGAATTAAATCTCAATTTGAAAAAGAGGCGAACTGAAGACTTCTGGTCCCAAGAGTGAGGGCCTTCAAAGTTTGTGCTCCCAACTTATTTCTATTACTTCACAGTTTCACAGTACTGTAGGTCCTAGTTTTAAAAACAAAGAAGCAAAAAAAAAAATCATTGACATAGACTCACTGGGACCCTACAGGACAGAGCAGAACTGTCCCCTCAAGATTTCCCAGGCTCTGTACACTGACAGAAGCAGACGGCTGTGTCTTCCTCCCACGGTTGTGCGTGACCTCTGCACCACCAGGGGTCTGTGTCGTGTTACTCCTCATAAATCAAACCATTACATCTGTGTTCAGATACTTTTAATGACCAGTTCTCTTTATTACCTTTTTCTGGTTTTCATGTAATTTTTTATGGACTTTCCTCTGAATAGGGTGACTCGTACGGGCCCCTTTGGAAAGTGTTGCTGCACAGTGAGCTCAGGGAGAATGCTAAGATCCTCGTACAGTTTCGGCTTTTATTGTTTAGCAGTGCTGCTGCTGATCTTGTCTGTGGATATGGCACTGTCTGAGTTACCTAGTGCCGCTGTAACAGAAAGACCACAAGTGGACGGCTTTAACAAACAGAACTTGTTATTTTCTCACAGTCTAGGCAGCTGAAAGTCCAAACTTAGAGTGCTAGCTCCAGGAGAAGGCTTTCTCTGTCAGCCTGAGGAGAAGGCCATTGTCATTAATCATTAATGACCGTTGGTTGGGGAACTTCTCAGAGCAGGGGCCCCCACATTCAAAGGTCTTGCTATTCCCTTGGCTCTTGTTTTCTTGGTAGTACAAGGGCCCTCTCTCTCTGCTCACTTCTGCTCTTGCGTCAAATGAGATTGACCGAACAACAGCTTGATGTTCTACAATGAGTCCCGCCTCCTTAGCTTAAATGCCACGAATCCCGCTCCGTAACCTCACAGAGGTGGGATTCACAGCACACAGGAAAGTCACATCAGATGACAAAATGATGGACAGCCATACGGAAGTGGGAGTTATGGACTAGCCAAGTTGACACATATTTTTAGGCAGACACAATTCAATCCGTATCAGGCACCAAAATTGAACTGGATGAAGAAATACCTTCAGGTAAATGATGAATTGTTGGCAACTTCTCCTTGACCCTGCCACGTGACATGCAGAATGCACAGACTCAGATTTATAAACGTCTCATGTACAGCTGGACACTGACAAGCTGGAGTGCCAGCTGAGACAGGTTAATAGAGTACAGAGGTTTGGGAAACTACCTTGCGGGAGAAAGTTGAAGAAACTGATAAGATTCATGTTAAAACAAGCTTAAAGTTGTGCTTTTCAAAATTGCTTTCAGTGTCAGAGGACTTTGGTTTTGTGACAGTTATAATTCCTAATTACAAAGCTAATGAGAAGCCAAGAGACTGTGGTTGTACCAAGGTCTGAACACCACCAGCCTTGGAGCTCCGCCCCAGCGGCTCTCCTTCAGAAATCCTTCCTGCAGTTTTTGGAAAGTACTTTCCTAAGAGAGCACAGATCTGTGGGTCCTATGTATTCTATCACATGAAAAAAGAACAATTCATGTTGACCTAGAGGCAAAGAAGACAAAGTTATGTATAATTGACTTGCAGTAAAACCAGTGCCATCAAGGGTAATAATCACTGTCATACTAATACTCGCCTCTGTCACTGAGTGCTCGGCAGTTGTGGTCAGCACATGGGAACCAGAATCCTAACCCTACCACCTACAAGTTGTTTGACCTTGAACAAATGTTACAGATTGAATTGTCTATCCAAAATGCCTGTTGAAATTCTAGTCCTTCTGTGTGGATGTGATCCCATTTGGGAACAGGACGTTCTTTATTATGTTAATGAGGCCACAGCCCTGTGGGATACGTCTAAAGCCAGCCCTTTTTGAGATATGAAAGGTTCACAAACTAAGCACAGAAGCAAAAAGATGCAGTCGGGAAATCACCAAGGAATGTCCCAAAGAACTACAGAGAAGCTTGGAAAAGGATTTTCCCCACAATAGATAGGCTCCTCTACAGCTAACATTCTGAATTCAGACATCTAGACTTTTAGACATTAAAGCCATACACTTGTGTTATTTCTGTTATAGGAGCAGTAAGAAACTACAGTAGCAAATATTTTGAACTACCTGTGATTCAATTTTCTCATCTGTAAAATGGGCACATACCAGTGTTTATTTCATAGATTTTTATGTTATATGAATAAGTGATTTAATATTTGTGGTACATTTACGATGATGTCTAGCAGGCAGGAAGTAAGAGCTATGTGTATTTGATTAAAAAAAAGAACACTTGTCAAGTTGATTCTGACTCACAATGACACTACAGAACAGGGAAGAACTGCCTCCCAGAGTTTCCAACTAGCACCTATATTTTATAGATAAATAAATGAAAAAACACAAGTGTAAATAAAGATACTGTCAACGAAAGCTTGTGGAAGATATTGTATAAAAGTTAATTACATATTTGCAAAATTAAGACCACAGTTTTAATGACCAAGAGTTTAGTTAAAACATGCCTGTTACAGCTAAAGAAGTAAAGTTCAACGTTATTTCTGATGACAAATTTGTGACATTCTTTATGAAAACACTGATATTGGCCTCAGTCACTCCAGAGAAAATAGGCAGAAATTTTCTTTTACATGTTTCTTTGGCTTAATTTCTTATGTTCAAGAAATTAGTTATGCAAATGATGCTGATTTAATTGAACACATTTTGTTCAAATTGTTTCTTTAAGTTCTGAGATAGTTACATTTATTGCCAATATGCAAATTCAAAGAAGATCTCCTATCATGGAAAGTTCTGGAAATGGACTATGGACGCAAGATTAGGTTGTGTGACAACAAAATGTGCAAGCATCTGAGTGGAGAGGAATCAGAGAGTAGATAAGAAGCCAAAGTCATGAGAACCCAATACAAGTAGATTACACCTTAATATAAAGAAAACAAAAATCCTCACAACTGAACCAACAAGCAACACCAAGACAGAGAAAATACTGAAGTTGTAAAGGTTTTTATTTTCCTTGGATCCATAATCAACATCCATGAAAGCAGCAGCCAAGAAATCAGACCACGTATTGTATCGGGCAAATCTGCTGTGAAAGACCTCTTTGAAGGTTGACGTGTTAAGAAGCAAAGATGTCACTTTGAGGATTAAGGTGGACCTGGCCCACTGTATTTTTTATTTCCTCATAGCATATGAAAGATGGACAATGAATAGGGAATATTGTTGTTAGTGACTGACATTGAACAGATGGATTCTTGGATTAATAAATTGAAAGGACCAGCTGATGTGTTAGTTCAGTGTATTCTATCAAATCTGAAGTGTAAAGAGCTGGAAATAAGTGCTACAATATTCCTGACCTAATCAGTGTCACCTTCAAGGACATAAAAGTTATTAGGTGGTTTACAGAAGAAATGATGCCTTTTGATTAGATTGTTGGTGAAGAATATTGAATACACCATGGCTACTGGAAGAATGAATGACTCTGTCCTGGAAGAAGTACAGCCAGAATGCTCCTTAGACATTAAGGATAGCGAGATTTCATCGTACTTTCTTTGGACATGTTTTCAAGAGAGACAGTCTCTGAGGAAGGACATCATGCTCGGTGAAGCTGAAGATCAGCAGAAAAGAAAAAGACCCTTAATGAGATGGATTGACACAGTGACTGCACCAGTGTGTTCAAATGTAGCAATGGCTGTGAGGATGACACACGGTCCAGCAGAGTTCTGTTCTTGTGTACACGAGGCTGCTGTGAGTCTGAACCGATATGATGTCATCAGACAATGACAATAACAGGAAACACGATTGGTGGGGCTAAGGATGGGCCCGGGTCCATGAAGAAGTCACATGCTTCTCCTACATTATGTATAGGGATCCTGGAAGCTGAGTGGAATAGGACTGAGTTTAGGACTGGTACTTTGCTGCTTCTCTCCTCTTCATCCTGATTAAGTGACAACACAGTGTGTCGTTTCTACAGGAGGTCCCACCTGGGAACCAGGCAGGTATTTCCCTGGATGCTTCTCCAAACTGAATTCCATATTGATGTGACCATGAATTTTCCCTGTAGTTGACATGATTGCCATCCTTACTCTATACTCCCCCCTTTGGTTATTACAGCTGGGAACGTTGAGTCCAGTGGAGTGATTCCAGTATTCCCTAGAGTGTTCTATGTTGTATGCTGTTTAGAATGTTTATCTGAATAAAGGTTCTCAATCATAAGACTTCTTTGCTAACAAGTTGCTCCTTCTAAAATGCTAATGTAAAGCACAGGGAGAGTGCTTGATATTTCATTTCCTCAGTAATATTTTTTTGGCATCTGGTCCCAGTATGCAAATCCCAGACTACACAAGTCCTACATAGAAGATGCCCTCTTGTCTGTAGGTAAGGAAAACAGAAAGTCCTTGAGCTAGGCTGCTAAGACGCTGCTGCTTTTAAGCAGAAGAACAAACTAGTCCATCTGGTTTTCATAGTGGTATTGTTAGCGACTGACGTTGAACAGATGGATTCTTGGATTAATAAATTGAAAGGACCAGCTGATGTGTTGGTTCAGTGTATCCTATCAAATCTGAAGTGTAAAGAGCTGGAAACAAGTGCTACAATATTCCTGACCTAATTAGTGTCACCTTCAAGGATAAAAGCTATTAGGTGGTTTACAGAAAAGAGAGAGTGAACTGCTCTGATTCTGTACCAAAGGTCAGCACATTTTCTAGAGGAATAAGACAGTTGTTCTGACTTCTATTTAAATGTTAAGGCAAGAATTAAAAAAATCCTCTATGAGATGGATTGACACAATGGCCTTAGAAATGGACTCAAATATAGAGATAATTGTCGAGATGGAGCTGAACTAGACAACTTTTTGTTGTGTGTGAGCATAAGGCTGCCTTGAGCCAGAACCAATTCCATGGTAACTAGCAACAACAATTCATTAGTGAGAACAAAGTGAAAAACACTGCGTCTGTGAAGGTGACCGTGGTCATGGGCATGTGTATATCAATTGGGTCATTTGTTTGATTGATTCATATATTCATTCACTCAGCAAATGGTTGTTACATATTAAAGTCTGCAAACTGGCCGAAATCTACACTCTCACGCTTGTTTTCTACCACTGATGTTTATAACCCCGTGCTTCCAGGAAAATCTGCCACCAAAGACCTCATTAAAGTGTTGAAATCAAAGCTGTCACCTTGAAGACTAAGGTGGGCTTAATTCAAGCCATGGTGTTTTTAGTCGCATGATACACATGTGGAAGCTTGGACAATGAATAAGGAAGACAGAAGAAGAAATGGTGCTTTTGAATTGTGATGTTGGAGAAGAATATTGAGCACACCATAGACTGCCAAAAGAGCGAACAGATCTATTTTGGAAGAAGTACAGCCAGAGTGCTCCTTAGAAGCAACGGTGACTAGACTATGTCCTACATGCTTTGGACATGTGGTCAGGAGGGATCAGTCATGGAGAAAGACATCATGCTTGGTGAAGTAGTGGGTCAGCAAGAAAGAAGACGACTCTCGATGGGATGGATTGACTCGGTGGCCACAATGATGGACTCAAGTGTAATGATTTAAGATGGCAAAGGACCAGGATCTGTTTTGTTCTGTTGTACCTGTGGTTGTACAACAGACTTGATGGAACCTAACAACAACAAAAGTGCTTTAAGGAGCTCTTATGCTGCACTGGTTAAGTGTTTGGCTGCGAACTGAAAGGTCAGTGCTTTACGCCCACCAGCCGGTTTCCGAGAGAAAAGACCTTGCAATAAGTGCCTGTAAACATTACAGCCTAGGGAACCCTGTGGGCACCTCTTCTCTGTCACTTAGTGTTGTTGTGAATTGAAGTTGGCTTGACAACACACGGTTATAATATGCTTCAAATACATGAGACTGATTTCAGCTCCTGGAAATCACTGTGGTCTTTCACATTTTTCAGCAGGTAGGCAGCTGTAGGTTTGGAAGACTCTGGTCCATGTCTTACCTTCCTATTGTCTACTGCCATTGAGCTGGCTCAGATGTGTGGCAATTTTCTTATATAAAAGAGTTGTGGCCCATTCCTCACCTTCTTTATGCTCAGTGATGTGTCCTATTCCACCGTTGTGACTCTTGTGGCCATCCATGTCATGAAGGGTTTCCTTTGTCTACCCTAGTATTTCTCTAATCATTTGTAAGGTCTGTGACACAGGAGACTCTGTAGGGCTATGTTCCCAGGACATCTATGGCTCTGCAAGTATGCTAGATCACTTTAGAGACAGGCCATGTGTGTGGTTCTCACACCAACCAAATTCTTCCATAGGCATTTGGAGGAAAAACAAACCTTGAAAAAGAAGAACCATAGTGGAAAAATAGACCCTGGAGGAAAATAAAAAAAGAAATAGAAAATAACTTACAAATTCAGTGTAGTACCCTAGATGACTTTCCAGAGAACTGGAATGCCTAGCTGGGCAGAAAGTGAACATTCCCAGAAAAAGAATCTCTGAGCTGAGAATGGGTCAGGGCCTGGAGGGCAGGGGCTGGGGCAGAAGGCAGAATTGGGAGCATTTGGGCTAATGAGGTCTCTAACCACCTGAATCACGGACAGGTGAGTCACAGCCGCACTGGGTTTGAAGCCCATTAATTTCTAGTTTAAAACATCCAAGAGATAGACTTCTATACTAACTACTTTGCACACTGGATTTACAGTGAGGGTTCACTGGAATGTTCCCTCTGTTAACAAATCACACTATGACTATAGATTGCGGTGCCCTCTACTTATCAAAAAGTTTTATGTGAATTATTAAAAAGAAAAAAGAAAAAGTGATGACAGTTCCAGTGGAAGGGTTTAGAGGGAAAGGATCTTGTTGAGAAAGCAGATCTATGGATGCTCTCTGAAATATGTGAGGCCACTGTTTATATAGTGAGGGATGAGTACATGAGGCAGCGCTGCCCATCGGGACCAATTTATTAGATGCGATGCAAGCACTAAACTGCCTTCAATCAGTAGTCTGCAAGACAGCAGAAGGCTAGGTGTAATAAGTCATCATCTTAATGAAATATAGATTATTCCAGAACTATTAAACAAGAGGTGGGTGTCAGGACAATTGTTCACTTCTTGAGAGCTGAACAAAGCCATCTATTTCGGAGGGAAATCAATAAACACCTGTAACCCGCCACGTGGCTGCAATACATAAATAAATGTGTAGTTAAAACCACCCGTTGATGTCTAGTTGGGGTCTACACTCATCACTATTACTTGGTTGCTGAAAAGTAATTTGGTATGGCATATGACAAGGAGACACACGAGGTGCAATTAACATGTTCAGCGGCTAAGTGAGAGACGAACTTCTCGATCCACCCAGGGGCACCTTGGAAGAAAGCCTGGTGATCTACGTCTGAAAGACCAGTCATCGAAAACCCTGTGGATCACAGTTCTGCTGTGCAGACACGGAGTTGCCGTGTGTCAGAGTTGCCATGGGTTGAAACTGGTTTGTGGGAAACTGTTTCTTCAGACAGAGGAGGAGACTTGTGGAGTTCGCAGACAATCCCTAAACCAAGGATGTTTCAGCGGATTCCTACAAGCTGCATAAACATGACTGAGGTGAAAAGGGAGTGTTCACTGAGCAGTCATAGCAGCAACAGCATAAGCAAAGGTCCTGAGACAGCAGGAAATATGGCTCTGTAAAAGAAATGAAAGAGCCCGGGTGGCTGAGCTCAAGAAAGCGAAACAAAGAAGAAATTAATTGTAGACAAGGCTCTCGGGGCAGAACACGCAAAACTTGACAGGCCCCTGACTGAGGAAGCACTTAGCCTTTACCCTCAGAGGAGGAGACACGGTAGGATGCTGAACAACACAGGGGCTGCTGTGCTCTCCAGATGCCTCTTTCCCGAGGATGGAGTGGGACCTCTGACCTTGGTGTCCTGCCAGACCCCACACCCGCTCAGTGTCTGTTTCACTGAGAACGCATTTGCTGGTAGCACTCTATGATAAAAGTAAGTTTTAGACGTTGACATGTGAAACTGCAGCATCACATGGGACTGCAGGTATGTGTAAGCAGGTCGGCAGGTGAGCGTCTATCTGCGTCCTGACCCAGTTTTTGACAGTCAGCAATTTTTTATTAAGGATCCAATACAAATTAACGAAACTGCAACAGACAGATGTAAGGTGGAAGATGAGTTGGTGAAAATTAGGGGCAGGGTGAAAGTGAGTGTGGCAGATGTGTGCAGAGGCCAGGAGATGGAGAAGAACAGGAAATGTCAAAGGAGCGGGAGACAGAATATGAAGATGCATGCTACAGATCAACCTCTGTCCCCCCAGAATGCGTGTCAGCTTGGGGAGGCCGTGGTTCCCACTATGCTGTGGCTGCCCATCACTGTGTGAGTGGATGCGATCATCTTGTGTGTTGAAAAGCCTACCTGTCTGATGGTAATGAGGCGGAGGGGGTTATGTTCAGGAGGCAGGATCCAGTGCACACGATTAGGCTGCATCTTGATTCCTTTCTTTTGAGATATAATGAGAGAAGTGAGCAGACTGCCAAGGGGCCTCCTACCACCAAGAATGACGAACCAGGAGGGGAGGGTGTCTTTTGAAACCAGGGTCCCTGTGCTGAGAAGTTCCTAGACCAGGGGAAGATTCAAGACAAGGACCATCCTCTAGAGCCGACAGGGAGAAAGCCTTCCTCTGAAGAGAACACCTTGAATTTGGACTTCTAGTCTCATAGACTGTGAGAGAATAGATTTCTGTTTGTTAAAGGCCATCCGTGTGCGGTATTTCCGTTACATTTGCACTGGATGACTAACATAGTGTGTTAAAGAAAAATGGCTGCAAGTGTCTAGAGGACAATTTCAAGTGGCAGAAACAGAAGTTGGGAGATTATTTGGCCTTCAAACAGAAGTTGAGGAACCCAGATCTTCCTCCAGTCAGGTGTCAGGGTGGCAGGGAGGCCACTGTAATGCAATTCATGGTCATATGTGGGCCTCATAAATCTTGGGAATCACTACCCCACCCCATACAGCCCACTAATGGATTGTGAAACCATGTTCTGCAGATCACACCAACTGTTACTCTACACACATTTATCTCTCTTGGCAAACCGATGTTCAACCTTTTATTCAGTCATGAATGATTTGATACAATTTGTATCTACGTTTGCTTTGCATACCAGGGTGCCCCAAATAAAGCTTATGTTTTTTGGTTTTTTTTCCCACATCCTGGAGTTTTTGAATAATTGGTTTCTTCTCCCTTGACACTACTTTTTTATTCAAACACAAGATTTTTATCCATTCTATTGAAAAAACAGTGTGGCTCTTACTGTGCAGGGCAATAGCATACATACAAAGGAAAATCATGAGTGAGATTCCTTCCATTAGACTTGAGCCGTTAGTGCGGATGTCCACAGGTATGTGGCACAGAGTTTGTTAGAAATAAAGGACGTATACTTGACTCGGTAACTGAGCCTAAGCCAATCCATGGTGACGTGTTTTAAAGACAGCCGTTAGTACCAGAGGAGATCCAGTACTCTGGCCGTCACTACCCCTCAGCTGCTTGTGCCGTGGTGGCTTGTGTGCGTCTCTGATGCTGGAAGCTCTGCCTGTGGCATGTCACATAGCAGCAGGGTCATCCGTAGCAGACAGGTTTCAGCACAGTTTTCCAGAGGAAGATCAAGTAGGAAGAAAGGCCTGGTGATCCACTTCTGAAAAGTAGCCCACGACAGCCCTGTGAGTGACAACAGAACCCTATCTGACCCAGTGCTGGAAGTGGAGCCCCTACTGGAAGGCATTTGAAGCACACAGTGGTTGTGGCAGTGGCCAGGAGCATCCCTACGATGAAGGAAGGGCTGGGCAACACTTCCTGCACTTCCCAGCTGCTCACAACAGCAGTCTTCTGGCACGGTGGCTTCCTAGCTGTGTGATGCTAGGCAAACTACTTCCCTCCTCCTGTGTTCCTTTTCTCCATGAAAATGGGAGAAGATGGCTCTTACCACACCGGGAGGGTTCAGTAATGCGGTGGCACCCAGTGGCACCCAGTGGGCTATCAACAAGCCCGTCTTCCTTCCCTTCTTAGTAGTCCCACCCAAACCGGAGTATTTAACGTTTCCAGCAATGATAGTAGTTGCCTAGATGTTAATTTTATTCCCACCAAATGGTGCTGATGAGAGATAGGATGTTAAGAAGAGACTCCTCTAATGTCTCAAGGCTGCTAGAATTGAGCTGTAAATAGCGAGGCCCTGTCTGCTTCCCCCGCCCATTCAGTGTTTCAGCTCACAGGCTTTCTTCCCTGACCTCCCCGCCCTGCTTCCTTGCTGGAACTGCTTACATCGAGTTCTGGGCCCAGCTGAACTCCAAAGTGTGAGCAAAGGCAGAATACAGTTATTAGCATTCAACACTCCGTGAGCATCATGATTTTGAAAACTCCTTGCCTAGGAAAACTTCTCACCTGTATAACAAATGCAACAAGTCACTCTGGCCCTTAAAAAAAGCAACCCCAAATAACTCCTCCAAGTTAGTTTGGAAAATGAAGTCAGTGATGATCTGAGGAGGGCGTTGTTCACTGTTTTCTGGCTGGCCTTTCACTCTAATCGTTGTTATGATGACCACTGTTTTAAGAGTATCATCGACACACTGTGTGCGGAAACACTGCACCTCAGAGCCCCCACCTTGCTGTAAGTCAGTGTACAGAAACTCAGTGCTGACGTGTGACTTCCAGATAACAAATCTGTCTCCTGTCTCTGCACGTTTTGCCGTCTAGTCTGTTCCAGCTCGTGGTGACTCGATGTGTTACGGAGCAGAATTGCCCCGTAGGATTTTCTTGGCTATAAGCTTAATTTCAAAAGCAGACTACCAAGCCTTTTCTGCCGTGATATCACTGAAGGGGTTTGAACTGCCACCTTTTAGATTAGGAGTTTAGTGCAAACCATATACCTAGAATATTTTTCCTTTCACTCTGCTTTACAAACTCCAATTCTTCCTTCAGATCCACACTCATTCATCCTGTCTCCTGTGTGGTTATTCATACTTCTTTGTACACACAAGTCTCCTACTTCCTGTTCTCTTCTCTTTGCCTGTATTCTACTAATTATTATTTTTTTCAGTTCCAGCACTCAGTGTTTACTGTTTTACTTATATCATTTAATCCTCATAAGAACTGATGTATCATTGTCTCCAGGGTACAGATGTGGAAACTCAAGTGATTTAGATATGACACATGACCAAGACTAGGTATCTTTCAAACATCTAGACCTGAATTTGAATTTGTTTATATCTGGCTCTGTATTTGGGCTCTAACCATTATGAATTACTGTCTTTTCTCAGAATCTCTTCTACCTTTGAGGAGGCTGGGGAGATTAATCGGCTAACCAGTTGCCATTGAGTTGGCTCCAATGCCTGGTGACCCAAAGTGTGTCAGAGTAGATCCATGCTCAGGAGGATTTTCACAGGTTGGTTTTTGAGGTGCCTCCTGGCAGACTCTAATCACCAACCTTTGCCTTCACAGATGTCGTCTTCATTTTTTCATCACCTGGGCACTCTGTGGGAAGATGAGACACCTGGTGTGTTCCATGAGCTGTGGGCCGAGGGAGTGATGGATCACATCAGAACATGTGACAGCGTCATCAGCATGGACCATTTGTTTCACAGATGGGCTGGGACTCCTATTCAGGCTGTGTCCCACAGCTCTGTGGTCCTGGCTAATTTAATTAACCTCTTTTGGCTGCATATCCTTTACCTATCAACACCAAAAAAAAAAAAAAAAAAAAGCCCCTGAATCAATTCTGACCCAAGCAGCCCTTTCTCCCAGAGGGTTGCTGAGGAGCTGGTGAGTTTGCACTGCTGACCCTTTGGTTAGCGGCTGAGCTGTCAGCCACTGGGCCGCCAAGGCTCCTCGCACATTTATACCACTTGTTTTTGCTGGAGTTATGATACTGATAGTAATTAGTTCAGTCCCTGCTCTCTACTACCAGTGCAAGATAATTATAAAGACAACAATAGTTATTTTCACTATCGTTATAATTTTAGAACATGCTAAAACCAAGAAGGAGAGTCAGTTAGGGAATCTGAGCCCAGGAAAGTAGTTTAGCAGTTGTTGATTCCTCTCCTTAAAAGCTCTCCTGCCCAGCCTGTAGTCTTAAAAGCCAGTGTGCTGCCCTCTAAGAAGCATCAGTTGGTCCCAACCAACCTGGGGCAGATGAAAAGCAAGAACTCAAAGGCATGAGGAAAATGTGAGCCCAGGAGACAGAAGGGTCCACAGCACTGGGAGACCACACCATCATGAGACCAGAATATCTAGATGGTGCCCAGCCACCACCAAAGGCAGCCCAGCAGGGAGCAGAAGATGGAGACCCTGACAAAGCATGAGAAAAAGGGGAGTGCAGATCTATAACTCTATTGAAAGACCAGACGTGGTGGGCTGACACCCTGGAGGGTCTCCTGAGACTGTGGACCTGCTGCTAGCCCAGAGCTGAAACCAACACTGAAGCCAACACTTCAGACAAAGATTGGACTGGACTATGGGAGAGTGAAGAGTGATGCAGATGGTGCATGTACTTCTTGGCTTAATGTATATGTGAGGCTTTTCAACTGGTTCCTCTCTAGAGGGGAGAGAGGAGGGTGGAGAGGAAGGGACAAGTGTTGGCTGAGTAGACAGTGGAAAGACAGGGTGGAAAGCAGGAATGCGCTGTCACAGGGTGAGGAGAGCAGACAGAGTTGCACAGAGGCATGCATGTGAGGTTTTATATGACAAATTGACTCGGTTGTAAACTTTCACTTAATCACAATAAAAATTAAATTAAAAAAAGGTTCTTCGGTTCAACCTTCATATTAATACACTCATTGAAGATGCATAAGCTGCTGGTCTGTGTCAGGCACTGTATTAGTCCTGGTCTAGTCAGTCTTTAAGTTTTGGCTTCTTTCTCATTTCCTATCCATTCTATATATATATATATAAAAAAAAACCCTCTACTTTGATTCCCTTGTTTTCTTCATAAAACAAATACCAAATTCATTGCCAGCAAGTTGAATCTGACTCACAGTGATCCTATAAGACAGAGTAGAACTGCACCATAGAAGTGGCTGGTGGATTTGAACTGTTGATCTTTTGGTTAGCAGCTATAGCCCTTATCCACCACCCCAGTGGGCCCTAGTTCCATCTTAGGTAGTAGTGGTAACTTTTTTGTCTATTAACTTTTCATCTGTCACCCCTGTGGTAGACAGAGACGAGGATTGAGCTTGGTGCTCAAATCCTCAGGTTGTCCCAGCAAGATCAGTGAGTGAAGGGCGTGAGCTACAAGAGGAGTTTAAGGTTTGCCAAGTGGAAGGGACCAGGATAATCTACCTAAACTAGAAGATACAGTTAAAGATACGAGTATTAAGTAGAGAAAAGCAAGAGAAAGCAGCAAAGAACAAATGAAATATTGCTATGTTAAAATACCAAGCTGAAAATAGCTCACAAAAGGCCTGTTCTCCAATGCCTAAGGAAATCAGTGCAACATACTGAAGTCAGTGAGATTATTTAGCAACAAAAATTAGGTATGAAATCAAAAAAAAAGAAAGGAAAACAAATGCACTGCTTTCAATTAGATTCGAATTCATAGGGACCACCTAGAACAGAGTAGAACTGCCCCATATAGCTTCCCAGGAGTGCCTGGCAGATTCAAGCAGTCAATCTTCTGGTTAGCAGATGTGGTGTCTAATCACTACTGTGCCAGGGTTTACACACAAGGAAATGGCATAAATTTAGACAAGAAAAATGCCATGACCCATAAAGGAGCAAAATAGCTTGGAAAAAACTGATCCCATTTTAAATAAAGTCTTCCATTCCTTTAACTTATCTATCCGTTACGTGTTTATCTGCTACTACCCATTGCTATGGAATCAAATCCAACTCTTAGCAATGTTGTAGGACACAGTAGACCTGCCCCATGGGGTTTCCAAGACTGCAATCTCTTTATAGAAGCAGACTGGCACAAATTTTTCCCTTAAACTGATTGGTGAGTTTTTAATAGCCAACTTTTCTTGTAGCAACTGAGTGCCTAATCACTGCACGACCAAGGCTCCTTCGTATTTGTCTACTTACCAGAATGTATCTGTGATTGCGGTACCTGATATTCAGACGTCATATTGCTCAGCAGTGAAATTTGCAAGACTTTTATTTTCCCTCCACTTTTATCTTTTATCTGCAGTTGACTTCTTAAAATAACCACGTACTAGTTCATAAACAATAAAACCATCCCTCTATATAAAAATAAGAAAAGTAGTACCTAGATTTTAACTATGATTGATTCTGGAAAGCAGGAGTCATAGTTACTGCCTTGAGCTTCTCTGTAGTTTTCTGCAAATGCTTCCCGTGAGAAACAAAGCACTGGTCGTGAAGCAGCCTGGATGTTTATGTAAAATAGTTCTGTGGTCCTCTGCTGGCATATGTGTGCCACCTAAGGGGGCACACTGGAAAGATGCATAGGTCAAGCTGGCAGAACAGAGATTCAGTTATACACCTTTAATGGTGATTCCTTGTTTAAATTTATGACAGGGCACCCAAATTTGTTTATGCAAACACAAACAAATACATTTATATGCCTGTTTTATGAGACCCTTAGGACAGGAGATCTTATTCCTTCATTGTCTACAGGCCCTGACATATTGTGAGCGCTTATAGTAGTTTTTGGAAAGGAAGTTCACGTCTTCAATCAGTCTTGACCAGCTGGGCTGGCTTAACCATGCCATGTAACCTCACTCTGCTGTTCCTGATGAGACTATTTTCTACAGTTGTTCTCAATCTCAAATCTAGCTTGGTCTCATGTTCTTTCAGGAACTACCTATATGGGATCAAATTTACAATAGTAACTCAAAAGACTAGATGGGAACTTTAGTGCATTTATGTTAATGGAGGAGAAACAACTCAGAGAAGGAATGTGAGAAGCGTTACACAGTTTGAAAAGTATAACCAGTGTCACTGAATGCTACGTGTGGAAATGGTTGAATTGGTGTGTGTTTTGCTGTGTATGTTCTCAACAACGATAAAATAAGTAAAATTTTAAAAAGCTGAAAAAACCAAAACATCATCTGCTCTGCACTGATAATTTTATTTCCAGCTGACAGAATTCCTCAGACATCCTCACTCAGGTAAGGTACTTGGGTTTCCTCCAAATATACCCTGGTACATGCAGAAACTGTTGAACTGGTGTGTGTTTTCTTGTGTACAGTCTCAACAACAACATAATAAATAAAACTTTAAAAAGCTGAAAAAATTGTAATGTCATCTGAGCTGTATCGAGAATTATGTTTGCAGTCGACAGAATTCCTCAGACATCCCTACTCAGTTGAGACACTTGGCTTTTCCTCCAAATAGAAGCTCATCATAAAACCCATTGCTGTTGATTAAATTTCAATTCATGATGACCCTATAGGGCAGAGTAGAACTGCCTTGTAGGGTTTCTAAGGCTGTAAACCTTGATGGAAGCTGACTGCCACATTTTTATCCTGTGAAGCAGCTGGTGGGTTCAAACCAGTAACCTTTCAGTTAGCAGCCAAGCACTTTAACCACTGTGCCAAGAGTGCTCTTGAGAATCTCATCATGTATTCCATGGCTGTTGAATTGATTCAGACTCACAGTGCCTACAGGACACAGTAGAACTGCTCCACAGGGAGCCGCTGGTGGATTCCAACTGCTGATATTTTGGTTAGCAGCTGAGCTCCGGAGTGGCACCCATGCCCCAGGATCTCATCCTAGGCTGCGTTTAACACCTGTCCGGTCACGGTGTTGAGTTTCTCGTGATGCTAGTGGTGCCTCTCAGCAAGCTGACTGAGTGATACAAAATGTCCTGTTATTGTAACGGGGTGGGGGTGGAGAGCGTTCGATAAAATTTAATCTATAGGAGCTAATGGCTTTGGAAATAATGATACCTCTTGACTATCAACTTGAAAGCTGCTCAGGATAATTGAATACATATTCTGGCTCAGAACAGTGTTGCTTATTTTCATGTTCTTTATTTAAGACTGAAACGGTTGGTATGCACATTGAGGACATCAGTGGGTGGCATGCAACCGTGACTTAATTCAGTTATCACCATGGTTTATATTATTTCTAAAGTTTTAAACACACGTAAGTTTAAAAAGCTGAGCATGTATCCTATTGTAAATATATTTAATTATTTTAAAAGGATATATATGTCGTAATGCACCTGTATTAATAGACACACACATGGCTATAGTATATATGATAGTTATAATCATTTCCTCTGACATAGTCGAATATGGGTGCATGCATACAAAATACACATGCACACATGCGTGTGTGCACACATTGTCCTACATTTATAATGTATTGGTCATCAAGTGTCCTAAAATGTGGTGGTATATTCCCATTTTTTTGTTTGTTTTGTCTTTTGTTTTCCCTTATCATGGCCTCTCAAGCACCCTAGTTGTGACATTCCTAAAGACAACTGCTACAGGGGTTCATGTTGTTTAGTTTGGCAAAATTACAGCTATACAGATTGTTGGCCAGAAGTACACCAATTAAAAGCTATCCCATTAAAGAATAGGTGCTGAGGCTATGTTTACCAATCAGATAATCGATGCCCAGAAGCTCTATAAAGCTGGGAATCCTACCTTGTTAGATTCCAGGGTGCACCCACGATGGCTTGTGTGGGATGACAGCAACATGTCGTTCAATCAAAGGCTACACTTGGGGCAGATATTGGCAGGTACAGTTGGCACTGGTGTGTTTGGCTTTGGCAGGGGCTAGGGACTGGAACAGCTGTGGCTTCTACTACAGTATGGCTCACTGTGTGGTCTCTCTAGCATGGTGACCTCAGGGTAGCTGGATTTCCAACATGGTGGCTTAGAGCTTCCAAGCCCAAGTTCACAGAGAGAGAGAGACAGAGAGAGAGACAAGTGTACAGTGCATTCCTTTTCTAACCTAGCCTTGGAAGTCATAATACACCCTACTCACCTCATTCTACTCGACGGCACTTGGCTTGGCTTCTCGTTCTACACACAGATGAGTGTCACTAAAGCCAGCCTGTATTCACAGGGAAAAGAATTAGATTTCACTTTTCTTTTTTAATGGGTGGAGTATCAAAGAATTTGAGGACAAATAATGAAACTGTAATACTTTAAATCCCATGGTATACTAGTTGGCTTTTTCAACACACCCCAAAACATTCTGGCCTACAATAACAATATGCATTTAACTCAAAATTCTGCAAGTTCAGAATTTTATTGGAATTCACCTGTTTAATTTTTGTTTGTGTCATTTCAGCTTGGCTCACTCATTCCTGTGCATTAGGCTGTAGAATCACCTGGAAGCTTTCTGGTCTGTCTGATAGAAGATGAAAGACCACGCCAGAGAATCCAGTCCACGACCAAACCTCAGAATGAAAAGCTAAGTAAGTGATTGTTTTAAGCCAGTAGGCTTTGGGATGGCTTGTTACACAGCAATAACTAACAAGTAAGTGAATCAGAACCCAGATTTTGGAGCTGACATAACATGTGGCACTGACTTGGTTTAAGAGGGGTAAAAAGAAGTTGGAAAAGTGAATAATAGAAGGCGCTGGAAAAGTTTTTAGGTGACTGTTAGTTCAGGCTAGGTAAATGTCAGCCCTTGTTATGTAATATCTATACAACTGGATAATCGTTGCTTATGATGATGTGGACGAAAGAAAATGTACTCTGTGACTAAGGAAATTTTGAGGTAGTTTCTTGTGTCAGCTGCTTGGTCCTAGGTACATACTCTAAGTTTCAGAAAGAATTAAGGTCAGAAAAAACCTGGTTGGTTTGTAAGTAGAGTATCTAGGGAAATAACCCAAGTTGCTGGATAAAAACCAGAAGTGTTTCTGATGTGGACTAACCCTAGGGAAAAAAAAAAAAAAAGATTCAAAGACAAAGCTTACATTGTTAGAACTTCATAAAGAATTAAAGTGATTCCCAGTACACTGTTTCAGCTAAGTGAAGAATCTTCTAGGCCAATAAGGATGTTGCTTACTTGGGGACTGATACAGCGATGGTTACTGATACGTCTAGAGAGAGAAGTATGTCTTGAAAACAAAGTATAGCTTAGGTGATGGAGTTGAGTGGCATCAACTTCGTAGAAGGCCCTGAGGTATTTAAGAGAATTATGTTTCTTGGGCATTGGTGGTAGCTTACTTGAGTGCTGATTGCAGTTGGGGTCTAATATCCTCGCTAATTATGAAGTGTCACTTGGGTTTCATTTTGCAGATGTATCAATGCCCGTGACTTACCTAGAGAGCAGGGATAGACTTAACAGCTAAGTTAGGCGTCCCTGGGTTCTTGGCCAAGTCTTACAAGAGTACTGTGCCACTGTCATAGTAGTCAACCATCAACTGTACACCCTCTTTTTGTGTGTGAGTCCCTGGAGGTAAAGTGACAAAAAGTATTGTTACTTGAAAATAGTGCTAAAGATGAGAATCAGGGGACATTTCATGGCCACTGTTTTACTGGAACTCAAAGGATTTCTACACAAACTAATCAGTGGACGAACAATAAACAGAAAGCACTGCATCACTGAGCCTCTCAGCTTCCCCGTGGCAGGGGCCGGAGACACGTGCCCAGGCCTGGCAGTGCCCGAGCAGCAGTGATGAGAGACAAGGAGTGCTCGGGCTGCTGGTGAAGCCATTAGCCGACTGAGTGACTTGATTGCAGCCAACAGGCAATATTCTTTAGGAAATAATCTTCTGGTCTGTTAAACTTAATAAATCTCCCTTTGATACAGTTCCAGGCACTTGCAGGTATAAGAATCCCAATCTACAAGGCCTCAAAGGAAGAACTGATCTTTGAATGAGGAGCTCAGGTGGCTGGCCAGAAGCCCCAGGATCAGGACACTAAATGGTCCATCTGATGTTAGTACCTCTGCAGGTTTTTTTTTAGTAAATCAAGATTCTTTTAACTGCTAGAGAGAACAGGGCTGAAAAAACTCTCTCTCTTTTTGTTATAATTGAATGAAAATGTACATTCCCATGTAAACTGCATGCCCACCTATATGCAGCTCCCACTGCTCTCCCTGCTCAGTGACAGCACACTCTTCCTCTCTGCTCTGTAAGTGTCTTATCCTCCCAGCAGTCTCCTGTCCCATCCTCTCCTCCCTCTCCCCTTCCTCCAGTAAGAGGTCAGCAGGATGACATCCTATAGATGCATAGAACCCAAAAGTGCACACATGATATGGTCACTCTGTGTCGCCAAGTCCAATCCATTCCTGTCTTCTGCAGTTTCTATGTCTTCCTTG
The DNA here is from genome assembly GCA_028571685.1 of Heterohyrax brucei. Lineage (NCBI taxonomy): Eukaryota > Metazoa > Chordata > Mammalia > Hyracoidea > Procaviidae > Heterohyrax > Heterohyrax brucei. The sequence goes on from CM053153.1 coordinate 6,367,479, forward strand.
CTGGGAGGTTTGAGCGCTTCCTTTGAAGTCCCACTCGTGGTCTTTAGTTCTGCACTTGGGAAAGCAGTTAAGTTTACCTCCTTGCCCCAGAGGCTTCCGGTGTGTCCCTACCTTCAGAGCCGATTCCTTGTGTATCTGGTCGGTGGTGAGTGTTCTGCAGGACTCGGGAGACTTGCTGATGTAAAAACGTGTGCGGGGAATGTTCTTCATCCAGACTGTGGGGCAGAGGTGATTCATGCAATAGGTGAAAACAGAAGAACAGGTTGCTCAATTGTTAAATAAAGCATTATGCAGTTATGTTGTCTTCAAACAGTTTAACTTTCCTAAGTTTATGATGTTCAGCTTGATTAATTATCTCCTGTATGGTTGAAAAATAAATAACTAAACCTCAGCATTATCTAAGTACTTTAAGAATATTTGAAAATAAATAGGTAGATATTTAGATGGCTGGATGGATGGGTGGGTGGATGGATGGATGGATAAGGCATAGATAGATAGACAGACAGACAGACCAAAAGACAGAAGAGCACCTGTACGTGCCAATCAGGGCAGCAAGTGCTGGCAGGAGCGCTCAGACGCTGCCTCCTGCTTTCCTGAGTGTGCGCTGGGATAATAGCTGTGAGGGAAACAGGATGGCTTTTTTCCCACAGGAGCCCTGGCTGAGAACTGTTACCACTGTTAGTTACCACAGTCTCAGCTCCAACTCGTGGCGACTTTTCTTAGAACAGAATGAGATGTCCCAGGTCCCGTGTCGCTTGCATGATTGCTGGTACGTTTGCGTTCTTCACCGGGGCTGTCGTGTCCGTCTGTCTCATACTAAGTGGCAGCTCATCTTTGTCGTAAGGGGAGGGGAGCAGGGTCTTCTCCAGGAGATAAGGGTGACCAGAGCTAGGCTCCCTGAGTCACTGACAGTAGTAACAGGAAGCTCAGAAAGCATGTGAAGCAGAACCCGTGCCTTGGAAGAGGCGCTGTCTTGCCTGTGGTGAAACGGAGAAGGCACGTGGGTACCAGAAGATATTTGAATTCCGCATAGACAACAACAACAAAGCATATCTTCAGGACACACTAGGTACACAAGCCTTTGAGTCATGATCTGATTAAAGGTATTGCAGAGGGAGAAAGAAGCAGAGAGACATTGCCAAGCAGAGACAGCAGGCTAGTGGCCTGGGTAGGAGAGGTACCTGGAAGGGCCCTGTACTGCATTGCCTGTGCTATTGGCAAGTGGCACAGGTGGTGTGGGGCCTGAACTCTCGTTTCCTCAACAAGGGGTTTAGCTTTCTTGCTTCCTTTAACCCGTGCCTGTGTGCTCGGGGACACTCGATACAAGCAATTGCTATCAGTCGTTTTGGTCCCCGTTTTCCATTTGATGTGCTGTGAGTAACTCTCAAAGGCCTCCCTTTCCCTTTAGCTCAACAGCTGACCAAGGAGCCTCCTGGATTTCTTTCTTGGTTTCTGTTAATTATTCTACTTCCCAGGTGCTGTGTAGTGGACTCCAATTCATGGTGACTCCAGGAGTGTCCAAGTAGAACAGCATTTGATGATGTTTTCACTGGCTTGCTGTTTTGGAGGTAGACAACCAGGTCTTTCATCTAAGCTCCCTCTTTGTAGACTTGAACCGCCAAACTCCTGTTTAGCATCTGAATACATTAACTGTTTGTGCTGTGTTGCAACTCCTTTCTCCAGAAAGGTGTCTCTGAACTTCTAAGTCTGAGCTAACAGCACAAAAATGGACTGAGCATTAAGGAGTAGGAAAGGACAAATATATTCTTTGTCCTGGGTACCAGTCCCAAAATACATTCACCATTCACATGATAGCGCCATGGCACTAAGAAAGGACCACATCTTACTCCCTGGCTCAGGAAACTGTGGTACCCCCCAACCTCCTGGAGCTGCCTCTGGGAGCATTGATCTGGGGGGCAAATTTAGAGGCAGATGTGTTCTGTGCCTCAGCCAGGAAATGGACTCCGAATGCTTCAGGCTTTTCCTATTAGAGTTTAGAGACATATTGGTTAGTATCCAACAGGGAAAGACAATGATGCTGACCTTAGCAGTCAGGTATTAAGGCCAGTTACAGGTACATGGTCACAAAAACTTTCTTTACGTGGAGTGGTTTAAACTTTTCTTATCTCCCATTGAAAGTTACATTTTTTTGGTGGTGGCTTTTATAATCCCTGGTGGTGTAGTGGGTTAAGTGCTACCACTGCTAACCACAAGGTCCACAGTTCAAATCCACCAGGTGCTCCTTGAATACTCTAGAGGGTAGTTCTACTCTGGCCTCTAGGGTCGCCATGAGTCGGATTCGACTTGACGGCACTTGGCTTGGCTTCTACAATCTGTTGCTTACTTGGAAGATGACCAGAAGCCATGTCCTTGCACCTAGGCTGGTTTTGCATCTCTTCTCATAGTGCTACCTGCTATGTATATGCCCATGTGTTGCACATACGTTACCTGGAATCCTTACTAAGAGCCCAGGGTGGTTAGTGGTTAAACTCCTTGGTTGCGAACCCAAAAGTTGGCAGTTCAAACCCACCGAACAGTTCCAGGGGAGATGATTCTGACTCATAGGGACCCTATAGGACAGAGGAAAACCATTCCATAAACTTTCCATTAAGCATCTGGTGGATTCGTACTGCTGACCTTTTGGTGAGCAGCCATAGCTCTACACCACGAGAGTTTTCCATGGGAGAAAAAAGCTGGTGAACCTGCTTCTGGGAACATTAACAACCTGTTGCTACTGAGTTGATTTTTACCTATAGGAGAGAGTAGAACTGCCCCATAGGGTTTCCAAGGCTTTAATCTCTCTACACAAGCAGACTGGCACATCTTTCTCCTGAAAAGTGACCAGTAAATTTGAACAGTCAACTTTTAGCAGCTGAGTGCTTTACCATTGCACCACCAGGGCTCCTCCTGTAAGATTCCAGCCTAGGAAACCTTGTTCTGTAGGGTCTCCATGAGTTGGAATTGATTTGATGGCGTGTAGCAAAAAAGTCTTACAATTCTCACAATATCTTACAAAGTATCACGGTCTTAGGTAAGCCTGGAACAACCTGCTGTAGATTTCTGGGACCCATTCCATCCAGCTATGCCCACTCTTACCTCTTTTGGTAACTGCGATCTCCATCACGAGCTTCTCTAGTTCCAGAGCACAATATTCCTCTCCTTCCACACCCCATCTTTATCCTATCGGTGGCCTCTGCTTTTCTGAGTAACACAGTGTCAGCAGATTCCCAAACCTGAGAAGCGGTGGTCTGCTGATGCTGTAATAGAGCAAGAAATAGAAAGCTTAATTAAGGAGAGCATATATCACATCTGATTTACTGAGCAGCCTGCACCTTGTCTGTGCGATCCTGACAGTCAATAAGATGTGTGATGAGCCATATAATATTGGGATCAAAGTGGAGAGGTCTGAAAATTTGGGGAGCAGATAAAGCATTATACACTTTTAAAGTATTATTATAATTTCTAGATTATGAAATGGGCTATGAAAGCCATATTTCAGAAAGTGTTGGCTACACTGAGATATAATCTCAATGACAGATTAACTCCTGAAGAACACCTAGGATGTTTACTGTTTGTAGTGAGGTTTGTTTTACTAACTTGTGTCTTAGAATTTAGGTTACTAAAATGCTTCAGCTAAGATACATGACTAACTGAGTGATGTGTTGACCATGGTATATTCAGTGTTCTTTATCAACCCCATAATTCAGAGGAGTCAGTTCTTCTTCAGTCTTCCTTATTCATTGTCCAATTTTCATGTGTATGTGCCAGCCAAGTGCCGTCAGTGATTGAATATACTGTGGCTTGGGCCAGGAACCCCTTAGTACTCAAAGTGACATTTTTGCTTCATAACACTCTAAGGAATTCTTTCTATCTTTGGTTTAAGGCAAGGAATCATACTTCTAGGAGACAACTGTTAAACGATAATGAAGGTGGCTGCCAAGTATTCAAGGTCAAGATGCCAGCCAAGTGCTGCCGAGTCATTATAGGACTATTCTTTTTAATCTTATTAATCCATACACAGTGGAAACCCTGGTGGTTAGTGGTTACGTGCTACATCTGCTAACCACCAAATGGTCAGCAGTTCAAATCTGCCACGTGCTCCCTGGAAACACTATGGGTCAGTTATATCTGACCTATAGGGTTGCTCTGAGTCAGGATTGACTGGACAGCAGCAGCTCTGGCTTTGGCTTTAATCCAGGCACAATCATGACTTGCCCCGATCAATAAAAATGAATCAAATGTATATGACTCACTCTAGCAACACAGCCCTGAAGATGGCAGTACAATGTATCTTGGTCCCTTTACCTTGTTTGCTTCTTGCCTGTTGAGTTGAAACCTCCGTCTGCCTGGGTTTTAAATGACTATGATCAGGGGAAGCCCTTGTTGCCTGTGGATAAAATAAGCTGACTTGATTTTCTAGATCATTAGATTTGGGTTATTTGTTACCACCACACAAGTTGGCCTACTCTCACTGAGAGATACAGGATTTGACAACCAAGGTTAAGAAAAACAACAGTGGCCAACATGATAGTTTCTCTATAGATTGAAACAGTTATAAAGTAGAAACATGGATGGCAAAACGTGAGTGTTTTCCTCACAATGGGAGGAAACAATTAGAAACAAACAAAACCCTTGCTATCTAGTTAATCACCATTCGCAGTGACCATCTGACAGAGCAGAACTGCCCTGTAGGCTTTCCAAGGAACGCCTGGTGGATTTGAACCAATAATCTTTTGGGTTAGCAGCCATAGCTCTTAACCACTGTACACCAGCAAGATTTCCATGACAGAGGGAGCAAATGTGTTAAGAAAGTCCATAAAGGGGGTGCTGTAAAGCAAAGAAAGCTTTGTGGGGTTACACAGAACCCAGCAGTCAACACTGAGCTACAGTAAGCTGAAGGTGAAAAGAGCCAAACAGCTATGCTTTCAGCAAGTTCGTTGGGTTGTGGTGGAATTTTCCTGGATTGGATTATATGCTGTTATTTGCCTAAATAGAAACCAAACAAAATCAAAACCAAACCAGAAAAAAACTGTAATACTTGAATTTTGTGTTGTTTTTTTATATAAAACCTGTTACCTCAATTCCAACTCATATACACACACATATTTATATCAAGAAATGCAAACGACCTAACAAACACACACACTCTCACACACACAGATATTCAAATCGAGAAAACAGCTCATGTGGTTGTAGAGGCCGTGAAGTCAGGCTGGAGGCTTTTCTGGACTCAAACAACTACAGGGCTGGCGAACCCCAAATGGGCCAGTCAGACAACAGACCTCTGGCTCATAGCCCGCAAGGCTGACAAATCCCAAGGTTGGCAGATAAGTATGCTGGCAGCTGGCTCACAGATCCAGAGGCTGATGAATTCCAAGACCAGCAGATAAACTGCTAGTTCAAGTCCCACGAACCAGAGGTCCCAAGAACAGCAGCCAGCTGCAGGGTCCAGTGTTAGCAAAAGGCCACCAGTTTGGGCAGAAGGTGAGCCTATATTTAATGGAAGTCACATCCTCAAAGACATGCCCTTCCAACTGAATGGCTGCTCCTAGAAGATCCCATCATGGGGTGATTACATTATGTCATCATGTTGTTAGGTACTGCTGAGGTGGTACTGACTCACAGCAACGCTGTGCACAGCAGAACAAAACACTGCCTGGTCTTGCGCCATTTCCACAATCACCTCTGTGCTTAAACTTATCATTGCAGCCACTGTGTCAATCTCATCGAGAGTCTTCCTCTTTCTCGCTGACCTTCCACTCTACCAACATAATGTCCTTCTGAATCACAAAGAATGTAAGACTCAGTCTTGCCATCTTTGCTTCCAAGGAGCACTTTGGTTGTACTTCTTCCAGAAGAGATCTGTCGTTATACAGCTGCTAAAGTGCAATGTAACTGCCAAACCACTGAGAACCATGGCACAGTCAAGTTAATGCATAGCTTTAATGATCACAGGTGTCTTCTTTTTTCTGGCCTGCAGGAGAACAAGTTGACTAAGTCAAAGGCTCTGAATTGTGCTTTCTGGGCTACATAATGTAAGGAATATGGTACACTTTCCTACGTTAGGACTAGGAGCTGCTGGGATCTGACATGAGTCAGTCACGTTGAAAGAGTTTGCACCAATATGGTGTTGGTACAGATATTACAATTCGTTTCAAAATATAGGTGGTCAATGTGAAACATGTGCCTGGCAATTTTCAGAATTGACTTCTGTATAGAATGCAATGCTTATTTAAAGATAAGTGATAGAAATGTATTGATTTGAAACAGATAATGTGTAGGCTACTTAGAACTCAGTAGTAACCACGTGATAGTTTCAAGTTTGGATTAAAAAAAGAAATACTACTTTTCAGGGAAGAGAATTACACCAGTGGCATTTAGACATTTTGGTACTTGGTCACACTAAAGAGCAGACTGATGTTTTGTCCCTTTCATCATTGTTTCTAAATTTTTCACAGACATGAACTCCCCTAAGGGCTGTGCTCAGGGTAGCTGGCTCCCACCCCCTGGTCTTCAGTGTCTGTCTGCACCAAGTTTCCTTCCAGTGAGTTCCAGCACTGCCTGGATGTCCTATTGATGTAGGGAGAGCCACTGTCGTTCCCTTTCCTACCTCCCTTAATCCCCTGGGCCCTGAGGCAGTGTGGCATATGCCCAGGATCTCTTGAGCTAGCTCTGGAATATTTGCAATAGCTTCTGACTTCCACTGCCTGGCCTGGGTTACTGATGTCAGAGGTTATAGGGGCCACACTGCCATCTAGCTTCTCCTTCTGCCTCTGAGCCTCCTCTTCCAAGGTCTCTCCTCTCATGTGGTCACAGGCACAGCTTTTCATGCACAGGAGTGGGGCCTAGGCTGACGTGTGAGAAGGGCACAGAGTTAGCATGCTTGGCTGCTAACTGAAAGCCTGGAGGTTCAAGTCCACTCAGAGGTGCCTCAGAAGAAAGGCCTGGCAATCTACCCTATTTCTGAAAAGATACCTGTTGAAAACCCTATAGAACACAGTTCTACTGAACATACATAGGGTCATACATGAGTAGGAGTATGCAAATATATACACGTATATGTGTATGTGTGTGTCTACACACACACACACACACACACATAAAGCCATAGCTCTCCAGGTGATTCCAACTCACAGAAACCCAATAGGTCAGAGTAGAACTGCCCCATAGTTTCCAGGGATTGACTGGTTGATCAGAACTACAAACTAATACGTATGTATATGTACATATATATCTGTACATATAGATGAGGTTTGACAAGTTTGCAAACTCATTCTAGAAGAAGTGCTACATACCTCATTGCTGGATATCATTAGTCACCTTTGAAGTACTCCTCTTGGGAAGCTGTGCATGAATGCCAGTGCCTAGCCCACCCTTCAAAGCAATTTAGGAACTCTTCTCTGGAAAGGCCAACAGAGCTGTTGTTGTATCACTTTCCATGTCCTGAATGTCATCAAAATGTCTTCCTTTCAATATTTATCTTTGGGTAAAGAAAAACGTCATTGGGGACTAGACCAGGTAAGTAGCTAGGGTGTTCCAATACAGTTATTTATTGGCTAAAAACTCCCTCACAGGCAGTGCCACGTGAGCTGGTACATTGTCGTGATGCAAGAGCCATGAGTTGTTAGCGGAAAGTTCAGGTCACTCTTTCACCCAGCCTTTAGAGTAGAGTATTTCCAAGTAGTAAAGTTGGTTAACTCTCAGTTTGGTGAAAATTCATAATGAACAATCCCTCTTATATCAAAAAATGGTTAGTAACATCATTTGACTGTTGATATGGACTGCTGGAACTTTTTTGGTCATGGAGAATTGGTTGACTTCTTTGGTTCCAGATCTTATTGGTACACCCATGTTTCATTGCCAGCAATAAGATGGTCCCAAACATCATCTTGCCTCTCCAAAATGTCTTGGCAAACTTCAATTCTCCTTGGCATTTGTTTGTTGGTGAGCTCCTTCAGAACCAGTTTTGTGCACGCCTTTCTCATGCCAAGATTTTCATGTGTCCCTATCAGTGTTTGCTTGGTCTGCTACACTTCTTACTGTCAGCTGATGATTTTGATGCACAACACGAAGAATTTCTGCAATGTTTTCATCAGTTCTGCTTGTTACTGGCCTCTGAGGCCGCTCCATCAGTGACATTTTCTGTCACCTAAGAAAAATGTTTAATCCACTTGTATACTGCCGTTTTCTTTATGGAATTATCTCTATGAACTTGGCCTAAGATGTCCTTGATTTCACTTCCGCTGTTGCTGAGTTTAACAAGAAGTTTAAAGTGTGTTCATTGCTCTAATTCAAGGGCTGACATTCTCACAGTGGCACACAAAAACATGCAACAACAATAATGAACGCCACTCAGCAAGACACCGCCACACGTTGACATGAACACAGCTGTGAGACATTGATAAACCAAGGTTATGAAACCTCACTGTGTTGTTTGTACAGAGCTGGCAATAGAAGTGCATGATGGCAAATTTGTGAACTTAACTGTCAGACCTCATATGTATACACAAAAGTGTATGTGTGTGTGTGTGTGTGTGTGTGTGTGTTCGTTCCTTCAGTCACAGTCTGATCACAGTTCTAAGAGCCACTGTGATGGCTTCATTGTTTTATTGGCTTTATTGTTACGTCCATGTGAATCAGAGTGGCTCTTAGAACTGTGAAAAGATTGTGACTTTCCTACCAGGAAAGCAATCAAGTCCTTCTCTGCATTCCTCAGCCATGCCTGCCTTTCTGTGCTGGTTATTCAGCTTCAAATTCCAGCCATAATCAACTGGAGTTTTGGAGTTTTCAAAGAAAAGCCTTCTGGACAAGATTTTTCATTACTTTGTTTTTATCCAGAGAGAAACAGGTGATAACCTTGAAAAAACAAAGTAAATGGAACTGCCACAGAAAAGAAACACAAGGGAAATAGATTAGTAACTTTGTTCTTTTTTGCTCTTTCTCTGAAGCTTTGCCTGTTTTTAGGTGGGTTTTTTTTGGCTTGTTGAACATTGTGAGAGGACGTTGTACCTTGAATTCAGGAAGACAGCAAAGCCTCTTACTAAATTGAGCACCTCAGAAACAGTGTTTCAGGTGCCTGGGAGGCAAAAGGACAGTCTACCTGAGACGTGCAGCCTGAGACTAATCAAACAAAAAAACCCACATTAATTTGGAGTGGATTCCTACTTCTTGAAACCCTGTGGGACACAGGAGGACTGTCCCATATGGTCTCTAAGGCTGTAAATCTTTATGGAAGCTGATTGCCACCTTTTTCTCCCATGGAGTCACTTGTAAGTGTGAGGTGCTGACCTTTCAGGTAGCCGTTGAGAGCTTAACCACTGCACTACCAGGCCTCCTGATAGCTTGCCTCATAGTCTTCATATAGTAGTGGAGACATACTTTTTCAATTGTGCTGTAAGTGAAAGTTTACAATTCAAGTCAGTTTGTCACACTAAAACGTGTACACACATTGTTATGTGATTATAGTTGTTCTTCATACAGTGACAGCACACCCCTCCTTGCTACTCTGAATTTCCTGTGTTCATTCAACCAGCTCCTGTTCACCCTCTCATCTCTCGTCTCACCTCTGCATAGCTGCTGTCCAGTTAGGCTCCTGTATCTGCCTAAGCTAAGAAGCATGCTCTTCACCAGTATTGTTTTACATCTTAAGGTCCAATCTGATCTTTCTGTAAAGAGTTGGCTTTGGGAAAATTTTCAGTTCCGAGTCACAGAAACTCAGGGGCCATGACTTCTTGGGACCCTGCAATCTGTCAGACCATCAATTCTGATCTCTTTACTACAGTTGGAGTTCTCTGTTTCCTTTTCTTCCTGCTTTGACAGGGATTCTTTGTTGTAGACCCTCTCAGCATAGTTGGTGGTGCTAGGCGGGTACCATCTACTTCTTCCCAGTCTCATGTTGATGTAGTCTCTGGTTTATGTGGCCTTCTATGTCTTTTGTTCTCATATTTAGCTCATGTCTTTGATAGTCTTCATTCTCCTTTGATCCAGGTAGGTTGAGGCCAATTGCTGCCTCTGAGGTAGCTGCTTGCTAGCTTTTAAGATCCCAGTCTCCAGTTACTACGTGGAAAGCAGAACAATTTCTTAATTAACTTTGTTATGCCAGTTGATCTCGATGGTCCTTGAAACCATGGTCCCCAGGCCCCTGCCTCTGTGATTCTGTCCCTTGAAGGTTTTGGTTGCACTCAGGAAACTTCACGGCTCTTGGTTTAGTTCAGGTGTGCTGACTTCTCCTGTTTCGTGTGTTGTCCTGCCTTTCGCCTGAAATAACTCTTGCTATCTCATTGTAAAGCCTGGTGGTATAGTGGTTAAGTGCCACAGCTGCCAACCCAAAAGTCACCAGTTAGAATCCACTAGGTGCTCCTTGGAAACTCTGGGCAGTTGTACTCTGCCCTAGAGAGTTGCTGTGAGTCAGAGTGGACTTGACAGCAATTTTTGGCCTTTTACTAACTAGTTAGTGAATATCCGTCTCTCTCCCTCTCTCCTCTGAAAACCATCAAAGAATATTTTCTTCAGTATTTAAACTTTTTCTTCAGTTCTTATAGTAGTGGCCTCATAAAATATTGGCCCTTTTGTGACTAATTTCACTCAGCATAACGCCTTTCAGATTCTTCTGTATTATGTTTCAAAAATTCATCATTGTTCTTTATCATTGCATAGTATTCCATTGTGTGCATATATGATAATTTGTTTATTATTTCATGTGTTGATGGACACCTACATTGATTCCATCTTTTTGTTATTATGGATAGTGCTGCAGTAAACATTGGCTTACGTGTATTTCTTTGTGTGACAGCCTTTATTTCTCTAGGATATGTTCCAAGAAATGGGATTTCTGGATCATATGATATCTCTATTTCCAGCTTTTTAAGGAAGAATCAAATCCATTCCCACCGGCAGTATATAAGTGTTCCAGTCTCTCTACAGCCTCTCCAGCATTTATTATTTAGTGTTTTTGTTTGTTTGTTTGTTTGTTTTTTAATTGCTAGCCTTGCTGGGGTGAGGTGGCATCCCATTGTAGTTTTGATTTGGATTACTGTTGGCTAATGACTGTAAGCACTTCTTCATGTGTCTGTTGCCAAGCCAGCCAAGTGCCGTTGAGTTGGATCCACCTGAATATCTTCTTTGGTGAAGTGCCTGTACATATGCTATACCCATTTCTTAATTGGGTTATTTGTTTTCCTGTTGTCTAAGTTTTGTAGTATCTTACTGATTTTAGAGATTAGATGCTGCTTTATGGATGAGTATTTGGTATGGGGGAGTTCCAAGTTATCCATTTTCTGGTATTAATGGAGACATTACAATTAAGCATCTTAGTACAACATTGTCCTTGGGTGGTACAACCAGTTTTTGCTTGACTACTTACCAAGAGGTTGGCAGTTCAAAGCTATCAAGCAGCCCTGCAAAAGAAATGCCTACTGATCTACTTCCATAAAGAAGTAAAGATTATGCCCAAATAGCATGATTTGTAAAGAAAATCTTTCATAGTCTACTCTGGTGAGTAGCATCTGAGGTCTTAAAAACCTGTGAGCAGCCAACTTGGGTACTCCACTGGTCTCACCCCATCAGGAGCAAGCAAGAATGAAGAAAACTAAAAAGGCAAGGGAAAGATTAGTTCAGAGGACTCATGCACCACAGGGACCACAGTGTCCACCAGACTGAGTCTGGTCCAACAGTTGGTGCCTGGCTACCACCACAGACTGCTCTGATGGAGATTATGGTTGAGTGCTGTAAAGAGCTGGAGAAAAATGTAGAACAAAAGTCTCAAAAGAAAGAACAGACTCGCTGGCCTGACAGAGACAGGAGAAATCCTGAGACTGTGGCCCCCAGATGCTCTTTCTATAGGTCAGTAATGAAGTCGGTCCCGAGGGTCACCTTTCAGCCCAAGATTGGACAGGCACATAAGACAAAAATGAGAGTCAAGGGGCATGCCAGCCCCGGGGCAAGGACTAAAGGCAGGAGGAGCCAGGAAGGCTGCTGACGGGGAATCCAAGGCTGAGAAGGGGCAGTTTCCACCTGTTGTGGTGGTGTTAAGCTAATGTCATCAAACAGGATGTGTACTGGCTCATTAGTGAGAAACTAGTTTGCTCCACAAACCTTCATCTGAAGTACAATTAAAAAAATAAAAACCTTTTACTACCCTTATTGTTCTAATAAATAAAAGATAATTTAGAATTTAAATTAAAAAGAAGGAAAAGATTATGACCAAGAAAATGCTATGGAGGTCAGGGACAGTGTTGACATGCGTCAGAATTAACTTACTAGCAATTTTTAAAAAATACGTAATTATAGAGAACTGATGTATCAGTATCTTCTGAAAAACAAGGTTGAATCATCATTCTTAGGGATCTTACTATCTGGAAAAGCTGTGGCTTTAGCTGGAAATTACACAGCTGAGTGTCTCTCTTGTCTGAGGATATTTATGTAATTATCTCCTTTAATTCTCACTATGCTCCTAGGACGTGGGTTCTGAAGTATTGATGCCCGAGACGCTCCCGCAGGTGAGGAACTGGTGAGGAACGAAAGTTAAACTGAGATTCAGTGAGCTGTCAGAAGATGCAGGCAGATTGTCACGGCTCCCTGAGGAAGCACAGGTAACATTTTCCTGGTGTGGAGGTGGCAAGCTTCAGAAACCTCAGGGACAAGCTGGTCATTTACAGTGTCCTACTGCACCTGCCCTGTCTGTAGCTCTGATTGCCAAGGCTAGGGCTGCTTAAGGTTCTGTTTTGGCAACACCAATTTCAAGATACCTTTCTGTACTGGCATTAGTTGCTAGTGTGAAAAAAAATTAATAAAATAAAAATGTATTTAACGTCTATGTCATAATCTTGAATAAGTACTGGGTAGACCTTTCTCTGTTGTTCGGGAAGAGAGCTTGGGCAGTGAAGGAAGTCACATGCAGTGGCGCAGGCAAAAGAAATGAAATGCATCGAGGTATTGGGACCCACAGGGGTGCGGTGAGGAGGGTCTGGTAAGACCATGGAACACAGCTGCAGTTCAGGCAGATGGTACAAGAATTTTAGACGGTAGCTGACCACTGGGGATCCTGAGCCAAACAGGGATGGGACCCACCCCTTGAGTCAGGTTGGACCCACAGAGCTGAGGTGGAGCTTTGTGCTGAACACAGCATCACTGTAGATAGAAGGATTCTGGTCCTCAAATGAGGCATAGAACCAAGTAGTCCTGCTGACCTCCACAGGAATTGTAATGTACCTTTTGTTATATTAAACCTCTGAGATTTTAGGACCCGGGAAATGCTTCCATTACGAGGAACTAGAAATGACCTTACTGGCAACAACAAATACAACAAGAGCATTAAATGATACCACGCTACGATCTTGAAGCCTGGAGTCAAAAATAGGTTTGCCTCCCAGTCCTAGGCTTGGGCAATGGACAGTTATAGAGCCTCTGTGACTCGACGGCACTTGGCTTTTGGCTGTGTCTTAAACCAAAAAAACCAACCATACGACTGTAGAGTCAATTCGGACTCACACTGACCTTGCAGCACAGAGCAGAACTGCCCCGCAGGGTTTCCAAGGAAATGGCTGCTGGACTGGCACTGCTGGTGTTTTTGTTAGCAGTTTAGTTCTTAACCACTGAGCAACTATGGCTTCTATTCTATGTTAGGTGCTTTAAATGCTGAAAACAATCTATGTACGTCCTGGATAATAAGTCAGTCTGTTTAAATGAGGTAAAGGGGGCAAATAAATAGCCTAAGAAAAGAAAAATAATAAAGGGTGAAATTTTGATATCAAATCACCCTGATTCTTTTCACTACTTCAGTTTCTTTCTGGTGACTTCCCTCTTCAGCCATTGTGGTTTATAAATAAAGTTCTTAATCAACATGGTAGACATTAATTACTGGCCGTGACTGCTTACTCCCACCTACCTGGTAGTATCACGCCTCGCAACCTTGTCATGGCCTGGCGATGGGTGGAGAATACTTGCCTTGACCATTGGCTTGGGGTTTGGCCATTGACTCATTTGGCTAGTGGATTGTTGCAGACGTGATGCAAGCCATGGCTTAAAGTGTGTTGGGGTGGTTGGGCCTGCCCTTGCACACTTGTCATTACCACCAAAAGATCACGCCATGTTTTTCTCCTGGCCCCAGAAGACGACAGCAAGTTGGGTAGACCTGGGAGCAATTCACAACCAGGAGTGAAGTTTAGCCTATGTAAATCAACCTTCAGGTGACTCACCAGACTGAAAAGCACAAACAAGTGTTTTGTTTTTGTAACATAGCTATCCAAGGTGATGACGCGTGTCTTAGTCATCTAGTGCTGTTCAAACTGAAATACTGTAAGTGGATGGCTTCAACTAAAGGTTTATTTCTTCACAGTGAAGAAGGCTAAGAGTCCAAATTCAGGGCATCAGTTCCAGGGGAAGGGTTTCTGCGTTGGCTCTGGAAGAAGGTCCTTGTCGTCAATCTTCCACTCTGTTGGAAGCTTCTGGGTCTCAGGGATCTCAGGTCCCAAGGACACACTCTGCTCCTGGCACTGCTTCTTCACTGACACTATGAGGCCGCCCAGTTTCTCTGCTAGCTTCCTTCTTTTATATCTCAAAAGGTTGCTGTAAGACACAATACAGTCTTACATATCGAGTGCTACATCACCAGCACATCTGCCACCCATCCTCCTTCACAGAGGCAGGATTTATAAGATATAGAAACATCCCAGAAAATGAAGAATGATGGCCTAGCCAAACTGCTACATACATTTTTAGGAGGACACAGTTTAGTCTATGACAATCTGCAAGGTCCTATGGTCTTTCACGTGGCAGAGAGTTTTACTTCTCCCCTAGGTAGCACCTGAGCTAAGAGAGGACCTTTCCCATCTTTCTGCGTGTCCTGCCCCTGCCTTCTACCACAGACTTACTCAGAGGCTCATTGCTGTGTTAGCTGCCCCTCAGCCAGCCCTGGCTCACGGCTGCCTTGGGTACAACAGAAGGAAACGTGGCTTGGTCCTCACCATCTTTGCCATCTTGGACACGTCTGAGCCTTTGTGGTGGCTGATGTGACAGTCCATCCCACCGAGGGTTTCCCTCGTTTTCTCTGACCCCCCCCCCCCCCCCCCGCTTTCCCCAACAGGATGTCTTTTCCAGTGAGGAGTCCCTCCTGATTATGCGCCCCAAACGAACAAGCCAAATTTGCACCATCTTCACCTCCAAGGAGCATTCTGGTTACATTTGTTCTAAGACTGATTTGTTCAATCTTCTAGGAGTCCACAGTATTTTTAGTATTCTTTGCCAACACTACCATTTAAATGCATCCATTCTGCTGCTGCTTTTGTTGGTGGTGGTGGCCAGGTTTTGCACGCCCATGAGGTGAATGGGAAGAGCACAGCTTGGGTGAAGAGCGCCTCAGTTCTCAGAGTGCATCACAGGTTGGGTCTGGTGCAGTGGACACTGAGATGAGGGCAAGGAGGTACATGTGTTTATTTCTCTAGAATCGCATGATTGTGTGGAGACCTTTGCATCCATGTATCTGTACTGCTCACGGCTTTCCTTTTCTCTGCTTCTGATATCAACTGCATCCACCACGAAGCCCCCACCATTGTACTTTTAAAACATAACCCTGAATGAGCTGCCTGTAACTGCCTCAGCCTGAAGACGTCCTTTGTTACAAGGTCCCACAGGACAAGGCAGAGCTCAGGGAGAAGTTCCTACAACCTGTGTCAGAGAAGCACCGTGATGTCGCTGACAGAGAAGGGCTGGCACCTGCTAAATGAGAACATGGAGCCAACACGCACCCCACCTCTGAATGTGAAGGGGCATAATTGCGATTCAGCGGTGCGTGAACGCACGTATTGGAATGCAGATGAACTGAAAAATTGGGTTGATGCTTACATCTTAACTTACTGCCAAGTCAAGTTGAAGAAATGTGGAATAGAATTTTTGGACAAAATTGTTTAATCAGCATCTCTTTGCTTCCACTTCTGAGTTGGCATGCACCGTCCACGCTGCCAACTCTTCCCTTTAGTGGCACATTGGCTAAACTATGGCACTTAAGCCTGCCATCACGTTCTAATTCTCGATGGCTTTGAATGACCCTCCCCAAATACACACAGCCTAAATGGTCAGCCTTCTGAGAGCAAAGGCTGTTTTTACTTCCAGACCCTCGATGATTTGCCCCAACCTCAGAAAAGAGCCACCAAATGATTAGATATGTCTGTTAAAACATTGACTCGATTGTGTTTTCCTCTTCCTGTTTTAGATACCCACCTCTTCCCTGGGTGGGAAAGGGGGTATAAAGAACAATAATTTCCTATTTCTAATGATATGACCTTCAGTATTGAAACTTAGAATGAATGATTTAAAAATGAATAGATAAATAGTAATAATAACGAAGAATCTTGAGAGATGGATGAGAGCTTCAGAGAAAACACATTCACTTCCAAAAGGAGTTTTCATTTTAATTTCTATTAAAGTTGATTTTCTTTCCAACACATCCCATGATGAGCAAAAGCAACAAGAAATAATAAAGAAATACATAAAATGTTTCCAAACAAAATTATGAAGCAAGACACTAATCCCCAAATAAGCTGCAACTGATACAAAATATGCTTTCCCTCACCCCATTATGCCTCAGACTGCAAACTAAATTACACTGTTACTTGGTAATCTCTGCTGTTGTCCAAATTGGGGGAAGCAACCCAGAAAGGCTCATGCATAATTTATTAAAGGACTCACTGTGCTGTGCACTTGCCCTGACTCTATAACATCGCACTGTTATAATTTGACTTTTAATATATTATGGTTATTTATTAGATTTTTTAATTAGTTTCAAAATTGCTATTAGCAGCCTCTAAAATCCATTTTAATAAGAGAACTGGACAAAAGGAACTGTTTTAACTCCCTCAAGCCTTTATGAAAGTCTTTAATAAGAAATTTCGCTCAGCCATACAAGAATGCAGGCACGCACACACACACACACACACGTGCGTGCATACACACACAGTTAAGGGATGAATGGAGACTCATGTCCAGAGGACTGGACAGGACTGCTGAACTGTGCAAATATCTCCTGTTAAAATTCTGTTCCAGGACAAAGTGTGCGCTTTAAAATATGTATTCAGGTCTTCATCGGATACATTAATATTCTTGAGAAACAATTATTCCAACAATGTGTTCTTTATTTTTCTCCATAGGAAAGTTTGAATTTCACAGCAAGAAGCAAGATGGTCAGACCTTTGTTTTCAAGCCAAGCCGAAAGACATGTAATAGAACTGAACAGGATAATTTTAAAGTATGTCATTATAGTGTAGCTTGGAAAGCCTGTCTTATGAATTGGAAACTTCTTTTTCCCCCATCAGACGTCCCAGGTGACCTGTGTGTAAGCCTCAGTGCCATCAGGAAGGCCCAGGCTGAGCACCTGCCCAGAGCAGGCAGCTGGTGCCCACTTGCCACATGGCCCTGTGTGAGAACTACACTGAGTGCCTACGGTGCAAAACAAAACGGCAGCATTCACCAAACGTAGTATCACTTAGCTTACAGGGTGAAATCCAGTCCTTTTGAGCACCATCTGATTCCTTTTGCTCAGCAGCTACTTCCTCCCCTATCCAGTTAATTTCCTGACCACACGGACAAACTCCTCACCTTGCTTGCTTCCCTGCTTTCTCTCTAGCTCAGCTAGGACCCAAGCAAATAGGATCTCTATGTGCAGAGCGTTGACAGAATAAAGAAACTCAGTACCCGTGTGACCATGGTACCTACGTCCATCATTGTCTGGGCTGTTTCCTCAAAGCATCGTGATCATTTGTGGGCAAGGATATTTACTTATTAGACAGTGAGCTCCTTAAGGGCTGCAGACATTCACATCTTTATCAGCTACAGCTGATACAGAATTTTTTATAATAAAAATCAGAAAACCCAACCAACTTTGAGTCAGTGCTACTTATAACAACCCCGTGTGTGCAGGACAGAACTCTGCTTCATTGCATTTTCAAGGCTATGACCTACTGGAGAGGGATTGCCTGGCCTTTCTTTCGAGGTGCCTTTGGCTGGGTTTGAATTGACAAGCCTTTGAGTAGTAGCAGAGTGCTTAACTGTTTATGCCACTCAAAGTCTAGTTTACTTAGTAGTTAATTTATGAATGGTTATTGGTTGAAACTGAATGTGTAAGGGTGATGAACATAGATACTGTTGCATGACTGTTAGAATTATAAAGTAAGATCCATAAGTAGGCGTTTGGACTAAATACATAATAAAACATAACAACACAATAAAATAAAATAAGACAAGTATGCATCTGAGGACTCCAAAGCATGGACCACACCAGGTATATTTTGAAGAACAGTCAAAACCTGGAGAAGTGATGAGTCAGGGTGATGTTTTCTAAAGTTTTTGTTTGTTTACTTTTTTCTTTGCTTTCTCTCAGCTTTTTGTCAAGTGTCAATTTAAGTTGTGAGTGGTGGCCCGTTGAAACTGGTGAAATGTGAAAGAGAAACCAGACACTTCTAGCTCAAGAGAAGAGTAAAAGTGGGCCCAGGTGGCTGGAAAATGGGGGTATAATTTCAGATCACTGATGGCTGATATAGTGGGTTCCCTAAATCTCTGAACAAACCTGTGAAAATCTCAAGCTCATCCCTCAGCTATGCAGGTATGATGCAGGGCCAAAGCAAAACAGGAAGGATTTTAGCAGTGAACTGATGTCTGATATGCGGCTTACTCTCAAGCTGATTCCTGAACTGCGTCTACATGGGAGAGACTAGTATAAATTCTTACACTAGTTATATTTGTTTCTCTCTAATGCAGCAAGTACTATACAAACATCAGTGTGTGTGCGGAGGGAGGGCCGTATTGTTGTTGTTGCCGGGTGTCACCAAGTTGGTTCCAGCTCATAGCAACCCAGCAGGATGGAGCAGAACTACCCCCATAAGGTTTCCAAGAGCAGCTGGTGGATTTGAACTGCCAAACTTTGAGTTAGCAGCTGAGCTCTTAACCACTATGCCTTCAGGGATAAATAGATCTGTATCTCACAAGTTGTAGAAATTTTAAGTATTGCAGTATTGTCACTAAGTAGACAGATGTTAAACATGAATATTATAATCCCTAGAAAAACCAATAAAAAGTAGAGCTATTGCCAAAAAAAAGCAATAGAATATTTGGAATACAATACTAACAGTTATTCAGATAATCCAAAGGAAATTAGGCAATGGAGACTAAAGACTCAAAAAGCTGAGAATACAAAGAAAATCCAATAAATAATAGACTAAAATCCAACTATATGGATAGTTACATTAAATTTTAACAATCTAAATATTTGGAATAAAAGGGAGAGATTAAAAGAGTGACCAAAAAGTAAGCAAAAAAAAGCTCTCTAAGATGCCCACATGAAGCATTTAGATTACAAAGAAACAGGGAATGAAAACGGATGGAAAAAGGGGCATCATGTAAAGAAAGAGTAAGCATAAGAATACTCTGATAGCTACTTGGGTGTGAGTTTTATCGTAGCTGTAACATCTGCAAATAATTTGTTTCATTACCTAAAACCAGCTGTCATGCATTATGTACATTCCCACTTTTTATCTGTTTTGATGTTCTTTAATCTAGCTGATGAGCCTTTTTAAAAAAAAAAAAAAAAAGAATGCTCCTCACACCACTGCCCCCTTTGCCGTGAGACTGGAAGAACTAGCTGGTGCCCAGCGGCCATTACTGAATATTTTGATGAAAAAATCCATATAGTACTCATTAAAAGGTGAGAAAATGCAGAAAAGAATTTCAGTTTCTCATGGACTCCAGAGTTCTGCAGCTATATAGTTTGGATAAACCCCTGCAGCTATTGCCCTGAAGTAATCTTTAAACCTTAAACCAAAAATATACACTGAAGTCTTCAAACCAAATAATAGCTTAGCGTAATTTAAAAAAAAAAAAAGTCTCTGTTGAGCTTTGTTGTTAGGCGTTGTCGAGTCGGTTGTGACTCATAGCGACCCTATGCAGAACAGAGTGATCCTCTGCCTGGTTCTGCTTCATGCCACCAATTGTCTTTATGATTCAGGCTGTCATTGCAGCCATTGACAATCCATCTTGTTGAAGGTCTCCCTCCTTTTTGCTGACCCTCCGTTCTACCCAGCATGATGTCCTTCTCCAGGGACTGATCCCTGCTGGCAACATGTCCAAAGTATGTAAGATGCAGTCTTGCCATCTTTGCTTCTAAGGAGCCCTCTTGTTGTCCTTTTTCCAGAACAGATCTGTTTGTTCTTTTAACAGTCCATGTTACATTCAATATTCTCCAACACCACAATTCAAAGGTATCAGTTCTTTTTCTGTCTTTCTTGTTCACTGACCAGCTTTCACTTACATATGATGTAATTGAAAGCACAAAGGCTTGGGTCAGGCCCACTTTGGTTTTCAAAGTAACATCTTTACTTTTCAATACTTTAAAGAGATCCTTTGCAGCAGCTTTTCCCAGTGCAATGTGTCTTTTGATTTCTTGACTGCTGCCTCCATGGGCGTTGATTGTGGACTCAAGTAAAATGAAATCCTTGACAACCTCAATCCTTTCTCCATTTATGGTGATGTTGCTTACTGATCCAGTTGTGAGGATTTTTTGTTTTCCTGATGTTTAGGTGCAGTCCATACTGAAGGCTATAGTCTTTGATCTTCATTGGTAAGTGTTTCAAATCTTCTTCACTTGCAGTAAGTAAGGTGGTATCCTCTGCTTAAAGCAGGTTGTTAATCAGTTGTCCTCCAATTCTGATGCCTTTGTTCTTCTTTGTATAACCCAGCTTCTTGGACTGTTTCCTTGGCATACAGATTGTAAAGATATGGTGAAAGTATACAGCCCTGACACCCACTGTTCCTGACTTTAAACCTCTTGTTCTGTTCACACAACTGCCTTTGATCCGTGTACAAGTTCCTTAAGAGCACATTTCAGTGTTCATAAATTCCCATTTTATACAGTATTAGCCATAATTTGTTATGATCCACAGTTGAATACATTTAGATAGCCAGTGAAACACAGGTAAACGTCTTTCTGGTATGCTCTGCTTTCAGCCAAGATCCATCTGACATCAGCAAGGACATCCTTGGTTCCACATCCTCTTCTGAATCCAGCCTGGATTTCTGGCAGTTCCTTGTCAATACACTATATAGTTGCTTTTGAATGATCTTGAGTGTTATGCTCTTCTTAAGATCTATCCGCATGGGATCAAAGTGACAGTAGCAACTTAAAACGATTACAGAAGGACTTCAGGAGGCAGTGAATTTATGTTAATGAGAGGATGACTCAGAAAAGGAGGATGAGAAGGCTTATGCAATTCAAAGAATGTAATCAGTGTCACTGAATGATACATGCAGACGCTGCCAAAGTGGTGTACGCTTTACTGTGTATGGAAACCCTGGTGGCATAATGATTAAGTGCTACAGCTGCTAAACAAGAGATTGGCGGTTCAAATCCAGAAGATGCTCCCTGCAAACTCTATGGGGGCAGCTCTGCTCTGGCCTATAG
The DNA here is from genome assembly GCA_028571685.1 of Heterohyrax brucei. Lineage (NCBI taxonomy): Eukaryota > Metazoa > Chordata > Mammalia > Hyracoidea > Procaviidae > Heterohyrax > Heterohyrax brucei. The sequence goes on from CM053153.1 coordinate 6,388,921, forward strand.
TCAGAATTGACTTGATAGCAGTGGGTTCGTTTTTTGTTTTTGTTACTGTGTATATTCTCAACAACAATACAGTAGATAATTTATATTTAAAAATAACATTTCAGTTTTGTTTTATTTCCTGAGATTCTTGCTATTTCTGAAAGTATCTTGCTGCTTTCCTGGCACATGGCAGACATAAAAAAGTGAGATGAATCTGAAGTTGAAAACAAGGGTCTACCTACTGGAAGACTAGTTGTATTTCAAGTAGGTAGTCCACGGATGTTTAAGGGACTTACATATCTGCCGGTGCTTAGTATCCTCTGGACATTTCAGGGTCTTTCTTGTAAAACTAAAGCCTTACTCTGCTCTTAAAATGTTCCTGTAAACCAGGTTTTCATATTATATTTGCAAAACACCTTTAATGTCACATGAACCCTTGTACTCAATGTCCTTAACATAAAATTTCCAATTCTTCTGTAGTGAGAAAATCCAATTACTTATGACAGTACCAACACATGTTAGTAGAAATCATGCTAGCATTTTCTATAATCTTGTTGGGGTTTTGATAAGACTCTCAATATTGAAAACGGGAACAGGAAAAGAGATAGCTCTGTAGTAGTTAGACCACAACCAGTCCATCCTCCAGTTCAATTTTTGGCTTTTAAGAAAAACATCAAAGGAGGTTTTTATTAATTACAGTGAAAGAATAAAATTTCTAACATCTGTCAGTTATCTATGATAACCCATCAGCCTTCCACCCACCCATGTAGCCAACACAGTCATTTTCTTCTGTGCATAATTCTCTTGTTAAGTCCTTGTTAATGGGGGTCTCATACAAAATGTGTCCTTTTGACATTGATTGATTTCACTCAGCATGATCTCTTCCAAATGAGACCACGTTATGAGACGTTTTCTGAAATGGTCATTGTTTTTTATCATAGCACAGTGTTCCATTGAGTGTATGTACCATAGTTTGCTCATCCATTCCTCTGTTGATGGGCATCGGGGTTGATTCCAACTTTTTGCTATTGTGGACTGTGCTGCAACAAACATTTGTGTACATGTGTCTGTTCATGTGACAACCTTTGTTTCTGAAGGATAAATTCCAAGCAGTGGAATTACAGGATCAAATGGTATATCTACTTCAAGATTTTTAAGAAGTGCCAGATTATTTTCCCAAGAGGTTGTACCATTTTAGAATCCCACCAGCAGTGTAGGAGAGTTCCGATCTCTCCACAGCCTCTCCAGCATTTGTTTTGTGCTTTTTGGATTATGGCCAATCTCGATGGGGTGAGATGGTATTATCTTATTGTAGTTTTGATTTGAATTTCTCTCACAGCTAATGATCATGAGCAATTCTGCATGTGTACTTTCTTTTACAGGAGATTTTTTAAATTGCATTTTCTCTTGGATTAACTTGTCAGATTTAGAGAAAGTGAGGGAAATGAGTGAGGAACAAGATGTGAGGTCAGTCACGAAAGAAAATGAACACATTTTAAAATGTTGCGTAGAAGAGGATTTTAAAGAACAGAGAGGAGATTGGTGCAGTAGGAAACGTAACTGTGGCATTTTGTCTTGACCACTTGATTTGTTCCCTCAGGCAGCCTACCTAGATGCTTCTGCCCTTCTTAGACAAACTCCTGTGGGATTGCTTTCCTGGGTTGGAAGACTTGGTCTTGTTAGATACCTTAGTCGATTGGCATAAAATAGTTTACAAAATTTATATTCTACATTGTAGTCTGGTGTGGTGCATTTGGAGGTCTTAAAAGCTTGTGAGTGGCCGTCTAAGATAAAATGATTGGTCTCTATTCATTCAGAGCAAAAGAGACAGAAGGAAACTCAAAACTTAGAGAAGACACTAGCCCACACGGTGAATGGTCTCCGTGAACTACAGCCTCATCTACCCTGAAACCAGAAAAAGTAGATAGTTCCTGGCTACTGCTGCGGGCGGTTCTGATCAGCCTGGAGCCACAACAGGTGAACCTTAATGAAATTGGAGAAACTCTTGGAACAGGACCTTAACTGTTTAAACAATTCAAACTTGACTGGTTGAAACTAGCAGACTCTGATACTCTTTAAATTTTGAACTGAAACTATCTCCTGATAGTTTAACTTTTAGCTAAAGGAAGAAACAGACTGGCTCATAAAATGAAGACTATAACCCATGAATACTGCTGTTCTTGAAAACCACCATTTGTAAGAGACCAAACGGTCAGTGTTTATTATAAAACAAAGATGAGAAGGTAAGGAGGTAGAGAAACCAGATTACTAGAAAGAACCAGATGGATTAAGATGTTCATACGTAGTAAAAAATGTAACCAATGTCACTGAACAGTTTGTGTGGAAATTCTTGAATGGATACCTAATCGACTGTGGATACTTCCACCGAAAACACAGTAAGATATTATTAAAATAAACAAACTAAAAGAATCACAACCCTCATTTCTCCAACTGATTTCAGGGAGCTGTTTCAGAAGAAACTTGAGACTGTCCTAAGCAAATGACTGGCTTCTTTATTTGTGAAAGTTCTCAGATAAAATAGGTCCCTCGACTTTGTCTCTGAAGCTGATAATAGGGACTGTTTTCCAGAGCTTTTTAAGACTGGTTTTTCCTGTTAAATATTTCCAAGATTGAAGCATCCTATAATTACATGACTCTAACATTCTGAGGCTTATGATTATACAGACTAAAGATTTTGAAGTCCATTCATCTAAAATCTTAGCATGCTGACAATCTATCATTTAAGCTCTTATTTCAACACCTGTGAAAGCTTTGGCATAAACCATTAAGTGCCTGGATTCTACACACTGTGACTTGAAAGCTTAGAGAGTCGTCTTGGTTTTCTAGCTGACTTTTCTTCTTTTACCCTATAAACTAATAGTAATAATTCTCATATAACTTATGTGGCTTTCATATTGAGAGCCAAACACTAACGTACCACGTCATTTTTTAAAAAATAAATGTTAGTTATTTCCTCCTTTACCAAAAACAACTTTAAGGGGTAATAGTACATCAGTGCTTGATCTAGACACGAGATTTTAACGTGACACAAAGGCAATATAGTGTACGAGCATCTCCACCCAAAATGTTCAATGTTCTCACTTTTAACAGTCAGAAATCAAGGATACCTTCTTCCTGGAAGGCTCTCTGGATTAACCATAGGCATTTTCCAAACACAAGAAATATCAATCAGAAGTGGTTCTTTAATGAGACGTATTTAGTGGCATAGTGGTTAAGAGCTACGACTACTAACTCACAGATCAGCAGTTCAAACCCACTGGGAGCTCCTTGGAAACCCTGCTGTACAGTTCTACTTAGTCCTACAGGGTCACTGCAAGTTGGAATTGACTCAACAGCACCAAGTGTAGCGTTTTGAACCACAGCACTGTCACTGTGTAACTCCCCGGAATGCAGGCTTGACTCTCTAATTAACTTCTTTAGCCTGCATGCTGCTCCGTGGCAAGATCATAGCTAAAGTGTCAGAACGGGCAGTGACCAGTGGCCCAAGTACCCAGGGTGTGCGCGGACGCCTGGAAGCATGTGCATGACTTGCTGAAACAACCACTAGGTGGGGGTGTTGCCTTGCATTCTAGGACAAGGGTGGTTCCCTCTCCGCCCAGTCTACCATTGTGATTGCGAAATCAATCTGTCAGGTCTTCAGAGGTAAACCCTGGTGGCCTAGTGGTTAAGTGCTACTGCTGCTGACCACAAGGTGGGCAGTTCAAATCCGCCAGACACTCCTTGGAAACTGTGAGGCCATTCTACTCTGCCACTCTGAGTCAGGCTGTACTCGATGGCAGTGGGTGGGTTTCTAAGAGATCCCTGGGTTCTTTCTAAAGCAGGTCAATGGCTCAGAAATTTCCAATCTGACAAAGAGGATGTTTTCTTAAAAGGATATTGAATAGGAAAATATAAGTCTTTCCCAAACAAAGCACAGAGGATTACCAAAGTGAAAATATGCAACATGTTTTTTTTTCCTCAAGATCCACCGCCGTCAAGTTGATTCTGACCCGCAGCAATGCTTTAGGACAGAGTAGAATTTTCCCAAAGGCTTTCTGAGAAGCACCTGCTGGGTTTGAAAGGTTGCCGTAGGGCTTCATCACACTGCCTCCAGGGTTTCCTTCCCCGAATACGTCACAATTATCTTGACATGAAATTTGAATCTATGTTGTGAAACGGGATCTATCTGGTGGTATAGTGATTCAGAGCTGTGGCTGCTAAACAAAAGGTCCGCCGTGCAAATCCCTCAGCCAGGCCTTGGAAACCCTAAGAGGCAGTTCTCCTCTGTCTTCTCAGCTCATTATGAGTTGGAACTGATGTTAGTGGGCATCCAATATCAACACAGTGTGAGTCCCACAGGTTGTTTATACTTCCTAGTAACCAAAAGTCAGTGTTAACTTTTACAATGTCTATACTTAAGCCAGTATATATAAAATGCCATTATTGACGTACAATCGACATAAAAATTATTGAGATATTTTACATTATTTTGCACCAATTCTTAGAAATCCGTGTGCATTTTTCACTTTTGTTGTCGTTCGGTGCCGTCAGTGCTGACACACGATGCTCACAGGCGACAGAGCGGGACCACCCCATCGCGTTTTCTTGGCTGTCCTCGTGACCGAAGCCGACAGTCAGATCTTCTTCCTACAGAGCTGCTGGACGGCTCTGAACTGCCAACCTTTCGGTCAGCAGCGAGTGCTGACCACTGGGCCACCAGGGCTCATTTCTCACGCTGATAGCATCTTCCAGTCTGTATGTTGCATTTTCGTCAGAAATGTGTACTCTCTATTCATATTTTATAAAATTTATCACTGAAAATGTAGTCACATACCCAAGTTGTTGGAAACATAATTAATATTTTCCAACAGCTGCATATGCATCAGTGTTTGAACTATAAATTAAATTAATTAAAACTCAAGAAAATGAAACATCCCGTTTTTCAGGCATGCTCACTGCATCGCAGATCCTCAGTGGTGGAGAGAGGCTGGAGGTGGCTGTACAGCAGAGCGCAGACCTGGGGGCATCATGCTACTGGGCAAACTCTCTCTTTGGATCTTGCCATAAAAAGAAGATACCTATTCTACATGGGATTTGACAGTTCAAATCCACCAGGTGCTCCTTGAATACTCCAGAGGGCAGTTCTACCCCGGCCTCTAGGATAGCTATGAGTCGGCTCTGACTCGACAGCTCTTGGCTGTCTGGATTCTACATGGGGACTCTCCTGAAGTGGGAACAATGGTACTACGAGTGTTGCTACTCTCCAATGTGAGTGGACACCTTTTCAAAGCAGGAAGCCTGTGTCTGACCAAGTTTTAGTCTTACCAAGTCGACCAAAGTGTTTGCCACACTTCAGGAATTTGATACATCCTTGCTGATGGAGATGGAACAGTGAATCTCTTTTCCAACATGCCAAGTTTCCGTAAGAACTAATGAAATCCATTTGTTATTATTAATATCTTCCCAGCAGTTGTGAAAGATGGTAGCTGGTTGATGTTGAACTAAAGTCCTCTCACGGCCCTGATCATCCCAATACAAATGAGATGTTCGGAGATGAGCATAGTAATCCCGTCTACTACTGCTGAAAGAAATGGGGGGGGGGGGGTACATATCTGAATTTTATTGCACTTATATTCTTCCCCTGATAATTACTGAATTCTACGAATCTCAACCTCATTACATTTGGAGAGGTGCCAGCTGTCTCTAGGACACAGTACTAAAAATTAATGATGGTGAATTGCTGGGAAAAAAAAAGTGGTAGAGAGAAGACATATGGTTAATGACGACATGTTATTGCAGAAAAGTGCAGGACTTGGCACAAGTGCTGGCCACAGGGATTGGAGGGGGGCATTGCTAACTCAAGCGGGCAAAACCGAGAGCTGCCCGGGTCCTCTTGGAGCTGCTTTGTGAAACTGCTCTTTCCCCGTGATCATATTTGCTACGCACCATGACTCCCTGGTCGCTGAGGTTCAGGACGTAATGGGGCTTTGTCATCAACGAGGCGAATTGCGGGGAGAGACATCTTCCCCTATTTCCTTTAAATTGAATATTGCTGCGTCTAGGTGGAGCACCAGCAGACGGAACGTTTGAGCACCCATACGCCCAGCTCACCAGCCTGGGTGCTGAGACGGCTGCATTATTAAATATCGTGCCCAGAATAATGAAATAGTTCTTACTTTAGTCAGGAAATAATGGAATCTGAATGAAGGGCATTTTCTCTGTTCAAACAAAGAAATGGCCTCCTTCCCCATCTGGGGCAGTGGAATGCTTCCTCAGCATGCTCTGTTCAGATGCTTTGCTCTCTGGAGTGTGGAGAAAAGGCACTTGGGGTTTATTTTGAGGAAAGAGGGTGGGATAAATGAAGTTTAACGCGAGATCAGGATTTTGAAAATCTCCGCACCTACATTGCCTGTAGGGTCACCATGAGTCAGAATTCACTCAATGGCAGTGTTTTGTTTTGTTTTGTTCCCACATTGGTCAGTCCATGTTAAGAAAGTGACTTGTTCCTAATTACTGAAACCCTGGTGGTGTAGTTCTGAAGTGCTATGGCTGCTCACTAAGTGGTTGGCAGCTTAAATTTGCCAGGCACCATGTGGAAACTCTATGAAAACTCCTCCGTCCTGCAGGGTCACTATGGGTCAGCATCAACTTGACAGCACTGGGTTTGGTCTTTTAGTTTTGGTTGTCATGTGCCATCAAGATGATTCCATCTCATAGTGACTTACTGTTGACAGGATTTAAATTAATTTAAACAAGCCAAAGAAGAAGATGGTAGGGACAAAACAATACATTCGAATAAAACTGGGCTTAGGGACAATTGTTGCCTAAATAATCCTGAAACTGCCTGTATCCACACTCTCCCTGCATGCAGGCTCCTTGAAGCGGGAAGAGTGACCACTACATCAAAGAATACTTTTCTTTCATTTCCTTTCTTTTTTCTCCCTTTCTCTCTCTCCAGCCTAGACAGGCTTCAGACTAAAGGTACATGTGAACTGTGCTTTGTTTTACTTTCAAATTTTCTTCCCACTTCAGTGCCCATTCTCTCAAACTTGAACAGGTTCCTTTTAGAATCTTCTAGAACCAGGTCTCGGTCAATTGTAATACAGGACAAACAGAAGTGGAAACACACACCACACACCACACACCATAAGGCACAGCACAGCACAGCACAGCACATACCACACCACACCACACACCACACCAAGCCACACCACACGCCACGCCATGCCACACTACTCACATAGCTGTGTGCTGAACTTCTAATGCACAGTGATCTTCCCAGCTGGAAATATGAGTCCAACTCATTCAACTTTTAGAGAAAACTGAATGAGAGACAGATCCTTTCCTTTGTATTTCCACACAGAAAATGTAAGAGAACTATCCTCAAATCATGCTCTGGATCGCCAAGCTTTTAAATGGGAAAGAGATTCTCTAGGGATTAATCTGACTCCAGTGCTCCCCGTCTCAGTTTCCTTTTAGGGTGAGGTACAAAAGAGAGGTTTTAGACTTTTTATTTTATTTTGCTTTACTTTTTCTGCTGCTGTCTCTGGTCTGGACCCAGAAGGCACAGCTTTTTGTTCTCCGGTCTCAGCCCAGTTCCGCACACACAGACTTTTCCTTTGTGCACTCAGCAGAGCTGAGATGAAGTGCACGCTTTCTAAGTCAGTAGTAAGCAGTAAAGGCTAGCCTAAGAGAAATTAATACAGATACAAGACATTTAGAATTATGGCTGAGTTCTGTCTGAGAATGTCCCTACCCCATGCCAGCTATGTCAGGTGACGTCCTGTCCACGTCGCACAGAGGAACTGCTTTTGCTACCTCCTTCACGAAGATGTTCTGACCTTCTTTCAGACGTATTTCTTCCTTAGAGCACGTGTTTCAAGCAGTCACAGCCCCTCTGCACCCTCCCTTGACCTGGAGTTATCTGTGAGGTCGTCCGCCTTCCTTGGCTGGTACCGAGCTGCCTGGTTCCAGGGTTGTGTCTTGCTGTGTGGCAACATGAATTAGACAAGCAAGGCAGCACATTTACATTCCCTTACAGAGTAAACAAGGATACAACTTAGTGGTTTCCACCGTTTTTAGCATGTGTGTTCAGAGTCCATGCATCCCCTTATTCTGTCTTTCATAGAGTCTCAAGGATAGGAGGTACTCAAGCGCAGTGAAACTGGAATTGTAAGACTTGCATTAGGATTCAAAATAAAGACCCTGACTTTGGCCTCTTTAGGACTTTCTTTGATCAAGTGAGCAAGGAAATTTCTGAAAAAGAAAAGGACAAATATATACTTGTAAAGACCAGCAGGTTTCTGTAAGTCTCCTGTACACTCTGGCTGAGCTGCCAAAGCATCTGGAGGCTTGTAGTCAAAGTCAAGCTTGACCTGCTGTCCCACTGGGGACTAAGGAAGACAAAATGCTTTCTACTCTGAGGAACTTGGCAAAGTATCATTTAGTCAGCCTTGGTGACTGAAATGCAGTTCTGTAACCTGAGGAAAGTTCATTCCCAAAGTCACAGCTGGAAAGCCGTCCATGTCTCCTAAGTTCACCACCTGCCCTGCAAGTTCCTGGTCAGGGAAGTGGAGTGTGCCATACATGGCAGCTTCTGGAACACGGGAATGTTCAGTGTTTATGTTGATACACAATACGTAAACAATGGTCTGGTTAATGTTTGGTTGTTTTAAGATGCCAGTTCTCATGGACTAAATGGACACTGCCTAACTCTCAAAAAATCCCAGAACAACCCACTGCCAGTGAGTCAATTCTGACTCATAGCAACTTTCTAGAATAGAATAGAACTGCCCTACCCTGGCCCCTAGGGTCGCCATGAGTCAGATCTGACTTGATGGCACTTGGCTTGGCATAGGGTTTCCAAGGAGTGCCTGTGGATTTGAACTTACAACCTTTTGGTTAACAGTCATAGCACTTAAGCACTATGCCACTATGGTTTCCCAGCTGTAGAAAGTACCCTATGATCCTTCAGTTATTACCCTTGCACTCTCTTTCCCACAGCAGCTTTGAAGTCCTCTCCTCTTCAGCCCCGTGTCACCTTCCTGTCTTCTTTCCTCCTTCTCAGAAGATGCCTTCAGCTGTTCACCGGGAAATAAATTCTAAACACAAATTCGTATCACCTGCTAGACCGGGGTTTCTCTTGCTTCTCTTGACGTCTGGACACAGGTGATTGTTGTGGGGCTGCCCTGTGCTGTGTGCAATGTTGAGCAGTATTCCTGGCCTCTATTCAGAAGCCGATAGCCACCCTTCACCCTCCTCCACAACAAAAAATGTCTCCAGATGTTGCCCAGTCTCCTTTGAGGGCAAAACTCTCTTCGTTGGTGACCACCTGGGTAGATTTACCTACTGCATCTTCTGTTCTCTGCTACCTCCTCAGACAGCTGGCTCTATTAAATATTTAGGCTCCCCCCTTACAGGCTTCCCTCGTCCAGTGTACTTTTCTGTGGAGTGTATGACTTATATACCTATTATATCTAACTAACAAAATGAATGGATGGATGGATAAAATACATAAAAAGGAAATAACACAAATGGAAGCAAAAGAAAACTCCCTGGTGAGCTCTGGTGGTGCTCGTTGCTGTTGCCCACCACTCTGCTCTCTCACCCCCAGACGTACCTACCGCTAGGGTACATACTCAGGCACGGTGTACTTCCTCACCTGCTTTCTCATCGCACTGCTCTTAGAGCTGTGCTGGCAAAGCTACCAACGGCTCTCTTTTTTTCTTCTTTATTATGATGGAGTGAAATATACAGTTCCATATAAATTTGCACCCCCCCCACTGAGCTGCTCCCACTGCTCTCCCTGCCTGGTGACAGCACACTCCTCCTCTCCGTTCTGTACATGTCATATCCTCCTAACAATCTCCTGTCCCCTCCTCTCCATCCTCTCCCGTACATCCAGTAAGAGTTCAGCCTGTTGACATCTTATAGATACATAGAACCACAAAATGCACACATGATACGGTCACTCTGTGTCACCAAGTCCAACCCATTCCTGTCTGAAAAGTTGACCTCCATTATGATTTATGGACAGGGGCAGCATCAGGGCCATGCTCCCAGGGGAACCCTGAGGCCCCTGGACTATAAATTACGGTCTTTTAGTGGAGATCTCAGGGTGCACCCCTTTTTATTTTCATGTTGCAGTGAGACTTAAAATTGGGAGCCCAGTCACGACTGTCACTGGTGGTGGCCAGGCAACATCTGGTTCTTCTGGTCTCATGTTGATGTAGTCACCTACTCATGTGGGTCTCTCTGTCTTCTGGGTTCTCTTTGTCACATGTCATTTTGGTCCTTGGAGATCACCTGTTCCTGCTGAGTTGGGACCACTTGGTGTACCTCAGATGGCAGCTTGGCAGCTTTTAAGACCCCAGATGCCACTCACCAACTTGGGGTTCAGAAGACTCTCTTAGTAAAATGCTAGTTATGCCAATTGGCCTTGATGTCCCCTGAGAACTAATGGTTCTCTTGTTGCTAAATCTGGTGGAAACTTCAGTTCCTCATGTTTTACATAGTCTCTGTCAATCATTTAGCTTTCCCACCAACTCTCCCCCTCCCCTACTTCCTGACACACAGTTTGCACAAGTTGCTATTGCTCTACCTTCATGTTAATACCCTTTGTTGTTGAATTTGTCTCAGGCATCTGTATAATTCATCTAGTCCATGCATGCCTCTCTATAACTGCTTACCACTGCTCGGAACTCTTCCTGATACCATGTCTCTCAGGTGCTGCTGTGAAACCTGGAACCTGGAGTCACTGTATAACTCACAGTTGCTACAGCAGCACAAGGACAGTTCCTGCCCAAAAGCTAGTAACTAGAGCCAGCCAAGTAGTAACTAAAAGAACGCCCAATAAATGGTCTGTTCCTCTGTTGATCTGTTGTTTATGCCCACTCCTTCTCAGCCTTTTTCACTGACTCCTTCTTGTTCTTATTGCCCAAAACTCAGATATGCAGGCATTTCCGTCACGTGATCATCCTTCCACTCACCCAATGTTGCCCCTGGGCAAATGCAGCTCTTCCTGTATCTTCAGGAACTTGCATTGTCTCAAACAGATATCATGAGCCAACTAACTATTCAAAATATCAGACTTGAAGATCTGACAGACCGTAGGGTCTCTGGAAGACCTGGCCCCTGGACTCTCTGTTAGCCCAGAGCTGAAACCATTTCTGAAGCCAACACTTCAAATAAAGATGGGATTGGATTCTAAGACATAAAATGATACTGACGGAGAGAGTACTTCCTGGCATAAGCAGATACATGAGGCTGACTGGGCAGCCCCTGTCCAGAGGCACGATGAGAGGGTGGAGGGGGACCGGAGCTGATTGAATGGATGCAGAAAGTGCAGGATGGAAAGAGGGGAGTGCTGTCAGAGGGTGGGGAGAGCAGTTACCATTACATAGCAGTGTGTGTGCAAGTTTTTGTATGACAAATTGATGTGGACTATAAACTTTTACTTAAAGTACAGTTTTTTTTTTTAAAAAAAAATAAGTATATCATGAGTTAAGTAATCTTCCTTAGCCCCAGACTCGTATTTTCAGTTGAGGGCCCAGTGGTGTAGTGGTTGAAGAGCTTGGTTGCTAAGCAACAAGTTGGCAGTTGAAATCCAACAACTGCTCCTTGGAAGCTCTATGGGGCAGATCTACATTGTCCTATAGGGTTGTTATGAGTAGGAATCAACTCAACAGCAAAGCTTTTTTTGGTTTTTGGTCTAGTTAGATACTGCTAAGACATTACCTAGATATTTCAAACAAACGGGGCACAAGATTGGACTATTACATTTTAAAGTCTTAGACCCTAACTCACAGAGGAAACGAAGGGAGACATGGAGAAGGAGAAAAGTAGGAAGTAAATGAGGGAAGGGAGGCAGAGGGAGAAAGGCAGGGTGGGGGTGTGGGTGGCGGTGAAGGAGAGGGAAGGGAGGGACAGGCGGAGGGAAGGGATCACGTACTTTCCCATATCCCTTATCTTGAATGTAATCGACAACGCCAGAAAGTGGGGTGTTTGTCTTAATTTCTCTATATGATCCCTGTGAATTTAAATGTTCTCCAAATACTATAGCTGTTACCTCCTGTATCATATTTCAAATCACTCCTCTTTCCTTCCTGCCCACTAATGTTGTCTTAATCCAGACATAGTTTGTCTCGTGATTTGCATACAATTGTCCTGCCCCAGGTCTCTCTGCTCGAATGCAGCAATCATTCAAAACTCAAGAGTCAGCACATCAATTCCAGCCAACAGTCAAGACTTATTAGCGTGCTGGTGTAGTGGGTTACGTGCTACCACTGCTAACCACAAGGTCGGCAGTTCAAATTCACCAGGAGCTCCTGGAATACACTGGAGATCAGTTCTACCCTGGCCCCTAGGGTCGCCATGAGTCGGATCCGACTTGACGGAACTTGGCTTGGCTTTGCACGACTGCTGGGTCTTGGCAAATTCCCTTTCTGCCGTTGCAAGTGTCTCCTGCTGCACATTCCAGGCTGCTCACTGAGCCAGCAATGGACTCTGGTCCCCGCTCGTCCCTACATCACCATGCCCTTGAGGCTTTGTTTCCCTACATCCCATGCAGAGGGCAAGGGTCTACTCTACCTTTAAAAATACTCAGAAAAGTACCTTTCTAATGGAAAGCCTTTCCTTCTGGCACTTCCTCCATACTGTGACTTATTTTTTGGTACACCAGCTCCCTGGTACTCAGTTTACTCTGTTGTGGTCGCTGCATCCCCACTTTCCTTGGCTGCACTTGTTGCTGTCAGTCGCCACCAAGTCAGTGCTGACTCATGGTGTCCCCGTGTATGTCATAGTAGACCTGCACCCCATGAGGTTTTCAAAGCTGATTTTCCAGAAGCAGATCACAAGGCACTCCTTCTGAAGCACCTCAGGGTAGACTTGAACACAGCCCAGCATGTAAACTATTCACACTGTCTAGGGGACTCTTCTTTAAGTGCAAGGACCACACGTCATGGACTATTTTTATCTGCAGAACCTAATACCATCCAGCACTCAGCAGATGCTCAGTTGATATTTGATTATCGCTGATATGGTGAAGTAAATGTTAAAATTATTATTCCATTCTCTTTTCAAAGTAGGTAAGCATGTTTATATTCTCTATGGAATATGTAGGGATTTTAAAATAAAAAGTAAGTTTTAAATTAATGCAAGACAATTTCTACTTTAGGATAGTTACATCTTCTGCTATTGTTATAAAAACAAAAAGCATCATTTGCTTGAATTGCCATTTCCACCCTAAATAGTTTATTTGGTGGGAACAACTGTCTGCAATTTACAGGGAGTTCTGTGTGTCAGCGACTGGCTTCATATAGCCCTTCTTCACTGGAGCTGCCACATTTTGGCTCTCCATGAGAGATGAAACCTAAACCCACTGCCTTCGAGTCAGACATCTGATGAGGAAATGGATAAAGAAGATGTTATTTCTTGAGGCATTATTATTTCCATTTTAAATATATGAGTTGATCTAATGTTACAGCTGTGTTCTTACATTGCTAATAGAAAATTTGTTTTCTACAGAGTGGATTCCAGTTTAGAGATTGTTTTATCTATGCAACTATAACATATGCCTAATTAAAGAACATGTTTGACTTATGTAGAAGTTGTCCCCATTTTCTGGATAAAATTACTGAAGTTTATTGATTTGCTCAAGTGGCAAATAGATAATTTGAGTTTAGAACTTGAGCTCATAGTGTTCAGGTTAGCCTTATTGAAACCAAGCTTCTTCACAGGTCTACAAAGGTAAGAAACTAGAAAAGGGTGCCAACATTTCGGCCTAATTTGGGAGCTGAGGAGAGAGGAAGAGGAAAGAAAAGTAGCTTCCTTGTGACTGAGCTCCTCTTAATTTCTGGTTAAAGGTGCTAACCAAGAGACAAACAGTGACAAGTATGAATTTGCGATCTCTCTGGCATGATGTGTATGTGGCTATGGTGTGGTCAGTTTCCTTTCTCAGATATCACCTTATTTTTCCCTCAAGAGAAGATAGTACAGTAAACATTAAGTGTATCAGGATGTAAGAGACTCAGCTTCTACTCTTGTTCTCCCCTGTGTGACAGCCACTATCCATATGTGACTGTTTACATTAAAGTTTAATTAATTATAGTTAAAAAATTCTGCTTCTGACTTGCACTATCCACCTTACAGGATCTCAATAATATTGTCTAAGTACATGTCCATCATCACAGAAAGTTCTACTAGACATTGTTGCTCTAGACCTAGTAGTTACTGTCTATACACCCAGGCAAGGTACACAGGAAGCATTCAATTTCACTTCTGTAAAATGGACAGAATGATCTTTTGTTTGTCCAAAAAAAAAAAAAAAAAAAGAGAGAGAGAGAGATGGGAAAGAAATTCTCAGAAGGTTTAGATATCGTGGGGCAACAGATCTCATTTTATTTCTATTTTTGTCTTTGCCAGCTTTGGAGAACATTATAGGCATGACATCTGATAATTATGCTAGGTACGCTTGCTGAAAGAATAAATAAATGTATGAATATATTTTCCTTTTAGTGTTAGTATTTGTGATATTTCCCCAGCCACTCTATTCATATGCTAGGTAGTACATCCAACAGCTAAGAAAAAAGGCCTAAGAGTATTAGATACCAAATACATAACCTTTCATTAGGCTCTTTGGTTATATTATTTCTATAATAACCGGACTTGAAGAAATGTTAGCATGTAACAAAATTTTCCCCCAAATTGCTAGCATGTGACTGAGCTAGGATACACACACTCAATCCTATCTACTTTAGAGTCTATTCTATCAGAAAACAATATTGGTACTGCTGCTCTTTTTTGAATGTTATTGGCTTGATAGGTATTTTTTCCATCCTTTGAGTTTTACGTTGTCTTTGAGTCTCAGGTCTATCTCCTGTAGAAAGCATCTACACGAGTTGCGTTTCCTTGTCCTTTCTGCCATTGTATCTGTGTTGGCGTCTGTAACCCACTGACACTCAACATAACTATTGACAGGTGCAGCTTCAGTGCCACCATTTTGATGCCCTTTTCTGGTTCATTGTTAACAATTTATTTTTTTCACTGAATTGTTGGTGCTTATTCACTTTTTTTGGTTTCATCTTTTTCATTTTTGCCGGTTTTGTGTTTGCTGAGAGTTCATGTTTTTCTAGTTTTTTGTTTTGACCTGAAAGTTGGTTAGTTTTCTTTATGGTTACCTTAATGTTTACCCCCATTTTTTGAAATTTAAGTCCATCTTTAATTTCTTAGTATTGTCTTGACTTCTCCGTATGGAACATCTATAACTAAAATTTTTAGCACTTCTTTTTGTTATAATGTTTCATCTTTTACATAATAGCATCTCTGTTTCCCTATGTTCAGTGTTTTAGCCTTGGTTTATTTTTGTAATTTCTGCATGCAGGTTGGTATCTGGTTGTGCTGTCCTGCATTCTAGCCTTAGGTTATTATCTGATGTTATTGATCTCCTAATCAAAGGACTCTCTTTGGTATTTCTTGTAATTTTGGTTTCTTTTCTTTTTTTTTTTTTTTTTTGCTAATTCTCTAAACTTCTGTTTATCTGGGAATGTCCTAATTTAACCATCATATTTGAGAGACAGTTTTGCTGGATATATAATTATTAGTTGGCAATATTTTTTTCTTTCAAGGCTTTGTATATGTCATTCTATTGACTTCTTGCCTGCGTAGTTTCTGCTGAGCAGTCCAAAATTAGTCTTAGTGACTCTCCTTTGTACATTATTTTTCATTTTTTCCTAGCCACTTTTAAAATTGCCTCCTCATCTTTCCAGTTCATCTAGGATTGCCATGAGTTGAACTTGACTTGATGGCAATTTTTTTTTTTATCTTTAGTTTTGTCAAGTTTGATTATAATATCTTGGCATATTTCTTTTGGGATCTGCCTGTATAGAGTTCAATGAGTATCTTGGGTAGTTATTTTCTCATCTTTCATGAGATCAGGGAAATTTCCTGTCAATAAATGTTCAACTATTCTCTGTGTATTTTCTGTTATCTCCCCTGTTCTAGTATTCCAATCACTCATAGATTATTCTTCTTGATAGAGTTCCTCATAATTCTTAGTGTTTCTTCATTTTTAAAAATCTTTTATTTGATTTTTCCTCAAACATATCAGTGTCAAGTGTTTTATCTTCAGTCTCACTAACTCTGGCTTCCATTGCCTCAATTCTGCTCCTTTGACTTTCAATGCCAATAGAGTTGTCTGATTCTGTAATTTCATTATTCATCTTCTGATTTTCTGAATGCTGTTTCTCTATGCTTTATTGCAATCTGTTTGATTTGTCGTTACGCTCTGCTGCTTTTTGCCTGACCTCCTTCCTGATTTCTAGGAGAGTTATAAGTATTAATCTTTTGTATTCTACCTCCAGTAATTCCAGGAAGTTCTCTGCATATGGAAAATTTTTTGATTCCTTGTTTTGGGAGCTTTATGAAGCCGTCACGGTCTGCCTCTTTAGGTGATTTGATATTGACTGTTATCTCCAAGCCATCAGTAAGTTGCTGTATTTATTTATGTTTGTTTGCTGTGTTCTAGCTTCTTATTCTGGTGTGAAGTGCCAAAATAGGCTGGTGGTGTGAGATAGTTTGATTTGAGGCGCTAACAACCTGCTATTAGATGGTTCAAACTGTTAAGAGACATACAATCCCAGGAGTCCATTTACTTTTTTTGTATGGATTCAGGTCTGTTATCCAGGTAGCCAGTCACCGATTCTGCCGCTAGGTTCTCCCCTTCTGTTCTAGATGGTCAGGACTGTTCAATGTAGGCAAAGGTATCTTGCCACATGTGCTGAGAAAGACAGGGGATTAAGAGCTTTCTCTGAGTATCTGTGAGGAAGACATCTTCTCTCATAAATTGAGTCTAGGCAAAGGACCTGTTTCTAACCTGAGTTCCCAGCTCAGGGGAGATGGCAGATTATTTTATTTATTTTCCCCCTTATTTGTTAATTCATTCCCTCTCCAAATCTAGGAAAATGACTTAGCTGAGCATAAGGAGTCCCACTTCCAGCTCAGGAAATGGTGTCAGACTCTAACTGGGTGCAGTGCAGAGAGGAGAGGAGGAAAGTGTTGGGGAAAAGGAAAGAAATTTATCCCAACAGAAGGTTTTAGATCTTTATGTGGTGGATTAGATGGAAGCCGCTTAGCTTATGATAGTTGAATTCTCTCTTTCACTGACTCTGGAACTGCAGGTAGGCCCTCGACTGCTCTGTTTCTTTGGCTGGTAAAGACACTCCTGAAAGCCACCACTCTGCTCATTAGGCTCACTGTCACCAAGCCACCTGGAGGGCACTAACTCCCATCAGGTCAGATCTAGCCAGTCCTAGGTATTCTGGACCTACTCTCCTTTCCCTGATGTTCCGTCGAGATTCTGAATTTTCTCATTGATGTTCAGGGATTCTAGAATGTCATATATAATCGATTCATTTGTTGTTTTGGGTCTTTGTTGTTGGAAGGATCACAGGAAGCATCCAGCCACTCTGCCACTTTAGCTCCTCTTTTTAAAATTTTCTTTTTTGCATGTTCACAATGATATTGATTGAGTACTTCAAAAGGGAATAAGTGAATACCAACTCTTTGTTAGGTATGGGAATGAGTATTAGCAAATAGCAATGTTCCTCTATTTATGCAGAGTAAACAGTGAACAGATAATAAGACAATAAGAAGAAGATGTACAATTGGCTCTCAGACTTAAGGTTACTGAGAGAGTCTGATCTCTCAGTAGAGAACTGAAGACTGGGTATGAGTCTGATATGCAAATAGGGTGGTGGGTGTTCTCAAGTAGAGAAAATATTAAGTATGAAGACCTAGGAATGATTCCAAATTTATACAGGGAAAGCAAACCTCAATCATAGAGATCAAAGATTTGGGTAATGGATAAAAGGAAATTGGGAAATGGAGGAGACTAGAGAGGCAGCTTAAGGGGAGACTGACTTGCTGTGTGTTCTAAACCATTGAAAGAAATTGGACTCTATTTTAAGAGCAAAAAGAAGTCACTGAGTGACTATGAATTGATACATGTGTATTTTGTGTGTTTTAAATTCAGTCTGAAATCTTGATGGCTAATAGAATGATAGGGACTAAAAATGGTGCAGAAAAACTCTTGAGGAAGCTTATGTGACAGCCTGGATCGGGCAAGATGGAGGCATCATCAGCAAAGATATTGGCCACGGTGACGGAATGAAGTTTAATGTTATGTATCCTCTGAGCTTGGTGAACACTAAAAGTATATAGAAGGACCTTGATTAGTATTGGTTGAAGCCAGCCAAGCCAAAGCCAAGTGCCATCCAGTCGGACCCGACTCCATGGCGACCCTAAATAAAAGAAACAAAAATCCCACAAACATAGA
Organism: Heterohyrax brucei; assembly: GCA_028571685.1. Lineage (NCBI taxonomy): Eukaryota > Metazoa > Chordata > Mammalia > Hyracoidea > Procaviidae > Heterohyrax > Heterohyrax brucei. The sequence goes on from CM053153.1 coordinate 6,407,231, forward strand.
AAATTGGTGCTTTCAGCTTGTGTTAAATCTAATTATTTCTAGCTTACATATCTGATACTTGAGAGTCACTTACCACTCTCTCAGAAATAGTTACTGGGCTTGTATTTAAAACTTCCTGTGGCCAAGGAAAAGATAACTTTTGCACAATTAGCCTTTGCTTTCAGAAAGATACTACTTTGATGAGTGCAATTCTTTTTCCTCCAAACGCTTGCCCCTGTACTTTGTGCTGCTTCCTAGAGTCTCACTGAAGGAGCCTTGCTTCTTACGCATGATACAAAAAGGGATGAGAATGTCTCATAAAAGAGGCAAAATAAATAACAGAAGTTGTTGGTTCTGGAAATAAATCTACAGCCACCCAAGTCTGTCCTGGGACTCAAATGTGAAGTGCGTCCTCCAGTCATGCTCAAATACGTCTGGAGCTGTAGACATCAGGCACTCTGTTGCTCGAGTCCCTTTGTGTAAAGTGAAGGTGGAAATTACTTGGTGCCACCCTACTGACCTCACATGTTTCATCAAATTCTTCTTTTAACTTTCAGTAAGCACCGGCAGAGGAGAACACTTCATCTGAACATAGTCTCCCCTTGTATCGAATTCATAAGGACACAAAATATTAAAGTAGAGGGACTCTAAATAGCATGTATTTCCCTCTCTCGCATCACCTGCCCTCCTGTTCTAGGGGAACAAATGGGAGGCCAGGGTGGTTTAATGACTTGGTCAAAGTCACAATACTTATGAGCGGAAGAGTCAAGGCTATTTTGTTGGTGTCAAAATTCTGTCTTTATGAGTAAGCTATCCATTTAATCTCAGAGAAATAGGGAACTATGATTACCAGCTGAAGAATGTGAGAAATAGAAATAAATATTCTCTTTCCATCAATCAAGCCACTTAAGGAACTGCTACTTTATTTACTGGCCAAAACACATGATCTTTTAGAATGGGAAGAAAAGTAAGGTAGGCTGTCTTTCAAAAGACCTAGCCCATCATTATATTTTTGTCAATATTTCACTCAGATGTCACAAGTGGGGAGTGTGGTAATGATCTCAACTATCTCTGTATCCTTCTGTTGAATGATTGCTTTCTCCAGTGGACTGTACCATTACCAAGTGGTGACCGTGTGTCCTGCGCTCAGCACTATTGAGAACCTCCTGTTATGCCTGGCACTTTGTTCAATTGAGCAAAACACTCTTGTTTGTTTTACTTTGCTGAGATAATCAACATGACAGTCATGGGTAATATTTCAAAACCCAACACCCCAACCACACTCCTTAATTCCAGAAGAAGATCTTTGAGCATGTGTCAGGATCTCAGGAACTGATAAGAAGGTGCTGTAAGTATTCAAAGAAAAAGAAAGAAAGAAAACCTTTGCTCTTGAGTCGATTCCAGCTAATAGTAACCCCGTAGGACAAACTGGATCTGCCCCTTACGGTTTCCAAGGAGTAGCTGATGGACTTGAACTGCTGACCTTTTCGGCTAGCAGTCGAACTCTGAGCCACTATGCCGGCAGCATTTCATTAGGTATTCCAGTGTGGTACAAAAACAAAATTTTGACTCTACAGGTGGAATTCAGCTTTGCTTCCTGGCTCATGTCTCTGTTTGTGCAGTAACGAGCTGTTGTTGTCAGTTACCCTCAGGATGGTTCCAGCTCATGGTGACCTTTTGCCCAATGGACAAAACCCTGCCAAAGCGGTTAAGTGCCATGGCTAACCCACTAGGGGCTCCTTGGAAACCCCGTGGGGCAGTTCTACTCTGTCTCATGGGATCACCATGAGTCGGAATCCACTTGGCACAGGAGGCTTTGGCTTTCACTTGGTTCTGCACCATCCTCACACTTGTTATTACGCTTCAGCCCATTACTTTAGCCACTGTGTCAATTCATCTCATTGGCTGTCTTCCTCTTTCTCACTGACCATCTACTTTGCCAAGCCTAATGTCCTTCTCTAGGTAGCGACCCCTCCCAATAACACATCCACATTGTACGTGACATGGTCTTGCCAGCCCGGCTTCTAGGGAGCATTCTCGTTACACTTGTTCCAAGACGTATTTGTTTGTTCTGTTGCCAGTCCAGGGTCCATTCAATATTCTTCACCAGCAGCACAACTCAAAGGTGTTCTTCACTCTTCATTATTCATTGTCCAGCTTTCGCACATAAATGAGGTGATTGAAAGCACTGTGACTTGGGTCAGGTGCGCCTTAGTCTTCAAGGTGACATCTCTGCTTGTCAACATTTTAAAGAGGTCTTTTGCAGCAGATTTTCCCAATGCAACACATCTTTTGATTTCCTGACTGCTGCTTCCATGGGCACTGATTGTGGATCCAAGTGAAATGAAATCCTTGACAGCCTCAATCGTTTCTCCATTTGTAATGATGTCACTTACTGGCCGAGTTGTGAGGACTTTTGTTTTCTTGATATTGATATTGACGTACGGTCCGTACTAAAGCTGTAGTCTTCAGCCTTCATAATTACTTCCTGATCACTTTGAGCAAGCAGTTATGTCATCTGCATTACAGAGGTTGTTAATGAGTCTTCCTCCAATCCTGATACCAGGTTCTTCTTCATATAGTCCAGATTTTCGTATCATTTGTTTAGCATACAGATAGGATAGGTACAGTGGAAGTATGCAGCGCTGGTGCATACCTCTGCTTTAAATCACGCAGTATCCTCTTACTGTGTTTTAAGGACTGTTTCTTGATCTATGTACAGGTTCCTCATGGGCACTATTAAGTGTTTTGACATCTCCATTCTTGTCAATGTTACCTAAAATTTGTTATGTTCCACACAGTCAGATGCTTTTGCATAGCCAAAGCAAGTAAACTTCTTTCTGGTATTCTCTGCTTTCAGAAAGGACCCATCTGACATCTGTCCTTCTGCCATCGGCAATGATAGCCATGGTTCTACATCCACTTTTGAATTGGGTTTGAATTTCCGTTAGCTTCTGGCAGCTACTGCTCTATTTTTGCCTTTTTGTTTCCTGGTGGCAACACTATATTTTTCTCATTCTAAGACACATAAACATCCCTGAGCAGATTTATCTCTCCCTGGGTGACCTGTAAAAACCCTGGTGGTATAGTGGTTAAGTGCTATGGCTGCTAACCAAAAGGTCAGCAGTTTGAATTCACCAGGCACTCCTTGGGAATTCTGTGGGGCAGATCTACTCTGTCCTGTAAGATCGCAGTCAGACAGAAATCAGCTCGACAGCAATGGGTTTGGTTTTTTGGTTTGGGGTGACCTGTGGTCACTCTTTTGGGAATAAATCACATTTGCCTTTCAGTTAGCAGCTGAGCACATAACCAGTGTATCACTAGGACTTCTTTATGCATGCTCAAGACCTTCAAATAACAGCCCAATCCTTAATAGAACATAGGTCACTAAGTGTTAAGTCTGTTACAGCTGGTTCTCTATGCTAACAAGGAGGGGAAGCAGTCTGAAAAAATTGAAAATATCTGTTTTTCCCTCTGTATTTGCTCTCTAAATGGTTCCTCTGTCCTGGAATTGTGCCGTTACATTGGCAGATAGTGAAGATGTTAGGGGCTGCCTGAGGGGTTGAGTTTGGGTGGGAGAAACGAGAAGAGTCTCTGATCAAGTGATGTTTGGGCAAGAGCTCACTGAATGGGGGAAATGATGTGAATGCTGGAGGAAAGAGAATCCCAGTTAGAAGGCTGAGCAAGAGTAACGGCCCTGAGGTAGACTCTACCAGGTTTGCTTTAGAAAGAGTAGGGAGACCACTGTTGTTAGACCAGAGAAGTGGGGCTGGTGGTAGGATGGGGCTAAATAAACAACAAAATAACAGATTATGTAAGACTTGAAAGGCTGTAATAATGATTTCTTTAATTATTTTTTACATGACCTAGGAAGACCTGGATGGTTTTGAGCAGAAGAGCAGGTGATTTACATACTACCTTTTGCATTAAAAAAATGAATGAAAGAAAAAGAGAATGAGACAGAGAGGGAGGGAGGGGGGGAGGAAAAGAGGGAGGAGGGGGGAGGTAATGAGCCTGAGAGGTACAGCCACTAGTCCAAGGTCACCTGGTCAGGAAGTGGGAGGGTTACCTATTACACAGCCAGGGTTTCCTCTGGAACTGCAGCCAGTGCTATTTCTGTAGCTGCCTTGCATCCAATCAAGCAGCTTGACTAGAGGTAGGATTCAGGAAACACCATAGGAATAGCACACTCAAGCTTGGCAATATCGAGGAGTGGTTTGACACAACAGAATGTAGGTCATATTGTTATTTTTAGGACAAATTTTAATTTTTCAGTTTAATCTGTCCCTTAGAAGATAAATGGATGCAGGAAGGTGTCTCCTTGTGGTCATTTTTAGGAGTGGTAAAACACGGTGATTACATCTCTGCCCATGAAATGTCCATCAAGTTTGAAATGTCCTGATTCCACACTCCCTAGATGACATCTTCCATGGCCTGAACAGAAGGGAGATCAAATCAGTACCTCCTGCTACGTCCATTAGGGTTGCAAGACTGCCAGTCTTGTCCAGACTATTTGTGTTTGTTGTGAGTAGCTATCTCATTGTTTCGCCAGCTGAAGACTTTATTTTACAGTCTTGAGAATACAAAATAAATAAGGAGACTAAAAGCAACCACGTCAGATACATCCTTCAAGGTTTCTGCCAAGACCTGTCAACCTGCGCCTGTAAATAACCAGTGACAAATATTGTGTTGACATATTTCTCCATTTACCAGGAAATAATTAACAGCAAATGTCAGGAAAGGCTGGTGAGATGATTTCAAACAAATAAAAATCTACTTCCAACTCGTTTCAAGCCTCCACAGTTCCCTTCACCATAGACACTCTTCTCAATAAATAAAATATTTGCAAAATTATCATCAGAAAACAGGGTGCCTTCCAGGCATGAAGAGATGCTTTCTTCCTTACCACTGGCCGAGAAAAATATGTAGATAACTTAAAGCATGGAAAGGCGGTTCAAGATACCTTGTGAAAGAAGTCTGTTACTTCTGTGGCATCAAAGGCAGTGCGGTGGGATATAAACAAAGATTCTTATGTCCAAGAAGTGTAAGGCTGTGATCTTGGCAGCAGTGCTTACTGACATTGCCACCTTCAATGCCTTACATCATGTCATAGATTTCTCATTTGTTAAACAGAGGTCGTGTTCCTAGTTTGCAAGGCTCTTTGGAAGAATGAGATAATGTATGTTTCTGCTCTCCGAGTCCACCCGAATGTGCACGTCTGATAAATTATGGAAGGCTACCACGGAGGAGATTCTCCATGAATGGACAAATAGACTAATGAATGAAAATGCGTAACTTCACACGTAGGACCTGGCATATATTTGTTTTTAGTTGTCACCCAGCTGGCTCTGATGCATAGCCACGTTATGCATAACAGAACAAAAAGTTGCCCCATCCTGTGTCATCCGCATGGTTGCTGTTGTGTTCGAGTCCATTGTGTCAAGCTAGATCATTCTGGGTGTCCCTCGTTTTCATTGATCCTCTACTTTACCAAACATGGTGTCCTTTGCCAGCCAGTGGTTTTTGAAGGAGCATTCTTGTTGTTTGTACCTCTTCTAAGGCTGATCTGTTCAGTCTTTGGACAGTCCATCATATGTCCAATATTCTCCAATACTGTAGCTCGGATGCATCAATTCTTCTTCTCTTTTCCTGTTTCTCTCTCTAGCTTTTACAAAGGTCCTGACAAAATACCTTTCCTGCTCTTGTTTTCCACCCTCATCATTGTATGCATTCATTCAGTGTGGTGGGAGAACAATAGAATATCGAAGTTGGAATGGCAAGACAATGAATCCTCATGGGATGCCTCTTCGTACCATTAGTTGAAATAACAGAACACGCCACACAGGACACTTTGCAGATTCAATAAGATGATAGCAAAGAAAGTTTAACATATTATCTGGTTTAGAGTAGGTAGTCAATAAATATGAATTAATTTGAATTAATGAGTTTCTTTTTTCTTTGATCACCAATCTTAGAGTTTATTCTTCCTAGCAGTTAAAAATAAAGTTCCTTTGTCAATCTTGGTAGACAGATTATAAATATATATATATATTCATCTTGGTATTGATGTGTTAATTATTTTTCATCACCATTTTAAATTATATATTGGGTACTAACCTCCTATCAGAGGAAAATTATTAGTAGGAAAAATGGGTATAATAGCCTTTATTGTAAAAATAATTTCACTTTTTCCTGATGTGTGCTCCATAACTGTCTATGTCCTATATTATTGAGAAAATCATCTCTTTAATCAAAAAGATGTTTTTGAGGATTCTTTTCTGCACTGCCTTCTTAATGAAAACAGGATAATTTTCTAATCTAGAGGAAGTGTCATAGAATTTTAAAGTGACACTTATCAGAATCTCTATCCAATAATTATATATATATGTCGAGATATGTATACTGAACTCAATGTATATGAGGACTGCTGGTGAAGTTCATGAACTCATCCTAGAAAAAGCACTACATACCTCATTGCTGCGCATCACTGTGATCACCCTGAAGTCCTACCCTTGGGAAGCTGTGCACTGACGCCAGAGTTTACCCCACCCTCCAAAGCAATTTTGGAACTCTTTCTGGAATGGCCATCAGAGCTGTCATTGTATTACCCTTGATGTCCTGAATGTCATCAAAATGTCTTCCTTTCAATATTTCCTTTATTTTCAGGTAAAGAAAGAAATCATTGGGGACCATATCAAGTGAGTAGGTAGCGTTTTCCAATACAGTTGTTTGTTTACTGACTAAAAGCTCCCTCACAGAAAGCTATACAGTTAAGTTTGGGGACCTTCCACCTGTCTACCAGGCATGGTAGACATTTCAGAAAGAGTTGCAAAATTTCTCTGAAGGACAGACTAGGTGCTGGCATCAGTACATAGCTTTCCAAGAGGAGTACTTCAAAAGTGACTATAGTGATGTTCAGCAATGAGGTATGTAGTACTTAGAACAATTAAGTTCATGGGCTTAATTGTCAGACCTTGTGTGTGTGTGTGTGTGTGTGTGTGTGTGTCTGTCTGTGTGTCTGTGTGTCTGTGTGTCTGTGTGTCTGTGTCTGTGTGTGTGTGTGTCTGTGTGTGTGTGTGTATATGGATGCTCGTATATGCCTCGTCATCAGCTAACCAGAGCAGCTTTGCTTATTTTATTTTATTTTTTGCTTCTAATCATAAAAATAACAACTAGAGGGGTTTATTTCTCATTTGCAATTTCATTATCTCTTTTTTTATATAACTCTAATTAAAAGTACAATTACCTAGACATTTTGCTGCAGCAGAGGTCAGCAAACTATGCCCTCTGGTCAAATAAAGCTCAGCACCTGTTTTTGTAGGGCTTTCTCTAGCTGAGAATGATTTTCATATTTTTAAATGGCTGGGAAAAACAAACAAGAAAACAACAAAAAAAGTACTTTTCATAGACATGAATTATATGAAATCCAAATTTCAGTGTCCTTAAATGAATTCAAACATAGTCATGGTTACTTGTTTATATATTATCTGTTACTTTTAAGTGCTACAGCTGCTAACCAAAAGGCTGGCCGTTCAAACCCACCAGGAGCTCTTTGGAAACTCTATGGAGCAGTTCTGCTCTGTCTATAGGGTTGTTATGAGTCAGAATGAACTCAGTGACAGTGGGTTTTTGGTATTGTTGTTTTCACAGCACAGGGGTGGAGCTGAAGATTTGTAATAGAGATTGTATGCTCTGCATACTTTACAGAAGAATTTTGCTGGCCTCCTACTCTAAGCATATTAAGCTGGACATAACTCATTGCTGTTGATTCTGACTCACAGTGACCCTATAGGACAGTGTAAAACTGTTTGCCAAGGTGTGCTTAGTAGATTTGAACTGCCAACCTTCTGGTTAGCAGCCGTAGCACTTACCCACCATGCCACTGGAGTTTCCATAGTATGTTAAAAGATTTCCATGTATTCAAACATAAATTTCAAAACACTGAATGGCTGAGGCCTAGAGAAATTGTGATTTCTCTAAAGAAACATCACTCATCAGAGATGGAGATTACACTAGAAACTGCATCTCCTTATCCAGGAGTTTGGCAGATAAAGACGTGAATGAGGGATGATACCTTTATATATATTTTAAAGATGCTTTATAAACTGTATGGAGAATTTATGAAAATTCAAAGTTGCTAACTATGAATTTATCTGTAAATGTCTAGAGACTGCTGTGCTTGGCAAAATAATTTCCTTCCCAATTCAAATCAAATTTGTTTTCTTCTTTGTGGATTAAACATTTATGAGTTACACTTATTGGATCATCAACAGGATTTTCATCTGCTGATACAAATACTTTGCTGGGAATAGATTCCATCTGACAGCACTGGTCTTCCCTCTTCCTCACTCTCAGCTGGTCGCTTCTCACCCACTTCTTTGTCGGCATCCAGAAAGTCTGCATCTTTTTTAAAAAACTGGAGGTACTCAGGAGTCAAGAACAGTTTCAGATTCAAAAATTGATGATGTTTATAAAACTTGGATCTAAAGTAGAATAACCAAGTGGATTTTAATCAAGGGACTCAGTCTTTCTTTTTGATTAAAAATCCAATTTATGTTTGATACGGTTTGACTTGGAGTCTAGGGTTTGGATGGAGTTGTTTTTCTTATCCAGCCAAGGCTGAGAAAGTAGCTGCTCTGTTCTTCTCTTTATGGTTGATGCAGATTTTGCAAAAAATCTCTTTCTCAGAGTTTGGTTGATGGGAGCCATATTCAAGTAGAGCAAAACAAGACTAGCTGTGAATACCGGGTGGGAACAATACTGGGCCAGGTCATGAGTCCCTGATCTGACAGCTGGATACCTTAGGAACCTTTGTTTCTTAGCTGGCCAGTGATTACTCATAAGTTGGAAGGTAAGTGATGGCCAAGCCAAGCAACGGATGATAGAGCCTCAGAGGCAGAAACTGTGAAAGTTACACGGACAGAGCATAGTGGCCAAGGCCTTAGGTTTTGGATTCCGACAACCCAGGTTTCAAATCCAGCCTTCTCACCCAGAGGTCTTATACCATTAGGACTATTTTTACATTAATTTTCTAACTTATACAGCTTTAAAAAATGATGAAAATGGTGGTGGTAGTGATGATAATAATACCTACTTAATTATTTCCTAGGGTTGCAAAGTATTATATATTAATGTAATATTATACATAAATTTCTTAGCACAACATCTAATACATGTAAGACTGACATACATTATCCAGAATAACACTAAAATAAAAATATTAAACTACTGCTGATTTTATAATCATCATCATCATATAGGTGACTATTTTGACCTTGAGTTTGGGATGTTTGCACCTTAACTGGAACAAGAGATAGCAAAACCAACCTATTCATTAGTAGGTATGTTGGTCTATTACCAGAAGGGAAAATGGAGAATAAAATCCAAAGCAGCAGCATGGTAAGATGTGCAGGCTCCACGGGCACATCTGGGGCGCAGAAATAGGGACAGAGGGTCTGCTGCCAGAACAACAGCATCTAGTTGCTGCTAGAAAATCACTAAGGATGCCAAGAATTGGAGGATGGCACCAAAGTCATGGAGTAGAGGTGCCTGGATGTCAAGCACAACCAGGCTGAAAAGAATGAATTCTAGTGTCAGGAAACAGAAAAGATCAGACAAAAATAAAATGGCAAGTCAATGCCTGCCCATCAGCAAGCTTGAACTTCTCATCTGTGTCCTTCAAAAGTCTCACAAAATCTCACCAATATTACGTTGCTTTGTTTGATAAACATTGACTGGTTGTTCACAGTGATGAGATAGAAGATACACAATGAATGATAGCTGAATTAATAAATATACACAATTAATATGAACTGTCTAACTGTTGGATATGTGCTGATGAATAAAATAATAACCTTTACTTAAGGAACTCATAGTTTAGTAACTGAAGCAGAAATTCAAATGAAGTTTCACAAAAGTATGTAATTCATTTGTTGACTGCATTGGAGAATTTTCAAAGTGTCTTCAACCATATTCCTTCATTTGATTTTCAAAACAGTTACTTGAGAAAGGTATTGTTCTAAAGTTATAGCTCAGAAAGTAAAAAGGCAAACAAATGTATCATCATTAATGTGAGGTCTCACCACTAGGGTATGTGAGAAACAGGATTGGGAATATCCCTCAGCACCTGCCTTCAGCTCTGATGTTCAGCAAGGACACTCCACTGCAGTCTCCTTATCCCTTAGTAATAACACTCAGAGGGATCTACAGAATCAGACAGGATTCCAAAGCTTAGAAATTGATGGCATTATGGCTAGAAGGTGTCTTCATAGGCAGAAACTTAGAAATTCAATATAAAGAACCGACTTTGGCCCATGCACTGCATGGTATATTTATTCTGGATAGATATTGGTGACCCTGCCTATCAGTTTGTTGTACCTGTGGTGGCTTGCATGTTTCCACTGACATTGCTGTTTCAAATATCAGAAGGGTCACATGTGATAGACAGGTTTCTACAGAGCTTCTAGACTGACCAGTGTAAGGGGAAAAAAAAAAAAAAGCTTTGAGATCTATTTACAAAAAGCTGACAATGAAAACTTTCTGCATTCCATCAGAATATTGTCACTGGGCTGGCTGGCATTATCCAAGATAATGCTGGAAGATGTGTCCTCTAGGTTGGAAGGCACTGAAAATACATACCAAACTGCAAAAATCGACTTAAGTACATGAGTTATCATAAAGCTGGCACAGGACTAGGCACCACTTCATTCTTTTAAACATGGGCTCACCACTGGTCAGCATGGACACAGTGGCAACTGACAAAAGCCTCGAAACACTCGACATTGAAGACACAGAGAATGTTCATGCCCTGAGTACAGCTATGACGAAGCTGGTCTTGATGTCTCTTCAAATTTAGAGCCTATGATTTTAGATTACTGTTTCTTTAAGAAAAAGCCCTCAATCATTGTGCTCTCTGGTCTAATCATATGCCTGGAATGTATTTGTAGGAAATAGATAAATGTTTGTAGAGTTGAAAGAAAGGAGAGCCACATTGATTAGTGGGAAGTCATGGCTTTCCATTCTGGAACCATCTCTTGTTTCTTTGCTTGATGCTGAGAATCTGGGGTTCAGGTATAGAAGAGATACTTTAATCCTGAGAGCCAGCTTGAAGGAGCACAGGTAGAGGTATTCATAGATTAGCTAGTGATTTCTGGAGATCTTCTATAGCTTTTAAAGGTTGAGACTACTCATCTTGAGTTTCATAGTCCCAGTATCATTTTTAGTATTTCCAAAAACAGTAGTGGCACATGCTGAGAGAGATTAATGTGATGTTATGCAGAATTCTGTCAAGATAATTCACTAAGGAGAAAGTAAAAAGAAATAAACAAGATACATGTACCTAGATGCATACGATCCTGAGGTTGCTATCGCTATAGTTTCAATATTTACGACCAGTGGAGAAAAAAGGTCTTTGCAAGCACATGTGTGTTTTATAGGGTATAATGGACCACTGTTTTCAGTCCAGGCTGTATCCTAGATTGACTTTCAAAGACACAGACAACTTAATGGATTATACTAACCAATAAAATGTGATTAATTGGTGGAGGCTGGTGTGGCTCTGAGGATTGTGATCCATGTAGTGAAGGCTTTGGCCAGAGAAATGTTTGTGCTGAGGTTTTTAGTTACAATTAAGCAGGTGATATTCCACTGATTCTGTAGGGGAAGGTCAGTTTAATTTAACACAGGACCCAGTCAGGTCAACAGGACCATAGGTTCTGGGAGAACCAGACTACTAGGCAAGGACTCTTGGAGGCACTTCTGGGTAGTAGGCTGGGATGCAAAACAGAGCTCCTAGCCTAGTGAGGAACTAAGAATTCAACTTATGATTCAAAGGAGAGTCAGTCATGGAATCAAGACAAATCTGGGATTTATAGGGAAGGATGAAGCTCTCAGGTCTGCGTACATTGAAGGTCTAACCACAGGCAAACTTGCTCTGAGATAATCAGATTAATGTAAGATCTTACACTAATATAGTGCAAGGCATTGTTTAAAAGGCTCAGAGAGCAGGGAATACAGAGTTCTAGTGGACGAAGATCTTTATTCCCTGCAGTTTGCCTGGACCTCCACAGACCAGGGCCAGCTTTAGAGATGGCAACCAAATAGCTTGGCTGCCATGTGCACTGTACACAGTAACATCAGTGTATCCTCTGCTGGGATTGCTCCCATATTGAATGTGGATTAACTGTCAGCATTACCGTCTGATAGTCACTGAAATGCATTTTCTTTTCCCGTCATGTCTCTGTCAGGCAGAAAGGCAAGAACACAATACAGAGAAGCATACATCCTAGCCCACCTCATGATCAATATCTATTTGTAGTAGAAGATCAATCTTTTGGAGACGAGAAATGGAAGAAAAATATCTTAAGATTCAAATTTCATTTGTCCAGCACTGCCTCATTGTGGCTGTCATTTTATTTTTTTGTTCAGTGATTTATCAAATCCTAATTTGGTGACAGAACTTCTATCATCCATCCTGCTACAGTCTCACTGGGAAGACTACAAATTCCCCCAAATGAAACACATTTGCATTTGTAGAATCAGAAAGACAGAAAGTAACTTTATCCTCTACACTGTCTAACACCCTTTGTTTTACAGATGTAAAAACTAAAAGAATTCTAAGGGAGAGGATGCTCTTCAGAGATATATTTCGAAGTCTAATAGGGAGAGAGATGTACACCCCCTGGCCAGGATAATCAGTCCCATGCCAACCTCTAAATGATCTCAAAGCCCTCTTCTCTCATCCACAAGTGAGGAGATGAAACACAGATACTGGTCAAGGCCAGGCTTGGGATAAAGTGGTTTCTTCTTATTTCTAAAAATATTTTGCATCTCTATTACAAAATGTGTAGGATCCTATAGTCTATTTCAGTTTCCCCCAAGTACCATTGTAGTAAGAGGGCTTATAACCATTAAAACACGGACCAAAGGACTTAGGAGAAATGTACATAGAATCAAAGAATTTAGTCTTTTCTTTTAAAACTAGGAGCCAAACAAATCCTTGTAGTTCACAAATAATCCAAATTCAGATTTGATGCTAACAATCTAAATGCATATTATTATTCTTGAAGTGATTTTTCCTGGTCTAACCATCTCTAACAAGAGTCCTGGTGGTACAGTGGTTAAACACTCAGATGCTAACTGAAAGGTCAGTGGTTCAAATCTACCAGCTGTTCCACAGGAGAATGATGTAGCAGTCTGCTTCCGCAAAGATTTATAGCCTAGGAAACCCTGTGGGGCAGTTCTGCTCGGTCCTATAGGGTCTCTATGAGTAAGACTCAACCTGACTTATAAGCCTTCTCCTAGTATATATCAAACTCTTCAGTCTAGTGGTTATGACTATAGTGAATAGATGGAAGATCTTTACCACCAAAATGCCTTTCTTCTGAGATTCTACCTCACTGTGGATGCTCTTTTACTCATCTGGTACTGCACTGACAGAAATACCACAAATGGATGTCTTTAAAAAGCTAAGTTTTATTCTGTCACGGTCTAGTAGGCTGCAAGTCCAAGTTCAAGGCATCAGCAGCAGGGGAAGATTTTCTTGATTGGCTCTGGAGAAAGGTCCTTGTCGTCAATCTTCCCCTGGATTGGGAGCTTCCGAGGTACAGGGACACCGGGTCCTCTCCAAAGGACATGCTCTGCTCCTGGCACTGCTTCTTAAAGGTATGAGGTCCCCCAAATCTTTCTGCTAGTTTCTTCCCTCTGTATCTCAGGAGACTGCCTCAAGGCACAATACTGTCTTACACACTGAGTCCTGGCCCACCAACACAACTGCTGCCCATATACCCTTATTAACATCACAGAGGCAGAATTTACAACACGGTGGAACATCATACAAGGCCTCACAATTAAGTTCATGAACTCATCCTAGAACAAGTGCAACATACCTCGTTGCAGAATATCACCACAGTCACCTTTGAAGTACTCCACGTGGGAAGCTACGCACTGACACCAGCACCCAGTGAACTCCTCAAAGCAATTTTGGAACTCTTTCTGGAATGGCCATCAGAGCTGTCAGCATACTATCTGTTTTAGTCACCTGGTACTGTTACAACAGAAAATACCACAAGTGTATGGTTTCATAAAGAGAAACTTTAATGCCACAGTTGGGTAAGCTACAAATCCATTATAAGTCCATTCAATAAGAGAAATTATGACAGTCTGATGGGCTGAATCCATGTTCAAGGAGAGCATCTTGGTCCAGGAACCTCAGGCCCAAAGGAAGTGCTCTGCTCTCGGTGCTGGTTTCTTGGTGGTATGAGGTTCCCAACTCTCTGCTTACTTCTCTTTCCTTTTTTCTCTCAGAATGAAAGGGTAAAAGGTGGTGCAAGACAGACTCTTGGGAAACTCTCTTTACAGGGGAGCAATGAAGTGATCTTATGAAGCGATTTACGGTGCACCCTGACCCTCTCTCTAACATACAGCGTAACGGAGGACACAAAACAGAGAACAATCATAAAATATTGGGAATCATGACCCAGTCACATGATTACACACATTTTGGTGTTCAACCTATGAGATTACCCTTGATGTCCTGAATGTCATCAACAGGTCTTTCTTTCAATATTTCCCTTACCTTCATGCAAAGAAAAACATCATTGGGAGCCAGGTCAGGTGAGTAGGGAGGGTGTTCCAATACAGTTGTTTGTTGTGTAGAAACTTCCTTGTAGACAGCTATGCAGTGAGTTTGCAAACTTGCCACCATGCCACCGTGTGCAATGGCCACTCCAGAAAGAGTTCCAAAAAGGGTAGACTATGTGCTGGCATCAGTTCATAGCTTTCCAAAGGGAGTGCTTCAAAGGTGACCGGAGTGGTACTCAGCAATGAGGTACGGAGCACTTAGAATAGTTAAGTTCACACACTTACTTGTTGGATGTCATGTAATAACAGGAATCATGGCCCAAATAAGTTGCTACACGCATTTCTGGGGAGACATAATTCAAGATGTGACAGACGCCTTCCTCATCTACTCCTAGACATTCCAATCTCATGTCTACCCTTGAACCCTACACCTCCACTCTTAGTGAATGATATTGTCTTCTTATACTGGTTCATTAGTAGCAGGATCATGCTGGGTCAAACAAACACTGCTCAAGGTCAACAGCGTTTCCATGATGACAACGCTGCATCGTTTTGCACAGACTCTCACGTGTTTATTTGTGGATAAGATACTGAACTAATGACATGCTATGGCTTTTCTTACAAAGAAATTTTAATGAAGTTATAAAAGGGGGTTAACTGACAAAATACCAGGAATTCTCTGTGGGGACTATCTGGTACTTCTTCCTAAAATAAACAGAAAAGCAATCAAATAAAATCTTTATAAATTAAAATAAACAAGTAAATTCCAGTCTTCTGAATGGCCTTTGTCCAATCCCAGAAACCAGAGGGGCAGTCTTTGTCCTACAAAGTCCCTGTATAGACCTTTCCATATCGCAAGAGAGGGATTCAGGTGTTTCCATATCAGACCCACTTCTCAGTCATAGGCTTTGTCTACCAGTCCTGGAAATCTCAACTCAGCTGCTGTCTGCTCCAATCTGCCATTTTCCTTGAAGCTGAAGTTGATGGCTTAACTCTAATGAGTGAGCGTGTCTTTTTATGTAACCTTCTATTTTCCTTCCACATGTGATCAGAATCCCTCCTTCTCATTTCTCTTCCTTTTTATGAGTTATCAAGTACTTTTTAAAATACTGTCAAGGGAACCCAGGAAAGCATTATCCTTCTTAAGCTCCAAAAGCCCAAACTACAATTTGGGGACTGTGTGTCCACTCTTCCTGGAAGCAGAGAAGAAAGGTAGAAGCAGGAGAGACGCAGTGAGCGTTCTACTGCCCAGAAGGCAGCTTTGCAGCTTTGCTCTTTGAAGCTTGGTTGCTGAAATGAAGATAATCTTAGAGAAAGCCTCACCTGTATGCATCTTCATTTAAATTGTTGAAACCCCAAACCAAAAACCAAACCCACTGCCATTAAGTTGATTCCAATTCATAGCAACCACATAGGCAGAGTGGAACTATCCCACAGTGTTTCCAAGGAGCACGTGGCAGATTTGAACTTCCAACCTTCTGACTAGCAGCTGTAACACTTAACCACTACAACATCAGCGTTTGCACTGAAACCTCAGTTACTCCAAACGTCATCAAATTAGGATTCTTTAAGCTGATCATCAGTAGTCATATTTGTGCTTCCTGAGAAAGTCTGATGTAGGGAATTAGATGAAAGTGAGAAGTCTGAATCTCTCCTTTAGAGACCTATCCCAGGTACTAACACCACCTCAGAAGGTAAGTCACAAAAGACAAGAGCATGTACCCCTTTTAGAGCTCCTGAAGAGAAAAAAGAGATGAGAGAGAGAGGGAGGGAAAGATCTCAGCTGACAATCTTCATAAATATAGTGAGATAAATACTATGTGTGTAGGATACACTCATCTTTATATTTTGTTTATCTAAAGGTTTACAACTAATTTCCTCAACCTTAATGTTGTTACTATTGAAAGGGACTACGAAAGAAATCAGTCTTTTGATAAAACTCACTATCTGAAGTTTTGTGCTTACTGAGAGGCAAACACACACCAATTGGAAGGATGTCAGGAAAGCTTTCTAACGTCCAGACTACTAAGTCATTATCCTGAGCCCCTGAGTGGCACAAATGGTTAGGTGCAGAACTGCCAACCGAGCAGGCACACATCAGAAGACCTGGTGACATGCTTCTGAAAGTTCACAGCCACGAAAACCCTGTGGAGCACACTTCTACTCTGTGATAGAGGAAGTTGCCAAGAGTTGTGGTCTAGTAGACAGCAATGTTTTGTTTTTGTCTCCATATTTGTTTGTGTGAGTGATTGCCTTCCAATTAGTGCATCCTTCTCAGGGTGGAGTGCTCAAGGTTGGACCGGAATCCTGACTCCTTCATTTGCCAGCTAGAAGACTTTGGAGAAAGCACAGCTTCTTGAGTGTCAGTCTTTCCTGGTACAAAATGATGCTGCTATCAGACTAAATGAGTGACCTCCATCTGGAGGATGCACAGTACATGTTTTTATTTCTAAACCTGCAAGTTTTCATCTTTCTACCCTGAGATGGCTGACCTTTTTGTTGTTAATTCAGTGATGGCTTGTTTTTAGCTTTGTTTTCTTTTGTAAAAAAAAATCTATTTGTGTCACCTGCTACATTGCAATGAAAGGTCATGAGCTTTGGGGCATGATATTCATAGTGTGCAAAATGTGAAATCATACTCAGGAGCAATGTTGCAGAGCACAGGCATCAGACCAAAGGACTGAACTCATACAAATGGAACAGTGGCTTGTTGATCGTCCAAGGGGAAGCCAAGGTCAAAACCAACCCAGGGAAGCATAGTGAGTCCATGCTCCAACAGCACAGCTGAGCTCATGAGCTCGTTGTCAATGTGAAAAACTAGGGGGAAGGTTTGAAGGGAAGACAAATAAGGAAGAGGTAAGGTAAAGGGAGAGGGGCGAACACTGGAAGGTACAGCAGTTCAGTGCAGAGAGAGGAAGAGATGAGGACTATGAAAGTCAGACAGTGGAGGGACAAAAGAACACGTGTAGCTAAGGGAAGAGGCAGAGGCAGGCAAAACAGTGAGGGAGAAATAAAGGAGAGAATTTGACAAAGATGGAGAAGGGTGAAAGGACACACACACCGACTAAAGAGCAAGAAATAACACAGCGTGTTCAGAAGCAAGTGGAGAAAGAGGGAGACGGAGAGACCAAGGAGGGGAAGAAAAGTAGGGAGAGAGCCAGGAGTGGCCACGCAGAGAACGCGGACGAGCGAAAGGGGGCAGAAAAGAGAGGGGCAGCTTTTCTGGGAGTAAGGCCATCTGAAAGAGACAGAAGGACAAGCAAAAGGAAATGCAGAGAGAATGGAGATACTACAGAAGGAAAAAGGAGTGAGAAAAGTGGGGTCCAGAGGAAAATCAGAGAAGAATAAATTTCACTACAATCATCCAACAAGACAAGTTTAATGCACTGACACCCAGCAAAGTTAGGCTCGTGTACTTCACAAAACAAGCAGCCAGTACTTCATCTACTGCCTTCTGCATTTGATAACTTTTGAGAATACTGTCCAAGGTCATATAAGGAAAACAAACAAACAAACAAACAAACAAAAACTTTTCCTGTCAGGTTGATTCTGACTCATAGCAACCTTATAGGACACAGGAGGACTACCCCATTGGGTTTCCAAGAAGCAGCTGGTAGATTTGAACTGCCTTTAACCACTGTGCAACCAAGATTCCAAGGCCATGTGGGTGGTGAAGTTAGAATCCATGCCACGCCTGCTTGTCTGTAAAGACCATCTTCTCTCCATTCGTCCAGACACACAGATGGGAGCACTGAGACTGTGCCAGAGAGGTAGCTGTAAGAGGAGATGGAAGACAAGGACAGGGAGAACTCCAATAGAGAACTGTGGATCTCAAGCTCGCTTTGTCAACACAAGTTGTATTTATCTACAAAAATAATGACTGCCAACTTTATTTACCCTCTGTAAGAATGACTTCAAAGCAAATCTGATCTCTTGGTGGTAAGACAATTTGAGTTAGGGAGCTGAACACGAACTCATTGACAGCTTTTCAGCAGGCTATTCTTGCATCCTAGGCAGTCTCCTGGGAAAGGCCAAGCTGGTGGCCAAGGGACATTGTTAATCGAGGAACTAGGTTATAAGACAACATCAGAGCAAGTTGAAGCAAAGTGCAAGGCACAGTGATGTCCAGAAGAGGAGCAGGAGCTGAGATGTGGGCTTGTGGTTTGGAGAAATACTGACTGCAGAATGGCAGTGATGGAAATGGATTCCAGGGTGTGGAAGTTGTTATTGTTGCCACAGAGTCAGCTCTAGTTCGTGGTGACCTTATGTATAACAGAATGAAACACCGGCTAGTCTGGCAAGATCTTCATGATTGTTGGTGTCATTGACTCCTTCGTTGTGGCTGTTGTGTCAATGCATTTCATTAAGTGTTTCCCTTGTTTTCATGGACCTCCTACCTTTTTCTGTCTTTCTCTGGTTATCAGTACTAATGAAACATCCAGAGTAAGCAAGATGACGTTATATATCCTTCTAGGGAGCATTCTGGGAAATTGTTGTTGTTGTTGTTAGGTGCTGTTGAGTCAGTTCTGACTCATAGCAATCCTACGAACAACAGAACGTAACACTGTCTGGTCTTGCACCGTGTCCACAGTCATTTTATACTTAAGTCCGTAGTTGTGACCACTGCGTCAAATCATCTCAAGGGTCTTCTTTTTCATTGACCCTCCACTCTACCAAGCATGATGTCCTCCAGGGACTGATCCTTTCTGGCAACTTGTCCAGAGTATATAGGACACATTTTCACCATCTTTGCTTCTAATGAGCACTCTGGTTGTACATTTTCCAGAATAGATTTGTTTGTTTTTTTGGCAGTCCGTGGTGCATTCTCATCTCCAAGACCACAATCCAAAGGCATCAATTCTTCTTCTGTGTTCTTTGTTTATGGTCCAGCTTTTTCATGCATATGATGTGATTGAAAATACCATGGCTTGGGTCAGGCTCACTTTAGTCTTCAAGGTGACATCTTTACTTTTGAATACCTTAAAGTTGTTCTTTGCAACAGATTTTCTGAATGCAATGTGTCTTTTGATTTCTTGACTACTGTTTTGATAGGCATTGATTATGGACACAAGTAAGATAGAAATCTTTGACAACCTCAATTTTTTTCTCCATTTATGACAATGTTGCTTACTGGTCCATTGTGAAGATTTTTCTTTTCCTGATATTGAGCTGCAATCCATACTGAAGGCTGTGGTCCTTGATCTTCATCAGTAAGTGTCTCAAATCTTCTTTACTTCCAGCAAATAAGGTGGTGTCGTCTATGTAATGCAGGTTGTTAATGAGTCATCCTTCAATCTTGATGCCTCGTTCTTCTTCATAGAATCCAGCATCTCGGAATATTTGCTCAGCATACAGATTAAAAAGAAATGGTGAAAGCATACAATCCTGATGTGCGCCTTTCCCGACTTTGAACCATGCAGTGTCCCCTTGTTCTGTTCACATGACTGCCTCTTGATACATATACAGATTCTTTAAGAGCACAATTAGGTGTTCTAGAGTTCCTATTCTCCACAACATTAGCCATAATCTAGTATGATCCACACAGTTGAATGCTTTTGCATAGTCAATGAAACACAGGTAAACATCTTTCTGGTATTGTTTGCTTTCAGTCAAAATCCATCTGACATAAATGATGATATCCTTGATTCCACGTCCTCTTCTGAATCCAGCTTGAATTTCTGGCAGTTCTTTGTCAATATACTGTTGCAGTCACTTGTGAATGATCTTGAGCATAATTTTACTTGTATGTGATATCAACGATATTGTTCAGTAATTTCCTCCTTTGCTTGGATCACCTTTCTTTGGAATGGGCATAAATTTGGATCTTTTCCACTTGGTTGGCCAAGTAGCTTTCCTCTAAATTTCTTGGCATAGATGAGTGAGAACTTCCAGTACTGCTTCTGTTTGTTGCAATATCTCAATTGATATTCCATCAATTCCTGGAGCTTTGTTTTTTGCCAATGCCTTCAATGTAGTCTTGACTTCTTTCTTCGCCACCATTGGTTCCTGATTGTATGCTACCTTTTCAGATAGCTGAACATCGACTAGTTCTTTCTGGTGCGATGACTCTGTGTATTCCTTCCATCTTCTTTTGATCTTCTCTGAGTCACTTAATAATTTCCCTGTAGAATCCTTTACTATTGTAACTCGAGGCTTGAATTTTTTCTTCAGTTCTTCCAGTCTGAGAAAAGTAGTACGTGTTCTTCCCTTCTGGTTTTCCATTTCCAGCTCTTTGCATAGCCAAGCCAAGTGTCGTCGAGTTGGATCCGACTCATGGTGACCTTTGCATAGGTCATTATAATATTTTCTTTTGTGTTCTTGAGCTGCTCTTTGAAATTGTCTTTTTAGGTCTCTTACTTCTCCATTCCTTCTTTTTGCTTTAGCTGTTTGATGTTCAAGAGCAAGTTTCAGAGTCTCTTCTGACATCCAATTTGGTCTTTTCTTTCTTTCCTGTCTTTTTAATGACTTCTTGTTCTCTTCATGCATGCTGTCTTTGATGTCATTCCATGATTAGTCTGGTCTTCAGTCATTGGTGATCATCACATCAAATCTGTTCTTGAGATGGTCTTTTAAACTCAGGAGGGATATATTCAAGGTCATACTTTGGCTCTTGTGGATTTGTTATAATTTTCTTCAGTTTCAATTTGAATTACCATATGAGCAATTGATGATCTGTGCCACAGTCAGCTCCTGGTCTTGTTCTGAGTGCTAATATGGAGCTTTTCCATCACCTTTTTCCACAGATGTAGTCAACTTGGTTCCTGTGTATTCCATCTGATGAGATCCATGTGCACAGTCACCATGTGTGCTGGTTAAAAAAGGTATTTGCAATGAAAAAGTCATCAGTCTTGCAAATTCTATCGTGTGAACTCCAGCATTATTTCTATCACCAAGGCCATAGTTTCCAACTACCGACCCCTCTTTGTTTCCAACTTTCGCATTCCCATCACCAGTAATTATCAATGCATCTTGATTGCGTGTTCAATGAATTTCAGACTGCAGAAGCTGGTAAAAACCTTCAATCTCTTCATCTTTGACCTTAGTGGTTGGTGCATAAGTATGAAGAACAGTCACATTAACTGGCCTTCTTCATAGGCGTATGGATACTATACTATCACTGACAACATTGTACATCTGGACAGATCTTGAAATGGTCTTTTTTAATGATGAATTCAACATGGTTCCTCTTCAAGTTTTTATTCCCAGCATAGTAAACCATATGATTGTCAGATTTAAAATGGCCTAAACCAGTCTGTCGGAGTTCCTGCTAGTCAGAGAGTTCTCCAATGAACATGGGCGGAGGAAAAGCGATGCCGAGACTAAGAAAAGACAGACATGAAACAGTTTGGGATCAGGGGGCTAACGGCCTTCCCCAGCCGAGAGCCCAGAACCAAGTTTTATTAAGGTATTTATACCCTTCATCAATACAGTTTGGTATCCCAGAAAACAGGGAACTGAAACATTCAGTAACTAGGCTAGTTGTTTATGGTTTTGGTCATCCATTGTCCTACATGTCTGGTCTAAGCATTTGGAGGTGTTCCCAGATTGCCCCTAGGTTACCGTACACAGAGTAGAGTCAAAGTGATTGATTATTACAGAAGGTTTTACACAGTTGAAATAACAGTACAGCAGCCAAGATGGCTGCAGTTATGTCACAGAATTCCCACACCAGTCCATTTCAGCTCACTGATGCCTAGGATGTCAATGTTTGTGTGTTCCATTTCATTTTTGACAATTGTCAATTTTCCTCGATTCACAGTTTGTACAATCAATGTCCCGATTATTAATGGATGTTTGCAGCTGTTTCTTCTCATTTTGAGTGCTGTCACATCAGCAAATGATGGTCCCAGAGGCCTTACTCCATCCATTTTGTTAAGGTCAACTCTACTTGGAGGAGGCAGCTCTTCCCCAGTTGTCTTTTGAGTACCTTCCAATCTGGGGGGTTCACTTTCTGGTACCATATCTGACAATGTTCAGCTGCTACTCGTAAGGTTTTTCCTTTTTTAATTCCTTTCAGAAGTACACTGCTGCGTCCTTCTTCATAGCCTGTCTTAGTTTGGAAGTTCAGCTGAAATTTGTCTGCCATGGTTGATCCTGCTGGTACCTAAATACCAATGGCATAGCTTCCCACATCACAGCAACAAGCAAGCCTCCACTGACAGATGACCGGGGGCTGCTCACTCTGTGTTTATCATCCTTACCCTCTTTACCCTCCCTATTCTGGGAACAGTTTATAAAACAGTCAGAGCAATGAATGAACCTCCTCCTCAGTGGTTCCATTTCTGTGACCCTAATTCTAGTCATCGCTGCCTTTTTCCAGTTATCTTCCTGCAGCTATCTGGTCTCTAGTCCAGTCCTCCTCCATCCTATCTCTTGTGTCTCTCCTGGATCCATCTTCTCAAAGGCAGCCATGTCCATCCCATTTAATGGCCCATAAGACCTTTATTGTCACTGGATGTCATCAAGTTAATTTGGACTGATAGTGAGTGCATGTGACAGAGTAGAACTTCCCCACAGATTTCCTAGGTTACAATTTTCATGGGAGCTGACTGTAAGCTCTTTCTCCCACAGAGCCGCTGGTAGGTTTGAACCACCACGCTTTCAGTTAGCAGCCAAGCACTTCACCCTTGCATAACTAGGTTTCTTTCTTAAAACACAGAGTTCCTCCTCATCAGCCAGTGATAATAGTTTCCGCTTTCCTAATTGTGAAGACATTTCACAATATATCTTTGAGAAGAAAAAAGATCCTTATCTCCTATGTCTTCCTTTCAAACATCTTAAGCTCTAGTGATGTTTTAGTTCCCACCAACCCGTGAACATATCTTGTGATAACTAACCTCACGGATGCTGTATCACAAATGTCTGGCCTTAGGCTTTAACAGTAAATGCAAGCAAGTGTTAGAGTCCCTATAGGATTGGCACAGAGATCAAGAGAGTAAAGTGTTATGTGTGAACTACGAAGACACTGATTCTTTAGGGGAGTGCCCAGGTGGAGCAGGCGGTTAACGTGTTCAGCTGCTAACTCACAGACTGAAAGTATGACTCTACTCAGACGCGTCTTGGAAAAAAGGCCTGGTGATCCAATTCTGAAAAATCAGCCTTGAACAAAGTTTTAATCAGATACATATGGGTCACTATAAATCTTAGTTGATTTGACATACACATACAGGCCGTTTCTGGGTTATGAATAAGATCATTTCCTAACTGAGTCTTTAAATCATTAAGTCAAATTTGTGGGTAAGTTGGAAAAGGTGCATACAGTTCTTATTTAGCTTTTCTTTAGTCTAAGGCACTCTTCGTTTACAGAAGTAGAATGCTGTGGCTTTCTGCTGAGGAGCAAGTGCTGGTTTCAAATAGTTGGCCTTTCAGTTAGCAATCAAGCACTTTAATCCAGCACCGCTAGGGCTCTTGTACTCCCTTCTGCTTCGAATTATTTGTGCCCTCATGGGAAAGTCCCTTAGATTCCACGGGACTCACCCATTAACTTTGAAAAACCCCAAAAAATTAAGAGGTCGAGCTAGAACTCTTCAAATGGAGATTGGACTGGACTATGGGACATAAGGTGATGCTGGTGAGCAGTGTGCTGACTAGATTGGGTGTATACCTGAGGCTAATTGGGAAGCTCCTTTCCAGAGCTGAGATGAGAAGGTGGAGGGGGACAGGGGCTGGTTGAATGGACATGGGAAGTACAGGGGAGCAAGGAGAAGAGGCTAGATTTGCATAACAGTGTGTGGTGGGGGTTTTGTATGGCGAGTAGTCTGGGATTGTGAACTTTCACTTAAAGCACAATAAATGTTTCTTTGTTGTTTTTGTTATTGATGTCTTTAAAAAGAGGTTGAGCTAGAATAATTTAACAAAACTACTTGAGTACCTAAGAACAGTCTTGGCATAATATTTAAAGTATAAGAATACAGTCCTGGATTGAGAGACAAGAGAGATCTACAATTTATTTAACATTGCCTTTACCTTTTGAAATATCACTGGATAGATCAGAGTTGTTTCTTTAGGACTCAATTTCTCTCTGCTAGACTAAATCAGAAGTTGAAAACTGGTAACCTAAGGACCAAAATCCTCTTAAATACATCTTTGCTTTACTGAGTCTTCTCAGTGTGTATGTACATGTGCGTGCATGTGTATGTGTGTGTCTGTGTGTCAGCACGCATGAGCTGGCATTCAAATATCAAATGTTATACAAAAACATTTGTCAAAATAAAATATGTATTAAGATACTTTTAAACCCTTTGTCTCTAGATGTATTAGAGGACAGTATAAAAAAATACCAGGTCTGCCTTCCTTGTGGGATATCATGCAGTGGATGTCACTAACTGTTGTTTTCTCTAGACTCAGCTTTCATTATTATAGTTTTTTAAATTTTACTTTAGATAAACGTTTACAACTCAAGTCAGTTTGTCATATAAGAACATGCACACACATTGCTATATGACCCTCATTACTCTTGCTACAATATTATAGCACAATCTTCCTCTGCACCCTGTATTTTCCACATCCATTTAACCAGTTCTTGTCCCCCTCTGTCTCCTCATCTCATCTCTGGACAGGAACTGCCCGTTTAGTCTCACGTATCTACTTAGGCTTCAGGGATGGTGTTAGTTTTGGACTAACAGACAATCCAGGAGTTGTATCTTCTGAGGTCCCTGCAGTCTCAATCAGACCATCAAGTCTGGTCTTTTTACTAGAATTTGAGTTCTGTACCCTACTTCTTTTCCACTCCATTAGGGACTTTCTGTTGTGTTCTCTATCAGGACACTTATAGGTGGTGGCTGGGCCCTATGTAGTTCTTCTGGTCTACTGTTTAATTTATGAGGCCCTTATAGAGTTACTATGAGTCTGAATCAATTCGATGGCAGTGGGTTTGGATATTTTGATGATGATGATGATGAAGTGGAACTATGTGAATCAATTTTGCATACCCGCCTCTCTACAACTCTATCTGCTCCCCAACCTAAAACTGCACACTCCTCCTTTTCAGTCTTTACTTCTAGTATCCTCCCAAAGAAAGCCTGTCCCCTCCTCTTCCCTCTCTCCTCTCCCCTCTAGAAACTTACAAGCCAGCCTTCTATAAATGTATAAAACCATAAAGTACACATACCACATGCTCATTCTGTATTCCTGAGTCCAGTCCAGTCCATTCTTTGTCTGAAATGTTAACCTCAGTACTGGTTCGAGGTCCGGGCCAGCAGCAAGTCTAGGGGCCATGTTTCCTGGGGACCCTCCAGGTTGTCTGACCCATTCTGGTCTTTTAACAGAGTTCTTGATCTGTGTACTTCTTTTTCTCATGCTATGTCAGGGAGTCTACATAGTGTCCCCTGTCAAGGCTGTCTTTCGTGGTGGCTGGGCACCATCTGGTTTTTCTGGTCTTATGCTAATGTAGCCTTCAAATTGTATGGGTCCTTCTGTCTCCTGAGCTCATTTTTCCTGTGTCTTTGATGTTCTCAGTTGTCATCTGTTCCAGGTGGGTTGGACCCAATTGATGTTCCTCAGATGGCAGCTTGCTGGTTTTTAAGACTCCAGAAGCCACTTACCAATAGGGTGCAGAAGAGTCTCCTAGGAAAAGGCTAGTTACACTAATTGACCTAAATGTTCCCTAAAAACATGGTCCCCAGATCCCTATCCCTGCTACTTTATACTTTGGAATGTTGGGATGAATTTAGAAAAACTTTTAACTTATGGTGTAATCCATTTATGCTGACCTGCCTTTGCTGAGAACTGCCATACCCTTCACCTAACCAAATTTCTATTGACTATCTAATCTATGGAAACCCTAGTGGCATAGTGGCATAAGTGCTACAGCTGCTAACCAAAAGATCAGCAGTTCAAATCTGCCAGGCACTCCTTGGAAACCCTATGGGGCAGTTCTACTCTGATATCTAGGGTCACTATCAGTCAGACCCTACTCAATGGCAGTGGGTTGGGTTTGGTTTATCTAATCTGTGGATAATCCTCTTTCTCCTTCCCCATGCTTGTAGCCATGAAGGAGTCTTGTCTTCTGTGCATTAAGTCTTTTTACCAAAAAAACCAAACACACTGCCATCGAGTTGGGTCCAACTCATAGCGACCCTGTAAGTCATAGTAGAGCTGCTCCATAGAGTTTGCAAGGAAAACCTGGGGAATTTGAACTGCCGACAATTTGGTTAGCAGATATAACACTTAAACCACTACAACACCGGGGTTTCCAAGCCCTTTTGTTAAGTCCTTATAATAGTGGTCTCATATAATACTTGTCCTTTTGCAGCTAACTGATTTCACTCAGCATAGAGTCTTCTAATTCATGCCAGGTTATGAGATGCTTCCTAACATCACCATTGTTTTTTATTATTGCATTTTGTTCCACTGTGTGTATACCATAGTTTGTTTATCCATTCATCTGTGGACGGGCACCTAGGTTGATTCTGTCTTTTTGCTACTGTGGACAGTGCTGCAATAAACATTTGTGCACCTGTATCTTTTTGTATGACAGCCCTTATTTTTATAGGATGTAGTCCAAGCAGTGGGACTGCTGGATAATATGATATTTCTATTTCTAGCTTTTTAAGAAGGCACCAAATTGCTTTCCAAAGAGGTCGTACCATTTTGCATTCCCACCAGCAATATAGAAGTGTTCCAATCTCTCCACAGCTGCTCCAGCACTTTTATTTGTTTGTTTTTTTGGATTTTTGCCAACCTCATTGGGGTAAGATGGTAGCTCATTGTAGTTTTGAATTTCTCTAATAGTTAATGATCACGAGGATTTCTTCATGTTTCTTTTGGCTGCCTGGATATCTTCTTTGATGAAGTGCCTGTCCATATCCTCTGCCCATTGTTTAACTGAGTTATTTGTCTTTTTCTTGTTCATATTTTGAAGTATCTTGTAGATTATGGAAATTAGACGTCAATCTGAAATGTAGTTGCCAAATATTTTTTTCCCATTCTGCAGGCAGTCTTTTAACTCTCTTGATAAAGTCTTTGGATCATCCTAAGTATTTGATTTTTAACAGTTTCCATTTATCTGTTTTCTCTTGGTGCTTATGCCTTGTTGGTAAGATTTTGTGATCTGTCTAAGCCATGTGTTAGAACTTCCATTGATGTCTCTGTTTTTTCTTCCATATAGTTATCGTTTTAGGTCTGATATTTGGTCTTTGATCCATTTCAAATTAGTTTTTGTGTAAGATATGAGATATGGATCTTATTCCAGTTTTTTTGCAGATGGATATCCACTTTTGCCAACACTATTTGTTAAAGAGACTGTTTTTATCCACATTTATAACCTCTGGGGCTTTGTCAAGTATCAGCAGTTCATAGGAGGATGGTGATATTTGTGGGTCTCTATTCTGTTCCATTAGTCTGTGTTTCTGTTTTAATAATGGTACTAGGCTGTTCTGACTCCCATGGCAGTGTAACAGGTTTTAAGGTTGGGTAGTGTGACACCTCCCATCGTGCTCCTCATCTTCAGTAGCAGTTTACTTATCAAGGTTTTCTTCCCTTTCCAAGCAAAGTTAGTGATTTGTTTCTCCATCTTAATGAAAAATGACATTGAGATTTGTATTGGGATTGCACTGTATATGTAGATCACTTTGGATTGAATAGACATTTTCATAATGTTAAGTCTCCTTGTCCACAAACAAGGTAGATTTCTCCACTTATGTTAAGTCTCTTTTGGTTTCTTGCTGTACCGTCTTGTAATTTTCTCTATATAGGTCTGTTAGATCTCTGGTTAATTACTAGGTATTTTATCTTCTTGAAGGCTATTGTAAATGGTATTGATTTGTGATTTCCTCTTTGATGATCTGTTTGTTGACATTGGTTTTTTGTTTTATTTTTTGGTTTATGTCTCTCAGGCTCATATTTTCCTTGTATTGTTGGTGTTTTCCATTCCTCTTTGCCCCAGGTGCATTGAGATCAATTGATGCTTCTTAGATGGCTACTTGCTGGCTTTTAGGACCCCAGATACTACTCACCAAAGTGGGATGCAGAATATTTTCTTAATAAATTTTGTTGCACCAATTTACCTAGATTTCTCCTGAAATCATGTTCTCCAGAACCCTGCCCTTGCTATTCTGTACCTTGAAGAGTTTCGTTGTATTCAGGACACTTCTTAGCTTTTGATTTAGGTAATTATGCTGCATTTCCCTGTATTATGTATTGTTCAGTTTGTGTTATCCAGGTTGTCTCATCCTCACCCAGCGTTTTCATCACATTACCTTCTTAGCCCCTGTGGCTGCTGAATTTGTGGCAGTTGAGATAATTTCTAGGGTCTTTCTTAACTTCAGAATCCTATAATTTTAATAATAACACAAACCTCACCTTCAACAAATATGTTGCAATCAAGTAATTTATTGGGAAGGTAGAGGATCTGAAGTAGTGAACAAAGAACCCACAAGTGACTACCTGTCAAATTATGTTTTCCTCTCCTGTGATTTTTTTTTCAAATAAAGAATGCCTGCATCAACTCTCTTTAACATTAATTCTTATATTCATTTAATATGACAGATATGTAAAATCACCACTACAAAATCATTACAAGGGATTTCTTTATCATAGCCAAAGCTAAGAGGTCTGCTAATTGTTAATGCTAATAAAAGTAGCTGCTATGATTTGGTTTTTAAAATATAATTACATGGCAGGAACTGTCTGCTGCATTTTCCTTATGCAGCCTGTGTAATCGCCATGTAACAAAATTAGAGATGGGTGAGGCTTTGATGAAAAGCCCAACTTACCCATTCAGAGGTTGGGAAGTGTCCAAAGAAGATAAAACATTTCACTGAACTCTTTTCAGAAGACCCTAAAGGAAATTAAAGAACCACATTGAGTGCCCCACTGCCCCCCCCCCACCCCGAAGCCTCATGCAGGGTTGCTCTGAAGTGAGAATCAACCTGCTGGCAGTGGGTTTGGATTTTTTGGACAAAGAGAATGAAGCAGGGCTTTGAATTGGTTAGTTCTGGTTCAAATCTTTACCATGAATTTGCATCTCTATCAAGTTCTCTGCTGAGAATTTGCCTTCTTTCCTGGTGGTGTAGTGGTTAAGTGCTATAGCCACGAATAAAAGGTCAGCAGTTCAAATTTACCAGGTGCTCCTTGGAAACTCTACGGGACAGTTCTACTCTGTCTACAGGATTGCTATGAGTCAGAATCGACTCAATGGCAGTGGGTTTGGGGGTACCAGATATACTGAATCATTTTAACAAGATCCCCAGGTCATTCTTGTGTTACTTCCTGTGAACCTGTTAGAAATGCAATTTTTATCAGGGATTCCAAAAAACTAACAAGTTTGAAGCCCCAGAATGAAATCTATAGCCTCAAAACAGAGAAAAGAAGAAGCATGAGTGTTTGCAGTTAGAATTGCAGGCTTGTGGATCCTCAGCTCCTGAAAGTCATTTTTGTGCCTAAACCCACTGATATTGAGTCAGTTACAATTCATAGCATCCCTATAGGGTTTCCAAGGCTGTAAATCTCAATGGAAGCAGTCTGCCATGTCTTTCTCACACTGAGCTGCCAGGGGTTTTAAACCATTAACCATCTAGTTAGCAGTCTGTCACCTTAACTGCTGTAACATGAGGTCACCTTTTTCCTACACCCTAGGAAACTTCAACCTGAAAGCCACATGAGGTGGTCTGAGAGAGCCAGGCTTACTTTCCTCTTTCTCACATGCCCAGCAACATTTCCAACTAGCTAAACCCAATGCTTCATCTCCTTTATCTTTGTGCATGTACGTTTAAGTGAGGCTAGAGAAAACCTCAACATTCCCAGCTAGTCTTATATCAATTCACTATCATGAAGGATGATTTCCTCTACCTGTTTGTCACACCATGGTAGTTTCTATGTTGATCTGATGTCACCAGTGTTTCAAATACCTACAGACACACTCATGGTGAACAGCTTTCAGTGGAGCTTACATAGAAAAACAGTTTAGGAAGAAAGACCTGACAATTTATTTCAAGAAATTAGCCACAGAGTCAAGTTGGTGGACTAAACACATGTCTGCCTAAATCCCTCTGGAAACAAAGACCTGATTGATAATTAAACGGAGCCTTCTGGATACTTAGTGAGCTGTAGGATGTGGCATGGGGCTGTTATTTTGGACTTCATACCACTGAATGGAAAATCTCCTCTCTTTCACTCACCTCACTCTTGGTGAGTATGGGCTTGCATGGACTGAAGGTAATTTACCATTTTAATTTTTTTTCTCTGTCTTAGCTGGTGGGCAGAGCTAGGACTTGACTAGCCGCTAATCTCACACCCACTGCTGGTGGGATCAGCAAGTGAAATTGCCATATTTTGAGAACCCAGCTTTGGACTCTGTGCATATCAGCACCTTTGACCTCTCTTTCTGCCATAGCCATAGAGTAGACTGGACTCAGCCAGGTGGCAAGCTTGTGTGGGATGCCATCTTGATCCATTGGGAGGCAGAGACACCCACACAGATGCCCCAACTGGACTTAGTTCCTAGGCTGGGAGACAGTGCCTGCCTGGGGGAGAGCGCTTTTCTGGCAAAAAGCAGTGTTTAATGTAGTGTTGTCTACAGCTAGGGCCTGGCAACAGAGGCTGTGGACTCCGTGCATTTCATCACCTTTGGCCTCTCTTTCCCCCTCTGCCATAGAGTAGCCTAGACCCAGCAGGTGTCAAGCTTGTGTGAGACACAATTTTGTTCCACTGGGAGGCAGGGATAGCCATATCGAAGCCTCAGCTGTACTTAATTCCTGTGCTGGGAGGCAGCAACTGCCTGGAGGAGAGTGCTTTTCAGGCAGAAAAGCAGTATTTTACAGTGTTGCCTACAGCTGGGGCCTGACAGCAGAGGCCAGCAGGGCAGTACTCTTTTTGTATTTTGAGCTAGTTTAGAACAGTTGGGGCTCGATATAGAGGTGCCTACTTTGCCAGCTGGGAAGAGGAATCCATACACCTGAAAATCTGACTGACTTTGGAAGCTGCAATACGTTTTACCTCTCATTTTAAGATGGCCTAGAGAAACAACTGCAGTCCATCCTCTCAGCATCTCTCCCAGCCTCTATTGACTCACATGATACGCAAAAAACAACAAACTCTGGAGACAATGATAACCAAGAAATCACCTATGGCTTCAGAAGGCTGCCAAAAGAAAGCACCTCAGAACTTCCCAGATGAAGAAGCTTTTCTGAAATTACTGGAAAGTGAATACAAAAGGATTATATAGAGAGCCCTCCTAAACCTTACATAAAAAGCAAAAGAGCAAAATGAAAAATTAAGCAAGCTGTTCAATCTCATGGAACATCAGTACTCTGAAATCCAACAGATCAAGAGCAAAATCAAAGTAATAGAAACTTCAGTTCAAAACCAGGAAAACAGAATAGAACAAATGGAAAATAGACCTTCTGACTTGTAAGACAGAGCCACTGACTCCAGCATCTATGAGGAGAAATCAGAAAAAAAAAAAAAAACAAGATAAAAGAAGCATTAAGAAGCATGAGGGACTCTATTAAGAGAAACAATCTAGGATTAATTGGAGTTCCTGAACAGGACAAGACACTTGAGAACACAGAGAGCATTGTTGTTGAGCAGCTGAGAGAAAACTTCCCAGAAATTATGAAAGAAGAGAATGTAGATATCCAAGATATGTACTGAACACCACTGAATATAAATCTCGAATGAAAGACTTCAAGATATATTATAATCAAGCTTAACAAAATGAAACATAAGCAGAAACTCTTAAAGACAGCAACACTCAAAGCAAAGCTAATATTCAGAGGGAAACCTTGTAGGCTTTCATTGTATTTCTCAGCAGAAACAATGCTGACATGGAGACAGTGGTATGATACATTCAAAGCATTGAAAGAAAAGATCTTCCAACCAAGAATTATATATCCTGCAAAACTATCAAATATGAAAATGAAATTAAGACCTTCGTAGATAAACAGAAACTCAGAGACTTTGTAAAAAACAAAGCAAAGCTACAAGAAATACTGAAAGAATCTCTTGGCTTAGAAGAACAAAACCACTAACTTTATATTTTAGAAGCAAATACAGGACACATTAACCAGAAAACTACTCAATTAGACAAGTTTCCAAACCCAATCAAAGCTATAATAGTGAAAGAAATGATCCAGTGACCATATCACAAAAACTAGATGTCATCATATATAAAAGAAGGATGTACTACAGTCGTTATTGTCCTTCCAGAAAGAGAGGAAGTTGATGACAATGGTAGTAACTGAAATTGGGTTTATACATAGTTTATTAAGGGTTATCAAAGGGGCAGCCATAAAGCACAATAAAAATGCAACATATCAAATCAAGAAATGTAACACAGGAATCTCACCAGTGATAAAAACCAACCCTAAAAAAGCTGAAAAAAAATCAGCTCTGAAAGAAGAATGTCCCAGAACAGACTAATAAGAACAACAGAGAAAACATCAACACAAAAATTACCATACCACAACGGTAGCACTAAACACATAGCTATCAATAATTACATTGAATGTGAATGGACTGAACACTCCAGTAAAGAGACACTGAGTGACATCTTTAATCCAAAGACATGACCCATCCATACGTTGCCTACAAGAAACTCACCTTAGACTTAACGATATGAACAAACTGAAAACTAAAGGATGGAAGAATAGATATCAAGCTAACGATGAACAAAGAAGAGCAGGTGTGGCAATTCTAATCTCAGATAAAATCGATTTTAGTGTAAAATCCACCATCGTGGACAAGGATGGACACTATTTATTGCTGAAAGCTTCAATACACAAGCAGGACTTAATGATGTTAAATCCAACTCGATGGCACTTGGCAATATAAGAGTACCCAAATACATCAAAGAAATACTGACTACACTCAAAAATGAGATGGATCACGCCACAATAATAGTGGGAGACTTCAGCACTGCAGTCAATATTGGACACATCGTCTAGATAAAAAGCTCAATAAAGACACAGGAGACCTTATTGCCACAGTTAACCAACTAGACCTCATGGATGCATACAGAACTTTCTATCCATCACTGGACAGCTACACCTTCTCCAGCTCACATGGAACATTCTCCAGTATAGACTATGTGTTAGGACATAAAACAATTCTCAACAAAATCCATACCTTAGAATTAATGCAAAGCATCTTCTCAGATCCTAAAGCCATAAATGTGAAAATCAATAGCAGAAAAAACATAGATAGAAAGTGAAACTCATGGAAACTGAACACCTTGCTCAAAAAAAAAAAAAAAATGAGTTATAGAAATCAAGAATGAAACAAAGAAATTTATGGATTCCAATGAGAATGGAAACACTTCCTACCAGAACCTATGTGATACAGCCAAAGCAGTGCTCAGAGGTCAGTTTATCTCCATAAATGCACACATCTGGAAGAAAGAAAGAAACCAAATCAAAGAACTAACCCTATGGCTTGAACAAGTAGAGAGAACAAAAGAGGAACCCCTCAGGCACCAGAAGAAAACAGATCCTAAAGATTAGAGCAGAACTAAATGAACTGAAGAATTAAAGAACAATTGGAAAAACTGACAAGACCAAAGCTGGTTTTTTGAAAAGATCAACAAAATTGGCAAGCCATTGGCTAAACTTACTAAAGAAAAACAGGAAAGGAAACAAATAACACAAATGAGAGGGGAGTTGTCATAACAGATCTAACAGAAATAAAAAATGTCATAACAGAATACTATGAAAGACTGTACTCTAACAAATTTGAAAACCTAGAGGAAATGGACTAATTCCTTGCTTCATATCACCTATGCAAATTATCACAAGGTGAAGCAGAACAACTTAATAAACCTATCACAAAGAAAGATTGAAAAAGTCATCCAAAAACTACCAACCAAAAAAAGTCTGGGCCCAGATGGCTTCACCCCAGAATTTTACCAAGCTTTTAGAGAAGAGTTACCTCCAACACTACTGAGACTATTTCACAATTTAGAAAATGATAGAATACCTCCAGATTCATTCTGTGAAGCCAGCATAACACTAGTACCAAAACCAGGGAAAGATCCAACCAAAAAGAAGAACTACAGACCAGTATCACTCATAAATCTAGATGCAAAAATCTTCAACAAAATTCTTGCTGATAGAATTCAACTACATATCAAAAAAATAATCCATCATGACCAAGTTGGATTCATACCAGGGATGCAAGACTGGTTTAACATCAGAAAAACAATGTGATCAACCACATACATAACACAAAAGACAAGAATCACCTGATCTTGTCTATTGATGCAGAAAAGGCATTTGATAAAGTCCAACAACCATTCATGCTAAAAATTCTCAGCAAAATAGAAATACATAGCAAATTCTGCAATGCAATAAGGGCCATTTATACAAAGCCAACTGCCTACGTTGTCCTGAATGGAGAGAATCAGTTTTCCTTGAGAACAGGAATTTGACAAGGATGCCCATTCTCACTTCTCTTATTCAACACTGTACTAAAAGTTCTAGCCAGAGCAATTAGACAAGACCAAGAAATAAAGGGCATCTGCATCAGAAAGAAGTCAAAATCTCCCTATTTGTAGATGATATGATCGCATATGCAGAGAATCTGAATGAATCCATAAGTAAACTACTCAAACTGATAGAAGAGTTCACCAAAGTATGAGGATACAAGATAACTTTAAGTAAATCAGCAGGATTCCTTTATACCAACAAGGAGATTATTAAGGAAGAAATCACCAAATCAATACAATTTACCATAGCTCCAAAGAAGATAAAAATACCTTGAATAAATCTAACTAGAGAAATGAGACCTTTACAAAGAGAACTACAAGACCTTACTACAAGAAACTAAGAGAGACATTCATAAATGGAGAAACCTACCCTGCTCATGGATAGGAAAACTTAACATTGTGAAAATGTCAATTTTACCCAAAGCAGTCTACTTATATAATGCAATCCTAATACAAGTTCCAGTGACATTTTTTAATGAGATGGAGAAACAAATCACCAACTTTGTTTGGAAAGGGAAGAAGGCCTGGATAAATAAAGCACTACTGAAGAATACTCGACGGCACTTGGCTTGTCACTGAAGAAGAAGAACAGACTGGGAGGCCTCTCACTACCTGACTTTAGAACCTATTACGCTGCCACAGTAGTCAAAATAGCCTGGGACTGGTACAAAATGAGACATATAGATCAATGGAACAGAGTTGAGACCACAGAAATGTCATCATTCTCCTATGAACAGTTGATACTTGACAAAGGCCCTAAGATTCTAAACTGGGGTAGAAGCAGTCTCTTTAACTAATGGTGCTGGAAAAATTGGATATCCATCCATCTGCAAAAAATTGAAACAAGATCCGTATCTCACACCTTATACAAAAACTCAAAGTGGATAAAGGACCTGCATATCAACTCTAAAATGATAACACTCATCCAAGAAAACATAGGGACAATAATGGAAGTTTTAGTACATAGCACAGACTGACTTCAACATCTGTTAAACAAAGCACAATCAACAAAAGAGAAAATAGATAAACGGGAACTACTAAGAATCAAACACTTTTGCTCATCCTACGACTTTATTAAAAGAATTAAGAGACCACCTACAGAATGGGAAAAAAATATTTGGCAACTATGTGTCAGACTGACACTTAATCTGTATAATCTATAAGGTACTACAAAATATCAGCAAGGAAAGGATAAATAATCCAATTAACCAATGGGAGAAGGAGATGGACAGACACTTCTCTAAAGAGGAGATCTAGACAACCAAAAGACAGATGCAGAGTTGCTCACGATCATTAGTGATTAAAAAATTCAAATCAAAACTATGACAGGAAATCATCTCACCCCAACAATGTTGGCCATGATCCAAGAAACACAAAACAACAAATGATGAAGAGGTTATGGAAAAATTGAAACTCTGCTACACTGCTAGTGGGATTGCAAGATGGTACAACCTTTTTCCAAAGCAATGTAGCTCTTCCTTAAAAATCTGGATATAGATATACCATTTGATCCATTAATCCTACTGCTTAGAATATCCCAAAGCAAAGGCCTTCACTCCAACAGATACATGCCCACGACTGTTTATTGCAGCACAATCCGCAGTAGCAAAAAGAAGGAATCAACACAGATGTCCAACAGCAGAGGAATGGATAAATAAGCTATGATATACATACTCAGTGGAACATTATGCAATGATAAAGAACTATGATGATTTTAGCAAGCATCTCATAACTTGGTTTCAATTGGAGGACATCATATTGAGTGAAAGTAGCTAGAAGCATTAATCTAGGAAAATTGGAGATTGTCATAAATGAAATGGAACACAATACGAATTCAATATGCCCTGAAGTAGTCATGTTTTTGGCTTTCTTTTTGTAGAAAAAGAAAGTATAAGACTCTCTCCAGCTCTGGGCCTCTAATTACCTATTGTTGAAA
Source organism: Heterohyrax brucei (assembly GCA_028571685.1). Lineage (NCBI taxonomy): Eukaryota > Metazoa > Chordata > Mammalia > Hyracoidea > Procaviidae > Heterohyrax > Heterohyrax brucei. The sequence continues at coordinate 6,444,145 of CM053153.1, forward strand.
AAACAACCACAACAGTTGCCATCAAGTTGATTCCAACTCATAGCAATCCTCTAGAACAGAGTAGAACTACCCCACAGAGTTTCCAAGGAATGCCTGGTATATTCGAACTGCCAACCTTTTGGTTAGCAGCTATAGCTGTTAACTCTATCCCACTGTGGTTTCCTACCAGTGCTTAGTATTAGAAAGTTAGTGCTTTATCTATCAGCTATTTACATAAAGTCTTATCAAATGAAGATGTCTATAAATAAAAGTCTTCCAATTCTCTGGTCTAAGCTACAGGCAAAATCGGGTAATATTTCCTAGCCTCCACTTTCTGATTTGTCAAAATGCAAAACAAACCAGTTGAATCAATTCCAGCTGATGGTGACACCATGTGTGTCAGAGAAGAACTCTGCTCCACAGAGTTTTCAATGACTGATTTTTCAGAAGTACACCACTAGGCCTTCCTTCTGAGGTGCTTCTGGATGGACTCAAACCACTAACTTTTTGATTAGCAGCCAAGAAATTCAGACATTTGCATACATAGGGACTGTTTTTACTGACAGGGCACACATTGTTAGTATTACAGGGATGTTTACACTTAAGATGTTTAGGATTCTCCTCTTGTTAATTGTATAATTTGAATGTCTGTATTTCTGCTTTCCAGTTGTGTTAAATGAGAATGTTACATTCTATTTGTGTGTGCATGTATACGAGTTTTATAAGTGTTAACCTAACCCACTGCTGTTGAGTTCAACTTAAATAGATATATATCTTAAAAATATTTGTCCCTAGAAACAACTTTCTCTTTTTTACCCCCAAGCCCTCAATTTAATTCTCTCAGAAGAGACTCTTAAATCTTAGAAATGATATCCTACTGGAGGAACAGTTTGGGAAAATACACTGGGACAATATTGCTTTATTGCATCAGTTGTCTCATGCTAGTTGCCTAAATATGTCCTGGACTTTTGCAATACTGATTATTTTTTATAATATATTTCTGTATGGTTAAAGAATTAGACATTCCCTAAATCCAAAGTTTCAAGCACTTCAGAAAGATTTAGTTTTTTTCTCTCCTCTTCAAAATGTGATTTCTTTTAGCTGCCTTCAGCAGACAAGCAATAAACAGATCATTACCACTGATGATGTCATAATGGATAATGGCAAAGCATTAATTTTCATAATATCATCATTAATTATAGCGAACTTTGAAATGCAGTATGGTTGAGTTTGTCTTATTAAATGAAGCAAATGCCTTGAAATATTAATTAATAAGATTAATCTCAATAAACTGATTGTAAATGATAATAAAATTCATTGCTTAAAAATTTTTTAAGTGTGCAAAGCAAAGGAAGTTTTGTAGTTCAAGATGTCATTAATATAATTTAGCACTTCCATGTTATATCACATTGTCCTTGTGTGCCATGGAGTTGACTCCAACTCATAGTGACCATATGTGACAGAGTAGAACTGCCCCATAGAGTTTTCTTGGCTGTAACATTTATGAGAGCAGATGGACAGGTTTTTCTCTTGTGGATCCCCTGGGTGGGTTTGAACCACTCACCTTTCAGTTAGTGGTGGAGAGATTTACCATCTTGTCACCAGGTGTCCTGTTATGCTATGTTCCCAATGCTGTCAAGTGCAACACAGAGTGGCCTTACAAAACTGAAAGAAACTGTCCCATAGGATTTCCAAGGCTATAATCTTTACAGAAAAAGACTGCTGCCTGTTTCTCTCAGGGAGTAGCTGGGTGAGTTTGAACTGCTGAACTTTGGGTTAGCAGTCTTGTACTTTAACAACTGTACCACCAGCGTTCCTCTTATGTCACATTAACCCTTAAACAATCCCATGAAAGCTTTTGTGATTTTCCTCAATCTCAACATTTCTTCAAAATGGGGATCATAGGGTCCATTGCCTAGGGTCATGTGTGGATTAAATAGTGCCATCAATAAAAACTCGTTGCCATCAAGTAGATTCTGACTTATAACAACATTATAGGTTAGAATAGAACTGCTCCATAGGGTTTCCGAGGATCAACTGGTGGATTCAGACTGATGGCTTTTTGTTAACCACTGCTGTGCCAGGGATCCTTAGTAAGCATTGGAAAGTATCTGCAAATAATACAATACTGTGCACCTGTGAAGAGTTGTTTATTACTCTGGTATAGAATCTCTGGATGACACATACAGTTAAACAATCAATTGTAGACAAAAGATTAGCATTCAAACCTACTCCGAGGCACCTGGGAACACAGGCCTGGCAGTCCTCCCGAACAGTCACAGCCTTGAAAACCTACTCTGTGCATATTGGGTCTCCATGAGTCAGGATGGACTCGAAAGCAACTAACAACAGCAGTTAAATAAAAGTGAATAGTCAACACCTACTAAATAATCTTGTGTGCCAGGCACTCTCTTTAGATAAAACCCTAGGTAGATTATTCATGGAAGCTTCATAACAAACATACAAGGAAGACTTTATAATGATCACCTGACCAGAGAAGACACAGATGAAATAACGTCTTTGTACAAAGTCATAGACGTGTTGAGTGATGGAACTGGATTTAGCTTAACTTCAGAGTCCAGACCTTAAGCATGAGCCTGTTGTATCTTCTAAAACATCAGATGCTTCCCTAACCTGGTTTAGATCATAATGGCCACTGACTGGCCTACTGGCTTTCTGGATTTTTGGTTTATACTGCAGCCAGCACATAGGAGAGGAATCAACAAAGAAGTTTAAGACTGAAGAAGAGAAATGTCAGAAGGAGGTACTTGGACCTGGCCTAACTCGTGAAACAGGAATTGCTAAGAAGACTGTAAGGTTTAAGTCAGGAAAGGTGTAAGCTAGGGTTGTGTCCTTTTATCATACCTATTTAATCCATATGTCAAGCAGATAATCCAGGAAGATGAACTAGATGAAGAGGAAAGGGGCATCTGGAATGGATGAAGAGTAATTATTAACCTGTGCTATGCAGATGACATATCTTGTTTGCTGAAAGTGAAAAGGACTTGAAACACTTGGTGATGAAGGTCAAAGACTACAGCCTTCAGTATGGATTACACCTTAACAGCAAGGAAACAAAAATCGTCACAACTGGGCCAATAAGCAACATCATTTTAAAAGGAGAAAAGACTGAGTTGTTGAGGATTTTACTGCACTTGGATCCACAATCAACACGTGGAAGCTGCAGTCAAGTAACCAAAAGACATTGCATTTGGCGAATCTGCTGTAAATAACCTATTTAACCTGTTAGAAATCAAAAAAGTCACCTTGAAGACTAAAGTCTGTGTTTTAGTCAGCTAGTGCTGCTCTAACAGAAATACAAGAGTGGATGGCTTTAACAAAGGAAGGTTTATTCTTACACAGTCTAGTAGGCTACAAGTCCAAATTCAGGATATCCACTCCAGGAAAAGCCTTTCCCACTGTCGGCTCTGGAGGAAAGTCTGGCATTACATTAGTCTTTGTCCAGGGAGAATCTTGGTGCAGGTACCTCAGGTCTGAAGGGTGCGCTCTTCTCCTGGTGCTACTTACTTGATGGTGTGAGCTTCCCAATTCTCTGCCTGCTTCCCGTTCCCTTTATCTCTTGTAAGATGAAAGGATTAAGGGTGGAGCAAGCCATACTCCAGGGAAACTCTCTTTACAGTGGAGCAGGGAGGTGATCTTCTGAAGGGATTTACAGTCCCACACTAATCATTTAACATACAGCCCAGCAAAATCACAAAATGGAGAACAATCATAGAATACAGGGAATCATGGCCCAAGCAAATGGCTATACATATTTTTGGGGGGACACAATTCAATCCATGACAGTCTGCCTGACCCAAGCCATCATATTTTCAATCACATCACACACATGCAAAAAATGGACAATGAATAAGGAAGACGAGAGAAGAGTGGACACCTTCGAACTGTGGTACTAGAGAAGAATATTGAATAAGCTGTGGACTGCCAAAGAACGAACAGATCTGTTCTGGATGAAGTACAATCAGAGGGCTCTTTATAAGCAAGGGTGGCAAGACTACATCTTACATACTTTGGACATGTTGTCAGGAGGGGCCAACCGCTGGAGAAAGACATCAGGCCTCATAAAGTACAGGTTGGTAATAAGGAGGAAGACCCTCAAAGAGATGAACTGAGCCAGTGTCTGCAACACAGGGCTTATGTATAATGTGAATTGTGGACAGGGTGCAGAACCAGGCAATATTTCACTTTATTGTACATAGGGTAACTGTTAGTCAGAATTGACTCAATGGCAACTTACAGCAACAACAACAACAAGACAATTCTTACTTGTGTAGTTACTAACTGATAGAGTATCAACTTAGGCATCCTCACTGTGCTTCCATCTAATGTCCAGTGATGTGTGGGTTTGTCTTTAAAAAGCTTTTAAAAGAGGGAGGCTAGGCCAAGATAGCAGAATAGTCAAACACTTCCTATTGTTCCTCTTACAACAAAGAGCTGGACACACACACACACGTGATTTGGTTATATATGACAATCTAGGAGCTTTGATTATCCAAGAAAAAAACTGAAGGGCGGGGCTAAGCAGAGAGGGAAGGAGAGACAGTTCAGAAATAGCAAAGAAGTGCCAGTGGTGAGCTAGACTCTGCTAGCTGGTCTGGCTGGTGCATGTGGCTGAGGTGAACAGCAGCATTTGGGATGCATCTCACTGCAATGAGAGACTGGGCAATGGAGAGTCTGCACAAGCCTCTGGAGAAGGGTAGAAGAGGCATAGGGCCTGTGAAAGTTAAATGTAGTGTCTAACCTATTGCACAGGGTCAAAATAATGCATTCCCCTCAAGGACATTCATAGAGGAGAAATGCTTCTTTCCTCTCATCTACCTCACATCTTGTTCTGCTCTGACACCAGTCTGGCAAAATTCAACAATTGCCATTCACCTCAGCTTGAAGTCAGGGCTATCTAGCCCCAAACCAATCTAATGGCTTAAATAAAATAAAAACCAAAACAAACAAAAAAACAAAAACATCAAAAGCCCTCTGAGCCAGGAACTGAGAATTATTCGTGCACATACCAGTCTTACAACTTTAAAAAACATCAAGCCTCCTAAGCCCAGAACTTAGCTAAGGTACTTTTCCTTTGCTTAGGCACCAGCATAAAGCGTCCACAGACTTGTAGTGCTCTTCATCTTCCCTAGACCTATGTGGGCCAATTCAATGTAATAAAAGACATTTATAAAAAGACAACAGCCAACATCATTCTGATTGGAGACACTATGAAAGTGTTCCCTTGAGAACTTGAACCAGACAAGGATGCCCTTTATCACCACTCTCATTCAACATTTTGTTGGAAGTCGTAGCCAGAGCAATAAGGCAAGAAAAACAAATGAAGGACATCACTATTGACAAGCAAGTAGTTGAAATATCCTCATTCATAGATTATACGATTTTATGCATAGAAAATCCCAAAGATTCCATAAGAAATCTACTGGAGCTAATAGAAGATTTCAGCATAGTATCAGATTACAGGTGAAATATACAAGAATCAGTTAGATTCCTCTACATCAACAGAGACCTTTGAAAAGGAAGTCATCAAAGTAATATCATTTACAGTAGCCCCCAAGAAGATAGAAGTAAATTTACTTAAGAAGAAACATAATCAGAGATGTAAAAGACCTACACAAAAAAACCTACAATACTGCAAGAAACTAAGAGACCCTCACAAGTGGAAGAAACAGACCATGCTCACAGATGAGAATACTAAACATTGTGAAAATGTCAGTTCTACCAAAGTGAATTATAAATATAATGCAATCCTGATTCAAATTCCAATGATGTTTTTTAACAAGATGAAGAAACAAATCACCAATTTTCTGTCGAAAGTGAAGAGATCCCAGATAAGTAAAGCATTACTGAGGAACGACATGGGAGGCCTCATCTGATTTTAGAACCTATTATAATACCACAGTAGTTAAAGTAGCCTGCTTCTGGTACAGCAGATACATAGATCAATCGAACAGAATTAAGATCTAGACATAAATCCATCCACCTATGAGCAGATGATATTTACAAAGATCCCAAGCCTGTTACATGGGGAATGAGAAAACTAAATCCCATGCTGTTGAGTTGATTCCAACTCATAGCAACTCTAAAGGACAGACTAGAACTGTCCTATACGGTTTCCAAGGAGTGCCTGGTGGGTTTGAACTGCCAACCTTTTGCTTAGCAGCTGTAGCTCTTAAACACTGCACCACTAGTGTTTCAAATGGGAAGAGACAGTTTCTTTAACATATGATGATGGCATAGCTGAATATCTAGCTGTGTAGAGAGAAACAAGACCCATACCTCAGAATATGCAGAAAAACTAACTCAAAATCAATCAAAGAGCTAAATATGAAATGGAAAATTGAAGGAAAAATAAGGACAATGCTGGGAGTCCTAATGCATAGTATAAATAGAATACAAATCATAGCTAACAATGCAAACACTAGAAGATAAACTAGCCAGGAGCTCCTAAAAATCATACAGTTATGCTTACCAAAAGACTTCACCAAAACTGTAAAAAGAGAACCTAAAGACTGCAAAATTTGCCTGTGACATATCCAACAAAAGTCTAATCTTCAGTCTTCAAGATATTGCAACACTTCACCAAAAAAGACAACCTAATTAAAAAATGGACAAGGTGTATGAACAGTCATTTCACCAAAGAAGACATTCATGTAGCTAACAGACACATGAGGCAAAGCCTATGATCCGTAGCTGTTAAAAACAAAAACAGAAACAAAAACCATTGCCAATGAGTCTGTTCCAACCCAAAACAACCCTAGAGGACAAAGTGGAACTACCTCAAAGAGTTTCCAAGGAATGGCTGGCGGATTTGAATTGCCTGCTTTTTTTGTTAGCAGCTATAGCATTTAACTACTGAACCTATAGGGCTCTATTAGCCATTGCCAAGCCAGCCAAATGCTGTTGAGTCGGTGACCATTAGAGAAATGCAAATCCAAACTACTTTGAGATACCATCACACCCCAACAAGGCTGGCACTAATCCAGAAAATGCACAATAATAAATGTTGGGGAGACTGTGAAGAGATTGCTACACTTGTGCACTGCTGGTGGGAATGTAACATGGTCCACCCACATGGGAAAATGATGTGGCACTTTTTTAAAAGGCTAGAAATAGAAGTACCACATGACACACTACTCCTGCTCCTATGAATATATTCTAGAGAAATAAGAGCCATCACGTGAATAGATGCCTGCCCACTCAGGTTCACTGCAGCACTTTTTTCCTTGTTTTTTAATTGTGATTGAAGGAAAGTGTACAATCCAATTTAAATTTGCATGCCTGCCTATCTGCAGCTCCTTCTGCTTTCCTTGCCTGGTGACAGCACATTCTCCCTTTCCGTTATTTACGTGTCATATCCTCTTAACAATCTCATGTCCCCTCTCTACTCCCCTCTAGTAAGAGATCAGTAGGATGACATGCTATAGATGCAAAGAACCATAAAGTGCACATGTGATATGGTCATTCTGTGACCCCGAGTCCAGTCCATTCCTGTACAAAGAGTTGACCTCAGTAATGGTGTATGATCAGGAGCAGCACTGAGTCTAGGGTCCATGCTCCTAGGGAAACCCCAGGCCTTCTGACCATCAACTGTGGTCTTTTAGTCAAGTTCTTAGGGTGCACCCCTTTTTTTCTTGTGTTGCCTCTGTGATTCAACTTTATGAGCCCTATCATGGCTTGACAACAGCATTTTTTAACAATAGCAAAAAAAAAAAAAAAAAAGGAAACAAATGATCAACAGACAAAGGAATAAACGAATTATGGTATATACACACACTGGGGTACTCTGTAACAATAAAGAATAATGGTGTATCTGAGAGACATCTCACAATGTAGGTGAATCTGGAGGGCATTCTCATTGTGCTGGATGAAATTAGTCACCAAAAGACAAAAATCTTATGAAACCACTATTACAGGAACTCAAGAAAATGTTTAAATGCATTAGAAAACATTCTTTGATGGTTGGGAGGATTGGGAGAGAGAGGAAGGGAAATTCATGAAATAGATAGAATCCTCTTCATTGAAGGTAGGACAATAATAATTCAGGGAAGTCAGCACAACTGCACCAAAGCAAAAGCTGTTTTCTAGACAAATCCAAACCACTTTGAAGGACATAATAGCTGGGGCTCGGGCCCGGAGACCATGCTCTCAAGGGGGCTTCAAGGTCAATTGGCATAACAAAGTTTATTAAGCAAATGTCCTGCATCCCACTTTGATGAGTGGCGTCTGAGGTCTTACAGCCTTTCAAACAGCCATGTAAGATGCACCAGTTGATCCCAACCCACTTGGAGCAAAGGAGAATGAAGAATACCACAAGACACTAATGGCCTACATAAACCAGAGACTTCACCACCCTGAGACCAGAAAATCTAGATGGTGCCCAGCTAGAACAAGTGAGTGACAGCCCTGACAGACAACACAACAGGGAGTCCCTGAGGAAGCAGGAGAAAAGTGTAGAGCAGAACTCAAATTCCCCCAAACAGGCTCGATAGTCAGACAGAGAATGGAGGAACCCCTGAAACTCTGGCTCCCAGGCACTTTGTTAACTTAAAACTGAAATCATTTCTGAAGAACACTCTTTAGTTAAAGATTACCTAGGACAAAAAGACAAGAAATAATACCCCGGAGGAGGGTACTTCGTGGTCCAATCAGATACGGGAAACCAAACAGGCGGCTCCTGAGCAGAGACAGCATGAGAGGGAGAGAGGAGCAGGAACCAGCTGTATGAACTCAGGGAACTGAGGGTTTGGGGGTGGGGAGTATGCTGTCACATCGTGGGGCTTTCAAAAATATGGGTGTAAATTTTTGTATGAGAAATTAACTTGAGCTACAAATTTTCACCTAAAGCAAAATAAAACAAAAAGAATAAATGGACTAAAATTCAGAAAAACCAAAAAACTGTAAGACTTTATTTGGCCCCAAGCAACTAATTTTGATCCCAATATTATACAAGAAGACAGACCAAAAAACAACTAAAATTAAATTTGATAACACAAACTCTGTGCTGCCATTATATTAAATACATGTATAGAAACTTTCTGAGCTTGACTGGTAACCTGAGTATTCCCTCATCTTAACCTTGACTTCACAGCTCTCAAGAACTATGGCTGTGTCTCATTTTAGGAGTTAGACTGACACGGTGGTTGACACTGTAACACAGAATTTCCTAATCTGGGCTCTCTAGAGGAGCAAAACCACTGACACATATATAGACATATAGGGAGAAATTTGCTTCAATGAGGTAGCTTATGCAGGTGTGGAGAAATGGGTCAGACAGCTATGGGTGCTGGGAAGTCCAAAATCTGTAGGTCAGGCTGTAGACCTCTGCTGGTTTACAGGGAACCCTGTTAGTATAGTGGTTAAGTGCTACGGCTACTAACCAGAAGGCTGGCAGTTCAAATACACCAGATATTTCTTGGAAACCCTGGGGCAGTTCCACTCCATCTATTAGAGCTGCTATGAGGTGGAATCAACTTGGTGGCAGTGGGTTCCATTAAAAAAGGAGAAGCTGAACACCCACTGGGCTGGTATGTAACAAATTATTCTTACAGGTGATGGTAGTTTGAAAAAGTATAAATTCAATCCTGGCTAAATCTTAGGGTCTATAATTCCAAACTCAAAATCATTTGGGATTCCTTTAGAGAGGGGTTTGCATTTGTCTCTGAAGTAATGAAATAACATAATATTGATATAATGTATGCTTGGGGACCACATTAGTAGAGGCTTATTTATAAACTCCAGTGTGTGCATGTAGAAATTCATGTTTGCACGTGCACTGCTTAAAGGATGCTGTTAGGAGCTATTTCTCTATCTCTCATTTTGCCAAGAAGATGGCTATGAAGCACATATTCTCTGCTTAATTATTCATGTTGTATTGATTTGTTTTCTCACAGTCCAAGCGACCAAAAAATCCATTAAGAAATATAAGTAGCAAAGTCACAGATAAAACTTACAGTTTAACTCAAGACAAAAAAAAAAAAAGCTAGATGTTGTTAATCTTTCAAATTTAATTTCCTTTCCTTTACAAAGGAGGCTGTAAGGAATGAATTACCATTTTAGCAAAACAATATAAATATTGATGGTGCTAATAGCATCTTTTATTTAGGACTTACCATGTGCAGTGCAAAGGACTAGAAATTTTTATGCACCCTGTCATAATCCATCCAGTCTATTCCTTATGGTAGATTTGATTATGATTGTTTTACAGGTGAGGACAATCATAGATAATAAACTTTAAGTTTTCTAATTTTCTTAAAAGCCAAGCCAAGTGCCGTCAAGTCAGATCCGACTCATGACAAAGTGGAAACTGATCAGACTCTAGCACCTTTTGTCGACATTTTTGGCTTAATTTACAATGTATTCCGTATGTTAGTCTCTTAACATTTCCTGGCTGTCTAAGTCACTAGGCACGCTGGTGGTACAGTGGTCAGTGTTCTCCTGCTAACCAGAGGGCATACAGTTTGAATCCTCCAGCTGTTCTTTGGAAATCCTTTGGTGCAGTTCTACTGTGTCCTGTGGGGCCACTACGAGTCAGAGTCAACTCAGTGGCAACAGGTTACATATTACTAAGCAGCCCTGGGGACACAGTGGATAAGGGCTCAGCTGTGAACTAAAAGGTGGCCAGTTTGAACCCTCCAGCCACTTTGCAGGAAGAAGATACACCAGTTTGCATCTGTAAAGATTATAAACTTGGTAAGGTAATGGAAGCGCCATAAACAGAGACTCCCCAGGGGACCAAATTACTGGGCTGAGGGCTGTAGGGACCATGTTATAAAGGAACATCTAACTCAACTGGCATAACACAGTTCATAAAGACAGTGTTCTTCTATGACACTTTAGTGAGTAGCATCTAGGGTTGTAAAACTTGTGAGTAGCCATCTAAGGTACTCAACTTGTCTCACCTCACCGAGAGCAGAGAATGAAGGAAACCAAAGAGAGAAGGGAAAGATTTGTCTAAAAGACTAATGGACCACAACTATCACAGACTCTACCAGACTGAATCCAGAACAACTAGATGGTGCCCAGCTACCACAACCAACTGCTCTGACAGGAATCACAGTAAAGGGTCCTGGACAGAGCTGGAGAAAAGTGTAAAACAAAACTTTAACATACAAAAAAAGACCAGACTTACTGACCTGACCAGATACTGGAGAAAGCACGTGAATATAGCCCCTGCGCACCTTTTTAACTCAGTATAGGAGTGGCTTTGTTACTGAGCCAAAAGGATGTCTGGGAGCCATACTACCGGGTTTTCACACTTCAGGCGAAGACTAGCCAGGCCCGCAAAATATGATGGGATCAAAGCAGAACACCAGCCCAGGGGTAAGGATAGAAGGCAGGAGGGAACAGGAAAACTGGTAGTAGGTTACTCAGGGTCTACAGGGGAGAATATTAACATGCTGTGAGGTCACTAACCAATGCCACAAGTTGATAGGCCAAGAATCCTGCCTTGCTCATGAACAGGAAGTCTCAACAACATCAAAACATCTGTGCTACCTGAAGTGATCTATAGATACAATGCAATCCTGATCCAGATTTCAGTGGCATTTTTAATGAGATGGAGAAACAAATCACCAACTTCATATGGAAAGGAAGGAAGCACCTGATAAGTAAAGTGTCACTGAACAAGAACAAAGTGGGAGGCCTCACTCTATCTGACTTTAGAACATATACCACTGCCACAGTAGTCCAAACAGCCTAGTAGTGGTACAACAGATACATAGATCAATGAAACTGAAGTGAGAATCCAGATATAAAATCATCCACCTATGAGTGGCTGGTATTTGATAAAGGCCTAAAGTATGTAAACTAGGAAATGACAATCTCTTTAACAAGTTGTGTTGGCATAACTGAGTACCCATTTGAAAAAAAAAAAAAAGAAAGAAAGAAAGAAACAAGATCCATATCTCTTATCATGCACAAAAACCAGCTCAACCTGGATCAAAGAACTAAATACAGAATCTAAATTGGTAAACATGGACAAAAAATAGGGAAAACACTGAAAGCTCTAATATGCATCACAAACAATACAAAACATTACTTACAATGCACAAACACAGAACAGAAAATAGATAACTGGGAACTCCTAAAAATCAAACATTTAAACTCATCTGAAGACTTCACCAAAAGAGTAAAAATGATACCTACACAGTGGAAAAAATTTTGCCTGCAACAAATCCTACCAAAGTCTAATCTCCAAAATCTGCAAGATACTGTAAAACATCAACAATAAAAAAAGACAACTAACTCAAGTAAAAAGTGGGCAAAGGATAAAAACAAGCACTTCACCAAAGAAGACATTCAGAGGCTAACAGTGGTATGAGCTAATGCTCGTGGTAAGTAGCCAGCAGAGAAATCCAAATGAAAACTATAATAAGATAATACCTCATTCCAACAAGGCTGATATTAGTACAAAACCAGAAAAAGATAAATGTTGGAGAGGCTAAGGAGAGACTGGAACTCCTCTACACTGCTGGTAGAAATGTAAAATGGTACAATCACTTTGGAAATTGATTTGGTGCTTTCTTAAAAAGAAAGAAATAGAAAAAGCATAGAATCCAGCAGTCCCGCTTCCTGAAATATATACTAGAGAAATAAGAGCTGTTACAAAAATAGATGCATATACACCGATATTTATTGTAGCACTTCATAGTAGCAACAAGATGGAATCAAACTAAGTGCCCATCAATGGAAGAATGGATAAACAAACTATGGTATCACACAATGGAGTACTATGTGGTGATAAAGACTAATTTGGGAAATAGCTCATAACATGGAGGAATTTGGAATGCATTATGCTGAATGAAAATAGTTGCAAAAGGACAAACATTGTATAAAACCAATGTTAAAAGGACTCAAGAAATGGTTTAAACAAAGAAAACAGTCTTTAAAGGTTACAAGTGTGGAGAGGAAGTGAAAAAGATATTCATTAATAAGATAGCGGACAAAAATTGTTGTTAGGTGCTACTGAGTCAGTTCCAACTCACAGCAACCCTATGAACAACAGAACGAAATACTGCCTGACCTTGTGCCATGTCCACAATCATTTGTATGGTTAAGCCCATTGTTGTGGCCACTGTATCAATCCATCTCATCGAGAGTCTTCCTCTTTTTGGGGGACTCTACACTCTACCAAGTACAATGTCCTTCTCCAGTGACCGATCCCTCCTGACAACATGTCTAAAGTATGTAAGACACAATCTTGCCATCTTTGCTGCCAAGGAGCATTATGGTTGTACCTCTTCCAGAACACATCTGTTTGTTCTTTTGGCAGTTCCTGGCACATTCAACATTCTTTTCCAACACCACATTTCAAAGGCATCAATTCCTCTTCTGTTTTCTTTGTTTATGGTCCAGCTTTTGTATACATATGACATGACTGAAAATACTACCACTTGAGTCAGGAGCACTTTAGTCTTCAAGGTGGCATCTTTACTTTTCAATACTTTAAAAAGATCTTTTGCAACAGATTTTCCCAGTGCAATGTGTCTTTCAATTTCTTGACTGCTGCTTCCATGGGTGTTGATTGTGGACCCGAGTAAAATGAAATCATTGACAACCCCAATCCTTTCTCCATTTAGGACCACACTGTTTACTGGTTCAGTCGTGAGGACTTTTGTTTTCTTGATTTTGTGGTACCATTCATACTGAAGGGGACATGGAACCAGGGATACCATTGTTGATGTGAGATGAGCCTTGGCTGAAAGCAGAGAATAGCAGAAAGATGTCTACCTGTGTTTCACTAGCATCAGGCTGTGGTGCTTGATCTTCCTCAATGTTTCAAATCTTCTTCACTTCCAGCAAGTAAAGCGGTGTTGTCTGCGTAAGTCAGGTTTTGTCAATAACTCATCCACTAATCCTGATGCCTTGTTCTTCATATAATCCAGCTTTTTGGATTATTTGCTCAACATACAGATTGAAAAGATATGGCAAAAGGCTATAACCCTGATGCACACCTTTACCAACTTTAAACCATACAGTGTCCCCTTGTTCTGTTCATGCAATTGCCTCTTGATCCATATACAGATTCCTTAAGAGCGTAATTAAGTGTTCTGGAATTCCCTTCTCTGTAATGTTAGTCATAATTTGTCATGATCCACACAGTCAAACCCTTTTGCATAGTCAATGAAACACAGGTAAACATCTTTCTGGTCTTCTCTGCTGTCAGCCAACATGCATCTGACATTAGCAATGATATCCCTGGTTCCATGTCCTCTTCTGAATCCAGTTTGAATTTCTGGCAGTTCCCTGTCATTAGACTGTTGCAGTCACTTTTGAATGATCTTGATCAAAGTTTTACTTCTTGTAATATTAATGATATTCAATTCAGTAAGAACTGTGATAGATGAAAGGAGAGACAATATACAGGAGAAGAGAAGTTGGCACAAGTAGACTAAACCAAAAGCTAAAACATTTTCTAAATATAACCAAACACTTTGAGGGATAGCAGGGACAGCATTCTGGAGACCATGGTTTTAGGGGACATCCAGGTAAACTGGAAGAACAAAGTTTGTTAAGAGAATATTCTGCATTCCACTTTGGTGAGCGACATCTGGAGTCTTAAAAGATAGCAAGCAACCATCTAAGTGTCATCAACTGGTCCCAACCCTCCTGTAACAGAGTAGGATGAAAGACATCAAAGACATAAGGAAAATATGAGCACAAGAGACAGATACCAAAAAAAAAAACAAACAAAAAAAATGCCATTGAGTTAGTTCTGACTCATAGTGACCCTATAGGTCGGAGTAGAACTGCCCCATAGAATTTCGAAAATGCTGCTGGTGAATTTGAAATGCTGACCTTTTTAATTAGCAGACATAGCACTTAGCTACTATGCTACCGTGGTTTCCATGACAGAAAGGTCCACATAATCCCGAGTCTACATCAGCATGAGACCCAGAGGAACTAAATTGTGCCTGGGCACCAACAATGACTGCGCTGATTGGAAATACAGTGAAGAGTCCCTGATGTGGTGGGAGAAAATTGGTTGTGCAGAGCTAGAACTCCATTAAAAAGACCAGAGCTGATGGTCTGACAGATTGGAAGGTGCTGGGAAGATACGATCCCTGGGCCCTAGTAGCCTAGAACTGAAACCGTTCCTGAAGCCAGCTCTTCAGACTAAGATTGCACTGGAGTGTAAGATGATACTTGCAAAGAATATGCTTCTTGGCATAAGTAGATACATGAGACTAACTGGGCATGAGACTAATAGAGACAAGATGAAAGGCCAGAAGGGGACACGAGCTACAAAGTAATGTATGTGTAAATTTTTGTATGACAAGTTGACTTGAATTTTAAACTGTCGCTTAAAGTACAACACAAAATTAAAATAAAAACTGAAAAAAAAACCCTCAATCTATGGGCTATTATTTTCTAGAAACAGTATTTAACTTAAACTGTGAAAAGTCAGTCGCTCTGTGAATCCAATAAATTAGAATTTAATTTAAATATTAAATTCTATTTAAAAAACAAAAAACACTATGGCTTGGGTTAGGTGCACCTTCATCTTCAAGGTGACCATCTTTGCTCCAAGACCTAGTCCCTAGAAAAATTAACTGATTTCCTGCTCGTAATTCTGTCTTGGAAGAAGTACAGTCAGAATGCTTCTTAGAAACAAGAATGGTGAGACTTTGTCTCACTTACTTTTTTCCTGTGAGGTCCAAGAGTTAAGCCTGAGAACTTAATTGTTATACATGCTACATACCTCACTGTTGAATATCTCTATGGTACCTTCAAAGTACTTCCCTTGGAAGCTATGCATCGATGCTGGTACCAGCTGTTCCACCCTTCAAAACAATTTTGGAACTCTTTCTGGAATGGCCATTTCTCATGATGGCACAGTGGCAAGTTCAAGAACTTAATTGTGTAGTTGTATGTTAGGGAGTTTTTAGCCAGTAAAGAAATAACTGTATGAGAACACCTTCCCTACTCTCCAGATCTGGCTTCCATTGACTTTTTTCTTTACCTGAAGATAAAGGAAACATTGTAAAGAAAGATATTTTGATGACATTCAGGACATCAAGAGTAATGTGATAACAGCTCTGATTGCCATTCCAGTAAAAGAGTCCTAAAGTTCCTTTGAAGGGTGGCCTGTGCTCTGGTATTGGTGCATAGCTTCCCAAGGCGAGTACTTCAGCGATGACCATAGTGATATTTAGTGATGAGATATGTAGCACTTTTTCTAGAGTGAGTTAGTGAACTTAATTGGCAGTCCTTTCATGATCAGTATGGATCAGCTCCTGGAGAAGGAACTCAAGCTTGGTCAAGTAGGTGACTAGGAGTCAGAACCAACTGAAGAGTTCACAGCCACCACAACAAATTATGTCCTAATTTGTTACAGAAACCACGGGAAACTATGAACTCAGCTGGCTAAATGAGAAGTTACTGCATAGAACCTGAGATTTATCTTCCTGTGTGGATCCTGAAACCCAGAGTATTACCAGGCACACATTAGACCCATCATCTGAGACACACTGAAAGCAGCAGTGTCTGACATGTGCCCCAGAAAGGGTCAGCCTATGTCAAAGCAGATAAATCTCAGTCAAACTTTACCCAGAAGCACAAACACAGCACGTACCAAGTGATACAGAAAAAGCATGTTGTCACATTGTCTCTGGGTAGCAGCTTCAGCATCTATAAAACCCCTTGCCATCGTGTTGATTCTGACTCTGACCTTACAGGACAGAGTTGAACTGCTTCATGTGGTTTCCAAGGCTGTCAATCTTTAGGGAAGCAGATCACCACATCTTTTCCCTCAGAGTGGCTGCTGGCTTGGAACCACTGACCTTCGAGTTAGCAGTCCAATGCTTAACCACTGTACCACCGGGCCTCTTTTAGCATATATATGCAACCTAACTGAAACAGAAGCCCCCGAGTAAACCTTGTCACAAGCAATCAAGATTTATCCCAAGAGTCTGGCTGAATGTGACGATAAATACAAATAGACTGGCTCCGGGACAAGTCTGGAAAGATACGTCTGTCGGGTAATAGAGGAAATCAAACAGACTCGTGACGGTCACTTCTATTAATGTACCCACTGAGGTCAAGAATGGGAGAAAGGGAAGCAGATACGAAGTAGGACAAACACCAAGTAGTGGTGTTGCAGTGAGACAAGGATTTATTAGAACAGCTGTTGCCTTTTTACGGAGATCATTAAAAGGGACAAGTTGCTGCTCGCACAACTTTTTAGCCCTTGTGTTCCTTTCCCCCTGAAAATAATATGAAAGTGGCGTACACTTTATTATTGTTATTAATATTACATGGAACAGTTATTGCAGTACTAATAAAAAGGAATAATTTGTGCTTATAATCGCTTTTTTTGAGAAAAAGAATAAGCCTCTCTTAAAAGTCCAGAGGAAAGCATTTACATCTTCATTTTATGAGTCTAATTAGCACATTTGTCGTCGTTGTCATCAATGATAATCAACATCATAATAAGCCCTTATGTTTATATAGCCATATACCATGTGCAGCTTTCCCCATTCTTCATAATGTTTTATCTGCCAGCGCTCTGGATTTTGTTCACAAGTCTCAGGGGAAGGTAGGACAGGGAGGGGTGTCACCACTTTATTATTTGTAGGCAGGGAAGTAGAGGTTCAGAGAGGGGTCCAGCTAGTCTGGGAACCTGGTCCCCAGTCTGCTGGCCTACCAGGTCCTGAGAGCTGCAAAGCCATGTCAACATCACTTCCTTCACATCATCTCCATTCTTGATGACGTACAACTTACCATTTCATGTAATAGACATCCACATGGCTTTCCTTTCCATCGGCTATTTCCTGAAGTCTATGTGGTGACTTGAGAGAAAGCCCAAATGTCAGCCCAAAACTGTCTCTCCTCAGTTACTTGAACCAAATGATGGGATTCTTTTGAGTATCTCCTTCCTGTGCTCGTGATCCACAAATCAAGAGAGGCTTTCCAGAAACAATTACTACTTTCAGTAACCAGCTGGCATCAAGTCAATTCTAACTCCTACCACCCTCTTGGCTTTACGTGGTAAGCTCAAATCTCAGGGCAGAAGGCACTGGGAATCCCTTAGTAAGGAAGATGGGCCCCCAGTTAGTAAATAAGGCAGGGCAGCACGTTTCTGAAGACAGCCGTGAGAGAAAAATTAAACAGAAGACAAAGAACATGAAAGCTTGTGTGTCGAGACTAGGGACAAGTCAGGAAGCCCGGATTCCCCCAACAAGAACGGCAGGGGAGCCAGTGCTGGAGGAGAAACAGCAGGTGAACTGCGACCTGCCTCCCTCGGCTGGGAGGACCTCCTGGTTCTTCTGGGCCATTCCTGAAACCTCCTCCTGTTCTAGCTGTTAGGAGTTTCACGTGCCTTTGTTTCCCACATCTGGCTTTATCCTCCTTCAAGGATGAGAGTTGAACTTTAATTCCCAGAGGAGTTTCCATTAACTGCACTCAGAGAAAATGGTCTCTGTCCTTGCTGCCTGAGAGAGAGGTTCTAAAATCTTGAAATTTCACTGTGACTGAAGGGTCTTTGCTGTAGCCCAAAGGCCACACTTGAGGTCTGCTAACAATGAGGTCTGACTTACGTGAGAGCAGGCCTGGCCAGGAAGACCTTCTGTCCGGTGTCAGCTGACTTCGGGAGCAGTCACTGAGTCAGTCAGTCAACACTGTGGAACGAGGTCCCAGTGAAGGCTCCGGACAAGAAAGCCCCATGAGTCCCCAGGTTGATTAACAACGTCAGTGCACATGGGAAGGTAGTCTTTCCTTCTGAGGGCATGGAAGCTCTGTCTAGAACCTTCTCAAATCTCACCCTGTGTATCTTTGTTCAGGTCCATTTTACCGCAGTGGAATCCAAAATACAATGTTTTCCGTGAGTTCTGTGAGTCGTTCTAGAAAATTATCAAGCTGAGGGGATAGTGGGAGTTGTCAGTAGGTCAGAAGCAGGGCTTTGAACTGGTTCATTCCAGTATGAACCCCTGCTGAGAATTCGCATTCCCACCCGCAGGTACACTGAGGGAGAACCTACATTTTAGTAAGATCCTGGCTGATTCTTACTTATAATAACTGTGAAAACCCCTACTTTGCTAGTGGTTCTCAGAACTGGCGCCTAACCAGTGACCTTAGCATCTCTTAGAAACTTACTAGAAATGCAAGCTCTTGACAGGGGTTTTAACCTGAAGGAAATTCTTCAAAGCCCTGATCAGGAGTCAGAGAGGCTGGAGTCCCTGAGTTTTTGCCTGGCATGCTCTGGAGTAAAGAGGACAGAAACCCCAAGCTGGTAGCTGACAGCTCAGAAATGAAGGTGGCAAGGTGACTTCCAGACTTGCAGCATGCATCTGAGGTCCTGGGCTGACTCGACCCCTTGGAGGGCTGTGTCCTTTATCCTGTGGAATCTGGAAGAAGTGTCCTATGGGTAAATGTCGTTAGGCTAGACTTACAAAGTGACTTTCATGATTCCTTTCAGTGGCATCAGGAAACCCTGGTAGCATAGTGGTCAAGTGCTACACCTATTAACCAAGCGGTCGAAAGTTCAAATCCACCAGGCACTCCTTAGAAATTCTATGGGCAGTTCTCCTCTGACCTTTAGGACCTCAGAACTAACTCCATGTCACCTAACAAGAATAACAACTCAGTGACATGAGAAGTGGGATTTGATTATTTTTCCAGGTCACCCGTCCACCCAGTGTCTGACACCTAGTAGTAAAGATTTATTGATTTATATTTTGCTTTAAGTGAAAGTTTACAGTTCAAGTGAGTTTCTCATACAAAGACTTATACACACATTATTATCTGACCCTAGCTGCTCCACCACGTTGTGACAGCACCCTCCTCCTCCCCACTCTGTATTTCCCATGTCCGTTCAACTAGCTCCTGTCCTCTTCTGCCCTTTCATCTCTCCTCCAGACAGGAGCTACCTAGTTAGTCTCTTGTATCTAGTAGTTGATGTTTAGAATGTACTTGTTGAGGTAACAGGACTGGCAATCAGGAAATGAAAGAGGGAGAGAGGGAGGCTGACTAAGAAATTGAGAGAAGCATTTCACACCACTGAAACATTACAGCTGCGTCAGTCAGGTGGTCAACTATTGGCCAGGCTTCCATTCACCTGTTTCTTTTTATACGTACATCTAATCAAATATAGTTTATTAATGGTGGGTATTTTTAAAAAACTCCAAAGCCAAATAATTTACCCAAATTATTTCATATAATTCCCGGAAGAATCCAGTTACCATTGCCACTGAGTTGATTCTGATTCGTAGTGACCCTATAGTTTTCTAAGCAGTGGCTGGTGGGTTTGAACTGGCACTCTTAAGTGCTACCTTCACAGGCTCCACAAATCTGCTAAGAAAGATGCTATTGTCTCTATTTTTCAGTTGAGGAAATTGAGGACCAGAGAGGATAAGTAAGTGGCCCAAGGTCACTGAGCTGATATGAGCAACTTTATACCAGTGTCCATATGTTCCTGTCGGTAACGCCAATGGGTTTCTGTTCCCTGGGGTGTAATGGAATTTTCTGCACCACGCGCTGTGTCTTATCTGAGGAGGAAGAACACGGACAGCAGATGGAATCAGGTGACCAGAGAAGACATTTCCAGCTCCGGTCTGCAGTTGATTTTTTTCTAATCACACTTAGAACTCTGTTTAAAAAAAGAAGAGGAATTCACAGTAGGGACACAACCATGAGTTCACCTCACTGCTTATAAACCTTAATTAAACCTCATTTGTAAATCTTAATTGAACCACATGTACTGGCATTAATGAAGCAGTAAAATAACATTGCTCTCCCAATAAGACAACACACTAATACTAAATACTTATATTCCTGGAAAATGTACTTGAGTGAGCCTCATCAAAGCATAATGGGGCAGTAGATAACAATTAATCTCATTAATTGCAATCAAAGGACAAAAAGTACAAACTGGTTGCCTGGAGGAATCAACTTGGCCAGATTTCCTCACAGACACGGCGCTAATGAAGTCACAGTGTGAAGTGACGGAGCATCAGAGGGATTCAGAAGCTCTGCTGGAATGTCAAGAGAAGGACACCCAACGGGGAGAACAGAGGTTTTCTCCTGCAGTCAGTGCTTTCAAAATCACTCTTGGATTAATTCATCCATCCCTCTTTCCCTCCTCCTTTTCTTCTGGACACTCTCCTTCCACACACGCTCATTTAACAGCCACATTAAAGCTGGTGGCAGTCCTTGGAAATTGGAATTTAAATATAAATGAGACAACTTCCTTGATAAAGAAGTGGATAACCAAGGCAGATTTAGGCACCAGATATTTTGGGCCAAGCCCTCTCATTAGCTGTCTCATCCATATCTTATTCCATTCCACAGTAACCTGGGAACAAAGTTACTCATCTCGCTTCCCAGGAGACCGTATTTGGAGATGCAGTCATTTGCTGCAGCTTGTCAACAGCGGAACCAGCTGAGCAGCTCCCAGACACCTCCTTTACCAAGGAGCTGGGCCTTCCTGGATTTCCCTGAAGTGAGGCCGAAAGGAATAAGATTTGTTGAAGAGTAACGTGTCTTGTTCAAATCATTGGATGTACAGCATTATACGGAACTGTCTTGCTTCTTCACTTGTGATGTTCCTTTGAAGAGAGTGGACTCAGTGTTGTGTAAACATAATTCTACTCCTTACCTTCTTACCTTTGATTTATGACCCATGGCTTGCCATGAAACACTAAAATATACTAGTCATATTTTGTCTCTAAGGACCTTAAAACACACTTTACGTCTTTTGCTGTTTTCTGTCATCTCATAGCACAGATAGGAAAGTTGTCCCCTTGATTGGTAAATGCTCTTTGGAGCTCCAAAATGTTCTGATCTTGACATTGTAGAACACTGAAGGCAGATCATTAGATTTTGGAATATTAATTCATGTTTCAAGAGTGTATTATCTTTGTCCCAAGTTCTATTTGCTGTCACACTTTTAAAAATAAAGACAGATGGCTTGAGTCAATTTAGCAGAGGAGACAGTAGTGTGACTGCACTATGAGACTGAACTGGGCCAATGGCAAGGCAAGGCCATGTGACAGTCCACTTGGGTAGGCTAGGACAAGCAAGGCACAGGGCAGGGTGAGGAGGCCAGCAGGTAGGGAGAGAACAAAGTAGAACAAAGCAATAGGTGTAAGAAGCAAAAGAGCTGTATCTCTAAAATAACATCCAACATGTAATTACCAAGGAACAGCTCAAACGACAGGAGCCAAGATAGCTCAGCCAGATGGAGTTGTTAATACATCACGTACCCAGCACACACTTGAGGCCACAGATAGCTAAGTCACTGGCAGCGTTGTTTCTGATTTTTATAGCCTCCTCTACCCCGCCCCCTACGTCCCCCGGGCTTTACCACACCTTATTTAGAGTTGGAGAAAGTGTGACCCTGAAAACTGATGTAAAAAGTTTGAGAAAGCTCTTTTGTTTAATGTTAGGGTCCAATAATAACAAAACTTTTGCGGGTAGAGGAGGACGCTTAAAGGCTGAAGTGCTCAAGACCACCTGGTCAGGAAACCCACATTTGAGCCGTTGTTCTCTGTCTTCTAATTCGAAAAGCTTCTCACTTTTTACGCCCAGCAACCCTTGAAAGCTTCTCACCTGAGAACTGTGGCCGGTTGCCGTCTCTCATTGACGGTGACTGCCGCA
This sequence comes from Heterohyrax brucei, assembly GCA_028571685.1. Classification (NCBI taxonomy): domain Eukaryota; kingdom Metazoa; phylum Chordata; class Mammalia; order Hyracoidea; family Procaviidae; genus Heterohyrax; species Heterohyrax brucei. The sequence goes on from CM053153.1 coordinate 6,466,741, forward strand.
GAGCTGAGCTGCGCTCTGCTGGGTTTTCCGGCGGTAAATCCTCAGTCCGCCGTGTTGACTTGAACGGCCAACCTTTTGAGTAGACCCTGAGAGTGCTACCCATGTGTACCATCCAGAAACTCCTGAAAACAATGGAGGTGGAGGAATATCACTCATAAAGGACAGGTAAGAGGTACCTCCTTCCCTTTATCACTCGTAAAGACGGATGCCACATTTAACAAATAAAAATACAGAATGCCCAGTTAAAATTTAATTTCAAATAAATATCAGGATTTTGCTATATGTATATCCCATACAAGTTATGGGGCGTATTTGTACTAGAGATATGTATTGTTTTGTCTTTGAATTGTGGTATTGGAGAAGAATGTTGAAGGTACCATGGACTGCTGAAAGAACAAACAGATCTCTTCTGGAAGCAGTACAACCAGAGTGCTCCTTGGAAGCAAGGGTAATGAGAGTCTGTCTTACAGGATTTGGACCTATTGTCAGGAGAGATCAATCTCTGGAGAAGGACAGCATGCTTGGCAGAGTGGAGAGTCAGCAAAACAGAGGAAGACCCTCAAGGACGTAGTCTGACACAGTGGGTCCAACAGTGGGCTTAGTCATAAAAACGATTGTAGGTACTTTGCAGGCCCAGGCAGTGTTCATTCTGTTGTGCTTAGCTCTTAGTTGGGACCCACTTGATGACACCTAACAACAACAATGGCATGTATTGTTTATCTGGAGTTCAAATACGAGCCGTGTTGTTAGTGGTAGTTATCTTCCAAGTGGCTTTTATTTATGGCATCCCTCTGTGTAATGGACCAAAGCATCGCCCAGCCCCGCCATATCTTCATGATAGGGTTGTCTGTGGGGAGAGTCTGTTGTTGGAGCGCTATTGTGATTCCACCTCGTTGAGGGTTTCCCTTGTTTTGCTGAACCTCCGCTTTATCAAACATGGTGCCCTTCTCTAGCAAATGGCGTTTCCTGATGGCATGTCCAAGGTAAGGGAGTCCCTGGATGTCCTGTATTTTATCTCAGTCCTACCCATAAAGCAATCCAGCATGTTAAGACGTGGAGCTTCCTCATGCCTCCTTTAGAAAAGAGAGGTTTCTTGAACAGGTGAACCAAGCAAAACCCTTCCATTTGCTCTGAGTCCTGGTGAATGTATCCAAACAGTGACCTCCTTTCTGAGATGGTCACAATGTTGTGCTTAAGAAATTAACTTTCTTTGACCAATCTTTGATTGTGCCCTAGCTCTAATGCTATCATGAAAGCTGTATTTATTTTAAAATGGTCGTTCTGCAGGAGGGTGTGTGGGCTCTAGGATTTGATGAGGAGCTGGTTTTCCAGAGGCCTCCCCACTGAAGCTGAAGCATTGTGGGCTGGCTTCAGGTGCTCATTAGTTCCACTGCATTCAGCTGTGATCTCCAGAAACTTCGCGGAAAGCTTTTAATGTGCAACCTTCCTCTTTCCTTCTCGGTTCATTAATTGAACCATAATCTTATCCATTCCAGCACAGAGCTTTTACCATGCACTGTCGAGATGAGATATTCAGCTCGTAAATCCAATAAAGTCATTTCCCAAAGTGTAGAGATTTCTCTCACTGAGCAGTCTTGCCGCTCAGAGGTACCTGGTGCTGCTGCAGTTAGCAATGGCCAGAAACATGGGTTTTATTTTTAGCTTTCCTGGAGACTCTTTGAATACAGTGAAGAAAGTCGAGATTGAGGTGTCTGGTTTCTCCCAAATCATTTGGGCTTGGAGAAATCACTCTCTGTCCTCCATGGCTTGTTATATTCGAAAAATTGATCAATTGCTTCTAAATAGTGCTTTTCGATGTGGAAATCAGTCCCAGGAACATTTTCTCATTTGAGTATCAAAACAATCCACTGGACACTCTTTTCCTAAGTTCTTCTATATGAATTAAGGGTAACAGAAATTTTATACACACACACTTTGTTGTCAGTAATACACACAGCAGAACAAAAAACAAATAATTTCTATATGTACAATTCAGTGACATTGGTTACATTTTTCAAAAGCTGTAAGCCTCCTTTTATGAATTATTCCTCCCCCGTTCACACATACATGCTGTCCTCTAAGTTTTCTATCTAACCATCTGAGTTGCTATTGTCCATCTGAAAGTTGGGGAAACTTTTATTTGGACTTGTCTAAAAGCACACTATTTTCTGCCACTTAATATTTCTGTTATTAATGCAGAAATTACTTTTTAAATCACAGTTTACTATTTTAACCTTATTCATCATATTTCAGAATTTCTATCCCCAAATGGGACAGATTCTAATAAGTCCAGTCCCTAAAAGGACTGGGAGGAGACACAAAATTGGTAACAATAGCAACCACCCTTCCCTGAGTGTCACTATAATCCTTTTAGTGAAATAGCTCCATTTTAAAGATGAAGATGATGAGCACTTCAGTTTGTCAGTAACAGAGGGAGGTGAGAATGCTCAAGGCCTCTGTCTACTCCCCAGGGTTTCTTTTCTGTATTCCACAACAAAAATATGCCTGGGTCCCTCTTTTGAGTCAGATGTGGGGTGAGCACTGGTAAAAAGGTAAACATGTCTCCTTCCTTCAGTGTGGAAGAGGAGAAACTCACGAGAAAATAAGTGCACACAAAACAAGTAGAGAGAGTGTTGAAAGGTGCCATCAAGTTGCTTCAATGCACAGTGACCCTAGAGGACACAATAGAATTGCCACCATAGGAATTTTTTGTTTGTAATCTTTACAGAGGAAGATCACCAGATCTTTCTTCTGCAGAATTTCTGGGTGGATTTAAACTGTAAACTTTTTTGTTTTCTTTTATTATGATGGAGTGAAAATGTACATTCCCATACAAATTTGCATGCCCACCTATATGCAGCTCCCACTGCTCTCCCTGCCTGTTGACATCACACTCTTTCTCTTGGCTCCATACACGTCTTATCTTCCCAGCAATCTCCTATCCCCTCCTCTCCACCCACTACTCCACCTCCAGTAAGAGGTCACCAGGACAACACCCTATGGATGCGTAGAACCATGAAGTGCGCACATAATATGGTCACTCTGTGTCACCAAGTCCAATCCATTCCTGTCCAAAGAGTTAACCTCCATTATGATTTACGGACAGGTGCAGCATCAGGGCCAGGGGCCATGCTCCCAGGAGAACTTTCAGGCCCCTGGACCACCAATTGTGGTCTTTTAGTGGAATCTCAGGGTATACTCCTTTTCATTCTTGTGGTGCTAGTGAGACACAACTTTGTGAGCTCCATCATGGCTATCCCTGGTAGTGGCTGGGCACCATCCAGTTCTTCCAGTCACAAGTCAATGTAGTCACCCACTCACGTGTGTCTCTCTGTCTTCTAGATTCTCTTTTCCCTATGTCATTTTGATCCTTGGTGATTATCTGTTCCTGCTGAGTTGAGACCCTTGCTGTACCCTCAGATGGCAGCCTGGTGACTTTTAAGACCCCAGACGCCACTCACCAATGTGGGGTGCAGAAAGCTCTCTTTGCAAAAGGCTAATTGTGCCAATTTGGCCTCAATTTCCCCTGAGAGCATGGTCCTCAGCCCCCCCACCCCAGCTACTCTGTCCTTGCAATATTGGGTTCAGATGGGAGTAGTAATCATGTTATGTTGAAGTCCAGTTAAAATTGATCTTCTTTCTGATGAGTACTGTCACAGATTTCACCCAGCCAGGTTTCTATCAACTGTGTAATTTAAACCTTCTCCCTCTCTCCCGCCCTTCCTTCCCACCCTTGCGGCCATCGAAGTGTCTTTTCTTCTAAGCATGAGTCTGTTTTTAAGCTCTTATCGTAGTGCTCTCATACAATATTTTTCCTTTGTCACTGACTACTTTCACTCAGCATAGTGTCTTCCAATTGAAACCAGGTTATGAGATGTTTCCTAAAATCATTGTTGTTCTTTATTTCTGCAAAGTGTTCCATTGAGTATATATACCATAGTTTACCTATCCATTCCTCTGCTGTTGGGCATCTGGGTTGATTCCATCTTTTTGCTGTTGTGGACTGTGCTGCAATAAACATTTGTGTGCATGCATCAGTTGGTGTGAATGGCCTGATTCTGTAGGATATATTTCAAGCAGTGGAATTACTGGATTGAATGGTATATCTAGATCCAGCTTTCTAAGGAAACACCGGATTGCTTTACAAAGAGGTTACACCATTTTGCAATCCCACCAACAGTGTAGGGGAGTTCCACTTTATCCACAGCCTCTCCAGCATTTGTTTTGTTTTGATTTTTGGATCATGGCCAACCTTGTTGGGGTGACATGGTGTCTCATTGTAGCTTTGATTTGAATTTCTTTGATAGCTAATGATCGTGAGCATGTCCACATGTGTTTTTTGGCTGCTTGGATCTCTTTAGAGAAGTGTCTGTCCATCTCCTTTGCCCATTACTTAATTGGATGATTTATCTTTTTCTTATTGATGTTTTGTAGTACCTTATAGATTATGGAGATCAGGCTTCAGTCTGACATATGACTGCCTAATATTTCTTCCCATTCTGCAGGTAGCATTTTAATTCTATGAATAAAGTCTTTGGATGAGCAAAAGTTTTTGATTCTTAATAGTTTCCACTTATCTATTTTCTGTTCTGCTGTTTGTTTGACAGATTTTGAAGTCTGTCTACATTGTGTGTTAAAGCTTCCATTGTTCCTACTTTTTTTTGGATGAGCTTTATTGTTTTAGTTTTTATATTTAGGCCTTTTATCCAATGTGAGTTGATTTTTGTACAAGTTGTGAAATATGGGTCTTGTTTCAATTTTTTGCAGATGGATATCCAATTTTGCCAGCAACATTTATTAAAGAGACTATTCTTACCCCAGTCTAAAATCTTAGGGCCTTTGTCAAATGTCAGCTGTTCATAGGAGGATGATGGCATCTCTGGGGTCTCTATTCTGTTCCATTGGTCTATATGCCTCCTTTTTACAAGTACCAGGCTGTTTTGACAACTGTGGCAGTGTAATAGGTTCTAAAGTCAGGTAGTGAGAGACCTCCCAGTGTGTTCTTCTTCAGTCTTGCTTTACTTATCCAGGGCTTCTTCCCTTTCCAAACAAAGCTGATGATTTGATTCTCTGTCTCATTAAAAATTGTCGCTGGAATTTGTGTTGGTATTGCATTATATAAATGGATTGCTTTGGGCAAAATAGACATTTTCACAATGTTGAGTCTTCCTATTCATGAGCCGGGCAGATTATTCCACTTATGTAAGTCTCTCCTAGTTTCTTATAGTAAGGACTTATACTTCTCTTTGTAAAGATTTCTTATTTCTCTAGTTAGATTTGTTCCTAGGTGTTTTATCTTCTTGAGGGCTATAGTAAATGGAACTGATTTGATGATTTCTTCTTTAATAATTTCACTGTTGGTATAAAGGAATCCCACTGATTTACTTATGTTTATCTTGTATACCTATACTTTGCTGAACTCCACTATTAGCTCCAATCGCTTAGTTATGGATTGCTTTGGATTATCTGTATAAACAATCATATTATCTGCTAAGAGGGAAATCTTTACTTTACTGCCAATATGGATGCCCTTTGTTTCTTTGACTCGTCTAATTGCTCTGGCTAGAACTTCTAGCACAATGTTGAATAGAAGTGGTGAGAGTGGGCATCCTTGTCTAGTTCCCGTTCTCAAAGGGAATTCTTTCAGTCTTTCACCATTCAGGATAATGAAAGCAGTTGGCTTTGCATAGATACTACTGATTACATTGAGAAATTTCCCCTCTGTTCCTATTTTTCTGAGAGTTTTAAGCATGAATGGGTGTTGAACTTTGTCAAATGTCTTTTCTGCATCAATTGACAAAATCAGGTGATTCTTGTTTTTCGTGTTATATATGTGGTTGATTATATTAATTGTTTTTCTGATGTTGAATCAGACTTGCGTCTCTGGAATGAAACCAACTGATCATGATGAATTATTTTTTTAATATGCAGTTGAATTCTATTGGCTAGAATTTTGTTGAAGATTTTTGCATCTAGGTTCATGAGTGATATTGGTCTGTAATTTTCTTTTTTGTGGGATCTTTCCATGGTTTTGGTATCAGGGTTATACTGGCTTCATGGAATGAATTTTGGAGTATTCCATCCCCTTCTATGGTTTGAAATAGCCTCAGTAGTATTGGAGTTAACTGTTCTCTAAAAGTTTGATAGAATTCTCTGGTGAAGCCATCTGGGTCAGGACTTTTTTTTGGTTGGTAGATTTTTGATGACTTTTTCAATCTCTTCCTTTGTGATAGATTTATTAAGTTGATCTACTTCTCCTTGTGATAATCTTGGTGAGTCATATGAATCTAGAAGTTTGTCCATTTCCCCTAGGTTTTCAAACTTGTTAGAGTATAGCCTTTCATTGATGGTACTTGGCTTGGCTGGCTAGAGTACAGCCTTTCACAGTACTCTTTTACAATATTTTTTTATTTCAGCTGGGTCTATTGTAACATCTTCCAACTCATTTCTTAATTGGGTTATTTGTATCTTCTGCTGTTTTTCTTTTATAAGTTTAGCCAATGGTTTATCAATTTTGTTGATCTCAAAGAACCAGCTTTTGATTTTGTTAATTTTTTCAATTGGTTTTCTAGTCTTTAAATCATTTGATTCTTCTCCAATCCTTGTAATATGTTTTCTTCTGGTGTCTGAGGGGTTCCTCTGTTGTTCTCTTTCTACTTGTTCAAGCTGTAAGGTTAATTCTTTAACTTGGGCCCTTTCTTCTTTCTGGATGTGTGCAGTTACAGAGATAAACTGACCTCTGAATACTGCTTTTGCTGTATCCCATAAATTCTGGTAGGATGTGTTTTCCTTCTCATTTTAATTGATAAATTGTTTTGTCCTTAGTTTCTTCTATAACCCAAGGCTTTATGAGCAAAGTGTTGTTCAGTTTCCACAAGTTTGAATTTCTACCTATGAATTTTCTGTTATTGATTTCAACTTTTACAGCTCTATGGACCAAGAAGATGCTTATTAAGTTGTTTTTTTTTTTTTTTTTACTTGTGATTGAGTGAAAGTGGTATACAATCAATCCAAGCTAAATTTGCATACCTACCTACCTGTAGTTTCCTCGCCTGGTGACAACACACTCTTTACCGTTCTGTAGATGTCATATCCTGCTAAGAATCTCCTATACCCTCTTCTCTGCCCTCTCCTCTGCATTCTGGTTAGAGGCCAGTAGGATGACATCCTGTAGATACATACAACCATAAAGTGAACACACCCTATGGTAACCCCATGTCCCCATGTACAATCCATTCCTGTCTGAAGAGTTGACCTCAGCAATGAATAATGATCCGAGCCAGCAGCAGGTCTAGCGGGCCATGCTCCCAGGGGAAATCGCAGGGTATCGGACCATGAATTGCAGTCTTTTAGCTGAGTTCTTGAGGTGCACCTCTCTTTTATTTGTGTTGCCACTGGGACCCGACATTGTGTGCCCCATCCTGGCTGTCATTGGTGTGGCCTGGTACCATCTGGTTCTTCTGATCACATGTTGGTACAATCATCCATACACGTGGGTCCTTCTGTCCTCCAGGCTCTTTTTCTCTTATGTCTTTTTGACCTAGGTGATCATCTGATTCAGTTGGGAAGGCATCATTTGGTGTATCTCAGATGGCAGCTTGCTAGCTTTGAAGACCCTAGACCCCACTTGCCAATATGGTGTGCAGAAGACTGTCTTAGCAATAGGCTAATTCTGCCAGTTGGTCTCAATGTACCCTGAGAGCATGGTCCCTGGACCCGTGCCCCTGCTACTCTATCCTTGCAGTATTAGGCTGGGAATAGAAGAGTTTTCAGTTTATGTTGAAGTCCAGTTAAGATGATCATCTTCCTAGTATGTGCTATCACTGCTTTCACCCAATCAAATTTCTATCAGCTATTTCATCTATATGCATCCCTGTCCCTCCCTCCCCTCCCATGTATCCATCAAAGAGTCTTTTCTTCTGTATGTGAGTCTGTTTTTAAGTCTTTATAGTAAGGATCTCATACAATATTTGACCTTGTGTTGCTGACTGATTTCACTCAACATAATGTCTTCCAGTTGAAAAAAGATTATGAGATGCTTCCTTAAATTATTATTGTCCTTTATCATTGCATGGTGTTCCACTGAGCATATGTACCAGTTTGCTTATTCATTCATCTGTTGTTGGGGATTTGGGTTGGTTCCATCTTTTTGCAGTTGTAAACTATGCTGCAATAAACATTCATGTGCATGTGACTGACTTTAATTTTGTATGATATATTCTAAGCAGTGGGATTACTGGATCAAATGGTACATCTATATCCAGCTTTTTAAGGAAGTGCCAAATTGCTTTCCAAAGAGGTTGTACCATTTTGCAATCCCACCAGCAATGTAGGAGAGTTCCAATTTCTCCACAGCCTCTCCAATATTTGGTGTGAGATACAGTTTTTTAAGTATCTTTTTGGAATGTGCTGAATATGTTAGGTAGGAGCAGGGAGGCAAGAGTCGAGGTCTGACACCACCTAAAAAGATTTAAGTGGGCCAGGAAGACTTCTTGGAAGAGGTGGGGCTTGAGCTGAATCTCAAAAGCCAGATTAAGCTTCAAATATTACACTCCTTTAGTTTAATGAGCATGCCAAATTTAAGGAGGACATAAATGAGTGATTGAAATTGCTTGACTTAATGAAGCCTTAATAATAACCCTAATTCAGTTTATTCGGCATCTATCACTCATAGATGAATAGCTAATGCATTTTCCAATAAAACAGTCATAATAAAATAAAAACAGCCATAAAATATATTCTTTTAATCACACACTTTCTAAACAGGAGCACTCAATCAGTTCAAAGACCTCTACAAAATGCTTTAAGTTTTCTTTTTTTTTTAATTTCATAATTAAATTTACTTGATGTTAAAAGATGACCAATTGGCTGTGCTTCCCTCATCCTGTAGCTGTTGGGGGCATCGAGTGTATTGTGACTTATGACAATGCATGTTACAGAGTAAAACCATCAGAAAAGCCCCATAATGCTTTTTAGGCTGTAATCTTTATAGGAGCATATCCCCAGGTTTTCTTGTGGCTGAGCTGCTGGGTAGATTTGAACCCCCAAGCTTGTGGTTAGCAACTGAGACCTTAACTACCATATCACTGGGTCCCTTTTTCTCATCCTAAAACCAAAGGTAAACCTGTTGCCATTGAGTCAATTCTGACTCATGATCCCCTGCAGAAACTAACTTTGTTTCTAACAAAATACATTCTGCTGTGAAAAGTGACTCTTCTTCTACATGGAGAAAACTGCCCAAGTGATGTAGACTTGATCCTCCCAAATTGCTTTTTCTTGGAGAGCTCTCAGATCCTTCTACCTTCTTTCTTGAATGTAAAAGAAGAGACACTTGATGAAACTCTGCCCATGGATAAATACAGATGATATTTCACTCAGCTCTACTTATAGCAGCTGAGACACATTGGCATTTTAGAAAGAAATACTGAGATGGACAAAAAGAGTGATGTTAATATAGAAAATATAAATTATACTGACTCATTCAATTTCCCAAATTGTAAGTTACTTACCCTGCCATAGCTGAGGGTCTGTCTGCGTTCTACTGACAGTATCTTGCTTTGCTTGCTTAGCAACTCCAAGACTATGTCCCCTTGGTTACTATAGGCATATTTAGTCAGTCACATGAAACTGGTGTCTCAGAAGTATGACATTCGGCAGTCAAGACCAAAAGAGAGAACAAAACATGATTTATAGAACACTTGAAATATATCAGTCAGTGTGCTAGATTATTTAAACTACAGCGTCTGATTTACCTTTGAAACTATTCTTTGTGGAATAGTACAAAGCTGTTTGATTGCTGATCAATGAGACAAGTGCCATGAATTCACTCAGTTAGTGAATGGCGAAACTAGGTTGAAGTTCTACCTGATTCAAAACCCCGTCCCACATACACATACATATGTGCTCTGCTAATGCCTTTTTCCAAGAGAAATTTGCAGACATTAAATCTGATTTTGGAGACCATCTCAATAACAGATTTGATCCACTGATCATTAATGACTGAAGACTGGAAGAGTTGTGGGCTGACATCAAGGATATCATATATGAGTAAAGCAAAAGATCATTAAAAAGACAGAAAAGAAATAAAAGACCAAAATAGATGTCAGAAGAGACTCTGAAACTTTCTCTTGAACATAAAGGAGTTCAAGTTGTTGGAAGAAATGATGAAATAAAAGAGCTGAACAAAAGACTTTAAAGAACAGCTTGAACAGACAAAGGAAAATATTATAATGGTATCTCTGAAGAACTGGAGTTTCTAAATAAAAGGCAAAGAACACTGTCTTAGTATTTAATGTTGATGTAACAGAAATACCAGAATTGGCTGACTTTAACAAAGAGAAATTTATTTCTTCAAAATAAAGTAGGTTAAACGACCAAATTCAGGGAATCAGTTCCAGGGGAAGGCTTTTTCTCTATATAGATGTTCTCATCAATCTTTTCCCAGACTAGGAGTTTCTTTGCAGAGACCATGGGTCCAAAGGACATACTGTGCTCTTAGCACTGCCATCTTGGTGGTATGAGGTGCCCTGTCTCTCTGTACATTTCTCTCTCTTATATCTCAAGAGGTGGCTTGAAGACACAATATAAGTCTGTAGACGGAGTCCTGCCCCCTCGAGCCAACTGCTGTCCATCCTCCCTTGTTAGCATCATAGAGGCAAGATTTTCAACACACAGAAAAACGATCCAATATCAGGAATCAGGGCCTAACCAAACTGATATGCCCATTTTTGGGAAACACAACTCTGTCCTGACAAGCACGCTCAAAATTTCTCAAGCTCCAATAATTGAAGAGAAAATCTAAGAGATGCAGTACTGAAATACAGCGGAGACCTCATGCTACAAATCAAAAGGTCAGCAGTTTGAATTTACCTAGTATTTCTTGGAAGCCCAGTGGGCCAGTTCTTCTCTGTCCTGTAGGGTTGCTATGTGTCAGAATTGACTCAATGGCCCACAACAACAGTAATGTGGGAAAAAAAATATTGAACGACACAGGAAAGCTCAAATGAAGATAGGAGGAATAGAGAGTCACTGTACCAAAAACAATTGGTTGATACTAAACCATTACAAGCAGTAGCATATATTAAGAATTGTTGGTGTCGAAGGAAGAAGTCCAAGCTATGCTGAAGATGTTGATGAAAACAAGGCTCCAGGAAATGGCATAACATGAACTGATATGTTCAACAAAGAGATATTCTGGAGGTACTCACTAGTCTATGACAGGAAATTTGGTAAAAAGTGTTTTGAAGGGTGGACTAGGTGTTGGTGTGGGTGCATAGCTTCCCAAAGGAAGTACTTTGAAGGTGGTCATAGTGAGATTCAGCAGTGAGATATGTAGCAATTTTCTAGGATGAGTTCATGAACTTTATTGTCAAACTTTGTAAGAAATCTAGTACTCTACACACTTGCGAATATTGGTAGAAAACTTATAATGAGTTATACATGAGGCTATATACCTCATGTATATACTTTGGACATGTTGTCAGGAAAGATCAGTCCCTGGAGAAGGGCATCATGCTTGGTAGAGTGGGGCATCAGCGAAAAAGAAGAAGACCCTTGACAAGATGGATCGACACAGTGTCTGCAATAACGGGCTTAAGCCTAGAAACAATTGTGGACATGATGCAAGACTGGGAAGTGTTTTGTTCTGTTGTTCATAGGGTCACGATGAGTAGAAACTGACTCGATGGCACCTAACAACAACAACAACATATACCTCAGAAGTCGTGATAAGTCAATCCCAGGTATTACACCTGAAATGTTCATAAACTATGGGAGATGCAGAAATAGAAGTAATATTTTATGACAATGTGAGAAGTTTTTGGTTAAATGAAGTGTAGGATGTAATGAGATTGGAAAACAGAAATCTAATGCTCTTTCCAGCCATCCATCCATTTATCCATCCATGAGCTTTCCAGACAAGTGGGGATGAAGATGTTTCTTAAAAGAAGATTGGCTTATCATGAAGGAGAGTTAGGCACTATTGATTTAGAAAAACCAGTATTTATTTTAGGGGAGCTATAGAATTAGAACAATGTAGAAAGATACAGTAGTCTGCTTCCGTAAAGACTTACAGTCTTGAAAACCCTATGGCATGATTTTTCCCTGTCCTGTAAGGTCACTGTGAATTAGAAGTGACAGTTATTGGTATAGATAATTACAACAGAGTTTAAAAGGGGTCCTGGTAACTGACTGGGCAAAGTACAGGGAGGATATGGGGTTGTGTCTTTATTCTTTGCTTTAGGCATTTATCCCACCTGAAATACTTTTCTCTGTCCTTTATACATTGTCTGCCTCTAGTGCTTCCACTCATGTTTCCAGAATGACCCAAGTGTCAAGCATTCACCACCTTGTTCGTGTTCCTGCTGTGTATTACAGGTTCCTCTAGTCTTCTCCTCAACACCAAGTACAATAATTGGTTCTACACCTGTCCGTCAGCCCCTCTGTGCTGTGGAATATTCAGGATAGGAATACCTAACCCTATTTGCTTCTTACTACCAGGACGTAATGCAGTCATAGTACTGGGCTCACAATGGCACCCAATGGGTGTTTGCTCAGTAAATGGATTCTCTATATGCAATGAGAAATACAATGACGAGTCCCAATTTTTTCTCCAGATGCTTAGACTTACTGAACATGTTAACAAGTGACTACTGTGTTTTTTCTCATCCCACTTTTCCACCTTATCATCCACTTCAGTTTCCTTGGGACATTTATCCTTTTGTGAATTTGTTTTCAACCAAATCCAATTTTGCTATTATCTGCCCAGGTTCCTAACCTATCAAAACCCATTTGTACTGTACCTCTATTCACTCTGTTGCTTGTTACATCTTCCAATTTAGTGTAATCTGTGAATTTCGTTAACATGCCATTTACTCTCACTTTGAAATCTCATGTACTCTACCTCCTTCCATGTAGCTTATCACCAAGAATGAAGTAGATATTTACTAAATTAATGTGCCAATGATGTTTAATTTGGAAGAGTTATGAATATAAAGGAAGAAAACTAATATAAGGAAACTGAATAGATTGGGGGGAAGCTAGAGATGCTTATGAAATGTTAGTCTCTGTGAAAAAATATATTCAGTGAACATAGATAAAACATGTGCACTAAAGATGGGAAAATAATTGGAAAATAGTATTTTAGATGAAAATTGCACAACTTTTAATACATAACACAGAATTTACATTGACAAACAAAAAATATATAATAACATGTATTCTAAAATGCTAGAGTAGTGGACTTTACCAAATGTTCTCTTTCTATAGATATGGAGAATAAACCTTGAAGGACTTGACCAAGAGTATGTCCCAAGTAGATTTAGCAAAAACTCTAGAAGCCAAGTCTTTGCTCCTTCCTCTAAAGCTCCCAGCCTTCCACGTACGTAAGGCCTTACAGTTTACACATGATTGAGACACAAGTCACTGTGATTTGTACAGCATACTTGTTAGAACAGGGATAGTTGTTATTATCTTTCTCTTTATTGGACACATTAAACAATTTAAGTCTCAGGAAGGAAGAACCAGTGAAAGTGTAGGCTGCTAATTAGTAGAGAAGTCAAACCTGAAGCTTTTTACTCCTTCCAAGGTCAGCGTTCTTGCTTCTATGCCATGCTGACCCAGACAGAATAAACATCATATGATATTTGAAAGGACCATTACCACTCCCTTAGTCTGTCTTTAACCTGAAAGCTGAATAAATCTTACGACTGCAGAGGTAGCAGAAAGGTGGAACTGAGAATGTGCCCAACACACACAGTCTAAAGGGTGAGTTGCCAAGCACCATGAATTTGGATGATCCAGACTTGTAATCTCGCTTTGCCATGTCTGGTCCATGTAGGCACTGTGGTCTAGAAAATCAGCCAATTGTCAGCCCCATATAAGCGGTAAAGTTTTCATTTGGGCTGCAACTTCTCGTGATGATTAAACTTAGCCATAAAATTAGATCAACCCTGTTGTCTGATGCTCATCTACACGGCAGAATGGATACTGGAGAGCCATACCCTAACTTGTGTTACTTGGCTTCTCGCTTGGAAGGTAAACATCAGATTCTGAGAACTAGAGCACCAGGTCCATAGCACTGACATGTGGGTCTGAACTTCTAGACCAGCTGCTGAAATGGCTGATGGAGAAGAAGATACACAGAGTAAGACAGACACAAATCAAGGTGCGGTGCCACAGCATTCATCAGAAATACGCATTGTTTTGAGATAATTGTTCGCTGTAAGCTGGATGTCAGCACTATTTGATTTTCATGGCATTTTATAAAAATACACATTGAAGGCAAATTCAACAATATTTGTGCTTAGGAAAAACAGTGTGTATTGTTCTTATACAGACAATAGTAATCAGAGCAAAACACACCATGTAGTTTTGTAATGTGTCCCCCTATGTAGAAGTGGGTAAGTGAGACACTGAAACCACATACACATATACCTACAGAGCTTATTATACACACATCAGCCACTCATTGGAATTTAGGGTTAGAATTTAGGCAAGAAGACTTAGAGAAATAAATATTTGATTAGCAATTTAATGAGCAGATTGACATCCAAGTCCAATTTCCTACTGTAACTACTAGCCTTGTTACTTGTTGCTAGCCACTTAGTTTTCCTGAATCTGTTTTCTCAACTCTAAAATAATTAATATTTTTTGGAATACAATAGATGGTTATTGCAAACATTAGTATGATTGGACTTGTATAAGTAGCATGTAAAGTATAAGAAGTTTTAAGAGGACCCGAGGGTAGGGATGTACTGAACTCTGGCTGGATTAAAACAAGAATAACTCTCTCAAAACCATGGCCTTTGAGTCAGCTGCAACTCATAGTGATGCTATGGGAAAAGAGTAGAACTACCCCATGGAATTTCTGAGGAGTGGCTGGTAGACTCAAACTGTCAGCATTTTGGTACCTACTGAACTCTTAACCACTGTTCCATTAGGGCTCTGTAAACTCTCTCTGAGATCAAATATATTAGATGGTAAATACAGGTTGTCATCAGGTGCTGTGTGCTTAGTTCTCACTCGTAAGAACCTGTGTAAAACACAGCGAAACACTGCCTGATCCTGAGGTGTCCTCACAATTGTTGCTATTCTTAAATCCATTGTTGCAGCCACTGTGTTCTTCCATCTCTTTGAGGGTCTTCCTCTTTTTTTTGCGGACTCTCTACCAAACCCGATGTCTTTCTCCTAAACAGGTAGTGATTTTCCAAACAGTGCTTATACTCTAAATGAGGTTGCCGGTAAATCATGCATCCCTTGAATTTTTCTAGTTTAAGCAGATTCCAAGCCAATTACTGCAGGTGAGCACTAGGGTTTAATCATCTCCCAGAAGCATGGCGAAGACAAACCAGATTGGCTTCAGGACTTAGATATTGAGGTCTGCAGGGGAAGACTGCAATAAAACATATGGACCCCAAACAGAAGTCACATGCCAGAAGGCATGGAAGGGCAGACCTTCCGGGTGCACGGGCACACTGGGTCTCATTCAGTACATAAGCTCTAGCTGGTTCCCATGGGATGCAAGACGCACTCTGCTGTTAGCAGAAGCCAATGCCATTTGGATCATGCTTTTGAAATTAGGTTGAGTTAGGCGACTGCTCTTGTTAGTCCATCCCTCACGGCAGTGCCAAGCACAGTGGAACCAAAGGCTGCCGGCTTCTGCACCAGCCCTTGGATCTGCTGCAGACTGCTATCCACAGGGTTCTCACTGGCTGATTTTTAGAAAGTCACCAGGTCTTTCTTTCCTAGTCCCTGTAAATCTGTAAGTCCAGAAGATCCACTGAAACCTGTCAGCATCACAATGCACAACTCTCCATAGACAAATGGGTGGCAGCTGCACGTGTGTACACTATCGAGAAATTGCACAGAGGACTCTTGGGTGGAAGTATTCCAACACCGAACTGCTAGTGCTCTTTGACTGGGGAATGTGCAGGCTGCACGTTTACACTGAGAGAAAGTTCAAAAATGAAGTTGCAGAGATAAGCTGTTGACCAAGTTGGGAAAGTCAAATACTCAGGAGAATTCAGTGGAAACCCAAGGAGAAGCAGGCCGTCCTGAGCAGGGGAAGCACAGCAGCAGCGTAGGGCGTGGTGAGCCAGCCGAGCGTGGACTTGAGATGAGGGAGTTCGTGTTCAGGATGAACCCTTTGTGGCTGCTGGGGACTTAAAACATGGACAGCGGGGAGACAGTGAAATAATGCCCCTGTCCCCAAAGAGTCCAATGTCCTAGTTGTTGGAGCTCGTGAATGTGTTCAGTTGAAGGAGACAGCTGACCCAAGGCCAGGTAAAGAAACTCTCTCTCTCTCTGTGGACTCTGGAATCCTGATTTTTCTAAATATTTCTTATGTATATGAATTAACATTTAAACAGCCAAAAGCATGTGTTGGTGGACAAAATGTGAAATGTATGTTCTTGGATGATGCTTTTAGAACTAGAACTTGGAACAAACTTCTGGGGAACAACTTAGCAACACCATAAAGCTGTAATAATGTTAATGCCTTTGGTTCAACAATGCCTTTTCTGTGATTTAATCCTGAAGAAATACAGATATTTGCAAAGTTTATAAGTGAGAATATTTATGGAAGTATTATTTATAAGAATACAAAATTTTAAATAAAACAAATTGCCTAATAAAATGATTAGTTTTATAAATTATGTTACTTCCACAAGATAAAATATGAACCATTAAAACAGTGATTTTGCAATATTCTTTATAATATTTGAGAAGCCATGCAATGTAACTAAAAACCAAGATATAAAATTATGCTTACAATTTGGGTCCAGTTGTGTGAAAATTATGTATTTATGACTAGAAACAAAAGTTTATGGTTATTATCTAGTGAAGTGTAGGTTCATTTTTGTCTTGTTCAAAACTTTGGAAAATAGCTATAATGAAGACATACAAACACCTGTCTACAGTTTGTCATGCTGTGGTACTGTAAATATGGTATGCTTCTGGAAGCTGTGCCACTGGTATTTCATAATCCAGTGGAGTTGTCCATAACGGACAGGTTTAATTCTATATATCCCTGCCTTTCTTTCTTACTAAGATTGAAGTCTTTGTAGGCCAATGCTGTATCTTATGCATTGCATTGTCTCCTGTAACACCCAGTATCTGTCTATACATAAAACCCAAACCAAACTCATTGTTGTTGAGTCCATCACAACTCATAGTGACCCAATAGGACAGAGTAGAAATGTCCCATAGAGTTTCCAAAGAGTGTCTGGTAGAATCAAACCGCTGACCTTTTGGTTTGCAGCCGTGACACCTAATGGCTATACCACCAGGGTTTCCTGTCCATAAGTAAGTGCTTAACTCATATTTAGTAGAAGATAGGGTATCCCTGGTTGATATAACCAAATAGTCACTGGCTCAGAATTGAAAGGCTGGATGTTTGAATTCACCTAGACCTACTTTGGAAGAAAGCCCTGGTGATCTAGTCTTGAAAAACCAGCCACTGAAAACCATGTGAAGCTATTTCACCTCTGACACATGTAAAGTAGCCATGAGCAGAGCTGAACCAATAGCAACTGTTTCGTATTTTTACTAGATAAGATTGGGAATCAGGATTCCAGAAATTATTCCCCAAATAGTCCAGGATAACTGCTACAGGTTATAGTGTATCAGGTATATATCACAGAGGTAGACTGATACTGCTTGGCTATTGCATTTGAAATTTCATGTTTTGGGATAGAGAGAGGGTTTTCATTACATTGTTGGAAAATCTGTACACTAAGCTTACAAATTTAGCTTCCATGTAACACTTCTGTTGACAAGAGCCTGGAAAGCAGTATTTCTTTTGGTGCATGGAAAGAAGTATTAATGGGAGTTAAACGGCCAGCCTTGCAAAACATGTATTTAAGGGTTAGAAGAATGAGGACAATAAAAGCCAAACTAAATTTCAGTCTACCTAGTTTAAGTATCTCTAATTCCACAGCATGACTATTTCATCTTAATGACACTATCTAGTGTAGTATCATCATTCTCTTGCCAAAAATTGACTAGATGAGCTCTTTGTAGAAATTATGATGACTGGGGAAATATGGGTGAGTTTAATTTCATCAGTTCAGAAAATATGATCTCCTTTCCTAATGGAGTAGAACATAAAAAGAGGGAAAAGAGGCCAAGCTCACTGGAGTAATTAAGGAGCTGGCCAAGAAACTAGAGTTACAGTTACTTAAGACACATTTCCATGAAGGTCTGATCAAAAGAAGCCTCAGTTTTATTGCACTGATAGCAGAGATACAGCTTATTACAAGAAATGACTACAAAATAGATTAAGAATGTTTTGACTATGGCTACAACATTTTTTTGGCTGATAAATGAGCTAAGCATCTTAAGGAGAGACTCAGTCTACCCATAATAATCTGAACAAGAGTTGGTTTTTTACCCCTTTTCTTCTTCCAAAAAATGGATGAGTGAATGATCTTTCAGAACAGCCACCAGTTAATGACTTTGTTTATCAGTTTATGAATGATTTAATTTCAGATCTATGAGACATTTTAGAACATCTGAAAGACTGTTTGAAAGTGGAAAACTGGATTTAGGGATTTTTTCTTTCTTTTTTTTTTTTCACCCACAACACACAGCCAGAGTGAGAATTCTGATATTTACAAAAATGTTTGTTTAAAAAGGCAGAACATGAAGTACTAAGTTACAATAAGATTTTAGAAAAGAATCTCATTTCTTTGCTAAGACACAATTAAATTAACTCAGTTGATAAAATTGGTGTAATTTTGGCTGAAGAATTAAAAAAAAGAAAAAGAAAGAAAGGAAGAACAATAATCGCAGAAACTCCAGGCTCCTGGTGAATTGGAAAACTAAGAATTTGGTGACCTTCAGTGTAAATGCTGAAGCAGGCAGAAGACGGGTGTCAAAAAGCTTCAGTCCTTAAATCTAGCTCTGCCTGTCGATTTTCAAGATCAGTTTCTTTTGTTCTTAAGTAGTAGTAATGGTAATATCATTAAGTATCATTTTTAAAATGATCTATTATTCCACTATTTGAAGTAACTTCACTTATATTTTTGTACTGCTTCTAGAAAGTACTGAGAGTGTTCCAGTACATCAGCTATTATGTGTCTTAGGCACAACAGCTCCTCTAGAAATTAACGCTGACTTGCTCAAAGCTGTGTGGAATATATAACTGTGTGCTTGTGGCCCAGAAATCATTTGTCTCTTATTTTTTACTTGGTTGAGTTAAGAATCATGCAGTAAAGGTTGTGATGCAGATACAGTAAAAAGAGGAAACAGAAGTGGCCACAGGAGAGAAATGGTGTTTATAGATGAATTAGTTAATCACGTATTCTCAATGTTAACACTGCTGATTATAGTGTCAGAAGTCATTGGTGATACAAGCAGTTCACATCTCAGCGGTCCACCCAAAGGTTGGAGCTTCAAATCCACCCAGAAGTCCTACTCATAGGCATTTGACATCTAATGAATGAAAACAATTGTCTACGCAAAGACTTCTACACAGATGTTCAGAACAGCCTTATCTTTATCAGTCACAAGCGGGAAGCAACACAAATGACCATCAAGAGCTTGGATGAGCAAAGTGGATTTTGTCAACATGATGAGATACTACTTGTCAATAAAATAAATTAGCTACTGACACATAGAGCAGCATGAGGAAGGAACAACGAACTTGAGTCAGCCCACTTTGGTTTGGTTATAGTTGTAACAGATGCAGGTTAATTCACTTCTTTAAATATTTATCCAGCATTTAATGAGCACGATTTAATTCTTTCAGAATACAGCATTCAATATATCACAATATCTTGCTTTTGAAGTTTCGTTTCTTTCTTTTCACTGTTGGTGCATCTGTATTTTAGTAGCTCATAACAGAAAGTTTTGATAATACATGAAATTAATAGTTTCCAAAGGTGGCCCCTTTTGGTAGCATTAAGAATTATTTGATCAAAAATTACATGATGTGGCTCAGTTTATTGCAATCAGTATTATTTTTGATGTTCTAATGGTATCTTTTGAGGAAATGAGATCCTTCAAGTCAGTTCTTGTGTCCTTCTCATTTGGCAAAGGTGATCTTTGATAAAGAGACTCATGTTTTAGTATGAGACAGTTATGAAAATGCGTAACTAAAATAGAGTGCACTAATTCTTCTCTTGAAGGATTCCTAGGGGGAAAAGAAGGGTGTAGCAAATACTGGAACCTGGACCTATTTCCTGACATTATCAATAGACTGACTGTCAATAAGCTTTAAAGCTATCGATTAGCAGGCAGAGACTTTGGTTCAAAACAGAGAAATACATTTTGGCAAGGCTGAAGGAAATCAACCTAAGCAGAAGCAAACAGATCTAAACAAGAAAGAGTCAGCAGTTACCACGACAGCCTGAACCCAGTGACATGTGAAGAGGCCAGATCCTTGAAGGCATGTGGCGCACACAGTAGTGCTTAGAAATGTGACGGCTGGGGGTGAACCACACAGAGTGACTTCCTCCCCAAGAGTACTATACCAAAAGAGGAGGCTAAGAAAGACAGCACCTTTTCAGTGGAGATTGCAGCTGATCAAGGGCAACATCAACAAGCCTGTTGTTAGCTGCCATCAAGTGGGTTCTGGCTCATCATGACCCTGGGCAACGAAACAAAACACTGCCCAGCCCTGTGCCTTCCGCACAATCACCACTACATGGAACAGGGTGCTATTTGAGTAGTAGTCATCAGGACATGTGAAAAACAGCACTCTTCACCAGGCCTTTAACTTGGGAGGAATTATTTAGCTGTAAGGGAGCAGTAGTACTTTAGCTTTTCAGGTTGTGTTACAGCCGGCAGACACCATATTTAGAAAAAAATAAAGGCCATCCTTACTAGTTGCTCTGAGAACACTTTCTTCTCCTCAACACCTTTCCTTCTGAGAAGTCTTTGTAACTGATTTGTCATTGATTTCTGCTGAAATCTAAATACCTTTATACCACTTTGAATTGCACTGTGGCCCATGTGTCAAAGTTGTCCAGTACTTGCGTGAGTAAATTGTAGCATTCAGTTCTCCCCACCTGTTGCACCATTTCTGACTCACTGGGAACCTGTGTAATGAGTAGAAGCATCCTATAGGGTTTTCTGGAGCCCAGATGGCACAGAGGTTAAGAACTCAGCTGCTAACCAGGATTTTTGTCAAATCCACCAGCCGTACCTTGGAAATGCTGTGGAGCAGTTCTACACGATCACTATGAGCCAGAATTAACTCAAAGGCAGCAGCTTATCTCTATCTCTCTATCTCTGTCTCTGACTCTGTGTCTATGGTGTGTATGTATATATATGGCACATATATAGAGTATCTGTGTTTATAAAGTGATATATATGTATTTTACATACATATATACATATGAGGATTGACAATTAAGTTCATAAACTCATCCTAGAAAAAGCCCTATATACCTCATTGCTGAATATCACTACAATCACTTTCAAACTACTCCCCTTGGGAAGCTATGTACTCATGCCAGCACCTAGTCCACCCTTCAAAGAAACTGGAATTCTTTTTCTGAAACGTTCATCAGAGCTGTGATCATATTACGCTTGATGCCCTGAAAGTCATCAAAATGTCTTCCTTTCAATATTTCCTTTATCTTTGGGTAAAGAAAAAAGTCATTGGGGGCCAGATCAGGTGAGTAGGGAGGGTGTTCCAATACAGTTGTTTGTTTACTGGCTAAAAACTTCCTCACAGACAACTATACAGTTCAATTCGTGAACTTGCCACCATGTCACTGTGCACAATGGCCATTTCAGAAAGAGTTCCAAAATCGCTGTAAAGTATGGACTAATATGGTGTAGTTGCATAGCCTCCAAACGGGAGTACTTGGAAGGTGACCGTAGTGATGCTTAGCAATGAAGTGTGTAGTACTCAAAGCAATTAAATTTGCAGACTTGTCAGATCTCGTGTGTGTGTGTGTGTGTGTGTGTGTGTGTGTGTGTGTTATAAAGTGTTTTCTAGGTGATAATCTTTACGGGAGCAGATAGATGGGCCTTCCTCCCACAGAGCTGCTGTGTGGGTTCAAACTATCAGCCTTTCAGCTGGCCAAGCATTTAAGCACTGTGGCCCCCAGGGTACCCTTGGCAAAGTGATAGTGGAATGAAATCATTTATGTTTATTAATTTTTAGAGAGTTGTTTACTAATGAAAATATACACTCATTATAGAACATACTGAATGCTGAAAGTGTAGATAAATGTAAAGAATAAAATAAACATCACAATAGATGTATTTAATGGATTCTTATTGATTATTTGCCCTCTGTCAATAGCTAGGCATTTAAAGAGAGCACTGAAGGCAATTGCCTTTAATAGAGGTGCTGCCTTGCCACAGGAAGTTCTGTGATCATTTTCGTAAACTAGCTTTCAATAATAACATCATGAATAATACCCACCCACTGCCATCAAGCCAGGTCTGACTCATAGTGACCCTAGAGTATATAATATTGACTTATATGTAATAAATAAAACATATATAACAATGTTAGAACAAGCTATGTGTTTTATCTTCCTTGATTTTTCTGTTAGCATTAAAAGGAACAATTTTATAATGCTTCTAATTATTGTGATATCATAGTTTTAATCATTGCTACAGTTCACGTCTACTGTGTCTTTGTCTGTGTCCATGTCTGCACATGTTGTGTCCGTGTCCACATCCACGCCCATGTCCTTGCCTACAACAACACCTAGACACACACCTGCACCTACACTTCCTCCTACACCCTGCACGTACCTATGCTGGTGTTGTTAGGTGCCATGCAGTCGGTCTGGACTCACAGAAACCCCATGTAAAGCAGAACAAAGCACTGCCCTGTCCTGAGCCATCCTCAGAGCTGTCATTCTGCTTGAGCCTATTGACGCAGTCAGTGAGTCAGTCTGTCTCACTCTTCCTCTTTTTACCGACCATCAGACTTTGCGACTTGAAAGCCTTCGTAACTACGGAGCCATTTCCTTGAGATAAATCTTTCTGTGTGTGTGTGTGTGTGTGTGTATAAAATCAGATATGTTGCCAGTTAGTTGATTCCAACTCATAGTGACTCTATAGGACAGAGTAGAACTGTGCCATAGAGTTTCCAAGAAGCATCTGGTGGATTCAAACTGCCAACGTTCTGGTTAGCAGCTATTGGTTTTAACCAGGGCTCATGTAAATCAAAATCAACTCAGGATGGTGCTCAGCCACCACCAGTGATAGCCATGATGGAGCTCACAGAGCGGAGCCTCACTGGCAACACAAGAATAAAAAGAGGTGCAACATGAGATCTCCACTAAAAGACCTCAATTGATGGTCCAGCGGTTTTGGGGTTCCTCTGAGAGCATGGCCCCCGGCCCTGATGCTGCCCATTCCCATAAATTATAACAAAGGTCCACTCTTTGGACAGGAATGAAATGGACTTGGCAATGCAGAGTAACCATATGTTGGAAGCACTTTATAGTTCTATACATCTATAGGATATCATCTTGCTGACCTCTGGCTGGAGGAAGGGGAGTGGATGGAGAGGAGGGGAAAGGAGACTGTTGGGAGGATGAGACATGTATGGAGCAGAGAGGAATAGTGTGCAGTCACCGGACAGGGAGAGCAGTGGAAGCTGCATAGAGGGGGGCATGTAAATTTACATGTGAATGTACATTTATACTCAGTTATGTTAAATAAAAAAAAAAATCAACTCAGCAGCAGTGGATTTTGGATACAGAGACACATACATGCACTCACACACACGCACACATGTGCAAAACACACCGCTGTTGAGTTGATTCCAATTCACAGGTATCCTATAGGACAGAGTATAACTGCTCCGTAGTGCTTCCAAGGAGGAGCTGACAGATTCAAACTGGTGACCTTTTGGTTAGCAGCCAAACATTCAACCATGGTACCACCAGGGTTCCTTGTATATGAATACTTCAGTATTTGCTTCTCTTGAGAACCCAGCCTAAGACAGTAGCTAGAAGGTTGAAATTGACTCAGTGAAAATTTTTTTTCCTTTATAGAAGCAGACTCCTACCATTTCCTCCCACAGAGAAGCTATATTGGGTGTAAATCATTGACCTTTCAGCTAGAGTCAAGATCGTCACCACCTTTTCATTAGGGCTGCATGCACTTACACATGCACGCACACACGCACACACACACACACACACACATGCACATTATCTGTCTGCCTGTCTGTCTGTCTATCTCTACCGTACATGTTGCCACTGAGTGGATTCTGACTCAGAGAGTACAGAGTAGAACTTCTTCATAGGGTTTCCAAGAGGCTGGTGGATTCAAACTGCTGATCTTTCAGTTGGCAGCCACACTGTTACCTACTGCACCACCAGGATTCCATAAATATACGTATAGACGTAGTGTGTATGTCTTCTGCTGGATGTTGCCTTCTACTATTCATTACACTCTCCTCCCTCTGATCTCTCTTTTGGGAAATCTTGGTCGCATAGTGGTTAAGAACTATGGGTGCTAACCAGAAGGTTGGCAGTTTGAATTTACCAGGCAGTTCTACTCTGTCCTATAGAGTCACTATGAGTTGGAATCAACTTGACGGCAGTGACTTTGGCTTTGTTCTACAGGGACCCCAATCTTGGCAAATGTCATTTTCCTATTTTCTTGCCAAATGAGTTTTAGTTTAGATCTTTCTGATAGAAGAGGCTTCAGTGAGATGTGAGATGTGAGATGCAGAAAGGAAGATAAACTCATTGTTCTTTGGCTGCCAGGGGGCTGAGGGAGACTGCGAACATGGGTTTCCCCAGACTTCCAGGTGTGCCCCTAGCATCAGCATGCAGGTGACGCAGACAGGCAGTCCTCTGAGTCCTGCCATCAATGCCCTTCCAGGTGATCTGAGGCAAGCGAGCTTTCTCTGATCACTGTTCTACTAGCCCTTCAGGGTTGTGTAATCTTATTATGGAATGAAATGTCTTGCTGCTCAGAAACCTGCCAGTAATCAAGTTAGTCCAGACTAGCATAGTCTGGACTGATAAAATTACAGATAAGCGTGTCTTAGCCACATCTGCCCATCCTGTGTTATTGACATGACATGTGTGTGTACAGGCAGGTGGCAACATCTGCTCTTAATTACTACTCTACAAAAAGCTAAATTAATCATGACAAAGCGAAATCTGAGTTTGTTAGAAGAAAATTTATTGCATCTTATATTTTCTATATAATGTATAAGTTAATAGTATACTATTAGCAATAAAAAAAGAAAAAAATGGAAGCTATGCAACGGGAGGGGGAACAAACAATACCTTCTCCAGAGCAGTCGGGACACATGCAAAGGGCCCTTTCCAGCATGCATGGTCGGCAGACTTGTCTGTTGAGTCCCTGCCTGAGCCCTCACTACAAGTAATCCAGTTTGGTAATAGCATTGGTACCATACAGTAGATAATCCAGCCCATACTTCTGGTCTTTTGGGGGACTTGTACTGGATGAAAGTTTATGTGCGGCCTCTTTACCTCCTCCCTTGGTTTTCCCTGTGCAAAGAGGAACAACATCTCACTGTGAGATTAAATCAACTGCCCTAGTTCATGGATAGGCCAGCCCATATGCCTGCTCAGCTGCTGGTCGTGCCTGCCTGTTCTCTTCCCCAGCACCCTGTTGAAAACTTGTCTTTCTCCCTCCCACAAGATAAAAGAATCTCTGTGAGGGCAGCTTGTGTTTTCAGAATCTGGAATAGTGACTGGCACACAGTACCTAATGGCTCCTGTTCTTGTCATCTTGAGTGGGCTTCAACTCACAGCAGCACCATCTACAATAAAACAAAGTGTTGTCCACAGCCTCACCATCAAATGTTCACTGGTGTATTAGCCTGTTCAACAAAGCGAATCTGTTGCCATCAAGTCATTCTCAACTCAGAGCAACCCTATGGGACACACTAGAACTGACCCCAGAGGGTTCTCAAGAAGTGTGTGTTGTTGGATTTGAAATGCCGATCTTTCAGTTAGCAGCCCAATTCTTATCCACTACGCCATGAAGGTCCAATGGTAGATCAGACTCCCTGTTTATTTGGAGTGATTGCTTTCCAACCAAGAGAACTTACTGTGCAGTGCTATACCAGAAAAAATTCTGTCATGATCTATAGGGTTTTCAGTGGCTAACTTTTGGATGTAGGTGACCAGGCCTTCCTTTCTAGTCTCTGCTAGTCTGGACAGTCTACTGCTACCTATCTACCATGCATTACCATGCTGGGTATTTGAAATACTGATGTCATAGCTTCCAGCATCGCAGCAACACATGAACCACCACAGTGCTACACACCTGCAGACAGGTTCTGGACTCAATAAATATTAGTCAGATAACTGAAAGAATAATTGTTTGGGTGTTTTGTTTTAGACTGCAAGTATATGAAAACTAAACTGTATGTATAGTGTAGACCTCTTCAGTCTGTCTGCTCCTCTGGTTCTAGAAATCCCACAACAGCAGAAACGCTGGTGTCATTTTATGGAAATGGAAAGGAAGTGGGAGTAACATGGGATGATCCCCAAGGTGACATTGCTCACTGGAGCAGAAGATCCTGCCCGGAAGGAAGCTCGTTATCCAGTTCACGTTGTCAGCTCTTGTGTCTGCAGGCATCCTAAACACTGGGAAAGAAACTGAAAACTTCCTCCAGATTCACAGCAACCACTTTCTATACGAGTGAAATTTCATGGAGACAATCACATATTCCTCTGCAGAATAGTTATAAGGAGAAAGAACATGCTCAGCATGTCACAAAGTGTCCTCATTGCAGCACATTCCTAACATTAAAAGAAACATTAAAAGTTCAAAAGTGTGATTCAACACCAATCCAGATGGTGCTCACAGTCAGCATGGAAAATTCTGGATTCTGTATAACACAGCTGTTTATTTTCTGTGACAGTGTCACTATTCCAGCTTCTCATCATGATATAAAAGCAAATACGAATTGTCAGGATGCTCTTAACGAGATTCTTCTACCACCACGTGGCACTGCTTTTCCCATGGCAATCTTAACCAAGCCACCTCCTACCCCATTAGCAGGAAAAGCCCTGAATACACAAGGATGGTTATGGCTGCCAAACTAGTGGCCACTGACTTGATTCTGACACACGTCAACCTCATGCGTGACAGAGTAGATTTCAACCCCATAGGACTTACTTGTTTGTGACCCTTCAAAGCAGATTACTGGGCCTCTCTTCTGAGGTTCCCCTGGGTAGGTTCAAGCTGCCAACCTTTTGGTTAGTAGCTGTATGCTTGACACTATCCAGGGACTCCAGTTAAGGCCGCATTACTCAGGAAACTTGCCACAGCGGTGCCACACTGAGCATTCCAAAGAATCAAACATTCAATGAAAAAGTCACATTTTCTAAAAACCTATCATAATAGATGAGGTTCGGCCAGTCTCTCGAGAGTGACAAAGGGACAATAAAGTCGCCACATGGTGGGTTTTGTGGCAGTTGGCGGCCTGTGTGCGTTGATTCACCGACCGTTGGGTACTCTATAGCCCTTGGATCTCTCGTGAGCCCTGCTTTGGGATTAACCAAGTGTAAAATAAGAAAGAATAATCCCTGGCATTCAATATTTTATGGAACTCAAATTCCAAAGCCTAAAGGCTTCAAAAAGACATTTAAAAGCAGATTTGAATTGAAGAAATGAAGCACTTGCCTTTTGGCCCCTTGGCAAAGAAGATCATTCTTCAGCTAATTAGCAGAAGAAATGAGCTGCTCTTTAACCTACTTAGTTTTGGAATTAATCATCCTGAGCCTACCTGTTTTAATTAAGTGTATTTAAGATTTGCACAAAGGGATTTAATGAGACATAGTTACACTGCCAGCCTGTGAAGCCCAGAAAGGGCACTTATGCCTTAACAAAGCAAAGCATCATGGAACTGGGGTTGACCTCCTGCCCTCTCAAATGGAAACTCCCAGTTTTTCTTAAATATGAGGATGTTCCAGTGAGTCAAAAATAAAAACGTTCTTTCGGTTGCCTTTACCATTCAAGTTTCTTTGTTTTGTTTTAATAATGAATCTGAACTGGCTCAGTTACAAGAATGTTTTAAGATGAAGAGGTCTTTGTTGTTGGTAGGTTCTAGTAAATTCTGACTCATAGAGACCCCATGTACAAAAGAACCAAGACTCCAATTCTGTGCCATCCTCACAGTCACTGCTGTGCTTGTCCCCACTGTTGTAGCCACTGTGTCAATCCATCTAATAGATGGTCTTTGTTTTTACTGCTGATCCCATAATTTCCCAAGCATGATGTCCTTCTCTGATCCTTTCTGAAAACATGTCCAAAATGTGTGAGATGAAGTAGCATCATTCTTGCTTCTAAGGAGCATTTTGGCTGTACTTCTTACAAGATACATTTGTTCATTCGTTTGGCAGTCTATGGTATAAATATTTCTCACCAACATCATCTGTCAAAAACATCAATTATTCTTTGGTCTTCCTTATTCATTATCCAGCGTTCCCATGAATAGAAGAGTTGAAAATTCCATGTCTTAGGTCAGGCATACCTTAGTCTTCAAAGTGATGTCTTTGCTTTTTTAATAATTTAAGAAGTCTTTTGTAAAAGTTTGCCCAATGTAGTACATCATTTTATTTCTTGCCTGCTGCTTCTGTGAGCATTGATTGTAGACAAAATCCTTGATAACTTCAATCTTGCCTCCATTTATCGTGGTGTTGCTTAGTGATCCAGTTGTGAGAATTTTTGTTTTCTTGAGGTTGAGGTATAACCCGTATTGAAGGTTGTGGTCTTTGATCTTCATCATTAAGTGCTTCAAGTCCGTCTTCACTTTCAGTAAGTGAGGTTCTCTAATGCTCATTGTTGTCTCTCTCTCTCTCTTCTTTTTATTATGATTGAGTGAAAATGTGCATTCCTATACAAATTTGCATGCCCACCTATATGCAGCTCCCACTGCTCTCCCTTCCCAGTGACAGCACATTCTTCCTCTATGCTCCATACATATCTTATCCTCCCAACAACCTCCTATCCCCTCCTCTCGACCCATTCCCCCACCTCCAGTAAGAGGTCGGTAGGATGACATCCTATAGATTCACAGAGCCATAAAGTGTACACATGATATGGTGACTCTGTCACCAAGAACCAATCCATTCCTGTCCAAAGAGTTGACCTCCATTATGATTTATAGACAGGGGAAGCATCAGGGCTAGGGGCCATGTTCCCAGGGGAACTTTGAGGCCCCTGGACCATCAATTGTGGTTTTTTAGTGGAGATCTCATGGTGTACCCCTTTTTGTTCTTGTGTTGCCAGTGAGACTCAACTCTATGACTCTGTCACGGCTATCACTGGTGGTATCCAGTCACCATCCAGTTCTTCTGGTCACAAGTCAATGTAGTCACCCACTCACGAGGGTCTTTCTGTGTTCAGTATTCTCTTTCCTACATGTCATTTTGGTCCTTTGTGATCATCCGTTCATGCTGAGTTGTGACCATTTGCTGTACCCTCAGATGGCAGCTTATAAGACCCCAGATGCCATTCAACAATGTGGGGTGCAAAGGCTCTCTTAGAAAAACTCTAGGTGTGCCAATTTGGCCTCAGTTTCCCCTGACAGCATAGTCCCCATCCTCCCCAAGTTACTCTATCCTTGCAATATTGGGTTAAGATGGGAGGAGTAATCATGTTATGCTGAAGTCCGGTTAATATTGATCTTCCTTCTAAAGTGTGCTGTCACAGATTTCACCAAACCAAATTTCTATCAACCATCTACTATAAACCCTCCCCCCGATCCTTCCCCTCCCTTGCAGCCATCAAAGAGTCTTTTCTTCTATGCATGACTCTGTTTTTAAGTTCTTATTGTAGGGGTCTCATACAATATTTGTCCTTTTGTCGCTGACTACTTTTACTCAACATAATGTCTTCCAGTTGAAACCAACGTATGAGATATTTCCTAAAATCATTGTTCTTTATCATTGCGTAGTGCTCCATTGAGTATATATACCATAGTTTATCTATCCGTTCCTCTGTTGTTGGGCATCTGGGTTGATTCCACCGTTTTGCTATTGTGGACCGTGCTGCAATAAACATTCGTGTGCATGTATCAGTTGGTGTGAATGGCCTTGATTCTGTAGGATATATTCCAAGCAGTGGAATTACTGGGTCAAATAGTATATTTATATCCAGCTTTTTAAGGAAGTGCCAGATTGCTTTCCAAAGAGGTTGCATCATTTTGAAATCCCACCGGGAGTGAAGGAGAGTTCCAGTTTCTCAGTGGCCTCTCCACGGTTTGTTGTTTTGAGTTTTTTGGATCATGGCCAACCTTGTTGGGGTGAGATGGTATCTCATTGTAGCTTTGATTTGAATTTCTTTAATAGTTAATGATTGTGAACATGTCCACATGTGTTTTTTGGCTGCTGGGTCTCCTCTTTAGAGAAATGTCTGTCCGTCTCCTCTGCCCATTGCTTAATTGGATGATTTATCTTCTTCTTATTGATATTTTCTAGTACCTTATAGATTATGGAGATCAGGTATTGGTCTGACATATGGTTGCCAAATATTTTTTCCCATTCTGTAGGTGGCCTTTTAATTCTATGAATAGTCTTTGGATGAGCATAAGTGTTTGATTCTTAGTAGTTCCCATTTATCTATTTTCTCTTCGGCTGTTTGTGGTTTGCTTGACAGATCTTGGACTCTGTCTATGTTGTGTATTAAAGCTTCCATTGTTGTTCCTACTTCTTCTTGGATGAGCTTTATTGTTTTAGATTTGATATTTAGGTCTTTTATCCAGTTTGAGTTGGTTTTTGTATAAGGTGTAAAACATGAGTCTTGTTTCAATTTGTTGCAGACAGATTCCCAATTTTGCCAGCACCATTTGTTGAAGAGATTGTTTTCACCTCAGTATAATGTCTTAGGGCCTCTGTCATGTACCAACTGTTCATAGGCAGATGGTGTTACCTCTCGGGTCTCAGTTCTGTTCCATTGATCTATCTGTCTCTTTTTGTATGAGTACTTGGCTGTTTTGACTACTGTGGCAGTGTAATAGATTCTAAAGTCGGGTAGTGAGATGCCTCCCAGTGTGTTCTTCTTTGGTAGTGCTTTACTTATCTGGGGCTTCTTCCCTTTCCAAACAAAGTTGGCAATTTGTTTCTCCACCTCATTAAAAAATGTCACTGGAATTTGCATTGGGATTGAATTCATAAATAGATTGCTTTGGGTAAAGTAGACATTTTTACAATGTTAAGTCTTCCTATCCATGAGCAGGGTAGGTTTCTCTGTTTATGTAATTCTTTCTTAGTTTCTTGTAGTAAGGTCTTCTAGTTCTCTTTGTAAAGGTGACACACCTGCTCTTCTTTGTTCATCGTTAGCTTGGTATCTATTCTTCCATCCTTTAGTTTTCAGTTTGTTCCTACCTTTAAGTCTAAGGTGAGTTTCTTGTAGGCAACATATAGATGGGTCATGTCTTTTGGTCCAAGATGTCAGTTGATGTTTCTTTACTGGAGCATCCAGTCCATTCACATTCAATGTAATTATTGTTAGGTGTGTGTTAAGTGCTTTCATTGTGACATGTTTATCTTTATGTTGATGTTTTCTCTGTTGTTCTTATTAATCTGTTCTGGGACATTCTTTGTGAGTTGATTTTTCACCTTTTTCAGTGTTGGTTTTGTGGTTGCTGAGACTTCTGTATTAGATTTCCTGATTTGATATGATGCATCTTTGTTGTGCTTTATGGCTGCCCCTATGATCCCCCTTAATAAATTATGTATAAACCCAGTTTTAATTCCTACCATTCTTTTTTTAATTATTATTTATTTATTTATTTTCCTACCATTCTTATTAACTCCTTCTCCATCTGGAAAGACTATGATGACTATAGCACATCCCTCCTTTTAATATGATGACATCATAGTTTTCATGATATGATCACTGGATCATTTCTTTCACTATTATAGGTTTGATTGAGTTAGGAGCCTTCCCCAGCTGAGTTGGCTTCTGGATGATGTGTCCTGAATTTGCTTCTCAAATGTAAAGTTAGTATTTCTGTTCTTCTAAGCCAAGAGATTCTTTCAGTATTTATTGTAGCTTTGGTTTAGTTTTTACATAGTCTCTTAAGTTTCTGTTTGTCTGTGAATGTCTTAATTTCATTTTCATATTTGAAAGATAGTTTTGCAGGATATATAATTCTTGGTTGGAAGTTCTTCTCCTTCAAGGCTTTGAATGTGTCATGCCACTGTCTCTGTGTCAGCATAGTTTTTGATGAGAAATCTGATGAAAATCTCCACGGTTTCCCTCTGAATGTTAGCTTTGCTTTGAGTCTTGCTGCCTTTAAGTGTTTCTGTTTCATTTTGTTGAGCTTGATTATAATATGTTTTGGAGTCTTTCTTTGGAGATCAATATTGAGTGCCATTTGATAACGCATCTTGGATATCGACATTCTCTTCTTTCCTAATTTCTGGGAAATTTTCTGTCAGCAGCTCAGCAACAGTAGTCTCTGTATTCTCAGGGTCTCATCCTGTTCAGGAACTCCAGTTAATTGTAGATTGTTCCTCTTAATAGAGTGCCACATGTTTCTTAATGCTTCTTCATTTGTCTTGTTTCTTTTTTCTGATTCCTTCTCATAGATGCTGGAGTCAGTAGCTTTGTCTTCCAAATCAGAAAGTCTATTTTCCATTTGTTCTATTCTGTTGTCTTGGCTTTGAATTGAAGCTTCTGTCTCCTTGATTTTGTTCTTGATCTGTTGGATTTCAGAGTGCTGGTATTCCATCAAATAGAACAGCTTCCTTAATGTTTCATTTTGCTCTATTGCATATTGTGTAAGGTCTAGGAGGGTTCTCTATATAATCCTCTTGTATTCACCTTCTGACAGTTTCAGAAAGTTTACTTCATCTGGGAAGTTCTTTATTGCTTTCTTTTGGGGGCCTTCTGAAGCCATGGATGATTTGTTTGTTATGCTTTTCTCCAGAGTTGCTTTTAGGGCATCATGTGAGTCTATAAAGGCTGAGAGAAATGTTGAGAGGATGGACTGTGGTTGTTTCTCTTGGCCATCTTAAAATGAAAGGTGTTAGGTATCTGACGATTTCCAAAGTCAGGTTTTCAGGTGTACAGGTCTCTCTTCCCAGCTGGCAAAGTAAGGACCTCTATATCCAACCCCAGATGTTATAAACTATTTCAAAATATAGAAAAGCTAGTGCCCTGCTAGCCTCTGCTGCCAGGCCCCAGCTGTAGGTGACACTGTAAAATACTGTTGCTTTTCTGCCAGAAAAATGCTCTCCCCAGTTGGGAGGGGGGCTTCCTCCCAGCCTAAAAATTACCTCCAACTGAGGCTTTGGTATGGGTATAGCCACCTCCTGGTGGAATAAGATCGCATCCTGCACAAGCTCCCCACCTTCCTCTGCACAGGCTACTCAATGGTGGAGGTGGAAAGAGAGGCCAAAGGTGCTGAGATGCACAGAGTCCAAAGCTGGGCTCTCAAAGTGTGGCAATTTCTCCTACCAGTCCCACCAGCTGTGTGTCTGAGATTAGCTGCTAGTCAAATCCCAGCTCCTCCTACTGGCTAAGACAGAGGAAAATGGCAATCTACCTTTTATTCATGAAAGCCAGCACTCACCAAGAGTGGCAAAAGGGATGGCAAAGAGAGGAGGTTTCCCCTTCAGTGTTATGAATTCCAAATTAAGAGCTCTGTGCCTTGTCCTGGGGCTCACTAGGTATCCAGAAGGCTCCATTTAATTATCAATTCAGGTCTTGGTTTCCAGAGAGATTTAGGGAGGTGTGTGTTTAGTCTGCCATCTTGTCTCTGTCTCTGTCCGTAATGCTCATTGTTAATAAGTCTCTTATTTCATTCTGAATACACTGTTGCTCTTCATATTCTAGCTTCTGTATCTGCTCAGCATATAGGTATTTATATATTTATATAGGTATAAATATATATACTTTATATATTTGTATGTAAATACATAAATATATATTTACATATATAATAAATAAATATGTAAATATATAAATATGGTGCAAGGATACAACCATGATGCACACCTTTCTTGACTTTAAGACGGGCAATATATCCTCATTTGTTTGAGTAACTGTCTCTTGGTCTGTGTACAGATTCCACAGGGACACAATTAGGTGTTCTGGAATTCTCATTTTTTTCCAGTGTTATCTGTCATTTCCTATGATCCATACAATTCAGTGCCTTTGCCTAGTCCGTAAAACACAGGTAAATATTTTTTCCTATTATTTTCTGCTTTCAGCCGTGATCCATCTAACAGTAGCAATGATGTCCCTGGTTCCAGCTTGAAACTCTAGCAGTTCTCTGCAGTCAGTTTTGAATGATCTTAGCAAAATTTTACTTGAATATGATATTAATGATATTGTTCAATAATTTCCACATTTAGTTGGATCCCCTTTCTTTGGAATCGGTTCAAATATGGATCTTTTCCAGTCACTTGGCAATGTAGTTGTCTTTCATATTGTCCTATATGAGCGAGCACTTAAGTGCTGCATCTGTTTGTTGAAACATCTCAGTTGATATTCCATCAATTCCCGGGGCCTTGTTTTTTTGACAATGTTTTCTTTAAAGCTTTGGTCCTCTTTCTTCACTAGCAATGGTTCTTGAGCACATGCTATCTCTTGCAATGGTGGAACATCAACCAATTTTTTTTTGTATGGTGACTTTGTGTATTGCTTCCATCTTGTTTTGATGTCTCCTATGCCATTTAATAGTTCTCTGTAGAACTTTTCAATATCGCAACTCAAGACTTGAATTTTTTTTTTTCTTCAGTTCTTTTGGCTTGAGAAATTCCAAGCATGATCTTCCCTTTTGGGTTTCTAGCTCCATGTCTTTACACGTGTACTTTACTTCATCTTCTGGTGCTGCCCTTTGAAATCTTATGTTCAGCTGTTTTACTTCAGCTTTTTGTTCCATTAGCTTTAGCTGCTTGACATTCAAGAGCAAGTTTCAGAATCTCTTCTGATGTTGATTTTGGTCTTTTCTTTCTTCTCTGCCTTTTTAATGGCCTCTTGCTTTATTCATATATGATGTCATTAGTATCATTTCACAACTCTGTGTTTTTCAGTTAGTGTTCAGTGTGTCAAAGCTATTTGAGATGATCTCTAAATCCAGACAGGGTATACTTAAGATTTAGTTCTCTGGGCTTGTTTCAATTTTCTTCACCTACAACTTGAACCTGCATATGTGCAGTTGACGGTTGGCTTTTCAGTCAGCCCCTGCCTTGTTCTGACTATTGATATTGAGCTTTTGCATCATTTCTTTCCACAGTTGTTCTCTATGTGATTTTTGTGTATTCCTTCTGGCAAGGTCTATATAGATAGTTACTTTTATGTTGTTGGAAAGGCCAAAGCACATATACAGAATATAGAAGGTACAAAATGGAGACAGCATTGAAAAGCAATGATGATCAAATTGGCAGATTACACAAAGTTAAAAAAATCAACCAAATCCACTGCCACTGAGTTGATTCCAACTCTTAGTGACCATATATTGACCCTATACACAAAGTTAGAAGATATAAATTAAGTTGCTCACAACCAATTAATAACATCCAGGGACTTCCCTGGATATAAGTAGAAATGTAATATATATGAACATATAAAGAAATAATGTGGCTGAAGTTCCCATCTTCATATTTTAGTTGGGGAAATAAACATATGCCTGGAGCATATCATTGAAATGTCAGGATTTTCTGAAAGTGTTACAAAGGAGATGTGACATGGCATTGAATACAGAAATAGTACAACTGAGGTTTCCTGCTTCATTGTATTCTAAGGAGTTATTTTCTTCTTGAGGGGACACTCTTTGCAACTGCAATCAAATTATAATTTGAGTATTTATTGAGTGCCTACTATGTGTCAGGCCATTTTTAGGTTTGGTATGCAAGTATACCTTCTCTAATTAATTATTGTATATGGTTTAAGCTAGAGTTTAAAATTCTTCCTTCCCACGGTGGATAAGTATTTATTCCAGCAGAATTTGTTTAAAATCATTCTCTTTCCCTATAAAGTGGCAGATTACCCTTGTAAAATAGTAACTGACCAAATAAATGTGAGTTTGTTTCTATAACCTTATTCCATTCCATTCATCTACTTTGCTACCTTCGTGCTATTACCACACTGCCTTTATGGCCTTTATGGTCTTAAATCTGGCAGTGTGAATCATACCTATCTTCAAGGCTCCTTGTAGTTCTCTATAGATTTTACATGTAGATTCTGAATTTCTCCACAATTCAGACTAACTGTGCTGAATCTATAGAATAATTTAGAACGATTTGGTACCTTACTAATAGAGTCTCAGTCTAAGAACATTTTTCTCCATTTACTTAGGTTTTGGTCAGTTTCTTTCAGAAGTATTATATGATTTTCAGTGTATGGATCTTGCATGTCTTCTGTTAAAATTATCTCCAAAGAAGTTACATATTTTTAAACGTTTTTTTTTGTGTAAAGATGTATATGTACACACATGTATCTATATTTAATTTTCAATTTCCAATTGTTTACAGTAGAATACAGAAATATAGATGACTTCTGTATATTTGATTTGTATCTGAGACTTAATTTAATTAACTTTTAAGTCATATTAGCTTTTTACAGTTTACCCAAAAATTTCTACAAAAACAATTATTTCTGTTGGAAATAGGACTGGCTCATGAGTCAGATCCGATTCGATGGCACTTGGCTTGGCTTATGTTTGTTCTATTATACATAAAAGTGTTATGATTAGATGCCACCTGACAACAACAACTCTTGTGACATAATGGTTAAGTGCTACATCTGCTAACCAAAAGGTCGGCAGATCAAATTTACCAGGCTCTCCTTGGAAACTCTATGGGGCAGTTATACTCTGACCTACAGGGTCACTGTGAGTCAGAATCAATTTGACAGCAGTGAGTTGGGTTTTGATTTTTTTTTTTAATAACAACAGTAACATCACTTTGAGTGGTACTATGTGCAAGAACTTTACTAAGCTTTTTCTTTCTCATACATCAACTTGTTTTATAATAACAACAACTCAGTGAAATAGATGTATTTTTAAATTATT
Source organism: Heterohyrax brucei (assembly GCA_028571685.1). Taxonomy (NCBI): domain Eukaryota; kingdom Metazoa; phylum Chordata; class Mammalia; order Hyracoidea; family Procaviidae; genus Heterohyrax; species Heterohyrax brucei. The sequence continues at coordinate 6,503,678 of CM053153.1, forward strand.
TTTTCTCATTTTACAAATGATTAAATGGAGACATGGAGGGTGCTTATAATTTTCTCAAGGTCAGAGGTATTAAATATTTCTTGAACAAATGGATAAGTGAATGGGTGAGAAAACACCTAAACTGTGACTTTAGGTAAGTAAGATTTATCTGGATTTAGAAAACACAGAACCTGAATTTGAAGAGATTGGATCTAGATGCATAGAATCCAGCTGAAGAATCATTGCAGTAATCTTGACAGGATACAAGGGTTTGAATGGAGGCAGCATCTATAGTAATTGATGGATGTTGACTTTGATCACTGTGTAAATTAGAAGGTAGAAATAATACTAATTCCTGATTTGTTGACTGAGTGGTAAGTTGAACATGAGTGGTAAGCACTGGGGCAATGCAACATTTTTTTCTTTTAATTTTGGCAAGCGTAAATAATGAGTTTTCTTCCTGAAACTACCTAGATTATAGGAGCCCCAGATCTGAAATGCTGCTCTTTTTGATGACTGCTGAATCTTAAAGCTTAATTTGTGAAGGATAACACAGATGTTCTTATCCACATGTTTATCTAAAGATGAAGAAACAGGCTCAGACAGGCAGAGCTACTAACCCGAAGTCCCTCAGTGGATGCAGGCAGAATCAACACTGAAACCCACAGCTCCACGACTTGCACTTCCTGTGATCCTGTGAGCAGTCTCGGCCCCATGACGCAGGGTATCTAAGGAGTTATGTATTTCAGGACTCAACATGTATCTCGTGCCATCTTTTCCTTTCTTACTTCCATCCCCTGGAGTTTGTTTAAATTCCTAATAAAATGGTGCCAAGAGGATTCATTCACTCATTTTAGAAATATTTATGATTAGTCACAATATGCCAGGAGTTTTATTAAGTCGAGTCACCACCACCGCACCCCAAGTATTGTTGAAAGTCAGATCCCCAGAGGGTGTGAGTTCAAGTCTGTTATGCCAAAGTCAGTGTTCTTTCTACCAAGCAGAAAATATTAGGCTAAGAACAGTCTTCAGCTTCCTTTTATAGTAACTTTTACTGTCCTGTTTCTTGTGCTTCTTCTGTGTCTAATGAATTATGGTTGGTGTTAGTTTCTTCTCCACACTCCTGCTTCTTTCCCTTCCAGAGAAGAGGGTTTCCTATCTCTGTGCCAGGGCAAATAATGAATTCTTTGAAACAAAGTTTTTGGTGGACACTCAGGGAGTGACTAACATCCTGCAATATGAGAATGTCTTGTCCATGAGCGTCACCGAGGGAGTCACACGGGCAGTGCCTTGTCAGCTCTCACTGCTGCTTATTTACGGGGGAGAGCTCATCACCTACCCGTTAGAGAACAGAAACTTCCAAGTAGTGGAGTCTACTTTTGATGGCAGTATCTAATCTTGCTGCAACTGCGGTCTGCTTTGCCAAGAAATCTCCCAATCTCTAATTTATCATCATTCTATGATGCGGTGATTTTCTTAACATCTAGGCATGCTAACCCTAGATAGAATTTCCTGGGAAGAAGACAGGGGAAAGATTAAATGCCAACATTTTCAACAAAGTGTATGCAAAGAGCATTTAACTACCTGCACAAATGAGATCTCTAGTTATTTGGAATGAGCAGGTAACGACGACACTAACGTCTGTTTTTCTAAGACTCTGCATCCTCATGACTCCGTTTGTGGTAAACTTGTCAGATGTCAAGAAGGCTTGTGCTGTAATCTAGTTCCTGGTTTTATTAAGTGCTGGGCCCTGTGGCATTTTCTCGGAATGACTGTATAACATTCAGCCAGAGGCCTCTGTTACTTCTAACATAAATACAAGAACAACCTTAATAAAACAGATGAATTACACTGCAGCGTAAATCAGACTGTTCTAATGGACTCCAGCGGCGAATGCCGTGAAATAGCAACCAATGTGATTAGGTTTACTGCACCGAAGACAGAGGCACTAAATCACGAAAGGCTGCCAATTTTTACTCTATTCTTTTCTTTTACCTTATTTTATCGGTTTTCTCATTCACACCTCTCACCTCTTGAGGGAGCAATTGATTTGCCCGCAGACCCCAGCTCTGTCTTCAGTGTCTCAGGTCAGTCAGTCAGCTGTTTCAAACCTAAGCTCAAATCACAAAGCAAATACAGAGAAAGTCCATAAAACCGGAGCAGCTCAGGCTTTGTACAAGAGAGTGAAGCCCAGGCACAGTGGACCTGAGCATCACTCCTTCGCAGGCATAGGGTCTGGGGTTTGAGTTTTCGGTGTGGCCATGACAACGTTCTTTAGATTTCAAGCATAGATTTTGAACATCTCCTGAGAGATACATATTTTTGCTTTTCTAGAAGAGCAAACAAAGAATGCTGCTGTGGATCCAGTAACAAAGCCTTCTGTCGTAGCATTGGGAGCCAAAGCTGCACCCGCTGATGAAACCATGTCTATGTGGTTAAGGGTTAGGGGTGCACAAGAAGGAACGTCAGCTTAAAAAAGGCTGTTTTGTGGGGAAGACAATTTAAAAAAATAAATAAACAAAGGTGGAGTATTCTAGGTCCTTAACCTAGCAGATAAAAGGAGAACTCTGGTGCAGAGTAACAGGATTAGAAGTGGTCAGCATGCAATGCAGAAAGAGGCCAAGCATTTGGAAGCATTCCTCACTAATCACAGGGTCAAGAAAAGGAAGTCAGTGAATTTCTAAGAAACAAACTGAAGATCCACCAGGGAAAGAACTCATTTAAAGGGAAAGAATCAATGTGCAGTAAAACTTAATGCAGAGTCTCAGGTATGAAGAAGAAGTCAGCAGACCACACTGCATAGTGTCATGGACTGAATTGTGTCTTCCCAGGGCAGATATCAGCTGGGCTAGTCCAGGATTCCAGGTATTGTATGATTGTCCCCCATTTGGGGATCTGATATAATAGCCCTATGTATTATGAATCCTACCTCTATAATGTTAATGAGATAGGATTAGTGGGCCAGCCAAAGCCAAGTACCGTTGAGTCAGATCCAACTCATGGCTTAGTGGGAGTTATGTTAATAAGGCAGGATTCAGTCCACAAGATTGATTTGTGTCTTAAATCAATCTCTTTTGAGACACAAAAGAGAGAAGCTATCTGAGCAACAAGGGGACTTCATTGCACAAAGCAGGAAGAGCCAGACGCATACAGCTTTGGACCCAGGGTCCCTGTGCTGAGCTCCTACGTCGTGAGAAGACTGACGACAAGGACCTTCCCCAGAGCTGACAGAAGGAACAAGCCATCCCTCGAAGCTGGCAGCCTGGATTTGAACTTCTAGCCTCCTAGACTGTGAGAAAATAAATTCCTCTTTGTGAAAGTCATCTAGTTGTGGTGTTTCTGTTAACTGTTGATAACTAAGATACACATGGCATTTGCGTTTGGCTATTAGTCTAGCTTCTAGGGTGTTCGTGTGGCAAGAGAGAGCTGGACATACACTATTTCACTGAAATAACAGGGGTAAAGGTCAAATGGCCTTGGCAGGTGTTTTAGTTCTCTAGTGCTGCTCTAACAGAAATACCACAAGTGGATGCCTATAAAAGAGGAATTTCACTTGTCACAATCCAGTAAGTTAGAAGTCCAAATTCAGAGTGTCAGCTCCAGGGGCTTTCTCTGCTGGCACTGGAGGAAGGTGCTTGTCATCAGTCTTACACTGGACTGGAGCTTCTGAGGCACGACGACCCTGGTCCTTTCCAAAGGACTCACCCAGCTATCGGCTCTCTCCTCTTTGGTGGTACTAAGTCTCCAACGGTTTCTGCTATTTTCTCTCATTTATAGCTCAAGAGATCACCTCAGGGCACAAAAGGAACTTACACATTGAATCTTGCTCTACCGAAGCCACTGCTGCCCATCCACCCTTATTGACATCACCGAGGCAGAAATTCCGACAGGAGGGACATCCTACAGTAATACCAGGGATTAGGGCCCAGTCAATTGCTACAGACTTTAGGGAGTGCAATTCAATCCTTGACAGCAGTTTCCTTTCCGGTGGAACTCGAAGCAGAAGAGGATCTTGTTTTCACACATCACTGCTGATTACCAGGCAAATGCCTGGCAGAATTGCTTGTTTGTGCAGGAAACATCCAGGAAGAGGGCAATTGCCTGTTTGTATGAAAGTTGTGTTAATTTACGTTTTCTCCAACACACTAAAAATTACTTCAAGGTAGCTAGGAGCTGTGCCAAATTCCTCTTTGTGGAATCAGTAGCTGTCACAGCACAGAGCGGATGGTAGAAAGTACGAACGGGGTGCCGCAGGGAAGAGCCAAGAGCTGACCCGGGCTTGCGGAGCAGCTCAGGATCTGGCCTTTGGGGAACATGGTCTCCACAGGCTGGATGACCAGTAGAGTCAAAACAAGACAGAAGGACAGAGGCCTTTGCAAAGCTTTGCAAAGCAGAGGGTAGTCTGAAGTTTTAACACACCCGGTGTCGCGGGCGTGTGACAAATTGGCGTCCTGCCAATTTCGTCTGGTCTCGAGCTGCGCCATCACAGCCCAGCGCATCACGGGGTTTCCAGTGGTGACTTTTCAGGAGCAGATCTCCAGGTCTATCTTCTGAGGTGCTTCTGGTTGGTCTCGAACCTCTGACCTTTCAGTTAACAGCCCGGTGTGCTGTTAGACCACTGAGGGGCTCACCAGCAGCAAATTTGACAAAAATAGCCTTTGAAGGTCATACATGGCAGGCAGTTTCCAATGGACCCAATGGGCCAGAGTTGGTGGACACCCACACTGCAGTCCACTGCAGATCAAGCAGTTTTGGATAGGAAGAAGAAAAGTCAAATTTCCAAAAGACGCATGGAATAAAAAAGGTGAGTAAGCATGGTTGTGTGGACACAAGTGTCTGACAAACGTACAGATCATAATCATATTCCCTGAACTGGAAGGTAAAATATATCCAGTCTACAATAATTTTTCTCTTGTTTGAAGCAGGAAAACAGCCAGAGTCCAAAGTTATTATGCAAAGGTGACGGCAGAACTGGGCTTGACTGTCAGGTCTCCTGACTCACGACATCTCAGTTCATTCATTACTTCATTTATCCATGTTTTTATGCTTATACAAAACTTGAATGCTACCAAGAGAACTAAGAATAAGCTTTCTGTCTCTTATTTCCCTCACCTATTTTTAGAAGAGGTGGGAGTAAGTCCTGTTCAAAATTTGATTTGTTCATTTGTTTGACAAATAATTATTGAGCTTCAAGTTTGATTCCGGCTCTGCGCTTCGTGCTGGTGCTGGTGCTGAGGTCACCCTCATGTCGCCCAATCCCTCTCCCTTTATGCCCACTTGTCTAAAACCAAGCCCACCAGCACTGAGTAGGTTCTGACTCACAGTAACACTACACGGCAGAGCAGAGCTGTCTCGTAGCTTCTAGGGATTTGAACTGCCAAGCTGTTGGTTAGCAGTTGTAGACTTAACCACTTTGGTGCCTTGTTTACAGATTTAGAAGAGACGCAATGACTTTTGCATAAAATCCTAGAGTTGATGCAGTGCAAATGCAGTGTTAATTCTTAAGTCATCTAAGTGGAATTAAAACTTGAAGATGACTTTTAGAGTGTGCTAATAGCCGGAAGCTCAAAGGAAGGGCTGAGGAAACTGGCATTCTTCTCCCTGAGTTCCTAAGCCACTCGGCAGTCACTTCATACTAAGCAACCAGATTGAAGGTTTTCACCTTGAAGATCAAAAGACAATTGGGAAGCGAGAAAGGGGAATTGTGGGTACTAAGGACAAAGTTGCTGACAAAGACCAAAGTTTAAATAAAACATGTTCAGTGGAGATGAATCAATACTTTATTTGTTAAGGAGAAGTAAAAGTACAAAAAGGCTTGTACAACAGAGCATAAAAAAAGGGAGAAATCAATTCTACTTAATTCAGAATGCGTGAAGAGTCACCTATGCCATTAGGTATGAATAATTCAGCAAGAGAAATTTATTGCAGACACATATTGTTTGGTTTGGATTTAGCGTTGCCCCTGGCGTGACCTAAATCCTGTAAAGAATGATATTCAACTAATTGAAATAACATTTTTCAAGTCTGACAGTGTCTCGAGGGTATTCCTAACGTGATACTGAAATAGGATTTGGATGGTGAAGTATCAGATAAAATGTATTTAAATAGTGTGATGTTATGGCACGTTAACTATGATGAGTGAGGATCCTCTTATCTGTCCCTTGTCACCAGTTAGAAATGAATTGGAGGAAAATAGCCGACTTTCTTCCCACGATGTCAGTTATATTTAAGCAACATCTATTATTATTTCCTGGTCCTTAGTGGAGGCTGGAATAATAAGAAGTCCTCATGGCACATGGGTTAAGAGGCTTATTGCTAACCAAAGGGCTGATAGTTCAAACCCACCAGCTGGTTTGTAGGGGACAGATGTGGTGGTCTGGTTTCATGAAGATTATAACCTTGGGACCCCCTTGGGGCAGTTCTGCTCTGTCTTCTAGGTTAGCTATTGAGTTGAAATCAACTTTACAGCAATGAGGTTTTAGAATACATTAAGCCAACTGTAAACATGAGACCAATGTTTGATAAATAAAGCCAGAGCTTCCTGCATGAGAAGAACACAGGATACTTGATTTTGCATTGTGAGGGATTAGAATGGAAGGACCTGCTAAAAGTTATTTAGCTAGCCAGTATAAAGTCCACACTTGGTGCAAGATGCTTCTTTCTTAAATTATGATTTTCTCTAGTACATTATTCCCATGCTCTGCTGTTGTTTTTAATGATTATGGTCCCAATACTACAGCTTATATTATTAGCCACTGTATCACAGTGGTTTTCCATATTACATCAAGCCTTGCACTTGATATATCAAATTCCAGCAAATGAAAGTTGGATCCAAAGAGCTAAAGAAACATACTCAATATCACTGAGTATATAACCGAGAAGAAACTAAAGACCTCTACCCTAAACTCTTTGCCACTGAGTTTTGATTCATAGCAGCCCTACGAGACAGGGTAGAAGTACCCAAGGGGATTTCTCAGTCCATCGTCTTTAGGGAAGTTGCCTGTTATAACTTTTTCCCACAGTTAGTGGTGGCTTTGAACTATTGATGTTTCAGTTAACAGCTGAGCACTCGATTGCTGTAGCACTCAAATGTGAATGTGTATACAATCACCTGCATAAATCACTGCGATACAGATTCTGATACAGGGCCACAGAATTTGTAGTTATACAAGCTGCCAAATAATGGCTATTAGTGCACTGACCAGTTTGAGTAGCAAGGTTCCAACCCACTTGTTTGTCAGTTTGTCGTCCTGCAGGGACTTGTATGTTGCTGTGTTGCTGGAATCTATGTCAGCAGTATTCAGACACCAGCAAAGTCACCCATGACAGACTAAGCTTCAGACTAAAACAGACTAGGAAGAAGGATCCAGTGGCTTAGTGCTAAAAACAATTAGTCTATGAAAACCTTGTGAACAGCAGGGGAATACTGTGTAAGATGTGCCAGAAAATGAGCCCACTGCCACACCAGGTTGGAAGGCGCTCAGAAGGTGACTGGGGAAGAGCTGTCTCCTCTCAGTAGACTTGACCTTAACGATATGGATGGAGTCATGCTTTCAGGACTTTCATTTGCTGATGTAGCATGACTCAAAATGAGAAGAAATAGCTGTATGTATCGATTAATAACTAGAATATGGAATGTGCCATGTATTAATCTAGGAAAATTGGAAATTGTCCAAAAAGAAATGTAACACACATCAATATTCTAGGCATTAGTGAGATGAACTGGACTGGTGTTGGCCATTTGGAAATGGACAGTCACATGGTCTGCTGCGCTGGAAGTGAAAACATGAAGAGGAATGTGCTGTATTCATCGTCAAAAAGAACATTTCAAGCTCTGTCCTGCAATACAGTGTTGTCAGTTAGAGTATAATATCCATATGCCTACAAGGAGGGCCAGTTAATATGACTGTCGTTCAAATTTATACACCAAACACTAAGGCCAAAGATGAAGAAATTGAAGATTTTTATTAGCTTCTGTGGTCCAAAATTGACCAAGCATGCAATCAGTATGCACTGATAATTATTAGTGATTGGAATGCAGAAGTTGGAAATAAAGAAGGATCAGCAGTTGCAAAATACCACCTTGATGACAGAAAAGACACCGGAGATCACATGATAGAAGTCTGTAAGTGCAAATACTTCTTCACTGCAAATACCTTTTTATACCAACATAAATGGAAACTATATGCATGGATTTCACCAGGTGGAATACACAAGCATCACATTGATTCTGTGGAAAGAGATGATGAAAAGCTCAATACTGTCGTCAGAATATGACTAGGTGCTGACTGAAGAAGCACAGATCATCAATTACATGCAAGTTTCACCTGAAACTGAAGAAAATTAGAAAAAGTCCATGAGGGCCAAAGTAAAAGCAGGAGTATATCCCACTTGAGTTTAGAGGACATCTCAAGAATAGACTTGATGCATTGAACACCAATGACTAAAGACCAGATGAACTGTGGTGTATTAGAGACATCACACACTAAGAGAGCAAGAGGTCATTAAAAAGACAGGAAAGAAAAAAGACGGAATTGAATGTCAGAAAAGACTCTGAAACTTTCTTTTGAACTTCAAGTAGTTAAAGCAAAAGGAAGAAATGATGAAGTAAAACAGCTGAACAGAAGATTTCAAAAGGTGGCTTAAAACAACAAAATAAAGTATTGCAATGACATGTGTGAAGAGCTGGAGACAGAAAACCCAAAGGAAAGAACACAGTCTGCATTTCTCAAGCTGAAAGAACTGAAGAAAAGAACTAGGCCTCAAGTTGCAGTAGTGAAGGATTCTAAGGGGAAAATATTAAATGACTCAGCAAGCAGCAAAAGAAGATGGAAAGAAAACAGAGTGATTATGCTGGAAATAATTGGTCAACATTCAGCCATTTCAGGAGGTAGCATGTGGTCAGGAACCAACGGTGCTGAAGAAGTCAGAGCTTCACTGGAGGCACTGGCAAAAAGCAAGGCTCCAGGAACTGATGGAATATCAAGTGAGAGGTTTAAACAAACAAACGCAGCACTGTCAGTGCTCACTCGCCTGTACCAAGAAATTTGCAAGACAGCTACCTGGCCAACCGACTGGAAGAGATCCTTGTTTATGTCTATTCCCAAGAAAGGTGACCCAACTAAATGTGGAAATTATTGAACAATATCTTTAGTATCACACGCAAGCAAAATTTTACGAAAGATCATTCAAAAGTGACTGCAACGGTGTATTGACAACGAATTCAAACCAGATTCAGAAGAGGATATGGAATCAGGGATGTCATTGCTGATGTCAGATGGATCTCGGCTGAAAGAACACCAGAAAGACATTTACCTGTGTTTCACTGACTATGCTAGGGCGTTCATCTGTGTGGATCATAACAAGTTATGGCTAACATTGCAGAGAACACTCAGTTGTGCTAATGAGGAATCTCGTGGATCAAGAGGCAGTTATGCAAACAGAACAGTGGGACACTGCACGATTTAAAGTCAGGAAAGTTGTGTGTCAAGGTTGCATCCTTTCACCAGACCTTTTCTATCCATGTGCCGAACAAACAATCTGAGAAGCTGGACTATGTGAAGAAGAATGAGGCATCAGGATTGGAGGATTACTCAGTAACGACCTGCGTTATGCAAATGACACAACCTTGCTTTCTGGAAGTGAAGAGGATTTGAAACACTTGCTGATGAAGAGCAAAGACCACAGCCTTCAGTATGGATTGCACCTGAAAATGAAGAAAACAAAAATCCACACAAGTGGACCAGTAAGGAACGTCATGATAAGTGGAGAAAAGATTGAGGTTGTCAACGATTTCATTTTACTTGGTTCCACAATCAACGCCCATAGAAGCAGCCATCTAGAAGTCAAAAGAAAACAGGGAAAATTTACTGCAAAGACCTCTTTAAAGCATTGAAAAGTAAAGATGTCCTTTTGAAGACTAATGTGTTCCTGACTCAGGCCGTGTTATTTTCAGTTGCATTATATGCGTGATAAAGCTGGACAATGAATAAGGAAAATAGAATAAGAATTGATGCCTTTGAAATGTGGTGTTGGAGAAGGCTATTGAATGTACCACGGACTGTCAAAAGAACAAACAGATTGATTCGGGATGAAGTCCAACCAGAGTGATCTTTGGAAGCAAAGATGGCAAGACTGCATCCTACATACTTTGGACATGTTGTCAGGAGGGATCAGTCACTGGAGAAAGACATCATGCTTGGTAAAATAAAGGGTCAGTGAAAAACAAGAAGACCTCAACAAGACGGGCTGACACAGTAGTTGCAACAATGGGCTTAAGTATAAAAACTATTGTGGGCATGCTGCAGGACCATTCAGTGCTTTGTTGTCTTGTGCATAGAGTCACTGTGAATCTGAGTCAACTTGAAGGCACATCACAATAATGACATACAGTTCTTTAAAGAAAATACAGTAAATTCCTGCAATCACGTAAAAACGAAGGTACAACAAGCACAACTACAAAATACACAAGGATTCATATTTTGAGGTTAATAAGCCGACTGGAGATACCCTGTGCCACTGGCTACAATAGAGTTCTAGACATTCTCATTTCTCAATCAAAATCTGCCCGTGACTGCATTGACTTAAAGATAAATAGCACCCTTGTTACTGCAGTGTTTTCATTCAGGAAATCTCTTGCCTAGTTGGGCCTGACCCAGGCGGAATAGGCCAGTGTTGTGTCCAGATCTCCCTCCGTCTCCCCTGTTCCTGAGCCTCAAGTGACCGTCTTTCTCAGCCCTGTTTTCTCTCCCCCTTGGTAAATATGTCACGTGGGACTGATTAGTACCAAGAGCTAATCTTCAAGAACCTGAGTTTCTTCTGTCAGCTGCTACAGTGCCAGAAATTTATTATTGATTTACTTGTGGACGAGTCTGCACCTCTCTGAAGTCAGTTAAAGTGCAGGTATCCGTTTCCTTCGTAGGAGTCAGGTTGCTGGGTGGCTTTTCATAAATGACACCAAGGCGAGACTGTAACATGGAACAAGTTAAGGAATGGCGCCGGTGAGTTTGATGCAATACAGTTACTGGGTCTCTAGGTGGCGCTGTTTGATCCTAAAATGAAACGTGGTTGAACTTGGACGCAGACAGATTGAGGTTTTACGCGTTGCCAGTGGACGCTCTTGATCAACTTACTTAAATTTTTGACACCCTATGTTTCATCTGTAACACGGGAATAGCAAAGCCAATACAGATGTGTTAGTTTATGGATTATAGATACTACGTTACTTAGAGGACAATCCCCGTGTGTGCCAATTGCAATCCATTGCTATCGGGTCAATTCTGATTTCCAGCAACACTACAAGACAGAGCAGAACTGCTCCCACAGTGTTCCCAAGGCTGTAATATTCGTGGAAGCAGACCGCCACATCTTTGTGAAACCATCAGTTGTTAGCGGCCAAACGATTTGACCACGAAGCTAGCAGGGCTCTTCTTGTCTGCGCATGGTAGGGATTCAGTAAGTGGTAAACCGAACACCAGTCCCACCGCTGCTGAGTCAATTCTGACTTGTAGCGACCCAGTAGGACAGAGTAGAACTGCCCCATAGAATTGCCAGAGTCCCTGATGGATTCAAGCTATTGACCTTCTGGTTAGCAGCCATAGCAAGTAACAGCTGAACTTTCTCCAAGACTGCTGTGTTGGTTCTTCTGACGGTCCATGGGGTAGCCACTGTTTTTTGTCAGTACTACAACTTTAATGTGTCGATTCTTCCTCGGTGCTGAAAGAGGAAGTTTACCTACATAAGACAGAATTTTACAGGGCATCACCTGATTGGTTAAAAAGATTGTAAATCCCACCCACCCCCTTCTTCTTCTTTTTTTTCTTTTTGTTGACATTTCTTTGGTTTACATCACAAAAGTGTGGGCCTGACTGTCAAAGAGTTAAAGATGTGTGTTGGATTAGACTCATTCTAGGGTCACTTGTTAAGAATTCTCATATGCGCATGCTTGGGACTTGTCAAATTATTCCCTTAACAGCAGTTGGAGTCCTTTTGCTGAGAATATGAGAAGAGAGGAGGGAAGATAGTTTGAGTATCTCACCCATGTTTCACAATATTTCTTTTTTAATTGTCACTCTAAGGAAACTTAGACATTTTTTTCTCTCACTGCTTCCCCACCCTGTGGAATGTTCTTCTCATAGACATACCGCATTGAAACCCAGGGTTAAGTGCTAGCGCCACTGACTAAATGGTCGGCAGTGTGAATCCACCAGGTGCTGCTTGGAGACTCTGTGGGGTAGTTCTACCCGGTCCTGTAGCTTCACTATGAGGCAGAATGAATTCTTTTGTAACAGGTTTTTGTTGTTGTTGTTGTATGCATAGTTGTGCTTTATACGTTAAAAAAAAAGTAAGCTTTTTCTAACCTCTTTCCAGGACCCACTTTTGCCCTCTTAGTGATGATACCCCTCCACTTCAAAATGCTGACTCTGAACCAGCACTGGTTCTGGCCTCATTGGGCCCAGAGTGGGAAAAGAAACTGGTGCTTGAACTGGTCACAGCTGGGTTACCGCACCACCGATGAGGCAGTCACAAGAGAGCCAGGCAACCCTGACTTTCTGGAAACTCCAGAAATCCAGAAGGTTATTTCACTTCGAATTGTGCCAAGAGTGAAAAGGCAGACAGGAGGCTATTTCCTCAGGCAAAGCAGAGTGAGAGGGAGACGAGGGTAAATCGGTAGTCCTCACCTGTTAAATCAGAAGGCCTCTGTGCTCTGTGACGTTTTTGTATCATCCAATTCTGACGCTGTTAACAAGGCCGCATGGGCTAGGGTTGGGTTCCTCTCGATTTCCCTCATCTGTAACGTAAGCAGTGGAAAGAGGGCATAGGATGCAAACATCACTGCAAAAGGTGACCTCACCTAGTCAGAAGTCTCAGGAAGATCTCTGGAGTTTAAGCAAAAGACTTTCGGGGAAGCAAAACCAAAAATAGATCTTGTAGTGGAGGTAACAGTGACTCATGGTGATCCCATGTGTGTCACAGTAAAACTGCTCCATAGAGTTTTCAGTGGCCAATTTTTTTCAGAAGTAGCTGGGCAGGCCTTTCTCCCAAGCTCCCTCTGGGCATGCTTGAACTTCCAGCACTTTGATGGAGTACTGTTGAGTGTTTTAACCATTTGCCACCAAAACAAAACCAGTCACTATGGAGTAGATTCCTACTCATAGTGACTCTTTAGGACAGTGGGGCAGAGTAGAACTACCCGATAGGGCTTTCAAGGGGCACCTGGCAGGTTTGACCTGCTGACCTTTTGGTTAGCAGCCATAGCACTTAACCAGGTTTTCCTAACAATTTGTATCACCCAGTAACTCCACTTTCAGGGCAAAACAGGGTCAGTTGATGAGGTGAGACTGAAAGGGGAAAAAGAAGGATAAATTCTGTGATTGGCATCTGTGCAGTAGAAGGGCTTCTGGGTCATCAGGTCGGGTGGTAGGGACGACGGTGAAAGCTGGAGAAGTAAGAGGTCAGGGAAAGCAGGAGGCTGTGGCTGTGTGGAAGATTTCGGTTTTTATCCTCAGAGCAACACACTGCTTCTCACTTGCAGTGTCTTACGTCAGTGTGTGGGTGTGCGACAGGATTAAATTCTCTTGGCTGTGAGCGTGGAGAACAGATGGAAACGGGGCAGGGGTGAGGAGGAGGGAGGGCTAACAAATGGGGAAGGAAATGTGAACAGACCAATTAGGAGAAAACTGCAGGCATCCAGATGAGAGGAGATGATCATTTAGACCAGGGTGGTCTTACCAAAGCAAAAGGATGGACATTTTTAGGAGATGGGCATAATACAATCATCTTAGAGATGGGATGAGGGGGCTAAAAGGAGGAGTTCCACGTTACAGAACAGTTTGCCTAAATGGATGGATAGAGGTAGCATTCCGTAGACACTGGCAGAGCACCGGGCTTAGGATGAAAGGTGTCGCGTTTGCTCTTGGACATCCTGACCTCTAGACACCCTTGATAAACCAAGGGGGGTGTCAGGGGACGCTGGGAACTCATGATGGTAGTGACTCAAAGAGCTCTTGGCTTGGCTGACGAGTGTGACTTTCACCTGCCTGCATGCTACCTGAGGCTAGAGATACAGACCAGGTCACGCGGAGAAGCTGAGCGCCTGAGACGGAGCCTTCTGGGCCCCGGTCAACAACAGACAGGCAAAGCTGTAATGTCTCTATGAGTCAGAATCTACTCACCGTCGGTGGGTTTGGTTTTTCTTCTTTTCATTTTATTTTAGAAAAGGAGGAGACCAAGACAAAATGAGAAGTAGCTTGCGACCTGGAATGACCGTCAGAAAAGTGGGGCTGGCTGTTATGCAAATAGAGGGATTAAGTGTTTCAGGAGAGGGAGCTAATCAGCTGGGTGCGGTCCTACTCACAGCTCAAGTAAGAGGAGGACTGAAAATTTTCAGTTGTGTATAATATACCTCAGTTATTAGTAACTTTGATGCCCTGGTGGTATATTGTTTAAGTGTTTGGCTTCTAACCTAAACACAGACGGTTCAAATCCAGCCAGTGGCTTATTATCTGTCTCATAAAGATTACAGTCAAGGAAACACAGTGGCGCAGTTCTACTCTGTCACAAGAGGTCAGAGTCAACCCAGTGCCCCCAACAACAGCAGCATTAGTCATCTTGGCAGAGCTGCTTATGATTGATAAATGATGAGTGATGAGAGCAGTGAGAGATGAGGAGAATGATCAGAAGGAAACCTCTGGGTGGAGATGAAGAAACGGAGTCAGCAAGGGCAGAAATTCTTTAAACCAATATTGGGCTGTGTAACGTAAGAGAGAGTTCCTAGCTGAAAATGTCTGTGGGGTCAACATAGGCTTGTTGGTTATTTCTTTTTAAAAGTGGGAGACTTGAGTGACTGGAGCCCTCGTGGTGCAGTGGTGAAGAGCTCAGCTGCTGTCCGAAAGGTCAGCAGTTCAGATCTACCTGCTGCTCCTGGGGAACCCTACTGGGTGGTTCTATAGGGTCACTATGAATTGGACTCACAATGGCTTTTGGTTCGTTTTGGGGTTTTGCTTTTTTTAGTATATTAAAGCTAGAGAAGAGGGTGGAGTTGAGAGGTGTTTCAGTCAGCTAGTGCCGCTCTAACAGAAATACCACAGTGTGGATGGCTTTAGTAAAGAAAAGGTTTATTTTTACACAGTCTGCTAGGCTACAAGTCCAAATTAGGAAGCCCGCTCCAGGGGAAGGGTTTCCCTCTTGCAGGCTCTGGAGGAAGGCCCTTCTGTTGCATCAGTCTTTGTTCAGGGAGCTTCTTGGTGCAGGGATCTCAGGTCTGAAGGACACACTCTTCTCCTGGTGCTGCTTTTTTGATGATGTGAGGTTCCTAAATCTCTGCTTGCTTCCCTCGCCTTTTACTTGTTGTAGGATCAAAGGATAAAGAGTGGTGCAAGCCATAGTCCAGGGAAACTCCTTTTTCAGGGACATGATCTTATGAAGGGATTTACAGTCCCACACTAATCCTGTAACGTACAGCATAGCAAAATCAAAAAATGGAGAACAATCATAAAATATTGGGAATCACAGCCCAGCCACATGGCTGTACATGTTTTTAGGGAGACAGTTCCGTCCATGACAAGAGGGGGAGATGAAACATAGCAGAGACAGAGGAGAATGTCAACAGTGCTTCTGAGAAGAATGAAAGGAAACAATTCAAAGCACAGGTGAGGGGATTGGCCTCGCTGATGGAAAAGATAGCACTTCTTTTATTATGGGTTATTTCAGTGTTGTCTTGTAGTGCAAGCGCAGGAAATAGTCTGGTTTTGCAAATATTCCTAAGAACTAGGACAGACACTCACCTCCCATGAAATAAACTCTCATATAGTTTATTTTGGGGAAACCCTGGTGGCATAGTGGTTAAGAGTTCAAATCTACCACGTGTTCCTTGGAAATTCTGTGGGTCAGCTCTACTTTGTTCTGTAGGGCCACTATGAGTCACAACTGGTTAGACAATAGTGATTTTTTTTTTTTTTAGTGTTATAGTTCATTTTACTTGGGTTCACAATCCACTACCACGAAATCGCCAGTCAAGAAATCAAAAGACACATTGCATTGGGCAAATCAGCTGCCAAAGACCTGCTAAAAGTGTTAAAAAACCAAGATGTCACCTTGAAGATTAAGGTGAGCCGGACCCAAGCCATAGTGTTCCTAATAATTTCATATACATGTGAAAGCTGGACAAAAAAATAATAAAGATTGAAGAAGAATTGATGCTTTTGAATTGTGATACTCGAGAAAAATATCAAATCTATCAAACTGCCAAAAGAATGAGCATATCTGTCTTGCAAGAAGTACAACCAGGATGCTCCTTAGAAGCCAGGATGGTGAGACTGCATCTCAGATTAGACATGTTATTAGGAGGGATCACGAGTTCCTCCCGGAAGAAGGACATCAAGTTTGGTCAAGTACGGCAGTCAGCGAAAAAGAGGAAGACCAGCAACGAGACAGATTGACAGAGTGGCTGCAATAGTGAGCTCAAGCCTAACAGTGCTTCTGAGGAGGGCACAGGAACAAGAACTGTTTCATCTGTCGTACACGGAGAGGGGCGCCATGAGTGAGAACTGACTGAGAGGCCACTAACCGCCACAAACAACTCTTCCTCCGTCTTCTTTGTTCATTGTTCAGCTTTCGTGTGCATCTCAGGCAATAGAGAACGCTGTGGTTTGGGCCAGGCACACACTGTTTTGGTGGCTAAGAGCCAGGCAGAGTTTCGTTGTTAGGCGGGGTTGCTATGAGACCAAACCTATTTGATGATACCTAACAAAAACATCTTTGGGTCACTGGCAGCAAGCAGTATCTGAGTTTTGATCTGGGCTCAATCCAGCCTAAAGGATGACCCTGTCTACATCTCTCCCTGTGATGCCTCCATGCCCAGAAGCTTTCAGAGGCAGCTGTGGTACCATCTCGCAGGGGACTCTACGGTCTTCAAGGCCACCTGTATTTTCAGAGTGATTAACTTACCCAGCAGCAGTTTTGGAAAAATTTGCTCCAGAGAACAGGAGTTAAGTGGCTTGTGAATAAAAATATGATTATGCCAAGCTTTTTTTATTTTAGAACGAGTCAGACATCATTACTCTCTAGTTAAATCATTCATTGACTCTGAAGCAGGGTGTTTAGGGTATTGCTTATGCAGCAATTTTGTAAAGGACTATCCCTTTCATGGGCACTAATGGTCTGCTCTGCATTAAACATATCATTGCTAGGTTGTGTGATAGAGACTTCACGAGAGTTCAAATCTGGCACTGTTCCTTGCTCTCTGTGTGAATGTGGGCAAACTTGCCACTTGGATCATGGCATTTAGTAGGTGGCTCTTTAGAGATAAGACCATTCTTGAAGAGACTTGTGGCAAGGACGGCTAATTGCCTAGGTGACTTCTATCTAAGGGACTTCTATCTATTAGGGACAAATTCCCAATTTTGTTTAGAACTGAGCTGTACCTAGCTAAAAACCATACATTAATCCCTTCTTAGCTGTTACATGAGGTCAATGAGATACAGGTGGTGTCATGGATTGACTCGTGACCCCCAAACTATGTGTGTCAATTTGGCTATGCCGTAATTCTTGGTATTATGTGGTTGTCCTCTGTTTTGCGATTGTAATTTTCCTGTGTGTTGTAAATCCTAATCTCTGCCTGTGGATTAGATTATGTTAAAGAAGATCAGGATGAGGTGTAACACCCTCAGTCAGGTCACGTCCCTGACCTGACGTAAAGGGAGTTTCCCCGGGGTGGAGCCTGCACCACCTTTAATCTTACATGAGATAAATGGGAAGGAATCGAACAGAGAGTGAGGAGCCACATACCATCAAGAAAACAGCACTGGGAGCATAGTGATTCCTTTGTGCCCAAGGTTCCTGGGTGGAGATGCTCTTAGTTCAGGGGAAGATTGATCACAAGAACCTTCCTCCAGAACCAACAGAGAGAGGAAGATTTTGTTTGGAGCTGACAACCTGAATTTAGACTTCCAGCCTACTAGAGTGTCAGAAAATAATCTTCTATTTGTTAAGGCCATCCACTTGTGGTATTTCTGTTAAAGCAGCACTAGAAGACTGAAATAGTGGAATATGATTTGGGGATATTTTAGGCAGCATTTTCTAGAGAGCAAAACCAGAAAAGTGTATAAATACACATACAGAGAGAGATTTATACTGAGGAAGCTGCTCACGTGATTGTAGCAGCTGGAACATCCTGAGTCCATGGATTGGGATGGAGCCTTCTCTCCCTTTGTGTAGTCCTTGGGCCTGGAGAACCCAAGATTGATAGGTCAGAGAGCTGGGCTCCGACTCTCAGATTGTGGAGATCAAGGAATTTCAAACTCTGCAGATAAGGTGACAGCTCTGAAGTCCCAAGAACCGGAGGTCCGATGAACAGGAGGTAGCCGCAGGATCCAGAGCAAGCAAAAAGCCAGAAGATCTGCTTATATAGAGATGCATGCCACACCTCCAAGGAAATTCTCTTTAAACTGATTGGCTACTCATAGCAGATACAGTCATGTGATTGAGCACATATAAATACTGAGAGTCAAGGTCCCGCCCAGCTGACCCACAATCCTGACCATCCTAGGGGATATCTGGAAGATTCCTTAAAAGTAGTTGACTGAAGGGGGCACTACAGCAGCCCCTTTCCTCTTTCTCGTCTATCCTCCTGGAATGTGGAGGTGATATTAGAATCTCAGCAGTCACTTGGATGCATAAAATGATCCATGAAAAGGAAAAAAAAAAGGTCATCTGTTCTCAATGACTGCCAAGCTATTAGACTGGCCCCGGGTATCCTACCTTTGAATTAATGTGTGTGTGGAACTGAAATCTCTAGATCTGGCTGTCCTTAGAGAGCACATATAGAGATACTCCTTTCCCATCATGTCACCACGTCAAGCATTTGGCTAATTTGTACAGAGAATTCCTTAACAACACAGACCTTTGGGGCTTCATTTTCCTTTTTCTCTGTATTCCCAACACATTACTTTGCTACTAGTCGATAACAACTCAGAACATAAGGTTGGGGCATGAATTCTGAAGCTAATCAGATAAGTTTTTTCAGTGTCTGAAGAACCGTTAGGTGAAAGGAGCAGTGCCTTTGCTGCTAAGATCCCGTAAAGGATGAGCAGCCTCTTGGGCCACGTGGATGGACTCAATGACTGGATAAAGGTTGGGTGCAAGAACTCTGAGGTTGTAACAAAACCTGAATTTTTAAGAACTGTTTTCTCTACATGAATCTACAGTTGCTGTTTCATTCACACAGTATGATATTAATCAGTGCTACAAAAAAAGTATTAACAGTGTGTGAAAATGCTGTTGCGTTTTTGAGCCTTTCAGCCAGGGATTCAATGTGTTGGAACTTGCAGATAATGGTCTCATAATTCCTCACAACATCTTTCTGAGTTAGACATTGTCATTATTTTTGTTATTCTCCTTATTGTTATTTCCATTTACAAATTGCTACCAGGTGTGGGTGAGAACACTTTTTGTCTTTTTGTCTCCTAGCAACACACACGGTAGAGGACATTTACTAGGTCCAAGAGGATGATTGGTGGTATCCCGTGCTGACAGCATGCTGCTGCTCTCTCAAATCTTTTTCCCCCAGCTGTAAACTTGACCTACGTCTGCCACTGAAGCTGCTGGTTCCATGATATCTTCTCATGGATCCATAGAGACTTAAGAAAGAGCCAAGAAATATATCCTTTGCTGATGCCCTTAATACTACCTCAAGTTACACACAGATGTGGTTCTGTATTTGTTTGAAGAATCTAACCCAGGACTCTGAAACAGAATTAGATAAGGATCAATGTTTGTGGGAACCTACAAATATTACCATTATTTGATTCACTGTCTAGTTAGTAGTTTTGAAATAAGCAAAGTACTGAGAGACTGGTAAATACCTGTTAGTGGAAACTAAGACTATGCATTCACTCTGTTGGTGGTGGTACCTGTAGCTGATTGGACTCCAACTCTTGAAGACCCCATAGGACAGAGTGGAGCTGCTTCATGAGGCTGCCTTGGCTGAAGTCTTGAAGGGAGCAGATTGCCGGGTCTTTTCTCCCATGAAGCGGCTGATGGGTTCAGACCATGGACTTTGGGGTCATCGTTCAAGCACTAAATCAACGGGGCTTCTTCCACTCTATCTAGAACAAGCAACTTCCCTTCTAAGAGGTGAGAAATTACTCAGCATTTACCAAGTATTGTTAAACATCCAAATTTAGGCCATGAAACAAAGGACATTCATGGAATGACTATCTAGCATAGGAGGCCAACTGTATTCAAATAAATGGCCGAATACGTAATTGCACCAAGGAGCTTCTGTGAGGTTCCTTCTTTCTCTTTTACCACAGTATACAGTTCAAGTAGCCAACGCCTGTATTTTAATTCTCTGGGAATATACCTTTTAAACAGTGGAGTGAGTGGATCATAGAAGGTGTGGATTATATATTAGCAAATGAATGAATGCAAAAATGAAAGCTGTTTCTGGGGAGTACCCTAAGAACAGAATCTCCATGCAGCAGAATAGCTCTATCATTCAATTTAAGATAGGATCCAGTGTTTTTGTTTGTTCGTTTTTTACACAAACATACCAGATATTTAACAAGACAACAACAGATGTTTGCCAAATAACTGCAATAGCAGTAAAGCAGGCCAATAAAAAGAAGAGAAAAAAAGCACTCAATGGACAGCTTGACTGGCAATCAGGAAAAGAGAGAGACTGCATGGACTCTCTGCGAGGTGGATCTCCAGGGTATGTATGTGGTTGTTGTTATGTGCCATTCAGTCAGCTGTGACTCATAGCAACCCTATAGGACAGAGTAGTACTGTCTCATAGAGTTTCCAAGGACCAGCTGGTGGATTCGAACTGCTGACCTTTTAGTTAGCAGCCAAGCTCTTAACCCTTGTGCCACCATGGCTCCTTAGCCCTGGTGTGCATAGGCAGGGCTCTTTCTTTGTCTTGGGAGCATTTTCAGGAATTTCTGTGAGCACATGTTTCGATGTGTTGTTAGTTGTAGAGAATCCTGGAATTACGGCATTTCTGCCCATGCATTTTCCCTTGGTCCTTGAGTTCTCCGGGGGTTCAATGGAAAAATGCAATAGTTTAACTTTTCTTTATTTTTAAAAAATACGGAAGCCCTTGGGGTGTAGTGAGTTAGGTGGTACATTTGCTAACCAAAAGGTCGGCAGTTTGAATCTACCAGGTGCTCTTTGGAAACTCTATGGGGCAGTTCTACTCTGACCTCTAAGGTCTTTATGAGTCTGACTTGACTCAGTGGCAGTGGGTTCGGTTTAAAGAAAAAATACATGAGTTAATATTCATAATATGTACTTAATTATTCTTGGCTAAGTGATATTGTGGCATCATAGAGATAAATGTTGATAATGAAGTAAAAATAGATACTAACTAGGGATTTGATTACATGGGATTACATGAATCAGAAGCATCATTTATGTAGTTCTCAGAGCTCTATCAACATATCAGTTCACACTGAAATCTGTTAAACATGACCTATAGTTAATCCTTTAAAAATTGGATTTTTGATATTTGTTTAAAAATGGCCAAGTGAATCATAGCTGAAACTTTGTACTCTTGAACTCATATACTTCCTTAGGAATGATAAAAGTTGGATACTACTATTTTGGGTCCAAACTATGTACAACATATATACTTGCTGTTGTTAGGTACTGTTGAATCAATTCTAGCTCATAGGGACCTTATAGGACAGAATAGAGCTCCTCCATAGAGTTTCCAGAGAATTCCTGGTAGACTTGAACTGCGCACCTTTTGGTTAGCAGCCATAGCACTTAACCACTACACCAGCAGGGTTTCCTGGTAAGGTAGAGGGTCGATGAAAAAGACAGAGACCCTCAATGAGATGGCTTGACACACTGTAACAGTGGGCTCACTGTTGTGAGGTTGTCACAGGACTGGGAACTGTCGTGTTCTGTTACATATATGGTAGCTATGAGTTGGAACTGACTGAAAGGCACATAACAATAACAACAAACTAAATTATTAGAAAGTGGGAGCATGAAGATGCAGACTCTGACATCACAGGCAGTTGGTTGGTGGTTGGGAGACGATAAGGTCTCACAGTAAACAAACATAAGTGGGATGAAAAAAAAGAAAGCAATGTGGACATTTTTTCAAAGATGGAAATTGCCAGCAAGAAGCAATACAAGGCACCACCTGAAAAGTACTGTGCTGTAAAGAATCAGGAATAGTGCAAAATGCTTGTGAATGAAGGAAAGAACCTGGTGGAAGTCACAGAAAGGAGAAGAGTGGCTACTGTGAAGCCCCAAAAGACCCAGGAGAGGATGGAATTAAAGACAAGAATAAGAAACGTCAGGATAACAATTTATATAGGATTGCATTGGTCCTTATAACTTATAAATATGCTTTGTTACATAATATAGAGACTTGCTCAGGAAACAACTTCTGAGCTGGGCAGCCATCTCTCCTGCCGTAATTATTAGTGTTAATCATTCCTACCACCATTTAGGGAACACTTTACATATGCCAAGTGGTTATCCTGCCGTTGTGTTTAACTGTCTTTATACTATCAGGTATTTGGTATTATCCTCAGTTAACAGATGAAAAAAATGAGGTTCAGTAACTTAGGTAGCTAGCTTATTTTCCTAGTGCTACCATAACAGGAATACCACAAGTGGGTACTGAAGGTCACAAGTGCAAACAATGGTGTTGAACACGTAGGTTCCCTCTTTGTCAGTATCCCAGGTACACATTGGCTTCTTGTCAATCCTCATGGGGCCTGTCTTCCCCAGTATGTGATTGCATCTGGGGTCTACCCTTTTTTATAACTTAGATGTGATTAGTTTTGAGACACCCTCTACCTTACCAGATATGATGTCCTTTTCCAGAGACTGGTCCCTCCTGACAAGGTGTCCACACTAAGGGAGACCAAATCTTGACACTGTGGCTTCTAAGACATATTCTGGCTGTACTACTTCCAAGACAGCTTTGCTGGTCCTTCCAGTGGTCCACGGCACACTGCGCGTTCTTCCGCACCACCGCCATTCACAGTCCTCTTTGGCTTAGTTACTCATTGTCCAGCCTTCACGTGTGTAGGAGGCGATGGAAAACACGATGACTTCGGGTCAGGAGAACCTACTGTGATGTAGTCTTATTAACATAACAAAAACCCTATTTTTATACAGGATTACAGTCACAGGTACCAAAAAATGAACAAACACAAATACCGCTGTTGAGTCAATTTGACTCATAGCTAACCTAAGGGGAAGTGTAGAACTGCCCCCAAAACGTTTCTAAGGAACAACTGGTGGGTTTGAACTGCCAGCCTAGTTAGCAACCAAACTCTTAGCCACTACACCACCAGGATTTCCTCCTCAGGTATAGAGGTTAGGATTACAACACACATTTTAGGGAGGGGGGCACACTTCAATCCCTAGCAGCAACATGTTAAAACTCATTCAACTTACAGAGGGAAGTGCCAAGATCAAAATACAGGTCAGGTTGCTATCTAAGTTTATACTCTCCCAACTACTTAGACTGGTTCTCACAAGACACCTCTTCTTTCCAAGACACAGAAATGGAAAAACTGAGCAAAGTCACAGTAGGGAAGAAAGGGCAGAACTGAGGGAGATTGTTACACATGACTCATTTTTCTTTTCATAAAGCAGAAATCTAAAAAGATGTCTACTGTCTATAATTCTAAGTTGTAACTATGAAAAGGCATGCCAGTTGGGTAATGAAGAACATCTCATTGTTATCGTGTTACACTCCTGAACAGGTGCACTGGGTATTCAGAGCACTCAGTCGGACGATGACAGGGACAACAGTCTGCTTTGGTGATGATTTCCACAGATAGTGCTGCAGCAGGGTGTGGGATGCAGATGGAGACATCTGGGCCTGTCAACACTAATTTTCCAACAGTGTGACATGGGGCTTTGAACTTTCTGCTGTTGAGAAATATCACTCCCCTAGAAGTCAATATTAGTTAACGTTAGGTTATTCTCTTTGCCTTTTTTTTTTTTCCTGGCAGAGCTTCAAGAAGTGGTACTCCCAGGCTGAAATCCATGCGTGAAACTGTTCATTCCTAGAAGCAGTCACATGTGTAATCACTGGCAATGTTTTTTCTGCCTGAGTATGGTGTAGTTACTCTGCTACTCTACCTGATGGCTTTATTTAACAGTACATCATATTAGCTGTAAAAGGTAGTCAATAGGGCAGATCAATAGTTATGGTGTAATTTATGAGATAGATGTCCATGCAAAGCTGAAAGTCTTTAAGCTGGGGATTCGGTACGGGCTACTGTTGGTGGTTTTCTATAGAAGAGGTGATAGTGAGTGATGGTCAGTCCCCTGCAGTTTATCAGGTATGGGCACAAGAAGGAGAGGCGTTTACAAGGACAAACTTTGGGTTTCCATCATGCTCACAAAAAGCATTATTACAGGTAACTGAGACATTGAGCCTTTGTGACTATATCAGTCTAGACCAATTTTTATCTAAACATTGTCTTAGAAGACTGTATGATGAAAAATTTAAGATCTCGAGAGATATAATTTTTCTCACTAAATCCTACTAGAGTGTAATCTTGTAATCTTAAATGTGTTCCAGTCCAATGTCTCCTACTATACAGACCAACCAACCCATTGATGTCAAGTTGGTTTGGGTTCATAGAGACCCTATGGGACAGAGGAGAACTGTCCCATAGGGTTCCCCAGGAGCAGCTAATGGATTCCAACTGCCTGTCTTTCAGTTAGCAGTCATAGCTCTCAACCGCTGCCCCTCCAGTGCCCCCACTGTGCTATAAACCAAAACCCACTGCCAATGAGTTGAGTCCAATTCATGTGAGCTACTGTCTTCTATCCTGTTGAATTAAAAAGTTGGCCCATTTATACATTATTTCTAGAAGCCGCTTTCGGCAAATGTTAATTACTAGCACACTCCGTATCTACACGTGCAGACCTCTAACCACAATTACACAGGAGGAGAAAGAAGGAAAGCAAGATGTACACAGAAAGCTGTGCCAATGAAAGGTCACATGCATGTTTACATTATTTTCTGTGAGTTAGAATCACAGCTCCAATATTTTCAGACCACGACTAGATTTTACTGAAATAAATTGGCATAGGTGAAATGCTTCTTAGGATCAGATAAGTGGAGTTGTTTTCGATTGGCTAGTGAGGCCTGAAGGTTGGGTATAATCTGTGGGCAAATTTAACAAGGCAAAACTAATTTAGAGATAATGAAATGTCTGTCTATCAACAACAATGACAGAAATATGATTTAGAGGGCAGGGGTGTTTTGTGGATATTAAATGTGCTACATAGAACATGTAAAACTGATAAATGTTCAATGACCTTTCCAATATCAGCAGGCACCTGTGTTGAAGCGATTGGAAGAAGCAGCAAAATCCAGTCTTTCTCTGCTACATTCTCTTTCCTACCCAAACGCTGTCTGCCCCAAGGTTGCCATAGAATTTGAGAATGGCATATTTAGCTTTATGTTTCTTCTGAATGGGTTTCAAATTAAATTCCATTATATAATAAATGCAAACAAACAAAAAGATAACCAAACAAAAAAAAAGTTTGTAATTTCTCAAAGTTAAGACAGCTGCCCTGAGCTGGGAATCTCTCCCTAACACATGCATGGTGGAGATGTTATATACTCATTGCCACATACTGCCTTCAATATTAGCCAAGGATAATTCATTGGATAAACCCAAAAAACAAACAAACAAAAAACTGTCCGCCATCAGGTTGATTCTGACTCACAGAGAGCCTGTAGGACAGAGTAGAACTGCCCCCCCCAGTAGAGTTTCCAAGGAGCACCTGGTGGATTCAGACTGCTGACCTCTTGGTTAGCAGACAATGCACTTAACCACTGCACCACCTGGGTTTCCGATCCATTGGATACAAGGCTACTATTGGCGGATTTCTACAGAAGAGGTCATAGAGAGTGATTGTCAGTTCCCTGCAGTTGATCAGGAACTGAGTAGATAGAAATCAGATGGTACAGGGCCCTATGTCCCACAGTCCTCAAATACCTGGAGATTCTTTCTCTCGAATGTACAGTTACTGGAATAAGTGGCTATGGATTCCTTTGGAAAATTAATGAAGAAAGCGCTGTTATTGTTAGTTGCTGCTGAGTGGATCCTGCCTGTTGGTGCCTCCAGGTGTCCAGAGCAGTACTGTACTCCAAAAGGTTTTCTTGGCTATAACGGAAGCAGAACCCCAGACCTTTTATTCCCAGGTGCCACTGGGTGGTTTTGAACACCCAACCTTTAGGTTTGCAGCGGAAACCAAACTGTACCATCTATGGACTGGAGAAAAGCACTATCACATATATCTACTGTGGTGCTTCAGGTTTTTGATCATAGGGTTCTGGTTTCCCTTTCAGTTAGTGGGTTCTGGGTCTGAAAAGTTGCTCATGCCTGGAAACTGAGTGACGGATCATTACTTTTTATTAGAATTATTGTCCTCATTCTCCTAATAATCCATGCTTGATTTCTTTTGATGATGTGGAGTGAGCAGTGCCCTTTCTGGCCACACATATATCATGCTCCCAGAAACAACATGTTCTATCAATTATGTCAATAGCTCTCAGTGGGTAGGTCTTGCTGTCTGCCAGGCTGACCTTGCAACTCATTATGGTAATTGCATCCACCTGGCTTCTGATGGTTAAGTGCCACCACCTGGCCTGTATGAGCGCAGATTTTATAAGCTCCACACTTAGCAGATAACAGTACCTCCCTCCGTCATCCAGGCCTGTAGATGGTAACCCCTCTCCAGCTCATTCCTTACGACACTGGTAAGCACGGCAACCTCTGGGCAGGGTTGTCTGCTATGCTTTCTGGGCTCATATACAACACCCATTCTAAAATTACATGCCCACGGTGTAGAATTCTTTGACCCCTCCTGCTCTCTGATATTAGAGTTTGGAAATTTCTTTCTCAGTATGGACCATCATTTTCTCAAGCTTCCATAACATCTAGGAGCTTTGCCAAGGTACTCAATCCTCTATCTCTGGAGAGTGTTCTCGTATTAATAAATTCAGTTATATCAGACTTTGTTTTCAACTTTCTTGGACCTACAGCACCCTTATAAACAAATTTTTATCCTGATTCTCACTTTGTCTTACCTCTAGCTGCGAGAGATAAGCGTATCTATTACTGTTGCCAAGGAGATCCACATTTTTCCTTAAATTGTTGATCAATTAGCCTTTCATTGAGTTATTCCACAGAAACCATGATGGCATAGTGGTTAAGCGCTACAGCTGCTAGACCAAAGGTCAGCAGTTTGACTCCACCAGGTGGGCTTCGAAAACTTTATGGGGCAGTTCTACTCTGTCCTAAAGTTGCTATGAGTTGGAAATTGACTCGACAGCAGCAGGTTTGGTTTGGTTTTCATTTTGAGTTGTTCCAGTGCATACGTATCATTTAGGAAGAGCCTTTCAAATCCATTCTCCTTACAACTACTATTTCCACTGAACTTGTCAAATCCCTGAGATGTCTTAGAACCTAGAGCACTTGCTTCTGCTAGAATCTTCTCCCACTCTAACTAGTCACTACTACAGCGTGCAAGGGACTGTCAGTGTTCCCTTCCTGACAGGTCATGTGGGCCTCCTTGTCTACTCATCCATGTCTTATCCCAGTTCTGAATTTCTGCTTTAGATTCCCTGTCTCTTGTCCAGTAGAAGCCATAGTGGTTCAGTGATTAAGAGCTCAGGCTGCTAACCAAAAGGTTGGCAGCTTGAATCCACTTGTTGTTCCTTAGAAGCTCTATGGGACAGCTCTACTCTGTCCTATAGGGTTTTTATGAGTTGGAATTGACTCCATGTCAATGAATTTTCTGTGGTCAACTCACAGCCCTAACTCTCTTCATGTGTACAAGAACCTCCAAAGCAGGTGTTCTTTTTCCACAAATTAATGGATGAACAATTAAACTCTGAAGGGTCCTCTGGCTTGACTAATTTTATACAACTTGTACAGAGCACAACCAAAATCTAAATCAAGTTTTCTAACTCACCATGTCCCTGACAATCTAAGTCAACACACCAAGTACGTATTCAGTTAAGAAACTCAGTTATTCTGAGTACTGTATTGGTTCACAGGGATTACAAGTTCAAAGCGCTGCAGAGGTAAGAAAGGTGAAGCACAAGGCTAACAGGTAGGCCTGGAGATACTGTATGCAGGCAGCTGCCCAGCAGGGTTATAGACATGTTTTCTCCAAATCTCCAATTTTGTAGAGAAGCCAGAATGCAGGATCATTTTTAGTAAGATTGTAAAATATTGGCAGCAATCAAAAGTAAATAAATAGATAGGTAGATTGATACTCTATATCCCCAGATAAAACATGTCCTCACAACTACATGATGTTAGTTTGCAAACTCTGAAACATGCCTGTACTAATTTTTCCGTTTTTCTTATGGAGCCATGAAAAGTATACTTGTCATTATTAAATGACACAAACACAAGCGGTGAGATATAATCCTAGAGCAACTTTATTCTTTTTGTCCCTGGGTAGTGCAACGAGTTACCATGCTAAGCTACTAACTGAAAAGCTGGAGATTCAAATGCAAGCAGAGACCTGGTGATCTCTTTCTGGAAAATCAGCCACTGAAAACCTTAGGGAGCACAGTTCTACTCTGACACATGTGGGTTGCCAAGAGTCAGAATCAATTCAGTGTCCTCGGGTACCAGTGTTATTCCTTTACATTTGCTCATGGGTTAGTCTTTTCTAGTGCCTCTGGATGAAATTTTGGACAGATTCCATGGCTTCTCCATTCTCCCTTATTTAACAAAAACTCACAAGGTCACTTTAAGACGCAGAATTTATTACTTAAAATGCCTATGCCTCTGAAAAGACCCAATACGCATAACTTAAAGCATAAAAAAACCCAATACTTCCCTCCTCCACGTGCAGCTCTGCCTCCAGCAGGAAGGAAGCCTCTAGGTGACTGTGTTCCGGTGGTAATCATCTTACAAACTCCCCAACCTGGAACTGCTGTTGACCCTACGGTAGCCGCAATATATCGATCCCCCGAGTGTATCTATATCCTAATCCCCATACCCTTCATAGCCGTCAGCTCGAGTCCAACATGTAACGACTCTGTAGGGTGCAGTAGATATGCCGCCTGGGGTTTCCATGGCCGTAATCGTTACAGAAGCAGACAGTCGCATCTTCTTCCTGTGGAACCACTGGTGACTTTGAACTGCTGATGTTTCTTTCTGATTTGCAGCTGAGCACTTAACCACTGTGCCACCAGGGTTTTTTATTTTTTATTCCCAGAACCTATGGATATGTTAGGTTATGTGGCAAGTGGAAATCAGGCTATAGAAAGAATTGTGTAGGAAGTCAGAGGACTTCAAAGAAGGAGAGTAGCCTTTAATCGTCCAGGTGAGGCTGTTGTAGTCGTAAGCTTCCTTAAAAATGGACCGAACAAACCCACTGTCACTGAGTCACTTCTGACTCACAGGACCCTACTTGACAAACTAGAACCATCCCACAGGGTTTCCAAGGCTGTAAGTCTCCCTGGAAGTGGACTGCCACATCTTTCTCCCATGAAGTCCCTGGTGGGTTCGAACTGCTGAACTTTTAGTTAGCAGCCAAGCACTTTAACCACTGCAGGCCCAGTGCTGCTTCTAGAAGTAGGAAAAGAAGGTCAGAGTTTCACAATAAAAGAAATGGAAACTTGAGAAAGACTTGTACTGCTAACACTGGCTCTGAAGACAGAGGACAAGGCCACAAGCCAAGGAATTCGTGCAGTGTCTCGGGCCTCCTGAAGGAACTCAGCCCTGCCAGTACCTTGATGTTAACTCGGTGAGACCCATTTTGACTTCTGACCACCCTCTAGAACTGCACGGTAATACATTTGTGTAGTTTTAATAAAACTGTTGCCAGGCATCTCAGATGCCATGGACCTGAATGAGGTGCTTGCCCATTACTGATCAAGAATGAACAGGAAGGCACACAGAATCTTTCCCCATGAGCAAAGCCTTATTAAACAGGCTTGCAGGCAGAGACTTAGGCAACGCTTCCCGTTTCCTCCATGAGCAAAGTTTTGTTAGGTCTTATAAAGGATTTGGGGAAAGAAAGATCTCATGTTTTGTTCATATTGAAGGTGAAAATTTCCAGGAACTGGCAGGGCTAGGGAAATTATATTGTGCATGCCTCATTGTATATAAAGGAGTGGGAAGCAAAGGGTTCTGGGAGGTACTGGGATAGCATGCATGTGCCTTCCTTTGAGATCGTCTTTTGATACCCGGCATCTGCTTTATGTCCTTGGGTGCCTCTGCTGGAAAATAACGTATTGCTCACTCCTGGCACCACCACATGTGTTGCTCATGTTGGTGTGTTCTGATTCATCCTGAAAAACAACTTCTTGCTCTTTTGGTATCTGTGGTATGTTACTCAGCTGTCCTGGTCAGATCACTGTCATATTGCTTATGACATAATCATCCTTGAGAGTTTCCAAACTACCAAGAGGGCCTCATGTGCTTATGCTGTCTCAAAACCACCAAATATATAATAATTTTCTGTATAAGCACAGAAAATGGATTCAGAGCCCTCTAGAGATAAAGCAAGGAAAAAAGGAAAGACAAGGGGACATAAAATGTCTTGTCAAGTGCCCTATAATGGTGATCTAGAACTTGGTGCAACTCCAGCGTGGTAGGTATTTCATGTTAAACCTGGTGGGAAGTCTCACCCTTACTGTCTTTTGGCAGGTGAGAAAGCACACCAGTCAGGCAGGGTGCTTCTCAGCCTTGCACAGTCCCCAGCATCCAGGGCTTCACTTTCACTCTCTTGGTGAGGTAATGTCTTCCTTCCAGAGAGGTGTTTTGAGAAGAGGTGTTCTGGCTCATTTTGTTTCTTTCTGGACAGCGAGAAAACACTGTGATTCCTCTTATCCTTAAAATGGAAACCCCCACGGATGATTATGCGTTATCAACTGGTTGCGTGCTTTCTTCTTAGACTCAGCGCATCCCCGTGCTGCCCGACTTACCCTCTTCCCTTTTCTCCCCTGTGCCTGACATCACTGCAGGGAGCACACAGTAAGCTCTTTCTACAGCTAGTCTCTACAAAGCTGCTTTCTCTTGATTGTGAGGAAAGTAGCGTGTGCTTCCTAGGTAAACAGGCAGTGAAGACTCGGTAGCCCTCCCCTCAAAGAGCGATTCTTCAGAATCTGTCTCTGACATCTGCTTCGCCGCACTCTGACCCTCTCACTTCGGGAGAATCATTTAAGAGCAGGTGGTGCAGGGGTTCAAGTGTTCAGCTGCCAACCAAAATGCTGGCAGTTTGAATCCATAAGCTGTTCAGCAGAAAATTGTAGTGGTCTGCTTCCATAAAGATTTACAGCCTTAAAAACCATGTGGTGCAATTCTACTCTGTTGCATAGTGTCTCTGTGAGTCAGAATCCACTCAGTAGCAACTAGTTTGATTTTTTGGTTTAACAGTTCTTTGAGGACTTCCTACGTAGTGCAAATGGTTAAGCACTTGCTTCTTGTTAGGTGCCATCAAGTTGGTTCTGACTCGTAGCAACCCTGTGAACAACAGAATGAAGCCCTTCCTGGTTCCCACACTACACCCACAATCCTTTTTATGCCTAAACCCACTGTCACAGTCACTGAGACAATTCTCCTTGCTGAGGGTCTTCCTCTTTTCTGGTGATGCTCTGTTTTACCCAACACGATGTCCTTCTCCAGGGACTGATACCTTCTGACAACATAGCCAAAATACGTTATACACAGATTCACCATCCTTGCTTCTAAGGAGCACTCTGTACTTCTCCCAGAAAAGGTCTGTTTCTTCTTCTGGCAGTCCATGGTATGTTCACTATTCTCCAACACCACAATGCAAAGGCATCAATTCTTCTGTCTTCCCAACTCACTGTCCAGCTTTTGCATGCATATGATGCAACCGGAAACACCATAGCTTGGGTCAGGCACACTGTTGTGGATTCAGTTGTGTCCACCCCCCCCCCAAAATAGGTATAACTACGTGGCTGGGCCATGATGCCCACTGTCTTGTGACTGTCCTCCATTTCGTGGTTTTCCTATTATGTATGTTAAAGATTAGGGTGGGCCTGTAAATCCCTTTATAAGATCACCTCTCCCTGCTCCACTGTAAAGGGAGTTTCCCTGGAGTATGGCTTGCCCCACCCTTAATCCTTTCATCCTTCAAGAGAGAAAAGGAAAGGAAAGCAGGCTGAGAATTGGGGACCTGGTACCATCAAGCAAGCAGCACCGGGAGAGGAGTGCGTCCTTCAGACCAGAGGTTCCTGCACCAAGCTGCTCGCTGGACAAAGACTGATGCAATACCGAACTTTCCTCCAGAGCCAAGAAGGGGAAAGCCTTCCCTGGAGCAGACACCCTGAATATGGACTTGTAGCCTACCAGACCGTGTAAGGATAAATCTTCCTTTGTTAAAGCAGTCCACTCTGTGGTATTTCAGTTAGAGCAGCCCTAGCTGACTAAAACACACACCTTAGTCTTTCAGGTGACATTTTTACTTTCCTTTTCCTTTTTTCGCCATGAGTCGGATCCGACTCGACGGCACTTGGCTTTGGCTTTTTTTCTTTTTTGTATGTTTTTATTTTTCAACACTTTAAAGAGGTCTTTTGCAGCAGCTTTTCCCAATGCAGTGTTCCTTTTGATTTGCTGACTGCTGCTTCCATGGGCGTTGATTGTGGACCCAAGTAAAATGAAATTCTGGACAACTTCAATCCTTTCTCCGTTTATGACGATGTTGTTGGCAGGTCTGGTTGTGAGGAATTTTCTTTTCTTGATGTTGAGGTGCAGTCCATGCTGAAGGCTGTGGTCTTTGATCTTCATCAGTAACTGTTTCAAATTCTCTTCACTTTCAGCAAGGAAAGTTGGGTCATCTGCATAAACAGGTGTTCATGAGTCTTCCTCCAATCCTGATGCCTCATTCTCCTTCGTATAACCCAGCTTCTCAGACTATTTGCTCAGCATACAGATTGAAACGGTATGATGAAAGGATACAACCCTGACACACACCTTTCCTGACTTTAAACCATGCTGTGTGTCCTTGTTCTGTTCCCAGATCCTCCTCTGATCCATGCACAGATCCTTCACAGTTAACCACCTGGTTACTAACCAAAGATGTGGGCTACTCAGTCTCCTTGGAGAAAAGGTTTGGCAATCTACTCTCTGCTAAAATAAAAATAATATTAAGACAATGATAGAAAATGACATTTGTTTAATAAATTGTCAGTTAGTGTCATATTCCAATTGATTCATTTCCATCGAGTCAATTCTCACAGCAACCCTGTAGGACAGAGGAGAACTTCTCCGCTGGGTTCCCAAGATAGTCATCATCAAGGAAGCCAACTGTCACATCTTTCTCCCAAGGAGTGGCTGATGGGTTTGAACCACCCACCTTTTGGTTAGTTAGCAGGGGAAGACGGAATCCTTATGCTACCAGAGCTCCTTTACATTTCAGCTAGCAGTCACAAATGTTCTGATAATCACAAGTAACAAAATTATTACATCACATCTCATTTGCATTGCCATGGAAATAGGGGCCAGAGCAGCATTTATATAAAAACAATTTACCCTGAAGCTCAGCTTCCAGTCAGACCCTTGAGCTCCTGTTACCCAGACTAACTGCACATAGACAATTCTTCAAAACAGCCCAGTGATGTAGGCAGAAGTCTCTTCACTAAGCTGCTTCTGAGGTCACTGTTTGGCTTAAGTGGACATCAGGAAACCAGTCTGCTCAGGGCTCAAGGTTCAGAAAGACCTGTAAAGGCAAATGGCATGAGTTGGTCACCATGACTCCACGGACCCTAGAAATCGGGATTCCAGGAGAATTAAAAATGTTTCTCATTCCAAACAGTCTGCCACTGACATCCCTATGGAGCACAGCTCTGCTCTGACACACGTGGCATCATTATGAGTTGGAATTAATGCAGCTGCAATGAGTGGTGGTCAGCCTAGTTCTTGGAAATTTAATTTGAAAAATAAAATCGTATTTCTCTAGCACTCACTTTGGAATTGGCCTCAGAAAGGGAAAAGAAAAGATATTTTAGCATTGGATAACAAAACTAGAGTGGGATTTCTGCCTGTGAATCCGTTGATCGAGGAAAGGAGAGGAGAAAGAGGACAAACTCTCACCTGTGCAATCTAGGTAATTAGCGTGTTTGCCAATTGCTTTTCTGTATAATGACTTCATTGCCGTAGCTCTTCTGCGAGCATGTTTGTGATAATTCAAGCGAGGAATCTTTGGCAGCCTTTCCATCTGGATTCATTCCACTTGCCCCAGCCTTCCTGTAATGTTTTATCTAATTTTTGAAGGGGAAGTCCAAACAAATGGCTTTAAAATGACCAAATTATAAGTATGCACTTAACACAGTTAAAAAGTAAAATTGTAGAAAGTTCAGATTGTTGTGGAAAGTTACAAGGATTCTTCTGAAAATTTTGCGTGTGTGAGAGATGCCTATCCAAAAAACCACATCCACTGCTGTCTAGTTGATTCCAATTCATGGAGACCCTATAGGGCAGGGTAGAACTGCACCATAGAGTTTCCAAGGAGCACCTGGCAGATTCGAACTACTGACCTTTTGGTTAGCAGGCATAGCATTTAACCACTATACCACTAGAGCTTCCTATAGCTTCTGTTAAAATACAGGTACCTGGGCCCTGACAATTCCATATCTGGTTCAGGAAGTAGAGTGTCAGGACCAGAAATCTTCACTCTCGCTAGAAAACTTGATGAATTGCAGCAGAAAGACCCTCGACCCTCCGCTGCAAAGTACTGATGTTAGCAGAGCTGCTGTTACTGTGGTTGCCGGTGTCCCTGAGTCAGTGCTCTGTCACAGCCACCAGTAGGACGGGGCAGAACTGCCCAACGGGTCTGCAAGAGCAGCTCATCTATTGAAATGGCAGCTGCACTGCTGGGGCTGGAATCCTTCTATATCAACATTTTTTATTATCTTCATGGGGCCAAATGTTAAGTATTTGTCATATTTCATTAAAAAAAAAAAAAACCCTAAACAGCCCACAATAAATTTTCTCACCCTGCGGCAGCCGAAGAAATCAAAGCCCAGGTGAGTGAAAGTCTAGGAGAGCCAGAGTCAAGTGAGTGACTTGGGGTAACTCAGGAGCTGCCCCCAAAGTGGAAACGTTTGGCCTCCCCGTCCCCAGAAGTGACTCAGGTGTTGTAGGGAGTTCGACAAGAGGTAAGGTTTCCCCACGTGCACAGAGCAGGCCGCCATCGGGCTGAGGACGCAGCCCGGCCTCAGTTTCCTCCGGACAAGCCGTGCTAACGTCTGCTTCCCTCCTTCTTCTCCTCTGCTGCCTCCCCCAGACACTGCTGCGGAGCCTAGAACTTCTGCTCCCACCCCTCCTTTGCTGCAGATACTCAGGTAGCACAGCCGTTAAAGAGCCCTGCTGCTAACCAAAGGGTCGGCTGTTCCTACCCAGCAGCTGCTCCTTGGAAACCCTATGGAACAGTTCTCTTCTGTCCTGTGGGGTCACTATGAGTCAGGATCGACTCAACAGCAATGAGGCTTTTTAGTTTTTTGCACTTTGCTGCACCAGCTTTTTTTACTGGAAGAGAGAGGGAGGCAAAGGAGGAAGGGGACGAGGGGAGGATGCAAGGGTATATTTTTCAGCATCAGTCTGACCCTTGTTCTGAAAATATTTTTTATTAAACCAAATTTCTTTGAGATCTTGGTCAAAATGCGTTCCTTTGGCAGTTGTTTCTCTTCGTATTCATTAGAAGAGGAGGGGGATTTTATAGTCTCCTTAATGTCTTACAATGTTGCTACGAGTTGGAATCTGCTGGACAGCAGTAGTTTGGGATTTTTTTTTTCCTTAATGTCTTTCTTAGGATAAAGTTTCTGGTTTATACTTTATTGTATTTGCCACTTTATCTCTTAAGAGCAGATATGATTCCAGATCTTTAGAGTGTCATGGAACTAATCTTAATAGCCAGTCTTGCGAACTCATGGCATGGGCATCGTAAGAACAACCAAGATGCTGCAGGACTGCCCCCTCACGTTGTTCAGCTGAATGCTGCCATGAGTTTTCCTTAGCAGATCCTTCCTTGTGTTAGGGAAAGATCAGCTATCTTAGATGTTCTCGATTCCCCTGCTTTGTCCTCCCCTAGACGTCAGCATCAGACAAAGCATCTGTGCCTGTTGGTATGGAGTCTATTCCAGTGCCTGGTTGGACTACAGCTGATCTCCATGGGGTTTTCAGGGGCTGCTTTTTCAGAAGCACATCACCAGACCTTTCTTCTGAGGTGCCTCTGGGTGGCCTCAAACCACCACCCTTTCATTTTAGCAGCTACTGCACTCACTACTTCCACTACACAGGGATGCCGGGGACAGTCTAGGTAGACCCGGACATTGGCTTCTAAGTGGTGGTCATCGTCTTCTGTTTGTCACACCCCTGGGGTCTTTATTCCCTGTGAGCCCACTTTATGACACCTCTGATATTTCAGCCATCTATCTGCATATAGGGGCATACTCAGGGAAAGCCCTTTGCTCAGTGTTGAGAATTCCCTCGGAGAGTCGCAGCCTCAGGAGGACCCTGCCCTCACGAGTGGCGTTGTGGTAGGATGACGGCAACCTAACGGGGAAGAGCCGAAGACGGCTGCGGGGAAGAATAGGGGGGCAGGACCAGATGCCCCTCCTCTGGATTTGATATCCTGGTTGAGTCGTAACTTCTTCTGCAGGGCCGCTGCACTGCTGAGCAGTATCCTGGGCCTCAGGCGACATAGCTTACTGAGTTTGCTTTCCAGTTGGTCTAAGATGCAGCCAAGTTCTATAAGCAATTTCATGGCACATTTTTTTTTTTTAATTTAAAGTTTTCTTTAAAAATCCCCTTTGTTTGGTTTTATTGTAAGTAGGAAAAACCATGTACTCTGAATTAGCAGCGAATTTTTTTTTTTTTTTTTGAATCTTCGCGGTTTGCTAGACAATGAAAATAACTAAAAACTTTTAATGACAGATTTGGTTTTACTAGCTGAATTGAAAACTTAAGTAAATATGTATATATGTATTTATGTATGTATATAGCACTTTAATGTATATATGTACATGTGTGTATGTGTATGTGTATATATGTGTGTATACATATATATATGTATGATGCTTTAAGTCAAAGTTGATAACCCAAGTCAGTTTGACATACAAAACTTGGCACTCACCCTGCTGGGGAACTCTAGCTTATCTCTCCACCCCGTGAGAACACCGTCCTCATTTTCGCCTTGTTATTTCCTGTGTCCATTCGATGAGTTCCCATCCAGTCTATCCTCTCATGTCTCCTCTGGACAGCAGCTGTTTAGTTAGCCCCGTGTATCTACTGAAGCCAGAAACATACTCTTTGCAGTATCATTTTATGCCTTTTAGTCTAGTAAATAGAAACTTTTTAATACTTTTATTATAAGTTTCATGAAATTTTATTGATTGCTTTTTTTTGTAACATGTGAGTATTCCTTCTGCTCATTTTGCTATTAGGGTATTGCTTTTCTTTCTGATTTATAAAAGCCTTCTAAATATACCAACTTGATATCTTTCCTATGTGTTGGAAATATACTTTTCTGAGCCCATTGTTGGTTTTAAATATTTTATTATATCCTTTTATGTACAACAATTTCATAGTTTTATTTTGTGCAACCTCTATTTTTCTTTTTGATTTCTCCCTTGGTAGTATTCTTTAGAAAGGCAATTCAATCTCATGGTTAAAATTATTTATTCTTCTTATAGTGCTTTTAAAATTTTATTAGTCATAGTTTAAACTGGAAATTGCACTAGTAGATTTAAAATTAAATAATGGGCTATTTTTTTCCAAATAATTTACCAGTTTCCACAGTATTATTTATTGATAAATCCATCTCATAGTTCAGATTTAAAATATCACTCTTTTCCACAGATAAAAACTAAAATAAAAAACGAATATGCACACACACACACACGCAATTTGAAATTTTTCTGAGCTTCTCTTTTTTTTCCCCATTGTTATACGTCTCTGTTCTGAAGTAAGTCTCTCACTTTTACAGTATGATGTTTAATTATTTGTGGGCGCTGCTCAATTTGTTGTGCTTGCTGTGACTAGTGTGATAATCTTTGACTTTACAAGGTGGCACTGGAAACATGTAGTAGCCAAGAGGACCGCAGCTCTTTCAACACAGTTCAACGCCTACCTACTAAGTTAGTAGCAGAGGAAATGGAGGAGGGCTTGCTGAAGCAATGTCTGCGTGTAAGCACTGATTAGAGGCTGGTGATTGATGCTCGTGGAGAGACAGGGAGCCTAGAGCCAAAGGTGAGACCAGGGACTTACCGTAGCTGACCAGTGGAGTTGTTAAGACATGGACCAAGTGAAAGAGCTGGACAGCAGGAGTGAGCTGGGGGCGGAATGAGTTAGGCAGCCTTCCGTTCTGACAGTACGCTTAGAGGCACACAAATTGGTCCCAGTCCATCCTTCCCTAGTGCCACTGAGCTGTCACTTTCAGGAATTATCATCATTATTAAAGCCATAATGGTTTTAATGAAGGTGTCACCCAAACTGACACTTTGAAAATAAAGTGTGATGGTGGCTAAATCGGAGGCTTGCAATGACCTTAGATACGTACCGCAGGAAACATGAGAGAAAACCAATTACTCAAGGAACTCCAAGTCAACACATGACTTTCCCCTTCCATTTTTTGAGTCTCAGTAAGACTCATTTGGATTGACACCACTGGAGCTCCATGACTCCCAGAAGGCCCCACTGAAGCCATCTTTCTGGTTTCTGAGGAAGCAATTGGACCAAAGCTTCTATTAATCCAGCTATGAGTATGTCTTAACCAACCTGACAAACAACATACATATATGTGGATACATGAACACCAGTAAACTGCAAGTATGGCATGATATAGCTGCATGAAAAAGAGTTGAAGCCAATTTACTAGGACTGTAGAATTCTCAGCTCAGATATCTGGTTGTTATATGACATACAGCTTGAAGTAATCCTGTGTCTCTTCCATGAGGGGCCACATTGAGTGATCTGAAGGCGGGGAGGTAGAAGCGAGGCCTCATGTCCTTGAGTTCAGAATAGCAAAGCCATCTTCAGGGCTTTTCTTATGCAGGCAGTATTAGAAAGTGACCATAGTGGTTAAAAGTTCAGCTGCTAACCCCAAGGTCAGAAGTTTGAATCTACTAGGTGCTCCTTGGAAAGTCTATGGGGCACTTCTACTCTGTCCTACAGAGTTGCTATGTGTCAGAATTGACTCAGTGTTGACAGGTTTGGTTTTCTTGGTTTAGTATTGCTCCCAGGTTACTCTCACTTCTTGGGATTAGGAAACAAAGTGTCAACCCGAATGAAATGTGGCTCTTTCTCTCACACGACTTAGTATCCTGGGTTAAATAATATTGCTCACTGAGAAGCCTGTAAAATCTATATAAAAGGTTTGTTTAGGGTCTGTGTGGGCCTAGCAGAAAGAGACACTACTTCTTCCTGGGGAAGTCACGGGTGTCTCCTTATGACCATAGATGTAAAGCCCACTGAAGTCAGTCTGATAAGATAACCGTGTTGCTGTTGATTCCAACTTGGAGAGACTATAGGGGAAAGTACAAGGGTCCCAAAGGGTTACCAAGTCTATAAATCTTTTTTCTTTAAGTTGAAGAGTTTATTTCATAGAATACCAACTTTATTTTTTATTTCACATACTTTTAGCTAAAAGGGATTTTCAGTAGGATCTGTTGTTTTTGTTTGTTTTAATATTTTGTTGTGCTTTAAATGAAAGCTGACAGTCCAAGTCCATTTGTTGTGTAAAATCTTGCACACACTGTTGTGTAACTCTGTTCTCCCCACTCTGTGACAGCTCAGTCTTCCCTTCTACCCTGAGCTTCCTGTGTCTACCCAAGCAGGTCCTGTCCCCATCCACTCTCTCTTCTTGCTCTGGACAAGAGATATTCACTGAGCCTCATGTTAAGCCAAGCACCACCTTTGCAAGCCTCATTCCTTGTCCTGTATTCTGGTCCTATGTTTGTCTGAAAATGGTTTTAGCTCTGGGCTAACAGTGAATCCAGCGGGCATGTCTTCTAGGGACCCTTTAGTCTGTTGGACCATCAAATCTGGTCTTTTTAATAGAGTTCTAGTTCTGCACACCCATTTTTCTTTCACTGCATCAGGGACTCTGTTATATTCCCAGTCAGGGCAGTCACCAGTGGTGGCCAGTCATCATTTAGTTCTTCTGGTCTTGTGCTGGATTTTATGGCCCTTTTCTATCTCTTGGGCTCATGTTTTCCTTATATCTTTGACGTCTTTCATTGTCCTCTGCTCCAGGTGTCTTGGGGACCAACTGATGCTACTTAGATGGCTGCTTGTTAGCTTTGCAGACCCCAGATGAAGGCTGTAAAATTCTGTGGAAGCAGACTGCCGTATCTTTCTCTTGCAGAGCAACTGGTAGACTGAACCACTGACCTTACAGTTCGCAGCTGAGCACTTAACCACTGCACTACTAGGGATCCTTCTTATAAGATTACTAGGAGCCGAACAGGGAAAAAGGAGATGTGCAACCGCAAAGCACTTGGCTGCTAATAGTTGGTAGCTCAAGCCTACTTAGAAACAGCTCAGCAGGACAGAAGACCTGACTGTTCCTGTAAACATTACAGCCTAGGAAACCAGGTGGGGTGTTCCACCCTGCCACCCGGAGCAGCTCTGAGTGAAGAAGACTTGACGGCACCCAACAACAATAGACAGAGAGCCGTGTATTAGTTCCCTATGGCTGCTGTCACAAATTACCAAGAACCTGAGTGACTTAAGACTACACAAATGTCCTAGCTTCTGGTTCTGGAGGTGAAAAGTCTAAAGCCAAAGTATCAATAGAGCCATAACTTCTGGAGGCTTTGAAGGATTATCTGTATCCTAGCCTGTTTCTACTGTAGAGGCTGCCTGCATCCCTTGGCTCATGGCTGCTCCTTCACATTACTTCATTTTCCTGTTTCTGTGGTCACATATCCTACTACTGACTGATCTTCTTTGAGAAGACTGCTGAATAATTCAGGAGCATTTCTGATATCAAGAATTTTGCCTTCATTACATCTGTGAAATTCCTTTTAACATGGAAGGTGATGTATTCACAGCTACCAGTGATTTGGATTTTGGTCTCCTTGGGGCCGTTCCTCAGTCGTCAACAAGGCATTTTATGGAGTGAGAAAAAGAAATTGTGGCCAGTTGGGTAAGTAAACACTGCCTGCTGAGGTTCGGCAAATAGCAGGTGGCACCTTTGCTACTTATCCCTTCCTAGTAGCCGGGGACTTCTAAAGAATCCAAGATAATTGAACTCAAGACCAGTCTGAATTTCAGGCTAATATGTGATTTTGCTGATACTGTGGTACACAGGTTCCAAAATACCTGCTGTATTTTTATGCAAATAATATACGTCTTCTACCTTCTTTTTTTTTTTTTTTGCCAACTACACCTTACCCTGTAAGCATTATGCTAATATTTTTTATGGCTACACATTGAAACATTAGCACAAGTGTTTACCAAAAAAAAAAAAAAAAAAAACCTGGTGAAGGGGGTGGTGTGGCAATGGAGCACCCACTTGGTGGCGAAAAAAGAAAAAGAACACATAGAAAGCACATGTTATTTGCATAAAAATACAGTCTCTGAGTACCTCACATGAGCATACAATATAAAGGGAACTCAGTTTTCACTTTACAGTCTGTTTTTGGCTCAGCCCACCCTCTAGAGAGGGTACTATTCTACACCCTGTTAGTGCGATGGGAGAAAATGGCTCACTACAGAGGTGTCTGGCCTTCTCAGTTACCTTTCACAGTATCTCTTCTGTCTTCATCTTAATAAATTCTGAAACCTCATAATTCTACCCATAAGTGTAACTGGGCTTTACTTGAAATATTAACATTTAAACCCAGCCTCAGCACACACATGAATATCCAGAACCTCAGATTTAAGTACCTCCAAGAGCACCTAAAACATCCTCTCACAAAGAAGCATAGAAATTCACTTAAAGTAAGAAAAGAAAATGTAACAGTAATGATCAGACTCTGTCATTTAAGGGGATGTCCTGGGTACTTCTCACTTCTGGTTGAACTTCAGTTACCCATGGCTCGTGGTATGTGAGTACAAGGACATTGGTGATATTAGCATCTCTGATACTGTGTGATACTGCAAAGTTAAGCGAAAGCCATTTCTGAAGTGTCTTAGTTACTAGCTAAATGTGTTGTGCAATTCTCCATGAAGAGTGGAAAGTCACTGAACCTTTTCAAGCATGGTGAGTTCTGTACTTATGGAGAGCATGTCTCTGCAAATGTTGTGGAAGGAGAAAGAAAGAAGATACCAGAAAGTCAGCTACTTGGCCAGGCAAGAGATGATCAGGGTCTGGATTAGGGTAATCATGATGGAGAAGCAGACTGACTGAAGACAACATTCTAAAGTGAATGGTTAAGATACGTAGAGGAATTCAGTGGGCAAGGCAAGAGTGATGACCAGGAGACAGTGTTATACACTGACACAAGACAGATGGCTTTTACGGAAACACTGGCTTCAGCAACACCTGGCTGTGTGACCTTGAATAATTTACTTAATATCTCTGGGCCATGATTTCAGTCATCTGAAATCCGTACCTAAAAGCTCTGTTGTGCCTGACAGAACACCGTATCACGTGTAGTGTGCACTAAACCGATAGGAGTTTCATACTTCTATTTGCATTCTAGCTCCTTGGTTTCCATGGCAACCCAGCTGTCTTGTATCACCACCTCATCACTTTACTGCAACAACAACAAACCAGTCCTCTACCCTTGGCCTCTCATCTCAAACTCATCTGCATACTGTGTATAGAGTTACCATGTAAAACTACCATCTTCATCGTGCAATATTCTTTGACAGTACTTTGTGATGACCAATTCTACTTGTTGAATTAGATTTCTTAGCTAGTAATTATCGAGGATGGAGGAATGCTGACCCCCAAAAGATATTAGCATGGGGTTATGGCAGATGCCCTGGGGGACCATAACCCAAGCTTGAAGCTGACACCCTTTGTGGAGTGCACAGAGAAGAAGAAGCAAAATAAAGATAATAAATTATTTAGGTTGACTCTCATGAGACAATCTTTTCACAAAGATACATCAATCCTAATGTTCCAGAAGGTTGTGTTTTATCATTTTAGCATAGGGAAAGGCCAAACACACTCTACACGCACACACTCAAAACAGTTATACTCTCACATACACACACAGACATGCACTCATACACAGTCTTACACACATGCACCCTGTAGCAAACACAGTT
The DNA here is from genome assembly GCA_028571685.1 of Heterohyrax brucei. NCBI lineage: Eukaryota > Metazoa > Chordata > Mammalia > Hyracoidea > Procaviidae > Heterohyrax > Heterohyrax brucei. The sequence continues at coordinate 6,546,871 of CM053153.1, forward strand.
GCACCACATGAAGGATGACTGTGTCAGCACCTGCTTTGCATGGAGAGAGCACACGGCTTGGCAAGGGTACATCCAGCCCAGGTGATTTTTCCGTTGTGTGAATCCCCTACCTTGGACACTCTGACTCAGGACTCTAGGACATTGAGAAGATATACCCTACGGCTTAATCCTGAACATCTCTCACTCTGTTGGCACACCTTATCCAAAAGGCCCTTCTGTGACTTCCCTTCCTCAAATTGTCTTCTTTCCTGTAGTCGCACATTTGCTCCTTCTGTTGCACATAGCACATTGATTTTGAAATACGCTCTTCCCCACCAAGTGCGTATTGATCTTATTTAGGAAAGAAATTGCATTTCTGTTATTTTAGGGTTGTCAGTGCTTGATACTGCTGAGGTGCAGTAGAGCTCACATGGATAAATGCTTCAAGAAGCATGAGTAGATGGCTTAGGTCAGAGGTGGTTTCCCCTTAACACTCCCAGAGTCAAAGAAGACTTAAATCTTCTTGGTCTTCTTTAGGAAACCCTGGTGGCATATAGGTTAATTGCTGTGTCTGCTAACCAAAAGACTGGCAGTTTGAATCTGCCAGGTGCTACTTGGAAACTCTATGGAGCAGTTCTACTCTGCTCTATAGGGTTGCTGTGAGTCAGAATCTACCTGAAGGCGTGGGGGTTTTGTTTGTTTTTGGTCTTTATAGGCTATTTCCTCCTCTTCCCAGCTCCTAAAGGCTGTTGTGTCTCAGCCCTCTGTTCTTGGCCTCTGAAACCTACTTTATCCCTCCCTTTTTTTTTTGGCTGACCACTCTCATCTCAGTATTTTAAAGCCCACCTTTCCTCTGTACTTGCATAACCAGTGGCCAACATAGTGTTTCCAACTTAGTGTCAAAATGGGTGTTTTAAACCAAATATGGGCTAAACAGAGGTTTTCGTTCCCTGAACCTCACAGAGGCTTAGTTCCAAATCTTTCACATCGCAGAACAAAAATCTTGGTGTCCTCCCTAAGTCTTCACTTTCTCTTGTGTCTGCCTCAAAATCATGAGCCATTCTGATCTGTTTGATGTTTATGAATATTTCGCCAATCAGATAAAGCTTTATTTCTACTGCTTCCTCTGCATTGCCTTCCATCATTGCTCACTTGGACCCTGAAATTGTCCCTTTGCTGGCCTTCCTGCTGCTACCCTTGTGTCTCTAGATTTCGTTTCCCACAAGGGGGCCAGAGTGATACAATCTTCTCCTTACTTATTAAGAAATGTTAGGTTCCGAAGACAGGCTGTTATGTGAAATTAGTGTTATGCAGTGGTGGAAGATGACCACATCAAATGATAAAGTGGAGATTGACTACATAGTATACAACTGCCAGATTACATCAATATGTAGCTGTCAAATTACGTCATTATGCAACTGCCAGACCACCCAAAATCATGGCCCAGCCAAGTTGACATATAGCTTTACCCATCAGAGACAGCACCTCAGCGTCTGTTACCATCAGAGGTACATTGTGAGTGCACAAAATAGACAGTAGACTTTTTGCAGTCATCATGAATGTTAAAAATCAGACAATGAGAGATAATCAATAAGTGAAGGGAAGGTGTATTTTAATACCTAAGTCAAATTACTAGTTGACAGTGTAAAACCCTCCAGTGTCTTTTCCATTTAGCCCAAACTCTTTGCTAACTAACAATGACCCTATAGGACAGAGTAGAGCTGTCCCATAGCATTGCCAAGGCTGCCGTCTTTGGAGAAGCAGGCTGCTACATCTTTCTCCTGTGAAGCTGCTGGTGAGTTTGAACTGCTGATCTTTTGGTTAGCAACAGAGGTCTTAACCACTGCACCACCAGAGTTCCTGAATCTCTTTCTGGAAAGTATAAATTCATTTCATTTACCCTGGCTTAGAAGAGTCTACACAGTGTGGCCCTTTGTATCTTGCCACACCTGCTTCCTACCTCTTGCTTCAGTGTTCAGTATACATATCTTTGTCCTCTCTTCTCTTTCTTGATTATTATACTCTTTCTGATGTCATAGTGATTTTACATGAGGACTCATCTATCTATAGTACTCTTCCCTCACATTTAAATCTGGCTATATCTTTGCCACAGCCTTGGTGACGCGTTCATGAGGAGCTCGGTTGCTAACCACATGTGGGTTTAAAACCACCAGCCACATCTGGGGAACCCTATGGGGCAGTTCTACTCTGTCCTGTAGGATCACTGTGAGTTGGAATCTACTTTACCTCATTTTTTTTTCTTTGCTGGTATCATTGCCACCATTCAGGTATTGCTCAAGTATCACCTACCTCCTAAGTGAGACCACTCCTGCCGACTCTACCTTCTCCCTGTTCAACTATTCACTTTTGTGCTTTTATTATAAATGCACATTTCCGTCTAATGTTGTTTTATTTATTTGTTCACAGACAGGTTGTTTACCTCCACCCCCCACCAGAATCTGAACTGTGTGTCAGTACCAGGCATGTTGTGTGTTCCATGGAAGGAATTCAGTAAACACTTAATGAGTAAGTAAATCAGAACAGCACTATAGGAGTTCATTTAGCCACACTACTCCATTTTACAGAAGGACAAGTGACCATATCTGTCCCAACAAAGGTGTACGGCTCTAAAATCGAAACCAAACCAGACACATTGCCATCAAATCGAATCTGACACATAGTGACCTTTTAGGACAAAGTAGAACTACCCCATAGAGTTTCCAGGGAGCACTAGGCCAGATTTGAACTGCCAACCTTCTGGATAGCAGCCAGCAGCCCACAGCATTTAACCACTATGCCACCAGTGTGTCCTATCCCTACATTATCGCTCCTTCCTATTCCTATCATCTCTGTAGGTTTTTATTCTCTATAATAATTCTCTCATAACACACCATACTTAGGGAAATGGAGAGATAACTATTTATTCCATATCTGAAAGTAATTTTTAGAGCTTTAAAATGTTATGTTCCAATTTGATAGGAAAATGAGAGATGGAGAGCTCACCCTTATGGGTTTGGGTTCATAATGCTCCAACAGTTTCAATATTTTGTAGCATCACCCTTATAGAAGTGTTTATTAATCATCCTCTTTCTCTTCTATCCACTGCTCCCCACTACTTGTTGCTTTCTTCCAAGACTAGATTCTCCCCTTCTATCTTTCTTTTTTTACTTCCAGAAAGAATTTCCCTTTGTCCTTTGAAAGTAACTGACACACTCCACACACTTTTCAGAATGGAGGTAGCTGTCGTCTCAATTGTTTGTCTTTGTATTAGTACCGCATTGTTTTTAAAAGCTCTCATTCATCCCCTGATCCTTATATCAGTGACTTCTTTAGGAAGCTGTAAGGAAATGAAAATATTTAGAACTGCTTTTAAGTCGTAGGCACTGTTTACATTTTTACTCTTCTGCTATGTATTGCTTGTGTCATGGATTGAATTGTGTTCCTCCAAAAATACATGTAGCCATGTGGCTGGGTCATACTTCCCAGTATTTTGTGGTTGTCTTCCATTTTGTGATTTTCCTATGCTGTATGTTAAAGGATTAGGGTGGGGTTGTAAATCCCTTCATAGGATCACCTCCCTGTAAAGGGAGTTTCCCTGGAGTATGGCTCACACCATCCTTAATCCTTTCATCCTGCAAGAGATGAAAGGAAAGAGAAGCAAGCAGAGAATTGGGAACTTCACATCATCAAGAAAGCAGCACCGGGAGAAGAGTGTGTCCTTCAGATCCGAGGTTCCTGCGCCAAGATGCTCCTTTGACAAAGATTGATGTAGTACCGGACTGTTCCTCCAGAGCCAGCAAGGGGGAAAGCCTTCCCCTGGAGTGGAAACTCTGAATTTGAACTTGTAGCCTTCCGGACTGTGTAAGAATAAACTTTCCCTTGTTAAAGCTGTCTACTTTGTGGTATTTCTGTTAGAGCAGCACCAGCTGACTAAATCAACATGTAAAATCAGTTCGCTCTACACGTTGGGGTCTTTTAGGTGCTTTTTCTCAAAGTCTAAACTAGTTTTGGTTCTAGTCTTATACAGTCCAGCCTCAATTGTGTTTTCTCCTCTTTTAAAAAAAAAAAAAAATCCTGGGGGGTTGAGTTTTGGTGATGTCTCATGGTTATGTAGTAGCTTTATGCTACAAGCCAGTGAAATGTAATTAACTTAGTTTTTATTTGCATTTTATTGGTTTTGAAAAAAGATATATGTTTAAGAGCTTGGAAGCAGTTGCCCTTGAGTCCATTTGTAGCTAGACTACATTTGTGAGAGGAGAACTCTGCTCCATAAGGCTCTTGGTTGCTGGCTTTTCAAAAGTAGGTCACCAGACATTTCCAAGGTGCCCCTGTGTAGACTGAAACTTTCATTCTTTTTACTTAATGGAGAAGTGTGTTGACCATTTGCACAACTCAGGCATCTCAAAATTCTTGCAAGCTCACCTAAAACTGGGTGTGAGCTGTATGTGCCTGTGAAATTTGAAAGAAAAGAGAGCGGAACACAGAGAAAATACAGGACAGCTTATAGTTGCAAAAAACAGAAAACATAAAGAGAACATCCTTAGGGTCCAGGGCCTCTGAGCTGTGAAACAACTAGACCAGGGGAGGATTGATGAAAAAGACCTTCGTCCAGAGCCCAAAGAGAGAAGACATCTTCTGCTAGAGCCAGTGTCTTGAATTTGGATTTCTAGCCTTTTAAACTATGAGAAAATAAAATTCTGTTTGTTGAAGCCATTCACTTGTGGTATCTCTGTTATAACACACTAGACAACCAAGGCAACACCTTAACAATTGTGCTACTCCATTGGAATTTGTTAAATCCAAACCTGATTTTGTTTTTTTAATGCTACAGTTTATACCATCTAAATGTAGAAAAGTATGTAGTGCATTTCTCTCATTTTCTTACTATTTTTTCTTCTTATTTTTCACCATAATTCTCATGATTGGAAATTGGCAAGAGAACTACAAAAAAGAAAACATAATGCTAATTATTGCTAAACTTAGTTATTGATTTGGAAGCTATTAAGAATTTATGTAATTTATGCATTAAATAATGAGAGTTTTTATTTTTTTCATTCAACTGTGAATTGCCTATAGGCTCTATGTAGATTCTGAACGATTCAGTGGAAAAGAAAGTTGCAGTCTTATCCTGAGGATGTTTACAGTCTCATGAGGAACACAGACAACAAACAGCAATGCCAGGAAAATTTGATAAACCCTACAAAATGGAACATTGGACGGTGTTCCTGAACACATGGTATGAGAAGGATCTTGGTCAACATAGGTTTCTTAGGGAAAGTGACACACACTTGAGAACTGAAGAATGAGTGAGGTTGAATTTGGGGGAAGGGGATGGAGGAGGAGAACAGGAGCAGAGCCAGGCAGAGGGAACCTGACAAACGAGCACCCAAAAGGAAGGAAAGTGAAACCTACAAGGATGGGAATTATCATGCTGGTGAAGAATATTGAATATGCCGTGGACTGCTGGAGGGACAAACAAATCTGTCTTGGAAGAAGTATGGCCAGAATACTCCTTAGAAGTGAGGATGTAGAGAATTCATCACGTATTTTGGACATGTTATCAGGAGGAACTGGTCCCCTGGAGAACAGCTTTGTGCTTGGTAAAGCAGAGGGTGAGTGGAAGAGAGGAAGACCCTCAATGAGGTGGACTGACCCAGTGACTGCAACGAAGGGCACAGACAGCAACGATGGCGAGGAGGGTGCAAGACTGTCACACACAGGGCCTAAAGGAGTCGGAACTGACTTGACAGCACCTAACAGCAGGATGAAGCTGTGAAAACAGATGCGTGGAGCTGGAGAGCCAAAGCTAAGGCGGGCTGGCAAGGAGTGAGGTAGGTTTGGCAGGGTTAAACAGTTTACCAAATGTAGAAAGATCTTGCAAGTGAGTTTAAACAGCTGGAATCCAACCCATTGGGGGCAGAAGGGAGCCACAACATTTTTTTCTTTTTCTAAAAAAATATTTAATTGTTTTTAAAGTTATTGGAAATATACATAGCAGAATACGTACCAGTTCAATAATTCAAACAGGTACAATTCAGTGACTTTGATAATGTCTTCCAAGTTGTGAGACCCTTCTCATCTTCCTTTTCTGAATTATTCTTCTGCTATTAACATCAACTCACTGCCCCGTAAGCTTCCTGTCTAACCTTTCAAGTTGCTGTCATCACTTGGATGCCATATAGGTGGTTCTTCAGAAAAGCATGACCATGGATGGGTCTTAAGCAAGGAGGGTGTTAAGAGTTTCCCTGGAGACGGTTATGGTATGGAATATAGCTAGGCAAAAGTGACACAGATGCTGTCTGCCCTTGCCAATCCACTTCTAGGTCTTGCCACCTAAAGTCAGGGCCCTTGGAAACATAATAGAGAAAAAGCAAAAGAAGATGTTTTAGTCAGCTAGGGCTGCTCTAACAGAAATACCACAGAGTGGATGGCTTTAACAAAGAAAGATTTATTCTTACACAGTCCGGTAGGTTGCAAGTCCATATTCAGGGCGTCTGCTCCAAGGAAAGACTTTCCCCTTGACGGCTCTGGACGAAAGTCCGGTATTGCATCAGTCATTGTCCAGGGAGCGTCCTAACGCAAGAACCTCTGGTCTGAACGACGCGTTCTGCTCCCGGTGCTGCTTGCTTGATGGTAGCGAGGTTCTCCAATTGTCCTTGGTTCTTTTTCCTTTTATTCCTTGCAAGCTAAAAGCATTAAGGGTGGGGCAAGCCATACTCCAGGGAAACTTCCCCCATAGCAGGAATTCACAGCCCCACCCTAATCCTTTAACATACAGGTTAGCAAAACTGCACAATGGAGGACATTTCCAAGATACTGGGAACCATATCCCAGCCACGTGGCTGCACACATTTTTGGGGGGACACAATTCAAACCATGACATCCCACCCTTTGACAGCCCAAAAATCACATCACAAAAACATTTAACACATTCATCTCACCATAGCAAAATTATGTCCATTCATATAACAGAAGTCTTAAATCAGCTCCAAGTCCAAAATACAAAAACTCTTCTACATCTGTGAAACTTAGAAGGCATTAACAGGCAACAGGCAAGTCAACAGAACACATTACATTAGCCCTCAAAGCTTTGGAAATACTCTTACATTTTCTGAGACATTCTACACAACAGCAATGCTCTCCAGACTCTAGGTATCGGCCACACTCTCAGGTTTCTGAGTGGAGACCTCCAGCCCCGTGCTACAACTTTGCCTTCAAGGCCCACTTGGACAGAAACTCTGTCCCATCAACTTTAGGAGCACCCTAAGCCCAACTGAGTGGCAATTCCACCCTTACGAACACAGCACGCCATGGTTCCACCCTTTCAAACCCCTGAGGTCATGGCCATACCTCTTGAGACTGAGGCAGCTCAGCTTCTCACACTATCTGCCTCTTCAGCTTCAGCTTCCTATGGCCGCATGGCCTGGGCCTCAGGCCCACATCTGCCCTGCCGGGCAAGTGTTCCAAAGCTCTGTAGCTCCACTGGTTTAAGTGCCCGGAGGCACCCCACTCTTGCTGGAAAGCGTCCTGCCCAAAGGCACTCAACTCTCTCACTCCATGGGTCAGCAAGGCTAGCTCACCGATTCAAGTGCCCAGAGGCACCCCGTTCCGCGAGGAAAACTCTGCGCAGGCACTGACCTCTTTCGCTCCACGGGTCGGCTCCAGCGCTGCCTCTGGTTCTGCTGCTGCCTCTGTTGCTGCTGCCAGTCCTCCGTTGTTTCTCACCATCTGCGCCATTTTCGTTCCTTCTGAATCTTCTATCCATTCACAGTTTCAAAGTGGCTTCCACATTTTAGGTATTTGCTAGAGCAGCACCCCACTCCCACAGTACCAATTCTGTTTTAGTCAGCTAGGGCTGCTCTAACAGAAATACCACAGAGTGGATGGCTTTAACAAAGAAAGATTTATTCTTACACAGTCCGGTAGGTTGCAAGTCCATATTCAGGGCGTCCGCTCCAGGGAAAGACTTTCCCCTTGACGGCTCTGGACGAAAGTCCGGTATTGCATCAGTCATTGTCCAGGGAGCGTCCTAACGCAAGAACCTCTGGTCTGAACGACGCGTTCTGCTCCCGGTGCTGCTTGCTTGATGGTAGCGAGGTTCTCCAATTGTCCTTGGTTCTTTTTCCTTTTATTCCTTGCAAGCTAAAAGCATTAAGGGTGGGGCAAGCCATACTCCAGGGAAACTTCCCCCATAGCAGGAATTCACAGCCCCACCCTAATCCTTTAACATACAGGTTAGCAAAACCACACAATGGAGGACAGTCCCAAGATACTGGGAACCATATCCCAGCCACGTGGCTGCACACATTTTTGGGGGGACACAATTCAAACCATGACAGTCTCCCACAGAACTTTCAGACTAACAAGAAAGGCTTGGCAGTCTACTTCCAAAAACTAGCCAATGTTAATCTGCTATGCTGTGAGACCTTAGTATGAGAGACAGTGTCAGGTTCATGTCTGTCTCAGCAAGGTCTGACACAGGCTCCGGCTTACGGTGCATTCAATGCTCCCCAAACAGAAGTGAACCAATTACAGGCACACAGAATAGAAACCATGCCGGTTTAATCTGGTCAAGCTGAAAGAACACATGCCTTCTCAATTACTAAAGAGGAAAATCTAAATTTAAAAGTTGCCTGGTGAGGCTTTGGCTGCAAATATTTCTAGGGATGCCCATGCTTCAAATAATCTCTGAAAAGGTGACAGAGACTGGGGAGCTTCAGGGACTCTTATGGGCAATGTGGAAACCCGGGTGGCATACTGAGTTAAGTGCTGTACCTGCTAACCAAAAATCCAGCAGTGCAAATCCACCAGGTGCGCCTTAGAAACTCCATGGGGCAGTTCTACTCTGGCCTCTAGGGTCGCTTTGAGTCAGAACCAACTCGGCAGGAGTGGGTTTGGGTTTGGTTTTTAGGGGCAATGTGGTTTAGATGCAGCTTCTCTGAAAACAGTATTGACTCCAGGAGTTTGAGGGTCCAAGTTAAGCAATATTTTGCTGAAATGATGATCAATGAGTAGTTAAGATTTTAGATGCTTAAATAAATAATTCCACTTTTTAATTTCCCCACTGTCTTTATTGGTTGAGTTTGCCTCCCTTTCCAGCCTCATAAGTATGGAGAACGGGAAGTGATTGGAGTAGAAATCTGTCTAGGACAGCTCCAGGAGTCCCTGGGTGGCACAAACAGTTGAGTGCTCTACTACTAATGAAAGGTTGGTTGGTGGTTCAAGCCCATTCCGAGGTGCCTCAGAAGAAGGGCCTGGTGATCACCTTCCAAAAGGTCATAGCCTTGGAAACTCTACGGAACATGGTTTTACTCTGATACCCAGGGGTTTTCATAAACTGGAATCAACTGGATGGCAACTGGCTGAGGATGGCTCATAATTCTGTGGTACCGAGACCTGCAGCAAATGATGCGAACCATGCTAACAGCAGAAGGTGCTGCCTCTGGGGGAACAAGCTTAGGTGCTAGGGTTCCACAGAGCTTCCGACCCTGAAGTTTCAGTCATTGCTTGTCTTCTTAACTGTTCTTCTAGGAGGCAAGTTCTTAATGAATCCTTTGGATTCAGCATCCACTTCTAGGAGAACCCAAGCTAAGTAAAAAGCTAGGAACAACCCTGTACAACAACAATTAAAAACAAAGAGTACCTTACTTCCATTCATTCTATGAGTCCAGTGGATCACTCACACCAAACCTTTAAGATGGTACAGGAGAGGAGAATTAAGGGCTAATCTCATTCTTGATTTCAAATGCAATTATGTAAATTAAATACCAGCTCAGCAATTCAGAAACATGAAAAAAAATATACATTTATTTCAGAAGGGCAGGATTAGTGAGAAATTAAAAATGAGTGTCATTTGCCATGTTAACAAAATAAAGAAGCAAAATTCTTTGAACATATTAGAAATGCATTAAAAGTTTTTGATTATAATATAAAGTCCATTAATGATAAAGATTCTTAGTAAGCTGCAAGTGGAAATGGATTTTTTTAAACCAACACCTACTACAAACCTACATCGAATTCTTTACTTCATGGTAAAATATCACAAACCTTGAAACTGATGCAAGGCAGGGGTGCCCTGTTGCACTGTTTCAGTGACCATTACAGTGTATATTCCAGGAAATATAAGGTGAGAAAGAATAAAAACAGAGTATCAGGTTTAGGAAGGAAGAAATAAAACAGTGATTATTTGTAAGCAGTGCCATTACATATGTGGAAAATTGTACATGTGAAAGGTGAGCAAGGTGCTGAGATAAATGTCTGTTTACAAAATGAGATATGTTTTTACCTGCCACCAACAAAGAAGAAATCAAATTTTAAGAGAAACTCTACAATAACCTAAAACCTCTGAATAAACATAAATCTGCTGTAGCTATTGAAGATGTCTACAATGAAAGCTATAAAATATGATTTTAAAAAGTAAGAGAAAACCTACACTAGACACCTCAGTGTTGTGAGACATGTTGTTTAATTCACGTGGAATCGAGATTTATGGTAAGGGTAACCATCTTAACCATTGATTGTCCTAAAGGTATCATTTGTGATCCTGAGCCTTAAGCACACTGGTTTGCTCAGGTCACCTTTAGATCAACGATAACGAGTAGACCCTTTGGAAGAATTATCTATGTACAGTCAACTCCAGTGTGAGATGAAGTTGTGTCTTAGAGTAAGTTGTTATTATGTAAACATTGTTCTTGCTGCTTTGCATGGCGATTTTGGGAAATTCTTTTCATCTTTGGAACATTTTTGACTCTCTTGTTGAAATATCATCCTGATTTGCTAATTATATGTTCAATAAACTTTGATCAATTTCTGTTACTGGATTAGTAATGATTTTTGGTTTAACAGTTGTAAAGATTTTACTTCTCTTCATATTGATCAACTCAAATCAGCTAATCATCTAAAGTATGTCTGTGTATAAATAAATGTATGAATGGATTAAAATACAAAGTAAAATATTTCAAAGACATGTACAAAGAACTGGTGTCAAAAAGCCAAAAGTTAGAAAGCCAAAACCAAGAACACACTGAGCATTTCTCCAGCTAAAAAAACTGAAGAAAAAAATTAAGTCTGAAGTTACAATACTGATGTGTTCTATGGGGAAAATATTGCGGGACATAGGAAGAACCCATAGAAGATGCAAGAAGAGTGAATGTACCAAAAATAATTGATTGACATTCAGTTATTTTAGGAGACAGCACGTGATCAACAACCAATTGTAATGGAGAAAGAAGCCCAAGCTACACTGATGGGAATGCCCAAATCAAGACCCCAGAAACTGATGGAGTAACAAGTGGGAAGTTTCAATAAACAGATGCACCCCTGGAGGTGCTTGCTTCTCTATGTTAAGAAATTTGACGTCTTCCTGGAGGAAGGGGAGTCGGTGGAGAGGAAGGTATAGGAGATTGTTGGGAGGATACGACATGTATGGAGTAAAGAGGAAGAGTGTGCTGTCACTGGGCAGGAAGAGCAGTGGGAGCTGCGTATAGGTGGGCATGCAATTTACATGGGAATGTACATTTTCATTCAATCATTAAAAAAAAATTAAGTAGAACACTCAACGAAAAAAAGAAAAAAGAAATTTGGGAGACAGCTTCCTGGCCAATAGCCTGGAGGAGATGCATATTTGTACCCATTCCAAAGTAAGTTTATTCAACAGAGTACACTGTTTGTTAAACAATATCGTTAGTATAAGTAAAATTTTGTGAAAGATCATGCAGAAGTGGTTGGTTGCAGTAGTACTTTGACAGGGAACTGCCAGACACTGAAGTCAGATTCAGAAGAGACTCCAAATCTTGCTCTTGAACTTCAAGTAGCTAAGGGAAAAGGAAGAAATGATGAAGTACAAGAGCTAAAGAGAAGATCTCAAAGGCACCCCAAAAGACAAGGTAATTCTATATACTGTCCTTGATTATAATCCAGTAGTTTTGAGCAGAGTATTGCTCAGTTTTCATGTACTTGACTTTTTTTCCCCTTGTTCTTTCTGCTATTGATCTCTACATTTATGGCTTTATGGTCTACAAAGGTACTTTACAATATTTTGATGCTTTGGGTTTTGTGAAGGCATTTTTTTATGGCCTAATATGTGTTCTGTTCTGGAGAATGTTCCATGTGCTTTGGAGAAGAAATAATACTTGACTACTCTTGGGTGAAGTGTTCCGTATGTGTCTGTGAGGTCAAGTTGGTTGACTGTAGCACTGAGATCTCTTGTGTTTTTATGTAACTTCTTTCTGGATGATCTGTCCTTCACTGTATTGGTGTGTTAAAGTCTACAATTGTTGTGGACCTGTGTATTTCCATTTTCAATGCTATTAGTGTTTGTTTTATTTATCTAGGAATCCTATTACTGGGTATGTAAACACTTTTGTGGTTATGTCCTCCTAATGTATTTACACTTTAATCATTCTATAGAGTCCTTTCTTGTCCAATGTAGTGGATTCTACTTTAAAGTCTGTTTTATCAGAAATTAATATTGCCACTCCTGGTCTTTTTTTGAATATTGTTAGCTTGACATGTTTTTTCCATTCTTTGAGTATCATCTGTTTGGGTCTGTAAGTCTAAAGTATATCTCTTGTAGGCAGCGTATAGACAGATCATGCTTTCTTATCCATTTTGCCATTTTCTGCCTCTTTATTAGTGTGTTTAATCTATTTATATTAAGCATAACTATTAATAGGTATGAGTTTAGTGCTGTCATTTTGATGGCTTTTTTGATGCACTATTCACGGTTTCTTTATTCCACTTAATTTCCTGGGCTGAGTTATTTTTCTTTATGTGTTTTCTTTCCATCGTTTTCACTGTAGTTAGTTTTGTATTTACTGAAACATCATGCTATATTTATTTATTTATTTTGATTGCTAGTTTCCTTTGTGGTTACCTTAATATCTATCCCCATTTTTCTAAATGTAAACCTGTCTTTATTGGTGTTATCTTGACTTCCTCTCCATATGAAAGATCTATGACTACATTTTTAGTCCCTTTTTTAAAAAAATAATATTGTCACCCTTTACACAATGACATCTGTTTCTCTATTTTCAGTGTTTTAATTTTAATTTATTTGTGCGATTTTCCTATCTCGGTTGATATCTGGTTGTTCTGTCCCACATTCTAGCCTTGGGTTGTTATCTGATGTTATCGATTTTCTAACTAGAGTATTCTTTTTTCAAACTGAAGTACTTCTTGTAATTTTAGATTGAGTTTTGCATATTGTCTAAACTTCTATTTATCTGGAAATATCTTAATTTTGCCACTATATTTGAGAGACAGTTTTGTTAATTACATAATTCTTGCCTGGCAATTTTTTTTTTCTTCAAGGCTCTATGTTTGACGTCTCATCATGTTTTTGCCTGCATAGTTTCTGCTGAGCAGTCTGAGTTTACTCTTATTGATTCCTTTGTCATGAGTTGGATCTGACTCGACGGCACTTGGCTTTGGCTTGGCTTGTGAGTTTTTTTTTTTTTTCAATCTGTAGTCTCCTTTAAAATCCTTTCTTTAGTTTTGGCAAGTTTGAGTACAATATGTTTTGGTTTCTTTCCTTTGTGATCTACATTGTGTAGAGTTCAGTGAGCATCTTGGATAGGTATCTTCTCATCTTTCACGATATCAGGGAAGATTTTTGTCAACAAATCTTCAACAGTTCTCTCTATATTTTCCATTATTTCCCTTATTCTGGTGCTCCAATCATTCATAGATTATTCCTCTCGATAAGTTCCACATAATTCTTATTGTTTCTTCCCTTTTTAAAATTCTTGTATCTGATTTTTCCTCTAAAATATTGATGTCAAATGTTTTATCTGCAAGCTCACAAATTCTGGCTTCCATTGCCTCAATTCTTTTCCTTTTCCTTTTTATAGAATTGTCTATTTCTGTAATTCTATTATTAATCTTTTGAATTTCTACATGGTATTTTTCTCGGATTTCTTGTAGCCTGGTCCGTTTGTTATTATGTTCTACTGCATTTTGCCTGATCTCTTTTCTGGTCTTTTGAGGAGCTCCAAATATTTATCTTTTGCTTTTTGTCTTTGATATTCCAGGAAGTTCTCTTCACCTGTAAAATTTCTTGATTCTGTTTTGGGAGCTTTCTGAAACCATGATTGTCTGCCTCTTTAAGTGATTGATGTTGACTACTGTTTCTGAACCATCAGTAAATTGGTGTATTTTGTACATTGGCTTCCTGCATTTTAGTTTCTTTTTTTGTTTGTTTTGAAACATCCAAATAGGCTGGTTGTGTGAGCTAGTTTCATCACTGGAGCCTTTGTGGCACTAATATTCTGTCTCCCAATGGTTAAAGCTGTCAGCATGTCAGTGAACCCAGGCATTCATTTACTTTTCTTATAGTATTCAGTTCAGACACCAGGTAGTTGATCTTCAAGTGTCTGGCACAGGCTGTCTCTTACAGTCCTACATGGACAGGGGTGACTTGTATAGACAAAGGTATCTGGCTATACATGCTGAGAAAGGAAGGCAAACTTCATCATGGTAAATCCAAGAATCTTTGCACCTAATACAAACAAAATAAAGGAGATATAGCCTAATCACAAACATATCCCTCTTATAAAGTGTCAGTAAGTTTCTGTGAGGAAGGCTTGTTCCCTTAAGCCTGACCTTAGGCAAAGGAATCATTTCTGCCCTGAGTTCCTGGCTTATTGGAGCCAGTAGATTATTTTATTTATTTGTCTATTTTTCCCCTTTTTTGTTAAGTTGTTCCCTCTCCAAATCTCACAGAATGATATAGGGGCACATAATATTTCTTCTTTGGGAGCACATAGTGGTGTCAGATTCTGGAGCCAGGTACAATGCAGGGAGAGGGGAAGTACTGTGAAATAGGAGAGAGGTGTATCCCTAAGTCAGGATTTAGATCCTCACACAGTAGATTAGAAGCAATCTATTTAGCTTTTGACAATCAAGTGTTGTCTTTTACTGATTCCAGAGGTATGATTAGGCTCTCTGCTTCTCAGTCTCTCCTGCTGAGGAAGATGCCCTCTGAAAGCTACCACTCTATGTACAAAGCTCAGCACCAGCAGTCTGCCTTGGGGGCACTGACTCCTATCTAGTCCAGTCCAGTCAGGCCAGTTCTGTGTATTTCTGGACCTACTCTCCCTTTCCTGATGCTCAGCCTGATTTCTCAGCTTTCCCATTGATGTTCTAGAATATCACATATAATCAATTTATCTTTTCTGGGGGGGATCTTTGTTGTTCTGAGGGTTCACACAAAGCATCCAGCTATTCCTAAATTCTAAACTACTCCTAAATTCAACTACTTCTAAATTCTGGAATTATTTTTGTCTCCAAAAGTCCTGCTGGGATTTCAATTAGGTTTATATGAATCTGTAGTTTACTTGGCTAGGATTGATATTTTCACAATATTGATTCTTCTAATCCAAGATAACATGTGTATATTTCCCTTAGTTTAGGCCTGTTGACTTCTCTCATTGTTTTCTAGCTTTCAGTATACACATCTTTCACATATATTAGATTTAGCTTTAAGTATTTTATTTTGGTTATATTTACCAATTTCCTACTGTCATTTCTAACTTACAGTTGATTTTTATATATTGATCTTGTAAGTTATAATCATGATAAACTCACTTATTAGAGCTAGTAATTTCATATGCCGTAAAACTCCCTTTGTCATAACAATTTTTACTTTCTTTGACTGTATCTTTGTATTCTATCTGCTAACGTTTTATAAGGAGTTCTTTATTCTTTTATTGAGAAGTATTATGTCATGGTGTTTGTTTCCTGGCCCTCAATATGATGTTTCTTCATGAATGTTCCCTGTGATCATGAAGGAATGTGTATTCTGGTTTCACTGGGTTGAAGGTTTTATAGGTACCAATTTGATTGATTTGGTTGATCATATTCTTTGGGTCCTCTGTTGCTTACTGATTTCTCTGCACATTCCATCTCAGTGATCTACCTGAAATTGGGAATTTATCCATTCATCTTTTCAGTTTTCTCAGTTTTTGTGTCATGGGTTTGGAAGCTTTGCTTTTAGATTTACATGCATTTGCACATTTTGTTTATTGTCTTAGTTTACCTTATATGAACACTGCCGTAACAAAATGTCCCACTTGTCTGGGTTTAAAGAACAGAAATTTATTTTCTCACAGTTCTGGAAGCTAGCAGTCTGAATTTGGGGCGTCAGTTGAGCTATGCTGACTCTGTAAAGGAAGATCTTTCCTTGTCTCTTGCACTTAGCTTTTTTTGGCAAGGCTTTTCTTGGCTTACGGAGGGTTCCTTGAATGGTGTCTTACCCTGTATGAGAGCCTAATTTCATGTCTGCCCTCTTAAAAGTGATTTCTATTAGGACCCACTCTATGGAAACCCTAGTGGTATGGTGGCTAAGTGCTATGGCTGCTAACCAAATGGGTCAGCATTTTGAATCTGCCAAGACTCCTTGGAAACCCTCTGGGACAGTTCTGCTGTATCCTGAAGGATTACTATGAGGTAGAATTGACTCTAGTAATGGATTTGGTTTTTAGATTTGGTCTACTCTGGTATGACTTCCTTAACTGGTAAACATCTGCAAGGAAAAATCCCTATTTCCCTAAACAAACTAACACTTGCTGGTACAAAACTTAGGACTTCATCATGTTTTGGGGGGCACAATTCAATCCATCACACTTATTTACCACTTTATCATTATGTTATTATACAACATATTTCTTTCTCACAGTAATAACTATTTTTTTAAATTCTGTCTGATACTAATATAGCTAGACTTGATTTTTTTTGGATTAGTATTTCCTTTTTTTTTCACATTTAGCCTATTTTTCACTTCTATAAAAAATAGATTATTCAAATGACTGTTTTCAGTTTATTAGACAACTTCCTAGGGTCCCATGAGTTGGATCCGACATGATGGCACTTGGATGGCTCAAAAGAATGAAAAGAGGAGGCACAAGCTAGCAGAGCATGTGTATGTGTTTATGTTTAAATGTGAAGAAAGAAAAAAAGTTTTATGAGTCATTGAAGAAAGACAAAACAAATTCAATTAAATGTGGGCAAAAGTCTCTAATGGCAATTTTCACAGAACTATTAACCCTGCTTTGTGAATTTAAGAGCAGGGGTTGACAAACTACATTTCTGCTCTGCTGGCTGGCTTGCAATTAGACCATGCCAAGAGGAGACATCAGAGGAGGACTGCAAGACCAGAAGAAGGAAAAAAGTCTTTCTCCTTCCTGCTGATTTCTTGTGTCAAGGAGAAAGTCACCCAGACAATGTAAAAACAGACAGAGTTGACTTTTATTTCAAAGGAGGTTGCCAGGGATGGAAAAGGACTGAGGGCAGGAGGAAGGAGACACTGTCTGCAGGCGGAGGGGCCACTGCTCTTTGGGAGACAGATACTAGGATGGTGTCTGAATTCTGCTCCATGAAGAAACAGGCTAAGGGCTTTTAAAGGAAAGCAAATGTGTTAGACATGTTAAAGTCTGAGTTGTCAATCAGAAAGGACCATAACTTACTTAGAACAGTCCTAGGTGCTTCCACATAGAATTATAAATCTTGCTTAACTGAAATTTTCCAATCCCACATTCTCCTGAAAGTTCATCATGGTAAATCGAAGAATCTTTGTACCTAATGCCAACAAAATAAAGAAGGTATAGCCTAATCACAAACATATCCCACTTATAAAGGACCCACCTTGCTTAAACAACCATTCTCTAGAACCTATCATTTTTTTATCCCATTAACTTCCTCAAAGTCCCTTAGATAAAGGGACTGCCTCATTTGCCATGAGACTAGGAGGACTGGATGGTGCCAGCTACCATTACTGGGCATTTTGATTAAAGATTTTATAGAAAGATCTTGACCAAAGAGGAGAAAATGCAAACAGAATTTCACATTCATATGGAATCCAGACTTTCCAGGTTCATCGAGGCTGGACAAACCCCAGAAAGTATTACCCTAAGATAGTCTTTAAGTCTTAAATCAAAAATATACCCTGATGTCTTACTAAGACCTAGTAGTAGTCTAGCTTAACTAGTAAAGACTGCCAGCCTAGAGTGTTGTACTCTTTTAGGAATTACCTGTATGGAATCAAGGTGAGAACAGTGACTCAGAAGATTAGACAGGAACCATAGAGGGCAGTGAATTTATGTTAATAGAGCAAGAACAACTCTGAAAAGGACGGTGGGAATCGTTGCACAACTCAAAGAATGTGATCAATGTCACTGAACTGTACAATCAGAAGCCGTTGAATCAGTGTGTGCTTTGCCGGGTTTATCCTCAACAACAATAAAAAAGACTGCTATCTTTCTCAGGCTGTAGTCCAGGCATCCTTGTTGTAGCAACATGGTTTATTCCCAAATAAATCCTCTGTTAACATTTTTAGAGCTGAATTCCTGAATATGTCATTTAATGTACTTAGGGCCAATTTGCAAGGGGTGTTTTATTTCCTTATGATAAAATCACCAGGATCCTGGGAGACACAGGAGGAAAGAGAATATAGGAAAGGGAGAACCAAGGTGGTTTGGACAGGCAGATCATTAATCCTGTTAGTTCTTTGTATTAAGTCCTGCCATTTTTTTTAAATACAAGCGAGTTGGGGATTTCTTTAACAGAAGGTTTGGATAAAATGTAACTTTGTCTTATTTCCTCTGTTTCTCATTTTGCGAATCAACCAAGCAATACCTATTCACTCCCTACATGATATTTCTCTGCTGTAGCAAAACTGAATCCAGTTGGAAGTTGTCTGCCATTTGAAAAACCAGCCTCACTGTGTTTACTCGGAGATAATAGTTCCAGACATCTTTTACCCCCAAATCTGGGATTAGGGCTAATCCCAGGAAAGCCTCATCCAAACTTAGAGACCTAGCATCAGTTGACACTATCTCTGGGGATCTGGGGTCAGTCATCCTGGATGATACCCTGTATTCAGGGCCCCTAGGGAAACCCGGTGGCATAGTGGTTAAGTGCTACATCTGCTAACCAAAAGGTCAGCAGTTCAAATCCTCCAGGTGCTCCTTGGAAACTACGGGGCAGTTCTACTCTGTTTTATAGGGTCACTATGAGTCAGAATCTACTCTATGGTGCTGAGTTGGGTCCCTTCCTTTGAGCACAGACACAGCTACAAGAACTGCCAATTAATTTCACAAACTCATCATAGAAAAAGTGCTACAGATTTCTCTGCCGAATATCACTATGGTCACCTTTGAAGTCCTCCCATTGGGAAGCTATGCACTGATACCAGTGCCTAGTCCACCCTTCAGAGCAATTTGGAACTCTTTTTCTGAAATGGCCGTCAGTTACTGCACTATTACCTTTGATGTCCTGAATGTCATCCGAATGTCTTCCATGTGAGTACGGAGGGTGTTCCAATAATTATTTGTTTACTGCCTAAAATCTCCCTCACAGGCCATTAAGTCTGTGAACTTGCCACCATGTGCGATGGCCATTCTGCTGTTCCTTACAAGCCATGTTGTATGCTAGCTGGCTGGTCCCTCTCTCGTTCCTCATTCGCTGAGTAGTAGGAGGTGAATAGTCTCTTCTGGATGTCATCTAAGTCTTAACATTCCACTCTGTTTTAAGGTTATATCTCCTGCTTTCAGAACCGATTTTTCTCCCTGCTTCCTTCCTCCTTTCTCTTTAGGTTAGCTAGTAACTTCTCATTTTAGCCTTTCTTCTGAAGATGGACCACTTTGAAATTTATTTCTCAGTCAGTACAAATGTAATTGTTTTTTAAAATAACCACTCTAATTTCTTACTGGTCCCTGATGAATAAAATGATAAGCCTAGATAGATAGACAGACAGACATAGATATATTTTAAGCAAGGGAGGTACATAACAAAAAATCCAGGATCATGTTTAACTTTGTATGGGAAGTGTTGGCTCGTATAGGGAAAAAGTGGGTAAGTAATGGATATTGGTAAACTCTCTAATTCTTTAAGAGTGATGTGTTCACAGAGTTTATTGTATTTTTTGTCATTTATCCATTATTGTTTCATTCTTAAAAATCCTCTGGTTGTAAGAAGATTGTGTAACTTGCCTAGTTCAGTGTAACTCAAAAGCACTTATAATTGACTATTACACTGAAGCAAACAATGCATTTTTGCTATATGTTTGAACTCCCTTCTCTTGTCTAAATGCCAAATCCCCTCTTCTGTAATAATCACTGACCATTTATAGTGCCTCTGAAAGGAGCCCTGGTGGTCCAGTGTTTAAGAACTCAGCCGCTAACTAGAAGGTTGGAACTTGGAACACACTCGCTGCTCCACAGGAGAACGATGAGGCGTTTTGCTTCCGTAAAGGTCACAATCTTCACAGCCCTGTGGTGAACTTCTACTCTGTCATTTTGAGTTGCTATAAGTAAGAACTGACTTGATAGCATTGGGTTTGATTTTGATTATATAGTCCCTTAACATTTCCTAAAGTATCTAGCACCACAGAAGCACAAGTTTGGGGTCCAAGAAAAAGTCCCATTACACTGTATATAAAAAGTGATGGCATGGTGACAACGGACCTTACTGCCTATCTTCAGGAAGAGGAAAGAGAATCACCATCAGTCCTGGCCCGAGGCTGATTCCTATGAGGTGGTGTTCAGACAAATGTCCTCTCTCCAAACTTTTCACCAATTCTGACCCCAGTTGTTCCTCCCATGGCACTCTCTGCTTTCTTTGACCATACAGAGCTTACAGACAATGTACACAATTATGAGATGTATTAGGGAAGTGCCAGGTTACAACTTAGGATCAGGCTCAGCAGTGGCATCGCTAGGGCTTGTGTGACCCAGTTTGGCCTCACCCTCCCTAGCACATCCTCCCACACCAGTTCATACAAAATGTGTAGCAATGTTTTCGTACTGCTGTTACTAGCAAACCCTAATTCTCATATGTCACTTCTTCTTTCCTTTTATTTGGTACTTTATTCTCAAAGAAAACCTGGGTGGCATTGGGCTTAAGTGCTACAGCTGCTAACCAAAAGGTCTGCAGTCCAAATCCACCGGCTCCTCCTTGGAAATGTTAGTGGAACTGTTTTACTGTGTCCAGTAGGGTTGGTAGGAGTTAGAATTGACTCGATGGCAGTTTTTTTTTTTTTTCATTCTCCAAGGAATTATTGATCTGGTTCATAAATAGCAATTATCACAATATAGTAGCTCAAGCAACAGGCATTTTGACAAAATCAGAGATCACAAAAACACCAGCAGCAGTGATAACAATGGTGTGTGCTTCTAATTCACGCAGATTAAACCACGTCACCTGAGGAACCATTATAACTAGGTAATGATGACTACTCTGACTGGAGCCCATTAAATTTTTTCGAATGCCGTTACTAGTAAATCATAATTCTTACATATCGCTCCTTTTATCCCTTTATTTTGTACTTTATTCCCAAAGGAAAACTTGGTGGCATTGTGGTTAAGTGCTGTGGCTGCTAACCATGGGAGCACATTTCAAAAAGTAAATTAACATAGAATTTTAGCCTTGTAGGTTTATTGATGTACGTAAGTTGGACTTAATGAAAAATGATTTTGGTGATATAAACAATTACAGGGATATTTTTGTAAAAGATACTACATTTCTTCTTAAATATTGCATGGAAGTTTTATAAATACTCATTTTGGTGTCATCTCCTCTGACACTGTTGTCTGGTCCAGTGCACAACCCCTGCTACTGCCTAGTGACAGCACTGTGCTTCAGTTTAAGACAGCTGTCTCAGCTTTTCTAGGCCTTGCTTGGCTCATCTCAGCCCCCTCAACACAGGCTTCTCCCCTGGTCCTCTCTCTTCTTGGGCAAGTATTACTAAGTTGTTTCAGCTCTACTGATCAGTGCCTGCAGGCACCCCAGACTGTAAGGAAGCTCCTGCCAGAAGGTGCTCAGCTCTGGCTCAGTGGGCCCAATGAAATTGCCTCTCTTGGCCTTTCATAGTAAGAATGGTGATGTAGGGGCATCTCCAGGTTTGCTCTAACTTTAGAAGGGGTGGGGAGAAAGAATCACCACCAGCAGCAGCCCACTGCTGATTCTTGAAAGGTTAGGTCAGACACACCAATTCTGATACCAGTTATCCCTCCCACAGCAATCTCTGATTCTCTGCTGAGTTCAATTATTCATTCCAGGGATCATACAGAACTCACAGACCATACTCACAGTTACGGGGTTTACTATGTTGTTACACCAGTGATGTGTGCTTTCTAACTTTGTTTGGTGTAAGTAATAATAATAATAAATAGCACACTCAGGAAAATGCCTCACAGGGGAGGAAGTGGTTGGCCAACAAATGCAGAACACACCTTTACTGGCATAAAAACACAGCATTAGGGCTACATCAAACTATGAGTCAGGATACGGAAGCACGCAAGCAAATCTCTTCCTTAACGCAGCACTGCTGCTCTCTGAGGCCCTCTTGACTCCCTGAGGACAGGCTCCCAGCCTCTGAGAACAAGGCTCTCTTGAAGGGGTACCTCTCAGCCTCAGCCTCTGCTCTGTTCAGGCAAGTATGTCAAAGCTTTCCAGCTCCACCGATAAGTTCCCAGAGATGCCCTACACCAACCAAAAGCCTCTTGTCTGAAGGCGCTTGGCTGTCTTTCTCTGTGGGCCCCCAAACTCCATCACAGCTCTCACACTGCTTTCCTGGTTCCCAGTGTCTCACACTGCTGTCTGACTTGCCAGTGCTGTGCCCTCTATGGCACTGTCTTCCATGTTACAAGTCTTTCCTCTCTTTCCGTGTCTCCACTGAAGCCTCATGAGGTGGCAAAACCACTCAATCCCCTCATTAGGGTCTCATACACATTATTTTTATTATGCTAGTCCTTCAAGGATCCAATGTACCTTATTTACATTAGAAACCAGCCGTCCAATCCACTTTGTGGGCCACAGTAGCTTATTTGCATAACCCCACCCAATTATTATATAAAAAAAACTAAAACAAAACCCAGTGCTGTTGAGTCGATGCCAATTCATGGCAACCCTATAGGACAGAGAGGAACTGCCCCCTGGAGTTTCGAAGGAGTGCCTGGCAGATTTGAATGGCTGACCTTTTGGTTAGCAGCGGTAGTACTTAACCACTACACCACCAGGGTTTCCAATTATTTTACAGCAGTCACAAAAACTATGGCTAGAATGACCATGTTAAGTAATACACTGCACTGCACATTGACTTGAATTCTTAAGTCTGATGCCTTTGGTATCCCCCTTCAGACCTTAGCTGAGAAAGATTTTAATGAAGCTTGCATAAACTAAAGTGGCATTATGCGGTCTAGTAGTTAACTAATCCTTAATTGTGCAGTGCTTTGGAATTTAATGACCATTGTAGAGAATTCTATCAGGATTAGAATGAACCAGGGAGAATCAAGTGAGAAGAAAGAATTAGAAAACGGCACATTACAGATGCCAAAAATGGCATTTTTGTTGCTACCTTCCTTTGGGAGATTTTGCACTAAATTAAAATTGGGTCTATTGTTTAATTGCTTTTGATATTTTCTTTTCCTATTGTTTACTGCCTTGAATTGTCATTTGTTGATGAAAGGACCAATGGGTATAAATCAATCAAGATTTTTCTCTATACAAGGATAATGAGGCCGGAAAACAGAGCAGGAAGAGATACAACTTGATTTGGTCCCCTGGCAGAAAGTACAAAAAGAAGCGAAACAACAAAAGTTACTAGACTTTAACAGTTTTGCTTTATATTACAGATTGCTTTAAAGCACTTTAAAACCTTCATCAGAGACCCTACCATGAAAATTTATTTTCATATATTATATAATACTCTTCGAAACAGCTTGAGATAGAGCAAGCAGAGTAGATATTTTTATCCCCAGTTTACAGAAAAGAAAAAAGGTGCTCAAATTGTCCTAGCAACTTTTTGAAACTCAAATAACTTAGTTGAAACATATTGTGAAACAGAAGCATTAAGCTAGGTTCTTAACTAATATCTACTGGCTATTTTATTAGATCTATATAGATATCATAAAAGAGTCAGAGAGAACAAAAAAGTTACTGTCCAAAAGAAGTTCTCTTTAGTTGCTGAGTGTCCATTTTATGAAACAACACCAAAGTACATGAGAACAATGACACAGGCTACTTGAAATCTCAGTTACCCCAACTATAAAAGGCATCTAAATCATCATGCACAGCTACTGTAGAGTCTGGTAGCAGGCAGATGCCTTTATAACTTGGAGTTTGACAAAAGCATCTCCTATAGTATATTTAATATTTAAAAGTTCATATAGAATAGCTCCTGGTATTTAGAAAGTTGACTTCAGAAGAGACAGAAGAGCTCTAAAGCTGGAAATAGGACCATCTCTGGTGTAATGAGTTATCTTGCATATACAAATAAAGATCATTTCAATTAGAAAAGGGTCAATGTAAATCCAAATGGCAGAATCAAAAGGCTGTTAGCAGTCACACCATTGGCTGCAACTAACGGGGACTTGGTATATAACAAAGAGAAGCCTGGCCTGCTCCTGCGCCCTTTCATTATTGTTAGTATGTTTGGGTCTGTTGTTTCAGCTATAGTGTCAGCCCATCTCACTAGGATTTCCCTCATCTATTGCTACCCCGGCTTTTTCCTCATCTTACCCTACACTCTTCACACTTCCACCTTTGTGCTTTCACCGTCTGCCACGCCCCGCTGTCACCCTAAGATAAGCCAAGGCAAGTGCCATAGAGCCACATATTCATACAATGCCATTTACCCTACTCATCATGTGAGTGATAGCTTCAACCTGTATCCCGTTCTACTCTCTCCTCTTGTGGCTCAACCCAAAACCAGGGACAAGGAAACAAAAAAGCCAACTAACAACAACAAAAGAAACCAAAACAGACAAACAGATAAAACTAGTGTTAATGCCACTTGGTTGACTTCCTTGACTACTCTAGAGGATCACAGTCTGTGGAGTTAAACACTGGAAGCTGGAGAAAGTGAAAACCGTTTCTTTGCTTAATGTGGTTGGTTTTTACAATTGCTTTTTTGTATATTAAATTCAGTCACCTTGCTTAGACAGCCAGAGCTTCTCAGTGGCCTTTCTGTTCTAGGAAATGCCACCAGTGGCTTCTTCCCAGGAGCAAAAAATCTCAGGGCTTGGCCTGAGAAGTGGAAAATTGCAAAGGAATTCACCTTAGGAGTAAGTTAAAGCAGATGGATTCTACATTTGCAAACCTATCTCCATCGCAGAACCTTATATTATGTCCTGCAAACTCTTAGTTAGAGATAAAATCTGTCAAATGCCCAATCCCAGTTCTGGCTGCTTCCTTCCTTTCTTTATTTGCACAGCACACTTGCTTAGAATTCCTCTTTAATCACACAGTCCCCTAGGTTTATGTTTGATCATGGCCAACAGTAAGCAAGGATATGTTGGAAATAGTTGTAAGTGGCTACTCTCCTCACCCACACCTGCAAGACAAAACAGAGAAAATTCTGAATATTTGAGATTAGTCAGAGAACACAGACACTCAAGATGGTGTATTCGGTTTATCTAAAGACAATGTGAGACTTCCAGGTCAAAGGCTATAGCACCCTGTTACTTCCCCGGATGAGGTTTGCTCCTTCCCCATTACCCTCCAGCCCAAGGCGTGGATACAGGCAGGAATGGTTAAGATACCACTTCAGAAGCAGAAACAGATAAGTGGGAAAGGCTGGAAAATTATTGTAATGTTGTTGTTAGGTGCCATCATGTTGGTTCTGACTTACAGAGACCCTGTGGACAACAGAATAAAACACGGCCCAGTCTCACATCACTTCCCCTGTTGTTTTAATGCTTAAGCCCATTGTTACAGCCACTGTGTCAACCCATCTCATCAAGGGTCTTCCTCTTTTTTGATGACCCTCCACTCTGCCAAGCATGACGTCCTTCTCCAGGGACTGATCCTGACAATATGTCCAAAGTATGTAAGATGCAGTCTTGCCATCTTTGCTTCCAAGGAGCACTCTGTTTGTACTTCTTTGGGGACAGATTTGTTTGTTCTTTTGGCGGTCCATTGTACATTCAACATTCTTCCCTAACACCACAATTCAAAGGCATCAATTCTTCTGTCTTCCTTATTCATTGTCTGGATTTCACATGTACATGATGTGATTGAGAGTATCATGACTTGGGTCAGGTACACCTTAGTCTTCAAGGTGACATCTTTACTTTTTAACACTTTGAAAAGGTCATTTGTGGCAGATCTTCCCAAGGCAATGTATCTTTTGAGTTCTTGACTGCTGCTTCCATGGACATTGATTGTGGATCCATGAAAAATGAAATCCTCAACAACGTCAGTCTTTTTATCACTTATGATAACATTGCTCACTGGTCCAGTTGTGAGGATTTTTGTTTTCCTAATGTTGAGGTGCAATCCATACCAAAGGTTGTGGTGTTCATCAATAAACACCTCAAATCTTAATTTCCAGCAAGTAAGGTGGTGTGGTCTATGTAATGCAGGTTGCTAATGAGTAGTCCTCTAATCCTGACACCTCATTCTTCTTCACGTAATCCAGCTTCTCAGATGTTTTGCTCAGCAGTAATTATGATGTAGTCTTTGTGAAACTGACTATGCATTTCAGGTCAGGATGGAACATTATCTACCTCTTGACATGTAGTGGTTCGAGTGACTGATAAAGATTAAACTCCAAAAAACTGTCTGATGGCTGGTTGCCATTGAGTCAGTTCTAACTCACAATGACCTTATAGGACAGCATAGAAATGGCCCACTGGGTTTCCAAAGCTGTGATCTTTACAGCAACAGCCTGCCACATCATTCTCCTGAGGAGGAGCTGATGTGTTTGAATTGCTGATCTTTCACTTAAAAGCTGAATGCTTAATCAGTTGCCACCAAGGCCTCTTCAGTAATTAATGAGGTTCCAAGAAGGCCCCTTTTGTTATTGTTTGGTGTCAAGTGAGTAACCAAACACCTTTTCTCTCATTGTATGTCCTCATAGGTCCACAACATTCAAGGCTTTATGGGGGGGTGGGGGCTGGAAGCTGGAACAATTGTTTCAAGGGAAAATGGCAGCATGATCCAGCCCATTTTTAGCCATCATCTGTTATAGGTAGAGGACATGGAACCGGGGACATCACTGCTGATGTCAGATGGATCTTGGCTGAAAGCAGAGAATGCCAGAAAGATGTTTATCTGTGCTTCCTTTACTATATACAAAGGCATTCAACTGTGTAGATCATAACAAATTGAGGCTAACATTGTGTAAAATGGGAATTCCAGAACACTTAACTGTGCTATTAAGAAATCTGTATATGGATCAAAAGTCAGTTGTGCAAACAGAACAAGGCAACACTGCGTGGTTTAAAGTCAGGAAAGGTGTGTGTCAGGGTTGTATCTCTTCACCATATCTTTTCAATCTGTATGCCAAGCAAATAATCTGAGAAGCTAGGTTACATGAAGAAGAAAAAGGCACCAGAATTGGAGGATGACTCATTAACGATCTGTGTTATGCAGAAGACATCACCTTAATTGCTGCAAGTGAAGAAGATTTGAAACACTTACTGATGAAAATTAGGGACCACAGCCTTCACTAGGGATTACACCTCAATATGAAGAAAAAAACCTCTCACAACTGGATAGGGAAGCAACATTGTCATAAATGCAGAAAGGATTGAGGTTGTCAAAGATTTCATTTTACTTGGGTCCACAATCAATGCCCATGGAAGCAGCAGTCTAGAAATCAAAAGACACACTGCACTGGGAAAATCTGCTGCAATGGATCTCTTTAAAGTATTGAAAAGCAAAGATGTCACCTTGAAGTCTAAAGTGTGCCCAACCCAAGCCATGGAATTTTCAATCACATCATATGCATGTAGAAGCTGGACAGTAAACAAAGAAGACAGAATTGATGCCTTTGAATTGTGGTATTGGAGAAGACTGTTGAATGTATCATGGACCACCAAAAGAACAAACAGATCTCTTCTGGAGGAATTACAACCAGAGCGCTCCTTGGAAGCAAAGATGGCAAGACTGCATCTTGCCTACTTTTGACATGTTGTCAAGAGGGATCAGTCTCTGGAGAAGGAAGGTTGCCCTGCTTGTTAGAGTGGACGGTCAGTGTAAAGAGGAAGACCCTTGAGATGGATTGACACAGTGGTCACAACAATGGGCTTAAGCGTTAAAACAATTGTGGACATAGCACAAGACCAGACAGCCTTTTTTTGTTGTTCACAGGGTCACTAAGAATCGGAACTGACTCAACGGTACCCAACAACAACAACAACAACATTATAAATGGCACTGTTTCCACAGTGTGAGAAAGTGTGGTAAATGAATGAGTAATTGACTGAACAGGTGTATAAATAAACGCATTGTCAGCTAAGATGGGTTTGCTAGGTTGAAAGACAATGAATCAAACATATTTACTGTGCAACATCTTGGAACCTTTTAGATGCGTCGGAAGGAGCCTTGGTGGTGCAACATGAAGTAACCTTAACTGTGGTGATTCAAACCCCCAGCAGCTCCACTGGAGAAAGACCTGGTGGTCTGCTTCCATCCAGATTCCAGCCTAGACAACTTTAGGAAGCAGTTTTCCTCTGTTACATGAGGTTGCTGTGAACTGAAAATTGACTTGAAAGCACATAGCAAGAAATACCCAAGCAAGGGTTAAAATACACAAGTTCTTCAACATTGCTCACCACTCACTTTCAACATATATGTGTGTGTACATATATATATGTGTATATGTGTGTGTGTATGTATATATATATGTTATTGTACTTTAAGTGAAAGTTTACAACCAGTGTCAATTTTTCATGCAAAATCTTACACACACACACACACACACACACACTGCTATGTAACTCTAGCTGCTCTCCCTACCCTGTAACAGCATACTCCTCCTTTCCACCCTGTATTTACCATGTCCCTTCAACTAGCCCTCTCATCTGGCCCGGAGATGTCTAGTTAACCTCATGTATATACTTAAGCCAAGAATGATGATCTTCACCTGGCATCGTTTTATGTTTTATAATCCAGTCCAATCTTTGTCTGAAGAGTTAGCTTTGGAAATGGCTTCAGCTCTGGGCTAACCAAGAGTCTGAGGGCCTTGTCTTCTGGGAACTCTTCAATCTGTTGGACCATTAAGTGCAGTATTTTTAATCAAGTTTGAGTGCTGCACTCACTTTTTTCCCACTACATCAAGGACTCTATGCCATATTGCCTGCCAGGGCAATTATTGGTGGTGGCCAGGTACCATCTAGTTCTTCTGGTCTTGTGCTTATGTTGTCCCTAGGTTATAAGGTCTTTCTGTCTCTTGGGCTCGTATTTTTCTTATGTCTTTGATGTCTTTCATGTTCCTCTGGACCAGGTGGGCTGAGATCAGTTGATGCTACTTGAGATGGCTGCTTGCTAGCTTTTAAGACTCGACACTACTCACCAAAGTGGGATGCAGAACACTTTCTTAAAAAAAACAAACAAAAATTTGTTATGCCAATTGACCTTGATGTCCCCAGAAACCATGGTCTCCAGACTCCTGACTCTGCTATTGTGTCCTTAAAAGTGTTGGGTTGTATTTAGGAAACCTCTTTGATTTAGTTTAGTCCACCTGTGCTGACCTCACCTTTTCCTGCGTGCTGTCCCTTCCTTCACCTAAGCCAATTCCCATCTCCTGTCTAATCACTGGAGAGCTCTCTCCCTCCCTCCTCACCCTTGTAACCATCAAAGACTGTTGTGTTTAAACCTTTTCTTGAGTCCTTATAATAAGTGCTCCCACCCAGTATTTGTCCTTTTGCAACTGATTTCACTCAGAATAATGTCTTCCAGATTCCTCCATGTTATGAGTTGTTTCCCAAAATCATTGTTGTTTTTTATCGTTGCATTGTATTCCATTGTGTGCATATGCCGCAGTCTGTTTATCCATTCATCTATTGATAGTTACCTGGGTTGATTTCATCTTTTGGCTGTTGTCAACAGTGCCCCAATGATCAGAGTACATGTATCTACCTGTGTGACAGCGCTTCTGGGGTATATTCAGGAAGTGCGATTGCTGGGTCACATGGTACTTCTATTTTTAGCTATTAAAGAAACTGCCAAATTGATTTCCAAAGTGACTGTACCATTCTACGTTCCCACTGACGGTGTAGAAGAGTTCTAGTCTCTCTGAAGCCTGACACTCATTTTTTTTATGTTTTTTGGTTTAATGCCAGCTGTCTTGGGGTGAGATGGTATCTCACTGTAGTTTTGATTTGGGTTTCTCTAATGGCTAATGATTCTGTTACCTGTTTCTGTGTCTTCTCTGGTAAAATGCCTACTCATATTATGCTTTGCTCACTTTCTAATTGCATTATTTGTTCACCATTCTCTTTTCCACTGTGAATGTTACATCAGATGTGCTCTAGAAGCCAGCAATGTGGATACAAGAACTGGTGCTCCAGCCACAGTTGGAACCAAGCTTATAGGGAAACTTCTGTACTGTGTTTGTAGCTTTGCCCCAAAAGAGAGTCAGAGCTTAGATCTTTTCAACTTGATATTTTCAATCTATTTATTTAATTGCACAATGCTAGCCTACGTGTATAGTGCACTTGTACTCCTGCTTTCTGATGATATTTCAGTTCCCCCATCCTTCTCTATTCCTCAAACATACTAATCTCTCTCATTTCCTTTCAATAATTGTTTTTGTTTCCCTTCAGTCTACAAGTGAAATCTCGGTATTAAATGCTAACTATTAAACCTGTAAACTAAATATTCCTTGATGAGCCTGGCCCTATAATTATTTACAGGATAATCTTCAATTTAAATATTAGCAAATTGTTGACAATTCCTTTTGCATACCAATGAAATGTTCATTGAGAATTCTCTGCTGCCTGTATTCGTAGCTTGAGTTGTAAAGTAAATAATGCAGCTTATGAGCTGAAAAATTTGCTTTGGAAAGATTTCCATTTTCTGTCCACTGGCTGTGCCCTCTGAGAGGCAAATGCAATGTATCGCAGAAGAGGATTACACAGTGCCGCCTGCCCCATGAAGGTATTTTATTTCTGTGCTGGAGAGAAGCTAGTTGTGGGCTTAAATATTATATCACTGAGCTTTTGATTAGAAGGTTGTTTGTTGTTTATTTTACCCTGCAGAGGTGCAAAAGACATTGCTAATTTGATTTGGAAAATCTAAACACCTAAGGTAGTGACAGTTACTATCTTTCTTCTGAGAGTTTCTGGAAGGAAAAATTGTGATTAGCACTGAGTTCAAATTGCACTCTAGTAAACAAGCAACAAAAGAAAAACCCTAACTATAGACCCATAAAATAGTATCTAGTCATTTTGCTGTCCATAAAATGTTGTTGAGCACCTGCTCTGTGTAAGATACTGTTTAATGTGTGTGTATACATAATATCAACGTTTGTGTGTATGTTCATATACACAAACACACACATGCATACATATATATATACACAATACATATACACAAATAAACACACACATACATGCATACATACATACATATATATATGTACGCACACAGACACACACACACACACACACACACACACACACACACACACACACACACAGGGAAGGTCTACTCAGTCCTATAGGGTTGCTGTGAATAACAATAGACTCAGAGGCAATGGGTTTAGTCTTTATGGAAACAGATCGCCAGATTTTTCTGCTAGACAGACTCTTAGTGAGTTCAAACTGCCAAATTTTCCGTTAGCAGCTGAGCATTTAGCCACTGGCCACCAGGGCACATTCTCTCTCTATTTCTCTGTGTCTGGCATGATGTAGCTGATACTTAATAGGTTAGTTAGAACACTTTAGAGTGTTTGGGGGATAAAGAAAGATGGGGAAAATTTAAATATTTTCATGAAGAATGAGTGAAAATATATCATACATGTTTGTTAGTATTGCTACAATGAAATAAATTTATAGATTAAAAATATTCAAATTGAGAAGACTTACACGTTGACTATCTTTTTGTGCAAAACTAAAGAAACAATGCCAAAGCTTCCCTACAAGTTCAGTTCTGTTGTGTGTTGTATCTATGTCACTGGCTTCTAATGCATGTTGAATGCAACACTCACATCAAAAGAGTAAACGGTGAGCAACATTCAAATCTTGTGCATTTTAACCCTTATTTGGCTGTTTGTTATTGTTGTGTGACTTCAAGTTTATTTTCAGCTTGAAAATGTTATAACAACCTCATGTGACAAGGAAAACTAACCCCTAAAGTTTTCTAGGCTGTGATCTTTATGGAAGCGGATCACCAGGTCTTTCTCCCACAGAGCCACTGTTCAGTTGAATTGCCAACCTTTGAGCTAGCAACCAGGTGTTCAACCATGCACCACCAGGATGAGTGTTCTCACTTTCTCCTTTATTTTCATCTGTGATGTGAAGTCCAGAATGAAGCAGCTACTACTATTGAATAACCTTAATTGGAACTCTTTCCCCTGATTCTATCTTGTGCTGAGATTTTGAGGAACACAGGTCACAGGTGCTGTCTGCCTCCACTGCTGGCTGGGGAGAGGTCAGGCCTACATTAAATGGAGCGAGCAAAGGCTATGGACCATTAGCTCCACAGGCCTCCAAGCCAGCAGCCAAATCAAGGGGGTTAAGATGCAGTAAGAACATTCAGAGAACAGCAAGGGTTTCACACTGTAGTGCTGCTAATGATAACTGGGCACTTTGCTTTTTTTGTGCTGAGCATAATCACACTTTGACTGTTGGAACTACTCAGAAGTACAGTTTTTGCAAAAGCAAACCCAAACTGAAAGTGTATCACCATAATTTCTTGCTCAAACACTCTAGTTCCAGAAGTACTTTGGCCAGCCCCAAAATACTGTCACTTTCTTACCGCTGTCTCTACTTCTCTTGTTTTTGGATTTTGTACCAGGAATCATTATTAAGGTCACTGTTGTATGGCCAACGTCAAGTTTTTGGGATGATGCACAGTTTATACTCAACTATAACCAGAATGCTGGTGATTCAAACCCATCCAGTGGTGTCTTGAAAGGATGCCCCAGCTATCTGCTTCTATAACCCAGAAGATCCTGTGGAATAGCTCTGTAACACATGGGGGTCACCACAAATCAAAATTTACTTGTTGGCAATGACTTTTTTTTTTTTTTTAATGGATAACATCAATCCAATTGACTTTTTTGTCCTCCTTCACAACATCCCAGTCCTAACTAAAATGACCCTTGCTTGTCCTCTGGATGGCTGTCATAGAGTTGCTGAACATCAGTGGAGAAAGTTACACAACCTAGAAAATTGGTTGTTCTTTAGTTTTGTGATTTCATGCTTCTGACAGGCTCCCAGAGTGACTCTGTCAGGTGACCAGTTTGCACCTTCTCTTTTCTCCCCAAACCTGCTTTGATTCTCTTCTCTACCTTCAGCAGTTTCCTAAGTGTATGCTTTGGAAACCAGAAGGCTACAGAAGAATGCCTCATTTTTGGTGCAGATGAAGAACTTTCTCTAAGGCTGGCTGTGGGTCTGGCAGTCTTCTGTACCCTGTAATAGTATTTGCCCAGTTTCCTTTACTTCCACTCTATCCTGTTAAGACTTCATGGCTTTATTTCTGCCAGAGTGCAGTCTCATGTGTTGCAAAGACCATTTTTGTGCGTTGCAAGACGTGACTCATAATCTTTGTTAATTAAGTATGGCAGACTTGGCTAACAGTACCACCTGTCTGTCCATTTGTTGTCCTGTGGAGGCTTGCATGTTGCTGTTAGGCTAAAAGCTACACTCCCGGTGTTTCAACACCAGCAGGATCTTCCAAGGTCAGCAGGTTTCAGTCGCTCTTCTAAACTAAGACCAGGAGGAATGGCTTGGTAATCCACTTCCCAAAATCAGCCAGTGGATACCTGATGGAGCACAACAGAATCTTGTTTGATTGCCTTGCTTAGGACACAGCATCAGGAGGGATTGGTTGCTAGAGGGGGCATTATGTTTGGTGAGGTTGAGAGCCAATGGGGGCAAGGGAAGCCTTTGGTGAAATGGCTTAGGGCCGTGCCCCAAACCTTCTGGTGATTATGAGGATAACTCAGGACCAGACAGCATGGGGTTCAGTTGTCCGTGAGGTTGCCATGAGTTGGAGTCAACCAGACGGCAGCTAGCAGCACCAACAGCTGGACCGAGCCTCACTTTTTTCTCCTGCTCGCTTTCTATTTTCCTCTCTCATTCCAGGTCCCACACAGCCACCAGTGACGGATGCGAGGTAACCTGAGGGAATGACACACAAAGGGGGACACTTGGATTTTCAGGACAGAATTTGAAACAGATAGAATTCCTTCTTCAGAGTTTTTTTGAGCGACAAAAAGCACTATTGTGACAAATATTTTACTCCCTGAATTTTGTTGCTCGAACTGGAAGTTATTTCAATAGAATAGCAGAGCTCATTGTTTTAAGCATTTGGCATCTGTAGACTGAATGTGAACATTTCTGGTAGAGACTATTTTGGGAATCTCTCTTCTTCATTCTTAAAACATTTCATTAGTTATAACACTAACGGGTGTTTGACTTTTATTTATTTTTTGCAGAAATATTTATAGCAACCAAATTGCAATTGTTCAACTTTTATGTGGTAGTTTCGGAAAACATGATCCCCTGTGTTTCCCACTGGGCTCTGTAGTCAGTGAAAGTAGATTCAGTTCATTTGTTTGTTTATTCACTCAGACAAGAAATATTTATACACTGTCTAAACGCAGAGACTTCAGAAGTAATTAAAATAGATTTTAAAAAATTATTTCTTTAGGGAGCTTACATTTTTGTGGAGGGAGAGATAAAGTAGACACGCAGTTATATATTTTTGCAGATACATTTATGTGTATGGATTGTGGTAGATTTTATGAGAAAAATAAAAGCAGTTCAGGTAAAGTGTGCTAGGAAGTGCCCGAGATGGGTGACTAATTCACTTGGAATAGCTAGCGAAGCCTTCACAATGTAGGTAGCATGTGATCAAAGACCTAAAGGAAGGGAGAGGGAGCAAACAAGGAGTAGCTAATGTAAAGACCCCAAGAGAAAGTGCGCAAAGTGTGGGTGATAAACAGCAAGGAACGCAGTTTGATGGGGATGCAGTTACCGAGTGGATGAACCAAAGGAGATGAGGCCGAGGAAAACTACAGGTGGCAGATCATTCAGTGACTTATAGACAACCACAAAAACTTTTTTTTTTTATTTAACATAACTGAGTGAAAATGTACATTCACATATAAATTTACATGCCCCCCTATATGCAGCTTCCACTGCTCTCCCTGTCCGGTGACTGCACACTATTCCTCTCTGCTCCATACATGTCTCATCCTCCCAACAGTCTCCTTTCCCCTCCTCTCCGTCCACTCCCCTTCCTCCAGCCAGAGGTCAGCAAGATGATATCCTATAGATGTATAGAACCATAAAGTGCTTCCAACATATGGTTACTCTGCATTGCCAAGTCCGTTCCATTCCTGTCCAAAGAGTGGACCTTTGTTATAATTTATGGGAACGGGCAGCATCAGGGCCGGGGGCCATGCTCTCAGAGGAACCCCAAAACCGCTGGACCATCAATTGAGGTCTTTTAGTGGAAATCTCATGATACACCTCTTTTTATTCTTGTGTTGCCAGTGAGGCTCCTCTCTGTGAGCTCCGTCATGGCTATCACTGGTGATGGCCGGGCACCATCCGGTTCTTCCGGTCCCAGGTCGATGTAGGCACCCACTCTTGTGGGTCTCTCTGTCTTCTCGGGACAACCACAAAAATTTTGAGAGAAGACACAGGAGAATCTTAAGAAAAGAAGTCACATAATCCAGTGACATATTTGGCAGAATCCCTACTTTGATAGTTCACAGCATATTCAGTATTCTCTGCCAACACCATAATCTAAAAGTATCAATTCGTCTTTGGCCTTTCTTCTTTATTATCCAGATTTTGCATGCATGGGAGTTAATTCAAAGTGTCAAAATACCTTAGTCCTCAAAGTGACATCTTTGTTCCTAACACTTTACAGAGGTGTTTTGCAGTAGATTTGCCCAAAAGCAATGGATATTTTGATTTCTTGACTACTGCATGGTTATTGACTGTGGATCCAAGTCAAGCGAAATCCTTGACAGTTTCATTATTTTACCCGTTGATGCTGGTGTTGCTCGTTGGTCCAGTTGTGAGAATTTTCGTTTTCCATACGCTGAGATGTAATCTATACTGAAAGCTGCAGTTTTAGAACTTCAGCAATAGGCACTTTAAGTCCTCTCACCTTCAGCAAGCAAAGTGTGTCATGTGCATATTGCAGGTTGTTAATGAATCGTACACCAATCCTGATGGGTTGTTCTTTCTCCCATCTGATTCCATGTTGTTTTTATGCATTGACTACACAGGGGCAAGAGGGAAACTTTAGGGTGATGGGATTGTTCTATATCTTGATTGTCTTGATGATTATGTGACTGTTTGGATTTGTCAAAATTTACAAACCTTTGTGCTCACTGTGTATAAACTGTACCTTAATGATATAATTAAAAAAAGTAGAAGGGCAATCTATGTGGGATTTACACTAGCCAAGAATTATGACAATTATACATTAGCGACAATGAGTAAGGTATTAAGTTTTTCAAGGAAGAAGACTGTTGAGATTTATAGATGACTGAAACAGAATTAGTGTTTCTATTATCTCCAAGCCTAGGGGCTTTTTTTTCCCTTTGTTTGTTTGTTTCTTTTTTTTTATCGAAGAAGTTAAATCAATGTGTTGGGAAAAAATAATGAGAGAACTTTTTGGGGTTACGTGAAGAGTGTGGATATGTCAATCATCCTGGTTTTGCAAAGACTCCAGGAGCCAAAATCTGACTGGAGAAAACGGTAACAAGACATAAAGTATGAGACTGAGGACATAAGAGAATATTGATCATCATCAGTACCAAAGGGTAGAGTGGAATGTTTAAGGAATTGGTGACGAATGAGAGAAAAGTCACTTTAACAACCTGCAGAGCCATCAGAGTGAGAACCTGAGGGATGTATGTTGACCTTGCCCTATGGAGCTCATGGTGGCCAAGGACTGAAAGAGCAAAGAGTTCAGTTATAGGACTGTGGTGGCCTGGCCCTGAGTGTTGATACAGAGGCGAGAGTGGAAGTTGTCCCTGAAAATAAAGTTCTGGAGTCTTCCGTTTCAGGTGCTGAAAATTCTCACTGTGTTGAAGTAAGGAAGGTCTTCTTAAAGTTATGTGGAACTTTCTGGTTAATGACTGTACACTTTTGTGTCCTCAGGGTCTAATTCCCTAGCTTCAGAAATCTGTTATTTGTGGAATAAAGCTTTTTAAATCAATAAAGAAAAAAGAAGACAATCAATTAACATTAAAGAATACTTGGTCTCATTGTATTTCTTGATATTCATTCTTGAAACTTTATATTCTATAAACATGTGGAACAACCATCTTTAATAAAACAAAACTGTCAGTCTCCCCGCTCACGTAGTTATTGCTGCATTCATATTCATTCACCTACATTTCAGAGCACACAAAGTGACTGGTGCTCAACTGTGTTTGAAAGAATTCATAGCAGCAGAGATCACTTCTCTTGATTATAGAACAAGTACAGTTTCTTACTCCTTTGTATTCCAGTAGATGAACACATGATATGAGGGTGAAACGCACAGCATAGAATCAAGCCAGCGTGATCCCTTGGGCTGGCTAGTTTAGGATTGTTAAACCTCTCTGTGCCTCTCACCGATAGCTTCCTTTCAGAAGGAGAGGCTGTTTCAATGTAGAAGTCAAGGGCAGATAATTCCAGTGTCTATTGTCAAGAGAGCTTAACGAAATAATTACTTCCAGTCCCTAATGTGGCAACCTCAAGCCAGCTGGATTCCAGTCTTGTCAGCACCAACGGAGCCACACATTTCCTGGAGACTCGGGCTGGAGTGTCCCTTCATTGTCAGTGTCTGTAGCCACTCTCTTTGACATTCATTTGTTTTGCTTCTCTTGGGGTTCTTTCTCTTGCCGTGATTATATCCACCACCTTTCAGGACTCCGCGGTTCTATGAAAATTAAACACTGATAAATGTTGTAAGGACAAAGAGGAAAGCTGTTTAGAGCTGACATGGAATTTTCTCTTGTTTCTTTAAAGCTTGTTTGTCTGGAAATGAAAAGCTACAATTACTTTAACATGATCATGGATTTTCACAGAGAAGCTGAATACACAATTACTCTTGGCCTCAGCAATGAGTGAAGAGAGGCACAAAAAAGCAATCAACTGAGTGTCTCCAGCAGACAAACAGAATGATTAGGAAGGGGTCAGAGGGCAGAGGAAGTGGCTGGCTGAAATCTCACTCCACAAATGCGCCCCTGCTGTGGTGATTTTAACTGTGTCCAGCCTTCTTTTCACTCCTCATCCAACAGTTCATTGGTCTTCAAATGTTCTCTAGGGTCGCCATGAGTCGGATCCGACTCCACGGCACTTGGCTGGCCAGCCTTCTTTTCGATCCTCATCCAACAGTTCATTGGTTTTCAAATGTTCAGTCAAGTCTGCTGGCCCTAATGCCAGAGTTCGACCATCTTGCTCAGGAATATTTTATTGGATTTTCTTCATGGGATTAATCACATTGCCTGGAGTATGGCTTGAAGAGCAGTATTAATTGTGAGCATTCTTTAGAAGTGGGAGCAATGACAAGGTGACCTAGGCACATCCCCTATTTTGGGAAGCCTTAAGAGTTTCACCTTTCAGTGAAATTACAGACATATTAATCTCTAAAAACCATCCTGTGGTGATTCATAATGAAATAAAGCTAAAATAACAAAGTATGACACAAAATATTGTTTTGCGGGAGTCAGAGTGGCGTACGAGGTAGTGGTGGTTCACTGGTCAGATTCCCGTCATCCGTGTAGGAGATCCAGGCTCGATCTCCACTCGATGTGCTTCGTGGCAGCTAACAACAGGAGAAACAAAACAAAATGAAAAGCCTGTTGCCATGAAGTTGATTCAGAAATACAAAGACTCGTGTGTCACATATTAGAATTGTCCCATAGGGTTTCTTTTGCCTATAATCTTTATAAATTTGTAGGATTTTCTTCTCCAGTGCCAATGAATGGGGTTCATTCCACCAAACTTAAGGTTAATTGCCAAATGCAAGCTGCTCATGCCATCAAGGAATCTTAATAACAACAGCAACAATAACAAAACATTGTTGTTGAGTTGATCTGACTCATAGAGACCCTACACGACATAGGAGAACTGCCCCAAAGGTTTTCTAAGGCTGTAATCTTTACAGAAGTAGACTGCCAGCACTTTCTCCTATGGAGTGGTTGGTGGGTTGAAACCCCTGGCCTTTTGGTTGATAGCTGAGCATGTAGCCACTGGACCATCAGGATTCCTTAACAGCAATAGTAATACAAACCTGTTACCGTAGTGTCGATTCCTATAGAACAGAGTAGAACTGCCCCTTAGGGAATACAAGGATGTAATCTTTATGGAAATGATTGCCACCTCTTTCCCCTGAAGAGCATCTGTTGGATTCAAATCACCCATAGCAGTTGAGTACTTTAACCACTGCACCACCTAGGTACTGCATAATAGTTTTAAAAAACATTGCCGTGGAATTGGTTTCTACTGATATTGACCCTAGAGGATAGAGTAGAACTGTCCCATAGTTTTTCCAAGGAATGTCTGAGGGATTCAGTCTGCCAGTATTTTGGTTAACAGAAATAGCTGTTAACCATTATACCACCGGGGTTTCCATGTAATAAGTGACTCTAAGGCAGTGGGTATGGATAGATCAAAATGACCATTTATTCATGTTTCTAGAATTGTGTTGTTAGTCATGTAGTATATTTAAATCAATTAGCTCAAATAAAACACAAATCTAGACTTTGATGGGAAAAGCTTTATTCAAAAAGAAAAGCGGAAAGCAAAAAGGGTACTGTTGTTGACATGAGGACGGGAGGCCTGCTACAACAGGGGGAACTCTCTGACAACATGACCTGCAAGCATCAGGAAATGAGGAGAAAGGCCTTTTCTTCTCTAGAGAATGAAGATAAACAAGGGTATTATATGTATGTGTGTGTGTATGTACACACACACACACACACACACACACAAACCAGGTGTGGAAAAGTGGGATGAGTGGGTAGCAATTGTGACATCATCAGAATGTAAATTAGAATGTTTTGTGCTGGAATCAGCCTATGCTTCAGAGGGGACCCTTACGTGGGCCTGTATGTTGGTTCAGGCCAAAGGTGAACCAGATTTCAGGGATATGTTGGAGAGGAAGGAATATTAACCCAATCTGACCAACCAACATTTTGTTTCTGAGCAATCAGTGGGGACAGGCAATTCAGTCACTCATTTACAAAGCAAGAGATAGGAATTTGGAGGGTGTGTATCGGCTTGTCCTAGGTAGACAAGGGTACGTAAGTCTTATCTAGGCCACATGGAGGGTGTGGTTCTTTGCAGCAAGCTCTTTTCTTGAACACAAAGAGTAGAGGTTTTCTTTAACCATGGCTGTATTCTAGGATCACAGGGTCCATCCAGGTAAATGGCAACATTTATCAATGGTTTTCCTTTGTGCTGAATGACAATAAGGAAAGAGAAGGGAAGGGGTAACTGTTGGCATTGTCCCTCTACATGTATGCTCATGTTTCTTCGTTTACATAGAATGTTCCACAAGGCTTTTACAACTTGCAACATACCACTCATTTTTCCAAGTGCAGATAGTTTCAGAAGAAAGTGTATGACATATGGGACTCTCTGAATGCCCGAGTATGAGATGAGGAAGGGAATCACCCATATATGGGAAGAAATCATGTATAAAATATTACAGTTGTCATTTGTGTTGGTCATCTTGTACTGCCCTAACAAAAGTACCGCAAGTAGATGGCTTTAAAAGAGAAAATTTATTCTGTCACAGTCCATCCAGTAGGCTGTAAGTCCAAATTCAGGGCATCAGCCCCAGGGAAGGTATTTTTTTGTTGGCTCTAGAAGTAGGTCTTGGCTGTCAATTTTTCTCTGAATTGGGAGCTTCTGAGGCTCAGGGAACCCAGATCCTTTCCAAAAGATGCGCTGTGATCCCAGAACTGCTTCTTGGTAGTATGAGGTCCTCTAATCCCTCTGCTAGCTTCCTTTTTTTATATCCTAAGAGATTGCCTCAAGGCACAATACAGTCTTACATGTTAAGTCTTGTCCCACCAACACAGCTGCCACGGTCTTCCCATATTAACATCTTAGAGGTAGGATTTACATCATATAGCAACATTGTACAATACTGGGAGCCATGGCCCAGTCAAATCACTACACATACTTTTGGGGATCACAATGCAATCCATGACATTCCATACACTGGGCCGCTAAAAATCACATCCTTCCAACATGTAAAACATATTCACCCCATCATAGCAAAAGTCTTAAGTCCACGTCAAAAATCCAGAAATTCCTCTTCAACTGTGAAATCTACAACACAAGATTTTTGTTTCTAAAATACAATGGTAGGACAGGAAGCCTCAAGCTAGATGTAACCATTACAAACAAGAGAAATCACAGGGAAATGCCAGGAGCCAGCCCTGGCAGGGTTTCAAGACCATGAACGAAGGGCACAGCATCATCAGGAAAGAGAAAGAAATGAGACAGAGACAACTAGAAGTTTGAAGAAGAATGGCAGCCCTGTAAGGCCTGTCTGTCTTTATTTTTTGTAGTTGAGGTGACGTGATTTTCACTCTATTTTTTCCATCATGTAAGCTATTGGCTAGCAAGAAACTGACCCCTCGTGGTCTCTCTTTTTCTCATGTTAATTGTCAAGGCCGTCTAGATAATGGCCTGAGGCAGGTGCGTTTAACAGTGAAAACAAAGTTTAGCAGTAAAAACAAAGTTTTGCTGTGAATACAAAGTTATGCTATGAGCTTAATGGCTCTATTCATGCCTCGAGGTCAAAAGCACAGAAAGAAGGGTAGACTCCTCAGAGCTTCATTATTTAGCTATCTCTATTTGCTCCTCTTATGTTCTTATTTTATCTCTCTCTGTGAGGATAGTAAGCGCCCACCGTCCCCCAACCTTAAGCTGTTCTAAGAAGGATATTTCTTTAGTGTTTACTCATTTGTCATACCAATTATAATAAACTTGGGAGTCTGTCCATCTTCCTGATGTATGGAGTGGGATGTTTGTATAGCTTTAAGGGCTGTGTGGAGAATCGTCCTTGGGAAGCCTTCCAGGGAATTTTCTGCAATCTTGTGTTTCACATGTGGAGGTGGGGAAATGCAGTTGGGGGAAGCCAGCGGAGCCAGGCCAGCCTTAGTGTTCCCGGGCTGAACATGTTGTGTTAGAACTCATTAAGCCAAGGGGTTGTAAAACCCTCAGAAAGCGTCTTCTTTGGTCCTAGTGCTGGGAGATAACAGGGTATTTTTGAGGAAGATTTATTTAGGGTGCATAATATCATTAGGGAGAGTCGGCCAAAAAAAATATGTCAAGGGTGAAATACGTCCACTCGTCATCACATAGGCATATAGCTTTGCTCATAGGGGACTTTGTGGGTAACTGGCCTCGGCAGGGAAAAGCATAACAGGCACCAAGAAAATTAACACGTTACGTTAACACTTGTGGCTTTGAAAAATAATACTCCCTCCTCTTAGACATTTAACACAATAGCCTTGCCCTCCAGCCTCCACATATTGACTGGTCTTCAGAATCTAAGTGGAGACCCCTTAGTCTTAGGCTGCAGCTTCATCTTTCAGGTTCACTGGGACTGCAAGTCTGTTCCCTCAGCTTTAGGCACACTCTTTTGCTAGTCTATCTGAGTGGCAGCTCCACCTTAGAAACTGCTAAAGTCATGGCCATATCTTTTGAGACTGAGGTAGTTGAGCTCCTTGTGTTCCTTGTCTCTTCAGCTTCTATCTCCTGCAGCCTCTTAGTCAGGCCCTCACCCCTGAATCTGCCATGTTGGGGCAAGTATTCCAAATCTCTATAGCTCCACAGATTTAAGTGCCTGGAGGTACACCACTCCATCAGGAAGCCTCCTGTGCACAGTCACTCAGTTCTCTTTCTCTGTGGGAGAACTCCAGTGCTGTCTCTTGCTACTGTGATTCTGGCTTTCTGCTTCTTTTCCTCACCATCTATGCCTTCTTTGGTGTTAACAGTTCTCTTCAGTTTCTTCTCAGTCTTCAATTATCTTACAGTTTCAAAATCACTTCCACATTTTAAGTATCTGTTAGAGCAGCACCCAACTCTCAGTATCAGATTCTCTCTTAGTCATCTGGTATTGTTCTAACTGAAATAACACAAGTAGATGGTTTTAAAAAGAGCAGTTTCATTCAGTCACTGTCCAGTAGGCTACAAGTCCAAATTTAGTGCATCAGGTCAGGAAAGTTTTTCTCTGTTGACTCTGGAAGAAGGTCTTTTGTTGTCAGCTTTATGCTGGACTGTGAGCTTCTGAGGCGCAGAAACCTTGA
The DNA here is from genome assembly GCA_028571685.1 of Heterohyrax brucei. Classification (NCBI taxonomy): domain Eukaryota; kingdom Metazoa; phylum Chordata; class Mammalia; order Hyracoidea; family Procaviidae; genus Heterohyrax; species Heterohyrax brucei. Next base: position 6,590,081 of record CM053153.1, read on the forward strand.
GTCCTTTCCAAAGCTCCTTGTTCCTGTACTACTGTAACTACTTTTGAATGCTCTTTAGCAAAGTTTTATTCGTGTGTGATATTAATGATATTGTTCAATAATTTCCACATTCAGTTTCATCACTGTTCTTTGGAATACACATAATCATAGATCTCTTCCAGTCAGTTGGCCAAGTGGCCTATTTCCAGATTTCTTTATATAGAAAAGTATTTACAGCTTTGCATCTATCTGTTAAAACATCTCAACTGATATTCTATTCATTCCTGGAGCTTTGTTTTTCATCAATGTCTTCAGTGAAGCCTGACTTCTTCCTTCATTTCCATCAGTTCTTGAACATACGCTACCTCTTGAAATGACTGAATGTCAACCAATTCTTTTTGGTACAGTAACTGTGTATTCTTTCTATCCTCTTGTGAAGGCGTCTGTGTCATCCAGTATTTTGCTCAAATAATTCTTCAATATTGCAACTCAAGGCTTTAATTTTTATTTTTTATTTTTTATTTCAGCTTGAGGAATATCAAGCTTGTTCTTCCCTTTTTGTTTACTATCTCTAGGTCTTTGTACATATCACCATAACTTGCTTTGTCTTCTCAAGGGCCCATTTGAAATCTTCTGTTTGGCTTTTCACCATTTCTTCCATTTGCTTTAGTTACTCAAAGTTTAAGAACAAGTTTTGGAGTCTCTTCTGGTATCTGTTTTTGTCTTTTCTTCTTGTTCTTTCTTTTTAATGACTTTCTTTTTTAGGCTTGGCTTGGCTTCTTTTTTAGTTATAACGTTGTTCCACAGTTCATCTAGTCTTTGGCCATTAGTTTTCAATGTGTCTTCCTAACCCCCCTTGAGATGGTGTCTAAACTCACTTAAGATACATTTAAATTCATACTTTGCCTCTTATAGATTGGTTTTAATTTCCTTCAGCTTCAAATTCAACTTACATATAATAAATTGATTGTCAGTTCTACAGTCAACCCCTGGCTTTGTTCTGACTGATAATATTGAGCTTTTCTATTGTCTCCATAGATGCCATAAATTTGATTTCTGTGAATGACATGAGTTGGATCCGACTCGACGGCACTTGGCTTGGCTGAATTGCATCTGGTGAGGTTCACATATATAGCTGTTAATTATGTTGTTGAAAAAATACATTTGCAATAAAGAAGTCCTTAGTGTTGTAAAATTCTATCATGCAATCCCCAGCATTGTTTCTTCCACAAAACCATGTTTTCCAACTCCCAATCCTTTTTCTTTGTTTCCAGCTTTCACATTTCAGTCACAAGTAAGTAATTATCATTGTATCTTGATTTTATGTTTGACTAATTTCAGACTTCAGAAGTTGGTAAAAATCTTCACTTTCTTCATAACTCACCTTAGTGGTTGGTGTGTAGATTTGAATAATAGTTGTATTAACTGTCCTTCTTTGTAGGCATATGGATATTTTCCTATGATGAACAGTGTTGACTTTAGGATAGATCTTGAAATGTCCTTTTTTGACCATGAATACCATGTCATTCCTCTTCAGTGTGTCATCCCAGCACAGGTAGCTCATATGTTGCTCTGATTGAAATTGGCCAGTATTAGTCCATTTCAACTCACTAATGTCAAAGTTACTGATGTTTATGCTTTCTGTTTCATTTTGATGACTTACAATTTCCCTAGACTCATAATTTATGAAGTCCACATTCCTATTATTAACAGATATTTGCAGCTGTTTCTTCTCATTTTGAGTCACACCACATCAGCAAATGAAGGTCTTGAAAGTTAGACTCCATTCAAATCATTAATGTCAACTTTACTCTGAGGAAGCAGATTTTTTCCAATCGTATTTTGAGTGCCTTCCAACCTGAGGGCTCATCCATGGTGCTAAATCAGACACTGTCACATCTGTTAGTTTGTGGTACTTTGAGGGCTTGCGTGTTGCTGTGATTCTGGAAGTTGTGCCACCACTATACAAATACCAGCAAAGTCATCCACAGTGGCCGGGTTTCAGCCTAGCTTCCAGACTAAGATAGACTAAGAAGAAGGATGTGGTAATCTAATTATTAGAAAAATCAGCCAGTAAACATTTGGTTAACAGCAACAGAACGTTGTCTCGTACAGAAAGATAAGAATCATGAAAGATCTATGTACAAAAACTCTTAAAACACAAGGCAGTGGGCTTGGAATAGAGAACTGTTAGCCCACATTTCCTGATGATAAAAATTACTGTAGGCATTTGCTAATATACTAAGTAGAGAGCCAGTAAATGAGCCCCTGTAGCAAAGTAGCTACATGTTCGATTGCTAACTAAAAGGTCTGCAATTCAAACCCACCAGCTGCTCCATGGGAGAAAAATATGGCAGTCTGCTTCTGTAAAGATTACAGGCTTGAAAACCCCATGAAGCAGTCCTACTGTGTCCTACATTGTCACTCTGAGTCAGAGTCGACTGGAAGATAATGGATTTAGAGAGCCAGTGATTTAGTGCTAGATATAAAACGTGGAGAACACTGGATATGAAAAATATATGAAAGATTTCTAAAGAATGTGGATTTTAACTGGGTTTTTGAAAACTGACAGGACTTATCAACAGGCCATTTACAGAAAGGCATTTGTATGTAGAGAAGACTGACTGGACATATTCCCAGAAATGAAAGAAGGAAGGCATACCATCAAAGCATGCCAGACTTGACTGATTTGGGGTACAAATAGCCAGAAAAGGAGAAATGGACATAAAGGCCAAACATAATATGCTGGTCGGAAGAATTTGAACAAAGTCTAGAAAATAAAGAACTTTCATTTGTGTCACTTCGTGTGAAAGCTGGACAGTGAATAAGAAAAACAGAAGAACTGATGCCTTTGAATTGCAGTGTTGTAGAAGAATACTGAATGTACCATGGATTTGCAAAATAAACAGTTCTGTGCTAGAAGAAATACAACCAAAGTGTTCCTTGGAAGCAAAGATAGCAAGACTGAGTTTTACATACTTTGGACATGTTGTTAGGAGGGATCAATCCCTGGAGAGGAGCACCATGCTTGGTAGAGTGCAGGGTCAGCAAAAGGAGGAAGACTTGCAACAAGATAGATTGACACAGTGGCTGCAACAAAGAGATTAACTATCAAAACAACTATGGGCACAATGCAGGACCAGGTAGCGTCTGATTCTGTTGTGCATAGGATTTCTATGAGTTGGAACCACCTCAAAGGCACCTGACAACAACAACAACAGCATATGCTGCATTCTCCCATAGTTTGATAATGCAATGTGTTAGATAAGTGATGGGTAATAAACTCAGGGTAACATTTTTGTATCCACACTTATCACCTGCAGTGTTTTAGAAGCAAACCCAAGACAGAATGCATCATGGGTCATAAATAGGTGCTTCTGTTTTGAATTTACCAATACTGCTTCAAACTGCCCTCCTGAGTGTTGGACCCAGCACATGGCATACTTCTAACTGGTTTATGTTTTTCTCTAAATTTCCCTCACGTTTCTGCTCCTAGGAGCTTCAATGTCAGCCTTCAGTAAATAGTACAAGAACCTATTTTGCTGGTGATTTACCTATAGGGAATCATCTCTGCTTTCTTATTTAGCTTCCACATTTAATTTAAATGTTTTATATTTATTTTTCACCAGTAGCCATGAGCCTGAGGCCAAACAATGAATCTTGAGTAAAAGAGCAAATGAGCTAGATTCATTCCAGAATCTAATTAATTTCCTGTGAGCTAGTTGTGAGCTTAGGGAATTCGCTACTCTATACCAACAGGAGATTTTGTATTGCTTAGGTCTGCTTTCTGCTAAAATTAATTTGAGAAACAAGGATAATTATTAATATTTTTAAAAATTATTATTTGTTTCTAATTTCCCACAGAAATATTTCAAAATAATACTGTGATAAAAGAGTTGGATCAGAACAACAAGCACTACCAGCTAGTGGATTTTAATAGCTCCTAGTTTGTTAAACACTTAAGTTTCACCTAAAGGTTGGTGATCCAAATCGGCTCACTGATCAACCTCAAGAAAGACCTGGTGATCTGCTTCTGTAAAGATCAGAGCCTAGGACGCTAGATGGCTTAGTTCTACTCTTGTCGTACAGGGTGGCTAAGAGTCAGAATTGGCTTGAGTAGACAACAACTACAGCGCATTTTCAGTTGGAGCCTAGATTTCAGTGGGTAGTACAAATATTTTGCAGTTGACTACTAGCCTAGGGAAACCGTGGAGTCAGAATGGCTTTCTTTTTTTTTCTTCAATTCAGTTGCACTCATTCATATCACACTCTTCTTAAAGCCTTTCACTGAAACCGCATCTTAGTAAGGGGTAATAGCCAGCTGGGGCCCCTTTTTCCTAATTAATTAATTAAATCCACCAGCAAGTCCTCTTCCAAAATACCTCTGAAATCTGCTTGGTTATCTCAGTTTCTACTAGTGCCTTATCTAAGTCACTGTCATCTAATATCCGAACATCTGTCAGGGTATTCTGAGCTCTTCGTCCAAGCAGCCAAAGTGGTCATTTAAAATTATAAGTCAGATCAACTAACTCTCCTAATCAAAACCTTCTAATTACTGAGAAGAAATATAATTAAACTAGAAGACAGCTGGCAGAAGAAGGGAAAGTGAACGTATCTTCCAGGCTCATGAAGTCTTAAACACTCCACATACAGACTACCTCCCCTTCATCATCTCCTTCTAGCCTCTTCAGCTGCTCTGACCTTTGAATATGCCAAGTTCATTTCCAACATCTCTACCATCTTGGCACTAAATGACCATTCTGCCTGGAGTAGACCCCTCCATAACCCCACTGATTTGCCTGTCTATTCTGCCGTGATATTCAGACCCTGGTCTCGCTGTCAGCTCCCAGGACCTCACCATCAGAAGACAATATCATCTCATTTGAGCTCTTTGTGTGACTGTAGTGATGAACTGAATTGTTTAATTTTATACTTATTTATTTTTATTTTTTTCCACCATTAGTGTGCAGGTTATATGAGAGCAGAAATCTGTTACACACCAATTCCTGCTTTATCTGGGTGCCTGGAGAGGGGCATGCCCATAGCTGACACTCAGCAAGTGGGAACCTGCTGAACATGGACCGCCACACCCAACTCCCAGGCTCCCACCCGACCTCAGGTGCACTTGGAGCTTGCTTGTCTTGGATTCGTCTTTCTGCTTCTCTCCTTCCCTGGTATGCCATCAGAAACCCTGGTGGAATAGTGTTAAGTACTATGGCTGCTAACCAAAAGGTTGGTAGTTTGAATCTACCAGGTGCTCCTTGGAAACTCTATGGGACACTTCTACTATGTCCTATAGACTAACTATGAGTTGAAATTGACTCAACGGCAGTGGGTTTGGTTTGGTTTCTTTGCAATGCCGTCTTCCACTGGATTCTGGTGACGGCTGTTGTTCTTTGAGAAGAGTCAGGTGACTGAGGCCAGGTCTGCATGGGACATTAATCACATCCCTTTCCCTTCCAACATGGGAGAATTTAAGACATGGTCAACATGTCGCTTTCCCCACTTTTAGAGTCCCATGATATTTTTTACAATTTTGATCGCTACGTGTACGACATCCTATTTTAAATGTTGTGCATATGTGTGTATGTATACACGTGTGTGTTTCTGTGTGTATGTACATATATGTGGAGCCCTAGTGGCAAAATGGTAAAGAGATCAACTGCCAACCAAAATGTCAGCAGTTCAAATCTACCAGTTCCTTCTTGGAAACCCCTTCAGACAGTTTGGCGACACCCTATAGGGTTGCTATGAGTCAGAATCAACTTGTCAGTGATTTGATCTTTTGGTTTATACACACACACAACCTGTTGTTGTGGAAGTAGCTCTGACTCACAACTGCTTGTGTGTTGGAGTAGAACTGAGCTCCGTAGGACTATCAAGGGCTGATTTTTGGAACCAAGTCATCAGATCTTTCTTCCGAGGCCCCACTAGGTGGATACGAGTGACCCCCACCTTGGTTAGCAGCCAGATGCATTAACTGTATGACCCAGGGACTCCTTCTTTGTTGTAGTGTGCCAGTGAGTCAGTTCAGATGAAATTAAGATTTCAGCCTAGGAAACCATAAGTGGCATATATACTCTCTCCTATAGGATTGCTATGAGTTGGAATCAACTCATTGGCACCCAACAACAATGATATGATTCCAGACAATTTTAAGGAAATGTGGTAAATAAGACCATGTTAAATATATTTGCTGCAGTGTTGAAGGCACACATCCAAAGAAGAAGAAACAAAAACAAAACCACAAGGCCTTGGAAGTAGTAAAAGCCAGAAAGCAGTGTGTTCTGGTTAGCTAAACTGAAAAGGTGATAAGCTTAAAATTGTAAAACAGCCAGGGAGCAATTTCTGATCATAGTTACCTAAGCAAAATTCAGTTTTTCAGGAGCATAATATATAAGGTAATGAATAGTTCTCATAGCATAGAGGGGGGAGAAATGCAACTCATTAGTCTTCAAGCTACAGGGTGTTACTGGTGATGTGCCCTGTCCCCTCCCCAGCTCTTCCAGAGTCACCAGGCATGTCTCAGTCCCAGCTGACTAAGCTGTTTTCTTTGCTCTGAGATAAGGTCCCGGTTCTAACAGTCCCAGCTCTTCCCTTGGCCTCTTCTACAAAAGTCACTCCTCCTGGAGATCTCCAGAACTCTATCAGTGGATAGGATCCCCAGTGGCACACCAGTGAAGTGCTCAGCTGCTCACTGAAAGGCTGGCATTTCGAGCCCACCCTGTGCCTCTCAGGGAGAAAGACCTGGCAGTCTCCAACCACGAGGATCACAGGCCAGAAAACCCCATGGGGCTCTGTGTCACAGGGCTGCTGTGAGATGGGAACAGCTCAGCTGCTTGGCTGGCACAGTAGCTGCAGCACTTCGGCTCCTGTCAATTCTCTATCAGAAGATGTGGACCTGTCCTTCGTGGTGCCATTCTGCTTGTTGTTGCTGCAAATGAGAGTCACACCTGAGTGGACCTGATTCTTCTACTTCATGATAAATATCATGTAACCCTGTGCTGCTTTCTTTGTGACCTTCTGTTAACCGACTTATTAAAAACAAACAAACAAACAAAAACACATCAGAGACACATTTTGTCTTCGGGCTGACTGAATTTAGCAGCCCCTGGGATTGGTGGGCCACATGGATTAATGTACTGTCAGATCTCAGTCTGTTTACATCAGACTGAAATCAGACCAAAGCCAACTCAGATGGAAATGGCCAGAAAGAAATCAATCCGTCCCAAGGTTGAAGTATCGCAAGTTTAATAATTGTATTCACCATTGTTCACAGAATATACAAAAATCATTTTCTGCATAAATCAGTTTGGTATTAGATTCCAGCATGTAGAATGGAAGAAGCAGGCATATTTTAAAAAATGACAGTGCCTGTGCTTAGGAGAATAAAGAACAGGAATTTAGAGAGGATTGTAAAAGATATGCAATGCGAAAGCATTCATCCATTCACTGAATATTCCACTGTTGCTACCAAGTCCTGAGCAGAAAGTAGCCAGATGGGCCAGTGGCTAAGGGCTGTAGCAAACACTCTTGGACTTAGGTAGTCACAGTTGCAGAAGACAGGATTAGCAAAGGCTGGCCAAGAAGCCCTTGGATCGATGTGATTCTTGTATCACTAAGGTACCGTTTTGGAAAAATGCATGATGCTGCCAGTCTTCACGTAAAGAGTTACTCCAAAGTTTTCTTGTTTTTGTTTCTGTTGTTCTGCTGAAAGGAGCTTATTCCTGATTCATTAAGAAGGCAAATTTTGTTAATATTGATGACAATCTTACTCCCTCGGAACCTACTGGTATTCATGTTCTTGTTGCTGTTAGTCCTGTGGAGTTGATTTCACCTCTCAGTGAAATTCTTTACAGGAGTAGGTCCTCAGGTCTTTACAGGAGTAGGTCCTCAGGTCTTTCCTCTCCAGGAACCGCTGATGGGTTTGAATCACTGACCTTTGGGTAAGCGGCCAAGCACTAACGCATCGTACCACCACAGTGCCTACCTGGCATTCCTTCGCTGAGTGTATGTTCAGTTTCTTACTTGATCTCCAGGACAGCCTGCATTAACTGCATCATCGGTTTCAGTCAACTGAGGCTTTGACATCATTAGAATGGTCCTGAGCTATGCTTAGGTAACGAGATTTAAAGAAAAGGAAAAGTAGTGGTTGTGGAGTTGGCTTCAACTTGTGGTGTCTTTGTGGGTGTCAGACCAGAGCTGACTGTGCAGGGTTTTTGGAGGCTTGTTTTTCAGATGTAGATCACCAGGCCTTCCTTCTGCAGTGTCTGTGGGTGGACTGGGGCCTCTGAGCTTTCATTGAGCAATTGAACCCATTAACTATTTACGTCACTCATGGCCTCCATGAGTAAAAAGGACTCACCTCCCCAAATCTGAAAGCTTTAGATAGCCCGCAAATCATATCTCTTTTCTTAACAATAAATATCAGTTCACAGGCAGGAGTCTTCTGAAATACCATTTCTAAGAGTGTATGTCCTCTTCGCAACAATAATGATGGGAGCTGTGATACTAGGAGGAAAAAACCTCTTAGCACAAGATAAAGAGGCCTGGGCACAGTTGTCAAAGGGCTCTGCTGCTAAAGGGGAAGTTAACAGTTCACACTCACCATCCTCTCTGTGGGAGAAAGATGCAGCGATGTGTTTCTAGAAGGACGTGTAGCCTTGGAAACCCTATTGATCCGTTTCACTCTGTTCTTCAAGGTTGTTATGAGTTGGAATCAACTTGACTATAGCTGGTTTTTGGTAGGACTAATTATGGATAATATTACAAGAGGCAGGAATTCCAGAATACTTAACTGTGCTCAGGTGGAGCCTATACATATGAGATCTGACAATTAAACTTGCAAACTCATCCTAGAAAAAGTGCTACATACCCCACTGCTGAATATCACTATGGTTGCCTTTGAAGTGCTCTCCTTGGGAGGCTATGCACCAAAGCGAATGCCTAGTCCTTCAAAGCAATTTGGTAACTCTTTCTGGAATGGCCATCAGAGCTGTTGTCATACTGCCATTGATATCCAGGGTGCCATTAAAGTATCTTCTTTTCAATATACATATATATATATATTTTCTCTTTGGGTAAAGTAAAAAGCCACTGGGGGCCAGATCAGGAGAGTAGGGAGGGAATTCCAATACTTCATTTACTTACTGGCTAAAACCTCCCTCACAGACAACTATACAATTTAAGTTTGTGAACTTGTCACCATGCCACCATGCACAATGGCCATTCCAGAAAGAATTCCAAAATTGCTTTGTACGATGGACTAGGCACTGGCCTCAGTGCATAACTTCCCAAGGAGAACACTTGAAGGTGATGATAGTGATATTTAGCAGTGAGGTATGTAACATTTAGAACAATTAAGTTCCTGAACTTAATTGTCAGACCTTGTAGAACAAGACGCAATTTTTGAACAGAACAAAGGGATAGTGTATGGCTTAAAGTCAGGAAAGGTGTCCATGAGGGATGCATCTCTGACCATACTTATTCTGTATGTTGAACAAATGTCAGAAGTTGAACTGCAGTGAGAATCAGAAGGATCAGGATTGGAGACAGACTCCTTAACTACCTGCAACATGAAGACAACACAACCGCTCTTGTTAAAAGCAAAGCACTTGCTGACAAAGATCAGAGACTACAGCATTCAGTACGGATTATACCTCAACACCGAGGAAACAAAACTCCTCACAACTGGATCAATAACTAACATAATAATGAAAGTAGAAAGAGTTGGCATTGTCAAGAATTTCATTTTACTTGGACCCACAATCAACACCCATGGAAGCAGCAGTTAAGAAATCAAAAGACTCATTGCACTGGGCAAATCTACTGCAAAAGAACCCTTCAAAATGTCCATAAACAGTGATGTCACTTTAAGGACTAAGGTGAGCCTAAGCCAAGCCGTGATGTTTTCCATTGCCTCATATACATGTCAAAGCTCACATACAATGAATAATGAAGCTGGTAGAAAAATTGATACCTTTGTATTATTGTGCTGGCAAAGAATACTGACTGTGCTAAGGATTGAGACACTACTGGTATAGTAGTTATGGACTATGTCAGCTAACCAAAAGGCTGGCAGTTCAAATCTACCAGGTGCTTCTTGGAAACCTTATAGGGCAATTCTGCTGTGTCCTATAGGGTCACTATGAGTCAGAACTGACTCAACAGCAGTGAGTTTGGATTTTGGTTTTTGGTCAAAAGAACAAACAAATCTGTCTAGGAAGAAGTACAGCTAGAATGTTTCTTAGAAGCAAGGACAGTGAGACTACATCTCGTAGGCTTTCGACATGTTATCTGGAGGGATTAGTCCCTGGAGAAGGACATCATGCCTGGTGAAGTAGAGAACCAGTTAAATAGAAGAAGACACTTAACAAGATGACGTAACACAGTGGCCATGTTTACAGAAAGTAGTCTATCTTTGGACATCCTGGAGGTGTAGCGGTCAAGTGCTAAGGCTGCAATCCAGAAAGTGGGCAGTTTGAATCCACCAGGTGCTCCTTGGATACTCTAAGGGGCAGTTCTACTCTGTCCTGTATACAGGGTTGCTGAGTGGGAATTGACTAGCACTGTTTTGCTTGTTTTCATTGTTGTTTTTTTGTCTGTCTTCATGGCAGTAGAGAAAAGAAGAGATTTGTGAGTGAAAAGCTACTACGTCTTAAGGTAAGCATGGCCACAGTCCATTACAATTAACTTTTTTAAGTGGTCATGCTAGAAAAGAGTAAGACAGCAGATAAGCAGATAATTGGATATGCAAATAGGTAGGTTGAATGAAAGGAAGGAAGGAAAGGGAATGGGAAGGCAAGGAAAGAAAGAGAAGAAGGAAGGAAAGAGAGAAGGCAGAAAAGAAGGAAGCAGGAGAGAGGGAAGGAAGGCAAGAAGGTCGATGTAGTCTAGATTTATAACCGATGTGATTAGGAAAAAAAAAATAAGACAAGGTTAGCAAAACTTAGTAACAGCAGAGCAGTCAGCACATAAAACCAATAAAGTTTATAGGAAAAATACTCTTGACTTTTGCATGTTCAATAATTTTGTCTGTAATATCAATAGTTTGAGAACAATTCAACTGAATCTAAAATCCTTGGTTATATATTAGCTATCTAATGGTGTGTAACAAATTCACACAACATTTATGGACTTAATGTAATGATATATGTTTATTGTCTACCCGGTTTCTAAGGAGCCCTGCTGGTACAGTGGTTAAGCGCTAGGCTGCTAACTGAAAGATCGGTGGTTACAGCCTTGCAAACCCTCTAGAGCAGTTCTGCTCTGTCCTATAGGGTTTTTATGAGTTGGAATCACTTCAACAACAATAGGTTTTTTTTAGTTTTAGTGGCTCAGGAATTTAGAAGTGGCTGGGTACAGGGTAAGTGGAAATGAGACTGAGGGTTCTTACATGTCTTACACATTTTGGAGTTTGAATCACATGACTACAATATGCACTCAAAACTAAACAAGCAGCTTAATCTTCCTTAAGCATAGGGGATCAATGACAGTCCCTTCTCTCCCATCCCTATCATTCATTCTTCATGTTCCCTGGTCAGGTTGCTGATATAATAGCTAACATTTATAGCATGTGGATATTCCTCTTAAGATCTATTATTGCTTTCACTTTAAAAATGAGACAATGGTGAACGTGAAAGAATTGTATGATTTAACCAAAGACATCCACTCACAGAAAGCACAAACGAGATTTGAACCCAGGGTGTCCTGACTCAAAGCCTGCACATACACCATTACTCTAAACCTGAAAAGCAAGCAAGGGCTACCACTGGAAACTTTGATTAAAGCACAGAGCTTAAAAGACTGAACTCTCCGTAGCTGAACAAATCCACCAAAATGACAGCCAACTGGCTGTGAATTCTGTTTGAATAATCCTGAAAATCACCAGGCTTTGTCTGGAGACCTGTTTTCTAATTACAGCTCCTCAGTGTGATTTCCATGGGATAGAGAGAGGCAGGGAGTGCAATACAATTGACTATTTAATCTTTTTCTGATATTTATTTATTTAGGTAGAACCTGGTCCCTGAAAGGTGCTGATCTAGTCACCTGTCATTTCCAATCAATTTATGATGTAGGGGTGAGCCGTGGACTGTTAAGTCAATGCCAGTTATGACTGAGTGCCTGCATGGAGGTTCAATTGTCTGGAATCCTGTACCATCCTCAACTTACAGCTTCATTGCCAGAGAAAATCTCAAATTCTCTTTCAGTGTTGTCACCCTTAATTATAATCCTTCAGAAGCATTAGAAGCTATGGCACCCATGTCTTTCATAGTGAGTCGCTGAGCACAAGACAACTTCTCTTGCTGTCATGTGCCCTAAGCAAACAAGAGGCTGGTGGTACAGACTGGGCCTTCGACAGCATCCAAAGGGCCTCCCCAGAGAAAGGCACCCCATGGTGCCGTGGCGGGCACTGCAGCGCCCTTCGTGGTGCAGGAGGGAGGATGAAGTGTGCCACTTTTCATCTTCCCTGCCACACAGGTTTTCATGCACCAAACAAGCAACCACAGCAACGAAAACATTACCATGGAGTTGATTTCCATACATAGTGACCCTATAAGACAGAGTACAATTGCCCTATCGTGTTTCCAAGGAGCAGCAGTTGGTGGATTTGAACTGTCTACCTTTTGGTTGGCAGCTTGACTCTTAACTATTGTGTCACCATGGGCCCATTCATGCACAGTGCTATGGTGACGAACAGGTGCACTAGTATTTCTATGAACTCTATTTAGGTCTTTTAATACCTGGGGGGTGCAGCCTGTGAGTGCGCAGCCGCTAATCTACAGGCTGGCCGTTCAAACCCACCTAGTAGTGCTGTGGAACAAAAGACCCGGCAATCTGCTTCTGTAAAGATTAGAGCCAAGAAAACCCTCTGGAGCAGTTCTACTGTATGACACATAAGGTTACTAGGAGTCTCAATCAGTAAAAGGTTTGGCTTTTGGTTTATTTAGGTCATAGATGCACCTGACTTTCTTAAGGGAGATTGAATAGTGTTTTGCTTTCCTTATCTATGGATTCAGCAGTGACTTCGCAAAGGTGGCAACTCTGGTGGTATAGAGGTTAAGTGCCACGGCTGCTAACCAAAAGATTGGCAGTTCAAATCCTGCTGGTGCTCCTTGGAAACTCTCTGTGGTAGTTCTACTCTGTCAATAGGGTTGTTATAAGTTGGAATCAACTCAGTGGCAGTAGATTTGGGTTTTTGGTTTGCAAAAGATGCTTTAGGAGAAGTCTTTGCTTGCCCTGGAAGTCAGCTTCATCAGCCAAAAATGCCCTGTTCTGCTCAAGCCTCCACTGGTCAGTTCCTTTCAGGCAACGTTTAGTCATTGTCTCATCTAGACAATCTCCCTGGACCACACAGCAACTGCTTAGGCCTCTGCTTTTCTCTCTTATAGGTTCTAATCCCCGGTCCCTAGCCCAGGCTTCAGAGAAGAGGACAGAATTCCTCTCCAGGGTACATAGAGAGGCGTTGGCTGATTTTTCCCTGAGGTTGCCCGGCTGAGGAGAAAGAAGAGATCAGTGGAGCACAATGCTGGGCTTAGTCCACCAGACTTTTGGTTAGCAGCCAAGCGCTTTACCGCTGTGTCACTGTTACCAATTTCTTCAATAGGCACAAAATGTCCTTGTCTTTCCCTGAGTAAGAACATGGGAGGAAGACAGGTGGTCATGACCTTGGCAAGTTCATTAGTGACAAGTGGAAAGAGTCAGTGGCAGACCAAACCTCTCCCAAAGACTGACTCATCTAGTGTCATGAAGTAGGTAGCGTCTCTCTGTGCAGGGCTGTGGTAATCAGGTTATGCATATTCATGAGATACACATGCATATCTTCCACAAGTTGGAGTTGCTTTAGCCTTTTGGAGCATGTTCAGTATTGGCTTTGAAGCTGGGATCTTGGCTTGAATCCCTGAAGAGGCTCTGTCCCTGGTGGAAGGTCAGGTGATGGAAGGTCAGGTGATGGCCACCTCTGGTTCAAACTGTTAACACTTGGCACCTGGTTTCTTAAAAGAACAACAATTTAGGAGGAACAAGAAAGGAACAAAGGAAGAACTTGTTACTAATGCATTCACCTATGTGTGTGAAGAAACAAGAATGTGGGTGTGAAGTTGTTTTTCACCAACTGGTATTTTGTCAGCCCTTTCTACTTCACCACCAGGATTCCTTGTTGTTTAGACTCAGTGAAATCAAGGACCCTGAGGGGAGAAAGACCAGGAAGCTGGGCTTGGGTGTGGTGGTGAGGCAGGAAGTTCAAATACAAGAACATCTAAAGACTGCATTTCAGTTCACGTTTGTGTTATCATTGGTTTCCTTTCTTGTTTGTCTGCTGGTTGTTTCCTTTTCTGGTGCAAGATGGTCCTCCCAACCCTTCAGCATCATCTACCATAGGTGGAAGGCTGTGTGCTGTGTTTTTGTTTTTAATGAGGAGAACATTGGATGGATGAGTAATGGACCAGACAGCGGAGTTAGTTGGAGTCAACACAGGAGCCTGGAGGGAGGGCTTCCTGACACCATCGTCCTGAAGTGTTTTCAGTCACACCAGGTAGAGCTTTGAAGGGCTTGGGTTAGAGGAAGGGAAGGGTTCGCAGGTCAATAGTATACAATCTTATCTGATGACCTAGGTTTTCCCATGTGCATAAAACATGAAATTTGACCACATTTGGGGAGATGAATAAACTTGGTCTTTGAAATCAGGCCCACCAGATGTTTGTTTGGCTCTGAGTCTTTTTTTATAAAATATGTCACTTTGAATAGATGAGACAACCATCTCAGACCTTTGGACACTCATCTGTTGTTGATGTTCATAGCCTCTGAGTTGATTCTGAGTTGTAGTGACTCCATGAACGTAGAGCAAAACTGCGTGCCGTAGAGTTTTCTAGGCTGTGAGCTTTAGGAAGCAGATCGCCTGGTCTTTCTTCTGTGACAGTCATGAGTGGGTCTGAACCACCAGCCTGGCCGTTAATAGTTGGCTGCTTATCCGTTTGTACCACCCAGGGATTCTCTATGCTCATCTAGTCAAGTGGACATTGAGGCCACCGTTTTGTACATGTAAACCCTGATGGCATGGTGGTTAAGTGCTATGGTTGGTAACCAAGAGGTCAGTGGTTATAATACACCACTCACTCCTTGGCAATTCCATGGGGTAACTCTATTCTGTCTGGTGGGGTCACCATCAGTTGGAATCCACAGCAGTGGCTTTGGTTTTTTGATATTTTACATGTGATTAGTTGACATGTACCTGTGGCTGGCAATTAAATGACTGTTGGGGATTATATTTCTTTTTAATTTTTCTAAAATGAGGAAGAAAGAAGTAATAACTTAGAGAACTAAGAAACTCTATCCCTTACCCTGATACTCAAACTGGTTGCTGTCAAGCCCATTATAACTCATGACAACCCCATATATTTCACAGTATAACTGCCCACGGGATTTTCTGTAGCTGTGATGTTTTAGAAGTGGATTGCCAGCCCTTTCTTCCAGGGTGCTTCTGGGTAGCTTTGAACTACCAACCTTCCCGTTAGCAGCTGAATGCTTCACCATTTGTACTACCAGGGGACTCTAGCACTGGCTATTCGTCTAAACACTACACTTGAACACTGTTGTAAATTTCATGCCTCATTTTTCAGGGTATGCTCAGCCCACTTTGGGAAGCTTTACTGGGTGGTTAAGCATAAGCCATGGTTCTGGTATTTTGAGGCTTTGTTAATTTCTCTAAGGAGAGGAAAAAAAAAAAAAACAAAACTTTAGACATACCCGATGGAACAGTAGAAAAAGTGATTGAGTAAGCTCCCGGGTAAGTGAAATAGATTATAACTGCCTTAGACATTGAAGAAAGAAAAGATGAATGTGCTTATAAGAAATGACCCAAAGAAAAGATGGAATTTAAATTTTCATCGAGTTTTTATGTTCTAAACTTTTGTTTATTTATTTGTTTCCCTCCACTTTATGCTTTCTGAAATGCTGGACCTGGTGCTACTCATCCTCTTGTTTTATTAAAATGTAAAGCGTGTTTTATGATTGTTTGTATTCTTACTGAGTTGTGGATGATTTTATACTCTGGTAGAAATTGGAAGCATGAAAGCTAAAACTTGCATCCATTTAGCTCTGCAGGAATAATAACCAGCAACTTCTGCAAGCATAACCTTCCCCAGCCCGTCTCAACTCCACCAAACATAACGTGGACATACTGGTGTAGCCGTGCCTTGTTCCCTCTCAGAGTCTCCGTTCCTTCATTTATCAACTGAGTGATTTACACAAACGGAAGTGCTCTCTTATCTTAGGCTTTTCATTACATGAAGCTATTGGCTGGTGGTCACTTTTAATAAATCTGGTTAACGGTGTCCATGGAGGGAACCTTAGAACTGAATGATAAGCTTTTTGAATCATCTCCTTATCTGCTATTAGTGGTGTCTGCCTAGTGCAGAGCCTAAAAACCTGGAATTTGCATAGATTGAAGAGGCTTTGTGGACTCGATCCCACGAGTGTGGAGTCACAATGCACCAGCAAACCCCGAACCCTCCTCTTATGACCTGGGTGATTTTGTAAGGTGACTGAGTATCTCTGATTGTGCTTCCTAAGCAGTAAGAAGGCAACAAGAAACCCTACCACACCCAGCTGTGAGGGTTAGAGGGGCTGTTGTGGAAGAAGTGTCTAACATGATGGCTGACACTATTGTAAGGGAAGTGGACAGTGGCTGTCCTTGCTGTGGTTTGTAACACCACCCTGATATATGGCAGTGTCCAGCAATCATTCTTGGCACCTCTTTGTCCTGGCTTGGTGAAAGCTCAATACTTCAAGCTCGTATTTGCTCTGAACTTACTGTATTATTCCAAGTACTGTCAGGGATACTTATTATCCCAAGTGGCCAGTTCATATTCTTGCCTTTGAAGATCTGAGAAAGAACTGGAAAACTCTAGTGTCATTGTGGTTGTATGTAAGGGAAATGAGAAGGGCTGCTTTATAATCGGACTCTGATGTGCAACATGGGGCTAAACCGCCCCACTTGCTGGCTTGGAAATTCTTTGATTCTAAAGAAACTATAAAGGTTTTGCAGTAGAAGATTTTGTGTTTTTAACTAAACATTCATTTTAGAGAAACACAGTAGATGTCTACACAGTTTATTGATTATCAGTGAACCAGGTATTCAGTTTATAGATGTTCAGTCATAAAATTAAGGTTCCCTCTCCAACAGACAAGAAGAGAGAAGAGAATTTCATGGCATCCTTTGTCCACATGCTGGCTCATTCAGTCCGATAGAAGGTGTCCCTCTCAGTTCCGCCAGGTGGTCTTTATCATTCCAAGTAGTATATTCAAAAGGCTTGTAAAATCTGCCTGTAGGGAATTCACATGCATCAAGTTCTTTCTTTAAACCTTGGAGTAACACAGTTTAAGGTAGTGACAAACCTTGACAAATGCATTCATTTTAGTTGTTGAGTTACTGATTTTAGCTGTTGGGTCATTTTCTCCATTCAGATCCTCATTCCTTCTGTCTCTGATTCATCTTTGATTAAGCCAGGTATTGAATGTTGTACTGAGTTATTGGTTTAAAAACACATAAATACTGTATGATCCTTGCCCCTAAGGAACTTGAAGCCCAGTGGGAGAGTTAGAGCCATTAACAAACGCAAACCACTGTGGCACAGCCCCATGGCTGCAGGGAGGACAACATTCAAAATACATAAATAAATGAGAAAGAAAAAGAGAAAGTGACAGAATGGGAGGCGGAATCACTTCTCCTCGGGTACTCTGTGGAGGAATTCCCATCTGCGCTGAGCTCTGATGAGTGGTAAAATATCCAGGTCTTAGAGAAGAAGCATGCCGTGTATTCAGGTCTACGTACGGAGAGCACCCATGGAGGGCGCAAATGGTTAACACGCTCAGCTACTGGCAGAAAGCTCAAGTCCACCCAGAGGTGCTTTGGGAAAAAGGCTTTGGTGAATGAATTCTGAAAGGTGCTATTGAAATCCCTGTGGAGTGCTTTTCCCCTTAGACACACACTGGGTCACCATGAGGCAAGGTGGACTTGATGACAACTGTTTCTACTTATTTTAAAGGCAGCAGTGAGAGAAAATAAATCCAGCCATAATCCACTGAGGAAAAACCTGTCCTTAGTGCTGTGAGGGTGACAGAGAAGACCTGGCCATTGCTGTCTCCGCAGGATGCGGGCCCCTTCCACACGTGTGCTGAATCCCTCGTGGCTGCCCTAGAGACATCCAAACTGTTGTGTGCCACCCTGTTCATTCCCGCTCAGGCAACCCCACGTGACAGAGCAGAAGTGCCTTATAGCGTTTCCAAGGCTGTGATCTTTGTGGCAGCCACCCACCAGGTCTTTCTCTCTGAAACCCCTGGTGGGTTGCAGCCGTCGACCATTCTGTTGGCAGTCCTGTGCATCACCGTGAAGTCACCGGGATCCTCGGATGCAGGCTAGCCCTCTCCATATTGTACTTCATATTCCTGACATGTTTCAGAAAATAAAATCATTCTATGTTATTTGTATCACTCAGGAGATATGGAGAGCTGGGAATGTTTTCACCATTTTACATTAAAAAAAAAAAGAAAGAAAGCTGGTGGCTGACCATTCGGTGGCATCCTGGCAGTCTGTGGTCTTCTCCTCTCACCCCACCCCCAAGGCCTCACCTTCCAGAGGCGGCTGCAAGTCCTGTGCAGTTCAGTGCAGGGGAGTTGCAGACACTTTCCTGGAGACATCACATTCATGGGAGACAGGGGAATACAGGACTTCCAAGCCTGAGTTCGATTCTCAACATGGTTATTCATTTGTGAGAATTAAATTAAATCATGTCAGTTTATTTACTACTTCAAAACTTATTCAGTGTTACCAACTAGTGCATTCCACACTGGAAATGCCAGCACACACACACACCTGTCTGTGCTTTGGGGAGTTCACAATTGGATGGGAAGACAACCTCCCAGGGGACTCATTATAAACTCACCCACTTCAGTGACCATGAAGATTATTCTGAAGGTTTTGTGGGAGCACAAACTGGGGGTCGAATAAATCCAGCCTGGAAAGACCAGCAAGGCTTGCTGGAGGAGAGGTGTCTGTGTTGGGTCCTATTGTAGGTGGTGGTAGTGTTTGCTGGAGAGTCTATTCCAACTCATGGAGACCCCATGGATGCAGAGGAAAACTACTCCATAGGATTTTCAAGGCTGTGAACCTTGAGAAAGCCGATCACCATGTCTATGCTGTGAGACAACTCAGGGTACATTTGAAACTCAAACTTTCAGTTAGTAGTTGAGTGTGTGTAACTCTTTGTTCCACCCAGGGACCTGAGCTGAGTCTTCATGATGTTAAACCAGGTTGTCATAAACAACAGTCAGTTATTATTAACAAGGCTGTTTGTAGTGATGGGATAAAGTTTGGAACACAACTCAGGACTCGGGTATGCGGAGGCCTCAGATCTTTTGGAATTTTGCAAAGACACAGAAAAAAGACCAGAAAAATGTGTTGTCACTGGCTGGGAGAAGAGGGAATTATGTGTGTATACCTGGGGGAGCTGCACCCAGAGCCCCAAGCAAGCCATCACACCCTGGGTATCTGTTACCATTAATCAAAATTCCAAACAAAACCAGAGCCCAAGCAAATTAGGATGCTCATATATCCCACAGGCAACAGATGATACCCAAGGCACAGTATGCATTGAAACAAACTCTGAGAAAGGAAAAATAAAAAATGCATACCAACAACATTATAATTACCTTCCTTACTAGCAAATGCTATAAATGTTTCCCACTGTGGTTGTGTTAGTAATGGGTTATAAGACTTCTGGCCTCTAAGGAATCAGCCTGAATATGGCCTAGAATTTTCTGGAACAAATACTGCATCTGTTACAGAGATGGCAACCCTGCTCTTAAATTTAGTCAGTCTGCTAGTTTCAGACAAAAAAAGAAAGAAAAAATCAGCTCATGAGGCACACAGCATCTTTGATACTCTTAATAATGGTATGTTCATGATGAAGGTGATAGAATAGAAACAGAATGGCTTTGGAAACAGAAATAGTAAATGGAATGCATCAATTTCCTCTTATTGTGATTTTCTGGGTGTTGTGTTTTCTCTCTGAGCCTTAGAATTTCTGTCTATAAAGTAGGAATAACCATGTCCAACATACAAGGCCACTCTGGCAACTCTGCAGGACTGTGCATACCAGATTCTTGGCAGAGCTCTGTCACACTGGAAAGCAGAATACTAGAACGTGCTTCCAAGAGAAATGCTGCTGTCTTTGAAGGAAGTGAATCTGCAAAGAGGTAAGATTCTGAGCCTTGGGCAGCATGTTCTGTTGGGAGAAGCAAAGGTTTGGAATCAGCCTTAGATTTTTGTCCCTACTCCTTTGTTGCTAATGATGTGATTTGACATTTTACCTAAACACCCTGAGCTTCGATCTATTTAATACAGATTTTCTTTACACGGAATTACTTAAAGTTTCTTGTCTGAATAATATCAAAATTGTTGCCTTTGAGTGCAGCTGAGTCTGTTTCAATTCACAGTGATCCTGTACAACCAAGCTTCCCATAGGGTTTTCTAGACTGTAAGCTTTAAAGGGGACTCCTGGTGTCACAGTTGGAAATCTGGGTGGCATAGAGTTAGGAGTTTGGCTGCTAACCTAAAGGCTGGCAGTTTAAATCTACCACACGCTCCTTGGAAACCCTATGAGGCAGGGCAGTTTGACCTTATCCAATAAGGTCACTATGAGTTGGAATTGACTAGATGACAACAGGATTAGTTTGGTTTGGTTTTGGTTTGGTGGTATGGTGGCTAAGAGCTCAGGCTGCTAACTAAAGGTCAGCTGTTTGAAGCTTGCAGCCATTTCTTGGAAACCTCTTAAAACAGTTCTATTCTATTGTGTAGGGTCATTATGAGTCAAAAGTGATTCAGTGGCAATGGGTCATCTTTACAGGAAAAAGTCACTTAGACTTTCTCCTGCAGAGTTGCTGTTGAGTTTGAGTCACCACCTTTTTGATTAGCAGTTGGGCTACCAGACTCTTTAATAGGAGGATCTGATGTGAACAGACACGGTACCAGGTAACAGTAGCTTCACCAAGTGGTAGTTTCCTTACTATTACCTTTTGTGCCCAGCTTGCACATGCATTTGAGGCAATTTAAAATAACATGGTTGGGGTGAGGTGCACCTTATTCCTCAAGGTGACACTTTTGGATTAATAGTGTTGGCAAAGAATATGGAATATTCCATGGACTGCCAAAAGAACAAACAAATCTGCCTTGGAAGGAGTACAAACAGAATGTCCCTAGAAGCAGGGATGGTAAGACTAGGTCTCGTATACTTTGAACAGGTCGTCAGGAGTCATCAGTCCCTAGAGAAGGACTTTATGCTGTGTGTGAAGTAGAGGCTGCATGAAGAAGAGAGAGACCCCCAGTGAAGTGTGCTGACACAGGGGCTGCAGCAGGGCTCATGACCACAGCAACCACTGCGAGGGTGGTGCCCTACCGGACAGGGTTTGTTCAGCTGCGCACAGGATCGCTGTGAGTCCAGACTGACTTAATAGCACCTAACAACAATTTTGTGTGTGCGACTCAGCCACGGCAGAAGAGAAGCAGTCGTTTGGATGACAGATACGGTCCTGATGTCTGAACCAGCTCTTGGACTCTATGTGCTAGGCCAGGAACTCGGATGTGATCCGTGGTGGAGCCATGTGGACACACGCATTTAGGGACTCTAGGGTTGCTCAGGGTGGCGTTGAGACAGGGGCTTGCGTTTTCTACCTATGGTTCGACGTGTGTTCTCTGGGAGGATGCCTTAATGTCTTATCTTGCACACTTTGATGGATGAGCAGCCCAAATTCAAGTTCCACACGTGAGAAGAGGCCTCAGGCCACGAGGACACAGACTGCAAGGACCGAGTGTCCCCTGCATTGCCGCAGCCACCGGGTCTGTCGTACTGTCTGATGGGGAAAGGCATTCCATTCCCACCGACTGCTGATCTGGACGCAAAGGAAAACCCAGCTCCGTTTCTCAGAGGTACTGTTTCATCTGACTGACCACAGAGATACAAGAAAAAGATGTATTTACGTTGTCTGCAAGACTGCAAACTCTAAAGAAATACAGTTAGTTTTTCCTGATAGTAAAACAGCAGGAAATGTCTTTTTTATGTACACTTTTCTTATTGCTATCTTAAGAATATAAATAGGGAGATGGACATGGCTTTAAGCGTGTTTATTTGACTCTGTTAGTCAGATAAATCTGTGTGAGTGTTGATGAATTTGGAATGATTAAACATTAGGTGGATGGTAGAGGAACAGTCTCATCCAAGGTTAATTCCCACAGACTTTAGCACGTCTCGTTCTAAGTTCTACATGGGCCCTGGCCACGGCAGAGTCTGCTGCAAATAACTTCAAATACCCAAGAACATGAATGAGCCTGTGGTGACTTTAAAACAAAACAGAGACAAAGTCTCTGGGTGGTGCACATGGTTAGTGTGCTTGTCTGCCAGCCCGAAAGGTAGTGGTTCAGTTCCACCCAGAGAAACCTCAGAAGAAAAGATGTGGTAAGCTGCTTCTGAAAAATCACCCACTAGCAACTCTAGGGAGCACAACTGTAACATGACACGCATGGGGTCACCATAGCTGATGGCAACTCTATGGCAACTGTTAGGGACAGTAAGAGGGGAAGCACCAAATTCATTGTTTCAGGACTTTTGCAAATATCAGTGCTTCTCCCCAGTACAATCTATCCTAGTCCCTGGGCTGATGATAATTAGATGATAAGTATGAAGCCATAGCTGTAACACTTAGGCATTTTGACAAGGGGGTGCCTACCATGAAGACCAAGACTCTGAGAAAGACTTAGGTTAGAGGCAGGGACGTTGGCAATATTGCAAAGCCAGAGACTAGGAACACATGTATTGGAGAAAAGATTGATGAAGAGAACAGAGGTAAACCTTGTTTCAGATGAAGGCAGACCTTACAGAAGGCTCAGAGGGGAGACCCGGTGAAGTTTTCATTAAGTGACTTGATTCGTTGCTCTTTTTGGCTGGAGAGACTCTGGAAAGAATGTGGTCTAGACAGATGGATAGCCTCTTTGTCACAAAGCACCACACACCTATCTGCTGGTAGACAATGGAGAAGCAAGGGGCTGAATCAGGTGTTTTGTCCCATTTGCTAAAACTTGCCAGTAACAATGAATTCAGAATTTGCAGTAATTAAATCTTTTTTTTTTAAATTTTTATTTGTGATTGAGTGAAAAATGTACAATCCAGTTTAAATTTGCATGTCCACCTATGTGCAGCTCCTACTGCTCTCCTTGCCTGGTAACAGCACACTCCTCCTTTCAGTTCTATACAATTTATATCCTCTTAACAATCTCCTGTCCCCTCTTCTCCACCCTCTCCACTCCTCTCTAGTAAGAAGCCAGTTGGGAGACAGCCTATAGATTCATAGAACCATAAAATGCACACACGATATGGTCACTTTGTGTCTCCGAGTCCAATCCATTCCTGTCTGAGGAGTTGATCTCAGTAATGATTTATGATTAGGGGAAGTATAAAGTCTAGGGCCCATGCTCCCAGGGGATCCCCAAGGCCTTCGGACTATCAATTGCAGTCTTTTAGTGGAGCTCTCAGGGTGTACCCCTTCTTATTCTCGTACTGCCACTGGGACCCAATCAACTTTGTGAGCCCAATCACGGCTCTCAATGGAGGTGGCTGGGCACGAACTGGTTCTTCTGGTTGCATGTGTATGTAGTCACTCATGCATTTGAGTGACTCTTCTGGGTTCTCTTTCCCCCATGTCATTTCTGTCCTTGTTGATTATCTATTTCTACTGAGTAGGGACCATTTGGTGTAACTTAGGTGGCAGCTTGCTAGCTTCTAAGATCTCAGATGCCACACACCAATGTGCAGTGCAAGAGACTCTTAACAATAAGCTAGTTATGCCAATCAGCATCAATGTCCCCTGAAAGCGTGTTCCCCAAGCCACTATCCCTGCTACTCTGTTTTTGCTATAATGGGCTAAGATTTGAAGAGTTTTCAGGTTATGCTGAAGTCCAGTAAAATTGATCTTCTTTCTAATGTGTGCTGTCACAGATTTCACCCAAACAAATTTCTATCAACTATCTAATCGATGACCAACCCTCTCCTTCCCTCCCTCCACTCCCTTGCAGCTGTCAAAGAGTCTTCTTCTGTACATAAATCTGTTTTCAAGCCCTTATAGTAGGGATCTGACACAATATCTGTCCATGTGCTGCTGACTAATTTCACTCAACATAATGTCTTCCATTTGAAACCAGTATATGAGACGCTTCCTAAAATCATTGTTCTTTATCATTGCACAGTGTTCCATTGAGTATATATACCGTAGTTCATTTATCCGTTCATCTGTTGTTGGGCATCTGGGTTGATTCCATTTTTTTCTATTGTGGACTGCGCTGCAATAAACGTTCGGGTGCATGTATCTGTTCACGTGACTGCTCTTGCATCTGTAGACTGTGTTCCAAGCAGTGGGATTACTGGGTGAAATTTTGTGTCTATTTCCAGCTTTCTAAGGAAGTGCTAGATTGCTTTCCAAAGAGATTGTACAATTTTGCAATCCCACCAGCAGTGTAGGAGAGTTCCAAATTTCTCCACAGCCTCTCCAGCATTTGCTGTTGTGTGTTTTGGATCAAGGCCAACCTTGTTGTGGTGAGATGATATCTCATCATAGTTTTGATTTGGATTTCTTTAGTAGCTCATGATTGTGAGCATTTCTGCATGTGTTTTTTAGCTGCCTGGATGTCGTCTTTAGAGAAGGGTCTTTCCAAATCCCTCACCCATCACTTGCTTAATTGGATTATTTATCCTTTTCTTGTTCATATTTTATAATACCTTGTAGATTATGGAGATCAGACATTGGTCTGACATATAGTTGCCAAATATTTTTTCCCATGCTGTAGGTGGTCTTTTAATTCTTTTGATAAAGTCTTTGGATGAGCAAAAGTGTTTGATTATTAGTTCTTATTTATCTATTTTCTCTTCTGTTGATCACGTTTTGTCACATTTGGAAGTCTGTGTACACTGTGTCTTGAAACTTCCATTGTTGGTTCTATTTTTTCTTGGATGACCTTTACTGTTTTAGATTTGATATTTAGGTCTTTTATCTAATTTGAGTTGTTTTTTGTATAAGGTGTGAGATATGGGTCTTGTTTCACTTTTTTGGCAGATGGATATCTGATTTTGCCAGCACCATTTGTTAAAGAGATTGTTTTACCCCAGTTTAAAATCTTGGGGCCTTTGTCAAATATTAACTGTTCATACGAGGATGGTGGCATCTCTGAGGTCTCAACTCTGTTCCATTGGCCTATATATCTCTTTTTGTACCAGGAGCAAGATGTTTGAGTACTGTGGTAGTGTACTAGGTTCTAAAGTTGGGTAGGTAGAGGCCTCCCAGTGTGTTGTTCTTCTTCAGTAGTGCTTTGTTTATCCGGGATGTCTTCTGTTTCCAAACAAAGGTGATGATTTGTTTCTCTATCTCATTAAAAAATATCACTAGTATTTGTACTGGGATTGCACTGTCAATGTAGATTACTTTGGGTAAGATCCAAGCCAGCCAAGTGCCGTCAGGTAAGATAGACAATGTTAAGTCTTCCAATTCATGAGCACGGTAGATTTCTCTGTTTATGTAAGTCTCTCTTAGTTTCTTGTAATACAGTTGTAGTTCTCTTTGTAAGGGTTTCTTATTTCTCTAGTTAGATTTATTCCTAGGTATTTTATCATTTTTAAGGCTATAGTACATGGTATTGATTTGGTGATTTCTTCTTTACTAATCTCTTTGTTGGTATAAAGGAATCTTACTGATTTACTTATGTTTGTCTTGTATCCTAAGACTTGCTGAACTCTTCAATCAGTTTGAGTAGTATACTTATGGATTCTTTAGGATTCTCTGCATATACAATCATATCATCTGCAAATAGGGAAATTTTCACTTCTTTGCTGATGAGAATGCCCTTTATTTCTTGGTCTTGTCTAATTGCTCTGGCCAGAACTTCTAGTACAATGTTGAACAGGAGAGATGAGAGTGGGCATCCTTGTCTAGTTCCTGTTCTCAGGGAGAATTGTTTCAGTCTTTCTCCATTCTGAATGATGTAGGCTGTTAAGCCAAAGCCAAGTGCCGTTGAGGCTGTTGGCTTTGTATAAATGGCCCTTATTGCATTGAAGAATTTGCCTTCTATTCTTACTTTGCTGAGGGTTTTTAGCATGAGTGGATGTTGGACTTTATCAAATGCCTTTTCTACATCAGTTGACAAAATCAGGTGATTCTTGTCTTTTGCATTATTTCTGTGGTTGATCATGCTAATTGTTTTTCTGATGCTGAACCAGCGTTGCATTCCTGGTATGAATCCAACTTGGTCATGATGAATTATTTTTTGGTATGTTGTTGAATTCTGTTGGCAAGTATTTTGTTGAAGATTTTCTCATCTAGGTTCTTGAGTGATATTGGTCTGTAGTTCTCCTTTTTTGTTGGGTCTTTCCCTAGCTTTAATATCAAGTTTATGCTAGCTTTATAGAATGAATTTGGGAGTATTCCGTCCATTTCTATGCTGTGAAATAGTCTCAGTAGTATTGGAGTTAACTCTTCCCTAAAAGTTTGGTAGAATTGTGCTTTGAGGCCATTTGGGCCAGGGCTGTTTTTGGTTGGTAGTTTTTGTACGGCTTTTTCAATCTCTTCCTTTGTGATGAGTTTATCAAGTTGTTCTGCTTCACCTAGTCATAATTTTGGTAGGTGATATGCATCTATGAATTCGTCCATTTCCTCTAGGATTTCAAATCTGTTAGAGTACAGTCTTTCATAATATTCTGTTATGATATTTTTGATTTCTGTTCAATCTGTTGTGACATCTGCCATCTCATTTCTTACTTGGGTTATTTGTTTCCTTTCCTGTTTTTCTTTAGTGAGTATAGCTGATGGCTTGTCAATTTGGTTGATTTTTTTCAGAAAAACAGCTTTTGGTCTTATCAAGTTTTTCAACTGTTCTAGTCTCCAATTAATTTAGTTCTGCTCTACTCTTTATGATCTGTTTTCTGCTGGTGTCTGAAGTGTTCATCTGTTGTTCTCTTTCTATTTGTTCAAGCTGTAGGGTTAATTCTTTTGTTTGGGTTCTTCCTTCTGGATGTGTGCATTTATAGAGATAAACTGACCTCTGAGCACTGCTTTGGCTGTATCCCATAAGTTCTGGTAGGAAGTGTTTTCGTTGTCATTAGAATCCACAAATTTCTTTATTTCATCCTTGATTTCTTCTATAATCCATGAGTTTTTGAGCAAGATATTGTTCACTTTCCATGAGTTCCAATTTCTGTGTTTTTTTCTGCTATTGATTTTGACTTTTATGGCTTTATGATCTGAGAAGATGCTTTGCAATAATTCGGTGGTTTGGATTTTGTTGAGGCTTGCTTTATGTGCTAACACATGATCTATTCTGGAAAATGTTTCACATGCACTGGAAAAGAAGGTGTAATTTTCTGATGATATATAGAAAGTTCTGTATGTCTATGAAGTCTTGTTGGTTAATTTGGAAATAATATCTGTGTCTTTACTGAGCTGATTTCTAGAAGATCTAATACTCAAAGTGAAGTGTTGAAGTGTCTCACTATTAGCGTGGAGTGATCTATCTCATTTTTGAATGTAGTCGGTGTTTCTTTGATGTATCTAGGTACTCTAGTATTGGGTGCATAAATATTTAATATTGTTAAGTTCTACCTGTGCATTGAACCTTTCAGCAATAAATAGTGTCCATTCTTGTCCATGATGGTGGATTTTATATCACAATCTATTTTATTTGTGATTAGTAATGTTACAACTGTTCTTCTTCGTATATTGTTAGCTTGGTATGTATTCTTCCATCCTTTAATTTTCAGTTTGTTCATACTCTTAAGTCTTAGGTGAATTTCTTGTAAGTAACTTATAGAAGGGTTGTGCCTTTTGATCCAAGATGTCACTCTTTGTCTCTTTACTGGAACATTCAGTCCATTTACAGACAATGTAATTATTGATAGGTACGTGTTTAGTGCTATCATTTTGATGTATTTATTTTTGTGTTGATGTTTTCTCTGTTTCTTTTGCTATCCTGTTCTGAGACATTCTTTATGGGTTGATTTTTCACCCTTTTCAGTGTTGGTTTTCTGTTTGTTGAGACTTCTGTATTGTGTTTCTTGTTTTGATATGTCACATCTTTATTGGGCTTTGCATCCATCCCTATGATTCCCCTTAATAATCTATGTTTAAACCATTTCTAAGTTCCTCTCCATCTGAACAGACTACAACTACTGTATTGTAGCCTTCTTTTTAATGTGATGGTATCATAGTTTTCATGATATGATCGCTCAGTCACTTCTTTTAACATTATAGCTCTGGTTGGATTTTGTGTCTTCCTTAACTGAGTTGGTTTCTAGATGATGTGTCTTGTATTGCCTCCTAAAATATAGAGTTAATGGTTTTGTTCTTCTAAGCCAAGAGCTTCTTTCGGTATTTCTGTTAGTTTTGATTTGGTTTTTACAAAGTCTCTGAGTTTCTGTTTATTTGCAAATGTCTTAATTTCATTTTCATATTTGAAAGACAGTTTTTCAGGACATACAATTCTTCGTTGGAAGTTTTTCTTCTTCAAGGCTTTGAATGTGCCATCCCACTGACTCCATGCCAGCATGATTTCTGCTGGGAAGTCATTCAAAAGCCTTCACAATTTCCCTCTGAATGTTTGTTTTGCTTTGAGTCTCACTGCCTTTCAGAGTTTCTGCTTATGTTTCATTTTGTTAAGCTTGATTATAATATGTTTTGGAGTCTTTTTTGGGGATCCATATTGTGTGGCCTTCAATACATATCTTAGATATCTATGTTCTTGTCTTTCATAAATTCAGGGAAGTTTTCTGTCTGCAAATCAACAACAACACTCTCTGTGTTTTCAAGTGTCCATTCCTGATTAGGAACTCCAATTAAGCATAGATTGTTCCTCTTGATAGAGTCCCACATGTTTCTTAATGCCTCTTCATTTTTCTTGATTCTTTTATCTGATTTCTCCTTGTAAATGATTGTGTCAGTGGTTCTTTCTTCCAAGTCAGAAAGTCTATTTTCCATTTGTTCAGTTCTGTCCTCTTGGCTTTGAATAGAGTTTTCTAATTCTTTAATTTTTTTATTGATCTCTCTGATTCAGAAGGCTGGAATTACATAATTTCAAAAAGCTTGCTTAATTTTTCATTTTGCTCTGATGAATTTTGTATAATGTCTAGGAGGGCTGTCTATATAATTCCTTTGTACTCAACCTCTGAAAGTTTCAGAAAGGCTTCTTCATCT
Organism: Heterohyrax brucei; assembly: GCA_028571685.1. Lineage (NCBI taxonomy): Eukaryota > Metazoa > Chordata > Mammalia > Hyracoidea > Procaviidae > Heterohyrax > Heterohyrax brucei. The sequence continues at coordinate 6,619,337 of CM053153.1, forward strand.
GGGAACTTCTTTGGTTCTTTCTTTTGGGAGATTTCTGTAGCCGTGGGTAGATTTTTTTGTTAATTGTCTGGCCAAGGTCTGTTGCTTTTTGGGAATCTAGAGGTTGTTTAATTTCTCTGGTGTTCCCTTAACTGCAACTAAAGCAGAAGTTGATTACCAGTCACCTATATGTACTCCTGTGACTGGACCCAGTGGAATCTCTGGGGTAGCAGGCTCCACCTCCTATCTGGCAAAGACACGACCCTACTTATGGAGTCACTGGAGGGCTGTCAGCTGACCCAGTGATGTGGCTCAGTAAAGGCTGGAAGAGATGCCATCAGAATGCACTGCAGTAATTTCTCTAAGTAGCCTTATTTTGAAAGGTAAAAGCTATCTGACAGCTTCTAAACTCTGTCAGGCTGTCTGGTGTGCAAGTATCTCTTTCCAGCTGGCAATGGAGGCACCTCTATATTCATCCCCAGATGCTGTGATCTAGTTCAAAGTATAGAAAGGCTACTGTCTTGCTGTCATCTGCTGCCAGGCCACACCCATAAGGCTGCATTGTGCTAAACACAGCTTTTCTGCTGGGAAGGCACTCGCTGGGCTAGCACTGCCTCTCAGCCTGGGAATTGGCCCCTGCTGAGGCCTCTGTTTGAAACTCTGCCTCCCAGTTGAACAAGATGGCATCCTGCCCAAGCTGTCCCTCCCATTGCAAAACAGCCAAATCAATGGCAGAGGTTCAAAAAGGGAGGTTGGATATACTGTGGTGCTCTAGGTCCAGAACCAGGCTCTCAAAGTATGGCTATTCTGCCTGCTGATCACATCAGCAGTGCAGCTGAACATTGCTGCCAGTTAAGCCCAATTGCTGCCAGCTACCAAAAAGGAAAATAAGTTAAAACCTCCAGCTACCTTCAGTCTGTGAGAGCTGTCCATTCAACAAGAATAGGGGTCAGCATGAGAGAGGAAGTATCATGTTCAGAGGCATGTAGTCCAAATTGACAGCCCTATGCCATGTCCTAGGGCTCACTGGTTGTCCATAACTCTCCGTTTAATTAGCAATCCAGGCCTTAGTTTTCAGAGGGAATTTAGGAGGCATGTGTCTAGTCCTCCAACTTGACTCACAGTAATTAAATCTTTTGAGAAAGAGATAAAGAAACAGAGAGACAGAGATAGAGTTAGGCGCTTTGCTTGCTGGCAAACACTATTAGTTTTTTTAGTGAAGTAATTATTGGATTGTCCAGCTGAATGAGCGGAGAGATGCTTTTTCAGTTTTGCCTGAGGGGAAACTGATTTTGGTTTGTTTTCCTAAACAAGTGAGTTTACAGGCTTTTATCTTTCTTCTTCTTTTTGTGTGTGTGTAAAAAGCAACAACAACAACAAAAAAAAAAACTGCTTGCTTTCAATTTAAAGTTGGAAGACTTGAGCCCTTATAACAATTTAACAGTTGGAACTTAACAAAACTCCTTCTTTCTATGTTGTATTCATAGTATATTTTTCTTCACATTAAAATTACTGAGATGTAAGAACAAGACTGATGTAGAGGGTCTGGAAGGCCTCAAATTCTAAAGGTGGGTATGTACAAGTTTTCTTTTAATCTTAAGGGTAAAGAGTTTGCATCATTTCTTTTGACATGAAGTTGTTGATACCCATTCCAGGAGATAACTTAGTCCTAACCTGCTGAGGCCTGGAGCCCTAGTAGAATACATTGGCCCCATATTTCCGTTCATTTTATTTTTGTTTTGTTTTCTATTTTTCATTGTGTTTCAAGTGAAAATCTACAATTTGAGTCAGTATCCTGTACAAAACTTACACACACTTTCTTAAGTGACCCGAGCTGCTCTTTCCACATTATGTCAGCACATTGCTCCCTTACACCCCATGTTTCCCATGTCCATTCAGCCAGCTCCTGTCCCCCTCTGTCTTCTCATCTCCCTTCAGATAAGCACTGCCCTGTTAGTCTCCTGTATCTACTTAAACTCTTTACCAGTATCACTTTATGTCTGATTGAACAATTTATTCTTTGTCTGAGGAGTTGGCTTCTGGAATGGTTTCAGTTCTGGGCTAACAGAAAGTCTGAGCTTCATGTCATCATGAACACTCCAGTCTATCAGAGCAGCAGGTCTGGTCTTTACACTAGAGTTTGAGTTCTGTGCCCCACATTTCTCCCATTCCATCGGGGACTCTTTGTTGAGTTCCCTGTAAGGACAGTCATTGGTGGCAACTAGGCACCATGTAGTCCTTATTGGCTCATGTTGATGCAGTCTGTGATTCATGTAGCCCTTTCTTTCTTTTGGGCTCATATTTTCCTTATGTCTTTGATACTCTTCATTCTCTTTGGGTTTAAACCAATTGATGCTTCTTAGATGGCTGCTTGCTAGCTTTATGATTGCAAATGCCACTCACCAAAATGGGATGTGAACATTTTGTTAATAAATTTTGTCATGCAAATTGAGCTACATATCCCCTAGAACCATGATTCCCAGACCTCTGATCCTGCAACTCTATACTTGGAAGTGCTCAGCTATAATTAGGAAATTTCTTAGTTTGGGGTTTAGTTATTTTGTGCTGACTTCTCCTCTACTGTGTATTGCCTCTCCCTTCACCTAAAATAGTTCTTGTCTGCCATCTTATTAGTAAATATCCCTCTACCTGTCTCCTTAACAGCATCAAAGATTGTTTTCTTCTGTGTTGAAACCTGTTCTTGAGTCTTTATAGTAGTGATCTCATATAGCAGTTGTCCTTTTGTAACTAGTTTCACTCAGCATAATGGTTTACAGATTCCTCCATGTCATGAGGTGTTTCCCGAATTCATCCTTGTTCTTTATCATTGCATTATATTCAATTGCGTGACTACACCATAGTCTGTTTTACCTTTCATCCATTGATAGACACCTGGGTTGATTCCATCTTTTTGAAGGCACATTTCTGAGTAAGACCTTCTTGATTTGAGCAAATGTGGCAGACTGAGAACCCCAGGGCTCCAATAGAATTACCAGTGACTCATCTTTTTGCCAGGGACCCAAAGAGGCAAAAGGAAAGAGAAATGTCAGTGTTGTTAGTTGCCATCAAGTCAACTTTGACTCTTGTGTTCTATGATGTCATTCATGTTTAACAGAGCAAGACATCTGGTGCTGTGCCACTTCCTGATTATTGGCATGTTTGAGTCAATTGTTGTGGCTGTTGTGTCAATCCAGCTCATTGGGTCATTCACTCACCTTCGGTTTTACCAAGCATGATGTCCTTTTCCAGTGGTTCACCTTTCCTGATGACATGTCTAGGTAAATGAGCTGAAGTTTCCCTGTGTTCCCTTCTCAGAAGCACTCTAGTTGGGCTTCTTCTATAACTGATTTGAACTTCTTGTAGAGCTGAGTAATTGTTCAGCTGTGGGAGCCACAGCGAACCAGGCAAAGATGCCAGTCCAGGGGGCTGTGCCACGTAGCAGGAGCCTAGAACTGGGCAGTCAGAAGAGGTATTGACCTGGAGAGCAGAGAGCAGCTTAATCAAAAATTGAAATGTTCACAAAAACAAAGCAGAAGTCAGGCTTCAAGGGGATCCATTCGTGGAACAAATCATGAACAGCGTGTGAGATGTCTTGAACTATGGGGTGCAACAGATGAAAAGAAGCCAGGGCTGTCCATGTGAAAGACCACCTTCATCCCACGTCCACTGCCTAATGCTAACTGAATGGCCTCTGTAGTAGCAAACATAACAGTTTCAACAAACATTGCACTTGCACAAAAGACTGCATAATATACTGGGAAAGTCCTCAACCGGGAATTAGAAGTCTTTTGTTGGGTCTCTGTCCTTCCTCTTTCTATTCTTTGAGGCATCCACCCAAATATCTCTGCAGGTGGTGCCTGAACACCAATTCAGAGCTAAACCATTATTGGTGTATTTCAAACATTATTTTGACAAGATGCCATTTTATCTTCATTTTGAAAGCATAGCAGGCTATGGGTACGTGTAGGGAAGGCCAGGTGCCAGTTTGGCTTTCTGCATGTGTATGTGCACCAGTGAGTGCATGCACCTTCTAATGCCTTCAACATGAGAGCTCTCAATATTTCATGCCTTAATTTGTGTCTTGATTGGGAGGTAAAGTGAGCTATTTAAATAAATAGCAGGAAGAAAGCATACATTTGTCTTGTAAGCACTCATTAATCATTTCCTGTGGCTCTCTAAGAGTTGTCAGATAGGTATTGAATAAAAGATGTACTATAACATGGACCAGTTAATCTAGCTTTTCCTCATCTAAGCACAGATCAACATGCTTGGGAGTTGAATGACACACACACACACACACACACACACGAGCACACACATACACTCTCTCAAACTCATAAATATACATGTGACTATATTCACAAATGAGCATATCTAAATATAGATATGAGTGTATGCATCTATTTATGATCTATTTATCAAATATTTATTGAGGGGTTGTTATACATGGGACCTTGTACTAGTCTATGTATAAATGTACAGGTACATAAATCGACAGATTGCAAATGGCAAGTTTTAAATAATGAAGGAATGTAATTCAAATGTTTGTTATAATGCTTTAAGGAACTCATAATCCCACATGCTAAAACATTCACTGACAAGATAAAACCAAACATAAAAAAAAAAGAAAAAAAAATCCCTAATCAAGTGTAAATGATTTGGAGGCCATCTCCATTTCATGTAATGGAAGCTGCTGGGACTCTTTTGGTTGTGTTTGTTGATTGCCTCTCCCCAGCAGGCCCTGGGCACACAGCTGGGAAGGCCCCACCGAGGCTTACAATCAAGAGAGAAATTTTTAGGTCTCTGTACTGGCCTTATCTATGCATTGTGATTCATTATGTAGAATGCAACAGTTGGAAGAAACCTAAGAGGTTATTCTTTTTTTTTTTTTTTATTTAACATGACTGAGGGAAAATGTACATTCACGTATAAATTTACATGTCCACCTATATGCAGCTTCCACTGCTCTCCTTGTCTGATGACTGCACACTATTCCTCTCTGCTCCATACATGTCTCATCCTCATCCTCCCAACAGCCTCCTTTCCCCAACTCTCTGTCCACTCCCCTTCCTCCAGCCAGAGGTCAGCAAGATGATATCCTATAGATGTATAGAACCATAAAGTGCTTCCAATATATGGTCATTCTGCATTGCCAAGTCCAATCCATTCCTGTCCAAAGAGTGGACCTTTGTTATAATTTATGGGAAAGGGCAGCATCAGAACTGGGGGCCATGCTCTCAGAGGAACCCCAAAACCGCTGGACCATCAACTGAGGTCTTTTAGTAGAGATCTCATGATGCATCCCTTTTTATTCTTGTGTTGCCAGTGAGACTCCTCTCTGTAAGCTCCATCGTGGCTATCACTGGTGGTGGCCGGGCACCATCCGGTTCTTCCGGTCCCAGGTCAATGTAGGCACCCACTCTTGTGGGTCTCTCTGTCTTCTCGGTTGTCTTTACCGCATGTCATTTTGGTCCTCGGTGAGCATCCGTTCCTGCTGAGTTGGGACCATTTGCTGTGTCCTCGGATGGCAGCTTGACAGCTTTTAAGACCCCAGACGCTACTCTCCAATGTGGGATGCAGAGAGCTCTCTTAGCAAAACGCTAGTTATGCCAATTGGCCTGGAATTCGCCTAAGAGCATGGTCCCCCGCCCCCCGCCCCAGCTACTCTATCCTTGCAGTATTGAGTTAAGGTGGAAGGAGTACTCAAGTTATGCTGAAGTAGACTTAATGTTGTTCTTGTTTCTAATGTGTGCTATCACCGCTTTCTCCTCACTAGATTTCTAGTAACTATCTAAACTAAGCCCTCCCCCTCATCCTCCCTCCCTCCCCTCCCTTGCAGCTGTCAGAGAGTCTTTCCTTCTATACACAAGTCTGTTTTTGAGATCTTATCGTAGAAGTCTCATACAGTATTTATCCCTTTGTCGCTGACTACTTTCACTCAACATAATCTCTTCCAGTTGAAACCAGGTTAGGAGATGTTTCCTGGAATCATCCTTTTTCTTCATCATTGCGTAGTGCTCCACTGAGTATATGTACCAGGGTTTACCTATTCATTCTTCTATTGTTGGGCATCTGGGTTGATTCCATCTTTTTGCTATTGTGGACTGTGCTGCGATAAACATTCTGGTGCATGTATCTGTTGGTGTGAAAGGCCTTGATTCTGTAGGATATATTCCAAGTAGTGGAATTACTGGGTCAAATGGTATATTGATATCCATTTCTTTAAGGAAGCACCAGATTGCCTTCCAAAGAGGCTGGACCATTTTGCAACCCCACCAACAGTGTAGGAGGGTTCCACTATCTCCACAGCCTCTCCAACATTTGTTGTTTTGTATTTTCTGGATCATGGCCAATCTTGTTGGGGTGAGATGGTATCTCGTTGTTGTCTTGATTTGAATTTCTTTAATAACTAAAGATCGTGAACATGTCTGCATGTGTTTTTGGCTGCCTGGATCTCCTCTTTAGTGAAGTGTCTGTCCATCTCCTTTGCCCATCACTTAATTGGATGGTTTATCTTCTTCTTATTGCTATTTTGTAGTATCTTATAGATTATGGAGACCAGGCGTCGATCTGACGTAGAGTTGCCAAATATTTTTTCCCATTCTGTGGTTGTTCTTTTAATTCTATTAATAAAGTCTTCGGATGAGCAAAAGTGTTGGATTCTTAATAGTTCCCATTTATCTGTTTTCTCTTCTGTTGATTGAGGTTTCATTAACAGATTTTGGAGTCTGTCCTCATTGTGTATTAAAACTTCCATTGTTGTTCCTACCTTTTCTTGGATGAGCTTCATCGTTTTAGGTTTGATATTTAGGTCTTTTATCCAGTTGGAGCTGGTTTTCGTATAAGATGTAAGATATGGATCTTGATTCAGTTTATTGCAGATGGATAACCCATTTTGCCAGCACCATTTGTTGAAGAGACTGTTTTTACCCCAGTTTAATGTCTTAGGGCCTTTGTCGAATATCAACTGTTCATAGGCAGATGGTGTCATCTCTGGGATCTCAATTCTGTTCCATTGATCGATCTGTCTGTTCTTGTACCAGTACCAGGCTGTTTTGACCACAGTGTAGTATGTTCTAAGGTCGGGTAATGAGAGGCCTCCCAGTGTGTTCTTCTTCTTTAGTACTACCTTACTTATCCGGGGCTTCTTCCCTTTCCAAACAAAATTGGTGATTTGTTTCTCCACCTCATTGAAAAATGATGCTGGAACTTGTATTGGGATTGCATTATATAAATAAATTGCTTTGGGTAAAATAGACATTTTCACAATGTTAAGTCTTCCTATCCATGAGCAGGGTAGGTTTTTCCATTTATCTAAGTCTCTTTTAGTTTCTTGTAGTAAGGGCTTGTAGTTCTCTTTGTAAAGATCTGTTGTTTCTCTGGTTAGATTAATTCCTAGGTACTTTATCTTCTTAGGGGCTGTCGTAAATGGTACTGATTTGATAATTTCCTCCTTAACAGTCTCGTTGTTGGTATAAAGGAATCCTACTGATTTACTTATGTTTATCTTGTATCCTGAGACTTTGCTGAACTCTTCTATCAGTTTGAGTAGCTGAATTATGGATTCCTTGGGGTTCTCTGCATATACAATCATATCATCGGCGAGCAGGTAGATTTTAACTTCCTCTTTGCCGATGCAGATGCCCTTTATTGCTTCGTCTTTTCTAATTGCTCTGGCTAGAACTTCTAGCACAATGTTGAATAGGAGAGGTGAGAGTGGGCATCCTTGTCTAGTTCCTGATCTCAAGGGAAAGTCTTTCAGTCTCTCTCCATTGAGGATGATGTGGGCAATTGGCCTTGTATAGATGGCCCTTATTGTGTTGAGGAATTTGCCGTCTATGCCCATTTTGCTAAGAGATTTTAGCATGAACGGGTGTTGGACTTTATCAAATGCCTTTTCGGCATCAATGGACAAAATCAGGTGATCCCTGTCTTTTGTGTTATTTATGTGGTTAATCACATTAATTGTTTTCCTGATGTTGAACCAGCCTTGCATCCCTGGTATGAATCCCACTTGGTCATGATGGATTATTTTCTTGATATGTTGTTGTATTCTGTTGGCAAGAATTTTGCTGAAGATTTTTGCATCTAGGTTCATGAGTGGTATCAGTCTGTAGTTCTCTGTCTTTGTTGGATCTTTCCCTGGCTTAGGTATCAGGGTTATGCTGGCTTCATAGAATGAGTTTGGGAGTACTCCATCCCTTTCTATACTGTGAAATAGTCTCAGTAGTATTGGAGATAACTCTTCTCTAAATGCTTGGTAGAATTCTGCCACGAAGCCATCTAGGCCCGGACTTTTTTTGGTTGGCAGTGTTTTGATGACCTTTTCAATCTCTTCCTTTGTGATGGGTTTATTAAGTTGTTCTGCTTCATGTTGTGATAATTTGGGTAGGTGGTACGAGTCAAGGAATTGGTCCATTTCCCCTAGGTTTTCAAATTTGTTACAGTACAGTCTTTCATAGTATTCTGTTACGATATTTTTGATTTCTGTTGCATCTGTGGTGACAACTCCCCTCTCATTTCTAATTTGGGTTATTTGTTTCCTTTCCTGCTTTTCTTTAGTAAGTTTAGCCAGTGGTTTATCAATTTTGTTGATCTTGTCAAAAAAACAGCTTTTGATCTTTTCAATTTTTTCAATTCTTTTTCTATTCTCTAATTCATTTAGCTCTGCTCTAATCTTTATGATCTCATTTCTTCTGGTGCCCAAGGGGTTCCTCTGTTGTTCTCTTTCTACTTGTTCAAGCTGGAAAGTTACTTCCTTGATTTCGTTTCTTTCTTCCTTCCAGATGTGTGCATTTATGGAGATAAACAGACCTCTGAGCACTGCGTTGGCTGTATCCCATAGGTTCTGGTAGGAAGTGTTTTCGTTCTCATTGGAATCCATGACTTTCTTTAATTCATTCTTGATTTCCTCTATAACCTATGTTTTTTGGAGCAAGATGTTGTTCAGTTTCCAAGAGTTCCACTTTCTATCTCTGTTTTTTCTGCTATTGATTTCAACTTTTATGGCTTTATGATCTGAGAAGATGCTTTGCAGTAATTCAATGGTATCGATTTTGTTGAGCATTGCATTATGGCCTATCACGTGGTCAATTCTGGAGAATGTTCCCTGTGCACTGGAGAAGAAGGTGTAGTTGTCTGCTGATGGGTGGAAAGTTCTGCACATATCAATGAGGTTTAGTTAGTTAATTGTGTCAGTGAGGTCTTCTGTATCTGTACTGAGCTTTTTTCTAGATGATCTGTTTTGTAATGAGAGTGGAGTGTTAAAGTCTCCCACTATTATTGTGGAGTCATCTAACTCTCTTTTCAGCGTAGTCAGTGTTTCTTCGACATATTTAGGTGCTCTGACATTAGGTGCATAAATATTTAATATAGTTAAGTCTTGCTTGTGTACTGAATCTTTCAGCAATAAATAGTGTCCATCTTTGTCCACGATGGTGGATTTGACATTAAAATTGATTTTGTCTGAGATTAGAATTGCCACCCCTGCTCTTCTTTGTTCATTGTTAGCTTGATAAATATTCTTCCTTCCTTTAATTTTCAGTTTGTTCCTGTCTTTAGGTCTCAAGTGAGTTTCTTGTAGACAACATATGGATGGGTCGTGTTTTTTGATCCAAGATGACACTCGGTGTCTCTTTACTGGAGCATTCAGTCCATTCACGTTCAATGTAATTACTGATAGGTATGTGTTCACTGCTGCCATTGTGATATGTTTATTTTTTATGTTGATGTTTTCTCTTTTGTTCTTATTAGTCTGTTCTGGGACATTCTTTTTTGTGCGTTGATTTTTCACCTTTTTCAGAGCTGGTTTTGTAGTTGTTGAGACTCATGTTTTAGATTTCTTGAAATGGTATGATACATCTTTGTTGTGCTTTACAGCTGCCCCTATGAACCCCCTTAATAAACTATTTATAAACCCAATTTTAATTACTACCAGTCTCGTCATCTTCCTCTCCACCTGGAAGGACTATAATGACTGTAGTACATCCTTCTTTTTATTATGATGGCACCATAGTTTTCATGATGATCACTGGATTGCTTCTTTCCATATCAAAGCCGTGATTTACTTTGGAGCCTTCCCTAAATGAGTAGAGTATTGAGTAGTGTGTCGTTCTAAAATATAAAGTTAGTGGTTTCGTTCTTCTTAGCCAAAGCCAAGAACTTCTTTCAGTATTTCTTGTAGTTTGGGTTTGGTTTTTACAAAGTATGAGTTTCTGTTTATCTGGGAATGTCTTAATTTCATTTTTGTATTTGAGAGATAGTTTTGCAGGATATATAATTCTTGGTTGGAAGTTCTTCTCCCTCAAGACTTTGAATGTGTCATGCCACTGTCTCCGTGCCAGCATGGTTTCTGCTGAGAAATCTGATGAGAGCCTACAGGGTTTCCCTCTGAATGTTAGCTTTGCCTTGAGTCTTGCTGCCTTTAAGAGTTGCTGCTTATGTTTCATTTTGTTAAGCTTGATTATAATATGTCTTGGAGTCTTTCTTTTGAGATCTATATTGGGTGGTGTACGATGTGCTTCTGAGATGTCTATATTCTCTTCCTTCATGATATCTGGGAAGTTTTCTTTCAGCAGCTCAGCAACAATACTCTCTGTGTTCTCAGATGTCTCACCCTGTTCAGGGACTCCAATTAATCGAAGGTTGTTCCTCTTAAGAGAGTCCCACATGCTTCTTAATGTTTCTTCATTTTTCTTGCTTCTTTTTTCTGATTTCTGCTCATAGACACTGGCATCAGTAGCTCTGTCTTCCAACTCAGAAATTCTTTTTTCCATTTGTTCCATTCTGTTTCCTTGGCTTTGCATGGAAGTTTCTATGTCTTTGATTTTGTTCTTGATCTGTTGGATTTGAGAGTACTGGTGTTCCATCAGATCAAAAATTTGCTTAATTTTTCATTTTGTTCTGCTGCATTTTGTATAAGGTCTAGAAGGGCTCTGTATATAATCAATTTGTATTCACTTCCTGATGCTTTCATAAAAGTTTCTTCATCTGGAAAACTCCTTGGTTGCCTTGTTTGGGAGCCATGAGTGATTGTTTGTATGCCACAATTGCTTTCTGGGTCCCATGTGAGTATATAGAGGCTGGAAGAGGTACCATGAGGATGGATTGCAAATGTTTATCTAGGCTGTCTTCAAATGTAAAGCAAAAGGTATCTGACCAGTTCACAAGTCAGTTAGGTTTTCAGGTGTAGAGGTCCCTCTTCTCATCTGACAAAGTAAGCTCCACTATATCCAACCCCAGATGATAACAAACTACTTCAGAATACAGCAATGCTACTACCCTATTGGCCTCTGCTGACAGGGCCTAGCCTTAGCGAACACTGTGTCAAGTACTGGTTTTGTGATAGGAAAGCGCTCTCCTGTGGACAGGCTCTGGCTCCCAAGCTAAGAATTAGCTCTCGCTTCGGCCACCGTATCCAAGATGGCGTCCTCCACACAGTCAGCAGACAGAGGGGCTAAAGGTGCCGAGAGGTAGTGATTCCTCTGCTTCTGTTGCAGGGCCCCCAACGTAGGCAGCACTGTGCAAAATCACTACTTTTCTGTTGGAGAAGTGCTGTCCCATTTGCAGGTGCTGGCTCCCAGGCTAAGAACGAGGTCCCGCTAATATCTCGGTACCAACATGGCGTCCCGCATACTGACTGCAAAGCTCCACACAAACCCCACTGAGGCAGCTACAAAACGAAAGGCTCAATGTGGCTATATTAATAGAGTCCCGAGCCTGGCTCTCAGAGTATGGGAATTTCTCTTGCCTATCCCCGCAGCAGCGCGTCTGAGTCCAGCCACCAGGCAAGACCCAGCTCCGCCCACCAGCCGAGACAGAGGAAAAAAGTCACAAGGGTGCATTTACCTTCAGTCTGCAAGAGCCAGGGCTAGCCAGGAACGGGAGTCAGGGACAGAGAGGAGGTTTTCACTCAGTGGTATGAAGTCCCAATTAACAGCCCTGTGCCGTGTCCTGAGGCTCATTAGGTGATCAGAAGGCTCTGTTTGTTTGCCAATTCAGGTCTTGGTTTCCAAAGGGATATAAGGAGATGTAGGCTTAGTCTGCCATCTTGACTCTGCCCTCAGCTTATTCTTAAGACAATAGCTTAGATTCAGCAAAGTGACTTGACCCCTGAGAAGCTGGTCTGGTGTGGAGGTGACACTGGGCAACTCCTGGGTCCCCTGGTGTGCACCGCCCTTATTCTTTCCATTCTCCAGACTTTTCTGGAACTGAGGGACCTGGGAGTTTTTCCCTTGTGCTTTTTGGAGTTATAGACATTCCAGAAGACAACTCTGGAAGCCCAGACATTGTCTGTGTTGGGGTGTGGTTACCATGGGAACAGCCTAATTTTTATCTACTTCATACAAAGATCTTTTTGGAAGGAAGGACTCTGCTCTTTGCTAAAACCCATCTTCTGGGCCCTAGCACCTTGGTTTCCTGCTCCTTGTCTGATCATGCCATCTCAGAGAGTATTCCCTTGGGCTCAGAGGCAAAGGAACTTATCCAAGAGAAGAAAGATCCTCTCTTATCTTTCTGTCTTGTACCAGTAATGGTTCCTCACCTCAGTCCTTCCATTCACCTACTGTGTGCCCAAAAGCATGATAGCTCTCTTGGAGTTAATTCCTATTCATGGTGACCTCCTGCACAACAGAAGAAACACTGTCATTTCCTGTGTCATCCTTACAATCACTGGCAGCTTCAAGTTTGTTATTGTGGTTATTGTGCCAATCCATCTCACAGAAGGTCTTTCTGTTGCATTAAACATGGTGCCCTTCTCCAGTGACTGACCCCTTCTAATGATGTGTCCAAAGGAAGAAAATTGGTCAGTGTCCTATAGGGTTTCCACTAGCTAATTTCAAAAGTACGGTGACAGGCTTTCTTCCTAACCTGTCTTACTCTGAATGTTCTGCTGAAACTTGTCCATCATTGGTGGCTGTGTTGACACTTAAAATACAGTGGCATACTTCCAATGTCACAGCAACACCCAAGCCACTGTAGTACAACCAACTGGCACGTAGGCGGTAGAATGCCTAATAAAAACGAAAACTAAGACATTTTTCCTTCAAATATTTTGGAGTGCTGTACGTATGGACCTTTCTACACAAATGAAACTTCAGCTAAGAGTAAATACTGCATTTCTACATTGTGATCAGTGGATTTAGGAATATGGAGGAATTCCTAAAGGAACCGCTGATAGAGTTTGCATGAGTGTACAAATCTAGAGAGATGTGTTTGAATGCTGGAATCAATACCGATTCAGCTGTTGGAGTCAGGCAAGTTATTAATGATCTGATTTTGCCATCTATGAATTAGAAGGCAGTAGATTGAAACTAGCACTTGAGTTAGAAGAGATGATGTTAGATGTGGCTCTACACTCTAGAGATATGGTTCCTTGAAAATGTCACTTAACCCCTTTAAGTCTATGTCGTCTTATATGATAAACTACTGGTAAAATGGCTTCTGTGAGGCTCAAGCTCACTGAATAAAGTGCAAACCAGTATGATGGACAATGTCTGTCTGGCCACAGAAACAGAGCCTGGAAATGGATCCCCAAGTCAGTGATTTCAGTGGATTTTTTTTCCTTACTGTTTGAATTCTGTTAAGATGAGTCAGATCTGACTCGGCGGCACTTGGCTGGCTCTATTAAGTTTGTATGTAGGGTCTCTGTGAGTCAGAACCAACTCAAAGGCACCTAACAGCAACAACAAAGAGAAATAATTGATCCCAAATCACCAATATCTAGCTTGTAGACTGTTATGCTAAAAGTGAATTACTTAGATCATATTATGGTCTCTTAGTGTTTATTGGAAACCCTGGTGTTGTAGTGGTTAAGTGCTATGGTGGCTAACCAAAAGGTCAGCAGTTTGAATCCACCACACACTCCTGAGAAACTCTGGAGCAGTTCTGTTCTGTCCCGTAGAGTTTCTGTGAGTTGGAATGAACTCAATGGCAGTGGGTTTTGGTTTAAGACTTATTACAGGCCTCCTCCAGAACTTATACACAGACCACTAAAGAGCCTCCACTCTCATCTCCAAAGTCTCTGTTGCCTTTGACCCTCCCTCTCCTTTAGGAAGTCCATTGTGCGTTGAGGCTGTCATTAACGTTCCTCTGACTCTCATTTAATAGCACCTCAGTTGGTCAGTCACTGGGTTTCACTCTGAGTAGAAGGTTCACAGTTAAGCAAGAGTACAGTGGGAGGTGAGATGAGAGACGTGCTAGATCCCAGAGAGGAGATGAAACCAGAGGCGCCATGGGCAGAGTCCTTGAGGCTCTCTGTAAGACAGATGCCTTGGCTGTCATCTGACAAAATGGAAAGGGACTGATGAAAGTTATAAGCTTTCTGAAATCTGCACCATCAGAGGTCTATATTTTTCCAGTCTCTCCTACCCTGGCTGTTGGACTTAGCTTCCAACTCTACAATGTGTACTTGACCACTGTGCCCAAACCTCCCACATCTCTCTACTGCCTGAACATGATCCCACTGCCTGAGGTGGCAGCCCAGGACCTCCTTTCTGTGGCCCTTACTCATCTTTCAAATCTAATTTTCCAGCATTCTTCAATATCAACTGCCTACTGCAGTATGGTAAATCACATCAACCCTTCCAGGGTTGGGTGCTTTTCCCCACCACCCAGCTTTGTTGTGGTGGTAATTGTTAGTTACCATGGAGTCAATTTTGACTCACAGCAACATCATGTATGACAAAAAGACATACTGGCCAGTTTTGCACCACCTTCTGGACTGTGAATGAGTTTGAGAACATAGTTTTGGTTCTTGGGTCAATTTTGTGTATTATTATTATTATTTTCCTTCACATTCTTATACATGTTTCCCAGGGGTATGGTCTTCTTTCAGGTACAATCAAATCTTTTAAACCAGATGCTCCTCAATTTTTGCAGCTCTCAGTGGTGTCTAGTAACCTAGTCTAGGCTATTGTCTTTACTAGTCTAGTCTAGGCTATTGTCTTTACTGCTCATGTGATGCATGCTGCATGTTTATTACAATATTCATCTTTATTCTTACTGGTGACCTTTACCTGGATCCCAGAGAAAGCTACAGAGTAAATCTCCACATGATTCACAATTTTGCTGTTGAAACATTATTTTCTGATCCAGTCTTTAAATTGTGAAGTTAATGTGTATGATTTCCTGAAGCTGAGTTGTTATGAAGTGTCCTATCAGCACCTCAGGGAAGATGATGGCTTGAATACAAGACATATCACAAGAGCTAAAGTTATTTCAGGGAAAGGGAGGAATATGATTGCTGGTAGTTGAATTTTGGATACCATGCTAACTCTCTATGATGGTAGCACACACAGGTGGCTATACAGGTAACTTGCTTCACCACATACCTTTGGTGGGAGAATACAGTTTCTGAAACAGAGCCCAGACCTGAGCTTAAGCTTGAGGACATTGAAAGGGAAGTGAATACCCTAGTTCCTCTCACTGACTTTCAATGAATATCAATAAACATCTTGGTCTCTCAGAGACTGAACCCATACACACACTAGTTTGAATGCAAAGAGACTCATTTAAAAGGGTCCAGTTGAAAATAGACATATGCTGAACGTGTGAGCTGAGATTGAATAGCTGTGAATCCATTGTACTAGTGAGAAGTTCAAATCATTCAAGTCAGGGGATAATAGCAGTGCCACTTATACCAGATGGCTCATCTGATTCCTTCCTGCCATAGTCAACATCTGATAAAAATTTAGCGCCACAAAAGACAAGGTCTAGATTTTTCCTATCACTGTCTGCATGACCTAAGTGAAGTCATTCCCCTTTTGTGTTTGCTCATCTGTTTGGTTTTGCCTTTATCTACATTAATGTATTAATTGGTTAAATTATTACTCACCCTGTTACCTCCTAGGACTGTGATATTCGTTCAAGGTCAGGGCTGTGCCTGTATTTTGTTGTAGTGGTTAGGTGCTGTTGAGCCAGTTCAGACTCATAATGATGCTACATACAGCAGAACAAAACCCTGTCACGCCCACAGTCATCGGTAGGCTTGAGCCTGGTGTTGCAGCCCCTGCGGTGGTCCATCGTGCTGGGGATCTTCCTCGTTTTCCCTCACCCTCTAGTTTGCCAAGCACAGTGTCCTTCTCCAAAGATCGATGCCTCCTGACAACATGACCAAAGCATGAAAGATGTAGTCTCGTTATGTTTGCTTCTAAGGAGCACTCGGGTTGTGCTTCTTCCAGGACAGATCTGTCCGCAGCACTGTGAAACCTTGCAACTTACATGTCAGCGTACTTCACCGTCCATACCCACCCTTTTACCTGTCTAATTCCAATGCTGGCTTTCTTTGTTTCACTGAAATGATTCTCTGCTCTACTCCCCCAATCATCCAATGTATACATTGCCATTCTACACAAAATTTACCAGTGACCCTTTTTTAGATAAATGCTGCTGAAAATGCTAGAAGTTGTTTCTGTATTGGAAGTCTTCATTCCTTAGACAGACTACAATATAGAAGGAGGGGAAGTTAAAGAAATAAAAAGAAAAAAAGAATAGGAAGCAACAATAAATAAATGACAAAAGCAGTCACAGATGATCTAACCACAAAGGTGGGGCTCTCTCTTCACAGAAGAGGAACATTTTTTGAGCTGTCCTATGTGCTATAAAGTACGAGAGAAGGAAATGCATCTTCTGATGTAATTGCAGGTGACAGGGGTCATAGAGACTCCCAGAGGGCATTGATGGTTTGGAAGCAAACCTAAACTGAACGTGGAAAGAGGCTCAGAAGGGTACTTACAAATCCTTCTGGCCCTTTTTTAGAAGAGTAGGTAGTGGGAGCCAAAGGTTATCTTGCTGGAAATGGAAATGAAGCATTGATATTCTCATTTTTGCTTTTACTAGTAGTGATATATATATGTGTGCATATCCATATATCTTGTGTATATATATATATTATATATGTCCGTACTCACACATGTCTATATGCATATACATACATGTATACATATGTGGCACAGTGGTTAAGGGGCCTAGTTGCTAACCAAAAGACTAGCAGCCTGAATCTACCAGTCACTCCTTGAAAGCTCTGTGGGGCAATTTTACTCTGTTCTTTAGGGTAGCTGTGAGTCAGAATTGACTGACACCACTGGTTTCATACATATATATATATATACACACACACACACACACGTATGTTATCGAGTGAATTGTGTCCACCCCACCCCCAAATTTGTGTGTTAACTTCCTTCCCAGCATTGTGTGATTTTCCACCGTTTTGTCTTCAGCTGTGATTTTCCCGTTGTTGTCAGGTACCGTTGACTCACTTCCAACTCTTAGCACCCCTGTGCACAACAGAAACACTGCTTGGGCCTGCGTCCTGCCCTCAGCTGCTTTTATGCTAAAGCCCATTGTTTCAGCCACTGTGTGAGTCCATCTTGGTGAGCGTCTTCCTCTTTTCCCCTGACCCTCCACTTTACTAAGCACAGTGTCCTTCTCAGGGATTAATCCATCCTAATAACATGCCCAAAGTGTGTAAGGTTTGGTCTTGCAATCCTTGATTTTAAAGAGAACTCTGGTAGTACTGTTTCCATCGCAGGTAAGTTTGTTGTTTTGGCAGTCCATGTTACGTTCTGTATTCTTCTCCAACAGCGCAATTCAAAGTGTCGATTCGTCTGCTTTCCTTATTCATTGTCCAGCTTTTGCACGCATATGATGCAACTGGAAACATCATGGCTTGGGTCAAGTACACCTTAGTCTTCAAGGTGACACCTGGTCCACCTGTGAGGAT
The DNA here is from genome assembly GCA_028571685.1 of Heterohyrax brucei. Taxonomy (NCBI): domain Eukaryota; kingdom Metazoa; phylum Chordata; class Mammalia; order Hyracoidea; family Procaviidae; genus Heterohyrax; species Heterohyrax brucei. The sequence goes on from CM053153.1 coordinate 6,637,038, forward strand.
TTTTGTTTTCTGGATGTCGAGGTATAATCCATACTGGAGGCTGTGGTCTTTGATCTTTGTCAGTAAGTATTTCAAATCCTCTTCACTTCCTGCAAGCATCTGCATAATGCAGGTTATTAATGAGTCTTCCTCCAATCCTGGTGCCCTATTCTTCATATAGTCCATTTTGTTGGATTATTTGCTCAGCATACAGATTGAATAGGTATAGTGAAAACATACAGCCTGGTGCACACCCTTCCTGTCTTTAAACCATGCAGTGTCCTCTTGCTGTTTGAATGAGTATCTCTTGATCCATGTACTGACTCCTCATGAACACAGTAAAGTGTTCTGGAATTACCACTCTGCTATGCTAGGTTATGGTCCACACAGGCAATTGCCTTTTCATAGTCAATAAAACATAGGTGAGCATCTTTCTGATGTTCTCTGCTCTTAGCCAAGATCCATCTGACATCGTCAGTGATATCTGTAGTTCTACATCCTCTTCTGAATCTAGCTTGAATTTTTGGAAGTTCCCTGTCAGTGTACTGCTACAGTTGCTTTTGATGATTTTTAGCAAAGTTGTACTTGAGTGCGATGTTGATGACATTGTTCACTAATTGCTGCTCTCATTTGGATCACCTACCTTGAGAGTAGGTGTATAAGTTTGGATCTCTTCCAGTTGGCTGGCCAGGTAGCTGTTCTCTAAATTCCCTGACATAGATGGCTGAGCACTTTTAGAGTGTTGTGTCTGTTTGTTGAAAAATCTAAAGTGATATTTGGCTAGTGTCCAAGTACTTAACCATTGTGAATCATATCTATTGTTAGTTGACTGAAGCAGGCAACTGTTACAACAGCAAGTGCCACGGATAGACTGTTATTTCTCCCACCTGTTCCTGGGATCTCTTGTACAGACAGAATGATATGGAGGGTAAAGTACTGGGCACCAAGCTTTGCCTGACTTTCCACATAGCTCTGGGGAACCATTTTCTTCTTCTGTGCCTCAATTTTATCATCTGTAAGGCGACAAGGTGGGACTGGACAGTCTCCACTGTCTTTTGGAGTTCTATTCATGCATGATTTTAACCTGACTGATTTGCAGGGACACCTGTCATGGACTCTTGCCCAGCAGGTCACTCTCCTCAGTGGCGTTCTCAAGAGGCTCAGAGATCGTTTTAGAGGCCAATGGAAAGTATGCAGTTAGGACTCATTTCAACCAAGTTAAGTAAGGAAAGAAACATACATCAGGATCTAGACTGATTAGAGACACAAGTAGCTCTGAGTCTTCCCATCAGGAGATGAGAGGGACACTAGGCCTCTGGTAGAGAAGAACTGGGTTTGAAACCTTCTTCTGCTGTGTGACTCATATGCAAACTTACCATTTCTGAATCTCTGCTAAAGGGGAATAATATTTTCTCCACAAGGTTTTAGAAGGGCTTCATACATGATTACTTTTCATAACCTTGTACAGCTAGACCCTAGCGTATGACTTGTCTTTCATAGCCAGCCCTTTTATAAACTTGATCTTTATTTGTCTTTAAGGGTTTGATGTAATACATATAAATTTACAGATCCATTTGATGACTTGCATACAGATAGGGATGGTTTACCCAATAAGCAAGTTACACGTGGACTTACCTGTGCTCACTGGCTAAGATGTAGTGGCAAACAGGTGAAATTGTTCAGTGTGGATTAGCAAGTAAACACAAGTAAGCTGGGTGTACTTTGCTCAAGATAAGCCCGTGTGTACTTTGCTTGTTTGTTCCTGCATGCACATATAAAGAAAATAAATCATAGAACAAACAAAACACACCACCAATCATGAGTGTAGTTCATCAGAGCCCGAATTCTTGTAAGTCAGGGTCTACCTGTACGAACCCGTTGCCTACTGACATCAGATTGATTTATCATATGCTAAATATGTCCTCATCCCAGGTTGCTATGAGTCAGAATTGACTCGACGACACTGGGTTTGATTTGGTTTTTGGTTAGATGTATCCTAGGGATCCAAATCTGTGTGTGACTAGGTCCTGCTAAAAATCTGGCTTAGATGAGTAAGAGGAAGACAAGTGGGAATAGGAGGCAAGAGGTATGTAACACTGACTCTGAATATCGTAAAGAGTCTCCGAGAGACTCAGAAATCCCGATGGCATAGTGGTTAAGTGCTATGCCTGCTAACCAGAAGGTCAGCAGTTCAAATCTGTCAGGCACTCCTTGGAAACTGTCTATGACAGTTCTAGTCTGACCAATAAGGTCACTATGAATGTGAATCGACTCTAGAGCAGTGGGTTTTTTGGGGGGAGTCTGGATGATTCAAGTGATTACATGCCTGGCTGCTAAACAAACAGGTTTCAGTTCAACCCCACCCAGAGGCATCGTGGAAGAAGGACCTGGCAGTCTTCTTCTGAAAGGTCATAGCCTTTAAATCCTATGGAGCAGTTCTACTCAGCACACATGGGGTTGCCATGAGAGGGAATTAACTCAATAGCCACGTATTTATTTGAGTTTTGAATGTCTAACTTAATTTGATACCCTAAACCAGTGGTTTGCAGCTTGTAGTGCTTTCTTCCCCACAGGAAATTCTGCAAACTCTGGAGGCATTGCTGATTATCACAATGCTGGTGCGAGTTGCTACTGGCATCTAGTGAGTAGAGACCAAGGTGCTGTTAAGCACCCCTACAATGAACGGGCCACCCCCTCACAGTCCCCCAGCCCAGTATGTCAGTTGTGGCACCCTGCTCTGGAAGACAGGCACTGTTTGAAGAATAAATATGAAGCATCAAAAACTTATCTGTACTTGATTTAGGGTACAGAAGAGGACAATAATGACATGCTAGACACATTAATTTTTATCCTACTGCATTTCTTTTTAAAGGGCTTAGCCAGGGAGAAGGGGGAAACAAATTGTTTTTCACAAGCTGTTCGAGGGGCCTTTTGTGTGTCAAGTGAAATTCACGCCTGTGAAGAATGAGATTAGTAAAACTGTTAGGGGCTGGAGAATTAAATATCAACATATCAACACTAACAAAAACAATCGGTGTTAGAATTACAGCCTTACCACTTGTCCCCAGGGGGCCTCCAGGAGTTGTAATACATAGACTGACACATATTCAGTCAGGACCTGTTGGATACTAGGTGCTATGCTGCTCAATAATTGTTAATACATCTTCATTCTACAGCTCTGAGATTTAAGCAACAGGGATTGGATTACGGGCTTTGCCAAATATCAGAGAAATAGGAAACTGCCAGAACAAGAGGCTGTCGAGTCAGTGTTCCGAATTACCAATTGCTGAAGAGACTCAGGGCCACCCTCTGTGTGTCAAAATAGAATTGTGCTTAGAGGCTTTCCAGGGGCTGATTTTGTGACGACAGATTGCCAAGCCTTTCTTCCAAGGGGCCTCTGGGTGGCCTAAACTTGCTCCATTTTGGTTAGGAGCAGAGTGCTTTCACCATGTACACTTCCACTCAGCCTTCACCACCCCGGAATACCGAGTCACAGCAGGACACTTGGAGATCATGGGTTTCAGCAGATTTGAGTTTTCTTTTCAATACTTGGAGCACTACCCACATGAAATAGATAAGTCAAAAATGTCTAAGAGAAGAATGAATATTAAAGCCAAGATGAGGGAGGCCTTCTGTCCTACCATCTTGGTCGCTTCCCTGCAAGGACCCTGAGGGTGGGATTCTGACCAGCGGAGTAGGAGGGCGTTCCTGGCTAGTGCCAATGGCTGCTGCTCAGCTGCTAACCCAAAGTCTGGAGGTTCAGGCCCAACAAGAAGCCCATCAGAACAAAAGCCTGGAGACCTACTTCTGAAAAATCAGCCACCAACCTCCCTGGAGCACAGTTCTACTCTGGCACACACAGGGTTCTCATGGGTTGGGTTTAACTTGTTGGCAATAGTTGGTAGTGGAATGGGCAAGTTAAAGGGTGTCTGGTCAATGCCTCACCTCCCCTGCCCCCTGCACCGCTTGCCCCCTTGCACACTGCCCCAGGGCATCTTCTACCCAGTCTTCCCAAATAGGAGAATCTTGCAGCACTGTGTGGTATAACGCGGCGGTGTCTGATGACATCCTGGAGGCAGAGGACGTTTTCATCGCCATCGAGATCTCTCATGTTGCCTTTTTATACCAACACCTACTTCCCTTTCCTGCTTCTCAACCTCTGGCAACCACTTATTTGCTTTCCTTTTCTACAATTTTGTTTTCTTTTCTGTTCCATTGGTCTACATGTGCATCTTTCTGTAAATAACAGAGTCTTGATTACCGGCTCTAAGTCTCAAAATTGGGTGAACTTATTCTTCACATGTCAGTCTTTTCACAAAAGTGTTTTAACTAGTCTAGTTTATTTGCTTTTCTATTTACATTTTAGAATTCTCTGTAACTACAAAGTTCTGGCTGAGATTTTGATAGGAATTAGGTTAAATCTGTGTATGGATTTGGGGAGAAATGGCATCTTTACAAGTTGAGTCACCCAATTCACGTTCATAGTATGTCTCTCCATTTATTGAGGTCTTTGATTTTATTGATCAGCGTTTTGTCGTTTTCAACATAAACATCCTGCTCATTTTTAAAATACTATGTCTGAGAATTTCTTTTTCTTTTCAGGAATTCTAAATGATGTTGTGTTCTTAATTTTGGTTCTGTGAATTCATTGTTAATATATAGAAATACAATTAATTTGTACATATTTATCTGGAAGCACATGAGTTTGCTAAACTCATTATTTAGTTCAAAGAGGGCCTTTCCCTTTTCTGGGTAGAGTTGGAATTTGTAGGTTGAAAATTCTGTCATCTGCAATAGGTAGTTTTATTTCTTCTCTTGTGTTGTCAAGGATTTATCCTTTGTCCTGCTTTAATGTATTGACTAGAACATCCAGAATTATGTTGTGTAAGAGTAGTAACAGTGAATACCCTTGTTTTCATTAAGTATGATGTTCACCTGAGGCTTTCTTTAGATGTTCCTGGTTAAGCTGAGCAAGTTCCTCTCTATTCCTTTCTTTCTATTTCCATCATGAAAAGGTCCTGAATGTTGTCAGCTGTGCTTTGTGCATCACTTGATGTGATTACAGTGACTTACCTTAATTGATTTTTGAATACTGAAGAGCCTTGCATTTCTAGAATAGATCACATTTGGCAATGGTATATTCCTTTTTTTTTTTCCATTAGTGTAAGGTGTTCCATTTTTTTTTTGGTACACTGATTGAAGGTTTACTGAACAAATTAATTTCTCATCAAACAGGACACATATTGTTTTATGACACTGGTTACCAATTTCATGGCATGTCCACATGCTACCTTCTTGGGTTCCCTAGTATTAGTTTTTCTGGACTGCCTTGCCCTCCAGTCCTTGTCCCTGGACTTCTGTGCCCCTTTAGTCCTGTTTTGCTTTCTAGGCCTGTCTCATCTTTGGTGGAGGGGTGACTCTCAGGAGTGACTTATTAGTGAGCTAAAAGGGTGTCCAAGGGCCATTTTCTTAGTGTTTCTCCAGTCTCTGTCAGGCCAGTAAGTGTGCTCTTTTTTGTGAATTAGAATTTTTTTTCTGTATTTTTTCTCTAGCTCTGTCTGGGACCCTCTACTGTGATCCCCACCCTGAGTCAGAGCTTACTCTTTAGCAGTTGATAACTGATATACATACATACGTACATACATACACAGACAGACAGACAGACAGACAGACAGACAGACAGAGAAATACATATATTAATTTTCTGTGCTGGGTAAAGTGATCTTTAAATGCTGACTACATTCTGTGTATTGATGCTGCTATTGTATATTAACTTGCTTGTTTCCTGTTTGGTTGTTTTTATTAAATATTGAGACAGGAGTGTTCCTTTTTTCCCGGTAGATTTCTTAGCTCCAGCGTCCACTTTATCTGCTACTGTGTAGCCATTCCTGGTTTCTTTTTATTAAAGTAGGCAATGACACAAATTTGTCAACCCCTTTGCTTTTAACATGTCTGTATAGTTTATACTTGAAATGAGTTTCTTGTAGACAACATAGAACTTGATCTTGTTTTTTAATCCACTCTGCCGATCTCTATCTTTTTGTTAACATATTTAGACTATTTGCATTTAATGTGATTATTACATTAGGCCTTGTCATTTTATTTTTATTTGTTTTTCTCTATTTTTATTTTCTTACTGTTTGGCTGGTTACTTAAAAATTTTTAGAATTGTTTATAGTTACCTATAGTGTTTTGAAGTATATCTTTTATTTTAGTGGTACTGTAGGTATTACATTATACAGACACAGTTTATTGGGTAACACAAATAGCCTGTGATCCGTTCCTAACCAGAAGGTTGGTGATTTGAACACATCTGTCACATCCACAGACGAAAGGCCTGTTGATCTATTTCCATGAAGTTGACAGCCAAGAAAACTGGGTGGAGCAGTTCTATTCTGTGACACAAGGTCGCCATGAGTCAGAGCGAAGTCAACAGCCGCTCCTTGATGCTATCATCTGAGCGGTCCTGGTGCAGCACAGAAACTTCACCTCCCTTCATGTCGTTTTATCTTCTTCCACTTACTTGTTCATATATGTTCATGATCTGACTTCAGGACCGTTGTCCTTAAACTACTTTTTATTGTATTTTTTTAAATTTAGACTGAAAAGTGGAATTGAACTCTTGGTCTGCTAGAAGATAGTGCATAATTTTATGCTGACTGCTTAATCGTTCTTATCCCCATTCCTAACCTATAAACAAGAAGAAATTATCTAATATACTTGTTATACGGAAACCCTGATGGCCTAGTTGGGAAGTGCTATGGCTGTGAACCAAGAGGTCAGCAGTTCAACTCTGCCAGGTGCTGCTTGGAAACTCTATGGGGCAGTTCTCCTCTGTCCTATAGGATTGCTAGAAGTTGGAACTGACTTGAAGGCATCTAACAGCAATAGTAACCTATTATACAGGATGCAATCCAGAGTCAAAAGCAGCCACAGAGATGTTGTGCTTTGCACTCTCACACAAATGTGTCAGTCATGTGGCCAATCTGTTCAGTGTGTAGAATACACTGCCGTCAATTGGTTCTGCCTCACAGCCATCCTATGGGGTAGGGTAGAACAGCTCCACAGAGTTTCCAAGGAGGGCCTGGTAGATTCAAACTGTCGACCTTTCAGCTAGCAGACATAAATCAGTTGACCATTATGTTGCTAGGCTTTTTGTAGGAGCGGGAGAATCAGTAAATAAAGTGATGTGGTTCAGTCAACACCTTGTACGGCACCTGGAGCTTCTCACTTTTCTGAGCCTAACAGAACCAACTATTAAATGCATTCAGATCAAGTAGCCAATTGATAAGAACAGAAATGGTCACAGATTGGTTACTTGAAGAAACTTGAAAATGCAACACATTGCTATTTACGGCCATGGAATACATATATTCAAGGAGGAAGTTAGGGGGGTTTACTGAGAGACAGAGCAAGTGCCTGAATGAGTAACAGCCAGCTAATCACATATTCAAAGTCTTTTATTTTTGAAATCACACCATTTAGCCACTTCACCGGAGGACATCTGTAAATTGGTTCTTTTAAACCTCCGAGATGGTTTGCGTAAGTGCAAGGATAAAGCTAAAATGGCTTCCTTTCACACCACAAGTCTCCAGAAATAATTGGCTCCTTTAAGTGGACAATTTCCTTTCTCCTTTTGTTTATAGCAGACATCTCCAGGAGGATGAAATTGGTACTCAGCTGGCTTTGGTTCCAGTGATTTGTTTTCCACATTAAAAGAGAGAAACTGTCGAGATTTAGTGACCCTGAATAAGATTGGACTTAATGAAAAAAGAAATATGTATATACAAAAATCTCAGGATTCTTTCTTGAATTTGTTTTTGTTCACATATTTTGTGTTTCTTTATCACTGCTGTGTATCCTGTTCCAAGACATGGCTGCATAAATCCACAGCTTTATTTGGATCTGACAGGATGAAGTTTTAGTGAGAAGTAAAGCATAAATACTTTGTAGATCAAAGATACACTTTCCAAAATACCCAAGATACTTGATCTCTTTCCAAATGATGTCCTAATGTCAATCTATTATTATGTAATGTTATTAATAAAATAATAATAATATTATTAAAAATAATAATATAATAATATTGTTACAATATTGTTAGAGTACTGAGATTAGACAACCAGCGGCAGGGAAAAACAAAAAACACCTCCAACATTTATATACCAAATGAGTTAGAGTCCCTAATGCCCGGGACAAAAGACCAATATTTGAGGGCCAAAGAAGGCAAAGACATTAACGTTACCTGCCAAAGGGACCCTCTGACCAACGCATAAAATAATTCAAACCACCAGAAGGAACCAAAAAAACAAAAAAAGAATCCTGAAGGAGGGGAAAAGAAACAGAAACAAACCCTCTGCTGTGGAGTTGATAACTGCTCTTAGTGACCTTACAGATAAGAGTAGAATTGCTCCATGTAGTTTCCAAGGAGCACCTGGTAGATTTGAAGTGCTGACCTTCTGGTTAGCAGTCGTATCACTTAAACCGCTACACCACCAAGGCTTGGAGGGAGGGGAAAGCCGGAGGGTAAAAATCCAGAGGGAGAACAGAGCTGGGCTCTCAGAACTTTTCCCTAAGAAGCCTACTGCATACCCCTGCCAGGTGTACTGGCCTCTAGTAACACTCTTCTGTCTGCTTAGCTTTATGTGTGTCTATGTGTCTCTTTATCTGAAATTTTTGTACACTGAAGAACCAAGGTACAATTTCCTGGTGACAGTATGAGTTCAAGTCCGAACACTTCCCAACTGTTACAAGCTTAACAAGAACTGTTCAACAAGGCACACATGTTATAAACTTGATCTAGACTCTAGGAACACACTGGAGGCACCAGCGTTTCCCCCCGCCCCCCCCAAAGGATAAAGGATGAACGATTTCTCTTCATCTGAGGATTGTCTACCATTAGATTTCACTGGCTTTTCAGTGGAGGGTTTTCAAGGCATAATTATAGGCACACCATTACATTGTTTGCATGTGGTACAGGACAAGGAAATGTAATTTGTCAAATATTGTAATTAACCTTTGTGGTCTGCATGTTCTCCTAGATTTGAAAGACTAGCTGGAGACCATAAAATCCTTTGTATGACAAGGAGCAAGTTCTGGGATTCATCAGCATGAATAATCAAGGTAATTTATTCTGACAAGGAAAGTACACACTTCCCACATCCAGATGACACAGATGGGAGGAATTTAGATGCGAAATGAAACACAAACTACAGATAAATGGCATTTCCCTATTAATTCATTTCCTTCCTTCCTCTCTGCATTTTATTTCTTTCTATTGTTTTCCTTGCTCCCACAATTTCCTGCTTCCTAGGATCAAAGTCTAAAGTAGACACTAGGAAGATGAAGAGAACTTAAATTTGCTAATTACTTAATGTTATTATTGTGTTTTTCAAACTGTCAGAGTAATTCAGTCATATTACAACCAATCACAAAGGGAAAACCACAAATGTTCTTCTCATCCACATATTAAAAGAAAGAAGAAGAAAGAAAGAATTTTTTTTTTCTAGACAGGTATGTGTTAAATGCTGAGAAACTGAATAAAATTTTGCATCGTCTAGTGGTGCAGTGGTGAAGAGCTCAGATGTTTAACCAAAACATTGGCAGTTCGAGTCGTACCAGCTGATCCTTGGAAACCCTATAGGGTGGTCTGTATGGTCCTTGTTTTCGCTGGGATCAATTCAATGACAAGAGTTTTGGTCCTTTTGTTTATTCTTAGGCCAATATGAAGATAGAGTGATAGATTATGGTTTTGGAATTAGAGAGACCACAGATGAAATTTAGGCTCACCGAGTCATAACTGTGTATATATAATAAAAACTAAATATGCTATGAAACTTAATTAGCACTATGTTTCTTCAGAACTTGTAAAAATGGATTTATAAACTTGCCTTAGAGAATTTAATTAAACATTAAGCTAATTAAATGAAACAAACACCTAATGCCTAGGACAAATTCAAAGTGTAGTATGGTTTCCCTGCCCTCCTGACACTATTTCTGGGCTGAACGCTGAACTGGGTGATTAACTGTTACCCAGGAAAGCAGGAAAGTTAATCATGAAACTCCATTAGACACAAGACAACACATTCAAAGCCATGGTTTTGGGTTAGGAGGTTTCCATAAATGTTTGCACTTGAACAAAAGATTGAATGAATAAATAAGCAACAACAACAGTCAGTTCTACAATAATGTGACGTGTATCTAAAAATCATGGCACTGTGCAAAAGAATGCAGTAAAAACCATGAGGTTGATATGACAAATGGGCTTGGTGGCACAACAAACAAAAACTACACCAGTGACTCATGAAACTGATTTTAAAAAGATAGGGAACTAAGCGCAGCCCGGCCTCACACTGTCCTCACAACCCTCGTAGTGTCTGATGCCACTGTTGCCCCCACTGTGTCAATCCACCAAAGAAATGATCTTCCTCTTCTAATTTACCAAGTGTCAAGTGCTATGTCTGCTAACCAAAAGGTTGGCAGTTCAAATCCACCAGGCGCTCCTTGGAAACTATGGGACAGTTATACTCTGACTTACAGGGTCGCTATGAGTCGGATCCGACTCAATGACAGTGGGTGGAGTTTTAACTTACCAAGTATAATATCATTCTCCAGGGACTGGAATTTCCTAATAACATGTCCAAAGCATGTGAGATGAAGTCTTGTCATCTTTGCTTCTAAGGAGCACTCTCGTTGTACTTCCTCAAAGGCAGATTTGTTCATTCTTGTAGCAGTCCACGGTATATATAATATTCTTCACCAACATAATCATTGAAAATCATCAGTTTTTCAGTCCTCCTTATTCACTGACCAGCTTTCACATGCTTGTGGGGCAATATGCATGAAAATGCCATGGCTTCAGTCAGGTGCACCTTAATCCCCAAAGTGATATTTTTTATTTCTAACACTTTAAGAAGTTCTTTCGCAGCAGATTTGCCTAGTATGGTATGCCATTTTATTTTTTGACTGTGGCTTCCATGGATGTTGATTATGGATCAATGTAAAATAAAATCAATCACAACTTCAGTCTTTTCTCCACTTACCATGATGCGGCTTACTGGTCCACTTGTGAGAATTTTTATGGTCTTGATGTTGAGAGGTAATCCGTATTGAAGGCTGTGATCTGTGATCTGCATCAGTAAGTGCTTCAAGAACTCTTTGCTTTCAACAAGCATCTTTGTGTCATCTGTGTAACACAGGTTATTCATAGGTCTTCCATCAATATGGATGCACTGTTCTTCTATGTATAGTCCAGGTTCTGAGATTATTTGCTCAGCATCAAAATTGAATTAAGTATGGTGAAAGGATACATTCCTGCCACACACCTTCCCTGGCTTTAAGCCACGCAGTATCCTTCATTCTGTTTTAACTAGTAGTGCCTCTCAAACCATGTATAGATACCTGATGAGCACAATTAAGTGTTCTGGAATTCCCTTTCTTCACAACATTATCCATAACTCATTACGGTCTACACAGTCAAATGCCTTTGCACCATCAATAAAACACAGGTAAACACCTTTCTGGTATTCTCTGCTGTCAGCCAACATCCATCTGACATCAGCAATATCCCTGGTTCCATGTCTGCTTCTGAGTCCAGCTTGAATTTCTATCAGTTCCTTGTCAATGTACTGCTGCAACCATTTTTGTCTTATCTTCAGAAAAATTTTGAGTATGATAATAATAATAATGATAAATGGCTAAGAACAACATAAATACTATAATAAACATGGTACTTTACTTTGAAAAAGATAAAGCATGAAGTTTGCTTGTGGACATGGACTTCAGAAGTGTTAACAGCTTGGGGGGAAATTGTAAAATCACCTTGGGTTGCTGTGGCTTATAGGATGCATGTTGAAATGGAGTTTTTCATATATATTTGGGTATGATTTGCATATTTTCTGTGTTCCTATGGAGTTCAGACAAGTTGAATGCAGATTCCTTTGTCCTGCAGACAAAACTACTCATAATCAAACAAAATTAGCATTATGATCTAACAATTCTCTGATATATGTAAAGCGTTACAGAAGAACCAACAGTAAAAAGTCTCATGCAAAATACTGCTAATGAAGCTATTTGTTTTGACTACAAAATGAACCATATTGTTAGAATAATCTTGCAATTTATCTTCCAAACCTTCTGAGAGTACACACTATTAATAATAACACTGGGAAAACAAGATGAATGAGGACTAACCTTTGAAAATTGAAACATATGGTCATGTAGCCATTGTTATAAGAGTCCTTTTCCTTAATCAAAGCACTTCCTTGAGAAAATAACCTAAAATAATTTATTTTAACCACTCTTACAATTTACCATTTATATTAGAATTTATAAGGAGTGCATCTTCCCCAAACAGTATCTATAATGCACTAGAATGCATGCTCCCCCTCAATGTCAGCCATTAAAATAAAAGTGTGATGACAAGAAACTTGGCAGTTGTATTCAATGATGCAGAGCCTAGGAGAGTGCTTAGATGCTAATAATTAAATTCAAGTGAGCATCCTATCTGGCATTTCAAAACAAAACAAGAAGCAAACACAGTAAGTGAACACAAATAAATACAACAACTTACTGATGGCTTAAAGACAACAGTCAATACCAAACCACATGAATAAGAAGACCACATTGGCTTCAGAAAGCTCCTAAAACAAAGAAGGAAATCTTCTAGACAAAGAGAACTTCAAGGAGTTATTAGATAATGAATACAAAAGAGTAATATGCAGATGTCTTCAAGAGATCAAGGATGTAAATCAGGTAAAATACAACACAACGTAATGGCAAATTTAACAGTTTGCAAGAAACCATAGAGAGACAGCAAACAGAAATTCAGAAGACTAACAGAAAAATTTTGGTATTAGACAATTCAATTGAAAGCTAAAGGAATAGAATTGAAGTAAAGAAAGTCAGAATTAGTGAGACTGAAGGTAAAACAGTTGACAGTAACATATTTGAGGAAAAATCAGAAGAACTTAGAAAGTGAAGAAACCCCAAGATTTATACGGCACTTGGACTTGGCATCAAAAGGAAGAATCTATGAATGATTGGAGTACCAGAATGGGGGGGGGGAGGGGGGTGAAGAGAATAAGAGAGAATAACCAGAACTGTTGAAGATTTGCTGACAGAAAATTCCTTGGTATGGTGAACAATGAGAAGTTGTCTATCCAAGATACCAAGATGCTCATGGAACTCTACACAAGGTAGAAAACAAAATAGAAGAGTGCCTAGAATGTCTTGTACAAAGAATAATAAGCATTGAATGAATGAGTCAATCCATCAATCAGTCAACCATTTGATGGTAGGAGCAGAGAATTTTGATGTGTACCTACTTCTAGAGGGAAGAACAGTAGCAAGTCTGTTGGACATAATCTGCTGAAATTGCTTTCTCAGTGGCAGCTCTAAGAAATACCAGAGGCTCTAGGAAAGACATAAGGCAACAGCCAGCGGCTTCTGCAAAGTCTATCTAACAAAGATTTTGAAACAATTATGGAATGTTCCACAGAAACAAGCTCAGGTAAATAAAATAAAATGTATGCTATCACAAATCCAGTGAGTTGAAAGTTGAGGCTTAAAATCCAGCTCCTTGACTCCATATTCCAAGCATTCACTAGTTTAGCTTAGCTCCGAAAATGGAGGCAACTTGCAATTTAGATGTAAGTGGGATTATAGAAGTTAGAGCGAGGTGAACCCATTTACTTTCTGATGTTGGAGACTACATTCCAGTGGAGAATTCATTTTTACTTTATTCCTTCACTGTTAACCTTTAGATTTAAAATAACGCTTCAGAAAGCAATTTGGCCTATGGAGTAGTAGATGCTGGTTATTAATGATATTTTCCTTATGACTGATAACCAATTTTCCTGGAAATAATTATTAAAACACTTCTTACCAATTGCTTACAAGTGATAAATTTGCCATAAATCATTGTCCATATTTGTATGACTTTATATCTGAGTTCTTTCCGCTGTTCCAATTCTAACTTGTTGTACAAAAACTCTAATTTCTTAATTCTGGCTTTTATATTAGATACCGATATCTGTTTAGCAAGTTTCTTCACAATACTTTTCTCCAAATAGTATTTGACTACTGTCAATGTTTGTCAGTTTACATAAAATACAGTCTTTAGTGTTTATTATACCTAAGACATAAAAAAAAAAAAAAACTTTACAAATAATAGCATGATAAGCAGGAAAAGACAAGTTGTCAAGCACTTCTTTTTATTTGGGTCCACAATCAATGCCCACAGAAGCAACAGTCAAGAAACCACAAGATCCATTGCATTGGGCAAATCTGCTGCAAAAGACCTCTTTCAAATGTTCAAAAGCAAACGTGTTTTCAGTAGCCTCATGTGCACTCAAAAGCTGGACAATAAATAAGGACAACTAAAGAAGAATTGATGTATTTGAATTATGATTTGAATGGAATGCCAGAAGAAAGAAAAAATCTGTCTCAGACGAACTACAGCCAGAAGCCTCCTTAAAAGTGAGTTTAAGAAGACTTTGCCTAACATAATTTGGACCTATTATCAGGAGGTACCAGTCTGTCGAGAAGGTCCTCATACTTGGTACAGCAGAAGGTCATGAAGGAGAGGAAGACGTGTCAGGGCTGACTGACACAACGGCTGGGACACCGAGCTCAAGCACAGCAATGATGCTGAGGAGGGCCCAGGCCCAGGCTGGGTTCCTTTTGTTGTGTGTGAGGGCCCCATGAGCCGGAACCAACCAGAGGGCATCTGACAACAACAAATCTTTGTTTTTGCACATAGCTTTTAGAGTCAGCTTATCAATTTCAAATGAGTGTATTGGGATTTTGACGAGAGTGACTGAAAGTATGAACAAATTTAGGGGAAAACTTACATAAGATTGTTTACTTCTGTTATAAAAAATGTATGTCTAAATTTATTTATGTATTTAAAAATTTGTCTCAGTAGTGTTTTATATATTTTTTGGCTAAAGGCCATTCAATTTGTTTTGTACTTAATATTGTCCATGTGACAGTAAATATATTTGCATTTCTGTTTCTAGCTGGTGCTGCTGTATAGAAATATAACTGCTTTTGGTGTGCTGCTATGGGATCTAATAGTCTCTTAACATTCATTTGTTAATGTAATAATTGACGTGCAGATTCATTCCCATTTTCTATGTATATAAGTCCTTCATGTGTGATTAACGAGAGTTTTCTTTCTTCTTTTCTATACTTTGTGCACTTTGTTGCTTTCTTTGCTTTTGCCCTTCCTAGGGCTTCCAGTGTACATGTGGGTGGAAATTGTCACAGTGGACCTGCCTGCCTCGTTCCTAATTCCATTAAGTAAATATTTGCTTAGTTTTCAGACTGAGAAAATACACTTCTATTCTTAGTTTACTGGAGTTATTATTTCATTACAAAAGGCTGCATTTTTTTAAAACCTAATGCTCAGAATCTACTAATTACATAATTTGTATTCTTCACTTTGTTATAAAAATGGCGATCGGTTGTTAAAACCACTCTGCATTCCCAGAAAAAAAAATCAGCTGAGCTGTGGTGACATGAGTGATGATTCCGTCAGTGTGTACAGTGAAGGCCCACCTAAGCCAAGCCTAATGCTGCTGAGTAGACTCTGACTCACAGACACACCGCAGGACAAAGCAGAGCCTACTCATAAATTTCCAAGGAGTGGTGGAGGAATGCGGACTGCCACCCAAAAGACCTTTGCCCCTGTACCACCAGGGTTGCATTTACAAGGAAAATGGGGTGACAGTGACAAAGAGCGAGAGAAGGGACATACCCTTAAGATAGCAAAGATGACCTGTTCTTCCCACTGAGTAGACTTCTGATAGTTTTCCGGCTGATGTAGGTTTTGTTGTTAACGTTACGGTGGCTTCACCAAACTTTTTTCAATTTTTTACCTCGCCCGTCTTCTGAAGGAATTTGTGTAATTCTTCTATAAGCACTGTTTCATTAGACATACAGGCCTTGCTGCTGTTGGCATTCTTTGTTTAGCAATAGTGATTGTGTATTAGGTAAAGATGATGCCCAGCCTCTGGAGATTATTACACACCGGCTCCGATTTTATGACAGCCGAGGTGGGCAGGACACTCAGGTGAGCGATGGACATCAGCTCAGTTCCTTCTGACTGGAGGTCGGGTGTAGACACAGACCCAGCCAGTAATGGTGCCATTTCAAAATCCCTCAGAGGCTCCTGACCAGAAGATTCGACTAACAGAATTCTACTAACAGAAGAGCCCAGAAGATTCTAACAAGAGACAAATGAAAGTGCATGGGAATTTCTCTTCCTTTCAAGACAGCGAACCATTTCCCTGAGGAAATCAAAGCCTTGAAAACACAGGACTGTTCGTTCTTCCATGTCTACATTTCACTGTCCTATTTAGTCTGTGCATGAGGCAAATGGGTCTTGGAATATTACTGCTTTTTGATTTTGTTTTCTTAGTAGCCATAGAGCCGATTCTCACTCATGGAGACCTATCATGCATTTCACTGTAGAACTGAGTGCAGTCCATGTGGTTTTCAATGGCAGCACCCTTTCAGAGGCCGATTGCCAGGGATGTTTTCTGAGATACCTCTACATGGGTTGAAACCACCAATCTTTAAGTTAGTAGTCAGGCACTTTGCTATTTGCATCACCTGGGAACCCCAGTATGGCTGTAGATACGCCCAGTCGGTGGTGACATCAATTACAGTTGCTAATGCAGATGTCTGTTTACTAGAGTGAATGGACACAGCTCCTGGTGCCGACTGCACTGCCGCTCATCCCGTAAATTCTTTGCTCCCCACCTATATCAGTTTGAAAACTATCAAAAGTCCACTTGGTAGGAAGAACAGGTCATCTTTACTGTCTTAAAGCATGTCACTTTTCTTGCTCTTTTTCATTATTGTCTTTAGAAACTTCGATAATCTTGACTTTCCACAAAAATTTGGCTGACACAATATACTGCATCCTCGTGCTCATTAGGCTTGGTGAGGAGAGAGCAGTAAGAGATGCAGATTCCTTAGTAACGTGAAGGGAGTCTGAAAGGAAGGCGATAGCCTGAAAATGTAGTGAGACCCGCCTCCATGAACTTTTGGGACCCCAGGGATTTTGAGATTGTCACCACATATCCTCTGAGAGAAAAAAGCTTATTGCACACTATACACTGCCTGTCACTGGGAAAAAAAAAGCTAGCACACTATTGGATAAGCCTCTTTGGATCCAGGGATAATATATGACTCACAGAGTCTTCCATTCTCATCCATTTTTCTAAGTAACTTGTGGGACTGCTGTTGTTTATTAGACTCTGGAGAAAGAAAAGACTCAGCTTCAGATCCAGGTTGCAGCTTAAGCTGCTGGTGCACATGGATATCGTGGTTCCACGGGGGCAGTGAGATTCAAAGTGTCTTTGATAAATTGGTCTTGACATTTCCTGATTGAAACATCATAGAATACCCTGAGGATTTCAGCGCAAAGCCACACCCTCTGTTTGCAAATAGCTATCATCTTTTTGAAAAGCAGAGATTTTCAATTAATTACTGTGTCCTGAAGGGACATTTGATCTGATGTGGCCTTCTTTAACTCAGTGTCATCTGGGCCATACAGGTTGAGTGAGGTCATCAGGAATTCTTCATCACCTGATACACATATACAGGATCACACTAGGCCTGTCCAGAAGTCCGAAGTAAGTTGCATGAGCAGTTGGCTCAGAATCCTACTGATATCTATCCTGTGACATTGCTTTCTTTCCTTCAATTCTCAGTTTTGACATTATGCAAATTCTGTAGGAGCAGGTGATACGAAAGAAAAACAATAGCTGAACTTTTTCTGTGTTTGTGGAATTTGTAAGACTGAAATTCAGTATGAAGAGATTTTGGTCAAGATTTTCTGAGACAGAGAGTAGTAACCCAACAAGACCAAACATCAAAACACTGAAGGACTTCAAGATAGCAATTCTGGTGGGCAGCACCAGAAGCATTAGTTGGCTGAGAAGATGAGCATGGGAAGCAGGGCTTGTCTTCCTACCCTGAATCTATGGCTCACAACCTTTATAAATAGCACTATGTCCACTTTCATTTAACCTAGTAATTCTGCCCTACAGACTAGCCATTGCCATCGTTCCCTAAAACTACACAATTGAAGTGATGCGTATACACAGGTCGAGGCTCCCTCTATTCTAATCTCAAGCATTTTCACAGATCATCACGAGCCCACTTTGAGTAACAATCATCAAATTACCAGTTCCTTTTCCAATCTAGTGGTTATCTGGAGCCACGGTGGGTGGCACAGTGGCTCAGTGTTTGGCTGATAATCAAGAGGTCAACATGTCTGAATCCATGAGCCACTCCTTTGAAATTCTATGAGGCAGCTCTACTCTGGCCTATAGGATCACTATGAGTCAGAATTGTCTCTCAGGCAACAGGTTTGGTTTCATTTGGTTTAGTGATTATCCAACAACAAACTTATTTCAGATGTAAACTTTCAGTCATTCATTTCATTAAGATGCAAATATATACAACATACTCAAGCAAAATAATGCATTGTTTAAATTTTCTTTAAAAATCATTAACCTATTTATTGTTTTTATATAGATTTAAGTAATGTAATATATGTTCAGTCTACACACTGAAAGGAACAAGCCTATTCACCTAAGTCTGTTTGAGCTTACGGTTGGGAATAGGGTACGTGTCAAGGTATAGAGGAATGGGGCCACCTTTTCAAACCCAAACCAAACTCATCGCCACTGAGTTGATTCTGTCAGAATCTGCTGGGACCCTATAGGACACAGCGAGCTGCCTCACAAGGTTTCCAAGGCTATACTCTTTACAGAAGCACCCTTCCATCTCTTTCTCCCACAGAACTGCTGACGGGTTCCAACCTATCTTTCAGTTAGCAGATGAGCACTTAACCACTGCACAAGCAGGGCTCCTTCACTCTTCTGTAACAAACAAAACTTGCTGCTGTCGAGTTGATTCCTACTCATAGCAACCCTATAGACAGAGCAGAACCACCAGATAGAGTTTCCGAGGAGTGTCTGGCAGATGTGACTAGCTGCCCTTTCTGTTAGCAGCTGTAGCACTTAACCACTAAGCTGCCAGGGTTTACTTAGACATCTACTAGTTGTCCTCTGTTGTGTGAGGTGTTTCGTATGCCTGAGTAAGAGTGACTTCAGATTCAAGTGTTCAAGTAGAGAAATTAGGTGGGAAGCAGATTGGCTTAGCTTTTGTGATGTGCTGTATCCTCCAGCACAGATTTTGATCAGTAATAAATGTGGTATGTTAACTCTGTGAGTGCTGAGTTGTTGCTTTTCAGTTTCAGTTTAAATTTGTTTCCTACTGGGACACAGGAGGTTTGTGTTATTTGTTTAGCCCATCAAATGCTCCCATATGCAGATCATCTCTGAATATGTAAGCCATGGTTCTGAGGGGCAGCAAGGTCCAGCCAGGCAAGCAGCACTCCTCTTTTTCCAGAGAATACTAACACATCCTTTTTCTGCATGCATTGCTATTTACCTGAGGACAAATTCCCAACACTGTATGCCATTTATTCAGCCAAAGCCAAAAAGCCAAGGGCCATCAAGTCGGATCTGACTCATGGTGCACAGAGTTTAATATTTTCCAAAGTCAAACTCAAAAAAAAAAGAGAGAAAGTTCATTGAGGAAAAAACACAAAGACTCTAATTGTGGAGGTAATGAATGTCGATTTAAAACTGCCTGCAACTTTTCCTTCCCTGATGTGACTTAGAAATAAAGACACGATCTTTGCTTTGGTACCTCGTTCATTTCTACTTATAGCCAGAATCTCACCCCAATAAGGTGAAAACAGTCATTTTTTCTGTCTTAGCTTTGGGTAAGGGGAAACTTGGCCCTAGCCTTTGAGTGCTAGAGGGGACATGGCCATCATTCTGCATTTAAGCGGCACTCATGTTGTCTGGTGTGAAAATTCAATAAGACTTTCCCTTTAGAGAGGTTATTTACAGTTAGGTTTTCCTCAAGGGGACAACTTTACTGGTTCTCTATCACTAATTCTGTGGAGGAAATGTAGTGATTACATCTAGAAGAAAAGTGGCAAAAGATAAGTTAAGTCCGATTGCGCGTTCAGGTTTTCTTTCCCACTCTAGGGGATAAATTGAACTTTGTACTGAAAATGGTCACCCACAGAATGAGAATGACTTGCTATTCAGGATTTAGTTGTTGCCAGGAACAGATGCAATCATATACATGTATATATATTTATATACATATATATACATATAAACATATATACTTACATACATACGTGTATATATATACACGTGTATATATATACATATATGTATATATGTATATGTATATATGTATGTGTATCTATGCACAGCTTCTTATCACTTTTCTGTTGTCTATTTTCAGTGGAAAATATTTGTTTTCCTTCCCTGACAGGTTTCTGTCTTAAACAGTTTCAACTTTCTCAGGTTTTACTATAAATTTTAACTCACAGATACAGATATGGAAATAGATACGTTGTTAAGTAGTACTAAGTTGGATCTCATTTAGCACAACCAACCCCGGAGACATAGTGGTTAAGTGCTACTGTTGGTAACCAAAAGATCAACAGTTCGTATCCACCAGGCACTCCTTAGAAGCCCTATGGATAGTTCTGCTCTGTCCTATAGGGACACTATGAGTCAGAATCGACTAGGCAACAATGGATTTGTTTTTTTTGTTTTATGTACAACAGAATGAAACACTGTCTGGTCCTGTGCTGCAGTCACAATCATTGCTAGGTTGAAGCCCATCGTTGCAGCTACTGTCGCAATCCATCTCATTGAGTTCCTCCTCTTTTTCACTGACCCTCTCTTTTACCAAGCACGATATCCTTCTCCAGGGAGTGATTCCTCCTGAATACATGTCTAAAGTGAATGAGATGAAGTCTCTGCATACTTGCTTCTAAGGAACATTCTGGCTATACTTCTTCTGAGAAAAATTTTTTGTTCTTCTGGTAGCCTATGGTTTGTTCAATATTTGTCACCAACACCATAATCCAAAGCCATGAATTGTTCACTCTTTCTTATATGTTATCCAACTTTCATATATATATATATATGAGGCAGTTAAAAACACCATGGCTTGGCTCAGGTGTACTTGCATACTTAAAATGACGTCTTTGCTTTTTAACATAGTGAAGAAGTCTTTTGCAGCAGATTTGCCCAATGCAATGTGTCCTTTGATTTCCTGCCTGTGGCTTTTATGAGCATTGACTGTGGATCCAAATAAAGTGAGATTTTTTACAACCCCAACCTTTTCCCATTCATCGTGAAATGCTTATTGGCCCATTTGTGAGGACTTTTGTTTTCTTGATGTTGAGGTCTAATCCACACCAAAATCTATTGTCTTTGATCTTCATCAGTATTTTCTCTTCACTTTCAGCAAGCAAGACTGTGTCATTTTCATACTACAGGTTGTTAATGAGTCTTCATCCAATCCTGATGGCCTGTTCTTCATATAGTCCAACTTCTCAAATTATTGCCCACCAAACAGATTAAATAAAATATGTTGAAAAGATACAACCCTGATGTACACTTTTCCTAGCTTTAGAATAAACAGTAACTCCTTGTTCAATTTGATGGGCTGCCTCTTGATCTATGTACAGATTCTTCATGAGCACAAGTGTTTTGGAATTTCCAC
Organism: Heterohyrax brucei; assembly: GCA_028571685.1. NCBI lineage: Eukaryota > Metazoa > Chordata > Mammalia > Hyracoidea > Procaviidae > Heterohyrax > Heterohyrax brucei. The sequence goes on from CM053153.1 coordinate 6,658,641, forward strand.
TTTTCACAATGTTCTCTATAATTTGTTTTGATTCACACAATCAAATGCTTTTGCAGAGTCAATAAAACCCAAGTAAACATCTTTCTTGTATTTTCTGCTTTCAGCAAGTGACCATTAGACATCAGCAGTGATATTCCTCATTCCATATCCTCTTCTGAATCTGGGTTGAGTTTTTTGGCAGTTCCCAGTAGATGCAGTTTTGAATGATCATCATCTAAATTTTTACTTGTGTGCTACACAAAGGATATTCTTCAGCGATTTTTGCATTCTCTCAGATCACCTTTCTTGAGAATGGGCACAAATATAGGTCTCTTCCAGTTGATTGGCCAGGTAGCTGTCTTCCAAATTTTTGTCATGAATGAGTGATCACTTTGACCGCTGTATCTGTTTGTTGAAACATCTCAGTTATTATTTTGTCCATTTCTGGAGACTTGTTTTTTCTCATGGACTTCAGTGCAACTTGAACCTCTTCCTTCAGAAACATTAGTTCTTGATCTTATGCTAACTCATGGATGGTTGAATGATGACTGGTTGTTTTTGGTCTAGTGTCTCTGTGTATTCTTTCCATCTTTTTTTGATGCTTCCTGTATCACTTAATATTTTCTCTGTAGAATCTTTCCATGTTGCAAATCAAGGCTTGAATTTTTTCTTGTCTTCTTTCAGCTTGAGAAATGCCAAGTGTATTCCTCCCTTTTGGTGTTCTATTTCCTGATATTTGAACATTTCATTATAATATGTTACTTCATCTTCTTGAGCCACCCTTTGAAATCTTCCATTCAGCTCTATGACCTTATCTTTATCTCTTCCTTTCCCCTTAGCTACTCTATATTAAAGAGCAAGTACTGGTGTCTCTTATGATGTCCATGTAGATCTTTTCTCTTTCTCCTGGCTTTCCAACGACATCTTGCTTTCTTCAGGAGCACTAGTGTACCAGTGGTGAGGAGCTATAGCTGTTACTAAAATGTTGGCATGTTGAATCTACCAGCCACTCCTTGGAAACACTGTGGGGCAGTACTGCCCTGTTCCGTACAGTCTCTCAGTCAGACTGGACTTGACGGCAGTGGGATTTTGCTTCTTAATGTACGATGTCCATGACGTGTCTCCACGACTCATCTGGTCTTCAGTCTTTAGTGTTCAACACATCAAATTTCTTCTTCTTTTTTATTGTTTTTCGGTTCTTTAAGTGAAAGTTCACACTTCGAGTCAATTTGTCATACATAAACTTACACACACGTTGCTATTTAACTCTAGCTGCTCTCCTCATCCCGTGACAGCACACTCCTCCATCCCACCTTGTATTTCTCATGTCCATTCAACCAGTTCCTATCCCCTTCTGCTCTCTGATCTTATCTCTAGACAGGAGCTGCCCAGTTAGCCTCATATGTCTACTTCAGCCAAGAAACATATTCTATACCTGTATCATTTTATTTCTTATAGTCCAGTCCAATCTTTGTCTGAAGTGTTGGTATTAGGAATGGATTCAGTTCTGGGCTAACAGAGAGCCTGGGAGTCATGTCTTCCAAAGACCCTCCAGTCTGTTGGATCACCAACTCTGGTCTTTCTTGTGTTCTGCATACCCATTTTTCTCTCACTGTCTCATGGATTCTATGTTGTGTTCCTTGTCTGGGCAGTCATTGGTAGTGGCCAGGTACTATCTAGTTCTTCTGATCTCATGCTGATATAGTCTCTGGATTATGTAGCCCTTTCTGTCCTTGGGCTCACATTTTTTAATGTTTTTGATGTCTCTCGGTAGGTTGGGACCAATTGATGCTACCTAGATGTTTGTTTGCTAGCTTCAAATACATTCTTGAGATGGTCTCTAAACTCGGGTGGGATATATTCAGCCAAGCCAAGTGCCGTCGAGTTGGATCCGACTCATGGCGACCCGGTTATAAATTTACTTTAGCACTCATGAGCTTACTCTAATTTTCTTCAGTTGCACTTTGAATTTTCATAGGCGTGATGAATGGTCTGTCCCAAAGTTGGCCCCTGGCCTTGTTCTGACTAATGACATTGAGCTTTTCCATTCTCTCTTTTCACAGATACAGTCAGTTTGATTCCTGTGTATTTGGGGAAGTCTATGTGTCTAGTGATAGCTTATGTTGTTGAAAAGATATATTTGCAGTGTAGAAACCATTTGCCTTCTGAAAGCCTGTCATGTGATATCCGTTATTGTTTCTGTCACAAAGCCATATTTTCAAACTACTGATCCTTCCTTGTTTCCAGATTTTGAATGCATGTTTGATTATTTCAGCCCATGAAATATTTGGTAAAAGTCTTCAATGTCTTCATCTTCGACCTTAGTAGCTGGTGTGTAAATTTGAACAATAGCCCTATTAACTGATTTTCCTTGTGTTGTGCTTCAGGAAACGTCTTAAAATGACCTTTTTGATGATGAAAGCTGTGTCATTCCTCTTTGTTATTCCTAGAGTAGTATACCGTATGATTATCTCATTCAGAATGGCTAATACCAGTCCATATCAGCTCACTACTGCTTGGGATATTGATGTTTATGCATTCCATTTCATTGTTGATTATTTCCAATTTTTCTAGATTCTTACTTTGTACATTTCTTGTTCCAATTATTAATGGATGTTTACAGCTATTTCTTCTCATTTTGAGTTAGGTGATATCAGTGAATGAAGATCCCAATAGCTTGACTGTATCCACACCATTCGTGGTGATTCTAGTTTGAGGAGGCAGCTCTTCCTCAGTCGCCTTTTGAGTGCCTTGCAACCTGAGAAGCTTATCTTCTGGCGCTCTGTCTGATAACATCTCCCTGTTATTCATAAGATTCTCAGAAGTACAATCCCAGCATCCTTCCTTTTAGTCTTTCTTAGTCTGAAAGTCTGCTGAAACCAGTCCAAAAATGGTGACCCTACTGGTATTTTTGAAATACTGATAGTAACGCTTCTGGTATCACAACATCACTCAAGCCACCACAGTGCGACCAATTGACAAACAGGTGATGGGAAAAGAGATACAAGTAGATACATATACACATATATATAAATTTATAAAGTAGATACAGATGTAGACAGACATACATGTGGGTATTGAATTCTACCTTTCTGAGATACAGGTGAACCGATATTTCAAGAAAGGATACAGAAATTTCCTTTTCCTCCTTTCACGGCCTCACTACCAAGGCCATCTTGGCTGCCTCTTTTCTTTTGGGATTTTTTGGCTCCAGAGTTAAAAAAAAGATATAAACAGGTAAAGAAGGACTACCCTAGAAGACCAGAAACTCTTCTGGGATGTACAGCCTTCTAAGCAACATAAGCCGTAGTTCAGACTTACCAAAACTTAATTCAAGAAAGGAGCAGAGGAAAAACAGATACCCCAACTTTCTTTAAGGATTATAATGTCTTCATTACTCAGCTGAAGCACTGAACTCCCAAATGTTGTGACTGTCTTGCTTTGTCGGTATTGGCATGCCTCCTCCTAATCTCTAGGTTGATGACATACCTTGCTGTGTTTGTATACCTGAACCACAACTCAGAAAACATCATCTTGCCCATAGCTAGACACTGCCACAGAACACGGAAAATTGAGATTGTCCCAGGAAACCTATGTCATAAAGGCCATTGCTATCACAACTTTGTATATTTCTATATTAGACATCACACAGTGTTGCCTAGTTTTAGTCTGTGATCATCTTGTGCACAGTCCCCTTCAGCACTCTTCGTATTGCTAGGTAACTGCTCTCTAACTGGGGTCTCCCCTGACCTACACTGTGAGATCCATCAGGTCCCTCTCTCAGCCTCAAATCCCTAGGATGAAAGGCTTTCCATAAAGCGGGTCTACTAAACGAACAGAAACATAAAAAAGGAATGAATGACTCTTGGTTTCATTCCTGAAATAGAAAATCCTTAAGGACCTTCATCTTCTCTTGTGGGATTGACATGGCAGTCAGCACAGGCACAAACACGCCTTCCAAGACCTCCTACTACATACCGGCCTGTGAGTGAGCCATGTAAGTTTTCTGAAACTCAGAAACATCCTTAGAAAAATAATAGTAATAAGCTCTTCTGGTTGTCCAGGTTTATTTTGAGAATTACATAAGAAAATGGGCTTAGGGGTGTACTGTAAATTGTAGAGAGTTTCGAAGCAATAATAACATATCAGTCATCATTACATGGTGCTGTTTCACGTAAGACACATTGACGATTCGGAGAAGAGAGTTCCCAGGAGTGAGAGGTAGAAGCAACAAAGGTGGGGGTGACTTGGAAGTAGGCCACCATGTGCCACCATGTGCCAAGTCATCCCAGTACTTAGGTTAGCCCCAGAAGGTAAGATCTACGAAGACCATCGGTGCGCTCAGCTCCACACCCACCGCATGACTGATGCTTCATGCCTCACTGAGGACCCTCCAGTGGGCACCTTGCTGAAGGTATCTGGAAATATCAAATAGTCATTGTTGTAATGAGCTTTCATGTGTAATAGCTCCAAACATGATGGATAGCTGACTTTTCAGAGAGCCATCTATCCAACAATATGGGTCACCACCCCTGGCGTAACCAAACTCTGTCACTATCGTGGCCTCAGATGAAAAGGGGCACAGGTTGTGTAGGCATTTTTAATCAGCCCAGACAGGCTAAGCAGAAAGCTGCTCAAGAAATGCACTCTTCTTGACACCTGGAGTCCTTTGGCAAGGGCACCTGGGGAGCTCCATTATAATCACTGGCTTAAAATAGTTAGTAGTAGCAAGAGCTGTAGCAGTGTTGTTGTTAGGCACTGTCCAGTTGATCTTTGACTCAGGACCCATGTATTACAGAGTCAGACCGAGCAGTGGGGCTTACTTGGTTGCGATGTTTACGGGAGCAGATTGCCAGGTCTTTCTCCTAAAGGGCTGGTGCCTGGGTTGGGACTGCTGACTTTCAGTTAGCAGCCGTGCATTTGACTGTTCTGAAACAAGAAATTTACAGTACCAGTGGCAGTGGTAAAAATGGAAAATTGTGTTTCAGTCACTCCGATAGGTTTTTTCTATATTTATTATATCTAAGCCTTAAGGCAAGGCAATGATATCGTTACGCTCAGGCTGCGTATTAAAAAAAAAAAAAGTATGTCATTGTTTACGATTTACAGATATATACCTATAATTTAAATCACTTTGTTTTGGCTAAAACAGACATGTGTCTGATGGAGTAACTTACATTTGATGGACTGACTTCTATTTTTCTCATCTATTGACAAGAGGAGGGAGGGACTTCAGAGGGGAAAGGAGGGCCTGGACAGCAAGTAGCTGAGATGAGTTGAGAAACTGCTCTTCTCTAGCTGCAACTATCTTTCTTTGTTCTAAGTTTCTTTATTTTTCCCTTTTTAATATATTCTCTATAAAGCATACTTTTTATTTATTTCTTGTTAAATGACACATTTGGAATCTCTTCCTTTTGGCTTGGCTCCTTCTTAAAAAAATAATTTATTGTTCTTTAAGTGAAAGTTCACAGTCCAAATCAATTTGCCATATAAATCCCCAGATAACACTCCACTATGCAACTCTAACTGCTTTCCCCCAACCCCGTGACAGCACTCTCCTCCTTGCCACTCTGTACATCCCATATCCATTCAGCCAACTCCTGTTCCCCTCCACCCTCTCATCTCACATCTGGGCAGGAGCAGCTTAGCCAGCCTTGTGTATCTATTTAAGCCAAGATGCACATTCTTCACCAGCATCACTGTGTGTCTTATAGTTCAGTCCAGTTTTTGCCTGAAGGGTTGGCTTCAGCTCTGGTTTTGGCTCTGGGCTAACAGAGAGTCTGGGGGACATGTCCTCAGGGGACCGACCATTGAGTCTGATGGACTATCAAGTCTATTCTTTTGATAGACTTCTGACACTGGACACCCACTTTTCTCATGCTACATTAGGGACTTTATGTTGTATTCCTTGTCGACAGTTATTGGTAGTGGCAAGCCAGCATCTACTTCTTCTGGTCTCATGCTGATGTAGTCTCTGGATCACATGGCACCTTCTGTCTGCTAGGCTCGTGTTTACCTCCTATCTTTGATGCACTTCATTTTCCTCTGCTCCAGGTGGATTGGAACCCATTGCTAGCTTTAGATGGCCACTTGCTAGCTTTTAAGACCCCAGATACCACTCACCAAAATGGTATGCAGAACATTTAAAAAAAAAAAAAAAAAAACCTTGGTTATGCTAATTAGCCTAAATGTCCCCTGAAATCACTGTCCTCAGGCCCCTGGGCCTGCTACACTGTCCTTCAAACCTTTTACATTTTGGTGTAGTCCAGCTGTGCTAATCTCCTTTCTACTCAGTGCTGTTACTCGTTTCACCTAACCCAACTCCTGTCTACTATCTGGTCTATGAATACCTCCTTCTCTCCCTCCCCACTCTTGCAAACATCAAAGTTTGTTTTCTTCTATGCTTTAACATTTTATTGAGTACTTATAATAGTGGTCTCATACAGTGTTTGTCCTTTTGCAACTAATTTCACTCAACATGATGTCTTTTAGATGATTCCATGTTATATTTCTTAAGCTTATCATTGTTTTTCACCATTGCATAGAAACCATTTTGTGAACATACCATAGTTTATTTACCCATTCATCTGTTGATGGCCACCTAAGTTGATACCATCTTTCTGCAATTGTAGACAGTGCTTCAGTAAACACTGGTGTGCATGTATCTATTTGTGTACCCTAAGAAGTACGATTGATGGATCATGCAGTATTTCTTTTTCTAGCTTTCTAAGAGAGTAACAAATCAATTTTCAAAGTAATTGTACTACTTTATATTCCCACCAGCAGAGCATAAAACTTTCAGTCCCTTCACAAACTCTCCAGCATTTATTATTTTGTGTGGTTTGGATTAATACCAGCCTTGTTGGGATGAGATGGCATCTTATTGTAGTTTTGATTTGGATTTCTCTAATAGCTAGTGACCGCAAGCATTTCCTCATGTACCTGTTAGCATTCTGGATGTCAACTGTAGTGAAATGCCTGTTCATATCCTTTGCCCATTATTTACTTGGGTTATTTGTCTTTGTCTTGTTGAAGTTTTGCAGTACATTGCAGATTATGGAAGTAAAGCACCCAATCGAATCCTTTCTTTTTTGAGTAGATACTCCAAAGATTGTATCCTCTGGGGAAGGCTCCCCACTACTTCTCTTCATGTACCTTCTTTCTTTTCTTTTCAAGTGTTTTTTTTTTTACTAAATAAAAAATGAAAGTGTACATACTCTGTGCTTACAATATTGGGTTAAGCTGGGAGGAGTACACAAGTTGAGTTGAAGTCCCATTAATATTGATCTTCTTACCAACGTGTATTGTCATCAATTTCACCCAACCAAATTTCTAACAACGAGCTAATCTAAACCCTCGCACCTCACCCCCGCCCCTTGCTCTCCCATCATCCCACCCTTCCCACCCTTGTAGCTGTCAAAGAGTCTTTTCTGTTATTTATGAGTCTGCTTTTAAGTTTTTATCATAGGGGTGTCATATAATAATTGTCCTTCTGTCGCTGACTAGTTTCACTCAACGTAATGTCCTCCAGTTGAGACCAAATTGAGAGATGTTTCCTGCTATCATCATTGTTCTTTATCATTGCATAGTACTTCATTGAGTACATATACCAAAGTTTACCCATTCATTCTTTTGTTGTTGGGCATCTGGGTTGATTCCATCTTTTTGCTATCATGGACTGTGCTGCAATGAACATTCGTGTGCATGTGTCAGTTGGTGTGAATGGCCTTGATTCTGTAGGATATATTCCAAGCAGAGGAATTACTGGGTCAAATGGTATATCTATATCCATTATTTTAAGGTAACGCCAGATTGCTTTCCAAAGAGATTACACCATTCTGCAATCCTACCAACAGTGTAGGAGAGTTCCAATCTCTCCACAGCCTCTCCAACATTTAGTGTTTTGTGTTTTTTGGATCATGGCCAATCTTGTTGGAGTGAGATGGTATCTCATTGTCATTTTGATTTGAATTTCTTTAATAATTAATGATCATGAGCATGTCCTCGTTTGTTTTGGGGCTGCCTGGATATCCTCTTTATAAAAGTGTCTGTCCATCTCCTTTGCCCATCACTTAATTGGATGATTTGTCTTTTTCTTATTGATATTTTGTAGTACATTATAGATTATGGAGATCAGGAGTTGGTCTGACATGGACTTGCCAAATATTTTTTCCCATTCTTTAGGTGGCCTTTTAATTCTTTTGATGAAGTCTTTGGTTGAGCAGAAGTGTTTGATTCTTATTAATTCTCATTTATCTATTTTCTCTTCAGATGAATGTGTTTTGTTTGTCAAATTTTGCAGTCTGTCTATATCGTGTATTAAAACTTCCATTTTTGACCCTATTTTAACTTGGATGAGCTTTAACGTTTTAGATTTGGTATTTAGGTCTTTTATCCAATTTGAGTTGATTTTTGTATAAAGTGTGAGATATGAGTCTTGTGTCAATTTTTTGCAGATGGATATCCAATTATGTCAGCACCATTTGTTAGAGAGACTGTTCTTACCCCAGTTTAAAATCTTAGGACCTTTGTCAAATATCAGCTGTTCATAGGAGGATAGTGACGTCTCTGGTGTCTCTACTTTGTTCCATTGGTCTATATGCCTCTTTTTGTACCAGTACCAGGCTGTTTTGACTACTGTGGCAGTGTAATAGGTTTTAAAGTCAGGTAGTGAGAGGCCTCCCAGTCTGTTCTTCTTTTTCAGTAGTGCTTTACTTATTCAGGGCTCCTACCCTTTCCAAATAAAGCTGATAATTTGTTTCTCCATCTCATTCAAAAAGGTCACTGGAATTTGTATTGGGATTGCATTATATAAGTAGATTGCTTTGGGCAATATAGACATTTTCACAATGTTGAGCTTCCTATCCATGAGCAGGGCTGATTGTTCCACTTATGTAAGTCTCTCCTAGTGTCTTGTAGTAAGGTCTTATAGTTTTCTCTGTAAAGATATCTTATTTCTCTAGTTAGATTTATTCGTAGATATTTTATCTTCTTGGGGAATATAGTAAATGGCATTGATTTGGTGATTTCTTCTTTAATAATTTGACCGTTGGTATAAAGGAATCCTATTGATTTAGTTATGTGTATTTTGTACCCCAATACTTTGCTGAATCCTTCTATTAGCTCCAATAGTTTGCTTATGGATTTCTTTGGATTCTCTGTATAAACAATCATATCATCTGCAAAGAGGGAAATCTTTAGTTCTTCATTGCCAATATGGATGCCTTTTATTTCTTTGAGTTGTCTAATTGCTCTAGCTAGAACTTCTAGCACAATGTTGAATAGAAGTGGTGAGAGCGGGCATCCTTGTCTAGTTCCCGTTCTCAAAGGGAATTCTTTCAGTCTTTCACCATTTAGAATGATGAAAGCAGTTGGCTTTGCATAGATGCTACTGATTATATTGAGGAATTTCCCCTTTATTCCTATTTTTCTGAGAGTTTTAAGCATGAATGGATGTTGAATTTTGTCAAGTGCCTTTTCTGCATCAAATGAAAAAATCAAGTGATTTTTATCTTTTGTGTTAATAATGTGGTTGATTACATTAATTGTTTTTCTGGTGTTGCATCTCTGGACTGAAACCAACTTGATCATGATGAATGATTTTTTTTTTAGATGCTGTTGAATTCTATTGGCAGGAATTTCTTGAAGATTTTTGCATCTAGATTCATGAGTGATACTGGTCTGTAATTTTCTTTTTTTGTGAAATGTTTCCCTGGTTTTGGTATCAGGGTTATACTGGCTTCATCGAATGAATTTGGAAGTATTTCATCTCTTTCTATGGTGTGAAATAGCCTCAATGCTATTGGAGTTAATTCTTCTCTAAAAGTTTGGTAGAATTCTCTGGTGAAGCTGTCTGCACCATGACTTTTTTTGGTTGGTAGATTTTTGATAATTTTTTTAATCTCTTCCTTTGTGATAGATTTATTAAGTTGATCTATTTCTCCTTGTGATAGTCTTGGTGAGTCTTATAAATCTAGAAATTTGTCCATTTCCCCCAGGTTTTCAAACCTGTCAGAGTATAGCTTTTTATAGTATTCTGTTATGATATATTTTATTTCAGTTGGGTCTGTTGTAACATCTCCCAACTCATTTCGTAATCAGTTTATTGTATCTTCTGCTGTTTTTCTTTTGTAAGTTTAGCCAATGGTTTATCAATTTTGTTAATCTTTTCAAAGAACTAGCTTTTGGTTTTGTTAATTTTTTCGATTGTTTTTCTATTCTCTAATTCATTTAGTTCTGCTCTAATCCTTATAATCTTTTCTTCTGGTATCTGAGAGGTTCCTGTTTTGTTCTCATTCTACTTGTTCAAGCTGTGAGATTAATTCTTTAATTTGTGCTCTTTCTTCTTTCCGGAAGTGTGCACTGACAGAGATAAACTGATCTCTGAGCACTGCTTTTGCTGTATCCCATAAATTCTGGTACAATGTGTTTTCATTCTCATTTGAATCCATAAATTTCTTTAATGTTTCTTTAATTTGTTTTATAACCCAAGGCTTTATAAGCAAAATGTTGTTCAGTTTCCACAAGTTTGAATTTTTACCTATGAATTTTCTGTTATTGATTTAAACTTTTATAGCTCTGTGGTCTGAGAAGGCACTTTGCAATAAATCAGTGGTTTGGATTTCATAGAGAATTGTTTTATGACCTAACATATGGTCTATTCTGGAGAATGTTCCATGTACTTTGGAGAAGAAGTTGTATTTATCTGCCAGTGGATGAAAAAATCTGTATATGTCAATAAGGTCAAGTTGGTTGATTGTTGCAATAAGATCTTCTGTATCTTTACTGAGCTTTTTTTCTAGATGATCTATCCTTAACTGAAAGGGGAGTGTTAAAGTTCTCAACTATTATTGTGGATTGACCAGTCTCATTTTTCAGTGTTGTCAGTATTTGCTCAATGTATTTCGGTGCTTTGGTATTGGGTGCATAAATATTTAATATTGTTAAGTCCTGCTTGATTATTGAACCTTTGAGCAATAGGTAGTGACTAGCCTTGTCCACAATAGTGGATTTTACATTAAAATCTATTTTATATGAGATTAATATTGCCACACCTGCTGTTTTTTGTGTATTGTTAGCTTGATATATATTATTCCAACCTTTAATTCTCAACCTGTTCTTATCTTTAAATCTAGGGTGTGTTTCTTGTAAGCAACAGATAGATGGGTCATGTCTTTTGTTCCAAGATATCACTCACTGTCTCTTTACTGTAGCGTTCAGTCCCTTTACATTCAATGCGATTATTGATAGGTGTATGTTTAGTGGTGTCATTGTGATATGTTTATTTTTGTGTTGATGTTTTCTCTGTTGTTCTTATTAATCTGTTCTGGGACATTCTTCTTTATGTATTTTATGTGTGTTGATTTTATATTTGTTGAGACTCCTGTATTGTGTTTCTTAATTTCAAATAATGTATTGTTAATCTCTTTTATGGCTACATGTATTATCCCCCTCAACATATATTTATTGAAATCAATTTTAACTATTTTATGAGTCTGAAACTTTCTCTGCATCAAAAACAACTGTAACTATTGTAGTGTATCCCTCTTTTAATGTGATGACATTATAGTTATCATGATATGATCATGGATTGCCTTATTATAATACTGTAGCTTTTGGCTTGGTTTGGTGAAGTTTTGTGCCTTCCTTAACAGATTAGAAATTTGGATGAAGTGCCTTGAATTATCACCTAAAACATACATTTAGGGAAGAGCGTCTTTCAATATTTTGTGTAATTTTGGTTTAGTTTTTATGAAGTCTTTAAATTTCTCTTTATTTTCAAAAGTCTTAATTTCAGCATTATATTTGATAGATAATATTGCAGAATAATAATTCTAAGATGGAAGTTTTTCTCATTCAGGGCTTCGAATGTATCTGCCCACTGTTTTCTAGCCACCATTGTTTCAGCAGAAAAGTCAGATGAAAGTCTACAGGATTTCCCTTGGAATGTTAATTTTGATTTGAGCCTTGCTGTCTTCAGAAGCATCTGTTTGTGTTTTAGCTTATTAAGTTTAATTATAATATACTTTGGGGTCCTTTTTGGATCTAACTTTTGCTGTGTTCGATAAACATCTGGGATATCTATGTTCTCTTTGCTCATAATCTCAGAAAAGCGTTCTGTCAGCATTTCTGAGGCAATACTCTATGTTGTCATTAATCCTCTCTTGCTCAGGAACTCCAATTAAATGTAAATTATTCCTCTTCATAGGGTCCCACATGTTTCTTAATGCTTCTTCATTTTTCTTATTTATTTTCTTTGATTTCAACTCATAAATGCTGGCATTAGTTACTTTGTCTTCTAGGTCACTGATTCTAACTTGCATCTGTTCAATCCTGCTCTTTTGGCTTTGGATAGAATTATCCAGTTCTGTAATTCTGTTATTAATCTGATGTATTTCAGATTGCTGTTCTAGCATTTCAAATAGTTCACCAAATTTTTCATTTTGTTCTATTGCATTTTGTTTAATCTCTAGGAGGTTTTTATATATAACTCTTTTGTATTCAACCTCAGATAGATTCAGAAAGGCTTCTTCTTCTGGGAAATTTTTTGAATCTTTATTTAGGGAATTTTCTGGAGCATTTGAAGGCTGTTTCTTTAAATGATTAATTATAGTCTTCTGCCTGTGTGCCATCTAGATACTATTTGACTTCTCTGATAATGGATCTAAGAGAATTGTTGGTCACCAGCTGTCTCTACTACTCTAGTGACTTGCCCCAAGTGGACTCTCAAGGGTGGAAGACTCTGCTTATTGGGTAGCAAAGACGCTGCTCTGTTTATGGAGAAACTGGGATCTGTCAGCCAATCTTACAATTGGAGTGAGAGAAAAGAGGCAGGAAGAGTTGAAGCTTTTCAATAGAGAAATGTTCAGGGAGAAATACAAGCCTGTCAGCCTTAAAAGTAACCTGCACTTCTATGCAAGGAGCTGTCCAGGTGCTGAACTGGGACCTTGGAGCTGTCCAACAGGCTGGCCTGAACAGGCGGTTGGGAACAGCAGACTTCACCTGCCAGCTTATAATGAAAATATGTTACCATTACTGGCTGTTTGCGGAAGCTGGAGTTCTCTGTGACAATGAAGAAGCAGAAGCAGAGGTCAGACAGTTGCTGGATCATTTTTGAGAGGAGAATATTAGTCTGATACTGTTGCCCAGTCAAATATGTTAGGTCCTAAGGCTTCCCAGATATTCAACGCTCCATAAAAAATATCATCCAGGCCTTAGTTCTCAGAGGGAAATGAGGAGATGTCTGTTTACTCTGCCATCTTGTAGTGGAATCCTACACCTTCTTTCTATAAGCACCTTCTATCTTAGTTATCTAGTACTGCTCTAACAAAACTACTACAACTAGGCAGCTTTAAGAAACAGTAATTCCCTTTTTCAAACTTTAGGAGGCTACATGTCTGAATTCAGCATGCAGGCTCTAGGGTAAGTCTCTCTCATCTTCTATTCCTTGGCTCCTTGGTGATCTTCCTGATGTATGACTATCTTCCCCCACCTCTGCTGATATTTTTAATTTACTTAATAAATTACTTTATATCCCTAAGAGATTGATTTAAGACACACCTCCACCTGTCTGTCATGAGGGCTTAAGAATGGAGGTGATGCTGGAAACTATATTACAGGTATTCAATTACCAACAGGGTCACCCATGGCAGGCTGGTTTAAGATGGGCTTCCAGACTAAGACAGACTAGGGTGAAATACTTCACCGTCTGTTACTAAAAACAGTTAAACAATGAAAACCTTATTAATAGCAGTGAAATCCATTGTATTTTCAGTCACCTCATATGCATTCAAAAGTGGAACAATAAATAAGGAACACCAAAGAGTTGGCATAGACTACTGCATATGGGGACTGACAATGAAGTTCACAAATTCATCCTAGAAAAAGGGCAACATACCTCATTTCTGAATATCACTACTGTCACCTTTGAAGTACTCTCCTTGTAAAGCTATGCACTGGTGCCAACAGCTAATCCACCCTTTAAAGCAATGTTGGAACTCTTTTCCTGGAATGACCATCAGAGCTATCATCGTATTACCCTTGATGTCCTGAATGTTATATAAATGTCTTTCTTTCCATATTTCCTTTAGATTTATGAAAAAAAAGTCATTGGGGGCCAGATAAGGTGAATAGGGGAGGTGTTTCAATACAGTTATTTATTTACTGGCCAAAAACTCCCTCACAGACAACTATACATTTAAGTTCTCAAGTTTGCCACTATATGCAATGGCCATTCCAGAAAGAGTGCCAAAATTGCTTTGAAGGGTAGACTAGTTGCTGCTATCATAGCTTCCTAAGGAGTGTACTTTGAATGTGACTGTAGTGATATTCAGAAATGAGATATGTAGCACTTTGAATAATTAAGTTTATGGACTTAATTGTCAGATCTTTTATACTATATACTACCAAAAGAATGAACAAATCTGTCTTGGAAGAAGTATAACCATAATTCTCTTTAGAAACAAGAACAGTGACACTACATCTCACATACTTTGGATGTATTATTAGGAGGAATCAGTTCCTAGAGAAGGATGTCATGCTTGGTAAAGTAGAGGGTCAGCTAAAGCTTAAGCATAGCAATAATTCTGAGGATGGAACAGGATCAAGTAGTATTTTGTTCTACTGTGCCTGTAAGTTGAAACTGACTCAGTGACATAACAAATGCAGTATTCAGTCCATACAACTACTATTTCACAATCCAGATTCTAAGGACACATTTATCCTTCCCCTGCAAGACTTCATTAGTTCTTACATTGCCTCACTATTAAGAACTGGACTGAGTCCCCCCAACATCTGTCTCCCCCACTTGTCTGTCAGTTGTCCTACTGTGGTCACTTGTATGCTGCAGTGATGCTGAAAGCTATACCACCAGGATTTAAAATATCAGTAGGGTCACTCGTAGGGCCAGATTCCAGTGGACTATCCAGACTAAGATAGATTAGAATGAAGGTTTTAGTGATCTACTTCTCAGGAGAATTGGCCAGTGAAAACCTTATGGATAGCAGCAGACCATAATCTGGTGTAGTACTGAAAGATATGAGCCCCTCATATTAGAAGGCATTTGAAATACAAGTGGGAAAGTGCTGCTTCCTCAAACTATAGTGGACCGTTAACGATATTGGTAGAGACAAGCATGTGAGTACTTCATTTGTTGATGTGACGTACCCCAAATGAGAAGAAATAATTGTAAACATCCATATGCAATTGAAACATGGAATGTATGAAACTGAAAGTAGTCAAAAATTAAATGGGCTGCTTAAAGAACAATATCCTAGTCATTAGTGGTCTGAAATGGACTGCTATTGGCTGTTTTGAATCAGACAGTCATAAACTCTACTCTGCAAGAAATGACAAATTCAACAGGAACAACATCACACTCATTGTCAAAATAGATTAAAAGATGTATCCTGAAGTTGGAGTGCCATCAGTGGCATGGTAATATCCACAGGTTGCATAGTGGTTAAATGCTACAGTTGTTAACAGAAAGGCTGGCAGTTCAAATCACCAGGCACTTCTTGGAAACTCTACAGGCAGTTCCACTCTGTCCTACAGAGTTTATGAGTAGGAATCAACAAGATGGCATTTATTTATTTATTTATTTGTTTATTTTGGTTTGACTTTACTAGGAAGACCAGTTAATGTTAATGTTGTTCAAAGTTATACACTGGAAACTAATGCCAAAGAGGAAGAAATTGAAATTTTGGGCCAACTTCTACAGTCTGAAATATATTAAACATGCAGTCAAGATCCATTGATAATTGCTCATGATAGGATTGGCAAAACTGGAAACAAGGGAGAAGAATCAGTAGTAGAGAAATATTGCCTTGATTGTAGAAATACTGTGAGAGATCACAAAATAGAATTTTGCAATACCGACAACATCAGTACAAATACACTTTTCAGCAGCATAAATTGTGACTATGCACATGAATCTCTCATTGGAAAACACAGACATGATATCAACTACACCTGTGGAAAGAAATGTTGGGAAAGCTCAAAATCACTAGTCATCTGGTCTTTGATCATTAGAGTTCATTTCTTCATATCTGTTCTTGAGATGGCCTAAATTCAGGCAAGATATAGTCAATGTCATACATTGGCCTTTGTAGACTTGTTTCAATTTTCTTCAACTTGAATTTGTATCTGAGCAATTGGTGATCTGTTCCAGAGTGGACTGAATAGTGATTTTGAGCTTGCCATCATTTCTTTCCATAGTTCAAGAAGGGCAACAGAAAAAACTCTGTAACTTTCTTATCTTCTGGTTGCCTGTCTATGTTTATAACTGTTAATAAACATTAGTTGATGTTGGTCCCTGGTGCATAGTAATAGTGTCCTTGGGGACAGGAACAAACATAAATATGCAACAAAAGAAAATCAAAGACTATGTTGGTACTTTTTCTTAAGGAATTAAGAAACAGGAACAAAAATATGCCTTCCACGTCAGTCATCATCAGGAGTTATCTTAGTTGCTTAGTGTTGTCATGCAGAAATACCACAAGTGGGTGGTTTCAAAGAACAAACATTTATTTTTTCGCAGTGCTGTAGGCCAGAAGACCAAATTAGGGTCTTTTAACTATGCCAACTCATTCTATGCTAGTAGCCGCAGGCCTTCCTTAGTTTTCTGGCCATCCTGACACTGGCATCTGTCTTTCCCATTTTTGCCTATCTAGACATCATCCATGAAGAGATCAAGAGGCCATTAAAAAGACAGGAAAGGAAGAAAAAAACAAATTGGATGTCAGAAGAGACTCTGAAACTTGCTCTCAAATATTGAGCAGCTAAAGCAAAAGTAAGGAATGGCAAAGTAAAATATCTAAACTGAAGATTTCAAAGAGCAGCTCAAGAAAGAGAAAATAAAATATTATAATGATATGTGCAAAGAGCTGGAAATGGAAACCCAGAAGGGAAGAGCAAGTTCTACATTTCTCAGACTGAAAGAACTAAAGAAAAAATTCATCCCTAGAGTTGCAATAGTGAAGGATTTTACAGGGAAACTATTAAACAACTCAGCATCAAAAGAAGATGGAAGGAATACACAGAGTCATTATACCAGAAAGAACTGGTTGATGTTCAGCCATTTGAAGAGGTAGCATATGGTCAGAAACCAATGGTACTGAAGGAAGAAGTTGAAGCTGTGCTGAAAGCATTGGCAAAAAACAAAGCTCCAGAAACTGATGGAATATCAATTGAGATATTTCAACAAACAGATGCAGCACTGAAAGGGCTCACTTGTGTATGCCAAGAAATTTGGAGGCCAGCTACCTGGCTAACCGACTGGAAGAGAGCCATATTTATGCCCATTCCAAAGAAAGGTGATCTAATTGAATGCAAAAATTACCGGACAATATCATTAGTATCACATGCAAGTAAAATTTTCTCAAGATCATTCAAAAGTGGCTGCAACAGTGTATTGACAAAGAACTGATAGAAATTCAAGCTGGATTCAGAAGAGGATGTGGACCCAGAGATATCATTGCCGATGTCAGATGGATCTTGGCTGAAAGCAGAGAGTACCAGAAAGATGTTCACTTGTGTTTCATGGGCTATGTGAAGGCATTTGACTGTGTAGATCATAATAAATTATGGCTAACATTGCAGAGAATGGGAATTGCAGAACACCTAATTGTGCTCTTGAGGAATTTGTATATGGATCAAGAGGCAGTCTTGTGAACAGAACAAGGTGACACTGCATGATTTAAAGTCAGGAAAGGTGTGTGTCAGTGTTGTATCCTTTAGCAATAGCTTTTCAATCTGTATGCTGAGCAAATAATCTGAGAAGTTGGATTCTACAAAGAAGAACAAGGTATCAGGATTGGAGGATGACTCATTAACAACCGGTGTTGTGCAGACAACACTATCTTGCTGGAAGTGAAGAAGATTTGCAACATTTATTGATGAAGATCAGGGATGACAGTCTTCAGCAGGGATTGCACCTCAACATGAAGAAAGCAAAAAAACCTCAAAACCAGGCCAGTAAGCAACATCATCATAAGCAGAGAAAGGACTGAGATTTTCAAGGATTTCAGTCTGCTTGGGTCCACAGACAATGCTCATGGAAGCAGCAGTCAAGAAATAAAAAGGCACATTGCACTGGGAAAATTTGCTGCCAAGGACCTCTTCCAAATATTTAAAAATAAAGATGTCACCTTGAAGACTAAGGTGTGCCTGCCCAAGCCGTGGTATTTTCAGTGGCATCATGCACATGAGAAAGCTGGACAATGAACAAAGAAGACAGAAGAAGAATTGATGCCTTTGAATTATGGTGTTGGAGAAGCATGTTGAATGTATGATGGACCGCCAAAAGAACAAACAAATCTGTTCTGGAAGAAGTACAACCAGAGTGCTCCTTGGAGCCAATGATGGCAAGACTGCATCTTACATGCTTCAGACATGTTTTCAGGAGGGATGGGTCCCTGGAGAAGGATGTCATGCTTGGCAAAGTGGAGAGTCAGCAAAAAAAAGAGGAAGACCATCAATGAGATGGATTGACACAGATGTCCACAACAATGGGATTAAGAATGAAAACAATTCAGGACATGGTGCAAGACCATGCAGTGTTTTGTTCTGTTGTTCATAGGGTCACTGTGCGTTGGAATCGATTCAACAGTACCTAACAACAACAAAAACAGAGTTTTTTTACATCCCAAAGCCATCCACCATACAGGAGCTTCCCACACAAAATATCAGATAAATATCTTGTCTTAGTTTCTTAGTGCTGCTATAACAGAAATACAAGTGGGTGGCTTTGATGAACAGAAATGTCTCGTTTTAAGAGGCCATTTCCACAGGCCATTCTTCAGTTACACCCAGAAAACAACCCAGTTTAATCTGGAGTTCTTAAAAACAGACTTATGTTAAGAGACCTGAAGTTCCTTTCCATACGGCAGCATCAGCCCTGCCTTCCCCGTCACACTTCACAGGAATTTAGTTCACATGTGTCCCAGCAGCATGGACTATGGTAACATACAAGAAAAAGAAGGTGTTGTGGGGATGGATATATTGGCTCTTGTAATTTGTGGAAGCATTTGCTTGTTCTCTGTACAGCAATACCTTAATCCAATTCCCTTATA
Organism: Heterohyrax brucei; assembly: GCA_028571685.1. NCBI lineage: Eukaryota > Metazoa > Chordata > Mammalia > Hyracoidea > Procaviidae > Heterohyrax > Heterohyrax brucei. Next base: position 6,677,690 of record CM053153.1, read on the forward strand.
ACAATTCCCTTACAATTCCCTTGTAACCTGTAAATGGAGTTACTAATCATTTTTTTGTTTTACTTTTTTTCTGCATATGATCCCATTTACATGCTTTATCAGTAGTTGAATAATGGAAGCATTTTCATAATTATCTGGCTTTATTCACTACTTTTGAGGCAAAACATCCCATATCCGACAGCATTCAGAGTTGAGAAGAGGCTGAATGTATTGGAAAGGGATAGTCTAAAACATCACCATGTTGGCAAGTGCCAGCCATACTCTATTTTCCCAGAAGGTCTAGTTTAAGACATTGGTGCTAAAATACTGGGATATTTTCACAGCATTAAATTTCTTTTCTCACTCACTGACAACAAGGGGCTGACATTATCTCAAATCATCGTGAGAGGTTAGCAGTAGCAGAAACATTTTGTCTTAGTTTCTTAGTGCTTCTATAACAGAAACACAAGTGTGTGGCTTTCATGAACAGAGATATGTTCTCTCAATTTAAGAGGCTAAAACAAAAAAACAGACACTTTGGTATTAGTCAGTTCAGACTCATACTGACCCTAGCAACAGAGTAGAACTTCCCTATACAGTTTCCAAGGAGTATCTGGAGTATTCAAATTGCAACCTTTACCTTAGCATTTGAGTTCTTAACCACTGTCCCACCTGGGCTTCTTTAAGCAGCTAGAAACTCTAATTGAGGACACCAGTTTTTGCAGCAAACACTCTTTCTCTGCTCTGCAGGAAGAGTCCTTGTTTCTGCTTCTCAGGACCGCCATCTTGGAGTCCTAGACTTGTAGACCGATCTGCCTCCTTTGTGCTCACGTAGAGTTGGTCTTCCCCTGTATCTGCTGTCTTCTCTGACTAATCTGCTCTTTTATATCTCAAAAGTGACTATGTTTAGAAAATACCCTATACTGATATGGTCTCTTTAATATAACAAAGAAACTCTGTTTCCAAATAGGATTATATCCACAGGTATAGAGATTCAGATTTGGAACACGTATGTTTGGGGACACAATGATTTATATCATGCACCCTAACAAACCCTTCTGTTTCTCAACTTTTTGTCAGAATAAACTTACAAACCCTCCCAAAATAAGTTTTTGCTCACACGATCCACCAGTAGAAGCCACTATGACCCTAGTGTATACATATATTTTTTGTGCTCTCCAAAATGAAATGCCTACCAGAATTGCAGAAAGTCTAGGGAGCATGAACTATTTAAATAAACTATTTAGATAAAAGAGCCATGGATGTCAGGAGGAAGACAAGGTTCCCAAAAGAACAAACCAGAAGTGAAACACACATCCATGGAGTCAACTTCAACTCACAGAGACCCTACAGACAGATTTGAACTATGCCATAGAGTTTCCATGGAGCATCTGGCAGTTTTCAACTGCTGACCTTTTGGTTAGCAGCCATGGCACTGTGCTAGCCACCAGGGTTTCCTGCGTCAGAACTCTCATCGCCCATCTGCATTCTGAATGTGACTGAAAGGGTCACTACACACTTCTTTGAGGTGAACTTCTGTTCTGGTTATGGAGTCTATCGATTTTTTGAGAGTAATAGCATATTTTAATATCTTTTGTCTTTGTGATAAAGCCATCTCCACTAAATGAAAATTTTCTTCTGTAGGAGTCAGCACAAAGCTGGTTCCTATGAGGCAGAGGTTAAAGATGTCCCCCCAAATGTCCAATTTTTTGAAACTGCCGTATCACTCTCTCCTCTGTAACATCACTGACTCCGTTTCCACTCAGTACTTTCCCTCCCGTCTTTGAGTTCTATAATTTGCTGCAAAGTCTCACGGAACTCACAAACCGTACCAAAGAAATAGTTCACATAGTTGTGGAAGCTGGCAAGGCCCAAATCCTGGGTCAGGCATAGTCTTTACTGGGCTGAAAAACTCAAATTGGCAGGTCAGGCAGCAGACTGCTGGCTCCCAAGACTGGGGAAGCTGGTGAGTCGGGTCAGACAGCAGATTGCTGGCCCATGGAGCTCTGGAAACTGGCACATTACAGAATCACCAGTTCAACTGGCAGCTGATGGCTAAGTTCAAGTCCCAAGAACTGAATATCAGACAATAATGCAAGATCCATGTAGAAAAAGAGAGGGAGCCCCATCAGAGTACCCATGTGTATACACTGGATACAGGCCACACCCCAGGTGAAAACATAAGTTGAATAACAGTGGGATTTTAGTTATGTCCTCCTGTAAGGCTGCAACTCAAGATATACCCCGTACCAAACTTACCTCACTAATAAAGAGGTTAGGGTTTATAATGCATAAAATGGCAGAAAAAACACTTACAATGGAAGAAAATTAGAACAATTTTGTCAGGTCACAAAATGGAAGACAGCAAGACAGAACTGAGCATGACGGCCAACTCAAGGTGATGCATCTCTCCAGTCATCAGGATTTCCGTACACGTTATTGGCATAATCTCACTTCATCACTGTGAGTCACCAAGACCATGGCTAGAAGAGCCATATTAAGTAATTCATTGCACCCCAGCCCCCCACTTTTTTTCACCTATAAAATGGAATAAAGGATCTACTTCCCAGAACTCTTGGTTAAACAAATTGAAAGAAGAGAAAGAGCCAGCACATAGGAAGGACTCAATAAAGTTTAAAGCTTTCCTCTTCATTTGTTTTAAGCAGAACTGAAAATGTATACTCTTAGACTTAAATCAAATTCTAGACAGGAAATCCTAACTTTCTATATATTAAAATACTGGATTTAAAATATCTTCAACCTTCTGTCACCTCCATCACTGGAAATTGAATAAAAAGAAACATGATGTAAATCCAAGGCTTTAAAAAAGTCTCAGAATTTCCATAAAGCAGATGAATTGTAAAATGTCACCTCCATGAGACAAGGAGCTGGGAATCAATATACAAAGCAGAAATACAACGTTATTGGTTTTCCTTCTCAATAGCACTGTAGTCCCTTTCACCCTGAACCACGTATTTTTCTATTTACATTTTTGAAACAGGGTAGGCTTTTTTTCTCTCTTCCAGGAATGAAAATATCAGCAACAAAGACAGAAACAAATGAACAGGGTCAATATTTCATCTATGAAAATTTCAGACACTGTATAGGTTTCTTTCCCTTTTTTCTCCTTTCAAATTTTGAGGTTGTTTATCTATGTACCATTTTATGATTTTTTCCACTTTTATTGTACACAGTTAATTATATTTTTTCAGGATCCAGTTCAAATGCCACTTCCTTGACTCATAAGAGTATAGGATTTCAGAACAAAGAATGGTCATAAGGTTTACTACTTAGGTAAGTATCTTTTCTTTTTTTTCCTTGTTTGAGTTTTTGTTGTGGTTTGGGAAGAGTTATACATCAAATTAGGACTGTTTGTTTTCTCTGTCTTTTTTTGCTCTCTGCCACTGCTGTCCTTTCATGGGTACCCTAAGAACACGCCCATGAGCAACCTATGCTGTCGTCGCCACATACCATGGAGTCAATTCTACATCACAGAAACCCCAGAAAACAGAGTAGGGCTGCCCTCATACAGTTTCCTGGACTGTAATCTTTATGGGAGCAGATCACCAGGTCTTTTCTCCCAGCGACTGGCTGGTGAATGTGACCATTTTCATTACCAGTTGTAACCCTGCTGGCATAGCAGTTAAGTGCTACATCTGCTAACCAAAAGGTTGGCAGTTCAAGTCCACCAGGTGCTTCTTGGGAACTTGGTGAAGCTGTTCTACTCTGTCCTATAGGGTCACTATGATTTGGAATTGATTTGATGGAATTGGTGGTATCAAGACAATTTTGACTCATACTGACCCTATGTGGTAAGCAGCTGAGCACTCAACCATTGGGCCACTGTGGCTCCTTTGAGCAGCTGTAAATGGAACAAAGATGCACAGGAAGAGAGAGAATCTGATTATTCTTGCTCATCACATTATTTTGATGTCCCCCCCCCCAAAACAACACTGCTGTTGAGTTGATACCAACTCATAACAATCCCATATGAGTCAGAGTAGAATTGTGATTCATGGGATTTTTAGTGGATGATTTACAGAAATAGATCACCAGGCCTTTTCAACGAGACACTTCTGGATGGACTAGAACCTTCAGTCTTTTGAGCGATGTTCAAGTATGCAACATCACCTACCCCAAGACAGGCCACTGGCCCCAAACCTGCTGATATCACAGAGTCCACGAGTCCTGGACACTTATTGGCTCCCTGGAGAGAATACAAGCAAGTGGGCACCTTTTCTGAGATGGAAGAATCAGGGAGCGACTCAGTCCATGATGAAGTCGGGACTACAGGAGTCATCTGGGAATAACTAAGTATCGTCTGTCTTTGCAGTAGACCTGGGTTTTTGTTTTTGTTCTAAATTTACAATTTACCAATTGTCATGATCTGTAGAGCTTTCATTGACTGATTTTTGGAGTGGATTTCCAGGCTAACATGGAAAGAGAGAATTCTACCGCTTAATCACCAATGTTCACTTTCATTATCAGTTATTGTTGTTACTGTTAGGTGCTATCAAGAAAATTTTGACTCATAATGGCCCCATGTGACAAAATAGAATTGACCCATAGGATATCCTAGAAAAGTTCAGAGGTTTAAAATCCTCAGGGGCTCTGTGGCAAATCAAGGGCAGTAGCTTTAACCATTACAGGAGCGGACCCACTGGATAGGGTCAAACAGCTAGCTTCTCAATTGACAACCAAGCACTTAACCACTATGGGTCCTTGGTTACAGATAACCAGAAAACCAAACTCATTGCTGTCTAGTTGATTTCAACGCATAGTGACCCCACAGAACAGAGTAGAACTGCCCCGTAGAGTTTCTGAGGAGCACCTGATGGATTTGAACCACCAAACTTTCGGTTAGTGGCTGCCATGCTTAACCACTATGCCACCACATTTATTAACCTGCCTGTGAATGTTGTGGTCACAAGAAACTTTGCATACGTTAAATTACCTAGTTCTCACACAAATGGTCAACCATAGGTTGACCATTATCCTCATTTTATAGGTAAGGAATCTGAGCTACACAAAGGTTAAGGAATTTTTTAGGTCACACTACTGTTAGAAAACTGATCTGTGACCAAGCATTCTGTCGGAAAGTTCATTTGTTTAGCTTCTGTATGATGTCTCCTCATCAGGTTGTGAACGTCTTCAGAGTAAGGGCTTTAATTATTTGATTTTTACATTCTTTTCCCTGCCGTAGTGTCTGTCATAAAATAAATAAGCAAAATAGTAAATTCTTGGCCCTACAGTTTAAAAGCTCTATCGTTGATGTAGAAGCAAGTGGACATCTCTCTGAAGACAGAAGAATCAAGGAGTGACTCAGTCCACGCTGAAGCTGGGCCAATAGGATCACAGAGGAAAAGGTAGAGGTCCTTTTCCGCAACAATTGCATTATTTTTTTAATTAATAAAGGAGTGAATAAATGAATGAGTGAATAAACTAGGCATGAGTTAGGATGCTGTTGGCTGATACTTCCAGGTGGTCAGACATGTGGAGTTTCAGAGGCAGGGCAAGGACGACTTGCAGGGAGATTGAATTTATGGCTTAAGGCAATGAGCAGGATGTTGGAAGAACTGAGGTGGCCACTCTGGGTCCTCAACTATGTCAGTATGGACTCTTGACAGGTCAGGTACCTGAATGCACCCTGACAGATCACGGCGACAAGACTTCAGAGTTAGGTCAAACCTGCTGCAAAAGCCTCCTTTAGGCTAGGTGCCACCTGCAGACGGAGGGCAATGTTGGTGATAGAAGTTTAGTGACTGTATCGTTCCAGATTTTCACAAAAGCTGATCATCTGTTTGAGCTGCATTTAGGAAGTAAGGTTTTCATTTCCCTCCTTAGGCTTTATTTTCCAAAATGCTAAATTAACATACATGGCTTTTTAAATCCAAAAATGTCATTTGGATTTTTTTATATATATTTCCCTACCTTGTGTGGTTGATACAAATAGACTGTAGAGTTCCAAATCAATGTTCCTGACGAGGCGTCTGAGGGCTGTGATTATTGGATCCAAGCAACAAAGCCTTTAAGAGGAGATAGAAGAACACGATGTCTCTGTCCAAAAGTATCTCCAAGTGGAAGGCCTTAGGAACCAGAGACTGATTTTACAGTCAGGTTCTTTTAACCTAGGAGTCCTGTTGCTGTGTCAGTGCAGCACTCTCCAGTTGCTGGGCCATTGGATCAAGCCAATTATTACTTATGACTAGAAGTTAGGCTGGAGCCCTGGTGGCCTGATTGTCAAAGTGCTCGACTGCTAACCAAAAGGTCTGTGACTCGAACCTACCCAGCTGCTGTATGGGAGAAAAGACCTGAAGATCCTATCCCACAAAAGCGTGTAGCCTAGGAAACCCTACGGGGAAGTTCTGCTCTGTCCTATAGGGTCACAATGAGTTGGAGTCAACTCGACGGCATCCAACAACGGGCTAGAAAATTATTCCCTTCTCTACCAGTTATTCCTGGAACTCCCTGGGCCAGTTCCTCTGCCTTGGCCAGTTGACCTTTAGCAGCTACCTTGTCTCTTTCTCTGCAAAGCTTCTCTATACAAACACTGGGAAGCAAAAGCTACATTTCTCTGCTCAATAGCAACTAGACTGCCAGATGCAAATTCAGTTATACCAATTATAAGCACTTAAGTGATTTAGAAGGCAGAAGTAAATTGGAGGCCAGTTTCTCCCTGGAGTAGTGTTGTGGTTGCCAAGAGGCAGTTTCAGAAGAGGCAATGGAAGATGAAGCCTCCACTGCCTGATTCCCTTATCTCTGGTGGGGTGCCTTGCAGCCTCAGTTGTCTCACCTGCCTCTGACTCATTTCTCTAGTCCCAGATTCTGTAAGCACGTTACTCCTTATGTTAATTCATGTTCTGCTTAGAAATCCTTAGATTGGTTTCTGTTTCCTGCAGAGAGCCCTAACTGCTGGAGCAAGACTATTCCCTGAGACTTCAGTTAATTCATATCTTTAGTGAGACTAATGAAATGATTAAATGCAGGGACCTGGAACAAATTATTCCTTGAGTTTCATATTATTTTTGTTTAAGACCGAGGTTGAAAGAAATCAAACTCTGTAGACAAATTTTACCTCAGTAGGTAATCCAAATTCTGTCAAATTTAAAGTGAAAAATATCATGAAAACATTCCATGCAATTCTATGCTTTTTTAAATGTCTATTATATTTTGAAGGAATCCTAGTGATTCAGTGGTTACAGTGATTAACTGGTAACAGTAAAAGTTGGTGGTTCAAAGCCACCAGCAGCAAAGATAGGGAAAGATGTGGGACTAGCTTCCATGGGCATTCATAGTCTTCGAAACCTTTTGGGGGTTCTGTGAGTTTATATTCAGCAGTGAGATTATGTTCTAAGCAGTGTACCAGGCAACGCTTGTATAATGATGTATATAATAATGAGCCAGATATACTTACTGGCTTCAAGGAACTTGTTCTATCAAGGCAGAGACAAGCGGTCAGAAAATTTCAGCAGCATCATAAGTGGTACAGTTATTAGGAGCACAAGAACACAGACAAGTGTCACTAACTACATGTGGGAAATTAGTTTTCATGAGTATCACAGAGGTGGAGATGGCATTGTCTGATTAGAGTTTTTAGAGGCCAGTCAAGACTGGAAACTTACTACACAACATTAGCTACCTACACAACAAATTTTCCCCATTTCTCCTAACTTGGAATTACCACCTTCTACCACAGAGTTGAAAATGTCATAGATTTGCACTACCATGCAGCTAGTCCCTGGGTGTTTTAATTATCCAGTACTGCTGTAACAGAAATACCGTGAGTAGATGATTTTAAAAAGATAAACTTTATTTTGACACAGTCCAGCAGGCTAAAAGTCCACATTCAGGGCATCAGCTCCAGGGGAGAACTACCTGTGTTGGCTCTGGAGGAAGGTCCTTGTTGTCAATCTTCCCCTGGACCCCAGGTCCTTTCCAAGGACATGTCCTGCTCCTGATAATGCTTCTCAAACCAGGGATGTAGAGGTTCCCTCAGGCCCCGTTTTCAAAGGGAAAATTAAAGTAGGCAGTCAGGATTAATTCTTTACCTGTGATTCAGGAATAATTCTTTATCTATTTTTTTCTTAAAATTCTTCTTAACATTGCTTGGCTCAGGCAGGAAATCACACATTAATTTGCAGGAGCCAGTAAAATAAAATCTTTGCAGTCTTTGCCACCACCTACAACCTGTGGCCTTCAGTAGGGTCTGATTCATGGAGACCCTAAAGATCAAGATAGAACTGTCCCCTAAAGTTTGCAGGGAGCACCTAGAGGATTTGAACTGCGGACCTTTTGGCTAGCAGAGGTAGTACTTAAGCCACTGCACCGCCAGGGTTTGTGCAGTCTTTACAGCTTCTTCTTTAGGAATATCAAGCAAGCGGAAGTGCCAGTTCCGGAACCCCCTGCTCAGGTTACAACCAAGAGCTTCCTGGACTTCAGTTCTGATGCATATTCCTCCTGGCCTGCCCCTGGACTGATGCCCCTCTCCAATTACCCTACTTGTTTTCTCTCTGACACCTGCTTCTGTACTGGCCCATAGCCTCTCTCCTAAAAACTTCAGCTTGCTGGCAGCTCAGATAGGCTTTGAGGACAAGAACACTCCCTGCCCTTTTTCATACTGCTTTGCAAACACAACTTTCGATTATTCACCCAAAGCACGTGTCTCAGAGACTGGCTTTAGCAGCAGGAGGCACAGATCCAGAGCTTTATCCAGTAACACTTCTTCCTTGACGGTATGAGAGATCTAGCTAGTAGATCTCTCTACTAGCTGCTTTCTTTTATGTCTCAAGAGATTGCCTCAACGCACAATACAATCTTACACGTGGAGTCCTGCCCCACCTACACAACTGCCACTCATTCTCCCTCATTAACACCATAGAGGCAGGGTTTACAGCATACAGAAACATCGCACAGTACCAGGACATCAACGCCTAGTCAAATTAATAGATACATTTTTGGGGGGAACACAGTTAAGTCCCTGACAATGGACATGTGAAAAAACCTTGGCTATCTGATCGTGTTGGGAAAGCTTCCCTCCTAACAAACACATTGACTCATGGACTTTAACCCAATCGTTCCTATCAATTCTTAGATGTTATCATATGAGGTTGATATGTTTGGGGCTGTGGCAAACATCTTTCAACTACAAGAGAAAAAGGAAAAGTAATTTCTAATAAGTCGATCTGTAGTCCTGATATCATCCTTGAGCACTGAATTTATCTGACATTGAGATACAAACCTGGTATCAGAAATGGAATAGCCACTGAAAGCCAGGTATTCTACTTCATAAACAAAAGTAATATCCCAAATAATATAAATACATGCCATGCATACGAGGGTAGATGTATATTCTAAGCAGAGGTATTAGTATATACAATGTACAGGGGATACACAGGGTAATCACATGACAAGGACCACAGTTGTGAGTGGAAATTGAAGACAGAGAAAGCTAGAGATATAAAAGATGGCTGGCTCGTAAATAGTCACACAAACCCTACTAGGAATGCGATGAGGGAACCTGGAGACCTGCCCTGAGTGTGCGTTTGCTTAGAAAGTGCAATGATGCTCTTACCTGTTTGTTGGGACATTTCTGGGTGGAACTAATGGAAACCTTAGTGGCCACAGCCTTTCAATTCCAAAAATTGTTGTTGTTATGTACCTTCAAGTCAATGACAACTCACAGAGCTTCTATAGGACAGAGTAGAGCTGCTCTGTAGGGGTTTCTAGGCTATAATCTTGACAAGAGCAGTTCACTGGGTCCTTCCTCCCACAGAGCTGCTGGGTAGGTTTGAAATATCAGCCTTCGGGTGAGCAGTCAAGCACTTAGCTGTTGGGCTGCTGGAAGTCCTCCGATAGCTTTAGTTGTGGCCATGTTGAGATCGAGGGACCTGTGAAACCTAAAAATGGCTATATCCTTGAGGTGTCTGGAGGTTCACAACTAAACACAGGAGGGAGTTTGGGCTTAGCCATAGAGATGCCATCAACGCTCATCTGAGCACGAAGACATGAGAGTAGACGAGGTGACTGCTTTGGCTGGCATGTGCGTTGCATTGGGTAAGAGTGGCCCCTAACTTAGAGAGCCCCGCTCCCTCAAGGAGGGCACTGCCATCCTCTGCTTTTGGGACCGTTGCTGTGAATTTTTAGGGAGATTGCTGCGTTCTTGTCTCTAAAAGGAAAGGCAGGTTCTGGTTCAGCCTGGTCATGGGAGGAATCATGTGAGGAAAAACATTTACCACCAAGGAGCTCAGGGTGCACAATAACTGAGCTCAGTGGCCTCAGAAGCTATTCTACTGCACTGTGAAGCTGATCCCACATTTCTGGTTTCTGTTGATCTCCCAGATCCTTTGAGCTTCTATTGCCCCATCTTTTCCTCTAACCCTCTCTCAGCAACTCTTGGCAACTCCGTTTGCCCCAGAGGAGAACTGCACTCCACAGGGCTTTTACTGGGTGAGTTTTCAGAAGCCTGTCACCAGCCTTTGCTTCTGAAGCACCTCTGAGTGCCCCCCGCCCCCATTAGAAGCTAAGCCTGTCAACCGTTTGTGCTACCAGGGCCTCCTTGTCTATTGGAGGTCTTCTAGTACCTTCTACTTCACTTATCTTCTGCAGAAAATAAGTCATTAATCAGTTATAAATTCAAACTCAGAAAACTCTAGAAATTCCTGGAGGCTGTTAAGACACCACCCTCTGGAATTTCTGAATGAAGAAGAGCCACACTGAAGACAGGCTGTGTGGTGCAGATATGCTTGGCCCTGTGCTTATTCATCAGCTTAGGGTAGGTCGCCAAGGACACAGAGAGCCATGACGCAGTCATTGTTCACTGTTGATCTCGGCCGGCTTCTGGTTGTTACAGGGCAGCCACATCACGGGATTCCCTTGTGAACTGAGGACTGTCATGTCCCACGTTCATGTCACTAACACTAAAAATTTTGTCCTATAGGGAAGAGCAACCTACGAAGAAAATTAAGAGCTAGGAGGCTGACACATTGTTCTGTCTTTTTTGCATTGAAACAGAACTAGTTTCTTACCCAAATACTTGCTTTGTATGTGTATTTATCATAAAAACCCAGAAGGGATTTTGATGGCTCCATTTATAATACCTGTGCCAGGCAGGCAGGTATTTATTCTTTCTTCCTTTTTTTTTCTCCCTTCTTCCATTGACAAAAGAGTTTGGGGAGAAGGTGCTTTTTAGTCATTACTTTTCTTGAGCAGTCAGTATGCCTTAAGGAAAAAAAAATGGGACTATAACAAATCAGGCTTCACACCCTGGGTTTATGACGGCTCAGGCTGAAGGCAAAAGAGCAGCTCTGCACTGTACTTGACATGCTCGCTGATGGATTCCTGCCTTGCAAAATTAGAACAAATCCAGAAAGGCTGAGGTAGATGGCGGCTGTGGGGTCCGAGTGCACTCAGTATCCAGGACAGATCTTCCGGCCTCATTTCACTGAGCAGGAGCTCTTCTATGGAGTCCCTCTTTGGTGAACCTGGTTAACATGCTTGGCTGCTAATCAGAAGGTTTGAGGTTCAAGTCTATGCTGAGGAACCTCAGAAAAAATGACTGAAAATTCAGCCATTGACAACCCTATAGAGTACAGTTCTACTCTGACACACGTGAGGGTGCCAAGGGTCAGAGTTGACTTGATGGCAACTGGTGCGGGCACCAGTGCTAATGGATGGGTCTCATTAAACCCAGGGCCATTGTGTGTCTTTTCCCACTTGGCTTTGCTCGCATAATGCGCTGCACTCATCAGTTCTTTAACTTCTCTTCCCTCTTCAACCTCCTTTAGTGTTTATGCCCCCTCCAGCTCCCCATCCAGTAAATCTCACGTCTGTTAACCCTACCGGTAAATCTCATGTCCCCCTTGGTCTTACTGTTTCTAATCATGTTGCCCATCACCCTTCCGTTTCACAAAAGACAACTGGATTAACTGTCAGTATATCTGAAAATATCCTTGTGGCAGACAGTACCCAAACCTCGCCAGCTCAGCTGTTAATGGAAAGGTTAGTAGTTTGAATCCCTCCACCATGCCACTCTCCCAGTGGCTGTACTGGAGAAAAACCTCCCAATTTGCTTCCAGAAAGACTACAGCCTAGGAAACCCTATGGGGAAGTTCTACTATGTCACAGGAGTTGCTGTTAGTCAGAAATGACTAGATGGTACCCAGTCACAATAATACTAAGTTTGCCGATATCTTTGCTATCGGTATTAAGCAGACTGTAAGGAGAGTGTATTAGGTGTGTATCAAGCACCTCCTAAGTTCATTAAAGGTTTATTAAAGGTTTCAGTTCATTAAGGAAACCTTGGTGGCATAGTGGTTAAGAGCTACAGCTGCTAACCACAGGGTTGGCAGTTCAAATCCACCAGGTGCTCTTTGGAAACACTATGGGATAGTTCTCCACCCTATGGGGTTGATATTAGTTAGAACTGACTCAACAGTCGCTGTTTTTTTTTTGGTTAACATTCATTGGAAACAAAGAAGCAGACCCTCAAGGAGACAGATTGACACAGTGGCTTCAACAATGGGCTCTAGCACAACAGTGGTTGTGAGGATGGCCCAGGAGTTGGCAGTGTTCTGCACTGGTGTACACAGGGTCACTATGACCGTGGCTGGATGGCACCTAGTAGCAGCAACATGTTCATATACTTACAGTGACTCATAGCAACCCTCTAGAGTAGAAGGGAGCACCCCCATAGAGTTTTCCAAGGAGTGTTTGGTGGATTGCAACTGTTGACCGTTTGGTTAGCACTGTACCTGTGAGTCAGAATCTACTCAGTGGAAATGAGTTTGGTGTTTGGTTTTTATGCCATGTAGGAATCTGTAAACTTCACAAAATAGATTCACATGATTCTCTTATCAAATTTTTTATGACAACAGGGGGGCATAGTCAAGATGGCGGACTAAGCCCACATCTCCTTATATCCCTCTGGAAACCAAGACCTGAATTGATAATCAAACAGAGCCTTCTGATCACCTAATCAGCCTCAGGACACGGCACAGGGCTGTTACTTTGGACTTCATACCACCCAGCGAAAAACCTCCTCTTTTTCACTGACTCCCGCTCCTGGCTAGCCCTGGCTCTCACGGACGGAAGGTAAACGCACCATTTTGACTTTTTTATTCCTCTGTCTCAGCTGGTGGGCGGAGCTGGGTCTTGCCTAGTGGCTAGACTCAGACACGTTGCTAGGGGATAGGCAGATGAAATTCCCATATTCTGAGAGCCAGGCTCGGGACTCTGTTAATCTAGCCATTTTGAGCCTTTCATTTTGTAGCTGCCTCAGCGGGAATTGTGCGGACCTTTGCAGTCAGTGTGCGGCACGCCATGTTGGTACCAAGATTTTAGTGGGACATCGTTCTTAGCCTGGGAGACAGTGCCTGCAAACGGGACAGCACTTCTCTGACAGAAAAGTAGTAATTTTGCACAGTGCTGCCTACGTTGGGGGCCCTGCAACAGAAGCAGAGGAATCACTACCTCTCGGCACCTTTAGCCCCTCTGTCTGCTGCCTGTGTCTAGGACGCCATCTTGGATATAGTGGCCACAGTGGGAGCTAATTCTTAGCTTGGGAGCCAGAGCCTGCCCACAGCAGAGTGCTTTTCTATCACAAAACCAATACTTGACACAGTGTTGGCTAAGGCTAGGCCCTGTCAGCAGAGGCCAACAGGGCAGTAGCATTGCTGTATTCTGAACTAGTTTGTTAGCATCTGGGGTTGGATATAGTGGTGCTTACTTTGTCAGATGAGAAGAGGGACCTCTACACCTGAAAACCTAACTGACTTGTGAACTGGTCAGATACCTTTTGCTTTACATTTGAAGACAGCCTAAAGAAACATTTGCAATCCATCCTCACAGTACCTCTTCCAGCCTCTATATATTCACATGGGACCCAAAAAGCAACAGACAATTGTGGTATACAAGGAATCACTCATGGCTTCAGAAGGCTCCCAAACAAAGCAACCAAGGAGTCTTCCAGATGAAGAAACATATGAAAGCATCAGGAAGTGAGTACAAATTGATTGTATACAGAGCCCTTCTAGACCTTATACAAAATGCAGGAGAACAAAATGAAAAATTAAGCAGGTTGTTCGATCTCATGGAACACCAGTACTCTGAAATCCAACAGACCAAGAAGAAAATCAAAGACAGAAACTTCCATGGAAAGCCAAGAAAACAGAATGGAACAAATGGAAAAAAGAATTTCTGACTTGGAAGACAGAGCTACTGATGCCAGCATTTATGAGCAGAAATCAGAAAAAAGAAACAAGAAAAATGAAGAACCATTAAGAAGCATGTGGGACTCTATTAAGAGGAACAACCTTTGATCAATTGGAGTCCCTGAACAGGGTGAGACATCTGAGAACACAGAGAGTATTGTTGCTGAGCTGCTGAAAGAACACTTCCCAGATATCATGAAGGAAGAGAATATAGACATCTCAGATGCATATCGTATGCCACCCAATATAGAGCTCAAAAGAAAGACTCCAAGACATACTATAATCAAGCTTAACAAAACGAAACATAAGCAGCAACTCTTAAAGGCAGCAAGACTCAAGGCAAAGCTAACATTCAGAGGGAAACCCTGTAGGCTCTCATCAGATTTCTCAGCAGAAACCAGGCTGGCACGGAGACAGTGGCACGACATATTCAAAGTCTTGAAGGAGAAGAACTTCCAACCAAGAATTACATATCCTGCAAAACTATCTTTCAAATACGAAAATGAAATTAAGACATTCCCAGATAAACAGAGACTCAGAGACTTTGTAAAAACCAAACCCAAACTACGAGAAATGCTGAAAGAAGTTCTTGGCTTTGGCTTAGAAGAATGAAACCACTAACTTTATATTTTAGAACGACACACTACTCAGTACTCTACTCATTTAGGGAAGGCTCCGAAGTAAATCACAGCTTTGATATGGAAAGAAGCAATCCAGTGATCATCATGAAAACTATGGTGTCATCATAATAAAAAGAGGGATGTACTACAGTCATTGCTGTCCCTCCAGATGGAGAGGAAGATTGGACAAGACTGGCAGTAATTAAAATTGGGTTTATAAATAGTTTATTAAGGGGGTTCATAGGGGCAGCTGTAAAGCACAACAAAGATGTATCATACCATTTCAAGAAATCTAACACACGAGTCTCAACAACTATAAAACCAGCTCTGAAAAAGGGGAAAAATCAACTCACAAAAAAGAGTGTCCCAGAACAGACTAATAACAACAGAGAAAACATCAACATAAAAATAAACATATCACAATGACAGCAGTGAACACATACCTATCAATAATTACATTGAATGTGAATGGACTGAATGCTTCAGTAAAGAGACACCGAGTGTCATCTTGGATCAAAAGATACGACCCATCCATATGTTGTCTACAAGAAACTCACTTGAGACCTAAAGACAGGAACAAACTGAAAATTAAAGGATGGAAGAATATGTATCAAGCTAACAATGAACAAAGAAGAGCAGGGGTGGAAATTCTAATCTCAGACAAAATCCATTTTAATGTCAAATCCACCACTGTGGACAAAGATGGACACTATTTACTGCTGAAAGGTTTGATATACAAGCAAGACTTAACTATATTAAATATTTATGCACCTAATGTCAGAGCACCTAAATATGTTGAAGAAACACTGACTATGCTCAAAAGAGAGTTAGATGACTCCACAATAATAGTGGGAGACTAACACTCCACTGTCATTACTAGACAGATCATCTAGAAAAAAGCTCAGTACAGATACAGAAGACCTCACTGACACAATTAACCAACTAAACCTCATTGATATATACAGAACTTTCCACCCATCAGCAGACAACTACACCTTCTTCTGCAGTGCACATGGAACATTCTCCAGAATTGACCACATGAGAGGCCATAACACAATGCTCAACAAAATCCATACCATTGAATTACTGCAAAGCATCTTCTCAGATCATAAAGCCATCAACGTTGAAATCAATAGCAGAAAAAACATAGATAGAAAGTGGAACTCTTGGAAACTGAACAACATCTTGCTCAAAAAAAAATGGGTTATAGAGGAAATCAAGGATGAATTAAAGAAATTCATGGATTCCAATGAGAACGAAAACATTTCCTACCAGAACCTATGGGATACAGCCAAAGCAGTGCTCAGAGGTCTGTTAATCTCCATAAATGCACACATCTGGAAGGAAGAAACCAAGTCAAGGAACTAACTCTACAGCTTGAACAAGTAGAAAGAGAAAAACAGAGGAACCCCTCGGGCACCAGAAGAAACCAGATCCTAAAGTTTAGAGCAGAGCTAAATGAATTAGAGAATAGGAAAACAATTGAAAAATTGAAAAGACCAAAAGCTGGTTTTTTGAAAAGATCAACAGAATTGATAAACCACTGACTAAACTTACTAAAGAAAAGCAGAAAAGGAAACAAATAACCCAAATTAGAAATGAGAGGGGAGTTGTCACCATAGATGCAACAGAAATCAAAAATATCATAACAGAATACTATGAAAGACTGTACTCTAACAAATTTGAAAACCTAGGGGAAATGGACCAATTCCTTTACTCATACCACCTACCCAAATTATCACAACGTGAAGAAGAACAACTTAATAAACCCATCACAAAGGAAGAGATTGAAAAGGTCATCAAAACACTGCCAACCAAAAAAAGTCTGGGCCCAGATGGCTTCACAGCAGAATTCTACGAATCATTTAGAGAAGAGTTATCCCCAATACTACTGAGATTATTTCACAGTATAGAAGGGGATGGAGTACTCCCAAACTCATTCTATGAAGCCAGCATAACCCTGATACCTAAGCCAGGGAAAGATCCAACAAAGACAGAGAACTACAGACCGATATCACTCATTAACCTAGATGCAAAAATCTTCAACAAAATTCTTGCCGACAGAGTACAACAACATATCAAGAAAATAATCCATCGTGATCTAGTGGGATTCATACCAGGGATGCAAGGCTGGTTCAACATCAGGAAAACAATTAATGTGATTAACCACATAAATAACACAAAAGACAAGGATCACCTGATTTTGTCCATTGACACAGAAAAGGCATTTGACAAAGTCCAACACCCATTCATGCTAAAAACTCTTAGCAAAATGGGCATAGACGGCAAATTCCTCAACACAGTAAGGGCCATTTATACAAAGCCAATTGCCCATGTCATCCTCAGTGGAGAGAGACTGAAAGACTCTCCCTTGAGATCAGGAACTAGACAAGAATGCCCACTCTCACCTCTCCTATTCAACATTGTGCTAGAATTTCTAGCCAGAGCAATTAGACAAGATGAAGAAATAAAGGGCATCTGCATTGGCAAAGAGAAAGTTAAACTCTCCCTGTTCGCAGATGATATAATTATATATGCAGAGAACCCCAAGGAATCTATAAGTAAGCTACTCAAACTGATAGAAGAGTTCAGCAGTCTCAGGAAACAAGATAAACATAAGTAAATTGGTAGGATTCCTTTATACCAACAATGAGACTGTTAAGGAGGAAATTATCAAATCAATACCATTTACGATAGCCCCTAAGAAGATAAAGTACCTAGGAATTAATCTAACCAGAGAAACAATAGACCTTTACAAAGAGAACTACAAGCCCTTACTGCAAGAAACTAAGAGAGACTTAGACAAATGGAAAAACCTACCCTGCTCATGGATAGGAAGACTTAACATTGTGAAAATGTCTATTTTACCCAAAGCAATTTATTTATATAATGCAATCCCAATACAAGTTCTAGCATCATTTTTTAATGAGATGGAGAAAGAAATCACCAATTTTGTTTGGAAAGGAAAGAAGCCCCAGATAAGTAAGGTACTAGTAAAGAAGAAGAACACACTGGGAGGCCTCTCATTACCAGACCTTAGAACATACTACACTGCCACAGTGGTCAAAACAGCCTAGTACTGGTACAAGAACAGACAGATCGATCAATGGAACAGAATTGAGACCCCAGAGATGACACCATCTGCCTATGAACAGGTGATATTTGACAAAGGCCCTAAGACATTAAACTGGGGTAAAAACAGTCTCTTCAAAAAATGGTGCTGGCAAAATGGGTTATCCATCTGCAATAAACTGAATCAAGATCCGTATCTTACACCTTGTACAAAAACCAACTCCAACTGGATAAAAGACTTAAATATCAAACCTAAAACGATAAAGCTCATTCAAGAAAAGGTAGGAATAACAGTGGAAGTTTTAATACACAATGAGGACAGACTCCAAAATCTGTCAAAGAAATCTCAATCAACAGAAGAGAAAACAGATAAATGGGAACTATTAAGAATCCAACACTTTTGCTCATCCAAAGACTTTATTGATAGAAGTAAAAGAACACCCACAGAATGGGAAAAAATATTTGGCAATTCTATGTCAGACCGACGCCTGATCTCCATAATCTATAAGATAATACAAAATATCAATAAGAAGAAGATAAACCACCCAATTAAGCAATGGGCAAAGGAGATGGACAGACACTTCACTAAAGAGGAGATCCAGGCAGCCAAAAAACACATGAGGACATGTTCACGATCTTTAGTTATTAAAGAAATTCAAATCAAGACAACAACGAGATACCATCTCACCCCAACAAGATTGGCCATGATCCAGAAAATACAAAACAACAAATGCTGGAGAGGCTGTGGAGAAAGTGGAACACTCCTACACTGTTGGTGGGGTTGCAAAATGGTCCAGCCTCTTTGGAAGTCAATCTGGCACTTCCTTAAAAAAATGGATATCGATATACCATTTGACCCAGTAATTCCACTACTTGGAATATATCCTACAGAATCAAGGCCTTTCACACCAACGGACACATGCACCAGAATGTTTACCACAGCACAGTCCACGATAGCAAAAAGATGGAATCAACCCAGATGCCCAACAATAGAAGAATGGATAGGTAAACTATGGTACATATACTCAATGGAACACTATGCAATGATAAAGAATAATGATGATTCCAGGAAACATCTCCTAACCTGGTTTCAACTGGAAGACATTATGTTGAGTGAAAGTAGTCAGTGACAAAGAGACAAATACTGTATGAGACCTCTATGATAAGATCTCAAAAACAGACTTGTGTATCGAAGAAAAGACTCTTTGACAGCTGCAAGGGAGGGGAGGGAGGGAGGGTGAGGGGGAAAGGGCTTAGTTTAGATAATTACTAGAAATCTAGTTGGGAGAAAGCAGTGATAGCACACATTAGAAACAAGAACAACATTAAGTGGACTTCAGCATAACCTGAGTACTCCTTCCATCTTAACTCAATATTGCAAGGATAGAGTAGCTGGGATGGGGGACGGGGGGACATGCTCTTAGGCGAATTCCAGGTCAATTGGCACAACTAGTGTTTTGCTAAGAGAGCTCTCTGCACCTCACATTGGTGAGTGGCGTCTGGGGTCTTAAAAGCTGCCAAGCTGCCATCCGAGGACACAGCAAATGGTCCCAAATCAGCAGGAACGGATGCTCACCGCGGACCAAACTGACATGCGGTAAAGACAACCGAGAAGACAGAGAGACCCACAAGAGTGGGTGCCTACATCAACTTGGGACCAGAAGAACTGGATGGTGACCGGCCACCACCAGTGATAGCCACGACGGAGCTCACAGAGAGGAGTCTCACTGCCAACACAAGAATAAAAAGGGTGCGTCATGAGATCTCCACTAAAAGACCTCAATTGATGGTCCAGCGGTTTGGGGGTTCTTCTGAAAGCAAGGCCCCTGGCCCTGATGCTGCCCTTTCCAATAAATTATAACAAAGGTCCACTTTTTGGACAGGAATGGATTGGACTTGGCAATGCAGAGTGACCATATATTGGAAGCACTTTATGGTTCTATACATCTATAGGATATCATCTTGCTGATCTCTGGCTGGAGGAAGGGGAGTGGACGGAGAGGAGGGGAAAGGAGACTCTTGGGAGGATGAGACATTTATGGAGCAGAGAGGAGTAGTGTGCAGTCACCGGACAGGGAGAGCAGTGGAAGCTGCATATAGGTGGGCCTGTAAATTTATACGTGAATGTACATTTTCACTCAGTCATGTTAAATAAAAAAAAAAAAGAAGGAAAAACAAATTTTACGACAACATCAGAAAACAGAGAGAGCAAGAGGTTCCACTACTGTTGTATGTGAAGGCCCCATATCTGCACCGACGTTGGTGCTGGGGTCTGACTGCAGTTCAACCAGCCACAGGCTGTCTCTCAAAGCCACAACAGCCTCCCCAGGTGAAGGACCTGCAGCACAATTATCTAACTGCTTTGGTAAATACCATCAGGGTGTTTGTGGGGATGAAAGGTTGTTAATGAATGCACTTGACTTGCATTCTGCAATAAGCCAATGGCTGGGAACTTGAGCACCGAAAGGAACATTTCTGGGAATCATTGTCAGAAGCTCAGTCAGTGAGCTGAAGACAGCTGATGGCAGCTTTGCCAGGAAACCACCCGCACAGCTAAGATCCTGATTTCTGTGCTAGACTCAGAGCAGAACCCAAAATTCTGTTTCCTTTGAGTTGACTCCAACTCACAACAACTCAATTTTTTAAATGTTACAAAAGAATGCAGTCACCCTGTTAGTGGCTTCTCTCAGCCGTTCCTCTCTCCATCTGTGTACCGTTTTCCTCATTACTTAAAAAGCAGAGTCCATGCTCTGCAGGCTTGTGCTAAGTGCTCATACCTAGCATCTCATCTCTGACAGTTGTCCCCACAGTCTCAAGGAGTGGATGTGTCTGTACAGCGTTAGAGTGGAGACCAGGAAGGATGACCTAATAAACCAAGTAGGCAATGGCTAAACTGCGTTTACTATTCTGCAATGCACAATCCTTGTAAAATTGTGCACTAGAGATGAGCAAGGCATCAGAGGTAAGCAAGTTACTTGCTTACTGCTTAATCTTTTCAGGTGAGAATTTACTGAGTCACTTAACTAATAGTCTCAGGGCAGTGATGACACACAGGTCTCTCAGATTGTGAAACTGCTGTCCTCACACTGCAACACCACTTCCCGGGAATATTGTCAGGAAACGATACTAGCCTTTCCCCTAATACTGGTTTCTTTCTTCTATTGCTTTTTCAGGAACAGCCATTGCACACAGTAGCGTGGTGGCAAGTTCTCAAACTTGATTGTATAGCCATCTGTGAGGGAGTTTTTAGCCAGTAAACAAATAACTGTATTGGAACACCCTCCTTACTCACCTGATCTGGCCCCCGATGACTTTTTCTTTACCCAAAGAGAAAGAAAACATTGAAGGGAAGACATTTTGATGACATTCAGGACATCAAAGATAATAATGATGACTTCTCTGACAGCCATTCCAGAAAAAGAGTTCCAAAATTGCTTTGAGGGGCAGATTAGGTGCACGTGTCAGTGCATAGCTTCTCAAAGGGAGTACTTTGAAGGTGACAGCAGTGATACTCGGCAATGAGGTATGTGACATTTAGGACAATTAAGTCTGCGGACTTAATTGTCAGACCTCATATATTTAACCTAACCCCTGGTGGTGTAGGGGTTAAGTGCTATGTCTGCTAACGAAAAGGTCAGCAGTTGAAATCTGCTGGACATTCCTTGGAAAGTCTACAGGGCAGTTCTACTCTGATCTATGGGATTGCTATGAGTTGGTATCAACTCAACAACAGTGGGGTTTTTTGTTTGGTGAGTGAAATATTTTGGGGAGAGGGATTCTTTCAGTCATGTCGTCTTTTTCACTAATGTAAAGGATCGTATTCCACAGTTTGTTGGTAGTTGTTTGGTATTTGAAAGAATAAGGTGCTAATTTCAAGTGGGACATACTCACTAGGTTCTGTGACTGGGGAAGGGCATTGCACTTCGTGCTCACTCTTGAGACACAAAATAGCTTACTCAGCTTTCCAAAACTACACATGAAAGAGTAAATAAACACTACATTTGCTGCACATAATTGTTATCAGTTTGATTTAGAGTGGGACGTATCAGCCACGTGTTCCAGGAAGCACCTCACCCTCACAGGACAAATTGTTTCCACGGCCCAAGAAGTGTGTCACAAAGGGTTTTCTCCACAAATATAACTCATTTACTTTGATATTTCCAAATGCTGGCAACCGTATCTTTGCAATAACATAAAGGAAATAGTAAATGTAATTGCAAGCCTTATCTAAGTGCACAGAAGTCAAAATCACTTCTCTGGGGAGCATCCTTTCATATGCATGGCTCTTGACACTCAAATGTGATGAAGACTAACTTCTTTGTTCTTTTTAGGCATGACTCCAGAACGTACTTAAGGGGTCCAAGTACTTGCTAATAAACTTCTGGAGGTGGAAACATTGTTGGAACATCCATGCTATTACCTGGTAAAGAATCAACAACATGCAGCATTGTGGTGTTCTTAAACTATTTATGTGGTAATTGCTGTCTTCTGAGTGCTCCTGGCCTCTACCTAAGACTTAAAAGACCTGAACTCAGGAGCCTTATCCAAGAGGGTCAGTGAAAGAGCCAATGAATTAGCCATGTTTTAGGCACAACAGGAGCCTAGGCCATCATCTTTCTCCTGTAAAAGATCTGAAAAGGAAAGGCTATTGTTAGGTGCATCAAGTCAGTTCTGACTCCCAGCAACACTGTGCACAGCAGAACGAAACACTGCTGGGTCCTGTGCCATGCTCACAACTGTTTTTTTATGTTTAAGACCACGGTTGCAGCCACTGTGTCAATCTGTCTTGTTAAGGGTCTTTGTCTTTTTTGTGGACCCTCTACCTCTTCTCACCCTAATGCTATCTTTTGAGCTTAAAGAAAGTCAGATGAGTTCTTTTTTTTATTTTATTATTATTATTATTAATTACACCAATCCATTGTCACTGACTCAGACTTGCTTTATGGTCTAATCTCTGGTAAGTCACTATGAATGTTTCATTTGTGCTTGAAAGGAACATATGTGTCCTGATTATGGGGCATAGAGGTGTATATCTATTACTTGAGCTTATTAATGTGGCTTGGCTTGGCTTATTGTTATGTACCCTTGAGTTGGTTTCAACTCACAGCTACCCTATGCATAGCAGAAGGAAACACTGTCCACTCTTGTGCCGTGTCCACAACCGTTTCAACGCGTAAGCTCAGTGTTGTGGCCACTGTGTCAATTCACATCATCAAGAGTCTTCCTCTTTTTTGCGACCCTCCACTCTACCAAACATGAAGCCCTTCCCAGTGACTGACCCCTGCTGACAACATGTCCAAAGTATGTAAGACACAGTCTCACTGTCTTTGCATCCAAGGAGCACTCTGGCTGTAAATTTACTTATTCCAGAACGTATCTGTTTATTCTTCTGGAGGTCCATGGTACTCTGAATATTCTTCTCCAACACCACAATTCACATTGCATCAGCTCTTTTATTAGCTTCACTATTCCTTCTCCAGCTTTTGCATGCATATGATGAAACTGAAAATACCAGAGCTTGGGTCAGGTGCACCTTTGTCTTCAAGGTAACATCTTTACTTTCAAGAATTTAAAGAGCTATTTTGCAGAAGCTTTTCCCAGTGCAGTGTGTCTTTTGATTTCTTGACTGCTGCTTCCATGGGCATTGATTGTGGAACCAAGGAAAATTAAATCCTTGACAACCTCAATCTTTTCTCCACCTGCCATGATGTTGCTGACTGGTCCATTTGTGAGGATTATTGTATTCTTGGTGTCGACATACAATCTACACTGAAGGCTATGTTCTTTGATCTCCATCAGTAAGTGTTGTAAATCCTCTATGCTTTCATCAAGCAGGGTTGTGTCAACTGCATAATGCAGGTTGCTAGTGAATCTTCTTCCAATCTTGATGCCTTGTTCGTCTTCATACAGTCCAGCTTCTTAAAGTATTTGCTCAGCATACAGATTGAAAAATTATGCTGAAACCCTGACACATTCCCTTCCTGACTTTAAAATATACCATGTCCACTTGTTCTGTTCACACAACTGCCTCTTGATCCATGCAGATTCCTTATGACCACAATTAAGTATTCTGGAATTCTCATTCTCTGCAATGTTATCCATAATTTGTTATGATCCACAAAGTTGAATGCTCTTGCATAGTGAATAAAGCATAGGTAAACATCTTTCTTTTCTTCCCTGCTTTTAGCCAAGATCCATCTGACATCAACAATGATCTCACTGGTTCCACATCCTCTTCTGAAAGCCACTTGAATTTCTGGGGGTTCTGTGCCAATATACTACCATAGTCACTTTTTAAGGATCTTTAGCAAAATTTTACATGTGTGCAACATTAATGATATTGTTCAATAATTTCTGCATTTGGTTGGATAACCTTTCTTGGGAATGTGCATAAACATGGCTCTCTTCCAGTCAGCTGGACAGGCAGCTGTTTTCCAAATTCCTTGGCATACGTGAATGAGCACTTCCAGTGCTGCATCTACTTATCAACACATCTCAATTGATAATCCATGAGTTCCTGGAGCCTTGTTTTCTGTCAGTGCCTTCCGTGAAGTTTTGACTTCTTCCTTCAGAACCATCGGTTCCTGATCACACGCTTCCTCTTGAAATGGTTAATCATTGACCAGTTTTTTCTTGTATAATGACTCTGTGTATTCCTTCCATCTTCTTTCCATGCTCCCTGAGTCATTTAGTATTTTCTCTGTAGAATCCTTTCTATTGCAACTCAAAGCTTGAATGTTTATTTCAGTTCTTTCAGCTTGAGAAATGCAGGGTGTGTTCTTCCCTTCTGGTTTCTCATTTCCAGCTGCTGTATATGCTGTTACAGTACTTCATTTTGTCTTCTCGAGCTGCCCTTTGAAATCTTTTCTTTAGTTCTTTTACTTAGCCGTTCCTTCTTTTCGCTTCAGCTGCTGAACATTTGAGAGCAAGTTTCAGAGTCTCTTCTGACATCCAATGTGGTCCCGTCTTTTTAATGAACCCTTGCTGTCCTCATGTATGATCTCTTTGATGTCATTCCACAGTCTAGTCCTCAGTCATTAGTGGTCAAAACATCAAATCTGTCCTTGAGATGGTCTCTAAACTCAGGTGGGATAGACTCAAGTTCATGCTTTGGCTCTTGCGGTTTTGTTCTAATCTTCTTCAGGTTCAGTATGAACTTGCAGATGAGCAGTTTATAGTCTGTACCTCAGTCAGCACCTGGTCTTGTTCTGACTCATGATTTTGAGCTTTCCATCTTCTCTTAATATGATTCCTGTGTATTCCATCTGGTGAGGTCCATGTGTATAGTCACCATTTATGTTTGTGAAAAAGCTATTTATAATGAAGAAATTGTTGGTCTTGAAAAATTCTATCACATAATCCTCAGCATCATTTCTATCACCAAGGCCATATTTTCCAACTGCTGATCCTTCTTCTTTGTTTGCAACTTTTGCATTTCAGTCACCAGTAATTAGGAATGCATCCTGATTGAATGTTTGATCAATTTTGGACTGCAGAAGTTGGTAAAAATCTTCAGTTTTGTCATCTTTGGCCTTAGTGGTTGGTGCATAAATTTGAATAATAGTTGTATTAACTGGCCTTCCTTGTAGGTGTATGGGTTATCCTCTCACTGACAGCATTGTACTTCAGGACAGATTTTTTGATGATGAATGCAGTGTCATTCCTCTTCAAGTTTTCATTCCCAGCATAGTAGACCATGTAGTTGTCTGATTCAAAACAGCCCGTACTAGTCCATTTCAGCTCACTAATGCCTGGGATAGCCTTGTTTATGCATTCCATTTCATTTATGATGATTTCCAACTTTCCTAGATTCATACTTCATGCATTCCATGTTCTGATCGTTAATGGATGTTTATGGCTATTTATTCTCATTTTGAGTCATGCCATATGAGCAAATGAATGTCCCCAAAGCTTCACCCCACCCACATCATTAAAGTTAACTCTACTCTGAGGTGGCAGCTCCTCCCCGGTCATCTTTTGAGCACCTTCAAACCTGGGGGACTCATTTTCTGTCACTATACCTGATAATGTCCCACTGCTATTCATAAGCATTTTCCTGGCTAATTCTTTTCAGAAGTAGACTGCCAGGTCCTTCTTCCTAGTCTGTCTTAGTCTGGAAGCTCAGCGGAAACCTGTCTGCCTTTAGTGACCCTGCTGATATTGAATACCAGTGGCATCGCTTCCAGCATCACAGGCAAGTCCCACAACACCGCACGCTGTCAGACAAATGAGGATGAAACTGGAAGGTGGTTAGTGCTAATTACTGGCAGCCTCTCCCTCCCACTGATGAGAGGAGCCAGCCTACCCCAGCCCAAACCCAGCTGTTCTAGGGAAAGGAAGGCCTCTCTGGCTAGAGCAGGCTCCTCTGGGGTGGCCAGAGATGGCAGTCAGCACCGATGACCCTAATCTCCAACTCAGTTGAGCCTACCCCAAGTCTGGAAGCATCGGTAACCACAAATAACCCCTCCCACTCCCTGATCATTCCCCACAGTGGCCGATGGCCACACGCAGCCTCCTGAACAGACAATCCAGCAGTCCCACTCAGCAGCAGAGCAGTAAAAGGGCATTCTTCACCATGCTCACTACACAAGTATCCTCACATCTTCTGGCTTTAGCCCCATCATCTCCCTGAGCAATTGACAGAGCTGCTAATTTTACCTCTTATCCCATCTTATGGATGAAAAACTGTGATCCAGAAAAGTTGCATGGTTTATGTTTATGTAACTAATCAAATTTGAAGTCCATTCATCTGGCTGGAAATCAGGTAAGCTTTTTTTCCCCCTCAACTATTATTGTTTTTCATATAATTTATTGCATTCAGATTCATAGAACACAAAGCAATCCATTTAAAGTGAACAATTAAGTGACTTTAGTACATTTGCAGTAATGGGAATTCACCACTCATTCTGGTTGTTCTGTTTCCCTTAATCTAGTTTCCCCACCTCCTTACAGTCACATCTTTGTTTTAAAGTCACTGTTTGCCATTTGGTCTCACACAAGTAATTTTTTTTAAAGGAGCACAGTACTCATGGCTGATGTTCATGAGTTTTGAGCCAACTTGTTATGTATAGGCACATAAACTTCAAGCACACAGATGTCTCACGTGGTTATTTGTGGGTAAGACTAGAAATAATCAAAACATACTGAAGCAGGAGCATTGCTAAACATGATCTAACCAAATAATGGACTAGCATACAATGATTTCAGTGTGGAAGAATAGTGCTCAGTCTCTAAAGTAGACAGAAAAAAGTGTGTATCATGATTAGAGTGTGATTGTGTGTGTGTGTGTGTGTGCATGAGAGAGAGAGAGTAGAGGGACAGAGATTGTGAAAAAATACCTTAAATTTTTAATATTTAACTCAGGGTGATGGTGCTTTGGGTGGTTTTCATTGTCTTCCATGTACTTGATACTTCCATTCCACAAAGAATGAATTTTATGGTTTTATAGCTTGTGTTTATGTATTGTATTTTATAATATGGAGCCCTGGTGATGTAATAGTTAAAAGTGTAGCTACTAACCAAAAAACCAGCAGTTTGAATCTACCAGCCACTCCTTGGAAACCCTTTGGGGTGGTTCTTCTCTGTCCTATAGGATGGTTTTGAGTTGGAATCAATAGCAACACGTCTGGTTTGGGGTTTTATGTAACTGTAGAAGATTCTATCTTTCCAAAGTGAAACATCCTACCCATTGGGCGTTCTCTTCTCATTGCTCCTTCTCCCTAGCATCTGACAACCACCAGTCTGCATTTTGTCTTTATGGGTTTGTGTACTCCGGACATTTTATGTAAATGAAGTCATGCAATATAAAACCTGTTGTGTCTGACTTCCTACACTTGGTGAAACATTTTCGAGGCTCAATCATGCCGCACAGCATGTATCAGAACTGAATTCCTTTTTATGACTGAATAATATTCTGTTGAATGTATGTTCTTTAATTTGCATTATCCCTTCATCCACTGGTAGACATTTGAGCTGTTTCCGTTTTTGGTCGTTGTGACTAGTGCTGCTATAAACATGCATGTTCATGTATTTATCTGTTTTTAAGTGTTTGAGGTATATGCTTATGCGAGAGGTCCTGAGTGGCACAAAAAGTTTAGTTGTTTAAGCTGCTAACCAAAAGGTCGGAGATCAGAGTATACCCAGAAACACCTTGGAAGAAAGGCCTGGTAGTCTACTTATGAAAAATCAAACCATTCAAAACCCTGTGGAGAATAGTTTTACTGTAATACACATGGATCTCTGTGAAGCAGAACCAGCTCAACAGCTACTAGCATTTCTATCCAGCGCACTTGTTAATGCATTATTTGTAACTTGGCCTCCCAACAACAGACCCAGATATCCCAAGAGAACCGGCACTTCATTTTTATTCATCAGTGTAGGCACAGCACCTACAAGAGTGTGGGTGTTGGGAATGCAAACTGCCATTATATGAATGAATGAATTTAATGAATGACACCATACTCTACAAGAAAACTCCTGTCAATCGTGTAGTAATATGGGCACTTGAGTTGGTGAAAGGAGCAAACGAGCTCACGGGTACCCTCCTATCCTAATTTTAACCCCCAAATTTTACCCTTACACTTGATATTTAGTGACATTCACTGTTTCTTGAAGGTTTGGAGGTGTCACAGGAATTCTTCACCAGTGCCTCACTCCGTGGGAGGAGCAACCCAGTTGCCTCCCCTTGCTGCTTCTTGGAATGCAACACTTGTTGGACCAACCTGTCTTCCTCATCCCCTACCCCAAGATTTTGTGATAATTATTTTTACCTACCTTTCTACTAAAATGCACAGATGACTAGGTCCCACAGAAAATAAAGAGAGAAGGACGATCTAGAGTCCCGGTCTGCAGCCGTGTTTGTGAAATGTGTCCATAGACACTGAGGGCTCTAGGAGGAGGGCTGCATGCAGGTCATAGGTTGCATGCTGTGACGATACCAGCTGTCAGACAAACAGAGCTGAGGGGAAAGCACGGGAGCTGAATAAGATCGAAACAATCACATCAGGGGGGACTCAGTCAAGCTGAGACACTGAACTTTATTTTTCAGTTACATATATATTCTACACATTTCCTTGTTTCCTTTTCCCAAGCATTCTTTCGCTAGTCATATCGAAACCAGATCGGGGGCATGCTGACCTCTGCTTATTCTGAGGACAATGCTGGGTGTACAATACTTGGAATGTGCTTAATTTAGATCTTGTTAATACAAGAGTTAACTTGACCATATTCTGGCCTTGATTCCGGAAGTCTTGGCTTCCCACAACTCCCCCTTATTTATTCTATAAGTCAGCCGGCTCCCAGCTGTCCCATCTGCGTGCCTGTCTTAGGTTGCACTTACTGACTCTATCTCTTACCCATCATTGGAGGCCAATCTCTTTGCAATTGGGCCCTGTTTTAGATAGTTCAGTTAAATGTCTTACCCGTCATTGACTACTGCCGAGGGTTAGAATGTGAAGGTGGGGGGTTCTCACTGAGTCTGCAATTTGAGACGGTGCACATCTATTAATAGTTGCTGCAGAGTTTTGCAAACTTGTTTAAGCAGACAAGGTGTGCAGAGTATTATCAAGAGGACAATTCCCCCTATGGTAATCATGGGGATCAATAGGTGCCAGATTTGGTCAAGAGGCCCGGAAAACATGTTTTTAAGATTATTCAGAAGATTTTCAGCTGTTGCAGCAGCATTAAAGGGCAAGTGGGCATGACTTAGTGCCAAAATTTCTGAATGTAGCTGTGCTAGGTCCACAGTTTCATTAGTATGTTCCCACATACCTTATAAATGTTGTTTAACTCTCTCCCATGGATCGGTGCTTATATTATAAGTTTTGTTGGTCACTCAAATCCAAGTAAACTCAGCATGACAAGCCAATTTAGTTTGGTGTTGTAGGATTTGAACCTGGTTTCCTAGAAACTCTATAGTTTCAAATAGTAAGTTTAATTTCTCTTCTGCTTTCATGTCAAATATTTCTTGGGTACCCATGAGTCATGACATGTTATGTGTCACATCTTCTACAAATTGTGCAGGTTGTACATTTTGGGTAAGAGCCACAGCGGCCATAGTGGTTGTGATTATAGAAGATATAAGTGTAGTTATTCCCCAAACAACTAATCCCACAGCCCGCTTAGGCCTAATCAACTCTTGCAGTCTTTCTTTCACTTGCAGCCCTCTATCCTGATACCAGGGTCCCGACAAGTTTACAGGCAGTACCACAAAGGGAGGCTGATGTAGAACAATCATAAGTTCTCCTTCCTCAAGGGGGCCCACACAATTAGTAAGATTACAGTTATAGCATGTTATGTTGAGACGGGTTACATTGTGGCGGGTTTCATTGCCCTGTGTGACAGTCACCTTTGTCCAAGTGATGTTCATATTTTTCTTACTGAGATTTCCTTTAAGTACTACATTGGTCCCTGTCACACAGGTGGTGACTGTTTTATTCAGGAGAGATTGGGCTAATTTACGTCCAAGTCCAGAGTTTTCTCCATTTCGGCCATTGGCAACATAGCCCCCTGTGTTATTTAGGTTGGTGATGTTGTAGCAGTCACTGTACACTGCAGGGATGTTGTTTCCTAGGCAGAATACTCACCCTGTTCCTAGACCCATGTAATTCTACACTTGGTGAATTGTTGTTTGATTGTAAGTGATGCGCATCTCCCAACCCCAAACACTGGCATGCAGCACTGGAGGATTCAGAACATATGCCCAGTACAGTGCTCTTTCAGCAGCCGGGGTCATCAGGAGGAGCCACAGCCACAACGTCGCCCTTGGGTTCCTCTGCCAGGCGCACCAACCTCTCAGGAAGCCACCACTCTCCATCAGCATAATGCGGAAAAACACAAACATGCCTTCGTCCCCAGATAAGTACAGGGTAGGGGCCGTTCCATACCCCTTTTAGGGGGTCCTTCCACTTTACTAAAACAAAATGTGTGCGTTTATGTGGATGCCAGAAGCGCTCTGCAGGCGACCGCCAGTCCCAGTCTAAAGTTAAAAAATTTAAGATGAAGAGTGAATGATTAAGAAGGTTCTGAGGGGTACAGGGGTATAATTCCCCCTTTTTTATTTCTTCAAGTTGGTGTTTGAGGGTACTGTGGGCTCATTCAACAATACCTTGACCCTGGGGGTTATAAGGTATTCCTGTTTTGTGTTGAATGTGTAATTGTGTGCAAAAGTTTGAAATGCCCGACTGGTGTAGCCGGTGCCACTGTCAGTTTTTATGATTTGTAGCAGTCCTAAAATAGAGAAACACCGGAGACAGTGGGTTATAACATGCTTACCTGCTTCACCTGCAGCTGTGGTGGCAATGATGAAACCGGAAAACATATCTATGGTAACGTGGACATACTTACTTTTACCAAAAGGGGATATGAGTAACATCCATTTGCCACAGGTGATTAGGTAGAGACCTCGCAGGTTTATTCCATAATGGGGGACTGAAAGATGTTGTGGGTAAATCTGACATTGTTTTACAATTTGCCTTGCGGCTTCCCGGGGGATTTGGAACATGCAGTGGAGACTATAACTATTTTGATGATGAATTGCATGAGAGGATTGACCCTCCTGAATCTTAGAAAGTCCAATGATTTGTGTGGCTTGATCAACAAGATTGTTTCCCTGTGAGAGGGGTCCCAGGAGCCCAGAATGTGCACGAAGATGAGCAACAAAGAAACAGTGTTTTCGCTCCTGGATACTGGTTTGTATTTGACTGAACAATTGGTTAACTTCCGGATTGGCAGCTTGGATAACCGGTGTGGTTTCAAGCCAAGGAAGAGCATTAGCAATATATTGACTATCAGTATAGATGTTGAATGGCTGCTGTGCACACTGTTGAAATACCACAGCAATGGCTCGGAGCTCTACTATTTGTGCCAAGGCAGAAGGCACACTGTTGAAATACCACAGCAATGGCTCAGATCTCTACTATTTGTGCCAAGGCAGAAGGGGATGCAATCTGATAGAGTCTGCCATTAATGGAATAGGCAAACGTACCATTAGAGGAGCCATCAGTAAATACCAAAGAGGCATCGTGAATGGGACGGAGGCTGGTGACTTTGGGGAGAACAAAGGCACGCTCTGAAGCAAATTGCAACAGCTTATGGGACGGGTAGTGGGATTCTAATTGTCCAGGGTATTGTGCCAATGCGATACCCCAGCTGTTGGAGTTGGTGAAGATCCAATGAATTTTATGTTTAGGAATTGGTAAGATAATTTTAGGGGGCTCTTTGCCAAAATATCGGCGAGCTTCTGTGCGACACTGTTGAACTAAGGCAGCTAGTATTTCATCATAGGGTTGTAGTTCTCTGGAAGGGGATGTGGGCAAGTGAATCCAAAGAAGAGGACCTTCCTGCCAAAGAATGGCAGTTGGCATATGTTTTGTAGGAAGGACACAGGCACACCAGGTTCTGTCATAATCTAAGTATGTCACTTGTTGACTGGAAAGGGCCTTCTCAATCTTTTGTAAGGTCAGGCGTCCCTCAACAGTAAGTTCTCTGAGAGATGTAGGATTAGAATTTCCTTTAAGTATATCAAATAAGGGTTTGAGATCTGCCGTGGTTATTCCTAAGCTTGATCTGAGCCAATTAATGTCCCCCAAGAGCTTTTGAAAATCATTGAGGGTTTTTAAGTTGTCTTTCTGTAGCTGAATTTTTTGAGGAATAATATGTTTAGGATATAACAAATAACCAAAGTAAGAAAAAGGTGAGGTTGGCATTTTCGTAAGCTAGCTGTTTAATTAAGAGCGTTCCAGCTTTGGTGACACCCAAAAGCCTTTCTGCTGTTTTTAAAAGGCAGGAGACAAAATCTTGATAGGGCTCATCAGGCCCCTGCCTAATCTTAGACAAGTCCTCAGTCGCCTTGCCTGTAGGGGGTAACTTGTTCCAGGCTTTTTTAGCAGCTGCATTGATTTGTGCATAAATTCCAGGTTTATACTGTAACTGATTACTCAGGTCGCCCCACTGCCCTTCCCCCACCAACATCTTGTAGGGAGCCGCAACCTGGTTGCTTCTATTTATGTCTGCAGTTGTTTGACATTGGTCTAAAAACTCTGATTTCCACAGCAAAAAATCCCCTCCCGAAAGGCATGCTTTTGCCAGCATTTTCCAATCTGTCGGAGGCAGAGCATCCCTGGCAATGTTTTCCAGCAGCACCAGAGTAAAAGGTGGTGTAGGGCCATAGGACACGCTGGAAGTTTTTAGTTCTTTTAATTGCTTAAAGGGAATTGGCCTATGTGTTCTTTGTGGATTTCCCTGCTGATCTAATTCCTCATATGCTGGATACAAATGCTCAGATCCCTCCGTGCTCTCCCCTTTTCTAGCCACTTGTTGAAGAGATGCCTGCAGAGGGTATATTTGCATTTTTATAGGCTAGAGCCAGGTTGTTGTACCACTGCGACCACTGGCTCAGGAACTGCCGGGTCATCAGGTGGATCTAAGCCTGCTATAACACTGGATGTGGGGCTGGGTGGCAATGGAAGACTTAATGGTTTCAAGGGGGAAAAATGAGTCAACAATTTATTAAGTCGCTGTTGCATCTCCTCAACAGCCGTAAGGAGATTGGGATCACTTGCTGGAGGAGCAGGTTCTGCCAAATTGATCAGGGCTGCAGGGTAATCTCTGGGATGATATAAAGCAGCTGCCTCCTCTAAATCGTCTGCGGATACGGGGTCTAACTCCTCATTTTCCTCATTCTCTTCCTCAAAAAGAAGAGTGCTGAGAAGAATTCTATTACCAGTGCCGTTGCTTTCCCTTTCGTTTTCTGTTACGGGGGGGAGGAACCTTCTCTATTTCATGATGGGGATCCAAACAATCCCTGACTAATGACCAAAGACTAAAGGCACCTACAGGCATTTTTTGTGGCCCATGGGCAGAAAAATAAGCTTTCATTTTTTCTCCTACTTTCATCCATGTTGCTAGATTAACACTGCCTTCTTCAGGAAAACAGGGATACATTTTCTCAACAAATTCAAGAAACCGTAAAAGTTGATTGTGCCCAACTTTCATACCCTGACCTTTTAGCATGTGTTGTAGCATTTGCGTGACTAGGACTCTACTGCTGGTAGTTCCCATTCTTCCTCTGATGTTTTTCGAATATCGCCGCCCCTTTACTTACCTCGTGTGCGCACCTTATAACTTGCAGTGGCTCGTCGCGGTATTCTTTCGTACCTCAGGTCCCTTGTTCGGGCGCCAGTTGACAGTACCAGCCGTCAGACGAACAGAGCTGAGGGGAAAGCGCGGGAGGTGAATAAGACTGAAACAGTCACATCAGGGGGGACTCAGTCAAGCTGAGACCCTGAACTTTATTTTTCAGTTACATATATATTCTACACATTTCCTTGTTTCCTTTTCCCAAGCATTCTTTTGCTAGTCATATCAAAACCAGATCAGGGGCATGCTGACCTCTGCTTATTCTGAGGACAATGCTGGGTGTACAATACTTGGAATGTGCTTAATTTAGATCTTGTTAATACAAGAGTTAACTTGACCATATTCTGGCCTTGATTCAGGAAGTCTCAGCTTCCCACAATGCTGAGACTCAGCCTGCACTTCAAGCCCCAACTCCTGGCCCGTTGTTCATCCCAGTGGCTCATTTGACCCCCGATTAATACTTAAAATTAGAAGTGATCCAGCTAGCCACAGTGTCAACATTCCAAGTGACAAGCTGACAGCAGTGCATCGCCAGACAAAAGAGAGAACAGTGCTCTGCCCGGAGGGTGAGAGCCTTCATCAGCACTCAGACCCTGAGAAGGAGACGACAGGTGGCATGCTGGTTCTGTGAAACCCAGAAGTGCAAAGAACATTATCCCACTTCTTCAAAATGAGCTTTGGTGAAGGAGATGACCCTTTCTCCCCTCTTGGTTTAATTTGGCTGTGTTAGCCTCATTCTAAGACAAAGAGGAATGAAGCACGGGCTTTTCAAGCAGACTTTCTCTCCCTGGCATCTCCCGCTTTATTTTCAAATGATCGTACTGGTGGGTTATGCTTACAAAATGGAAAGTGTTGATACAAATTGGAACAGACAGAGGAATGTCCTATTCAAACGTTGTGCTTTCAGAGCTGATTTATCAGACATAATACAATGCAGAGCAGGGAGACAATCTGTATGTCAGATTTTCTCATTGTAAATGGATGATTTAGGAGAGCATCACATCGATTCTTTTGGTACATATGTCACATATTGAGTACCTACTATGCAGCAGGCACTGGGAGTGCTAGCCCATAAGGAACCCTGAAAAACATCTGCTTTAATGAATCAGTAAATGACTGTTCACCATTCAGTACGCTTGTGTGCTGTGCTTATTAAATGACTCATAGTCTACCAAGGTATATGTTCCTCTAGGGCAAGATTTCTCATCCACTTGTATATTGTATATTTCTGTTACTAACTCAAGGCTGTGTGCATTGTAGACAATATCTTAAACTAGTAACTAAGCCAAAGTGGAAATAACACAAATAATGCTATTATTATAAAAATATAGACATATACGGAGCCCTAATCATGTGCTAGGGATCCTTGAAAAGCCTATCGGGTTTGTTCTCTTGTTAACACTGTTTTCCACATTAGAAAACTAAGCTATTGAGTATTCATGAAATGTACCCCCAGGTAATAGAACTAGTAACTGATAGAACTGGGATTTACACTATTTGGATTCATATACAAAACCATTCATAAGCCCCCTTTAACAATACCGTTCTAGTAAAAGTATGTCTAATGAGATGAAACTGTGACTTCAAATAGGAGAAAAACACAAACAAATCAAAACCTCCATCCAGAGTGACAGGTAAACACAGTAGTCAAGGTATCACTTCTGTCATAAATGAGACTTTGTTCAACCACTTTGCACTGCAGGCATTGAGGGTGACATCTTTTTTCTTGATTTATATTTCCCTCTTATTGAACTTGAACAATAAGGCTGCCCAGGCTTCATTGGAAACCAGTTAAATCAGTCTCTCAAGTAAGGATTCTTTTGTGCCTGCCTGGTCAGTGGCAGCTTCTTTGCAAGAAATTTACAGTGATGTCAGTTGACTTAAACTGATGACTAGAGAAGGTAGATGAATCACAAACTCCAAGACAGTATCTGATGTCTTAAATTAACTGTCACCTGATTCTACTTTACAGATGAGAACTGCTTCTGACATGGCAATGTGGCCAATAGAAATTTGGCTAAAGCTTATCTGGGGAGAGTTGGCAGCTTCTGACCAATACCTGTCTACCAGCTGATTGATCCACAGAGTGCTTTCTGTGATTTTTTAATCCCGTGTCTTAGTTCCTGGAATTCACTCCAATGGGCATCTTCACCCTCTGGCATCCCCAGGGGTCCCAGCTAGAAGGTATGGCTGAATCCCATGAAGTATGATGGCATTTTGTGTTGTGTAGGTACCACTTGTGGGCGTCCTTAGCTACATCCTTCTCTGTAAGTAAGTATTTCTGTGGAGGAGTGTGCGCTCTGGGCTCCATTTAGACCCTCCACCTCCTTTACCTTCGTCCCTGTTTTAGTCAGCTGGGGCTGCTCTAACAGAGATGCCACAGAGTGGATGACTTTAACAAAGGAAGGTTTATTCTTACACAGTCTGACGGGCTATACGTCCATACTCAGGATGTCCACTTCAGGGGAAGGCTTTCCCCCTTGTCGGCTCTGGAGGAAAGTCCAGTATTGCATCAGTCTCTGTCCAGGGAGCGTCTTGGCACAAGAACCTCAGGTCTGAAGGACACGCTCTTCTCCCCATACTGCTTTCTTGATAGTGTGAGGTTCCCAATTCTCTACTTGCTTCTCTTTCCTTTTATCTCTTGTAGGATACAAGGATTAAGGGTGGGGCGAGCCACACTCCAGGGAAACTCCCTTTACAGTGGAGCAGGGAGGTGATCTTCTGAAGGGATTTACAGTTCCACCCTAATCCTTTGACATACAGCACAGTAAACTCACAAAAATAGAGGACAATCGTTAAATACAAGGAATCATGGTCACATGGCTACACCTGTCTTTGGGGGGACACAATTCAATCCATGACAGTCCCCTTACTGTCTTCCTACATAAATGGCTCTCCACGTTAGTTGAGCACGTATATCACTTGAAGAGCTTTAACAATATGGATGCCCAGGCTTCACTGAAAACCAGTTAAATCAAAATCCTTCCAGGTGGGCATCTGATACTTTGTAAGAAGCTCCTCAAGGAGCTCAACATTTCAACCCCAGGTGGTTTCGTTCATCCTCCTATTTTCAGATCCTTCCATTGAGCTGTGAAGTTTGTGCCTCTACTTCTCTTTCCATTTTTGGAGGTCCAGGCTGACATTTAAAGGCACTTACTTAAAATTTTCAATTGTATGTGCAGCAGGCATCTAATCCTCAATATACCAAACACTGAACTCTTGTTATGCCTTCCAAACCTGATATGGTATCAATGCAAGGAAGATGTGATTCCCAGTTGTGCACAGGCTTCATATCTTTAGAACTACTAGAAAATACGTGTATTCTAGTCACTTTGTCATTCAGATGATAACTACAGTTCCCTGAGAGTGAGTTAAGTTTCATAATGCATGTAACAGTTGTTGCTGGTAAAAGATTGTAAAGCCCACTGGAAAAAAATGTTTGTCACTGTATCCCCAGTGACCAGCAAAAGGCTTGGCACATAATAAGGGTAGGTATGCAGTAAATATTGGTTTAAAAATGGCATTAATCTTTATAAAATGTGAAAAATTAGAGGAATGAATTATTAGGAAAGAAAGCATGTTTTTGTTAGGTGCTGTGAATTCCTTTCTGACTCACAGAGACCCTGTGCATGAGAGAACTAAATACTGCCCAGTCCTGTGCCATGGCCACAATTGCTGGTATGCGTAAGCCCATTGTTTAGCCTCTCAGTCAGTTTTTCTCATGGTGGGTCTTCTTCTTTTTTCTTGACCCTCTCTTTTACCAATCATGATGTCCTTCTCCAGGGATGGATCCCTCCTGGCAACATGTCCAAAGTGTATAAGACACAGTCTCTCCATCCTCACTTCTAAAAAGCTTTCTGGTTCTACTTCTTCCAAGACAAATCTGTTCATTCTTTTGGTGGTTCACATTATATTCAATATTCTTCAGAACCATAATTCAAAAGTATTGAACCTTCTTCTGTCTTCTTTATTCCTTGTCTAGGTTTTGCATGCATATGATGTGATTGAAAACACCTTGACTTTGGTGAGGCACACCTTAGTCCTCAAGGTGACGTCTTTGCTTTTCAACAACATGAAGAGGTCTTTTGCAACATATTTTCTCAGTGCAATGAATCTTTTAATTTTTTCACTACTGCTTCCAGGGGTGTTGATTGTGGATCCAAGTAAAATGAAATTCTTGATAACTTCAGCTTTTGCTCTGAAAACATAGTGGATGCCATGTAATAAAAGAGCAGCGGAGAAGACATCAACTCACAGAGAAGGACCTGGGGCTACTGCTTGACCTGAGCCTCTCTGGCTTCACGGTAGCTCCATGGTAGAATTCCTGCCTTCCATGCAGGGGACCTGGGTTTGATTCCCAACCAGTGCATCTAATGTACAGTTCCTATCCATCTGTCAGCAGAGTTGTGCATGCTGCTATCATCCTAACCAGATTTCAGTGAAGCTTTCAGAGTAAGACTAGGAAGAAAGGTCTGATGATCTACTTCCAAAAATAGCCGATGCAAACCTTGTGGGCCTAAGTAGCCTGATCCACAACTGATCACAGGGATGACATGGGATGCTGCAGATTTTCATCTGTTGTGCGTGAGGGTGCCAACTCAACAGAAGCTGACAACATAGCATGAATGTATCATCAGGTCCGGTGTTTACTGGGAAGTTCTTACACACATGGATTTAGAGCAAAGTATGTGCCATGCAAATTTTCATCCAGTCATCCCACCAACATCGTGAAGTAAATTACAATTTCCATTTTATGATAACCAAGAGCTCAGAAAGATTAAGTAATTTGTCCAAAGCCACAATCTGGGCTGGAATCAAAAAATGTAATCATCTCACACCCCAGAGTGTATCTATTATACTCTACTACATGGAGAAAGAAAACTAGAAAGATTCCTGAGGCTAAATCGGGAGCCTTAAACTCCAACCCAACTTAAATCTAAATCTGTGGTCATAAATGGCTTCAAGACGCATTATCCATGCCTATGAGACCATGATAATGAAGTGATCTATGGTGTATTATTTTCTCATTGTGTGTATTTCAAAGAACACACCACCATAGTTCTTTGCTTCTATTGAAAGTTTAATTGACAGCTGGATCTTGCAGTCAAAAGAAGAGAGAAGAATGAGTGCCACTTGTTTAAAATCCAGGCACTCTTTATATTGTTACCACTCTTCCCCATGCTCTTAATCTTCTGATTCAGGTTTTGTTTGCACAGTTGAGATTAAAAACCAGATTTTTTCAAGAGGATCTTGGCCTCGAACCTAAGCAATCATTTGGACACTATTAATATCCTGGGGTTGCTTTTCTTTGTTTAGAAGACTATGTTATGCACGTGGAATCCCAGCTGAGGGATTTATCTAAATTGCCTGTGTTATAGTAGATGACAGCAAAGGGATTTGTTCAAAATTAGCTTATGTCTTTGGAGGCAGAGTGAATTACACCTAACTCTCAGGAAATCATCCACTACAATCTCCACTGGCATTCAAATTATCCATCTATGATGTTTGTCTGTATTTTCAGAAAGCTGAACTAAGCAATCATGATTTCAAACAGATGGTCCTCTACCCACCTTACCCTCATCTCTCAAAGATTTGATGAAGGTGGCCGCAGTGGACCTAGGCAGTTCCACTTCTTTACACAGTGGCGGTGCAGTTAGTTGCTGTAGAGTTGGCTCCAACTCTTTACGTTCTTATAGGTACAGAGCATAGCTCACAGCATAGAGTTTTCAAGGCTGTGATCTTAGGATGTAGTTGGTCATGCCTTTTTTCCCAGGTACCTCTGAGTGGTTCAAACCTCCTGTCTAGTGGTTGAGCACTTGGCCATTCCACCACCCAGGGGCAGCTTTCGTAATATGGCCATGATTAACACTTGAACATTGCTTATGGGTGGACGTGGCTTCTTCCCTCCCTGTTGTCTCTCACACCCACTGCAGTCCCAATCCAGTGAATGGGCTATTCCTTCTCCCTGGCTTCTTCTCAACAACGATTTTCTTTGTTATGTACCATCCAAGATACAAAGTTCCTGAGCTTCGGGCTACCACTCTCCCCGTATCAGGGGTTTCAGAGTGAGTTACCAATGCCTGAACCAAAAGGAGAGCAGGGGCATTTCTAAGCACGAAAATGTGACATTTCAGAATTAACTTCTTAAAAGGAGCCATCAGATCAACACATCATCTTGTCAATGCTTACATCTAAAATGACTTGTGCGCTGATATTTGAAGCATTCATTGTAGACAAGAGGCTATAAAAAGGTTAAGTTCTTCCTTCTCTCCTTCTGTCTGTTAATGGCAAAACCATTTTACCTTTCCCCACCCCCGGCTGTTCAGGCCTTGCATGTTTCTTGTTTATGTTTTGATTAATAGATTTTATTTTTTAGAATGATTTTAGATTCTCAGAAAAATTGAGCAAAACTGTACAGAGAGTTTTTTCCCCACATGCAGTTTTCCCAATTAGCATCTTGCATTATGGTGTCATATTGGTTACTATTAATTAACCAATATTGATACATTATTTTTAACTAGACTCCATAGTTTAAGATTCACGTTCATGTTTTATGTTGTGCAGTTGTATGAGTTTTGGCAAAATGGATTATGCCAAATACCCACTGTTACAGTATCAAACTGAATATTTTCATCACCCTAAAACTATGCAGTGCTTCACATATTCATTCTCCCCACCCTGATCTCCAGCAATCGCTGACCCTATACTTTTACATTTTCTAGAATTTCATACAGTTGAAGTCATAGAATATGTAGCCTTTTTCTTACCCTATAGTTTTACATTTTCTAGAATTTCATATAGCTGAACTCATAGACTGTGTGGCCTTTCTAGACTGGCTTCCTTCAATCAACAACATGTATTAAGTGTTCTTCCTTGGAATAATATTCCACTATATGTATATATTAAAATTTGTTTATCCACTCACCTATTAAAGGACACTTTGATTTGCAAGCTGAGATAATTACAAAAGAAGCTGCATTTGTGTGTATTTGTGTGGATATAAGTTTTCAACTAATTTGAGTCAATATGTAGGAGAGAACATAATTGCTGAATTGTATAGTAAGAACAGGGCTTCACACTGGTTCACTCCAGTTCAAACCCCTGCTGAGAACTTGCATTTCCACCCCCAACATACTCGGTCATAAGCTATATTTTAACAAGATAACCAATTGATTCTAACATATAGTAAATTTTGAGAACCACTGCTCTACTAATGGTTCTCAGAATTGGTTCCAAACCAGTCGCATTAGTATTACCTTAGAAACTGGAAGACCTGGTGGTATAGTGGTTAAGAGCTATGGCTGCTTACCAAAAGGTTGGCAGTTCAAATCCACCAGGGAAACTCTATGGAGTAGTTCTACTCTGTCCTATTGGGTCACCACAAGTTGGAATTCATTCAATGGCAATTTGAATTAGAAATTCGAATTCTCAGTGGGGGTTCAAATCAGAACAAATACCATGGAGTTGGCCCATTTTTCACTCTCACGAGAAACTAATGAGAGTTCCTGCTGCCTCACATGCTCATCAGCTTTTGGTGGTGTCAGATTTTTAGATTGTAGCTATCCTACTGGACGTTTAATGCTATCTCACTGTAGTATTACTATGAAATTCTCTGGTAGGTCAAGATGTTGAACATTGTTTCATATACTTAATTTGCCATCTACGTTTTTGGCCAAAGGTTCTGTTCAGATCTCCTGTTCATGTTTTAATTGAATCAGTCTTCTTATTGTTGAGCTTTATTTGTTCTTTGTATGTTTTGGATACAAATCTTCCGTCAGGTATGTGTTTTGCAAATTTTTCTCCCAGTATGTTGTCTTTTCCTCCTCTTAGCAGTCTTTCAAAGAGCATACATTTGTAATTAATAGTGTTTAATTTATTGATTTGCTCTTACATGGATTGTGCTTTCTGTATCGCATCTAAGAAAGCATGGCAACTCCAAAGTCACCTACATTTCCTCCTGTTATCTTCTAGGAAATGTATAGTTTTGTGCTTTACATTAAGGTATATTTTTGACTTAGTTTTTGTGAAAGGTATTGTCATAAGCATGGAAACCCTGGTGGCGTGCTGGTGAAGTGCTATGGCTGCAAACCAAGAGGTCAGCAGTTCAGATCTGCCAGGCACTACCTGCAAACTCTGAAGCAGTTCTACTCTGTTCTATAGTGTCACTATGAGTTGGAACCAACTCATCAGCCTCTAACAACAACAACAACATTGTCATAAGCGTAAATTGAAATTGGCTGAAGTATTGAAGTGTGAAATGGCTGTGCTTAAACTAAGTAAGACAGTGAGAAAATATTGAGTCACGATGAAGAGCAAACCAGTGAGGAAAACCTCCAGACAGACATGAACAACAGATGGTCAGGAAGACGATAAGGACAACAACAACCAACCAGGCATCAGACGATCAGACTTAGGGACTAGATGATAGCAATTCTGTTTCTTTACTCACTACTATTAAAAACCCAGGACTCTGGACTTGGGGCCTACAGTCTCCTCCTGAGAGTCTCTGCCCACGGGTCTGCTGATATGCTGTGACCTGATTCTGTACCTCATCTGCTTCACCCTCAAAGGCCTGGTTCAAGTAACTGTGGCAGTGTGCCAGTGGTGCCAAAGGCCACCACACCATCTTGGCGGGATCCAGCCTAGAGACTCTTCTCAGATCTGTGCTGTGTACTCTCTTGATACCTGCACAGTGAGGGCACAGCCAATTTTTAAATTTATTAGAGTGAAACCTGCTTTCAGGGAAGTGTAAGTGATGACATACTGTGGGACGTGGGATCAACCTGTGTAGCTCGTAACTAATTTAAATAAGAGTGCATTTGTGTCCCCAGTGTTGGTACCACCCCACAATCTGCTGCTTGATTGTGAGTATGTGGCTTGATTAAATATTGTTACTAACCCCGAGTCTTGTAGTCACATATTTTCCTGTCATGGCCCCAGTCCTTCTCTGGATGCTCACAACAGGTTATCAGATTTGTTTCTGGATTTCTTTTCTTCTGTTTTAGCATATGAGAGCCAGTTGCTCCAGAGCCATCTGTTGGAAAGACTACCCTTTGTGTATTGCGTTGCACTTTGAACTTGCTCATGGATTCCTCTCCCCTCACCCCTTTTCCTTTATTCTTTTTGAATTGTAGTTTGTACACTGCATCGAGCTTGCTGACTCCTGGTTATTTTCAGTTTACTGATGAGCTTACTAAAGGTATCACTCATTTGTTATAGTGGGTTTTTATTTCTAGCATTTCCTTTTGATGTTTTCTTAGTGTTTCTGTCTCCTTGCTTATATGCTGTTCTTGTATGTTATCTACTTTTTCTATTAGAGCCCTTAATATACTGTTTATAATTATTTAACTCCTTTTCTTCTAATTCAAAATCACTTTCACCCCTGAATCTGATTTTGATGTTTGCTTTGTCTCTTTCAATTTTGCTTTTTCTTGAATTTTAGTATGTCTTGCAATACTTGGTTGAAAGCGAGACTTAATGTATTTAGTAGCAAAAAAAAAAAAAAAAAAAAAGATACCATAACTCTTTTAGTGTGAACTTTTTATGTTAATCTGACTAGGAGTTTGACTGTATTTAATGTTTTGTATTTAACTCTGTTAAAACACAGATCATATTAAGTCTGTAATAAAACTTGATTGAAGTTTATATGATGCACTGGTTGCAAACTGGGGTCAAATTTCAACTAGGAAATCAAAAACGTTAGGAGGACGAGAGAACCTCGAGACGTTCTTATGCCCAACTTTATCAGCATTGCCATAGAAGAAGGGCCAGGACAGAACTGCTGAACAATTTGTGGTCAGGAAAGATTTTACACAGCGTTGTCTTACCCTAATATACGGCTCCCGGTCTGACCTTTGGTATTGCTCTTTTCTGAAACCGAATTCTCCAAAAGAGCACAAGGCCCAAGGCAAAACAGTCTTACTAGTTTATTTGTTATTTAATTCAAAGGTGACCTTTTAGAAACAAGTTTCTTCAAAGGTCAAGGTGCAAAAGAAAACCTAAAGGCAAATGACCTGGTTGGTCACCCCAGCTCCATGGACCCCAGAATCTGGATTCCATAGGAAATTAGAATGTTTCTTCAACTCTCGTAATTTAATTCTCATCACAGTTCCCAGTGTTAGACAGAATAGGCTTATATGGCACCTACGATCTTTATCTAAGCTTAACAAAGTGTCACTCAGAACTGTTCATGAAATCTGCCATGGGATGGATGACTGTCCTCCCAGGGTCCTCCATGTGGGATTCTGCAAACCATTCTGATTTAACCTTTTGGAGATCTATTCTCAAAGTTTCCCTTGCTTGCTGCCTCAAGGAAACAAAGCACTGGAGAATCATATGCTGAAAGGAGGCTTTTCAAAATCACGGACTGTAGGTAACACTCACCACTCCCGTTGTCAGGTGCCACTGAGTCATTTCTAACTCATAGTGACCCTGCTTGGTGCTCTATAATCCTCACCATCATTACTGTATTTGAGCCATTGTGACAGCCACATTATTAATCCATCTCGTTCAGGGTGTGGTCTTTTTTTTTTTTTTTTTTTTTTTTGCTGACCTTCTACTTTATTATGTGATATCCTCCTCCAGGGACTAGTCTCTCCTGATAACATGTCCACAATACAGGAGGCAAAGTCTCACCAGCCTCACTTCTAAGGAGTATTCTGGCTGCACTTCTTCCAAGACAGATCTGTTCACACTTCTGGCAGTCCATGGTAAATTCTATATTGTTTGCCAGCCCCG
Source organism: Heterohyrax brucei (assembly GCA_028571685.1). Lineage (NCBI taxonomy): Eukaryota > Metazoa > Chordata > Mammalia > Hyracoidea > Procaviidae > Heterohyrax > Heterohyrax brucei. The sequence continues at coordinate 6,722,442 of CM053153.1, forward strand.
TAGTTCATTACATCAAATCTTTTTCGATCTTATTCATTGTCCAGCTTCCCCAGGTATAT